>CM028135.1:284110000-286610000 GCA_016271365.2 Neoceratodus forsteri | reverse complement strand
GCACCAGGACAAACAGAATGAGTGATGAGAGCTCTGTCGGAAAGCTGTGGATTTCTTTGTGGACTGACAAAGTTGCCAACAAAGCCAGGAGCTCCATGCAAAAGCGCAGTCTGCAGCGCCAAGAGAAACAGAACAAGGAGTGACCGAGCGGTAGTGAGTGAGCTCAACGGAGCTGTAGTGTGACTGCTGCAGATTTCTTTGTGGGAAGAAAATGCGGCAAAGCAGGCAGATTCCCAGTACAAAAGGTCAGCTTGCAGTGCCGGCGAGAACGGAATGAGAGAGTGACAGAGAGGGAGGGGGCGAGCTCAGTGGAGCTGTGTCGGACTGCTTCAGATTTCCTTCTGTCCAGAAAAGCACCAATGCAGGCAGGAGCCCAGTGCAAAGGAAGCCCGCAGTGCCAGGAGACACAGAATGACCACGTGAGGGAGGAGGAGCAGTGAGCTCAACGGGCTTTTGCTGGGACTGCTGCACATTTGTTTGTGGGCAGAAATGGCAGCAAGGCATACAGGGCCCAGTACAGAAGGGCAGCCTTTAGTGGCAGAAAAACCAGAATGAGCGAGAGAGTGAGCTCAACAGAGCTGTATTTAACTGCTACAGATTTCTTTGTGGGCATAAGAAGGCATCAACTCAGGCAGGAGCCCAGTAGAAAAGGGCAGCCTGCAGTGCCGCACAACAGAATGAGCGAGTGAGAGAAGCGGAGTGAGCAAGCTCAATGGAGCTTTGTTGGGACTGCCATAACATGATTGTGTTACAAGCGCGGCATTGAACTGTTTCCATGCACCCTTCTAATTTCGCAAATTTGTAATACTGTCACGCCATATTTTCAACAGTGGCATTTTTTCACAACTCCTTATGAACACTACAGCTGTCATTTTCACATCCCAGCTAAAATATGTTTTGCACTCCTGCCGGACAATAGCATGGTCACTCTGGGAAATCAGTGTTTGGGACAGATTAAGATCAACCGAGTGAGAGGGGGAGTGACTGAGCTCTGTCTGGACTGTTGGGGATTTGTTTGTGGCAGACAAAGGCCCAGAAACAAGAGCCCAGTACCAAAGGACAGCCTGCAGCACTGGGAGAAACAGAACGAGAGAGAGTGAGGGAGGGGAGTGAGCGAACTCACCAAAGCAATGTCAGGACTGCTGCAGATTT
Organism: Neoceratodus forsteri; assembly: GCA_016271365.2. Lineage (NCBI taxonomy): Eukaryota > Metazoa > Chordata > Ceratodontiformes > Ceratodontidae > Neoceratodus > Neoceratodus forsteri. Next base: position 286,608,848 of record CM028135.1, on the reverse strand, counting down.
CTTTGTGGGCAGAAAAGGCATCACACAGGCAGAGGCCCAGTAGAAAAGGGCAGCCTGCAGCAGTGGGACAAACAGTATGAGTGGGGTGAGACAAGAGGACTTAGTGAGCTCAACGGAGCTCTGTCAGGACTGCTGGGATTACTTTGTGGGCAGAAAAGGGCCAATGCAGGCAGGAACCCCATACAAAAGGGCAGCTTGCAGCACCAGGACAAACAGAATGAGTGATGACAGAGGGAGACTGAGTGACCTCAACGCAGCTCTGTCAGGACAGTTATGGATTTCTTTGTGGACAGACAAAGGTGCTAATGCAGCCAAGAGCCCCATACAAAAGCACAGTTCTGCGGCGCCAAGACAAACAGAACGAGCGAAAGTGAGAGAGCGGTAGTGAGCGAACTCAACAGAACTCTAGTGACTGCTGCAGATTTCTTTGTGGGTAGAAAATGCGGAGCACATGCAGGAGCCCAGTACAAAAGGCCAGATTTCTGCAGCCAGCAGAAACGGAATGCAAGAGTGACAGATGGGCAGTGAGCGAGCTCCAGTGGATCTGTGTCGGGACTGCTTCAGATTTCTTTCTGGCCAGAAAAGCCACTCAATGCAGGCAGGAGCCCCATACAAAAGGGCAGCCTGCAGCACCAGGAGACACAGAATGAGCGAGTGAGGGAGGGGAGTCAGTGAGCTCAATGGGGCTTTGTTGGGACTGCTGCAGATTTGTTTGTGGGCATAAAAGGCAGCAATGCATGCAGAGGCCCAGTACAAAGGGCAGCCTGCAGTGGCAGGAAAACCAGAATGAGCGAGTGAGTGAGCTCAACAGAGCTATATTGTAACTGCTACACATTTCTTTATGGGCATAAGAAGGCAGCAACGCAGGCAGGAGCCTAGTAGAAAGGGTGGCCTGCAGTGCTGGCAGAACAGAATGAGAGAGTAAGAGAAGGGGAGTGAGCGAGCTCAATGGAGCTTTGTCAGGACTGCTGCAGATTTCTTTGTGGGCAGAAAAGGCACCAGCAGAGGCAGGAGCCCAGTATAAAGGGCAGCCTGCGCCAGGAGAACTAGAATGACTGAGTGAGACAGGCAGACTATGTGACCTCAACAGAGTTTTGCCAGGACAGCTGTGGATTTTTCATGGGTAGAAAAGCCACCAACACAGGCAGGAGCCCAGTACAAAGGGCAGCCTGCAGCGCCAGGAGAAACAGAAAGAGCGAGTGAGACAGGGGAGTGAGCCACCTCAATGGAGCTCTGTCGGACAGCTGCATATTTTTCTTCAGCAGAACAAGGTGCCAACATGCAGCAGCCCAGTACAAAGAGCAGCCTGCAGCACTGGGACAAACAGACTGAGCCACTGACAGAGGCCCACTGCGCAAGCTCAACAGACCAGCGCAATCAACATTCAGCATTGACAAATGCTTGTTTATGTATTTATATTAGTCTTGCCAAACTAAGTGTCATACTGTAGGATCATCCTGATGCCCAAAGCCTGAGTCCAGTAATAATGGACCCCAGTAGGATTTTAGTATCTAAAGACTGGAAAAGCTGTATAGTCTGGATACCAAATGTTGATATACTGTACTGATGCAGCAAAAACAAAAGGCTCAGAAGTGGATTGGTCCATAAAACCCAGGGTTTAGGGAACAGGAATGATGAAAGAGCATGAGTCACTTGCAGATATTTAAACACAAAACTATTTGGAAGTTGCAGATGCTCATGAATGAACTGAAAGAATAATACCTTATCTCCATCTAAAAGATAGGAGATCGGCTTATACTGAAGCTGAGGAATAAAAGACATGTGTATGTGATGGCCAACAATTCTAATATTATGGTTACTAGTATGGGTTGGACGACCCTTTCTTCCAATTTAAACCTAGGTAAAACCAAGATGTCGAGGAACTTTCAGAGACCATCTAGTAGGCATGTTTCTGGGTGGTATACAGTAGGTATCTGAGATAACTTGACATAAGGCAGACTACTAGTTGAAGCCCAAAGCTATGGCAAATGGAATACTCAATGTCAAGCCAAAGTGGGTATAATTAAGCAATAAGACAAGACAGAGTGTGGGTTATTGGGGTATTTACCACACCTTGTGTGGTGTGTCACGAGGCTAAGCTGAGTGACTTAACCTCACAAAAGTGGGTAAATCCTAATAACCCACACCCCTGAGTGCCTTATTGTGATGATATAATGGACTCTGTAAAATACATTTAAACTGTGTTTAAGCATGTTTTTATAAATGCCATTTCTCAGCCAGTGGGTTATTGCAGGATATACCACGGTCATGTGATGTGTTTTGACCAATGAGGTTACAGGATTGTTATATTTTATTGTATAATTAATATTTGGCAGTTTGCCATTAAGAGATCCCATTGATAAAATGTCTTTCTATGAAGGGCACAATAATACAAGAATATATTAGGTAGACAGAGGCTGCCATTTAATTTTGGGTGCAATTAACTTAAAATATGACCTGTGAGTTGACTGTCCTTCCATAAAAATTGCTGAGTTCCCTGCAAACAGACAAACCAGGATTTGACGAAAAGTTTAGTTTTTTTAGTTTAGTTTTTGTTGACTGTAAGTGACTAGACAAGTCCTGCCTATTTTCAGGCACGACCGGGGAGGGGATACAGATGAATGCCAACTGACCATGAACCAGATTAAGCTGTTGGTGGTATTTTTAGTGAATGAGGGAAATTGGCCAGGACACTGGGAAATTCCCTACTCTGCTTCCTGTAGCAGAGGGGGTCCCATTTTCATGTGGAACCAAGATGGCTGCCTCTGGACATGCTGTGGAGGACATGGAAGTGCTGGAATCAGGGAGTTGGTCTCTCCCCTGTCTCTGGATTGCCAGAGACCTCATCGATTCTTCCTCAAGCTTCTTCTAATGGATCCAAGTTGTATCTCCCAGTTCATTTCCTTCCTCAGAAACCTCGATGGATCAAAGTAAGCAAACAACTGTTTCTTCCCAGTCTGTTCCTATACTGCAACAGCTAGCATCTTCTAAAGAGTCGCTACAGAATACTGAATGTTTACGACCTACAGATGTGGACGCTTTGCTATTACTTGAGGAAACATGCTATCTTACAAAGAAACAGGAGCTTTAGCACTTAAGAACTCAGCTTGCAGCTGCCTCACAGATTCTGACTCACTGTTGCAGACTACTTGCCAGACGCCCAAAAGACAGCCTCTGACATTTCCTGATTCCAATGTGGTCTGTTTGACGATTTCTTCTGCTCCTGCTGCTGAAACTTCTCCTGACAACCTTGCTGTTTCCGATCTTCTTCCACAAACCTCTGCATCTGACTTGCCCCTGCAGAAGTTGTTCCAAAGGGAGACTGGTCAGTTGACTCTGCTCTTGTTGCAGCAGGGTAGGAGAAGGATCCAGTTGTCAGTACCTGGCGCCCGTCCTTCCCCCATTCGGATCACCCCTGCAGACACCCCAGCTATTTCTCCTGTGCAAGAACAGTTGGACTTAACTCTAACGCCTGCTTTGCACTTAACACAGAATCCAATTCTCAATTTACGGTTTCCACTTCTCCTGCAGCTCCATTTTCAGACTCCGACCCTTTTCACGAGTTTACCACCCCAGGGCCCTGGTCTACCACGCCAACGGACTGAACGACCGACTTCTCTTGCTTCTGCATCTGCTAAAATGTATGCATCTTGTTTTTCTGTTCCCACCCAACAGGCTAAGAGACACAATGCTGTCAGATTACAGTATTTGGGGGTTTACTTGAAATGCCTGATAGGGTTTTGTTGGATGCACTTTGCTTAAAGACTCCATGAAATTTTCTGCTTATGATATCCACGCATTGATACATGTTTCTAATGAGTCCCATTTTTATGTAAGTTTTAAAACCTTAAAAGGTTTAGAGAAATTTGGTCCCAATTTCATCTGTTAAAAATACCCTTCATGGTCACCTTTCAGTGCAATTCCTTTAACGAAACCTGCACAAAAGACTATCACTGTTCTGTTTAGAAATGAAGGTGTTAATTTGAACGATATTACAGTTTGGCTGAAACAAAGATGTATAGTGCTCTCTGATCCTGAAGCTATTTTTGATTCGGAAAATTTGTGGACGGAGGGTGGAAGGTTAGGTTATGCTCCGGACTACTGATACTGGTATTCAACACCTACCCAATAGTTTTCTGTTAGGCAGGGATAGGGGAGTTTTGTTCTATTCTGGACAACCTAAAGCCTGCTATAAGTGTGGTTCCACTTCTCATCTCAGCAGCATTTGTGACACTATTAAATGTACTGTTTATGGTGGTCTTGGTCATGCGGGCTCACAGTGTACTGAAGAACCTCTCTGTGTTTTATGTGAAGACCTGGGACATACTTTTCAGCAATGTTCCTGGGCTGCCCATAATTCTCCTACTTTAGCTGATGGAGAGGAGCAACTGCTTATTATTACAGTAGCCCAATGTTCTAACATTAAGGGTCCCTTTTCTTCTACAGTTGCCCCCACACTTTAGCTGAATCACATAGTGTTGTTTCCACTGCCACTGTAATAACTGCTGGGGAGGATTTGACTGAGCCTGTCCCACGACCTGTTACATTTCTCTACCTCCCCACCCTCCTCCTTCCCCAGTTCTTCCTAGCTGCTCTACTTCAGGTGGCTCTTCTATGGGATCCCCCAGCACCATTAGAAATAATGGAACCTTCCCTTCTGACCCTTTTACTACACCTTCTAGACTTACACAGGGTTCAAGAAAGTTTGTTCACCTTCCTCAAGGCTCAGAGGGTAAAGACTCTCCTTTGGCAAATAAATATGAATTGCTGTGACATACTTGAAAACACAGACTCTGACTCTTCTTCTGTCCAGTCCTCTCACCCTGAACTTACTACAGATACTGAAGTCCCTATCGACAATGTGGGTCCCAAAAAGGAAAGCCAAGGCCAAGACAAAACATAAAGAATGTACCCTGAGAAAGGGTAGACAGAGGTGATTATGCTATGTCATTTCTTTTTTGTACACATACTAGTTAATGTTAACAGTATAAAAACAACATAAGAGGGATTCAGTTTTTTCATTTTGTCTTGCCTTACTGCCGGTCTCATACTTCTACAAGTTGTTAGATTCCATTCTTTGCCTGAAATTTCTAGGGCCCAAAAATCCTGGCATTTAGGCCCTCCTATTGGTCATTTGGACAGGAGACATGTTCTGGTGGGTATATTGTTTCATCTTCCTAATATTTCTATTATTAAGATTCTAGATTTATGCCCTGGCAGAGTATTATTGATAGACTTTAGGTTCCTTTCTATCCCTTTTAGGATTATCAATATTTATGCCCCACAAACCAAGTCACTTAGGATTGAACTCTTGAAAGTGGATCGACCCTATCTTTACATCTCTATGCATGTTATTTTTGGTGGTGATTTCAATTGTGGGTTGTCCACTAAGGACAGGTCCTCATTTTCAAAACCACAAAATTATTTTGTGATACCACTTTTCTCAAAAATCTTTTATTTTCTGCAAAACTGAAGGATGCTTATCTTTCTCTCACCCAGGCACATACCTCTACTTTTCATAAAGGCTCTTTAGCTACCCGGATAGATTTTATTTGTGTCCTCCTTTTACAAACTTCCGCTGCTGAAGTACAGGTGACTGAATTTTCAGATCATGATTTGCTTACCATTTTCTTGGTCCTAAGAGTGTTGCAACTTTTGGTCCTGGCACTTGGAAATTTAATGTTTCCTTATTAGAGAATTCTCTGTTGTTACCACTTTTAAATCTTTTTCAAAACAGAAAATCTGTGTTTTTCTTTATGATGATCCTTGGTGGTGGTGGTTAGATATGAAGAAGGATTTGACAAAATTACTGAAATCATTTAGCAAAACCCATCATGAAGATTGTTATTTCACATACCATAGGACACGACATCAGCTGCAAAACTCCTTACCCTTTGGTATACCACTGGCCAGGATTTTTCTTCACAAGTTAGTACCCTGAAAAATCTTTAATGGAATATCACCCAAAAATATGCTTCAATGCAACAATGTCAACGTTTAGTGTAAAAGGTGACTATGATGTGATCTGCCCATTTGCATATTTTTCTAAACAGATTACAGGGAGAACCATTGATACTATTGTGACTGAAGCTGGTCATACAATTACTGATTCTAGGCTTATCCAAAATTATGTGGCGAGTATACTCAAAACTTATTCAGTCCATTCCCTACATGTCTACATGATATATTGACCTTCCTTAGTCCCATTTCTGTTCCTGATGTGCAACAATCAGTATCTGATATGCCTGCTTGTGATATTCAGGCACGAGAAGTAGTTGAGGTCATCACAACTCTGCGATCTGGAGTATCTCCAGGCTTGGATGGCCTTCCAAATGAGGTTTATAAATTGCTTAATATTGAGCTGAGCGGAATTGGCCATAGTGTATAACTTCCTTTAAAAGCTGATACTTTACCATTAGAATTTAATATGTGTAGTACCTTCTATATCCATAAGAAAGGAGACAGAAAATTACTGACTAATTGGAGGCCTCTTAGCTATTGAATAATGGATTTTAAAATTTTAACTAAAATTATTGCTCTCCGTCCAGCAAAGCTGGCCCCTCTTGTTATTTCGAAGCTCAATCTAGTAATGTTCCAGGCAGAAATATACATAATCATGTCCTTTTATTATGGGAATTGTGGAACATGGCAATTCAAATAGGTTAACAGGCCTCCTGTATTCATTGAATCAATGACAGGCATTTGATTCGGTGAGTCATGACTTTTATGGCAGGTTTTGAGACATTATAGGGTTCCTGTGACTACTCTCTCCTGGTTACGCTTTATTATATTCTACAGCCACTTCTATCCCCTTGTTAATGGCTGGAAGGGTCCTTTGATACCTTTAAAGAGAGGTGTTAGACAAGGGTGTCCACTTAGTCCCTTTTGTATATCTTTTTTGATCCCTTACTTTGCATCATTAATACAGCACACAATGTCAGGCCTATTTGTTCCTTCCCACTCTCTGTTTTAGCCTATGCTGATGACATGAGTTTAATAGTAGCTGACGCTCCTTCGCAGACGATCACCCATCTCTGTAAGTCCTTTGGTCTTGTTTCAGGAGCATCCCTGAACTTGAGAATGTGTCGGTCGACGGCTTGGATCTCAGCAGCCTAATGATGTAATAGTTTCAGTATTGCACTTTGTGACACCCCTATTGAGATTTTAGCATTCTATTTGGCTCAGGTCCTTTAGACATTCTCAACTGGACTCCCAAACTGGACCTAGCGCAGGCCAAAGTTTCTCTTTGGAACACCTGGAAACTCAGTAAAAAAGAGGGTTTACTTGATAAAGTCTCACTTGCTCCTGATTTTTTTGTTTTTGGCTTATGTTTTCCCCTCCCGTGTTTTGGAAACCAAACTTTGAGTATTTTTTCAGGCCTTATGGGCAGCCGCTGAATCCCATTAAGCATTCCATTACCTGCTTACCTTTCAAGGAAGGTGGTCTAAATATGATACACCCATTATTTTTTATAATAGTTTTTTGTGACTAATCTTAAACCATTTTAGTTAATTATGATGTGGGATGGGAATTTTATTTTTTCAATCCTGTCAACCCTGGTTTCATCTTTGGGACCTTAACACTTTGAAACAGGTTAAACATGTATCGCTCTACCCTTCTTATCTTCATGATACCTTTTGCCATTTAAAACAATGGAAGATTACTAGCCATATAATTATGAATCAAAATAGGAAAGCCATTTATAATTTTTGATAGATACCACTTGTGCAGACCTTGTAATTTTTCCCAAATGCCCCCTACTTCCTTACCTGCTTTATATACACTGTTAAGGAATCCTCACATCCCCAGAAGATGTGGGATCTACATTGCTTAGTTGTCATGAACGGATCAATATTAAGGCAAATCATAAACATAAACAGCTGAATGAAAGATTGTGTTCCAGACCTTTATGTGTAAATCAGGATGAAACAGTACAACACCTGTTTTTTCTTTTTCCTATATCACTGGTTTTGGTTATTTTTAAGCGAATAGATGGAAGGAACCTTTATTTACTTCTGTTACTTATGAGATGTTATTATATGGTAGGTTTCAGCGACCTGGAAAAAGTGGAATATTGACACCCTAAACTTATTGTTTACCATCATTAAATGGCATTTATGGACTGCTCGCTGTCTTTTCACCTTGCAACAAAAGATATGTCCCACCTACTGGTGGTCCAAAGAACTGAACAGGATTTAAAAGATGTTTATTTTCTGAACTAAGAAGTTTGTCATCTGGATCATTGTTTGCTTTATGGAAATGCTTACCATGGGTGACCGATTCTGATTTTCCTGTTACATGAGTCTTTTGTATTTATTTTTGTCAATGTGATTTTGGTTTGTAGTTTCTCTGTCAATAAAAATTTCCCTACTTTTTTCGATAAGTGCCATGGGATCTTTAACATCCACCTGAACTACCACCAATCCAGCAGATGGGACCTCGGTTTAACTTCTCATCAAAGAGCGGCACCTCAGAAGTGCAGCATCCCTCTCATGCTGCACAACAGTGTCAGTACTGGGATATTAACTCAAGTGCCAGATGTGAGAACTGAACCCACAGCCCTCTGATCTCCCGGCCTCAGAGGTGAGTGTGCTACCTACTGAGCCACTGACACTGCAAAGACACCAATCATTCCTAAGGGTAAAGTAAACAAAGTAGGACATTCATCTTAGCTGACGCTGACTCTTTCCCAAAGGAAAGGGCAACGATGATCATCTTTGTAGATCTAAGGTGAGGGTATATAATAGGGAGATAGGATTGTCCTTGATCAGGTTTGTAGTGAAATAGAGAGACATGGCCCCAAATAGTTTAAAGCCTGAGATTCCCAATAGAGTCCAAATCTGGTAATCTCCTGCTTATGGACCAGATCATTTAGGCATAAGACTGTCATTTTACTTAAGCTTATAGTGTGAAATCATAGAAGATCAGTGAATTTCCTTCAGAGAAGCTGGAATTGAAATGGAGGATTCCACCACATGCAGTAATAAATTATCTGCATATGCCAATAATAAGAACTGCTTCCCCAATGGAGATTCCTTTAATCTCTGTGTTCCATTGTAGACTACAAATCAGGGTTCTAAATATAAATTAATAAGTAGAGGGGAGGTGGCAGCCTTGTTGTGTTCCACGATGCAGAGAGAAGGGATCTGACTGGACGCCATTGCACCAAGTTTGGGCAGTCATGTTGCTGTAAAGAACTTGAATACAATGAGTAAATTCTGGGTGGAGGTTGAATTTATGTACAGTGCAAGCCATTTATTGGGGCACCCTGTGGATTTTGGATCATCCCATTTATGCAACAGTCTTGTATAAGCGACATTAATTTTCCATCAGTCAGAGCTTATCAGAGGTTTACCAGGCAATGCCTCTGTACATAGCACTAATGTTGTGTGAAATTGAAATATTTTGTGTAATTCCACAATTACATGAAATTTGTCGCCTAGGCATAATAGCAAAATTTCAAGTAAATGCTTTGGTCAGTCAATTTTACCATTAATGCTTAAAATGTCACTTTGTGGTCCAATTTGCTGGCGAATTTTGAGTTCACCACTGAAATGTTGTTCCAAAAGCTAAATTTGCAATGCATTGTGGATAAATAGGTTAAATATCATGTGCAGCTTGTTTACAGCTCATTCTGCTGCATGTTGAGTTGGAGAGCAGTCTGTTGTGGTGCATCAGAGCCAATAAAGCCTTTTAAAACCTCTTTAAAACTTGTTTTTATGTTGGCTCATGCATGCACAGCCAGAATAGTGTGGTAGTAGCAGATTTTGAGGCGCAGTCACTGCTGGGCCAATGCAGGGCACGCATCAGTAGGTGCGTCCGTCATTCCTCAATAAGCCTGCATGCTGATGCCACACCAGGAATACATAATGTGGTGAGCATATCTAAGGAAAGGTACGCTGCAATGTGAACAAAGCTTGTCATATGCAGCGGCACCTCCAATGTGCTTTCCTTGGTGAAACAAATTTTAACATTGCAGCACACTGCTTTCCATAATGCCAACTTCAGGGGTGCCTAACTCTGTTGGCATGCCCTGATATAATGCATGTGCTGATGGGGAGCCCACTCCCCATCGGCATAATACACCCATTGTTATGTGCGAGGGTGCCCAATCCCCGGCTCTTGCCACCCTCGCTTTGTGTGTGCTGATGGGGTGCCCAACCTCGCTGGCTACAGCACCCCCCAAACACTTTAGGTGGCATGCTAGGAGACAACCCCAGCATGCCAAATCTGCCTGAAAAACAAAAACCGTTCCGCAATGTTTTATTTGTTTTTTAACCCTGTGAAAGAAGAAAACAGTCCCTCGTGGTCTCCCTGCCCCTCCCACAACCTGTGCCCACTCTGCACACCCTGCCTCCCACACCCCTCACCCCATTCTTACCTCTGGAGTGTGGCGCGATGATCTTCGTGGACCAGGAACATGTCTGCACTCTTCAAAGCCAAACACAAACTGAAGAAATGACGGCAAGCTGTATAATGGCATAAATCGCTTTTTAAACTTTGGCATATCTTGGGCATTTTTTGAATTTGTGCACCAAATTTTCAGCATGGGGTTATTGGGACTCTCCTCGTGAATTCAGTCACTGTCATGGCATTATTCAGTCCTAAAGGTGATTTCACGGTCACTGCTGAATCACCTTTCAGCACTGAGTAATGAAATGACAGTGCCGCTGTTCATAAGGGAGCTCTCAAAAGCCTATGTTGCAAATTTGTGAAAAATATCCAAATGGCTGTTTTACGTAGCGTGCGTTGCGCTGTTTCCACGCATGCTCGTGAACTTCATGAATTTGTAATATTTTCACTCCAGATTTTCAAAATTGACATTTTTCCACACCTCTTCATGAACAGTACAGCTGTCATTTTACATATCCTGGCTGAAATGTGTTTTCACATGTCTGGAGCAGAATAGCTTAGCTGTGCAAAATCAGTTTCTGGACGGTTTGAGAAATGATGGTGACATTATTTATGAGCAGAGGTCCTAAAATGCCTATGTTGAAAATCTGGTACCAAAAGTCCATAAAATGCCTGTGTTACAAGCATGCATTGCGCAGTTTCCACACACCCTTGTAACTTCACAAATTTGCAATATTTTCATGCCAGATTTTCAACACTGGCATTTTTCACACCTCCTTATCAACAGTACTGCTATCATTTCTCACAGCTTACCAAAACGGTCGCTGTGGGAAATCAACTTTGGGACAAATGAACAAAATCACAGCACCACTGTTCATGAGGGAGGTCCCAAAATGCCTATGTTGAAAATGTGGCAAAAACTCCCACAAATAATTGGCTTAAGGACGTGTGTTGTGCAGTTTCTGTTCATGCTCATGACTTCACCAATTTTTCACATTTTCACTCCAGATTTTCAATGTTGCCATTTTTTTATGCCTGCACATGAACAATGCAGTTGTCATTTTCCACATCCTGCCCAAAATGCTTTTCATCCCTGTGTCACCAAATGGCATAGTTTCTGTGCAAAACCACCTTTCAGCTAACAAACTGATTGTGCTGCTCTTCATTAGGTGGGACTCCCAAATAGCCCATGTTGAAAATTTGCACACATGCCTATGGTGTCAGGGTTTCCAACTGTAGCAACCCACCCTGTACAGACTCACAGGTGTCAGTGACTTGGGAACATCGGCTGTAATGTTCATGCCATTCCACCCCACCCCACCCTGCAGCCAGTGACAGGCATTGTGGTGTGCCTTGCAGTGTTTAGCCACAAAGATCACCCCAATTTCCTATACTGCACCCTCCTCAGCATATTTCCTTATGGAATGGAGTAAGCATAATGTCCAAAGACCCCAAAGTACACCACAGTATTTGTCAGTGTCTACAGGGTAGGGTGAGGTAAAATGGCTTGAGCATTATAGCTGATGACCCAAAGGCACACCCCAATGCCTGTCAGTCTCTGCAGGGTGGGGATGGGGTTGGCATCACTTTAATAATTCACTGCCATTCCTATTATGCATCTTAACTGCTGCACTACCAATGCCAATGCCAGCAAGACAACATTCGGCATTGACAAATGCTTGTTGAAAGTGAATTGCTCCAAAATATACATTTTTTCCTAATGCTGCTAGAGAACATTTTCTAATTGTGTGATTTTACATAATACTTAGTTTAATTAGGTTTATTTTGTCTGTGTCTGTGAAGGAGTTGAGTGGATAGGGTAGGAGTGTAAACCAGTGCAGGCTATTTCTAGCCTTTTACAAACAGATTTCTCACAAATTGTCAATGATTGTTTTACTGTTACTGTATTTCTATTAATGTTGTTGTATCCTGACAATTTTTTCTTTATTTATTTCGTTTATTTATTTATTTATCAAGTCTAGGATTACAAATACCTTTGAGCAATGCTATTTTACAAAGGTTCCACCTCAGAGAAATACAAATTATGGGAACATCAAGACAGACATTACAACAATGTGGACATTGCAAACAGATTACAAATTAATACAATTCAAGGGTAACATTGTAAGCAAGGCAGCCAGTGGCATTTGTCAGAGAAAACAGACAAGAGATAAGAAGTGCTAGAGTCATAGGAAGAGGGAAGAGGGAGTGGGGAGAGAAGTAATGTAGGTAGGGTGGGAGAGGGTGAAAATGCAGCATTGGATATAACAAGATGTGAGGGTAGAAATCTTTGAAAGTTACTCTGTCCTGTCTAAGAGTTCCTTCCGCTGTTAGCCTGTGTTTTATATATATATATATATATATATATATATATATATATATATATGTATGTATCATTCTTCCGCTTTTAGTTATGATTGTGAATTCTAAAGTTTTAAACACACAGAGCTGATCTGTTATTTTATTTTTATTTGTTTGTGGTTGGTTCTGTTTGCTAGGGTTTTAACTTGTGTCACGTAAACTGTGAAAATCAACTGTTCTATATTTTTGTATGGAAAGTTAAGTACTTTTACTTGATCACTTGAACATGTCCATTTACAGTTTCACTGCTTAGTTGAATTACTCCTGTATTTTATTGCTGGAACGTGCCTCTGTACATTGCACGGTGTTCCTGTTTTAGTTGACTTACTTTATCCTTGTTTATTTATTGTTCATTGTTTTTGATGAATATCAGATAACACCTTGAGTCAAAGACTCCTTTACAAAGGTTCCCGTCATTAAAAAACAACAGGGACAAAAGTAACAACTAACACAATAATTACAGAAAACAGTTACAAAATGGTTACAAATGGATAAGAAATGGATAAGAAAAATGTTTACAGAATAAGACAATATAGCAGCTGAGAATACAGAGTTACAGAGTGCTTCCAAACATAGGTACAAAGTGCAAAAGGTAACAGGTACAAGCATACACTGCAGGGTGGTGGCACAAGCCATGCCCTGGTGGTTATTCGCTGGCCAAGGCTAGACTGAGAAGTCCATTGTCATGGTATAGGCATACCCAGGGGTGGCTGGACCAGTGTTAGGTCCATATTCATGAAGGGTGGGGTGGGGTGGGGTGGGGAGACGGAAGGTTTAAGGGCTGTCACAGACTGATCCTTGGGTGATTAAGTCTCTTAGTTGGGACTTGAACCCACCAAGTTTGGGTTCAGTGAGGAGGGAGTTTGGGAGTGAGTTGAGCACACAGATATCTTAAAGTTATTTGTCCTGAGGTGGTCTTGCAGTGAGTTACCCTGAAATGGGTTGTCGCTGATTGCCATGTGAGGCGGTGGACAGTGGTGCCTGAAGTAGTGGGAAGAAGGCAGGTGGGAGTAACCCTGATGTAATTTTCTTAATGAAGAGGCAGGCCTGGTATTTTAGCCTCCCATCAAAGTTGAGTCAGTTTGTGGAGGTAAAGGTGCAGCTATATAAGCCTAGCACAGTCTGTAACAAGTCTACAGGCCTTATTAAGGGCCAGTCTGATTTTGTGTGGTGTGTGTTGTTGGCTGCACCATAGATGATGATTCTGTAGTCTATTAGAGATAGAATAGATGCAGAGACAGCTAGGTGGAGACCTTCTGGAGGCAGGCAATGCTTATAGTGATGAAGGAGACCAATTCAAGTTGACAGCAGTCCAGATGTGGTCATGGTTGGTGAGACCAGAGTCTAGGTGATACCAAGGTATTTGAAAGTGGTAACCTGTTCAAAGAGGTCATTTAAGGAGTTCAGCATGAGCAAGGATTGTCCGAAGTTCTTGTTTTGGGGTGTGCAAACATCATGGATTTAGTTTTTTGCAATTTAATACTAGCCTATGCTGAACAAACCAAGATTCAGCTTCTGAGAAGGATTTCTAGAGTGCTGAGTGGAGGGCTGTGGATCAGTGTGAGAGCTGTAGAGACAGCATCGTCCACATACGATAGAAGTTTCCCAGAGCACGCTTTGGGCAGGGAGTTGAGGAACAGGGAGAAGAGTAGCAGGCCAAGAATGAGCCCTGAGGGACCCCTGACCTGACTTGGAGGGGGGAGGACAGGGAGTGGGCAATCCTGACTGTCTGGGCTCTCTCAGACAGGTAGCTGGCAAACCAGTCAGTGGTCTCAGGGAGAGGCCTATTTGAGTGACAGAATCTAGGAGAAGCGAGTGGCACCTTATCAAATGCCTTAGAAAGGTCTATGGAGACAGCGCCAGCAGTGTGCCAGTGTCCAGGGATGAGTGGAGGGCATTTGTAAATTCCAAGAGGCAGTGGTGGTACTATGGTTATGGTGGAAGCCATATTGTTCAGGATACAGCAGGCTATATTTAGAAAGGTAGTCAGTTAGCTGGATGACCAAGATTTTCCAAGGTTTTAGAGAGGGAGGCAGGATTGAAATAGAGTGGTAGTTCCCCAGCAGGGTGCGGTCCCCACTTTAAGGATAGGTGTGATGAGGACAGATTTCATTTGGAGGAAACTGACCCAGTGAAAGGGAATGGTTCAGAAGCATGGTGAGGGGGGACTTATTGAAGGAGAGTCTAAGCAGTTTAAGGTCTAGCGATCACTGCTGAAATGAGATTTGCTGAGGGCCTTGAGTAAAGAGGGGCAGCTTCATGCTGAGAAACTGCTTTAAAGTGGAATGGGGGTGGAGAGGGAGCAGTGTGGTATTTGTGGATGGGGAGAAAAGTTGGGGAGAACACCAGTTAGCCAGAGAAGGTGTCATTAAATGTATCTATGATCTCTGTTACCGCATTGTTTGTTTAACACCTGATGCACACAATATAAAAACTATATATTAATAGAGTAGTTGCATACTGTGTGACCCTGAGCAAGTCACTTAACCTCCTTGTGCCCCCAGGTCGCTTCTGTAAAAAGCTTTCAGCTTAGTGTGCTATACCTGGTTAAACAACTAAATAAAAAATAAAATAAAAAGAGTAGTTTTCAAGAGATTGCTTGCTGATCCCTCCCATCCAGACCACTACCATATTGTAGAACTCACCTTTGTCTATGTTTTATGGTTGTCTCTGCCTTTATATAATAAAAAAATTGTGGCATTGACTAAGTAATAACACATTACAGTACTTTAGTTGTCCAGACACAGGTGATCTGTATTTAAAGTCGGTTACTTGTGCATGTTGTTTAATTCCTGTTTGGGGAAAGAAAAAGTTATCTTTTGTTTTTACTAGATAGGCTACATACCATGTACAGTATTAGTTGTACTCTAAATGCTACTACCTGTCCTGATTGTGTTTGGAGTTGTAAGGCAGCCAGTATTGTAGGTGAGATGTGTGAGGTGGTATTCACACAGTTAGTAATACATCCTTTCTTGATATACTCCCAGAGAAAGGCAAAGCTTTGAAGCAGCAGCCAGCAAAAATGCTTGCCAAGAGACAACCAGTACAGGATGGAAACATTGCAGGGGATGACAAAGCTAAAAAGTCTGTTGTTCCAGTTCCCCATAGCAGTGAAAGCACACGAATGTCTCGCCAGTGTCTTCGCTGCGGGCTCTGGTGATGTGGCAGGTACCAGCAAAGGAGTTATTGGCATACCTGTGTTTCACTTTTTAATGCTCAGACTGTTGCATCCATGCTAATGGGGATGATGACAGTAAGAAGAAGGGGGGCACTGACACCAGCACAGGAAGAGTGGTCCAAGAGAGGGTGATAAGTCTGTCGGTGGACTATCCCTGCTCTTGCAGGAGTTGGTGATGATAGTGTTCAACCACAGTCTGATAATCTTAGAGATAGGGATAGTCAGCCCTTGAGATGGTTGTAGAGAAAGAAAAAGGTGTGCTGCAAGAAGACAATGATAGGGAGGAGAAGAAGAAGGAGGAGGAGGACGACAAGGACATCATCGTTATTGGTGGTGATGATGACCACAGGGATGATCCTGCATGGGAGCTTGAGTTAAAAAAGGTCAAGGGTGATGTAGGCCATTTACATGCACAGCCCATGGGTCAGTCTGTTAAATGCCTATTAGCAAACCTCCAAGCAGTTAAATCACCCCTTCCCAAAGTACTCTTATGGAAGTGATGAGAGCAACCTAAAAACACACACTCACATCTGTTTCAGAAAATCCCAGTCCCAGGATCATCTGAAGTCCAGAGGACAAAAAAGTCCCTAGTTTTGGACTTTTATATGGTTGATCCTGCTGATGAGACCATAGCGATATGCCAACTTTGTCAAGCACTTGTTAGTCAGGGGAAAAAAGGAAACATAGGCACCGTGGGCAACACACCCACCTAAAACAAGCACTGGCTGGAGACGGCAGCAACAGCAGAAGGATGCTAGAGCTGTTGGTGACATCTCCTCAGCTAAATGCAGTAGAGCAAGAAGAGCAGGAGAAGGTGACAGAGTGGTCAGTGGTGGAGGAGGAGGGTGAGTAATCCTTGCTCTCTTGAGTAGTGGGCATAGCAGTGGAGGTTCCAGTCCCAGTCCCTTGAATCAGAAAAGTACACCACCTTACCCACAAGCAACCAAAATAACTGGTTTCATGCAGTCTACACAGCCCCAAGAGTCAAGTATTACCCTTAAAAGAACATCATTGCTGCCACAAGTATAGCATCTCTGGTCGAACAGCCCCAAAGATGCAACCCACTCTGAAGACCATCCTTGAGCGGTTGACAAATTACCCCCCAAATCATGCTGCTGCACAAGAGTTAAATGCTGCCACTGCTGAAATGCTGGCATTAATCTGTTGCCATTCTCGTTCATGGAGAATGCTGGTTTCTGCAGGTTAATGGCCTGTGCCTGTCCCAAATGGCAGGTTCCATTGCAAACCTATTTTACTAAGCTTGTCATGCCAGAGCTGAACAGTAGAGTGGCTGATTCCATTAGACATGCATTGAAGCATCATGCATCACAATATACCCATTTTAGCATGGATATGTGGACCAGTGGACAACTGCAAGCTCTTATCTATGCATAGCAGCACACTGGTCACTGTTGCCTGGGGTGGTACTTGATTTAGGCCTGAAAAATCTGCATAAAGCAAAACTGTGGTGGCAGCAACACACCTAGTATTTGGCAGCATGCTACCCTGTGTATGACAGGTGTTACAGTTTCTCATGGCTGAGAAAATGCTTAATGTTCTGCTGTCGGAGATTGATAGGCGGCACAAACACAGTCACCATAGATTCAACGCAAGGGATAATGACTCCAATGTAGTGAAGTGCATTAGCGATGGTGGCTTTTTCAAGATGCCCTGCCTGGCACACTGCTTTAATCTTGCTGTTCAGCAGTTTCTCAACCATGCACACTTCAAGGAAACAGTTACTGTCCCCAGTGCATCCCTTCACCCATTCTGCAAAGGCCAGTGACCATCTATGTGAGCTACAGCACAATAACCATCTGTTTCAGCACTGGATGAAGCTTGATGTTGTGACCAGGTAGAACTCCACAGTGTACATGCTTGACTGACTGTTTGAACAGTATAAGGCTGTGTCAGAATACCTGCTGGTACACTCCACCAGAGACAGTGCTGGAGTGTCCATCACTCTAACAACAGAGCAGTGGCACTAAATGGATGGGCTAACACGCATTCTCCATCCATTCGAGAATGCTACATAGGCAGTGAGTGGGGACACTGCTTGTATAAGTCAATCCATACCCCTCATCGTGTGCTGAGGAAGACACTAGTTAATGTGCGACACCAGATGGAGGCAAGGGGATCATGGCTGTTGTGATCTAATGGATCACATGCTCCACATGCTTGACACAAATACCCATGTATCCAGCATTTTACAGTATGCTGACTTTGCAATCTCCACCATGCTGGATCCATGCTACAAATGTGGCCTGCCTTCTATAATTGAAGTAGGTTGTCAGTGAGTACAAAAGTTGACAGAGACCCTCACTAGAATGATACATGCTGCACGCATGAAAAGGCACACACCGCAGTGAAAACGGGTGTTGCTACCACCACCAGTGGTTCACAGGCAACCCAACCAGAGAAATGGTCAAGGTACAGCAGAAAATAGCAAGCAATCCCATTTGGAATGTTCTCTTTCAGGTAGAAGTGGAAGATATGGAGGAAAAGGAGGAGGAGACAGATGAGACAGCTGGACTTAGGGCAGCTGAATGAGTGGTGAAGGCCTACATGGGGACCCAAAGCACCTTGCCATTACTGATGAGCCACTGCTGTACTGGAGCAGCAAAATGACTGACTGGCCAGGACTAACAATGGTTGCTGTGAAATACCTGAGCTGCCCACCATCCAATGTCAGTGTGGAATGAGTGTTTTGTGTGGCTGGGCCATTGTGAGTGTCTGTAGGATCAATTTGTCACCCAAGAATGTGTCCATAGTAACATTCATCAAAATGAATGAAAGGCACGCTCCACACAACACAGTGATCTCCGTGGTGTTGCCACAGAAACCTGCGATCGGGTGATGAGGATGATGACAATCACTGATTCAAGACATCCACCAGCAGCGAGGCGGATGAAGCAGCATGGTGAGAGAATTCCCACCTGGTGAGAATTCCAGTCTTGGAGACTGTGAGGAGTGCTTTGGATGATGTGGAAGTGAAAAGACTAAGTTTACTCTAAAAACACTCCCCACAACCACCTTCAGCTCAGTATAGTGTTATAACTTGTTTTTAGTTATGTACCATTGGATTGATTATGGTAATGTGTTATCTGATGCAGTGTGAATCAGTTTAATTTGATCACCCTTTGTCATAACTTGTTGTTTGGTCCTCAACAGTCTCCCAGCCTATATAAAGCAGCAGCAATGAAATTACCATAACCATAAAGATTTTACATGATTACAGTTCTAATGTTTTGCTGCCAAAATATCCAGATACATATTTACTTTTCATATAGACTATTAATCCCATCTTACAGCAAGATACTTTGTCTTGATGTCCTTAAAAGTGCCCATGCTGACACATGCCACACCACCCACCACCACCTGACACACCCATGCACTCCATGTGACCAAAAGGTATTTTCTGCCACATACTATCGGTGACATATTGAAGAACCCTGGCTCCCAGTACAAGTAGCACATAAATGTAACACGCTATTTCAACCATTAACACCACAAGTTGAACAAGTTTTGAGAAATGGTGAATAGTGGCCCTCTTTAATGATCTGAGTCATTAATTACAAAAGTAATCATGAAAAGGCTTAATAACTTACAACATCCAATTCCCCAAAAGGTTATTTATGCTATACCACCAGGTTAACGTTCTTGTACCTAAACTGTGATGGTTCTTAGGGGAATCAGGGTAGGGAGGTACTTGCTGTCCTCAGTTTGGATCCCAAATGTTCATGATTACTGCAGCTATGCCACCTCAAATGATTAAACAAGATATTAGCTCCTTTCACCTAATTATTTACTAAACACCATCTCAACCATTCATTTCCACATATAGTTCCTCCCTGGATGTGGGTGATGTTTACTCATTAATGGTATGGATACCACGGATACCACTGGCCAACATTGCAGTTCAAGCAACACTGCCTGTCTTCCATCCAACACAGCTCCTGCAGAGCCTGGGTGGATGTAGTTCTCACAGAGATAGGATGAAATCTCAGCAGAGGAAAATGATCTAAGCAAGAGCAAAGATAAGAAAAATGACGAATACTGTCCATCTGCATATGGTTTTAGCAAGCAAATTAGAACAAGTAGAGAAAAAAGGTATACTTACCATCCCTGTGATGTCATTAAACTGCAAAAGTTGCCCCCAGAACTGACATGATGGGCAGTGCACATGATTCCAAACCATGATGAAACACAGTAATAGGCATTCCCTTCCCTATCAGTATTGCATGCCTGGAAATAAGATAAAAAGCAGAACAAATGTTGAGGATTGTAAAAGTTCCAGCCCACCCCTCACCACCAACATTCCCTCCCCCCAACAGAAGACCATAAAAGAAGAAAGGGACTATGAAAGTCCCCAGATCTGGTTAAGCAGTAGCGGCAGCAGGAGCAAGAGTTAACTTTGTCAGAATTCCTGATGTTGACAGAAGCAAAAAGAACACAATCACTATCAAACTCAGACATCCAGATGGCAGTAACAGAAGTACCCCGCTAGTAATGAAAAACCATCTGCCTTGGGATAGGATATGTGGTGTGTTCCAACATCCCTAGATCCTAATTGCAGCCTGGCATGATGATATCATCCACAGCAGACTGAAAAATAATATAAAATCAGTGCAAACATATTAGAACTCAAGATACCATAATACCAATCCACCAACACCCTTACCTTGCACAGGACAAAAATAGACAGACAGATACTTGTGTTTACAAGAGCAGCAGTATGGACTGTGTGAAGATGATCCACCATCAGTCATCCAAAACAGTACTTCTTGTGGCAACTTGGCAAGTAGTAGTCAAAGACAGCAGGCAGCAAGCTACAGTGCTCCAAAATGTCACCAAACCCTCTCCACCAACAGGCAAGTTACAACTACAGAATCTGTCAACACAGTCTATCAGGACAGCATCATAGGAAATTGTAATTCTACATTTCTATCTCAATCAATTGTAAAAGCAGCAGCAGGAGGAAACAATTGCAAGTAGCAGCAGTATTTTGCAGGAGGAATTAATGTTCTCTGCATGGCACCCATTTTCAGGTACCTGGGGTGGTGGCACAGCATGTAGCATAAGGACTGATACCTGATTTCTGTCTAAATTTACTGTCACATTTTTTTGGAAACATTTCTAGACTTGTAGGCCCTATTTGGCACAAGCAGCATGGAGATTCAGGCTGAAATCATTGCTAAACAGGGCCCAAAAGAGCAATGTAATGTTTGGGTGTTGGGGAGGGCACCGCATCACATCCTCTCTCAATTTTATGTACCATTTTCTTGTAACATTTATGGACATTCACAGCCTGTTCTGTGCTCACAGAAACAAGATTCATCATGAGATGACTTGTAAACAGTGGACCAAAGATCATGTTTTGGTTCAGGTGGTGGCTTAGGTGCCATATAACAACATAACTGAGACCTGATTTCTTTCTGAATTTACTATACCATTTTTTGGAAACATTTCTGGACTTGTAGGCCCTGTTTGGCACCAGCAGCACTGAGATTCAGGCCAAAATAATTGGTAAACAGTGGCAGAAGCTGCATTTTCAGGTCCGTGATGCAGTGGTGCAGCATTTAACATCAGGACTAACACCAGATTTCAGTCTCAATTTGATGTAACATTTTTTGGAAATGTTTTTGGACTTGTATGCCTTGTTTCGTATAAGCAACACTGAGATTCAGGCTGAAATTATTGCTAAGCAGGGCCTAAAACAGCAATTTCATATCTGGGTGGTGGGGAGCGCAGATCACATCCTGTTCTCAGACCATATTTCTGTCTTATTTCTATTTACTATTTCTCCTGTAACATTTCTGGCCATGTACAGCCTGTTCTATGCTTACAGAAACAAGATTCAGCATGAGATGACTTGTAAACAGTGGGCCAAAGACCATGTCTTGGTTTGGGTGGTGACTTGGGCACCATATAACAACATGGCTGAGAACTGATTTCTTTCTGAATTTACTGTAACATTTTTTGGAAACATTTCTGGACTTGTAGGCCCTGTTTGGCACCAGCAGCACCGAGACTCAGGCCAAACTCATTGGTAAACAGTGGCAGAAGCTGCATTTTCAGGCGTGAGTGATGGCACAGCATTTAGCATCAATACTGACACCAGATTTCTGTCTCAATTTGATGTAACATTTTTGGAAACATTTCTGGACATGTACAGACTGTTCTGCGCTTGCAGAAACAAGATTCAGCATGAGATGATTTGTAAACAGAAAAGCAGAGACCATGTTTTGGCTCGGTGGTGCCTTGGGTGCCATATAACAACATGGCTGAAAATGTATTTCTCTCTGAATTTACTGTAACATTTTTTTGGAAACATTTCTGGACTTGTAGGCCCTGTTTGGTACAAGCAACATGGAGATTCAGGCTGAAATCATTGTTAAACAGGGCCCAAAACAACAATTTAGTGTCTGGGTAGTGGTGGCGGGCACCACATCACATCCTGACTCAGACCATATTTCTGTCTCAATTTTATGTACCATTTTCTCCTGCAACATTTCTGGACATGTACAGCAATTTGATATCAGGGTGGTGGTGAGTGCACCACATCACATCCTGACTCAGACTATATTTCTGTCTCAATTTTATGTACCATTTCTCCTGTCATATTTCTTGTCTTAGCATGCCTGCTGTGCACAGTATGGTGGCAAGAAGCTGTGTTAACCTGTGACCAAAGTGCACATTTTTACGGATCACCCGGGTGGAGGTGGTGGAGCACTAAACATCATCATGAATGGAAAGGAGGAGGGACACAAAGTTAACATTTGTAGGCGGCACGATCAGGGGACATGTGTTGTTAAGCACAAAAACAGTTTATGTTTAACTTTGCAATAAAAGTGCTTTTGTTTCTATGATTGTTGTTTACTATTCAGACTTATGCTGCACACAGACAAAACAACTGAAGCACACAACATCAGCCTGAACCACATAGCTTTGGGAAGAAATTTTTGTTCTTACAAACACATTACAATATACTTGACATTTGTGGATAGTAGGAGGAAATATAAAAGATACGATAAAACAAGAAGAAAGGTACTGTGTATCGGTACAAACTAAAGGACTGACAGTACAAGTAACACACGCAAATGAGGGAGCATGAAGGATGTTTAGGGTAGGGTACTCAAATGATGGGAAATAAAGGAGCATAAACATTACATTACAAAATGCTGGACCTGAAAAGAAACAAGGTTATAGAAAGAGGTAGAGGACAGCAAAGAATTTTTTTTTTTTTTCTTTTTTGGTTGTTTTTGTTATTTTTAGGGGTGTGCATGAGGGAAGATTGACAGTGACAAACCAAGGACAGGGAAAAGAAAGAGAAGAAAATTCAGGTGCTGCACTGCCTGCTTCTCTTGCAAATTAGCAAGCACATTTTACAATTTCCAGACTATAGTTAAGTGGTGTCGGAGACAGGCCCAGATTCTTCTGACCTGCCACCACCAATCCTCCCTCGATGAAGTTCTGCAAGGAGGTTCAACACTTTATGTTGCTCCTCCATTAGTTTTCTGAGGTCCCCTGACCTCCTGGAGGAACTCATTGAAATCACGGCAGAGAGCAGACACCCTTGCTTGTACAGCCACCAAGTCTTCATGGCTAACTGGAGGAGCAGCTGGGGCTGCTGCAGGCTTGTGGTTTACCGCCACCATGAATCTGGTGCCGCTGGTGGATATGGGTTGAGGTGGATGGGGTACTACTGCCTCCTGCTGCTTTCTCCTGCTCCTGCAGCCTCCCAGGCTCCACCTGACCACTGGCCCCAACCTCCTGCTGGCCCTCTCTTCTTGGGCCCCACTGCCTCCTGCTGCTGCTAACTCCTGTTGTTTCTGGAGCTGCTCTGCAGCATGGAGGTTCTGCAGGTGGCCTCTGGCCACCAGTTCTAAAATGGCCCCTTTGTTTGCCCATTTGCACTGATCTGCAGCACAGCTACAGATGACCACGTGCTGTCACTGGTGTTTCACTCAAAGAAACACCATATGGTTGACCTTGTATGCTGGGGAGGTGGGGAACATGCTTCTGCTGGGAGGAGCATTAGTATCTGGCTACTGCTGGGGAGTGGGGCCACATGCTCCTGTTAGGGGTCATATGCTCCTGCTGGAACACCTGCCTGCTGAGGTGAACAGTGGGTGCCTTTCTCCCATTTACCTTTCTCTGCTGTTAGTATTCCTCCTTTCTATCTATAAAAAAAGATTCCTAACAGGAAGGAGAGAGAGGAATTACACACACACACACACACACACACACACACATATCAATCTGCACCACAGACACCAAACTATAAGCAAAGAACAGAAACACAAATATATTCTTTGTAAACAAAAAGGATGTAGAAAACACACACAATGGATCAGTGGCACACACAGACCAAGTAAAGATTTTAAAGTCCCTGCTGTTGGCTGCCTGCTTCCGCTCTCCAAGTCTCCAGCTACACAGAAAGGAAATGAATCAATCACTTCCTGCCTATATACAGTTACCCCATGTGACCTGCAAAGAGATGTGGAAAGTCCAATTTCACCTGATTTAAACAAATAGTAATGCAAGGAGAATTTACCAGTGAAATTTCACCTTATGTTCATAATTAAAAAATATTTCACTTGGTGAAATTAGTGATTTTGCTGGAATTTCACTGCGAAATAAAATTCTGCTGCATTCTTACACAGCACTCTTATACAGTGAATTACTTCTGACACTATACCGCATCTAGTCAGCAAGTGGCATGGGGATGATGTGTTAGTGCTTATTGTGCTTGTATGTACATTTCTATTAAAATGATAAATCTTTATTTCTTTTATTTTAAAATTAATGGGCTAAGTGCAGGTGGTATAATGCTGCTTATTTCAACACAGTACCAGGTGATCACAGTTGATCATTTTCCCGAATGACAGCAGCAGGACAAAGCACTGAAGCAGCTGGATATTATCGCTGCTTCAATTCTTGATTGCCTGTCTTCAGATCACTGTTTCTACATCCAGGAGCTTATCCCAACAACTGACATTCCCCTCTATTGAATACTGGTGGTGTTGGGTGGAAACAATGCCAGTTTAACTCCACTCCAGTCACTTGGGTTAAATCCTAATACTGACACTGTAGTGCAGCATGAGGAGGTGTTGCACCCTGGTAGCCATCTTTTGGATGAGACGTTAAACCAAAGTGCCATCTGCCTCTTCTGGTGGTAGTTCAGGTGAATGTTAAAGATCCTATGGCACTTATCTAAAGAGTAGTGGAATATTTTATTGAAAAAACATCAAATCAAAATACAAAGTAACAAGGCAATGTCAGAAAAATAAACTATACACACAGGAAATGAACACAAAACATAAGTGTAATAATTTGAAAGCAAAACCAAACAAACAGAAAAATGAGGGGTGGGGTGGAACACTTGATAGAAACATACAAGCTGATGGCAGATAATGACCGAAGGCCCATCCAGTCTGCCCAAAGTGATAAAACCCAGAAACCTATTTACAACCAAATCAGTGCACTGATTTTCAAAAACTAAAATTAATTTATACTTGATGAAGAAGATAAATCCTTCCACCATTTGGAAACTGTCACCTGGGGGTGAGATGCATCTCTCTAGTAAACATTAAACATAGCGTTTGGCATTGAATACAAAGGGACTCATGAATCATTATTTTCTGTCTAAGAACCCACTTGTACTGAGCTTGCCATAAGAAGAACTTTAAACAACAAAGGAACATCTCTAAAGTTCCTTTATGGTAAAACAATAATGTTATATGTTAAAGTAGTGAGCCAAAGCAAGTTCCATTTTCTGGCCAAATAGTCCCATACATTTTATCATGTGAACACTGGAGTAAAGAATGCTCCATTGATTCCTCAATAGCAAAACAAGTAGTATGTGGACAGTATTGCTCTTCAGGCTTTATGTATACTATTTCCTTTACATTAAGTCGACCATAGGAGAAAAGTCATAACATCTCCTACATATGCGGGGGGTCTTTGACTATTTAGCTGAACTAGGACTCTTTTGTGCAGTTGGGGGAGGCAGTTTTGAAATCAGCTACAGTGGCATGAGTTTTGCCCATAACTATGTCATATAGTTTAGGAGTTGAATATTGGGAGATATGAGATGTAGTTAACTCTCATTTGAGCATTTTTGGGCTGCAGGTTTAAAATAAGTGGGTAGCTTGGCACTCGGAATGGCTTAAGAGCACTGGTTTTCAAGGGTCAGATAACGTTTCAAATTATTATAAATCCACAAACAAAGTGGGTTTGGGGAAAAAAAGGCCTATCTTTATTGTTTGTGTTATGAACAGGAGTGGAAAAATAGGATGGGGTCTATCATCCTAAGTCCACCCTTGGATTTAGGTAAATGGGTGAAAGGTCGCTGATAGGGTTCACTCTTCAGCCCCATAACATTTGGAAAAACAACTAAAATTTGGATTTCAAGGTAACGGGAGGAAAAATCATAGCTACATATAAAAACAAGGTATAAAGAATTGTTTAATAACCTGGATCCTTTTAAGTTTTGACATCTTCCAGCTTTTCCACCTTCCGCTAACTTTTAACTCATATGTTCTCAGGGTTTGTTCCCAGTTCAAAGGGGAGGTTTTGAAATCAGACTGTAGCTCTATAATTTTAATAGGCTCAGATGAGAAGGGAATACTGTGGAGAACAGAATTTGGCTTAGGGATGGGCCTAGGTAGAACCCTTTACTTTACCAAGGTTTAATTTAGCATTTGCCATACTTGAATACTGATGGATATCTTGGAGTACAATAGGTATACAATCTGGATGTTCAAGGAACAAGCAGAGGTCATCTGTGTATGCCAGTATTTTTACCTCATCACCATGTTATTTCCGCTGATACCCTGCCAGTCCTGATTGTTCACCAATTAAGGGATCAAATGAGAAAATCTAAATTAATTTTCTAGGATAGTTGGCCAAGTATAATAGGCTGTGCTATTGCTGATGAATACAGGATGTGCATCCATTCAATAAACCCAGTTGGTATTCCATAGGCATAGAGTGTATGCAATAACTGGAATGACTGACTCTGTCGAAGGCTTACATTGGTCTAATAATAATAGTATAACTGACTTGTTTTTCAAATTACAGTATTTCACTATTTCTCAAACCAGGATGAATGGAAACCATATTTTGTAGTCAGAAGGCCACAATATTGATGTGGCTGAATGAGGGTATTTTCCACCTGTCGGAGGTGATAATTCAACAAATGTGTCAAGATTTTATAGTCAGTATTTAATATACTTATAGGTCTCCCATTTGAAATTTGATGTCTATCTCCTGAATTTATAAAGAAAGGATATCAATCCTGTAAAAATCCTGAGGAGAGTTCTGTTTAAGAATAGAGAAAAACCTTTCCAAGAAAACCAATACAATTTCAATGAATACTTTATAAAATTCATAAGGAAAACCATCAGCCCCTGGAGAGATGCCAGTGTCGTGTCTTTTATTACTTCTGTGATTTCAGCAGCAGAAATAGTGGCCACGAGCTCTTCAAAGTTGCTTAGTGTAAAACAATCTTAATATGGGATAAGTATGTAACTATATCAGTTTCCACTGGGGTTTGGTGACCTCTATGGATTTGAGGTGCTCAGTTATTATAGAGCTTAGCTGCTGTGGGGAGGAAACCAATTTGTCATCTTTACTGCTAACAAGTAAAGGAAGTGGCTAATTTTTTCTGCTTACAGACCTGATATGGGTCCCCACTGGGATTTCTTAGTACCATAATTAAGTTCTGCAATTATGGTATGGGCCCTGTCATACCGATACATTCTTATTTGATTTTTAATGGTATTGATCTGGTCAGAACAGTCAAACCTAGAAGAAGAGGCTAAAGAAAATAAATATTGTAAGTGAGTGCGTAATTTTAAGTATTGAAATAATTTCTTTTTCTCCTTACATTTTCCAAATTTCTGAAGCCACATCTTGATGTCCCATTTTGTTTCAGACCACCAGGTCTCAACATCATCATACAAGTCAGAAACTGAGGCTCTGGCCCATAAAGATTTTCAATCTCTTTTTAACAAAAGGTCAGTCAAAATGGAAGAGTTAAGCTTCCAACAGTTTTGTTTTATACTAGGGTTTTGGGGGTCTTGGATTGTAGGTTATAAATTAAGTGGTCTGAAAATTCAGGAGGTGATGTAGAGAAAGAAATAATGTATATATTGGGAGAGGTAAAAATATGGCCAATAGAGGAAACATATTCCCCATTAACTAAACCTCCTCTTTGGATGCAGTACTCAAGGGCTTGGGAATCACAGTACTTTTTCCCCTGATTAGTCATGTCTGTACTGTGAAACCCCTTTGAAATCCCCGTCAATAAAATTTGCCGGAGGTAACCAGGTAACGTTGCGGAGGTCAAAAGTCAGCACTTTCAGCTTTGGACTGTGGTCCATAAACCTACAATAAACGTGGTAGGGGTGTTGAGCCATAAACCATCAAGAATCAAAAGTCTCCCAGGAATTAAATCCATCAGTTTTAATAGCTGAAATGAATGGTCCTGAAAAGAATACCAACCCCATCTGCTTTATCAAGGCCAAATGACCAATATGAGGGACCCCAGACCCATTCGACTTAAATAATCTAACTAGGTCCAAGAAGCACATCCCTGCTTCCTGAAAAAGAATTACTGGATAATGCAAATTGTGGAAATATTGAAACACAGCATGATGTTTTTTAAATTTAAAAGACTGCATACATTTAAAGAAATTATGTCCAAGTTAGCCATTTAAAGTTTTTAGAGAACGTGGAAACAGAATCAGGAGATATTGTTTTTCTTTTCTTCTTTTGCCTTTATAGTCCACAATGTCAGATGAGGGGCTGAAGATGTCCCAGGAGGGTCAACATCTCTAATGTCCATCTCAGTTACAGCCCAGGTGGTATTGGCAATATGGAGAATGGATTTTCCTGATCCATTTGTTTATGTGCAGGGTCAGCCTTGATTCCTGGATGACTGTCTTCAGCCAGATACAGTAGACCATTGGTTAGAAGGAGGAGGTAATGTGTTTCTGAGTAAGTTCGATACATTGTTGAGAAGGTTTGTCCACATAGACTGGTTGGAGAGAGTCAGGTACTTCATCTGAGACTGTAGGGTTTCAGAAGCTGTTCCCTCATGAGGGGTGCAGTCTTGTCTGGAGTGGCATCAGACACAGGAGGTTCTAGTTGTAATACTACATTCTGGGCCTGTTGTATGAGAGAGTCAGGGTTCATTTTAAGGGGTTTATTTCTCTCAGCCCATGGGCACCCTGAAAAATTATGGCCATATTCTTCGCATAAGTCACGAGTATGGTTTGCACATTGAAGTGATATATGCCCAATTTCACCACAATTTTCACATCTTGGGTGGCCACAAACATTAGATAGATGGGTAGGGACCCACATTTATAGCAGACCCAGAGCTGGACTTCATAAAAACACATCCTTCTATCCCTTCTAGGCATGAAGGAATTTGAAATATGACATATGCCCTCCTCATTTTGATGAAGTTTAACTTTGAATTTCCAGCCCCCATCCAGAACATTTCTTCATTGAGTTTATCTTTGGGGTGCTTAACACATCACATTTCTGTTTGTGCCAATAGAGAATATCATCAATATGGACTCTCATTCCTAAACATGATGGTCATGAATTTAATGAGAGGTTTTGTAAGAGGTAGTACCAGAAACAGGGTCCACAAGGGGAGAATTTACCTCTGTTATATTGTTGCCAAAAAGCTTAAGGGCATGGAGGTTCTAAAACCAATGTTATAGTTATCTACTCCAAACATGTTTATACATGCAAAACCTCAGCATGTGTGAAATGTAGGAATCCTCCAATAAGGTCTTCTCACATATCTCCTATCAGGGCGCTGTTCAAGGCCCCTTGTAGCGAATGCAGACAACATTCCTATGTGGGGCTTTTTTGTAAATAATTCAGATAGCAAAGGTCTAGAAGAATCATCAGGTTTTTATTATTTGGGTCAGAGGGCTCTTCAGGCCCAATTGGCAAGTTAGTGTCCTGCTTTGGGGAGGGGGCTAGCTTCATTTTTGTATCTGCCAGAAAATCGTGTAATAGGGCTAGAAGGAGCAGTGTCGGTGTTCTGTACAGAAGGATTATTCAACAATACTAGTGCTTTAGCACTTACATCACATTGCTCACCCTTATGTGCACCTTCAAGATTTTTGCCCTTGTAAAATGGCTGCAGCCATACTCTCCACTGGAGGAGACAGTACCTTTGGGTGAGAAACTGGTTTCTATTCAGGTGTTTGCTGAGGAAAGAGAGAGTCCCATGAAGGGTCAGGGATCCAAGAACCACTAGGCATTTGTTTCCATCCCACTTTGCTGAGTGCTCTTGGGAGACCAAGAGCTTAAAGTATGTTCTGCCGCTAATGCAGTGGGTGTAGTCTAAGCGGGATTGCTCACAGCTGGATTTAATGCTGGAGAATCCTTGGTCATGCTGGTTTGAGGAGGTGCCACCAGAGATGTAGAGGTGGCTGTACCTTGTCTTCCATGACTGCAGTGATGTTATTCCTGACATTCTATAACAGGTCAGAAATATTTTGTTTTCAAAAATCAAGGAGGTGTGTTTAGATTTCTAGCAGCCAAGGAGATCGATTTTACAGGGGAACTCTTGCAGTAAAAGAAAAGACAGTAGCTGAAGCTTGGTCAGACACAGCAGTCAGATAATTTACAGGGGATATGTTTGACTCACAGCTGAGTTAACATCTTTGGTATTTGGTTCCAGGGATAGCTTAGAATCAGTACTGTCCAGAAAGGCTTTCAGCCCAGCAGGGCATTAAGACTCTGTAGCACCAGTTTTACCAGAACAAAACTTAGCCAAGGCATCAAAAACTTTTTTCTGTGTTGCTTCCAGATGTTCTGGCTCAAGTTCAAAGTCCGCTTGGGATATTGGCAAGACAGCATCAACATCAGACGAAATAGGTATATCTTTTTCATTTGAAGTATCCAGAGAGACAATAACAACATTTTCCTTTGGATCTGCAGGTGTAGATACAAATTCAGAATCAGCGTCAGTATCAAAATACTCTTCAGTCTCTAGCAACACAGAGACTGAGGAGGAGACCTGCTCCCACCCTCCTGGACATCCATCCACTCTGAAGGATCACCTGGACTAGTCATCCTATGACCAGGCAGCAGCTCCCCTACAGCAGAGGTGGGACATTTTCAAGGCAGTTTGGCTAAATCCAATACTGACACTGTAGTGCAGCATGAGGGGTGCTGCATTCCGGTGCCATCTTTCAGATGACACATTAAACCAAAGTTCCATCTGCCTGCTTTGGTGGTAGTTCAGGTAGATGTTAAAGATCTCATGGCACTTCTCGAGAAGAGTAGGGAAATTTTTATTAATATTCAAAAGAAGATAAAAATAATACATAAACGTTCTGTGAATAAATCAAACAAGAAACTTTACCTCCTTACTCTTATTTCTTACTCAAATTATAAGATGAACAATTTATATAAAACTTTAAAAAATAAAACATAATATAAGAAAAGCATTAAAAACAAACTGTCTCTATAACCCACCTCAGCCTCTTCTATTACACTATTTGTGTATTCCCATCATCAATGAAAACACAAAACCTATTATGTACATATCCAAGCTACTTAATTTAACAAATTGATAAGTCAATAAAAGTAATCTTCACCTTACCATCCAGGGATAGTCATCTTAACCCACCCACCCGACATTGCTCCATAACATTGTACACACCTTCTGTTCTAATGATTGTTTTCATAACCGTATACTCTATCTGTCTCATCTTGGATTTTAAATAAAACATCCAGTTGTTGTATATCTTCATTCTGCAGGATTCTTTGCAACGGACCTGCCAAGGGACCATTTTATATAGGCCAGGATGACATGTAACATGCTCACCTTCCATGTTTTCCACTCCTTTGGGATATGTCCTAATACTAACAAGTCATATATCATCTAAAGAAACAGTTTTTCATTCCATAATGCTGCTAAAGCAGTCCAGAAACCCTGTACATGAACACACTCAAAAACAGATGTCTCACTGTTTCTATCTGTCCTAAGCATTTCTGTTCACCAAATCCCTCTCATCTTTCTTCTTATGCAATTGATTGCCTTTAACATTTAGCTTTTGATGTCCACTGAGCCATAATACATCCTGCATCTTCAATGGTATCCTGGGTTCTATCATGCTGGCCAAAAGCTGTTCAGTATTAATGTTAGATGAAACAGTAAACACAGGGTTTTCAAAATAACAACACTCCACAGTTATCCTGTAAAACTGTTTCTTGTCCTGATTTAAAAACCCGTTGATCTCAATTTTTCTAAATCTACTGTATTTTAACGTGGTTTGTATATATTTTTGAAGTCCCTTATCCAAAACATGCCATTTCCTCTACCCCAAGCCTGTAGAAAAAGAGTCCTTAATTCCATACCTAAATTCCCACCACATCTTTTTCCAACACTAGGGATATATAGAGCTATAAAAAGAAATTACTAAATAAATACACTAAAGGCTGGAACATGTTCACTCTACCTGCCTTCCAAGCCCTGTATGTATGCACATGTTTTACTGGTTCAGCCTGCTTCCCAAAGTAGAAGAAAGAAGAGAACTATCCTTCATCATGCATAGCATATGACAGTGGAAAACATGGGAAACATAAAGAAAAATCGAGCTAAATATGCCCTACTCAGAAACATCCTCTCTTTCCTTGTCATTTTCCATGACCTCCAAGATGTTGCTGTCTGATGTGCTACCTCATATGCATTTTTCCAATTTAAACTTTCTACTTCCTTTGTGCCATAATAAATGGCCAGTATTTTACATTTTTAACACCGGAATCAAAAATCTACTACCTCAGGCGCTGCACCCAAAACCAGTCCTTACTTTTTCCATATTCATGTGGATTCCTGTCCCATCTTGCAGCTCCTCACTACTTGAAGTATTTTCCTACAAGAATTTAAGTCAGCTATAGTAAATATACAATCATCAGCATATGCTGTAACTTTCCAAATAAAATCTCTATGCTATGCTTTATTGGTATAATATCCTCTGCTGCTTCTATTATACATAAAACTGGATCCAATCCAAACACATATAACAGTGGGCTCATTGGACATCCCTGCCATACTCCATTTTCACATATACAGGGATGCCTATGTGTCCATTAATCAACAGGGTCACCTGCACTTCAGTATATAATGTTTGTAACAATTTTATCATCCATCCCAGGATCACAAAGTGCTGTAAAACTGCAAAAATTTGTTCCAGTCTGACCGCATCAAATGCCATTTCCTGATCAACAGACATCAAATGACCATCCAATTTCATCTTTAAACCTTGCTCCAGAATTTCCAGAAGTATATTAGGTTTTGCATGATATTTCTGTCTGGGATTGCACAAGTTTGAACTGAATGATTAATTTCTGAGCCATCTTTGCTAACCTTCCATCAATATTTTAGTTCAAATTTTGTAGTCCAAAGACAACAAACTCAAAGGCCTCAATTCTTAATGTTTTGGGGTCTCCTTTTATAAAGAAATATCATTACCCATCAGTCATACTAGGCACCATCCTATTTTCCGTCCAAATGCATCATAAACTATCTGCAAGCATGGTGCCAACATTTCAACAAATTCTTTATAAAATCATTCAGAATTCCATCCCTGCCTAGTGTAGTAAGGGAGGTCAAATTAGCCACTGCCTCCCTAATTTCCAGTAAGGAGATGGGTGCTTCAAACCTCGTATGTCCTCCTGTGATAACTGAGGAATGTCTAAATGTTTAAAAAGGAGTCCTGTCTAATTAATCACTCTTTCTGAAAGTATTTTTATGTGAGTCTGAATGACATGTTGTATCCCATCTATCATTGACCACATTTCCCGAGCCAACCCTTAAAGCTGTAAAACTACTTTCTGGGCTCCATGCAGTCCTAGATCATATGGATTTACTTGCACCTTCATTCCCTTAGTTAGGAATTTTTGTCGACTAGCTACCCTATCCTATTTTTCTGTATGGTAACAATACATTTGGTTTTTCACTTCTTGTATTTGTTCTAATAAATTACTCCTGTCACTCTCATCTGAGTTAAAAATCTTGAATATTTCATCCACCATCCCAAATATTGTATATATGTATTTTCACCCTTATACTAGTATTCTTCACTAGCAAAATTTTTAGATATCTCTTGGTGTCCTCCCACCAATCAATGAGGCTATCATGCAAGAAGCTGATATCTTCCCATTGTTTGAAAAACCAAAATGCCCTCTTGGAGAATTGGCTCCTTTAAGTAATTTTACATTCAGCTTCCAATATCCCAGTCCAATTGGAAATTTCTGATTCTGCCCAATAGTGAGTTTCACCACCAAATGATCTGATGTTTCTATTGGTAAACTATGACAGCAACGCTTGTCATTCTTTCTGAAAGAAACCAGAAATCTATCCTTGTAGATAGAGTTCCTTTAAAACAAATGTGTTCTGGAATGATTTTTAAGATGTCATATGCATCTTTCAATTTATTCTGCTCCAGGATTGTTTTAAGGTATTATTGTCACTAAAGACTTTCTCTGTTTTTCTCCCCAGTCCCTGTGAGCAAGCCCACAATTGAAATCACCCCCACAACACTAACTTTGTGGTATGCAAATATGAGCAATACTTCTAAATAAAGAAGACCTCTCTGCCTTTGTTTGTAGAGGAATAGAGATTAATCAGCCGATATGCAATACCATGTAAAATAACATCCACCATTAATGCTCTACCTGGACCTACATCACTTACTTGTAATATTTTCACTTGAATACTAGTAAATAAAATACCTAGACCAGAGCACTGTTCTTCCCAATTTACCACTGGAGGGCCCCACCTCTAATCCCTTTGTGCCTCTCTGATCTCTGATAATGTGCAATCTAGTGTCCTGCAGAAAATTAATGTGTACCCTTCCTCCATTAAGCTTCCATAAGTAACCCTTCTTTTCTCCTGGGTTTGATGCTATTTACATTCAGTGTGATGACAGTAAGACCTCATCCATAAGGAAAACAAGATACTTGTGAAACTAAACAAAATCAACATGTTGCTTTTTGCTTTTTCCTTTTTGGGGCTTAGGTTTATCACCCACGCCAATGTCTAAGACTGGATCAGGTTGTGATGAGGTTACAGAAGAAACATCCCACTCCATCCTTCCTCTTCTTCCTCTTGCTCCAATAAAACCTCATATGTGTTTTCAAAATAACTGGGTCCACATCTGAATGTACTTTTGGGCCTCCATAACTTTTTCCAGACTTGGACCATGTTACCCTCTTGAAAGAAGAGTCCTGTACAGTTTCTGGGGTGGCATGCAACTCATGTTGGCAGAACCCGCTGACCTGAGTCCTGTTCCTCAGCAGACCTTCCACGTGAGATCTGAGGAAGGTAGTTGGCTAGTTCATGTCTGTGGTGGTGGCTTCCTAGAGGGGAAGAGGTACTGAACGCACATGTGAGGTCAGGTACTTGCTGCATTTCTTACAGTAGACAAAGATCCTATTGTCTGTGGCCAAGGAGAGTCTGTCAAAGTCAGCCAGCCTAAGCATTGTTGTATTCCAGGTGATACGTGATGGTGGAGCAGGTTGTCTCTGTTTCATTAGGGATGAGCAATTTGCTTCCATAAGTATAGCGAGCAACCAGTTTGCTTCTTAGTTTGAACCTACCAATAGCTGTGAGGTGTCATCCAAGATGATCAGAGTAGGATGAGATGGGATCTGAGATCCATTATTCTAGAGCAATCCCCAAGACTCCTTTCCAATAGTGTTCCAGACTCAGGCACTGTCATAGTACATGCAACAGGTTGGCAGCAGGGGCATGACACCTCCAACATTTGAGTGGGGTACAGTCCTCTATGAAATAGGAATTCTTGGGTGTGATATTATCTTGAAGGAGTTTTGTCTGTATTAGCTGTCCCCTAGCATCTCCGTGTTCCAAATCAACATCCCTGAGTCATCATTCCCATCTTTCTATGGGGAGAAACATTTGTACCTTTTGTTCTCGCCTTTCTTACACTGATCTGTGAACCCTCGCTGAGTGTCCTTGATTATACTATAGACTTTTCCTGCTACACCTCTAGATGTGTTTGGTTTGTGCAAATGCTGGAGCCAGTCCCACTCTTTTGTGTCTGATGGTTCTTTTTAAAGGAGTTGATGGCACTTCTGATTTGCAAAAAATTCCAAAAATCTACTTTGGGTATTCCAAATTTGCTTTGGATTTGCTGAAATGAGAACAGATCATCTGAGTCTGGTATACAGAAGTTAGCTATAGTATGGATCCCTGTCCTTTCCCAACTCCCCCATGTGCATGTAACCTCCAACCTGAATATTTGGGTTAGTCCATATGTAGTGTACTACACTGGTGGTGTCCATGCTGTTTTGGGGCATTGAAATGCTCTCATTCCCAAAAAGCAGAATCTGTGTGTTTTGGTCACAGACAGAAACTGAAGAGGCTTTTCTGAGACAACATAGGGGGGTAAGCTGTGGGGAAAGTTGGTGAAACAGTGTCTTTATTATTATCCAAGAGGAGCTAATCAAAGGGAAGATTGCACCTACTGGTCCAGGGTGGACCAAACAGGGCTCTGCCTTGCACATCTGATGCTTTCTCCTACTATGAAAGGAAGAGGCCATCAAGTAGACCTCCATGCTGCAGACCTCCAAGCAATGGACTGAGCACAAAGGACATCAAGAGGGAGTCTGTCAGAAGGAAGTCAGCCAGAGGAGGCAGCCAGTGGCCATACACTCTGCAACCCAGTGGGGAGGGGTAAGTGAAGGAATAGAACAGGTGTCTGGAAGCAACAGGCATCCACTGGAGGAAACTGAGTACCTGGAGGTTCTACTGTGATTGTCCCTTAACTGCAAAGACTGACAGAGTTAAAATGTTTGTGGGACTAGGGGACTACTGGATAGGTTTGTTGTGAAACTGAGTGTAAAGGCTTGCCAGTAAGTAACCCTAGAAAGTAGTGAGCAGAGAGAGGAACTTGCTGGAATTTCCGTTAGAAACTGTAAGTGCAGGGATGGATAATAACAGCATGTGGGGAGTAAGGACTTGCTGGAAAGTGTTGCATAAGTGGTTTCCATGTTACTTGCTAATCTATTTGAGTGAAGACAATTTGGGTGAATAAAATTACAGCTAGCATCACTTGGGCGACACCACACTACAGAGTGGCACATTTCGCACAGTATCAGATCAAACCTGTAGCTGAAAGCAACAGTGCATGTTCAGGTTTATGCAGGGGCTCTGCCCACCCTGCACCTCCATGGTGGGCTGTGCCCTGGACCCCCATCTCTAATATTCTCACCCATAACACATTGACCCTGGGAAACTACATATGTGGAGTTGCCGAAGTGCCATTGGCTCTAATGTGCAGGTCGCTTTAATGTTTTTCGCTCATTTCTATTCACTCAAATGGCTTCACTCAAATTGCATCGCTCAAATGACATGCTAACATAAGGTAGTAAGGCCCTGCATTTTCTGCAGTTCTCATGGTGCAGTGGTCGAGAAATCAGGGCTGACCACAGAAATTATTGATTCCACAGAAATCAGGAAAACCAGCTACTCAGCTGCAGAAATGCTAGCTACAATATGCAATCACACAAGGCAAGGGCATAGTATTGATGTATTAAGTATGCCATGGCACCCATGTTCATTAGAAGGGCAGCAAACTGATGTTGTCTACTACAAAGCCGAAAAGCTAGTGGCTGCATGGCATCTTGACTCATGCTGGCTCTTGTTACATAACCCTTCCAGCCAGTATTGTGTGTGTGTGTGTGGGGGGTGACTGACGAATCATAGCAGATCTTGATTAGGTCTATGGCAGTTATGATTTGCTGCTGTGTAGGTGTGGGTAGCTCAGCCATGTTAATTTTTCATTATGAGGCTACTCATGGTCATGCTGAATCCTTGGAAGGTGAATTTGAAGGAAGAACTGGAAGGCAGGCTGTAGTCAAGAAATGAAAAGATTCAGTGAGGCCTGTGGAGGTGGAACTGATCTCAGTGTGGTGACATGTATCAGAGGAGGAGGAGCTGATTGCAGAAACATAGGGCTGGCAGCAGACTGAGCAGAGGACTTGGTCCCCACTGGTGGACATCTATCACAGTTTTGATTTGTGGGCTGTAGTTCTGTACCTGAAAGTGTGAGAGTAATTTCTGGCAAATCTGAACCTGCAGCATAAGTGGCAGCATCAAGCTCAATTCTTAAGGAGGGTCAAGTTGCCCAGCTGCAGCAGAGTTGAGGACCAGGGTATACTAGAACTGGAGCAAACAGATGTGGAAAAAATCGGAATGGAGAGTCTGATTGCTGCTACACATAAGTGAAATGAGGGTCACTGACTGAAGAACACCACCACCCCAAGTTGTGAGGAGAATAAAACATCTAACCAAGGTTACTCAGCTTAATAAGAATGACTTGCTTACATTTTTTAGTGTGTACCCAAAAGAAAAATCAGAAGTCATCAAATCCTAAAGACACTGCAAGTTACACCTCCTTCACTATTATAGGAAGACAACTCCCCTCCCCACACAAACACAGATTTGTACACTGCACTTAACATGTTTGCTGCAAGGCAGTTGGAGTATTCCTAGTTTACAAAAATAAAATTTAAAAGAACATTGATCAAAATCAGAAAAAATGGCCTTCAAGTTGGAGTCTCTTTATATCTGCTAACTGTAAATATAAACCAGAAGAAATCCAAGCAGGTTTTGCCTTCTGTGTAGTTTTAGCTATGTGTATGTCCTCCTCTGATTATAACCTAGGAGAACAGCAAAGGCCACCAATTTCAGAAGAACAGCTGAGCCTTCAAATTCAGGGTGGAGGGAAAGTTCATTAAAAGAGAACATTGATGCCATGGCTGTGCCAGTTTTGGGTTACTGCTGTTTAATATTTGTGATAAGAAGACTGCATACTGTTAAATGACATGCTGTTCCACTTTCAGTGTAGCAGATTAGTTGCACAAAGGCAGTCAAAGGCTTAAGTAAGACTTAATCCCTTTGAAGGTATGCTGTTTAGCACAATTTATCTGCCGAGAATAACCACAGAATCAGCAGTTGTTCTACCGCAGAAAGTATGAGGTCCTGCTGTGGAGTGTAGGCCCACTTTGCTGCAGTAAACAAGGGCCCTGGGTGTAAGGCTGCAAACTGGCTGATAAGTAATTCAGGAAGTAGTGGGAGTGGGTAAGTGCTATAAATTCATTGTTGTGTAACTGTGGATGAGCAGATGAGCTAGAAATTCTCTTTGGGTGACAGTAAGCGGGTGAGGGAGTTTGCTTAAATAAGAGTTGTTGAGGAAGGCAGCGGAAATTTGCTAGATATTCTTTTAGGTAACAGGTGGGTGGCCTGATGGCAACTGTTCGTGTGGGTTGCAGCAGGAGACACAAGAACCTAGGGATAGGTGAAACTACCTATATAGAGTAAGGGAATTAAAGAAATTCATAGGGCTTAAAACTACAGGGAGAGCAGTAAGTATAGGATGATGGGAGTGGTACAGTGCAGTAGCTGGGCCAACAGTCTTCAGGGAGACCTTCTAGAGGCTACATTGCTGCTCCATCTACACACACCTCTTTGGGCTGAAGAAGGTTGCCAGACTCAAGGCTGAGCTGACTTGGGTTCAGAGGACCTACTTCCCCACCAAGGACCACCAAGTCTGCCACTGCTACCTCAAAGGATGAGAAGTAAGGGATGGGGCTAGACAATAGTGGGCCGGGAGGGTAAGGATGGTGGAGTGCAGTCACATCCCTCACCTGGTACCACTATTAAACTCCTATGCCACACTGGCTGGGTGGGAATGTCCCACAGAGGCACCCAAAGTAGTGATTGTGGTGGATGTTGGGGTCCTTCATAGTGGAGAACCCAAGGGGGTGGCAGAGGAACCCAGAGGAAAAGGAAGTGAATCCTGAAGGGACTCCATAGTGAGGAGAATACAGTTAGGGGCAGGTAGTGATGAGGAGAGAGAGGTTAGGTGCTTTCCAGTTCCACGGCTTGAAGGGATGGAGGAGGATCCAAGGAATTGCAGGAGTAGCAGGAATGGAGGGAGAGCTGGACATCATTGTCCATCTGGGGACAAATGACCTGGCTAGGATGAGCCAGAACAATTCAGGAGGAGTTCAGGGAATTGGGAGGGGTCTTAGGCAATTAGCACAATCTGTGACCTTCTTGGAGGGGCTATCTGTCTACAACAGAGGAGAGGACAGGATTCTCTGCACCAGGAACTTCAATGCATTGCTGAAGAAATGATGCAGAGGGAGGATTTGGATTCACTGGGGACTGGAGCCCCACCTGTAGGGATAAAGACTGTACAGGGGTGATGGCCTGCATCCATCCAGGAAGGGAACCATGATCCTCAGTGAATGATTTAAATATTACATTGGCAAGCATTTAAACTAGCTGAGGGGGAGATGTAATGAGGTAGAGAGACATAAACGGTCCCTCCCCACAGGCTTACAAGGTTAGACATGGGAATCTTGAGGAGAGAAATCCCAAAAGGAACCAAGAAACATAAGAATCCAGGGGTAGAAGGAAGGGTAGATAGTAAGAAGAATAGTGAAGAAAATAAGTGAGGGCAAATGGGCAAAATGAAAGGGGGTGGCAGTATAATCTGGAGAGCCATGTGTCAAATGCTCAAAGTCTGGACCATGAGATTACAGACCTAGAGGCCACCATGGCAGAAGCAGACATGGACATAGTTGCACTACCGAGTCCTGGTCAATGAAACATAGAAACATAGGAACAGAAACATTGATGCTGTCAGCAGAAAAGGACCTCCTGGCCCACCTTTTCTGCTCAAAGTCTCTACCTATGGTTCTACCATAGACCCTAACTGATCTCCAGCCTTACCCCCAGCCCTGTTACTGAGGTCCCTCTGTGTCTATCCCATGCATGTTTGAAACCTGCTACTGTTTCATTCACTACCTCTGCTGAGAGGCTGTTCCAGGCATCCACCACCCTTTCTGTGAAGAAATATTTCCTCACATACCCTTTAAGTCTCCCCCATCCAGCTTCATATCATGCCCTTGTCCTTGAGCATCTCTTTCTGTGCAATATGCTACCCACTTGTACCTTATTGATACCATTGAGGTATTTGAATTTCTGTATTATGTCTCCCCTTTCTCCTTTCCTCCAGTGAGTACATATTTAATTCCTGAGTCTTTCCTCTTGGGGCTTCTGATGCAGGCCATGCACCATTTTGGTTGCCCTTCTCTGTGCCGCCTCCACCCTATCTATGTCTCTTCTTGAGATGAGGCCTGCAGAACTGGACACAGCACTCCAGGTGTGGCCTCACCATTCATCTATACAGGGTAACTCTACATCCCTTTCTGAGGGTGATACCACTCCCGATGCACCCTATCATCCTACTAGTCTTTCCACTGCCTTATCACACTGCTTTGCTACCTTTAGGTCATCAGACATGATGAATCCCAGATCACTTTCCTGTTGTGTGGTTGATAACCCCCACCACACACACACACACAGCTGATATGTTGCCCTGGGTTTCTGTGATCTATGTGCATAATTTTAACATTTTTGGCATTGAAGCCCAGTTGCCAAATGCTTAACCAGTCTCCCAGCTTTTTAGATCTTCCTTCATTTTTTCACCCCACATGTGTGTACACTTTGTTGCAGATTTTTGTGTCATCTGTGAACAGACATGCCTTTCCTTCCAGCCCTCTGTGAGATCGTTAATAAAGACACTTTAGAGGACCGGTCCCAGTACTGACCTATTCAGCACCTCACTGGTTACCTTACCCTCCTCTGAATGAACTCCATTTACTATCACTCTCTGAGTTCTGTTACTTAGCCAACTTTGTACCAGTTTTATTACTTACCAGGACTGGGATGTAACCACATCAGATTATACCAGGTTATGTTCTATTCAAAAGGGACAGGGAAGGTAAAAGGGTGAGGAGTGGCTTTTATGTAAATGAAAACATAAAAACTATGGAAATACAGGGAAGCAGGAGGAGTAGAGGTACTGTGGGTCACCCTGAGACACAGAAGGGGGATACTATTCATACAGGAGTGATCTGCAGACCTCTAGCACAGGGTGGAGAGCTGGATAAGGATGTGTTGGAAAGCATTCCAAAGGATGGCAAGCAAGGGAGGTATTGCTGGTGGGGACTTCAGTCTACTGGATGTGGATTGAAGCGCTCCAGCTGCAGCAACAGTTAGAAGTAGGGACATCCAGACTCCCTGCAGGGGACATTCCTCAGGCAACTAGTCAAGGAACCCACTCATGGAGGAGGGAATACTGGACCTGATACTGACAAACAGGGACAGTGTTGCTGATGTCACGTGGGTAGACACCTGGGGACCAGTGATCATCATACAGTGTGGGTCAATATACGAACTAGGCCAGACTCAAAATCACACTAAAATGAGGGTTCTGGACTTCAGGAGGGCTGATTTAAGATAATGGCAGAATGCTTCAGGAATATGCTAGCAGGAATAGGAAAACTGGGTGAAGTCGAGGAACAGTGGGCAAAAGAAAGGAGGGCATTAAGATGGCAACAAACCTGTGTGTCAGGCAGGTTAACAAGGGCAAGAGAAAATGAGACCATTGTGGTTTGCTAAAGAAGTAGCAGAGAAAGTAAGGGCAAAAATCTAGCATTTTAGAAGATATAAGACAGCACAGAAGAAGGAGGATAGGAAGAGATATCAGGAGAAACAAAGGGAGGCAGGAAAAGCAGTTAGAGTGCAAGGGCACAAGCAGAGGAGAATATTGCCAAGTCATCAAAAGGGGATAAAACATTCTTTAGGTATATAAGGAAAAGAGGAAGAGCAAAATAGGAATAGTAAGCTAAAAGGGAATGACGGGTTTGTGGGAAGAGGACCAAAAAGCAGACTTATTGAACAAATACTTTTTTCAGTATTTACCAAGGAAATGGTATGAGATGAGCCACAGATAAGGGACAAGGCATTAGAGGAAGGGAGGTGGACAGTAGTCCTTTACAGAGGAGAGAGTCCTCAAGGGACTAGCACAACTAAAAGTGGACAAGGCAATTGGGCCTGATGAGGTATACCCTAAGATGCTGAGGAAGCTCAAGGAGGTGCTGGCTGCACCTCTGACAGCCCTGTTCAACTTATCACCAGATGCAGGGGAAGTCTGGGACTGAGGAGGGCAAATGTAGTCCCAGTTCACAAAATTAGTAACAGGAGGAGTCAGGAAATTACAGACCTGTTAGCATGACTTTGGTGGTGGGTAAAGTAATGGAATCACAACTGAAGGAAAGAATTGGAGAATACC
The DNA here is from genome assembly GCA_016271365.2 of Neoceratodus forsteri. Lineage (NCBI taxonomy): Eukaryota > Metazoa > Chordata > Ceratodontiformes > Ceratodontidae > Neoceratodus > Neoceratodus forsteri. The sequence goes on along the minus strand of CM028135.1, from coordinate 286,565,741 downwards.
TGTGACCAGTGGATTAAAAGATCCAAGGCAGCATGGTTTCACAGGGAGATCTTGCCAGACAAACCTGATTGAGTTCTTTGACTGGGTGACTGGGGAAGTGGATCAGGGCAGATCAGCGGATGTGGCCTACGTGGATTTCAGTAAGGTCTTTGACACATTCCTCATAGAAGACTGGTGAGCAAGCTGTGCAGCCTAGGATGGGTCCAAAAGTAGTAAAATGGGTAAGAAGTTGGCTAAGGAAGAGGACTCAGAGGGTGCTGGTAAATGGGGCTCACTCTGAAGAAGGCAAGGTGACCTGCCTGGTGATACAGGGGTCAGTACTTCCGGTCCTCTTCCATGTCTTTTATCGACATTGCAGGTGGCTGGATGGGAAAGCATGCCTGTTCTCGGATGACACAAAATCTGCAACAGAGTGGACACACTGGTGGGGGTTGGAAAAATAAGGATGATCTGAGAAAGCTGGAAGGCTGGTCAAGGGTTTGGCAACTGGGTTTCAAGTCAAAAGTGCAAAATCAGGCACTTAGAGCACATAAACCCAGAGGCAATGCACCAACTGGGTGGGAGATATTGGCAACCACAAAACAGGAAAGGGGCCTGGGGTAATCATTTTGATAACCTGAAGGCAGCAAAGCAGTGTGATAAGGCAGTGGTGAAAGCCAGCAGGATGCTCAAGTGCATAGAGAGGGGTATCACCAGCAGAAAGAGGGAGGAATGTACCCTGTATAGATCAAGGGTGAGCTTTCACTTGAGTACTGTGTCCAGGTCTGGAAGCCCCATTTCTAGAAGGACATAGATAGGTGGAGATGGTACAGAAGAGGGCAAACACAATGGTGCAGGGCTTGCATCAGAAGTTTATGAGGAAATACTCAAGGAATTAAGTACTGTATTTACTCTCTACAGGAAAGAAGGCAAGGGGACATAATAGAAATGTTCAGATACCTCACAGGTATTAATAAGGTGCAAGAGGGTAGCATTTTACAATGAAAAGATGTTTGAGGACAAGGGGTCACATTATGAAGCTGGGTGGAGGAGACAGAGGAAATGTGAGGAAATATTGTTTCACAGAAAGGGTGGTTGTCACCTAGAACAGCCTCCCAGCAGAGGTTTTGGGTGCTAAAATGGTAACAGAATTCAAGCATGCATGGGATAGACATGAGGGACCTTAAAATAAGACAAGAGGGGAAAGACCGAGAGTGAGTAGGGTCTGCGGTGGCACTGTAGGTGGGGAAAAATAGGGCACACTATGTGGCCAAGAGGTCCTTATCTGCCAACAACTTCTATGTTTCTATGTTTCTATAGGAAATCTGGGAAGCAGAAACATTTGAGTAGCCTCTATTTTCCCTTTAAAGGTCAGTCAGAGTTTAAGATCTTTAATGTTTTATAAGTATACATTAGATGTGCTAGAGGGAAATTATGCCTCTTGCAGATGATGCAAAATCTACAATAGGGTGGACACCCCAGAGGTGGTGGAAAGGATGTGCAGAGACCTGAGAAAACTCGAGGAGTGATCAAGGGTATGGTAGTTGTGTTTCAATGCAAAATGCACAAAATCATGCCAAGGGCACAGAAATCCAAGGGTTGAGTACACAATGGGGAAGAGGTATTGACGGTCACTAAACAGCAAAGAGACCTTGGTGCAATCATATCTGATTAACAGTGTTGAGGCAGTGTGACAAGGCAGGAGGAAGAGTCAATGGGATGCTGGGGTGCACAGGGCAGGGTATCACCAGCAGAAGGATGGAAGTGTCATTGTCACTGTATAGATTATTGGTGAGACCCCACCTGATATTCTGTTTCCAGTTCTGGAGCTCATATTTCAGGAAAGACATAGGTGGAGGCTGTCCAGAATGGACCTCAATATGTACACCCTGGAAGATAGAAGGAGAGGGAACATGCTAGATTCCTATAAATGCCTCATGGGGTTGAAAAAGGTACAAGAGTGGATTATTTTTCTGAGGAAAAGATGCATGAAACTAAATGACATGCAATGAAGCTGGAAAGGGAAATTTAGGAGAGATTTCAGGAATTATTTCTTGAAATAGTGGTGGATGCCTGGAACAGTCTTCCAAAAGAGGTAGTTGCAACTAAAAGAGTGGTGGGCTTCAAACATGCATGGAATAGGCACAAGGGAATCCTAGCTGGAAAGTGGAGGCGAGGGAGCCAGAGATCAAGTATGGTCCATGGTGGCAGTACACGAGAGACAAATAGACAGACTGGTTGGGACAAGCAGTCCTTATCTGCCATCACATTCTATTTTATTTTTTATTTATTTAAAATGTTGGTAACCAGGATAGGCACACTGAGCCTTGGCTCGTGTCCAGTGTGTGACCCGGGTTGGGTTACAATTCAACAAGGGAAGTGTATACAGACATAAGGCAAGAACAATGCAATATGCAACATCTCAGAAAGCTATACATAATGACTGCCTAGACAAATCAGGATGCAATAAAACAAGCAGCGATGAAACAAAACAAACGGCAGCTTAAGTTATCAAAAATATTGCCTGCAGAGCAGATTAAGTGCAAGACCTTTATTATATTTCTAAAATAAAAAGATTCTGTTTTAAAGAACAATGATTCTATAATAAAAATGGAAGGTGCTGAAACTCAAATTTGTTGACAGTTTTGTGTAACTGGGGTCTGCTGATGCCAGCTGGGATTTATTTTGCTAGAAATTGGAACATCTCTTTAATCTTGGTGGGAAACAGACCAAACACATCACAGTGTAGCCTAAGCAGGAGCAAACATGGTGATTAAAAGCATTAAATCTAACAGTTTACACAAATTGATGAGGAATCAGGTGTTCTGTAGTGTAAAGCATTGTTTTAGACATATTGTGTGTGCCAAGAGAGCTATTTATCTGCAATATTACTGTCCTTCATCCAGGTCTAATGTTGTCTCTTCTCATAATTCCCATCTGTTTGGCACATTTACTGTACAAACAATCCAGTATAGAATCTGATGTGATTGATTTAGGGGTGATGTTTCTGAAACAGACATTTACAAAACAAGTTGTTTTTGTTCTGTCTTCCTCTGGCTGAATTTTCAATAGTAGATACAACTGGCAAGCAAGAGATTTTGTCCTGCAAACAACATGTGGAAATTCAGTTGCCCATAGCATTCTGTTTAATCTACCTGCTAATTTTTCCTTTTAAGACTGACTGCTTTTGTAGCCTTTATTTTTGATCCAACACAAGAGTGGGCAGTGATCTTTTCCCACAGGGACTGTATGAGAAGACATGCCACCTGTAACCTTAATTGCACAGACATGAGAGAGAAGAGATCTGTGAACCCTGATCTCACATTAGCCTTGTGCTTTCAGTCTATGGATACCCAATGGAGGCTGTTCATTTACTTGAAGGGAGGTGAAGTGATGGTGTTGAGAAGACAAACCCTTTTTGTTCTTCCTTGAGGGCAAGTTATCTAGAACATGCATCATGTATATGATTTTCCTGTCCCCTTGACACACTATACTCACATTTTCTTTCCCATTTGGCTGGAGAATAAGTGGTGCCACTTTCTTGCAATTCCTGCTGCATGCATAGGCCAAGTAGCACTGGTGCAGTGCCCAAGCCTGATCTCAGTATGAGGTTGAGCTTTATCCTGATAATTCAGTAATGGATTTGGCATGACTTTACAATGAACCATTAAAATTATTGACCTGGCTTAGTTTATTGGACCAAAGGCATAATTAAGCAGTTACACTGCACCTGGGTTACACCTGTAGGTATACTCAGTTGTGCCACATCCTACATGCGCATGAACAACATAAAATCACTTATCTCTGGCTCCAAGTGGATCTCTGCCAGTGTGATTCTTCTCTTAATATGATACACAACCATTGGAAGATAAAAATACATGCAGAATAATGGTTGCCTTGCTGTCCTCTACTGTGTGTGTGAGCAGGTTAATAACAGTATGAAGTAGGAGCAATCTGAAATGAGTGTGGCTGTCCAAGGAAAATGGCATAGTGGCTCAGTTGGAACATTTACACCAGTGAACCTATCTGTCACAAAACTGTAATGGAGGAATAACGAATGTTATACAATGGCAAGGATAATCCCAGCAATCTGATTGGCTTCTATGCCCTAGAACCACTGAAATTATATGACAATAACATCACTGGATCTAGAGCAGTTGTAGTAGCTTTATTTATTTCTCATGCCCTTTTCCAGAGGCCCAGGGTGCTGTTACAAAGATAATATAGATCAACAATGCAGTACCTGCTACATAAATATAATGAAGTTCACACAGCAAAGTCAGCTAACGAAATCAAATAAAATACACAGTAAAACCAAATATGAACATCAGACATAAAATACCCAAATAATAATAGGTTAAATACTGAGTAACTAAAATCAAGAGCCTATAGTAGAGCCAAAGGCATGGATGGAGAAGTAGGTTTTAAGGTAATTTTTAAATATTTCAACTGTTGAAGCCTGTCTCAGAGCCCTCGGTAATGAATTCTAGAGTATTGGACCTGCCACCCTGAAGGCTCTGTCCTCAGAAGTTTTAACCCAGTTCTGGGATTTGTAGAGGCCCTCATTGGAAGAATGAAGGGGACAAGCAGGGCAGTATGGGTGCAGGGGATCATACAGGTAATCGAGACTCAGGCTGTGCAGGGCCTTATACATTAATAACCAGATCTTATAAGAGATCGCCACTTTTCCAGCAACCAATGCAGCTCCCATACAGCAGTGGTGATATGACTAGATCTAGCAATTACTGTTACCAATCTTGCAGCCGCATTCTGCACCTGCTGCAGGTGTTGTAGTGCACCTCCACAGACCTTGTGGGAGAGGGCATTACAATAGTCAAGGCATGATGTCACAAAGGCATGTACTAGTGAGGGTGGGCCCTCGGGAAACAAATGAACAAATCTGGCTTGATGTTTTGATGTGACAGAAACCACTCCAGATGATCACCAACACCTGAGCCTCCAGAGTCAGCCCTTCTTCCAGAATGAAATGTAAATTTTATACCTAATGTACAGAGTCAAAATGAGAGGCACCAAGATAGAAGTTTGGTAACCCCTCAAATGCTGACCGTCCCCTTTCTAACCCAGCTCTAACACCAATACTTCAGTTTTTCGGACTGATCCTCAGCCAGCTCGAAGACATCTACCCTTGGATTTCAGCCATATTTGTTCAGCACATCCACCACCACCCTGGTCCTGAGGTGCAAAGACAGGTAGAGTTGAGTATCATCTGCATAGCAGTGAAACCCAACTCCATACTGCTGGCACGGGGTCATAATGTCATGGACCAAACTGCGCACATCAAGAATACTGCATGCAAATCAGCATGCAGCAAAATAACATCGGCACAACATGCTGACCAGGAAAGAAAAGTGTATATCTGAGGATTATCTTTATTTTGTAGGGATCTGCCCCCAGACATATTATAATCAACCCATGGACTTCAGGAAAAAGGAATCCTCAGAGCAGGAAAACTTGTTTAAAAAAATAAAAAGCTGCATTACAGCGGGACCTAGGAGAACTGAACCACAGCCCCATGTCCCCAACGCCGCCAGAGGCAGGTGCTCTAGTCACTCCGCCCATGGGAGCAGCTTGACCAGGCACTGTCATGGCAGCATCCTTTGCATTCTGGGCATGGAAGCGCAGTGACAGGGGTGGTGGTTCTTTCTGCACACTGTAACAACCCCTGTTGCTGTACAGCCATTCGCGTTATTCCATGCGTGGTATTCCATGTGCAATTTTGTCCACACTATAATGACCCAGTACCCATACGGCCTGATGATCTTGACCAAGGGTAGCATACATAACAAAAACAACATGGGTGAAAGGATCAATCCCTGGGCAACCCTACAGTGCAGGTCCTTTGGGTGTAATGAGAATTTCCATCACCATCCTCTGAGACCTGCCCTGAAGGAAGGACTCAAACCAGTGCAGAACTGTGCCAGTAAGTCCACATATTCCTAGAGACAGTCCTGAAGCAACCAATGGCAATGGTGTTAAATGCAGAGTAGAGATCCAGGAGTATGAGAATTGATCTTTCTCCTCTATCTCTTGCCATGAACAGATCATTTTGCACCCCAACCAGGGTGGTTTCAGTGCTGAATTTCAGATGAAACCCTGACTGGAGAGGCTCATAGATATCAAAGATCTCATGGAGAGCCTCAAGCTGTAACACAACTGCCTTCTCATTTACCTTACCTGAAAAGAGTAGGTTAAAGACTGGTCTGTAATTTGCCAGAACATCTGGGTCCAAGGTAGTTTTTTTTTTCAAAAGGGTCTCACCTGCATGTTTTTAATTCAGCCTGGAAGACGCCTCTGACAAGGAACAGCTCATTATCCCAGTGAATACTGGACCTAGTTGTTCCATGCAGCCCTTTAAGAGCTGCATAGGACCTGAGTCCAGTTCATAGCAGGTAGGTTGCAGCCCTGAGATCACCTCGGTGACCTCCTCTGTTGTAACTGGACAAAACTGACTCCACAACCACTGACAACTATACGAATATATCATCCCCCACTGGTGGATGATAACTGCCAGAGAAGGAGATCCCCAAACTAATGAATGAAACTGTATCCAAGAAAAAACAAGCAAACCCTCACATCATAAGAAAGACACAATTTCTATGGGTCCCAGACAGGCCAGATGTAACAGCCTGTCTACACCCGAAAAAGTTGAGCTGGTCAATTTTTCCTGGCTGCAATCTCTCTGGACAGAAATTCTCAACCTGACCATCAGGTTTCTATAGCTGCAATTGGTGTTATGTTTGCAAATATGCAGCTTCTGCTCGAATATTCCAGCACCCAACAAGATTAGGTGTTAAAGCTAAATTGAACAGCTCATAACATGTGATACTCCATTTGTAGTATATACCTTATGGTGTTCATATTGGCTAGTATATGTGGGAAGAAAACAATTTGTCACCTTAAACAAAGGATTCGAGAACATGTTCATTCTATTTTGAATGCAAATATAAATATACCAATAGGTGCACATTTTTCCCTCATTATTCGTTAAGCTTGCGGCGCATGCGCAGGCGTCTTAGGAATAATGGGGCACTTTGAGGTGTGCCTGTCCTGTGCAATCCACTGCTCCATTGAGCAGGCATGGCGATCCTGCACCAATCGATGCGGTGTTGTATGACAGCGGTGGTCTTCTTCAAAGAAAACCACCGGCAGTGTGCTGGCAGCGCGCCACACTTCAATCTTGGTGCCACGCTGGGAGCCACCCCAGCGTGGCAAACGCCCCGCATCGCCTGCTGACGAGGGTGCCCAATCCCCATTGGCTCCACATCCCCACAAACAGCTTTCTTTCTGCCACGCTGGGAGCCCACCCAGCGTGGCAAACGCTCCATGTTGTCTGAGTAAAAAAAAACTGTTAAAAAGAAAACGCTCCATCACTGTCTCCCCACCACCTCCCACAAACCCGCACCCACCCGCTGCGCACCTGCCTCCCACCCCCCTCACCCCATACTTACCTCTGGAGCTCGGGCGATGATCATCGCTGGACTGGGAACACGTCTGCACTCTTCAGCCGACCGCGAACTGAGAAAATGCCGATAAGCTGTATAATGGGCTAGATGGGGGTTTTCAAATTTGTTGCATATCTCAGGCATTTTTGAATTTTTGCACCAGATTTTAACATGGGGTTTTGGGACCCCTTCTTAATTCTGTCACTGTCATGGCGTTATTCGGGCCCGAAGGGTGATTTTAGTAGTCACTGCACGAAATCACCTTTGGGCCTGATAACGAATTGACAGTGCCAGCATTCATAAGATGGCTCTCAAAAGCCTATTTTGAAAATTTGTGAAAATTCCTAAATGACTGCTTTTATTTAGCTGCATAAGTAGTTCCTATGCAGGCTCGTAAGTTCGCGAATTTTCAATATTTTCACTCCAGATTTTCAACATTGCCATTTTACCACACCTTCTTATGAGTAGTACAGCTGTCATTTTTCACATCTCACCCAAAATGTGTTTACCATGTAGCGACAATGGCGCAGTCGGTGTGCAAAATCAATGTATGGGACACATTAAGAAAATCACAGTGACACTGTTCATGAGCAGAGGTCTTAAAATGGCTGTGTTGAGAATTTGGTGAAAAAATTCCTAAAAATAACTGTTTTACAAGTGTGCGTTCTTTGATTCCTATACCCATTTCGTAAGTTTGTGAATTTTCAATATTTTCACTCCAGATTTTCAACATTGCTATTTTACCACACCTCCTTATGAGCAGTGCAGCTGTAATTTTTCACATCCTGGCTGAAATGTGTTTTGCACATCCAGCACAATGGTGTGGTCACAGTGAGAAATCAATGCTCAGGACAGATTATGAAAATCACAGTGATACTGTTTATGAGCAGAGGTCCCAAAATGCCTATGTTGAAAATTTGGTGACAAAGTCCACAAAATGACTGTGTCATGAGCGTTCATTCTTAGCTTTCATGTATGCTCGTAAGTTCGAGAAACTGTTGTATTTTCACTCCGATGTTCAACATTGCCATCCCTTCACACCTCTCTATGAATGCTACAGCTGTCATTTTTCACATCCTGCCCGAACTGTGTTTTGCACATGTGGAGCAGAATCGTGTGGTCGCTGTGGAAAATCAACGCTCAGGACAGATTAACAAAATAACAGTGCTACTGTTCATAAACAGAGGTCTTAAATGCTTTTATGAGGTGGGGGTAACAAAAGGTCATGCTGAAAATTTGTACTGCAAATACCAGCATTCGGATAGGGCATTAGGGTAAAGCACCATACATGCCAAATACCACTGCAAATACCTGCAAGCGAATGTCCGCATTGACAAATGCTTGTTTTTCAAATGCTACAGACCTGAAATTTATGGGGCTGGAATGGGTGCCTCCTTAAAATTGGGAGGTGACAGATCAAATATTCAGTTACAGAAGGAATGCAGGTGGATTTTCCAACTACAAAGTGTTAAACCACAGGGATTAAACAACCAGTGGGACCTTAAACCCTATTTGAAGCAGTAATAAAGGTAAGAGAGCATGAACTAGTGTTACGTTACACTATCCATAAGGCTAATAGTGTCTTTGTTCATGCAACTGTATATAATTCAGTAGTTCTCTTTTTACCTGTATAGGGTTATATCAGTTTAGAACCTTCTGCTTAGCTACGATTTTATGTCACTATAGTTTTAATTTTATCTTTTACATATTTTGATAGTTTATCAGATTTATTGTAATTATATTAATGGTGCTAATGACTTCTATTCTTTCTTTTTCAGAATAAACTCTCATGGATCAGGGAATGATTACAAAATGTGCTGCAGCTTGCATATAAAATAGAGAAATGTTTAAAATACTGTCAGCTGTAAATATTTTCCCTGAGACTGGCAAACGTTTTTAAGTTTGCTTCCATTTTGCCCAGTTCCCTTCAACTTTGAGCACTGTTTAAGCTGCTCATAAAAGACAAATAAGTCTTAAAATGAAAAGAAATATATTTGCATGAAGGGTTCTTTGTGAACTGAGCAAATGGAGATGAACCATGTATTTCTTTATATTGACATCTGTTTGGCTGAATGCTTGTCACTATATGTATACATGTTTTCACCTGTCTGTTTAATTAAGATGTGGCATGTGTAAAGGTTAGCTTCTTCTACATGCCACATCTCCTGAGGAAGACTCAGTTTAAAGTTGAAGCTGTTTTTTTTTTTTACTGTCTGTATACTTGCTGAGTTAGAGAGTGGAGTCACAGATACTTGGCATGTATGCCTGAATAAACTAGTATTTAACTGCACCTTGCTCCTGTGTGCGATTCTCCTTTGGTTTGGACATTACGTGTTGGGTCTGGCTGGCCCATAATACAGGCACCAGTCTCTTGTCTCCAGCTCGAACACTAACTCTGGGATTCATTGGACAGGAATTCTGCCTTCTTAAGAGATTGTCCTTTGATACTCATCACAGTGAGCCATCAAAGCTAGTTTGTCTTCCCAAGCACTGGATCTCCTCCAATGCTTTCCAACCTCCATTCCATAGCTTTCATCAATCTTAGCTCACCATTAAACCATGGCAGACACAGAAATGACCACATAACCAATTCTGAAATCACTCCTTGCACAATCTACACAGAATCCTTCCATGCTCAATCCATATAGAAGCCCCAGCAACCCCCCACCACAACCAGCACTGCAGCTATCACAGATTCACATCTCCCTCAGTCCCTCACTCCTCCAGTAAAGTAAGAGTAACCAAGCACATTTGAAAAAAATAAACAGCTGCATGCGACTAAAGAATTTCACATTTAACTCATGTGCTTGTCCATCTGTTTCATTAAAAGCTGCACATAGTGGTGGTATGTAAAATTTAAGAAACTTTTGTTTTTACACAACTGCTTCCTGAATCAAACCCATCTCTGTAAGTCAACTGATGTCTTCTGTGTGCTGAGCTCATGCCTGCACATCCATTCCCCAGTTCAGCACTGCAATATGTTAAGAGCATGTGTGCATCAGAAGCACTATGCTCGCTCCACACAGCCCATCTTTTGAAACCAGCAGCCATACTATCAAAACAAAAACACCATAATTTTTCCAGTACATACCCAAACTGCATCACACCGTATTGGGAGAAACACATAAAGTGAGGGTGGGGTGAGGTGGGAAATGCTATACACAGGATGTGGACAGTGAACAGACTAGCAACACAACTTAGTGGACAAAACAAAACTGCACTTTTTATGTTGATTGCGCACATGCGCAAGAAACATATTGTGGCAGCTCGCTTCCAGAAACAGGTTGTGGAGGTGTGGTACAGTTGTGGCCAATGCCCCACTGCCCTTTAAGGCTTGGCCCCTCATTCATCGCCAGGCATGCTGCTGCCGCACACTAGTCCAGCCAGCATGCCAAACCTTTGAAAGTTTTCAGCCGCTGCAATCAGGCCACCTTGTCATTGCAGAAAGATCATCCGCTGCAATGATGTAGCAACTCAACATTGCAGTGCAGTCCCTTGCATTCCCCATCCACTTTGATGACAGGGACCCAGTCCCCATCGATTTCCATTACTGTGTGCCAAGGTGCCCAATCCTCTGGCATCATGTCCCCTTCTTTCTTTGCTGATGGGGTGCCCCATCCCTCGGCTCATGAGCCCCCAAGTATGAGCCAACGGGGTGCCCAATCCCCATCAGCTCCAGTGCCTCATCCTAAAAACACAGGTGGCATGATGGGAGTCCATCCCAGAGTGCCAAAAGTACCTGTAAAAGAAAAACTGTCCTGCAATGTCTATTTTTTTATACCTTCAAAGAAGAAAATGGTCCCTCACTGTCTGCACCCCTCCCTCAACCCATGCCCACCCATTGCATCGCCACCTCCTCACACACCCCTCGACCCATACTTGCCTCCAGGCCTGGTGCGACAATCTTCGTGGACCAGAGCACATTTGCACTCTTCAAAGCTGACCACGAACTGAGGAAATGCCAGTAAGCTGTATAATGGCATAAATAGGGTGTTTTCAAGTTTGGTGGATATCTCAGACATTTTTGGAATTTGGCATCAATTTCAACATGAGGCTTTTGAGACACCTCCTCATGAATTCAGCCACTGTCATGGCATTATTCAGCCCCAAAAGTTGATTTTGTGGTCACTGCATGGAATTACTTTTTGGGACTGATTAACGAAACGACAGTGCCAGTGTTCATGAGGTGGGCTCTCAAAAAGCCTATGTTGCAAATTTGGTGGAAAAAATTCAATAAAATTACTGTTTTACAAGAGTGGTCGCAGTTGCTATGCATGCTCATAACTTTGCGAACTTGCAATATTTTCACGCCAGATTTTCAACATTGGCATTTTTTCACACCTCCTTATGAACTGTACAGCTGTCATTGTTCCCATCCTGGCTGAAATGTGTTTTCGCACTTCCGCACAGAATAGCACAGTCTCTGTGGGAAATCAGTGTTTGGGACAGATTAAGAAAATGACAGTGACATGGTTCATGAGCAAAGGTCCTAAAATGCCTATGTTGAAAATTTAGCGACTTATAGTCCATCAAATGACTATGTTACAAGTGTGCATTGTGTGGTTCTCACGCACTTTGTAACTTTGCAGATCTGTAATATTGTCATGCCAGATTTTCACCACTGACATTTTTTCACACCTCCTTATGAACAGTACAGTTGTCATTTTTCATATTCTGACCAAAATGTGTTTTTGCTCTTCTGGCGAGAATAGCACTGTTGCTGTGGGAATCAGTGTTCAGGACAGATTAAGAAAATGACAGTGACAGTGTTTAAGAGCAGAGGTCCTAAATCTCTGTGTTGAAAATTTGGTGATGAAAGTCCATAACATGACAGTGTTACAAGCGTATGCTGAGCTGTTTCCATGCACCCTGCAACTTCACAAATTTGGAATATTTTCACACCACATTTTCAACACTGGCATTTTTTCACACTCTCCTGTTGAACAGTACAACTGTTATTGTGATTGGTTGGCATCCCATGGCACTCCAGACATTACCTCATGGGTTACAGCCCACCTGATAGGCTAATGATGCACATGACCCAGAACAGATTTCCAGTATATCCAGGTCCCAGGAACCCCTGCTCTCCAGTTGTAATTTGTACATCTGATTAGGCAAGAAGCATCCAGAGAACCCTGTCTGCTCCTTAAAATTCTAAGGTAGGAACTGTATGTAACCCCTAGATGGCGCTATCCCAGGGGCTACTACCCCTGCCTGATTTGCCACTAACAGGTTGAGGGGCCTGGATCCAATGGCGGTGCCTCCACCCAGAGGTCAGGGTTTGCAATTGTACTAACTTGGTCACAGCCTCTGGGACACTGCAACCCCTTTCTTCCCACTAGTGGCCCACACAATATATCAGAATTACCTTCACAGTATACACTTACCCCCAGGTCTGGTTCCGCACTGGGACCTCCTGTGAAATGAGATACAGTGCAACAATCACAGTACAGTACTTTAACATAGACAAATACCTCAGGCAGTATAACTTTGCTGAAACAAGCAGCTCTGATTTATTTAGGGGATATAACAAGGACAGGGGAAATCAGGTTAATTAGCTTATCACTCTAATAATCTATTTATGGCTCTGTGCACAGGCCTATCCCTATCAGTTACTGTCCCTGGGTACCCAAGCCCTAGTGGCTAGTCCAAACCGTGGCAGCTGGTAGGGGCCCTTTCACACAGAGAAAAGGAGAATTAAACAGTCAGCAGTACAGTAATTCCATTTGGATTTAATGTGGCAATTCAACAGGGAGCAACCCTGAATTAGTACTACGACCTCCAAATAAGATAGGGTCCTTCAATGTCAGCAGGGCTCACTTGAGGTACACAAACCTCTTCACACATCCATATAAAAGAAAGTACTATACCAGGCAGGCTGCATCTGTATCCGATCGCAATTACTGCACAATACCGGAGAACACACAGCAGATTCAGTTCCTGACAGACCGAGTGCAATTTTCAGCAATTCTTCCAGTCTTCTACAGGGTGAGCCTGGTTCTACTCTTCAGAGATCCTTTGATTCTTTCACAGGACGGATTCAGTCCCACAAGCTGTTACACAAGCTGCAGACCGAACTCTGGGCCTTACACACGTTTTTTGACTAAAACTGCACACTGAAAAGCACAGGGCTCCTTCTTCTTCACTGCCAAAGCTCAACTGAAGCTCCAACCGACAAAACTGCACTTCCTTTGAGTTCCTCCCAGTTCTTGACTGGATTGGCTGTCACTCACAATAGACTGCTGCTGTTGGTCCAAAAGGCACTGAAGTCTAAACTACATCTCCCAGAGTCACTGCCCATACAATCCTCTTGTGGCTGGCTCAGATTATGAGTCCAAGTTCTGATTCGTCCAAGGCACCATTTTAGAGCTAGCTTACCCCACACTGATTGGTCCAGTTCAGCAGTTCAAAACTAGAATGGGGAACTAGCAGACACAGTTCTGACTGCAAAGAAAGCAGGTTAGACAAACTGTAATTTCATTATTACTCTAAATAATTTCTGGCAAACAGTTACATCTTTCAGATAGGTTCCTTTGCACTCCTAGTGACTGCAAAATGAAGTGAATTGGCAGCAGCTCAAGTGGTACTCAGAGAAGCACACAGTCCCCCATACAACTAATTATGTCTGCAAGCAGACAGCTCTTAAAGAGACAGTACCAGAGGCTCTAAAAACACTCACTGATAAATGGCTTAAATGCCAAACACCATTCAGGCTTGGAGCATTCAAGCAAGCTCCTGGAAGTCTTTTAGGAACCCCCATTTGCAGGGGGTTACACCTTCCTGGCCTGGGAAAGCTTGACGTCCGGCACGCAAGCAATGTACCATAAGTTTCAACTGCAACCATATACATTTGTATTAGGCTCGCACATGTAATCATCAGTCAATATATCATTTTACCAAGAACACATTTCTGAAACATTGCAGTACGCCACTTTTTACAGTATTATACACATTGTACCATAACTCAAGTATTACCTCTTGTACATGAAACCTGAAGAGAGGGGCCCCTTCCTATCAGTTACCTTGGGGCTGGACGGGGCAAGGGCACCATACTTAGAGGGCAACACAAGTAACTTGAGTTAGCACTGACGCTCAGTTTGGGCAATGAGCTCGGGACACATACACTCCTTTATGGACAACATTGAGAGGAAAATCCACAGGCCTCCCAAGGGAATCATAACTGAGGTGCACCACAGGCTTTACAGCTCGACCAGTCTTTCTAGGGGAACTGTTACAGTCTCTGCACTCTGAGCCTCATTTTCAGCATTGTCCACACTTGTCAGGGAGTCTCCATGGGGTAGAGAGGCTAGAACTTGGGGCACTTTCAGCTCCAGGAGTTACAGTTTCGAGTCCACAACACTTGGCTCGCTATGGAGAGCTTTCGGACACTGGCAGTGGACTGTCAGGGCACTCAAAATACTCTTCTTGTTCGGTGTATCACCAGTCTGCCCTAATCTATCATTTTCTCCCTGAAAGCTCAAACAGTTCAACCATGCACAATGATTCCATTTCATCTGATCTGATGCTTTGCACTTCACTTTCTGGGAGCATTGGCTCCAGGGATGAAGCTGGGGCTTAAACAGTCCAGAAGGCCCAGCTTTGTCTCCAGTATTGACTAGGGATTGCCTCAAACAATTGACTCAGTTCGTAGAAGGATAGTATTCAAAGTCACTCTCACTTTCTTCCGATATGGACTGACAGTCATGCTCAACTGGGACTTGTGGAGGGAACACTTTAACTTTGCTTCTGTAGGTGCAGACTTTCTTGATCTTTTCTTAGCAGCAGCTCTAGTCACTGGTCCAGAGGGGCATCTTCTAGGGGCTCAGACTCAATTAAGATTTGTCCAATGGGCAGTAAATGATTTCTATGCATTGTTTTTACATCTTTGAATTATTCTCAGGCCTTACTTTGTACACTGGCAGATCATCTAGTTTGCCCACTACAATGTGAGGGAGATGGTGCTATCTGTCAGCAATCTTGTGCTTGCCATGCAATCCCAGATTTCTTAGCAATACCCGATCTCCTCCTGGAGTTCCTGTGTTTTCACCTTTTATCATACCTTTCTTTGTTGGCCAGATTTCTTTTGGCAGCCATGGTTTGAGCCAGTTGGTACGCATGAGTTAGCTGGGCCTTTAACTTTGCACATACTGTAAATAGTTGTCAGCCTGAACCCCATCAGGAGAGACCCTAAACACACATCTACTGGTAGTCGAGCTTTCTTCCAAACATCAGGCGTAGGGGGAGAATCCAGTGGCATCACTTTTGGTGCAGTTATAAGCATGTACCAGGGTGCTAATTTGTTGGCTCCATCTAGGCTTGTCCTTTGGGTGCAGGGTGCCTAGCATATCTAGCAAAGTGCTGTTGAAACGCTCAGGCTGTGGGTCCCTGGGGTGGTAAGGAGTGGTTCTGGACTTTGCACTCCACAGAGAAAGCATCTCTTTGATCAGACGACTCTCAAAGTCTCCCTTGATCAGAATGGATTCTTTGTGGAGCCCCATAGTGAACAAAAGTTTTCTACAAGTACTTTGGCCACAGTGGATGCTTTCTGGTCTTTGGTGGGGAAAGCTTGGGCATATCTCGTGAAATGGTCAGTGACCACCAGCACATTACTGATATTTCTTTGATCTGACTCAAACTTAGAAAATCAATACAGACCAGCTCCATGGGTGCACTGGTGGTGATGTTAACAGGGGCAGCCCTCTGGGGCAAAGCTTTCCTCTGTAAGCAGCGACTACAAGTTCGAATGTGTTGCTCCACATCAGCCCCATCTTAGGCCAATAGAATCTGGATCTCACCAAGTCAAGTGTTCTGTCTATACCAAGGTGCCCCATGTGGTTGTGCAAGGACCTCAGTACTGAGTCTCGAAAGGCAGTGGGCAGCACTAGTTGTTGTTTGTCTACTTGTCCCCTGTCTACTGTTTCTCTGTATAACAGTTTATTGATCTGTTTCAACTTAGGACCTTCTTTGTATAACAGTGCAGTTCTCAAATCAGTGGAGCGTAATTTGGACACATCTTTTCCTGCATAGAGGGCTTCTAAAGCTGCTTTGATCATGGGATCGCGGGATTGAGCCCGGCCGAATACTGTCATTGTCCAGCTGAGGCAGTGCACCAATGTCTATTGCAGAAAAGTGGCACAAGCAGCAGGTATGCAATTCTCAGAGGCTCCAGCAATCCACCATGCAGTCCACTCGTCCTGTGGACATTTGTTCCTCCCTGTCAAACTTCCGTAGAGTGCCCGAATGTCAGGTTCTGCCAATCGGACCAATCATTCTGGGGAACAGGCCTCCGGAGAGAGCATCAGCATCTATGTGGTTCAGACCTGCTCGGTATTTGAGAGCATAGTCATATGTAGATAATGCAGAAAGCCACCTATGGCCAGTGGCATCCAACTTAGCTGAGGTCTGCACATAGGTCAAAGGATTATTGTCAGTTTTTACTAGTATTTAGCCCCATACAAGTACTCATGGAATTGGTCAACAATAGCCCACTTCAAAGCTAGGAACTCTAACTTATGTACAGGATAGTTCTTTTCGGATGGGGTCAGGCTTCTACTGGCAAAGGCCACTGGTCTCAGGCCATTCTCGTGTTTCTTGGTACAACACAGCCCCAACCCTTGCAAGCTAGCATCAGTGTGCAGGACGTAAGGTTTTCTTGGATCGGCATAGGCCAGCACTGGAGCATGGGTAAGTTGATATATGATCTCATGAAAAGCAGTCTCACAATCAGAGTCCAGCGGGCCCCAAATACTTCACTCGGATGAAAATACACTCTTTCAGTCTTGAGGATGCTGACTTTTGGTATTTTTTTGGGTTGGGGATACCCTTGAGTAAGGTTAAGGCGGATCACTCTTGAATAGTCCTTGATGAAGCGTTAATAACCAAGAATCCAGGAATCTTTGCAGTTCTTTTAGATTTTTGGGCTGTGGCCAGGTGGTCAAGGCCTCAACTTTACTTGGGTCGGTCTCTATTCCTCGGTGGATACTATGTGTCCATATACTTTACTGATGTTTGAAAAATTGACACTTATCAATGGACAGTTTAAGGCCAAAGTCCTCCAGTCGGTCCAATACCTTAAATAATCTGCTCTCATGTTCCTCCAGTGAGCTGCCAAACACAATAACATCATCTAGGTATACCAGGCACTCTAGTAAGTTCATGTCCCCCACTGCACGCTCCATCAATCGTTGAAAAGTGGCTGGGGCACCTGAAATCCCCTGAGGCATCCTCATGAATTCATAGAAGCTAGCGGACAGATAAAGGCTGTCTTTTTCACGGTCCTCTGGGGCCATCGGATCTGATAGTACCCACTGCGAGATCCAGCAGAGAACCACTTGCTCCCGCTTAGGCAGTCCAAAGCATCCTGAATGGGCATTGTGTACTGATCAGGATAGTCCGCTGGTTTAAGGTGCGAATCCACACACATCCTTACTGTTCCATTCTTTTTCCTCACTACCACAATGGGGAAGCATAAGGGCTTCTGGATTCTTGTATTACACCAGCAGCAACATCTCTTTGCAGATGCCGCCTCACATCATCTATGTCAGCAGGTGCTAGGCGTCGAGACCTCTCACAAATGGTCTTTCGTCTGCAGCCGGATATTGTGCTCAGCTCTTGCACGGATCCTACATCCCATTCCTTTAAAGAAAACACCTGGTCTCTGGGCAAGCTTCTCACTGATCTTCACTTTCCATTCAGCTGGCAGCGGGAGTCGCCGAAATCAAACAAGTCAGGCGTTACTCTGTCATTCTTCCTTGAACTCTGTTGCTGGGTAGCACTGCAGTGTCTGCACAATGCACATTAGCCAGGATGCAACCTCTGTTTACTCGAATGTCTCTTTCAGACACATTATGAACTTGGACCATTACCCTTCTGGCATAAGCATGGGCTCTAGCGGGCAAAATACTAGGCTTGACCAGCAGTCCCTCTGGCACTTTTCCATGTTGGTGCATCCAACATTAATATTTTATTTCTTAACATCCTTTCTGATACGGACCTCTCCTGTAAGGTACACTGGCATTTGCGCCAGGATCAGAGACTCAGGATCCTTCTTCCATACATTCCCGACCGTTCCTCTGGTTCTGTTTTTTCAGCATCTCTCTGTGCCTCATAGGCCTTCTTAATTAAAGCCGGAACTCTTAAAGCTCTACTAGTCTTTGACCCCTGTTTTTCATAACACAACTGTGCCAGCCTTCCGAACATATGAGCATTTGTTCCAATCAACAAAGGGACACCATCATACAGTCCAGTGGGGACACACTAAGGCTAGGGTCTCTACTTGTTCGGCACCTCAGCCACGGAGGTGGGGAAGACAGCCAAATTCGATATACCCGAATAGGGTAGGCCTTCTCACTTAACCCCATACATGCAGTCCTTCTAATGGTTGTAAGGGCACGTCTGACAAATGCTTCTGATACCAATCTTGGAACATAATTGTCACTTGGGAGCCACTGTTCAATATAGCTCTTGTAGACACTCTGCTCACCTTTACAGTGGTCTCCATGGAGGGACCCACTATTCTGGACCAGTCTGGAGAGGCGGTAGGGGGGCCTGGGCAACTGACCTTGCCACAAAAGGACGTGAATTAGCATTTTGGTGCCCTCACTGGGATCATGTCGCGCACCTCTTAACCACTGATTTCTTCTCCCAAGCTCTCCTTGTAGCCTATATGCAACTTTGTCAGTGTCTTTGGGACTGGCATTCCTTTCATGTGCCCATCTTTCCCACAATTATAGCAAAACATACTTTGGAGTTTGAGTTGGCCGAGGCGCCACACTGGGAGCCAGGGCGGGGTATTACTAACTGGAAACCTTGGTGCCATCTCTGTCTGTGGCGTGATAAGCATTTGGAGACATCTCAGTCAGTTTCTCCACTTCCATGGTCAAGGAATCGAGTTTGAGCTGTTATCAGCAGGAGATACATGGGTGGCTACCCCACCCCATAGCAGATGCAGTCGGATATAGGTCAGGGTCTGCATTTGCAGCGCGGCCTTCATAAAGGGACTGTTTTTGAATTCCGGATCTCTCTCAACATTCCGCCTATTGTGACATATCTTTTCCTTGTCAGAGCACTCATTGACTGCCAACCTCTGCCCCTGAACTTCACTTGATGGGTCACCTCAGTCACTCGGGTCGTAGTCGCAGCTATTGGTGCAGGTCCCTCCGAGGCGCTTTTTCTCAACTCCTCGAATTTCTCTCATTAACTCATCATAGGAGGGTGGGATTCCAGTCGATCTCCAGGTGTAACTGAAGCAACAGCAGTTCTGAGAAGGGGCAGACTTAAGGATCCTGTCCGCCTGGTTCGTCCAGTTCAATCGCTGGCAACTACCTTTTCTGAGGCATTCTGCAAATAATTTTTCCAGCCGAGATACATTACACAGACAACAACTCCCTTGGTACTGTTGTGCATCTCTTACTCTCCACCATAGGTCCTCATCAGAATCTGGGCTCCCATACACATTCTCCAAGGCCTCAAGATAGGCCTGTGCAGTCGCTTCAGGGTTACTGGCCCGTTTAGCACGGATGGTAGCCAGGGCAGGACCTCGGAGGCTCTCATAACCCTCTTCGCTTTCACCTCTCCGAGCATTGCCATTCTAGCACTTGGGGGCAACATAGTTCATCCAGGTCTCCCAGTCATCCTCCCTTGGGGGTGGGGAGGTGCAGAGAAGATCCTCAACCTTCGGTAAGAGTCGTGACTAATGGCAGGTGCAGAAATAGGAGTCTGCATTGGTTCAGACACCATTACGGGCACTGGAGCAGGAGAGGTGTTGGGGAGGAACACCCCAGGTGGCAAGAATAGTTTCTTCAAGTCCTCCACAGCTTCCCTCTCCCAGCAACCATTCAGCAAATTTCTCCTCAAAAGTTTCAGATAGTGGTGGGGGCTGATTCCCCGGCTCTTACTGTCCTTAGTTATCACTCTCCAAGCAGTGAGGGCTCCTCTGGGGTAATGGTCTGTGGCACTTTGGAGCCATCTATGGATCCTTAAACCTCACTAGGGCCAGGAAAGTGTGGGTGAGCAGATTAGCATGCCGACTCCACAAACCACAGGGTTTTGTAAACCTCCACCTTGGAAAGTACTCCTGCACAGTGTCCAGTTGATACCCAGGGGATGTCCAGGATAAGTATAGCATTTGGGGTCGATCTCTCCTCAGTACACCACTCCACCAGCGCGTGCACAGCCACTCTGTCGGGTACCCATTTTTTTTTAACAGTGGTTCGTGAATATGGCCACAGAGGACACACAATCCCAGGGTGAGCCTCCAAGATGTAACCCCTAGATGGCGCTTATCCTCAGGGCTACTACCCTGCCTGATTTGCTACTAACAGGTTGAGGGGCCTGGATCCAATGGCGGTGCCTCCACCCAGAGGTCAGGGTTTGCAATAGTTAAACTAACTTGGTCACAGCCCTCTGGGACACTGCAACTCTTCTCTTCCCACTCGTGGCCCACACAATATATCAGAATTACTCTTCACAGTATACACTTGCCCCCAGGTCTGGTTCCGCACTGGGACCTCCTGTGAAATGAGATACAGTGCAACAATCACAGTACAGTACTTTAACATAGACAAATACCTCAGGCAGTATAACTTTGCTGAAACAAGCAGCTCTGATTTATTTAGGGGATATAACAAGGACAGGGAAATCAGGTTAATTAGCTTATCACTCTAATAATTACTTCATGGCTCTGTGCACAGTGCCTATCCCTATCAGTTACTGTCCCTGGGTACCCAAGCCCTAGTGGCTAGTCCAAACCTGTGGCAGCTGGTAGGGCCCTTTCACACAGAGAAAAGGAGAATTAAACAGTCAGCAGTACAGTAATTCCATTTGGATTTAATGTGGCAACTAACAGGAGCAACCCTGAATTAGTACTCACGACCTCCAAATAAGATAGGGTCCTCAATGTCAGTAGGGCTCACTTGAGGTACACAAACCTCTTCACACATCCATATAAAAGAAAGTACTATACCAGGCAGGCTGCATCTGTATCCCGATCGCAATTACTGCACAATACCCGGAGAACACACAGCAGATTCAGTTCCTGGACAGACCGAGTACAATTTTCAGCAATTCTTCCAGTCTTCTAGCAGGGTGAGCCTGGTTTCTACCTTCAGAATCCTTTGATTCTTTTCACAGGACGGTTCCAGTCCTAACAAGCTGTTACACAAGCTGCAGACCGGAACTCTGGGCCTTACACACGCTTTTTTGACAAAACTGCACACTCGAAAAGCACATGGCTCCTTCCTTCTTCACTGCCAAAGCTCAACTGAAGCTCCAACCGACAAAACTGGGCACTTCCTTTGAGTTCCTCCCAGTTCTTGACTGGATTGGCTGTCACCACAATAGACTGCTGCTGTTGGTCCAAAAGGCACTGAAGTCTAAACTACATCTCCCAGAGTCACTGCCCATACAATCCTCTTTGTGGCTGGCTCAGATTATGAGTCCAAGTTCTGATTCGTCCAAGGCACCATTTAGAGCTAGCTACCCTCATCGATTGGTCCAGTTCAGCAGTTCAAAACTAGAATGGGGAACTAGCAGACACAGTTCTGACTGCAAAGAAAGCAGGTTAGACAAACTGTAATTTCATTATTACTCTAAATAATTTCTGGCAAACAGTTACATCTTTCAGATGGTTCCTTTGCACTCCTAGTGACTGCAAAAATGAAGTGAATTGGCAGCAGCTCAAGTGGTACTCAGAGAAGCACACAGTCCCCCATACAAACTAATTATGTCTGCAAGCAGACAGCTCTTAAAGAGACAGTACCAGAGGCTCTAAAAACACTCACTGATAAATGGCTTAAATGCCAAACACCATTCAGGCTTGGCATTCAAGCAAGCCCTGAAGTTTTGGGGAACCCCATTTGCAGGGGTTACATGATTTTTATTTCTCTCACCAAGAGCCTGCCATGTTTCTGCTTTAAATTGGTTCTAAAATTGCATTACTGTTTTGTTGTTTCCATGGCCTATTACTGGCCTTCTCAGGCAGCGTGCCTCTGTGCAGAATTCACGTGTCCTGTGGGCTCATCCTGCAGGCCCGAGCCCTATATCCCCACCGCGAGTCACCTCGTGCCCCTCGTGACCAAGAGCTCTGCAGCACTGCTGTGGCTCGTCCCCGTTCAATATTCAGCCCAGGCCCACGCCTCTGGCCTACCAGCACCACTTAGTCACCTTCTTCCCCCGCGACCGCAGTCAAACAACCCCAGGCACGCCTGGCCTAACCCCACGAAAGTCGCTTCTTCACCCGTGGCTCCACGGTTTCTGAAGCCTCACACCTCACTAGGCCTGTGGCCTACAAACCGCGTAGTCGCC
Source organism: Neoceratodus forsteri (assembly GCA_016271365.2). Taxonomy (NCBI): domain Eukaryota; kingdom Metazoa; phylum Chordata; order Ceratodontiformes; family Ceratodontidae; genus Neoceratodus; species Neoceratodus forsteri. The sequence continues at coordinate 286,542,996 of CM028135.1, read as the reverse complement.
TCTTCTCTCGCTGACCCAGCGGTGATTTCAAACCCCCTCTCGACTGGCTTACAAACCGCGAGTCACCCTTCTCCCCACGACTCCATGCAGGTTAACCCAAGCCCATGCTCTACAGGGCCCACCAAAAAACCAAGAGTCGCTTCTTCCACGACTCATGTTACTCCAAGCCTCCTGTAAACTGGCCGCGAGTCACCTCTTCTTCCCACTACCCACGGTTTAACCTCCATGAGGCACGCTGGCCTACACCGCGAGTCGCCTCTTCTCCCCGTGACTCCGCGTTACCCCAAGCCACCACCCTCCCTCTGAGGCCTTCCCGAGGTGGCGAGACTCCCAGCCCACAAGCAGTCGTGACCCCCGCCATCCCGACCGGTCGGGCTCTGTTGCTGCTCGGTCTTCGAGGGCGGCCGGAGGACCTGGAATCCCCTGCGATGCCCAATCGGAGGTGCAGTTCACCTCTGAGCCCGGCTGCCTCCTCTCTGCAGGCGCGTCTGGCCCTCAACTAGGGAGGAGCACACGGACGCATTCACCTCCTCCTCCTCCTCCTTTCGGCCCACGTCCACTAGACTCGGCCTCCTGGACCTCGGAGGCCTAGTGACTCACGCCTTGCCACGGGGCTTAGGGGACAGCTTAGGGGACAGCTTCCTTCCCCGAGCCACTCAGAGGAGCCGCGGCATTGACCTTCCCACTTTTTTCCATGCTCTCTCGGAGGCCAACCACGCCTGGGACCACATCACAGTGACTACTGCCCCATAAGGGAGCTCCCCATCTCCAGCTTTGCACAGTGTCAGTATTGTAGCCAATGAAGTTTATCTGAGGTGTGCTTATTGTTAATTGAAACTTGACCCAATACCTGCTATGTCAGCTTTTGGGTCGGCATGGCATTTTGATAGTCTCCACGGAGACTGACCAGTGCGACGCTGGTACAGGCGGGCTCCAGGACAGGGCCCTCACCACAGGAGCTGGTCTGTTCCACAGGCCCACTTCTGTAGGCATTAGGGCACTGGAAGAAGAAGAAGAAGGAAAAATCCCTCGTCCACTCGGGTCCCTCTCATAGCTGACTCCCAGGAGGACACCGCAGAGTCCATGCTAGGGTACTCACATAGCGACCTCTGGCAGGCTCTAGCGGAACTATCCCTCCTCAGTGGCTGCAGTCCCCCCACAGCGGACCCAGGTCTACATGGGCTAATAACCATCTGAGAGGATAGTCAGGTAAGGATGCCAGAAAGGGAGTCTCCTCCTGTTTCACGGGGCCTAGGGGACAACTCTTCCAAAGTCTCCTCTCTCGCCAGACCTTCTCTTTATCTTTCAGATGGTCAAAGCGAAGAAATGTACTGCAATGCCTCCCTCCTCCTCAAACCCCAGGCCTCTCTTGCGGGCCTGCCTCTTGACGATGACCTGTCTTCAATGGATAGAACCACGACACCTTCCTCCCAGGCCCCAGCTCTTCAACCTGGGTGATCCGGCTCCCTATTGATGCAGAACCAAGGCGGCGGTCGCCATGATGGAGAGTCAGCAGAACTTCATGCTGAAGGTCATGGAGAAACTGGAGGCGCTTATCTAAACAGACCTCAGCCGCCCAGCACAGAGCTCATCCACCAGAGAGACCTTCCAGAGGACCCACTAGCCCTAGAGGACCTCTTCCCAGCATTCCCATTGACGGCAATCTGGAAGATAGGGACAAAGAGGAGGAATTTAGAGGATGAGGAGGAGGAGCATGGCGTGAAGTCCGACATGGAGGACACCGACCAGCAGGCAGCTCCTCGCTGACATCAAAACTGTGTGTTCGAACACCCCAGCCTTATGAAGGCCATCAAGGCCACCATGGGCCTATCCACAGATGAACAAGAAGGAGAAGATGAATCGAAGCTGGATCCAATGATCCAGCTAAGGACCACCACACCGGAGACTTCCCAGTCTGCCCGGCCATTGAGGAACTGATCCCATGGAATGGCAATCCACAGACCCGGCAGAATGCCAAACCAAGGAACTTACACAAAATGTATCCGTCCAAGGCAACAAATCAGATGCCTGGTGAAGGCGCCTCATCGATCCACAGGTGGCGGCCTTGAGTAAGAAGACGATGCTACCATGTGGCACCATAGCCCCTAAGGACCCCACAGACAAAAGAATCAAGGACATGTTAAAGAGGGCCTCGAAATTGAGGGCACCATGGCTAAGGCGATGACGGCAGCCATTTATACCTCTCGTCCCAGATACGCTGGCTGGAGGAACTTCAGGAACAGGTGAGTCCAAAGTCCAGGAGGCTGAACTTTAGACTGGCACCTCGATGTAGCCAAATACCTGGCAGACATGGCAGGGACTCCCTATGCCTCTAGGCCAGAGGGTCAAGAATCACAAATCGGGCCCGCAGAGCCTCTATGGCTCAAGCTCTGGGACGCCGATTCAGAATCCAAGACTCTTTTGCAGAACTTACCCTTAAGGGGACTCATGTTTTCGGGAGGGTCTCCAGAATTACTTAAAACAGAAAGAAGAGGGTAGGGACCTCCTAAGAAACCGTCAAGACCTCTCACACCTACCTTCCGCTAGACGGAGGTTTAGTCCTGGGCCCAAGACCCAAACTCAGAGGGATTCCTACCCCCAGAACCACTCCTTTCGGGTAGAGCATCACCATCCTACCCACGCACGCACGCCTTCAGCAGTTACAAGTCTTCCTTTCCGACCCCGGGACAAAAGTCCGGAGGTCGAGGAAGGATTCAGAGGAAAACAGTGACCCGACTCACCGAGCCCCCACCAAAACTCGTGATCCCCTGTCGGACAACGGCTAACCCTATTCGCCACCGCTGGGCGCCCACCACGCCAGACAGGTGGTCTCCGGACGGGTCTCAAGGGGTACACCATAGAGTTGTACCATCCTTCGGTCCCCTCGCCTGCCTCGCCCCAGTTCCGTGACGAAGAGCCTCACCTCACCAAATACAGGGTATTCTGGCAGATCTCATCCAGAACAGGGCTATTCAACCCGCTCCGGTCCAGGAGCAGGGGGAGGGCATGTACTCCATCTTCTTCCTGGTTCCCAAGAAGTCGGGGAGCTAAGACCCATCCTGACTCAAGCGCCTGAACCGCTACGTGATCACACACCGTTCAAAATGGAGACTGTTCTAGCCACCCTCCAGGGCATCAGGGTAGGCGACTTCCTGACATCCATCGATCTCAAGGACGCCTACCTACACATCCCCATCGTCAAGAGTCACAGAAGATTCCTCCATTTCACATCCTGGGACACCACTTTCAATACTGGGCAGCCCTGCTCTGCCTGTCATCAGCCCCCAGAGTCTTCACCAAGGTATCCATCACCCTGGTAGCCAGACTCAGGAGCAGGGGCTAGACATAGTGCCGTATCTAGACGACTGGCTCATACGCGCCGATCCGAGGTCAGGCGATGCTACACAGAGCTCACGCTATGCAGCACTCGAGGACCACGGCCGGGTGGTGAACATGAGAAGAGCAATCTCCACCGACCCAACAGATCGAACACCCTGAGCTATCATCAACTCAGCAGAGGGTTGGGAGCCGCACCAGCACGGATCCACAGCCCCGCAGCCTGGCCGCACAGTTAAGGTCACACCCACACACCACGGTGGAGAAGGTGGCAGACTCCTGGGATGCATGTCCTCCTGCATCGACCTCATCCCCTGGGCCAGGTGGCACATGCGTCCACCCAGAACTACATTCTGGCGCCGCTGAGCACCCAACGAGTGCAAACTCGCTGCACGATCTGGTTACCCGCAGAAGTAAGATCATCTCTGGACCTGTGGGTCACCCGGGAATCTGACAAGGGGTTCCCCTGAGGCACCGCACCCAATCCCATCGAGACGGACGCGAGTCTATCCAGCTGGGGAGCCTGTCTGGGGACAATCAGCACAGGGCCCCTGGTCCCGGGCGGAGTGCCAGCTTCAATCAATATCCTGAAATGAGAGTGGTGTTCCACGCCCTGAGGGCATTCCGCACATCATCCAAGGAAAGTCGGTCCTGATCAAGTCCGACAACCCGCGTGACAGTGGCTTACATCGCAAAAGCAGGGGTACCAGGAGCAGGACCATGTCACGAGAGACCGCAGAAGGTGATGAACTGGGCACAATGCACCTATCACACTTGGGGGCAGTACACCAGCGGGAAAACTGAACGTAGGGGCGATTGGCTCAGCCCACAGCAGATCCACCCGGAGAATGGCGCCTGCACCGGATCTGTTCCAGGTGATCCAGGAGGCATGGGGTCCAGTGTTAATGGACCTAATGGCATCAAGAGACAACATCCAGGTAGACCACTATTTCTCTCGGTTCAGAGACGCCTCCCAAGGCACGGACGCCTCCCAGGTATGGTCTCGGACTACGCTGTATGTGTTCCCCCGATTCTCTCTCATCCCACAGGTTCTGGAAAATCCAACATCCAGGACCTCCATCATCTTGGTGGCCCCTGCATTGCCCCTGCAGAGCTTGGTTCTACGCAATCACAGAAATGTCCAAGCCAGCCTCCGCTCCCCATCCTGTCCCAACATGCTGACGCAGGGCCCCGTGACACCCGCCCCTCAAACCCTAAAGCTCACGGCCTGGCTCCTGAGAGGGAACGACTAATGGCTACCGGGTATCACAAGTCGGTCATAGGCACGCCTCCTCCGATCTCGACGAAGCCCATTACTTCCACCCACGAGAGACAATGGGCCATCTTCACACAGTGGTGCAGCCAACGAGGCTCAGTACCTGAACAGGCCAACCTCCCCACTATCTTGCTGTTCCTACAGCAGGGGTGGATAAGGGACTGACACCTTCCTCTAAGGGTGCAACTAGCAGCCATCGGAGCGCCAGGAGGCTCAGTCGCAGGCACCCGCCTCGGGCCCATCCAGATGCCATCCGCCTTATGGCGGTAGACCTCATGCCCAGGACCAGACCTAACATTGCACCATGGGACCTACCACTGTCTTGGACTCTAAGAACGGCACTCAGACGTAACCACTGCAGACTCAGATCTGTTCTGGGCAGGACTGAAGACTGCCTTCCTGGTGGCCATCTGTTCGCCAGAGACGGATAGGGGAGCCTGGCACCCCTGTCTTGCGCCCACCCACACCATCTTCACCCCCTAAGGGGTAAGGCTCAGACGGTACCGGCTTTCCAGCCAAAGGTTCCGACGAGGTTCCACAGAGAACAACCCATAGATCTTCCCACCCTGCCTGCGCAGCCCCTCCGGCTGAATGCGGCGCCCTGACCCACTAGACGGGTTCGCCCTTTCTATATACCTGACCAGAACTCAGGCCATCCAGAAGACAGGAGAGACTTCATCATCGTGAAAGGCCAAAGACAGGGCTCAGAGCTCCAAAACAACCATCACAGGGTGGATCAGAAGGGTCGCCTGCCACGCTACACGGTGAAGCGATTGACACCACCCCAGGGAATTAGAGCTCACTCCACCAGAGCTGCATCCACCTCCTGGGCGGAGAGAGCATCAGTGTCATCCGAGGACATCTGCAGGGCAGCTACCTGAGCTCCCTACATACCTTCGCCAGGCACTACAGACTGGAACAACCCAGGACTTCAGACCAGCCTTCGAGTCCTATATCCTGGCAGCGGCCCCATCTCCCAGACCCCCGATCCTTCCAAATCCCACCCGGAGGTCTAAACTGCTTCTTATCTCCAATGAGGTAATGTCTGAGTGCCATGGGATGCCAACCAATCACAATGGTGTTTACTCACCTGGTAAAGGTGATTGTGTTGGTTGGCATCCATGGCACATCAAGGCCTCGCCGGAATGATCGAGCATCCAACCAGTAAGATCAGAGGTCCTTACACCAGCCCATCAGAGTTCTATTCTCTGCTAGCAATCAGTTGAACCACGTTCGAGGTAGTGTACATAATAGAATAAACTCAGGCCCTGGCCATTGTTATTGTCACCACGTCATAGCAGACCTCATTCTTCTAGTCTCTATTGTGTGTATTGTTTCTGGTACTAACATCCTTCCTTTCAGCTATGGAAAATTCAAACTGGAGAGCAGGGGTTCCTGGACCTGGATATACTGGAAATCTGATCTGGGTCATGCATCATTAGCCTATCAGGTGGCTGTAACCCATGAGGTAATGTCTAGAGTGCCATGGATGCCAACCAACACAATCACCTTTAACAGGTGAGTAAACACCCATTTTCACATCCCCAAAATATGTTTTTGCACTTCTGGTAGAATAGCATGGTCGCTGTGGGAAATCAGTGTTTGGGACAGATTAAGAAGGAGCTAGTTATGGGGAGTGACCAAGCTCAACTGAGCTCTGTCGGGGCTGCTGTAGATTTCTCTGTGGGCAGAAAAGAGCCCCAATGCAGGCAGAGCCCAGTACAAAAGGGCAGCCTGCAGTGTGTGGGGAAACAGAGCGAGAGAGTGAGTGAGGGAGGAGGAGTGAACGAGCTCAACAGAGCTTTGTCGGGACTGCTGAGGATTTCTTTGTAGGCAGAAAAGGCTTCTGCAGGCAGGGGCCCAGTACAAAGGGCAGCCTGCTGTGGCAGGAGAAACAGAATGAGAGAATGAGAGAGGGGGAGGAGAGCTCAACGGCGCCTATCAAGACTACTGCAGATTTCTTTGTGGGCAAAAAAAAGGTGCAACATTGGCAGGAGCCCAGTATAAAGGGAAGCCTGCAACGCTGGAAAAATGGAACAAGCGAGTGAGAGAGGGGCGAGTGAGCTATACAGAGCTCTGTTGGGACTGCTGCAGATTTCTTTGTGGGCAAAAGGTGCCAATCAGGCAGAAGCCCAGTGCAAAAGGGCAGCCTGCAGCGCCATGGAGAAACAGAACGAGCGCGTGAGATAGGGGGAGTGAGTGAGCTCAATGGAGCTCACAGACTTTAGAGTTGCCCACCCTCCTGCCCAGAGTCCTCTGTTGTTCTATATTACAGCAGGGTTCTATGGAGTGGAGACAAAGCAATGTTTGATACTTTAGATTTCTGTAATAATACAGATTACGTTGTTCTGTTTATTTCTAACTGAGCTAAGTTCTGATCTATAGTGTTATGATTGCTGTAATAATACATATTTATTTGTTCTGTTTAATTCTCAACTGAGCTTGAGTAGTAAATTGGTAGAAAAACCTCAAATGACTGTTTTAAGAGTGTGAGTTGCACAGTTGCATGCGCATTGTAGCTGCACCAATTTGCAATATTTTCACTACAGATTTTCAGCACTGGCATTTTCCACACCTCCTTATGAACAGTACAGCTGTCATTCTTCACATGCTGGACAAAATGCATTTTCGCACTTCAGGTGCAGAATGCGCAGTGGCTGTGGGAAATCAGTGTTTGGGACACATTAAGAAAACCACACAGTGACACTGTTCATGAGCAGAGGTCCCGAAAGGCCTCATGGTGAAAATTTTAGATAAAATCTACAAATGATGGTGTTATGAGTGTGCTTGTGCAGTTTCCATGCACCCTGTAACTTCACAAATTAGTAATATTTTCACACCAGATTTTCAGCGCTGGCATTTTTCTCACCTCCTTATGAACAGTACAGCTGTCCTTTTCACATCCTGGCCAAAATGTTTTTCTCGGCTCAGGGCAGAATAGCATAGTCACTTGAGAAATCAGTGTTTGGGACAGATTACAATTGAATGAGTGAGAGAGGGGAGTGACCAAGCTCAACTGAGCTCTGTCGGGACTGCTGCAGATTTCTCTGTAGGCAGAAAAGGCGCTAATGAAGGCAGATGCCTAGTACAAAAGGGCAACCTGCATGGCTGGGAGAAGCAGAACGAGAGAGGAGTGAGGAAGGGAGTGAGTGAGCTCAACAGAGCTCTGATGGGACTGCTGCAGATTTCTTTGTGGGCAGAAAGGGCATCAGTGCAGGCAGGGGCCCAGTACAAAAGGGCAGCCTGCAGCGCCTGGGAGAAACGGAAAGATCAAGGGAGAGAGGGGGGAGGAGTGAGCTCAACAAAACCTGTCAGGACTGCTGCAGATATCTTTGTGGGCAGAAAAAGGTGCCAATGAGACAAGAGTCTAGTTATAAAAGGCAAGCCTGCGTGCCAAGAGAAAGAGAATGAGGAGTGAGAGGAGGATGAAAGTGAGCTCAAAAAGTTGTGTCAGTACTGCTATGGATTTCTTTGTGAGGTGAAAAAAGGTGCCAGTGCAGGCAGGAGCCCAGTACAAAGGGCAGCCTGCAGCATCGGGAGAAACAGAACGAGCGTGAGAGAGGGGGAGTGAGTGAGTTCATTGGAGCCTGCCAGGACTTTAGAGTTGCCCACCGTCCTGCCCAGAGTCCTCTGTTGTCCCATATTACAGCAGGGTCTCTGGAGTTGAGACAAAGCAATGGTTGGATACTTTTAGGATTGCTGTAATAATACAGATTGTTGTTCTGTTTATTTTCTAACTGAGCTAAGTACTGAGCAATAGTGTTATGATTGCTGTAATAATGCATATTTATTTGTTCTGTTTATTTTCTAACTGAACTGAGTAGATTTGCAGAAAAATCCAAAAATTACTGTTTTTTGATGCATGAGTTGCACAGTTGTTACACGCCATAACTGCAGAAATCTGCAATATTTTCACTACAGATTTTCAGCATTGGCATTTTTCCACACCTCCTTATGACAGTACAGCTGTCATTCTTCACATGCTGGATGAATGTGCTCGCACTCAGGTGCAGAATAGCGGTGGCTGTGGGAAATCAGTGTTTGGGACACATTAAGAAACCACAGTGATACTATTCATGAGCAGATGTCCTAAAATGCCTATAGTGAAAATTTTGTGATAAAATTCATAAAATTATGGTGTTATGAGTGTGTGTTGTGCAGTTTCCACGCACCCTTGTAACTTTACAAATAAGTAATATTTTCATGCCAGATTTTCAGCAATGGCATTTTGCCACACCTCCTTATGAACAGTACAGCTGTCCTTTTCACATCCTGGTTGAAATGTGTTTTTGCACATCAGTGCAGAATAGCATAGTTGCTTTGAGAAATCAGTGTTTGGGACAAATTAGGATTTGAGTGAGTGAGAGGGGAGGACCGAGCTCAGCTGAGCTCTGTCGGACTGCTGCAGATTTCTTTTTGGGCAGAAAAGGCACCAATGCAGCCAGGAGCCTAGTACACAAAGGGCAACCTGCAGAGCTGGGAGAAGCCAAATGAGAGAGTGAGGAGGGGAGGAGTGAGCTCAATGGAGCTTGATGGACTGCTGTAGATTTTTTGTAGGCAGAAAGGGCATCAGTAGGCAGGGGCCCAGTAGACAAGGGCAGCTTGCAGTGCTGGGAGAAATGGAAAGAGCGAGTGAGTAGGGGAGGAGGAGAGCTCAACAAAGCTCTGTCGGACTGCTGCAGATATCCTTGTGGGCAGAAAAGGTGCCAATGGAGGCAGGAGCCCAGTTATAAAAAGCAGCCTGCAGTGGCAAGAGAAGAGAATGAGTGAGTGAGAGAGGGATGAGCATGCTCAAAAGAGCTGTGTCAGTACTGCTGCGGATTTCTTTGTGGGCAGAAAAGGTGCCAATGCAGGCAGAAGCCCAGTACAAAAGGGCAGCCTGCAGCATCGGGAGAAACAGAACGAGTGCTTGAGAGAGGGGGGAGGAGCGAGCTCAATGGAGCTCTGCCAGGACTTTAGAGTTGCCCACCCTCCTGCCCAGAGTCCTTGTTGTCCTATATTACAGCAGGGTCTCTGGAGTGAGGCAAAGCAATGGTTGGATACTTTAGGATTGCTGTAATACAGAGTAAATTGTCCTGTTTATTTCTCTAACTGAGCTAAGTACTGAGCAATAGTGTTATGATTGGCTGTAAAATACATATTTATATGTTATGTTTATTTCTCTAACTGAACTGAGTAGTAAATTTGGTGAAAATCCAAAAGATGACTGTTTTATGAGCGCAGCATTGCGAGTTGTTACGAAGACGCTCATAACTGCAGAAATTCGCAATATTTTCACCACAGATTTTCAGCATTGGCATTTTTCCACACCTCCTTATGAACAGTACAGCTGTCATTTTTCACATCCTGGCCGAAATGCATTTTCGCACTTCAGGTGCAGAATAGCGGTGGCTGTGGGAAATCAGTGTTCAGGACACATTAAGAAAACTACAGTGAAACTGTTCATGAGCAGATATCCCAAAATGCCTATGGTGAAAATTTTGTGATGAAAGGCTATAAATGACTGTGTTATGAGTGTGCATTGTGCAGTTTCCATGCACTCTTGTAACTTCGCAAATAAGTAATATTTTCACACCAGATTTTCAGCACTGGCATTTTTTCACACCTCCTTATGAACAGTACAGCTGTCATTTTTCACATCCTGGCCAAATGTGTTTTTGTGCTTCAGGCACAGAATAGTGCAATCATTTTGGGAAATCAGTGCTTGGGACAGATACGATTGAATGAGTGAGAGAGGGGAGGACCGAGCTCAACTGAGTTTGTCAGGACTGCTGCACATTTCCTGTGGGCAGAAAAAGGCACCAAATGCAGGCAGGAGCCTAGTACAAAGGGAAGCATGCAGCGCTGGGAGAAGCAGAACAAATGAATGAAGGAGGGGGAGTGAGCTTAGCCCAGTGGAACTCTGTTGGGACTGCTGCAGATTTTTGTGGGCAGAAAAGGCATCAGTGAAGGCAGGGGCTAGTACAAAAGGGCAGTCTGCAGTGGCGGGAGAAACAGAACTAGTGAGAGAGGGGGAGTGAGTGAGCTCATAAAACTCTCAGGACTGCTGCAGATTTCTTTGTGGGCAGAAAAAGGTGCCAACGAAGGCAGGAGCCCAGTATAAAAGGTCAGCCTGCAGCACCAGGAGAAACAGAATGAGGAGTGGGGGGAGGAGCGACCTCAAAGCAGCTCTGTCAGGACTGCTGCGGATTTCCTGTAGGCAGAAAAAGGCACCACGCAGGCAGAAGCCCAGTACAAAAGGGCAGCCTGCAGCACTGGGAGAAGCAGAACAAATGAGTGAGGGAGGGGAGTGAGCGAGCTCAACGGAGCTCTGTTGGGACTGCTGGGATTTCTCATGGGCAGAAAAGAGGCACTAATGCATGCAGGAGCCCAGTACTAAAGGGCAGCCTGCAGAGCTGGAAGAAGCAGAACAAATGAGTGAGGGAGGGGGAGTGAACGAGCTCAACAGAGCTCTATCAGAACTGCTGCAGATTTCTTTATGGCAGAGGATGCCACTGCAGGGGCATACCAGTACAAAAAGGCAGCCTGCAGTGGCAGGAGAAACAGTACAAGTGAGTGAGAGGGGAGTAAGTGAGCTCAATAAAATTCTGTCAGGACTGCTGCAGATTTCTTTGTGGGCAGAAAGGTGCCAGCTTGAGGCAGTAGCCCAGTGTAAAAGGGCAGCCTGCAGCACCAGGAGAAACAGAATGAGCGAGTGAGACAGGGAAGTGAGCAACCTCAATAGAGCTCTTTTGGAACAGCTATGAACTTTTTGCACAGAAAAGGCACCAATGCAGGAGCTAGTACAAAAGGGCAGCCTGCAGCCCTGGGAGAAACAGAATGAGCAAGGGAGAAAGGGGAGCGAGTGAGCGAGCTCAATGGAGCTGTGTCAGGACTGCTGCAGATTTTTCTCAGCAGAAAAAGGTGCCAATGCAGGCAGGATTTGTAAAAAGGACAGCCTGCAGCGCCGGGGAAAATAGAATGAGCGAGTGAGAGAGGGGAGGAGTAAGTTCAATGGAGCTCTGCCGGACTTTACAGTTTCCCACCCTCCTGCTCAGGTCCTCTGTGGTCCTATATTACAGTAGGGTCTCTGGAGTCGAGACAAAGCAATGATTGGATACTTTAGGATTGCTGTAATGATACATATTTATTTGTTCTGTTTATTTTCTAACTGAGCTGAGTAATACTTGGAGAGCAATAGATTTCTAACTGGGCTAAGTGAAACTTTATGAGAGCCAAGAACCAAAAGTATGGTAGCTGAGGGTAAAAAATGGACAAGGAGGCTTTAGGATTGCTACACTAATACAGTATCTAACGGATGAAATTTGAGACTGAATTACCCTGATCAGCAAAGGGTCAGTAGGGAGACTAGTGTGGGGGGGCAGGAATTTGACAAAATAGTGGCCTCAACAGTTGCAGTAGTGTACATAACCTGGGGTAAGAGCCTCAGAATATAATATGGGCCAAATGGTGCAGGTGCCACATGCCAATAGGGTGGGTATCTTGGAAAGGTGGAAGGGTGTACAGGGTGGGTGTGCCATGATCCTGGCCTGGGCTTGGAGGATGGGGGTGTATGGTCTGTAGATGACTGGCTAGTTTGAGGGAGGAACTGTGGAGGTTAGGAGAGAGTAAGTCGAAGGGCTGATGAGTTTGGTAGCACTGAGGAGGAATACGGATGGTAAAAGGGATGGAGGAAGAATAACTAGGATTAAACTGACCCCAGTATCAGAGGCACTAGCAAAAAGAGAGGAGAAGGGAGGAGGTGTCCGAGGTGAGGGAAGAGGGCCTCCTGATGGAGGAGGATGAGGCCACGAGGCGCACTAGGGAGAACCAGGGGAGAGAGAGCAGATGGTTGCAGGTAGGAGGGACCAGGTGGCATGGAGGAAACACATAGGAGGGGAACTGATAGGGCAAGAGATATAAGATTGGTATTGACTACAATAGATTTGAACCTCTGCTATGGGACAGAGAGGGGAGCAGGAACATACTGAAGGGGAGGACAAGGGGGCATGAGAGGGATGGCAACAGGTAGGGGACTAGATAGCGAGGACAAAAGGGTAGAAGGGGCTGTAAGGAAGGAGGGGTGGTGACTGAAAGAGAGAAGGCTACGGAAGGGGGAAGGATGGGAGGGGCATCACTATCAGTGTAGGAGGGAATGCAGGCTCTAAATTGACAACAGCGGGAGGAGAGGGGTTGGAAATCAGCAGAGGAGGAGGACAGGTCAACATAAGCCCAGTAGGGTAGTCAGGCTGGGAAGGGGTTCAAGGGATGGGAGGAATAAGGCAGAAAAGGGTGAGGCAAAAGTATGTGGGTTCAGATACAGAAGTCAATAGAGGGTGCAGTTGGCGGGGTAAGGTACAGGAAGAATGAATACCGGGTGGTGGAAGGGGCATAGAAGGAAGGGGTAAGGGTGGGGTACTCATCCTGGGGATTCTATACTGAAATGGGTGAGATGGGATGAAAGGGGAAAGGCACAGCCATATTTGGGTTGAAGCTGTCTCCAGGTTTACTGCAGGAGCGGCACAGCAGGCACTGCCTCGCTGCTCACTGAAGGAGGAAGAAACCCCATTTACTGTTGCATGTGAGTACAATTGACTTGGTGGGGACACTGTGGAAGTAGTGAGGGGAGGTTTGAGTACTTGGGCAGGCAGTGGAGGGGTGGAAAGTCGGTGACATTCTTGAGGTACTGCCGTACCATGCAAGCATGGAGAGGAAGGGTGGTTTGAGGAGTTCAAGTGGCTGAGGGATTGGTGCCACATGAAACATTATGGGTTAGTGACTAACTGGGGTAGGGTCAGAAAGAATAGTGACTTGAACACGAGGGAGAGGGTACCTGGAGCAGTAAGAGGAGGGGATATTAAATGCAGCATTGCTGCCAGGCCACTGACACTGAGGGTTGATGTGCTGGATGCCACACCATGCCATGCTGGTGACCCAGGTTCAGACGCAAGCCTGGCCTGCAAGGGCTGGCAAGGAGGGATAAGATTGAGCATCTGGAAGACTGCCTCCCAATCTGGGGCTGGATCCGGGATTCACCGCCTGTAGTGGCCCCCTGGTGATGACCGCGGGTGCTACTACAGTGGTGTAGGCAAAGGGTGGCAGACTGTGTGGACGTTGGCACACTATGCCTAAGCATCATTGCACGCCACACTCCGCAAAAGAGAGAAAAGTGGAAAATGTGCTATGGTCAGGCAGTATGAGCTTGATCCCACTGCCCGCCTCAAATGGTGCTCTTTTACTGGATCTTGCCCAGTGGGTCGATATGGGAAGATCTTCACCACCTCACCATGGGAGTAATCTGTGGAGGTGAACAGGTCAGCCTGATGTCGAGGGCAGGTCTAGGGGGTAATTCGGGATGACCAAGCTGACTGTAGCCCAGTGAGAAAATATGTTAAAAAAAGGCAGACTTAGAAGGGTGTATCTCTACTAAGATGGATTAAACAAATGGCAGGGGGTGGGTCCAAAGAATGAAGTTGGTAGAATGGTCCAGACAGGGGAGCCTGATGAGCTCACCATCCTAGATAGAGGTAAAGCAGAGGCATAGTAACCTCTGGAAGGGGCAGGCAGAGTGGTCTGAATGTAATACAGAAGGCACCACCACCCAGTAAGAATAACGGAGAAAGGCTGCAGACTACTGGGAGCATGGACACAAGCTAAGGAGGAGAAGAATGAGAAGAACAAGGGTACGTGTGGAAGGTGGTCTGACTACATGGATAGAAAATTGGTTACAGTGGGTAGGGCAGAGGGTGGTGGTGGGTAGTTTCTTCTGTCCCACAGCGTGACAAGCGGGTGCCACAGGGCTCAGTGTGCTTGGCCCAATGCTATTTGGGCTGTTTATCTCTGATATAGCACAGAGTGGGGAGCAGGGTTAGTCTGTTTGCACATTATACCAAATCAAAAGCAAATAGTTATAGTAGCAGAGCCTCCTCCCACACACACACACATATATATACTCCCCCAAAGCTGCTTAAAAGCCTGCACCATTCAAGCCAGTTCCATTTTCACTTACTTGGGGTTCAATGCCAACTTGTGTAAAATCATGTACCTAGGCAAAGGAACCCCTATGCTGGGTATAGGATGTTGGGAGGCACTGATACTCACTAGACATGAAAAGGTCCTTGAGGTTATTATATCAGAGGACCTCAAGATGGCAGTATAGTGTGACAAGGCTAGGGCAGGGCAAATTGGATTCTGGGGTTCATAGGAGGGTATCTCCAGTAGGAGGAGGAGGGATGTTGAGCTACCATTGATCACTCCCTGGTATACCCCAGCTGGAGTACTGTGTCCACTTTAGAGTCCACACTCAAAAAGGGCATAATGTGAGGTTTCCAGAGGAGGGTAACTAAAATGGTTCAGAATTTCACAGAAAACCTTACAAGGACAGGCTGAAGAATTTCAACATGTACACTCTGGAAGAGAGGAGGGCGAGTGACATCATCAAGACCTACAAAGTACCTCACAGGGGTAAAGAGGGTACAGTTGGGGAGTTTCCTTCAAATGAGGATGAGCATCCAAACCAAGGGACATACAATGAAGCTGGGGGTGCATTCAGGATAGATGTGAAGAATATTTCTTTACTGAAAGGGTGGTAGATGCCTGAACAGGCTGCCAGGAGAAGTGTGGAAGCAAATGGTAGGGGGCTATATGCATGGGATAAACATAGGGTATATTACAAAAAGGGGAAGGAGGGGTCAACGATATCAATAGGGCTATGGAAGTGGAGTAGGTACAAGTTAATTGCAGGAAAAATCCATTAGCAAGCTCTATTCACAAGGGAGGTCCTGATGGACACAGGCAGAATAAGACATGCAATAATATACAGGCAGGAGTTACAAGTAGGTAGAGAACACTTGAGCAGACTGTGGGCTGAGCGTCCTTTCGCTGACAAATTTGTTTCTATGGCATCATGTGTTTATTCAGATGCAGTATTTATTCAAAGTTGAGCCTACCATACATCCGATGATGTACAGTAAATTACCAAATTAGATGCAGCCACTTAGTATACAAACAGAACCTCAGCCAAAGCCTTTACTCTTCATAAGGCTACGAAGAGTTGGGTTCTATTTGCAGTGTCCACACCAGTATGTTGATCTGAATGAGTACTGATGCTTCCTCATTCCATTTCTTCCCACTTTGAAAACTGCTTGTCCTGAGTTACTTTTGGGTGGCTGCACCTCACCTGTGTTGGAAGATGACCAATAAGTGGCATTGAAAGTCGTCAGACTTCACAGACTGTGAAGGCAGCTGCTCACGGACAGACACAAGGCAATTCTACTGGGGTAGGAGGAACTAAGCTTTGATTAACCTCGAATCTGCAGGTTATCCATCAGGTAGAAATGGGCAGACTAGGTGGGTCAAGCGGTCCTTATCTGCCTCTCAAATTATATGTTTCTATGTTTCACCCACTATCTTGGCAAGAAGAAGGATGCAGCTGTAGCTACTGATGACTGTTAGGTGGGGCCAAAGGACACTCCTAAGGAGATAAAATCATAATAAAATTGTGAGACCTTCACCAGCTTTTCAAAATGCTTACCAGTAAAAGAACACTCTATGAAGTTTTTCAAATGGCAACACAAGCTGGTGAGCCCTCTGTCTGCCATCTGACACCATGCATCAGCCGATATAAAATTGCTTAAAGAAGGCAGTGTAGTCATGTGATTACTGAAATACTACAGATAACAGGTTTATAAGAACAAAAGAATATCACACAGAAGCTAGCACATATGCCTGTAGCAGCTGTCTTCTGCTTCTCAGTACTTATATTTATACCCTTGAGGTACTTGAATGTTTCTATCATATCCTCTTCCTCCTCTCTTCCACTGAGTACATATTGAGGTCCCTTCATTTCTCCTCATAAGTCTTGTGTTGCAAGCTCTGTACCATCTCATTCACTCTTAATATCCTTATGAAGGTGCACCTCCAGACATGCACACAGTACCTCATGTGAAGCTTGACCATGGTTTTATATAATGGCATCACTACCTCCCTTATGCTGGTGATACCCTGCCTATGCACCCCAGGATATCACTGGCCCTCCCAGCTGCCTTACCACTTTGACATTTTCAGGTTATCTGACATAAACCCCCAGGTCTCTTTCTTCTTGTGACTGTCAGCAACTCCTCCCCCCATCCTGTACCTTTCCCCAGGGTTTCTGTGTCAGAGGTGCATAATTTTGCACTTTTTGAATTAAACTCAGTTGCCAGTCTTCAGACCATTTCTCAACCTTCCACAGGTCCCTCCTCATTTTCTTCACCCCTCTGGGGTATCCACTGTGTTACACATCTTGGTATAATCTGCAAACAGGGAGACTCTTTCCTTCAGCCCTTCTGCAATGTCACTATTGAAGACATTGAACAGGGCTGGCCCCACAATCAATCCCTCACACCCCACTGGTCACCCCCAGACTGTGCCCCATTTACCACCACTCTCTGCTTCCTGTCTCACCCAGTTTCTAACCCACTTTATACCACCCTTTCCCCATGCCCAGTCTACTCAGCTAGTTTATCAGCCTCCTATGTGGGATGTTGTCAAAGGCTTTGCTTACATCGAGGTAAGCATTGTCCACTGTCCCACCCTGATTTACTTCATTTGTCACCCAGTCAAAGAGATCAACCAGATTTCTCTGACATGACCTCCCACTGTGAATCCATGTTGCCTATGGTCCTGGCCTCTGACACCTTCTAGATGCCTCCATGATCTTCCCAGTATTGAAGCGAGGCTGACCAGCCTATAGTTCCCCGCCTTGTTCCTACTGCTGGATTTCTATAGAGGGACCACATGTGCCCTCCTCCATCCTCTGGTACCACCTCTGTGTTGAATGACTCACTGAACATGGCTGCCAGAGGTACTGCTATCTCCTTCACAGTTCTTTTAATATCCTTGGGTATATGACATCTGGTCCTCACTTTGTCCAATCGTTAATTTACTCACCTTCTGCAGGATTCTTCTGCTCAGAATGGGCTATTGCTCCACCCTTCATGCCTTTGCAACTGCTGTGGCCTCTTGCCCCTCCCCTCTATGAATACTGAAAAGAAAGACATAGTGGATGTCTTGGGGTGGTCACATGACAGTTCTTAGGCATGGTACTTACTTCCAAATACCTAAACAGCACATGTAAGCAATCAACATTCGCATTGACAAATGCTTGTTTAATCATGTACCTACACATTGCAGAAACTACTTAAAATCTATTTATTTTTTAAATGTAATTTTTTCTTAATAAAAGAGCCATTGTATAATAGCAATAAGCCACCTAGGTATATGTGTTATTGTGTAATAATATCACTTCTCAGGTGTTCAACACACTTGGCTCTGCTACCCTCATGCTCAACCACCTGAGGCATGATGTTATTACACAATAACACACAACTTATATTTTATTGCTTAATAAGTCCTTCAATCAGGGTCAGCTATAGTGGATATTATCACTCCATTTTGTCTTGTCTTTAGTCATCCACCAGCAAAATATATAAATCATTACTTGTCTTTCTAGTATGGAGGAACTTAAGAAGATAAAATTACCACATAGTTAAATGGAGGTACTGTAGCAATAGTTATCAGTACCTAAAATAATGGAAGAATCATTAGTAAATGTGTAAGATAAAACATCTAAACAGGTAAATGAGCAGAAGAAGTAAAAGAAACACAAAAAAGTCAGACCTGATGACATTTAGGGCATGTTTGTTAAATAGGTCAGGGACCCTAAGCAGCATTTTAAGCTAGTTTATATATTAAATTACCATGGTGGTCCAGAGGACCTTTTATAATAACATTCCATAATGTTTTAGTGGTTTAATAGATTACCCTAGCACTTGTCCAGTGGCATGAGTAATAAAGAAATCCATGATTTCAATGGAAAGCTTATATCATAAAATAAAACAGATTAAAAATACAGGCTCTCACCTAGAGAATGTTAGAAATGGGACAGAGGAAAGCAGGCAAAACTGTTAGAAGAGGAGATCAGGATTATTAACTTTTATTCCCACGATGCCCTTTCTCCTGCACAGTACATACACCTTTACCCCAAATTAGGTGGACAGATGTTACATTGTAAGGTCTAATCTCTCCTTAGATGAATTGAAGTTTCAAATCTCCCTATCCCACTCAGCTGATCAAAAAAAATTAGTTTATATTCCGCCCCTCAATACTAGTTTAAGCATTTCCTTACTCTTCTTATCTACCCTGTTGCTTAACCTCACAATCCCAATATGAAATCTCCCTCTCCATCTGTTTAACCTCCATGATCCAAATATGGAATTTCTTCAGCTACCAACCAGTTGATGAGCCTCAACACAGTATAAACCAACCACTGCAATATAACCGCAGTCCCTGCAAGTCCCTGATCCAGGTTTCCAATGATCTACCTGGTGCTTCATCTGTAATGCAACTGTGTCCAATCTGTGAGGAAGAGACATCAGGCCAGATTTATAAAGGTTTGTTGCAGGATTGCATCAAGCCCTCTGTCCACTGCAGTGTCTGGCACAGCAGCACCAGTTTGCCACAACCTGTGCCTGATTTTAGTACATTAGGTGCAGTTGTGACATTTTAAAACAATTTACTGCAGGTTGTGCCAAAGCATTGGTGGCAGCCCTGTACAAAGGGTCCCTGATTGGCACAAAGTTAGACTAGGTGGAGCTGGTCTATCTTTTGCCCCTTGGTGCTGGGGACTGAAAATTGTATTCTGCATCTCATGGATGCTGCAAGCTCCTGCGACATTTGTTCATTGCATCAGGGTTCCCGCATCCGAACCTGTTTGAAAATCTAGCCCATCATATCAATTTTCTCCACTGCATACTAACAGCTGAACATATCATGAAGTATTACAAGAATTAGCTGTATTGTCAGGGACACTGGTTTACTGTGACTGAAAAGGGCAAGTGGTTTTACTGAATGAAGAAATCAGTATGTCACTGGTGTCTACAAAGCCAAAATCTGTTTTTACCAGTGCTTTGTCTTGTGAACTTTAACAATTGTTTTCTCAGTTACCATGCATTTTACTAATCTTACTGTCTAGTATTGTGCATCAGTCCTTTATTTATTGAAAATAATAAACTCTATGATAAGCTCAACCTGTACATCACTTTGTTTTTGTGTATTATGTATACACAGTCCTCCCACTATTATCAATGCCTTGTCACCTCAGGGATCTGAGTGTCAGATTCTTGGAGACCAGTGTGGTGTGTGTGTGTGTGTAGCTGACCTCATGTTTGGCATTTCGAGTCAATCAGCCCTCATATTTGTCAGCAGCAGCACTATGGTCATCAATCATCCCTCGGGTGACAGTAGCAGCTGCACTATGGCTGCCATCCCTCAGGGGTAACAGCAGCAGTATTACATCCCTCACTCCTCATGGGTGATAGAAGCAGCACTATGGCCCCATCCTCAGAGGTGACAGCAGGACCACTATGGCCCCTATACTCAGGTATGACTGCAGCAGCACCACTACAGCCCCAGTCCCTAAGGATTGGTGGTGACAGCAGCAGGAGCAGCATTACATCCCCATCCTCGGTGTGAGGGCAGCAGCACTATAGCTGACAATCCCTCAGAGGTGACAGCAGCAGCACAATGGTCCCATCCTCAGGGGTGACATGGCAGAGCAGCAACACATCAGCACCCATCCCTTAAGTGTGAAGACAACAGCAGCAATATGGCCCCAGCTCTCAGGCATGATTGCAGTAGCAGCAAAACAGCCTCCCATCCCTCAGGTATGATGGCAGCAGCATCAGCACCACC
The DNA here is from genome assembly GCA_016271365.2 of Neoceratodus forsteri. Taxonomy (NCBI): domain Eukaryota; kingdom Metazoa; phylum Chordata; order Ceratodontiformes; family Ceratodontidae; genus Neoceratodus; species Neoceratodus forsteri. The sequence goes on along the minus strand of CM028135.1, from coordinate 286,522,673 downwards.
ACCCCAAACCCACGTAAGTGTGATGGCAGCAGCAGGACTATGGCCCCTTCCCTCAGGGATGACCGCAGCAGCAGCATTATAGGCCCCAACCCTCATCTGTGACAGCAGCAATATGGCCCTCATCCTCAAGGGTGATGGAAGCACTATATCTCCTTTCCTTCAGTCATGATGGCAGCACGCATGGTACCCATTCCTCAGGTTTGACAGCAGCAGCAGCATCACTATGGCACCCATCCCTCAGGGATGAGAGCAAACAGCACTAAGGCCTCAATCCTTAGGTGTGATGGTAGCCCCAACCCCTTAGGGGTGATGGTGAACTACTATGGCACCATCCCTCAGGTGTTACGGCAGTAGCAAGAGTGCAGCCCCATACATCAGATATGATGGCAGTAGTGGAAGCACTGCAGTCCCCTTACTTCAACACCCACACACCACATGCTCAAGTTACAAATATCTGGGTCTCTTAGCTTGTTAGACTCGACATGAATTAAGTCGAACCACCAAATGCCAAGGTAGACTCCTTTAGCTTCCTATCTAACATTTATCTGCTTGAATTGGCTTTGAAATAAAGTGCCTCTGCTCTAAAATAGCCTCAAATGATTTGTGTAGGACCTTCTAATGGAAAATCATGATTCTCCAAAATATGTGGATACTGTTTTTCATTTGGTCACCATGAAAAGGGGTCTCTCAGTCTTCATGATTGAGCTCAGATGTGAATTGAGCACCACTCTGCCCAATGGCATTGTACAGTACCTGAGACCTTACCTTCTGTGTGTCTCTGGGTGTGTTTTCTGGCTTTGATGAGGTTGCAGTTCCCCACTCAACCCTGCTGGCATCATACAGTTGCAGGTAGAATGACAGCAGCAAGTGGGCTGTTACAGCGTGTGGGAATAAACTTCAGACAAGGCAAATTTGCAGGTTTAAAACACACCTTGGTGTGAAATTTATTTTTCAAAAGTTCCAAAAATAATGAATGAAAACAATAAAATTACAAAGAAAATCACTACTTAACATCAGTAGTTTCTCACACAATACAGTCCTGGATTCTACAGCTCCTAAGACCCTTCTCATCTGCATTCAACAGCTTGTCTGCAGTAGCACCTTTGTTCTTCACTCTCAAGACTGAACTCTAGTAGGCTGAACTGAAGTAAACTCTGTGCAAAGGTTTTTATATCTTTTGGTAGTGTCACCTGACTGAGCCTTACATGTCTGAACATGTTTCAAAACTAAGGGGAGGGGATTGTGTCAGATTTCTGGTTCAGTTAAAGGTACAATGTATATATCCACAGATATTGACTTTCTACATCTCTGATCTACAGTGACTAAGCTCTTTTATACATAGACCCTTATACAGTAACAGGTTTATAGTGTGAATTTATGAAAATACCTTATGATTTCTTATAACTGTATTAATCATTAAATTATTATTGTCTTATATGGCTTCCGAGTTCTTTTTCTTTAAAAGGTTTTATTAAGTGTATTCATTCCTGCTATCTCAAATAGACTTCATGCTTTTATATACAAAATGCACCTATGCACTTTACACAACACTCTCTGGTGTTTGGCACCATTCCAGGGACTGGATGGATGGAAATGGAAAAAGAATGAAAGGAGAGAACTAGTAAGAAATTTAGTAGGGACAGTAAAGAGCTACGCTAGTGGCCAACATAGGATGGGGGGAGAAGAAAAGCAAAGAAAAAGTGTTAACTGTTGTGCAACAGAAGTTTTGGTAGCTAGGAAATAAGGAGATAGAAAAGTGGCCCATCAGTCACAGCTGATGGTGTAGCCTAACTCTCACACACACCTCCTCCTTAATAAAAACAATTCTCAAAACTGTACTGTTTTTCAAGGACCCTCTCAGTCATAAATATTCTACCAAAATAGTACAGTAGAATGGGGTTTGATTGAAACTTTCTCTCAACCACTATGACAGCTTCTCCCCAGGGTCCCCTAAATGTCACTATACAGACATCCTTCTTAAATACATACCCTGGGGATTAATTCACACAGATACTGCCTAGTATCCTAAGACTAAACATAACAGTTTTCACATTCTGTTTCATAACTGCTTGTTCATTGCTCCATGATGGGACAGGAAATCAGCATTCTTCTGTAAGGTTCCACGCCTATGCCACACCATAAAACTATATGGCTGAAGGGCCAAATACCACCTCATTATTCTACCATTCACATCCTTCATTTGATGGATCCAACATGTTTGTTTGTTGAATTTTGTTAACCCGGTAAACCCACTGGGCCTAGAAGTCCCTTTTTCAGGGGTGACCGGGGTGGAGGGATACAGATGGTAAGCAACTGAAACTGGACCAGATTAAGCTGTTGGTGGTATTTTTAGTGAATGAGGGAAATTTGGCCATGGCACCGGGAAATTCCCTTAATCTGTCAGTAGGTGCTGCTGCCATGGAGGAAGGAGTGTTGAGACTCATTCTGCTGGTGTACCTGTGGGTGAGAAGGTCTCCCAGCCCACAGGTCCTGCTCAGGAGACCATGTCTGACAATCTTACATTACTGGACCAAGTGAATACTATGATTGTGCAGGCTGCTGAGTTTCAGGAAATGGTGCATGTTCCATATGGGCTTTTTTCATCTGATGAAGGTTGGTTGATAATTTGTTGCAACAAAATAAATTGTTGCAATATGGAACTACAAACACTGTCAATATGGAACATAATGCTGATGAAACCATTGAATATCCTACTGCTCAGTTGGACTTGATTGATACTGCAGTACTGCAAGAAGCTGCTAAGACTATGCAGGACATTCTGGAGCAAAGCAGTGGCTATAGTTGAAGCATGGAATCGGGTGACTCAGCCCAGTGATGTTGATTCATCAAATGAATTCCTGAGGCCTGAGTCAGTTTCAGCAGAAGAGCTACTGACAGTGCAAATGAGGCCCTGACATCGACTGCAGCTTTGCCTCATCATTTGAGTTCTACGGTTTCTGTGAGTACTGAAACCTATTCAGTTAACTGAGTGCCTGTTGCTACGGCTCACTTACAGTACTTGGGCTACAGAAGGAAGGGCTGTTGATTCTTCTGCCCCGACAAATCGTGGACCTCCCAATGTCTCTGGAATGATCTTTGTTCACTGCGGCTAGAAGCGGGAGAGGCCAGGATTTGGATTCCAGACCCAGTTCACAGCCCGATTCCAGGTTGCTCTTCCCCACCTATCACTGACATACCAGGTGATGTGACTCTTACTGACACAAAACAGGCCTTTGAGCCTGACCTCTTTCCTGTTACAAGCATTTCAGCAACACCTCTTACTACAGGTCCACTGCGAGTACAGAATCGCCGGCCCTCAGTTTCAGAGGGCTAAGCAGTACAGCCTGTTAGGTGGCAGATTCTGGGAAGAAGACCATGGTTCAAGGGTGGTGAACCAAATTTCCAGTAACGATCTAAAACTGCTTGGGAGTCCTTTCGAAGAAGGATCTCTTTTCGGGTCCCCCACCACAACGATATAATGCAGTTCGGTTGGAATACCCGGGGCTGGAAATTACCCTGATTGTCTTTATGTGGGTCATAGTTTACTGAAAAGTTCTTTAGATTTTTTTTCACCAAAATTCATGCCCTGATTCATGTTTCTGGATCTGTACTGTATGATGTTAGCTGTACTTCCACAGGGACTGGACTGTTTTTGGACCAAATATGACACTTTGAAATACACTGAATTATGGTTGCCTTTTAAGGCTATACCTTTGATGCAGCCTTCTATTAGGAATATAACAGTCTTGTTTCAAATTAATCAGTTTCTATTCATGATATTGTTTATTGGTTACAGAAGAAATGTGATGTGTTGGTAGCCCAAGGCCGATATTTGATGATGAATGCCTTGAATGGGGGTTGATTTTGCAAGTCTGTTTAAGGAATAACAGCTTGGGCCCTGTACACCTTCCCAATAGTTTGTTTTTGGCAATGAGAGAGGCCATTGTTTCTATCCAGGACAGCCGAGGGCCTGCTTTAAGTGTGGGGCCTACATCATTTTGGCTCTGCCTGTGACAGAATGAAATGCAATTCTGCTTGGCCTTTGGGCACACAGTTCTGATTGTAAAGAGGAGTTGCATTGTAACTTGTGTGATGACACTGGACATGCTTATAGGTCTTGTCCTTGGGCTACCCATAATCGAAGGGATCGTATGAATCAAGACTTGATAAATCAGGAAGCACAAAAAAATATTGAAAAGAAAACAAGCAGCTAGTAGAGCTCCTGAATGTACAAACACACCACCCCCACCTGCCCCACCTCAGTCAGATGTACAGTTTGTTAGTATTGGTATGACCTCTGCCTCACCCATGGAACCCCTCAGCCTACAAACCCTGAGACTCCTGCTTCAGTTGTAATACAGGCCTTCGAGCCAGTGGCTGTAGTAGTTGAAATGCACCCCCAAGATGGTTAAAAGCACAACAAAATAAAGATGTATGACACAAACTAGGCCACAGTCTAAGGTAGCAAAAGCTTGTGCTCCAGGGGAAGAAGGGATTTTGAGAACAATACATTTAGTGTTCAATGCCTCCATGATAGACTCAGAACAAGGAGGGACTTAGAGACATCTTTTCTGGCTCCTCACTCCTCAGAGTCTGAAGGAGAATGACTGGATGAAGGAATTGAGGAGGAGAAGACTTCCAGGGTAAAATCTAGGTGAGAAGAAGTTCTAGATTGAGGAAACCACCTTAACTGCATTCTATCTCATCCTTCATTGCAGACCCTTCCCTGGTTGTGTGTAGTAACTGCTAATGTCAATAGGATTAAGAATGCAAAAGGAGATTACTTACATTGACAGCTTTGAAAGATTTGAATTGTGATATTTGCTTACTACAAGATATTCAACTGACCACTGTTTCTTTAGTTAGATCTGCACAACAGTTGTGGTGTTGGGACCCCCTTTTTTCCTTTGGTACTGACGCTTGTGAAGGGGTTGGTATTTTGTTTAAGGGTGATGGCTTTAGAGAATCACGGTTAGTAGAAATATACTTGGGAAGGAAGTTATTATTGGATTTTACACTTAAGGAATAGGGTGGAGACTGATAAATGTTTATATCCCTCTCACAAAGAAGGAAAGGATTAGTCTTTATCAGGATATTAGTCCTTATTTAATTACCACGAAAATGGTTTTATGGGAAGGGACTTTAATTGTGAGTAGATAGAAGAGATAGAGGTGCAGCTACTAGGAAAATGTATTGTGATTCCAACTATCTTAATAGCATTGTTGACCAGAGTGTCTGCAAGATTCTTTCAGAACCTTGCATGGGGGGTCATACTTACTTTAGGGGAGCACTATCCACCAGAATTGATTTCTTATTTACAAAACAGACTGTTAGCATTATAAAATTAGAAACCATTCCATTTGAGACCTCAGACCATGCTATTTTACGTGTTGTCATAGGGGGTAAGAGTGAGCCGCAGTATGGTCAAGGGTACTGTAAATTTATACGGCACTACTGACAGAACATCAAGTGAGAATAAAAGTCACTGAGTTTCTTAAAGCAAGGATGTCAGTGGCATTTCTGGCAGGGAATATTAGCATTTGCTGGAAGAAACAGAGAGGTTTGAAATCTCTGTTTCAAGCTTACTCTATGACAGCTAGGTTGAGTCAGTACAGGGAATATCTTAAACTTTGACTGCAACTGAGTAATCTCTATTCAGTTATTATTGTTCAGCATATTAGTTTAACATTGCAAGTGCTGAACCTTAAGAAAGCAATGGCAAATTTACAATATTCCAGGGCTACAACTATGTTAAATGAACATAGAATCTGCTCTTCAGAGAAAACTAGTTTTGGAGATGCCTTTTAAAGGTTGCTCACAAAGAGCATCAGAGAGGTTTATGGACTCAGTCATAGGAGCGGATAGTTTTCCAGTATCAGATGGGCTGGCTATTTTACATGCAGTATTACATTATTTATCTAATATGTATGAGGTGTCCCCATTGATGAGACAATTGTGTCTGACCTTTTGACTTCAATTGCTGTCCCTAGTGTACCTTGTGACCTTCTGAGGGACCTTACTAGGCCTATCACAAGGGCAGAAAGAGGGTTGGTTTATTGACCATCTTAAAAATCTATGGCTCCCAGGTATTGATGGTCTCCCATCTGAATTCTGTGTTGCTTTTAGTGACATTTACAATCTATACTAATGACTGTGTTTAACACAGTGTTGGATGGCTTACAGGTGGATATGCACTTTTGTATAGCTTTCCAGATTTTAATCTTTAAAAGGGTGATAGAGCAGTTCTAGATAACTGGAGATCTTTGAGTCTGTTAAATACTGATTACAAAATTGCATTGAAAATCTTACATAACCATTTACTGAGTATCGGTGCTTATTACATCACCCCAAACTTGTACAGTCCCGGACCATTCTATTAAGCATAATTTGCTATAGCTTGAGAGATTATAGAACAGGGTAAGGATGGTAGCTTGCATGGTTTTGTTATGTCTTTAGATCAGGAAAAAGCTTTTGACCGTGTGCCACATCATTTTATTTCTCCTATATTGACTCATTATGGTGTACCTGCTCGTTTGTGAATTGATTTCTTTGTTATACCAGACTGCTCGAGCTCTTCCTTTGGTTAATGGGCATTTGGGTACTTATATTGAGATTTCTAGGGAGTTAGACAAGGGTGTCCGCTTAGCCCTTTGCTTTACATATTCTGTTTGGACCCTTTACTAAGATTGCTACAGCGAGATTCCTGTATTACAGGTATCAAACCACTTGGGGTGGTATGGAGGTTAGGATGACAGCATATGCTGATGATATTTGTGTTCTTGTAGTGGATTGTAAATCAGGTATTGGGTTCTTGACCTTATTGAGACATTTTCTACACTAACAGGTTCCCACCTTAATAAACAGAAGAGCATTGTATACCCTTTAAATGATACAATGATTTCTCTTGCCTTGAGGGGAAAAGGGTGTCTGCTGACTCTTTCCAATATTTGGGTATTTGGTTTGGCAGGGGATACTTGTGTGTTTAACTGGAAATTTAAATTAGACTTTGCAGCAACTAAAGTGGCAGTGTGGAAAACATGGAATCAGTCTAAAAGAAAAGTTTGCAGTAATTAAAACATTTCTGATTCCTGTATTTTTATTTCTTAGTGCAGTTTATCCTTTGCCCCGGACTTTGGAAGCCTCTCTTTGGGTTTGTGGTTCAGGTATTGTGGGTTGTCATTTAAACCCTATTAAATGGGAGATTTTATATTTACCGATGGACAAAGGAGGCTTGAATCTTATTAACCTGATAATATTTTTTATAGTAATTTCTTTCATATGAACCTGATTGATTTATCAAAACCGAGTTTGGCCCTATAGACTTTCTTTGCTTGTGATTGGTTAAGACCCTTTATCAAACCTGGAAGATACAGGGGTTTTGAAGGCCCAGGTAAAGACTAAATGTATTTTTTTTAGACCAGCACTTGGGAAATTGAAATCCTGGAAATTACATTCCAATATTTTGTCCTTGCCCACCACTAAAGTTCTTTATAAATTGATTCACACCTCTGTTAGTCCATCAGCAGTTTATTTTAAGAATGTGGATCCTAGCTTTTGTGGTGTTCTTCAGGACTCTCTTAAAGATCCTTCTATTCCACCACGGATTTGGGATATTAGTTGGTTATGTGCACATGGACATTTACTTGTTAAAGGGAATGCAAAACATAAAAACTCAAAGAGCGGATGTGCCCTAGGACGATCTGTATAGCCCAGGAAGAATCTATGGCACACTTTCTTATTGTCTGTCCATTTGTGAGACATATGTGGGACACTATAGCTATCCTTGGCGCAACCCGTATTGGAACTGTTTAACATATGCAGAAATAGTAGGGAGTTTAGTTTGTAGGACTTAGGTTTACAAAAAAGGAATGATACGCTTGATCCTTGCATTTATAAAATTTGTATTGTGGCAAACAAGATGAAAGTTTGTCCCACAACAAATTTATCTGAAACCAGAGCAGGTTGTTATTATTGTTGAAAATGAACTATTCAGACATTGTATGTACAAAAACAGTATATGTCTTCTACAGTCTGGGTCCTTTGTTGGACAGAGGTTCCATTTCTAAAAGATAAAATTGGATGATTTTCTTTTCTCTGTTATGTTACTGTCCTATTGTTTTCTATTCTGATTTTGTATGGTGTACTTTTGTGATGTATTGTTCAGTTTTCTTTCAATAAAATTTTCACCTACTCTTTTCGATAAGTGCCATGGGATCTTTAACATCCACCTGAACTACCACCAATACAGGCAGATGGGACCTTGGTTTATCTTCTCATCCAAAAGACGGCACCTCAGAAGTGCAGCACCCTCATGCTGCACTACAGTATCAGTATTAAGACATTAACCTAAGTGCCAGATGTGGAACTGAACCCACAGCCTCTGATCTCCCAGCCTCAGAGGCAAGTGTGTTACCTACTGAGCCACTGACACTGCTAAAGGATTATGATCAGTAACTAAGGTGAATTTGGCTCCCATAAATAAAATCTTAAGGCTTCTATTGCCCATTTAGCCACCAAAGCCTTCTTCTCACGGTGGAGTATTTTTGCTCCCTTTTGTATAGTTTTCTAGATATGTACAAAACTGGGTGTTTTCTCCATCAATTGTTTGGCTCAACACTGCCCCATTCCTGTCTCTGAGGCATCCGCATGTACCTCAAAGTCCATCTCAAAATTAGGACTCATTAATACAGGGATGAAGAGAAGGTGTCTTTGATGGTTCAAAGGCCTCATCACACTTACGCCCCACTGTCACCATGTTGCTACACCGCTTTGTCAGATCTGTCAGTGGTGTAGCAATCAATGCAAAGTTTGGGATAAAGCATTGGTAATACTCTGCAAGCCCTAAAATGACCTCACATGTTTCTTTATAGTGGGATGGGGCACTTTGCCATTGCTTGCTGCTTATCTGTTTCTGGCTTGACTTGCCCATTACCTAATAGAAAGCCTAGACAACGGGTCTTGGTCATGGCAACTGCACATTTTTGGGGTTAATGGTAAGCCCTGCTGTTTTTATTGATTTAACCACTTCAGCCAAGTGTGCCATATGTATTCTCCAAATAGGACTGTATACCACCACATCATCCAAGTAGGCTGAACAGTATCCAGTATGTGGTGCCAGTATACAGTCCATGTACCTCTGAAATGTAGCTGAAGCTCCATACAACCCAAACTGTATTATAAGAAACTCATACAACCCACAGGGGTACTAAAGGTATCTTTCCCCTTGCCTACAGGTCTAATGAAATCTGCCAATACCCCTAGGTCAGATCCAGTATTGTGATGTATCCTGCATTCCCTATGGGTCTATGATGTCATCAATGTGAGGCATGGGATATGCATCACACTGAGATACTTGATTCAAACTTCCAAAATCTAAACATAGGTGGATTCCCACTTTCTTTGGGACAACCACTATCGGTGACCCCTAAACACTAGTGGATGGTGTTATGATCTCCAACTGTCTCATCTTGTCAGTTTCTTTCTTGACTTTTACCCTGACTTTTCCAGGTAGCCAGTGAGGCTTCTGCCTGATGGGGAGGACTCAGTTCCTAATACAATGTTTTACCCTATCGCCCTTCCTGGCACACTAGTGAAGGTCATCAAAAAGAAGTGATCAGACTCTCTACTTCCTTTCTTTGGTCATCTGACAGTGCAGGGTTTATTTTATATCATTGTGTCCCTCATAATCTCCAATCTCTTATAGGCAGTACCCAATTCAGATTCTCTTCTGGCATCACTGTCATACCCAGGTGTACTGCTGTCTTCTTGTCCAGTTTCTCATGCCACTTTTTCAGCAAGTTGGCATGGTAAATCTTTCTACCTTACACTTCTCTGGGGTCTCAATCTCGTATGTGATGGGGTCTGCCTGACGATACTACAGTATATGGCCCTTGCCACTTTATTAACAATTTCTGCTCTGAAGAAGGCAACAATAATAACACCTTCTCCCTGGGCTAAATGTCTTGTCTCCCACCTTCAGGTCATATTGTTCCTTCTAGATCTTTTGTGCCTCCACACTGCTTTGATGGTCCATGGTGGTATAAGTGATCAACCTCTTTCACAACTGCCCCATATATTCAAGGCCCTGGAATTCTGCATTTCTGCAGTTGCAGAATTTGCTGCAGAATTTGCACCATGCCAGAATATATATAGTCAGAATTCATTGTTTTGGTGAATTTTCATATAAATATACTGTTTTTCCATACTGTCAGGCTTTCTTTCCCATCTCATTTAATCTGAAGCCCATCCTCTATGTTTCAGCATATGATGTCATCGATGACATCACATCATAGTTAGCCAATGAGAGGACCGTTTTGCCAGAAGTGAATAAATCATGCCACATGAAATCAGAAAATGCCACAGAAGCCAAGGAGCCCTGCACTTGAAATCAGAAAATTCTGCCACAGAACACCAGGGCCATGCATATATTCAACAATGTTTAAATGTCACACATCAGTCCCTTCTTCCCAAAATTCTTGGACTACACCTTACAGGCCTCAGGGATTGCGCCTAGATAACATCAAGAACGGGAATAACCTGTCAAGGCCTGGGGCACTTCTATAGGCAAACAAAAGAAATAAAAGTTATCCCAGTTCCTCCCTCCCTCCCTCCCTCATGCACAAACTTACGGAGCATTTGCTTCAGTGTTTGATTGAATCACTCTGTTAGTCCATCTGACTGGGGATAAGGGAGGTCTAACAACCACTATCCCCAGTAACTTGTAGAGCTCCTTTAACAAGGCTGCATTGAAGTTTGTGTCCCTGTCTAAGTATGTCTTTTGGGATGCCCAGGTGACTAAACACCTTAACCAACTCCTCAGCTATCCTTGATGTAGCGACTGTACTCATTGGTATGGCCTCCGGGTATTTCATGGCATAGTCACATATCACCAAGATGAATTGGTTCCCTTTAGAACTTTTTAACAAGGGTCCCACAATGTCTATACCTATTCTTTTGAAAAGGTTGGTAACCAAGGGTAGGGGCATAAGGGGCACCATGTCCTTTTGCCTATTTGGGACACTTGTTGGCACTCTTTACATGTTTGGCAATACCTGGCTATTTGATCATATAGCCCTGGCTAATAAAATCTTTAGAATGCACTGCAGGGTGCGATCCCACCCTGCATGGCCAGCCCATGGGAGATCATGCCCTAAAAACATTATTGGCTTTCTATACTTCTCAGGCACCAATAACTGTTCTACACTTTCTCCAGTGTCTGGAGTGGTACATAACATGTACAATATGTCATTTTCAATATAATCACAGGGGTCCTTTTGACAGTTCCAGTCCAACCTGTGGAAAAAAGGTTTTAAAGAAACATCACATTTCTGTTCAGCAGCTATATCAATGCTATTAAACATAGCCTGGATTTTGTTTCAGGAAGTCCATTTACAGTCTGGTTCCATTGTTGTAGATGTTTTTCTTCTGGTTCAGGGGTTTCCTATCCTTACCAGGGTCCTCAATAACATCCCCTTCAAAGGAAGATTTCTCCCAAAGTCCGTACTTTCCAGTATTGGGCCCTGATAGTCATGGCTGTGACTATCCTTGCTCATTTATCAGTGTTGAAAAGTTTGGGAAATCATGACCTATAACCAGTCCTGCTGTGACCACCTGGTTCTGTCCTTCAACATCCACCACTATTGCAGAAGTTGGGTAGTAGTGCGTGTTCTATGGACACATACAATTCTCATGTCTGGCCCTCCTGGTTGCATATCAGTCACCAATTCTGGATGAATCAAAGTATTCTTACTGCCAGAATCAATCAGGCCCAACACAGTTTGATTGTTAATAGAAATGTCTCTCACAAGTAACCATCATTCAACATGGACAGGTTGGTAGCATCAGCTCTAGGTTGGGTACAAAACCTAGCAAGGTGTCCTTTACCCTGAAATTCAGCAGAGGGGTCTGGATTATAAGGCCTGGCTCCTTGATTCAGACTCCCTCTGTCCTATGAGTATATTCATTGGGGCTTGATTAACAACAGGGGCTTTAGCTGTTTGGGGGCAGGTTCAATGAGGTAAGTTCTATAACCTTTTTCAGGAGCTGCCATGCAGATAAAAAATCTTCCGCCAAAGTGATGGCTAACTCAGCTGTCTCTGGGTGGTGTTCCTCACCCATATTTGTACTTCAGTGAACAATATTTGGAGATATTGTTTAACTACTAAAGTCTCGATAATGTCTATGACAGTTTTTCTCAGGTTGTAGCCATTTTAAACATAGTTCCCTTTAGCCTGGTAAAGGTTTTCCTAGGGAATTGTTCTGATAGTGTTTAAGGGAATGAAACCTCTGCCTGTAAGTTTCTGCATTTATATCATATCGTTTCATAATCTCCTTTTTACCAGGTCATAATTTTCAGCATGCCTGATGTCCATATTGCTGTATGCTAACTGTGCCCACCCAAAAGGTACTGGAGTCAAGACGTAATACCCAATGTCTCTGATCCCACCCACAGGCTTCGCAACCCTCTCAAACATAGTTAAATACACCTTCTACACCATTGGTTGCTGCCATTTTAGTCAATGTAATGTCTTTTTGGATTATTACCTGGTGGTCCTGCCCCTCATGTATCCTTGTCCAGTCAGTTAGAGAGCTTGCAAGGTGTCCGCCCACCTCTGGTCCTGGTGTTTCCATTTCCACTCTCTTTGTCTCTCCATATCCAGTTGCTTAACCACCAACCATTTCAACAAGTTACTGATGTCTTCAGGTGGTGGGTCCTCATATGGTGGTTCCTTCTCCTTGTCCTCCAATTTCTGCTTCCATCATCATCTCCATCACCGTTCTTCTTCTTTGTCCCTTCCAAACTCCAGGCCAGGTAGAAGGTCCTCTCCAGTCCTCAACACCTGTGTTCTGGTATGCATGCCTGGCAGGCCTTCCTTCTCCTTCAGACCTTTGGCATTCAGTGATTTCTGGAGATCTGCCATCCTGCTCTTTGCCTCCTATGTCTGGATACCAGGGCTGGTATCTGGTTCTGGTCTCCCCTTGTTTCTCTGGACAACTAGTACTATCCCACTTCTGACACAAAGTTTGTCACAGCATGTGGGAATAAACTTCAGACAAGGCAAATTTACAGGTTTAAAACAAACCTTGGCATGAAATTTATTTTCAAAGTTCAAAATCTAATAAATGAAAACAAAAAATTACAAAGAAAATCACTACTTAACATCAGTTGTTTCTCACACATACGTCCTGGATTCTACAGCTCCTAAAACCCTTCTCATCTGCTTTCAACAGCTTGTTTGCAGTAGCACCTCTGTCCTTCACCTCAAGACTGAACTCTACTAGACTGAACTGAAGTAAACTCTGTGCAAAGGTTTTTATATATTTTTGGTAGTGTCACCTGACTGAGCCCTTACATGTCTAGACATGTTTCAAAACCAAGGGGAGAAGATTGTTTCAGGGATTTTCTGGTTCAGTTAAAGATACAATGTATATATCCACAGATATTGACTTTCTATATCGCTGATCCACAGTTGCTAAGCTCTTTTATACATAGAACCTTATACAGTAACAGGTTTATAATGTGAATTTATGAAAATACCTTAAGGATTTCTTATAACCGTATTAATCATGACATTTTATAGTTTTATATAGCTTCTAAGTCTTTTTTCTTTAAAAGGTTTTTCAATTGTATTCATTCCTGCTATCTCAAATAGCCTTCATGCTTTTGTACACAAAATGTACTTATGCACTTTACACAACACTTCTCTGGGTGTTTGGCACCATTCCAGGGACTGGATAGATGGAAATGGAAAAGAATGAAAGGAGAGAACTAGTAGGAAGTTTAGTAGGGACAGTAAAGAGCTAGCTAGGTGGCCACCCTAGGGTAGGAGGGAAAGAAGAAAAGCAAAGAGAAAAGCATTAACTGTTGTGCAACAGAAGTTTTGGTAGCTAGGAAATAAGGAGATAGAAAAGTGGTCCATCAGTCACAGCTGAGGGTGTAGCCTAACTCCACACATGGGCCATATAGCAAGCTCAAGGACACATAGATGCAAAGGCCCCTAATTCACTTAGGGAACACAACAGGTAACAACAGCAGCTGAAGTTTGCCTATTGGTATCAAACAGTATCTGGCACCTTACCTGCTGTGTGCCTCTGAGTGTGCAGTCTAGTTTGAGTGCTGCAGCACTCACCCACCTCAACACTGGCATCATGCAGTGGCAGGTAAGGTGACAACAACACCCAGGTCATATAGAAAATTCAGGGGCATGCAGAAGCTAAGACCCTCACCTTAATCAGTGGCCCACAACTAACAACACATCATGAAGAACTGCCAGTGCTTATATTGTGAGCTTCCCAGCTCACCTGCCCCTCAGGTCAAACAGTTCTCCCCAAAACAACATAATAGCACATGGTGGTGGTGCACAACACTGGCAAGTGGGAGATCTGGGTTTGTGAGCTGAGTCAATACAGACTCCCCCTGGGCTAGTGGGGTTTAAAGCAGGATACAGAGTCACTGCATGCTGACCTGGAGAAGCCATATCTCAGGGAAAGTGAGGGCTGCCTTGATAATGTGGGAGACCACAGTGTAGTAAGACCCTCCCACTTGCTTCAACCTGCACACAAAACACCCAGATCAACAAACAGCCCTTGAGCCTCCTTGCTCAGCAAGCCTAACGGTTCAAATTCCCAGAGACACACATTTAAAGAAATGTAGTTAAGGGTGCCTGACTGAACTCCCCCACACCTGATTCTCCAAATGTGCTGATACTAAGCTTTTTTGGGGGGTTAATCATGCAGTGTATAAATAGCATAGACACATGCTTTTTTCTGTACAAAAATGTTGCTGTCTGGATGGAGGAAGTTGCATCAGCTGATCAAAGGGTGAGATGCAGAGCTGTTAAACTTTAACCTTGACACCACGCCCCTGCTACCCAGTCATATAGCCCAAGTGGCTGACGTTAGCTTTTCTGCTGTTGTTGTTGTTTTAAATCATCTAGTGTTAAAAACATTTGGGCATATATTTTTCTACACAAAGACATTATTTTCAGGTTGGTGAGCAGTCAATCAGCTGATAGAATGAATGGTTAGACATAGGAGCAGTTAAACTTTTAACCTGACTCCCTACCCTGGCTGCCTAGTCTGATTGTCTGACTGTACTGATACTTAGCTTTTTTTCCTTTTTTATGTCATCCTGTGTAATACAAATAATCAAAGAAGTTTAGGCAAATTAAAAATAAAATTATGCTTTCAGGATGGTCAGCAGCCTCAGCTGATTGAAAGTTTGATAGAAGCATGGGTGGTTAAACTGAAGGGTGGGTGGTTACAACAAATCAGCATGTGTGGTTTCCTTACTGATTCTATAAGCAGCAGAGCAGAAAGAATGCACAGCAGAACAGCGTCAATTTTAAGATGATAAAATCTTGGAGATTTCATGCAGTGACATGTGATTTCCATATAGCACCAGTGGAAGAATTCAAAATCCACAAACCAATTAAGTTTCTGTGATTTTGCAGGTTTTTCCATAAAAAAACAGAAAACCAGAGTCCTTGTGTATTAGTAGGAACTATGAACACTGGGGGTATTAAATTCAACATCATTATATTACTTTCCTTACCTGAGGAATGTGCCGTTATATGAGTTCATCTTAAGGGTACCATCAGCATTCTTTAGTACTGTATATGTACCTTTAAAGAAAGTGGAACTCATCTAAACAAATTGCATTTCAATAGCCAACAACACCCTGAGAAGAACTTTGAAAAACGTAATATTTGGACATAAATCAGCTTTATATTTCTCATTAGCTCTGTATTTCTTTATCCTAATATTTACTACTGAGGTCACATGCATGAAAACAGGATAATTGTTCCTTGAGGGTTCATCAGCCCTTATTGCTTTTCCCAACTTAATGTCATAATACTCTGTTTGTGACACCACAGTTATCCACATGGCAACAGACTGTGATGTCACAATAGATATTTATGATGACAAGTTGGAAATATGCTACAGAGGCAGATGAACTCTAAAGGATAAATATCTTGTTTTGTGGGAATTTTTCAGTAATAAATAATAAATAGAAAAAAATCATGCAAGATATATGAAATATACACTGAATTGTGTCTAAATATTATGTCTGAAAGTTTTCCAAGTGTGTCATCTGCTCTTTAACCCTTAGGCTGCCAACAGAATTAGAACATATAGGAATCCTGGACTGATATATCAGTTTGGGCTCAGTAAGGGTTAAAATAAAGTGGTACACATTAGTTTATGACATATCTGTTTTAAAGAAAGCAAACCGAAGAGCATTATCTTCTTATGTGGCATTGTTGCCTTTCTTCTGTTTATCTGTGACTGTAAGAGTACAAGTACATTTTCTAAAAACTCAGTAAGTAGTTATACTGTACTTGGGACCTCAAGTATTTAGCTATTTATTATCTGACTGAAAAATAAAGATAACAAGCTAAAATGGGTCAGAAAAACTCAATAAATAAAATAAAATAAATAAAACCACTCTAACCATATCCCGTTACTAAGGCTCATCCTGTGACCACCCTTCTCTCACCCTAAATCATTTTACCCCCTTCCTGCCATTCTCACAAACAATGATTTAGTAGCTTAGGACAAAAGGTGCTTGCACTCTGCCAAAAGCTTCAATTTTTAATTGTTCACCTCCTTATCCTGCCCTCCAGCCACAAAGTGCCATTTTCTCAAATGTAGCCCCCTCTTCACCTCACTCCATGATTTAGAGGACAGTAGTTGGCAATAATATAAGATAATCATAGCCATTTATTTGTTGACTACACTTCTGGACCATTAGTTGGACCACAGTTAAATTTTGCATATTTATTCCTCTGTAACTTTTCACCATTTCTATCATAAAACCATTTCAACATCTTTTGCACAAATCCAATACGACATCTCCGACTTAAGATATTATTCATAACTTCATTTGAGGATATTGGTCTATTGTTATCTCAGTGTGGCTTCTTTGCTTGTGAGATATCAACAGACCAAGGCACTCTCATTAAGATGAAAAGAATATCTTAAGTCAGGCTATATCATATTCCCAATAGTCTGTAAATGTCTATTGTCAGTACATAATTTTCAGCTTAATAGCAGTATTAGTTGAAAAGCATTGTCCACTCCTCCCTTTATTCCATTCCTTACTCCTGTATGTCACGCTAGTTTGTGTATGTAATAGATTTTTCTTTTGAGGAGGGTAGTGCCCAGTCTCCTCATCTCTCAGTTTATTAACTTTCTATCTCACAAAATCTCAAGGATGACATAGATTGTATGCTGTTTTTCATACTAGGATTCATACTAGGATAGGATAGGAGCAAGAGAGCCAAAAGGCCAATAATAAGCCCCAGATATTTTATAGTAACTAAAAATACCACCAGAGAGAATAAATTTATCCAACTGTCATTTATATGACTGCCTTGAATTACAGACAATCACTTAATAGGTAAACTGTTCCACGATTTAGTCATTTTACTGGGAAAAAACTTACGTGGAAGAAGGTTACATTTTTTAACTGCAACTGCAAGGGATGTCCCTTATATTTATAAATTGAATCCTTGAAGAGAAACCCCAAATTTGTTATTAAAATGGGTCAGTTATAATATTATACATAAGAAGGAGATTGCCCTTAAATGCCTAACAAATAGTGACATCAAATCAAGTGAGATAAGTCTTTGTTCATATGGAACATCTTTTAAATCATGCACCATTTAGTATACTTCCTCTGAACTCCTTCTATTTGTGTAATATCTTGTTTTTAAATGGGCACCATAATTGGGAAGAGTAATCCAAATGCAGAATAACATAGGACCTATACAGAGGCATTAGAACTTTAGCATCTCTCTATAATATTATGTTTGATGGACCAGATAATGCGATTAGCCTTAAGAATTACTTCATTTAGATGAGAATTATGAAGAAAATTGTCAGTTATGAATACACCTAAGTCCTTTTCTATAGATGAACTACTTAATGCTATCTTGTCCAAAATATATTTGTGCCTCAGATTTTTGACCCAAAATACATTACTCTGCATTTAGAGTGATTTAGCTGCATTCCCCAAGTGGTAGTCCAGTTTGTCCAAATCTCCTGAATGGCAGTTATTTGAGTGAGGATTTTCAACAGGACCACCAATCTTGATATCATCTGCATATTTTACTGAGTTTGTACAATTCTGTTTAGTGATATCAGCTATAAAGAATTGAAACAAACAGAGGCCCAAAACAGACCCGAGGAACCCACTGGTGACATGACCCTTACAGGAGAGTTGTCCATAGATAAGAACATACTGTGAATAATTTTCTAGCCAGTTTGCTATCCATGCTGTTATTTTAAGATTAATTTTTGAAGATGAAAGTCTGTGTACAAGTGCCCAATGGGGAGGTAATCAAAGACTTTACTAAAATCTATGTATACTACATTGTAAGGATGTCTATTATCTAAATGAAGACTCAGATCTTCATAAAAGCACAGTAGGTTGATTAAATAACTCCTACCATTTTAAACCATGTTGTTCATTATCAATGTTAGCACATGATGTAGTAATCAAGTCTTTGATAAGACTTTCCAGTAGTTTACCTATATAAGAGTGAGGCTGATTGGTCGATAGTTTTCCCATACATTTTGGAACATTTTTGTGAATAGGAATAATAAAGGCAATTTTCCATAATTCAGGTACATAGTTAAAATTTAAGCAGTGTTCAAATAAAAATTAAAGGGCAAGATTAAGCAATCAGCCAATAAGTACAAAAATGTCCTGGAATGTCATCAGGAGAAACACTTATTTTTCCCTTAAGATGGCTAAGTTTAACTTGGATATCTGATTCAGATATTGATATGTATGTGCCATGAGAATGGTCAACAGGATGTATATGTTGTGAAGTCTGAAATACACTACAGAAATTTATGTTAAAATGGTTGAGAGTTCCAGTGGATCACAAATTAATTTATCATCCACTTGAATTGGACCAGCTTTGCAGCTATTTTTCTTCATGGAATTGATGTAAGAAAAAAGGTCTTGCTATTATCTTTTCTTGCATTTAAGGCCAGATTTCTCTCAGACCTCCTTTTAGATCTTCAAATACGATTTTACATTTTTTGAAAATATAAAAAGGAGTTCCAGTTTGAGGGCTACAATTTTTAAATATTTTATATAGCTTTTATCCTTCTTTAAATGAGTTTCAATACTCCTTAGACAGCCTTCTGGGCCTAAGGTTATTATGAGATATCTTATTTCTAGAAGGCACATGTGTATTTTAATTCAATATTATTTTTGATAATATGTCATACCCATCAATGTTAACAGTATCATAAATATTCAACTAATCAACTCTGTCAAAATGATCTGTTATGGTGTTAATATCAGCCCTATCATATAAATAGATTTCAGTAGTACTGAACAAGGAAATTGGGAAGTATGACAAAATAAAACAGATCAAACTATGATCACTATTGCCAATCGGTGATAAGTTTGAAAATTTTTCAACAATAAAGATTGACTATAAAATATCAGATCCAATATAGTGTTACCCCAGGCAGGAAATCTGACTCCTGTAGCAAATCACACTGTTGACACAAATTAACTAGTTTTTTCCAAAGCTAGTCATAGCTCCATGTTATCCTAATCAATATCAGGTAGATTAAAATCACCTGTTATAATGATATCTCCAAGTGAACTAGCCATTTCAGTTTCCTGTATGATGTTATCTCAATATTCTGCTGAAGAATTGGGGGTCGGTAATAGACTCTAATACCAGAAACTGAGAAGAATAGATTAATAATTTAATCCATAGAGTTTTGACAGAACTGTTGGTATCCTTGATTTTATGTGAAATTTCACCACCTGAAAGTGATTTTTAAAAACATAGCAACACCACCGCCCTTTTGCCTTTTCTATTATACTTGTAAATATATAACCAGGAAGGGAGATATCAGAGCCACAAAGATCCTCACCCCATGTCTCTGTAATAAGGACTATATCAATGTTATCTCCTGTTAAGAACACAGTTAAATCATTAATTTTATTTTGCAAACTCCTGCATTAAAATATAAGCATTTTATATTGGTGGAAAGAATAAACTTCTCAGGAACTTTAATGGGGAAGAACGGATTCTTCCCTAAGTCTATAAGTTTAAATGATTATTAATGAATTTAAAAATGATTACTCAATACTTGATTTCCTTTCGACTTAGTTGTAGCCCATCCATGCTGAATAAATCAAATCTACCATTGAACTCCTCCCATTGAGTAATACATGTCTGAATTTGTGAAAGACATCTGGAAAGAAGCCAGCTATTGTATGAGTGAATCCGACTATTACATTCAGAATATGCTCTGGGAACTGGTAGAACCTCAGAGAATGCTATTTGCACCCTTGTTCAACAAGAACATTTCAAAGAGCAACTAAATCATTTTAATTTCTAAGTTACTAGAATGTATGAAAATCATTAGTACCAATACGAGTAAAACAAGTGGATTGTGTCCCCATCAACCAAGATTTTCTTACACATCTTTGTAAAGTCAGACATTTTAGCTCCAAGGAAATTTGAAACAGTTTGATATTCCTTAAATGGATTACAAATTGCTTTATCTTGATGTTTAATCATTGAATTACCAAGTAGATAAACCTGCCTATGTAATAACTAACATCAGTACAAGTACTGTCAGTTGGCAAAATAAGGGTATCACAAGGGCAAAACTGGATTAGAAATGTGAGGAATATTTGAGGTGGACAAGGCTCGAGAAATGACTGGAGCACATGATAGACCATCAATGGGAACATCCACCAACTCATTTTCTATGTTAATCAAGGGGTCATCAGATTGGATAAATATTTCAAACCTATTATTAGTAGTTATGAGAAATTTGAGGCCTCATAACCTTTGTGTGAACCCTTTGACTTTGTACTTCATACCATTGTACATCTTGATTGATAGAAATATCCATATCTCTAGAATGCTTTTTACTATTACCCATGTTTAAAAGCATTGACTAGATGACTGAGGCTGTGAACAGAAATATATAGTATGTAATGAAGTACCACAGCCATTTAGTGATGTTTGATTTAACGTTTTGAATCTGTCCTGCATCAATTTCTGACTAGATTCTAAGTCAGAAAGCCTGCTATGAAATAAGGCCACTTCAAGTTTAAGAGAAGTATTCTCTTCACACTTTTGAGAAGTGAATTTATGAGATGGATCCTCACTAACAGAGGTACTATACATAAGGCATGAGACACACTGAACTCCCTGAAACATAAAATTTAGACTACTGGACAGTCATGAATAAGAATATTTAAATAGATACTATAATTTAACAATAACATGTTGGCACTCTGTAATTAGATATAATTTACACACTCTAATTCTCCTCAAAACAAGCTAGTTAATAAGATGAGCCACTCATTTAGTACGGATGCACCCTCCCATTCAACAACACACTTTGCAAAGGATTTTGATTAAGGAGAATGTTTGGACCCAGAGAGTATGGTTAAAAGAACTAGAGAAAGAAACCACTTGTTAGTATAACACTCTCTTGTTTCTCAATACTAAACAACTGCAACCGCACTTATTATTCACTACAGACCAAGTACTTATATTACTAATCATTAGCTTCTGCTGCATGGCAAACTATGTTGGAACCCTTTCCCTTTTCCCGATTGATGGCGACAGATGCCGCTGGCCTCTGCCACATTGCTCCACTCCGCTCCAGCTCACTCAGTAGAACTGAGTAATATATATGAGCGAGACTGTGACATCAGCCCATTGCCAGGAGACACTCACTCGCTCATTCTATTACCTCCTGAAAGTGTTAGGCACTGTATATAGACTGCCTTTATAAAGGCAGTCTAGCCAACAGAAGAACAGCTCAAAGTGCCAGTTCTAAGCATGAATTGCCTGCCCAAATAAACACCCCAATCATAATTTACCAGTCGGATAAGAGTGAGTGCAGTTACACACACCTCGTGTCAGTTACTCAGACTGCATACAAATGCCAGATAGAAAAGCAGACTCGCTACAGCCGAATGATATATAAGGAGCACAGACTGTGACATCAGCTCATTGCCAGGAGACGCTTACTCACCCATTCTATTACCTCCCTGAAAGTATTGGGCACTGTATACAGACTGCCTTTAAAAGGCAGTCTAGCCAACAGAAGAATGGCTCAAAGTGCCAGTTCTAAGCATGAATTGTTTGTCCAAATAATACCCCAGGTACAATTCACCAGTCGGATAAGAGCGAGGTAGTTACACACACCTGCATGTGTCAGTTACTCAGACCACATACAAATGCCAGATAGAAAATGCATTACAACCATTCAGGTTCTATCTCTGTGTCTTATCAATCATTCTATCACTGTGTCTTATCAATCACACTCTTGTGTTGTGCTCAGAAATAATCACATTTTAAGGTGTTCTTGTTTTGTCTACATACAATTTGTCACATGGGCATTGCTAACATACTTTATATAATACGTAGGAAAGACAACTAATATGTTTAATAATAAATCTCTCATTATTAACACTTAGTAGAAATCATTACAGGAATCAAGCAAGTTACACTTGTAACTGACTAAGAGAGCATGCTATGTTATAAGTGATTGCAATGCAAGAGTGCCTTGGGCTATTGTACTCGCATTGCAGATGTCTTATGAGCACAGTAGAGAAAAGGGAACTTTCTGGATGCTGACAGGACTTTTAAATAGTGGAAGTGAATGGCAATCACTGTGCATTCGCCACACTATTTTTCAGTTGGTACCAGTGGAACATGACACGGCAATACATTCAAATTTTCCAGTTATTTAAAACCTAAAGCCTGACTTTATCATAAGATTCCATCCAGTTACTGTGCAGCTAATGATGTGGCTTGTACTACAGAATGACACAGGGGGGCTCAGTACCCGAACACTGCTATTGAATTTCTTTACTCTTGACAGCTACCTCACACAATGAAAAAGTTTTGAATTTGTACAACAACATCAATGTTCTAATATCTGTTACAAAGTGAAGTCTCCGAATTATCAGCCAGGCAGAATTCTTTCATTAGCACAGAAAACATCAATTAAGTTTTCTGAATTAAATGAATACAGCTATATTATTATTTCAAACTTGTTTTTCCTGATAGGCCATCAATTTAATGTCTAGCTCTACATACCAGCTTGCAATATAAATTGGGACTACAAGTGTTATTGTAATAGCTACACTAATGCTGGTCTATGAAAATTGCTAGCTTTTAAAATAAAACATCCAAAATTTGATGCACAGTCTCTCACACAATTTCCCAGGCACACTGTGCAATCAGACTACAGAAGTTTGTAACAATGTTGCTTAAGTAAAAGATGTGATTTAACTGTACGGGTACACAAGGTTAGCCATGTTTGTGTGAAATGTGGATGATTCTTAAACAGACTTATTTGTTAATGTGAAATTGCTAGGTAATCAGGGGTGAGTAGCATGCCTCTGCAGGAACTTGCAAACGATTTGCCTCATTTTCAGCTCTGAAGAGGAGGTGCCTTGACATTACATAACAATGGCTGATTGCAGCAGTGGGGCAGATTCCAGCTGACATCAGGAGTGATGTTAGGGCAGTTCAGGGTGTGACTGTAGCTAGTCCTGTCTCCAACCCAGCACTACCTATAGAGACTCAAATGCAGCATTCAGCACAATTAGCTATACATGATGCTGGAGTCTACAGCTGCCAGTGAAAGAATAAGTGCACACCCTCTTCTCGATCTTGAAATATCTTTTATCAAATGAATTTAATGGCAAACAGAAAGAGAGTTAACTACTAGTAACTGATGGTCTGACATATTGCCTGCAGGCACAAATGTATAGTCATACTGATCTGAAGATGGATCCGTACATGCAATGACCATCACTAATATGTAATAAAGGTATATCAAAGTATAGACCCATGAAACAACATTGCCTGTGTTTTAAAACTTTTGAGTATTTTTATTAAATTGATCGATAGAGTTCACTACTAACTATTAAATATGTTTATCATTTAGAATCAGTATTCATGAAGACATGAAATTTGTGAATGAATTACTATAAATAACTAATCTATTTGTGATATGTGAGAAATGGCTATAAACATATAATTTATTGTAGAAAATGATTTTTACCAGCATTTTGGCAAAAATTGTGAAGTGCTTTTGCTGGGATTGTGCTGTTACCTCTAAATATATGGACACTGCTTATTAAGCACTGTATCACTGGGTTGCAGGGAAGCTTGATGACTATGTGGTTAAAAATATTGTTTAATAACATAAATGAAACGTTGAGTGTGCAATATAGTATAAAAATTGATTACCATGTGGGTGTACACAATCTTTAGCTATTTTGAGAACTCACCATTATTATTAAATGATTAGACATTAACTGAAGTGGTTTGGGGCTATAATGGTGACCTGTAACATGGAGTAGGATAGTGAAGTATTCAATTATGGATACATAATGTAAATATTATTTATGTGATTATTTGTGTTATTTGAATAATGCAGATCCCATTTCCATAGAAAATCCACATTCAGTCAAGTGTTGGGCATAGTCGAGGATTCATGTCTATTGAAAATAAAAGAAGATTGAAATTAGAAGTTCTGATTTGTATCTGTATAGCTGGATATCTGTTTGGTTTTTATTTTTAATCACCCAAAACATTTTTATTTCTTAATTTATTTTTATCAAATTTGAGGGTTGTGGTGCTTACCACTGCCTTCTATGACCACTCAGGTGTAGTGTTTGAATCTGGCACCAAAATAAATTTTTGAGACCTAAATTAAAGGTACGGTATTTTTATTAAAAGAGCTAAATTCAGCCGCCCATCAGCACAGCGTTTGGATTTCTGTTTCTGCGACGCTGGCGACCCAGGTTCGGGAATGGACTCGGGTCACCAGAGGGAAGGCCGCCTGGGAGAAGGATGGAGAGCCCGGGACAGCTCTCCTTCTCTGGGGAGGATGGGGATGTGCACTGGTGCATGCTGACTCCTGGCAGAGGCTGGGAGCACAGCAGTGATGCCTGGTCCAAAGCTCAAGGGGGCGACAGATGTCGGCATATGCCTTGATGTTAGTCGTCCCTCCCCACAGAAAACCAGGAAAATGCTTCCTGGCTGGCCAGATGATGGTCTCTCTGTCCTCCACTGCTGCTGATCCCATGACCGGCATGCCTCAGCAGTACCCCGGCCAATGGTAAAAAGTGCTGGCATCCCACTCAGTGCCTTCCCCTCGAGGAGGGGACCTGCCTGGCTTAAGGGTTACACCGGGTTACCCAGGTGGACTGGCATACCGAGGGGATAGCTGGTATGGGAGTTGGGGCAGGCAGTGGGAGGGGCATTAGGAGACCCAAGGAGTGGGCAGCCAGGAGAAGATGAGGTGCAGAAAAAAAAAGAGCTAAATTCATCCACATGCACAGTAGTTGTTTTCAGATTTAGTGCCAATTTTAAAAGGGCAAACTTTGGTGCAAGGTGCCTGCACCAAATGATTATGACATAAGGAACCTTGCATCAAGAGTTTGTGGCAATCCCGATTTTAAAAGACAAGTGGCGTTGAAATTGGGATGTCCTAACCAAAGACACTCTGCGCACACTTGCACCAAGCACCCTTTCTTCAGGTCACGAAGGGGTTTTGTGTCATGGGTGAGCTGTACAATCCCCTTTTTAACTTTTGGAAGCACTGCCATGGACGCAATAGGGACCACAGGTTATACCAGCCAGGAGATGGACTAGGGCCGTCGCCACTACCAGACAATGTGGCGATTGGGTGGAGGACCTGCTAGGGTGGGCCTGGGGCAGAAGGAGCACATGGGTGCTCTGAGAGGCATCACAGACATGGTGGCACTCCAGAGTGGTGAGGTGGCACTGCCGGGGTGCCATGGGAAATGGCAGACAGCCGATTAGCCAGGTAGTGATGGGTTGGCAGGGATGGACCTTGACCTGACCCCAGGTGGCACAGCCCTGGCATCAGCCCCATAGGTGCCACACTCCCAAATCCTGTGGGTGGGAAGCAGTGGCTGAAAGTTGAGGCTGCCATTGGTAGAGAGGAACATTCTCTGGGCACTGCAACAGTCCCCTGGTACCCAGCCCCCACATTCTGGCAGGCTACTTACTACCTACACAGTAGGGACTGTGGCACCTCTGGTGCAGGTGCCGTGTGCTGTACCCACCTGGGGCCAGGTCACAGTCTGTCTCTGCCAACTCCCACTACCCAGGCCGATTGGCTGTCTGCCATTGCCCATGGCACCCCGTGAGGGTTTCACCTCACCACCTTAACAGTGCCACCATGTCCTTGATGCTCCCATGGCCTCCCATGCTCCTTCTGCCCTTGGATCTCTCCTGGTAGACATATTTACCCCTTCCATCTTCATGGCCCTCTAGTGTTGCACCGGGCTGGTGGGATGGATCCCATATCTAATCTTGCATGTGCCGCCACATGTTTGGTGCAAGCCTGCAGCTGCAGTCACTCCTGGGTCTTTGGTACAGAGGGCCCCTAGTTTTATAAAATTGAGTGCAGGGTCCCTGACACACCTGAGTTTGTAGCAGCCTTAGAGCACTGCAACTTGCATCACTCTAAGAGTGCTTTGACCATAAGGTCATTAGTTTTTAGGCTTTTTCTTCTGCTAAGTTAACAATCAGTGGTGGGAAATGGCACAGAATCAGATAGTGACCAGACAAGGGTAGAAGGAGAGAAGTGTTAGTTGCCCACCATGGGACTGATCTCTAAGTATGTACCAGGGTGGCTTCAGAGCAGGGCAAAGTAATATGGGTTCTACTAGATGAGTTAGGGTGGGGAATTGTTTTAACATGAGTGTGGGGAGAGGAGGATGGCACAGAAATATAGAAACATAGGAACATAGACTTTGTTGGTAAAAAGACCTTACAGCCCATCCAGTCTGCCCTAACCCTACCTACCACATGTGCTGCCAAAAGGCCTCTTGTGGCACCCAGCTTCCTCCACCCTATCTGAGGGATTCTTCCTTTAATGTTACTCATGTGCCTGTTCCACCCATGTTTGAATCCCATCACTGTCCCTGTCAACACCATCTCCCTGGGCAGCCTGTTCCATCTATCCATTGCCCTTTCCATGAAGAAATGGTTCCTCAACTCCATCTTGAAATTTCTCCCCACAAACTTCATTGAGTTCTCTCTTGTAACCACCTTTGTGCTCAACTTAAAAGCTCCTTACATTCTACCCTGTTCTGTAAGGAGTCTATTTTGAGGCCCTTTCGTCTTTCCATGACATGACTCTGCTGCCCTGTATAATCTTGTTGCCCCTCCTCAGCACAGCCTCCATTCTTTCAGTTTCCTTCTAAGGTGCTGGCCCAGAACCGCACATAACACTAAAGGTAGGTAAACCAATGACCTTACAGAGGAAGTATAACCTTCCTCCTTCTACTTGCTATCTCCTCCCAGTGCAGCCAGTCATCCTATTTGATCTTTCCACTACACTCGAACACTGGGTTGCTACTTTCAGGTTATCCATAATGATAACCCCCAAGGCCCTTTCCTCTGCAGTACATGCCATGACCTCCCTCCCATCCAGTGCTCATCTCTTGGTGGGGATTGAGTCAAATGTGCATGATTTTGCACTTTGGAAACTGAATTCCAACTTAAAATTCTGAACCAATTTTTCAGCTTTTCCAGGTCCTTCGTCATGTCCTCCACTCCTCCATTGTGTCCACTCTATTACAGATCTTGGTGTCGCCTGCAAAAACTGAATTTTTTCTAGCCCCTTCCCTACACTCCTATGAATGTACAGGGCCCAGTACTGACCCTCTGGTACTCTGTTCATGTCCCTGCCTCCCTGAGAATTCCCCATTTGGTGCTATTCTCTAGGTTCTTTCCATAACTGATTTCCCTCCCACTGTGTTATTTTGTCCCATGCCCTGGACCTCTTAACTTCTGTAGTAACCTCCTATGTGGCACTGTATTAAACACCTTTACTGAAGTCCAAGTAGGTTACATGGACAGCTAACCCCTGTCAACCTCCCTTGTCACCCAGTCCAAAATTCTATTAGACAGAGGGCAGAGAATCCTGTACAGGGATTTCATTGTGGGCTTTGTTTGTCACTTCTAACAGGGGATGTGGTGTGAGTTTGCTCCAGGTCTGTTTGCAAGATGGTGACATACCAGAGAGCAAAGGACAGGTTTACCTAACTGATTTGGTTTCCCAAAGGAATGCATGGAAGGCATGGGGAACTGTGTGAAGAAATGGTGGAGTGTGCATAGAGATTGTGTTTGGATCACCACAGGCTGTGAATTCTGATTGTTTTTTGCATGCTCTTTTATCCCCACCACCTAGCTGCCCACTCCTTCGGGTGGCCAATCCATCCTACCACTATCCCATTCTGTCGCCTGCTGCCCATGCCACTCAACTGACCCAACGATCCTTTCGGTCAGGTGGGACCCTTACTTGTGGAGGCAACTAGAGAGGACATCAAAGTACCCAGAAGCACCCTCCTCACATCTACACTGGGCAGCAATGGTGCAGCTCAGGGGCTATCCCAGCTTCGCAGCAGGGGAGGCAGGCCATTGTCATCTGACTGGCTTGGTGGCCATTTTCTTTGTTTCTTCTGCCCTCTCACACCCACTCTGATTGGGCCTGAACTAGGTTGTGACCTGAGGTGGGGACAGGCTGGGGCATGTCGAGGCCTCATGCCACCTTGCCTATCTCCCAATCTGCCTCCAGGTGCTGAGGCCTATCCACCCCCCTAGGAGGAAGCATCCAATGAACGCTCTGCAATCCCTTCCTGCCGATCTCCACTCCTGACACCCAGGCTTGGGATGTGAATCTGGGTTGCCAGTGTGCTGAGTGAACTCCTTTGCTCAGCACCACAGAGCCAGCCTGATTATTTTATGGGAAAAGCACAGTAGGGAGAACAAAGGGAGGCTGCAACTGAAGTGTCTGTTTTCCAGCAGAGAGGGATTAGCCTGCTCTACCCTCCCAATTCCACCCTCCCAGGCTAGTCCACCTTTATAGAGGGCAAACAGGAAATGGTACGACTTCCTGATTTAGCTCTGGGCAGGTGGGACCACAGAAGCATCATATAATCACATAACAGTGGGACTGGGACTGCAACCTTACATAGCATCACAGTACACAGGATAGAAGATTAAAGCAACAGAGAAGGGGTGAGAAAAATAGGAGCCTAACACAGTAAAGTGATACAAAGAGTACAGGTGAGTGTCACTGGTGGTAGTGGGTAGAGTAAATAAACACAGAAGATGCAAGGGGTGGTGCAGTTTAGTTAGTGAGAGGCCGCAGTGTTTGGGAGATCATTCTGGATCATGCAGTGTTGCTCCATCTGCAGGCACCTCTCTGGGTTGAGGGAGGAGTTGCCTGTCTCTGAGCCAAGTTGGCCAGGATTAAGGGACCTTCAATCCCACCCAGAGGCAACTGTGTCCACAACCTGAACCTCAAAGGATGCCAGGAGGAGGAGTGGATGGACCACAGTGGCTCAGGGAGAGTGGGGGGCCAAGCACATCCCCCACCTGGTCCAGCTAAGTAACTTCTACACTGTCTTGGAGGAGTGGAAAAGCCCCACAAGGGTACCCACAGCTGAGACCAAGGAGGCTGAGATGATCCTCCTGATGGAGTCTCAGGGAAGGTGGGGTAGAGGACCCCAGAGGAAGAAGAAGCTACTCCTGGTGGGGTCTCAATTGTCTGGGGAGTGAAGTCAGGGGCACTTAGAGGGGAGAAGGAGGTCAAGTGCCTTCCGGAAGCACTGCATGGAGGGATGGGAAGCAGATCCACAGGACTGCAAAGGCGATAGTAAGGAGGGAGAAACTGGATGTAACTGTCCACTTGGGGACAAATGACCTGACAGGGGGAAGGTGGAGAAGGTGGAGATAGCCAGAATCAGGAGGATTTCAGGATGTTTGGGGGCAGCCTAAAGCAGATAACACACTCTATCTCCTTCTCAGAGGTACTACCTGTCCACAGCATGAGGGAGGTTAGTCTACCCACACACCCAGAAATTCAAGTTTAGTTGAAGGAATGGGTGGAAATGAGGATTTTGGCTCATGGGAGACTGGGGCCCTCCTGGAAGGATGCAGGCTTGTATAAGGAGGATGGCCTACATCCATCCAGGAAGGGACCTTAGTCTTAGGTGAGAAGTTTGAATGCTTCTGCAGCAAGCATTTAAATTGGCCAAGGGGATCAGAAAGTGTTGGAGGCCTGGTATATCTCCTCCCAGAAACACATGCTCTACACAAGTACCCAAGGAGCAGTGAGCAGATGAAGGGCAGAACTCGACATAAGGGCAGAAGACAGGAGGACTGGGAAAGAAACATCCTTGAGGGGAGGAGGCATATGGCAACAAAACAGGGAGGAAGTCACATCCTTGACAGCCATGTGTGCCAATGTCTGGAGCCTCAGTAACAAGATGGTGGACCTTGAGGCAGCCATGGCACAGTCAGTCCTGGACATTGTGGCCATCACAGAGACCTGGTGAATGATAACCACAACTGGGAGATGGCCATACCAGGCTACAATCTATTCAAGAGGGCAAGGTAGGCAGGAAGGGGAGAAGTGGTGCTTGCAAACATAACATAAAGGCCACAGAGATTCAAGGGGAATAAGGAGGGTAGAGATACTGTGGGTTACACTTGAAAGAAGGACAGGGTCAGCCATCCACAAGAGGGTAATTTACAGAACACCAGCCCAGGGGAGGAGATGGATGAGAGATGATGCTGGCTATCCAAAGATGGCACACAAGGGGAAGTAGTGTTATTTGGTGATTTTAATATTCCAGACATAGACTGGAGCCTCCCAGCAGCAGCATCAATCAAGAGCAGGTTTATCCTGGACTCTCTACAGGAAGCCTGCCTTAAACGATGATCATAGAACCCACATGGCAGATAGCAATACTGGACCTACTGCTCATAAATGGGGACAGTGTGACAGGGATTACAGTAGGGAGCACTGGATCAGTGACCACCAGTCAGTGTGCTTAGCATAACTGAAGGGCAGAACCAAGCCTCACAAAAACACAAATTGTTGACTTTAGGAAGGCAGATTTAAAAAAAATGGTGAAATGCTTAGAAGAGGCAGTAGTAGAAAAAGGGAGAAAAGTAGGGTGAAGGAACAGTGGGCAGTATCAAAGCAGGGATAACAAGGGCAACACAATTATGTGGGAAAAGGAAGAGGAGACATTATGGTATTCCAAGGAGGTAGCAAAAAAGTTAAAGGCAAAGAAATACATTCATACAGTGCAAAAAGACACAGGAGAAGGGGACATGAAGAGGTACCAGGAGAGAAAATGGGAGGTGGAAAGGGCATTAAGGGTAGCCAAAGCACAAACAGAGGGATGCATAGTGAAATCAGTGATTAGAGGGACAAAACCTTTACAGATACATGGTGAAAAAGGAAGGTAAAGTGAGGGATAGTGAGACTGAAAGGAAGGAGGGAGTAGAGTGGAGAATGACAACAGCAAAGCAGACATACTGAATAGATACTTCTGTCCAGTCTTTACAGAGGAGGGGCAAATAATGGGCCAGAAGGAGTAGAAAGGGTAGGAATGGCACAGAAATGGATACTAGTCTGTTTCCACAGGAAAGGGTCCTAAAGGAAATAGAATGAATAAGAGTTGATAAAAGATATGGGGCCAGATGGGGTACACCCAGGTGCTGGAGGGAGCTAACAGAAGTGGCGGCTGAACTCCTGGCAACCCTGTTTAGCTGGTCACTGGAAACAGGAGAGGTTCCTAAAGACTGGAGAACAGCTGGTGTAGCCCCCTTACAAAAGCAGGAACAGAGAGGAAGCAGGAAACTATAGACCAGTCAGCCTGACCTCAGTAGTGGGAAAGATCATGGAAACACTACTGAAGGAAAGAATAGTGGAACACCTGGTTGCAAATGGTCTACAGGATCTAAGGCAACAAGGTTTTAACTGGGGAGAGCATGCCAGACTTACCTCATTGAATTCTTCTACTGTGTGGCAAGGGAGGTGGATGAGGGAGGTGTAGTGGACATGGCCTACCTGAACTTCAGCAAGGACTTTGACATTATGCTGCATAGAAGGCTGCTAAACAAGCTGGGGAACATGGGAGGGTCAGAAGCGGTGGTGAGGTGGGTGGGGAATTGGCTGGTTAGTAGGACACAGAGGGTGATGGTAAATGCCTATCACTATGCAGAGGAATGGTGACCAGGGGTGCCACAGGGATCAGTGCTGGGTCCAGTCCTCTTCAACCTCTTTACCAGTGGCATTACAGAAGACATAGAAGGGACAATTTGCCTGTTCACTGATGACACAAAGCTCTGCAACAGGGTGGACACACTGGAGAGTGTGGATAAATTGAGGAGAGATCTGCAGAAGCTTGAAGACTAGTCAAGGGAGGGGCAGTTGAGATTTAATGCAAAGAAATGCAAAATAATGCATATGAGTCACAAATATCTAGGAACAGTGGGAGGGGCACTGTGGAGCCCGAGCAAGAAGGCAGCAAGGATTTTAGCTCTACAAATTCTTTGGAGAAAAAGTATTTTATTATACATTAAAGGCAATCGAGTATAAAAAATGATTGGACTAGTAGTTGGAAGATTAGTACTACCGACATGGGTAACGAAGAAAGACAAATCTGCTCAGGAGGAGCAAGGGCTAAGCAAAGTTCAGCCCCATTAAAGACGAGGTCAGCTGACTCGACTCAAAATCTCACTTCCCGAATCAGAGACAACAGGAGAAGAAACCCTCAAAAGTCTGGGTATGAAAATAACCCATCTCATTTCTTCAGTGGAAGGTCTGGCATCTCATTTGACTCTGACCACTAGAGTTATGGTTTTGGAGATGGATTATTCTTACATTAAGGCGTAGGCTGGGAGGCCAGAAAGCATTCGAGGTGGCTCTGGGAGTGACAGCAAAATTGGTGAAGGAGAATATCCATCTACTCCAGACTCAAGATGCTGGAAAATCAGGCAAGGGCTGCTAATCTAAGGGTGCTTGGAATTGCTGAGTGAACAGAGGGTGACCACTTTGGACTGTCCATGAGAGAATGGCTGGAACAACAATTTGGACAACCCCTAATTGATCGGAAGATTCAGATCCAAGAAGCCTATAGAGTGGCAACGAGAGGCCTCCATGTGAGTCCAGAAGCTTCTAGGGCAATTGTGCTGGTCTTGGATGGGATCAGAACAAGAGACTTTGTTCTTTCTTTGACCAGACAAGCAGACCCTTTGTGTGATGGGGAGAAAGTGAATTTGTATCTGGACCTGAGTTTTGTGACAAGGCAGAAGAAAAAGCATTATGATGATGTGTGTGCTATGTTGAGAGGAGCAGTGGTGCCACATAGCATGATTTTCCCAGCTTGCTTAAGAATAGCCCATCAAGGGAAAATTTACACTTTTCTGACCCTCAGGAGGCTTTAACATGGACCCAGAAACATGTCCTTCCAGCCATTGTTGGGAGCATGGCGAGCAGTCCCAATCACAAGAAGAGGACGAGGTCAAAGGTGCAACCTGAAAAAGGGCATGTAAGCTCAAAGAAAACACATATCTAGACCTGTTGAGCTTTACTTTCAAAGGACTATATAGTGTGAGACTATATTTTTAAAGTTTGTCACATGAAACTAATAATGTGCATTATTTCTGTTTGCTTAAATGGTCCCTAAAGTTTTCTTAAATCAACAACATAGGTTGATACAAGTATGAGAGCTTATTAAAATGATTCTCAGTCCTTAGTTATTTGCTTGCTAAAATTGTAAAAAGCCTTAATTCTGACAAAAGTTTTATAAGTAGAGCTTAATCCTCTTTAATTTAGTACTGCTATGGTACTCAATATTTTGGTGAAGCATGATATCTTACTTTCTTTTCAAGATGAGCTGTGGTTACCTATAAAGCCTTAGGGTTAAGTAATTATTTTGGGATAAAATATTCATGCTGCTCATGGGTTTATCACACAGCAAGAGTTAGGTAAAAGTTTGATTATTGGCTAATTAGCCTAAATGGGATACTCCAGTATAATGTATCTTAATGATGTAGTACGGAAGTATTATTTTAAATGCGTATTAAGAGGGGTGGCACCCTCAGTGGAACACAATAATAACTTGTGTGTACTTCATCCGAATATATACGTATCTATAATATTGATAAACTTAATTAAAAAATCTAGGAATAGCATATCAGCTGGGGTGGGGAAGATATAGAATGCTCCAAGCAGGAAAGGGACCTAGGCTATCATTTCGGATTACCTCAATGTAAGGAATTGGTACAACAAGGTAGTTGAAAAGCAAACAGGATGCTGGGATGCATAGGCAGGGGTATCACCTGCAGGAAAAGGGAGGTCATTATTCCACTATACAAGACATTAGTGATGCCACACCTCAAGTACAGTGACCAGTTCTGGTGACCTTACTACATAAGGATAAAGACAAGCTGGAGGTATTTCAGAGGAGGTCAACCAAGATGGTGCAAGGATTACATTACAAAATCTACAAGGACAGGCTGAAAGACTTTAATATGCACTCCATGGAAGGGGTAAGATTGAAACATAAATACCTCACAGGGAGGAACAATGTACAAGAAAACACAATTTTCACAGAAAAAGATGCTCCAGGACTAGGGGACATGGGATGAAACTGGAGGAGGAAGGTTCAGAAGGAATGTGAGGATGTGCTTCTTCACAGAGAGGGTGATGGACAAATGAACACCCTGCTGGAAGAGGAGGTGAGGGCAGAAATGATTATAGGATTTAAGAATGCATGAGATAGGCATCAGGGGATCCTGGTAGTCAGGGCAAGGGACAACCTAGTTTTAGGAAAGTTAGAAGAAGCACAGTAACGTGTTAAAATGGGCAGACTAGGTGAGCCATAGGTCCTTATCTGCCGTCAACATCTATGTATATGTATCTATGTAGATTCATCTGACAAGACTTTCCCAGGTGAACCCATGTTGCTCACTATCCTATAATCCATTAGATTCCAGGAATTCTACTAATCTCTCTTTCTTTCAACAAAGTCTCTATCAGTTTCCCCATCACACAGGTCCTAGAGGTGGCAGTTTGTTGTAATGTGTTGGAGGGAGGGTGGTATGGGTGCTACAGGGTGGGTGTTTTTTTAACAGTTTTGCAATCATGGGGTCAGTGGACAAGATGGTAACTGGCATAAGGTGCAGACAGGGCTGTGCCAGTCATCCATCATGGAATCTGGTTATTTATGAACTAAGGAACCAGTGGGGAAGAGACTGCCACTGGAGGTGGGTGGGGTTGTTGTTTGTATACTTTTACAGGTATGAGGGATTGGCAGTGGATGGCAGAAAATGAAATGGTGATTGGCTGAGGTGGAGGGAGGGCTATTTCAGGGGAACCAGTCTCTATGTGTGTACCTGAGGTGGCCACAGTGGGGAGGAGGGGATGGCATGTGTGTGAGGGTGGGTTTTCTTAAGTATACTTCTTTTTAAACGATTTAAAGTTCATCAGGGAATGAAGGACTATGCTAGTCACCCAATGTGGGATGAACGTATTAGCTGGAGAAGTAGTGTTGGGGAGGAGAGTAGAGATGCATCAAAATTTAATTTTGCTGGCTTGTGCAGAAACATTTCAAATTATATGTCCTTATGGTGAAATTTCCGTACATTTCTGCAAAATTCTCTGTCAATTTCGCTCAATCCGTACATTTTGCCACATGTAAGTGTTGCAAATTGGGGAAAAAGCTTATCACATGACTTTTCTCTAGCAGACTGCTGGTCACATGGATGACTGCATTTAGGCAGGAAGCCAGACTAAATCTACTTCCTTTAGAGCTGTTTCAGCTAGAAAGTAGGAGAGGAGAGAGAGACTAGGAGAGTTAACTTCATTGAAAAATAAGTGGATTGTCTGTGTGTTTGTGTGTGTGTGTTTGCATTTGCAGCTAATTTGATTTCTGATCTCTGTTCCTCATTATTTTGAAAATTGATATTTTCAGTTAGTGGTTTTTCTTCATCGTTATAGTTATCTATCTTCTGTGGTGTGTGTGTGTGTGTGTGTGTGTGCATGTGTAAACTCCCTTTCTTTTTTTTTTTTTTATTTTGGAGAAGAAGATAAGAGATAAAAATGATGGAGACTAATGGGAATGGGAAGAAGGCAGCTGGACCACCCCAACCCAGTATCCATATTAATAGGCTGGACTTATGTCTGTGCTCTCGCCAACAGAATCTGGAGCATTTGCCCCCACCCCAGCAGGAGAATGTAGCCCCACTCCCCAGAGCAGCATGAGCCCTTTCCCATCCCAGCAGCAGCAGCAGCAGGATCCTCCTATGGCCCCCACTCCCAGGCAGCAGCAGGAGCAGGCGCCTCCAGATGCTACCCCCAGCTGGTGCATGTGCCCCCACCTCCTCTGAGCAGGAGCATGATGTGCCCACTGGCCCTGGGACATCAGCTGTTGCACCCCCCACACACACACACAGACAGGGTCATCTGCTGTGTGTGTATTTTGGGGTTTTTGTTTTTTTTAGGAAAACCCAAATGACAAGCACCATCATGATCTGCACCTTGTGTGGCAGATCAGTGAGGAAGGGGCAAGACTGGGGGTCATTTTGGAGTGGTGGGAAAGGAGCCATCTGCAGCACCACCCACACTGCAGATTGGCTTGAAAACAAAAAGAGGTTGCAGCAGGTAGAGGGGCCTGAGGTGCTGCTGAGCTGGTAGTAGAAAGAGAAGGGGGCCAGCAGGAGGCAGGGTCAGTGGTGGGTAGGGCACCACAGCAGAAGGCAGCAGCAGCAGGAGGCAGGTGCAGAGCCCCATTACCCTCACCCCAGAGACAGAGGCATCACTAGGTTCATGGTGGGGATCCAGCACAGCTTGCAGCCACACCCAGCACCAGCACTAGCAGCAGTGAGTGATGACCTGAGAGCACTGTGCAGAGAGGTGGGAGCTCTGCGCAGTGAGTTCAGTGACTTCCAACAGGAGGTCAGGGGGACCTCAGGAAACTCCTTCAGGAACAAGACAACATGTTTGAGCTTCTGAAGGAGCTGCATGGTGGTGGCACATCAGAATGTGTATCTGGCACCAGTGCAGTGCAATGGTCAGCCTCCAGACCATTCAGCACTGCACTGACAACAGTCTCTTTTTCTATTCTTTCTTTTGTCCTTGCTTTGTTATTGTCAGTCTTCCCTCATCTGCATCCTCTAAAAATAACAAAAATCAATATATATATTTTTTTTCCTGTCCTCTTCTTCTATATCCTTTCAATTGTTTCTGTCCTCTTTGTCTTCTGATCTATATCCTCTTGTTTATTTTATCTTTCCAGTTGGTTTTGCTCCTCCATTTCCCACCCCTTTCATATATGAATATGAGCAAGTTTGTCCTCCTCCTGACCATGCAGGTTCCCACTTCCGGTTCCCGCCTCACTATCCTCCTGTTGTACTTGTAGTTCCATGCCCATAAATTGTTTACCTTCCTACTTTTATCTAACTCCATTTTCCTTTATGTGTTTCCTCCTTGCTCCTTCTATCCTATTCACAAATGTCAAGTTTAAGTACTTTACTATGAACAAAAATATTTTCCAAAACTATGTGAGAGTGAATCTTGGCTCTGCTCATGTAAAACAGGGCACTCAGGTAATGAAATGCTTCCCAAAATGTGACATCAATTGAGATTGAAAAGCACTGTCAGTCCTGATGTTTTATGGTGCCCCACCAGCAACCAGACATTAAATGCATTTTGGCCACTGTTACAATTGTCCCAGATTCTCCCTTTACCTCACAAAGGACAGACCATCTGTGTGTTTTGTGCTCAGATTAGCAATCAGTTTATTATATTTCATATTTACAATTTAAAATACCATCACCATTTTTCCTTATTGTCTTTTACAAATCTTTGTTTATATTGCATTACATATCAGTCTCAGTTCAACCCTCCTCTTTCTTCAGTTTCTTCTTGCCTTCCCAGGTGAAAACTTGGGAGCCTTCTTCTTCTCTTTTCTTGTAGGTAACGGTGAAAACCGAGACCACTTTTCTCTCCTTCTGTTGCTTCTCCTTCTCCTCATATTCCTTTATCATTCTCCCTCCTCCTTCTACCCACTTTTCTCCCCTTTCTGCCATCCACCTTTGGCAGGCCATCGCCATCCGATCGGACACATTCTGCAATCCACCTATGACAGACCTTCCCAATCCCCCAAAGTCTTCTCTCTCCATTCTCCTTTCGATGGGTGGGTGGGAGGCAACAACATTTTACAGCAAAAGAGGCTGTATCCTCTGTGCTGTCCATTATATCCCCATGTTCCCCTCCTACTTCTTCCCTTTCTTTCTATCCCACACTTGTTCCTATTTTAGCTCCTCCTCTTCCTGCCTGCCTGCCATTGTCCTTCAGCTCCTCCCCTCATCCACCCCTTTGGAGCAACCTCTCTGTCACTAGGGAGGGGTCCACCAGGATGACTTGGTCTGCCTTATAGGGCAAACTTCATTGTCCCAGATTCTCCCCTTTCTCCACAAAAGGACAGACTATCTGTGTGTTGTTGTGCTCAGATTGGCAATCAATTTATTGTATTTCATATTTACAATTACAAATACCATTACCATATTTCCTTATTGTCTTTTTACAAATCTTTGTTTATATTGCATTGCATATCAATCTCTGTTCAACCCTCCTCTTTCTGCAGCTTCTTCTCACCTCCCAGGTGAAAACCTGGGTGCCTTTTCTCTCTTTCTTGGTAGGTAGCGATGATAACCGAGACCGCTTTTTGTCCTTCAGTTTCTTCTTCTTCTCATCATATTTTTTTCTTCCTCCCTCCCTCCTTTCCCTTCCCTTTTCCCCATAGCCTGTCTCCAGCTTGCATTGGATAACTGATCTTCCCCTTTTTTCATTCTTCCCCATCTCCCTTCTATTCTCATCCAGGCCTCAAAACCCATCATCTCTGTGTTGAACATGTCTATAGCTAGATCCGATAAATGTACCCGTCTGATCTGTAAAATCCTCTCCCACTCTTCCACCTCCTCAATATTACATACCCTCCCATGTTCCTTATGAGCATCCCCACCCTCCTGTTCATCTTCCATCTGGCTCTATCCACTGATACATGGCTGTCGCATATCTCCACACCTCCTTGTTATCATATCCGACCATGCTAGGCTAACCTCTGGCACCACTGTTTTATTTTCCCAAGATCACGCTACCTTTAAATACATGTTGACCCATGGCTTCCCCAATGTCATTACCCCCAGGAGTATAATGATTAAATGCAGGATGGGCCGCCATTCTTTCATCTCTCTCAGGGTTGGAAGTAATTGCGCCATTTCATCCCTCGAATGTCTTTGCCATGTCAGCCTGCAGTGTCTGACATCTTTGTACAGCTGCTTTCCCTGGCCTTCTTTTCACTCTCCTTTCTGCCCAATAAATGTAGGAGTGCCTGGAGATCCATACCTCTGTGATCCTCCCTCTACCTATTAAATCAAACAAAATATTTCTTAATATCTTGACCATCTTAAGCCTGTTCATTCTTCTGTTTCTTCTGTTTCCTCCTTTTAGTCCCTTCCCCTCTCTTCACCTCTCCTGAATTGTACCCCATCTTAGGCTCTGTGCCTGCAAAATAAACACAGATGACATGTTAATTTCAAACCTTAAAAGCATGAACGTACCTCTTGTAGCTGGCAGACCGCCAATGTCCCATTTCCAACATGCTGCCTCTGACTCTTCAGCTGCCCATTTTGTAGCAGCCACTGTCGAAAAGAATGGGAAGAATAACTAGCTGGGTCCTCGCCCAAGACTCATACCCTTTTGAGTATGGCTGTTACCTGGTAACTAGTCACTTTCTTCCCATCTCCATGCACAAATAATCTCCTTCCTCATTATGTCACTCTGTGGTGTAAGCTCACAAAGCCTTCAACAGGCACAAGGTCCCATCAGCATGACCTTTAATGGTTATGACACACCACTTTCCTGCCTGATCTGTCTTGGACCTCCTAATTATAATTTGTATTTCCTTTGGTCCCCAGGTTATATCTCTCCACCCAACCCTCTGTCTTGTCCTTCCTACCATGTCCCACTGCCTTGCTCACTCTCTAGAGAACCTCAGAACATCACCAAATAAATTGTATGGAACAGCTGCACCTCGTCCTTGGATCTACAAATTGCAG
The DNA here is from genome assembly GCA_016271365.2 of Neoceratodus forsteri. Lineage (NCBI taxonomy): Eukaryota > Metazoa > Chordata > Ceratodontiformes > Ceratodontidae > Neoceratodus > Neoceratodus forsteri. Next base: position 286,482,687 of record CM028135.1, on the reverse strand, counting down.
GCAATATCCCTTAATTTTCCTAACCAGTACTCTGCTATCAGTCACCACCCATCCATGGCCCTTTGCTTCAGTCTACTCCAACCTTGCATAATCCTCCATTAGCATTGATTTTGTGGGATCTCCCATTCTTCAAGCTGCATACTATGCTGATCACTGCAAGTACACCCCCATCGTGGCATGAGCTGTCCCTCTTGCCACTGATCTACCATAAACTTTCCTAACTGCTCACCCATAACTGGCCCACTTACCTCCATGTGGTGTGCTTCCCTGAACATTTGCATTGCCCGCCATGCCCTTCATAGGTCCTCAAGGTCCATGGCACCCATGAGTTGACAAACAGCATTTCGCTTCCACTTGCCAACGTCCCAGATGTTCATTGGAATGGGCATTTTCTGTTCCTCTGCTGTTGGTACCAGTGTCTGGAAGTGATCAAGCTGCAGACAGGAAAGGCTGCCAGCTAGGATATTCCTCACCCCTCTATGTGCCTAGTCCTGAATTACATGTTCAGTTGTAAACCCCTTAACACTAGCTGCCTCAACACCCTCATCACTGGCCTGGACTTAGCTCCCTGTTGTTCAGAACATCTACCATTGCCTTGTTGTGACACCAGAATGTAACCTTCTGATTCCGTAATTCCTTTCCCCATACCAGGGTGCAAGCCCAAATTGGCATGATTTCCAACAACAAAATGTCCTTTACCCTTCTGTCCCTTATCCAGTCATCTGGCCATGGTTCTGAAACCATCTTCCTCTCAAATACCCACCCCATTCCTAACCCTTCTGCCGATTTGTATACAACTCTAAATCTGTGTTATTGACCCACTCATCCTACCAAAGGGAAAGGCCATTCTAGTTGTCCAAAAATTCTTCCCATACTTTAAAATCCTCTTTCACTTCTTTTCATTATGTCCACCAGTGATGTGGCCTCATTATCCCTGTGGCCCTTGCTAATACACCTTGTGAATGTCCTTCCTGGCTAATTGCCTGCAAGCGAAATTAAATGCCCCAATACTTGTTGCACCTGCCTTTAACTGCATTCGCCTGTGGCTCGTGTGTTCCTGAATCAGCTTTTTTTTGCCAATAACTTTATTTTAATTTTAAACAGAACAACAACACCATAAGACAATGTATATAGAAATGAAAGAGGTACACAGGTGGTGTAGAATGGAATATACAAAAGCTAATATAATTTTGCAGTTAAACAAAAAAAAATAACCAATAAAAAGAAAAAGAAAACCAAATGATAAAAAGGATATATAAGCAATCCCACCCACCCCACCCGCAGCTATCCGTAACATTAATAAAAGCAGGAAATAAATAATATCATATTAAAAACCATTATTTCAGCTAGAACAAAAACTTTGAGGGAAAAGAAAGTATAAATTGATAGTGTTGGAGGAGGAAAGTTATATTGGTAGAAAGAAATATTATCCAAGTGGGACCAATGAGACCAAAGATATTCACAGTACCGCACCGTAGAAAAATGAACTTGTCCCGCAGACATTGATTAAAGCCTTTCCAGTATTTGTCAAATTTGTGCTGTGTATTAGAGGCAACATAAACAGACCTTTCAGCAAGTAAAGCATTCATGAATTCCTCCACCATTCCTTGAAAGAAGGGGTCCATGTCTCCCGCCAATGACGTAAAATCACCAGCTTAGTGACCATTGCCACCAGTGCCATCCGGACTCTTGAGGCAGTACCTGGGATAAAGTCATACCTCCCAAGCACACAAATCTCTGGCAAGAAAAAATAGAAAGATCTTGAAAAGGCCTCAATCCCCATTTGACCAGCTCCCATAACTCACTACTTTTAGGGCAGGACCACATCTTGTGAAAGGTACTGGCTAAGGAGCCATTACAATTCTCACAAGCTGGAGAGCAATTGTTATTCCAGCGAGACAACCTAGCCGGGACCAATAGATGTTGTGCAGTAATTTAAACTGAATTTCTCTTAATCTATCCTGCTTAATAAAGGCATAAGTATCTGTCCAAATTTTCTCCCATACTGACTCACCAATTTAAAGACATGTTAACTGCCCAATGAAAGGAGATGGGAGAAGAGTGAAGGTCAGTCTTTTTAAGAATGCCCTGTAAAGTTTAGAAACCAATTTACCTGATAGACAGGCATCAGATAGATATATCCAAAGGTCCCCACTAGGTTAGATCCATTGCCATGCTTCAGAAAAGATTGAATACAGCTCCTAATTTGAGCCAAACTTAACATAGCTTGGGGCCTAACTCGAACTTTAATGCTAGTGATGAAAGCGGAGCATAGCATTGCCACATAAAAGTCAGTAATTCGAATTTTAGATGGAAATATTGAGGGAATTGGTATATAGGTTGATTACCAATTAAGAGATTGGGGTTCTTTAAAAGAGGCTGCAACATATCGAACGGGGTTAATCTTTAAACAGGCATATAGCTGATGAATGGCCCTAATATCCCACCCTATAGGAGTATTTCTAATTTTACTCGGTACTTTAATCCAAGGGGTGTAGAGGAGGGATTCTAAATCTAGCTTTAATCCCTTAACTATAGCCCTATCTAACTCAAGGCCTATGGCAGGGGTACTAATTTTTCGGTCCATAAAACCACTCTAGCTGCATGAATGGCTAGGTAGTATTTAAAAAGTCCGGTAATTGTTGGCCACCCAACTTACGTAGTCGACAAAGTTTATAATAAGCTCTACGTGAGGTTTATATTTCCATATAAAATCTGAGCAGTACCTACATAGATTGTTAAAAAAGACTTTGGAAGATATATATTCAGATTAAGGAGGGGTAAAGAATTCTCGGCAGAACCACCATTTTATAATATTGGTTCTCGTAAAGAAGGACAATGGCAGTTTCGACCCATCTATCCAGATCTTCCTGATAGCTTTAAGGACAGGTAATAAATTCAGTTTGGCCAGCTCATCTAGGTTCTTGGAGATCTGGATGCCTAAATATTCAAAGGATTTAGACTGCCACTGTAAGCCTAAGACACGCACCAGCTTTTCACTAGAGTGTGAGAGGAAAAAGGTTGTTTTGCAAGGTTTAGTTTAAACCCAAAAACACTAAAATCTTCAATTAAGGTAAGGACTCTAGGTAGAGATGAAGTTGTATCTCTAATATGTAATAAAACATCATCTCGAATACTGACAGTTTATGTTCTTGTCTCCAATTTTAATGCCCAAAATCCGTCTGTCCACCTTGATTGCTCTGATGAGGGGTTCTAGATACAAATTAAAACAGATAAGGCGACAACGGACAGCCCTGGACGAGTTCTCCTCAGTACGGAAAAATATCAGATATCAGGTTATTGCATTGTATTCTAGCAGTTGGACACGAGTAAAGGATCTTAATTAAATGTATAAATTGTTGGGGAAACCAATTTAACTAAACCTCGAACATATACCCATTCCATCGCCGGGCTTAATGCTTTTTCCGGCCTAAAGAAATTAAAAGATGCATACTCATTAGAAACTTCAGAGGTGGACATTAAATAAAATAATTTTCTGAAATGGTCTGCCGAGGTGCATCCCTCCACGAAGCCAGCTTGTTCCATGCTAATCAGATCTCGCCAGACACTCTTAAGTCTAGTAGCTAATATTTTAGCAAAGATTTTACATCTAAGTTCAACAAAGAGATTGGTCTGTAATTACTAACAGAGTCGTGGGCTTCCCTGGCTTAGGTAACAAAATTATTCTGGCTTAAGAGACGATCCCTCACTCCATGATCAAACCAAAAGTAAATAACTCATTCAACAGCGGAGCCACTTCTGCTTTAAATAATTTGTAGAAGAAAGGCAGAACCCGTCAGGGCCAGCCGCCCTATCAGCTTTAAGTGAGTCAATAGCAGATATAATCTCTTCATTTGATATAGGGATATTAATTTCGCTTTAGAATCCTGTGGCAGGTTAGGAAGTGATATTCCATCCAAGAACCTCTGCATTTGTGATAACAATGTGCGGCGGGCAGGGTCGAATATAGGTCTCTATAAAAGGAGACAAAGATTGTAGAATTCCCTTAGAGTCAGTGATCAAATTATCAGAGTCAGGAATTTTTAGGCCAGAACCCATCTGGAGTCAGACTTGCGTTTTAGCTGCCAGGCCAGTAATTTCCGGCTTTACTGCCCTGCCCCAAATATAACGTTGATTTAGTTGACATGCTAACAACCTTATCTCTCAGAGCCCCCGCATAGCATGCCTCAGCTGCCAGCTCCTGTTCATGGTCACCTGTCCTCATGTGCTCCGGTATAGCCTCTAATTGTTTGATCCTTATTAGATAATCGGACAGCTTCGGTTATATTTGGCTTTCCTCACTGATGCTATTCTAATTAGCTCTCCCTCCATACAGATTTAAGAGCAGCCCACGACTGGTCAGTGTTCAGATCGCACTTCAATTAAATTTAATTGACTCTATCAAAAGATACGGAAACGTTCTAAAGTCTGGGTATCTTTAAATATATTATTATTTAAGGCCCATGTGTAAGATCTCTTCGGATGGAGGACAGGGCCCAAACAATTTAATTGGGAGTGGTCAGATATCACCCTTGGGAGATGCTCAGCGTCCTTTATCTCAGGGACAACCTGGCAGTTTACCAAAAAGTAATCCAACCTAGAAAAGGACTTGTGCACTGTGAAAAAAGTATAATCACGAACTGTTGGGTTGAGCAGCCTCCACGGGTCTATCAGGCCTAAAAAGATTTGCATTCAGCCAAGCGTGTTGGGCCAAAGAAGAATATGATTTCCTACAGGCTGATCTGTCTAGTATATCCGACTGAACAAGGTTCCAGTCGCCCCTAATATAAGCGTAACTCCTTAAAAGGAGACAAGAGCACAGCCAGATGGGAGAAAAAGGAGGGGTCTCTGTATTGGGACCATAAATTGATCCCAGTACTAGGGCTTTCCTCCAAGCTTGCCAGAAACAATAATGTATCTGCCATTCGGATCAGCAATTGTGTCCGAATGTACAAAGGGACCCCAGGCTATCAAAATAGCCACACCCGCTTGAGGAAGAATACCCTCCAACATTGGCCTCACCCATTTTTCCTAAAATGGGAAAGGTGGTCTGAAAGGACATGAGTTTCCTGCAAAAGATGATTGCTGGTTGATAACGGTCTAAGTGGTTTAGGACTACGTGTTTTTACAATTGTCCTTCCCCTTTGCTATTCCATGACAGGAGATTCAGGTTAGATGTCATTGGTCATAACTGCCCTTGGAGCAATGTACGGATAGCTGCCCCCCACCCGAAACCCAAAAGAAACCAAACCTAACCAATCCCACCCTCCCATCCCTGTAAAAATCCACCCCAATTAAACCAGTAAGCAACCACCCCCAGGCCTGAGCCAACTCCTCTTACACTGATCCAAAGTGCACCATAGGGTCGGGCTCCCCAACACCCACACATAAACTTAAGTCAATAACATTAAAGACATGCAAACCTCATACTAGAATAACCCCAATAAGGATTGGTCAACGTACCTTACCCCAACAATTATTTGAGTTGCCGTAATTTAACTAATATATTGGAATTATCATTACAATAGGAAATCCTTGTATAAAATCTTATAGAAGATAACAAATCGAACATTCAAAGGCAAAGTTCCCCCAATCCCCCCTGAGAAAAGGGGAAAGGAACCATAGGAATGAACTGGCCCTATTATAAGGGAATCCTCTGCCTTTTAAGGCATCCCCACCCACTCCAAGTGCCACCATACCAGACGATGGCTAATTTATGACCCAACAGGGAACAACAGTAGCCTATTAAACATTGCCACAGATGAAGGTACAAGTTACTCAGTGGAGAGCGGGGGAAGGAGATACCCTTACTCGACAGAACTAAACAACTCAACAGTCTCTCCTAGATTGAAGTTACCCAGCCCTACCATATATAAGGGTATACCAACTTGGGCTGTTCGGACCTCCTATCACATGGTCAGGACAATAAAACTTTGGGCAAGCCTGGTAACAACAGCCCCATAAATGTTTATAACTTCAGTACGCTTATAGTGTAACACTAAATTAACCTCCCTCCACTGGGCAATACAAAAATTATCTATTTCTACAAACTGTCATAACAGGTATACCATTTAACAGTCCAGCTCGAAATGAAATGTCCATCCTGGTGGAATAAAATATATAAATGAAAAAATAGTAAAGCCCTTGGAGCCTCAATGCAACACCGAGGTAATCATAATATAGTCCACTGTTCCATACATCAGCGTGATAGTCTAATCATACTGTCTCTTGGAGCGCCTAAGCCCACTAGATCAGCGTTAGACATCTCGTGGCTCAGCCTTTAGAAACAAATCTGGCATCAGCATTTGGAGTGAATTCAGAGCTTCATCCACTGATTCATATCGCTTTGCCCCCTCCTTAGTAGTGACCTCAAGCTTTACTGGATATAACATCTGGTGGCAAATCCATAACCCACAACTCCAGTTACAGGGGCGGAAAGAAGCTCTGGTCTGCTCTGGTCTGCCTCATTTTCCAGGTCAGGTTGGGGACTAAACGGCTTGTTGCCTTCCCATTGGAATGAAGACAGTTTCTTGGTTTCTTTAGAATGTGCTCCCTATCCAAAAATTTAGCAATTTAAATATAATAGGACGTTGTAGGTTCCGCTGGTGGGGTCTAGCTCTCAAGGCTCGGTGCCCCTCTCGATGATATATTCTGGCCCTTTGGTGAAGGGCCTGCAGATTTTCTTAGCAGTTTTTGTAAGAAAAGCAGCATATTTGTGCCTTCTTCCCTTCTAGCAAACCAAGTAAAACGAGGTTATTGCGCCGACTGAGCCCTTCAAGGTCATCCACTCTCTCTCTAGTTTGGCCACTGCTTTCCTACATTCAGTAACCACAGGTTTTGATTCATCCAGCGCTCGCTCCACAAAGCGATATCGCGAGCCTCTGTGTCCGTCACCGAAGGCAAGCTTGTGAGCTGGTTTAAATTCAGCCATTTCATCCACGAGTTTGAAGAGAGCCTTCTTGATTATTGCTAAATCGCTGCCAATGTTTCCGGCAGAGCGCCCCCTCTTCCCGATTTGGTGAAGCACTATCACGAAGGGCGCTTCTTCTGATTCCTGATCGCCCGCCTGCATCCCAATGCCGATCGGGCTCCAGAGGGAAGTTAAACAAATCAGTCCACTAATCCAGCAGCTCAGGGAGGTGAAAAGGCAAAATTGACGGTCGGGAACAGCAGGATCGCCGGTTAGGTGCGGAGCTCCGTTTGCAGCAGCTACCCCTCCATAGACGTCATGTGGTCTCCATCTGAATCAGCTTTTTAGCTTCTGCACTTTACTGTCTGGCAACCTAAATACCTCCTCCTGTACATCCACCTCAATCCCCAAGAACTCAACACCTTACCGGGCCTTCAGTTTTTCCGTGCCAATGGGACACCAAGTTTGCCACACAACTCCTGAAAACTAGCTAGCATCTGCTCCTTCTCTGCGTGTCCACTGCCCACTAACAAGAAATTATCCAGGTAGTGTAAGCCCCTAGAGCCACTATAATTTGCCCAATGTACTCCTTGATACTCTCTCTGACAGAGCCTGATTCACTACCTGTTGGCCTGTCTGCTCCATGCGGCCTGCTGTCACTGATCTGCACTGGTCCGGTTTCCGGGATGGGATCACTGGCTGAGGCATTGGATGCAAGAAGGGGCACTATTACAGGGGCTCTGGCTAGGTTCTGCCGGTGGCACCGACCAGTTCTGGGGAGGTACTAACAGCTCCGTAAGCAAGGTGGCGGTGGTACTGGACTGACCGCACTGGGAGGAACCACTGCTGGTGGCTGTGGCCTTTTGGGCTACATGGCCTCCCCATTGGTCATTTCCCACCACCCCTTTTCCTTTTCCACTTTCCGATTCTCCCCTGACATCCCCGGTTCAGTCCCTTCTACTATCGACATCATGCTGGCCTTCTCTGCCAGCTCCATAATTGTCTTATATGCCTCTGCTCTGAAGGCTTGTTCTTCTTAGGTGCCATCCTTTTTCCAGTCTTGTCCGTACAAAACAGCTGTGAATAGACTGACCAGATACAATTGTTAAAACCCTTCAATACTGCCCTCTCCTCACTTAACTCCTTTTTGATGGAAGTGCTGCTATTGGGGTTTTTCACCCACTGTTATGCTAAGCACGTGAAATATCATCAGCACATAGCCACCTCTATTACAGGCCCCAGCACATAGCCACCTCTATAATAGGCCCCCACCTATGATGTCATCTTATCCCCATCTCAGTTACCCCCTGCTACCCAGGACCCCCACTGCTCCCTTTCTTTGCAGTGCAATTGGCATCAGGTAACTAGAAACTCAGCCTGTCGCACCTGCTTTCCCCTTTTCCAACCCCTCTAAATGAGCATCATTGTCTGCCATGCCCTTCCTGGAGCATCTCTTTCTCTGCCAGATGAAAAACTCCCTGCTCTTATGAGAACTACCCCATAATGAATTAGCCATATAGCTCATTGCCTCCATTCCGCCTTTGGGAGACACCAGACTTGCTTCCAAACTGAGCATTTCTTGTCTAAGCCTCAGAATGCTCTAAACCTGTTTGTAATCCGAGATGCGACTCTTTTGTGCTGTTCATTTCGGCTGGAGACACCCAGCCTCCGACTCAGCCTTGAAAACAATTAAAATTCCCACAAATTTCAGCTTTCTGTTCCATATCCTCACTACACATCCATGCTGCCAAGCAAGCTTGAGGCCCTCATTGCTCTCCTGGCATCCCCTCAGCCATGTGGTATGATGTCAGATACCATTCACCGATCATGTGGCTTCTATTGCTAGGCTCAAGCCTCCACTCCACCTTTGGGAGACACCAGACCTACCCCCATATTGTGCATTTTTCTTGTGAAAGGCTCAGAAAGCTCTAAAACTTGCTTGTAATCAGGATGCAACTCTTTTTGTGCTGTTGCCATTCCGCCAACCGCTTGGCTTCTATTACTAGGCCCAAAACTCTCACCAACATCTCTTGGCCCCTTCTGATATCCCAAACTCATATATTTTTTAAACTACCCTTTAAACCATCCACTCTCTCATAGCGCAGCCATCTCTGGCCCTTTTACCCGGATCTGACCATTCTTTCTTTTATGCCTGGCCCTTCCTACTGCCTTGCTTCCTTCAGGCTCCCCAGCACTCGCACTTCACACGCCACACAAAAATGCTCGTTCTTACTCTTGTGTCTGCCTCCCAAGTCTTTTCTCACTATGGCCGCCTATTGCTACTCATACAAGCCTCTCTCCCTTGCACACCAAACGATCCGATGCTCGTGAGATAACACAAACCAAGCCCTCAACCCAATGCAACCCCAAAACCCTGTAAAACTTATTTAGTGATTTCAAAATGCTGTTTTTATATTTACCTTCTGCACAAAACTCCTGGTCCATAAACCTTTCTCCTGGCTGGTTACTAGTAAAGGCCAATCTGACGTGCTGTTTCTGTTGAACTAGATCCAATAAAACCTTTACAGCAAAAAGAGGCTGTATCCTCTGTGCTGTCCATTATGTACCCATGTTCCTCCTACTTCTTCCCTTTCTTCTTATCCCTCGCTTGTTCATATTTTAGCTCTTCCTCTTCCTGCCTGCCTGCCATTGTCCTTCAGCTCCTCACCCCTCACCCCTTCTGAGCAACTCTCTCTGTCACTAGAGGGGTCCACCAGGACAACTTTGTCTGCCCCTTAAAGGGCAAACTTCAGTGTCTTTAAGCCTCTATCTTGTTTCTGCCACTGCAGCACAGGCAGTACATATCCAGAAATGTTGCAGAAAAATGGTACATTAAATTGGAAGTGGAATCTGGTCTCAGCGATTATGTTTTAGAGTGACCCCCACCACCCAGACATTAAGTAGCTGTTTTAGGTCTGTTTACACAATATTTCTGCCTGAAACTCAAAGCTGCTGGCTCAAAACATGTCCAGAAATGTTGCCAAAAAATTGCACAGTACACTGAGAGTGAAATCAGGTCTAAGACACACAGTTACAGGCTCACACCCACCCTGCGGACACAAATGTACTGTTTCCTGCACGTTCTAAATGCTTTTTGGGCCTAAGTGTGTGGCTGCACATTCAACTTATGCCCCACATGTCCAGAAATGTTGCCAAAAAATTGCACTGTAGATTGAGAGTGAAATCAGGTCTCAGCCATGATGTTTTATGGCGCCCACCACCACGCGGACCAAATAATGGTCATTGGTCCAGTTTTACAATTGTCTTTAGGTCTCTATCTTGTTTCTGCCATTGCAGCACAGGCAGTAAATGTCCAGAAATGTTGCAGAAAAAATGGTACATTAAATTGGAAGTGGAATCTGGTCTCAGACATTATGTTTTGGGGTGCCCCCCACCACCCAGACATTAAGTAGCTGTTTTAAGGCCTGTTTACACAATATTTCTGCCTGAAACTCACTGTTGCTGGTGCCAAACCTATCCAGAAATGTTGACAAAAAAATGCACATACATTGAGAGTGAAATCAGGTCTGAGACACGCAGTTACAGGCTCACACCACCCTGCTGATCCAAATATGCTGTTTTCGCATGTTTTAAATGCTTTTGGGCCTAACTGTGTAGGTGCACATTCAGATCATGTACCACATGTCCAGAAATGTTGCCAAAAATTGCACTGTACATTGAGGAGAAATCAGGTCTCAGTCATGATGTTTTGTGGCACCCCACCACCACCTGGACCAAACAATGGTCTTTGGCCCAATTTTACAATTGTCTTTAGGCCCTATCTTGTTTCTGTCACTGCAGCACAGACAGTAAATGTCAGAAATGTTGCAGACAAAGTGGTACATTAAATTGGAAGTGGAATCTGGTCTCAGCCTATTATGTTTTAGGGTGCCCCACCCAGATATTAAGTAGCTGTTTTAGGGCCTGTTTACACAATATTTCTGCCTGAAACTCAATGTTGCTGGTGTCAAACAGAGCCTACAAGTCCAGAAATTTTTACCTAAAAATATGACATCAAATTGAGGCTGAAATGTGCTGTCAGTCCTGATGTTTTATGGTGCCCCACCACCTCAGGAACCTGAAAAGGGTGCCAACAAACAGAGAAAATTAATTCCTCCTGCAAAATGCTGCTGCTACTTTCAATTCTTTCCTGCTGCTGTTTTTCAATTGATTGTTGGCACAGAAAAGCAGAAGTGTCATTTCCCTATCCCTATGCTGCTGTACTGATTGTCTAGTTGTGGTGACTGACTGTCTTTGAGGTAGTACCTGCCCGGCGGTTGAGTAGTGAATTATATTTTGGAGCACTGTAGCTTGCTGCCTGTTGCTGTCTATGACTATTACTTTCCAAGGTGCCACAAGCACTACTGTTCTGGATGGTTGATGCCTGGTGGATTATCCTCACACAGTCTATACTGCTGCTGCTGAACACATAAGTATCTGTCTTCATTGTTTGTCCTGTGCAAGGTAAGGGTATTGTTGGGTTGGTACTATGGCATCTTGAGTTCTAATATGCTTGCACTGTGCTTATATTATTTTTCAGTGTGCTGTGGATGACATCGCCATGCCTGGCTGTGAGGGAGGAGATGTCAGATGTATCGATCTTCCTAATTTCCCAACACAGACGGTAAGTATTGGAATTTTCATACAATGTGGTACGCCTGTTACTGCCATATAGTTATCTGAGCTTGATAGTAATTGTGTTATTTGTTGCTTTTTCAACATCAGGAATTCAGGCACTGTTAAGTATTTTTCCATCTTGCTGCTGCTGCTGACTGCCGAACCAGGTCTGAGGGATTTATTTAATTGTGCCCTTGCATGATGGTTCCGCTTTCACACTCATTGAGGTAAGTATGTCTCAATTTTTATGGTTCTCTGGGGCCAGAAGGGGTTGGATGGTCAGACTCTTGGGAGGTGGGGGAATTTTCAACAATCACCAAAGTTTGTCCTTAATTTTATGTTGTCTTGAGCGTGCAGCGCAGACAACATATTGTGGTTGCTTCAGTGGAGAAGCGGGTTTTGAGGTGCGGTTCTGCTGCAACCAATGGCGCCACTGCTTTTTCAGACGGGCTCTGTGGCACCAATGGCAGAGCATGCTGTTTATGACAGCAGTTACAAAAATGTCCCACCATTTTGAAAGAAATAGCCACTGCAATCAGGGAGCACCACAGAGTGGTCCCTGATTGTAACAGCCAATTACTGCTGGTGTCCTCCGTGAGCAACATGGTAGCAGTGACGGGAAGGCGAGGCAGCCGCCGCCACACAGTCTGCCAGAATTTCGATGGGGGTACCCAATCCCCTGTTAGCATGCTCCCTCCTAACTTAATTTGCAGACAGGGATGCCCAATCCCTGTCAGCATGTCCCACTATTTCTTGTGTGCCAAGGGTGCCCAATCCCCTCAGCTCATGAGACCCACCCAGTATGTGCCAATGGGGGTACCCAATCCCCATCAGCTCCAGTCCCCTACTCCCAAAATAGGCAGGTGGCACACTGGGAGCCCACCCCAGTGTGCCAAAAGTACCTGCTAAAGGAAAATCCATCCCATGGATGTCAATTTAAAAAAACCTGCACAGAAGAAAATGGTTCCTTGCTGTCTGCGCCTCCCCCATCCCACACCCACCCACTGTGTACCCCATCTCCTCACACTCCCCTTACCCCATACTTATCTCCAGAGCCCGGCGATGGTCTTTGTGGACTGGGAACACGCCTGCACTCTTCAAAGCCGACTCACTTAACTGAAGAAATGCCGTAAGCTGTATAGTGCCATAAATAGAGTTTTTCAACTTTGGTGCATATCTCAGGCATTTTGTGGAATTTGGCACCACATTTTCAACATCGGTTAGTTAGACCTCACTCATGAATTCAGTCACTGTCATTGCATTATTCGATCCCGAAAGATGATTTCACGGTCAATGCGTGAATCACCTTTAGGACTGATTAATAATCACGACAGCGCCACTGTTCATGAGGTGGGCTCTCAAAAGGCCTATGTTTCAAATTTGGTGAAAAAGTAAAGAAAATGACTGTTTTACTAGTGTGCATTGTGCAGTTTCCGCACATGCTGGTAACTTTGCTAATCTGTAATATTTTCACTGCAGATTTTCAACATTGCCATTTTTCGCACTCCTTATGAACAGTACAGCTGACATTTTACACATCTTGTCTCGAAATGTGTTTTCCCACTACTGGCACAGAATAATGCGGCTGCTGTGGGAAATCAGTGTTCATGACAGATTAAGAAAATCACAGTGATAGTGTACATGAGTAGAGGTTCTAAAATCCTATGTTGAAAATCTGGTGACAAAAGTCCACAAAGCGAGTATGTTAAAGTGTGCGTTGCTCAGTTTCCACGTGCAATCGTAACCAAGATTTTGTAATATTTTCACTCAACATTTTCAAAATTGTCAATTTTGCACAACTCCTTATGAACAGTATAGCTGTCATTTTTCACATCCTGCCCAAAATGTGTTTTCGCACAACTGGCGCGACAGTGGCGCAGTCGCTGTGGGAAATCAATGATCAGGACAGATGAAGAAAATCATAGTGACAGTGTTCATGAGCAGAGGTCCCAAAATGCTTATGTTGAAAATTTGGTGAAATAATTCCACTAAATGACTGTGTTACAAGTGTGCATTGCACAGTTTGTATGTATGCTCGTAAATTCTAACATTTTAATATTTTCACTCAAGATTTTCAACACTGCCATCTCTTCACACCTACCTATGAATGGTACAGCTGTCATTTTTCACATCCTGCCTGAATGGTGTTTTCCCACATCTGGCGCAGAGAATGGCATGGTCACTGTGAGAAATCAACGCTCGATACAGATTAACAAAATCACAGTGCCACTATTCATGAGCTGAGGTACCAAACACTTTCATGAGGTGGGGTCACAAAAATGCTGTGTTGCAAATTTCTACTGCAAATACCATCAAACAGCCAGGGCATTAGGGTTTTTAACCATAAAGTCCCACCTTGTACAGACTGACAGGTGTCAGGGTGTGCCTTTGCATTGTCAGCTGTCAAGCCATGTGATACTATCCCCCACCCACAAGCCACTGACAGACATTGAGATGTGCCTTGGACTCTTCAGCCACACAGTTTACCCCATTCTCCTATGCTGCACCTATTTCAGAGAATGTCCTTATGAAATGGGTGACCATAAAGCCAAACACCCAAGGCACACCTCAGCACTTGTCAGAGTCTGCAGGAAAGGGTGAGGTAAAATACCATGAGCGTTATGGCTGAATGGGTGAGTGTAAGGCCCAAGGACCCCAAGGCACAATGTGATATTTGTTGCAGTTCAGGGTAGGTGAGCTGAAATGCCATGAACCTTATGGTCGATGCCCAAAGGCACACCTCGGTGCCTGTCAGTCTCTGTAGGGTGATGTGAGGTTGACGCCACTTTCATTCTTCACTGCCATTCCTATTATGCATCTCTTCAACTCTACTGATGCCACTGTCAGCAAGACAACATTCAGCATTGAAAATGCTTGTTTTCTTATGTGAAAGTACACAGTGCTGATAGGGAAGGGGAAGGCCTGCTAGTGCTACTGTGATTTGTCAGACCTTATCTGGATTGGAATCATGTGCACCACACAGCATGTTCCTGTGGGGAATGTCCTCAGTTGAATGACGTCACATCATGTGGTATGGTAAGTATAAATTTTTTTTCTGCTTCTTCTTCCAACTTGTTAGGTAAAAGCAGGTATGCAGATTGATTAGTATCCAACATTTTTCTTATCCTTGCTCTTGTTTAGGTCATTTTCCCTGTTGAGGTTTCACTATGTCGTATCTTGATGAGACATGATCAATCAAGGCCATACAGGAGCAGGAGCTGTATTGTGTCGTTGGAAAACAGGAGTGTTGCTTGAACTGTGATGTTGGCACTGGACTGGTGTCCATACCATTACCATTAATGAGTAATCACCCTGCCATCTACATACAGAGAGGAACTATATGCAAACACAGATGGTTGATATAGTGTTTAGTAAATAATTAGGTGGAGGAGGTTAATGTCTTGTCTACTCAATGGGGTTTACATAGCTGCAGTAATCATGAACATTTTGAATATCATTCAAAGTGATGATAGCAGGACACTCACCCTGCCCTGAGTTGACCCCCGAACTATTGCAATTTTGGTGTACCTTAACCTGGTTCTGTAGAAGTAACCTTTGGGGGATTTGATGTTGTATGTTGTTGCCTCTTCATGATTACTTTTGTAATTAATGACTCTCATATCAAAGATGGCCACCAGTCACCATTTTTCAAAATGTGTTCAATTTGGTGATAACTGTTGAATTAGCATGTTACATTCATATGCTGTTTATAGACTTGTCTAGGAGCCAGGTTCTTGTACATGTCACCAATACTAAATGGCAGAAACATTTTTTTTTTCAGTTACATGGAGTGCAGGGTGTGTCAGGTTACATCAGGTGACAAGAGGGGTGGTGGGCAGTGTGAAATTTGCCATCCTGGCATGTTTAAGGACATCAAGACAACATATCTTGCTGTAAGATGATGATGTATTGATATAGTCAACATGAAAAGTAATATATTTTTGAAGAAAAGATTAATCATACAATTGCAAAATATTTACAGTTATGTAATTACATTGCTGCTACTTTATATGCTTGTGGCCTTGGGGACTGGTGGAGGTCGGAGGTGACCAATTAATGGGTTATGGCAAAGGTGATGACATGAAACTTATACACACTGCAGGCTGCAGCACAAAGCAACATATTTCCATAACCAGTCCAGTAGTACATAGCTAGAAATAAGGTTTAACATACACACCCCAGCAATCATACTGAGTTGAAAGTTGTTTGGGGGCTCAGAGTAAATTCCACCTTTTCAACTTCCAATTCCACATCATCCAAGAAGCACCCTCACAGTCTTCAAGACTGGAGTTCTCAACAGGTGGGAATTCTCTCAACATTGCTGCCTCATTCACCCCACTGCCGGTGGCTGCCTTACTCAAGGGATTGTCATCATCCTCATCACTAAGACACAGTTTCTGTGGCAACACCACTGACATCACTGTGTTATGCAGAAAGTGCCTTTCATTCATTCTGATGAATGTTAGCATGGACACATTCTTGGGTGACAAATTGGTCCTACGCTTACTCACAATTGCCCCAGCCGCACTAAACACTCATTCCACAGTGACACTGGATGGTGGGCAGCTCAGGTATTTCACAGCAACTGATGTTAGTGCTGGCCATTCAGTCATTTTACTGCTCCAGTACAGCAGTGGCTCATCATTAATGGCAAGGTGCTTTGGGTCCCTCATGTAGGCCTGCACCATTCGTTCTGCTGCCAAGTCCAGCTGCCTCATCTGTCTCCTCCTCCTTTCCCTCCAATCTTCCTCCAACCTGAAGGAGAGACATCCCAAATGGGATTGCTTGCTGTTTCTGCTCTGCCTTGCCCATTTTCTCTGACTGTGTTCCTGTGAGCCGCTAGTGGTGGTAGCAACACCCGTTTTTGATGCAGTGCATGGATTTTTCATTTTGCAGCATGTACCAATCTAATGAGGTTCTCTGTCAACTGCTGTACTCACTGACTACCTCCTTCAATTATAGAGGGCAGGCCATGTTTGTACCGTGGATACAGCATGGTGGCGATTGCAAACTCAGCTAACTGTAAACTGCCAGATACATGGGTATTTGTGTCCAGCACATGGAGCATGTGATCCATTATATCACAAGTGCTATGACCCCCACTTGCCTCTGTCTGGTGTTGCACAATCACTAGTGTCTGCCTCAGCACACGTATCAGAGGTATGGACTGACTTATGCAAGCAGTGTCCTCACTCACTGCCTGTGCAGCATGCTCGAATGGATGGAGAACGCGATTAGCCCATCAATTTGGTGCCACTTTCTGTTGTTTGAGTGATGGACACTGCAGCACTGTCATGAGTGGTGTGCAGCAGCAGGAATTCTGACACAGCCTTATACTGTTCATACAGCTGGTCAAGCATGTACAGTGTGGAGTTCCACCTGGTGACAACGCCAAGCTTCATCTAGTGCTGAGGCAGATTGTTATTACACTGTAGCTCACGAGATGGTCACGGCCTTTGCAGAATGGGCAAAGTGGACACAGATGTGATGGGTAACAGTAACCATTTCCTTAATGTCCACGTGGTTGAGAAACTGCTGAACAAAAAGATTAAGGCAGTGTTCCAGACAGGGCACTCTGAAAAAACATCATCACTAATGCACTTCACTACTTTGGAGCCATTATCACTTGAGATGAATCCTGCAATGAGTGACTCTGTGTGTAGCCACCCATCAGTCTCGTTCAGCAGAACATTAAGCATTTTGCAGCTGTGTGCGAACCTGTGACACTTGTCATAGTCAGGGTTGCATGCTCCGAATACCAGGTGTGTTGCTACCACCACAATTTTGCTTCATGCATGTTTTGCCAGGCTCAAAATCAAGTACAGCAACAGGCAACTTTTTATTTTTATTTTATTTATTTATTTACTGTATAATCGGAATTACAAAGTGTGCTGTTATGCACAAATATGAACTTTCTGCTGTTTGTCCACTGGTCCACATATCCATGCTAAGATGGATATATTTTATGCACTATGCTTCAATGCATGTCTAATGTAATCAGCAACTCTACTGTTCAGTTCTGGCATGGCACACTTACTAAAATAGGTTCACGGTGGAACTTGCCATTTGGGACAGGCACAGGCCATCAACCTGAGGGAAACCAGCATTCTCTATGAAGGAGAATGACAACAGATCAATGGCCAGTATTTCAGCAGTGGCAGCATTTAGCTCTCATGCAGCAGCATGATTAGGTGGGTACTTTGTCTGCTGCTCAAGGATGGTCTTCAGAGTGGGCTGCATCTTTGGGGCTGTCCGACCACAATGCTGTACTTGTGTCAGCAATGATTTTCTTTAGAAGTAACAATTGACTCTTGGCTAGGTGGTGGAGATCACATGAAACCAGCTACAGTATTTAGGTTGCTTGTGGGTGTAGGTGTGGTGTACTTTTAAGACTTGTGGGATTGGGACTCACACTGCCATTGCTATGCCCACTACTAGAGAGAAAAGGATTGCTCACTCTCTTCCTCCAACACTGATCCACTCTGCCCTCCCTCCTCATGTTCTCACTCTACTATATGCACCTTGATACCAACAGCTCTGGCATTCATCTGGTGTTGATGCCATCTCAGCAGGTGCTTGTTTTCCAGGTGGGCGGTTGGCCACCAGTGCCTATGTGGCTTCCCTTTTCCCCAACTAACATGGGCTTGACAAAGTTGGCATATTTCTGTGGACTCATTAGCTGGATCTAGCACATAAAAGTCCCAAACTAGGGACTTTTACCTCTGGACTTCAGATGCTTCTTGTACTGGGATGATTCAGAAACAGGAGAGAAAGTGTGTATTTTTTGAGCTGCTAACATGACTTCCATAACACTACTTTTGGGAGGGGTGGTTACTTGACTGCTTGGAGGTGTGTTTACAGGCTTGGTGACAGACTGACCCACCATGGGCTGTACATGTAAATGACCACATCACTCTTAACCTTTTTAACTCAGGCTCCCAATGTGGGATCATCCCAGTCATCATCATCATCACCACCAATCGTGATGATGTCCTTGTCTCCTCCTCCTCCTCCTCCCCCATCACTGTCTTCTTGGAGGACAGCACCTTTTCTTTCTACAACTATCTCTGGGGCTGACAATCCTTATCTCCAGGACTATCAGACTCTTGTTGAACATTATAATCACCAACTTCTGCAGGAACATGGACAGTCTCACTGACAAACTTATTATCACCCTCCTCTGAGTCCTGGACCACTGTTCCTGTGTTGGTGTCAGTACTTCCCTTATTCTCACTGTCAGCATCCCCCACTAGCAAGGCTGCAACAGTTTGAGCTTTAAAAAGTAAGACACAGGTATGCCTGACCCAGTTCAGCTACTAAGAAACACACACAGGAAAAAGGGCACAAGTGGCACACTTCAAATACAGATCACCTGTGTCTCTCAGTCTCTGGACAAATAAAGTACTGTAATGTGTTATGTTACTCAGTACCACAATTTGTTTTTTATATGTGGGCAGAGACAACCACAAAACAGCAACAAAGGAAATTAGTACCACACAATATGTTAGTAGTCTGATGGGAGGGATCAACAAGAAATGTCTTGAAAATGACCATTAGTATATACTGTTTTATAATTCATGCATCAATGAGACAAACAATACTGTAACAGAAAAGGGTAATGTATGTAAGTTAACTAAACCAAGAACACTGTGCACTGTGCAAAGTCAAGCTCCAGCAATAACATACAGGGGAATAATTCAACAATGTAGTGCGACTGTAATAGTCAAGTTCAAGTGATTGAGCAGGATTACTTTACAACTATTGATTTTACAATTTTAGTAACACACAAGTTAACTCCAGCTAACAGAACTAACCACAAAAATATAAAAAGAAAGGATCAGCTCTGTGTGTTTAAATCTTAAAAATTCAAAATCAATTCACAACTAAAAGCGGAAGAATGGTATATATATAACACAGCTAAAAGTGGCAGAAACTCTCTCAAACAGGACAAAGAAACTTTTCAGAGTAAATAAAATTGCAAGATATAACAAAATTAATAAGAAATAACAGTAAATAGATAACTCTCAATTATGAGTAATATACCAATCTGCTTGGCTAGAAATAGCCTGCACTGCTTTTCACTCCTACCCTACCCCACGCAACTCTTTCAAAGACAACTGAGAAAAGTAAACCTAATTCAAACCACGTATTATACAAAAATTCACAGAATTAGAAAATGTCCCCTAGTACCAGGAACTACCAGCACAGCAGCACTAGGAAAACCTTCATATTTTGCAGCAATGAGCTCTCAAAATAAGTTTTAGCTATGTTTTCAAAGGTTTTATTGGCTCTGATGCACCACAACACACTGCTCTCTGACTCACCATGCAGCAGAATGAGATGAAAAACTACACATGACTTTTGGCCTATTTACCCACAATGCATGGCACATTTTGCCTTTGTACTCAACATTTCACTGGCAAAATCAAATGTTTTAGCTTGTACCCACAAGGTGAAATTTGGATCAGCAATGGGCAAAATTGTCATGGTAAGTGAAATTTCACCATTACATGAAATCAAGAAAATGGGCAAACTTTCATTTTGCATAGGTGAAAATTTTATATATTTGCAGAATTACATGAAAAATTTTGCCAGGCAAAATATTTAAATTTCACACAACACTAAAGGAGAGCAGGATGGGTGCCATTTGTTGGGTGAGGGAGGGGTTATTTTCCAACATTGTGGGTTGTAAGCAAGTGACCAAGGTTGGAGCACCCAGTGGCCACAAACATTTTTATATATAATACTATGCTTCCAATATATCAGGAAGGGTTTCATAGTGGGTATACAACACCAAGGCCGGATCCGTGTTGAAAACATTAAAAAAGGGTAGGTTTTCTTTCTCATTTGAGATTGACTAGAAGCCAAATATGAACAAAAACAAAAGTTAATTTTGGGTATTTGGTAGGAGACAAATACATCAGTTTTAGTTTCTATGGCTGCTATGGGTATAGCTCTGCAGACATCTTGTGATCATTGTAGAGAAAAGGAGTTTACCAGATGGACTTTAAATAGTGGAGGTGAACAACAATCACTGCACCTCTGCCGCACTATTTTGCCCATCTGTACCTGTGGAACATGGCACTCATCCGCCATGCCCAAGATGGCCATGGGAGTTTTCTGCACATACATGATGACTCACACATGTGCACTGAACTCTGGTGGCATGGCAGCATAGTCCATCCTACCCAAGGGCACAGGGTGACAGGGACCTCCTGCTGAGAACCCATTACCCCCACCACCACACACACACCCCTCACTCAACTGAACAGGTCCTAGTGTAAAGATCCATTCTCCAATTGAAGATACATCTTGCTGCTGGAACCACTGATTACTATATGAGAAACTAAGGTAAGTGTGGTTCAATGTATTTCAATGGGGTTTTTAACTTTGGTGCATATCTTTACGCTTTTTCATATTTTGACCCCAAATTTTCAACATGGCCTTTTTCAGACCCCACATCATGAACAGTGTCAGTGGAATTATGCAAGTCCATTTTTTGGTTGTTTGGTGAAATCACCTTTCAGTCATTATTTGAAGAATTTTACCACACTTGTTCATAAGGTGGGCTCATAAGAAGGGTATCTTGAATTTCTGGACTCAAAATATGTAAAATGGCAAAGTTATCTGTATACTGTACACTGACATTTTGCTACCCCACTCATAACTTTGGTAATTTTAAATATTTGATCCCAGTCTTTCAACATAGCCTTTTATTACACCACTTTATGAACGTGACAGCTGTCATTCTTCCAATCCTGCCAAAGCAGTCTTTTGACTCGTGGTATGGAGCTAAATAACGCTGAAGCAAGGGTCACATTTTGCAGGGGATTTTGAAAGATTCAGTAATGCATACAAGAGATGATGTAATAAGAAAGCTATGCTGACAATTCAGTTCTTTTTGTCTTACAAATGGAAGTGCATCCACAGCAACATATATACACTACCGGTCAAAAGTTTTAGAACACCTCCATTTTTCAGTTTTATTGAAATTTAAGCAATTCAAGTCCAGTGAATAACCTGAAATGGTACAAAGGTAAGCTGTAAACTGCTAGAGGTTAAAAAATAGTTTAGGTTAGCAAAACTGCTGTAGAGAAATTGCAAAGAAAGCCAAGGTGTCAGTGAGTACAGTTTCCACACCATCAAAAGGCACTTGGAAACTGGAGGAAACTCTGACAGGAAGAGGTCTGGCAGACCCAAAGCCACAACAGAATCAGAAGACAAGTTTCTGAGAGTCAACAGCTTGCATGATAGGCGGCTCACAGGACAACAGCACAGAGTGACTGGTACCCTGAACCAAAAGGGCTACCACAGCATTTTGCAGCACCATGCAATACCCTCTGGTCTATGCCTAGTTGGTCAGGGGTTCATCCTACAGCAAGATAATGACCCAAAACATACCTCCAGGCTATGTCAGAACTACCTTCGAGGAAAAGAACAAGACAGTAGGCTTCAAATCATGGAATGGCCAGCACAGTCTCCAGACTTAAACCCCATTGAGCTGGTTTGGGATGAACTGGACAGAAGGGTGAAAGCAAAGCAACCTACAAGTGCAACACATTTGTGGAACTTCTGCAACAGTGTTGGGAAGAACTTCCCGAACAATATTTGATGTCCATTGTAGGAAGAATGCCACGAGTGTGTTCAGTGTTACAGTATATCTGCAAAAGGTGGCTACTTTGATGAGTCAAAAATTTAGATTAATTTTTGTTAAACAAAATGATTCTATGATTTCTTTTATCTGCAATTGTTTATTTGTTCTATGCTTTAATTTCAGAGTACATTGAGACATTAACTCATGAATTTCAATAAAACTGGAAAAATGGGGGTTTTCTAAAACTTTTGACCGGTAGTATATATATATATATATATATATGTATGTATATATATATATATTATAGTGGCACAGTAATGCCACTTTAGTTAGGGTTGAGGAGCCATTTACATGTTAAAACCCAAATGTTAATAACTTTGTAACTGTTTGACAAATTTGCCTGAAATTTGGAATACACAATCAGGACACATATGCCTTGGGATCTGCCAAGTTGTGTACCAGTCGCATATATAGCTGCGAGTTATTAAGGTGATCTGTGCACACATTTACACTTTTCTGAAATTTTACTGTCGCCTACAGGTTGCATGGTTTGAGCGACCATTCCAAAATTTTCAGGGAACATATGGTGGGTCCCCGATGTCCCTTTGAAGAGTTCATGAAAAATATTTAACGGTTCAAAAGTTATTCAAAAACAAGTTCCTATTATAAGTCAATGGGAAAAGTTAACAAAAGTTTGACAGTGTCGCAATGCAGTTTTTACTTTCACAAATGGCCCTTTTACTGTCACAAATCTGCCATTTTGTTTTCAAGTTAGTGATAAGACAAATGCTTGACATTTAAAATTGGGACCATCTAGCAACCTAATTCTTTTTGTATTCACCTAGTCAGACCCTGAGGATGCTAGCCATGTCTTTATTTTGGGATGAACACCACCATGTGCGTCACCCTTTGCATTTTCATTTGTGCCTGCTTTTGTGTTGTTTTAACATTTCTGTCTACACTACCATTTTCCTTTCTGTTTAGCTTTCCAGTCATCATGCGCGACATTATTTTTGGCGCTTATGGGCACAATGTTACTATGTGAAAAGACATCATGTATGGATCAAGGGCCCTGCCGCTGTATTATATTCACTATTTCTCATTATCATTCTCAAAAGAAGGGAAATTAGAGGCAAAAATCCTTTGATGCATTAGTTAGGGTTGTTCCACACTGACAAAAGAGAGGAAATTTGGTGTTAGGTTGAAAGCCCCTTTGCCCCCTGCCCTCACCCTAACTGGCATCGGGTGCGATTAGGTTGTCAGTCCCAACTCTCATCCCATTCTCCCACACCTCTGCTTTTCACACAAGTATCAGTGAGTTGTGGCCGAATAACTGTAATGTGCAATCGATGGTTGGGGGTGTGGGCAGGGAAGCTTTGAGGCTTTCAACCCTAACACCAAATTTCCTCACTTTTCAGTGGAATAACTTCTAACTAATGAATTAAATGGAGTTTTTGCCTCTACTATGTATGTATATATATATATATATATATATATATATATATATATATATATATATATACATATATATATATATACAGATATATAGATTTATAAATATATATATATATATATTCATGGCAAAAACTCTGTTTAATGCATTAGTTAGGGTTGTTCTACAGTGACAAAAGTGAGGAAATTCAGTGTTAGGGTTGAAAACCTAACTGAGCTCTCCACCCCCACCACACCACCACCACCACCACCACCACACACACATGCATACATACATGCAAGTAGGGGAAGGACCAAGGCAACACAACCAATCATACACAACCAGCAGGAGGTGTATATATGCTGCATAGCAAGTAGGTAAGAAATCTAACTTCAGCTGGCAGTAGCAAAACGATGTACCTCACTTTGTTTTTGAGTTGTAGGTAAAAGGCATCATGGGTGTCGTGAATGTTAGTTTGTCATGCTTAAGTATTTTAGCATGAAAGCAGGAAAAGGCAGATCTGTGGGACTTGGGCTTGACACCCTGCAAATTTCAGCGAGGAGCCAACCATTTGGTTGCAGGATGATGGCAAAGATGTGCAGTCATGAGGTGCATACTGCTGCAAAATACTCCGAAACATGAAAGCATAGCAAACAGAAGAAACGGAAGTGTTGCATTTGCAACAGCATATAAAATAGTGTCCATAATCTTTCACAAACAGAAGACACAACAGTGTCACATTTGCAAAAGTATGGGAAATAGTGTCACAAAGACCAAAGTGACACAAATGCATATCACAACACTGTGACATTAGCAAAAGTGATTTTCCAAAGTATATCAGGGAATGTGCAAATCCTGTTTTGAACTTGTGAACCCCAAAATATCATATGTGTTCTGTGTGTTATGTGTTGGTGGCAGCGTGGCCCAAGATGTCCAGTTGTGCATAGAGATATGTATTTTGTGGCATGGAATGCCTGGGATCAGAGTTAGTAGTGACAACCCCATGTGGGAGCCTGATGGGAGCATGGGTGTGGTTTTGTGGTTTCATAGTTGAAAGTTAGTTCTGTCACCTGCTGCTGGTGTGTGATTGATCGTGTTGCCTTGGTCCTTCCCCTACTTGCATGTATATGTATTTGTGTGTGTGTGTGTGTGTGTGTGTGTGTGTGTGGTGGTGCTGGGGGTGGGGAATGCTCAGTTAGGGTTTCCAACCCTAACACCAAATTTCCTCATTTTGCTGTGGACTAGCCCTAACTGATACATTAAACCAGTTTTTTGCCATGAATTTCCATTCTTTTGAGAAGGGCACTATAAATAGTGAATGGAATGTAGTAATGGTAACGCAAATGCAAGCTGAAATGGAATGCACATGGTGACGAAATGTAAACGGTAACGCAAACAGTAAGAGAAATGCAAGTGCAACACGTTAATGAAAACAGAAATGGTAACACAAATGCTAATAGCAACAGAAACACAAACGTTAATGAAAACGGTAATGGAAATGCTAATGCCAAGTGAAATGCAAATGGTAACAAAAATGCAAATGGTAAGAGAAACGCAAACAGAAATGCAAACGGTTGTGGTAAGAATAACAATGACGCCAAAGGAATAGTAACACAAACAGAAGTGCAAATGGAAGTGCATACGTAAAGGCTAATGGTACACAGACGGTCACAGCACTGCAATTGGAAACGCAAACGCTTATGGTAACACCAACCATGATGCAAAGGAAAGAGAAATGCAAACAGAAGCATGTATGCAATCGCAATGGAAATGTACACGGTGACGCAAAAGGAAACGCAAACAAAACCAGCAATGGAAACGCAATGATAACAGTAACACAAATGCAAGTGCAATGCAAATGCAAAGGGTAACACACAGGGTACTGTAAACGGAAATGCTAAAGCAAATGGTAATGGAAACGCAAGTGGAAATGCTGACTGCAACAGTAATGCAAAAGCACACACTTTTCCCCCAAAAAGGTGCATCTAGAAGCACAGTGAATACAAAGAATGTATGCATAATAATGGCCCTCAGAGCAGAAATGAACACTTGAATACTAAATTGCTTATATGTCAGGAACTGTACGACATAGAAAAAAATTTAACTTTCATTATTTATGACTTTCCTGGCTAATTTTGCACTTAGCCACCCTATTGGGGCTGGAGCATTTTTCTGATGAGAAGTCTGTATCTCAAAACGTTTTCAAAATATGGGCCCTGAAATGCGTGTTGGACACTGTAATGTTAGCCTATGGGAAAAATCATCAACTTCGGAGTGCTGTAACTTTGCAGCTGTGTAATATTTTGCCACCAAGTCACCAAATGGCACATCTGTGGATTTTGGCTTTCTTCCTCCAAATTTCAGCCCAAAAGACCAAACGTTCTTTTGCAGCAGGGTGGTAAAGATTTACATTTGTTTTCTGCATAGTGTCGCAAAGTAGTGTCTTGATTTGCACAAAAGAAATTACAAAAGTGTAATGTGGGACACTACTTTGTGACACTACTGTTTACAAACATTTTAAAAGCATGTTTCTGGGTGTTTAACCCCCAAAAAGACATGGCTAGCATCCTCAGGACTCGACTAGGTGAACATAGCATGAATTGTGTCCCTAGAGGGTCTCTACATTTAAATGCCAAGCATTTCTGTGACCACCAACTGAAAACAAGATGGCAGATTTATGACACTACAGGGGTCATTTATGACACTAAAAACTGCATTTGAGACACTTTCAACTTTTTGTTAACTTTTTCCCATTGACTATCATGAGAAACTTGTGTTTTGAATAACTTTTGAACCTGCTTAAAATTTTTTCATGATATCTTCAAAAGGCACACTGGGGACCCAGGCTGCATGTTCTCTGAAGGTTTCAGACTAGTCACGCAGACTGTGCAACCTGTAGGCAAGCAAAGAATGCACAAATTGTATAATTACTGCATTCTCTAGTGCTAAGTAGCTCCACAACCGTATATCTGACCATTATGAGACTTGGCAGATCCAGAGATCTATGGCACCACACTGTGCCTGCCAACTTTCAGGAAAATCCATCATATGGTGGCAAGGTTATTAAGCTGCCAAATTTCAGAGTTTAACCTTAAATGGGGTACTCAACTCTAACTATAGTGGCACTACTGTGCCACTATAATAAACTATATATAATATATTAGAGGCAAAATGTTATTTAATCCATCAGTTAGTTATTGCTACAGTGACAAAAGCAAGGAAATTGGTATTGGGTTGAACTTCTTGACCTCCAGCTCACCCTCATCTGGCATCAGGCACATTGGGCATCGGCCCCAACTCTCACCCCATCACATGTGTAAAGAAGCTGAGGAATAAGAGAATGGGATGAGAGTTAAGACCAATGACCCCAACGCACACCCCGATGCCGGTTGAGGGGTGGGGTTGAAGGGGTCCAAGGAGGGTTTCAACCCTAGCACCAAATTTCCTCACTTTTGTCACTGTGGAATAACTCTAACTGATGCATTAAACAGAGTTTTTGCCTCTAATTTCCTTCTTTTGAGAATGATGACAAGAAATAGTGAAAGTAATGCAGCGGCAGGAGCACGGGTAGTAACAGGAACAGCAAGCAAAACAAAAGTGCCAGCAGTGGCGCATATGGTAACGGAAACCTAAATGGTAAAGGAAACATTAATAGAAACTGAAGCGCAAAGTGATGCCAAGGAACAGTGACACAAATGGAGATTGAAGCATGTGCAAAAATGCAACTGGTAATGAGAACAGTGATGGCAGTGGTATTTTAAATGGAAATGTTATATGTCACAGCAAAAGAACACAAAGGGAACAGAACGAAATGCTAACGCAAGCGCACACGTGAACGCAAACTGTAACATGCAGAGGCACGGTACTACAATTGTAAATGTCAGTGGTAAAGTTAACATGAAGAATAACTCCAAACGAAACAGAAACGGAAACAGGAAAAGAAGCGCAGACGGAAACACAAACCAAAATGCGACTGGCACAGTACCACAATTGTAAATGCAAATGGTAATGGTAACTGTAACAATAACAGCAAAGGAAACAGAAATACAAAAGTAAATGCAAGTGCATATGGAAACACAAACTGTAATGCTTCACGGGCACAGTAACGCAATTGCAAAATGCAAATGGTAACAGTAACAGCAAGGAAGATGCCAAAAGAAAGAGAAACAGAAATGCAGATGAAAGGGCTGCCAGAAACACAAATGGCAGTGCACACAGTGATGCAAACAGAAACAGTAGTGGAAATGCAAATGGTAACAGTAATAAAAATGCAAGCTAAATGAGAACGCTAAGGGTAATGTACACAGTGGTGTACACGGAACAGTAATGTAAATGGGACATAAATGCAAGTAGAAACAGTAACTGTAACAGCAACAGAAGTGCATACCCTGTTTTTGCTGAACAGGTGCATAGAGAAACACAAAGAATGTATGCATTGTAATGGGCACTGAAGCTTAAAATAAGCATTGAAGTACTTACTTGCTAATATCTCAGCAACCACACGATGTAGGAAAAAAATGTAAATGTTACAAAAATCATGAATTTCTGGCTATGTTTTTGCTATATGTTTTCACAGCAAAAATCTGTATCTCACATCCACAGTGTGTCAATCACCAAGGCGTATAAATCAGAGTGCGACCGCACACCTCAGAGTGATATATCTACTATATATATATATATATATATATATATTCATTGCAAAAAAAACTTAATGCATCAGTTAGGATCGATAGCACATTGACAAAGTTCTGGAAATTGATGTTAAGACCACCTACACCCCACCTACCCTCCATGCCAGCAGACATTGGGGTGTGCCATGGGGTCATCAGACCCAACTGTCACCCAATTCTATGCATAAACAAGCTGACATGCTACAGTATAGGAGAATGAGAGTTAGGCATGATGACCCTGATGGCACACCCCAACATCTATTGTTGGGTGGAGGGTGGAGGGGATAGGGTGCAGTGGTAGGGTGGTAACCTTAACATCACATTTCCATACTTTTGTCACTGTGC
This sequence comes from Neoceratodus forsteri, assembly GCA_016271365.2. Lineage (NCBI taxonomy): Eukaryota > Metazoa > Chordata > Ceratodontiformes > Ceratodontidae > Neoceratodus > Neoceratodus forsteri. Next base: position 286,454,119 of record CM028135.1, on the reverse strand, counting down.
TAGCAACCCTAACTGATTCATCAACTAAGTTTTGCAATAAATTTCCTGCTTTTTGAGAAAGTGTCATATAACAGGTAACTGTCATGTGTTTGTGGGTATGCAGGCCCCGGCTCGTGCTCCTTCACAGTGCCCATTTTGTGTGTAATGGAATGCATATGGAAGCGTGGGCCTTTGGGGCCTTCACTCACTTACATATAAATACGAAGCCATACAGCAGCCCCACAGTACTGAAAAAGTAACCTTGTAACATTTATTTGGCAATATCTCAGTAACTCTAGCAACTATGGAAAAAATTCTACTGCAGGTGTAATCATGACTTTGAAACCTCCATGTGTGCTTAGTCCACCTAAGCTGGTAGTAAAAAATCCATATCTCAAATTGTTTCTGAGATATGAGCACTACAATGTTATCCTATGGGAAATTTCTCAACTTTGGAATGCTGTAACTATTGAATGTTTTGGGACCAAACCACCAAATGTCACATCTGTGGGACCAGGGCTTGCCACCCTGCCAAATTTCTGCCAAAGAGGGCAGTGGGGAATCTGTTTCAAAGCACCTTGAAGCAGTGTCTTGTATGCCTGTCCCAAGGGTTTATATTATTGGGCATGACCATAAATGTAATAAGTCTGTCCCTGCCCCCTGGCATCTCCAGCAATTATCTGAATCTAAAAGCTTGGCTTTGATGAGCACAGCAGGGGTATAGTACCAGACATGTGATATTTTGTTTTGTATTAATCTGGACTTTGCATCAGTCAGTCAAAAAGTGTATCCTTCCACGCCTGATTCCAAAGATGTGATAGAGATGGGGCACTTCAGCATTGTTTCCCATTTGTGTTTAGCCTTTCAGATTGAGGTGGGAGGGTTTCTCTCAATTTGACATAAATAGGCCCTGCTAATCCCCAAGATGTTGTATCCAATTAGATAGGACTGATGTGTCATTCAGGAATAAGGTAATGTGTTGATAGTGGCTCTAAGTTGGAGAAAATGCCAGAGTTCCAAAGGAGTAAGACCCCACGCTTGCTGGAGGGATTGAAATGTGTTAAGGGCATGAACATGTTGATCTATTAGGTCTTCGAGCTTATGAATACCCCTAACAGCCCTGGATTTCCAATATATCCAGCTGCCCTCTATTGTAATAGCAGAATTCTGCCAGAGGGGCATGTGAGAGGGTGGCAGGGTGTTCATCTTCAGCTTTTTGTGAGTGGTCGCCCAGTTAGATATGGACACTTCTACAATTGGTGAGGAAAGGGATGTGTTTAAACAGGTGGGTGGATGGGACTTGAGGGTCCTACAGGATAGCTTAAGTGAGACAGGATAAAACATTTTGGTGATATCTAACTCAATTTGGATCCATTGTGGGAGAGAGACACGATAGGATGAAACCATTTAACAGTTTGTGCTAAGAGGAATGCTTGCCAATACCCTTCAATCCAGGGAAGTTCCATCCCCTAGGTTCCAGTGTGCTCTTAGTTTGGAGAAGCTATACCTGGTTTGGATCCTTCCCAAAGAAAGCCTCTGAAGGCTCTGTCTATGGGCGAGTGCCATTGTTTGGGCAGAGGGATAGGGATATGCATGAGAAGGTAGAAGATCTTGGGGTGAATACCATTTCTGTGGTCTCAATTTTACCCACCAAAGTAAGTTTGAGAAGTTTCCATCTTTCAAACTCTACTCTGATGGATGTCAAAAGCGGTTTTATATTGGCCTGCCATAGTGTGTCAGATGAAGGGTAATGGTTATTCCTAGGTATGTTATTCCCTTCAGAGCCCACAGTACTCCACTGGACTGTGCCATCTGTTGGGTACACCTATCATTCAGGGGAGAAGTTCAGTTTTAGTTTGGTTCAGCTTCAGCCCAGAGTACTGAAAAAGGAGTGCAGTTGATGCAATAAAGTGGGGTATTGAGTGTGGTACATCCATCAGGGGAGGAGAAGATCATCGGCATACATAAGAGATTTATATTCTGTGGGTCTTACTTTAATTCACCTAATTTCAGGGTGATCTTGAATAGCACTGGCCAGAGGTTCTACAGCCATTAAATAAATACTGTAACCCTTTCATGAACAATCTCCTTGATTTTGCTGGCTCCACAAGGTATCACTTACCTAGGATACAAATTTTGCCCAATCTAGATAAGATTTGGGAAATTAATCTTCATCCCTTACTGAGACATTAAAGCAAATTTAACCAAATGGAAAAATTTAAACTTATCTCTTCCTGGTAAAATAGCCGCTATAAAAATGAACGTTAACCTAAAATTCTTTATTTGTTCGCTTGCATCCCACTTAAAATCTCTCCTCGTCTCCTTCACAATATTGACAAAATTGTAGGAGACTTTTTATGGAAGGCCACATACCAAGGTTTAACCATATTAAATTACGTTCTCATTGGTCTCAAGGTGGTTTCGACTACCCTGGTTTGTGGCCTACCTTTGGGCATTCAAAGTCTCACAAACTATTAAATGGTTTTCTAAACCTAATTATAATGTACCATTATGGCTTGACATGGAAGCTTCCTATCCCCAGGACAGGTCCCTAATAGCTTTATATATTTTACCTCAACCTCTAAATTAAGAAAACATCCCACAAATAATGTCCTATTCATTACTGGTTTAGAATGCATAAATGGCTTAAACCGATCCTACTCCCATATCTTATACACCTATTTGGGGAAACCTGAAAATCACTTTAGGAACAAACCAATATACTGCAACTCTTGGAAGCATAAGAACATACTATTTCTGAATGATATCTTGATTGATAATGGTAATATGCTAAACTCTTCAGTAATCTACAAACAAAATGGAATATTCATAGAAAGGAAGTTTGAAATGTCTACAGATTTGTTCTGCTATACTCCTTATTATTCAACAAACCAACAAACCACTGTTAACCTCCACATACATTAATATATGGATTAATACCTCTTTGGTTTAATCAGTAAAATCTATAAACAAATCAGAGATGTATTACCGACCAATCTCTCTTGCTAGGAATAGATGGAACCTGGCATTAAAGGATAATATATCTGACTCCATTGGGATGAATGCTGGAAACTTTGCCATAATATCTTTTAAAGATATGCATAGCATGCTTATTCAATATAACATTTTACATTTATGGAATAGAACCCCTTTCATGTACACAAAATAGGTTTACTACCCTAGCAACAACTGTTGGCGTTGTAATTCACCAAAGGCGATCTTTTACATATACTATGGTCATGTAAACCAATATCTAAATTATGGCAATCTATTCATAATTTAGTCTCTAAAATCATCGGTCATCATATCCCATTCGAACCTAAATTCTGTTTACTAGGAGTTATAAATAAAACTATAAAACTAACAAAATATCAGCATAGATGGTTAAAGATTATATTTATGCAAGTTAAGAGATTGGTTCTAATGCATTAGAAGTCTCAATTAATACCTACTTTGACTGACATTCTGAATAATTTAACCTATACTGCCTCTTTGGAATGACTTTCATACTTGGCACTGGACCCGACTTAATGAATTCCATCTCTGTTGGCAGGACTATTTAAGCTTCCTCCAAACACGTAGGTGATATACACCATCAGACTCTAACCAGGTATTACCTCATATACTAATACTTCTGTATAATATTCCTTTCATGCAGCTCTTTTGTTGATTATAAAATTGATGACTATCTTAATTTGATTTCTTACTATCCTCTCATCTCAGTACAGGTATCTAACTACATATAGATTTAATCATACATACAAAATCTCTTCTTTTGAATGTAAGCTATACAATTATTATAATGTTAATTGTTATTATAATCAAGGCCACTGTTTTTGGTTTTACCGAAATTCCGTAAAATTCTGGAATTAGGGCTGCCTGAAGACCGTAAAAATTAAGATTTCATGGAATCTGGCATTTTCTATCAGATCAGTAAATCTATAAAACGTGTGTTTTTCTTTTTAATTCCTTCCTGTACTATTTTCAGTTTGCTTTATTTAGTGCTCTGTATATTAAGCCTTCTTTAATTCTGCTTATTCATGCACATACTAAAAGAATGATAGCAGAATCCCAGTAAAATCTGGAAATTAGAGTAACAATCACCAATGAAATTTCGAATCTTAAGTCTTGAAAATGGAATTTAATTGTTTTAATCACTGTAAATCAGTGGCCTTGATTATAATATGTTAAACATACTATTGCCTGCATTACATACTATAAAATGTACATCTCTATTTGTTTATGGTACCATGTACTGTATTAATTAATATGGATAAAAACTCAATAAACAATTTAACTTCAGAAAACAGAAGGGGGAGAGAGGGGCCATCCCTGTCTTGTTCCGTGTTCTAGTCAAAATGGGTGGAAAGAGTTGAATTTGTACTGACTCTAGTCAAAAACAGTGAATAAACAGCTTGAACTCTAGAGAGGAATTTTGTACCTACACCAAATCATGTAATAAACAAGTATAGGTAATGCCATTTGATAGAGTCAAACACTTTTCCAAAGTCCACTGCAATGGCTGCAGCTGGAGCGAAGGCGAATTAGAAAGATGGATAAGGTTCATAAGGGTCCTTAAGTGGTCCAAACTGTGATGCCCAGGGATAATTCCTACCTGAGAGGTGTACCAGACTTGACAATAGTGGGCTGGGTCAAGCTGCCAACATTTTTGCGTATGTCTTACTGTCTATGTTAATTAAAGATATAGGATGGTAGTTAGCCAGATTGGTAGAGTCTTTACCTTTTTGGGAATAACTATAATTGTGGCTTCTCTTAGGATGGGGAAGAGTACCATGAATCTCTTTTCTTGGAAAACTTCATTGAGACAGGGGGTAATGATAGGAGCTAGGGCTTGATAAAACCCCAGTATCCCCATCATTTCTAGGGATTTCCTGCTTTAAGGGTGCGAATGGCATTGGACACTTCTTCAGGGAGATAGGGAGGTCCAGGAGTTATGCCTGTTAGGGTGATATCTTAGGGAGCTGTTGTGATTGTAAAAGGGTTGTGTGTCTTTATTTAACCCAGTATAGATTCATAGGATAATTATAAGTTCAAGGGTGTAAACCCATTTATGAACTTGCTGCCATTAAACTGATGGCAGACATTGATATTTCCTAATACCCATATACATATCAAGATTATATTTAAACTCATCTAAATCTGCACTATTAACAACAGCAACTGGTAAGGAATTCCAGAGTCATGGGCATCTTTGCGTTACAGAATTATTTCTTTTAGTTGTATAGTTTATCTTAGTTAGCAGTTTTAGATAATGTGACCTGGTATTCTTAGTATTATCAGCATATTGTCGACATAATGTCTCAAACAATACAGTATTTCTAGTGGCCCTATACATTAAGCAAAGGTCACCCTTATTGCTCTATATTCGAGTGAATAAAGGCCTAAGGACTTCAATCTATCCTCATAAGAATAGTTATCTAAATTTTGATGTTTTTGACAGTCTCCTTTGCACCTTTTCAATAGCTGTTTTAGTGCCTATAGAAGTTGGTCCACAAAAGGCAGAGCAGTAATCAATATGTGGTCAGACCAGACTAGAAAATCAGGGAACAAGTACTTCGCTTCTAGACTTTTAATATGTTTAGAAATACAAGTCGAAATACCGGCATACTTCTTTATTGTTTAATTTGTATGCGTAGAAAATTTCAAATCATTGGTTATTATTACTCCCACATCAATTTCACTTTCAACTGTTTGTAATACAGTATTATTCAGCATGTAAGTTGCAAGTTTATTGTTGGAACCAAAATGCATAACCTTACATTTATCTACATTAATGGTGATTTTGTGCTGTTCTGCCTAAATAGATAGGTTGTTCAGATTGTTTTGTAATTCCATTATTGAATTCATATTATTAGTAATACAACCAATCTTGCTGTCATTGGCATATTTGTTTATCCAAACCTCACCTGAAGTTTGCATAGTAGATATTAATATATTGAATAATACAGGCCCCAGGACAGATCCCTGTGGCACACCACTAGGGACCACTGATCTTCCTGAGGTAGAATCCTTGAATGTTACCCTCTGTTTTCTATCCTTCAACCAAGAATCCACCCATTGGATGATATGTGGGTCCAATTTGATTCTTATTAGTTGTTTTAAAAGAATATCATGCGACACAGTATCAAATGCCTTTTCATAGTCAAGATATATTACATCCACAGGTAGACCCCTGTCAAGTGTGTGACTAACAGGTTCAAAAAATGTATTGTTAGTTTGGCAAGATGTACCATATGCAAATCCATGTTCTGTAATATCAATACTTTATGTCACTAGAAGATGAGTCTTAATCTTTGTAGTAACAATTTCTCTATTAGTTTACCCACGCAGGAAGTAAGACTAATGGGTCTATAATTAATAGAATCCTGTCTACTGCCCTTTTGTGAATAGGAGTTCGCTGCAAGTTTCCAATCTATTGGTACTACTCATTCGTTAATTGATTTATTGAATAAACTTGCTAGTATTCCAGATAACTCAGTTGCCAAGTGTTTGAGAAAATGGGTGGTATATTGTCCAGTCCAGGAGAGGAATTATTTTTAATAGATTCTATTGCAGTGACAACATCCAAGGGAGTAAATGAATTTATGAAATTTGTACTATTGATCTTATCTAGTTGTATTTCATTTTTATTTTTAAAGACACTACAAAATATGTTATTTAATACCTCAGCTATTTCCTTTTCTTTGGTAATACTATCTTGATTTATTTGAAGAGGCCCAATTATTGGTGCATTTCTTTATAGAACCAATATAATTATAGAAAATTTTCTTTTTTTTTACTACTGATAGCTAAGTTCTCTTCTAATTTTGTTTAGCATTCCTTATTGCTTTTTCAGTTAATGTTGCTTTAGTTTTAAAATTAATCCACTTATCTAATGTAGGATGTTTTTATATCTAAGTTTTTTTATTTTATCAACGCTTAATTTTTGTGTTAAACCATAGTGAGTCCTCCTGTAACTATGATTATACTTTTTATAGGCTGGAACCCAATGTTGAATGCAAAATCCATTTTCTCCTAAATTTATTCCAAATATTTTCAGTGTTAAGATCGTTAAGTTCTGTTTTCCAGTCCCAAGAGATCAAATAATCCTTTATTTGGGCAAAATTAGCCTTATTAAAATTTTTCTTAACAGTAATTACCTTTGTTATGTTATGATAATATTTAAAGGACCAGACAATTATGTTATGGACACTATCGCCTAAAGGCATTAACGATCTTGGTGATGTATCAATATTCTTAATGTTTATAAATAGTAGATCAAGGATTGCATTCACCCTTGTAGGTTAGAGGACAATTTTTCCAGATCAGTTGAAGAGTAGCATTCAGAAGCCTTTCTTCAATGAGACCTTTCCCATGAAGTGAATTCCAACAAATATTTGGGAGGTAGAAACTCCATTATAATCAAATCATCCTTTGTACTTAGTTTTTCTAAAGTACTCATAAAGGCTTCATTGTCCGTGTTATCCAAATTAGCTGGATGATAACACAATCCTATAGTTACCCATTCCATTATAGTTTTAATTCGGACCCACAGTATTTCTGTTTTACCCCTAAATTTGCTGTATTTTAATTTCATAATAACTAATGTTTTCATTTACAAATAAGGTTATACCATCCCCTTAGTATGTATACGATTTTTAGAAAACTTTTATATCCTTTTTATCCTGCTCCGATCCAGGTCCTTAAACCAAGTTTTAGTTAATCCACATATATCTACCTGTTCCTCTAAAAGTAGACTTTGTAATTCACCCATTTTATTTCTCAAACTCCTAGCATTTAAAAGGATAATTTTGAATTCAGATGCATGTTCCACTGAATGGTTGTTATCCGTTTAGATACAATCTAACAAATATCATGTGTCAAATTTATATTCATAGTTACTGATTCTAACTTGCCTCAAGTGTACATAGATTCTCTTGATAAATACCCTTCCCATCTTGGAATCTGTTTAAAGCATTCTCAATGTATTTATTTAAATGTTTACCCAACAGAAATGAGCCTAATTTATTAGGATGTCGACCATATTTGCTGACAAGTTTCTGTCTATGTTCAAATTCTTCCAATCTGTTATTCAATCTATTTGCTGTTTAATACACCATGTAAGCAACCAGTTATTGATGTGTTTAATTTTACTGTGTTGATAGCTATCAGCTCTGGGTACTGGTAAAATTTCAGAAAAGTGAATTTACATTTTAGATCTGACAGTACATTAGTCATTCCTACATACTCCTGCTTAATACTTTGTATATTCTGACGAGAATATTGTTAACCCATACGGTATAATTACCAAATGGTTTTCACCTGCATTTGTGAGAATTTGCCCAGCCATCCTTGTGATATCTCTGATTTTTGCACCTCTAAAACAAGATAGCGTATGGTTGCTATTATCTGGGTTACATGACTCTATCTAATTGTTTAATGATAGAGTCCCCTAATACATAAATTTGCCTGGAGTGAGTTGAGTGATTTCCTTCCATATGTATTCAATTTTCAGAAATCACTTGTGATTGGGTTGATGAAATTAGATTATGAACAGTTCCTATACAGTTCAGTAAGGAACTATTATCAGGGACAGACAAAGGTGTATTATTGGTTCTGTTATCAGTGCCATTACTGACTTCATGTTCCCCACTTAATGGATCAAAGTGATTAAATAATCTAAAGTCAAATTGAGTTGCCTTTTCGCCTTTTTTGCTACTTTGTTGGTCTGAACCTGATACCAATCATTCTCTTCATTAGTTTGATCTAATTCTCTCTTGATCTTTTTTACAATGTAACCTTGAAGCCTCCATAGAATCTGTTACGATTTTATCATTAAAACTTAGAGTTCTCTGTTCAGGTAGACAAAGGTTACTAGCTACAGTCATTGAAAGTCTTCTAGATGTTTCCCTTTGATTTAGTTCTAATGCATGTAATCTAGAACTAAATAATTCAATTTCTTGGACTAAGTCCTCATTTTGTCTACATTTTAAACATTTAAATTCTGAATTATCAGGAACTGTAGAGTTAAAACAGAACATTAGACATGTCAAGCATTTTATGCCTACCCTACCTTCATGTGTGATGCTATTCATAAACATATTAAAACACAGTGTAGTACCAGCCAATATGTTAAATTTAAACTATATTTTGAGCTTACCGCTATATAGATTTAATTTAGCATTTACTCAAATCTGCAAACCACTGCAAAACATGCTAAATATGCACTGATGTGCCTGTCTTTGTGTGCGATGATGCACACTTACCTTGCTTGTGCTCACCCTGCTCATTGCAGAGCATTCTAATGTAGTGCTTACGTGACCCAGAAGAGCTCTCGTGTCACAGAGCAAAACTGTTATTAAAATATTACCCAAATCTCTTTAAATTGTGCACAAGTGTTTAAAAACACTCAAGCAGCAGTCCAAGTTGTCTTTTAATTAAGACTTTGCAGCCTGTCTGAGTATGTAATTCCTCAGCTTTTGTGGGAGACTCCCCAGAAACTACAGATTCCTCTTCCTGCCCTCCTATTTTGGGAAGCAGGGCTCCAAGTAAAAGCTAGTGGTACAACACAATATATGCTTTAAAAAGAAATTGAAACACAAAACTCAACAAAAGGTATATTTATGAGTCATTCTCTGATATGGCTGGGCCACTAATGTGACATTCTTGGTAAAAAAAGTTTAAGCAAGGTACTGCTCATAAGTATGCATTTGTAGTACTCACCCTAGAGGTTGATTATTGATAGTAAGAAGATAATGCTCTTTTCTTTTTTCAGATATTTAATGCTGCACCTCACCCACCAGCTCAGTGTCTCGCATGTGACATGTCCAACACTGCTCTGCATGTGTTGTTAGAATTTGTTTTCACAGATTCAACATTGTTGACTGTAAGAGTGACACCTAGCATATGATGTAACTGTATGCCATTTAATAATTATCATGTCCTGTTTTCTTGTACTTTTGCCATTTGCCTGTCCACCATTATTACTGCCTTTTAAATGCCTAATGTTTTTGTCACATCCTAAGGCTATAAACTAAAAAAATAAAAAGTACTTTGTTTGTTGACTAGACTGTTGTACTTTATTGGAGCACAATGTTTTTTCAAAGACTTGTTCAATACCACCAATGTTTTAAAAATTGTGAACGCATGTCACTATAAAAGTCACGCCGGGTTACATGGACACTCATAATCACCCAAAGTGATATTTTCTATTGAAAGTGTGTCCATACCAGGCAAACCTCATTTTTACTGGAATAATACCTCCCACAGATTAAACCCTAGCATTTTGTTGAAGCCATTATTTAAAAAGTAAAATAAAATGAGTCAGTGTCCTAAAGACACAATAGCTGTAATAGATAAAGTCTGTGATTCCCACTGAACTAGATTGTCTTTTACTTTTGTTAAGTCAGATACACAGAATTAAACTTTTATTGCAACCTCATCTTCTCATGGAGATTGCATCGCACCTGAGTGTGCCAGTACATGTCTATGCCAGGATCGATTGCTGTGCCCCTGGTTAGTTTTGTTACTAGACAAAGATCACAAACAATGTTTTATGGCTCAGTGTAATGGCTGTTTGGATTGCAAGAGAGCATAATAATGACTTGAATGGGTTATACGCCAGCCATTAGATGTCCAATGCCATGAGGTTACTTCAGGTGAGAACAGTTAAAGTATGTCAGGTAAGACCAAGGCTGATACGATTCATTTTCTTCAGTGCACTGACACAATACATGCTGAGGGATTGGACTTTGGTGCTCAACTGAAAATTGCATATAATGAAGGAGGGAGTATAGTGCAGTGGTCTAAGGTTCTGAGCTGCAAATCTGGAGACCTGGATTTGAATCCACAGCCCCCACTTGCATAGCGTGTGACTCTGAGCAAGTCACTTAACTTCTCTGTGCTCCCAGGTTGCACCTGTAAACAAACTCTCAGCTTACTCTGCTACTATGCTACTCCTGGTTAAACAATTGAATACACCACAGCCCCATCCCAATGCATGTACTGTGCACAACACAGCCCCATCCCTATGCATGTACTGTGCAACACAGCACCATCCCTATGTGTTCTATGGCTACACTTGACTCTTGTACCCTGCTCACCCCATGAGCTGCTCAGTGAAGACCTCCATTGCAGCCAAGTCAATCCAGGACCCTCTACCCCCACTCAAAAAGACCATGTTTTAGGGAAAAATGGGTGGATTGATTCCTGCAGAAAATATACTATATCTAGTGATACAAAACACATGATGATTGTAAAAGAAGTGGCATCTAATGAAAGTAGGGTGACCAGCAGCGTTCCACATGGATCAGTTAAGGCACCAGTCCTGTTCAGTGACTTCATAAGTGGCATTGGGGCTGGAGGGAAGGTGCACCTATTTGCAGATGACACTGAGATTTGCAACATGGTGAACACTCCTGGAGAGGTTGAAAAATTAGGATGGGCCTATGTAAACTGGTTCAGTGGTCTAGAGTGATGGCAGCTGTGATCCAAAATGAGAGGTGGTAGAGAGACTGCTGGATTGGGGATAGCTGGGGCTGAGAGATAGAGAGGTTTGGGGTCTACATCAAGGCAATTGCCTTTGGATGGTTTAATGAGTAGTGTCTTCAATGGATCAAATGTGGACATGGGTGAAGGAGGAAGGGCTGGAGGAGAAGAGGTCACTCCATGAAACTGGAGGAGGTGAAGAGGAGTCTGAGAGATCTTGGAGAACTAGGGCACAGGAGGTGAAGAAAGCATTGAATGAATTGTCCACAGAGGGATCAGACAGGAAGGTGTATCAACCCTGAGGACAAGGATGTGGGACTGACAGGTGGGTAGAACAGAGTGAGAACCACCTCTCAAATCTTATAAGGATGGTTCATATTAGATTGGAAGGTGTGAGAGAATATTGGCTTTGGCTTGCCTGACTTCCTGAATGCAGGGCAAAGCAGTATGACATGGCAATAAGCAGAGACAGTGGTATCCTTGATTCACTCCAGCATGATGGACTCAGGCAGCTTGTGCTTGATCTCACCAGAGACAGGGCAATTCTAGATCTGGTAATGACCAATGGTGATTGAATCACAGATGTCCAGGTAGAAGGGCAACATGGATCCAGTGATCACAACATGTGTGTGGTTCAGCATAGGGACAGAGACTCAGTCAAGTCATAGTAGGACAAGGATTTGGATTTTAGAAATGCTAACTTTGTGGAAATGGGGAGGATATCAAAACAGCCCTGGGGTGAACGGGCAGGATTGGTCATGGAAGAACAGTGGGAACATCTAAAGGAATCCTTACTAGAAGTAACAAACCAATGCATCAGATTGGTATCCAAAGGCAAGAGAAGGAGAAAGTCACAGTGGTTCTCAAGACAGATGGCAGAAAAGGTCAGGGCAAAAGGAAAGTGATGTGGAAATATAAGGAGACACAAAGGAAGGAGGACGAGAAGGGGTACCTAGAGTGTCTAAGGCAGCAGGACTGCAAGAAGGAGAGCAATGGCATGAGCTGAGGAATGTTAGCACAGTCAGTTAAGAAAGGGACAAGACATTCTTCAGGTACATCACTGAAAGGAGGAAAACAAGGGTCTGATTGCTATTCTCAAGGGAGAGGGAGGGAATGCAAGGAGGGTGACATGGAAAGACAGAAATACTGAATAAATATATTCTGTTTAGTATCCATAGAGGAGAGGGAGACAGAGACCACAGCACTGCAGCAGTTGCCAAGGGGGCAAAGAGGTGATAGTAGTCCATTCACAGGAAAAGAGTCCTACAGGAGCTCACGCAACTGAAAGTGGACAAAGCAATGTAATCAGAGGCATACCCAAGCATATTAGGAGAACTGCTAAGGTAGATAGCAGAACCTCTGGAAGCCATGTTCATTGAGCCATTCAACACAGGAGTGGTACCAGAGGATTGAGGTGGCATGTGTGGTCCCTCTACACAAATGAGGCAACAAGGAAGAAGCAGGGAACTATAGGCCAGTCAGCCTCAACTCAGTAATGGTGAATATCATGGAGGCACTACTTAAAGGAAGGATTGTGGGACATGTAGAAGTCATTGGTGCCCAGGGCCCTAGGCAGCATGGATTTGCAGCAGGTAGGTCATGTCAGACAAATTGATACATGTCTTCGACTGGATGACAAAGGAGGTAAATCGGTGGTGGGTGGCTGTCACCTACTGTATCTCAATTTCAGCAAAGCCTTGACACAGTTCCATGTACAAACATGCAATAGGCTTTATGGTCTATCAAATTAGTCTGCTCAAATGCTCAGCTGCCCAACCCTCCTCTCTTCTCACACCATGTCCCATGCTCACAAGGAGGAAAGGGACATGGGGTTATTATTGCAGATGACTTGAAAATGTCAAAACAGAGTACTAAGGCAGCTGGGAGGGTCAGTGTCATGTTGTGGTGCATAGTCAGGGTATCACTAGAAGAAGGAGGGAGGTAGTGATGCCATATAAAACCATGGTCAGACCTCACTTGGAGTACTGGTGCAATTCTGGAGGTCACACCTTTTAAGGATATTAACAGGCCAGAGACAATCCAGAGATGGGTGACTAAGATAGGACAGGACTTGCAACACAAGACTTATGAGGAGAGATTAAGGGACCTCAATTTGTACTCAGTGGAAGAGAGGAGGGACATGATAGAAACATTCAAGTACCTCAAGAGTATAGGTGCAGGGAGAGACAGTTTCCGCAGGAGGAGCACAAGAATGGGAGTGGAATGAAATGAAATTGGAAGGTGGTAGGTTAAGAGGAATGTGAGGTAGGTTCTTCTTCACAGAGAGGGTGGTGGACGACAGAATGGTATGCCTCAGGAGGTAGTGGAGAAAGCACTGTGGATGATTCAAGCATGCTTTGGACCAGCATAGGGTACCAAAGAAGCACCTGAGCAGGTTGTTTGGAAGCAGTAATCCAGCACAAGGCCTTATAGGCAGACTAGATGTGCCAGGTGGTCCTTATCTGTAGACAATTTCTATGTTTCTACGCTTGATCTCAGTGGTGGGGAAAATGATGGAATCTCTTCAGAGTGCATGAATTGTTGAGTACCTATGCCAGCAGGGCACAGGATCCAAGGCAGCATGGATTCGCAACAGGAAGATCAGGTCAGATGAATCTCATATCCTTGACAGGGTGCCCAAAATAGTATACCAGGCAGGGGCTGTGGAAATGGCCTACCTATATTTTAGCAAGATATGTGACACAGCCTCACACAAAAGAATAATAAACAGGTTAGCAAACCTAGGACTAGGTGAGTCCTCATTAGTGTTATACACCACAGCAGGCCACTGGCTCTCCCTGCAGCGTTTGTACTATGCTTTGACACCATTAGGGCATCAGAAATGATAACCTCCCAGGCCCCTTTCTCCTATGGTTATTGTACCCCTCCCACCCTTGTGTAGCTCACGCTAATGTCCCCTCATTCAATGTACATTATTTTGCTATTCTTCACATTTAACCTTTGTTGCCACACCACCGACCATTGTTCCATCTTCCCATCCATATCTTCTCCACCCCTTCTGGAGTAGTCACCCTGTTGTGGTTCTTGTCTGCAAACAGCCATGGCATTCATGGAAGGACTTAAGGGTGCTGAGAGTTCTGAATGTGTCCAGGTGGACACAGGTGCAAAGCTGAAGGGGTGGAGGGTGAGGAATTACTTTGCATGGAGCCTGAGCAGTGTGAGGAGGAGAAGAGTGGATAGACTAGGCAGGGATGTGAAGAATTTAGTGTATTTGATGGCCACTAAGAGGTGATCAAACAGTGAGGTGTCACCAACCCTGATGGCTGGGATGGGGACTGGGAAGGGAGAAGAAGGAATCAACCAATATCCAAAACATAGATGTAATGACAGATATTTGGCTTTGACGTCAGGAGTACTGTACTTTAGTGGACACCCACTTTGACAATAAAGTGGGTGGGGAGAGCTAATGAGTTCTTCTGGGGCACACCACCAGATCACCACATGGCACTGCTTGTGGGGTAGCTTGAGGCTATCCAGTGGCCCTGATGAGTAATCCAGGGTGCACTGTGTTGCATGCCCCATTTTAGGCACTTGGGGATGTGGTGAAGTGGCTGGAAGTGAGTGAGAGGCCTGGCTAAAACAACTGTTATTCAAGCAGGCAAATACTAGGCTTAATGGAACATTTGTGGTGGGGAATTGGGGGAGGTGTCATAGATAAAGCATGGCATGCACTGTTACGGTGAGTAGTGGAAAATGGGCAGACTAGGGTGGCACCTGTGGTTCTTACCTATTGTCAAATGTTATGTTTATGTGGGTAGTGTAGTCAGTTGCTTTGGAAAATATGGAATGTTAATACACCAACATATATCTTTTCTGTGTCACTATATTATGTGGCATGATACCAGTTCTGATGGAAAATTTGTTTAAATTACAAGACTAGATGAAATTAAATATATTGTTACAAAACAAGGGTATTTAACATCACCTGTTGAAAGTCTGGAGATTAGCTGGGGATAAATAATGGGTGCTAAAGACTCACATTTAGTCCATTGTATGATAACTAACATTGTACTGCTAGGTGCAAGATCTTAAAGAGCTGTTAAGACACATAGAACAATGGCAAACATTAAGAGAAATTAACATGCTCAATTATCCAGAGAACACTAGCACTGCTATGAAATTATGTCTCTGCACTTACTGACCCCTCTTTAACAAATTAACTAGGCCTTGTATGATTGAAGTCTCCCAACCCCACCACCCACAGCAAAGTATACACTACCACTGCAATGATGTTAGTCCACACATAATTAAAACATAGAAAGGTGAGAGAAGAAGGTGAACAGGGGTCCATCTAGTATACTAACATACTAAATGCCAGCAGAATAGGCCTAATGGTCTTTGTGTCTCGTTGCTTCTGTCAGCCCCCACCCTGGGAGCTGACCTTGCTGCCCCTGCCCTCTCTGGCTTCTCCCTTCCGAGTTCTGGATATTCTCGCTGCACTGGATTTTGCTTTCAGAACCCTTCCCCAGTACCTGTCCCACCCCTCTTGAACCCTCCCTTGTCTCTGCCTCCACCAGCCCCTGGGCAGTGCATTCCATGGCTCCACCACCTCTCAGTGAAGTAGCACCCTCCATTCTCCCTGAATCTCCCTCCTCCAGCTTCCACCCATGTTCACTAGTTGCCCCTCCTTCCTTTGAAGCACCCTGACTGCTCCTCCCTATTTACCCCTTCATGTACCTGAAGACCTCTTTCTATTCCAATGTGAATATATTTAGCTCTTCGAGCCTCTCCCATAGGTCCTGTCCCCAAGCCCCAAATCATTTTGGTTGCCCTCCTCTGGACCCTCTCCAGGAGTTCAATGTCCCTCTTTAAGTGTGGCCTCCAAAACTGCATGCAGTACTCGAGGTGCGGCCTCACCAAGCAGTTATACAGAGGGAGTATCACTTCCTCCTTCTGAGGTGATCCTCAGCGATGCATCCCAACATCCTGTTGGCCTTAGCAGCTGCCCTCCTACAAGTCTCTGAGTTGTTCATCTTGACATCCACCACCACCCCAGGTCTCTCTCAGCCATCGAGACTTGTAGCATTCAAAACTAATACTTTTAATAGTTTATTTTGGAATATTTTTATAATAACAGTATGGCAGGAACAAGGTTAGATTTACCACGGCAACATTACACTTCAGTGGGTGATTAACAGGCTGTTAATCTAACCCTCGTCATGCCTTATTGCTGTTATAAAATTTCTGTATTTCATTGTGTGGGGTTTCAACTCTAAGAAGGAGATTTTCTGTACTGATTTTTCCACATTGCTTGGTACAGAGTTTAGACCCCATATTTGCAAAATACCTTTTATATAGCCAAACCCTGTGTGCCTCTTTTCATTTTGTTTCACACTATGAACCATGCACTATTTCAACTAACTCTAAACTGCTTACATGCTAGATGCATGAAATAGTGAGCAACAGATTATAGTTGGTTAAAAGTAAAACAGGGCAGTGGGGCTGTGTGAACACTCTGTAGGGGCCATGGGACATTCCAGGAATCCTATGCTAATGAGGCCTGACAAAATGCATGTTGACATAGTGCCTAGTTCATTATGTTATAACTAAAACAAAATGCAAAGAAGCTCACACAGTTGGGCTATACAGTACGGGGTATCTTGCAAGTACAGGGACTGAAAACTGTCCAAATCAACTTGGCAAACAATAAATAGAGAAAATGCCCTTCTCAGAGTTGAGACACACAAAATGAAATACCTAGAATAAACCAATGTCATGTACAGTACTGCTGTTTCACATTTCAGTCACAAAGGCAGCAGATGGGTGGGTGTAATACTGGACTATTTTGAGAATGGAAGCCACCTGGTCTTCCATACCCTCCATGACTGATTTTTATAAATCACCATGCTGAGGTTTTTAGCCCTCTTCCTAGTACAGTACTTTGGTCATAGATGTTCAATTTAAAATAATGTTGCCCCATTTGTTAAAATAACAAAACAAAACATGTTAAAACCCCACTAGTGGATCGTGAGTGATTCCTTGGAGGGACATCTAACATATACCGCTCGTTCTGTATTGCACTCATTGTTCCCACAGCTGAGTTTTCCTTATATAAATAAATATACACACTCAAACTGGTGCAAGAGGAAGGAAAATTGTATTTTATTGAAACTCGAATCTGATCTGGAGACTGAGGGCTGCTGAGCTGGTGTTATGATGGCAATAGCAGTCCCCAAAGGCATGCAGTCCTAAGTGTCATGCGGTAGTAAATTAATAAAGAAGTACAGAAAGAATTTGTTTCTGTGCCCTGTTCATTGCTATTATGTTTCACATAACATATGAATCAAAACAGTACTGTCTAAATGTTTTAAAAATAGATCTGTAAAATAAACCCCTAGCCTTTATCGCAGGTTATGACTTGTAGTAGGACTTAAAGCTGACACCGATCAAGATAGTAATAAACTAAACTGTGCCCCTGTTAGCTTAGAGACATTAACTAGTGTCACACAACTAAGTCCTGCACTAGCAGAATGAACAAACTGCATTTGGCATAATAAAATCAATTATAAATTCTGAAATGTGCAAGTTTTGGGGCGAAGGCATACTGGACCATTTCTATGAATGGAAACCACGTGGTCCTGTACACCCTCTGTGACTGATTTTTTTACATCACCATGCTGAGCCTTGTTTTAGCCCTATTCCTAGTACAGTGGTTGCAATGTATGTTAAAATTAAAGTACTGATGCCCCATTCGCTTAAAAATAAAACATAACTTGTTAAAATCCCCACTACTGGATCGCTGGTGATTCCTTTGGAGTGGGACCTGTAGCATACACTGCTCGGTTCTGAATTTAACTCACCTTGTTCCCACAGCTAAATTTTTCAGTGTACATAACTATTCACACATGACCTGCTGCAAGACGAAAGAAAGTTATATATTTTGTTAGCTAAGTTGGATTCGGTCTCAGACCAGGAGCTGCTGGGCGGGCATTATGGCAGACAATGGCATTCCACAAAGACATGCAGTCCTAAATACCATGCAGTATCAGGGATTTTACCTTATAGTCTTATAGTATGTGTGGAAGAATACGAGATCTATAGAAAGTGATCATGACATCATTTATCTGTTCTGGAGTGTTGACCAGGGACCCATGGGAGTTTTCAAACCAACAATATACCGACTTGTCTGCTGATTGCACAGCTGATATGCAAGTACTTTACTTCCTTATCCCTTCCTCCCAGAAGGTGTGTCAGAGCTGCAGGATGGCCACTTCGCCTTCCTATCTAAGAGCTGGTTAATTTCAAAGTGTAGGCTTAGAATATTTCTGCATATTGGAGAGTGAGGGGATGGGGAGGATAGAGTTTTGAAAACAGCTTTGGCATCAGCTAACTTTGTTCTAATGCTGCCAGTTGGTATTCTCTTTTAGCTGCAGCAAACCCATAATACTACCCCTCATGGTGGCCTTGAATGTTTCCCAGGTGTTACCTGCTGAGGTATCAGATGAGGGATTATTAGCTAGAAAGATAGATGCTTCTGTCTGGGCCTCAAGGGATAAAGTCAGGATCCTCATTAGAGCGTGTCTAGTCTCCAGTTTTGAGAGACAGGCACTATCAGGTCCCATTGGAGAAGAGTTGAACTGGGGCATGGTCAGAGATAACCCATGGAAGAATAACAACATCCAGAGTTCTTGCCATCCTACTGGGGACCCCAACCATAAATCAAATCTGTTATGAAGAGTTGGTTTCTGAGTGAAATGTATAATTCCTAGTCCTGGGGTGAAAAATCTCCATATAACTGTTAACCCCTGATCAGACATCATTTGTGAAGGGTCTTGTTACCTCTGGTGTGGGATTCTTTGCCTCCATTATTCCTGTCCAATGGTGGGTTAAGAGTAAGGTTAAAGTCTCCCCAATTAGAAGCGGACATTCTGAGGGTTTAAATTCTAGTATAACTCTGCTAGTTTGTGGAAAACTGTGGCATATCCACATTAGGGGCATAAAGATTACAAAGAGTAATCATACCCGAGGGAGTGGTATACGCTGCAATCACTCGATGCCCATCAGGATTGGACTGTGTTCAAAGAAGGGTCCAGGGCAGCGACTTATGTAGGAGTATAAGTATGCCACATTTCTGAAGGGGGAATTTGAGGAATCAGTTGGCCCACCCAATCTTTGTACATGCAGTGTGGTCCTCTCCTGTTAACTTAGTCTCCTGTAGGAATGCTACTTTAGAATGGAGATGTTTGAGGTGGACAGAATCTTTTTTCATTTCACTGGGGAGTTGAGCCTCTAACATTCCAGGAGTGAAATGGTAGATCAGGTGTCATGGCCAATTAGAAGGAGGCTAGAGTTTAATGGTAAGTACTTAGGTGGTCCGACTATAGGGGGCACTCTCCGAGTGTAAAGTGGAAGTTGAGGTCATTTGCTCCCAGTTAAAAGGTATAAGGCTCTGCACAAAATGAAAACTAACAACCAGTATTGTTCTATCCAAATTGAATACCTGTAAATTGAATACAGGTAGTAACAATAACATGTGCACACAAAAATAAATAATCAGAGTGAGGAAATTGAGGGACTTAACCGCTGGGTCCCCAGTCAATGGTATGCCCACTCACTTCTATGAGGCGAGAGAGAAAGAGATCCAAAATGAGAGATCGTGGCTTTACCTTGTGTGTAGTATGGTATTTCCCAAGTAAACAGGCTCCTGAGTTGTAGTAGCAGCACCTATCTTGTGGTAGGCCAGCAGCCCAGAGCCAAATAGGTTCCTGCCACCATACCGATCCACCTCCAATGTAAACAACATGCAACTGTGTCCTATTAAACCATCACAGGAGAGAATGTAGATAATATATAAGGGAGACAGAAATAAAACAGTTGCTTTTGGGGAGGGAGGAATAAGGGAAATAGGGTAAAGCACAAAAGTGGTCTGTAGCTAAGTACATCCACCTATTAGATGGTTAACTGGTTCTCAATGATCCATCCCTGCCTCTGTGCAAGAAGAGGTTGGAGGTTCAATCCCATCACATCCAAAGCTAGCTACATATGATAGGTTGGAGTGAAGCTTACCAGCACGTCTCATCTATCTCTGGGTCTTGTGTACCTAAACTAGAAGCAGTTAGCATTAAAAACAAACAGGAAACTTAAATCTTTAAACAGTATGCCAACTGGCACTTTACATTCAGAAAAGCACCTCGGAGGTGAGGTGTCTTCAGTGGGGAAGGTCCTGGATGAGACCTCCCATCTGGTCATTTACCCTCATCCAGCATGAATAAGAGAGAAGGAGCCTGGCATAGGCTTCCCAGACAGTGACCAAGGACTGACATTATTTTCCATTCAGCTGGTTCCCATTTAAATCATTCAAACCACTCTCTTACTACCCTAGACACTTATTCTTAGGCACTTATCTGAAGAAAAGTACAGTAAATCTCCTTATTTAGCCAGTTCTTGTCTGGACTGCACTTCAGAAATGCTGGCATGCATATTGCGGCCTATCGGGATCCAGGCGCCATGGAGGGAAGTTCTGTGGCATGTGCTGTAAGGCACACATCGGTGGCTGCAGCCTAAGAACTGTCTATTTTCCAGTTCCGAGCAAGCCTGATCCAGTGCTGTGGTATCCATATTGACTCAAGAGTCTGTTTCTGGTTGGTCGTAGATCAACTCAAATCTATTTTAGAAAAGTATGGTCTTGTGTACATTGGTTCTTCCGGTCCTCTTGCTGCAAGTTTTGGTCCTCTTGGTGGAGGTACATGTGAGATTTCTTCCACACTTTAGGATTTGGTGGTGGCAGTTCTGTTTTAGGCGCTTGAGAGACTTTTGGCTGAAGCAAACCTGGATGGAGGCTGTCCTAGGGAGTGGGAGCTGGGGCGATGCATCGCTGTGTCCTGGGTCTGTGAATTAGGGAACCGTGAATCTTGGCCATATTTCCTCAATATATGTTAGCGCCACTCCGGAGTAGCAAACTGGAATGCTGTGCCATTTACATTCATTTTTTAAGATAGCCCATCGCAGGGCTAAAGGGAATTTGCAGATCGTAGTCGATCATGGCGGACCTCTGTGTAGGCTTTCCTCTTATTGGCAAGTTCTCTTGAGTAATCCTGAAAATCATTATTTTATGTCCCTTACGAAGGAGAGTACCCAGTTCCCTAGCACATGCCTGATTGCTTCTTTTTCTGCAAAATTTAAAATCCTTGCAATAATAGGTCACTGTCTGTCCCCTTGCTGAGGTCTGGGCTGAAGAGAGCGGTGAGCCCTCTCTATAACAATTCTAGTGTTGGGGTAGTTTTAGAAGCTCTGGGACAGCATGTTGTAGGAAGGGCAGTACTTACCAGCTTCACAACCTTCAGGGAAACCAAGGAGCCATAGGTTGTTGCGGCAGCCCTGTTGTCCAGATCCTCCTATCGTTCTTGTAAAAGATTTATTTGAGTTGCCTGCTTCCGCATACATAGCACAGTGCCCATTTATGACATCTTCTGGGTGAGGGCTTTCTGCTCAGCTCAATCAATTCTCCATCCAGTTGCTGTATGGAGAGCACTGTAGTGTTGGATGCCAAAGTTAGAGCATCCACAATGGTAATGATTGATGTGGACATTTCTAGGATTAACATCTCTTTGCTCCCCGCTGAGTGCACCATGCTGTCTGCTGGCAAGTGGTCATGCAGAATGAAGGGAGGTTATCAGATGAATCCTTTTATGATTTTCTTCCAAAGTTGATCAGATAAGAGAGGTAGTATTCCGATTCCTTTGGATCCAAAATGCCCTGGAGGGGTTCAGCTGTGTCGGAGTTGCTGTGGGTTCTAGGGTCTGGGCGTATGGTTGAGTAAAATTAGGTCACCATTTTGTCTGCTAGTTGGCCATGCCCCTTA
This sequence comes from Neoceratodus forsteri, assembly GCA_016271365.2. NCBI lineage: Eukaryota > Metazoa > Chordata > Ceratodontiformes > Ceratodontidae > Neoceratodus > Neoceratodus forsteri. The sequence continues at coordinate 286,431,831 of CM028135.1, read as the reverse complement.
TATCCCCATTCTTAACAGAGCTGGCTATCTTTTCTCAATTTGGGTTTTGCTATTCTGACTGCCTTCTCTGCCTGTTTCTGCATTATCTGATATAGTTCTCTGTCCTGCTCTTTCTATGTTTCCTTATATTTCCTGAATGCTGAGTGCTATGCTTTTTCTCCTAACCTTCCCTGCTAGCTGTTTTGAGAACCAAAGTGGCTTTTTCCTTAATTTTGTTTTGTTGATTTGCTTTACACAAAGGCTTGTTGCTTCTGTGATGGCAGTTTTGATTTTTCCCATTGTTCTTCCACCCTCCTTCTTGCCCGCTCGCTAGTGCTTTTCTGAGGCACTCTCCAATTTTGCCAAAGTCAGCCTCCCAAAGTCCAACACCATTGCTTTTGTATGGTTTAACTCTACAGCTGTGTTTATGGTGAGCCACACTGTTTGGTGGTCGCTTGTTCCCAGATGGCTACCATTTCTAAATCTGAGATTCTCTCTCTCCATCCCCATTTGAAAGTACCAGGTCTAAGATTGCTCCTACTGAGTAGATTCCAACACTAGTTGTCTGAGGCATGCCTCCTGTAGGGCATTGAGAACGACCCTGCTTTGGATGTGGCTGCAGTAAAGGCTCTCTAGTTAACATCTGGCATATTCCGGTCCCCATCAACAATATCTCTTTTTCTGCTATTCTAAGGATTTCTCTATCATTTCTTTGTCCATTGCCTCCCAGTGATATGGGGGTCTGTAAACAACCCCTGTGCAGATTATGGTGCCATTTCCTGTCTCCAGGGTGACACACAGTGCCTCCTCCTCCCTGTTTACCCTTTAGTCTTGTTGCTTTCATTCCTTCCTTATGTATAGAGCTACCTCCTCCTCTTTACCTCCCTGTCCCTCCTATACCCTGGTATGTTGACATCCCAGTCATGGTTCTCGTGTACCATGTTTTCTGTTTTTTGTTTAATATTCTCTTTTTTCTGGCAGGGCCACTGTCAATCCTCAGCCCTGGTCATGACCCCTGGGTCTCCCACCATCATCTATTGCTGGCTGCCCCAGTTACCCCCGGCTTGCCCCCAGAGGTGTGGCCATGCAATGGTCCCCAATCCATGCCATGGAACTAGTGAGTGGTCAGGTAGCAGCAATGATGGCTAATCGAAGCCCAAGGAAGGCTTCACTGAGACAGTGGCCTCCACCTGCCTGCTCCTTTTCCAGTGTTCTTTGGAGGTGGGATATGCAATGATGCCAGTGTCTTCCCATCTCCCATGAAACAAGTGCCAGAGTGTGAGTATCTCCTGGCCTCCACCAGGAGTCCTCAGTGCACTTCCCCATCCTCCCCAGAGAAGGAGAGCCAGCCGTAGGATGATCCATTCTTCTCCCCAGCTGGCCCTCCGACGACTTAGGCCCATTCCTGAACCCAGGTCACCAGCGTTGCAAGGAACCAACTGCTGCACTGATGGGCTGGCTTGTGTGCTATGTTTCTGTGACTGCCATGCTATCCAGGCATCCTCCTTCTATCAAGGCCACTAGTTCATGAAGCTTGTTACTCTGACTGTGGGCATTGGTACTCATCACCCTCCATTTTTGATAGCCTTATAATTTTTAGGCACATCCCTATCCTAACTGCCTTTCCTTTTTCTGGATTTACCCCTGTTCTGCTCCCGATTGACTTCTACCTTTGTGTCTACTTTGCTAACTACCCTGTTTTGGGATTTCTGCTTCTTCAGTGTCTCCCCTCATAGTTTAATGCTTGCACAAAGAAGCATTTAATCCTATCACCTAGGATCTTGGTTTCCTCCAGAAGAGATGCAGACCATCACACCAGTATAGGCCTGTATGCTTCCAGGTGGACCCCCAGTTCCCAATGAAGCCAAATCCCTGAGCTCTGCACCAGTTTTCAACCAGTCATTGAATCCCATAGTGTGGAATACTCTAGCCTCACCTATGCCATAGACAGGTAGCACTCCAAGAAAGTTACTATGTGTGTGTCACCTGTATGTGGCCCCCACTAACTCCACAAACTCCTGCTGTACTGCTCTGATCCCATTCCCAGCTAGGTCATTTGTCCCTAAGTGGACAATGACATCCAGCTTCCTCCTCTGTGCAGTTGCTCCACGAGCCTGAGGATTCACTTCCTGTCCCTCCAAGCCATGGTGCCGGGCAGGCACCTTACCTCCTCTCCTTCCCTCCTCCATTGCTACCCCCTAATAATTGAGTCCTCCATCAGGAGCTGTTTCCTTCCTTGGGGTCCCAATCCATCCTCCTGTGGGTCTCCTTTGTGGAGGTTCCAGCATCCTTCTTGGTCTCTACTGTGGGTGCCTCCATAGAGGAACCACACTTCACCAAAATGGCAAATGAATTGTGAAGAGGCACAACTGGAGGATTTCACCCTGTTCCACCAACCTCACCCTGTCTGAGCCCACCGTGGTCCAACCGCTCCTCTTTCTTGGCAACCTCTGAGTAGTGGTGGTGGTGGTGGCCTGGGTAGTCCCTAGTGTGGGGAGGAGGTTTCCATATCCTCAGCAGGTCAACATGGAGATGAGCAACATTCTCCTCCACACAGTTCAACGCAACCTGTAACATCTACACGTCCCACAAAAACTGGATTATCAGAAGGGACAGTGAATGGGTCATCCCAATGTTCCTGGCTTAGATGTGACACAGAGACAACTTATGGCATTGGGCAAGAACATCTGGTTCACAGGGGATCTGCAGAAATATACAGTAGGGCTACCCAGAATAAATGTACTTGCAACCTTCAACTGGCGAAGGCAAACTATTATAAGGATAAGCTATCAAGCAATTGGTGTGATGAGAGAAAAAGTTGGTCAACCTTACGAACATCTTGGGGTCAACTGACAAATCACAGCCTATGATGGTTAATAGTAATGGAGTGATAATCATGGAGGACATGGAAATAGCAAATGCATTCAACCACATGTTTACAGATCTAAGGACCTACCTTGGCCTAACACTACCAAGGATACCCACCCCTAGCAGCACCACCGGATACACACTCCCATACTCACCCATGGTATCCTATAATTCTGTTTCCAATGCATCTCAGCATCTGACACTATAAAATATGTAAATTGTGTTCTAGGGAAAAAAGGAGGATGGGAAGCGACTTGATAGATGGTAATCCTCACATTAAGTGAGCCAGCCATACTCCTAACAAAAATCTTCAATCTCTCCCTCAGACTCTCACAATTACTAGAGATCTGGAAAACAGCCCTTATCAGTCCAGTTTATAAGAATTGTAACCATAGAGCTGCGTCCAGTTACAGATCTAGTTCTATCCTCCCCTCTGTCCAAGGCTTTGAGAGAATTGTTTCTGATCCGCTTACAGAATACTTCTGGATATACAGTTTACAATATCCAAAACAGCATGGATTCAGATGGCTCTCAGTACTAGCACTGTTTTATTGGAATTCACAAGTTTCCTTCATGGTAAGCTTGACAGTGGGCATCTGGATGGATCCATCTTCATCGATTATACAAAACATTTGATCTAGTCAGTCTCACACCTCCTCACCAAACTCTACTCCCTTGATCTCTCATCAGCAACAGTGTCCTGGTTTCAAAGCTACCTCACCAATCAGTCCCAACATGTAAGGATTAATGATTCCCTATCAGACACCTGCAGAGTTACTGTTGGTGTTCCACAGTGATTAATTCTGGGTCCACTTTTATTTAGCCTATTTGTAAATAACGTGCCCATGGCTTGTTCTTTGAGGATTCTCCTCTATGCTGATGATGCAGTCATCTATACCAGCAGTCCTGACCAGGAAGCACTCACCCAGGAACTCCACTGTAGCTCTGGGGCTGTAGAAAGGTGGTTGTTACAGAACCTACTAATCTTAAATAACAAAACAAAATAAAACATGTTTTTCTTATCCCAAGGGAGGAAAAGAGCTTCTCCATTTAGCATCACAAACAGTGATGGTGACACTCTGGATCAGGTATCCTCATTTAACTATCTCTGTGTAACCCTAGACAAATCGCTGTCATATGACCCACATGTTGACTACATTGATAAATAGGTTCACATAAACTAGGATAGCTCTATAGGCATATACACTACAAACACCAGCAGCTAGCAAATAGATTTATCTAGCACCATCTTACCAGTGCTGGATTATGGCTTGCTGTCTATGGCTTGGCAACTATTTTGGTACTTAGAAGGGTCCTGAACAAGGTGTGTACTTATGTTCCTCCTTGGTGCAGAAAGACATACTCATGCAGTGATCTTGACAATAACCTGACACACGTTACCCAGATTCATTATTGTCTGAACCTGAATACCGAATGACAAAATCCTGACAGGAGGATTTAGCACCGCCCCCCCGTTATATATATCAATTTGGGATGCAAGAAGCCCTGAAACCCAAAGCAAAAAACTCACTTTTGGGATTTTGCATTTGGGATTCTGGGCTAGGCAACTGTGGGTTGGTAAATGACTGTTGGCTTATCACAGTAATCCTCATACATGTACCCTGTACACTCAAACAAGCTGGCTTTCACTAAGGGATAGAATAAAGTACCAAGTATACTTGCTAGGTATGAAGGGACTTATGGGTTATCCCTCTACTATCCAAAACCTTCTTCACCTTGCCACCAACCACTACTCCATGAGGAGTATGAATAGGAAAGCACTACTGCACTTTTTAGGACCTACTTTTACTCAGTGCTCATTTGCCTACAGGGTCCCCCTCTACAAATCAGCTGCCTGAGTCCCAACTTTGTCTGCCCAACATTTCCCACTTTAAATCCAGGCAGAAATGACTCTCACTGAAGGATCCAGCTGTGACTGTTACCAGACCTGACCATGCTGGCCTTTGATGCAAGACCTGCTAGACTCTGTGTATTAATACCACCCTTTGTATGTTACCCTGCATCTGACAAGGCTTCATAATACTGCTACATGCAACACTACTTGATTCTGTATGTAACTACTGCACTGATGAGGAACCTTAATAAATGAGCTTTGTATCCGATTGTACAAATAAATACAAAATAAATAAATACCCTTATTCGCTACTGGCCATATATGGGGAAATATATTATGGTTTTTACAATAGGAACGAAGGCACAACCATGCATGAGATAGATAGATAGATAGATAGATAGATAGATAGATAGATAGATAGATAGATAGATAGATAGATAGATAGATTGATTATATTGGTGTGGCCTCTGTATTTTTAGGGTTGAGTAAGTTTTTTTTATCACCTCCCTATTTATATGCCTGCTGTGGTGTCTTACTGATGGGGATCCAGCCACCAGCCCTGCCCACTGGAGAGCAGCAGGCTCACTCACATGATAGGCAGTACTGGTATGGCTGTTGCTGACCTGCTGGAGGGCTTCCTCACTCTACCCACACCAGGCCAGCCCCGGACCCCCTAGCACGATTCCACAACAGTCCTTCTTGCATCACAGGGCATGGCCATCAAACTGCTCAGTCACGCCCAGCCATTTTCATCCTGGTTTTCTCATTGTTGGAGCATGGATGCACATTGACATGCATGCACAATGTGCAGACATCTGCCACACTCCCTCCAGTAACACCATGCTTGCAGTGCCTCCGGCATCCCCAGGGGCCACCATAGTGTGGTGTGTGTCTCCCAGCCCACCCCAGAACTAGGAGAGCTGTCTATGGACACTTAATCCTAGTCTTCCTCTGCCATCCCCGATGACCTGGTCTCATTCTCGAACCCAGGTCGCCAGTGTTGTGAGATGTGTGACATTTCCAGAGCCTCAACCTCAGCATCACCTGGCCAGTGAGGGTTGAGTCAGTTTAATGTTAAACCCCAATTTTGACACTTTAATTACTTCACAACTGTTCAAATGATTTGCATGAAATTTTCCATGCTCAATTTCACATGGTAGGTCTCTGGATGTGCCAAGTTTTGTTCCCATCAGATGCAGATTTCAAATTGTGGATAGTGCAAAAGTTAATTTTGTAGCTTTTTCCCACTGGTTTTGTTGGGAGTTCATCTGACACTGTAGTGCCCAGATGGTTTGGAAATTTTGCAAATGTTTTAGGGTGGAAAGGTGCTGGCCCACAGATATGTCTTTTGTTGGTTTGGTGAAAAATATTACTCCACTCCTAAGTTATTTAACTTTAAAATGTTCATAATTTTTTCTGAGCATGCTCAGTAATCACCTCAAGGTAACTGTATGAAATGAAAAAGAATCTTCATTCATTTCTGACATCATCTTTTTCATGAGGGAAAATCATTTTTGTTTGCTGCCATCTTGTTTTCCCTTTCCGTAAACATTAAAATTTTAAAACCACAAAAATTACATTCTAGGTGGGGACCGATACATGTATCAGGACCTCCTTATCTGGATTCTGCACCTAACTCTTCAAGAAATACCCTCAAATGAATTTTTAAGACTATAAATCTTTTTCGTATCACATGATAGAAAAAAAAGAATATATTTTCGTATCATGAGTCACAAAAAGATCCTTTATTGCGAGGGAAACATCCTGTTTATGGCTGCAGGGCAGAGCTTTGCAAGCCGCCTTGCTATTACAAAGTAAAAGGGACGTGTGTCTTGATTGAAATAATTTTATGGCACACTTTAGTAAAACAAATGTTAGTTTTCTGGATCTAACTCTTTTTCAGTTAATGGTGCTATTGAGATAAAAGGGTTTAGGAAAACAACTGCAGGAATATACTGTTTCATGCAAGCCCCCATCAAAATAAATAGAATTCTATTTAGGCAATTCTTTATTTGAGAAGGAAATATTCAAATATTGAAACTTTCAGACTGTAAAAGCAGAATCCATCAATAGGGACTCTCTTCTTACACCTATAGTTAGACAACAGTCAAATGATCAGATAGTCTTTGTTTCTGAATATAAAAGAATATCTCATCAAGTATCAGCCATCATCCAGAGAAATGATGAATTCTTAAAACAATGGCTGTCTAACTGAACATATTGGTAATGCACTCCTGAATTTTTTTCAAGACCACAAAATCTATCAGATATTTTGTGTGGTAGTCATTCATACCACATACAGTAAGCAATATTCCTATTGAGAGATACTGTAATTTCTTAGTCTTTACCCAAAGGATCTTACTGTTGTGGTGGCTGTTTTGTATGCAAATATGCTGTAGCGGAAACATAATTTATTCATTCAGGCACCTTGTAAGAGTCCTTCCTGTATGTATGTCATATGGTGTATTTGTCATCAACTATACATGGGAATGACAACCAGAATGGCAAAAGTTTGAATGAAAGAATATATAAGATTGGTATATCGTGACAGATATGAATGCTCTGTAGCTAACCATATTAAGGAGGTGTATAGAAGAAGTACACATTCCATTAATTGCTGATGATATTAGACCATGTGCCAGTACAGCAGAGAGAATGTGATAGGGAGAGAAAACTGGCAAAAAGGATGTTAAATTGATTAAAACACTTAATATAATGACTCCAAATGGATTTAATGAGCTTCTGGATTTATCAGTCTTTTATAGTTTCATATATGCTGAGTACGCTTATTTTCATGTATTGATTTTTGTTGTTGTTGTTAAGGAAATATTTTTAATAATGTGATATATTTAGATTTCCTCATATATAGAGGATTTAACCTGTAGGATCGAGCATTTAATATTCAGTACTTTACAGTTTTAAGCTGGATAATTATGCTGATGTTTTAATGTACATAATAATAATTATTTCATTTTTAATTATTTGGTTAATGGTGCTTTTGAGATGGAAGGATTTAGGAAAACAATTGCAAGTCTCTCTCCCTCCCCATTGCACTAAGACTACAGATGCAAGGCAAGAGGAGGAGTAGAGAGACTCTTAAAGTTATTTCCCAATCAAAATAAAATGTAGACTCCAACCCGACCAAAGAACTGATGGAGGTGTCCTGGTCTGCAAGCTGGAAAATAGCCTCCTCATGGTGGCACCTGGCTTCCTTTCCATCACGAGTTACCTTCAATCTTCTCCCAAAGAGCAGTGAAGGTTTGTTTTTTCACTCCATTCTCTTCCCCGGGAGTTTCTGGCTCTTATCTAGTATATGCAGTTGTGCCTTCATATGTGAACCTGGTTCTTGCCTGGGAGGAAGATGTTTTCATCTTATCAGACAATAATCCTTTTTAAATAATCTCCATTGTTACTATTGTTTTAGTGATGACTTGCTTATTGTCTGGCAAGGTCCAATCTCGAAAGCAAAGGGATGTGTCTTAGTTGAGCAAAAATAATTGTATAGCACAGTGTATAAACCAAATATACATTTTCTGGATCTAATTTTTTTTCCTGCTAATGGTTATATTGAGGCAGAAGGATTTGTGAAAAGAACTGCAGGAATACACTGCTTCATGCAGCAAGCGCCCAATCCCTCCCCGATCAAAAAATGGACTTCCATTTAGATGGTTCCTTCATTTGAGAAGGAACTGTCTAATATGCATGAATAGGAAGGGAAATTTGTGCCAGAGGTGCATATCCAGCCCATTAGAGCTCTGCACCTGCAGACAGGTGCACACTAACCATATTCATCAATGGCCACCACCTGTCCACAGCTCTGGCTCCTGATTTGAAGGACTCTGCAGGGTGGTTGGGGGTGGAGTCATTGACCCAGGTGGGCATCCAATCAAATGCCCTCCTGGGTCTCAAAGTGGACCCAGGAGGTGCAAGTAGGCATGGATCTTGATGCGTAGATTGGCAACGAGGCACCGGACCCGCATGGCTATGCCACAATGGATGTGGCCCTGGAATGCCTCCTTCCCCCACACACACCACTTTGGCTGCCCCTGTCACCCTCTGGGCAACCCCTCTCACATGCATACCCCCAAAATACATATCCTTCTTGTCATCTGTCAGCATACACGGATATCATGGTACTCATCTTGGTTTTCACTTAGTGGACTCAAATCATGGTAACATGCTCATAAGAGACTGTAATGCATTACAGATGGAACCTAATTGTAATAAAACCAGAACCATCATGCCAACCACACATCTCTTGATCTGGTACACCCAAGACAACAGTGGAGCCCATTCGACTCCCTCCAACCTGTCATGGCATCACCCCCTACTACCCAACAGTCACTGCCACAGCCTTGGAGGGCTCGTGGACTGCCTTCTCTCACACCTCCATGGCTGCAAGCCATCTGACTGATGCTGGGAGTGAGCCCCCATCTATAGGCAGTGCTCAGGACAACAGCGATCAGACAGCCAGTGACCTTGGTGGTGTGAGGAGGGCAGTGCCACTGGCCTTCCACAGCTGTAGCACTGACAGTCATGTATTGAGTGGGGGCTGGTCCCATGGTAGGTGGGGTTCACTGTACAGCAATGGTGTCATTGGGGGTATGGTCCAGGATCTGGTGATTGACAGGCAGGTCTGTTCAGGTATGGGTTGCATGGATCAGACACCAGTGGGGGGAGGGTTCACTGACTATGGGGCCAGGGCCAGACATATGTGGGGTGTGCTAGGCACCAACAGTGTGAGGCAGCCCTTTGATGGTGGGGGAGGGGCTGGTCTGCACTCAAAGCCCAGGTGACTGTACACACTGATCTGGTTTATCTCTACAACAGACATGCTGCCCATATGGCCAGGATCTCTGCCATGCAGCCACACCAGCCTCCCCATCAGCCTTGCAGGCAGGGGCAGTTCTGGTGGTCGGGTCCTGGAGCCACCGCATCTGGCTGGTGTAGTCTGATGGGGCACACAGTTTGTTACAGCAAAGTTGCACCTGTCATAACTGGTGCCCTCTTCAGCACCCCACAGCCAGCACTATGCACCTTAGTGCATGGTGCATAGTTCTAGCATTCTCCCAACCCACCCCAGTGAGTTGCAGTCCATAGGCCTGGAAGATTGGGTGCATTGTGGCTGTGCACCCCTGTTCATGCATCTTGTGCATGGAGCACAATGGTTGAGGAATGGCTATGTGCCTCGGATACACGATGTGTAGCCACTCTGCCCATTGGTACATAGTGCCCCATTGAAACATTCAGAATACAATCAAAGGACCCAACTGAATACTTCCAGGTGAGAGGCTATTCAATCAACCTCTTAATGGAAGTGTTTTTGAAAGTAGAATCCATCAATAGGGACTCTCTTCTTACATCTGTAGTTAGACAACATTGAAATGATCAGATAGTTATTGTTTCTGAATATAATAAAATATCTCATCAAGTAGCAGCCATCATCCAGAGAAATAGGATAATTCTTAAATCTGATGATTGGTTAACCGAGCACATTGGTAATGTACTCCTGATTTCTTTTTCAACACCACAAAATCTATCAGATATTCTGTGTAGCGGTCATTTTGTCACACCTAAGCAATATTCTAATTCAGTGATACTGTAATTTCTCAGCCATTACCAAAAGGATCTTACTGCTGCGGTGACTCTTCTATATGCAAATGTGCTCTAGTGGGAAAGGAATTTATTCATCCAGGCACCTCTAAAAGTATGCAACCCATTGTTGTTACATTGTATGAGTTCCTTATGTATTTATGTCATATGTTGTATTTGCCATCAAGTATACATGTGAATAACAACCCAAATGGTTAAAGTTTGAATCCAAGAATATATAAGATCAGTATAGTGTGATCGCAGTCCCTGCCAGTTTCATCTATTTCCCTGGTGTCTAGTGACACCCCATCCTCTGATCACTCTCCCTGTGATTGTCATAATTTCCTGGTGTCCTTTTCTGATCACCATCCCTGTATAGAGCCTGTAATAAAGAAAACCTTCCCAAATGTCTTTTTCCTCCTAAAAAATGGTCCCCTACCAATCTGACCCCCTGCACAACCTCCCACTGAGCACACACCACCCCGAACTCCCGCACACCATCACTCACCTGAACATGTACCAAGGTCAAGATCCACTATTGGATGGAAGACACTTCTTGCTGCCTGAACTGCTGACTTCAATATGAGAAAAAAAATGCAAATGTTGTCCAATGTATTTCTACTGGGTTTTGAACTTTGATGCATAACTTTGTCATTTTGCATCTTTTGACCCCAAATTTTCAACATGGCTTTTGTGAGACCTGACCATGTGAACAATATCAGTGGAATTACCTCAAATCTGCCCCAAAAGGCAATTTTCCAGTTGCTTGCAAAATCATCTTTTGGGCAGGATTTCAAAATGTTCACCACCTTTGTTTATGAGGTGGGGTCATAAAAGGGTATGTTGAAAATGTGGGGTCAAACTACATAAAATGTCAAAGCCATGCACATCTGTTGAAATTTTGCAATGCTCCTTCTAACATTGGCAATTATAAATGTTTTGACCCCAAATTTTCAACATAGCAGTTTTTTCACCACCTCATGAAAGTGTCAGTTGTCATTTTTCAAATCATGGCTAATCTGTGTTTTTGTGCCTGTGGCATAGAATGGCACTGTGGTGGTGGTGCAGGATCATGTTTTGGTGGGGATTTGAACATTTTCAGTAACGGGTACATGAGTTGGGGTAATAAGTAGGCCATGATGCCAATCTGGTTGCTGTTGCCATATAAATGGAAGTGCAGGGCCCAGAGAGTCCTGTGCTGCTTCCACAGCAACATACATATACCCATCTATGGAGGATTTGGAGCACAGAGCCCTCACAGACAAGTAAGGATATGATTACAATATCTCAGAAAATATGGACGGATGGAAGTGCAGGGCCCAGAGGGCTCTGTGCTCCTGAAGGCAAATAAGGATATGACTGCATTATACTATCTTAAAAAGTAAGGACATTCTTTGCAAAACAAATGCATTAATGCAACATTTAGGGTTGAGACTGCAGCGAAGTAGGGAATGTGACTTTAGGGTTTAGAGCCCTAAATTCTACCCCACCCTTAAAGCAAATTAGTGGTGTAGTCTTGGGGATGTCAACACAAAAGATCATCCTAATTAATGCACTTTGGAACAGATACACACCTAATGGGGTTAGCTTTAGGGTTGACAATCCCAAGGAAGGCTGTACCACTGATTTGCTTCAGGGATGGGGTTTTGAGGTTTTAGGGTTAGAAACCACAAAAGCCACATTTCCTTATTATTTTTTCTGTGGCCTCAACCCAAATGTTGCATTAATGCAGTTTTTGCAAAGAACATACTGTATATACTGGCCCAGATATTCAAACTGCGCCAGGCTGTGGCGCAAGCCCGGGCACAGCGCAACTTGGCCGCGCAGGGGCGTGACCAGGCAGTATTCAACAGAGCTGCGCCATGGCTCAGCATCATTGAATATCACACCCTGGCCACCCAGCAGTGTGCATGGCGCAGTGGCACTGCACCAGTGGCTGGAGAGTGAGCATGGATGCTCTAGCATAAGTTCCATTGCGCAAGGCGCAGCACCCATGATATTCAAAAGTTGACATGCAAATGGGGCCATAATGCATACAAGGTGCACATGGAGCCATTTGTATGTCATTATGGCCTAATTTGCATGCATGTGCGCCGATCCCCGATGACTTGCTCCTGGCGCCTGCCAGGCAGCAGCCATCCGGGACTGATGCCTCTGCAGCGCGCAATGTGCCCTACAGCCCAATCATGGGTATTTGTAAAATAAAAAAGATCCCATTATCCTTGTGGTCCAGTGGACCACTGCCCGCCTGATCACAGGCTAAAATTAAATGAAGAAACCTATTTCCCTGGTGGCCCAGAGGACCACTGACAGCCGATCACGGGCTTAAGTAAAAAATTAAGAACCTATTTCTGGGGTCCAGTGGACCACTGACAGCCCGATCATGGGCTTAAGTAAAAATGAAGAAACCCATCTCTGGTGGTCCAGTAGACCCCCCTCCCACCTGCCCACTGATCCACACGCTTCACTCCCCCGCTCAGCAGTGGGTGGCAGCACCACCTGCCTGCCGCCCACTGACTACCACCGTTAGTAGGGCTGTATGCCCATTGGTCCACAGTGTGAGCCAATGGGCATGCAACCATATTGTACTACACATTCCAGATATGTGAATGGATCCATCTCATATCTGGAATGTGTAGTATAAGGTTGCACACCCATTGGCCTCACACTGTGGACCAATGGGCGACAGCCCTACTGGCGTGTCAGTCGGTGGCGGCAGGCAGGTAAGGCGCTGCTACCCGCACTGACCGGGGAGTGGGGTGGTGGGGATCAGTGGGTTGGTAGGGAGGGGTCCACTGGACCACCAGGAATATGGGGTTCTTCATTTTTAATTAAGCCCGCGATCGGCTGTCAGCGTCCACTGACCACCAGGGAAATCGGTTCTTTATTGTTTACTAAAGCTCGCGATTGGCTGTCAGCAGTCCACTGGACCACCAGGAAAATAGGTTTCTTCATTTCACTTAAGCCTGTGATCAGGCTATCAGCAGTCCACTGGACCACCATGGATATAGGATTTGATCATTTACTTTTACTACAGCCCGCGATCGGCAGACAGCGGTCCACTGGACCACCAGGGATGTGGGAGGTTTTATTACTTTATTAATGCTTTATCAGGCATGGAGGGGCACCACCATGGAGGTGCAACCGGAGTTTGGGCTGCACCAGGTGGCAGCTGCCGTGTTGCACCCTGCAATGCAGCAGCTCACCTGCGGTAGCCATCCCTTGTTCCTTTTTTTGATCAATCTTGGTGCTGGTGCAGGTAGGGGTTGTAATGCATGGCTCTGCACATCCCGGCTGAAATCGGGCTGTGCAGAGTATGCATGGCATGACCTCTACCTGCACCTGCATTCATTACTGATGCACTCGCGCATCGGGATTTGTGCCAGGCGCAATTCCATTTGAATATCATGTCGGGTGCATCAGTGGGTGTGCCATATGCAACCCTTTGAATATCTTGGCCACTGTGTGTGTGTGTATATATATATATATATATATATATATATATAGAGAGAGAGAGAGAGAGAGAAGGAGAGGGTTATGACATGGGTGACTTAGGATTTAATTTTCATCTTCATGAAAGGGGATTGGTCTGTTGATACCTCATGTGTGGTGAAACCATGAGTGGGATGGTAATAGACCAATACCCTCAAAAGAAGATAAACATTATATCTTAACTCAGCTCATCTCATATTTGATTTATGCAACAGGTGGTTTTGTGAAAGAAATTGCAAAATGCTATAAAGAAAAAAGTAATGTAAACTATTGAATATTTCAATCAAGAAACCTAAATCACATCTCACATTTTTATTGAGAGAGTTTAACCAGGAAAGGGCTACTGAGCCATAAAATTAATTTCCAGTGGTGCTGTGGAAAATAAATGAAGCCAGTCATTGAGCATGCTTAGAAATGTATCTTCACATGTGAGAATTTATCTTCACATATGAGATAAATTTCTGGACATACTCAGTGACCAACTTCATTATCTTGCTAATGTTGACCAAAATATAAGAATAATGTATGCTGGTTAATAACCATGTAAACACTTCAAGAGGTTGCCATGATATCATTGTAAACCTTAAGAGCACAGCTCAAGAGGTTTTAAGATGTCATGGCAACCTCTAGAAGTGTTTTCAGTGGGATATTAACCAAAGACCATGCATTATATTTTATAGTGTATGGGCAATCAAGATTTTGTAATCACAGATTGAATTACTTTACAGAACACTGATTGTTGTATTTCATTTTGTTAGAACATTGACTGTTGTGAGCATTCAGTTTTGCTGTATAACACTGATGTGACATACTCAAGAAAGGTTGCCACTGTGAGGGATTTTGCCATTACATGTATAGGTTACGTAAGTGTATGCTGAGCCGAGGGACTTTCGTCCATAGTGTTTCCATCTGTTTCTAAAGCTGATCTAATAGATATAGCTCACCAAGGCAAAGTTTAAAACTTCCAAGGATGAACATCCCACTACTTCCTCTGGTAGTGTATTCCATATTGTAATTATCCACTGCATGAGCCACATCTTCCTGCACCATGTTCTGCAGTTTTCCCTTTTAACTGTAGTGGATGTGCTCTAGTATTATGAAGTTTTCCTCAATTCCAATCCCAGCTTCTCCCACAGCTTGTGGTCTGTGAGTACTTTAAAGAGCAAACACATGTCCCTCTCAGCCTCCTGTATTCCAGTGAGAACATGTTATGTTCCTTCAATCTAGTGGTATAGTTTTTTGTTTCCATCCCTTTTATTGAGCATGTAGCCCTTTTTGTACATTTTCCAGTGTGAATGGCATACCATTTTTATCTTATACCTTGGTAGGCTGATGAGCAACAGTCCATCTTCATAACAACTTACACATTTACTGTATACATTAAAATATATACAATAAGACCATGGGCCCAATTCTGGAAGCTGCCTGTGTCGGATGCAACTTGTGGCAAAGAATGGAGCTGCTGCCTGACACAGCTGCAGCAAACGCAAGTTGTGCTATTCCAAAGTTTACCACTTGTGGCAAATGATCTAGAATAGCCACAACTTGCAGCCTGGTACCCTGAAAGAATGGCGCATTCAGACATTTCTGCACAAGTCCACCATGCATTGGCAGACAAGGGTGCAGGGCAGCCTTGGTGCCCCAAGCAGCACCAATCTAGGAACCCGAGTAAGAAATGGGCAGCCCCCTGCAAGGTGGTGTCACTGGGTGGGTAGTCCTGCATCAACAGGATCCCATTCCAGTCGTGGGACTGAGTGGCCCATGACATACCCATGCCATGACAAGCTACTGCCAAACAGAGCCAAAGAAAACACCACAGACAGTCACTTCCAGCTCATGGTGCCCTGCCAGAGGTAACTTACCTCTACACAACATAAATAGCCCTGAAATGGTAGTGCACACGAGAAAGACAAAGCTAGCATGGATATAAGAAAGTTTCAAAGAAGTTCATCTGCAATATTGCTATAAAGAAAGTGATTTACTTAGTTTTTCCATGTTACAATGTTACAAACAGAAAAAGCAAGTATGTTCAATACCCTTAGTGCCTTGACTCCTATGAGTCTTCAGAGGGGTGCTACTACTTAGGAACACATGCACATTTAAACATACATCATGAATAATTCATTAACCTCTATGATGCCACCATTTTATAAGAAGGTATGCTGTAGCTTCTTTTTTCAAAAACTTTTTTCAGGTTTTATCATAAGTGTTCAATGAAAACAATCAATAAATCCTCATTGTATCCCTTAAAGTACAATACAAAATATTTATCACATTTTTACAAATATCAAAATACAAAAACCTTATACAAAGAACTGAAGTCAGGAGGTTTTGGAAAGACTGATATCAATACAGTCCAATAACACTCCAATATTTTTCTATCTGGGTAGGATGGAGTTCCAGGACCAAACATTACATCAAATCCAAGAATCCTATGAAAGGAAAGAAAAAGGAAAAAAGTTACAAAACGTTCATTTTATTTTATCTTAAATTTCATCTTTAAACTTTTCACTTATATTTATTGTTTATTCTATGTCAGAGGCAACTTCAAATGATCAACATTATCATCATCACAAATAAATGAAAGTGCTCTAATCCCTGATAGAAGTAAAGGAGAATGGTGGTACAGTGCCCTGCAACCATCAATGATCCCCGATCATCCCTGCTGTGCAAAAGTAAGGCACCCTGGTCCCAGTCCATCCCATCAGCCTACAATCCCTGACCTCCCCAAAGAGTACCGCACCATTTGCCCCTGTGATATAGTACCCCTCCCCGATCCTCAATCTCCTGACAAAGAAAATAAACAACAACAAAAAATTCCGATCAGACTCCATGGTGGTCTAGTGGTCCCCAAACTCCTCACCCTACAGACAGTGGTCAACCATCCTACTCACCCCACTATCCCCAACATGCTTCTGTGGCTGGCACAGCCCACTGCACACCGCCATGGCCAGCTGCAGCATGTGATTGCAGGGATTGCATACCGAACACTGTCAACTATACAGTGCACAGTACACACAGAGTGCATTCTGCAGCTGGCCGTGGTGGTGGTGTATGATGTGCTGTGCCAGCCACAGAAGTGTGTCAGGAGAGTAGGGAGGGGTGATTGACCACTGTCTGTTACGGTGGAGAGGGTGGAGGACCACTAGACCACAAGAGAATCTGATAGGAATTTTTTTTGTTGTTGTTTTTTTCTTTACAGGGGATCGAGGATGGGGGCACTATACCATAGGGTCAAATGTTACAGTACTCTTTGAGGAAGAGTGGGATTATGTGGGGTTATCCAATATAACACATGGGGCTGTTTCCTAGAGTCATGGGGGTGACTACACTACCAGGGAACTTATATAATATATTACAGACATGCTTGTGAAACTTTCACTGCAGTGCCAATCCCACTGGGTGCCATGCCACCATGGCTGTGAACACCAGTGCCACAACACCCCCAGGGCTCCTCCTCACCCATACTACAGCACTGTTCACACTATACTGTGTTCATGGTTGGGCTTTGAAAATACAAAAAGGGATGTGGCAGCCCATGAGCACAAGCCCCTTTAAACTTGCCACACTGGGTTGTTGGACACAACCATGGCATCAAGGGTGCTTTACCGCAGCTGTCCCTGGACCAGATGGTGGTTGAAGATGCAAGTTGTGACGCAAATCACCACTTTGCATCAAACACCTCTGCTACAACTCCCTTGCATCTGTCGCACCAGACTGAAAATAAGTCCCATTAAGTCAACTTGTTAAATATACGTACTCAATAAATTATGATGACTGTGTAAACAGTTAATTGTAACAGTGACAGATAGTATTATCATTTTTGTTTTTCTGTTTTTACTTTTTAAGTATTTTACACTTACATAATATATGCATACAGGAAACATCAATAATTCATTTGGTAATATAAATGATTAATTCTCTAATTTATCTATGATTAGGAAAAGAATGAATAATACCAGGTTTATAACAAACCCCTCACTAAAAAGACAGCAAAGCAGAGTCCTTAGATATGAGGATCCAAGTATTCAAAGGTTATACAACAAAACAATAATTGACATGTAACATCTGTATATGTATCCCATCAAGTATCTAACAAATAAGTATACTGTACTTAGTGGTGAATCAAAATAACAGTTATTTCCTGAAATAAAAGAATGATTACATAAAAGAAACAGTGCCCCCGACAGCAACTTGGCTTGAAAACAACTGATCATACTATATCAGAAATTTATTAATTAACAGTTTGTACTCACAAAAGATATCTCAAAATGAATATAGCACTCCATATGGAATAACTTCAGATATATTTAGGCCTTATCTATCTGCTAGACTCTCAAAGACAATATAAATACGTCTGTTTGAATAACATCTTACAGGGTGTTAAGATACTAAAGCCCCTTTAAAGTGAATAAGTTATCATTACTGATATGATACTTGCAATTTATTTTACAAACACTAGACCTAAAAATGTTTAAAGCAGAAGTACAATTAAATCTGACCAAACATTTGACCCTACTTTTTAAATATCTAAGATTGCAGGTATCTTCCAGTTTTATTTGGCATTATACAATGGCAAAGAAAGAATCCTGGCTTCTGATTGGTCAGTTGGCCATCACAGCAGGGATGTTATCCTGGCATAATATCTCTGCTCATGCACATCATAGAGCATCTGCTCTATTAGCATCTTCTCTAAGAAACAAAAATATTTTTACACACTAACAAAACATTCTTTAAAATTATTTTTTACTATAAACAACAAGCCATTGTATAATAGAATAATGCCCTTCAGGATGGGTGTTATGCTGGGATAACATCCCTTCTTGGGTGATTGGACACCTCGGCCAGTGACCTCGGGCTCAATCCTCCCAAGGTGGATGTTATCCCAGCATAACACCCACCCTGTAGGCATTATTCCTTTAGTAAAATTAAAAGTAAAATGTTCTAGTTCCACCAGAATTTGAGTATTTTACAAATGTTTTAATTTTGCCTTTTTTCTCAAGAAAAAGATGGCCTTCATATTTGACTTAGAAATGGCATTGTAAACCTGGTAAGATTTCACACGAGAAAATATAAGAAATTATAATGCACAACATAGGCACTACCTAGAAAAATAGATTTGACAGGTATGCTAATATTGGTCTGTATTCACAAATGGGTCAGGTGACTACATGCCATGTAAATCAGGTGCGAGTCATCCTGCACCCATTCACACCCATTGTGCCCCTTGGTGGCATGCATAAAGCATGGGCGCCACCCTCTGCACCAGATCCCTGCCGGCACTGAGCTCCGCATGGGTGGGTCGGGTCTCAGCTGGGAGGGTATGCCAGCACTCAGCACCATTCACAAAGGTCTGGTGCCATAATGGGGGCCAGTGGTTGTGCATCTAGAGCGCAGCCATACCAGATACATGTCCTCTTCAGCTGATGCTGCCAAACTGACTGATGCAGGTGGGGGTCATTGGACCCCTCTGGATGTTGCTACAGGTGTCAGGGACTGTGGTCGGGCCTGGGCAGATGGACTGTGTATGTCCCCTGGCAGCTTGCCCGGTGCTCTGCATACCCCAGTAAGATGGTGCCTTACCAGCACAAGGGATCCACTGTGGAACTAGGTAGGGCAGATGATTGACCACTGACCGGGGCCGCAACCCCGGCCTTATGAACCTCTGTGCAGGGGTGCAGGGACACAGAAGGGAGCTGGGTGGGGAATATTGCCCGTGAGATACAGTCCCACGTGGAACTCCTGAGGGTGCAGAGCTGTGCGCGCTTTAAGCACCAGCTCTGCACATTTTGTGAACTGAGCCCATTGTTAGTAATTGTTGCTGAAACTAGCTTTTTGTGAGAACATTTTTGTTGGACTGCTGCTTTAAATGATGCTATATGGCTTAGCATTAAAGAGAACTATAGAACAGCTTAGTTCATCAATAAAAAGCTAATGTTAATGAAAGAAAGCTAAATTATGGACATACATTTACAAAATACCTATATGTAATAGTAAGATGCTATAGTATACAATACAACACTGTAAAATGTTCTCATGAACAAATAAACGGTTAAGTGCTAAGATTCACCGATTTGAAACTAGTGGAAAGGGAAATTGTTTAACTAGGAAAGCTTAATATTGCCAAACAAAAACATGGTCATTGTACAGGTCCATACATCAGCCACCATGCCTTCTGAATAGTTACCATATATTCTATCTCTGAGATATTCAGTATGTCCCAGAGTGTGCAGAGTCAGTTGAGATGTGCATATTATCAGAAATATTCTGATTTACATATTAATTTTCATGAGGACCAGTGTATGTGTCAGATCAACTTTGAGTTGATCTTTGATCTGGTCACTTCAGCAAGTTTAGCAGCATATTGTTTGTCAATGAATTTCTTCAGCTGCTCCTCATCAAAGAAAGTTCTTTATCATTACTTTTAACTCAGTGCTTACATGGTACAGCATGGACAACTGTCCACCCCAACTTTTCTGTTTTTTCACAATTAAAAACATTGGCATCTCTGTTATGTCACAGGTATAACATCTGAGTAAATGAATACCTTTTGATTTTTAAAGAGATAAGCTTCCTTTATTTGCACAGCTTTAATTATCAGCTCTCTGTCTGCTAAATCTGCAAACATGCCTATAATAGTGGTAGGTTTGGGTTTCTGTAGTTGTGTTTCAAGAAAAGATTTCCAACAGGTATCCTAAAAGCGCTCACAATGTTAGGCATGTAAGTGTCCATATATTTGAACTACTCCACAAAAAGACTTTATGAGGTCCCATGTTGAAAAGGTATCCTATTATAGTGCTGGCTTGCCCACAGATTTTAAACTGAATTTTCTTTGGTTGTTCTCCATGATTTCCATTTTATGATTCAGTGCTGTGGAGTCACTCATCAAAGAAGTATAGGTGCAGCAAGTACTATTATCTTTAAAATTGGTTAGTTTGCCCTTGAAGCCTTTGAATAAGTCAACATGTTAAAGATAACACACTCAGCAAATCAAGATGACTGTACAAAATGCTATTTGTAGCAATGATAAGTAGTATTATCTTTAAAAACAGTCAATTCATCCTTGAAGCTTGTTTTGAGAGTAAATCAGATGCATTAAAACAAGCATTTGTCAATGCCGAATGTTTGATTGCTGGTATTAGCATTGAGATGCAGGAGGTAGACAGATGCAGAATAGGAATGGCAGTGAAGTACTGAACTTCAAGCAATCCCAAATCATCCTTAAGAAATGGACAGGCATTGGGGTAAGTGTTTGGGTCATCACCCATGATGTTCATGTTCATGTTATGTCACGTCACCCTATTCTGCAGACACTGACACGTGTTGAGGTGTGTCTTGGGGTGTTTGACTTACAGTCACCCCATTCTATAAGGACATACACTGAAATGGGTACAGCATAGGAGAATGGAGCAAACTATGAGGCCAAAGAGTCCAAGGTACACCTGGATGCCTGTCACTGGGTGGGGGGCTGGGGTGGGATGGCATGAGCGTACAGTCAGCAATCCAAAGGCACACCCCAATGCCTGTCAGTCTGTACAGGGTGGAACATTATGGTTAGAAACCCTAACACCCCAGGCATTTGTTAATATTTGCACTACAAATTTTCAACATGGCCTTTTTGTGACCCCACCTGTTGAAAGCATATGGGACCTCTTCTCATGAAGAGTGGCAGTGATTTTGTCAATGAGTCTTGAACTTTGACTTCCAACAGTGACCGTGCCATTCTGCATCACATGTACAAAAACACAGATCAGGCAGGATATGAAGAAAGACAGCTGTACCATCCATAGGGAGTGTGAAGAGATGGCAATGTTGAAAATCTGTAGTGGGAATAGTAAAAGGCTCGCATTTCTGAGCATATGTGGAAGCTGCACACTGCATGCGCATAGCACAGTAATTTTATGGACGTTCATCACCAATTTTCAACATAGGCATTTTAGGACCTCTGCTCATGAACAGTGCCACTGTGATTTTCTTAATGCATCCCGAACATTGATTTCCCACAATGACTGTGCTATTCTGCACTGGAAGTGCAAACACATTTCAGCCAGGATGTGAAAATGGCCATTGTACTGTTCATAAGAAGGTGCAGAAAAATGGTAATGTTGAAAATCTGGAATGAAAATATTGCAAATTTGCGTTATGAGCGTGTATGGAACCCGCGCAATGCACACTTATAACACACTCATTTTATGGACTTTTGTCATTTTATGGACTTTTGTCATGAAATTTTCAACATAAGTATTTTAGGACCTCTGCTCATGAATAGTTTTACTGTAATTTTCTTAATATGTCCCAAACACTGATTTCCCACAGTGACCGTGCTATTCTGTGCCGGAACTGCGAAAACACATTTTGGCCAGGATGAGAAAATGACAGCTGTAAGGTTCATAAGGAGGTGCATAACAATGGCAATGTTGAAAATCTGGAGTGAAAATATTGTAAATTGGTGAAGTTATGAGTGTGCATAGCAACTGCGCAATGCATATATATAAACAGTCATTTTTGATTTTCCCACTAAATTTGCAACATAGACATTTTGAGGACCCTGCCTCATGAACAGTTGCACTGTTGTTTTGTTAATCAGTCCAGAAAGGTGATTCCACGCAGTGACCAGAAAATCACCTTTGGGGCTGATTAATGCCAAGACAGTGCCAGAATTCATGAGAAGGGATCCCAAAATCCCATGTTGAAAATTTGGTTCCAAAATTCAAAAAATGCCTGAGATACATCAAAGTTGAAAAAACCCTATTTATTCCATTATACAGCTTACCAGCATTTCCTAGTTCACGGTTGAAGAGTGCAGACGTGTTCCCGGTCCACCGAAGATCATTGCGCTGGACCCAGAGGTAAGTATGGGGTAAGGGGAGGTGTGAGAGGCAGGTGCAGTGGTGTGTGCGGGTTGTGGGAGGAGGCAGGAGACTGCAAGGGACTGTTTTCTTTTTACAGGTGTAAAAAAATCCCAGGACAGTTTTCCTTTACGGGGTATTGGGCACACTGGGGCTCCCAGCATGCCACCTGAATGTTTGGGAGGGTTTGCTGATGGGGCATTGGCACCCTGTCAGCACATATGGAGTGCTGGGGGAACAAAAGCCGAGGTGGATTGGGCACCCCTTGGCATAAACAGAATGTTTTGGTGGGGCTGAGGGGAGCTATTATGCCGATGGGGAGTGGGCTCCCCATCAGCAACCTGAATGCAAGGGATTGAAGCCGACGGGATTGGGGACCCCGTCGCTAACAAACACTTTTGTGGGGGCATATGCTGCTGAGGGAGATTGTGCATCCTCGGTGATTGGGGCTCAGGTATTGTTTGTGAACACAGCAACAAGCTGCCACCATGTTCACAAACAATATTACAGTACCAATGTTCCATCCAGCAATGACGGATCACTCCACCATTGCAGCAGAATGGCTGATGCTGCAATGATGAGGCGGCCCCTAATTGCTGCGGCAAAACATTAGAACTTTCTGGCACTTTTGAAGCCAGTGTCATCAGTACACTCGCTTCCATTGGCCCACCACTGCTAAGCTCCCCAAATGCTGTGCCTTCCTTGGCTGCCATTAGTGTTGAGCTTCCACAACCCACTTCTCCTAAGTTGTCAATAATATTTCTTGTGCATGCGAACAGGCAAACATAAAAATGGCTGGTAGAGAGAGGTTATGGAAGAACAGTGATTGAAAAGCTAGAAATGTAGCAAAATTGAGAGTTAGGAGAAATTTAACTGACTGAAAGGGCAAAGAAAAACAGCTTAATGTGATTACTTTGGTTACCATGTATTCTGTGGACAGTAAAAAGGTTCAGGGATTATCAGTTATATTTGGCAAATTTTGAGGGTTGAACCTAAACTGCAGGACCTTGTTAGTAATATTCAAATAATGATGCACAGGAGGGCTCATAAAATGAGAGGTGCCTGGTATACAGTGTGCAGCCCAGACTGGTTAGAATCAGTTTGCCTCAAAGAAATGCCACAAATGTGGCATATGTACAATTAATATTGCAGAATAAGTATTAACACAGATTCTTTTTTAATCAAAACAATAGCAAATTGATGCACATTAATTATGAAATGACCTTTGGATGTATCTAGCTACATGCAATTGTTGGGTGTACTATGTGGGAGGATAAGAAGAAAATTTAAGGAAAGGGTGGTGAGCATGCTAGAGCAATTCTGCATAAAAATTAGTTACTTGCTGGCAGCACACACTGAGGATGCAGCTGATAGAAAGCTGTATGATTTGAGATTTGAGCTGATTATAAAAGCCACTGTCAATCAAAGGGAGGGGACTTTATAGCCTCATAGCCAGGAGGGAAGTACAGTATACTGGATTTATACTCGTGTTTCTCTTGGCCAGGCTTCAATGATCAGCTTGAGATAGCAGCACTACTGCAACTGTGCTTTAGTTCGCCTCTTGCCAGTATGCACTCATGATATGATTTTTAGTTTTTTGTTGACTGGGTAAGTGCACTAGATAAATCCTGCCTATTTTCAGACATGACCCGGGAGGGGATACAGATGAATGCCAACTGACCTTGAACGAGATTAAGCTGTTCCTCTTTAGGCTATGTCAGCTTACACATTATGTGGTAGATTTAATCTTCTGAAAAACATTAGCTGAATTTCATGCATTAATATGCTATATGATCTGCATTTTTGAGTGCTATCAGTTATGGAGAAAGATGTTTTGAACTGACCCTTTCTAGTGTTGTGCATGTTTATCTTTGGCATATTCACTTATATAGTAGCACTTTTGCAGCACTTTACAGCACTAGTACTTTAAATAAATCTGCTTAAATTCAATATCACTTTTAGGAACACTATAAATGCAACACAGTTGTGAGAGTGATTACCCTTGACAAAGCACCAGATGGATTAGGGCAAGAAACATAATTTCTCACTTCTCCTTGTGGTCTCCTTTAGTTTGAGCTATTTCTTTTCCCCAATAAAGATTTGTTAAGATATATGTACTGTATATATAGATAGATAGATAGATAGATAGATAGATAGATAGATAGATAGATAGATAGACAGACAGACAGCTATGTTCATCGATTTAGCTAAAGCTTTGACACTGTAGCCCATCCCATTCTCCTGGACAAGCTTAAGGCAACTTGACTTTTAGTTTCTTCAGCTGAGTGGCTCTGCTCCTAACTTAAGGGCAAGTCACAAGCTGTCCATATTGGAACCCACCCCCCCCACACACACAAACACACACACTCCCTATCAGCTCATGTGCCCCAAAAGGGTCTATCATGGGCCCAGTTCTTGTCTCTATATTTTCTAAATGAACTTCTCAAGGCCTGCTCCTCTGTGTCAATTCAGATGTGTGCAGATGATATGGTGCTTCTTCCTCAAGCTCCTTTGCCACTTGTCTCATGAACCAACTCCATCTGGACTTTAACAATATCTAGCTTTGGTTATGACGTAATCAGTAATTCCCTCAATGCCAAGAAAACAACCTCCAGGGCTTTTGCAATAGGCAGAGACTTTCTAGAGTGTTTCCACTTCCTTCCTTTCATACCCTAGATGTTGCAACTATTGAAGATGTCTTCTTGTTCAAGTACCTTAGGGTTTGGTTAGTTGTCATCTAGATTTCTGTGTTCATGTGGATGCTAATTGCAAGAAGCTTCAACCCAAATTTGGGGGCACTTTACAGAAATGTGAGAAGCATACTGCTTCATGCTCACAGAGAAATCCTCATTAAGATGATTTTTCCCATTTTGACTATAGAGACATTGCTTATAGTTCTGCTCAAAAGTCTATTTTAGCTAGACTAAACTCTCTTTCACTATTTCTGTTGCTTTTGCCTTGGTAAACCCATGCATACTCATTATTGTATCCTGTATTCTTCCTTTCCTCCCTTTCTTGATGCCAAGTGCTTCACCCACTGTGTGGCATTTATCTCCAAATTTTGGTTTGATTCTGTCACTTGTATTTAACCTCTCTCCTCCTTCCCCTTCATCCTCCTACTCTCTTTGTGTAATGCTTGCCCTCACATTTGTGATCTCTCAAATGAAACCTAGTGCTGGCCATGCTACCTTCTCTTGCCATGTCCCTAAACTTTGAATTCTCTTCCCCTTCTGTTCACTCTGCTCCTTCCTTTCCTGCTTTTAAAGTTCTTCAATGTGAGTTCTCTACTCATTCCAGCAGATGCTTCTGATATTGGGTCTACTTTTGCCTGCAACTTACATAATTCTCTATACCTCAGCACTTCTCCTCTTCCACAGTATCAGTCATTACCCCAAGTTTTTTTTCTTAAGTTGATAACCATTTATTTGCTCTTTTGCTCAGTTTCACAAATTATTGCACGGTAACTTATTTATGTCAGTTTATTCTTAAGCATCCATATCCTGTTTATTATTTGTTGTACAGTACTTATTCTATTCTAAGTATTTTATATTCTGTATTTTTGTATCTGTTATCTTTTCCCTCTTCCCCAGGTCACATCTGGAAATGTATGCCTTTCTTAGTAAAATATTTGAAATAAATAAATAAATAAAGACTAGATAGATAGAACTTCATATAGTACCTTTCCAGAGCTCAAACACTTCTCAATCAAATAAGTAAAAATCAAAGTAATGTGCATTTGGTATCACATTGCAACAGTGATGGGAATACAGTGAAGACCATCACAGCGACATTTTTGACAGTTTACTGTGACGGTCTGCTGAGTTCCGACACTGCTGCTTTTGGGTTGTTTCCACCTCCCGAACCAATTCTGACTTGGAGTTGGTTATTTTAAGTCTGGGGGTTGTGGGAAGAGCCCCTGCATGGTGGGTGTAGGGGAAAGGCTCCTTCACAGAAACATAGTTTACTCCAATGATGGCACAACACCAGTTGGTGATATTGTGGCATCACTGTACTGATGGTTGCTGTGCTCCATGTCACCATGGCATGGTGGACCCATGCATCTCAGATTAATTATAATCAACAATATTAAATAAGATACTATTTAGGTTATGGATGGTAAATTTATGAGTCCTGAGCACTTGCTGTTTTTATCCTTTTTTATTTTGTCTAATACATGTTTTTCTTATGAACTAAATGAGCACTAATTGTGTTTACTTTTTCATGCCACCAAACAACTGTCCTTGTAAAGTTTTCTCTGTTTGATGCTAGACTGTATCAACGCTCTTGAAAGATGTTTTTAATGTTGCTAATATATTTTGAAATATTTATGAAAACAAAGTAATCAAGAACTCCCAAATGATTAAATAATAATATTAAAAGACATATAGCAAGGCAAAGGCAATTGCCCAACAAAATGACTGTGATTTATTGCTTTAAATGTTTGGTTTGAGACCATTAGGAACAATACCAGTAACTTCTTTAAACTTTGTATTTTCACATTTTCATGCAATTGATACTGTACCTCATTCACCCTTTGTCTGATCTGTAACTATCTACAAAATGTGTCAGTTTCCTCCAATTTGAGGCAGTGTGGTCTTGTGGTTAGAGCACAGTTTTGGAAATTAGAACATCACAGTGTCAACCCCTACCAGAGTCAAAATGTTAACAGTGTGAACCTTGAGCAAGCCACTGGGAAAATAACTTGTAAAATAAAAGTGAAGTTAAATAAAATCTTTATTGGGGTTTTAATTACAGTCATGCAAAATTTATTTTTTGTTGAAGATACCAGACAACCCTAAATTTAGTGCAGCACCACTATAGTAATATACTTCCAGTACATTTTAATGAGCTAGAGTATTTTTATATTTTCATTCTAGTAGAGAACTCTTAACCCCTTTCAGCCTTATTACAATAATGACTAAGATTTATGTAGTTCTCTAATGACTGATGTATGTGATGACATACGGTATAGCTATTTCAAGAATAATAAGTTAATCAGCATTTAGTCAGTATGTTTAAACATGATCACAGTTGTTAATAAGCTGAACTTCTAAATGCCATGCTTCAAGAGTTAACATTCTACTGTGTTGTACTTATCATAAATTTACAAAGCCCCTGAAGCTTCAAAGATGTTGGCTGTTCAAATAGTGGTACATTCAAATTTAATTAAATGCCCCAGGTTTGCACTGACCTAGAAATCACCCTACTGGGCATGCATATTTTTTAAAAAGTGACAAAGTTCTAAGAATAGCATTTTTCCTTCATCTTTAAGTCTGCTTTTCTTAGTTAAAATGCAACTCACATTTAATAATTATAGAGCACAGCAAGAAAAAAGTATCTTGACTTAAATTTTTGTGACAGCAGCATTGACAAGCACAGTACAATGCAATAACTTTGTCAAAAATAAAACTGTAAAAAATGTTAATTCTAAAACTAAATTCAGACTACATTAAATGGGTACATTTTTAAATGTTGCAAGAAAGAAGATTCACTTACACTGCAGTACATCCTATTTCCTTAGTACCTGTAACAAAAACAAGGTAGACTCAGAAATGTATTGATATTGTGGGTAAAATAAAATTGTCAGCAAATCTGAGGTTACTTCAAAACAGGAATGTGAACTGTATCACAAAAGCTAAATGTAGAAGTAGAATAAACATCCAAAGTAAATAATCTGATTAAAAAGGCAGTCATATTACAGTGCTGTATGTCTGTAACAGACACATTAATCAAGGTTGTTTCTAAAGTTGAGATCACAATCAATGAACTGGGGCTGGATTTTCAAACAGCTGAAAATGGCTGTGGGACTAAGTCCCTTGCTGCAGAATGCTGATGTGGAAAAAATCTCTGCACAGGTGGACAGTCCTATTTTCAGCCTGTGCTCCATATGGGCAGCAGGTGCAGCTGTGGAAGATGTTATGACTGGCTCAACCAGGTGTAACATTTTGGCACAGCTATGCCTAAGAATTGCCATAAGCTGCCATAAAATCATAGAGCCTTCTACAAAATGGCTCCATGTTTGATAATCCAGTGCATGTGGGAAAAACTGTGGCTCCACAAGTACAGACCCACTTGCATAAATGTTTTCCACATGTTCACCAATTCCACAGCTCTTTGAAAATCTGTCCCTGAAAGTGTGGTGCAGTACCTCCAATGTGGAGTGTACTCTGTGAGCATAATCAGCAGAGATCAGTTGCAAGAATAAGGTTCATCATCACATGTAGCATCTGCATGTATAGTACATTACCTTATTTCTGATAACAGAATACTGTATTACATTGTGTCAGACTAAAAGCAAACTTGCTTTATTTTCATGGAGCTTCAGTTTTTCAGTGACAACCTAGTTGAAAAGGATCATGAAACATTCATGACTGTTCATGGACTATTCACCAGCAGGTCAAGAATTCAGCTCATGAACTTTCATCAAGCAAGCATTAAATTGTTCATGAATGTACATGAATTGTGCTTGAACATTAAATGGCACTGATGTGTTTATCAACATTCATGACTATAAGGGTACATGAAGGTCCATACAAGTTCATGAAACTCCTTGACTGCACATCAATGGTCATAGTCAATCAAAAGCCCTGTTTTAGTCCTAATCTTTTAAGATTTTTACCCTATGTACAAATCAGAGGAGGACTCTACCCATCAAATCTTTTTATCACACAACGAAGCAACTTGCCAGTTAAATTATTTTAACAAATTCAAAAATATCTAATGAATGGATTTTCTTACCATGCATTTTAGAACAAGTAATCTAACTTATACTCACTTTTTCTTTTGTTCTTTAAAATGGAATCACTGCTCATCTTCCTTTCATAAGTGCAGAGCCTAATTGCCATTTATATCAGCAGAATCCAAAAATCTTTTAAAATGTGATGAGTTTCATTGTTAACCCTTTTGGGTGCTTGGATAGTGAAATTGCCTTGTAGTGTATATATTTTCACTCCTAAACTTTAAAGTTCTGATTTTGTGATATTTATAACTCTCACATTGGTATACAGTGCATTATGATATGCAAATTAGTTATGCACATTGATTTCTTCTCACTTAATTGTTGTCCTTTAAAGGTTCACAACTTCATGAATGTTGTGTTGCTAAACAGGTCATGAACTAAAAGGTCACGTGATGCAGCTCGGAGAGTAGAAGCTTTGCTGCGAGCTCCATTCCTCTCGCCAGTTGAAAGTGTGAATATTTCGCTCCAAACCCGCGATTCTTAATATCCAGCTTCTCTGTAGTGCCTAAACTGTTAAAATTTAAGATTTACTTACGACTGGCTTCAGCATTATGTCTAATCCATCGGAACAGGAAGGTCCAGTCCAAGAGTGGAGCAGCGCCTGCATCAGAGTTCTTCACCCACGATTTCAGTGGAGGAGTTGTCACCCCACGTATACTCCAGGTTAACTACTATTAAAGAAGCTCTTCTAAAGTTAATTGAAGAAGTCGCCCACTTTAAACCAGCACTAACTCAGTTAGCCGGTAGTTACTGATACTGAAGCGAGGATAACCTCAATAGAAAGGAGACAAGAAAACCGAACCTATATTGGCAGAAATTAAAAACAGTCACTAAACTTGAAGATCGCTTGGAGGACTTAGGGGAGGAACAGAAGAAATAATTTGGTGTTACTTGGGCTCCCGAGAGATGAGGCGGAACACTATACTTTTTGCAAAAGTTTTTAAAACAAATGGTGGGCCCTCTCCAAATGGCCCAGAGGTCATGATTGAAAGAGCCCACCGGTCCCTATGAGCCAAGCCACCAGCGTCAGAACCTCCCAGACCACTAATCTTCAAGCTATTCAATTATCTGGATCGGGTTTTATTTTAAAGAATCCAGGAAGTTATCGAGCCATACTATGGGAGGGCAAAAATTGAGGCTTGTCCCAGACCTGACGGTGAAGTCGTGCCAACTCAGGGTGGCCTATCATCCTATTACCTCCAAATTGTGGGCAGCGGGCATTAAACACCAAATGATGTATCCAGCCCGTTTAGAGGTGTCCCTGAAAGATGGATCCAAGCGTTTCAATTCGCTGGAGGAAGCAACAAAGACCCTGAGAAACTGCTATGCAGACTTGTTCCCTAAAGGATGAGGCTGTAATCTGCAATGTGGAGCCTGAAGATCTCGGTGGGATTTTTCTAGAAGACCTGGGATCAATAAGCTGTTACCCGATTTTTGGTGTGACTTTTTCCTTGAGGGAGATACATAAATCTGAGGTTCTTCACACTTTGCTATAAGGACAATCTTGGACTACAATTTTCTTTAGAGCATTAATAACAGAAAGTTTAATTTTGTCTCTGTAATTTGTTTATCTATTGAGGCTACCCAGATTTTACCTTTAGCCACTAGAGGAGCTCTATCTTTATGAATGGGTAAACATGAGTAGCCTTACTTGTAGCTGTTAAAACTTACCCAAACGTTTTATAGACAAGCTGTCTATAGTCAAACACTGCAACATAGATTTTGGCTGGGGTTTCTCCTAGATGGATTAGGGTCTAAGCGGCCGTGATGTGTTTTTTTTTTTGCAACCTCAGATAATTTGCAGCAAGTATAGGTCACATTGGAAGGAGCTCATCAGCTCTTCAGCTTTATTTTAGAAGCTAATTTTGCTTCACATTCCTATTGGATTTTGAAGTAGATGCCAGAGTACAAACTTTTAAGGCCAGTGAGTATAGCAGCATGCAGCACCAGTTTATTGAAAGTGTGGACAATCTCAGTCCCATTATGTGTTATGTGCAGGGTCTATGATCAACAGTCCTTTTCCTTGTTCTCGGATACTCCATGCAAAGTCCCAAGGAGGACAAGGGCTAAGCCCTGCTGTCACTATACACTATTTCAATTTTGTTTGGTAGCAAAGCAATATTTAGTTTATGGAGTTTTATTAACTTGTCTCTCTATGCATGCGCTCCCTACACATATGGTGTTTTGCTGTAGTCATAGAGGCTTCCAAATTTCTTGGGAAGGGTACTGGAGCAGAGAATCTAAATAGGTGTTGGGGTACAGTTGAGAGTATTAGCTAGGTTTCCCCAGTTTATTTTTTCCAAGTTCAGGTATGGGGAGGGAAGAGTTCACTTTCTAGCGCACCATGGACCAGATGTCTAAGCGTAGTCTGGGCCTGGTTATGTAGACTGACAGATAGAGTTGGAAAATTTGAATCTTAGTTACAGGTTTGGGGTGGGTCAAGTTAGGTTATCGGGGTTTTTAAGGATGGGGCAGCAATACACTCTATTATATGGTATATTTGTCTGTCTTTTATGGCTAACTGTTTAAACATTCTCTTGGAATATAAAAGGAGGAGAGACAACAAGAAGAAATATGTCATTCTGAACCATCTTGCCAAATTTGACCCATCAATTGTGTTCCTCCAAGAAACTCACATGTTATACGAACAGCTGCATTTTTAAAGAGATGGGTAGGCCAGGTTTTTGGATCAGGATTCACATCTAACAAACTGGGAGTAGCTGTACTTATGGCAAATAGAGTTCCATTTACGCCATAGGAATCTATTTCTGATCCTGAAGGCGGTTTATTTTTGTTATAGGTAAAATTAGTAGCTTAGACATTGTCCTGGGCTCCATCTATGGACCAAACATAGAGTTCCCATCCTTCTTTATGCACTTAGCTATAGTTCTGGCCCCTTTCTTAAAATTGCCCATCTTGATGGGTGGTGACTGGAACCTGGTACAAACTAATGATTTAGATCGTACTTATTACAGAGGAGTAAAATGTCCCTGCACAGAGATCTACAAGAATTTACATTATCGCTGGGCCTTGTGGATTCTTGGAGGATAATCAATACCTCAAACAAAGAATTTACATTTTTTTCCCGGTCCACAAAAGTTATTCTCACCTCGACTACTTTTTAATCAGTCAACAGTTGTTACCCTACATAGTGGACGCTAGAATTTTGGCCCAAGTAATTTCCGACCATTCACCTATTAAAATGCAATGTCTGCTACCAAATATTTTAATAAGATCCTACTCATGGTCATTAATAATAAGTTACTGTCTGACGATCAAATAGTGGTGCGATTCCAAGAATGTTTATCAAATTCTATTAGTACTAACTGGGGCTCGATCCATGCAACGGATCGGGCATGGAGCCACTGAAAGCTACTTGGAGGGAACTTATTCATATGTAGCATCGAGTACGGAAAAAGAAAAAAGCAATTTTTGATTAATTGCCTGGATAAAATTAGGGCTCTGGAAAATAAGAAGGTTGGCACACTTTCCCTGTCAAAAGAGCAGGAACTTTCTGCCCTTAGAGCCACTTATACCAGTGCTCTCTGGGAGTCAGCTGAGATCTGCTTCTCTGCTAAAAGCCTCATACATTGGTCAAGGAGCAAAGCGGGCAAGCTCCTGGCCTGGCAGTTGAAGCTGCACTCAGCCTCTAAATGGGTCACAGCCTTAAAACATCCTCAGACGGATGTTTTGATTACTTACCTGAGGAATATTGGCATTGTTTCAAGACTATTACAAATTATTATACTCTGCAGAACCGAGAACTCTTGAACATGACAACAAGATGTGGGCTTTTCTTGAAAAGATCACTTTCCCTCCATGACAGAAAGCCAGATCAGTCTTGAATGCCCCTTCTTGGGGAAATATCAGAAATCATCAACTCCCTAAAACCAGACAAAGCACCGGGTCCAAATGGTTTCACTGGCCTATTTTATAAGACCTTTAAAGGTCGCTAATTCCTCTGCTACTTCAAGTATACACCTATTGGTGTTCCCATGAGGTTAGTGAGCAAGCATTATTTGAGGCAAGAATAACTCTTTTGCCCAAGCCAGGGAAAGACCCATCTGAAATAGGAAATTACAGGCCTATTTTGCTTCTCAATGTAGACGTTAAAATCTACTCTAAAATTTTAGCTAATAGACTGGGAAGGTATGGAAGGGGCTACTCAGTGCGGAACAGGCAGGGTTCATGGCTGGGTGATCCTCTGCAGACCACTAGAAAGCTATTCCACCTAATTTCGCGTCCGGGGCTCCTGAGCTAGAGGCAGCTCTGGTATCCCTAAGCATGAAAAAGCTTTCGACAGAGTAGAATGGCACTTTATGTTTACAGTATTACAGAAATGTGGCCTTCCCCAATGATTCATTAATCATATATGTGTGCTCTACTCGTGCCGTCGGCTAGAATTCAATGCACCAACTTTATTTCAGCTGTTTTCCCCTATCTCGAGGCACCCGTCCTCTGTCTCCATTTCTTTTAATCTGTATATTGAGCCTTTAGTTAGGGGCCTTGAAATCAGACAATTTAATACAGAGGTATCCATGTTGGCAATCTCAATGCAAGTTATCCTTTTGTGGATGACTTGCTTATACATAGAGAAATGCAGGAATCCTTACCCCAGGCATTGCAGATTATCTCCTGTTTTAGCTCCTTTTCAGGCTATAAACTTAATAGGAACAAAACTATAGTGTACACGTTATCTCCTCTTCTGTTGAGGGATTGTGCGCCTCCTTGGGCCTACAATGGGAGAATGATTGCCTTGTTTATCTGGGCATTACAATCTCAAAAGACCTTATTAACCTTAGAACCTCAACCTAATTCCCTTGCTTAAAACTATTAAAGAAGACCTAGAGAGATGGAATAAATTACCTCTGTCTTTCTGGGGTAGAGCTAATACTTAAAAATGGCTATCTTGCCCAACATTTTCTATCCTTTTTAACCTTAACATTTATCTGCACAAGTCTTTCTTCAGGTCCTTATACAGAATATGTTCAGATTTTCTTTGGAAAGGTAAAGCCCGTGCCAGACATGCAGCTAAGCTCACTCGTCCTAAGAAACTGGGGTCTCCAACTGCCTGACTTCTATGTTTATTACTTGGCTATCCACGCCATGAGATTTTCGTGTTGG
The DNA here is from genome assembly GCA_016271365.2 of Neoceratodus forsteri. Taxonomy (NCBI): domain Eukaryota; kingdom Metazoa; phylum Chordata; order Ceratodontiformes; family Ceratodontidae; genus Neoceratodus; species Neoceratodus forsteri. Next base: position 286,397,333 of record CM028135.1, on the reverse strand, counting down.
GTGTCCATAGCTGAAGCAGCTCCGAATTTGCCTCCTGGTTAACTTTGGATCAATCCCTAATAAATATTTACAAAATAGACTTGGAGGCCTTGTTATATACTCCTGGTCTGAAGTCTCAAAACATAAAGAACTCCCAGCTAGGATGGGATTGAAGGCTCTACAGCAGCTCTGCTCTTTACTTTGCAAATCTAACCTAAGGGACCTTAGGCAACCTCTACTTGATAACCCAAACTTACAAATAGGTAACAGCCCAATCAGTAACTTGCCATGCAAGCACCCCTCCAAAACCCGATTGGCATGCCTTGTTTCGGCTGGCTCATTGCTGCCGATATCACTATTAACCACTATTGTCTGTGCATGGAGGATGTACTGGACCCTTTCCTCAACCTACATCTGTTGCACCCTCATGCCCCTATGCATATTATCATGCTTCTGTGACCATATCCAGAGCCTGAATGACTCTTCTTCATTGTCCCATGATACAGACCAACAACCTTGGACAAAATAAATAATTTTTGCAACAGTAAGAGCACACTAAAAGTACTTCTCGCTCCACCAGACTGCAATAAATTAACATGCAATGCCTACAGATCCCCAACTTCACTTTATTTCTTGTATGTTTGCTATTATTGGTCTGTGTCCAGAAAATCTGATCACCCTCACATCACTTCATAAAAGTAACAGCAAGCAAGCACTACAAAAATATCAACCTCCTAGACTGCCTACTGGTACAGCTTGTAAGGAACCTACCAGGCAGACCACAATCTTTGATGTGGTGTTCACCAACTCAGTGATGGCAGGTACTGTGGGAGTAGAGGAGCCACTAGGAAACAGCAACCACAACTCTGTGTGATTTGAGTTGTCCTCAGGGCCTGCAACCCACAATCAAAACCAAAGGCCTTGATTTTAGAATGGCAGACTTCAGTAGGTTGAGAGATCTGGTAAGGGTAAGTTAGTGGGTGTGGGAGGACATAGGTGGGGTGGAGGAGAGATGGGGCAGTTATGGGGAGAGCCATCCTTGAGGCATCAAAGACAAGCATAAGGACAGTATCTAAGAAAGTCAGGTTTAAGAGACCACTATGGTTCTCAGCTAGGGTCAGGGAATGATTAGTGCAAAAGGAAGGCCTTCTATAAATACAAGAAAAAAAGCTGGAGAGAGACAGAATGGGAGGATTACCTACAGAAAAACAGAATGGCAAAGATTGCCATCAGGAGGCCAAAGCAGACAAATAGTTGCATATCACAGAGTGGGGTCAAGAACAGAGAAAACAGTGTATATATATATATATATATATATATATATATATATATATATATATATATATATATATATCAGTGAAAATGAAAAGTGAGGTATCACATGGCTAGTTGAGAGGGGTAGGGTGATTGAGAAGGATGGACAAAAGGTTGCTGTCCTGAAAGACTACTTTTGTTCAGTATTCACAAAGGTGCACTGTGGGTCCATGGCAAAGTGACAACAAAGTGGCCACTAAGGGGTCCTGGAAATGAGGTAGCCATTATTTACTAGCAAGTGCATCCTGAAAGGACTGACAGCCCATATGATAGCTAAGGCCACAGGTCCAGATGGTTTGCATCCAAGGATACTTTGGGAATTAGCAACAGAGCTGGCTGAACCAGACACTGTATCACTTCATAAGGGGACAATAGAGAGCAACTAGGAAACTACAGGCTTGTCAGTCTGACCTCCATTTGTGAGGAAGCTGAAGGAAACACTAATCAATGAGGACCTCATAGACTACCTGGAAAGTAACTGACTCGGATAGTAAACAGCATGGTTTTGTGGCAGGAAGGTCTTGTCAGACTAACCTGACAGTTTACTTTGGCTAGGTGACCAGAGAAGTAGACAAGGGCCACACTCTGAATTTGCTGTACTTTGACTTCAACAAGGCTTTTGACTCGGTACAACACAAAGGATTGCTCAAAAGATAGAACACCTGGGTGCAGCTAAAACCATAGTGAACTGGATGGGTAGTCGACTAGAAAGGAGGCAGCAGAGGGTAGTGGTCAATAGGGTTAAATCAGCTTGGAGGTTGGGGTGGGGTTCCACTGGGATCTGTTCTGGGTCTGTCTGGTTCTCTTCAACATATTCATTAGTGACACTGGTGAGGATTCCACGGCAGGCTGTCTCTTCACAGATGACACAGAATTATGTCGGAGAGTGGACAGTGCTGAGGTAATAAGGGATATGCAGAGGGACCTAAAATAACTAGAGGTGTGGTCCAAAATCTGTCAGTTAAAATTCAGCACCAAAAAGTGCAAGGTAATACACCTAGGAAAAAAAAACATGACAGAATATAGGATGAGTGGGGTGCAACTTGTGACAGGAGATCCTGCCACTCTTGAGGAATGATCTTTTCTTAAATCAGTTACAACACTTCTTCTATTTCTTAGCCTAATCTATTCTTTACAATTTCTAGTCCCTAAGGTTAGCCACCTATGGGCACCCCTCCCTTTCATGAATATGCTATAGTGTCCTCTTTAATTTTCCTTTTTCTTTTCAGGTCCTCAAACAGGAGATTATTATTATGACCTCCAAGCTGATGTAAAACAACAGGCTGTATTCCTCGTTGTTGGATTTAGTATGCATAGCATTATAGGTCCAGTTGTATTACACCTGTCCTCGTGAACTGCACTGGCTGCCAGTTCAGTGGTGGATTGCCTATAAGGTAGGCTTGCTTACCTTTAAAGCCCTACACAAACAGTGATCTGAGTACCTTAAGGATCTTTTGACTCCCTACTTCCCCAATTGTCCACTCTAATCCACCGATGAGGATTACTAGAATTCTCAGGGTTAAGTCTTAAAACATCTGGTACCCATGCTTTCTCATTTGCAGCACCAACCCTGTGAATTCTCTACCTTGTCAGTTAAGAGAATGCCTGACCATCAGTAGTTTTAAAACAATGTTGAAAACCTATTTGTTTTCATTGGCCTTCGAATTAGATCTGGATGACAATGATTTGGTTTTATATATCTGTAAATCAGTTTTATGTTTTTCATTGTATTTATGGTTTTAAAGCACCTTGGTTTTGAAAGGCACTATAAAAATAAAGATGGGTTGGATTGGATTGGATTGGACTATGCCATAAAATACCTTGATGTGTATGCCTTATGTGTATGAAACCTGTAAATGTTGAAAATACCATGGCACTAGGTGTTTTGATAAAGAAAAAGTACTAGGTGACTGTATTATAGAAATTAAGTTACTGGGGTAGAAATATCAGAAAACCCATGTTATGTTATTTAAATGCATGTAAATTATGGATTGTTTGAAACCCTTTGGTACCATGCATTCCTGCTGTAAACTGAGCCAGTCTGAAATGTCATGGTGATTTGCATGTACATCCCATGATGCTTACATTATTGGAATGTGTGTGATGTTGTGTTTTATTTAAACTTGGCTTATTGCCAATGTCCTTGGGGTAACCCTTGCTTCAGTGTTTCTGCACTGAGGTTCTTTATCTTTAGCTTGTTTTGATTTTTTTATTTGAGCCCCCCACCCAAGCAAACAAGACAGACACAAGGATGCCAGAGTTTTCACTAAAAGTTAGATCAGTGAGTCAGTAGGCACTAAGTGCAGAGAAAGGACATGAATAGTCTGTTGTTGAAAACTAATGTATTGAAGAAGGAAAATGCCATTGCTGAAGGTTATGTCTTGAATTTTGAATAAACATCACAGAGAGATAGTGTGTTAAACCTGAAGTTTGGTGTCTGGTCCATCTGTTATCCCACAATCCCTCCACAGACTTGGTGTTAGAAGTGATCTAACTTTTTGAAACATCTGGACTAGCATAAAATGGATGTTTCCAGTGGATATTGACCAGATAACCCAGGTGGACTGATGCACCATGAGTTGCCAGAGGAGAACCCGGAGAAGAAAGTCCATGGAGTTCTTACCATAACCATGACCGAAAGACTGGGATAGAAGCTGCACACTGGATCTGGGAGCTTGGAGGAAGGTCAAGCCTGAAGATGATGAAGAGATGCAAGGGATCAAGGAAGAATCGGGGAACTACCTCCTCCTGAAGACTTTTCACCTGAGGACATAAGGGATTTGCTGAAAAGACCCTGCATAAAACAGGTGAAGATGGAAAAGAGAGAGAGAGATATTGAGCAGAGAGATAGAGACACTGAACAGAAAAGGCAAGATGCCAAATGGGAGGATACCATGAGGGTCTTGCATGCCATCAATGCAGGGCAAATAGAAAGAGCCAGTAGCCCAAAAGACATTAAACTGTCTAAACTTTCAGACAGCGATGACATTGAAGCCCACCTCACAACGTTTGAGAGGTTGCTTGGACATGGAACAGTGGGTTGTTTGACTGGCACCACAACTGACAGGTAGTGCCGAAGTGGTTTATAGCCACATGAACTCCCGAGAGGTAGAGGACTATGACCATGTGAAGCAGGAGATCCTCAGGCACTATGACATAAACACTGAAACCTATTGCAGAGGTTTGGGTTTCTTAAATACAGTCACTGGATACCCACCAAGAGACTTATGCCTGTCTCAAGGAGCTCTATAAATGGTTGCAGTCAGATAACAAGTGCAAAGACCAGCTTCTGGAGGTGGTAATTTTGAACAGTTTATTAAAGTTTTATCCCAAGATGCACAACTTTGTGTTCGAGAGCACAAGCCTGACTCCACTGATAAAACCATCACACTGGCAGAAGACTTCCCGGCAGACTGACCATCCAGACCCAGAGGGTTCAAGGATAACAGCAACTGTAACCACCAATGATCCAGTAAGGAAGCTTTTACTTATAAATTGTCAAATCCAGCCCCAGTGAAACAAGACTGGAGAGCAGAGAGAGAGAGAGAAAATTCCAGTAGCAGAGATTGTATGTCATGGGTGCCAAAGAAGGGACATTATGTAAGAAACTGTCCTAATATAAAGAAAGAGACAGCCCAGTAGCCTTAACGAACAGGGGTCACTTTATGACTACTGTGCAGATTGGATCACAGCAGATGATGGGACTGATTGATTCAAGGAGCCACCAGACTCTTGTGCAAGCAGATCTGTTTACTGGGAATAATAAAGGCCAAATATAGCAGTCATCTGTGTGCATGGTGATACCACTGCTACCCTACAGCAGTCATACAAATGACTGTTCAAAAATAGACACGAGGTAGAAGTGGGGTTGGCACCTTGCCTACCTGTGCTAGTTGTTACCAGGCATGACCACCCAGACTTTGCTTCATTTATATGTTATCATGCCACTCAGGATTCTGATATAGTTACTGTTACCACCAGAGCTCAAGTGAAGAAGGGACTTTTACCATTTGTGTTCCCATTTGATGATAATGTTTTGAGGTTACTGGTAAGGACCATAAAACTAAGGTGGAGAAGATGAAACTAAAGAAGAACTGGATTGATATTCATGTTGGTGTACAGCAAGACTTGGGACATACTTTTAAATGTGACGTGAAACATGAGCAAAATGCAGACCCTTCACTTAATCCTTTTTTCCACAGATGGTGAAGGAGTGGAAAAAGTTGCCCTGTTTGTTGAGATACAGGAATAGTGTATAGAGAATACACTAACCCCAGAACTGGAGTGGTAGTAGACCAACCATTAGTTCCAGAAAAATTATGCTCCCAAATCCTGTATCTGGTGCATGACATTCCATTAGCGGGCCATGCAGGCAGAGATAGCACCCTGAATAGGATATTACCCAGGTTTTATTGGCCCTCTATCCATGAGAACATAACTGAGTATTGTAAAGCATGTGCTGAGTGTCAGAAGGTAGTTCAGGTAGGAAAAAGGGATGAGTACCGCACAGCCCATCCCATTGTGACTAACCCTTTGACAGGATAGCCATGGATGTAGTGGGCCCCCTGGAAAAGAGCTCCAAGAGTAACAGATTTGTGCTGGTCATATGTGATTACACTACCTGCTACCCAGAAGCTATCCCCATGAGAACTGTCACCATCCCAAGGACAGCAGAGGAGTTAGCAAAGGTATTTAACCACATGGGAATCCCCAGGAAGTACTTACTGATCAGGGGAGTAATTTTAATGCACACCTGCTAAAGAATTGTACCATCTGCTGTGCGTGGTAGCAGTGCATACTTCCCCATACCACCCACAGACTGATGGCCTCATAGAGAGGTTTAATCAAAAAGTAAAAGAGAATGTTGAGGAAATATGTAAAAGGAGAAGGTAAAGATTGAGATAGGTACCTCCCTATTTACTTTTCATTTACAGAGAAATCCTCAAGCATCCATTGGTTTCTCTCCATTGTTATTATTACATGGGAGGAACCTGGGGGCCACTGGCTGTGGTTAAAGAACACTGAGAAGAAGAGAAGGAGGTGGGACATCTTAATGTCATAGAGTACATGACTTGGTTATGCAAATGCTTGGTGAGGTATATCAACTTGGCACACCAGAACATAGAACTGAAGCAAGACTTGCAGAAAGAAAGATACGAACAGGGATGAAGACAAAACATTTGAACCAGAGGACAGATTGTTGTTACTTCTTTCCTCCACAGAGAATAAACTACTCATGGAATGACAGGACCTCTTCACTATTTTGAGGCAAACAGGAGCAGTGAACTATGAACTTAGCATGCCCCTAAAGAAACCCGTCCAGAATGTTTACCATGTGAGCCTCCTTGGAAATGTGCGAGAAGCCTACCCCTCCCTTTATATCCGTCCTGAAGTTAGGGAGTCAGAGCTGGAGGTTGGCTATAAAGGCTACAGCAGTCAGGATCATTGGGAGATTCAGATAAACCCTGAATAGGAGCCTCAGCAACAGAAAGATTTGCAGAAGTATTATAAGAATGTGATCCCATATTCACAAACGTCCCGGGAGGGCTAAAGGAATTGTGCACACCACAACTGCCACACAAGACAAGCCAATACACCAAAAGTCCTACTGATTGCCCATGAAGGTGAGGAATGAGGTGATTCAGAAGTCAATAAAATTGAGCAGTTAGGCATAATTGTGCCCTTAAAGAGTACATGGTCTTCACCCATTGTCATAGTGGACAAGAAATAGGGTGGGATACATCTATGCCTAGATTTTAGAAAGCTTAACAATGTGTACTATTCAATGGCTACCCAATTCCCTGAATAGAGGACATCATTGGCAGGCTAGGCAATGCACAGTATATCTCACCCTTGACCATACTACGGGATATTGGCAAACTTCTTGTCACCTGATTCACAAGATAAAACTGCTTTTAGCATCCCAGTCAGCTTATTCCAGTTTGTTACAATACCATTCAGACTACATGGGTCCTAATCACTTTTCAGTGTTTTATAGATGACATGCTAAGACCACACACTGAGTACAGTGCGGCTTATTTGGATGATGTGGTCATATTCAGCCCTGACTGGGAAACCCATGTTAGACACTTGTCCCAGGTATTGCTAGCAATAAAGGAGTCAAGAATGACCATTAATTCTGCTAAGTGTACCCTAGCAAAGACCGAGACAAGATACCTAGGGTCCATTTTAGGCAATGGACAAGTGAAGCCTGAGGTAGAGAAGGTTAAAGCAGTAGCAAACTGCCCAATACCTACCACAAAGAGCATGTGAGATCTTGCCTGGGCTTGCAGGTTATTACCAGAGATGTATTCCTAATTTCTCAGCCATTGCTAGTCTTTGACTGATCTCACTAAAAGAGGTGCCCAAATAAAGTTCAGTGGACCCCTATTTGTGATGAGGCATTTAGGAATAACAAGGCCATTCTACATACAGCTCCTCTATTGAAAAGCCCTGACTTCACACAAGTGTTTGAAGTTCAAACTGATGTATCAGAAAATAGTATTGGGGCAGTCCTATCTCAGAAAATAGGTGGGAAGAACATCTGATCATGTATATCAGCAGGAAGCTACATGAGAGGGATAGAAGATAGGCTACCATAGAAAAGAATGATTAGCTCTGAAGTGGGCTACTGAGTCTCTGCAATATTATACTTGTGGGGGCTGAATTTAAGGTTGTAACTGATCATAACCCCTTTGCTGGTTGCACAAAATGAGATAAAAATCCCTGTATAATGTGGTGGTACTTAGCTTTTCAACCCTATTTATTTACTGTGTCCCACAGAGCAGGGACAACGCATGTAAATGTTAATTTCATTTCTAGATATGGTGCAGGAATTGATGTCAATGAAATATGATGGACTTTCTAAAAAGAGATAATGCAGTGAAGGCATCGTTAGTCTCTGTTAAGAAATGTGTTAACTCCTCAGGGTAAAGAATTATGATATCCACTATGTTTATGATGGAATGTTTATCGTTAATAGGGACCCTGAGACAGAGCTTCTGAACATGGATGGTGGAAGTTCCATCCTTTCCTGGGATAAGAAGGTGGTAAGCTGTTGGAAATAACTGATTATCTCGTTATGTGTAGCATATGTGACATGGAGAGCCTGCCACTCTTGAGGACCCAACTTTTCTAAATCTGTCGAACAGTTCTTCATTTCTTAGTCTAATCTATCCTTTACAATTTCTAGTCCATATGGTTTGGCCACCTATGAGCAGCCCTTTCATGACTATGCTATAGTGTCCTCTTTAATTTTCCTTTTTCTCTCAAGTCCTTGTACAGGAAGGTTATTGTTGTGACCTCCGAGCTGATGTAAAACAACAGGCTGAGTTCCTCATTCTTGGATTTAGTATGCAATAGCCCTATGTTATAAAATACCTTGACATATATGCCTTATGTATGAAACCTGTAAATGTTGAAAATAACATGGCACTATGTATTTTTGATAAAGGTAAAAGTACTAGGTGACTGTATTATAGAAATTAAGTTACTAGGGTAGAGATATCAGAAAACCCCCTGCTGTGTTATTTAAATGCTTGTAAATTACAGATTGTTTGAGAGGCCCTTTGGTATCATGCATTCCTGCTGTAAACTGAGCCAGTCTGAAGTGTCATGGTGATTTGCATATACATCCCATGATGCTTTACATTACTGGACTATGTGTGATGTTGTGTTTCTTTGAAACTTAGCTTACTGCCAATGCCCTTTGGGGTAACCTTGCATCAGTGCTTCTGCACTCAGGTTCTTTAGCTTGTCTTGAGTTTTTTTTTGAGCCCCACCACCCAAGCAAACAAAACAAACAGGGATGCCAGGTTTTCACTAAAAGTTAGATTAGTGGGTCAGTAGGTGCTGACTAAGTGCAGAGGAAGGACATGCATAGTCTGTTGCTGCAAACTGATGTATTGAAGAAGGGATATACTATTGCTGAAGGTTATCTCTTGTATTCTGAATAAACATCACACAGAGATAATGTGTTGAACTTGAAGTTTGGTGTCTGGTCCATCTGTTATCCACAACCGCTCAGCGACTTAGCACTGCTGAGAGGAACAGGATCTAGAAGTTATCATCAGTATTTCACATAAGCAAATGAGCCAGTGCAACAAGGCCTATAACAAGGCTAACAGAATGCTGGGATGTATTGATAGGGGTATTGATTAGAAAGAGAAGAGGCAATACTTCCCTCTACAGTTCTCTGGTGAGGCCTCACCTGAAGTACTGCATCCAGTCCTTGAGTCCTCACCTCAGAAAGGACAAGGATAGGATGGATTCAGTGCATTGCAGAGTATCAAAAATGATTCAGGACCAACGGTGCAGATCCTGTAAGGAGCACCTCAAGGCACTAAATATGTTGTCACTGGAAACAGAGGGAGAGGGGTTTGATAGAGACCTTCAAGTACCTTAAAGGAATTAACAAGGTAAACTGTGGGAATATATTTAGCCTGAATACCAGTTTAAGGTTGCGTGGTCTTGGTGGAAATTAACAGGAGGAGGTTTAGGAAGGACATGAGAAATCTTTATTTATGGTAAGAGTGGTAGAACCTGAGGTGGTGGGTGGAACACAGTCAAAGGATTCAAGCAGCCCTGGGACAGAATGAAGGGAACAGTGGTTGCCCAGGCAACAGGACCAGGGAGTAGAATGGGGGTAGGACAGGGAGCATTAGTACCCTGGAGGAACAATACATTCCAGGGAAGGTTCCAGGGATTAAAGGAACAGGCGAAGACTGGATGGACCTCTGGACTTTTCTTCCATCATGGTCTATGTTTCTGTATTTCTATGACTGTAGAAATAATGAGAACACAAATTACCGAATGCACTTTTACAGCCTTAGTCTGTAAGGCCTTGGTTTTTGAAAGGTGCCATAGAAATAAAGTTTATTATTATTATTATTAATAAAGGAAGGTCCCTCAGCCATCTATTCTGTTTATCTGTGTAGTCTGGCATTAACAATGATTGCTTCTATTGCACTGTCCTAATTTCACCATAAGTTAAATGTAAATGAAGGTACTTAATTTTGTTGTGAAAACTTGCTTGACTCCACTGCAAAGGTGGAGACTGACTTATATGAGGCATCCTGGAATGTTATGATGTTTTAGAGGTAACACCTGCAGTACTTATACTGTATTAGTTCTGTTGCTGTCTTCTGCAGTCCCTATGTTCTTGTCTTATGCTGGACGAGACTTTTCATTCATAGCAATTGCCCTGCTGTTTCTATAGTTTAAAGTCTATCTGAAGTAGAAAAAATGATTTTAGAGAATACAGGGACTTCACAAGACATGTAACAGAACTGAATGAGTATATAACATCTGCAGACTTGTGCAGGTATGCATCATCAACTCACATTATGCCGTGCTTGAGTGGGGTCATGACCTTTGCAATAAAACAAACGTGTTCACACCAGGGCAAAACAAAGTGAAACAACCTTATTAATATTTAAAGAAGGATTAAATTAGGGGATGCAAGAAGGAATCATTGCTCATATCTACAAACTACACAGGTATACAGAAAATAGGTTGACTTGACTTTCCTTTAAGTTCTACCTTTTTCAGTAGATGATTGATGTTTTTGGGAGAAAGCAGCCTGAGGTCTGCACACTACTCATCCTCACACTGCAGCAACTACAGCTTGCCAAATCAAACTAAAAGACCAATATCTAGCACTAAAAATATATATATTTTTCTGGCACTTTAACTACAACCCTGAAGTAAGCAATTGCAAGAATGGGCATGTTCAGAGCAAAACAAAAGGCAGTGGCTCCAGATATCCTTCTCTCTTGAATGCTTCATTCATTTTGCAAGACTGCAAGGCCCCTAGAGAATTACACGGTGTAGATATTCTGTCCAAAAAGGCACAATGGTGTCACTACTATCCATAGAATCATTTTCAAGCAAAAAGACCTGTTCCCTGGAATATCTGACATTACACGGAAAACAAAACCACTTTGCAGTAAAATAGCAGAATGCAATTCTATGTTTTATAGTACATTGCAGAGTCAGTATAAACAGTATAATTGGGAACAGTTAAATCAGACAACTGGCCATTAAGATGTCTTAATAGATGTCCAGACAAGTGTGTAAGGACAATAGGTAGAACATACAAACATATGGGGTTGCAGGATGATCTGGCAAAGCTTGAAACCTGGTCAGACACCTGGCAACTGGCTTTAATGCCAAAAGTGCAAGGTGCTGCATTTTGGGATGAAGAACCCAAGAGGAGTTACCAGCTAGGGGAGTGCAGCTAGCCCAGACAGAGGAGGAGAAGGATCTGGGTGTGCTCATTACAGGGTCAATGAACAACTCGGCACAATGTAGGAAGGCAGCTGCAAAGGCCAGCAAAATGCTGGGTTGTATTGCAAGGGTATATCCTCAAGGAGGAGAAGGTGATTCTGCCACTGTTAGGTCATTGGTTAGACCACCTGAGTACTGCGTGCAGTACTGGCATCCGTATCTGAAGAGGGACACTAAGTTACTGGAGGGTGCAGTACAGGCGACAAAGATGATCAAGGGGCTGGGGACTTCTCATACGAGGAGGAGGTTGAAGGAGTTGAACATGTACTCACTGGAAGAGAGGAGGCGGGGTGACATGATTGAAACCTTTAAATACATGAAAGGAATAAACAAGACGGGTACAGAGGGCTGTTCAAAGTAAGGAAGGGGAGGGCCACCAGGGGCCATGATATGAGACTGGGCGAGGAAGGTTCAGGAGGGAGATGAGATGAGGAGACACTTTTTACAGAGAGGGTGGTGGCTGGGTGGAATCGTTACTTGCTGAAGTGGTATGCAGTAGAACAGTGGACTGCTTCAAATGAGGATGGGACAGAACAAGGGGAGGGTTAATGAAGGGGAAGGGTGGAAGGGAGGGGCAGCTGCAGAGATAAGGGTGCTAGCTGCACATTCGAGCAGACTTGATAGACCTCTAGGCCTTTATATGCTGGCAAATTTCATATGTTCATATGAAGAAGCCAGCAGAATAAGACCATTTGGTACATCTAGTCTGCTTGTACTGCAGAGTCCACACCATTAAGCTACTGATCCTGCCTCCCTCCCCAATCCTCACATCCTTTCCATCTGCCCCTCTCATGACCCTTGTTTGTCTCTTTGTGTCTATCTCGGCCTTTCTTGAAGCTGCCCACCATCTTCAACAAGATCACTTCTTCCAGCAGCTCATTCCAACTGGCCACCACCCTCCATGAAGAAGTGCTTCCTAATCTCCCACCTAAACCTCTCCCACTCCAGCTTAAGACTGTCCTCTAATGCTTCAGTTCCCACTTAGCTTACAGGGACCCTGCTTATCTACCCTATTCATCCCTTTCAAGTAATTGAAGGTCCCAGTGATGTCCCTTCTCTCCTCCAGGAAGAACATGTTCAGGGCCCCATACCTCTCCTCATATGCTCTACCCTGTTGACCTGCAATGATCTTTTTTTGTAACTCATCTTTATTCAAGCATAAAGAACCTTACAGATCTGATAAGACATTCTCACTTGTACATTTTGAGTTATACATAAATTAATCAAGCTCACAATTTGTAATACTGTCTGTATTTCTGCTGAGTCCTTAAACATCATTTTCCATTATCAAAAGCTTTACATTAATTTTAAACCATCTAAGCTAACCCAAACCAAACATCCTGGAAATCCTACAGAGTTAAACTATGGGGAGGAAACATGAGGAAATTATTTTCTATTTTACTGTGAATAATGCTTCCTAATTTCAGAAATAAAACAATATTTTAATCCACCTTCCTGAGAGAAACTCAATTGGCTCTAATTTATTCTCTCTGGTGGGTGAAGACAGAAACCAGGGAGAATCAGCTTCTGGGAGTTAATTTATCAGTGAGCTGTTATGCCTTCCAACAAAGGGGTGGGCAACCAAACTGTACATGTATAAGTTCTGGAGACCCATCAGGGTCTTTTGTTATAAAGTACAGATTTGTCACTAGGAGAGCCTCCCTATTGCTACTCTCTTCTTCTTCCACCCATTTGATCCAAGGGTCCAACCTTCCTGCCATTTCTCCTCTCTCTAATGTATTTTGGAAGTTAATCTTCCCATCTCTCAAATTTGGCAGATCCTGTTACGCCACTCCTGAGTCATAGGTGGGTAGTCATCCAACCAATGTGATGTGATGCCCTTTAAAGTTGCCACCAAAAGGCAGGCCAACTTTCTTTGGGTAGGTGTTAGTCCTACCAATGTGGTGGTCCCAGGACCCATTTGGAAAACTCATCTGGGACGGTAATATGGGTAATCCACTTTACATCATCCTCCACTGACCTCCAGTATCCTCTGATTATCGGACAGACCCAGAGAATATGATAGTGTAAACTGAGTTCCCCACAATTTCTCCAGTAGAGGGCAGAATATATGGAATGAAAATGCTGGTCACTGTCAGGGTCCTAAAATATATAATCAATATTTTCCAAAACAATTATTTCCATCCTGATAAGGATGTGACCCTCAATCCCACCCTTAATCTCTTGTCCCAATCCTATTTTGCTATTGTTCCCAGACTTTCTTTCTCCCACACCCCTTACTTTTCTAAGGGATCTGGGTCTCTTTCAATTAACAGTGCATATAGTTCAAGTACTCCTCACTTTTCTGCATATTATGACTATGCCAGAGATGAAGTCCTCCCATGGGGACCAGGGTCTACACAATTACATCCTGTGGTCTGCACTCATAAACTGTCTTACTTGTAAATACCTGAAGAAATCATTATTCAACTGGAATCTCTCCTTCACTTGTTGGAAAGACATACATGTGCCTTTTCTAGGAATTGAGCAAAACGTGTGAGGTCCTTGCCTTCCCATTGTGCATAACCTCTGTCCGGGCTAGAAGGGAAAATCCAAATGGTACCTAATCAGGAGACAGAGCCCAGTGATGGAACAGAGGCCAGTATATGTCTAGTTTTATTTAAGATTTTAAAGAGCATTTCACTTAGGGATTTATTACGGTATGCTGTTTCTTACTGTATCTGAGGTGGCCTGTGAGTCCGCACAGCCAAGGTGAACAGGAGTTGTAGAACTCTCTCACCATCCTTGATCTTGCACCACCCTGAGGCCTTTCATTGTTTTGCCCATGTGCAAACTGATCTCATCTGACATGCCAGGTAGTATTTCTGTAGGTCAGGCATACAGGCCCTCAAAGGTTTGGATCTCTGCAGTATCTTCATTGCTATACAGGCTTTTATCCCTCCCCATGTAAACTTGCCCACCCCAGTATTAACCTTAGATCAAAAACATTAGGTATAGGGATTGGTACACTGGAAAAGGAACAAGAACCTTGGGAGTAAATTCATTTTAACTGAATCAGTTCTGGCAGTCAACGATAATGGCAGTAGGGTCCATCTAGCCATGTCTTTCTGCATCTCGTTCCATAGTTTATTATAATTGAGATCAAATAATCTGGACTGTGTCATGGTTATTTGAACCCTAAATATCTGATCTGATTATTTTGGTCCAGCCAAAGAGGAACTCAGCTCTAAATCTCCTGGAGGCATCACTCAGAACTAGAGCTTCTGATTCATCACAATTAATCTTGGACCCAGATATTCCACTAAAATCCTCCAACAGGCATAGCAGCCTCGGGAAAGAAGTCTCGGGCTTCTCAGAAAAAAAGTGAGTCATTTGCATATAATGCCACCTTTTGCTCCATGTTCCCCACCATTACCCCTTCTATGAGTTGGCCCTGATGGACCGCCACAGCAAATGGGTCCAAAATATAGCAAAATGTATGGCGGAAAGAGGGCATCCCTGCCTGGTTCCTCTTTCAACTGGGGAACCTTCATGAATTAATTCCATTAACTCTGACTTGTGCTTGTGGTGAAGCATAAAATTTTAATTACTTTTAGAATTTAGGGTCAAATTTTGTTTTCTCCATGGAGTTTTGTAAAACTGCCAATTCACTCTATCAAATGCTTTCTCAGCATCCATGGAGATTGCTAGCTGGAAGTCTCTCTTTCCTTTTGAGCTGAAATTATAGTTAGAAATCTTCTGATGTTATCCTGAATAAATCTGCTTATAATAAAAACAGTCTGGTTTGGGTGTATGATATTGGAGATCACCCCTGCAGGGTGGTCTGCCAGGATTACTGTAAAATTTTTAGATCCAAATTCAGCAAGGAGATGGGGTGGTACGAACCACACTGGTGGGGTCCTTCCCTTCCTTATGTAATACTGAGATTTGAACATATTTCCAGGAATCTGAGATCCCCAACATGGTGAAAGCACACCTGCAACAACTCAACCAACTCATTTAGGAATGCCTTATAGAATTCTGAAGGTAAGCTGTCTAGACCTGGAGACTTCCCTGTTTTCAACTGCTTGATCTTCTCCATTATCTCTTGCTTTGAGATTGGACTGTCTATGAGATCTTTGTCTTGCTGTGAGAGACCTGGCAAAGCCACTGAGGCCAAGAAACCTTGTGCCCCAGACCATCCACATCCACACAGTCCTGACTATATAGTTGTTTGTAATACTCTGCAAATATGTGGGAGATTGATGATGGGTCAGATACAGAATGTTCCCTTTCTTTTTGTCTTTTATCCCCAGTACTGCCCTATTACTTATTTGCTTTCTCAAAGCAAATGCCAATAACTTCCCCTCTATTCCCTGTTCATAATATTTCTGGTTAGTTCTTCTCATGGTTCCCTCCACTTGCATTCTTAATATTCATTGTAGAGCAGCTTTCCTCGCTTTCTATATCTCTTTATCTTGTGGGTCTAGAGTCAGTTTATACTTAAATTCATCCTCCCTAATCCCTCCTTTTCCTGTTTTAGCTTTTCCAGTCTATCGCTTTTTAATTTTGTACTACACGAAATTATATGACCTCTTAGATCGCCTTGAGTGAATCCTATTTCATTGCTGGGAAATAAGCTCCTGAGAGTTTATTCTAAAATATGACTAATTTCTTCCAGCACCTCTGTCTAAAATCTCCGGAGTTCAGAAGCCCTATATTTAGTTGCAATCTGAGTTTCTGATTACTGGGGTAAAGCTAAGATGTAGATACACTGGGGCATGGAACATGTCTATTCAGAATAGCTTGCATATCTATGTGAGTAGAAAGAATAATCTCTCTGACCTGGGTGTCTCATCTTCCTGCATCTGTAACCCCTAGGTGGCACTATCCCAAGGTCTATTACCCCTGCCTGCTTGGCTAGTAGCAGATTAAGGGCCTGAGTTCTGAAACAGGTGCCTCCACCCAGAGGTCAGGGTTGGTAGTAGTCAAGCTAACCTGGTCACAGCCCTCTGGGACACTGTAACCCCTCTTTCTTTACTAGTGGCCAGAACAATACACAATAATCACTTTCACAATACCCTGATACCACCACACAAGTACCTACACTGTTTGCACTTACCACCAGGGCTTTCCTCTGGCCCGGCCCTTGGGACCCCTGTAAGACAAGATTATACACAAAAAAAACAGCAGTACAGTACTCTTGTACAAACTGGAACCACAGTCAGGGTAAATGCAAAAAGAGTTAGATCTGATTTATTTAAGGGGCTTGAACAAGGGAGTGGTAATCAGGTTAATTTGCTTAAAGACTGTATCAATCAAACAGTTATGCATTCACTTCAGGGTCCATAAACAGTCACACACTCTGGGTAGCCAAATGGAGCATGGTGGGATAGCCAGAGTGCGTTGCAGCTGGTTGGGACCCTATGATAGAAGAAACAACATGCACAACACACACTATTTGTAATCCTGAGCCAGAGGGCTCAGTTCATGAAAAGAAAACAAGACAATCAGATGATATACTTTTAGAGTAGGCTGTTGTTGCAGGGAGCTACCTTGATGATTACTCACGATACCCAAGACTGGACACAGGCTGGAAAAAATAGAGACAGCAGGTAGTTAATCTGGAGTGCCAGGAGAAGCAGGGCCCACACGATTTGCAGAGGCATCATTCCTGTTCATGCGTGGAGCAGGGGCTGATCTCCAGGCAGGTCTCTCATTGGTGGCTTTCTCTGTGCAGTGGGGTAGTCTGGCAGGGACAGCATGGCATAGCCCAGGCTGAATGGAGATGAACATGGATTCAGTCCTATAAGG
The DNA here is from genome assembly GCA_016271365.2 of Neoceratodus forsteri. Taxonomy (NCBI): domain Eukaryota; kingdom Metazoa; phylum Chordata; order Ceratodontiformes; family Ceratodontidae; genus Neoceratodus; species Neoceratodus forsteri. The sequence goes on along the minus strand of CM028135.1, from coordinate 286,379,999 downwards.
CTGGATAAAGTTTCCAGCAAGCTGAACACAGTTCTCACAGTGGGGAACCAAATCACAACACACTTTCAATACACAGCACATTTACATGTAAAGGATTCTACAGTCCAGCAAGCAGAACACAGTTCATACAGTGGGGAACAAATCATGACCCATTTTCAATACACAGCACATTTACATGTAAGAAAATTCTTCTGTATTAGCCAAACCACTCTCCGGTCATGACCGCAAAGTCTCTGTACAAACCAGTGATTCAAAAGCAGCTGGAAATCCTGACAGGCTGATCTCATTCAGCAAATCTCGGTCTTCTTCCAGGTTAAAGCCTGGTCAGGTACAGTGGCTTAAATAGTCTTCACAACTCAGATTCAGTTCAAATAAACTCTGTTTTCCTCTCAGGGACAGCAGGCAGACAGGCAGGCCAAAACTCAGCCCTATCACAGTTCTCCCATGGAAACGACACAGAACGGCTGCTCAAAATCACTTGAGCTGTTACTTCTTCACCTCTCAGCTCAAAACTGAAACTATCTGTAGCAGCCTGGGAAATTCCCAAGATCCAAAAGGTTTGGTTGGCTGATCCTCCTGTCAGTCACAACAAAGGCTCCCCTTCAGGTGCAAAAGGCACAAAAAGCCCAAAACTACAATTCCTACAGATTTTGACTCCAGACAGCTCCTGTAGTCTGGCCTTATTTTAGGTCCCACCAGTACTGATTGGTCCAATTGTAGTCCAGGACCAAGATAGTGGAGATAAACAAAACAGTCTTTGCTGCAAAGAAGGCAGGTTAGACAAACTACATTATCATTATCACTCTAAATGATTTTCAACAAATTATTACATCTTTCAACATAGCTCCCTCTCAGATTGCTTATGACTGCAATCTAGGCAGCTCTTAAATAGACAGTACACAGAGGCTATACAGGCACTCTCTGGCAATCACATGTAAACTGTTAAAATGCAGGACCTCAGCCTGGCAGTGAGCATTTAGGAAAGCTTGAGGAAGACTTTTCGGGAACCCCCATTTGTAGGGGGTTATACATCTATCAGACCAGATTCATCCATAAGTCTCTTTAAAAGACTATCTCTAAGAGTATCTGAACTTTGGGGTCCCTTTCCTTTTCTGTTCCATTGTGCAGATACTGTACAACTCTCTTAATAAGTCCCCTCTATTATATAGAGATAGAATATCCAGCTGCTATTTACTTGTGTTGTGTTGCAGCTAAAGGTAGGTTACTGGCACCTACAGTAGACTAAGACAACCTAATCTTGTCCCTTCCCAACGGTCACTGCCTGACTTCCATTCCTCCCTCCATACTAATCTTAACTATAGAATAGCATCAAAACAACCTTACTAAAATAATACCGCTGAGAGCATTCAAGCTTTATGGGTTTTGCCATTGTCTCCCTCCCCATGCCATTATGCAAGATGAGAGATGTCCCTGTATAAACCAGAACTGGAACTCATAACACTCCCTGGTTAATATACCATATTTGAAAGTAAATTATCTCTTGTTTCTTACATGAATCTAGTGTCCAGGGTAGCCCACATCAGTGCATAGGTACACATATATTTTGTTTAAAACACTTCTCATTGTCCAGTGTGACAAACTGAAGTCCTCAGGCCTTTAACTCAGCCCTTCTTATATTTACCAAAACACAAACCTTCTCAGAGTCCCAATAAATTGGTACCTTATATGTTGCAGAAGCACCTAGAAATCAAATAACCAAAGAAAATGTGTTTTTTATACATCTAATGGATCTCAAAGGATTTTAAGTCTCTACTTAAGCCAATATTCTTCTGGTATTTATCCCTGTTTGCCTAAGGCAGCACAATTGTTCAAGTGTCTCTTGTGTTTTGCCAAGTTGTAGCTCTTTTGCTGTTTTTTTCTCTTTCCTCTGTATTTTCTTGCTGGCAGTGGTCCCTTGGATGCAGTAGACATGGTACAAGCTAAACTGAGTTCTTCCAGTGCTTGGTTCTCCTCCATGTTTGCTGTGGTCACCCTTCCCATCTTCCTGAGAATTTTATGATATACCATCTGCAATACTTCAGTGCCTTAATGGTCTTCGCATCAAGTAAGGTATTTATCGAAATGTCCCATTGCTGTAGGAACTTAGTTGCATCTGAGATTGAGTGGAATGAATGTATAACCAAGTCAGTGTTTTTTATTTTTAAAATGGCTGGGTACTCTAAGCGGTTCTTTCACCCCTTCAGCCCATAACTGTTTCAAAATGGGAACAGCTGCTTTCGGCAATCCATTGTTGAAGTTGCATAATCATGTTCGAAAAACAAATGGATGTCTCTGAATAAGATTTCCTTCTTGCCCCACCATGCTTTTAACAAGATTTACATTTTATTCTGTAAACTAGGAATGCTAGGATAATTGAAAGATAGAGGGCCCTGGGATCTGTCAGTTTAGCAGACAGTGAGCCATGAGCCTGAATAATGTTTAGCTGATACTCTTCGCTCAGGCCCAAAATCTCTTTCAGAAATCTAGTCATGTAAGTCACTATGTCTCTTGATTTTATACCTTCTGCAAAGCCATAGATTCTCAAATTAGCCTGACTGACCGATTCTCTAAATCTTCTACTTTCTGTTGTAGCCAGATTTCATGGACATGGAGCTGCAGAAAGTGCTCCATTATGCAGGTCCACTGTTTTAGACATTTCAGTGGCATTTTGTTCAAGTTCAGATATTTTTTGGCTATGTTCCCCCTGTACTGAGTGGACCTCCATTATTTCTGTTTGAATCTTGCTTAGTGTGTCTCCTATGGTGTGCAGCTCCTAAACAACTTGTTTGAGGTGATTGTAAATGTTCCTTCTTCTTCTTCTGAGCTACTATCCACCACTGATTTGGAACTCAAGGAGGCCTGATGCTTGATGTAGTGCAGCCTGTGGCTGGCGGCTGCTGATCTGTCATTTTTCACCCTTTTTCAGGGTTCCCACTGCAAATTCTTTTTAGTCGCTGTCTTGTAGATGCCATTATCTCTATGATTTTTGTTGTTTGATGCTTGTAGTCAGATTCTATCAGGTGTGGAGGAGGATTAAGGAGAATGGCACCAGGAGCTCTCGTGGAGTCAGTCCACCATTAGCGCTAGCATCACTGGAACTGCAATCATCTTTTGCCATTTCTGGACCTTCTCTTACAGACTAATGTCCTTTTTAAGGTGTGGGCACTAGTACTGTACTCTATTCCTATATGTGGCCTCACCAGTGACCTGTTGAAGGGCAGTATAGCCTCTTTTCACCTACTTCTGATCTCTCTTGCTATGCAACCCAACATCTTATTTGCCTTTGCTGCTCTTTCTTGCACTGTGTTGAGTGCTTCAGATCGCTAGTGATCATCACTCCCAGATCCTTCTACTCCTCTGTTGCAGATACCCAGACCATTCCCAGTTAGTACTCAGTCCTGGGATCATTGGCTTTAATGTGCATAACTCTGCATTTCTTGGCAGAAGCCAACTTGCAAAACCCAAACCACCTCTCAAGTTTTTTCAGATCATCATGTTGGTCCTTTATCCCTTGGATGTGTTCACCCTCCTACAGAGATTGGTGTCATCCATGAATAGGCATATTTTTCCCTTAATGCCATACCCAATATCATTAATGAAGGCATTGGACAACACCAGTCCAAACACTTAGCCCTGTGGAACCCACTGCTGACCTTGCTGGTGCTAGATAACTCCCCTTACCCCTGCCCTATGGGTTCTGTTCCTCAGACAGTTTTCTACTCATCTGATCATCTTCTTCTCAACCCCAATAAACGCCAACTCCTGATCAACCTAGTGTGTGGATATTTTTTGTGTGAGCAGGAGTAGGAAAATTGTTTGCTAGTAAGATTGTGGGTGTTTTCAATTATCTATGGCTGTACCTTAAGTGCAGGTATCACATTTCATCAAGGGATTAGAGAGATTAAAATTCAAGTGTGGTCCTAACTGACATTTAGTGGGATTCCCATTTTGTGTAAGCAGAACTAGAAGAATGTGTTTGCTGGTAAGAGTGTGAGTGTTTGCAATTGTCTAAGGCTGCACCTTAAGTGCAGGTATTACATTCAGCAGGAGATTAGAGGTTTTAAAATTCAAGTGTGTTACCTGACATTCAGTGGGATTCCCCATTTTATGTGAGCATAACTAGGTGAATCTGTTTGCTGGTAATTTAAACTAGAGCTGTGTTTTTGCCCTGTAGTTTACAGAAGAAGGTCATATTTTACCTGATTGTTTTGTAGACACTGAGTATCAAAGAACATCCTCCCCTCCCACCCCAGGTGCTCTGCCTTTATAGAGGAAGGCCAGGTCACACCACTTAAAGATGCAGGAACAGTTAGGCAGCACATCACAAGCAATAGCCTAGCTGATATATAGACAGAATTACAGAGGTGTTATAGCAACTAGATCTACAAGGGCACATACAAGAGAAGGAGAGAGAAGCTGTAAGTCCATATAGAAGAGAGAGAGAGAACAGAGAGAGAGAGAGAGAAGAAAAAAAACAATAAAGGGTAGGAGGGAGGACTATCAGCAAGCACAGGATGATGCAGGGAATGGTGCAGTGCTCTGGTTGTGGTGCAGCAGTCTTCAGAAAAACATTCTGGGTACTGTGTTGCTGTCCCATTTGCAGGCACCTCTCTGGGCTGAGGTTGCTAGTCTCTGGGCTGAGCTGGCAGGAATACTGAGACCTCTCACCCCCACCCAGAGGCCACCAGGTCCCCAGCCAATGTCACAACAGCCACCCAGGCAGATGGCAGGATGTACTTCAGTGGGCTCAGAAAGGTTCAAGGGAGGTGGCAGAGACACATCCCCATCCAGTCCAGCTAATGAATCCTTACACAGTGTTGGAGGAACAGGATAGCACTGTAATGGAACCTGAGGCTGAGACCAGGAGGAGACTAGGGTCCTCCAGCAGGAGACCCAGTGACGGGAGGAAGAGAACCCCATAGGAAGAAGAAGTTACTTCTGTTGGGTGACTCAATTGTCTGGGAATGGATCTGGGCACAGATAGTAGAGAATAAAGGAGGTAAAGTGCCTTCTAGGAGGCTCAGCTCAGAAGGAGGGGAGGGCATCCAGAGGTTCACTGAAGCTGTGGCAGGAGGGAGTACTGGAGATCATTATCCACCTGTGGACAGATAACCTATCCAAGGATAAGCCAAGCTTGGAGCAGGAGAAGGAGGACTTACAGTGCTGGGAGGTGCCTGGGGAAGGTAGCAAGCTCCATGACATTTCAGAGGTGCTACCAGTCCATGGAGGGGGGAGGGGAGAGGAATCTCTGCATTAATACCTACATAGTTAATAGTTAAAAGCTGGTGCAACGAGAAGAGGTACGGCTTCATTGGGGACTGGGGACCCACCTGAGTGATGCAGCCATGTTTAGTGGGAATGGACTGCATCTGTCCAGCAAGGAAGGCAGTCCTCAATGGACAGTTTAAATGCTTTGCTTATGAGTGTTTAAACTAGCCAGGGGAAGGCAACAGGGATACTCAGGAAACCCACTCCCACATTGTAGAAGCAGAACAATGGAGCAGGAAGAGGAGGAGGAGGAGCTGATATCAAGGTCATCAGGGTCAGGCAGAAAGAGAGTAGGAAAGGAATTGGGAACACAAGAGAAAAATATCAGGAATGGGGAAGATGCAGGGGACCAAAAACAGGAAGAAAGAGAGGTCATGCAATAAAATTTAGAAGATCATGGTGGCACATGCACACAGCCTGGGGAAAAAGTCTCAGACATGGAGGCCTTAATAACTGAAGCAGACCTGGACATAGTAGCAATAATTAAAACCTGGTACACAGCTAATCATGAGTGAGAAACAAATGTACCAGCATATGTTCTATTCAGGAGGCATCAGGAGGGTAAAAGGGGAGTAGCTCTGTATGTCAGAGAGGGTATAATGGCAACCAGGTACAGGTAGGCAGGAGGAGGTTGAGGCACTGTGGGTCACCCGTCAACCTGGAAATGACACAGCAATATGCACAGGGTGATATACGGCCTCCAGGACAAGGAGATGAACTGGACTGGGAGCTAGTGGAGGAAATACATAAGATGGCACTGAAAGGTGAAATTCTACTGATGGGGGATTTCAATATGCCAAACATGAATTGAACACCAGTGTAGTTGCTTCAGCCAGAAGCAGAGGCATCCTTGATTCACTACAGGAGGCTGGACTCAGGCAGCTAGTGCTTGATCCCACCAGAGACAGGGCAGTTCTGGATCTAGATCTAGTAATGATCAAGGGATCAATTACAGATGTCCAGGTTGAAGGGCAACTGGGATCCAGTGATCACAACATTGTGTGGTTCAGAACCGAGACTGAAACTCACTCAAGTCATACTATGACAAAGGTTTTGATTTAAAAAATTATGACTTCACTGAAATGGAGAGGGAACTCAAAAGAGCCCTGGAGAGAATGGGGGCAGGAGGAAGAGTGAAAAACGTGGGAGTGTCTAAAAGAAGCCTTACTGAAGTAACAACCCAATGCATCAGATTGGTATCCAAAGGCAATAGAAGGAGAAAGCCACTGTGGTTCTTGAGAGAGGAGGTGGAAAAGGTCAGGGCAAAAGGAAAAGGGTTCAGGAAATATAAGGAGACTCAAAGGGAGGAGGACAGGAAGAAGTACCTAAAGTGTCTAAGGGAGGCAGGAAAGGCAATAATGAGAGCAAAGGCACATCCTGAGGAAGGTTAGTACAATCAGTTAAGAAAGGGACAAGACATTCTTCAGGTACATCAGTGAAAGGAGGAAAAACAAGGAGGGATTGCTATGCTCACGGGAGAGGGAGGGGAATGCAAGGAGGGTGACATGGAAAAGGCAGAAATATTGAATAAATATTTCTGCTCAATATTCACAGAAAAGGGGAGGACAGGGCCACAGCAGTACAGCAGTTGCCAAGGGGTGAAGAGGTGGACAATAGTCCATTCACAGGAAAAGAGTTCTGCAGGAGCTCACTAAATTAAAGGTGGACAAAGGGATGGGGACCAGATGGCATACACACAAGGATATTAAGAGAACTGCGAAGAGAGATAGCAGAACCCTCTGGTAGCTATGTTCACACAGTCATTCAACACAGGGTGGTGCTAGACAAATGGAGGAGGGCAGATGTAGTACCTCTACACAAATCCAGCAGCAGGGAGGAGGCAGGCACTATAGGCTGGTCAGCCTCACCTCAGTAGTGGGAAGATCTTGGAAACATTGTTAAAGAAAGGATTGTGGGGCATCTAGAAGCCATCGGAGCCTAGGACCATAGACAACATGGATTCACAGTGGGAGGTTATATCAGACAAAGCTGGTTGATTTCTTCAACTGGGTGACAAAGGAAGTAAATCAAAATGGGGCAGTGGATATCGCCTACCTTGATTTCAGCAAAGCCTTTGACACCATCCCACATAGGAGGCTGATAAACAAGCTGGGTAGGCTGGGCATGGGGGACAGGGTGGTAAACTGGGTTAGACACTGGCTAACAGACTGGAGGCAGAGGGTGGTGGTAAATGAGGTACAGTTTGGGTAGAGGGGATGACCAGTGGAGTACTCAGGATCGATCCTAGGCCAGTCCTGTTCAATGTCTTCATTAGCAACATTGCAGAGGGGCTGGAGGAAAGGTCTGCCTGTTTGCAGATGACATTGAGATCTGTAACAGATTGGATACCCTGGGAGGGGGGAAAATGAGGAGGGACCTGGGGAAGCTTGAAAATGGTTTGAGAACTGGCAACTGAAGTTTAATTCAAAGAAGTACAAAATTATGTAACTGGGACACGGAAACCCTGGGGAAGCTACAGGATGGAGGAGGGAGTTGCTGACAGTCACAAAGGAGGAAAGGGACCTAGGGTTATTATTTCAGATGACCTGAAAGTGTCAGAGCAGAGTACTAAAGCAGCTGGGAGGCCAGTGCATGCTGGGGTGCATAGGCAGGTATCACCAGCAGAAGTAGGAGAGTAGTCATGCCATTATATAAAACCATGATCAGGCCTCACATGGAGTACTGTGTGCAGTTCTGGAGGCTGCATCTTTGTAAGGACATTAACAGGCTGGAGATGGTCCAGAGAAGAGTGACTAAGTTGGTACATAGAAACATAGAAACATAGAAGTTGACGGCAGATAAGACTGCAAGGCCCATCCAGTCTGCCCATTTCTTTTCTACCTTATAAATGTGCCATCGACCTTTGCTCTGTCAGTGGCCTATCTATTCATACTCATTTGTATTGCTCCCTTATGCCTATCCCATGCCTGTTTGAAGCCCTGCACTGTATTCATAGCCACCACTTCTTGAGGTAGGCCATTCCATGCATCTACCACCCTTTCTGTGAAAAGAATTTCCACATTCCCTCTTAATCGGCCCCTCTAATCTCATGCTGTGTCCTCTTGTCCTGCTAATTTTCTTATATTTAAACATGTTAGACTCTTTCACCTTGTTATTGCCCTTAAGGTGTTTGAATTCCTCGATCATATCACCTCTCTCCCTCCTTTGCTCAAGGGTATACATATTGAGCTCTGTTAGTCTGTCTTCATATGTCTTCTGATGCAGTCCATGCACCATTTTGGTTGCCTTCTCTGGACTGCCTCAATTTGGTTAATGTCCTTGTGAAGGTGTGGCCTCCAATACTGCACGCAGTACTCCAGATGGGGCCTAACCAGTGTCTTGTAAAGAGGGATATTACCTCCTCTTACAACTTGGATACCCCTACTAAAACACCCTAACACCCCCTAGCCTTACCTACTGCTTTAGAGGTCTGCTTGGATGATTTCAGGTCATCAGTGATGATGATGCCCAAGTCTCTTTCTTCCTTTGTGACTGCTAGCAACTCCCTTCCAGCCTATAGGTGGCTTCAGGGTTTCTCGTCCCTATGTGCATGATCTTGCACTTCTTTGCATTAAATCCCAGTTGCCACTCTTCTGACTATTTTGCTAGTTTATCCAGATCTCTTCTCATTCTGCCCACCCCATCTGGATCATCTACTCTGTTGCAGATCTTGGTGTCATCTGCAAACAGACAAGCCTACCCTCTAGTCCATCTGCAAGGTCACTAATGAAGATGTTGAAGAGGACTGGCCCCAGGACTGATCCCTGAGGTACCCCACTTGTGACTTGCATCTCTTCTGACTGTATACCATTTACCACCAGTCTCTGTTTTCTGCCCGTCAACCAGTTTGCCACCCAGTTGACCAACTTCTGACCCACCCCAAGTCTACCCAGCTTATTTATCAATCTTCTATGTGGAACAGTGTCAAAAGCTTTGCTGAAGTCAAGGTAGCGACATCAACTGCTCCCCTTGGTCCACCACTCTGGCTACCCAGTCAAAGAAATCTGTGAGATTAGTTTGACAGGACCTTCCTTTGTAAACCCATGCTGTCTTGGATCCTGTGCCCCTATGGATTCCAGGTGTTGCACTATCCTTTCCTTAAGGAGTGCCTCCATAATCTTGCCCACTACTGAGGTAAGACTGACTGGTCTGTAGTTCCCTGCCTCCTCCTGCTACCACTCTTGTGGGCGGGATCACTAAGCCCTTCTCCAGTCTTCTGGGACCTCTCCTGTGCTCAGAGACTCACTAAACAGTTCTGCTAATGGCTCTGCTAGTTCCACCTTTAGCTCCTTAAGTACCCTGGGATGTATGCCATCAGGTCCCATTGCCTTGTCCACCTTGAGCTTAGCAAGCTCTTGTAGGACCCTTTCTTTGTGAAGGGAGTAGTGCTCACCTCCTCCCTCCTGTGTCCATGGTGCTGAGCTGTGGGCCCTGCCCTACCTTCTTTTCAGTAAATACTGAGCAAAAGTATCTATTTAGGATAGATGTTTTACATGGTCCTCCTCACATGCTCCCTTTTCTCCATTAAGCTTAGCAATACCACCTCTGGACTTTCTCCTTTCACTAATGTATCTATAGAAAGTCTTGTCACCTTCTTTACTGTTCGTGCTAGTGTTTCCTCAGTTTGGGACTTTGCCAGCCTTACTGCCTTCCCTGCTTCCCTTAGGGCAGTTTGGTATGCCTCCTATCTTCATCCCGCTGTGTTCCCTTATATTTCCTGAAGGCCAGCCTCTTGGCTCTGACCTTTTCTGCTACTGTATTTGAGAACCAAAGTGGTTTCCTTCTTCTTTGCACTTCCTTTTCTGTCTAACATAATGGGATGTTGCTTCAAGTATTGCATCCTTAATGCTTGCCCACTTTGCCTGTACCCCTCACCTGTGTTTCTTTTTGCCAGAGCTAGCTTAACTCTGTTGGCCATCTTATCAAAGTCAGCTCATCTGAAGTCCCACATTTTGCCTTGGAATGGGATGATTTAGATGTAGTAGCCAAATTGAACCATACCATGTGATGGTCACTGGCCCCAGGTGACCTTCTACCTGGAGATCTGCGATCCTTCCCTGTTAGTCAGTACTAGATCTAGGATAGCCCTGTCTCTTGTGGGCTGTTGTACCAGTTGTTTGAGGCCCTCCTGCAGGGAATCCACTATGTGTCTAGTTCTGGCAGATGTTCCTGCTGGTATTGACCAATCTGTATCCAGCATGTTGAAGTCTCCATTATCAGAACCTCCCTTTAGCTGTCATGTTTTGTATATCTTCTAACAGTAATGTGTCTATGTCCTCCCCTGGTCTGGGGCCTGTAGACAACCCCAGTTCTTATGGCTGTCCCATTTCCTGTTTCCAGGGTGACCTCAGTTCTTCTGGCTCCTTATGTGTATTCTGAATTTCTGTAGCTTTGATATTTTCATTAACATACAGGGCCACTCCTCCCCTTTGCACCTCGGTCTCTTCTGAACAATACATAGCCAGGTACTGAAGTCTCCCAAGTGTGGTTACTGGTAAACCACATCTCACTAATTGCTACTATGTCCAGTTTAGCCTCTGACATTATTGCCTGCAGGTCTGGATCTTATTTCCCAGGCTGTGAGGATTTGTGTACATGATTTTCCATTGGCCAGATTTAGGTGTGTTAGTTGTTGGGTGAGGTTTGGCATTACCCTGTGCATTGTATGGGGAGACAAACCTTTTTCTTACCTGGTGATGCAAATGAACTGCAAACATGCTGAATCCCTGTTTGACCACTAACTGAGGGGAGGGGTGTTCTTCCCATTCGATGTATGGGGTGCTGCACCCCTCTCCCATTTGCTAGTTTAAATATTCTGCAAAGATGTCAAACTTCTGCCCCAATACACTGACTCCTCTCCTTAGTCAGATGCAGTCCATCAAATTTAAAGAACTTTTGCTCCCAGAACTGTTGCCAGTTCCCTACAAATCTGTGTCCTTTTCATGGCACCAGCCCTTGAGCCACGTGTTTAGCTCCCCATCTCCCCTTCTCTGACCTTCCGTCTATCTGCCCTCCTCTCCCAGACTGGCAGGATCTCAGAGAAGGAGATGCCAGATGAAATGGATGATAGTTTGTCACCCAGCCTGGTCAGGTGTTCCTTAATCTCCACAACTGACCAGCCGGCGAGATCATTAGTCCCTATGTGTACTAGGACATCAATGTTTTCTCCTGCTTTTGTGAACAACTTATAATGCGGTCAGTGTCTCTCCATGCTGATGTACCTGGGAGACATCTGACCATTACCCTGGCTGGAGATGGTATCAACTCCCCAAATCATGGAGTCTCCTATGATCAGAAGTTTTTGGATTCCCTTTTTGCTTTTTTTGTTTGGTTCCTGATTTGAGTGAGTTTTGTTGTGCTAGCTCCTGTGCATGATGTCCTGCTCTGCAGTGTCTTCTGCCTCTTTGTTTGATTTCAGAGATAGAGGCAGATACCTGTTTGTAGTGTTTATATGGTTTTGGAGGTAATATGTTGGAAGTAGAGTGATGGGGCACCCAATTTGCCTCTTCTAACCACCTGCCAACCTCCTGGTCCAACTACCCTCTGCGGTTGAGGTTTTTCTGTTGGATGCTGGGGAAATGGCGGTGGTTCTTATAATGTATTTCCTCTTGAATATGAAATTTGGGCGTGCAATCTCTGCCCTTGCTGCCCGGAGCTGAGCCCTAAGATCTCCAATGGCCCAGCATGTGGGACAGTGTCCTAAATCCTGTAAGACTATCCTTCTGAAAATTGTTCCACAGTACCTGCAGTTAATGATATCCATTCCAGATAAGTTGCTGGGTTTATAACCTAGTCAGAGTAATTAGAAGGAAAAAAATGCAAGTAATGGTTTGATTGTGTTTTGTTTTGTTTAACTTGTTATAACAAGTTAAATTACTAGTGTCCCTGTAAATGAGCTCACCTTGTGGATGCCACACTGATCCGCCTTCCTGCTCTGCCACAGGAAATGTCACAACTGTGGTACCCTATAAAAGGAGTGTAGTGTGGGGTGGCTGGGGATGGGGTGGGTGGCTGGGCCTTTCCCTGCCGAAAAAGAAGAACCAGGGACGAAAAGAACAAGGAGGTAAGAGCAGAAACAATCAGTCAACAACAAATGCAGTAACCCTGAAAGCTTATTCCAATGATAAAAAAGTCACAAAATGTAAGCTCCAACTGTAATACAGTAATTTCAGAGAAGATATACCCTGTAAGAAACACTTTGCTACAGAGAAAAATAAAGCAGTAACAGAAGATATACCTTGCAAAAGACAATTTGAATCAGAAGATTACAGCAGTAATCTGTTAGCACACACCTGTAGGCACACCTTGTAATAATGCAGAAGAAGGTATACCAGCAACAACAATTTGAATCAGAGAAAAATAAAGCAATGAAATGTTAGCAACAAACAGTAGCAATCCCTGTGAGTAAAAAATAAAACAACACCACACAGTAAATCTGTTTAGCCAAAATAAGTCTTAATCCTTTTCCGTGCTCTGGTAAGTTTCTCTACTCTGCCTTTCAAGCAGTCTTAGAAAGAAAGAGCTCAGGTGACGCTTAGTGCATTGGACAGCAAACCAAGTCTTCTACCTCAAAGATATCAACTAACCTGACTTTTTAACCCTTCTTTCTGTTGGAAATACTGACAGTTTGCCAGCTCCACCGCCACATACACACCTAATCCTTTGGAAGAGCTGTGAAGGAGGAATTAGCTCCTTCCAATGCGAGAAGGAGACTGAAACACCTCTGAGACAACAAACCTTTTCAACAAACAAACAAAAAAAACAAGAATAAAATAAAACACAGTGTCAAACAGTAATTTTGCTTAGCCCAATGATAAAAAAAAGTCACAAAATGTAAGCTCCACCTGTAATACAGTAATTTCAGAGAAGATATACCCTGTAAGAAACACTTTGCTACAGAGAAAATAAAGCAGTAACAGAAGATATACCTTGCAAAAGACAATTTAAATCAGAAGATTACAGCAGTAATCTGTTAGCACACACCTGTAGGCACACCTTGTAATAATGCAGAAGAAGGTATACCAGCAACAACAATTTCAATCAGAGAAAAATAAAGCAATGAAATGTTAGCAACAAACAGTAGCAATCCCTGTGAGTAAAAAATAAAACAACACCACACAGTAAATCTGCTTAGCCAAAAATAAGTCTTAATCATTTTCCCTTGCTCTGGTAAGTTTTCTACTCTGCCTTTCAAGCAGTCTTAGAAGGAAAGAGCTCAGGTGAAGCTAGGTGCCTTGGCCAGCAAACCAAGTCTTCTACCAGGGCATGCAACACAAGACTTATGAGGAGAGATTAAGGACGTCAATATGTATTCACTGGAAGACAGGAGGGAAAGGGGGACATGACAGAAACATTCAAGTACCTAACGAGTATAAACAAGGTGCAGGGAGAGACATTTTCCATTACAGGAGGAGCACAGGAACGAGGGGGCATAACATGAAATTGTAAGATGGAAGGTTAGAGGGAATGTGAGGAAGTTCTTCACAGAGAGGGTGGTGGATGCTTGGAATGGTTTGCTTCAGGAAGTGGTAGGAGTGAGCACTGTGGATAGATTCAAGCATGCTTGGGACAGGCATAGGGAGACCATAGAGGTAGAGCTGCAGGTGGACAGAAGCAGTAATCTAGTACAAGGGCTTACGGGCAGACTAGATGGGCGACATCCTTATCTGCCAACAATTTCTATGTTTCTATGCCTATGTTTCTATGTTACAGAGTCAAAGGCTTTGCTGAAGTCCAGATAAGGATGTCCACTGCTTGATCCTTGTCTACAGTCTTTGTGACCCAGTCAAAGAAGTCAATCAGATTTGTTTGACACAGTCTCCTCTCATGAATCCATGCTGCCTTGTGTCCTGGAGACCATTCTCTCTAGATATCCCACCAGCCTGTCCTTAAGTATGGTATCCATGAAGTTTGACATGATTGTGGTCAGACTAACTGGTCTGTAATTCTCTAGGTCATACCTGGGAATGCTGTTATGGAGGCCACCGCATGTGCTGTTCTCCAGTCTTGTGGTATCACACTCACAATGGGAAGTAGGTACATTTATTAGAAAATGTACTTACTTGCTTCCACAAAATTTGTATGTACTGTAATGGTCACGGAATGCATTCCATGGAAAAACTGGAACAGAGGAATGTAGTCTGATATTCCTTTTTGATAGATTTCTATGTTATTGGTTGGAGTGCTTCTAAAATTTTGCAGAATTTCATTCCAATAGAATTTGAAAATGTCACAGTCATTACAATGAAGTATACATGGTTTCAAAAGCTAATACTGTTTTTGTTTATTGTTTATCCTGTTGAATTACTGAATACATGAATGCCTTCTTCAGGGTATGAATTTGACCTTGCACAAGGAGGCATCTACAATTTGCAATACCACATACTGTAAAGGTATGATACCGATTACTAATAATACAGTTAGTAGCCACACAGCCACCTCAATTCTGGATTTGAATCATGCTTAAGATAGGTTGAAGTCTCTGGCTTTCATATCATCATAGCCTTCAGCTCAACCCATGTCACTGGGTTCTGACACTGAATATTTCGCAGAAAAAGCCTACATTAACATGAGGCCCACAATAAGAAAAGAAATGAAACATTTCAAAGCAAACACATTAAACAATACACTATGGTGAATAAACAGACCTACACTGTCCAAATGTACAATTACTGTATATTAAACACCATAAACAACAGGATTTATGCTTTTGTTATTTTTTTCTGTAGTGTTCTGATGGTATGAATGTATATGTAAGGACAGGTTTTGCATCTTGTATAGTTGTAGGGTATGTTCCTTCTGATTTCCTGTTCGGGTTAGAGTGGAGTATGTTGGAGTGGTTGAATGTTTGTTTGTAAGCTGTATTTGATTGTTCATTAAATGTATTTTTCAGTTTTATTTTATTTATTTATTTATTAGGTCTAGGATTACAATACATTTGAGCCAGGGTTCTTTTACAAAGGTTCCACGTCAGGTTACAATTCAAAACATAAGATGTAAGTCAGATTACAAATTCAATACATAGGACAAGGTTATAAAAGTTTTAGCTAAACAGAGTTACAAAGATCTGAGAATCAAAACAAGTTTTGGAGGCTAGGTTACAAGGAGATAGCGGATGAGCTGCAGAGAGGATAGAGGACAAGAGAGAGGAAGAGTAGAGGGGAGGAGAGCTATAGAGGAGGAGCTCAGGCAGAGGCATTGTCGTGAGACATAACATGAGGAAGTGTATGCTAAGGGTAACCAAGTGCAAATAGAGAGAGAACTGCATAATGTTAGGAAATATTCATGGGGTCAGCTAGTGGAGGCAGTCACAGGAGCTAGAGGCAGTGAGAGAGAGGTGTAGCCTTGATTTAAATGCACCAAGGCTAGGAGTTGAGGAGATGTAACTGTTTAGACCATTTAGCCAGCTGGGCGCACTGTAGGCAAAAGATCTTTGACCTTGTGAGGTATGACAATCGGAACCTGCAGGTGTTGTGATTCAGACCCCCAGGATGAGCGGGGTTATTGTTAGGGTGCAGGAGTGCACACACCAGGGGTGCAAGGCCCATAGTTATTTTCTTCACAATGGTGCAGGTTAGGTACTTTATCCAATTGGTGAGTTGCAGCCATCCAGTTGTGCATAGAGGTCGCATGTATGTGTGAGGTGGGGGATCCAGTGAGAAGTCAGCAGCCCTTATTGAGGGAGGTGGATATGCATCTAAGAGTGCTAGCAGGGCAGAGCCATAGATGATAAGCCCATAGTCAATAATGGAGACAACAGAGCTCTGAATGGTGACAGTCAGGCTTCTGGGGTAAGAATGTTGCCTATGCTGGAAGAGAAGGCCAAGCGAGTATTTGCTGCTTTGGCTACAGAATCAATGTGGGCACTGTAAGTTAGATGAGGGTCTAGAGTGATCCCAAGGTACTTAAAGGCTTGAACCTGTTCCAGGGTGACTCCATGGATGGTTTTGATGGATAGGGGTGCAGCTTATGCTTGTTATGAGACTTGCTGAACATCATAGACTTTTTCTTATTATTGAGGACCAGATTCAGGGTTTTATTTAACTCTAAAACTGATTAGCGCTTTGCACATAAAAGTGCTAAAACTTTGTGAAAAACAAATACCTTCTTGCCTCACTGTGTTTAACAAACACAGCACTTATAGAAAATCTATATAAATACTTTCTGTACAGTTAGTATCATCCCAAGAAAAAACTGCTAATCAATTATTTAAAACCCTGAGATTGTGATTTGAGAACCATTTTCAACAGATGTGAAGCCAAGCTGAAGGCTGTCTTGTAGAGGTTTAGGATCCTTGTGGGAGCTAAGAATTACATCATCTGCAAAGAGTATGATTGTTTCCAAGCAAGAATTTGGAAGGGAGTTCCGAATAAGCTGAATAGTAGGGGGCCCAGAATGGATCCCTTGGGGACACCTGAGTGAACAGGCCTGGTATCAGAGAGGAATCTGCAATTTTACTCTTGAGACCAGTTCTCCAAGTAGCTTTTGAACCAGGCAGTAGAGTCGGGAGAGAGCCCAGCTTTGTGAAGTTGCACAAGCAGTATGCGTGAGGACAGTGTCGAATGCCTTAGTCAGATCTATAAAGACGGACCCAATTAACTGACCATTGTCCAGGGACCTGTGAAGAATGCCAGGGAATTCCAGTAGGCAGATGAGGTGCTATGTCCTTTCCTGAAGCCATGTTGTTGTGAGCACAGGATATTGTATTTGTTCAGGAAATCTGTGAGCTGCAATACATTCAAGGGCCTTGCAGAGGGGTGGCAATATAGAGATCGGATGGTAGTTTCATGAGTGGCCCTGTCACCACATTTATGGACAGGGGTAACAGTGGCAGATTTCCATTTTCAGGGAACTGGCTGAGCCCAACTGAGAGGTTGAAAATATTTGTCAGTGACTGTAACACCTCATCAAGGGTGAGGACAGCAGTTTAAGGTCAAGTGTATCACTGCTGGATCTGGATTTGGTGATGGCTTTGGTAATGTATTTGCAGGTATCATGCATCTTGGCTGCTTTGAAATAAAAAGGCCACTGGCTACAGGAGGAGGAGGAGGAGGCATTGGGGGAGGAGATGGAGAATCATAGTCCTTGGAAAAAGTCAGAAGGAAGAACACTGTTGAGATCGGTGAATGCAGTGTTGAAGGTATTTGCTATGATTTTAGGGTCAAGCGTAGTAGACCCATTTATGTTGAGCAAGATAGAGAGGTTTTTGGCTGCTTCCCAGTGACCCTTTAATATTGTTCCAAAATGCCCTTCTGTTACCCCAGGTATACGTGAGAGCGTTCTTGAAGTAGGTAGATTTTTTGCCTGATAGATTTGATTCAGTCATTCCATGCATGTTTATAGTTTTGGATGTCAGTTTCTTTACCTGTGGTTCTGGCCAGATCTCAGAGGCAATCTTTAGATTTTAGTTGATGTAAAGATCAGCCAAGAGCCAGGGATTGCAAAGGCCTTGACTTTGCATTTTTAAAGGGAGCGTAGGGAGTCTCAGGCTGCATTGAAAGTGCTGATGAAGTAATCCAGCCCAGTATTTACATCTGTTACTTTGTAGATAGGGTACCAGTCTTGGAGGTTGAGGTATATTTTGAGATGTGACAACTGCCCATGTGGTAGGACTCTACTTGTGATGCTATTAGGAGGGGGCTTGATGATTTGTTTGACCATTCACAGATGACAGGGGAATGGTCGCTAAGTGAGTCAGGAGGACTGAGGTATTTGTGATATGAGTTGGGTGGCTGGTAAGAATCCAGTCCAGGAGGGTGCTGGTGCCAGATTTGTAGTTTTCCTGGTCAGAGAGATGACCATCTAGGTGAGATTGGCTGATGAGAAGGCATCCTTATAGACCCTGTATCAGATGTGAGCCAGTTTATATTAAAGTCTCCAAGCAGAATCATTTCAGAGTCAGGAGGTTGGCACCTGGTGAATTCCAAGACAGGCTAAGGCCATTCCTTTTTTTTTTTCTGGGGATGTACACTGAGGCAACTGTGAGGGATTTGTTATGGGCACCTAAAAGATTCTGATAGGGAGAATCTGTGCAGCAGTGGCTGAGAGGGATAGTGATGGGTGTCCCAGTAGTGAATCTTTAAGGTAAATTGCACATCTACCACCTCTTTTGGACTTCCGTCCAGCCTGAAAACATTGTAGCCTGTAAGTGTGATAGCCAGGTTGGGTATTTTGGGTGTACGCCTGGTTTATACAACTGCCAGGATATCTGGGCTGTGCTGATTGGTAAGGATTTGTAGGGCATCCAGCTTGGGGAGTAGACTACAGATGTTGAGAGATGCTATGAAGAGTGCTCCTGAGGGTTTTCCTGGTAGATAGAGCTGAGGTGATTGGCCAGGGTTAGGATGGATGTTTCCGACAGCAGCAGGAGGAGGAGCACAAGTTCAAGGTGCACCAGCGTATGTCCCTGAGCATGAGTTTACATGCCTGTTTTTTGCAGGAACTTACATTAGGTTGGTGGCAATGATCCCAGAGTGATGGCACGTGAGAGAGTGATGAGTGTCCAGGGTCTGTGTGCAGTGGTAGGCAGGGACTGCCACCCATTTGCAGAGGGAAGCACCTGGGGCAAGCTCATGATGGAGAGTACCTGAGTGATGATAGGCAGTGCCAAGTAGGGTGCTGGGGTGGGGAGAGGAGAGGCAAGCTCCTGGGAGGAAAAATAGCAGAAAGAGGGATGAGAGTAGGAGAAGCAGAAACTGCAGTTTACCATCTTTATTGAGCATGGGTTGTAATACATTCATAATGTTTGGGGGTGCTAAGTCCCAAGCAGTACTACACAATCAGGCATTTTCTTTCTCTGTGTTCTAGTGCATTTTCCTGTGATATTTGTACTGCATATTCCATTTCCCTGTCTAGTTGTCTGGGTGTGTGACCATGTTGAATAAAGCAACTGCAGAGAGCAGTGAGGTGTTGGTTTCTTGTCTCTTTTCTGAGCATATGCAGTGACACTGGATTGCCTGGCTGTGAATCACAGATTTTTGTGTGGCTAGATGGAAACTGCTGCTGTGTAGATATCTGTCTTGATCAGTGAACTTTTGTAAATTGCAGTTACTGTATGTTCATCTTTGATGATATGTACTGTGGTGTACAAGAAGTTTATTCTGTGAACTGTTGTTCAGTGGCAAGGTTTATAAAAGGTACAAGCTGTTGAAGTCATTGTGAAACTGTTTAAGTGCACAGTATGTAACTCCCTGTCAGGAGCTTACTTGATGCCTCTGGGCTGCCCGGTATGCTATTTCCACCTGTGAGTCTCCTGCTTCTGACCCAAGCCCCAGTTCCTTGAGCCTCCGTCCGACCCGCATTTGTTTTTTAGTCAGAAGGAGTCTAGAAAGAAAAGCCTGGAGCCGCGCCAAGTTTTTCTCACTGCGGTGCATGTCGGACAGCTCATGTATGCTCGGTAGCACATTATTGTTCTCAGCCATTCTTACGTTTCGATGCTTTTTCATGGTCCCGGTCCCCTCTAAGCTAATCAGGGACCGGAGACACAGATGAGGCATGTGGGAGGCAGAAAAGCGGTAGAAGGAGAGTGCCAATTGCACAACAGGATTGGGTCCAGCCTCATTAATATTCATGAGGCTGCTGAACACTAATGTTCAGCTTGCCTAGCACCTGGGGGACAGGTTGTATCGTGCTAGCGACAGGTAGGAGAAAGAATGAAAATGAAAACTTATGGCAAGGTGTTACAGGGCAAAGATGTGGCTACAAAATGGTGGGGTATTAACTAAATAAATATGTGTAATTTGGCTGCAGCAGGATGTGAAAGTCGAACATGTATGGACTGCAGAGGGACTATGTTGTGCTGCCTGGGGACTGTGTATTACTGCAGCAGTGACAGGCTAGTGACATTGTATGTTGAAATGGAGCAGTGACTTTACAGAGCACAGATGCTGCTACAGAATGGTGGGGCTACTGTAAAATGAAAGTTGTCTGTTTTGCTGCAGGGATATTTTAAAGTGGGAACATTGTATGGACTGCAGTGAAATGTTTACTTCAGCAGCAATGTTTTCAGCCATGTGACACCAGCTCATCCAACCAAAAGGCCAGGATTTTTCCAAGGCTTCTAGGACAGTGAGAGAAACTTATGGGGAAAAGCTGGGGAATTCTTGGTGCCCTTCTCACAGCCAATGAGACATCAAGGGAGCCTAATTCAGATTAATTTTTGGCCAGGACAGTGATTTCAGCCAAAGGTTAGCTGCCAGAGAGTTCCCCAAACCCAGAGACTGTCTGGTTCTGGGTCAGTTTAGTGGGAGACCCTCCAGAGGGAGGGGGCTTCAGCCCCATGCAGAAAATGGGGCTGCAAGGCTGGGAAAGGGCCTGCCTGGGGTTGCTAGTCATTTTCACCCAGGGCCTGGGTATGCCATTTCCCATGGTGAAGGAATGTGGTAAAAGAGTGTGGTTTTCCAGCTCTGCTGAGAGAGAGAGAGATATGCAGGTTCTGCAAAAGGCTGCTATGGGAAAGGAGCTACACCACACCAGTGAAGGCTTGTATCAGAAGTTCTGGAGAGAAAGGCAATCTATTTCTGCACCTAAACAGTGAGAAGCCAGGATGGAAGGAAAAGGATCAAGGTTCAAATGAGAGAACAAGATTATGTCTGTACCCTGGGTGGACTCAACATCACAAGGAACTGGGGACAGACACTGGTCTAAGGTAATGAAATGTCTGGTTCTGGTTTTGGAAAATGTATCTGGTTGTAGAACACTTGATATGAGCCCCTTAACTCATGGGGGCTTAACAGTGAAACCAAGTAATATTTTATATGGAAGCCTCCCTGTACAAGGAGGCTTGACCAGCAAACCAAGTAGGCTGAAAATGCAAAAGGTTCTTTAAGAAGAAGAGAGAGCCTCTTCTGGTTAGTCTAAGCTCGAGCACCTGCACGGTGGAGAAAGTCTTCAGAGTCAAGGACAAGCTGAGAAATGGTGTTATTCTGAATTTGCTCAATGTCTCACTGAGACCGTGTGCTCAGTGGGAAGCTAGAGACTGAGTTCTGATTGAAAAGGCCATGGCTGCCATGATTGCAGTGTGGCTCAAGGTGTTTTGATTAAACCTCAAAGATTAAAATTGCCCAACTCAGCTGAGCTAAAGAGACTGAGAATTCTGCTCAATATTTCAACCTGGCACCAGGTAGGGAATCAGCAAGCCTCTGCCAAGTGGGGCCGACCGGCCACAGGAAGCCATGGGAACATGCCGAGTGCTAGGGCACTCTTACCCATTGGGAGCCAGACAGCCGGGTCACTCCTGGGTCTGTGCTTCTTGTGGTTTGGAAGCCTTGCACTGCACTCTGTATTGGGCCTGGAAACAGGCTGAAGGGGGCAAGCTGTAAGACCTTCAATCAAGCAGAAGATTCAAGCTGCAGAGTGCTGCTCCTCATCTCCAGTCACTTCAATTCAAATCTCCGGCTTGATATTCCATCTTCTCCAGAGGCATATTCACCATGCCACCAGAGACTGTCTGCAGAACTGCGAAAAGGCAGGAATTGCCTGCACCTGGGATGTACATAGTTGTTTTCAAGTAATGCCCCTTGGCATAGTGAATCTTACAGTAATCAAAGGAAAGTAAAAGCAAATTTAATTTAAGTGCACCAACACCAGCCAACCAGCTGCACCACGGGCAGCAACAAGCACTTGGGTACCCAGGGACAGAGGGAGTGTTGGGGTTTGTTCTGAACTGGTACCAGTTGGGGTGTGTGCAAATGAAAAGATCTGCAGCAAATAGCTAGTTAGAAGGGTTGGTGGCTGCAATTATTAAAATATGGGCTGAATTCAAGGGGAAAGGATTGTTTGAAAATGCTAAACGTTTACATGCAAATTTACAAAATGTTTTGCTTAACCACTACTCCATCTACCTGCTCCTAACCCTCCCATGTAAATAAATATGGTGTTACCTTTTAACCTACTTTTGCTCTGTAATGATGGTATAACAATAAACTTGAATAAAAAACATGGTGTTACCATGTTGGAAGAATTTTGACTCAAAGCATTTTTAGTGAGCATATTATTAGTGTGAGTCATTAAATGCAAAGTGTTGAATTTAGGGGTTTTGATGTATGGTATTCCATGACTGGCATGATTGTATGAGAAGGTGGGTTGGTACAGCATCCCAGGGGGTTGTACTGCTAAGATCTGACCCACTTAATATGTACTCTGGGAGGAGGCACTGCACATTTTAATTTATTCTTGGGAAAGAACCCCATGCAATAGCAAAATGGGAACCCATCCCCTTAATCTTGCTCAGGCCTGCAAAGCAGGGATAGTAGCCTCTTGGAGGACAGCACCAAGACTACAAGTATATTACATAGAAACATAGAACATTGAATTTGATGGCAGATAAAGGACCGTTTGGCCCACCTAGTCTGCCCGTTTCCTACCTGTTTCATATATCGCAGATCCTAAATAATCATCAGCTTACCCTCCCTTTCCTATTGCTAGAGTTCCTTTATGTCAGTCCTATGGGTTTTTGAATTCTGTGACCATTTTGCCCCTACAACCTCTGCAGGAGGCTGTTCCATGGATCCAACACCTTTCCATGAAAGAATACTTTCTTACGTTACCCTAAGTCTACACCCTCTATTTTATATCATGGCTCCTTGTTCTTGAACATCTTTTTTTGAAAGATGGTACCCTCTTGACCATATTTACTCCTTGAGGTATTTCAAAGTCTCTATCATATTCCCCTTTCTCTCCTCTCTTTCAGGGAATACATATTGAGATCCTCCAGTCTCCCTCATATAACTTTTGGTGCAGCCCTATACCATTTTGTCACCCTTTTCTGAACCACTTCTATTCTTTCTATGTCCTTCTGGAGATGAGACATCCAGAACTGAAACAGTACTGTAGGTGAGGTCTCACCAATGGTCTATACAGTGGCATCACCACCTCTTTCCTTAGTCTGGAGATACCTCTCCCTATGCACCCCAGCATTCCACTGGCTCGCATCACAGCCTTTCTCACAATGTTTGGTAACCTTTAGATCATCAGATAGTCTCAGGTCCCTTTCCTATTTGGTGTCAGTCAGTACCTTCCCCTCATTATGTACTCCTCCCCACATTTCTGTTTCCCAAGTGCATGATCTTGTACTTCTTTGCACTGAAACTTAGCTGTCACACCATGACCACTCCTCAAGCTTGCTTAGGTCCCTTCTCATTTTCTGTACCTCCTGAGTGTCCATCCTGTTGCAGATCTTCATGTCGCCTGCAAAAGACACACCTACCCTTTTAGCCCCTCTGCAATGTCACTTAAAATTAAAGAGGATTGGTCCAAGCATTGATCCCTGCAGGACCCCATTGGTCACTCCCCTCTTTGGATTGAACTCTGTTCACCACCACCTCTGTGTCCTATCGCTCATCCAATTTTTGGACCCAGTTTACCACCATGGGACCCACTCCCAGACTGCCCAGCTTGTTTCCTAGCCTCCTAGTTGTGAAGGTGTCGAAGGCCTTGCAGAAATCCAGGTAGGCCACATCCACCGCCCCTCCTGGTCCACTTCCTAGTCACGAGTCAAAGAAGTCTATCAGATTTGTTTGACAAGATCATCCCACTGTGAATTCATGCTGCCTTGGATCCTGTGCTCTGTTGGATTCGAGATATATCAAAACCTTTCTTTTTAGTAGTGATTCCATTAGTTTCCCACCAATTAGGTCAGGCTGACTGGCCTATAATTGCCAGCCTCCTCCCTGCTCCCACTTTTGCAGAGAGGGACTACATTTCCCTCCTCCAGTCCTTTGGTACCACACCTGTTTTCAGCAAACTATTGAACATGACTGCCAGTGGTGTGCCAGAACCTCACCTTTTGTTTAAGTGTAATTTATATAGCAAATATATGCTGGCAGTTTGCAGGGCTTGTGATTGAGTAAATTGTCCTTCAAGTTGGCTATAAAACATTTGCATATGTTGTTGCTTTCTTGTGCTCAAAGTGGTACCCATGATTTATAAAACAAATGTTTATTATTAAATATATGATATTATTGCCTTTGATTCAAAATCTTTGCTGGGTGGAAGGTGGGAAAAGGTTGCTACCAGAGTGGGGGTGAAGAAAACATAGGTATACTTGTGTTTAGTGCAAACAAGTTGTTTTTCCTTGATGAAGATGGAGCCTGGCATGGAGGTGCATGGGTTGTGCCAGTCATCCACTGTGGGACAAAAAATTAGTATTACAATATTGTGGGTGCTAGGGAAACAGGATGGAATCTGGGTCCAGACAGTGGGTGTGCAGATGGGGGTAACTGTGTCAGGGTAAGGACAGGATGGTGGGACTTTTAAAATAAGTAAGGATGGGGGAGGTATTTTTTGTTCGCTTTTATTTTAAAACAGAGTAAAGCAATCGAATACCAAATACCCTAATATTTGACTGCACAAATACTGAATATTCAGCTGAATATTTGGAAAAGAATTTGTCTTTCCTAATAAATAGCAACAAGGAAGACATGACTAAGTACTAGGAGCTTAGAGAAAACATATACATATGTCATATTGCACTAACACATATTGGTAGCAATGGGTATGGGGTCATAATGGCACATGACATAACAGTGCAGCAATGTACCACTCTGTAAATACAGCGGATACATTGCTGCCGCTCAGACATACTGCTGAAACACATTTCTGCTAAAGAAGCTAGTGGTTTCTTTGTTTTCTACGGGATGGCTGTGCCCCTTTATGCACAACCCCCCATTAATATAATTAACTCTGGGGGTCAACATGGGGATGGGGAGAAACACTTGGGGAGAAAAGAAGCTGCAAATGCAGTGTCATAGTCTGGACTGGGATCTTGCTCCCGTCCACAGATGCATAGCGCCTCGCATTGCTGTAGCTCATCCTACTGAGCCACGGTGGCAGTTCAGTGGACCACCTCCCCAACAGAGGTCTTGACCTCCATGTCCTCCTCCTCCTCACCCATGCACAACAAGGTACAAAACCATGTGCAACTTATGTGCCTTGCAGGGTTTTGTACCCTGTCGCTAGTCTCAAGCGCAAGAAGCCTGGGGAGCAAAATTGCAGAGCTTCAGGTGCTCCTTTCAGAGGGGAAAGTGGACATTGCTGCAGTGACAGAGACTGGGTCACAGAGTATCATGATTGGGGCTTGGCAGTCCCTGAATACAAGTTATACAGCAGGAACCAGGGGGTTGGAAGGGGGTTGCACTGTATGTGGGGGAAGGATTAAATTCATAAGGATGAGGGAGAAGAGGAGAGGACAGAGGTGTTTTGGGGTGCAGTTCCTGGACTCCAAGAGCAGAAAGCTGAGGTTGGAGTGGTGTACATACCACCAGCCCAATCTGGGGAACTGGATGGGGAGTTGGCAGAGCAGATAAGGAGGTGTGTAGAAGGGGAGTATGGTGATAGTGGGGATTTTAACCTACCACGGTTGACTGGAGCACCCTGGCCACTAGCAGTACCAGGAGCAGGTGCTCTGATGCATTCTAGGATGACCTGATGACACAATTGGTAAGTGGACCAACAAGGCTTGGTAGCACTCTGGACCTAGTGCTGGCAAATCGAGGTGGTGAGGGAGGTGGGTGGAGGACCCACTAGCAGGTAGTAACCACCAAACAGTATGGCTCATTGTCGTGCTGGGCAGGAGACAGGAGGCACGGGCACTTAGGTGATGGACTTTATTAGGGTGGACTTTGGGGAATGGGAACAATACTGCAAGGGAGACTCCAGGACATAAGGCTGGGGATGGATGCAGAACAAAGTGGGGAGTCATAAAGACTGGGCTAAAAGAGGCAACAGTAGCCTGCACCAGGCCAGGAGTAAGAAGAGCAGAGGCAAGAAACTATGCTGGCTGAACAAGGAAGTGTTGCAAGGGTGAGGGCAAGACGGCTGCATACCGGAAGTACAGGAGAAAAGGGAAGGGAGAGGATAAGGAGGCTTTCAGGAGTTGGTCAAGGAGGTTGCCTGGAGGGTGAAAAAGCTAAGGCCTCCAGGCAATTAAGTTCCACACAGGGCATAAAGGGAGGGGAAAAGGACTTTTTAGGTATGTCAGGAAAAGAGGAAGTGCAAGGAACATGTTGTGAGGATAAAGCGGGCAGGGATTGGGAGGAAAAGGTAGAGGAGCAAGTTGAAATTCTAAATGAGTACTTTGCTCCATTTTCATTAAGGAGAGGGTGGCCACTACCAGATTGGGCTGGGGGTGGAGAATGGGGGAAGAGGCGCTGGACAAAGTGATCACAGGAAATAGGGTGCTAGAGGGGCTGAGGGCAGTAAGGGTGACAAGGCACCAAGTCCCGATGCCATCCACCCAGGGTGCTGAGAGATGGCAAAGCTGTTGGCTGAGCCGCTGGCAGATCTGTTTAACACCTCCTGGAAATGGGGTGTGCCCCAGGACTGGAGAGTGGCCCTTGTGGTGCCCATACACAAAAGTGGGCCTAAGGAGGTGCCAGGAAATTATCACCGGTAAGTCTCACGTCCATAGTGGGTAAGTTTATGGAGGTGATACTGAAGGAGAAGCTGGTGGCATTCCCAGACAGTAATGGCCTCCAAATGGGCGGCAACATGGGTTCATCTCAGGGGGTCTTATCAAACCAACCTAATAGAGTATTGTGACTGGGTGACAAGGGAGTTGGACAGGAGCCATGCAGTACATGTCCTGTACTTGGACTTCAGTAAGGCCATTGATACAGTGCCTCATGGGAGACTGGTGGGGAAGCTGATGGCAGTGAGGGTGGGAAAAAGATGACTAAATGGATAGAGAACTGGTTACAGCTGAGGGTACAGAGGGTGCAGGTGGAGGGAGCTCAGCACCCAGAGCAGTGACAAGCGGTGCACGTAGGGTAAGTGCTGGGCCCCGTGCTATTTGGGCTTTTATCTCTGATATAGCACACCAAGTGGGAGCAGGGGTGTCTGTTCACAAATTATACCAAATTGGGGGCAGTGGTGGATGAAGAGGATGGATGGGAAAACTGCAGGGGACCTAACCAAACTAGAGACATGGTAGGTGCAGTGGCAGCTAGGATTCAGTGCAAAGGAGTGTAAGGTGATGCACTTCAGGGCTAAGAACCAGAAGGGGACTATTGGTTAAGGGTATCAGAGAGGAGGAGGAGAAGGACCTAGGGGTGTAGGTAACTGGGAGCATGAACAACTCTGCCTACTGCACTAGAGCAGCAGTGAAGGCAAACAGGATGCTTGGGTGCATCACAAGTGGGTTTTCATCCAGACACAGGGATGTGATCCTACTTCTACAGATCATTGGTCAGACTGCACCTAGAGTACTATGTGCAATACTGTTGGCCATACCTGAGGAGAAATAAAAGTTACTGGAGGGGTGCAAAGGAGGGCAACAAAATGTTAAAGGGGATGGAAGGAAAGGAATATGAAGTTAGGCAGAAGGAGCTGAACATAGACACACTGGAGGAGAGGAGGGATAGAGGGATATGATTGAAGAGTTTAAATACCTGAGGGAGTAAATAAACCTAGCACCGAGGGAGTATTTAAACTGAGGAGTGGAAGAGAGACAAGGGGCATGGACTAAGGTTGAAAGGGGACGTTTCAAGATGGAAATGAGGAGGCACTACTTCTCTGAGAGGGTGGTGTCTAGTTGGAATGCGCTGTCAGAGGGGTGGTAACATGTAGGACAGTCAATAACTAAGGAGGAGTGGGATAAAGCAAGAGGAAGAGTCGTGGGGCAGGGGCTGGGACAAGCAGGAGGAACTGAGGGGAGGAGGCTGGGGCAGCTGCAATCTAGGTGCTAGCTGCACACTCTGGCAGACTTACATAGACCAATTGGTCTGTACTGCTGGCAGATTCGTATGTTCATATGTTTGTATATATGTTCATATGTAACATCACAGTGACTCTTCATGAGCAGAGGTCCAAATGCCTATGTTGAAAATTTGGTGACAAATGTCCATAAAATGAGGTGTTACAAGCTTACATGATGCAGTTTCACACACCCTAATAACTTCTGCAAATGTGTAGTATTTTCACTCCAGATTTTCAACATTGATTTTTTCAGACCTCCTTATGAACAGTACAGCTGTCATTTTACATCCTGCCGAAATATGCATTTATACATCCACCACAGAATACACGGTTGCTGTGGGAAATCAATGTTCGGGACAGATTAAGAAAATCATAGTGACAGTGTTCATGAGCAGAGGTCACAAAATGTCTATGTTGAAAATTTGGTGAAATAATTCCACTAAATGACTGTGTTAACGAGCATGCATTGTGCAGTTTCCACTTACGCCGGAAGTTTGAGCATTTTAATACTTTCTTTACAGATTTTCAACATTGCCATCTCTTCACACCTCCCTATGAATGGTACAGCTGTCATTCTTCACATTCTGCCCAATCTGTGTTTTCAGACATCTGGTGCACAATGGCACGGTCACTGTGGAAACTCAAATTGTGGGACACATTGACAAAATCACAGTACCACTGTTCATGAGTAGAGGTCCCAAATGCTTTCATAAGGTGGAGGCCACAAATGGCCATGTTGAAAATTTGTACTACAAGTATCAACACATGCCCGGGCATTATGGTTTCTAACCATAACATCCCATCCTGTACAGACTGACAGGCATCAGGGGTGTACCTATGGCTTGCCGACTATAATGCTCATACCATTCCAACCCCACCCCACCCACTGACAAGCATCGAACTGTGCCTGGACTCTTCAGCCTCACAGTTCACCCCACTCTATATTACACCCATTTCAGCATATCTCCTTATGGAGTGGGGTGACTTTAAAGCTGAACTTACTAAGGCACACCTCAACACTTGTCAGTGTCTGCAGGATAGGGTGAGGTGAAATGGCATGAACCTTATGGATGACAATCCAAACGCATGCCTCAATGCCTGTCCATCTCTGCAGGGTGGAGGTGGGTTGGCATGAAGTTCAATACCTCACTGCCATTCCTACTCTGCATCTGTCTAACTCCTGCATTTCCAATGCTAATACCAGCAAGCAAACATTCGACATTGACAAATGCTTATTTAACTGGCTATCCTTCTGTATCCATAATTGACAACTGTACAACTCTGCCTTTTGTCTCTCCTTGAAGATCATCTTATTCATAGGGTCGCTGTGTTTTTCAAAGTACTGCTTGAAAAACCCTGATTGTATTATGAAGTTATTCCAGCATATCTCTTACATGATGGAGAAAAGTTTCTGGACCTAAAACTCATTTAAAGTCCCTTTTAGAAATACTGCTGTTGGGCAGAGAGCTTTGTCCTATAGGCCATTGGTTCTTATAACATTCTTCCCTCCATAATTTTGGATGAAATGTGTGTTCCAGCTTTCAGTTATAGGCTTCATCACATTTTGAGCTGACGACTCTCACTGTAATTGTTTTTAATTGTTTTATACCATGTTTTGTATAAGTATATTTATATTGTGTTCATATAGGTGGTCGCCAGAAAATGGGCTTTTAGCTCATCATGCTAACCAGTATAATCAATAAAAATCCACATAGTCAATCACAGGAAAAATTATTTTGAGAGTAATCTCATGGTGGACCGAAAGTGGATTGCAAGATTTGTTGCAGTAGAAGATGGAATGCCTACGCATAGTATCTTGTGGATGTATTGAAGTGTGAAGAGAAATTCAGGTTTCTATGAAGTCATGCACTGAGGTACATAAAGAGGAGGCATCCTTTACAGGGTACCATCAAGGGTGGTGAATATGGGTATGAATGAGCCTAGTAGCTTCTGCCTAGTGCCAAAAGACATTGACGCAGTCTTTTGGGAATTTGGCTCTAGCATATGTTCAAGTTGTATTCTATATGTTGTTTTGGGGTCTTCAG
Source organism: Neoceratodus forsteri (assembly GCA_016271365.2). Taxonomy (NCBI): domain Eukaryota; kingdom Metazoa; phylum Chordata; order Ceratodontiformes; family Ceratodontidae; genus Neoceratodus; species Neoceratodus forsteri. The sequence continues at coordinate 286,349,994 of CM028135.1, read as the reverse complement.
TGAGTGGTCTGTAAAACATTTTATCAAATAATTGTCTGTGGTCATCTTTAATATAACCTCACTGTTTAGAACCACTACTGCACGTATTTATGTTATCTGGTTCTGTAATAATATGGGTTAATTTTCACTGGCTGCAATGCTCTTTTTCTGCAGTAAAGAGTAAGCAGGAAGACCTGCAGTTTTGGAATCTATATCCCTGTCCTCTTCTTCATCTTTGGACAGTCCATCCATCACAGATCTTTCCTCTTGATGCATAAATGACTTTCATATGCACACATATTGACATCCTTCCAGGTATTTAGTTCAATAGGTGATGCATATGTTTCACTGGGTAATATATCTGTTTACATGTGCAATGATTAAAAGATCATGTTTTGTTTGATAGGTCATATACCGTATTTGTTCTGATGGGAGATGCACAGTATGTTTCAGTGTCTGATGTATTTAAATTAATGTGTGATGTATTTTATTCAGTAGGTGTTGTGTATGTTTGATACATTTGATTCAATAGGTAATGCATTTGGTTTGTTTAACCCAAATAATTTTTTCATGCTTTTCACCCAGTTCTGCACCCTAAGAATATGGTTGTTCATGATGTGCACACCTCTGTCTGCCAGGAGAGTGTGCAAGCAGCTGCCTTCAAAGCCAATGTGGATCCATAGTCAACTAACTGAGGAGGGCAAATGCTGAACAGATCACATACTCCATCCATGGGAGGTGATCGCCTCAGTTACGTGGCACTAAAGGCATCCAGTCAGTCTCAGTATAGAATATACTGACTTATACTTGAATACTGACCCCATGAATGGCACAGACCATTCTTCTGGTGCTCCATTGGGTCAGACAAATGTATTTGTTGTGCTAGGAAATACATTAATTCAAGGAATTCATTATTATGTATTGGTTGACTTATTTTTATTTCAAAAGTTTAACCAGGAAAGATACACTAAGCTGATAGCAGCTCATTTTCAGATGTATCTTGAGGGGTAGGGTAGTGGATTACAGAATAATAAGGTTAAATAAATTTAATAACTATAACAGTTGTGCAGATGGCAAATACAAAATTCAAGCAGATACAGTTAAAATGATTGGTAGAACAGGCTACAGAGTCTGCACTAGACAAGGAGAATAAACAAAATGAACATATAATTAAGTGAAAAGCAAATGCCAATGCAACAAAAGTGACTGGTGAAATAGGTTTAGGGAATTGCACTAGACAGAGTGTGATACATATTGGTTAAGCAGTGGTCATTGGTTAGTGATCACAGAATGGGTTGAAACACAGACCACACAATTACAGGGTTGGGAGCAATTGCAGGAGTGAGTTTGGAAGTCATGGAGGAGGGATTTGAGGGAGTATAGAGATGAGGCAGAATACATAGCAGGGGAAGAGATGACCAGAGCTTTGATAAGTGGAAGGAGAAAGCAGCTTGACCTGGAGTTGATTTTAATGCAGGAAGTGGAGTGAAGGGTAGGAGACAATGTTCTCAAGGGAATATGGGGGACAAGAGAAGTGAGACAAGTTAAGAGGAGTGGGAGCTAAGCCAAAATTTAAAGATAAAGGAAAACATAGAAACATAGAAGTTGATGGCAGATAGGGCATAAGGCCCATCCAATCTGCCCATTTCTTTCTACCTTATAAATGTGCCATTGGCCTTTACTCTGTCAATGGCCTATCTATTCATACTCATCTGTATTGCTCCCTCATGCCTATCACATGCCTGTTTGAAGCCATCCACTGTATTCATATCCACCACTTCCTGAGGTAGGCCATTCCATGCATCCACCACTCTTTCTGTGAAAAGAACTTCCTCACATTACCCATTAATCGGCCTCCCTCTAATCTCATGCTGTGTCCTCTTGTCCTGTTATTTTTCTTATATTGAAACATGTTAGAGTCTTTCACCTTGTTAATGTCCTTAAGGTGTTTGAATGTTTCTATCATATCATCGCTCTCCCTCCTTTGCTCTAGGGTACACATATTGAGCTCCGTTAATCTGTCCTCATATGTTTTCTGATGCAGTCCCTGCACAATTTTGTTTGCCCTTCTCTGGACTGCCTCAATTAGGCTAATGTCCTTCTGAAGGTGAGGCCTCCAGTACTGCATGCAGAACTCCAGATGGGGCCTAACTAGTGTCTTGTAAAGAGGGATTATTACCTCCTCTTATGACTTGTGATACCCCTACTACACCTCAACATCCCCTAGCCTTAGAAACATAATGGAAGGCACTGGCATCAAAATAGGGTAGGAGACAGAGAGGAAGGAGTATAGAAAACAGTGACAGGCACAAGGGGGACAGTCCACAGCAAAGCAACATAAAGAGTTCATGAGGGATCCAGTCTGGCTAGGTTGGAGTTTAAAGCAGTGATATATAAGATGTCAGCAAAACTGATGATAAGGTGGATCAGTTTGAGGATGATATCTCTGTGGACAGGAAGAGGATACTCCTTTATTTATGTACAGTGCACCAGGTTTAGGATGAAGTTTCCAGTGGTGGCCTCCATGTGAAAAGAAAACTGAGCTGATTTTCCAACCATACCCCAAGGTATTTAAAGAAAGAGATGTCCTCAATCACTGCACTATCAAGGGTATGAAAAGAGGGGAAAGGGAGAGGTTGGCTAACCTCTGCCTGATACCTGTGGTCATAGGGATTGTTTTCTTGGCATTAAGGAACAGTTGATTTGCCAGAATCCAATGCTGGATGCTGGAGAAATCCAGTTGAGCTAGGCAATGAGGTCTGTCAGGAGGAGCCAGAGAAATAGAACACCATATCATTCATGTACATGTGGATGGATGCAAAGGAGGAAGAAATAATGAGGTCATTTAGAAATTGGAAAAGAAGATCAGGCCTTGATGGACCCTTGGGCATGCTTGAGCAGCTAGGGAATGTGGTGGATGAGTCTTCAATGTGGTCAGTTTAGGACCTGCCTTGAAGGTAGGAGCAGAACTAGCTGACAGAAGGGTCAAAGAGCCCCACCACTTTAAGCGTGTCCAGGAGCAGAGGATGTGCAACAGTGTCAAAGGCTTTGGCAAGATCAGCAAAGATTGTGGAAGATCAGACACTGGTCTGTTTCTAACAGAATGGAGTCAATGAGCTGGAGGAGGAGGTGAAAGTGGAGGGACTTCTGAAAGCCAGATTGGAACAGAGCGAAGAAAGAAGAGGAGATGAGGAAGTTTTGTTGAGAGAAGCCTAGTTCTTCCTGGAGTTTAGCCAGGGCCGGGAAGAGGATAATGTATTTGTTTTTATTAAATTATGACAGATCATTACTAGATGCATTCTGGTTGTTGAGTTACATAGATCTGTTTTATGAATGTGGAATTTTGGCCAGGACACTGCAGATAATCTCCTATTCTTATGACAAGTGCCATGAGATTGTTAACATCTACCTAGATCTGCCATTAGAGATAAGCAGAAGAGACTTCAGCTTAATGTTCCATCCAAATTCCACAACATAACAATTCAGTAATGCCTACATGCTGCACTACAGAGAGTCAGTACTGGATGTTAGCCCTAGTTCCTGGTGTGGGACTTGAACCATGATCTTCCAACTGCAGAATCAAACTTGCAACCTACTGAGCCACTGATATTGCCATCTTTTAAAGATAATATATGTGTTTATACAGCATACTTATTTAATACCTGCTAGTGAAGTGGAGGAGGTGGTTATGATGTACCTAGAGAATCTTCTGACCTTATATTATTATCTTACTATGTATGTGATTTGGTAGGACATGCCTATTTCAGTAAGTGGTACAGTATAATATACTACACAATACTTGAAGATCCAAATGAAAACTGCTATGGCCTTCTTCTTTGAGCAGCAGGAAATGGATTACATTAGGAGCCCTAAATATTCCTGGAAGATACTTAGCAACCTTCTAAACTTCTTCTTAAACACAACGTGAAATATAGTATTTTGGGGTGATATGCTAACCACACCCATTGAAATATTAAATGTCATTACAGAATATAGTACAAAAGAAATGAAAACATGCACAGAAAGCACTTTTAAAATCTTTTTTAAATAATATATTATCTGTGATGAATACTGGAGGCACACCCTTTAATTAAAAACAATTGCATAACATTGTAAATGGCTTGATAAAATAATCTACTACCAAATTGACTTACTATTATTCTTTAATTGTAAGTCATTTTTCAAAACATATGTCTGCCTTTAAAATTATCTTCTACTTTTATGGGATTTCAGCACATGAAAATGTCAAGGAATATCTTGCTAGAAGCATGCTACAGCATAATGAGTTGCAATCAGTGCCACCAGTTATGAATAGCTGTCCATATCAATTCTGTAAGCTTTATCTTCTAAAAGTACAGAGGATGCCTAACGGGAGGCTTTGCTTCTTTGTTCATTAATGCCATAGTTCATAAAGAAGCCTTTAAATGACATAAGACTTCCTCAAGAAACTTTATGGCAAAGGGATTAGAAAATCATTGTCTTTATGCAGATTATATTTCTGTTGCACAGCTCTGGCATAAAAGTCAGAACATGGAGACATGTAGAGTTTTGTGTAAAAGTACATTTTTACACAATAGAATTCAGAAAAATGTTGAACCCAATTCTTTATCACCTGATTGGCCACATTTTATCCTGATGACTCCTTTCAGATGCAGTTCAATGCAACACTGTAGCATATGTCTGGCACAAGTAAAATTTACTGCAGTATAGCACCACTTGTTTGCTCCAAGCACTCTAAAGTCCAGTAGCACCACGCCTCTTGCTGTCCAAGTCCTGAATATTTGCAACTCCATCACAAAATGTAATTCCAGATCACACCGCAGGCCTCCAGCACCAAATTCTACCCCACCACCAGATACAAGTCCTCCCTTACTGATGCTGTCTCAAATCACCTGATAACTATAACATAATCACCCAGTGCAATTCTCATTCATCTACTTTTCTTGTGAATTTTTATAAATTTAATTATGTACTTATACCTCTGTACTTGATATTCATTATTTTAACTCTGTATGCTGTCATACCCAGGACCACCTTGTAAATGAGCTTGCTCAACAGAGCCTTTCCTGGTAAAATAAATAAATACAAATACGTTCCCCACATAAATCCCATCTCCATTTCACCCAATTCAATCCCCAATCACCCTTTGTACTTCTACAAGTACTAAGTGCAGATTCCACATCACCTATTACTGCATGATTTTATGTTAAATTGATTTTTGCACCAGTAAGACTTTCTAGCCTTCAGGCTAGTGCTCTGGCTGAGAATTAACCTAGCCACTATACCAGATTGTTTGTTGTAGTAAGTAGAGCATCAGCTAATAACTTGAATAACAGAAATTTTGGCAACTGAAAGTATGCCATATTCGAAATAAATTAAAGCTTTTAAAAGTGCAGACTAGCTTCATGGCCCTGAGCAGAACATGGCTGCTGTGACACACTGGCAATCAGATTTGTGCCCTGAGCCATGGACAGCAGCTGTGCAGGCTGGCAGGAGGTCAAACTCACCAACAGGATTCCCCTTCTGGGTGGAGGGTTCATTGCTGCAGTGCTCAGAAGGATGTCTCCAGTGGTGGCATAGCAGCAGTGCACTAAGCATAATAGATTACCACATGCCATCAAGTACTCCCCTACCCAAGGTTCATTGATGGGTTAGCTCATGATCTCATTTGCTCAATTTTCACACACCATACTGGTCAGAAAATGACTTTTTTTATTCCTTCAGTGGAACATGACCTGCTCAGCATCCCACTCCTTGCAACAAGCCCGCTGGTTGGTGAACCCACTATCACTGTCCTTCAGAATCTCTAGGCTTGCAGATTCCTCCAGTTGCTATGAGCTATGGAATAATCCATCCAGGGGCCACCTTGCTGACCTGCACTGGAGGAGGCACATTACAATAATTGTAACAGTTCAGCAAGTGTTATGTCCATGGTTATCCCTTAATGTTTATCCCTATGAAATGTCACACCCACCACAGAAAGCAAGCACCCTCTTGAATGTTCGTCACACTACATACTGGCCTCTGCTCACTTCATCCTAGACGTGAAGCACAAACCCGAGTCACAAGTTAAGGTCTGATTATTTTGCTTGTTGATGGTGACTATAACCAGTAGTGCTGTTTGAATAATAAATGTTAATTCCCAAAATACTACGAATAATAGGATATTCATATTGTATGTCTATAATAAGAATACTTTCCTTTCCACACTGGGACTCCTTTCCCCAGTCACCACCACCACATCCTTTTTCATGCAACTTTTCCTTAAGAGCAGTTGTAAAGTGGAGTAGACATAGAATCGGCTCTCGATTCATCTTTTGAAGATAAACTCCTCCCTAACCTGTCTTCCCGGCCCAAAAATGCAGATATCTTAAATAGCCTTCTTCCTGATTCTGATCCCTGATTGGGGGCAACAGTAGGAAATAATCCAGGCTTGTTACTCCTATTAACCCACAGAGTGCTGCCATAATCATTGACTGTCTCTCAGCTGTTAGCTTGCAGGGTACCAAGGAAAGGGAAATCCGATATCAGTGCCCTCACTACACTGGAAAATATACTAAAGGCTGTTTATTGGCAGACACAGTACTCTAAGAAACACTTTGAGATACACTGATCCTTCAACTATTAAAGGTCCCCTAAGGAATACCTAATGGTCGAAGTGCTATGGTGTCTCAGAGTGTTTCACAGTATTGTGTCTGCCAACAAAACAGCCTGCATTATGGACTTGAACTGGCCTTGAGTTTAGTTATTTGGCAGCATACTTGGTAGCATAGTGTATCAAACATTTTAAGAGCTCATTGGAACCTTTAGCATGTTTTGCTGTGTAGTGAGTGTGCTGACATTGAACTTTTCTGAATTGGTGGGGATTAGTTAGCCTCCTCAGTGGCACCCGATCCTGCACCATGGAGCTCAGTTCTCCTTCTTGACCTGGCAAGGAAACGGGGTGGGCAATGTGTCATTTATGATATTAGGCAGAAAAAATAATCAATCTGTCCAAGATCATCAATGATGTGAACAGCACTTCCTCCCGAGTTCACTGCAGGATGTTTGCTGTGAGACAGTCAATGGTTGCAGAATTGTGCTGCTGGTTAGAGAGAGAAGGAATTCTGACTAGCCTGGATTATTGCTTGCTATTAAACTGTGTTAATGCACCAGGTAGGGTAACCTAACACCACAAAAGTGGAGAAATGTGGCATTAGGGTTTTCTACTCTAACACGATCCACCCCAAGCAGCAAAAGGAAAAAAATTAGGGTTTTGGGTCTTCAGAGTCTTGCGAATTAGTGATGGGGTCTTCTTTGGGATTGTCAATCTAATACTCCTCCCTCTGTGGGCCCTGGGTGAAGAAAGGAGATCATGTGTGACATTGTTTGTTTACAGAATGCAGTGGCCATTAGGGTTGACAGCCCCGTGGAAGACATCACAACTGAATTGCTAAGACTCCAGAGACCCAAAACCCTAATGTTATTCTCTTTGCAGCTTGGGAGGGTCAGGGTGGGGAGGGGTGGTGGGGACAAGGAAGGACCATTTTTTTAGGTTTAAAAATAAAAAACTTGGGGGTTGTTTTTCTTACAGGTTTTAATAAAACATACTTTGGGACACTGGGAGGGCTCCCAGTGTCCCACACTGCTGGGGAGGATACATGTCTCAGGACACTGTGAGTGGGCTCCCAGTGTTCCACACTGCTGGGGAAGGGGTCTTCTACTGCTGACATGGGATTGGGCCCCTGGATGTTGGCAACTTACAGATGGGTCTTTGGGGCTGTCAGTCATGTGCATGTTTGGCCACAAGTGAATGGTTAATGTCTGAGACGTGTGTTATGTGCAAAAATAAGCTATGCCTACTTTCACACAAACCACATTTTGCATATAAACATCCACTTGCAATCAGGCCAAACATCATTGACAGCATTGATAAGTAAAGAAAAATCATCTTTGCTGTTGTGCTTCTCCTGTGGAGCAGATGACAGGGCACACAGGTCCTGGGTTTGAGGCCACTCCTCCCTCATTTTTCACCTTTATTGTAGGTGGAAAAATGGGAGACTGTCTTTGAACCCAGGACTCTTGGTGGCCTTGTCTTGTGTCTTATCCTCTGTGCCACAAAGGAACTTTAGGTAACACACAGTTTTTTTTGCTTTACTTATCAAATGTCTCAATCATCTCTGACTGCAACTGAATATTTGTTTTTGAAAATGTAACATGTGTGAAAATAAGCTATACCTATTTTGCATGTACCACACTTTTGAACATCAAATATCCAGTTCATAGAAGACAGCGATCCCATCACGGTCCACAGAAGATGACAGCGCATGACCTCTGGAGGTAAATATAGGGTAAGGGAAGGGGGTTGTAGGGTGGTGGGTGCTCACTGGGAGGGTCAAGATGGAGGAGGGGATGGTGGGATGATGAGGGACCACTTTCTTGTTTTTTCAGGGTAAAAAGACATTGGGGACTGTTTTCTTTTGACAGGTACAAATAAATGTATATTTGGGGAAACTGGGAGTGGCTCTTCCAGTGTCCCCACACTGGGAGTGGGAAGTAAAATTGGTATTGGCGCCCCCTGAGTTTGGGTACATATTAAACAGAATGGGCAGTGGAGTAGGACATCTGACACCGGGGTGGGCATCCCGTGTCAGAATATATATTTAATAAATAAAACTATGGAGCATGGGGGCTGGCACTAGATAACAGGGAAAGATATGGGAAAGTGAGGGGTGCCACTAGATACCAGGAATACAGGAGAGTGATCAGCAGGTGGGGGTATGCCACTAGACACTAGGAAAATGGCAGCTTATAGCTAAAAGTGCAGCCAGCAGCATGAGTTCAGGCTCGGTTGCACAAGTCAAGATAATCCTGCTGTTCTCATGCAGAGAATGAGGCAGAAGTGGTCTCTCGCTAACTTTGCACCCAATATTTCAGGTGCCCACAAAAGGTGTTTTAGGCAGTATATATAAAAACCCAGCAGAATTGTAGTGTTTGCAACTGAGCAGAGACATCTGTGTGTGGAGGGGATACTCTAGTGCATTTACACTGGAAAGCACATAGCAGACAGGGTATTGCAGTCCACAGGCTGCATTCTGTGGACTACAACATCGCTGGGAGATACTGAATTCCTTGTTGAACTGCTGTATTGTGGTTTAGCCTGAAAGTAAGTGATCTGGGGCTGTGTAATTCAATTTCTAAATTTAAATTAAGTCTTTGTGGTTTTCCAGGCATCGCAAGGCTGGGTGATGCACTTCTGGTCCACGGGCTATTTAAACTACTCACGCCAGTGAGCAGTGCTTCTTAATGAGGTCCTGGTGTCACAAGGTGTTTGTTTACCTGCTTTAGCTGAGACAAGTATATGAAGCTGTAGCTAAACAGGAAACACTGTTTATCTCAGCATAAATAGACTGTTAATTGTAGTGTTTGCAACTAAACAGAGACATCTGCGTGTGGAGGGATACTGTAATGCAGTTACACCAGAAAGCACATAGTAGATAAGGTATTGTAGTCCACAGGATGCATTCTGTGGATTACAACATCACTGGGGATACTGAATTTCTTGTTGAACTGCTGTATTGTGGTTTAGCTTGACAGTAAGTGATCTGGGGTTGCGTAATTCAATTTCTAAATTTAAAATTAAGCCTTTTGTGGTTTTCAGGCATCATAAGGCCGAGTGATGCACTTCCGGTCCACTGGCTTATTTAAACTACTCACACCAGCGAGCGGCATGAGCTCAAGTGTGTGGAGACATGCACAGAGAAAAGCGCATCTGAGCTCATGTCTTGCATGTCCTGCGTGGACAAGTGGGTAGTGGGGACATTTACTGAATATTAAGCTGACACTGTATTTATAGTTTTAGTTAACTTTGATTATTGTTTGTGGTTTTATTGTACAGGCACCTTGGTTTTGAAAGGTGCCTTTTATAAATAAAGAAATTGATTGATTGATTTATTGACCCTTAAAAGCAGCATGTGCCAAGGGGAACCGAGGTAAGTCCACCAGGCATAAAATACAGCACCTAGTGGCTATTTACTGTGCTTAATAGGGGTCTTACAGTGCTGTACACAGGATATAGCTAAAGTTAGTTAATCTAATGGTGTTTGGCATTTAAACCAAGAATGGAGGCCTCAATAAAGATGTGCATTACATGCTGGACTCTCTCTGTCAGAGGAAGGACTTGGTGAGATGCACCACCTGTAAAATGTATGAAGTACTTAATCTATGCCCCTGCAAGGCCATACATTTGTAACAAATGTCAGGAAAATGTGGCACTAAAAGAGGAACTGAGGGTATTGAAAAGTAAGGATCCTGTGGATTTCAGTCACCAAGTGTAACCCTCCCCCATTGCCTGCAGTGAAAAACATAGCAGAGCACTAACTGGTAGCAGGCTACCTACTGATAATACTAGTATGGGATCTGGTACAGAGGGTGGGTCACTGCATGCAAGGACACAGATACAGGTAGTTGGGCTACGGTGACAAAGGGACCTACTAAAAAGAAGGAGAGCATTTGGACCATCAGACTTACCTCTGTATAATAAAGATTCCCCCTTAGTACCATTTCTGAAACCAGCTCTGACCTGCCCACTGGTGATACCCCAAGACTTCTCAGGTAGTGGTCATTGGAGACTCCATATTATGAAAAACAGATACGATTGCCACCATAGAAACATAGACTTTGATGGCAGATAAGGACCACTTGGCCCACCTAGTCTGCCCATTTCCCTACCTACAGGATAAGATGCAGATCCTAGTTAACCAACAACCTATTTCTTCCTACCCACTACAAGAATTACTTTCTGTCTGTCCCATACATTCCTGAATTCTCCCACAGTTCTAGACCCCACGACCTCATCAGGAAGGCTGTTCCATGCATCCACCACCCTCTCTATGAAAAATACTTCCTCACATTGCCCCTGAGCCATCCCCCTCTATCTTCAAATTGTGTCCCTTTGTTCTTGAACATCTCTTTTCTGAAAGATGCTACCCTCTTGGACTTTGTTGATTCCACTGAGGTACTTAAAAGTTTCTATCATGTCCCCCTTCTCCTCCTTTCCTCAAGGGTATACATATTAAGTTCCTTTAGTCTCTCCTCATATGGCTTCTCTTGCATACCCTGCACCATTTTAGTTCCCTCCTCTGGACTGCCTCCATCCTGTCTATGCCCTTGTGGAGATGGGGCTCCTGAACTGGACGCAGTACTCCAGATGGGGTCTCACCAACTGTCTGTACAGAGGATAACAACTTTTGTTTTCTGCTGGTGATGCCTCTCCTATACATCCCAGTATCCCCAGCCCTATCTACTGCCTTCTCACATTGCTTGCTAACCTTAAGGTCATCTGATATGGTTATCCCGGGTCCCTTTCCATTTTTGTTGTTGTTACTACCTCCCTCCCCCATTGTGTAATCTTCCCTGAGTTGTTGTTTCCAGGTGCATTATTTTGCACTTCTTTGCATTGAATCCAAGCTGCCATACTTCTGGCCATTCCTCCAACCTTGCCAAGTCCCTTCTCATCCTTTCCATGCCTCCTTGTGTCATCTGCAAAGAGGCATACTTTTCCTTCCAGTACTTCTGCAATGTCACTTATAAAGACATTAAAATGGACTGGACCCAGTACTGAACCTCGGGTACCCCACCAAGGGTAACAAAGGATACACTACTGTAAACTGTCTTCCTGGTGCAAGAGTTAATGACATTAAATGTTGATTACCAAAAATCATACACCATGTACCAAGTTCACAAATCATAGTGTTGCATGTAGATAGCAATAATATAGTAGGGACCACAAAAGGATATCATCATAGAATTACTGGAATGTATAGACCTTATACAGCAGAAAGGTCAGACACCCATTATCTCAGGTATTTTCTACTGTATGGTTGTGATCCAGAGAAGAATCACACCATACGGAGGGTAAACAGTAGATTAGTGAACGGTTGTAGTAAAAGGGTATAAAATTCATTAACCTGTGGGATTCTTTCTTTGTAAATAAACTGAAGTATAAAAGGATGGACTACACCTTAATAATCTAGGAACTCGTACATTGGCTACTGCAATAAAACAATCAGTGCAGAATGCTTTAAACTAGGTACGTGGGGCGGGTTCTTTGTGATAATAGCACACCTGAACGGCAACTCAGATTATCGCGATGTCAGGGCGGCGAAAACAATTTCACCACCCTGACATTCTCTGTGCATGGAAGAATGGTGCCGGGATTACTATATTTTACTTTCTGTGAGGGGCTGCACCCCCCACCACTCCCACATGGGGGGTTCACCCCATGCATCCCCTACTTAAGGATTCTCAACTCCAGGAGGGTGCATCTTGGCGGGGTGAAAATCAAAATATAAATAATGTTTGATCCGGCACAACAAAAGGCAGTATTGCCAGGACCCAGACCTGAACCCAGAACCCCAGCACTGCAAGCGGAGGCCAACCCCTGTGCCACAGCGCAGCTCGGCAGCCAACCGCAGCACCACCCCTTACATCCCTCTGCCACCTCTCAGACCACATTCGCTGTGCTTGCTCCCCCACGCACATGAATGTATAGCGACATCCTGTCACTAGGGTCACCCACAACCCCACATCCGTCACCCTCCCTTCCCTTGCCTTCGGGCTTTCACCCACATCATGTCGCTGTTTCAGATGGTGCCATCTTTGGGGCACCAACCTCATGTGCTACCAGGGAGGGTACCTAGTAAACAAACCAGCTAAACCTCTACCTAAACATAAACCAAAAATAAGTAACGTATATATGCTGTCTACTCATAAACATCAGAAGCCTAAATAATAAAATAGATGAGCTGCAGGCAGAGCTAAATAGGGGAATACAGATGGCATTTATCACCGAAACCTGGTGGACAGGAGATGATGCTTGGGGATGCCATATCCTTGTATGATCTGTAACATCTGGGCAGGAAAGACAAAAGGGGGAGGAGTAGCTGCATATATATCAAATACCCTGAAATCCACTAATGTTTCAGAGAAGATAAAGAAGAACGTGAGACAGGGTCTGATACCATCTGGATTAGGATAGAAACCAGGCACCAATGCACAGATCATATAGGGTATGCTATAGACCCCTGCAATATCTATTGAGACCTCTAGAAAAAAAATAAAGAGATTAAAACAGCTTGTGAATTAGGGAAGATTTTGCTAGTTGGAGACCAGGATTATGGGGATATAAACTGGTGGACTCTCAAAACAGGGTCCCTCTGAGTCTAGAATTCTTGGAATTATGTCCGAAGTAGACGTGACCCAAAATGTTGAAACCGCCACAAGGGAAATAATACAGTATATTAGATTTAGTACTATCTACAAAAGAAATAAACATTACATCTTGTTCAACTACCCCTTAGGGAATAGTGACCACTGTGGGATATCTTTACACTCCACTGGTATTAATAAAATTAATGCTGAACTTCAACAAATAAACTGGGGTAGCAAATTGAAAAACAAGCCCTTGGAGGATATGTGGACTATATTTAAGCATAAATTGTTCACTTTATGTGACAAACACTTAAAACAGATGAAAATGTATAATACTAGGCGAAAGAAACCTAAGTGGTTACAAAGATATACTAAAACTCTTAAAGAAAAACAGTATGTGTTTGACTTATACAAAAGTAATAACGGGACCCCGAGTATGGAGGGAATATAAAATGGTGCAGGCCAAATATAAGAAACTGAAAAGAAAGAGTAAGAAAACAAATGGATGTTAACCTAGCATCCACAACTAGCAAAGATAATATGCAACAATTTTATATTTATGTAAACTCCTGAGGAAATCTAAACACAATTTATACTCTATAAAAGGGGAAGTGTGATAGTCACAGACCCAGTCAAGTGGCAAACTTATTTAATGACTATTTTGTTACAGTATTTTCTAGCAAACTGCAAAGTAAATTTGATATTAGGCCAAATGACGAGAGACTCATAAACATCACTGCTGAGGTAATATTGAAAAGATTCAGTCCTCAAAATACTAACTCTGCGGTCCCAATAATATCTCAGATAGGATGCTTGCTATTCTCCCATAACGTAGTGGTACCTCTGGCCATACTGTTCAATGAATCACTCGTAAGTGGGACCATGCCTGGAGATTGTTTGAGGTGAGTGTGGTGCCCATACATAAAAAAGGGGATAGGGCAACTACTAATTTTAGGCCCATTAGTTTGACCTCGCTCCCAGGCAAACTTATGGAATCCATCCTAAAGACATCAAAGATGCCCACCTCAGGAGACCAGCCAGGAGGACAGAGAGCAGCATGGGTTTATTATGGGAGATCATGTGTGACAAATCTGCTGTGCTTTTATGAAAAAATCTCTGAAGCATTAGATAATAGGTAGGACATGGATTGCATTTATTTGGATCTGGCAAAGGCTTTTGATAAGGTCTCCACCACTAGGTCCTTCATTGTCTTGTTGATGTAGATACAGACCACAGAGTGGTGCACTGGATCAGGGCCTGGTTGAGTGGGAGAACCAGAGGGTGTGTATAAAAGAATATTATTCAGATAGGGTGAGCATCACTAGTGGGGTCCTGGGCCCTGTGCTTTTAGGGTCTTTATGTCCTTTATGGGCAGGGACAGCTGCAGCTGGATAAGTAACTATGCTGATGACATCAAACTGACTAGAATAGTAACAGACCCAGAAGGTGCTAAAGGCCTACAGGCAGATCTGAATAGCATTTGTGACTGGGCATCATCTAGGGGTATGACGCTTAATGTGGAAAAGTGTTGTGTAATTCACTTCAGGAATCATAATGGTATGCAAAACTATCACATAAATGGTAAGGTGCTGTGTAAATCTGTAGAAGAGAAAGACCTGGGAATTCTTATAGACCACAAATTAACATACGGCTCTCATGCAAATAAACAGATTATAAAAGCTAAGCAAGTGTTATGAAACATTAAGAGAAACTTAAGGAGCCAAAATGAGGAAGTGGTCATACCCTTATATAGGGCTTATGTTAGACCAATTCTGGATTATAGGTCCACTGTGTGGGGTCCCATAACTAAGGGAGCAATGGCAACCATTAAAAAGTCCAAAGGCAAGTCACTAAATTGATACATGATATTAAAATATGCCCTACGAAGGATGCCTGGAGCAGTTGAAGCTATGTCCCTTGAGACAAGAAGAGTTAGGGGGATCTACTACTTTGTTATGATATAATAGGAGATGACTATTTACTAGGCAAGTTAAACCTCCAATTTAAAAATAACACCTAAGGGACTTGGGGTCACCTCTTCAGCTTAAGCACATAAAATATAACTCTAATAGAAGGAAGGCCTTCTTCCTAGAGAGGGTGGCGGCCCTGTGGAATAAGCTTCCACAGGCGCTTATTTGTTCTAAATCAAAGCATCATTTCAAAACCCAGTTGGATAACCATATAATGGAAACGGTAAAATCATCTATTAAGGGATATTGGAAGGAGCGGCTATGGGCTATTTTGTTTTGGCATTCTTAGCTATCATACACCTTTGTATGAACCATTGTATAAGAATCTAGCTAAACGGGTCCTGTTGAACTATGTTCTGATGTTTGTTTGTTTGTTATATAACATTTACATTTACATGTTTTCTTAATTTTGTCTCTCACTAATGAGAAAACAAGATGTCGGATACAACAGAGCTCTGCAAAATTACAGCAGGCTCTATATGACTCTACATGCGAAATGACAGAAGCTCCTGTGAAAAAGGGGCTCTGAAAACAAACTAGGCTCTATGTGACCCTACATGTAAAAATGCAGTACATCCTCAGAAAACAAAAGTATTTTAATGTGGGACATCTAACTTTTCCAATAGGAAATAATGGAAAATTAAAAATGTAATAACTTTAAACAGATTAATATTTTTCACCAGGAGAGACACACTAAGCTGAAGCTTGTTTACAGGTGCAACCTGGGAGTACAAGGAAGTTAAGTGACTTGCTCAGGGTCACACAGTATGCAAGTAGAAACATAGAAACATAGAAACATGGACTTTGTGGCAGATAAGGACCGTTTGGCCCATCTAGTCTGCCATTTCCTACCTACAGGATGGGCGCAGATCCTAGTTAACCAACAGCCTATTTCTTCCTACCCCCACAAGAACCTTATGTCTGTCCATGCATTCTTGAATTCTCCCACAGTTTTAGAACTCCACAACCTCCTCAGGAAGGCTGCTCCATGCATCCACTACCCTCTCTGTGAAATAATACTTCCTCACATTGCCCTGAACTGCCCCCCATCTTTAAATTGTGTCCCCTTGTTCTTGCCGTCTCTTTTCTGAAAGATGCTACCCTCTTGGACTTTGTTGATTCCACTGAGGTACTTAAAGTTTCTATCATGTCCCCTCTCCTTTCTTTCCTCAAGGGTATACATATTAAGTTCCTTTAGTCTCTCCTCATACTTCTTCTCTTGCAGACCCTGCACCATTTTAGTTGCCCTCCTCTGGACTGCCTCTATCCTGTCTATGTCCCTTGGAGGTGGGGTCTCCAGAACTGGATGCAGTACTCCAAATGGGGTCTCACCAACTGTCTGTACAGAGGTATAACAACTTCCTGTTTTCTGCTGCTGATGCCTCTCCCTATGCATCCCAGTATACCCCCAGCCCTCCCTACTGCCTTCTCACATTGCTTGCGAACCTTAAGGTCATCTGATATGATTACCTCCCCGGTCCCTTTCTCTCTTTTTGTTGTTGTTACTTATGTCCCCTCATTGTGTATTCTCCTTCCTGGGTTCTTGTTTCCCAGGTGCATTATTTTGCACTTCTTTGCAGTGAATCCTAGCTGCCATACTTCTGACCATTCCTCCAACCTTGCTAAGTCCCTTCTCATGCTTTCCATGCCTCCTTGTGTATCAACCCTGTTGCAGATCTTTGTGTCATCTGCAAAGGGCATACTTTTCCTTCCAGTCCCTCTGCAATGTCACTTATGAAGACATTAAAAGGACTGGACCCAATACTGAACCTGCAGTACCCCACTAGTAACCCTCTTTCTTCAGAGTGGACTCCATTTACAATTACCTTCTCTGTCCTGTTGTCCAGCCAATGTTTTACCTAGGCTACCACCCTGGGATCCACTCCCAGGCTGGTTAATCTGACTATTAATCTTTGTGTGGGACTGTGTCATATGCCTTGCTAAAGTCTAGGTAGGCCATGTCCACAGCTCCTCCCTGGTCTACTACTTTGGTCACCCAGTCAAAGAAATCTATTAGATTCGTCTGACATGACCTTCCCGCTGTGAACCCATGCTGCCTTGGGTCCTGTGCCCCACTGGCCTCTAGGTACTCAACTATTCTTTCCTTCAGAAGTGACTCCATCACTTTCCCTACCACAGAGGTCAAACTGACAGGTCTGTAGCTTCCTGCCTCTGTCTTGGTCCCACTTTTGTGAAGGGGAATCACATTCACCTTCCTCCAGTCCTCGGGTACCACACCATCCTCCCATGATTTATTAAAAGAGTAGCTAGTGGTTTCACTAGTTCCCCTTAATTCTTTTAGAATTCTGGGGTGAATTCCATCAGACCCCATTGCTTTGTCCACCTTCAGTTTTAGGAGTTCTTGCAGAACCCTTTCTTCTGTGAAAGGACTGGATCGACCCCCTATCAAGAGTGCTTCTGTTAATTGGATTAGGCAATTCCACTCCTCTTTGTGAATACTGAGCAGAAATATTCATTCAGTATCCCTGCTTTTTCACTGTCCCCTCTGCCCACCCACCATTCATTCTACTCAACCTCACTATCCCTCCCTTTGTCTTTCTATGATCGCTGATGTATCTATAAAAGGTTTTATCCCCTTCTTAACTGAGTTGGCTATTTTTTCCTCAGTTTGGGCCTTTGCTATTCTGACTTCCCTCCTGTTTCCTTCTGCCTTAACTGGTACAACTCTCTGTCCTGCTCCTTCTGTGTTTCCTTATACTCCGGAATGCTATCTTTTCTTCCTGACTTTCACAGCCACCTCTTTTGAGAACCATAGTGGCTTTTTCTTTCATTTTGATTTGTTTATTTGCTTCACACAAAGGCTTGTTGCCTCTGTGATGGCAGTTTTGATGATTCCCCATTGTTGCTCCACACCTCCTTCTAGCCTGTTTGCTAGTGCTTTTCTGAGGCACTCTCCCATCTTGCCAAAGTCAGCCCTCCTGAAGTCCAGTACCTCACTTTGTATGGCTTGACTCTGTAGCTGAGTTTAACGGAACCACACTGTTTGATGGTCACTTGTTCCCAGATGGCAACCCACTTCTAGATCTGAGATCCTCTCACTGCCCCCATTTGAGAGTACGAGGTCTAAGATTGCTCCTCATGAGTGGGTTCCAAACTAGCTGTCTGAGGCCTGCCATCTGTAGGGCATCAATAATGTCCCTGCTCTTGGATGTGGCTGCAGCAAATGTGCTCCAGTTAACATCTGGCATATTCAGGTCTCCCATCAACAGTATCTCCCTTTCTCTGCCATTCTAAGAATGCCTTCTATCATATCCTTGTCCATTTCCTCCCGACATGGGGGTCTGTACAAAACCCTTGTGTGGATTGTGGTGCCCTTTCCAGTCTCCAAGGTGATCCACAGTGCCTCCTCCTCCCTGTTTACTCTTTTGTTCAGTTGCTTTATCCCTTCCTTTACATAGAGAGCTACTCTCCCCTCTTCTCCCTGCCTGTCTCTCCTGTAGGTTATGTACCCTGGTATGTTAACATCCCAGTCATGGTTCTCTGTGTACCATGTTTCTGTGACTGCTACGATATCCAGGCATCCCTCTTCCATCAAGGCCACCAGCTCAGGGATCTTGTTGCCCAGACTACGGGCATTGGTACTCATTACCCTCCATTTCCTGATGGCCTTACTCCTTTTGCCCCATCCCTGTCCTTCTTGCCTTTGTCACTTTCTGCATTTACCCCTGCCCTTCTCCTACTCGACACCTCTATGTTGGTGTTTACTGCACTTACTACAGTTATTTTTGGGAGGGCTAAGATTTCCTGCTCCTTTCCAGTGCCTCCCCTTAGCTAGTTTAAATGCTTGCCAATGAAGCATTTTAACATATCACCTAGGATCCTGGTTCCTCCTGGACAGATGCAACCCATCATGCCAGTATAGGCTTGCATCACTCCAGGTGGACCCCTAGTCCCCAATGAAGCCAAATCACTGAGCTCCACACCAGTTTTTCAACCACTGATTGAATCCCATGGTGTGGAACACCCAGCCTCTCCACGCCACAGATGGGGCACCTCCGAGAAGGTTACCATGCATGCTACTTGTCTAAGGCCCCTCCCAATTCCACAAACTCTTCCTGCACCCTCTAATCCCTTTCTTAGCCAGGTCATTTGTCCCTAGGTGGACAATGACATCCAGCTCCCTCCCTGTGCAGCTGCTCCAGCAATCCTGAGGATCTGCCCTGTCCCTCCAAGCCATGGTGCCAGGCAGGCACCTTACCTCCCTTTCCTTCCTCCCCAGTTCTACCTTCCTAACAATGGAGTCCCCACCAGGAGTTGTTTCTTTCCCCTGTGGGGTTCCCTGCCACCCTCCTGTGGGTCTCCTTTGTGGAGGTTCCCAGCATCCTCCCTCAGTCTCCACTGCGGGTGCCTCCACAGAGGAACCACACTTTGCCAGAATGGCATAGGAATTGTGGAGAGGTACAACTGGAGGGATGTGCCTCTGTTCCACCCCTCTCACCCTCCCTGAGCCCACTGTGGTCCAACTGCTCCTCTTTCTTGGCAACCTCTGAGGCAACGGCAGTAGCACTGGTGGTCCCTGGATGGAAGAGGAGGTCCCACAAATCCTGGCCAACTCAGCCTGGAGATGAGCAACCTCCTTTCAATCCAGAGAGGTGCCTGCAGATGGGACAACACTGCACTCTCCAGAACATCTCCTGGAAGACTGCTTGCTCCACAGCCACTGCACTGCACCACTCCCATCATGTCTTATTTCTGGCCCCTTAACTGTTTGCAATCCTTACTCTTTCCTCTTTTTTCTCTCTCCTTACTTTCTGCCTGTGTGCCCTTTAAGCTCCTGATTGTCCTGTTCTGAGACAAGAATATCCTATATTTCTCAGTAGACCCCTTGCTTGCTCGAGGCAGACCTCCAGCAGCTAGAGGAGCTGGAGATGCTCTTGCCCTTCTAGGATGGCGGGTCTTTGGTGGTCTGTGATCACTCACTTCCTGCTCCCAAACAGGAAGTTCCTGATGTCAGTCAAAGCCTGTGCCTATAAAAGTAGAACTAGCTTTGGGTGGGAGGAAGGAGGGCAATATAGTCCCAGCAGAGAAGTCCAGTCACACAGCGGTCCTTTCTCCTGGTGTCTTCTGCCAAGTTACTAGCAAAGTCTTTCTAAGGCAGTCTTTAAATGTAGCTTCCTTCTAGCTAAGCCTACCCCTAGTTACTAGATCTTTCTACAAGTAATTTAAACCTCACAGCTATCAAGTCCTTTCAATCACCTGAGATTTACACCTAGATAACTGTACAGATAACCATTCAGTTCAGTTAACTCAGACAAACACACACTTTTTGTTTTGTTTCTTAGTTTTTTACCCTAAATTAAAGGTCCAAGTACAAGAGTTCTTCTTTTTAGTCCCAGCAGAGAAGTCCAGTCACACAGCAGTCCTTTCTCCTGGTGTCTTCTGCCAGGTTACTCCAGTAGGGGCTGTGGATTAAAACCCAAGTTTCCAGATTTGCAGCTCAGAGCCTAAACCACTGTGCTATACTGCCTCCGTGCAAACCTTCAAAAGATACATCTATGAGGCAAACACTTTCTACCCTGAAAATTTCAGACCACAATCTAATGTTGTTTCTGAGATACAGGTGGACAAAGAAACAGCAAAAACATGTACATTTAGTGATATTTGAACTTTAATAACGTTGGAAGCATTTAACGGATTCACACAGAATGTGTCATATCAGGAGACCTACACCTAGAGATTAAGCATACCAAATTCTGCAAATCCGTTGAACAGTTCAAAGTTATTAAAGTTCAAAAATGTGGCTTTAACATAGAAGTTTGCACTCAACTTTATTCTGGTGCTACCACACCAGTTTAATTTTATATACCTATATCTCTATCTATCTATCTATCTATCTATCTATCTATCTATCTATCTCTCTATCTATCTATAGATAGATTAAAAGAGCATGCTCGTGTCCCTAGAGTTAGGTTGAGTAGGTACTTCAATGTTAAACTCACAAATTTGCACTTTAACAACTTTTCAGCCATTCAACAGATGTGATGAAAATTGGCATGCACTGTCAGCCATGGTGTCTCTAGATGTGACAAGTTATGTTCCTGTTGGATGCATGGTTTCTGAATTCTGGATTGGTGAAAAAGCATTTTATCGCCATTGACTGCTGGAATTTTAGTTTGAACTTTTTTATTTTTTTTATTTAGTTGTTTAACCAGGTATTGCACACTAAGCTGAAAGCTTTTTACAGGAGCGACCTGGGAGCACAAGGAGGTTAAGTGACTTGCTCAGGGTCACACAGTATGCAAGTGGAACTTGCCTACATCCCAGACAGTTTGCAATCTTGGTCAGAAATGTTCAGGTAGAAAGGGACTAGCCCAGAGATGTGTCTTTTACTAGCCTTGTAAAAATAATTAGCCATTTTTAAGTTATTGCATTTAAAAATTTTGAAAAGTAATTTTGAGCTTGCTCAGTAAGCACTAAAATAAAACTGTTTGAAATTAAAAGGAATCCTGTTTTGTATGGAAAATTCCTTTTCATATGGCCACCATCTTGTTTTCAGTTTTGCCTGAGAAATTCAAATTTGAACCCCCAAAATGCTAGTCTGGGGATGAACCAACACATGTAGCTTGCTTATTGTGACCCCTTAGGAGCATTCTGCACTTTACTGCTTGAGAAATTATTTTTTGTATCGGTGTCGTATGAAAAAGATCTTGTTTCGTATGATGACTCACCAAGAAATATTTTTTCTTATGGCAAATCAATGTATTTAAATGGAATTTTCAACTTTGGTGCATAACTTTGCCATTTTGCATATTTTGACATCAAATTTCAACAAAGCCTTTTGAGGACCCCTCCTCATGGACAATATGACTGTTGTTAAGCAACTCCTGCCTGAAAGATGATTTTGTGATCCCTTGGTAAATTCACCATTCAGGTGGGATTTGCATAATGACAGTCATATTGTTCAAGGTGACGCCATTAAAGGCTATGTTGAAAATTTGTGGTTAAAATATGAAAAAAATAACAACATTATGACCATTTGTTGCAATTTCGCTATGCATGCTTGTAACTTCAAAATTTTAAAGACGTTGACCTCAGATTTTTAACATATACTTTATTACCCCACCTCATGTATGTCACAGCTGTCATTTTCAGATCCTGGCCAAAATGTGTTTTCACATCTGTGGCATGGAATGGCATTGTAGTTGTGTGGAATTACATTTTTGCGGGATTTTAACATTTTCTGTACCAGGTACATGAAGTGGGGTAACAAGATGGCTATGCTGGCAATTTGGTCACTGTTGTCCTATAAATTGGAGTGTAGTGCCCTTCCACAGTGAACATACATATACAGCATCTATGAAGGGATGGAAGCACAGGACCGAAGGGCACTGCACTCACACAACAAATAAGACTGCAATTACACTATCTCAAAAAATAAGGAAATTATTTGCAAAACTGCATGAATACATTAGTTAGGGTTGATATCAAACCATAAAAGGAGGAAATATGATGTTAGGGTTTCCAACTCTAACACCCCACCCCATGCTGAATACACCAACAAGCATAAAGGGGTGTACCTTGGGACATTCTGCCACAATGCTCACCCCAGTCTCCTGTACTGTACACATCTCAGCTTATTTACTTATGGAATGGGGTGAGCGTTATGACTGACAACCCCAAAGCACACATCCTTTTCACACTCGCTATAGTTAATTTTTTTTCAGGAGTCCTTTCACCACGACGAAAAGGATGGCAAAAAGGAATTGCTGTGGGGAAAAAGGATTAAATGGGATGGCCATCTAGTCAGGAAAATGGATTCCTCTTTGGACAAAAAGGATGGCGAAAAAGGATTTGCTGTGGTGAAAATGGATTAAATGGCAATGCCATTTGGTAGCTAAAATGGATTGAAAGCCATCTGGTCCCAAAAAGACAGCCATCTAGTTGTAAAAAGCATCCTATTTTTTGACAGACAGAATCCTTTTCTGCCACCACAACAAAGGATTGGTGGAAAAGGATTTGTCCTGGCAAAAAATTTTTTTTTTATTTTAATGGGTTATCTTTGGAACCCTGTATAAACATCCCTGGTGTCTAGTGGCACCTCTCACCCTTAATCCCCACATCTTTCTGTTTTATTGTTTTATTTTTTTTATTGTTATTCTATTTTTTATTAAATTTTTTTCTGGCAGTCTGCCACCATGACCCTTTCTCCCTTGTGTCTAGTGGTCCCCACCCGCTGATGCTCTTTTGAAGTTATTACTGGTGGTTAGTGGCATCCCCACCATCCCATGTGGTTCTCTGCCTGAAAATAAGAAAACCATCCTCGATGTCTGTTTTATTTTTTAAACCTGTAAAACAAAAGTCCATCGCCTATCACACCAGCACCCCCTACCCCAGCTCACTTTCCACTGTGCACACACACTCCCCACACACCCTTGACACCTGAACACACCCTCACTCACCAGAAGAGGTCCCAGGTTTAAGATCCACACTCCTGATCAAAGACACATCTTGCTGCTAGAACTGGTGACTGCAATATGAGAAACTAAAATAAATGCAGCATCAGTGTATTTCAATGGGGTTTGAAATTTATGCATAACTCAGCCATTTTGTGAGATTTTGACCCCAAATTTTCAGCATGGTTTTTAGGGACCCCACCATGAATAATATGACTGTCATTTCACAACTCTTGCCTGAAAGGTGATTTTGTGCTCACTTGCTCAATTCACCATTCATGTGGGATTTGCATAATGACATATTGTTCATGAGATGGGTCCCCAAAGGGGTCTACGATGCCGGTTCAACAACTATCTTGTCCAACAACATTACAGCGACAGCTTAATATCGACTACAACTGTGGTCAGCATAAAGCCATCCAGTGAACAGTTTCCTTTCTGTACCCACCCAGCTTATTTTTGTACCCACCCTGCTTATTTTGTTAAGGAATGGGGTGAGCATTAGGACTGACAACCCCAATGCCACTCCCGATGCCTCTTTTGTGTCCAGGGTGGGGTGGGGTTTCAGGGTTGGAAACCTAACGCCTGGTTTCACATTTGTTGTGGCAACCCTAACTGTACATTAACACAGGTTTTTTTGCAGTTTATATATATTATACAGGCTTGGTCGATCCTGTATATTAGGGTTCAATGGCCTCTTCTATATTAAACCCACATTTTGAACTTTAATAACTTTACAACTGTTTGACCAATTCACATCAAGTTTTGCACGCACTTTTGGGTACCAAAGATCTCTTGATGTGGTAAGTTTAGCTTTGGTCAGATGTGAGGTTGCAGATATACACAGTGTCCAAAAATGTAAAAGTACCACTTTTCGTCAACTTCTTTGTCACACCGCTGCACAAAATGGCTTGGGGTTTTGTTTAACATTTTTAGGGTATATAGGTCTTGAGTCGGATATGCCTTTTGAAGGCTTGGTGAAAAATATTAATCCATTCAAAAGTTATTAAATTTCAAAGTTTCCATTATTTCCTATGGGAAAATTTAGATATGAGGCTCAAAACAGGTTCTTTGATCTCAAAATTGGATTCTTGATTGTGAAACAGGATTCTTGATTACAATTTGTGAAATAATAAATGTTATATAGCTGTTTCTTTTGTCACCTTATAGCAAAGAAACGGTTTGGAATTTTGGACTGAAATGTTCAGGGTAGAAAGAGCTTGCTCTACAGATGTGCCTTTTGCTGGTCTGGTGATAATATATTACTTTGGTATGGAGTTCTGAGGATTTGAATTTTGGTTGATTTCCATGGGATAACATTGTACTTGAGAGTTTACAGTGCCATTTCTTTGTCACTATGGTGTTAAGAAATGGCTTGTGTTTTGCTCTGAAATTTTCAGGTAATGAGTGTTTGCCTTCCAGATGTGCTTTTGCTGGTTTGATGAAAATATATTATGTTGCTCTGGAGTTCTGTGGCTTTACATTTTACTTAATTTCACATAGGATAATATTGTAATGTGAGGTGTAAGCAACTGTTTCTTTGTCACTTCATGCATGGTGGGCCCTGTGCTCCCATCGTAAATACAGATACTGTTAAGCAGCACAATGGATGGCAGTGCAGGGCCCAATTGCCTTGCACTCCCAAAGAGAAATACAGATACTACTAGGACAGATATATGGAGAACAGCGATGGTCTAGAGGGCTCTCTGTGCTCCTACACACCAATATACATAGCAGTATGGAGTGTTGGGAGCTAAGGGCCTTCTGCTCCACAGGGAAATAAGGATATAATTACAGTCTTTTAAAAAATTATGGAGGGTTAAGGAAATGTGAACATTCAGGAAAGCTTAGGAGGGGACTTGCCCTCCACTTTGTGCAACTTGATGCACAGAGTAACATATATGTTGACTGACACTTAACTCCAGGTAGTTCAGGAGTTAGGGTTAGAGTTAGGATTACGGTTAAGGAAATGTGTACATTCAGGAAAGGGTGGGAGGGGCTTTGACCCTCCAGTCTATGGGGCTTGCCCCAAAGAGTAATATAAATTTAGGTTTACATTTAACTCCAAGCAGTTCAGCGATAATGGGTAAAAATATGATTTGGGGTTTGTGGGCATACTTCATCAAGTTTCAAGGGAGTTGTCTGAAACTTGGTGAGCTTGTAATCCAAGAGGATTACATATGTTTCTGAAGCTTGGTGAAGATCAGCTTTGAATTCTGCATTTTGCACCATGTTTAATTTTGGTGGAAATATCAGGGTGTTGTGGATACCCTGTAATAACTGTCCTTGGTATGATGTGTCAATGTTGTAGCACTCAATGAGGTCTTTCATTTCATATATAGTGTTACAATTAACTCCAAATATTGAATGAGCTATGGCCTGTGAAACTTCTAATGTCATTCTACAGGAATGTTTGCATTCACAATGGTTTGGGATAAGGTTAGGTTATATATCTATTGGAGTTAATGGGGCACATATCTGATATTGTTCATGGTGCTGAGGTACACCTTTGTTGTGTGTGCTCCATGAAATATAATTTATTCTGCAGTTAGGTTAGTGTTAGGTCATGTATCAGTTGGAGTTAATTGTGGGCAGATATGTGATATTGTTCAGGTGCCAAGGTGCACTTTCTGTCTTGTGTGCCCCTCGATAAATATAAATTGTTCCGTAGTTATAGTCTGGGTGTCCAAATGTAAAACCTTGCCTAAATTTGAAATTGCTACAGAAAAGGTTTAACACTTTTATGAAGAGAGAACCCCAATAGTGATTTGGGGGAGGGGGAGGTATTATGTAGTGATAACTTTGAAAACATGGATGCTTTTCTGAATCATGCCAAATAACCTACAAATTACTTGAAAAGTCAAAATAATGACTCTCCTTCAATATGTGTATAATTTTACAGTGTTTTCATCCTATATTGATTTAATTATGGCAAATTTATTTTAAATATGTTCATTGCTTGGTGTTTTGTCTATATGTGTAATTTATGAACTGCTTACACTATATAATTTTATTTAAAAATAGCTTATTTCAACATCATGTTTTACAGCTATAAAACATGGACAAATTGTTTTTCTTTTATAATTTTACAAAATGAATAATGTACTAATAAAAATATTTCTAATAGTATTTCTCTTTTTTCAGATATTAACAACTGACAGGCAACAAAATGGCTGAAAACCCTGCTGAGATTTTGATCCTCCTCACCAAGAAACCCTGCCTAACTAGTGACTAGTCAAAGTATGTCATCTGACAAATAACAACACATGAACACCTGAGGACCCCTGGAGGACTATAGACATTTTACAATGCGTGCCTTGTTAGAAAAGACCATGTTTATCAGCGATTGTAGCCATTAGACATTGACGATTATTAGCTTTGCCTGCAGTACATTGTCATGCATGGTGTCATAAGTCCTACACCAGCAAAACAAACCTGAAGTATTTTGAAGGTCAAGGAAGAAGTTCAAGTCCTGGCTGTTCTGCTAATACTGGTCAGTGTTCAAGCTCACAGAGTAGGTGATTGACTCACCAGCCTGCTAACTAGAATTTGTGTATAATATGCCAGAAGGTATATCACAAAACAGACAAAAGTCTTTCACAGATTGTAAACTTCAGAGTACAAGAAACTCTGCCTGATGCAGTTGAAGCCACAGAAGACAACACAGTCTTAAAGCAAATAGCTGGGATGTACTTAACTGCATTTGAAGCAAAGTACCAAAAAACTGCCATAGTACTTTCACCAGCAAAAGAAACATACAGACAACATTTCACTATCCAGTGACAAGGACGATGAGTCTGTGTATAAAGCATGTTTTGGTGAACTGATTTCTGAAATTGAGAATGATCATGTTATGAGCAGGAAAGTCTTGTCCATGTCTTACATGTTACAGAGATACTGGGATATTCTGAAAAGCAAAGTTCCTAGCAGTGAGAGTTACAGAAGTGAGAAGAGAGAGACTAACAAACTATTTTGGTTACCAAATCCTTTTTCAAATACAGCATGACCCAAGTAAATCAAAGCTTGTGTATAGCAGCGCTGTGTCTTTGGAAGATGTCATCAACATAGCTTCCTGGTTGCATTCAAGCAACAGTATGAAGAGGAAAACCCTCCCTACTTCTGAAAATAAAGATAAATATTAAACCACATATATGCTGTTTCATGCAGCACAGGTCCTCCATAGTGAACTCAAAATGTGTGAGGGACTGGATATCAATCCAGTAGATAATTCCACTATCAATTTAGAACAAGCATTAGACATGATTCCTGACAATGTGTATAGGTTCTGGAAATGGATATTCCAAGGGATATTTGTGATGAACCTACTGAAAATGGTAGTTCTTTAGTAACAGCCACTAACAAGACCCTCCACAGAAAGATATTATCAATTGGTCAGGACTTTATTCATATAATATCCAGAGGTGCAAAGCGTACACCTAAACATTTTGGGCTTGCAACATCCATACGCCCATATGACAGGCTCTAAACAGGTGGTAGCAATGGTGCACAAGCTAACACACTATGTCAGTTATTAAGCCCTAGAAAGAATTGACAGAGCTATTGCAATGAATCAGCATGAAAAAGCTGTCAGGGACAAAATCATAATTCCATCCAACACACAGCATGGGGAGTTTGTTCTATTTATTGCTGACAATAACAATATAAATGAGGAAATGTTAGATGGAAAACACACAAACCCATGGCACAACTAATGTATGGTAGTATAGTATATCAGCATTAGACTCCCACAATTCCAGAAGGCAGCTTTGGCACAGTGGCAGCTCAAGCTCAAACAAAGAAAACAGCACCACATACATGATCACTTGAAAGTTTTGCAATGTGCCAAGCCATTGTTGAGTACAATCCTCATGTCAGACACCCTATGTCAAATCTTGAGGGGAAAAATTAAATGTAACTGGTATGCTGATATTAAGGCTTGCCAACAAGCCACCAAACTTGATCTACAATGGCTAATTCTAAGATGCTGCCAAACCAAGCTATTTGAGGTTGAGTTTGAAAAAGTGAATGTTCAGCAAGTACCACGATGGACAGCTTTTAATATGATGATTACATCTACCATACCAACAATAACATCTACTGGTACTGTCCAGTGCTGCCAGCATCACCTACTGAATGGAGTGCAGTTTTCACTGCAATGAAGAATATCTGCAAAATGTCTAGGACACTTGTCCAAGATTACAGTGTCTTGACATTTGAAGAGGCTAAATATTGTGAGGCCAAAGAGATTCAGTGGAGGTGCCCAGAGGAATTTCAGAAAACAGCCTCGAGAATGGATGGTTTCCACATAGGACAGACATTTCTGGCTGTAATTGGAAAGAAGTATGAAGAGAGTGGCCTGGAAGACATCCTCATAGAATTGCAGGTATATGGTAGCAACATAGCAAGTAATCTACTTAAAGGCAAATCCTACAACTGTGGAGTGAGGGCTCACAAGCTTGTAATGGAGGCTCTGTCCAAACTGAGGTGGGCAGGTAGTTTATAATGGGGTGCAAGAGAATGAGATTGACTGTGATCTAGACCTCAATAAAAGCAAGCTTCAGGAATGTCAAAATGCGGTATCAAACAATGATGCAGCAAGCCTAACAGCAATACTTTCCCAGCTCAGTGATGCCCTGAAGAATGGACAAGATACATTGCACAGATTCTGGAGTTTTGGAAAAGCAACTTCTCAGACATTTGCATCCTGGGATGATTACATCAAAATGGTTAACATCCTAATGTGGTTCATTAGAGCAGAACATGAAAGCAACTGGGACCTGCATCTTGTGGTGGTTGTAGAGATGCTACCACTATTTTGCCTTTGACTGCAGCAACTATCCCGCTGGGTATCTGTATACATCAGTGACATGAAGCTTCTGCCAGACTGTGCCCCTGAAGTTCATGAGAAGTTTGTGGAAGGAAATCATGCTCAGTCTAGAAATAAATTCAGCAAAGTCTAGAAAGACATGGCACTTGAACAAACAGTAAACTGTGATAGTAAAGTGAAAAGGGGGTATAGTGGGTTTCACTTTGAAACCAGGAGCCTTGGTTAGATAGTTCATCACTGCTCATGAGCGCTTAGCTATCATAACTTCCATGAAGGCAATGTTAGATATGGTAGACTCAGACATTTCATAAGGAAAACACAAGGAGGCTGCACCACGTCATATGAAATGAGATGAAGGAGATGTAAATAAGATTGTTAATGCAATCATCAACTCCATGAGAAACCCATTTGATTTGAATGCTGACTTGATAGAACTCACCAACATTGCAACTGGCATTTTGCACCCGTAGAGGTTGCCACCAAGCTTGTTACTGTGAATGATACAGGAATCAAAGCAATGAAACAGTTTGTGGAAGACAAACTAAATTAAAATACCACTGGGTTCTTTGAACCACTGCACAAGTTCAACATTAAGACATTTGCATCTCTAAGCAAGAAGAACAACTCAAAGGTTACTAGTGATAAGGCAGTGACTATCAATGCAGACAGGGAGTTGTTTAGCTGTTTTGTAGTAGCTGCACAAGCAAGAGAGATTGATCTGAAGGAAGTTTTACATGAGTTTTCCACAGTTCCATGTGCTCTAGCACACTCTTATGGTACCCTGAACAAAACTGCAAAGAGTCAGCTATTGCCTGAATTAGAAAAAGAAGCAGTCAATTTATCAACCACCAGCATCCAACATGCCCACAGCTTAGATAGTTGATGGCATGGCTGTTATACAAATGGTCAGGCAAGAAAGTGCAAGTAGCTTTGAAGAACTTGCTAAATTGGTCTTCAGAATAGTACACCAGCCTCTACAGAGTTATGACAGCTGCAAAAGAGTAGATATAGCCATTGATTGATATGATGCCAAATATTCAATTAAAGCTTTTGAACATGCATGAAGGCAATCCTCACAGGGCAATGAAGTCAAAATCTGTGGTCCAAAACACCTATCCCAATGCAGTGGAGTAAGTTCATTGGAAATCCAAAGAATAAAGAACATCTGGCAAAATTTCTGTCAGAATCATGGTATGATATGGCATAAACTTTTCTTGGCTCAGATCAGAAAATGGTTATTGCCGGTGGATTCATGGATGGCCTCATTGCTTACATGGTCACTTCAGATGGAGTTGTAGACTAGGAAGATCTATTCTTATTGCATGAAGAAGCAGATACTAGCTTCTACTTCATGTTGCACATGCTTCACAAGAATACCTTTGTGTAGTGGTGTGGTCTCCAGACACTGACATTGGAGTTTTGTGTACATTTTATTCTCAAGTTGGAAGCAACTCAAGAGCTTTGGTTTCATACTGATATGAAAGATAAAACCAGGTTTATACCAACCCACACCATAGCAGCTGAACTTGGCCAACAACTATGCAGAATGTTGCCAGCAGTACACACACTGACTGGGTGTGATTCAACCAGCAGTCTTGCAAGGGTTGGCAAACTAAAGCCATTGAAGCTTGTTAGGAAGAATCCATACAAATTTTGAAGCCTTACCAAGTTTGGTACTATGGTGGCTATAACTCCTGCACAGCTAAAATCAGTAGAACTTGATAACCCTCTCTATGACCCAATGGCTAACCCAGCAGATATAACTGGTGTGCAATATAAGCTTTTCTGTTGCAAATAGGCCCAGAACAAAGCACTCCCTCAACTTCTGATAGTCTTCTGCAACATACTAAGCGTGCAAATTACCAGACCTTATCTGGAACCATGCCCTGAGGCTCAGCCTGATATCCCATCCTGAATTGGAAATGGCTGGCATCACGACAAGGATGGACACATTTCTCCAACACTAATGACACAGACTCCAGCCCTGAAGCACTCCTAGAACTCATTACATGTGGATATAAAAAAGTCAAGTGTGAGTGCAACTGCAGTTGTTCCAGGAAGAGCATGGCATGCACACCGGCTTGCTTGTGTACTGGTGGTGAGGACTGTTATACTCCTCATAAAGTTGCCAGTGTGAATCCAGATGAGTCTGATACTACAGATGATTCAGACTTAGATATACAGCATATGATAAATATATTAAAAAGGCTAAACACACATAGGCAGTATACTGTCATATTGCCCATCTCTGAATAGGAGTCCATTGATATTACTGCTTTGCTAGAACCATGGTATGCAATAGTATACCTGGTTTCTATTATAAGAATACTGCATTTAAAACTTTTGTGACAATTATTAATCTGTGCATTTATCAGTACAAACCACAAGGCCAACAGGCTTTAAGTAGTGAGCCTTAATAATTTGTCTCAAAGAAACCTTTGTATGACTAAAATTTGTTTTCATATTAAAATAAATTAGAAATAATTTGTGTCAAAGAAACCTTTGCATTACTAAAATTTGTTTTTGTCTTTTACAATACATTGTTTAAGTACCATTTTATTGCCCATTTTTACTTTCAAACTTGTCTTGACAACTTTAGTACATTTTGTGGCCTTTTCGCTTGTGCAAAATGTTGTTTAGTCATGGGTACAAAAATCTTGCATTGGCATACTTTGCTACCACTTTACAAGACCACATCCCCTTAAGGACACTTCTATCAAAATAACATACTTGTTGCTTTCTATGCAGGTGGGTGCTATGTCACCAAAAAGTTCAGGCCTGGGTCCCCAGACTGTTAGCGTTAGGGTTCGAGTTCTGATGTGAGTCAAGTTAGATGTCTGTTGAAGTTAGGGGTCACATATCTGATATTGTTCAGGGTACAGAGGTACATCTTCTGTCATGTGTGCCCCCATTAAATATTACTTGTTCCGGAATTAAGTTATGGTTAGGTTATGTGTCAGTTGGAGTTAATGGAGGGCATATATCTTATATTGTTCTGGGTGCTGAGGTATACTTTCTGTCATGTGTGCCCCCATTAAATATTACTTGTTCCAGAGTTAGGGTTAGAGATACTGTAGCTGTTTGGGTTAGTGTTACAAAGACATTTGTGATTTAGAGCTACGAATACTACTAAGGACTGATGCATGGATGGGTGTACAGGGCCTGAATGGCCCTGCACTCCCACACACAAACATGGCTACTATTAAGGAATAATGCATGGATGGCAGCACAGAGCCAGTGGGGCCCTGCACTCTCAAAGAGAAATACAGATACTACTAGGGACTGAGGCATGGATAGCAGTGCAGGAGGAAGGCCCTGTGTTCCCACACACAAATATGCAAAAGGTAGCAAATTGATTGGGGTGCAGGGCCCAAAGGTCCCCTGCGCTGTCACATAGAAGAAATAAGGATATAGGTGTGAGGGGGTGCCTGGGGTTGCGAACCCCACCTCATTCTCTTTTTCTGTACCCATCTTAGCTTACTTACTCCTGGAATGGTATGAGCATCTGCAAGGCACACCCTTCACACATGTTCCTGCATGCAGGGTGGGGGTGGGATGTTAGTATTGGAAACTGAGGGTGGGGTAGGGTCTTAGGGTTGGGAACCCTAAGATGTAATTTCCTTAGTTTTGATGCTGGAACCCTAATGGTGCATTAACAAAGTGTTTTGAAGAGAATATATATATATATATATATATATATATATATATATATATATATATATGAGTGTGTGTATCTATCTATATCTATCTCTTTCTCTCTCTTTCTATATATATATATATATATATATATATAATACTGGTGGTAGTGCCAGTATAGTTAGGGTTGACTGCAAACTTCTATGTTAAACCCAAATTTTCAAACGTTAATAACTTTTAAAGTGTCCAATGGATTTACAAGAAACTTGGCATATGTAATCTCTAGGGCAGGTCTCCTGAAGTTCCAGACTTTGTGTGAATCTGTTTTGTTTTTCTGAGATACAGAGCATCAAATATTCCTAAATTAACCAGTTTGTTTCTGTTTATTTGTCCACCTGTATCTCAGAAATGGCTTTGGCTGTGGTTTGAAATTTTCAGGGTAGAAAGCCTTTGCCTCACAGATGTGCCACTTGAAGGTTTGGTGAAAAATATTAATCAGTTTGCAGGAGCACCCTTGTTTTGTAGTAATTACTGTTGTTTCACATGTAGGGTCACATAGAGCCTGCTGTAGTTTTGCAGATCTCTGTTGTGTCTGCCATTTTGTTTTCATGTTAGCAAGATAGACAAAATTAAGAAAACAAGTAAAAATAAATGTAATAAAAAGGCAATATCAGAACATAGCTAAACAGGACCCACTAGCCAGATTCAGATGTTTATTTTTATATATTGGCCAGAAGCACCTTTTGTAGGGACCCAAAATTCTGGGAGCCGAGGTTGTCAAGAGGACCGCTTCTGCACATTCTCTGTATGAGAACAGTGGGAATCTTTTGACTTGTACAGCCACAGCTTGAACTCATGCTGCCAGCTGCACCTTTAGCTGTGAGCCACCATTTCCCTGGTGTCTGGTAGCACCCTCACCGTTGGTCTCTGTCCCATATACCTGATGTCTAGTGTCTCCCCTCACCCTTCCATATTTTCCCTGCCATCTGGGGCTACCCCACCCTCTGATTCTGATATCTTTATTTCTTATATATAATCTGACACTGGGATGTCCATATCCAGTGTCAGATGGTGCCCCTGCAGCCCCTTCCTTTTGATGCATGACAACATTGGGAGCCCAATCCCAGTGTCAGCACTGCATGCTTCCACTTCACCAGCAGTGTGGGACACTGGGGAGCCCACTTTCAGTGTCCCCAAATTAGTACCCGTAAAAAGAAAACAGTCCCCTGACATATTTTTTTACCCTGAAAAAATCAAACAGTCCCTCATTGTCCCCGCCATCCCCTCCCCATCCTAACCCTCCCACTGAGCATCCACCATCTCACACACTCACACACACACCTATACAGTAGCAGTCACAGACACTGCCAGCTATTTCCTAAAATTTCTGTGATATTTCCAGAAATATCTCCTGCTTTCTGCATTTCCACAGTAGGGGCAACAGAGAGAAACTCTTCAGAAATTTCCTGAAATATCTGGAAATAGCTGCCAATGTCTGTGGCTACTACTGTACTTAGCTCCTGAGGTTGTGTGGTGTCATCTTCTGTGGACTGGGACAAGATCACTGTCTTTCTGTCAACTGGATATTTGATGTTTGAAAATGTGGTATGTGCAAAAGTAGGTATAGCTTATTTTCCCACATGCTACATTTTCAAACATCTAATAGCCAGTTAATTGACATATTTGGCAAGTACAGGAAATGCACCTTTGCTAGTGGCGTCTCCTGTGGCTCAGAGTGCAAGGCACAGGGATGGGACATCTAAGGGCCCTGGGTACAAAACCAGTCTCTCCATAATTTTTTTCCACCTACAATGAAGGCTAAAATATGTGGAGGTTCTGACCTTGAACCAAGGACCCTTGAATGTCCTGTCCCTGTGCATTGTCCTTCAGCCACAGGAAAAACAAACTACAATTGTGCTTTCTCTGTACTTATCAGTGCAGTGAATGCTATGCATGTTTATTTATTTATTTGAATTTTGGTAACCTGGTAAGTCCACTGAGACAATTACAGTCCCTTTTTCAAGGTCAACCCGAGACAGACAACAGAGGTAACATACAGTGCAGTACAACAACTTGGGGAGACAAGATTACAGAAACAGGAACATACATACAAGAGTCGATAAAATAGCTCAAACAAAATACATACAACATATGTCACTGTACACTATATAACAAATAAAACGAATTACAAATTTTGATTTATACAGAATATAATTTTGATAGATACAGAATATGATACTGTCTAGAGAGAGCACTGTTAGCAAGATCAGAATGTAGGTATGTAAAAATTGGTAAGGAGGGCAGCAAAAGAAGCTAGCAGGCAGTACAGATGGGCAGCCCAGTGAAGGCGAGGAAGGGGCCAGGAATGGGGACTAGTAGGAGTATAGCAATAGAGTATAAGGGAGGAGTATTAATGGAAACACTTACATATTGCAGTAGGTGGAGTGTTTGCTGCAAGTGGATGCTTAATGTTCAAAAATGTGGTACACATGGAAATAGAGCATAGCTTATTTTGCATGACTATATTTAAAATATTAAGCATCCACTTAGCTAACCATGCATTGACAGCTGCAAGCCCCCTTCCCTCAGCAATGGGACACTAAGAGCCCACCCAAGTGTCCCTAGAAACGTATCTCCCCTCCCAGCAGTGTGGGACACTGGGAGCCCTCTCAATATCCCAAGTCATGTAGTCCTCCACCAAAAGTGTGGGACACTGGGAAGCCCACTGCCAGTGTTCTGAGACATGCATCACCCCAGCAGTGTGGGACACTGGGAAGCCACTCCCAGTGCCTGGAGTCTTGTATCCCCAGCAGTGTGGGATCAGGGAGATCACTAGCAGTGTCCCTAGTCATGTCTCCCCTCCAGTAGTGTGGGACACTGGGAGCCCACTTCCAGTGTCCCGACATATATCACCCTCCAGTAGCGTGGGACACTGGGAGCCCACTCCCAGTGTCCTGAAATATGTTTTTTGTTAAAACCTATAGGAAAAGAAAACAGTCCCCTGACATCTTTTTCATATTTAAACCTGAAAGAAAATGGTCCCTCATCATCCCCACAGTCCTCTTACCCCATCCTGACCACCCATTGAGCACCCACCACCCCACACCCCTCACTTGTCCCACACTTACAACTGGAGGTCATCCACTGTCATCTTCTGTGGACTGGGACAGTGCTCATGGAGTGGGGGCCCAAAATGTCCATGTTGAAAATTTGGTGAAAAAATTTCTTAAGATGACTGAGTTACATGCAGTCATTAAATTTGTTCTATGCATGCATGTAACTTTGGTAATGTATAACATTTTCATTCCAAATTTTCAACATAACCATTTTTCACACCACCTCATGAACAGCACAGCTGACATTCTTCACATCCTGCCTGAAACATGTTTTGCACCTGTGGCATGGAATGGTATTTTGCCATAGATCTGAACATTTTCATCGCAGGTTTATGAGGTGAGGTCACAAGACTTTTGTTTAAAATTTGGGATCATAATTTAAAAAAATGCAAAACTTATGACCATTTGTTGCAATTTCAGTACACCTGCTTGCAACTTCAGAAATGTTAAATATTTTTTGTATATTCTGTTTGTGCTCATCCTACCTTAGGGCATCTCTCAGGGTCCTGTACTCAACTTGTAGCTCAACTGCCCATCTGAATCTCCTCCACTGACTGCATCAGGTGCGGGGCTCCAGGTTCCCCTGCCCCATGGAGAGACTCCAGAACCCCCAGGGAGTGGTGGAAAGATGGCCAACTCTGGGTGTGTGGCTGGACTACTGACGGTCACTGTCGTCTCACCTGAGGTGGAGGGGATTTTCTACTTTTTCATTGTCCCGAGAACATGGACATGCAATGACATCCTGCTCGGCATACAGACTCTCCCGGTGTACCTGAAAGATGTCCACTGCAGTTCGGCTCACTTACAGCTGGCCAGGCATTGCACATCCCCAGTCTCCACTAGGTGCTGCTGCACCGGCATGGGTGGATCCTCCCCAAGGAAGGGAGAGCAGTCCCTGGGACACTCAATCCTTCCTCAATCCCACTGATCCCCGATGACTTGGGCTCATTCCGAACCTGGGTCACTAGCGTGATGTGAGGTGTGGCATCCAGTGCCTCAACCCTCAGCCACTGGCTGGCCCAGAAATTTTAAATATTTTGACCCAGAATTTCAACATAGCTCTTAATACCCAGCCTCATGTATGTCACAGCTGTAATTTTCATATCCTGTCCAAAATGTGTTTTCACACCTGTGGTGGAATGGCATTGCAGTTGTGATGAATTATGTTTTAGGGATTTGAACATTTTCTCTAATGAGTACATAAAGAGGGAGTAATAAGATGCATATGCTGTTAATTTGGTCACACATCTATGGAGGGATGGGTGTGCAGATCCAGAGGACCCTGCGCCCACAGCGAAATAAGGAAAATCACGAATGGGCCCTGCAATCCCACTGTTACATAAGGACAGTTATGCATTAATACAGTTTTGCAATACATATATATATGTATATATATATACACACACACTGTACATAAATTGCAACAAACTTAGTGCATCAGTTAGGGTTAAACTGACAAAGTAGGGAAATGTGGTGTTAGGGTTTCTAACACTAACATCACATTCCCCACCCGCACAGACCAATAATCGGGGGTCCATTATGCAACCATCAACCCTAACTTTCACCACATTCCATTACCAAATTAGAAGATGTGGCTACAGCATAGAGAACGGGTGAGTGATAGGGCTGCCAGCCCCAAGACAGACCAACCCCCACCTGTGGGTCTGTGCAGGCTGGGAATGGGTGGTAGGTTGGAAACCCTAATGCCACATTTTCCTACATTTGTCAGTTTAACCTAAACTGATTCATTAATGAAGTTTTTGATATGTATATATATGTGTGTGTGTGTGTGTGTGTGTGTGTGTGTGTGTGTGTGCAAGCCAGTATGAAGCACATACCTTTTATTTATTTATTTAGCAATCAAATTACAACCTTTGAACTAAAAGCTCATTTACAAAGGATCATCTTCACAAGGGTATGGGAGGGTACATAAATTTGGAGTCAGTAGCAGCCTAATAGGCATTGTCAAGAACATCTAATAGTAAGAAAAATGTGAACAGGAGAAATCAGTAAACATTGGCAATAGCATAACAATGTAGGATAACATAGGCAAATAACAACACATAACCACAACAAGGGTACATAGTCAATGGGGTTGGGTTCACATCATACCATACAATTAAGTGCTTAAGTCAGAGTTAGGTGCTAGTTTGAGAAAATTCACAGGTGGAAGCTAGGCAGAATCTTGCACTGGGAGGAAACAGGAGATGGAGCTGTTCATCAGAACTGATACCTAAGGTTACTAGGCTATATCCAGAGGGAGTCAGCCTAGGCATAGTAGTCAGAAAGTACAGGGAACCAATCAGGATTAGGTAGGAGAAGAGGAATCAGAGAAGGATGATGGTAGGCTCAAGGTGGGTGGTGTAAGGAGGTCAGCGGGTGAAGGTTTGTCAGGAGGTGTGAGAAGAGAAAGGCAAGCAGGCAGGTGGGCAGACATGGGCAGGTAGTGAGCAGAGAGTTTTGCATCAAATTGTAGAGTGAAAGAAGAACCTTGACAAGCCTGGGTTCTGGTACCTGCTAGCCTAAGACTGGCTGTGGCAGTGTACAGGAGGGAGATAGTCTTTAGGAGAATGGCTTTCGGGAACAGAGGCATGCTGGCTCATGGGTTATAAGTGGCAATAACAATGTACAAGAGGGTGGATAGACTTCCTTAGCTCAGACTTGAAAGGCCAAAGTTGGGTAAGGCCTGTGGTGGTGGTTGGTAGCTCATTTATCCAAGCAGGGGTCTGACGGCAAAGGCTCATCTCCCAAAGGCAGTCCTTCTGAATGGAACAGCTAATGCATGTTTGGTAACACTTCTTGTGGCATGTTCAGCTGAAGCAGGACAGAATCAGGCTTATATAGGGAGGTGCAAGTCCGAGTAAGGCCTTCTGTCCCAAGATGCAGGCATGGAGCTTAATGTGGTCCATAAGTGGGAGCCATTCAGTCCATATGTACAGTTCACATGTATGCAATCATTGATCTGCCCCTAACACAAACCTACAGGCTTTATTTAGGAGGCGTGCATTTTGAGCAGGCTAGTTTCAGTGGCAGCCCATAAATTGCATTCCCATAGTCCAGGATTGGAAGGATTGTACTCTGACTGCCTGTGTCCTGGCCTTGGGAGTAAGACAGAACTGGTGCCTGTACAGAGACCCTAGTTTCCTATTGACTGCCATGGTAATATTCGATATGTTCATCGAACGATAGGGACTCATCTATGGTGAGACCAAGATACGAAGGAAGTTACCTGCTCCAGGGTGGTGTGAGAGTTGCAGGTAATTGAGATAGTGCAGGGGAGTTCTTTTTTTGTCATCCGCAAAGAGCATTGCCTTGTTTTTTTTACTATTGAGCTCCAGCATGCTGTCCTTGAACCATTGCTGTCGTAGGTTAAAGTTGTTCTGCAACTCCTTAGTCAGTGCTTCTTGGCAGGAGTTTTGTGAGAATAGCACTGTGTTGTATGCATATAGCAGGATCTCAGACATGGGCAGGCATCAGGAAGTGGTTCACAAAGATGCTGAAGAGGAGAGTGCCCAGTATAGACTCCTGGGGTACACCTACTGACACTTCATAGGTGTTGGAGGTAGCACAATTCATTCAGACTTTTGAGATCACCTGGATAAATAGCTGGAGAACCATTGGACTGAGCATGGGGACAGTCCTACACCTCTTAACCTGTGAAGCAACAACTGTTGGTCCAGCTGCAGAATATCATAGAATACTGTAATGTACTGCAGGGGCCATTGTAAGTCAATGGCAATTAAGCCCTTTTGTCATGCAGGATTTTGTGACATGTCATTACTCAAGTTACTGCACTTCATCATGGCTGACATTACAGTAAATATATATATATATTTATATATATATATATATAGAGAGAGAGAGAGAGAGAGAGAGAGAGAGCAGAGAGAGAGAGAGATAGATAAGTAGATAGATAGATAGATAGATAGATAGATAGATAGATAGATAGATGCTGCAAAAAACTCATTAATGCTCCAGTTAAGGTCAAAGCTACAAAAGTTGGGAAAGGAGGCATTAGAGTTTCCAACCTTAACACCCCCACCCTCACAAACCAAGCAGGAGAGCAGGTGTGGGGTGTGTCTTGAGCTTCTCAGGCCTAACATTCACCCCATTCCATCTGTAAATAAGGTCAGATGTGTAGACATTATGAGAATGGGGTGAGTGCTAAGCTTGAAAACCACCCACACCTACTCTCCTGCCTGGTTTTTGAGGGTGGGGTGTCAGGGCTGATAATCCAAATGCCTCATTTCCCAACTTTGCTGTTGCTTTGACACTAACTCCATTAACAAAGTTTTTGCAACTTATTTCCTTCTTTTTGAGATAGTATAATAATATCCTTATTTCACTGTGGAAGAACAGGGTCCTTCAGACCCTATGCTCCCATCCCTCCATAGATGCATACATTTATGTAGTTGTGGAGGTACAGGGCCTTCCAGGCTCTGCACTTCCATTTATAGGATAACAGTGACTGTATTGTTAGCATAGCCATCTTATTACCCCACCTCATGTACCCAGTACAGAACATTTTTGAATCCCACCAAAACATAATTCTGTGCAACTGCAATGCCATTCTCTGCCATAGGTGTGAAAACACATTTTGGGCAGGATTTGAAAAATGACACAAGTACATACATGAGGTGGGGTAATAAGGGAGGCTATATGGAAAATCTGGGGCCAAAATATTTTAAATTGCCAAAGTTATGAGTGTGGGTAGTGAAATTGTAATTAATTGGTCCTAACTTTGACATTCTTTTCATATTATGACCCTATATTTCAACATAGCCATCTTATGAACCCACCTCATGAACAAGGGCAGAACAAAATGTCTAGATCCCGCCTGAAAATTGAATTCACCAAGTGACCACAAAATCCCCTTTCAGGCAGGAGTTGCATAGTGACAGTCACATTGTTCATGAGGTGGGTTCTCCAAAAGGCCATGTTGAAAGTTGGGGTCAAAATCTTAAAAATGGTTAAGTTTTGCAAAGAAGTTAAACCCCCATTGACATACTTTGAACCACATTTACCTTTGTTTCTCATATTGCAGTTGCCAGTTCCATCAGCAAGACATGTCTTTGATCGGAGAGTGGGTCTTGAACATGGGACCTGTTCCAGGTGAGTGAGGGTGTGTGAGGGTGCTGGGGGGTGTGGGATGGTGGGTGCTAAGTGGAAGTGGGGTATGCGCTGATCAGTAAGGGACCTTTTTTCACAGGTTTAAAAAAATATCGATGGACTGTTTTCTTTATTTCAGGTTTTTTCATCAGTGGGAGAGTGGAGGTGCCACTAGACAACAGGGAATGTAAAAATGGGAATGGTAATGGGAATGGTGATAGTGATCAGTGGGGTGGGGTTGCCACTAGACACCAGAAAATGGAGAATGGTGATTGGAGGGTGGGGGATGGATTGCTACACTACAAAAAATAGTTTTGGTGGTCTGAACTATACTGATAGGCTTATAGAGCAGCATGTCCTGTGATAAACTAGTTGTAATCTGGGTTATGATCAGGCAGGCTTTTTACATCTGTCCCCTGCCCACTACAGAGAAGCACTACTTTGACACAAAAGGCAAAGATTTGCAAATCACATAAGAAACACCAATACAGACATGCAGCATTACAAATGCCATATGATAGCAACTATTTACATAAAGTCCCAGGAAAAAAATATTCACCACTGAGGGCAATAAAATAGATGCTAACAGAATAGCCCAGTCACACATGTCACTTTAGTCAGCAGAAAGGTATGACAGTGGTTAGTGATAGACAGTTGGCTGTCACATGGTCAGAAACTTCTGAATGACATTCAGTTGATTGCTGTCACTAACATGGTATGTGTGCAGTTGTGCTCCTATACAACTGACAACACAGGACTTGTTGACTTTTCCTGTCCTCTTTAAATCCTTTATCATCAGCTGATTTCCTTTTGGTGAGAATGAAAAGGACTCATGAGAAAGGAAGATAGTGAGTGTCAAAAAGGATTTAAATAGTCTAAAAATGTTCAGGTGCAATGGGAGCAATTAAAAACACAGTGAAGCTCATCAGCTCCCGATGAGCAATGTACATGTTTCGATGTCTGTAAAAGACATCCCTGACAGTGTTATGACCATTCATTGTGTAAAAAAAAAAAAAAAACAAGATGGCAGCTCACAAAAAGGATTGGCCTCTGACTAAAAAGAATCCTTTTGCAAGGCCAAATTCTTTGTCAAACTTTTACCTCTATCCTGGTTAGTGATCTTCCCATTGGAAATAATGGAAACTTAGAAAACTGAATAACTTTGCAGCAAATTAATATTTTTCACCAAACAAATGCAAAGCAGTTCTATGACCCGAGCTGTTTCTACTATAAACAATTCACACAAAATTCCACACTGTCTGGATGCAAGGCTATGAGGAGAAAAAAGCAAAAAGTGGTGGCTTTTAAGGTTTTGCACTGTCTGCAGCTCTCAGAATCTGCACATCCAACTAGAACTAAACTTGTCACATCAAGAGATCTACCCCACATGACAGCTCATGCCAAATGTTGTGGAAATCCATTGATCAGTTGCAGAGTTATTAAAGTGCAACATTTGAAGTTTAACTTTAAACATGCTACTCAACCTTAACTGTAGGGGCACAGCCATGCCTATATATATATATTAGAGGCAAAAACTCCATTGAATGCATCAGTTGGGTTATTCCACAGTGACAAAAGCAAGAAAATTTGGTGTTAGGGTTGAAAGCCCCCTTGGACCCCTCAGCCCACCCGGCCCTAACTCTCACCCCATCACATGTGTAAAGAAGCTAAGGAATAGGAGAAAGGTGAGAGTTAGACCGATGACCCCAATGCGCGCACTCATGCCGGGTAGGGGGGTGGGCTGGAGGGGTCCAAGGGGGCTTTCAACCCTAACACCACCAAATTTCCTCACTTTTGTCACTGTGAACAACCTCTAACTGATGCATTAAAATGGATGTTTTTGCCTCTAATTTCCTTCTTTTTGAGAATGATGATGAGAAATAGTGAAATGTAATGTGGCAGCGGGAGCGCGCTCCTGCCACGTGATGTCTTGTGACATAGTAACAGGAACAGCAATGCAAACAGAAGCACCAGCAGTGGCGCACATGATAATGCAAACATAAATGGTAAAGGAAATGTTAATAGAAGCGCAAGCGCAGAGTGACGCTGAAGCAAACAGTAACGCAAACGGCCAGTGAAGCGCATATGGAAATGCAACTGGTAACACGTAACAGTGATGGGAGCATTATTTTAAATGGAAATGTTAAGTGTCACAACAAAAGAAAGTGAAAGGAACGAAGCAGCGAAACACGTCATAGCGCACACATAAATGCAAACCATAACTCGCACAGGCACGGTACCACAATTGTTAATGCAAATGGTAAAGTTAACATGAAGAATAATGCCAAAGGAAACAGAAATAGAACAGGAACAGAGCGCCAGTGTGAAATGCAAACGAACGCATACGGGCACAGTACCGCAATTGTAAATGCAAATGGTAATGGTAACAGCAACAATAATAGCAAAGGAAACAGAACGCAAAAAGGAAATGCAAGTGCATATGGAAACGACACTGTAATGTGATTGGGCAGAGTAAGCAATTGCAAACGCAAATGGTAACAGTAACAGCAAGGAAGATGCAAACGAAACAGAAATGGAAAGCAAAATGAAAGGGCTGCCGAAATGCAAATGGCAATGCGCAAGGTGATGCAAACAGAAACAGTAGTGGAAAGCAAATGGTAGCAGTAACAAAATGCAAGCGCAAATGAAAACACAAAGGATAACACACATGGTGGCGAGACGGAAGGGTAATGCAAGGACATAAACGCAAGTGGAAACATTAACTGTAACAGTAACGAGTGCATACCCTGTTTTTGTCAAACAGGTGCATAGAGAAACACAAAGAATGCATGCATTGTAATAGGCATCAGCGTAAAGAGAGCATTGGAAGTACTTAATTGCTAATATCTCAGCAACCGCACGACGAGAAAAAAATCTAAATTTCACAAAATCATGATTTTCCTGGCTAGGATTTGTTATTACATAGCCCATAGGGCTATGGAAGTCACAACAAAAAATCTTTATCTTGCATTGTTTTCTAGATACGTAGTCTCAGAAGGCATGGTGTACGCCACCATGTTAGTCTATGGAAAAAACTCCAACTTCAGAGTACCATAACTTTGCAGCCATGCAATATTTTTTCACCAAACCACCAAAAGGCACATCTGTGAGGTGTTGGCTGCACTCCTCCAAATTTCAGCTTAAAAGACCAAACCATTCTTTTGCAGCAGGGTGGCAAACAACTGTTGTCATTTGGGCCATAGTCTGAAAAAGTAGTGTTGTGATTTTACAAAGCTTCACAAGCATTTGCAAAAGTGTAGTGAGTGTGACACTACTTTTGCACACTACTTTTTCCAGAAATTGAAAATCTTATTTCTAGGGTGTTTCACCCCAAAATAAAGACATGGCTAACATCCTCAGGGTCCGACTAGGTGAACACAAAATAATTGTGTTGCTAGAGGGTCCCAAATTTAAATGCCAAGCATTTTCCGATCACCAACTGAAAATAAAAGGGTGGATTTGCGACACTAAAAGTACATTTGCAACACTGTCGAACTTTTTGTTAACT
The DNA here is from genome assembly GCA_016271365.2 of Neoceratodus forsteri. Classification (NCBI taxonomy): domain Eukaryota; kingdom Metazoa; phylum Chordata; order Ceratodontiformes; family Ceratodontidae; genus Neoceratodus; species Neoceratodus forsteri. The sequence continues at coordinate 286,305,244 of CM028135.1, read as the reverse complement.
TTTCCCATTGACTTATAATGGAACTTGTTTTTGAATAACTTTTGAACTGTTTAATATTTTTTCACGAAATCTTTGAAAGGTACATCGGGTCCTGGCCACACATTCCCTGAAGTTTTCAGAATGCTCACGCAAACTGCGAACCTGTAGGCATGAGCAAAGAATTCACGAAATAGTGTAAATGTGAGCGCAGATCATGCTTAATAACTCCGCAGCCGTATATCACAACCAGTAAGAAAGTTGGCAGATCCCAAGATGTATGGTTCTTGATCATGCATTCCAAATTTCAGGCACATCCACTGAACGGTGGCAAAGTTATTAAGGCACAAAGTTTGACCCTTTAACGTAAAGGGCTCCTCAACCTAACTATGGTAGCACTACCGTGCTACCATAATATATATATATATATATATATATATATATATACATACACGCTTGGGGTTGGGAGAGGTTTGTCTAGGAATATCGCATAGAAAATGAATTTGAGAAGATGGGGGCTCAGGTTAATAAATCACTGATGGAGTTGAGGGTAGCCTTGAGCTTAGCTCTGACTCCTGGAAGGGGAAAGGTTTTAGAGCCCTCTTTAATACGGTTTTACTATGAATAATGAATGCCTAATTATCTAATCTCCAAATATGAATTCTTGACTAAATATTCAGTTTAAGGTAGTTTACCCCACCCAATCTTTAGTAAAGATAGGCAGAAGGGCAAAGATGAGATACTCATGTGCCATACATTAGAGAAGGCATTGAGGCTACAAAGGATAAATCAATGAGTGAGCAGAAGAAAGACGAATCAGTCAGGGGTAGAAGAGGCAGTGAAATCAAAATAAAATGAATAGCATTGCAGCAGTACAATAGGGAACAGAATGAGATCAAGAGGAAGGATATCTGGAAAAGACAAAATAAGCAAATAGGATAGTTTTGAAGACAAAGGTGGGAACTGAGGAAAGATCCAGAAGAAGAAAAAGCCTTCTCTCCTTATTTTAAGGAAAAGAAGAAAATGAAAGAGGGAATGTTTATGTATTTATTTATTTAGCTTTTGACTACCAGGAAAGTGCACTATACAAAGATTTGCCTATTTTCAGGCATGGCAAGGGAGGTTACAGTCAGTCTATTAGTACAATACAATACAGTGACAAAAAATCATTGGTGCAGGACAGCAAATTATGAATAAGTTTCAGAAGCATGATACAAGATGCAAAAACAAAATTATACAACTGAGGCATAAAAATAAACATTGCAAGTTAAGGAAACAGCTGAAAATTAAGATAAGGTCAAGGTCAACAAGAGGCAGAAAACACATCAAATAAAGGAAAACCTGGCTACAAGCAGAAACACATAAACACATTATGAAAGTGCCTACCATACACAATGCAGAAACTCTGTGCAGACTGACAGTTGTGTATGTCATGTGAAAAGGTGTTCCAGAGCCTAGGGTCAAGAACCAAGAAAGCATTGTTCTGAACTGTTGTTCTAATTTTCGGAATTGACTGGAGAACTAGATCTGTAGACCTTAAGGGATATACAGTGTGAGTGGGTATCATGAATGTAGCAAGGAGCTAGTAACCTGGTTTTGAATGACATCACTGTATACACAACATTCCAAAATGCACAAAGGCGGCCCCAAAATGTTCGTGGTGCAACCCAGTCAAACACTTAAAGCAGCAACCAAGGGTGGGGCACTTCACATTCTGAAATTATCCACGCTGTTGAAATTATTCATAGAAACATAGACTATGATGGCAGATAAGGACCTTCATGCCCATCCAGTTTGTTCTTTTTCCCCTACCTACTAAAAATGCAACAGATCCTACTTATCTCTGGCTTCACCTCCTCTTTGCACTTCTCTATTCAAAGCTTTAATGAAGAAATGTTAAAACTCTGCCAGTGACATTACACAGACCTCTCCCCAAACAGTCAACAGTTTTGCACAGAAATGCTTTAACAAGACCAAAGTTTACCCTAACAACCAGAACTCATATGTTCACATTAATAACCCACAGATGATGGCAGAGGCCCGATATTCAAAAGGTTCTTCATGCACAAAGCCAAGTTTGCCCACTCAACTGGGTTTTGTGCAGATGTGCAATATTGAAAAGCCCAGTTAGCACAGGCAAACAGGGTTTCTGCCCAGGCAATATTCAGAGGAGGGTGCAAAGTAAATGAAGAGGTGGGGACCTCTATATTGGCGCAGTCCAATATTCAGGTATATGCACCATGCAAAGCCATTTAGCTCTGATCCCTTGAGCAGTGCACATGCCGCCAATCAAAACCTCAATTTACTCCGCACAACCCTAGTGGTTGGTGGAGGAAATGCTGTGGCCCTTACCCCAACACAGTAGTCCCTGGAGTCTAGTGGGCACCCCACCAATTGCCAGACTGATATGAAAAAGCAGCCTTTCCTGGTGCTAGTGGTCATCCCCACCGATCGCTAGCCCCATGTGTCAAAGGTTTCCCTAGTGCTACTGGTAGTGCCCCCCACCGATTGTCAGCCAGAGGTATAAAGAAACAGCCTGCTCTGGTGCTAGTAGTCCCCCAACTGATCACTGGCCCAATGTGTCAAATAAAGGTTTCTCTGGTGGCTAGCAGTCCCCCCCACACGCTTTAAGCTCAATATGGTATTATGAATTCCTGGTGAGACTGTGAGACCCCATGCCACCATAAGATTGGCCTGTCTGTCTCCCCAAGCACATCATCCTACTCAGGTCTCCAAGATATTATGATTTACCAGGTTGAGGATATTATATTCGATGTGCAAGAGATAGGTTCACTGATTCTACAGACAAGAGTAGGAGTGCATCCATCAAGCTTGTCTGCAGTGTTCAATGGAAAACACCAGTGCATCCACCCCTAATAAATGCTTATCTAGTTGGTTCCTAAAATGTTTATGTTGCCACAGTTAACTACTGTATTTCCTTTGACAAGCTGTTCCACCCCTCATGACTCTTTCACTGAACATATATCTTCTTCTTCTTTCTGTTTTGTAATGGTTACCCCTAAGTTATTTATTGTGTCCTCGTCCACCTTTACCCTATTACTGAGTTCTAAAAAGACTTTGCATTATGTCAGTACAGGATATAACCATATATACTGCTCTCATTTTCCTTCTTATCCTTCTCTAAGCTGGAAATCCCAAGCTCCTTCAATATATTTTTATTATTTAATAGGAATTTAACCATCTTTTATTCTTGTTGGTCACTGCTTGACACTATGAGAGCAGTGTTGAGAACATTTCAAGATGTCTCCTAGTTGTTCACTTTAAGAGTAAGAGCACTCGGGCTGTTTTGAAAACTTTACTACTGTAAACTGTTAATTGTTTACCCCAGTAATGGTGAGAGCAGTACTGACAGTAGTATGAGGAATGGCTCCTGCAATTTCATGCATTATTTAAAACCTCCATTTTGCAGCTCAAAATCCTCACAGATACCCTTTAGAATATGGTGGTGGAGCACTGCTTTGTATTTGGCTACTTTTTCTTCAGTACTGTTGTGAACTTTATGGAGGACATTGTGAAAGCTACAACACCTGCTGAGGCTCCTTTTGACTACATTTCATTGATATTTGCTTGTAGATAATGATTTGGACATTGCTTCCTAAAATGAGTAAACTTTAAGATTTTATTCTCCTAGCACCTTGGTTTCTGGATTTTCCTGCGTGTATCTGTGTTATGTTATAGTGTAAAGTATTATTTTGCTAGTGGGCTGGGAGGGTTGGGTAGTAGGAGAGAATTGTTTTGGGAGTTTATTTTATTTGGTTGAATGTGGTTGGGGGGCAGTCTCTGTTTTATTTTATGAATGTGATGTATGAGTGAGTTGTCTCTGTAAGTATAAGGACTAGGTGTGTGTTTCTCTGGTTTTGGATTTCTTTTATATGTGGGGGTGGGTGGGGGTTTAAATATTATTGGAAGCTGATTTTATTAGTATAGGAACTATATCTAAGGAGAGAATGTTCTCTAAAGGTCCGCTATACATCAGACCACATATGACTGTTCTATCATTTCATGGGATCCCAGTAACTGTGCCATCAACAGTTTCCTGCTGATGTGCACAGCTGGGACCTTTGAAAGACTAAGCATGGGATGTGGGGAAGGATCCAAGATAGCAGGGTGGGGGGACTGATTGGGCTAGTGAAGACTCAGAGATGCCCAGAGAGGATATGAAATAGTGACAGGGGTTCCCCTGCCCAGTTACCCTCCTAGGGCTTTGTCTATTGTCAAGAGGCAACAGGTGAGCAGGCCAGCCAAATTTGCCCCTCCCTCCCTTTGAGTTGTTCTTGTAACGCAAAATGGATGATGAATAAGATTGCAGTGATGGAGGCTTTCATCGCTGGATCCTCATTTGATCTTGTTTGCATTACAGAAACCTGACTGGGTGACAAATCCAGACCTGTGCTGGAGGCATCTATTCCAGCGGGTTAGTCTGTGGTGCATTGCCCAGGTGGGATCGCGGTGAGTGCGGTGGGTAGTCATTTGTTTTAAATCCACTTTGGGCTTCACAGCATCCCCCATGAGCAGTATCAGGTCTTCTGTGTGTGTAACAATCAGGAGTGAGGCAGGTGTGGGCTTTAGGATGATCGTTCTCTATTGGCTTGTGAGGGTGATTTCCTTCAGGAGCTGACAGATTTCATGGTTGATCAGGTATTGGAGGCCCCAGTCTGTCAGTGCTGGGGATTTCAATGTCTGGTCAATGATGATTCTTGTCATTTGGTCAGCATCTTCTCAGTCAATGTCATTACTGGGACTTACACAGGTAGTTGTCTCTGCCACTCACCAGCATGGCCACACACTGGACCTGGTGTTCACATTGTGGCTTGACATTAGTGCAGTCCAGGTTCATCCAGTTATCTGATCATATCCTCATATCATCTTGTTTCCACTGTGGGCTCCCCATTCAAATAACCCCATATGGATACTGTCCGGTACCGCCCTTTATGAAATTTGGAGCCTTGCACACTCCAGGTGGTGCTGGTTGTCTTGGCATGATAACAGCTTGTACTGAGGGAGCCAAGAAAGCCATGGAGTCTATAATATGGTCCTCATGGCTGCCTTGGACTCTCTGGCACCAGTCTGTCCATCCCTTGACCTCCCAATACAGTATCCCATGGTATCGTGAGGATCTGAGATGGTTGAAGACTAAGGGATGGAGGCTGGAGTGTTCTTGGAGGAGATCTCACTACAGTGAGGACAAATTGGCTCTTAAGAATCATTACAGTGATTATCAGGCAGTAATCACCCTGAAAAGATAGAGTTCTTGTAAAGGATGAGTGCAGCAAGCAAGAATATGCCAGCTCTGATTTGTTGCACCATAGACAGAATGATTAATCCTGTTTGTCTACGAACCATTAAAGCATTTCCAGCAGTTAAGTGTGAGGGAGTTTGGCTGATTCCTTTTTAAAGGTGTTATCAGTATGGAGGAGATCACTGCAAGTGGTCTGTCATGGGATGGTGTTATCCATGAAAGGAGGGGCAATGATAATCTGCCAAAATGGGCTGAGCTTGATCCAGTTGTAGAAGAGGAGGTAGTCCGGATGATCTCTGGCTTGTGTCCCACATGCTGTTCATTGGATCCTGGACTAATTTAGTTCCTTATTGGTAACCTAGATTTTCTAGGACCAGTGTATTCGGTGTTCTTTGAGGGACGGGGGTCTTCCCAGTGGCCCTAAAACGGACTGTGGTGAGGCCCCTCCTGAAAAACTTCCTTGGACCCGAAGTCCTGGCAAATTACAGACCTGTCTCAAATCGCTTCCTTCTTGAAAAGATTATTAAGAAGGTAGTGATGATGCAGTTGGAGGTTCATCTGGAGTTATTCAACATCTATGAGCCTTTCCAGTTGGGATTTAGGCCTCATCATAGTACTGAGACTGCCTTGATCAGGGTGTTGCGTGATCTCCTCATGGTGAGGGATCAGGGACTGGTTCCATCAATGTCGTATTAGATCTGTCATTGGCTTTTGACATGGTGGATCATGGTGTTTTGCTGGATCACCTGAGGAAATATGTGGGACTCACTGGCACAGATTTGCACTGGTTTGAGTCCTACATCACAGGAGAGCTCAGCAGGTGGCCCTGGGTAACTTCATCTCTGAGCATAGAGCAGTCACCTGTGCAGTTCTTCAAGGTTTGATTCTAGACACAATGTTGTTTGCCATGTACATGTTGCCTTTGGGTGACATCATAAGGTGGCATGGGTTTGAGTTTCACTGCTATGCAGATGATACTCAGCTGTACCTGTCTTGCACCCATGATCAGGTAAATGCGATGACAGTGCTTGGACAGGTGTCTTCAAGAAATCAGCAACTGGATGGCCTCCAACTGGCTGCATCTCAACCCATGGAAGACAGAGATGGTGAAACATAGAAACATAGAAACATAGAATTTGGGCAGATGGGACCGCTGGCCCACCCAGTCTGCCCATTTTCCTACCTAACAGATAAGCTGCAGATCCTAGTTAACCAACAGCTTACTTAGTCCTACACCCACTAGGACTGCCTTATGCCTGTCCCATGCATTCTTGAAGTCCCCCTGTTCTTGACTCCACGACCTCCTCAGGAGGCTGTTCCATGCATCCACAACCCTCTCAGTGAAAAAATACTTCCTCACATTACCTCTGAGCGTCCCCTCTATCTTCAAATTGTGCCCCTTGCTCTTGCACATCTCTTTTCTGAAGATGCTACCTCTTGGACTTTGTTAATTCCCTTGAGGTACTTGAAAGTTTCTATCATGTCCCTCTCTCCTTCTTTCCTCAAGGGTATACATATTATGCTCCTTTAGTCTTTCTTCAGTATGTCTTCTGGTGCAGACCCTGCACCATTTTGAGTTGCCCTCCTCTGGACAGCCTCCACTTCTGTCTATGTCTTTTTGAGGAGATGGGGTCTCCAGAACTGCACACAGTACTCCAGATGGGGTCTCACCAACTGTCTGTACAGAGGGATAACAACTTCCTGTTTTCTACTATTGATGCCTCTTCCTATGCATCCCAGTATCCCCCCAGCCTTCTTACTGCCTTCTCACATTGCTTGCCCACATTTAGGTCATCTGATATAATCACCCCCAGGTCCCTTTCTATTTTACTGTTGTCAGTATCTCACCCCCACTGTTCCTTCCCCTGGTTTTTGTTTCCCATGTGCATTACCTTGCACTTCTTTGCATTGAATCTGAGCTGCCATACATTTGACCATTCCTCCAACCTTGCCAAGTCCCTTCTCATCCTTTCCACTCCATCTTGTGTATCAACCCTGTTGCAGATCTTTGTGTCATCTGCAAAGAGACATACTTTTCCTTCCAGTTCCTCTGCAATGTCACTTATAAAGACATTAAAAGGACGGTCCCAGTACTGAACCCTACGAAGTGCCCACTAGTAACCCTCCTTTTCTTCACTGTACTCCATTTACTACTACCCTTTGCGTCCTGTTGTCTGCCATTTTTTATCCAGGCTACCACCTTGGGACCCACTCCAAGGCTGGCTATCTTTTGTATTAATCTTTTGTGTGGGACTGTATCAAATGCCTTGCTAATATCTAGGTAGGCCATGTCCACAGCCCTCCTGGTCTACTACTTTGGTCACCCAGTCAAAGAAATCTATTAGATTCATCTGACATGACCTTCCCATCGTGAATCCATGCTGCCTTGGGTCCTGGCCCCACTGGCCTCTAGGTACTCAACAATTCTTTCCTTTAGAGTGATTCCATCATTTTCCCTACCACTGAGGTCAAACTAACTGGTCTGTAGTTTCCTGCCTCTTCCTGCTACCACTTTTGTGAAGAGGAATCACATCTGCTCCTCCAGTCCTCGGTACCACCCATCCTCCCATGATTTGTTAAAGAGAGTAGTCAGCGGTGTCACTAGTTCTACCCTTAGTTCTTTAGAATTCTTGGGTGAATCCCATCAGGCCCCATTGCTTTGTCCACCTTCACTTTTATTAGTTCTTTCAGAACCCTTTCTTCTGTAAATGGACTGGTATCGACCCCCGTCTTCAGAGTGTTTCTCTTGTTTGGTTTAGGTAACTCCCCTCCTCTTCCTTTGTGAATACTGAGCAGAAATATTTGTTCAGTATCCTTGGTTTCTCACTGTCACCCCTCACCCATTCCCTCCCCTTTATTAACCCAGTATCCTCCTTTGGTCTTTCTTCACTCCTAATGTACCCCTATAAAGGTCTTATCCCCTTCTAACAGAATTGGCTATCCTTTCTCGGTTTGGGCCTTTTGCTATTCTGACTGCCTTCCTAGCCTCTTTTCTGCTTTAACTGATAAAGTTCTCTGTCCTGCTCCTTCTGTGTTTCCTTAAATTTCCTGAATGCTGTCCTTTTCTCCTTAACCTTCCTGCCACCTCTTTTGAGAACCATAGCAGTTTTTCCTTTGTTGTGTTTTATTGATTTGCTTTACACAAGGCTTGTTGCCTCTGTGATGGCTGTTTTGATCACTCCCCATTGTTCCTCCACCCTCCTTCTTGCCTATTTGTAGTGCTTTTCTGAGGCACTCTCATTTTCCCAAAGTCAGCCCTCCCTCAGTCCAGTACTCTTGCTTGTGGCTTGATTGTATAGCTGTGTTTATCGTGAACCACACTGTTTGGTGGTCGCTTGTTCTCAGATGGCTACCCACTTCTAAATCTGAGATTCTTTCTCCGTCCCCATTTGAGAGTACCAGGTCTAAGATTGCTCCCTCCTGAGTGGGTTCCAATACTAGCTGTCTGAGGCATGCCCCTGTAAGGCATCAAGAATGACCCTGCTCTTGGATGTGCCTGCAGCAAAGGTGCTCCAGTTAACATCTGGCATATTCAGGTCCACCATCAACAATATCTCCCTTTTCTGCCATTCTAAGTGGTGGTTGTTGAACCAGGTTGGTTTGGATCAACAATGATAAGTGGTTACCTTTATATTCTATTATTAAATGGTTACCATCTTGAGCCATTTATCAAGTTAAGGATTTGGGCATCATTCTTGGCTGCAAGCTGACATTTGAAAACAGGTGTCAGTGGTAGTCAGAATAGTTTTACTATTTTCATAATATCGCCCAAATAAACCATATTTAGCTCAGCTGACCTCGAGACAGTTGTCGATGCCTTTGTCACCCCAGATTAGATTTCTGCAATACTCTATAGCTAGGGTTATCTGGAAGTTTGGTGCACTGACTGCAGTTAGTCGTGAATGCTGCCACCTGGTTGGTGGCGGAGCTCTTCATAGTGACCACATCACACCAGTGCTGCGGGCTCTTCATTGGCTTCCTGTTCGAAGGTGTATCATCTTCAAGATCTGCTTGATAACATTCAAGGCCCTACATGGACTGTGCCCAAGCTACCTGAAAGATCTTCTGAAGTCCTACACTCCTTCTCGCACTCTCTGGTCCTCAGATGCAGGTTTACTTTAGGTTCCCATTCCCGCTTAAAACAGTCCAGGGATAGGGCCTTTGGAGTGGTGGCCCCTTTACTATGGAACTCTTTCCCAGAGTCAGAACACTCTGCCCCAACTGTGGATACCATTAGGCACAGATTAAAAGCATAATTATTTAACAGGCCTTTCCAGATTATTAATTAACTCTAGATGTTTCTATCTTATTTACTGTTTTATTTATATTTTTAATGTATTTATTTTGCTGTTCTTTGAAATTTTGAATATACACTTGTTTTCTTTTTTGTTGTGTGGCTCTAAGTCATTAGAAAGGGCATCATATAAATAAAATGTGCCTTGCTTTACCTATTCTCATATGGCAATCCTCAAGCACCTTAATCATTCTATTTATTCTTCTTTGCATCCCATCCACTCTGACAATGTTACACTTATTTTGCGGTGATCAAAACTGGATACAATACTCAGTATGTGGCCTCACCAAGGCTCTATCGTGGGAATAATCACCTCCCTATACCTTCTGGTAATGATCTTCATAATGCATACTATTATTTTAATTACATTTGGAGATAGCCTCATCACACTGTTCAGAATTTTGAAGTTATTGATGACTTTTACTCCGAGGTCCTGTTCACTGATTAATTCTCTATGTTCAGCCTGCCCATGCTAGTTTAAAGGCTCTATTATTGTTTCCAAAATTCATGACCACACATTTTTCTTGGTTGAACCTCATCTTGTTCTTTTAAAGTCCTATATATAAGCTATCCAGTTCAGCTTGCAGTTTTGCCACTTCCTTACTTTTGTTAACTCTATACCTATTTTGTGTCATCCACATACTTAGACATCGAGCCTCCCACTCAATTGAAGTCAAAACAAATACTTTAAAGACTGTTGGTCCCAAAACAGACCCCAGTGGTAACCTACTGGTCACCTTGACCTCTTCAAAAAAATCCTTTGCTTACAGTTGCTTACCCATGATTTTATCTACTTTATTATTTGGCTATTTATTTTGGATTTAAACAATATATCAATGAGTTCAGCACCGGAGATCGTATCAAATGCTTTCTGGAAATCCAGATAAAACCACATACAGCACTCCTTTATGGATTGCCCAATGACAATTTTCAAAATAGTCCACTAAGCTGGTAGAGGCAGGACTTTATCATATGAATCTGTGTTAGGGCTATCCCTCAGGTTATTATTTGTTATTGTTGTGTCTATCATATCCCTTATATACCTTTCAATACCTTACCCAATACTGGTGTCAAACTTACTGGCATATAGTTGGTTACCTCTGCCTTGCTCTAATTTCTGTACTGGCACGACTATAGCTACTCTTCAGGCATCTGGCACCTCACCTTTTTCAAGAGACATGTCATATTACATATTCTGTTCACCGGTCCTGCCATTGTTGATGCCAGTCCCTTCAGTGTTCTCAGGTGTCAAAGCAGAAATGTGTTAATATCCAGTTATTTTAATATTTTATGAACCTCACATTCATTAACCCTTGGTGATATAGCTAGGCCATGTATATGTTACTATTATGTACCCTTCCTGAGAATACAGCACTACAACTATGGTTTTGTTATCATCATGCCTCATGAAGGTCCAACAATTAAATCCATAATTGCTTGCATCTCCATACTTAATTCTTATGTGCACCTTGACAATGGTATGATGGTCACGAGCATACTACAAGTGATGCTTTTAAATCATATGGGCCCACACCAACGTTGTGCTGGGCTATCTGCCTTTAAAGAATGTGTACGTCAGTCCTTATCTACCACAGAAGACTAACTAAATTCTTATGGCCTGGGTCATTTGCCCTAAAGAGTATCACTAAGATATCAGGTGGAGTCACTCTCTGTGCTTTGGCATACAGCCTGAAGAGAAGGTCCAGCCATTGCATCCTACACTGTCCACCCAGCTCTAACAGGCAACCTCTGACTTATAAAATAGGTTCCTGCCTCAGGCAGAAATCTTGCCCAGTCCTGCACCAGTACACAATTGAGTGTCCACAGATTCAGACCCACTTGGCTCTGCTCTGTGCACCTGATTGTAAGGAGAAAAATAGGAAATACATTATTGAAAGTGTGGCCAGATGTATTATTCAAAGGAATATGACTTCCAATGCCCCAAAGCCTGTATCTGGTTTCCACCAACCCAGTCGCTCTTGCATTAGTTGAATATAGAAAGTATGGGTATTGAATTTCATCTGATTAAGTCCTGCTCAGACCAAGGTCTTCATCAATACAAGCCTAAATTAGTACTGCATCAGAGGTAAACCGTCTGTGTGCTGAAAAAGAGCTGGACCAGGTGCTTGCCTGTCTTCCATGTTCTGGCTGACTATAGCCCAGTGGTCCCATGACATCTGGGGTGGAGGCATTGATCATACACCAGCACCTCCAAGTCACCTGGTCTGTCTTGCACCTATGGAATCTAATGAACACTCCACCTGTGGCAGCTGCCATGTCCCTGTCCTGTAGTCACACCATGATTCCCACCTTTTGCTTTTGGGCACTAGTTCAGAAATCTGGAAGACCCTATAAAGGTCAACAGAAAGCTGTGCAAAAGCAGAACCCTTTAGGCCAGCACATACCCAGAAATGACATCTATTTTAACTCGTTATTTGCTGGGCTCAGCAGCCATTGGCTATCTGCCAGTTTAGGCAGCCCATGACTCCAGCCTTTCAAAACCTTATAAAACATGAAAGCCTGCATATTATCTTCTAATCACAGTTCTTAGAAACTGTGCTAGTACAGCCACATGTTGCTCACCTGACCACTGAGTCATATTCCCTGTTTAGCTGTTATGCAGCACTGGCATGACTGCTCCTTTGTATGGCCCATAACCCGGCCAGCACTGGATGGGCCTCACCCACAGGAAGTGCTTCACTCCTCTCAGGTAAGCCTTCCTATACTGGAAGCAATGGAACAGCTAATAACGTTGCCAGGTTTTAGGATCACCAGGACCCATACAAATTGAGGGATCTGCCATGGTTGCTCCTTCTTTGTTGGTGCCAGTTCCTGAACCTCCCTAACTGTGAATGAGACAACTCATCAGCAGTTCCATTATTGACCCCAAGGACATGAATCAATCTAAGCTGTATATTTAACTAGAAACATTGCAGCATGAAGAACTTGGCCAGGTCCTCAGTGAACCCTTCAACCATAGCTCGCCATTGATTATGTGTTGTTCCTCCTCCCATTGGCTTCCTGTTCCCTATGCCCTGTGGGCAGCCTTCCCTGGCCCACCTTCTTAGTCCTCCCAGCCTTGCTTCCTGGCTACCTTCTCTCTCCCCAGCTACCAGGAGGAGGAGGAGGGTTGCAGGTGCTATCTTTCTGATGGCCAAGCAAGGAAGGGCCCTCAACTGAATCCAGAAAGTGTGAGGAAGATCCAGAATTATTTGCAGAGTGAGAAATCTATTACATTGAACAAAACATGTAAATAACTACTGTTAACATGCAGTGCACCGAGGTCTACTTGACATCTCATTTACCCCTCAAGAATCCTCATTAAGATGCATGTTGCACTATAGAAACATAGTAACATAGAATTTAACGGCAGATAAGGACCCTTGGCTCACCTAGTCTGCCCATTTCCTACCTAATGGATAAGCTGCAGATCCTAGTTAACCAACAGCCTACTTCCCTACCTCCACTAGAATTACCTTATGTCTGTTCCATGCATTCTTGAATTCCTCCACTGTCTTTGACTCCATGACCTCCTCAGGAAGGCTGTTCCATGCATACAACCCTCTCTGTGAAGAAATACTCCTCATATTACCTCTGAGCCGTCCCCTCTATCTTCAAATTGTAGCCCCTTGTTCTGCACATCTCTTTTGAAAGATGCTACCCTCTTGGACTTTGTTGATTCCCTTGAGGTATTTGAAAGTTTCTACCATGTCCCCTCCCTCCTTTCCTCGAGGCTATACATCTTAAGCTCCTTTAGTCTTTCTTCATATGTCTTCTGGTTGCCCTCCTCTGGACAGCCTTCGCCTGTCTATGTCTGTGCGGAGATGGGGTCTCCAGAACTGTACACAATACCCAGACGTGGTCTTACCAACTGTCTGTACAGAGGGCCAACAACATCCTGTTTTCTACTGGTGATGCCTCTCCTATGCATCCCAGTATCCCCCAGCCCTCCTTATTGCCTACTCACATTGTTGACCCTCCTTTAGGTCATCTGATATGACTACCCCAGGTCCCTTTCCATTTTTGTTGTTGTCATTATCTCACCGCCCATTGTGTACCTTGCCCTGGGTTTTGTTTCCCAGGTGCACTTTGCACCTTCTTTGCATTGAATCTAAGCTGCCATACATTTGACCATTCCTCCAACTTTGTCAAGTCCCTTTTCATCCTTTTCACCCCAACTTGTGTATGAACCCTGTTGCAGATCTTTGTGTAATCTGCAAAGACATACCCTACCCTCCAGTTCCTCCACAATGTCACTTATAAAGACATTAAAAGGACTGGCCCCAGTACTGAACCCTGCAGTACCCCACTAGTAACCTTCTTCCCTCTCACTGTGGACTCCATTTACTATTACCCACTCAGTCCTGTTGTCCAGCAAGTGTTTATTAACACTACCACCCTGGAACCCACTACCAGGCTGGCTAATTTGTTTATTAATCTTTTGTGCAGGACTGTGTCAAATGCCTTGATAAAGTCTAGGTAGGCCATGTCCACAGCTCCTCCCTGGTCTACTACTTTGGTCACCCAGTCAAAGAAATCAATTAGATTTGTCTGACATGACCTTCCTGCTGTGAATCCATGCTGCCTTGTGTCCTGTGTCCCACTGGCCTCTAGGGTATTCAACAATTATTTCCTTCAGAAGTGATTCCATCAATTTCCCTACCACTGAGGTCAAACTGACAGGTCTGTAGTTTCTACCTCTGTCTTGCTCCCACTTTTGTGAAGGGAATCACATCTGCCCTCCTCCAGTCCTCAGGTACCACACCATCCTCCCATGATTTATTAAAAAGGGTGGTCAGTGGTGTTACTAGTTCTTCCCTTAGTTCGTTTAGAATTCTGGGGTGAATTCCATTAGGCCCCATTGCTTTATCCACCTTCAGTTTTAGAACCCTTTCTTCTGTGAAAGGACTAATATCAACCCCCATCCAGAGTGCTTCTATTGACTGGATTAGGTCTCTCCCAACCTGGTTTTCCATTGTGAATACTGAGCAGAAATATTCATTCAGTATCCTTGCTTTTTCACTGTCGCTCTCTGCCCAACCACCTCCCTCCTTATTCAGCCTCAGCATCCCTGCCTTCATCTTTCTTTGCTCCCTAATGTACCTATAAAATGTTTTATCCTCTCTTAACTGAGTTGGCTATCTTTTCCTCAGTTTGGGCCTTTGCTATTCTGACTGCCTTCCCTCTTCCTTCTGCTATAACTGGTACAGTTCTCTCTCTGCTCCTTTTGTGTTTCCTTATACTTCCTGAATGCTATCTTTTCTCCCCTACCTTCCCCCCACTTCTTTTGAGACCCATAATTCTTTTCTTTCATTTTGATTTGTTTATTTGCTTCACACAAAGGCTTATTGCCTCTGTGATGGCAGTTTTGATGTTTCCCCATTGTTGCTCCACCCCACCTTCTGCCTGTTTGTGAATGCTTATCTGAGGCACTCTCCCATTTGGCAAACTCAGCCCTCCTGAAGTCCAGTACCTTCACTTTGTGTGGCTTGACTCTACAGCTAAGTTTATCATGAACCACACTATTTGGTGGTTGCTTGTTCCTAGATGGCTACCCACTTCAAGATCAGAGATCCTCTCTCTGTCCCCATTTGAGAGTACCAAGTTTAAGATTGCTCCCTCCCAAGTGGGTTCCAAAACTAGCTGTCTGAGGCATGCCTCTGAGGCATCAAGAATGGCCCCTGCTCTTGGATGGATGGCTGCAGCAAAGGTGCTCCAGTTAACATCTGGCATATTCAGTCCCCCATCATCAATATCTCACCTTTCTCTGCCATCCCAAGGATGCCTTCAATCATTTCCTTGTCCATTTCCTCCTCCTGGGTGGGGGACTGTATACAGCCCTGTGCAGATTGTGCAGCCATTTCCAGTCTCCAGCATGACCCACAGAGCCTCCTCTCCTCCCTGTTAACCCTTTGGGTCTGTTGTTTTGATCCTTCCCTTACATAAGCTGCTCCTCCTCCTTCTCTTCTTCCCTCCCTGTCCCTTCTGTAGATTGTGTACCCTGGTATGTTGACATCCAGTCATGGATCTCTGTGTACCATGTTTCTGTGACTGCCACTGTCCAGGCATCCCTCTTTCATCAAGGCCACCCTTTTGGGGAACTTTTACCTAGACTAAGGGCATTGGTACTGATTACTTCAATTTATTTCTGCTTTATTTCTTTTGCCCCATCCCTGTCCTTACTGCCTTTGTCTTTTCTCCATTTACCCCTGCCCTTATCCCTATCAACTGCTCTATCTTGGTGTTTATCCTCACTAACTACCCTGATTTTGAGGCTAGATTTCTCTTCTCCTTTTCAGTGCCTCCCCTTTGGCTGCTGTGTCTCTTGGTATTCATTCAAAGATGCTCTCTCAGTTTTCTTAACCCCTCACTGTCTTTGGATGGCATGTTCAGACATCCTGACAACACCCATCTTAGCAAGAGCAAATTTAGACTGTGTGCCATGGTCATCAAGTGGTACCCTTTCCACCAAATGCTCCCATTAGGAGCAAACCTATGGTCTAGGGTCATCCTCCTGCCAGAAGCCCCAGTAGCTTGAAGCAGTAATGGGACTAGTGCCCCTGCTCCCTGGTGCTGTACTCATTCATACTGTACCCACAGGTGGCAGACCACATAGTAACTGTTGCCTGGTGTCCAGTGTTTTCCCTTTTCCAAGTAAAGGCACAAAATCCCCCTAGGGTCATTGTGCAGTCATGCCCCTTCCTCTGGCCCTGATAAATCCACATAAGCACAGTGGTCCCTTCCCCAGCTGAGCATCTGTCACCCCAATCCCTGGACTGCAGCCAGCAAGAATACTCTTCACACTGTCCCTACTGGTACCATCTGCCCTGCAAATACTCTAGCAATATTCAATGAGTATATCACTACAGTATTTTGGGATGACTATAAAATCACAAAGTTTCTGTGATATTACAAAAATGTCCCAGAGTAAAATCTGGTAATGTTGCTGCCTTGAGCAATCCAGAAGCACAACCACAGCAATATGACACAAAGGGCAACCCTAGGAGGCATACAACAAGGTGGTCCAGCCCCTAACACATTAACAGTCGTTCCACCCAACCCACTGCTGTAATAGTGGGTGACTAATACATAGATACATAGATACATAGACAGTGTCAGCAGATAAGGGCCATGGCCCACCTAGTCTGCCCATTTGAGCTTGTAAGTTCAGTTTGTTTTCCTAGAAGTCTGTTTCCCCTTACCCCTGCCCTCTAGAATTCCTTTACGTCCTATCCATGCATTCTTAAATCCGTGATTGTTTCAGCCCCCACCACTTCCTCTGGCAGGGTGTTCCACTTGTCCACCACCGTTCTGTGAAGAAATTCTTTCTCATGTTTCCTCTGAATCGTCCTCCTCCAACTTCATCCCATGCCCTCTAGTTCTGAAACATCTTTTCACTTAAAAATAGTGTTTTCCTGCACCCTGTTCCTCCCTGTAAGATACTTGTATGTCTCTATCATATCCCCTCTCCCTCCTCTCCTCAGGAGTACATGTTCAGTTCCTTCAACCTGTCTTCATGGGACTTGTGATGCACCCATGCACCATCTTTGTTGCCCTCCTCTGAACCTTCTCTACCCTGTCTATGTCCTTACGTGGGTATGGTCTCCAGAACTGTACACTGTACTCCAGGTGGGGCCTCACTAGTGTCTTGTATAGCGGATTATGACCTCCTTTTCCTGCTGGTGATGCCTGCCTATACATCCCAGCATCCCTATTTGCTTTACCTGCTGCCTTGTCACACTGTTTCCACTGTGAGGTCATCAGAGATGACAACCCCAAGATCCTTTCCTGCTTGGTGCATGCTATCCTCACCCCCCCAACTGATATATTGTGCCAGGGTTTTTGTGCCCTATATGCATTATCTTGCATTTCTTTGCATTGAATTTCAACTGCCAAACCCTTGACCATTTTCAAATTTCTGCAGGTCCTTCTCATTCTGTCTACACCCTCTGGTGTGTCTACTCTGTTACAGAGCTTTGTGTCATCAGCGAACAGTGAAATTCTGCCTTCTAGATCTGTGCAATGTCACTGATGAAGATGTTGAATAGGACCGGTCCCAGCACTGATCCCTGTGGTACTCCACTGGTTACTTTTCCCTCTGTGGAGTGACAGCCATTTACCACCACCCTCTGTGTCCTGCCACCCAGCCAGTTACCTACCACCACACTACTGTCCTGCCCACACCCATATTCCCCAGTTTGTAATAGTCTTCTATGTGGCACAGTGTCAAAGGCCTTGCTGAAGTCCAGATGAGGCCATGTCCACTGCCCTCCCCAATCCACCTCCCTAGTCACCCAGTCAAAAATTCAATGAGGTTGGTCTGACATGACCTCCCCTGGTGAAACCATGTTGCCTTGGGTCCTGTAGTCCATTGACAACCAGATGTTCCACCAATCTCTCCTTCAGTAGTGCTTCCATGATCTTTACCACTACCCAGGTGAGGCTGACTGGTCTGTAGTTCCTACTTCCTCTTTGTTCCCACTTTTGTATAAAGGGACTACATCTGCTCTCCTCAGTCTTTGGGTACCTCCCTGTTTCCAGTGATTGGCTGAACAGGATAGCCAGAGGTTCAGCCACCACCTCTCTTAGTTCTTTAAGGACCCTGGTGCACCTCATCTGGCCCCATTGCTTTATCAGCTCTTATTACTTCCAGTTCCTTCAGGACCCTTTCTTGTGTAAAGGGACTTGTGTCCATTTCTGCACCATTCTCACCCTTGTACTCCTTCAGACCCATTACCCCTCTTCCTTAGTAAGACTGAGCAGAAATACCTGTTCAATATGTCAGCTTTATTGTTGTCATCCTCCACCTGGCTCCCATCCTCCCCTTCAGTCTCGCTATCCCTCCCTTTGTCTTTCTTTTTCACTTATGTACCTGTAAAGGTTTGTCCCCTTTACCACTGATTTTGCAATGTGTTCTTCTGTCTGAGCTTTGGCTTCCCTTACTGACTTCCCTGCCTCCCTTTGTTTCTCCCTGGTGCTTCTCCCTATCCCCTTCTGCCTGTGTCTTTTGTATTGCCTGAATGCAATCTTTTGGCTTTCACTTTCTTTGCTACCTCTTTGGAAAACCATAATGGTCTCCTCTTCCTTTTCCTCTTGCTAACCTGCTTAATGCATAATTCTGTTGTTCTTATAATCCCATTTTAAATACTACCCACTGTTCCTCAACCCCTGATTCCTGTCCCATTCCTAATGCCTCTTTCAAGTATCTCCCCATTTTCCAAAGTCTGCCCCTAAAATCCAGGATCGTGTTTTTTGTGGTTTGGTTCTGCTCTTTCTGTGATTTCAAACCACAATGACTGGTGGTCACTGTTACCCAGGTGCTCCCCACTGTTACCCCATCACACTGTCCCTGTTTGTGAGCACAAGGTCCATATTGCCTTCTGCCGAGTTGGTTCCATGACCAGTTGCAGGAAGGCACCCTGAAGGAGTCCAGGATAAATCTGCTCCTAGTTGATGCTGCTGCTGGGATGCTCAGTCACGTCTGGTATATTGAAGTCTTCAACCAGTACTACCTCACCTTGTCTGCCATCCTTTTGGATGGCTAGCATCAACTCCTATCTGTTTCTTCCTCCTGGGCTGGTGGTCTATAGACCACACCTGTGTGGATGGCTGGCCCCATTTTCCTTTCAAGCTAACCCACAGTATCTCTCCCCATTTGTTTCCTCCTGGATCTGTGGCCTTATGTCATTTTCACATACAGTTGCCTCTCCTCCTTCCTGCCTGCACTGTCTCTTCTGAATATGTTGTAGCCAGGTATGGCCATCTCCCAGTCATGGTTATCATTACCAGGTTTCAGTGATGGCCACAATGTCCAGTCTGACTGTACCATGATAGCCTCCAGATCTTCCATCTTGTTGCTAAGGCTCCTGGCATTTGCACACATGGCTTTCCATGATTTGACCTCCTAGACTGCTTCACTGTTCTACTCAGCCCCTTCCTTGGTTGTCATTTATCCCTGGTTCTCCTTGCTGTTTGCCCTTCTGCTGAATTTGCCCCTTTTCTGCTTATCCACCTTTTGGACACTAATCTCCATCTTTTGCACACTGCTTGCAGAGATAGCCACTCCTCTGGTTCACTGGTTCCACTACTAGCTGTGGGGGGTGAAGCAAGTAGGTACCGTCCTTGCTGGCCTGCCACCCCCCTTGCTAGTTTAAATGCTGTCAATGTAGCATTTAAACTTATCATTGAGTGCTTGGATTCCCCTCAGGATGGATGCAGGCCGTCAGGCTTAGAACAAACCTCCATCCCTCCAGGTGGGTCCCCAGTCACCAATGAATCCAAACCCTTCCTCACAGCACCAGTTCTTCAACCATGAGTTAAAGTTCCTGGTGCATGCACTCCTATGTCTCCTTGCCTCTCACAGTGTACTTCTGAGAAAGTGACAGAAGTAGCTACTTGCTTGAGACCCTCCCCAGTTTCCTAAACTCTTCCTGAACTTCCTTTGGCTCCCCATTTGCCAAGTCATTAGTACCTAGGTGGATAATGACATCCAGCTCACCCTCTTGTCTTGCCTTCCCAGTGATCCCCAGTATCTTCCTTCCATCCCTCCATGCTGTGGCACCTGGTGAGGCACCTCACCTCCCTGTCCTCCCCTCCTGTGTTCCTAGCTGGATCCCTCTTCGATGGAGTCCCCACCAGGATTCACTTCCTCCTCCTCTGGGGTCCACTGCTTTCCCACTGAGGTCACCTCCTTGCCTAATCTCCACATCCTTTCCTTCCACTTCCCTGGGTACCTCTATTTGGTTGTCCTCATTTGCCAGTGTGGCATATGAGTTCTTGAGAGGAATAGGATCTGGGATTTGTCTCTGCCTGACTGCTCTAACCCTCCCTGAGCCCACTGTCATCCAAGTGCTCCTCGTTCTCAACGCATCCTTTGAGGCAGCTGCATTGGACTGGGTGGTCCCCGGATAGGGGTGATGGTACTCCTGACCCAGTTTACTTCCTCTCTGAGTCTGGCTACCTCATCCCACAGTCCAGAGAGATGCATGCAGATAGGGCAGCACCTCAGTGTCCAGAAGGTCTGCCTGGATATGGCTGCCCCACAGCCACTGCATTGCACCACTCCCACATTATACTGCAATTCCACTACTCTCTCTGCTACTGAAGCTCTCTTAGTTCTCTTTTATTTATTTACAGTACTAAAATCCTGTAACTGATCGTCAGATATATATATTTTTTAAGGAAAAGAAACCAATAAATAAATAAATGAGTCAAAACACTTGTCGTGCTGAGGTGGTCTTCTTCCCCCTTATGCCCTCCTACTTCACACCTCTTACTATACCTGTATGTTTAGCTCCTGTCAATCAGATTTATCAGGGCATATAATTAAGAGTTGCGGGAAGGGGTGGGGTGAAATTTGCAGCAATTAAAGACAGCACAGAATTACACCACCACTATGTTTTAAATTTTCAACAGCCCAAAACAATTATAAGTAAAGACAACACAGAAAGAAAGTATAGTGTCACTACAAGCCTACAATCTAAATTTAAAGAAAAATACCAATTACCAGTTACTCTAAAGCACTAAATTGAATATGTTTCCTTCCTTCACTTTCTGGCTTCTTCTCATAGAAAGCTGTCAGCCAGAAGCAACAGCTCAGACACAAGGCGACCCTAGGAGGCATATGCCAAAACAGTCCAGCCCCTAGCCTTACTGTCTGCAGAGCTTCACTGATCTTCACCAACTAGGAGAGAGACCAGTCACAGAGGGAAGGCAGACTCTGACAGGTACAGAAGCAGGGATTCCTTGACATTAGCTCTACCTGGAGAATCCCCTTGGAGTGCACAGTCTGGGCTCCTTTCTCCACTGAGATGACTTCTTTCCTTGCTCACTCTGCTCATACCCAGCCAGCAGCTGCTCTATCCGCATACAGAGCAGTTGGAATGCTTACCAGAATTCCTGGCTGCTGTATACAAATCAGCATTTGTACTGCTGTATGCACTACCGAAATAGTGGTCAGCTAATAAAAGCTCTCAGCCAGAAGCAACAGCTCAGACACAGAAGGCAACCCCAGACCCCAGAAGGCATATTCAAAGAGTGGTCCAGCCCCTAGCTTTACTGGCTGCAGAGCTCCAGTTTGCTTCAATTTTTAGAAGCAGCAGCTACAAGCTGAAGGAGCTAGCATTTACTTTAAAAGCACCTTATTTTGAGGTAGAAGAGGAATATCTTCTCTTTGTGTGTGACTGTTTCTGGCAGCAGGGGCTGGTACCACCCACCCTGCCCCTCACCCCACCCAACTCTAGCTTCATATTTCCTTTATAGGCAGGACCTGTGACATAACTCCTCCTGAATACTTCCTGCAGACAGCAAAGATCAACTTTTGTCACTACAGCATAAAAGAAAACAGAAAATGGAAAAAAAGCAAAAAAACTATACTGAAATAGTACATTTGAAACAGAAGCACCAATCTCACAAAATCTCACCATCATATAGAAATACCTTGCCAGAATGTTGAACTTGGGGATACTAAACTGTGATGTCTGCTGAGTACTCATCTCTCAGTAGCACTTCTGGAGGACAGGTCATTGCCTAGTATCCATGAAGATACATGACCTGCAGGCTCAACTGATAGCAGCCTGGAATGAAATTGAAAGGCACTGGCAACATTTAATTTGGAGCTCTCCATCCCCTACCTCAAAGATCCACAGGACCAGGAGGCTGGAAAGTGGTGAAAAGGAAATAGGAAACCAGCAAAGAAAAGCATGGACAACACAACTTGAGACACCCAATTAGGACAATAAATCACTTTGAGCTGCTAGCAGAAGGAATCAGCTCCTCTCAGGGTGAATGCTAGTCCTGTAAAGGGGTGAACACTGCAGCAACCTCAGCAACCTCAACAACCAGCAGCAGACCTAAGCAGGCCAGTCAATGAAACAAGAAGATCCTGGTAGTCAGTGACTCCATGATCAGAGGAATGAAATCTAGGATGCACAAATACTCCCAGAAGAGGGTGACAGTCAGATGCCTTCCTGGCACCTCAGCAACAAAAGGCTGTGGGTGCATTGGCAGAATTGTGGCCAGAGAGGAAGGAGAAATGGGAATACATATGGGAATACTGGTACACATTTGAAAAATGATCTGGCTGACCAGATGGAGGAGGATGCAAAATGGAGTATCGAGAAGCTGGGAGATAGGCTTTCAACAACTGCAGCCACAGTAGCCTTCTCATAAGTCTTACCTGTATGGGGTAAAGATGGCAACATGGAAAGAATCAGACTGGAGGAAATAGTTGAATTCAACAACTGGTTGAAGAGCTGGTGCCAGACAAGAGGTTTCCATTTTATCAGATCCTGGGGAATTTCTGGGATAGATCACTCTTCAAATGGTGTGGACTTCTCCTCACACAAGAGGAAGAAGAGCACTGGCCCAGAAAATGGAAGTATACTTGAACCATTTAAATTAATCAGAGGTGAGGTTAAGGCATGGAAACAGGTAGTGTGCTGTGCCAAATCCTCCTCAACAGGAAAACTGAGAGCAAACATAAGTTCACCAATCATATTAGGACAAACAAATCATACAACAAAGGGACAGCATCAGAATAATTACACAAGCAACAACCAGCAGGAAAAGGGAAACTAAACCACCCAACAAAAATCATGATGCTACCTCATGATGAGTCTGCCTCAATGCTAGGATCCTGGGCAACAAGATCAGTGACCTCAGGCTCTAGTGGCAGACACAAAGGTTGATCTGGTAGCTATGACCAAAAGCTAGGCCATGGACAACAATGAATGGGACCCAGCTATCCTAGGTTGCACACTGTTTAGACTAGACAGACAGGTGGGGAGAGGTGGGGTAGTTGCCCTGTATGGGAGGGAGGAATCTATGCAATGGAGGATGAAAGCACCAAGGTTAGAGGGGCTTGGAGTCACTCTGGGTTCACTTAGTCACCAATGCAGGAAAGAAATTATTCATGGGTATGATATGCAGACCCCCAGGGCAGGGAGAGAAGAAAGATGAACAATTAGCTGAGGAGTTTCAAAGATGGCTGGTAAAAGTGACATAGTGGTGGTTGGGATCTTAACCTGCCAGATGTGGACTGGAATATTCCAGCAGCCTAGAGGTCAGAAGTCAGGCTTTACTGGACACACTCCAGGACTGCATGCTGTCTCAACTAGTGAAGGACATGACCAAGGGATGCCATCTTGGATCTGATCTCACAAACTGTGAAGAAATTAGATCCAAGAGGATGGAAGAATCCTTGACAAATAGCAATCACAATACAGTCTGGTTCGAAATAACCATAGATGCTACTAAACCACCTCAAGAATAGATGTGCTGTGTGCTTTCAGAGGCCAGTTATGGTAGATTGAGGCAGACAGTGAGAGATAAGCAGGGCCACTGGAAAATTGCACCAGCAATTTTTTTGCGGACTCTGCAATTTTCACCATTCTCCTTGAAAACTGACATGTTCCACAATGTCTTGCAATTTTTGAGTTTTTACATTGAATTGTGTAAAAGTATTAACATTTTAATGAAATGCTCAAATATATTGACAGTTTTGCATATAGACTTGGGTTTGACTGAGCAATGCAGTGTAAGGTAGCGGAAGGATTTTATCTGACATCGTTGAATCCTTGTCTTGTTTGGTTTCAAAATCCACTGGCCAAGCATAAATACACCTAAACATTTAGCATTTGGTTTGTGTTGAACCACTCTATCAGAAAACTTTTGTTGCCACAGAGACTGAAAGAGAACATGGGAAAAAGGTGCAAATTGTCCCATTCACCTAAGCAGGGTGCTAACTATGAACCTTTTGTAAGAGGTGGAGCAGGTTGTTCCTTGTGAGCATACTTTTATTCAGACTAGTTTGGATTCAAGCAGCTGAGGATTTTGGAGGCACTGCTGGTTACAAAATTGAATAAGCTAGTGGGTAACAGTGATCCCATGCAAAGCAATCTACAGCCTAGATACTCACATACAAAGACTGCAATAAAAACTTGACTAAAGTTTGAAAACTAGCTTATAAAACATATAAAATGTATGTATCTGATCATTTATCTTAAACAAAATCATTGCAGCCAGAGTAAAACAAAGGAAAATTATAGTGTACCCTGACTACTGTATGATGCAATAAAAATATATTGGTATTTTGTTTATATTTTTAGTACTAGGTAAGGGCCACTAGGCACAAGTGCTTGTATTCAGGGCAACCCAGGAGCACTGGAGAGATTAAGTGACTTGCTCAGAATCACACAGTGTGCAAGTGGAGGTTGGGGAATTAAACCCAGCTCTGCTAGATGTCCCTAGCTCATTCATAGGTTATTACTCTGACCTCTAGGCTATGCTTCCAGCCCCAATAATTTATGTATGTATTTATTTAAGCATTTCACCAGGAAGGCATACTGAGTGGAGATACTGATTGATTCCAGATGTGTCCTGAGGAAGGGGAAAAAGGCAGAATACCGATGCAAGTTTACAGGAATGTGCAAGGGACATACAAGTTTACAGGATTATCAGAGACATAGAACAGTGGCAATAGATTAACAGGGCTCCCAGGAATGAAAGCACCAAGGTAAGCCTTAACAAGTAACTAGAAGTAACAAAGCTATACAACAGAAAATGTGATATTGCTGAGGCACCTATGATAACTGAACCCTAACACTGTGAATAAATTAGATCCTTGAGGGTGGAAGAATCCTTGGCAAATAGCAATCACGATACTGTCTGGTTTGAAATAACCACAGATGCTACTAAAACCACCTCAAGCATAGATTTAATGTTTTAATATGTGATTTCAAAAATAGTGTACAGTACCCACAGTGCAAATTACAAATATTAAACACTTTAACAACATTTTGCTCAAACACAATTATTCGCCACTGTCTCTATTTTCCTTTTACCAAAGTGGGTGAACAGCTGACAGAGCACTGTAAACAGCTATTGATCAGGCTTCATTATTATTCTACATCCAGAAACAGAAACATGTGTTTATTCAGGATTTATTTAATATTGATTTGCTCTGGCTCACTTTATAGGATCAATTTACCACTGTATGAGGCAGATGTTTTTTAAATTTTGGAAGATAGGCAATGCTTATGATAGCTTATCAGTTAGTATTCAATTTAGGAACATAAGCTTTTCTTTATGTTTAAAACATATTCAAGTGGCAGAGTATTCATTGAACAGTTTATACGGACTAATACATGCTGCAGAAAACAGTAAAAGATGTATTGTGATGCCTCCGGGTCTATAGTCGAACTCCCACAATTTCCCTGCAATTTTGCAAAAAGCTCTGCAATTTAGGATAACTTTTTCCACAATTTTCCAGTGGCCCTGGGGTAAGTTAACAAACATCAGAGACAAGCCAGACATGGAGGTAATATGGAAAGATATTAGGATACTGTTCTAGAGGCAACAAGACTCTGCATCAGAACTACAACAAAGGTTTGAAAGACCACTGTGGTTCTCTCATCCAGTAAGAGAGGCAATCAGTGCCAAATGGAATCGTACACATGGTTCAGGCACAAAGGGGACAGAGAATGGGAGGATTACGCCAGAAAAGTAAGAAGGCCAGGAAAATAGTGAGGAGGCCAAGGCAGCAAAAGAGCTGCAAATTGCTCGTGGAGTCAAATCAGGGAGAAAACCTTTTCCACTATATCAGCAAGAAAAGAAAGAAAGGGGAGGAACTGTAAGGTTAAAAGTGGGGGATGAGGCTCTGGAGGACAGTGGACAAAAAGCTGAGGTCCTAAATGAATTATTTTGCTCAGTATTCATGAGAGAGAATCAGGCCAACTGCCAGACAGTGGTATCAGAGCCGAGACCAGAGGGTTCACCACACAGGGTCAGGAAGGGCCTTTCAGACATCAGACTCAACAAGACCCCTGGCCCTGGTGGTTTACACCCTAGAGTGCTCAGGGAGCTAGTAGAAGAGCTGTCAGTGCCTCTTGCACATCTATTCAACAGGTCACTGGAGTCAGTGTAGTCCCAGCCAACTGGAGGGTGGCTGACGTGGTGCCACTGCACAAGAGAGAAGACAGGAAGATACAGGTAACTATAGGCCAGTCAGCTTCACCTCAGTAGTGGATAAACCTATGGAGGTCCTTATCAAGCAAGATCTAGTGGAATATCTCAAAGTAAATCCTCCAGAACTACAAACAACATGAGTTTGTGATGGGCAGGTCATGTCAAGCAAGCTTTATTACATTCTTTGACAAAGTGACCAAGAGTTGGACAGGTGTCGTGCTGTGGACTTGCCTTACTTGACTTCCATAAGGCATTTGACACAGTCCTGCATAGACACCTGTTAAAAAAGTTAGAAGACCTTGGGGTAGCAGAACAGATAGTAAAGTGGGTACATAGTTGACTGAGGAGAGAAAACAAAGGGTGGTAGTAAATGGGGTGAAATCTAATGAGAGGCAGGTCACTAGTGGGGTGCCTCAGGGGTCAGTCCTGGGTCCGGTCCTCTTCAATGTATTCATTAGTGACATCAGTGAGGGCATAAATGGCAACATCCCCAGTCTGCAGATGACACAAAGCTCAATGGAACAGTGGATAGTATGGAGGAGTCAGATAACTGCAGGATGACCTTAAGAAGGTGGAAAGGTGGTCACAATTATGGCAATCACACTTCAATGCTAAGTAGTGTAGGTGATGCACCTGGGTAGAGGACAACCCCAAGGAAGAATACTGGCTAAACAGAGTCCAGCTGAACTCCCTGCTGAGGCATGATCTGGGAGTCATCACTAGGGATGACCTCAAGCAGCAAAGTCAGTGCAATAAGGCTTACAGCAGAGATAGCAAGGTGTTAGGATGCATTGGCAGGGGAATAGACAGCATGGACAGGGAGGGATAGTACCACTTTACAGGTCATTAGTGAGGCCTCATCTGGAGTACTATTTGCAATTCTGGAGGCCTCACCTAAGAAAAGACAATGATAAATTGAAGTGGTCAGAGAAGGGCAACAAAATGATACATTGCCTTTCAGAAAATCACCTATGAAGAGAGTCTTGGGGCTCTGAAATTGTACTCACTAGAGATTAGAAGGGAGAGGGGATATGGTTGAGACCTTGAAGTTTCTTAAAGGCATCAACAAGGTGCCAGAAGCAAAGCTTTTAACAGGAACGTCAATTCTAGCACAAGAGGGCACAAATGGAAATTGAAGGCTGGAGTGTTCAAGAGGGACATCAGGAAAGTATTACTTCTCAGAGGGTGGTGGAACCCTGAAATAGATTACCTCTCAAGGTGGTGGCTGCAAAGTCAGTATCAAGATTTAAGCATGGATGGGACAAGTATTGGGAACAAACACTTGGCACTGGCAAAGGCTAGGCTTGGTGTCTAGGAGGACAGAACATCAGTACACTATAGGTCCCGGATACCTCACATGTGCAGACTCGATGGACCACAGGTCCCCTTCTGCCATCATCTTCTATGTTTCTATGTTTCTAATACAGCAAAGGCAATCAGAGAAGATGGAGCACTATAAAGAATCCAGGACTACAAGCAGAAGGTGTGCAAAATAGACCAAAAGAAGTAAATATAAGTATCAGTGATTGGCTTTATTGTGAATGTATGAAACAGACAGACTGACAAAAAGCCTCAGTGCTTCAAACTCCTGTGTTTTTTTGTTTGTTTTGCCAGGAAAGGGCAACCTAGGTGCTTATGCTGACATAAATAGAGTATAGTATATCTTTTTTAACCTTGTTTTATTATTTTTCATCAGTCATATGACCATAAAAACACATATGGCAAACAGACCAGATAAATTTTACATTTCTGAGGCCAAAGGCCCATATTCAAAGGACCATCATATGCATTCACCATATTAAGATACATCACTGGGGGATTAGCTTATACAAAATTCTAAACATGTTCAAGATTTGTCTTAACTAAGCCCACAGTATCATGTCAAATGTCCATCATGTAACGATTGTCCAGCAATTTCAATCTAAAGAACCATATCCCATTTATATGGGTTTATTGTGACCATGCTTCCATCTTAATTTGGAAAAGAAATTTCAAGAAGGTCATGCAGCTGGAAATAAAAAAAAAATACAATAGTTAAATACCAAAACTTTAGGTTTAAATCCAGGGCAACTGTGGGGGAATAAAACAGGATTAAGGCCATATTTTAAACTGCTCAAATTCAATCACAGCTTTTCAATAAAGAAAGAAAGAAATTCTCAAGGTGTTTTAGTCCCATCAGCGTCTCATATCCCGAAGTGCCCATAATCAATACTTTGGATTTAAACATTCTCCGTAATGAAGTGTCCCACTTTAATAACCCTCAGTCCAGACAGATTTATAATTCAGCATAGCGTCTTTAGGTAAGAGCCATCCAAAATCAAAGGGTAATTGGAATCTCTTCAGGTGTCTCCTAGTTCCTCGTTGTCAGAGTGTCCACCCCAGACATTTATCTCTCACCTCAGCCCTATGCTTATCAGCCCACTTATCTACTCCTCGACTGGATCAGAAGATATACATCTTACCCTTGAGGAGTAATTTGAGTCTATGTCTATAAATGCCATAGCTGCTACAGTGAAATCAATCCAAATTATCTATCTATCTATCTATCTATCTATCTATCTATCTATCTATCTATCTATTTTTCTACCTACACACACACAATATATATATATATTATACACACACGCACTGGATTCCTGATGTATGAACATGCCTGGGACAAGCAGAATTTGAAGATTAAAACCAGAATGCCATAGAAATGAATGGGTGCATATTGAAATCAATGAGGACCCATTTACAAACATACTCGCATGCTCACAAATACATCTAAGCCATCCTAAATGCTATTAAATGTTATTTTAAGCCATATGAGAAGTGACAGCCTTTACCATATACGTACTTTCTTTTTGTTAAACTGAACACTCACTGATGCTGACCCACTTCCACTGCAGTAAGCAAGAGTGAATGTGACTTTCAGTGAGTAGTATGAATTTTAAAGTCAGATCCTTTGCCATTAGTCCATCAACGCTGTAAGTTAGTCAGAACTGAAACCTAACAGCAATCACTATCGCTATGGTGTGGAGGAGACAGGTTTAACTGGAATCTGGCATTTGTCAAGTAATTAGTGGATTTACATGGGACAATCTAGTGGCTGCAAGGAATGGCAACTTAATGCAAGTGTCAAAGAGGTGACAAAATCTTCTGGAGACCTGCTGGGAGCATGTCAAGATGAAAATAAATATGCATATACAGTAACTGAAAACTGTGAGCATACAAACAAAATAATTAACATTGCTGGAATAGGGCAAGAATCAGGACTTAAGTTTTTGTACATATATCTGGAATGTGCACACATCCAAATTGCATACAAGTGGAATCCACTGTGTGTGTGTGTGTATATATATATATATATATATATATATATAAAATATTTCTATGGCAGAACTGTAAAAAAAACAGCACATTTCAAGATGAGATGTAAATTAAGAGAAATCTAAGGAACCTGAAAAGACAAGAAGATATAATGTATTAGGTGACATGAAGAACATCGATGAAAGATGAGGAGAGGAGGAAAGAGGGAAAGAATGGGAATTAGGTAAATAAAACAACTCAGAGGATTAAATAAGGGCAAATGAAGGAAAAGAGCAGAAAAAGGAGGGAGTGGTGGGGTAACTAGAAAAAACAAACAATGGCATTTATAAGAAAGAAAGAATGTCCCAATATCATTTAATCCAGAGAGCAGAAGCGCACCAAATGTAGTATAAGTCTACTCACATTGTTGCAATATTCTGCAATGATTGCCCCTCTAGGGCTAGATTGAGCATGATCAATGCCCATAAATTTGAATGTATCAGTCAAAGCACCATGATGGGTATACAAATGGCTACCAACAGGAGTGACACATTGCCCATTAAGAAAGGAACAAATGTGTTATTGTACTCTCTCTCTCTCTTTTAGGGGACAAATTGCCTGACATACATAAAGAGGACAGTCACACCATAATGCATATGCAACAAATAAGTGTACAACAAGTAACCAAATTAGTGTACATTATACTAGGAGTCATTAGTGGGACTAGTAAAGTTGTTACTTTGAACCATGAATTTATAGATATTACAATTTCTACATCTGTGTGACTCAATGGGAGTGGTAGGAAAACTAGGCCTTGGTATTTTGCTAGGAACAAAGTGACTTCTAAATAATGTATCTCTGATGCTAGTTGCTTTGCTATAAACTATTGGAACTATTCCTATATTTAGAGGAATTCTATAGGAAAACAACTAGCATCAAAGATACAGTGGTTAAAAGTCACTTTGTTCTTAGTAAAATATCTCAGGGCCTAGTTTTCTGACCACTCCCATTGGCTCACGAGATGTGAAATTGCAATACCTGTAAATTCATGGTTCAAGGTAGCAACTTTATTAGTCCCACCGATGGCTCTCTCAGTATAATGTGCATCAATTTATTACTTGTCAGACACCATTTATTGTGTACACATTATGGTGTGACTATCCTCTCTATAAATAGGTCAGACAACTCATCCCATAAAAGAGAGAATACAGGAACATGTTCATTCCATTCTTAATGGGCAATGTGACACCTGTTGGTAGCCATTGGTGCACCCATCATGGTGCTCAGACTGATACATTCAAATTTATGGCATTGATCATGTATGATCGAGTCCTGGGGCAATTGTTTCAGAATTTTACTACAATGTGAGAGTAGACTTATATTCACATTAGGTGCTCTCCTATCCTATGGATTAAATGATGCATAGGGCATTCTTCCTTTCATATAAATGTAATTATTTTTCTAGTTACCCCACTCTCCCTTCCTCCCCTTTCCTTCATCTGCCCATATCTAATTCTACAAGTTGTTTTATTTAACTAATTTCCTTCCCCATCTTTAATTTTTGTTCTTTATTTCATCTAATATATTTTCTCTTTTATAATTTTGGGTTTCTTGGATTTCTCCAAATTTGAATTTTGAATTCTTCTGCTTACAGTTCTGATATAGAATATGATATATATATATACAGTATATATATATATATATATATATATATGTATTTATGTATATTGGATTCATTTCAGCATAGCCACTATGGCATTTATATAAATACATTTGGTGGCCTTTTGATTAATTTGAACTTCAGCTTTGTTATTTAATATATTTTAGGATATTTAGTCATTTATTTTCCTTATCTAACATTCTAGCACTCTTATGGCACTTGCTTGTTTGTAGTGCTCTGCCAAGGAGAGTCACATGATGCACTCAGAGTGAGAAGCAGCGTCCTTCTGCGCTCCATGATAAGAAAATCTAAAAATGTGGCAAAAACATCTAAAAGCAGGAAAGACTCAACTATTCTGAATTATTTCATTAAAGAAGCAACAATACAAATGAAATCTGATGAAACAACAAATAAGTCACGTCAGAGAATCAACAAATGAAAGTCAACTCACAGCAGCAGAGCCAGCAACTTGTCCCAGCAGATTCCAATCATCCAAAGCAGGACTCCCACTCAAATCACTACACTGCACTGTGCCTATGGAGATTTTAGCAGACAAACTGGACCAATTTTTCAGAGTTTGCCTCAGTAAAGCTAAGCATTGGTGAACTAGCTACAGACTTTGGAAACAGTGAAACCTGTGTTTGAATTGATGACTATGTGGAATATAGATGCTGAAATGAGAATAAGCTCAATTGAGGACAATCAACAGAAACAGTCTAAGGAAATAATGGAACTCCGATGCGAAAATGGCAAAACTTGAAAACAGAATAGAGGAACAAGTAGACCAGGAGAGAAGCAACAACTAATACTTGCTGCAATACCTGAGTAAGTGGAAGAAAAAGACATTATGGCATTCATGCAAAAACTGCTTCAGGAGGTAGCCAAATATGGAGCCACCCGCCTAATAGAGAATGCACCACTCACAGAGACCAAGACCCCAACAAGGTGAAATATCAAGGGCAATCATACTTCACTGTTTAAACTTTCAAGACAAACTGCACATAATGACCAAGGCTCAAAAAAGGTCCCTTAAGCTGGAACAGCAAGAGGTTCCACATTTTCAACAGTGATGTAAGCCCAGATTCAAGACACATAAAAGGCATAACAAGGTATTAAAAGAGCAAGTACCCTTTTGCATGATGTACCCTGCCAGACTAGTGATAACCACCTCGTCTGGATCATAAGAATTCCCAAATGCTGAAAAGCCCATTGAGGGCTCCCAAAATTCCTACTGCATGTCTTCTCCCACTTCCAACACAGACCACTGCTTCATCATACAAGAAATAAACAACTCCTGTGACTGTCAACTCATAATCTGCTATTCCCACTAACACTTACCTCTCCCTCTGTTTCACACCCTGCCCCTCCCCCACCCTGGCACTAGCATTTTTCTAAGTTCTGACAAAGCCGATGGCTGCTCCTCTCTCCTGTCTCCTGACTTTGTACCCTCCTTGTCTGTATCTCAAAACATTGAGTTTATTTAAGAATCCCATGCTTGCATTGTTTATATAATGCTCTGTGCTGTTACCTTCCTCCCCAAATGTATGTATTCAACTGCTTGGTTTCTGCCAATTGCATTACTTTCACGTTTGTATTTGTTTCCCCAATTGACATGAAAACTTTGTAAAGAGCCTTGGCTCAAAGGTACTTGTAATCCTAGAATAAAATAAATAAATAAAATAAATAAACTCAAATTAATGGGTGAGCATATCCCTTCTCCTTTATCTTTTAGTTAAATATGCTAATACACATGTGGACTTATTATACTGAGCTGCTTCTACTGAGAAGGCACATGAACTCCTTACTCCTAAAATACTACCCTCCAATCTGACTACCAATTCAGCAATAATTTATAATGTGATTATTCTGACTTTTGGGGTTCTGGATAGTAGTCTTTTAGTGCTATCTGATAAACCTATTAATTTGCAAGGGTTAACACCCACCCAAATCTCTGTCTTCTCTGTCCTTCTTCTCAAAAGGCTGACCCTTACCACCATGACCATTTTGCAAAGATCACTGCTACCTAAGGCAGTTATTAACAGCGGCGATCACTAAAGAGACTCATTGCATTTCCCCACATGCCCCACCTCCGACTGCACAAAGGGCATAACTTTGGACTTACAAACTGCACACAAGGACACTGCTCAATCTAACGTGTATTGTAAGCACCGATTTGATAAAGACGCTTACAGAGAGAAATAAACCAAAGAGACTCATGATTATAATAGATGCATAAACACTTCTCATTTTTAAACTGGCATCTGCAATGGAACCCGCAATGGACAAATACAGAAATAAGGTCCATTGAGTGAGAAATAAATTTAAGGGACTGCAAACTGAGCTACAGCAGCCCTGTGACTGCTTATACAATACCAATCTTGAGCAGCCTTAAATAATACCCAAGCAAACAAAACAAATTTGCGGAGCCTCAAAAGCACTGACCCCTTGAAGAAGGCCAGACTTTGGTATCAGAACCTCCTATGCACTGCGCCTCACTCCAACTCAACACAACCAGCTACAGAATATACAAGGCATGCGGGATGGCAATAAAACAGAAGATAACAGCCCTCCCCAAATAACCTAATCTGCACAACTGCATTGCATACATAATGGATAAAACAAATATATAGAAAACCACCCTGCCTACCTATAGACAACAACTGCAGTAGCATCTATCAGTGCCACATGATAGACCTGCACTGTGGCACTCTTCTGTCACAGAATCCAATGTGAATACAGCCACAGACACTGCAAGGTACAAGATCCGCCCCCACCTCACCCCTCCCACTCATTCTTTCCTAAAACTTAACATCTGGACTTCATGTACAAATGACATGAGGGGTCCTGCCCCATTCACTAAAAGTATCATAATGCAATGGGAAAGACCACCTCATGTACTGCAAATGCATAGGCTGACTGAACGTTCTTGCTTCCCTCCACCTAAATGGTTTCCAACCTTGACTATGGACACTGACTAGAGTGCACCAACAGAGAACAATATCATCAGTGGTCCTCACTGCAGGCATCAGAGCTCCCCATTTTGGCGTGGGATGGAGTTCCCTGTACCACAAGAGACCAGTGCTTTGCTCACCCAAGAATGAAGGCAACACGACTACAGCACACAGAGGAGAGCCATAGATGGAGCACACTGTTGCAATGCATAGCTAAACTGTCCACTCCAAAATGTCACTCTCTCTCTGACACATGAATAAATTAGCAGGCGCTATATTAGTGCAAGTGTTGCTAGAATCAGGCATTGACAAGCCTTCAAACTGGACTACTGCACACAGCCTGATGCCAGGTAACATACAAAGTACCTGGAAATTACTTCCTGTCAGCTGTGTTATTACTCAGTTTCACCTCACGCAGGATGGCTATGCACATCATTCATCCACCATATTTAATAACTGGCTCAGATACAGTGGCTATCTACTTATAGGAGCAGGCAGCAGTAAGACTCTGAGTAGAGGATAATACAAGTGTGCAATGGGTCCTGTCATTTGTGAGGACCCAGACAGTCTGCAGCTCCACTTTGTATTACCAGACAGTGCACCTAGTGAGCTCTCCAACTATCGAGTACTGTTTATAGCAATTAATTGGCCTCCACATGTCCAAGTATAATGTTTACTTATGGCAAAATAATCTGTTTTTTCATATCTATGAAGTTTTGTTAAAAGGGATGTCTGAATATTGGAAACATAAGGGTATGTCTAAGGCTAAGACTCCAGAATGCCTATACTTGTGCTTGAATTGCTGTTTGGTGATGTTTAACTAATTGGAAGGCATATGAAAAGAGACTACATCCAAAGAGACACCCCACAGTTAAGTCATTTTGGGTTATATTATACGGCAAATGGCCCAAATCCCACAATTCTGGTTCAGTTGATTGACTGGAGCTTTGAATACCTATTATATTAAGGCACTGCTTACATAATAAACCCATGAGACTTTGGGAGGATGTCTGTTACTTAATATTAAAAATCCCCACCTCCTCGAAGGAGTGGCCTCTCGAGGAGGGAAGAGAGACCATACCTAAAGTGAATTGGAACAGCTCTGCCAAGTAAGACACTGCAATCTAGGACCCTGCAAAACTGAGGGACCCTTGTGAATAAGATCCTTAACCACAGGGTCTCCTCCCTCCAGGATCATCCCAACATCTAAATACACTTGCTCTTAGCGGTGGGAATTCTACTCTAGGGACGGGGAACTGGGATATTATGAACCACCATGGATTGACTGCCACTCTTTAAGCAGTTGGAAAGTGGTACACTCCTTATTGAATCAAGATATTGAACAGTACAATATGTAACCCTGTCTATGGCCACATACTACTTAATCTAAACAACCAATATTAAGACTAAATGTAAAAGATTTCTTGTTTGTTATTTGTTTCTTTCACTTTATAACATTTTAAGATACAGTATCTTACTTAAAGTAAATACGCTCTATGCAACAGTCAGAGAATAATTTAAAGTTACGGTTTATACTATAGGATAAAGACATGTAACATTTTAATGATCTCTGGCAGGACACAACTGCCCTAATCAGGACTGCCCTGTGGCAATTGAGGACAGAATATGACTCTCACCGCTATGTAAGGATAACATGTCTAGCAAATATAGAGAGTTCCCAAAGAAAATTGGGTGGTTTCTTGAATAAACAAGTATAGAGTTAGATCATGGTCAGATGGTTGTAGCATGAGAGCCCCACAAGGACCCATTGTATTGGAGGCCCACCCTTGCCTTCCCACACTCCAGCCTATATACGGTGGGGGTGGTTGGCTTCAGTGAGCCCCACCTGTATAGCTTACTGTTTATATGTAGTATATCAGTTTATGTTGTGTTTAGTGCTAGTTTTACTGTCTGTTGTAGCAACTGTTTGTATACTGCCAGGATGTTTGTGCTTCTAGGTCAGCCACAATCCCCTTGTTGGTACAAATGAATGCTAAGATTGGTCTCACTGTTGGCAGAAGATACAGTAGTAAGAACAGTGCCTACCATGTTGGGCTCAGTAAAGACCCACAAAAAATGTAATGGATAGCCTAATACTCTCGGTTTCAACCCCATGACTATCTACCACCTCTACCTCCAACAACACCCATGAAATGGCTAAACTCTGATACAGTTTAGTCACGGAAAATGTTAAAGGAGCTCAATCAAAAGAGAAAATATTTCAAATTCTAAGACATCTTAAATGGACTGGTGCTAATATTGCCTTCCTTCAAAGACTCATACAACACCGCCCAAGCCAATCTATGGCATAGAAAGTGGGTAGGCCAGGTGTATGCAGCTGGTGTGGCAATGAAGAAGCAGGAACAGTGATATTAATACACTGCAACACCCAATTCCAGTTCATTAGCCAATGCCCAGACCCTAATGGGAGATTCCTCATATTGCATGGGACCCTAGACAGAACAGAGCTCATATTGGCATCTATAGAGCCAAACAAAGAGGAACCTCAGGTGTTTACCTCCTTCTTAGTGGAGATTTCCAAATACCAGTCCTGCCAACAATACTGGAAGGAGATTGGAACACAGTACAGAACACTACCCTGGATAGAACCACATTGCAAAAAAATGACTCACCAAACCAAACTGCCATGAGACAACTCCAGGGCTCACTAGGACTAATCAAGCCCGAAGAATCCTCCACCCTGGTGGCAAAAACTATACTTTCATATCCACGGTACATAACTCAGCCTTCCACCTGGATAACTTCTTAACCAGCACTAATACTTTCACTGATACAGTAGAATGCAAGATTCTCACCAAAGTTATATTGATCACACCCTGTTCTCTTTTCCTTTTTTTTCTTTTTTGAAAATATTTTATTGTTTTATGCTATTTTCAGAAAGAAAAAATTATCTAAACATGCATCTGGTGAGCTAATTGCTCAGGAAATCATGTGAGGATCAGATACAAGGTTCACTTCAAAAAGTAAGCAGTCAGTACACAGAAGCAATCACAACATAATATATAGAGGTTCCATATAACATTTAAATGAAGAGGGTATTGGGCCCTTCTCCTACTATACAGTATCACAGAGGGATAATATCTTTACAGTTGTACTCACCAAGAGGAATTCACCCCATCAGTCATTGCAGGACATAAGCACACCGGTAGGCTTCTTCTTAAATTCAAACCAATTCCTCTTCATGACTTCGGAGAGGAACCGAGTTCTGTGTGTATATGTTCAGCAAGTTCTGAAGTACCTGAAACAAAAGCAAATACTCCCAAAGCATCTATTGGATAGCTGTGATATCTTATATCAGGTTAAGCTGCTTAGAGATGCCTGTACAGTGTGACCAGAATCTATATATATATATATTTTGAATTCTCTAGGAAAAATATACCCTTTGTTGTAGCAAAACATTGTAACCTATAGCCCTATCTGCCTGAGCAGTAAACAAGTTCTAAAAATTAGTTGCTCTGGTTGTACAGCATAATCATGGTTCCCTGTCAGGGGCTGTTGCCAGCTTCTTAAAGTATCCCTGC
This sequence comes from Neoceratodus forsteri, assembly GCA_016271365.2. Classification (NCBI taxonomy): domain Eukaryota; kingdom Metazoa; phylum Chordata; order Ceratodontiformes; family Ceratodontidae; genus Neoceratodus; species Neoceratodus forsteri. The sequence continues at coordinate 286,267,305 of CM028135.1, read as the reverse complement.
TACTAAGCAGGTCAGTATAAGCCCTCATCCTATGCCTACCTGGGAACTTACATAGCTCAGATACGGGCCCAGCACTGTCTGAATTTGGAGAGTTGGTAATTTTAAGATGCTAGAGTCCATCCAGTTTGGCAAGGGTTGAAAGAGAGGCTAGAATTTCTGCTACTGGGGAAAATAGTGGTTCTCCATTTAGAAAGCAGAGCCTCTTTACTTGGAGGGTCAGGAGGGCTAGCCATCTGAGTTTGTGGGGGATAGTCTTGGAAGGTCTACTACCTCCAAGATGAAAAAAGAGGACTGAGAAAGAGCTGCTGCTTCAGCACTGTGGATGCAACATTCTTAGCCTCTACCCAGAGTTCCTGAATTTGAGGACATAGCCATTGAATATGTATTATATCCCCTCCTGGACCTTGACATCTCCAACAGATGTCCAAGTCCAATAGTTTTCTTTGGCTAAAACCACCAGAGTGTTATACCAGGAATGAGAAATATTATTCTGGATTAATCTAGACCTGGCATCTCTGAACCAGGTGTAAGAGTCTCTCAGGCCTGCTCCCAGGCTTCAGTAGAAATAGGGTGGCTGAGCATTTTTTCCCATTTGTGTTTTGCTCCCTCCGACTGGGAAGGAAGTGCATCTCTAAGTAAAGGCATAAATACGCCTGCAAAACCCTTGAGTTGTTGTATCCAAACGTGTAGGGGTGATGATTTGCTTAGCATTTGTAAAGACTCCAGAACATGGCGTAGTGCATCCTGGGTTGGAGGTATCTCCAGAATTCTGACTGGGGAATGCCTGATGTCTGCTGAAGAAAGTGGAATGTGTGGAGAGCCCTAGAGCTCTCATTAATGATATCCCCAAGTCTGTGGATACCCAAAGCTGGCCAGCGCCCCAACAGACACATTGTCCTCCTATAGTAATCAGGGGTTTTGCCAAAGTGGGATAAAAGCAAGTGGAAGGGGTTTATCTTCATCTTTGCATGTGTGGTGAGCCAATTAGTTGTGGACACTTCCACTGTCAGTGAGGTAGGCCCATGGGGAGGCTTAGAAGGGAATTTATCTTGGGTGGACTGGTAGAGTAAAGGAGTGAGGATGGGTGTATTGTCCCCATGATATCTAATTCAATTTGGATCCATTGTGGAGCAAGCAGCCTAACAGGGGACATCCACTTAACCGTTTGGGCTAGGAGAAAAACTCGATGATGGCCTTCAATCCAGGGGAGGTTCCAGTCCCCTGTTTCCAATGGGCCCTGAGCTTGTTACAACTGAATCTGGCTTAGCTCCTTCCCAAAGAAAATCCCTGAATAGTTTGTCTATGGCTGGAACCACTGTTTGGGTATGGGGATGGGAATGTGCATCAATAAACAGAAAAGTTTGGGAGCTGTAACTATTTTTATTTCAGCAATTCTCCCAGCCAAAGTGAGCCTGAGGAGTTTCCATCTTTCAAATTCTGTCTTAATAGTGGAAAGGAGGGGTTGTATGTTTGCCTGCCAGAGGTTGTCAAGTGTCGGGGTGAGGAAGATTCCCAGAAAAGTAATTCCTTTAGGATCCCAAAGAAGATGGGCTGCTTCTGCCATCTGTTGAACACAGTGGTTGTTCAGCAGCAGTTCAATCTTAATGTGGTTCAATTTGAGACCTGAATATTTAGAGAAGGTATTTAAAAGGAGAAGCAAAGAGATATGGAACTTTGGACATTAGCCAAGGGAGGAGGAGATCGTCAGCATACATACTGTAAGGTAGTATAACTGGAGGTCCCCACCGATATGCCTATAATATCTGGATGGTTTATTAGGCTATGGCTAATGGCTTGATCGCCAGTACAAACAGAAGGAGAGACAGGGACATCCTTGTCGTGTCCCTCTTTCCAACAAAATGGGGAGAGAGGTAGAGTTTGTGCTAACTCTAGCTGAGAGGTATATATAGCTTGTATCCTTGCAAGGAAACTGCCATTCATTTCCAGGTGAGTAAGGACTTGATACAAATAGGCCCATTCTATAGAATCAAATGCCTTCTCAAAGTCCACTGTAATGGCCGCAGCTGGTGTAGGGAGGGGTCTGGCCAAGTGGATCAAGTTGATAGGGTTCTCAAGTGATCTGCACTGTGATGACCAGGAATAAACCCCACTTGAGACAGGTGTATAAAATTAGGAAGCAAGGGCTCAGCCTTGAGGCCAAAATTTTGGCATACAGCTTACTGTCCAAGTTAATAAGGGAGGTTGGATGATAATTGCCGGATGTGTGGGGTCTTTTCCCTTTTGGGGATAACTACAATAGTAACTTCCCTCATAGAGGGAGGAAGGGTACCCGTGATTTTGACTTCTCAGAACACCTCTGTAGAAGCGGAGTAAGCGTGGGGTGAGTGCCTCAAAAAATCGGCAGTGTATTTGTCATTACCTGGTGATTTCCCAACTTCAGCTCTCAGATAGCTAAGCTCACCTCTGCACTAGAGATAGGGAGGTCCAGTATTTTAGCTTGTTGTGGTGTCAGTTTGGGCAGTGGGAGAGTATCAAGAAAAGCCTGAGTTTCTTATTGGTCTCTAAATGTGTAGAGGTGTATAGGGCTCTGTAAAGGAGGCCATAGTCGCATGATCTTCTCCGTGGTGGTATCTAATCCCCTTGGTCATCCCACAGAGCTGCAATATGTTTGCTGGCTTGCTGTTTCCACAATTGATATGCCATTACCTTGCCACCCTTATCCCCCCTCCCAAAAGGTATGTCTGAGGTGCAGCATGGCTATTTCTGCCTTCCTGTTAAGAAGCTGGTTTATTTCAAATCTTAAGGCCAGAATGGTTCGACCCATAGCAGACTTAGGGAGGGAGGGCATATCCTTGAAGACCACTTCAGCATCATTCAATTTCTGTTCAAGAACAGCTAAATGTTGTTCTCTCTCCTCCATTTGTTTGCAACATACCCCATAATGCTACCTCTCATAGTAACCTTAAACACCTCCCAAGTGTTACTCGCCGTTGTGTCAGAGGTGGGATTTTCAGCTAGAAACAAGGATCCTTCTTTTTGTGCCCAGAGGATGAACTCTGGATCTCTAATTAAAGAGAGGGTCTAGTCGCCATTGACGAGGTGGGGGATACAGGGTCCCATTGCAGAAGGAGGGAGACTAGTGCATGATGTGAAATGACCCTTGGAAGGATATCCATGTCCAGAACTTTTGTCATAATGTGGGATGAGCCAAGCCAGAAGTCTAATCTGCTATGTAAAGCATTTGGCTCTGAATGGAAAGTGTAGTCTCTGGTCCTGGGGTGGAAAACCCTCCAAATGTCAGTCAGGCCTTGATCCTCGATTAGTTGATGCACCTTTCCCACTCCTAAGGTGAGACTCTGTACCCCTATCATTCCTATCCATAGAGGGAACAGCATCAAGTTAAAATCCCCACCTATAAGGAGAAGGCAGTCTCGGGAGTAGATTCTAGAGTATCACCTCAGTGAGGTGAAAAATTGGGGTTATCTTTGTTGGGGTCATAAAGATTACAAACAGTGATCAACCCTGAGGGGTGGAGAAGGTTGCAATTACCCATCTACCATCTGGACTAGAAAGGGTTTGAGTAAGAGACCATGGCAAGGATTTATGCAAGAGAATAAGAGCCCCCACTTCCTAGAGGCTGCATTTGGCGTACTTGCTGGCCCACCCAGTCTTTGGACATGTATTTGTGGTCCTCTCCTGACAATTAAGTTTCCTGAAGAAAGGCTACCTTGAGTGTAACCGCTTGAAATGGGCCAGAACCATTTACGTTTTATAGGAGAATTTAACCCCTAACATTCCAGGTATGAAATATCATGTCAGACATGGTAACCTGTAACAGAGATATGGATAGGAGTAATTTAATGTCCTCAGGTATATGCACTAATAAAGCTTGAAAGTTGATACAGGAGTCTGACCTAACTATCTAAAGAGAAGCATGCCTGCAATGAAATTTCACCTCAGAAGGAGTCAAAGGGGTTTTGATGGCAGGTTAATGAATTCTGTGTCAGTAGAATGTTATAGATTACTTCTAATGTCTTACAGTATAATAAAGCCAGTACCTATATGTTACACTGTGAACCTGGAATTAGCTACCAGAACTGTACAATCTCAACTACAACTTCAAATCACACACAAGTTTAGAATGCAGGAAGAACTAACGGCTGGGTCCCCAGCCAATGGTATGCCTTGATGTGCCTGCGAGGCATGGAAAAGCAAAGAGAAATAAAAATGCAAAAGGTTGACTAGAAGGAGATTATCAACCAGCCACCAACCAGCGCTTTGTAGGACAGACTGTCTGTAATCTGGAGGAAAACACAATTTGCAAAGTGTGTCAATCCAGAGCCGTTGGCATAAGAGAGTCCAGTAGGCCCCGAGTAAGGGATGGAAGGGTTCATAGGAAGTGGTAGGCTACAAACCCGAGAGAGGTAGTATATAAGACCTATGGAAAATAAAAATGAAGGGACAGAGGATTTTGAAATCCTTAGAGTTATCTACCTCTTCTCATGATTCCATTCCATCCCAGTTATTTGGGGGTGAAAGGGTTCATTTAAGGATATTTATAGCAGAGGAAAACACCATCGCAGTTTAGGTAAAGACCTCAATAACATGTTAACAATATAACCTCTCAAAATGAGCCTAAAGCTGCAATTAAACTCAACATTTAAACATTTCAACAATCCTCTCTTAGACCGTGTACCAAGGTAGGTGTCTCCTGGGGAGGAACTCCATGGCCCGGCCATTTGTATGCTATACTGAGGCCTAACAAAGAAGAGGCCTAGTCAATGCTTCCCCTATGACAACGGGGCTCGGAGTACTTTACACTGGTCAGTTGTTAGACCATAAATCTTCCCTCCTCCCTCCTTTTACTCCCTGAGACACAAAACCATTAGTACTTATCTACTGGAGAAGCCCATTCGGCCTGGGCAGTTTTGCTGAAGTAAGCGGCTCTGCAGTAGTTGCTTTAGGATCTGCCAGAGTGAGGAATCATAAGCACTAATGCCTGTACCAGTAAGCGGGTGTATGGCTTCCACAATTGTAGACCAGTAGTCCAGCTGATCCTGGTTCCTTCTCCAAATTCTCTGCAGACCTGGTCTGGTGAGTGTCCATGTCTTCTCAGTTGAAACTGTCTGCATGGTTCCCCAGAACAGAGTATCGGTTTTGAGAGAAATAAGGACTAACATTGAATCCCTCCATTGTCAGCATCCTCCAAATTATGAGCGTCAGCATTAGGAGACCTCCTCTGGTCCTGTGGATGTTCCTGTTTAGAGTGCGGGGATTTTGGGGGCCTCTTCCTCACCTTCAGTGAGCGAGCATCCAAGGGTGACTAGGCAAAGAGCACAATGTCTCTAATATCTTCTTTGGATCACCCTACTGGTGTGAAGCGTGATCTGATCCAGTCCTGTAAACCAATATTGTAGTTGGGTCATTTTTGGATGGCCAGGTTGCCCTAATAAAAGCCATGGCCATGTCCAGAGTTGCCAGCTGGTGTGTTATGCCATTGACAGAGAGTTGCAGGATGGCCAGATATCGTAACATAAAGGGAATCTTTAAAAGACGTAGTCTCCGGCGCACTTCTGCAGAGACTTTTTGCTTAGCCACTAAATCACTGGAATAGTCTTGAAAGATCATGATTTTGTGATCTCTCCATTTTAAATTGCCCAATTCTCTAGCCCTGGCCTGGATGGCTTCTTTCTCTGCAAATTCAAGATACGGGCAGTTATTGGCCTGGATCTGTCACCCTGGGTGGGTTTGCCTGAGGATCGATGTGCCCTTTCAATCGTGATTTTGGTTGAGGGTGGGAGCTGAAGTATTTCTGGTAGCACTTGTAAAAGGTTAGAGTTTTACCTCCCTCGCAGCCTTCAGGAAATCCTAGGAGCTGCAGGTTGTTGCAGCAGCTCCTATTCTCTAGGTAATCAAGCTTGTCTTGTAAATGTCGGATTTGTGCTGTCTGTTCTCGCATTGTTGTGCAGTGCCCTTGAAGGATTTCATCCTGTGCGAGAACTTTCTCTCCATTTTTTCAACTCTGATGTCCAATTGTTGGATGGAAACCGTAGAGGTGTAGGAGGCTAAGGTAAGTGCATCGATGCTATGAATGACTGAGGCAAACATCTCTCTAATGGAGGGTTCTTCCATCTCCTTCACAGCGGATGCCATGAGGCCAGGTAGATTGAGGTCGAATAGCAGTAAGTGATGAAATCTCGGCAATACTGCATCAGTCAGTCCTGGATTTAAACAAGAGATAGAGAAACACTTCTGATTGTCTGGTATTGTATTATTTTCCTTGAGAGTTGACTGTTCACTGGAAACATCGGGTACTAAGCTCTAGAGTTGTGGAGAAAAATATTTAAGTAGCCATATTGTTCAGTGGTTGGCCACACCTCCTCTTTTCCTTTTCACCTTCAATCTCCATGATAAAGGTAAAATATGGTGAATCAACAACCACCTTCTCAAAGAACCTGTAATCCTAGAAGAAAATTAAACTTAATGCAGAAAATGTTTTTAAAGAAAACATAGGCACGGTAGCAGACTATAACCATGTTTGGGAAGCCTTTAAGTGTACCCTTAGGGGAATTAATTTGGTTGGCTACCACAAGAAGAAGGAGGAGAAAATGAGGCTACTTCTTTGCTCCAGGAAATCAGGAACAAGGAACATAGCCCTCCCAGATCATGACTGGCTCCTCCTCAACTCCCTCAAAGCAAAATATGAAGAGCTAATCAGGGAAGAAGAAGAAGCCATGATTTTACAAGAGAAAACTACGTACAGTATGTTGATCAGGAGGAAAAACAGTCAAATTACTAGCCCTCAGAATAGAAAACAGGAATCCCTCACAACTATCGAAGGCATCTGAACATCACACAATGCTAACTTACTCACAGTCCCCAGAGACATGGCTGCCACCTTCACCAATTATTTCCAGACCCTTTACACAATGGGCCCACCACACCAGCAGGTACAATTATACAACCCCTGTAGGTTAAAGACTTACCAAAACTCCCCAGAATCAGTAGCCAGGTTAGAAGCCATTATTACCCCAGAGAAGGTTGAAAGGACATTGCTGACCGCCCCTTAAAAAGGCCCCAGGCAGCAACGGTTTCTTTACCAACCACAAACCATATAAAACTACAAACAGGTATCTGCCTCTATCTCTGAAATCAAACAAAGGGCAGAGGACACTGCAGAGAAGGACACTGCAGCACAGGATCTAGCACAAAAACTCACTGAAAACAGAAACCAAAACAAGAAAAACAAGAGAAATCCAAAAACTTCTGATCATAGGAGACTCCATGGTTTGGGAGTTGATACCTATTTCAGCCAGGTAATGGTCAGATGTCTCCCAGGTGCATCAGCATGGAGAGACACTGACCACATTGCTAAAATTGTTCAGGATGCAGGAGAAAACTTTGCCATCCTGGTACACTGAGAACTAATGATCTTGCCAGCCAGTCAGTTGTGGAGACCAAGGAACATCTGACCAGGCTGGGTGACAAACTATCATCCATGTTATCTGGCATCTCCTTCTCTGAGATTCTGCCAGTCTGGGAGAGGGTCAGATGGACAGAAGGTCAAGGAAGGAAGGTAAGGAACCTAAACATGTGGTTCAAGGGCTGGTGCCAGGAAAAGAAACAAATTTGTAGGAACTGGCAACAGTTTTGGAGCGAAAGTTCTTTAAATTTGATGGACTGCATCTGACTAAGGAGGACTCTATGCATTGGGACAGAAGTTTGATGTCTTTGCAGAATATGTAAACTAGCAAATGGGAGAGATGCAGCACCCCATATGTCGAATGGGAAGAACACCCTCCCCCTCAGCTAGTGGTCAAACAGTAGTTCAGCATGTTTGCAATTCATTTGTATCACCAGGCAAGAAACAGGTCCAGCTCCCCATATGATGCACAGGGAAATGCCAGACCTCACCCAACAACTAACACACCAAAATCTGGCCAATGGAAAATCATAATACAAATGCTTGCAGTCTGGGAAACAAGATCCCAGACCTGCAGGCAATAATGACAGAGGCTAAACTGGACATAGTAGCAATTAACGAGATGTGGTTTACCAGTAACCACACTTGGGAGACTTCAGTACCTGGCTATGTACTGTTCAGAAGAGACCAAGGTACAGAAAGGGGGAAGGATTCAGTATGCCAATAAAAATATCAAAGCTACAGAAATTCAGAATACACATAAGGAGCCAGAAGAACTGTGGGTCACCCTGGAAACAGGAAATGGGACAGCCATAAGAACTGGGGTTGTCTACAGGCCCCCAGACCAGGGGAGGACATAGACACATTACTGTTAGAAGATATACAAAACATAACAGCTAAAGGGAGGTTCTGATAATGGGAGACTTCAACATGCTAGATACAGATTGGTCAATACCAGCAGGAATATCTGCCAGAACTAGACACATGGTGGATTCCTGCAGGATGAAGGCCTCAAACAACTGGTACAACAACCCACAAGAAACAGGGCTATCCTAGATCTAGTACTGACTAACAGGAAATGATCACAGATCTCAAGGTAGAAGGTCACCTGGGAGCCAGTGACCATCACATGAAATGGTTTAATTTGGCCACTACAACTAAATCATCACATTCCAAGGCAAAAATATGGGACTTCAGATGAGCTGACTTTGATAAGATGGCCAACAGAGTTAAGCTAGCCCTGGCAAAAACAAATACAGGTGAGGTACAGGCAAAGTGGGCAAGCATTGAGGGATGCAATACTTGAAGCAACATCTCATTGTGTCAGAGCGAAAAGGAAGTGCAAAGAAGAACGAAACCACTTTAGTTCTCATAAGCAGTAGCAGAAAAGGTCAAAGCCAAAGGCTGGCCTTCAGGAAATATAAGGAAACACAGCGGGATGAAGATAGGGGAGGCATACCAAACTCACTAAGGGAAGCAGGGAAGGCAGTAAGGCAGGCAAAGGTCCAAACTGAGAAAACACTAGCACAGACAGTGAAAGAAGGTGACAAGACTTTCTATAGATACATTAGTGAAAGGGGAAAGTCCAGAGGGGTATTGCTAAGATCAAAGGAGATAACGGGCATGTGAGGAGGAGGATCATGTAAAAGCATCTATCCTAAATAGATACTTCTGCTCAGTATTTACTGAAGAGAAGGTAGGGCAGGTCCCACAGTGCAGCACCGTGACACGGGGAGGGAGGTGAGCACTAGTCCCTTTACAAAAGAAAGGGTCCTACAAGAGCTCGATAAGCTCCAGGGTGGACAAGGCAATTGGACCTGATGGCATACATCACAGGGTACTAAAGGAGCTAAGGGTGGTACTAGGAGCCATTATCAGAACTGTTTAGTGAGTCTCTGGGCACAGGAGAGGTCCCAGAAGACTGAAGAAGGGCTTATGTGATCCCGCTCCACAAGAGTGGTAGCAGGAGGAGGCAGGGAACTACAGACCAGCCAGTCTTACCTCAGTAGTGGGCAAGATTATGGAGGCACTCTTAAGGAAAAGATAGTGCAACACCTGGAATCAATAGGAGCACAGGATCCAAGACAGCATGGGTTTATAAAGGAAGATCCTGTCAAACTAATCTCATAGATTTCTTTGACTGGGTAACCAGAGTGGTGGACCAAGGAGGAGCAGTTGATGTCGCCTACCTTGACTTCAGCAAAGCTTTCCATACTGTTCCACATAGCAGATTGATAAATAAGCTAGGTGGGCTCGGGGTAGGTCAGAAGTTGGTTAACTGGGTGGAAAACTGGTTGACGGGCAGAAAACAGAGAGTGGTGGTAATGGTATACAGTCAGAAGAGATGCAAGTCACAAGTGGGGTACCTCAGGGATCAGTCCTGGGGCCAGTCCTCTTCAATATCTTCATCAGTGACATTGCAGATGGACTGAGGGTAAGATTTGTCTGTTTGCAGATGACACCAAGATCTGAAACAGAGTAGATGATCCAGATGGGGTGGACAGAATGAGAGAGATCTGGATAAACTAGCAAAATGGTTGGAAGAGTGGCAACTGGGGTTTAATGCAAAGAAGTGCAAGATCATGCACATAGGGAAGAGAAATCCTGAAGCCACCTATAGGCTGGGAGGGAGTTGCTGGCAGTCACAAGGGAAGAAGAGACTTGGGCATCATCATCATCACCGATGACCTGAAATCATCCAAGCAGACCACTAAAGCAGTAGGGAAGGCTAGGGGATGTTAGGGTGTATTTGTAGGGGTATCACAAGTCAGAAGAGGAGGTAATAATCCATCTTTACAAAACACTGGTTAGGCCCCATCTGAGTACTGCATGCAGTACTGGAGGCCACACCTTCACAAGGACATTAACCAAATTAAGGAAGTTCAGGAAGGACAACCAAAATGGTGCAGCGACTGCATCAAAAACATATGAGGACAGATAACAGAGCTCAATATGTATACCCTAGAGCAAAGGAGGGAGAGGTGATATGATCAAAACATTGAAAACACCTTAAGGGCATTAACAAGGTGAAAGAGTCGAACATGTTTCAATATAAGAAAATAGCAGGACAAGAGGACACAGCATGACATTAGAGGAGGTCTATTAAGGGTAATGTGATAAAGTTATTTTCACAGAAAGGGTGGTGGATGCATGGAATGGCCTACCTCAGCAAGTGGTGGATATGAATACAGTGCAGGGCTTCAAACAGGCATGGGATAGGCATAAGGAGCAATACAGATGAGTATGAATTGATAGGTGATTGACAGAACAAAGGCCGATGGCACATTTACAAATTAGAAAAAGTAACGGACAGACTGGATGTATGCTGTCAACTTCTATGTTTCTGTTAACTTCTACAAGGCTCTTAAGTCAACCTTTATTCAGCCCCTGTCCACACTGTTAAACTCTGCTCACAAGGACTAACAACCAAAACCTCCATGCAACAAGCAGTGGTCAGTATAATTCCAAAGCCAGGTATAAACCCCAAACTGATGGAAAATTACTAACTAATTTCACTCCTCAACACTGATATCAAAATATTGAAGAAAATACCAGCAGAAAGGGTAGCTTCAGTTTGGGAGCCACTAATTGGACCCAAGAAAATAGGATTTATGCAGGGACGGCTATCCTTGGATCATATGCACCTCATCACAGCATCCAGGAGTCTAAACAACTGCTCATTCTAGATGTCCCTAAATGCAGAGAAAGCCTTCAATACAGTCTCTTGGCCCTTTCTATACTTAAAACTCCAACTGTTCAGCTTTCCTACAAATGTTATAGACTGGCTCAAACTTCTTCTTACACATGCCTCAGCATTCATCTGATGTAACGGCATTAACTCCAGACCTTTCTGCCTCCACAGAGGACTATGTTAAGGCTGCCCCTCCCCTACCTCTTTAACATTTATTTAGAACCCTAACCAGAAAACTTGTACTATGCAACAAAATAAAGGTGATCCTAATTGGACAGAAAAGATACAAAATATCCAAATGCGCTGATAATATACTTCTTCACTTGGTAGACTCAACACAGTCCATACCAGCTGTCATCACACTCTTACAAGGAAATGGACAACTAACAGGTTATAAAATTAACTTGGTAAACACGCCATCATGCCTTTCAATCACTGAGCAACAAAATTGCAGCTCTGCGATAGGGGTGGCACATGGTCCTGAGATAACCTCAAATACTTTGGTATCCAAGTAGCCTTCAGCCACCCAAAAATATTCCAGCTAAACTTAGACTCCCTTCCCACAACCATCAAACATAATCTCAGCCGATGGACCACACTACCACTGACTCTATGAGCTCAAGTCAATATTATCAAAATGAATATCCCACTCAGACTCCTATACCTCTAGGGTTGACCTACATATTTATACCTGTTCGTTGGTTCACCAACCTGAAATCAACTCTGTTGTCATTCCTCTGGAATAATAAGACCACCCCTCCCCAGAACATGCCAGGAAAATACCCTCTAAAATGACAGGGTGGACTGCAACTCCTGGACTTCTACCTCTACTATCTTGCCCTCCACACCTGGAAATTCCTAAGGTGGAAGACAAAGGCCCCACATACCCTCCTTGGTCCTACCCCTCAATGGCTACAAATCAAAATTTATTTGTGTCACCAAGCCTCGATCAACATCAGTACACTGACACACATACATACACCAAGCTCCTGGACGTCCCTTAAGAATACTCCAATCAGCTTTCCTTCCTAGTCAGTAAACAACTGCACAGGCCGTTGAAAATTAAACCCCTAGACCTGCTAGACCAGCCTATCCATGGCAACCCTAATTTTAAAATCCAGAAAAAACATTCCTAAAAGCCTCTTAGGCATTTTCCCCTTTCTACCCTGGACCAAGTCATACAAAATGACTCATTTATCCCTTTAATACTCTCACTGAAGCCTACCCTACCACAAAAATATCCCCTTTATCTTCCTACAGCTCTGACATGCAATCATAGCTACCCTTGGACACAGACCATGGTCATTTCATGACCCATCTTTGAGTAGACTTAACACTACTCAACAGCACTCCACCTCTTCAATCTACAAAAGCTACTGACAGTGTCCACACCCATAGACCAAGATTCCTGCAACTTCAGGAAACCAGGGTTTCCTGAAATTGACTACTTTAATAGAGAGGGCACCTATGTGGACTAACATGTATAAACATATCAAATTCGATGGGCTCAGATTAATGCACTATAAAGAGCCATAACTATAACTTACACACAAAAAGCTACACAAAATGGGCCACTTACAATCACCAATTTGTATATGATGTCAACAAGCCACCAGTAATCTCAAACACATGCTATGGGATTGCCCCAAGGCAAAACCACTACGGAACAGTATAGCTCAACAGCTGGTCCCACTTCTTGGGTTGGACACAGCCTTTACCCCTCAAATTTGCGTACTGAGCCTCAACATGGACACAGTTTTGGAATCCAAAATATCATATCTCTCTGATCTCTGTTATTGCTTTAAAAGCCGTATTAAAACACTGGTTTGACACCACCACCCCACCTATAGGGATTGGCACAACTCTTTATTAGAAGCCCTTAAAATGGAAAAGATGATCTGATCCCAAAATAACAGTCTTATGCAATATGACAAAAGATGGGATAACTTTGATACTCTCCTGCTCACAGGCTGACCAGCCTTGACTACTCATCTCAAACAATATGTACCACCTGTAAATTTAGCTTGTTGGTACCATACTGACTTTTTAATGTACTATATGTGTTGCATAATTGTATCACCATTTATTTGTACATCACATCCTGGGAATACAAAGGGATGAAGATACGTAAAATGACTGACTGACTTGCATGTAACATCCTTGTTTATGTTACCCTGTACATATTCAAAACCTACTAAAGATTACTATTTGAAAAGTGTTCTGCCAGAATATAATGTCAATATGTCTTTAAGATATACTCTGTGTTAGCATGAGCAGCTAGGTCACCTCCTCCTGACAAAGAACCCATAGCAGTTCAAAGCTCTTAGGCTTTTTTGTCACTCCATGCATTTCATACATTCGCAGTATATCGTAAGTTCATGCTGCAATACTTTTATTTGCTTCTTTGGTCTGTTCTTTGCACACCTGCTTGCAGTTCAGAATCACACTAGTTTCCATCTGCTCCTACATGTGCTGCCAGTTTCACAGCCATCTTGAGTCTAGCTTCTGAAAACATCACACCTATATAGATGGATAGATAGATAGATAGATAGATAGATAGATAGATAGATAGATAACATATTTATTTTTCAACAGGATAAAACTATTAGGGCTTGTCACAATCTATATACCATTGTAACAGCAAAATTGTCTAACAAAATCCATAACAGTGACAACTTCTAACGGACTTTAGATTGCGCTGTAATGGATTTTATAGACACTAGCACCATTTTAACCAGTGTCCCCCCAAGTTAACTCCGACTTGGAGTTGACTATATTAAAGTCAAAGTGTGGGGTGCAACAAAAACACAGTGAGTTACCGATAGGCAAAATTTCGCCTGTCAATGTTAGGATTTCTCCATGCCACACTTCAACAACTTTGTTGTCAATGCAGCTTGATGGAACTGTCAGAGCCCTGTTTACAAAGTTGTCCTTCAAATTTTACAAAGGAGATACAGGGTTCTATACTGGGTTTGTAAGACAGGAGGAGGCAAAGGCCCATCGAACATGTCTCCAACCTCAGCAGGGCCATGAATCCCTGATACTCATTTAATGTTCATCAAGTCTTTTTTAATAATATCAAGGACCCTGCAGAGACTACTTCCCTTGATAATAAATTCCAATTAATGGATGCCCTGAGGTAAATAGATCCCTTCTTGTGTTCTTTATAGTATTTGGCATGGCTATTTGTTGGTTGTGTCATCTTAAGTTATCATTATAGGTGTTCAATTTTATTCCTAAGTTGTCCATTCATTTTTTGTCTCTTAGGAGTTTGTATATCTGTAACATGTCTCTCCTTTGTCATCACATCTTGAGTGTATGGAGCCCCAGTTAACTTGGATAACTTGGATAGTAAAGACAAAGTAGGCTAGGAGCCCATCTAATTGTCCCCCACTCATAGTGGGTTTATTATTGGATATATTTTGTGCAAGAAATGCATCTAACCCATTTTTGAAAGCCTCAAATGTTATTGCATAAACTAAGTTACCAGGTAATGAGTTCCATAATCTGCTATTCTGACTGTGTAATAATTATGTCTCCTGACTGTATCTGCTCTTGGTACCATCAGTTGTTTGTTGTGAGATCTAAGGTTGTTATGCCTGAGACTATATTTTAGACCATACTGTCCCATAAGCTCATGATTTTGCAGAATCTTATACAGTAACAAGAGGGCACCTCTTTTTCTTCTGGTTTCCAATGTAAACAGATTTAAGGTATTAATTCTGTCATTATAATTCAATATATTCAATCTCTTTATTAATTTGGTCACTCTTCTCTGTATTCTTACAAGAAGGTTTATGTCATGCCTATGGTAGGGCTCCAAACTGATGATCCAAAGTCTAGATGGGGGTAATATAAGTCTTGTGTAGTTTTATTATACAATTACTATTCCTAGTACTGAATGTTTTTTATTGAATGAATTAATATATTAGCTATTTATGTTACATGTCAGCAATGATCCAAAGATGACAGTTCATTATTTATCCAGATGCCAAGTTATTTTCTCTATTAGATGATTTCAGTACCTGTCCAAAGTTTGTACTGTAGTCTTGGATTTCTGTGCCCAAAATGCAGGGCGGTACACTTAGAAGCATTACATTTCATTTTATTTGACAATCTCAAGTTTTGATTCATTGTAGATCTTGACATAGTGATTAATATTTTCTTGAGTATTCACTCCCCCACCAACCTTGGTGTCATCTAAAAATCTGGATATAATGTTGTAGTCCCTACCACTGCATGTATAGGCCAAACAGCATAGGCTCAGGCATGGACCCCTGAGGCACCACGCTACTAACAAGTCCCTCATCAGACATAGATCCATTTATATTTGTTGTACACTTCACCATCGGCCCGAGTCTAGTGCAACGTGCATGCTTTCTATCCCTTTTATACTGGGTTGGGGCACCAGGCAGGATGCCCACTGTCCTCACTATTATTAATTTTTACCCGAACCTTTGATTCACAAATTACGGGCTTCCCAGGAAATTTTGGGTATTTAAATGGAGACATCTGATATGCCCTTCGGCATATGCAGATGATTTACTTTACACTTTGAAACCCCCAACACACTATCCCAGCTCTTCTAAAAAGAAATTGAGGCCTTTGCTAAAGTGTCATATTACAAGCTAAATTGCTCTAAGACACAGGTTTTCCTTTAAATCATAGAACTACTAATGCTGTACTGGCAACAAGTAACCTATCCTGGGAAACAAAATCCATCACTTACTTGGGTATTAAAGTGTCAAGGAACGTGACATTTGTACTCAAAGAGAATCAATCTGATTTGCTAAAAACATTAAAGACAGATATGGATAGATGGGGAGCCCTTCCTCTTTCTCTCTGGGGAGGATGAGCATAATTAAAATGAATGTGCTTCCTAGAATTTATATTCTATGGATATGTTGGGTTGTTTCCTCCCTAAAGTTTGGTTCATCAGGTTTGAGAAAGTACTTAATGCATTTATCTGGAGAGGGAAGGGGTCAGGTGGGCCTACTTTAAACTAACAGCTTCTAAAATCCAAGGAATCCTGCTCCTTCTTTCTTCACATATTATTGTGCCCATCCTTAAGTAAGCTGACTTATTGGATCAAGGACTTAAATCCTGTTAGCACATCAAAATATACCCCCTTATGGTTGGAGCTCGAGGGGCACTTAGCCTTCAAATACTCCTGCACCTTCACGGCCCTCATATATGCAACCCCTATGCATATACCAAACCACTTAAGAAACACCGTTTGGTTGATCCCTTAAAACCCTTCAACAGACCAAAATATCTCTCATTGAATTGGTACCAGTCCTTAGAACAACCAGTCATTGGCAACCCTAACTTCAAAACTGACAATAAACCCATTCAAACCTCCTTTGTACTATACTGAGACCCTGTAAACTCTCTGACTTTCTCAATAATGGGAAAGTAATCCCTTTTCACAATTCCAAGCATGCTACAGGGTCCCAGACTACCATAAATTCAAGTTCTTGCAGACAAGGAGGTCATTTCCGCCTTCCTGAAGAATATACCTATACTAACCTCTCCTGTACAGAGATAGATACCACTTTGCGGATGGCACCAGCCTCACTCTGTCTCTGTACTATACAAACATCTACAATCCCTGGACCCCTTTGCCCTCAGGTGTTTGTTATTATTGGACCCAAAAGCTGGCGCCTCTGACAATATAGAAGCCTGGAGGAAACTTTGGCAGAATAATGATCAGTTTATTAAGCAGGATGAAGCTTGATTGGTCCAATACAATATTATGCACAACTTATACTACACTCTGGTCAAACTTCACAAATTTGGTAAGATTCCTTCTCCAGATTGCTCCAGCTTGGAGAAGCCCCAAGAACCCTGTATCACATGATATGGACCTGTTCAGTGGTGCAGGCCTTCAGTGTTCCATCAAAGAACAGTAGATCCACTACTAGGGATAGACACCTTGTTTGCTCTGGAAGTTTACTTATTAAACTTATTCCGCATGGTACCCCAAAGTTAGGAAAGCACACCTAGCCCTAGTGGCTTCAGTTGCCAAGCTTATTATAATGAGGCATTGGAAGAGGTAACTCTACCTCCAGTTACAGAATGGTACAGGGAAGTGCTTTTAGCATTGCAACTAGAAAACATATTGCATCTATGGGTGACAGGATTAAATCCTTCCCAGATTTATGGGGCCCCTTGAAGCTTTGCTATCCATATGCAACCCTTAAGTTTATCATAACTAATTTCTTCAATGATTGATAATCTTAGTGCCCCTTTTCAGGGTAACACTTGGCATGGGGTGGGTGGTGACTGGAAGGAGAGGGAAGGATTAGTAGTAAGCTGATTTTATTTTATTTTTCAGATTTTGTGAGGTTTCCTTTTGTTATAGCTAAGTATGTTTTATAAATTGCAAACTGTAAAACTTAAATGATGCTCCTGTTATGTAACCCTGTTTGCTGGAAATGCAATAAAGTATATTAAATAAAAAATAAAAAATACATAGATCCATTTACCTAACTAACTGTATATGATTAGCTAATTAGTTATTAATCCTTCTAACAATCTGTATGTTGAAACCCTGTGTTGTTAATTTATTTATTAACAGGCCATGGCGAACTGTATCAGATGCCTAACCT
Organism: Neoceratodus forsteri; assembly: GCA_016271365.2. Lineage (NCBI taxonomy): Eukaryota > Metazoa > Chordata > Ceratodontiformes > Ceratodontidae > Neoceratodus > Neoceratodus forsteri. The sequence goes on along the minus strand of CM028135.1, from coordinate 286,249,619 downwards.
ATATCCAGCAGGGTGACATCGACTGGGCTACCCTTATTGATGCATTCACTAACAAAGTCATAGAAAGACACTAGGATAGTTATACAGGTCAGTCCCTTATGGAAACCATGCTCCACAGCTTCTTGAAGTCGTAGTTTTATTCTGTCCCACATTTGTTCAACTTCTAGTCCTTTTAATAGACTATCCTAAGGACATATCCTACTTCTTTTGTTAATTTAGCCCAGTCTGTTTTTGTAATCAGGAAACTTGGCGGTGTCTACTACTTTAGATCTACAGATCATAAGAATGCATTCTGTCATGCTATGATCACTAGTACCTAAGTGGGCAATAACTCTTGGATTTTAATTGGCTGTAGTGTTAGTGATTAATAAGTCCAACATATTGGCCTGTCTAGTTGGATCAAAATTAATTGTTCACATCCACATGATGTTAGAGCATCAAGTAAATCTTTTTCAAACACATTGTGTCCTTTTAGTGTGTTCAGTTAATCCCAAGGGCATTAAAGTCCCCACAACTAGTATATCACCATTGTTAGATGCCACTTCAATTTCATGCAATAGAGTTTGCCCTTTAAGAGGCAGACCAAGTTGTCCTGGTGCACCTCTCCCTGTAAGGCAAGATGGTGTGCTCAGAGGAGGAGGAGATAAGGGAGGTTCAGAGAGTTAGAACAATAGGGAGATATACAGGAAGGGAGGGGCTAAAAGGGTACATAATGATCAGCACAGTGGTGGCTCAGCCACTTTTGCTGAAGTTTTGTTGGTATTAATTACACTGAAAACTACAGCATGTCAGATTGGCATTAGAATTACTGGTGCAGTGCCCGAGGTTGGTGTAGAAGGGTGTAAGACATCAATATAAGGCAAAGAAAAGAAGCAATGTTGGACAATCAAAAAAAAAAATTGTGAGTTTATACAAGAAAAGGATGGCTTTGACTTGAGGATTTGCTATGCTGTTATCATTGTATGAAATAGATAGCAGGTAGAAAAGCAATCAAGTGTAGAAAGGTTGTGGGGTACTGGACCGCTGGAAAAAGGTGTTTATGGGTTTGGGCTCTGCATGGGGCCATAGAGTAACTGTGGACTTGAGGCTGTGCTCGAAAGATAACATTTTGGAAATGGAGCTAACAGGCCCATGAGGAGAAGCAGGATGAATGCTTGAAATGGGAGAGCAGGAAAGGTGTCTATTGTGGTAGGTGATACAGGCCTGGAACAAGCGAAAGGAGGCGGGTGATCGGAAACAAGTATTAAATGCTGGAAATAGGCTAGAATGTGATTTTGGGCTGGTTGGGAGCAAGCATTATTGAGGCCATGCTGTGTTACATCAGATGCCATGGAAGGGCCTAGCAGGAGTTTTGGGAAGCTATCGGCCGGCTGGAATGGGCAGCATGTTGAACAGACATATTAAGGCCATGCAGCATGACATCAGATGCCACAGAAGGGCCTAGCTGTAGTTGAGGAAGCCATTCGCTTTGGGGATTGAGGCCAGGAAGGCTGCTGAGTGCATGTGAACAGGGAGGAAAAATGGGACACTGTGGCTGACTGTAGGGGCAAAGGGAGCAGGAAGAGCTCCAAAATTGATTGGTTGGGGGACAAATGTAGGAGAGCCCTGAGCACATGTGGGAGATGAGCAGGATGCTGGGCCTGTGAACAATGGTGATAAGGGAGGATTTTAACAGGGCAAGATGACCCGATGATGTCAGACACTGGCGGATTGGAAAAAGCGGCGACATGAAATCAAGGTCAGGAGCTAAATGGCGAGTTTGGGGCCTGTGAGGATAATAAAAAAAAAAAAAAAGGGGAAAGGAAATAAATACAAGCCCGGAGCAGAGCGGTGGCAGATGCAAAGGAGTCAGGGGCCACATGGCATTGGACAGAAGCTGCTGTGGAGCAGAAGGGATAAAGGATAGGCCTAGGAGGCCATAGAGGTGGGTGGACATATGATTAGGTGGGGGTACAGGGACAGGCGAGACTCAGACTCCCACATAGGCAGGCCATTGAGTAGGCCTAGCCGGGAGGACACACAAAGAAATGGGATTGGCATGGGATGAATTAATGCGGTGGGGCAATACAGGGAGTGGTTGGGGACACAGGGGAACAGAAGGGTACAGGCTAAGGACAAGGTGGTTGGGGGCATGGACAGAGGTGCGAAAGGGTTGTATATGTGTATAAAAAGGAGTTCATAGGCAAGCCAAGGCAAGGTCATAAAAGCAGGAATCGCACTAATGAAGATGCCCTTTTCAGTTTCTGTTCACAGCATTTATACAGGTATCCAAGAAGAGATGGCACCTAAGAGGAACAGGCCATCAAAGGAAGAAGTCTACAAGCTGATAGCGGAGTTGGTGGAGAAGGCTAGTAGGATGTGGCAGGTGGTTGAAGGGAGTAACCGGGAGATCAGGAGAAAAGGAAAGTGGGAAAAGGAAAGGGGTGGTGGAAAACAGCTGGCAGGAGGCCATGTAGCCCAAGGAGACCACAGCCACCACAAGTGGTGCCTTCCTGAGCAGTCAGCCCAGTCCTGCCGTTGCCCTAAGTATCAGAACCATCAGTTTCTCTCAGGAACAGGTGGTGGTCCCGCTACTGGAATCAGACCTGGTCCACCGTGCACACTGGTCCCTCTACCTCAACCAAGCATTCAGCAACAAGAGGCCAGACCAGGGCATCCGGACAACAGGCCACAAGGAATGGACAAGGCCACAGGTAAAGTATTAGGCAGGTGAATGAAAGCATCAAAGACTACTTAGGCCAAATTTTGTGGCCTTGGGACAGGGGTCTGGGGCAGATGGAATAGGCCTTAGCCGAGATTAGGTCAGAAAAGAGACAATGGGAGAAGCAGAAAGTGACTGACAGTATAGGTAAAGGAACAAGATATAGGAGCCCAGGGATGAGACTAGGGAACACGTACTACTAGCTTCAAAAAAGAAAAAATTTGGAAAGGGAGTATGTAGACATATTTGCCTTTAGTGAGTAGAGAGGCAACAGAAATGAAGAAACAGAGAGTATTGGGAAGAGTGAGATGGCAGCAGCCATAGTTTTGTTGGATAAGAAGGAGAAGGACAAGTTTAAGAAAGGAAAAATGTGGGATGGGTGGTTTGTGGGTTTGCCACATATTCAGCAATAATGCTAGAAAGAAAATCAGAACTGGGCATCCCACTTATTATGTACTCTTTGATAATAAGAAGGGCCAAGGCAAAAGGGGAGTGGGGTGGATATACTATGATGAATTCTTTCAGCAAAGAATGGTGACTTATGGGGATGTGAGATGGGATACCAAGTAGTTGGATTTATGGACAGAGTATGTAATAGATCAATCCACGCCAGAGGAGAAATAGGAAAGAGGGAGGTGCCTCAAGTGTTGCTGGAGATACAATAGAGCATTTTGTTCATAGCCCCAATGCCGATTCCGCATGCATGCTCGAGATGTGGGGGCCCACCGAGAAAGCAGATGCAGGACAGCATGGACACAAGGGGCTCAAGGAGGAGAGAGTCAGGGACAGGACAGTAGCCCTTTCGGGATGGACAGGGGTATAGATGGCAATCCAGGCATAGAGGTTCCAGGGAAGAGAATATGGAGGTCAGGGCCAGGCTTACAGAATGAAGGGTACAAGATGGGGAGACAAGAAGGGGAGGGAAAAAGAGGAAGAGTGGGTAGCTGAGCAATTTCAAGGTGTAAGAACCCCATATGGTTAGAAGCATGGGAAAAATGGTTAAAAAGTACCCAAACAGAAAGGGTCAGAAGCATTACAAGGGTTTTAGATCAGGTTTTCCATTGCACTGCAATGGCCGAAAAAAGGCAAGGGAGGCAAACAATTTAGGGTCAGTAAAAGGAAAGGAGGACATTTTGAGGGAAAAGATAGAAAAGGAAAGGCAGAGGCAGGATAGATGGGCCATTTTCAACCCCCCATTACGGAACATGAGAATTTCCCCATTGGGCCTGGTCCCTAAGAAACAGAAGGGAGATGTACAGGGTGATTCACCATCTGTCATATCAGAAGGGGAATCAGTGAATGATTTATAAAGGAGGAACACAGTAGGGTTCCTATGCCACTTTAGAGGAAGCAGTATAGATTATAAGAGCAACCCGATGCTTGGATGGCCAAGATTGATATAGAGTCCGCTTTCTGATTGCTTCCAGTTAGGACAGAGGACTGGGACCTATTGGTTTCAAGGTGAGGAACAATACTATTTTGACAAAGCTACTCATGGGTTGTTCCCATAGCCTCTGCCACATTCAAAGCATTCAGCACCTCTTTACAGTGGATATTCCGGGAAAGAACATGTCACAAGATGGTCATACATTATTTAGATGACTTTTTGTTAATTGGCAGAGGTAGGAAGGAGACAGAAGGGATGTTGTCCAGTTTCCAGGAGCTGTGTTTAGAATTGGGGTTCCATTGGCACTGGGAAAACAGAGGGCCCGGAAAAGTGTTATGGTTCTTAGGTATAGAATTAGACACACAGAGAGAGTTGTTTAAATTACCAGACAACAAAGTAAGCAAACTAAAAGAATTCATTCAGTTACACACGAGCAGGAGGCGGGTGCAATTGAGACAGGTGCAACATGTCATAGGTCATCTCAGCGTTGCATGCTGGGCAACTGGACCAGGTAGGCCCTTCACCAAGCGGCTAGCGAGGGGCCACGGCAGGAATAACCAGGCCACACACACCTCTGGGTGGACATAACAAAAGGGGTGAAGGAGGATTTTAAGGTGTGGAAGAATTCCTTAGCAGCTATAATGGCTGTTCCTTTTGGCAAGAGATTGGGTTTACAATCGGACCTGGAACTATATACAGATGCAGCAGGGGTTAGGAATGGGTGGTTATCTGAGAGGAAAATGGTTCTCAGAGCCATGGCCAGAAAGTTGGGTAAAGAAGAAGATAAAGGACATCACACTTCTGGAAATTATGCACATCTGGGCATGCACATTGGTATGGGGCAAAGATTTCAGGAACCAGAAGGTTGCATTTGGTGTGATAACAAGGCAGTGGTAGAAGTTTTAAACAACAGAGGAGCCAGGTCCAAGACAGTCATGGGGTGTTAAAAGGTGGTAATAAGAGCATTGCAATTGAGTATGTCATTCAGGGCTAAGCACATAGAAGGGTGGAAAACACCCTAGCTGACAGCCTTTCCGCTCTACAGCTGGATTGTTTCCGGATGCTGGCCCCAACAGCAGAGGAGTGGAGAACACCATACCAATGAACATCTGGGACATTGGCAAGAGGAGCTGAAATGCTGTTTGCAGCTCAAGAGCACCAAGGACCTTGAGGGGCCTATGAAGGGCTTGGCGGGTGTTACAAACATTCAGGAAACACATCACATGGAGGTAAGTGGGCCACTTACAAAAGAACAGTAAGGGAAGCTCACCAAAGACCAATGGCAGAAAGGAATGGCTCACACCACTATGTGGGTGTACCTGGCGGGATTAGTTTAGTTTGCACCCTAAAGAAATGGAAGGACCCAACCAAGACAATGTTGATTAGGAGAATGATGCAAGGTGGAGTAGGCTAAAAAACAAAGACTAAAAGACAGTAGGCAGCCAATAGCAGAAAACTGGCTAACAAAACTTAAGTGGGTATTACCAGAAATCTGCAGACCTAAGGATGAGGCGCAATTATTTCACATGATCTACTTAGTAATGTTTGCAGGGGCCCTGAAAATGCGAGGTGGTGGGGCATGGAAGAAAGGAGGAAGAAGGAGGTTGGACTGGGAAGACATAAACTGGGAGGGATGAAATACAGATGAGAAATAAGAGGTCAAAAACAGATCAAGAGGATACGGCTGTGCGTAACCATCAAGCTTCACATAGATGGCACAGTGTGCCCAGTAAAAGCATTGTGAGCTACGCGCAGAGTGTGGGATTAAAAAGCGAGATTATTTGTGCAAGGGAAGGAAGAAAGTGACAAGCTATCAAGTAGCGGCCATACTAAAAAGGCATGGAGTTTCTGGGCGAGAACCTGGACAATTATTCATCTCATTCTTTACTAATAGGGCTGCCTCACAATGGGCAGTGACAGGAAACAGTGGCTAACATGTTGGAAAAAGGAGATGGCAGTCTGCCAGCTACAAGAGGTATATTCAGGTCCTGCAATTTGAGAATAACAAGCCAGCTGTGTTTGTTGCAGGGTGAACCAGATGGGAGGAGAGAGAAGAGGGATGGGAGGGTTTAAAGAAGGGGACAAGGCAAATAAGGGGCCAAAAAGATGTTTTAAGATGTATATTTTGCTAATCCTATAGGTAGAGGAGGATCACAGAAGTATGGATATGCTAGCATTCCTACATTTATTGGGCAGAAAACAGAGCTGAGAAAAAGGCTAGGGAAAACTGCTGTACCAGGACATATGAAAATGTAGGTTGTTTTGGCGTGGCATACAAGGGATGAGATGGGGACAGCTTCTTCCTACCTGAAGGAAATCAAGATCAGTGACCCACTCCAGACTTAATTATTATACACCTGGGGGAATGACATCGGGGAAAACCATGGGTAGACACATATATGCAAGTAAAAGGACTTGGAAAAATAACAACAGTGGTAGCCAGGGTAACCATAGCCTGGTCTGACATGATACCAAGGAGGTATGGAGACATGAACACAATCACGTAGCAATAGACAGAGCCAGGAGAAAGATGAACAGAAGGGTAGGAACTATGGTAGGAAAGATGGGAGGGCATGTAACACTGCAATGGGTGGAAGAATGGGTAGAGGATTTTACAGAGCAAATGGGGTGCATTTGTCAGATCTAGCAAATATGTTTAACACAGAGGTGATGGGATTTATAGAGGCATGGAGGAGACAGGAAGGAAAATAAAACAAAAAGGGAGTTACCCAAAAGAGGTGGAAGGCCAGCCATCCAACGCAAGCTGGAGACTGGCTGTGGGAAAAAAAGGGGAAGGAGGGCGGGGGAAGGAAAAGGAATATGATGAGAAGAAGAAGGAACTGAAGGAGAAAAAGCAGTCTCGGTTCTCACCGTTACCAACCAGAAAAGAGAAGAAGAAGGCACTCAGGTTTTCACCTGGGTGAGCGAGAAGAGGAAGAAAGAGGGATGATCAGAGGTTGATATATATATATATATATGGATGCAATAAAGATACAATTATGCAAGAGACAATAATAAATGATGATTGGAATTGTAAATAAAAGCATGATATATAATAAATGAATTGCCAATCTGAGCATGACAACATTTAAATAGTTTTGTCATTTGTGGGAAAGGAGGAATCCAGGACAATAGAGTTTGCCCTTTAAGGGGCAGACCAAGATTGTCCTAGTGCTTCCTGTAAGGCAAGATAGCGTGCTCAGAGGAGGGAAGGAGATAGGGGATAATCAGGGAGGTTAGAACAATATGGAGTTGACAGGAAGGGAGGGTTAAAAGGGTACATAACGGTCCAGCACAGTGGTGGCTCAGTCACTTTTGCTGAAGTTTTGTTGCCTCCACCCGCCATAAAAAAGGGAGCGGATAATGGATATAAAGAGGAACAGTTTGGTCTGTCAGAGGTGGATGGCAGAGGTTGTCCAGTAGGATGGAACAGGACAGCCAGAGGTGGATGGCAGTAGGGGAAACGGGGGAGGAGGTGAGGGGAAGAAAAAGGAATATGATGAAAAGAAAAGGAACTGAAGGAGAAAAGCAGTCTTGGTTCTCACCGTTACCTACCAGAAAAGAGAAGAAGAAGAAGGCACCCAGCTTTTCACCTGGGGAGCAAGAAAAGGAAGAAAGAGGGATGATCAAGATTGATATATATATATATATATATATATATATAGAGAGAGAGAGAGAGAGAATGCAATAAAGATACAGTTATGCAAGAGACAATAATAAATGATGATTGGAATTGTAAATGAAGCATTACTTTTAGCTAAATATACTTTGTTGATTTTTAACAACAATAACAACAAAAGCAACAAGGGGAAAAACATAATGAAATCATACAATAATACGTACTGCCGGCCGTTAATAAAAATACACACTAAACAACACTATAAAGCAGACCCCTATAGAAGATAAGTTATAACTAGAAACAATGAAGGTGGATACCTCCCCAACCCCAACCCTACCCTCTCCCACAGCTCAGCCCTGCGGTGATATAGAAAGAAAAAAAAGGACTAAAAAAAGGATCAAAATTCCACAGAAAGAAACGCGACAGAATAGGTACTGACACAAACTAAGACACTGATCCCTGGGAAAGGATCAAAGAAGGGTGAGAAGAGACCCCACCGAGATGTGAAGGTCTGAAGGCGATTTCACGATAAGAAATATGCTTCTCTAACATAAGAGCCCACATAATTTCACTGTGCCATTCTTTCAAAGATGGGATTGACTCGTCTAGCCAAGGTTGAGGTATGACTAGTTTTGCAATGGTGGAAATAAGCACCATATGAGCCTTCCTGATACCAAATAATTCTTGTGATAAAGTCCCACCAGGCAGATGTTAGGAAGGAAGAAATCTTCAAGTTCCAATAAAGGATCTAGAGAGGCTTTAATAGCCATCCAAAAGGTTGAATTTTCACACAATCCCATAGCATATGGCGTAAGGTGCCCTCTGCCTGATGACATCTGTTGCATATAGAAGAAGCTGCTTTTCCCATTCTGTATCATCTAACCAGAGAAAAATAAAGGTTATGCAGCACCTGAAACTGTACTAATCTAAGTCTGTCTTGTTTAACAAACTTGTACAAATGTCGCCATATTCTAGCCCATAATGACTGATCAGAAGGAATGCAGAGTGCCTGTGTCCAGTAATAACAGACTCCCATAGGAGCCCTAGAGTCTTATGCTTGCAACAGCTTATAAATAACTGAAACCTGATGAGGCATGGTGACTACAGGCAGGAGCCTCTCAATGAAGAATGAGCTTCTAACTCCCAGGGCTTAGGGCCTGTAAAGCATTAACTGCATGGAAATTTGCAGAAACTTAAAAAGTAAATATCAGCCACAGAGAAGTGCTGTTTGACTAGCGGAATGACAAAACCACATCATTCTCTAAGAACTGCAACTATGCAACCCCTCAATTGAGGGCAAAACAGAGAAGGATGGGTCACCCTGCAATCTTGATGTTCAAGTTCCCAACTGTTGGCTGAGCTAGATCCGTGACCAGTTCCAATTAAAATAAAACTCCAGCTGCGCTTTAGCCTTGATGGACCATCCCAAAGGAGTAGACTGAAAATTCCCAAGCAGTTGTTTAAATTTTGCATAGATCAAGCTAGAAAGGGAAACACCTGTCCGCGTAATGAGTGAATGCTCTATTTCAAGCCAAATGGGTAATAACTAATACTTTCAGGAGGGACTGAGGGCAGCTGCCAGTGCAAAGACATATGCACATGCAATGCACAATAATATAGGAAACAGTTAGGCAGGAACAAACCTCCCTGTTGCTTAGGAAGGGTCAACTTGAAGTATGAGCACCTAATACTCTTACCTTGCCAAAGTAAAGTGTTTATTAAGTATTGTAACAGAGAAACAGGCCTTTAGTAAAAAGTCTCAACATACCTTGTGGGTAAATTACACAGTAAAATATTCATCTTAATAATCCTTATTCTACCCCAAAAGAAAGGGAAGTGAAGACCACCTATTCAAATCCAACTTAATCTGTTGTAGCAAACTGAAAGATTATTTTCATAAGCGAAGGTACTGACCTCGCTAAAATACTCTAGATATAATAACCACTGTGGCTCCCATTGAAGACCTAATGCAGTCATCTCATCTTTAAAAACCAGCCCATTCAAAGGGTGCCTTAGTTTTGAAAAATTAAGCTTATAAGCCAAGACCTGCAAAAACTGAGTGATGGTGGTTAGAACAGCTGGTAACACTTGAGCTGGGTTCACCAGGTGCAGCAGAAAATCATCCGCATAAGCTGACAACAAATACTTCCTTCCTGATACCTGAATCCGCTATCCCCATGAGCATGTTGCAGTTGTCTTATCAAGGGCTCCAAGTATAAATTAAAAGCAATGGGAGAAGCGGGCAACCTTGCTGTGTACCATGATGAAGAGAAAAAGAATCACAAAGTATAACATCACACCAAACCTTCAACCGATGGACAGAAAATACAAGAGCTGAACACATTGAATAAATGCATGGGGATCCCAGTCTCTGCGAAACAGCAAATAAGAAGGACAAAGAAACCCGATCAAGGCTTTCTCAACATCCAGGAGACCAGGGCTGCTGGGGTCTTTCTCTCCTGGACACTGCCATAAGATGGTGGAGATTTCTCAGGTGATCACTGGAGTGCCTATTTTTCATAAACCTAACCTGAATTGGGCTAATAAGTGTATCAAGAACTATTGCAAGCCTAGTGGCTAAAATCTTAGACAAGATCTTACTAGCAATTGTTAATTAAAGATGTAGAATGAGAACTACTTGGCAGAGAATTATCTTTATCGGGTTTAGCAATTAAAGTAATTAAAGCTTCTAGAAATTGACTTCCAAACCCCCTCTGAGTGCCAAAAACTATAAAGCCTGACTAAAAAGGAGCCAACTCAGATGAGAAAGTAACATAAAAGTCTTTACAGATGCCATCAGGCCCCAGGGCCTTATCAAGAGGAAGCTGCTTTATGGCTGAACATACCTCCCTAAGGGATATGGGCTTAAATAAAAGATTCTGCCAAGGCTGGCTCCAATACTGGAAAAGGCACAGAATCCAAATAAGCTGAAATAGCTTCGAGCTAAGTATCAGGGGTTAATTTGAATAAAACAATAATAGTCATGAAAATAGTGGCAATACACCTAGGGTGTGTCTCAAATCCCCAGTCTCAGCAGAATGGGGCGGCAAATCCCTCTAGCAGCATCAAGTTTATGCAAGTGCAAAGCTAACAATTTACCTGCCCAATTCCCAGACTCAAGGTAATTAAACTTTGTGCATTGGAGGGCAAGATTAGCTGTTTGGGCCATAAGATCAAAGTATTGGCCCTCCATTCATGCAAAGAATCCATGTTTCATAATGTCTATGCATGATTTTGTCAGCATATTTGACTATCGAGTCTCCTAAGACATAATATTGCTTCTGGTATATTGTTTCATTTCCAGTGTCCATACTAGTTTGACTCCCCAGTTTCTTCACTTGCAGGCAGTATTTGCGAAATTATATGGGTTGCAGGATTGAGTGGGATTTGGGAGTAGTTACTGTTTTAGGTAGAGCTACTGGGTTGAATCAACTCCTCTGTTAGTAATCCAGTTCCGTTGTCAGTTAGGCTATTTGACTCCTCCAGTTACTTCACTAGTTGGTGGTTCATATGGAAACATATGAATAGAGGAATTAGGTGGATTTGGGACTGCATCACTACTTAGGGCAGAGCTACTGGGTTGAGTGAACTCTTCTGTTAATAATCCAGTTTCATTATCAGTTAATCTAATCAATGGCTGGAACCTGTTTGATAAATTTAAAGCATGACCAATGGACAAGTTCTTGTAACCTTTCCTCATAGGACACATGACTCAGCCCTATCACCATCTTGGTTGCCCTATGTTGCACCCTCTCAATGCTGTGAATGTCTTTTTTAGGTGTGGGCTCCAGACGGAGGGGCAGTAGTCTAAATGAAGCCTTACATAAGTTGTGTACAGTGTACTGATGTAGTTTTTATCCCTAGAGACGAAAGCATTTTTGCGCAACAAAGTATTGTGTTAGTACTCTTTATTATTTTATGGCACTGTTCACTGAAATTTAAGTCCTTGTTGATGAGTGCCCCTAGATCATTTTCAGAGTCCACTTTTCAAGGTATTGCCCATAAGGCTATAGTTGTAATGTAGTTATGTTTTCCCAGATGTAACACCACCACACATTTGTCCAGATTGAGGTTCATCTTATCTGTTGCCCATTTTCCTGTGCTATTTAGATCTTCTGGTAAGCTATTTTGCTGTACCTTAATGTTAACCACAGTTTATTCAAAATTACACAGTTCCACACAGATACACATTATCACACTCAAGAGGGCAGAAAAGTTGAAGGCTATTTTACAAAAAGATGTAAACTTAGTCTAATTGCATATTACCACACAAATACAAATTACCACACTCAATGCGTCATACACAAGTACTACAGACATTTGTCATAATTTAGTAGCAAGTACAAATATCCACTAAATTCTTGTTTATCATAGATTAAAACATTTTCATTATTGGAGCTTTCCTACTACTTCCTTCCTAATCATTTCTACATCATTCTTCCTAAATCACAAATCATGTTTACTCAGCATATCAATAAAGAAAACAATATTATTTAATAATTATTCTAATAATAATTACTAGAGCTGCAGGCTTGAACTTTATCTTACAGACTGTGATGAACATCTCGGGGAGAAACATTGATTTTTGGTCTGACTGTTTACATGGTGTAAACTAGCTGAGCCAGTCAAATGGTATACCACAGTCAAAACATTAACAGTTAACTAGTCTTTGTTAGTCATATCCTCTTTTACCTGTCAGACTCAGTTTAACATCATAACATAGCAGAAAAGCTCACTCATGTTCTTGAGGTTGGGCTGACAGTTAAACAGAGTACTAAAGATAATTTAACTAAAGTTGCTAGGCATTTCTTCAAAAGGCTGACTATCCTTACTTGTATTCAGCAAATCACAGCACCAAATGCCTACAACAGTAAGGTTGTTGCAGGAATATTTCTGACTTTACTAAACAGGAGAAAAGAAAGTAAACCTCTGTCAGGCTTAGCAGTGCACTGAAAAGCAACAAGCTCCTGGGACCAGGGGCTTGCTTGGAGTGAAATGAGAGGAGGGATTGTGCTTTGGCATGAGCCAGCAGAAGAATGAGATGGTGACAGTGTTAGTGCCCAACTTTCCAAAATAACCATTGTTTACAAGAAGATCAAGGGTCAGACAGGACTGTAGTATTTTTTGGCAGTGATTGCATGTTTTGTCTGAATATGCAACACATAGTACAATGACCCTGATGCATAATTAGGGAGTTACTGGGCAGTGGGCATCGAGTGCATATGCACTGTAAGCTGGGTTATTAATCTATTAGCACCACTTCTGTGTAACAGAGTAACCAAAGCATGCATCCATTAAGTGGGAAGTACCCCTTGTGTTAGTGACATACTGAACATATGTGTTAAGGGATAGGTAATAATGGGTGCACCAAATTTTAATAGTTTGTTAGGAGTGTCATCCATACCAATAGCTGTTTTCAGGATTATTGCAAGAAGTTCCTTTATCACTTTAGGTACTGTGTTAGGCAGGTGCATATACTTTGGTTGCCTCTGTGTGGTATTGCCATCTTGGACCTTGGGATGTTACTATTGCATTATTATATAAAAGGGTGTGTTGTGCCTCCCTGGTATAATGGCTGAAAAAATCATGCCTATGATGTACTCCTCTCACAGGGGTGGAGGCAAACTCCATGTAGCCCACCTGGGTACAAATGACTTGGCAGGATGCAGAGTTAAGTTACTAAAGTAACATGTTGTTGGCATTCAGTTATAACTGAGATTAATGTATTTCTAAACAACAATAAATAATACTGCAAACACTTTAAAGTGATTCTATTTATAAACCTAAATCAATATAAACAAAAAGTGAGAAAAAGAAGACTGGTTTTAAATCTTTCCTAAAATACCTGGTTTGAGTTTTGTGACACACAGCCATAACCAGCTTTCAGTTAAGACACTGAACTAAGGTTTCTTCTGCCTATCTCTGGTTGCTGTTCTGGTGGAAGTTAAAGGTCTCATGGAACTAACTATAAGACACAGAATTTTCCCCGATGGCCTGGCCAAATTTACCCTTCCAATGAAAGAGATGCATATGACTCACAGCCCAGGACACACCTGGAAATAAGCTGTCCAAGCACAGTGTGACTTTTGTGGTTGTAATTTACTAATAAATAAATAGACATATCAGTTACATGTAAACTATGTAGAGTAATGTTGTGCAGCTATGCATAGTGTTTACAGGTACAGTAAACTCCTCATCATCTTGCTACATTGTACCACTCTAACAAATTTCATGCAAAAAAAGTTTACTTATGAGTCGTCTTTTTGTTCTTAAGGAAACAGTGTTCCCAGTGAAGAATCATAAACAATTAATTGATTACATAGGAAGAATTCCTTATGAAGCAGTCTTAGAATTATTGAGTTCTCATTCATCCACAAAGCTGTAACAGGCAATCCCATGCTTTAGTTCAGCCCATATTCATCAGTTCTGAGCAGCACAATAAATGTTATGTCCCACAGTCTACATTCCTAGGTTGTTATCATGAAAAGTGTTCATTAGAACTACAAATGTCAAATCCTGTAGAGAGTGTATTGTTTGTAGAAGTGTCCTTCCACTGGTGCCTGTTTATCTGGGTCCTGTATTGTGAATCAGTGCATGTTCATCTGAGCACTGAGGATCTGACCTGTGTCCCCTGTGTAACATGCATCTGTATATTATTTATATCTGATCACATAAGTATGATTTCTGGACTCTGAGATAGAATCTACATGACACATGCTATATCTTTTGCCTGTATAGGGTAAATACACACTGTTACATCCATCTGTATGTATGACTGTTGAACTGTTCCACTTTCTGCACGAGTTTCCTTAGATGCTGCCCATAAGGGTACTCAAGTCATTGAGACTTATTGTTCTTGGTGATTTCAGTGCAAAGATGGGCAATGCCTTGAACCACTCTATGACCAGACTCCTCCATTTTCCTGAAGAGTTGGAGCTCAGATAAGGAATTTTTGCAGTTACATATGAGAAGAGTCACATGCTGGATATGGCGTTCTCTGCTGGTATGAAGATTAGTAATATCTAAATGGACCCTGTTTGGCTGAACTACTGCACTATTCCGTTCTGTCTTAGAGTCCCACCAAGCCACCTCTAACTGCAAAGGAGGTCCAATTTAATGCACAATGAGATCTAGATCTTGCAAGGCCTGTGGATATTTTGGACACCCAAGTCTATTGACTACCACCTCCAGGTTGCAGCACTGTGGTTGAGGCCTATATCACAACCTTGTCTTTGATGGTGGACACCCTTCACACCAGTCAATTCTTGCCTTGTGAATTTTCACCAAAGGATCCTTTGTTTTAATGTTGAGCTTCAGCATCTTAAAGTACTATGCTGATATTGAGAACACAAGTGGAGAAATCACAGGTACATGCAGATAGGTTTTCCTAATAGCCCATTATAAGAGTTATCAGAAACAATTCACTGTTCACTTAGAGAGGAGTAAATATCTTTCTGGACTTATTGCTGCACAGCCAAAAGAAACATGGCAGCTGCCCTTTTCAGCACAGCCACCTTGTCTACATGTAGTGCAGGGAATCTGCTTCACTAGAAAAGTACAAGCAGGGAAATGGGTTCTTCATGGCACACACAGTCAATATGTGGGATAATGTTTTGCCTTTTGTCTTAAGCTTGTGTGACAGGAGCACAGCCTAGGTGTGACTAGAGCCAAGCATAGATGAGTTCAGGATTCCACTTTCCTGGACTGTGTTTTATCCATAGGATGAGTGGGATGTTAATCAGGTGATCACTAGTCTGTGCTGCACCACTTCTAGATTGGAATCTATCCTCAACTTTTCAGGATCTGGGTGGTGTCATTGGCCCTATGTATCTACAGGTATCATTAATGTGTCTTTGAGTGAGTTTTTCTCTGCTACCTTGAAATGGTAGTATTGAGACCCTTGCTCATGAAGACGTTGTTAGATCTTGATGACCTTGCAAATGATAGCCCATTTTATAACTTGCCATTTCTTGCAAAAGTTGTGGAAAGAGTGGTTACATAGCAGTTAACTGATCTTCTAGAAGATAAAGCCATATTTGAACCATTAAGTTGAAATGGCCTCACAGCACTGAGACAGGTCTTGTATGCCTCTGCAGTGATCACTGCCTTGTGTGTGATTGTGGAAGTATCAGTTTTTATTTTACTCAACCTATCATCTACTGTTGACATTCTTATTCACTGGAATGGATGACAGAATAGAGGTATACAGGGGACACTTAGGTACTGTGAACTCATGAATCGGATTATTTATCTTAGACCTGGAGAAATCAGCCACAAGGGCACCTTTCTGAATTGCACCCAAATAGTCTGTCTTTTGCTCTTGTGTTTTTCACAGTGTATGTGCTTTTTCTGGATGATATCATCAGATAATTCAGCCTGCAACTTTACTGCCATGCTGCGGGTACTCAGTTCCATCAATACTTTGAGCCTAACAAGAGTTTGTCCATACTATAGCTAGAACAATGCCTAGTAGGCATCAATAAATAAATCCTGGGAAAACATAAAATAAATCCTGTTAGCTCTATGAAATTAAATAGGCATCAGGAAATGTCATTTTCTATATGTGCTCTCTTTGGCTGGAGAACTTTCAAAATCTTATACATTATATATCATATAAAGATATATTTCTATGCTCATATGAAGTTGTTAATTTTCACACATTTAATGTGTTTTCTTGTTTTGAACTCCATCCAGTGTTAGGTTACTTCTGAATAATTCAGCTAGGGGCTACATATTCTACACAGGGGTTTAATGTAGCTCCCTAGTATACAGTATACTGTAATTTAATTGGTATGATGTTATAGAAATTAGGATGCCTGGAATGTGATGAATTTATTATGGCTATTATGATATATTCTACAAAATATAACAAAAAGGAAACTGTATTAGCTCCAACAGGTTAGTGCTAAATCTAGGTACAATGGAGATGTTGCTGATTGGCTCAGACTGGCAGTTATTATAACCAATCTTTCACCTCAAATTGACAATGTTTGACAGTGCTTAATATAAGGATGTTTGGGTGGTGCACAATTTGGAAGCAGTCCTTAAGGATAGGCTGACACATTGTTCACAGTGTATCCGTACTCAAGGGCTGTTTTATAATCTTAAAAATGTTTCCTGATTGTACCCTTTTACGATCCTACCAATCACTTCATTTTAAAACATGCCTGTGTCTCATCCTGGTTGGACAACTGCAATGTGTTTAGGAGGATGTACCTTGTAGGCAACTTCAACATCTGAAGCTACTACAGAATGCAGCAGCAAGGCTTGACCTCTTCCTGGAGGTCAGAACATATCACATTATTCCAGTGTATGCTGCACTGACTGCCTGTTAGACAGATACATTAAGTGACCAATATAGCCCTAACTGGATTGGTCCACCATATCTCTATGAGCTCCTGACCCATTATTGCCCAGTCAGAATGACTAGGTTACAGGAAATGGTGCTGCTTCATATTCTCCCATCTGGCCTTAAATTTGTGGGAGACATACCTTTGCCATTGAAACCTTTCCTATGTTATACATTTTCAATTAATAACCGTTTGGCTCACTCTCTGGTGACTTTTAAAGGAATTGTTCATTTTCAGCCAATTGTAGCCGGTGTTCTGCATCCTGATAGGTTATGATTGCAGTCTGGTATGATATGCTGAAGAGATATAGCCTGCTGTGGAATGCATGGATGTCAAGACAGACCTTACTGCTATATTATGTGTGGTGTGAAGTATGGTGTATGGAAGGGGTTGATTGGTGTCATTTCATAATGGGCCAAAAGTTTGTCTTGTATGTTGTGTGTAGGATTCCACTATTGCTTAATGTGTCAGATTGCTTGTGTGGTACTGTAGATGGAGTTGGTGTGGGAAGGAGGAACAATAGTATATTCCCCTGTGTCTATGTTTTATGTTTTTATGTGACGTGTTACAGACTACTGAGAATTTTCTAGTTAATTTGTGAATGCTTTAGGATGTGCTGTAATTTCTTTGTGATGTGAAAAAAAAAACTTGTTTTAGGGAGAAGTGGATTTGATGTATTACCAGCATGTCAACAAGGGAGTTGTTCATGGGTGAACTATCTGGGTAACAGATCAGTAATACACCAGATAAAGAATGGCCCTAGCCACCTGCCCCAACATCCCTGCCTAATTGAAGCATACTTACTACAGTGGTACCTTTCCTTGTTCACCCATGGATTATTCTATGGTTATCTAGTTGACCACTTCAAAGGCATCCAACCATAATACCAACTTGCATGCTCTGGACCTCCATCACACACATACCTCACCCCAATTATCTTAGAGAACTTCAGAAACAATGACATAACCAGCACAGCCTCCACTCACCACCTCTGGTTGATGCCCTCTGACTGTCACTGAGTGATTATGTATTTATGTATTTATGTATTTATTTATTTATATTTTGTTAACAGGGTAAACCCACTGACACTGTGACAGTCTCTTTTTCAGGGGTGACTCAGTATTAGTTACAAGTACCTAGAGGGAAACATAAGGTTTCAACATATGACTGAGAATTATACAAGTTGACAAGTACATGACAAGGGTTCAACACATACGACTGAGAAATTATACAAAGTTGACAAGTACAAGACAAAGTGTGTTAGCAATACAATATATATAGCCACAGATGCACGGTTCAGATCCATGGATCAGTTTTATAGGTTCCCAATCTGTGCTCAACATGGGGAACTATCCAAGCATGAGGCTGTGTGGGCAACACCCTGATAGATTTAAAGTACTGGGTCACGGTAGCAAGAACAGGTAGTCAGTTAAATCAGGTGTGACTTAAGTCCTGATTTGAAACCAGCAAGAGATTTGCAGTCCTGCAGATCTTTAGGAGATTATTCAGAGTTTGTATAGTAGTGAAAGCAATTTCTACACTACTCATGCTTGTTCACTGACAGATGCAGTCTTGTTGAAGTGATATGTGGAGGATTTTCTGGTCACCATCAATATCTCTGTGGTTTGGCTTAGTTTAATGTGGTGAGGAGTGTGGGAGGGGTGTGTGGTAGATGATCTGAAGTGGGCAGGTTGGTAGGGAGCTGGATGACATTGGGATTGGGGCTACTAGAACACAATTTAATAATGCAACCACTATTGAATGGGAGATTGAGTGACCACAAGACCACCATGAATAATACATACAGATACAGGACAAGCAATTGGAGGGGAGCAGATGGAGCCACCAGGAATATTACATTCAGCTACAGTATGGGTGAGCAGGAGGGCCACATACTTGTCAATTACCCTTAGCTGGCACGAGGAATTGGGCAATAGCACATTGCATGCTGAATTGACTCATTAGAAGGTGGTGACTTAATATGGCCAATTGGATCATTGCGCTATTACATTTAGTCCAACTATCTCTGTTGGGCTTATGAGGCCATCCTCATTCTGGGGCTGTATCAGCACAGCTCATAATAACTATGTGCTGTGCAAACATATCCCATACTTGCATCACTATCACCAGGGCCAGTCTGGCCCATAACTTGATTATTATGTGTGCATCACTTATGTTGTTTGAATGGAACATTGTCTTCTATATGTTAAAAAAAAACAGTTTATTTTATTGTTTAAACTCTATCTTTAAATAATTTTAGTGTTTAATTATTTTATTTCTGGCAACATGTCATCACATTCAGAAGACAATGAGCATGAAGTTTACCCATATCATGGCAGCTTTAGAATACAGCTGTGTACTGTATGTATGAAACAGAACATTCACTATCAACCACAGAAGATAACAGCAGACAGAAGCAGTACTTCATCTGATGAGCTGGCTGAAGATACAACACCTGAAGCAAAGAAAGCTGGAAGAATGAATTGGTGTCTAAGTGGAAAATGTGAGCCTATGATAACCAAATGAGAATCAATTTGTTGCCACGACATACCACTTTTGATTGAGAATGTTCATGTAAATTTTCCTAAACAATGCAAACAAAACAGTCAACATATCTTTTTCCAATGAAATTATGTATGAATTACATTGT
This sequence comes from Neoceratodus forsteri, assembly GCA_016271365.2. NCBI lineage: Eukaryota > Metazoa > Chordata > Ceratodontiformes > Ceratodontidae > Neoceratodus > Neoceratodus forsteri. Next base: position 286,229,912 of record CM028135.1, on the reverse strand, counting down.
AAGTAAGCTATCTGACACTCAGAAGTGTGCTGTGCACATGTCTAACACATGTCAATGGTGTATTTAGATATATTGCCACAGGTGGAGTGCCTACAGCCCAGGAAGTGCATTCGACATGAGGATGCACCCCAGTATCTTACTGCACTTATAAAATGGCTGCCTGCATTTTAAATGTTTTGAAATTCAATTTAGAGGTCCAAATGTTAAAAAGTAAACTCTTATTTGTTTTTACTAGCTATTTCCTCTGCCTGCAGTGGACAGATGCTTTTTATGACTAATGGGTGGAGCCTACAGGAGTATTTCAAGTACAAAGGAGTGATGTCATGTTTTCTGTCCGTGGAACTGACTGAAGGTGTAAATAGTCTCCTCCGCCTTACCCTCCTCCAAGAAATGTTTTCCGCCCTCAAATAAATATGCTTTTATGTTAGTCAATGGTTGCAGGGTACTATTTTCTTTCTTAAATGGGTGGTACAAGAACTGGAACCTGAGTAGTGGGAAGCAGCATTGTTTTTGGGGAAGTAAGTTCCACCCACCTCCACCCAGAAGCTCCAAAGGTCCATTCCACCTCTTTTTTATTCATGGGGAAGGACATGAGGTGGATCTATCATCCTGAAAGAAGACTCACATGTTTGGGTTGTGGACCAAGGAACAAAACAACAAGTCTAGAGTCCCTGCATTTTGTTAAGGACTAGAACAGAAGATACTTAAAATACCTTCAAACTTACTTAGAAACCCTTGGAACAAATGATTATCAGAGTCATCTGGTGTCTTAAAGGAAAGACTAAGAAGTGTCTAAAACTAAGGAAAATAGACAAGTTTCAGGTATTTCTTAAACATTTATATACTGAAAGAAAGTTCAGCTTTTGGGATTAACAGTATGTGTTTACCATATTCTCTCTCTCTCTCTCTCTCTCTCTCTATATATATATATATATATATATATATATATATAGTTTGTCTTTTAGTAGTTTCAAAATCTTGAAGGCATTGCTGTTACTAATGCATTTAGAAATACATTTTTTTAATTGTCTTTACAGATAACCTTGAAAGCACCTGGTGTTACTAATGCATTTAGAAATACATTTGTTTAATTGTCTTTACAGATAAATCATGCATGTTCATGTGAGGCACATTTTGTGATGAAGTGTATTTTCTTTTAAAGGAGAAGTCCACCCAGAATGTACAAAAACATATGTTATGTAGAGTGTTGTGATATGTATGTTAAATCCTAGTGCGTCCTTCCTTTGTCTGCTATCAGGAGTTTCTCCTAAATTAGCTTGCTAGCTGTATGGTAGTTTTACAACCTAGGGATCTCCATAACAAATAGTTTTATTGGCTTTCTTTCTCCTCGATGCCCCTGTCTCATGTGACAGTGATGTAGCCATGCCTTAGATTTAGCATGTGTACTTCTTTAAAATTAGTTTAGCAACAGCAGAGCCATGTAACTGTTCTTATCCAGGAGCACAAATGTCAACAGTTAGTTTAGCAGATACCTGAAGCAAGCTTACTTGGGTTTCTGTAAGACAACAGCTACTGAATAACTCTAATTCACTATTTTGTTTTCTTTGTGCATCAGGTATAGCTAGCAGGAGTGTTTTAACATCAAAACACAAATAATGAATTAGAGATATTTAGCAGCTGTTTTCTTCTAGAAACCCCAGTTAGATAGCTTTTTTTATACTTATTTTATTGTGTCGTTCAACTTAACGGTACACATTACATAGTCAATTAAAAGAAGCATCTTATCCATCAACATTCCATTTGTGTACAGATCTGATTTTACACTCTTCAGGCATCAATTATCTTTGTTCCAATCACAAGCCTTTTGCAAAGAAGAACAGAACAACAAAGAGAAGAAGTACACATTAATTAATTTCAGGCACTTGGTATGACTAGTTGTAGAGAAACATAACATAAATTGAGACAAAAGAAAAGAAAAACAGGCAGTTAGATAGCTTTAAATATATATTACTACCAGTTTTGAGTTCTCACTTCAATCCAGTGTTTTATTTCTGCCTAGGCTGTTACAGGAGTTTTATAATTTCCCTGGGTGTTTTATTACATCTGGGGGCTGTCATTCAAGTTTGTTTTATTGCATCTTCTCCAAATTAGTCTTCACAGCATACCCTTTGGTTTGATGTCTAATAGCCTACAGCAGGACAGTATCTTGCTAGCCACAGCAGTGAAAAATACTGCAGGCAGGATTCACAGTGCTATACCATATACAATAGAAAGTTGCATGTTTAAACACACGCATACACACACACACACACACACACACACACCAAGCAGAACACAGCTGGATAACATACAGTATTTAGGAAACTTGTCATCACTAAGCCATATGCAGTGTGGTATGGTTAAACCCAGATCACCAGACCAGGACTAGTGCTGTAAAATCTGCACTGGCACAGCTTGTGCAAATATTGCTGATTCAGTGAATCAAATGAATACGTGCAAATAAATAAATAAATAAATATAAAAGCTTTGCCTTGTGCTTCAACCCACCCAGGAAAGTGACGTTATTACATGATAACACAGACCCTGTCATGCCTTATTGCTTAAATATGCCCTTTCTCAATGTACTATACTTTGATTCAGTTAGTGCAACAGCCTTCATGTGAACACTCTGGGCTTCTCTTTGACTCCTGATGTCTATTTACTTTAGCTATTGTGTATTGTTTGAACTGCTTTGGTCTTCTTGATGTGGCACCTGTGTGCCTAAACTATGTAATATGTTTATCTACTGCTACCCATGTATCTCCAGTGAATGATTGTTATAACTGTCTGCTCTCGAGCCATTGTTTTTGGACTTGTTAACTATGCTGTATTTGCATTAGTTTTGACGAGGTGCCTTTGTAAAGCAGTCTCTGACTCAAAGGTTTGTAAATCTGATATGTTTTAAATAAATAAATAAATGTTTATGTTTAAGCCCATGAAACACCCTTATCTAGTTAATGCATTCACAGTCGTAGTTGATCTGCCAGAACTTGTTTGTTTTGACACGCATTTATCCTACTGTGGTCTCTGTAGTCATAATTTTTTGTAGGCCTAGCGCATTAGTTTTACGAGTACCCTGCAAATTTCAATCAGTATACTATTATCTAAGGTGGGCATCATTCATAAAAATTTCGCTGTTCTGCACAACAGGCAGAAGCATGGTCACAGAGTGAGCAAATGAGCTGATGAATAGAGTCAGTGGGCAGTGGGACAGATCATAGCAGCACATAAAACTAGACATCAGTGGTGAACCTGTGATTTCTTCCCATGGGCCTGTGTTACAAGTGACCTGTGGTGCTGTTGTTTGATTATCCATTTGGGGATGTGGCTTATTTTGGTACGGTAGTCCTTAGCAGTGAATGTTTTTAATTGAATATTTGGAATTATTTATTAGTTTTATATATTCATATTTATATAATTTTCTTTTCAGCTGTGTAGTGCATTACAGACTACAGGGTATTCATAGTGTGCATATTATGCAATACCCCATGGTGAGCAATACCATAACATGAGATTATGCACAATGTTTTGAAGAACCACTCTGTAATAGGTTTGTACTAGTATGTTTTAAAACAATATACTCAAACTGATTGTGTGTCAATGAATATGTTATATTGAAGCAGCAGCAATAAGAGACTTATTTCCGGATGTGTTTCTGGTAATTATTGTCTCCTTGTGTGTCAAAACATTTTTCCCCTTACTGTTTACTGCAGTATAGTAAATTGAAATACCAGGTTACTAAACATTTGGGCACACTGGGGTGGGATCCCATTGTGCCACAATAGTGTGTGTGTGCGTATGTGTTAGGGGGCATGCCAACATGGACTGTGCACCCCAATGTCGGCACCTGAAATATTCGGTGGGTGGGGGTTCATCTGACACTGGGAGTGGGCATACCAATGTCAGAAACATAAATAAAATTATTTTGCCTCACTGGCGTGGTCTTCCAGTGTGTCACATTAATGGGTGCAGGGGATACATGCCAACACAGGGACTGGGCACCCCAGTGTCAGCTTTTCAGGAGTGTGTGGCTGGTGGCAGGAGCTGCCAATGTGGAAGGCCACACCATGGCTCTTTTAATTTATTGAAATGGTTCACCAGGAAATGCACACTGAACAAACAAGGTGCTCAGTGGCAGGAGCAGACAAGAACAGTAACTCCAGCCATGCGTGTTACTGTGTACTATAATGTGCATGGCCTGAGTCCTGTCAGTTGCTGCCAACAGACAGAAGGTATGTCTGTGTGCCTGGCTACAGGAAGGGAAGGTCCCACTGCATCATAGACAGCTCGCCGATTCATTGATGCCTGAGGGCCGAGCCCATAAAGCATCAACTGCACTGGGCAGAAACTCACACACCTCAAAATATCGTACTGTCCCAAGATATTTCTTGTGCATGTGTGGCATGCATGCGCACGAAAACATAAACAGGAAGGTAAAAATACAGTACTATTATGGCTATGCAGCTGATGATGAATATGGGCTAAGACAGTAGCACCTGTGGTATCAGCACTCTTCCAGCATCTGGTTTGACAGCAGTACTCATGGCAAATGCATGTGTCACAACAACTACAGGGACAGTAGTGTAAGCACTGTGGAAATTGCAGTATAGCCTGTTGTGACAATAGACATAAGCTGGGGAAGATAAGAGGTGGGAGAGTCTGGGACTACCCCTTATCTAGGGTGAAATGAAAGGATAGCATAAGGTAAGTGCTATGCATATCAAGGGGTTAACTCACAGGGCAGCTTGGGAAGGAGAAAGGAAAGGAAAAAGAATTCTCAGACAGGAAGCAGGAAATGTGGTCTGGCATATCACAGCTGTGGTTCAATGCAAAGAAGTGCAAACTCATGTGTATAGGAGAAAAGACCCTGAGGACCAAGTACAGTATATAGGAATGAGTCAAGGTAACTGAATCAAAGAAGGAAAATAATTTGGATATAGTAATTGCAGTTAGAGCTGCTCTATTTACTGCCTCCCAAACCAGGTCTTAAGGACTGTGGCCCAGCCCCATCTTTGAGCACCCGCCAATATACAGCATCCATTCCTGGTGTCCAGTTATTCCCTTCTCCTGAAACCCCAGCCTTCCATACCATAACAATTCTCTGCTGTCTGGTTGTCCCCCACCCCCATAGGTCTGAATCCCTGCACTGACACTAAAAGCGTTCATTCCTGGTATCTGGTCATCCCACGCCCCCAATTTTAAGACTGAATCCACCAGTCAATACTAACAAGCTCATTTACTGGCATCTAGTGCATTCTACAATCAGCATAGTTCTGAATCCCTCAGACTGCCCTCCCACATGCCCCTTCCTGTAAGGAGGCCTAATGAGATGCAAATGACCCCATTGTGCCTATTTAGTGCTATGGGATCATTTGCATCTTAATGTACTAACATGGCCATTTGGTCCAAAGGAGCAATCATCATTAGTGTGTCCTAATAGCTAGATTGCAATCCCAGCCCCAACAGAACCCTATTAGCTACGTGCATCTGCTGTGGCCAGTAGGGAGCTGGGTTTGCTACTGCAGTCAGGATAGCGCCTGACAGGTATATTGGAACATGCCTTTAGCACTTGCAAAGTGCCTAGGAATGTTCTAATATAACATTAGTTTGCTCCAGGCACTATTTTGCTTATGGAACAAACATTTAGTTGGCCTAATGTGAACCAAGGAATATCCTGAGGCACATGTACCAACTCAAGGAAAGGAGAGATGGGACATGATTAAAATCTTTAAGTACCTGAAAGGTATAAACAAGGTAGAAATCAGGGCATCATTTGTCTCAGTGGAAACAAGACCACAATGGTGGAACTGCTATAAGCTTGTGGGAGAAGATTCAAGAAGGAGGTGGAAACACTTCTTTACAGAGAGCATGGTGATGAGGTGGAATGAACTCCTATCTGAGATTGCCACTCAAAAGACAGTAGGGGTTCAAGTGATGGTGGGAGAGGGTGAGGTGGAGGATCAGGATTTCTGTTAAGGGGCACAGAGTCAATGGAATCACTGGATATTGAGCAAACTCAGTAGACCATAATGCCTTCTTCAGCTGTTTATTTCTATATCTTCATACGGTGGAGCACCAAGCATGCCAACAACCTAGGAACATGAAAATGAGAAAAATAAGTACTGTTGGCTCCAGCGGTGTCACTAGAGGTGGGCATTCAGGGCTGCATCTCCAAATCTTTCAGCTGTAGCCCTGAATGATTTATGAGACACAGCTTTTTTTCTGTGCACTAAAAAGCCAAGCTGCTGTTCTGCTCTGATCAAATGTGTGATATGTCAGCAGCACTCAAATGTCTGTGGTGTGACACACCATGTGTGACTATTTCAGATAAGCTGTCTCACTCAGAGAGATAGTGAGACAGAAAAAGAAGAGGGAGGAGGAGAGAGAGAGACATCTCCAGAGAGCAGCTGAGCAGCTGCAGATGTGAAATGTTTGAGCCGAGATACCGAATTTGTCATCTTTCACAAATACTTTTTTCAACCAAAGACAAAATGACACAAACTTAATTAAGGAATCTGACAACAACGCTGACTGGACATTAGGTCCTGGGGTAGAGGAGGGTAAAACTGGACATATTGGATGGAACAATGGTCCTTTTCTGTGACTATTTTCTGTTGTTTTATGACAGTTTAATGTATTTCTTCATTAACAAAAAAATAAGAGGAAGGAGTCTCCTGCTGAGCTGTGTAGAAGGCGAAAGAGAGTGAGAGGAAGCCAAGACAGGGATGACCTGCCACTGACCATTGGGAATGTTTGAGTACCATTTACAAGCAACCAGCAGTCTGCAGTGTCGATTCATACAGACTGAGGAGGAGGTGAGGTGAGGTGACATATCTGACAGACAACTGAACTAGGAATTTAATTATCACTAGTAATTCAATTCTTAATATTATCAACTGAGCTGCAGATGTTTTATGAAGACTAGACACTAGTATTGGGTTTATTTTAAATTCATAGAAGCATAGAAGTTGACATCAGATAAGGACTGCAAGGCCCATCCAGTCTGCCCATTTCTTTTCTACCTTATGAATGTGCCATCGGCTCAAGCTCTAGTCAATGGCCTATAAATTCATACTCTTCTGTATTGCTCCCTTATGCCTATCCCATGCCTATTTGAAGCCCTGCACTGTATTCATATAAACCACTTCTGAGGTAGGCCATTCCATGCATCCACCACCCTTTCTGTGTAAAGAACTTCCTCACATTACCCCTTAATCGGCCTCCTCTAATCTCATGCTGTGTCCTCTTGTCCTGCTAGTTTTCTTATATTGAAACATGTTAGACTCTTTCACCTTGTTAATGCCCTTAAGTTGTTTGAATGTTTCAATCATATCACCTCTCTCCATCCTTTGCTCCACGGTATATATATTGAGTTCTGTTAATCTGTCCTCATATGTTTTGGATGCAATCCCTGCACCATTTTGGTTGCCCTTCTCTGGACTGCCTCAATTTGTTTAATGTCCTTGTGAAGGTGTGGCCTCCAGTACTGCACACAGTACTCCAGATGGAGCCTAACCAGTGTCTTGTAAAGAGGATTATTACCTCTTCCTAACAACTTGTGATACCCTACTAATACACCCCAACAACCTCTAGCCTTACCTACTGCTTTAGTGGTCTACTTGGATGATTTCAGGTCATCTGTGATGATGCCCAAGTCTCTTTCTTCCCTTGTGACTGTTAGCAACTCCTCTCCCAAACTATAGGTAGCTTCAGGGTTTCTCTTCCCTATGTGCATGATCTTGCACTTCTTCATACTAAACCCCAGTTGCCACTCATCCGACCATTTTACCAGTTAATCCAGATCTCTTCTCATTCTGCCCACCCCAACTGGATCATCTACTCTTTTGCAGATCTTGGTGTCATCTGCAAACAGACAAACCTACCCTCCAGTCCATCTGCAATGCCACTGATGAATATTTTGAAGAGGACTGGCCTCAGGACTGATCCTGAGGTACTCCACTTGTGGCTTGCATCTCTTCTGACTGTATACCATTTACCACCACTCTCTGTTCTCTGCCCGTCAACCAGTTTGCCACCCAGTTGACCAACTTCTGACCTACCTCGAGCCTACCCAGCTTATTAATCAATCTTCTATATGGAACAGTATTGAAAGCTTTGCTGAAGTCAAGGTAGGCGACATCAACTGCTCCCCTTGGTCCACCACTCTGGTTACCCAGTCAAAGAAATCTATGAGATTAGTTTGACAGGACCTTCCTGCTGTAAACCCATGCTGTTTTGGAGGCTGTGCTCCTGTGGATTCCAGGTGTTGAACTATCCTTTCCTTAAGGAGTGCCTCCATAATCTTGCCCCAGCTCAGGTAAGACTGACTGGTCTGTAGTTCCCTGCCTCCTCCCTACAGCCACTTTTGTGGAGCGGGATCACATGAGCCCTTCTCCAGTCTTCTGGGACCTCTTCTGTGCTCAGAGATTTGCTAAACAGTTCTTATAGTGGCTGTGATAGTTCCACCATGGCTCCTTTAGTACCCTGGGAGGTATGCCATCAGGTCCCCATTTTGTGGTAGGCTATGTGGGCTAAATTCGCTCAGTAAAGTGATTAGGTAGGTAACTCAGAGTCCACAGAGGTACTCCATAACACTGTCTTTGCGTTACTCTGCTCCCCTCCAAACCACTTCTCCACCAATTTTAAGGCGAAGTAACACTGAAATCAATGTAGTTCGCATCACTTTGCCTTGTTATTGAGTTCCAAAGTGAATTAGCAGTGCTTCATGGGATTGCATGTCACATGTGCTCTAGATTGTTCTGCACAGCCTCAGTTCTGTGTAGTGTGTGTGTAGTGGAAGATGGAGACAGTTTCCTCTCAGAGCTCTGCCATTCAAATCCTCTAAAATCTGTTATAAAGCCTTTTTGAGCCATTTTTTGCTCAAAATTTAGTACATCGATTGTGGGAAACCCTTCTGTGCTCATATCATTGAGTGTTTATTGTTTGTGTGTGGATTTTGAATGTTAATTTAGAACATTCAGTCTGTGTGCTGTGAAATGTGCTTCAGGGGCTATCTGTAGTGTAGGTAGATTAACTGGGAGAAAAGGCAATCTTTCTGTTTTGGTTATATTTTTCTTGTATAACTGTGTTGATGTACACACAGTAATATTTTCAGTAATTCTTGGCATTTTGTGCTGATTGTTGTGGTGCAGCAGTGTATAATTTCAGTTTGTTTAAAACATTTAGTGATATTACTAAAGGTTTCAATTTACTCATTACTTGTGGTGTGTGTGAGTGTGTGTGTGATGCCATTAAATCAGATACCATTTATTGTGCCACAGAATAATTTCAGCAGCGTGAACCTGCTTCCACTGCACCTGCATGAATTTTTGTACTTTTGTGGTGTCTTTACTGATAGTAGTGGATGTTACTGCGGCATTATCCCTCCCAACTGGCAAAGGTATTCTTTTCCAAATTTGGATTTCTGATGGTGAGCACTGGTTAGGTGGTGTTGTTGTGCCTTTGCGTCTGCATCTCTTAGTGTGCAGCACAATCTTAATCTGTCTGTGCATTTGCATCTCTTTAGGGCTCAATCTCCATCTGTTACTTAAGTCACAGTTGTTTCTTTGCTTCTCTTCAGAGTACTGGTGTGGTGCACATGATTCAAGATCACATCACAAATCACAAAATTAATGTTTTGCAGTATCTCTCCTGGCTTCTCCACTGTACCCATTGATATGAGTTTTGATATGAGTTTTCAAGCTGGTGAGTTTTGTGAACAGCCAGGTCATCAGGAAATACAGCTGTAGGCATTGTTTTACCAATAAACCGTCAGCTCGAAGTCCTAGAAAATAAGTTAATGTTTCACGATCACGAATGCAGCCACGATTCATGATCAAATCACGAATCACAAAATTAATTTTTTACTAGATACTTCCATCATGTAAGCCTGTTTTGTAGTATCTCTCAGACTTCACCTCTCTACTCATTGATGTGAGTTTTCAGATTGGGAGTTTTGTGATACAGGTCATTGCTATTGGTAACTACATCCGTGAGCATTCACGTTCCTGTACAGCATGTGAGTTACAGTACTGTAAGCCATGTGATGTGTGGGGGCTCGGGGCTGCCAATATTGTTGTCACTTCTCCTTACTTCAGTTAAGGTGGAATGACAATGAAAGTCACAATCACAATAACAAGGCGAAGTGGGCATTTCATGCTGGTCACTCTGAGTAGTAGAGTGACAACATAAAGAGAACCACTTTGTGGGCACTTTACTGGTGGAATTTAAATTTGCTGCATCTCTAAGATGGAGACTCTGCATGTCTTGTTACACTCTCATTTCACTCGTCAGCACTGGGAATTTTCTGGACACAAGACAGTAGCATTTTGAGGGTGAACATTAATTCTGGTGACTTTGTCTGACCACTGCCCTGATGACTGAGTGTACCATTAATTCTGGGAGGCTTTGCATTTCTTGTTATGCTCTCATTTTACTTCATCAGCACTAGGGTATTTTCTGTAGACAAGAAGATAGTAGCATTTTGGGGATGCCGTTAATTCTGAGTGGCTGTGTGTGGGGGCTGCCAATATTGTTGTCCTCGCCTTGCCCGGCGTTAAGGTGGAATGACAGCAAAGTAATAATAACAAGGTGAAGTGGGCATTTCATGCTGGCCACTCCATAAGCGGAGTGACAACACAAGTGCCCACTTTGCATTCACTTGCCGCGAAATTTAAATTTGCTGCATCTCTAGTCCCATTGACTTGTTCACCCTGAGCTTATCAAGCTCTTGTAAGACCCTTTCTTTGTGAAGGGATTAGTGCACACCTCCCTCCCCTTGTCTGTGGTGCTAAGCTGTGGGCCTGCCCTACCTTCTCCTCAGTAAATACTGAGCAGATGTATCTGTTTAGAATAGATGCTTTACATGGTCCTCCTCCTCCTCCTCACATGCCCACTTATCCCCTTTGATCTTAGCAATACCCTTCTGGACTTTCTCCTTTCACTAATGTAGCTATAGAAAGTCTTGTCACCTTCTTTTACTGTTTGTGCTAGTGTTTCCTCGGTTTGGGCCTTTGCCTGCCTTACCGCCTTTCCTGCTTCCCTTATGGAAGTCTGGTATGCCTCTATCTTCATCCACTGCATTCCCTTATATTTCCTGAAGGCCAGCCTTTTGGTTTGACCTTTTCTGCTGCTGTTTTTAAGAACCAGAGTAGTTTCCTTCTTCTTTGCACTTCCTTTTCTCTCTAACAGAATGGGATGTTGCTTCAAGTATCACCCATAATACTTGCCCACTCTGCCTGTACCCCTCATCTGTATTTCTTCTTGCCAGGGCTAGCTTAACTCTGTTGGCCATCTTATCAAAGTCAGCTCCTTTGATGTTATTTTTGCCTTGGAATGGGATGATTTAGTTCTATTGCCAAATTGAACCATATCATGTGATGGTCACTGGCCCCAGGTGACCTTCTACCTGGAGATCTGTGTTTATAGTACAGCAAATGGTGGAGTTACAGCCTACAAGTGAAAGCAATAAGCTGAGAATGAGCTTCTTACATCCAGAACACCAGGGTTTGATTCCCACAACTTCCACTAGTATACTGTGTGGCCATGAGCAAGTTATATAACCTTTCTGCCTTCCCTGGTTGCCCTGTAATTGGCCTTCCACCCAGTGGGCCTTAAGTGGATTCAAAGAATAAAAATAAAAAATTAAAAATAAAAACAACTGCATGGGTTTGACCTATTGTGCAGTCATCCTATTAGTGTTGAATCTGAGTCTTTGCCCAGTGCTACCAGCCACCTATGCAATTCAGCTTCTTGGGCATAGAAATATAGAATTTGATGGAAGATAAGGACTGCTTGGCCCACCCAGTCTGCCTATTTTTCCCTACCTACATTATTATTGCAGACTGTACTTGACCTATGGCTCTTTCTCCCTCCTTGCCATTCCTTCCTTTCTACTATGATTCCCTTGTGCATATGCCATTCATTCTTTAACTCCATCACTTTTTCACCACCACCACCTATGCTAGAAGGCTATTCCAAGGTTAGGAAGTGACCCATGCATAGTCTGTGCAAGAATGTATCTAAGAAGTCATAGCAGCAGAACTAGAATATATTATATTATAGGAAGGAAAATTTAGTTTACAAACATCTCATAATGACCAACAAGATAAAATTATTTTTACTTTTTGCTAAAATGACCTTACATTCCTTATAAAATGCATGGCAGATTTGTAATGTAAGGGGTACAGAATAAGCCTCAGAATGTACCACAGAGCATCAATACCCCAAAGCCCATCCTATTGGTTAGAAATTTGAGGTGGGCTCAAACCTTAATGTATTTAAATGCTAGAAATGCCCATGCCTGGTCCCCAATGTGACAAGACCATGTAATACATGCATCTTGTATCCATATTGCTTTCTGATAAAACACAGATATCTTGTGATATATCGCCCACCTCTGATCCCATAGAGGGTTCAAAGTCATGGCTTCATGGAATGGTAGAATTGACAAGACATACATGAGGCATGGCAAGTCTCTTACTTGACTCCCCGACAGAGCAGAGGCCAGAGACCTGAGGGAAGTATAAAGTGTAAGAAAAACATAGTGTATTTGTAAACTTGAAAAATTTATGATAAACTAGTGCATTCGCTATGATACCTGGAAACTGTGGCTTTCTTCAGTGAGACTCCCAACAAAGTGACATTAAGAAACAGACATGATCGGAGCAAGATAACTAATCAAGTACTAGTACTCACTTCCGTAATGTTATTATAAGTCATTTATTGAACTGTGATGGTTCTATGCAAGATGTGGTGATACAATCTGTACATCATACTCAACATAGGGAGATTCAACAGGGAGAAATGTAGCTGAATCTCTCCTTTGTTGTCTATACCCTTCCCTAGTCCCATAGATACCCAAATCTGCCAACAGAATATCTGACAATATACACACTCTCTAATAAGATGCCACTTTTCAGAATGATTCCTCTCCACACTCACCTCCAAGACAGAGGTGCAATACATTCACCAGGTCTTCCCACAATATCAAAATACATTGTTCCACTTGTGATTAACTGAGTACAAACCATGGTTTGCCAATATAAAATACATTATTGACTAAAATAGGTAACAGTGCCTACAACCCATGGCTTGCACTTAACAATTGCTCCTTGGGTAATTATTATAAATGACTAGTCCCATATATGACCAGGGTCCTGTTTGGAATATTTAGTGCTGGTTGGCATTTTAGTAAATGTTAAATGTTGTCTCAGCATATTGAGAAGAGGATCATTGGCAAGTCATAGTTACACTTCACTCTTGATATCTGTATGAAGAGTTAGTGTTACATTACAAAGCAAGGCCGATGGCACATTTGTAAGGTAGAAAAAGAAATGGGCAGACTGGATGGGCCTTGTGGTCTTATCTGCTGTCAACCTCTATGTTTCTATGTTTCTATGTACTGCTACCTGCTGCAGCACCATATGGGATCAGTAAACCCAGAGCTGGACAACCTCGTTAATCAGTAACTAGTGAGAAAAATTCATATATTTTGTTCTCATTCAGTAGTATGTATGTTTGTGTATAAATGGTAGACAGATTAAACATCTGAGTTGTGGGGATGTTTGGGAGTGATGATGGGAGAGTTAGTAAGGACAGCGAAGAACAATCAGATACAACATCTGTCTCAACACCCTCATTTTTGAACAATGCACATAAGTTAAACAAATCGACTACCACTGCTACAAACTGCAATTGCCACAAAGTCACTTTACAAATAGGCATATTTGTGGTTTATAAAAGATGTTATACACTTTCTGTTTATTTTGTTATGCATTTCAGTTGTTTGTGTGTATATATTTGGTATGTCAATTATAACTGTAAGTGATCAAAGTATGCAGAAATCATTTAGACAGTACACTAAACTCAATTATAATATGTTGTAAAGAATTTACAAGAATACGAACAATCTAATTAGTTAAAACACCAAAAGCCATGTAATTATTAGCCTGGGTTACACTCTTATACTAGTTTTCTCTGTGCCAAGCTCATTACGGGCACCACATAAAGAATCAGTAAACTCATCTGCAAACTGTGCTGTAAGAAGCATACCTAGCCATGATAAAAAACAAAGCTCCTCCCTCCTATACATTTGAAATCACTAACAACTGAACATACGAGAAAATGATGAATGAAATAAAAATGTTGTGAGAAAAAGTGTTTGTACTTGTTTAAAAACATTCTCATCAGGGACTACTTTAGATCCCAACTGTTAAAAGAAAAGTTAACTTATTTTGAAGCAAAAACATGCATTTTGGTCAATGTTTAGCATGAAATTTTCTCAACATGTTTTAATTGTTAAAAACACTTCAGTGATGTCAGATTATGAGAATTAATCGTACTTTGCTCATATGTGTTTTAAGGCACTTGCTGCAAACACCTGGGACTGTATATTCAAAACTTATCCTGAGCACTAAGGGGCATTTGGCTGTGCTAACTGGGTTTTGTACCCAATGTTTGGGTGGAATCTAAATTCACACCCCACAGTGTGGGCAAACCCTGTTACCACCCAAGCGCTATGTTCCCTGTGCCCAGGCAAATGAGGTCATTGCTTTGCATACAGGCACAGTGGGATATTGAGAGGTTTGCAAAGGTGGTAACTATCATGAAATATCCTCAGCTCCACTCTCGCACATGCCAAAAGTAAATTCAAACAGCACAGCAAAAACCAAGGTAGTGGAGATGAAATTTAATTACTTAAAAATCATTAACAGAGCTGCCCTGTGCAGTACAGAACACAAAACCTCGACCGGTTTCACACTAAGCGTGTGTCATCAGAGGATGATGCACCATATGCCCAAGTTCTTAAATAACACCAATAAAGTGACAATTGCACATAATAAACCAATTAGTGCACTGATTAAAAACAAAGCACCATATGTACCACCATTAACTGTTTAATTTTAATGTAGTTAATGTATAAATGGACCAGGTAAATATGTGGATGTTTGTCTTTTACCAGTACTTAAGGATAACACTCCTTAGGTCTTCTTAAAACTATTGGTGGGAACTTAGTAACTTAGTAACCAGTGCTGGAAATAAGTTATGAGATGAGGTACTGTGTATAAAATTCAAAATTCAGAATTTAACAATGAATGGTTAATGGGCTAATAGCCTTTCTTTAAGTACTGAACTAGTAATGAACTCTGTGTGATTACTATTGTACTACAATTTACTGCTAATGGTGGTACATATGGTGTTTGTTTTTAATCAGTGCACCAACTGGTTTATTATGTGCAATTCTTACTTTATTGGTGTTATTTAAGAACTGTGGACATATGGTGCATCATCCTCCTGATGACGCATGGTTAGTGTAAACCGGTTGAGGTTTTGTGCTCCTGTACTGCAGGGTGGCTCAGTTAATTATTTTATGTGATTTAATTTCATCTCCATTACCTGTGATGTGCCTTGGGTTTTGCTGTGCTGTTTGATTTACTTTTGGCACACACGTGAGTGGAGCGGAGGATTTCTCTTGATGGCTTTTGCTTTTCCTTGAGCTCACCACAGGTAATGTGAATGTATGGACCTAGCATCTGACATATTTTGAGCCGACCCAATTATCGCTTTAGTGCTTTCATGGTCTGTGTGCACTTTTGTACCAGTATATTCTTCTGTAAATACCACAACAAATGGATTAAAGTGAACTCATTACCAGTTTTGATATTTTGACACCTTAGGTATGAAATCACAGGCGAGTGTTGCGAGCATGCAGATCACTAAACATACCCTCAGGGTTACTACAAAGTGAGAATCAAATTGGAGACAAAGAAGCAGGCAATCGGTCTAAGGTATGTCCCAATCAGACCATACTGCTTTCCATCCGGTGGAGGTTACAGTACTTATGTCCATGCTAGTGTTTGCGACTAGGGGAGAAGCTGTTTGTTCAAAGAACATCCACAAGCCACCACTTCGTTGTTTGCAATTCTGAGTCAGGAATGGATGAAGCAGTGAGTACATTTAATATTGACTTTGCATTTGTCCAGTTTGAAAAAGCTACCTTAAAGGGCAGATGCCATTACTGGAACAAGGGTATCTTTGGAGGCATATTTAAAAGTAGGGAGATCCTTGGGGCTACAGGCTCTTAACACTCAAGGTTATGGCACTGAGCAACCAGTCTTTGTATCAGATTGGATGAGGCCTCCAGTTAGGTACTGATGCCCAGATCCAGGCAGTCATCAAGGACTATATGGCTCAGCAACCAAATATTGAAACAGATATTACAAGCAAGGAAGAAGCTGTATTGCATTTCAAGGAAGACCCAGGTTTCATATTTTACAACAAAAGTTGCAGGAAACTATTGAGAGAAGAAAATAAGATTAAACAATGGAAACTGAAGAAAGTTGAACGAGACAGGCAGGACTATTTGCTGGACCAAGTGTTTGCTTGGAACAAAATCAGAATACACCTAAAGATACCATCGTGGTAATCAAAAAGGGATTTAACAATGGAACAAAGTGGAGTGCCCAGGGTCTAAGATCCATATTATGTAAAGAGGGTGCCCTTCTTCATCTTATTACACCAGCACCAGTGACTCAGATAATACTGAGGACCCATCTCTAGAGGATTACCAAGAAGGACTACCCCACGACCAGTTGCTCCTGCCCCCTGCATTCCCAACAGAGGAGGAGAGAACACCAGGTCCAATTCAGGAACCTATGAACCAGGAGTGCACAATTGCACAGGAAAATCAGAGACATCCTTGTGCGTCATTATCATCTAAGGAATCCAAACAGAAGCAAGGGGCAGACAATACCTGGCCAGGTGGAGGAAATCACAGGGGCAAATACAGGGCCGATAGAATGGATATTAGAGAATATAGTGATTAATGTATCACAGGTACCTTTAACTAATATTGATATCCAAGTGTTACAAAAGGGTTTGACATTTGTACCCACTGTGAACATTAATCCATTTGAGGTCTTCCTGGATATTAGATGTCTATCCAGAACTTTAAATATAAGAGCATTTTTCATAATATAGAAATGGGTTTGGATACCAGTGAGGGTTTGGACTTATAAACTGGTACAACCACTGGGTTGGTTAATGTGGATCTTATCCACTGGGGGACTAATACAGTTTGAGACCACCTTCCACTTTTAATCCCCATATACGGATGTGGTGAGAGTTTTGAGAGTGCATGTGAAAGTGATATTGAGGCCCTATGCAATAGTGACAATAGACTCGCTTTTGTTAAGCTGTCTAATGCTGAAAGGACAGCTTTGAAGGCAATACAGGATAATCCACATAGTTGTCAAGCCTGCAGACAAGGGAGGGTCTATAGTGGTCATGGACACGGAGAAATGTTTAGGTGAAATTCAGAAGCAACTTGGGGATCAAATTTCTACAGGAAACTCAAGGGATCCTACAAGTGGGTTCAAGGCTGAGATTAATTTGATGCTTGATTTGGCCATTTTAGAGGGCTTATAGATCATAAAAGTATGCGTTTTTGACAGTAACACATCCGGTAAGGCCCACTATTTATATGCTCCCAAAATACATAAAACTTGGAGGATCCCCGGCCATCCTATTGCGGCAAGAGATTGGCTCAGTCATAGAGCCATTGTCTCATTTTGTTGATTTACATATTAAACAATATGTACCAGCATTACGCTCCTATGTCAGGGATACAGCTGACATACTTGAGTTGCTGGGGTATGTACAACAATCAGATTCCTTCTAGTATCCATGGATATCGCTCATTGTACACCAATATCCCTCATCAACAGGGATATTGGCACTAGAATCATTAGCTGGACTTAGATCCAACCCATAGTGAGCATAGAAATCTTTATTTTGGAATGTGCTGAGACTGTACTAACAAAAATGTGTTTGTTTTCAGGAGACTACTATCTTCAGATTAAGGGACAGCTATGGGTGCAACTTTTGCACCCAATTATATAACCTATTTTGGGGATCTAGGAGAAACTAGTGGTCTATGATACACAGGTCAATCCTTTTTACCATAGGATTGACATGTGGCATTGTTTAATTGACAACATTTTCATTATCTGGAAAGGCACAGTGGACGAACTGAGGGAATTTGTTGTATATTTGGAGAATAGTGATTCAAACCTTAAATTCAGTGTAATGAGTGATAGGAATATGGTCACTTTTTGGACATTGAGATCAAGAGATGCTAGTGATGGGATACAAACATCCCTCTTTCGGAAAGAAACTGACAGGAATTCCCTCTTATGCGCACCTAGCTGCCGTCCGAGATACATTATTAACAACATTCCCAAAGCCCAACTGCTCAGGGCATGCAGAAATTGCAGTGCAGATGATGATTTCATAAAACATGTTAGAGATACATGTGCTAGGTTCCTGGATAGGGTTATTCGATGGATTTAGTGGGAGATGCCATGCAGGAGGTTTCTAACCTTAGTCAGAGAAGTATTGATTCCCAAAACAAAACAGGAAGGTGATGATAACAGGATATATTTTGTGACTACCTTTTGTAGACATTCTAGTGCCTTGGGGATATCATCAGAGAACACTGGCCTCTTTTAAATTTAGATCCACAGCTGAAAGAGGTAGCAAAGAATTTACCCTGGATTGTATATCGATGGGGTAAAATTATTGAGGATATGCTCACCAAAAGTTATCAACCTATCCCAAGGGCAGAGGTACTAAGGATACTTGGCTACCTTGTAGACCTAATGGCACTTTCCATGTGGCAATTGTAAGTATTGCACTACTATCTTGAAACATACCACATTTACGTCCGCAAATGCTTCTAGAGTATTTACAATGAAATCTTTTGCAGTTGTACCACTGAAAACTTGGTGTATCTGGCTACTTGCACCTGTGGTGCCTTCTGTGTTAGTAAACAACACGCCAGTTTAAAATAAGGTTTGGGAACATATGCATAGTATGTTGAAAAGTGATGACAGGAGTGCACTTACTAATCATTGTGCCAGATATAAAATGAGAATTCTAAACATGAATTCAGATTTTGTGGTGTTGAGACAGTGAAGCTGGGACCCGATGGAGGTAATATTAATGACATCCTATCAGATAGGAAAGCTTTCTGGATTTTTACCTTAAAGGGTTTGCAACAACCTGGATTAAATGATAAACTGGATGTGGTACCATTGATTAATATGAGGAAGAAGAAATGTTAAAATGTTAAAACAACAGCAAGAGTGATAATACTTTTGTGGTTATATACAGTAGAAAGTACTTTCTACAGATTTATTTATAACAGTTCTGTTTTCTTTTCTCCCTAGATGGCACTGATTATCATGGTAAAACATCCAGCCTCTGAATAGTTTAAATCATTTTATAGAAGGATAAATGGAAGCCAGTTACAAGTAAAATTAACTGTTTAATTTTAATGTAGTTAATGTACAAATGGACCAGGTAAATATGTGGATGTTTGCCTTTTACCAGTACTAAGGATAACACTTCCTCAGGTCCTCTTAAACTATTGGTGGAGAAGATATTAACTTAGTAACCAGTGCTGGAAATAAGTTATGAGATGAGGTACTGTGTATAAAATTCTAAATTCAGAATTTAACAGTGAATGGTTAATGGGCTAATAGCATTTCTTTAAGTACTGAACTAGTAATGAACTCTGTGTGATTACTATTGTACTACAATTTACTGCTAATGGTGGTACATATGGGGCCAGAATATTCAAACTGCACCCAAAGTGCGCAACAGCAGGAGCAAGCGCAAGTCAATGCGCACATGCACAATCGTCGTGATATTCAAACATGGAGCAAGGCCAATTGCAAGCAGCCAACGTCTGAATATCGCACAAACTGAGCCATAAGCGCAACCAGGGAGGAAGCTGAGCAGATATGATGCTGCATAAGCGCAACCAGGAAGGAAGCTGAGCAGATAAGATGTGCCATAAGCGCAGCAAGGCCAGCCCAGCAGAGCAGTCCAGAGGCCCATAGGGCAAGCAATGACACCCCAGCAGCATAGCAATGGAACAGCACAACCAGGGAGGTAGGCAGAGGCCCACCACCCATGCCACAGATGGGCACAGGGACACACTGCAGAACTAACAATGCACCCCACACCCCAAGAACAGCATAACTGGGGAGGGACGGAAAACCAACGGCCCATGGGGACAAGCAAAGAAAGCACATCCTGGCCATGTTACTGCAGCACACCCACTGGCAAGCTGAGACTGCCACACAAAGGGCGGACCACCCCAGTGTCCAGCAGCCCCCGTGTGCACACACACCTGCACTGTGACCCCAAGACACCACCCATGAGCAGTGGCTGTGCCCGTCACTGCAGGACTCCCAGGCCCCCGGCACAATGCAACCATGTGTACCACCGAACCATACAAGCCAGATCCACCAGGAGCACCCAGCGGTGTGTGGCAGCACCGCAGCCAGTCCGGCTAAAAGCCACCACCACACCAGGGACCCCCAATGCACACACACACACAATCCCAGGACAATACCACACCAGAAGCCATGTACACCACTGCAACTGAGCACCCATAGCCAGCTGCAAATCAGAGACCACTACAGTATTCATACAAAATAGATTTATAAAAGAATATCAACACAGAACACAAACAATAAACTATGTACAGAGATATATACAAGAAAGGGGTGGGATGCGGGTACAAGGTAGGGGTGGGTAAGGGCAGGGAGAAGAACTTGGTGAGGGAAGGCAGGGTGTGAGGGAAGGGTAAAGGGGTAGGTGTGGGACAGCTATGTCCTCCAGGCTGCACAGCAGCAGGTTGCCCCTGGTCTCGTGGCCTCCTCCGTCGACTGACACCCTCGGTGCATCTCCTGCAGAATGGATAGGGACACCGTGGACACCTCCAGCAGGCGGTGGACAGCCCACTCAATCCTGAGCAGGACCTGGACACCTAGGACAGGGAACAGAATCAATGGCTGTGACTGTCCACAACCCTGAAGCCCACCCAACATGCATGGCATACAGCCAAGTGCCCCACCCCTGTGATGGACTGCACCACTCACAGTGACCGTGCACAAGACAAGCCCAACCAGGCAGCAACAGCCGTGTGTGCCACTGCATCACACCCACCCATGCCCAGCACAGCACAACCAAGGCTGTCCAGTGGCGTGGCTATGTGTGGGAAGGTAGTGCCACAGCCATGTGTCCAGTGCATGCATGGACCACCAGTGATGCACTCACAGACATGCAGTGCCACTGGACAGTGCTGACTGTCACACATCATGTGCATGGCAGTGTTGTCCATGGATGGTGGCCATGCCCCCCACAGCATGCAACAGCATCCATGTTGTAATGACACTCACCCTCATCAAGCTGCTGCATCAGGTGCTGTGGCTGCAGCTGCTGCTGTTGCTGCTGGTGGCTGTTGCACCCTCCTCCACCAGCCACCGTGGCACCACCATCGCATGCCTCAGCCCGTGCCTGCCTCCGCTCCTCCACGCCTGTGGGAGACAAAGGAAGAGAAAACATCAGTGAGATCCCAAAGCAGACAGCCCCTGGCCCCATTGAGTGTGCCTGCCCACACATCCAGACCCAAACAGCACACCTGCAAACACCCTCACAGCAAACCACAGCCCAACCCACACCCATGCCAGATTACATTACACAGTCACCCATGCAGATAATACTGGTGCATACACAGCACACCCACCTGGCCTGGGCACAATGCCCTCCTGGCATGCGACCTGAGGCATGCAAGCAGAATCGCTCCTCCTCTGCAGGTCACCATAGCGGTGCCTGCACTGTTCAGGGTCCTCCTCCACCAGTGGCCTGCTCCAGGGCAGCGGCGACCTGCTGCCACACATGGGTGTGTGGCACCTGCAGAGGCACACCTCGAACAGTGAACCATAGTGGGGCTCCACCACAGCCACCAGGTTGGCTAACTCCAAAGCCCCCATTGTGGTGCTCTCCAGCGTGCCATTGTCAAACTGTACAGTGGCAATATGGCGCTCAGCAGCGCGGCAACCCCATGTGGAAATGCTCGCCAATACAACTCCATCACTGCCTATCGCACTGTTTGGACAAGCGCCGTCGGTCCATCGCGCTGTCACGAACAGCGATGAAACGCATCTACATACTGGCATGACCAGCGCCAGAGGCAAAGGTCGTGCGCAAGGTCATGGGTCAGTGGCGCAAGGCCACGCACAGTGCCATCAGACGTCCACACGTCCCCGCGCGATCGGACACCTGCGTGCCAGTGCCACAGTGGACTATTGCGCAGTACTGCCACTGTGTCATGTGGTGACCAGCGCTGTAGCGCCATTGGCACAATGGTGGCCATGGCCTGAATTGCCGATCGCGCAGCACATCATCAGCATGGCAGATGCCCGCGTAGCTACCTGGGCATGCGCAATGCGGTGTACCACACAGTCACAGATATGCACCATTGGCTCAGCCTGCTCAACCGTATTGTGCAAAGCGCCAGCGGGCGATATTCAGCCGACATGCAAATCATCTGATCAGCCATTCAAAGGTGCAGTGGCTCGATTTGCATGTCATTACAGTTGCTCCACTCCTAATTTGCATGCATTGCGCTATAAATGTGCGACATTGGGCTGCGCTGGCCAGATTCGGTTACTGCAGGTGAGAGGTGAGTTGCATGCTGTGTGATGTTCTGGACAATGGTCATGGGATAACGCTGTAGACTGCACAGTGACAGGTGTCCACTTCCACCCATACTGATCGACATGACCGAGCAGAGCCAAGGTGAGGTGAGGATGGTGGGCGGAGGAGGAGGCCTAACTCACCAGCGGAGACAGAGGCCCTCTTCCAGGCCTATCTGGAGGAGGCCACTACTGAGTGGATGGCGGGGCACCCCTCAGGCCGTGTGGCTGCATGGGAGGGGTAGCTTGGGCAGTGGACCTGCAGGAAGCCACCAGCGCTCCATGCAGAATGCAAAAGAAGATGGGGACAGACCGCAGGGAGGGTGAAGGAGAAGGTGGCAGCCCTCAGGGCGGCAAGTGCTGGCACAGGCGGGGCCAGCCAGCGGTGGCGGAGCTGACCCGGCTGAGGACCGACTGGCTGCATCAATGCAGTGGAGCGCTATTGAGGGCATACCAGGAGGTGGATTCCAGATAGGTGGAAGCCCATCACTGCACGTATGACATGATGGTGGTGTTGGGGGGAAGGTTGTTCACATGCACTCACATGTCCTCACTTTCTGTTACAGATCCTGTTCATCTTCAGGGGATGGTGGTGGTGGGTCCAGGCAGTGAGGAAGACCTGCTGGGCATGGAGGAGGTCCATCCACCTCTGTCACCTGCCAGCATGCACTGCACCAGCATGCACACCGGCTGCCAACTCAGGTGTCGGTGAGTCAGGTGTGGGGTGCACAGCCTGTGTCTCAGCAGTCTGGCATGCAAGCATGCCAGCACACTGTGACTGTGGCTGTACACGTACCAGTACCATTGATGATGCAAGGACTGCAATGGGCAGTGACATGTGTGTGTGTCCCATGGCGTACACACAGCAGGACAGCACGTGCCCCTGGGCCTAGCTGGTTCCAACGTGTGTGCCAACATGTCGGCACAGTCCCAGGCTGTGCCTGTCAGCACCGGTGGGGCAGCACCGGTGGCTGTGCAGGTGTCTGGCACTGCTGCGGCCACAGCAGTGGAATGAGTGGTCCCTGGGGCACAGCGGTTGGAGGGTCAGCAGCAGCAGTCACCCACCAGGTCTGGGGGTACAGTGTCCAGTGGTGGCACATGCCCACCGCCTTTGATATGCCCATTCCTGGTCCTGGTGAACAGCGCCCACCCTCAAGGTGTTGAGCATCAGGACCTTCCATACCCTGGGGGACAGGATGCCGTTGTGGCAGAGTACCCATTTGAAACACACCCGCCTGCTGCGGGAATCAGTACAGCAGCAAAGGCGGGTTGCAACATCCGTGGAGGCACTGTGCATGGCTGTGGAGGCGGCACAGCAGGGACTGTGCTCTGATCCTTTCAGAGATGGTCCATATCGGATGGATGTGACCCCGCCATTGGCAAAGCAGACCCAGGCATTGGTCACTGTCGTGGCTGCATTGGCACACAAGCAGGTGCCCTGTACCACGCACCCCACACAGTATGCTCTCACTCCCGTCCCAGCATCGCCGACACCCAGCCTGTCGATGCTGGGTTCTGCTGTAGAATTCGGCACCCTGGTGCAGGTATGTTTGGCATACTACAGACCCCAGTGCGGACAAGGCCGCAATCGCACAGTGGGACCCCTGATGGTCCATCGGTGCCACCCCATGTGGCCCTGCTCAGTCTGCCAGTGCTGTTGGGTCACGGTGGGGCCGCCCACGCATCTGTGGTGGCCGTGGAACAGTGCAACATGACTGACCTGTCTCCCAGTGCGGGCCCTGTCTGGTGCTGCCCTGTGCACTGTCGTCATGGTGGGCAGTGCACTGGTGGGTGCCTGCACATCACACCAACATCGGACCACCTGCACACCATCCCGACTGCTGTCCACAGGTGCATGTGCATGATGATGCCTGCATTGTACTGTACACCAAGGTGCAAGGGTGCCCAGCATCTGACACATGTACTTGGACAGTACAGGTGGTGGGTGTGGTCTGTGGATCTGTGTGTTTGCCATGTCTGTTCCTGCTCTGCTGTGCACCTGCCCATGTACGCTGTGCCTGTGTGTGTGTGTGTGTGTGTGTGTGTGTGTGTGTGTGTGTGTGTGTTAATATGACTGTTCACCCTCCCTGACGGTGTGTTTGTGTGCCTGGTCCCTTCCATCCCTTGCCGTCATGCACCCCTGGTGTGTTACTCTGTGTGCCTGTGGGTTGCGCCAGGACAGTGTTGGTTGCACATGGCCCCTTGACTTACCTGTGTGTGCATAATGCTCCTCCGTGATGGTGTCCCGGTGCAGCTGGGCCTGCCGGATCAGTCGGGGTCCCGCTGTCCAAGGGGCTGCTCATTACCATCATCACCGGCGCACTGGCGCCCCCATCTCTGTCCCTTCCTCGACCTGAATGGCTATCCCACAGTCTTTGGCCATGTTGTGCAGGATACAACACGCCAGGAATATCCCACAGGCCTTTGAGGGGCTGTACTGTAGGGCACCGTCGGAGGTGTCTAGACATTGGAAGCATGCCTTGAGCATCCCAAACACCCGCTCGATGATGTTGCGTGTGGTGGCATGCACCTCATTATAGCATTGCTGTGATGGGGTCATGGGGTGCCGGTATGGTGTGAGCAGCCAGGGATGGAGTGGGTATCAGCTGTCACCTGTGTGGAGATGGTGGAGATGAGTATCATGTTCAGGTCAATATTGCCAATATCCCTGTGTGCCACTACCATAGCACCTGTGGCATTCCCACCCTTGCCCCATGTTTGCAATTCCTACATGCTACTCACCCACTAGATGGCCTGTGGGGATGTCCCACTCTCGAATCGATGGTACAGTGCAGACTGATACCATATAAAGGCATCATGTGCTCCGCCAGGGTGTGGCACAGACATTGATTATGCTCCCAGTGGCATCACATACCACCTGGCAGTTGACACTGGAATAGCCTTCCTGTTCCTATATGCAGCCCCATCGGGGCCAGGTGGCGTCTGGAATGGCCACATGGGTGCAGTCTATGGCCCCTAGCATGCCAGGCATACGTGCTACTCTGTGGAACTCCTGCATGTTTGCTGTACGCTCTGCAGCGGTGCTGGGGAACTGGATGTGCTCTGCAGCATGTGGCAGCAGTGCACTGAGGAATTGGGTGAGGATGCGTGACGTGGCCGACTGAGTGATACCTATGGTGTCCCCTGTCGGCCTCTGGAAGGTGCCCGTGGTGAGCAGGCACATGCAGGCTGTCACCTTGGTCTCCACCGACAGAGCGTGACTCCATCATGAGGGTGCCCGCATCACATCACTGCACAGCTCACAGAGCCGTCTCAGTATTGCCCTGTTCAGGCGTGTACCGGCCCACGATCTCTACATCTGTGTACAGCTCAAAGCTGATGTGGGCACGGTACTGCCTGTTGGGGCGTACCACCGATGGGCCCTTCCATGGCTACGCCCCTGCAGCATGCATTCTCACCCCCTCATTACAGCTTCCATGTGAAGCTGGCACTATCCATCTCCCTGGCTTGTGACCCCCTGGCTGATGTTGCTCTGTTACCCCGCTGTCATGACTGCTACCTCCACTGCACGGGTACCCCACTGGCCTCTGCAGCCTATGGCCCACACACTTCCTTGCCTGCCCTGCTCTGGACTGTCACTGTCTGTCTCTCTCTGTCTGTCTCGCTTGGCATCTCTGTAGCGTTCTTGTGCCTCTTCCTTGAGCCTTTTTATTTTGGCTCATTTTCCGCTGTGGCGCAACTTCAGCTGTTCCTCTGTTGCGCATGCACAAGCCTTTGAATATCGCATTAAGCTCTTTATGCAGGGATCCACCCCTTCAGTTGCACATGCCATCATTTGCATTGTGCTGTTGCTCAGCCTGTTTTCGGTGGCGCAACTGCCTCCTGCTGAATATCGCAGAATGACGCACTTTCGACTTGTGTATGCGCAACCCTATTGCACATGGCGCAACCCTTTGAATATCCGGCCCATGGTGTTTTGTTTTTAATCAGTGCACTAACTGGTTTATTATGTGCAGTTCTCTACTTTATTGGTGTTATTTAAGAACTGTGGACATATGGTGCATCATCCTCCTGATGACGCATGGTTAGTGTGAAACCGGTCGAGGTTTTGTGCTCCTGTACTGCAGGGTGGCTCAGTTAATTATTTTTATGTGATTAAATTTCATCTCCATTACCTTGTGGTGCCTTGGGTTTTTGCTGTGCTGTTTGGATTTACTTTTGGCATGGCGTGAGTGGAGCTGAGGATTTTTCTTGATGGCTTTTGCTTTTCCTTGAGCTCACCACAGGTAATGTGAATGTATGGACCTAGTGTCTGACATAATTTGAGCCGACCCGATTATCGCTTTAGTGCTCACGATCTGTATGCGTTTTGTATCAGTATATTCTTCTGTAAATACCACAACAAATGGATTAAAGTGAACTCATTACCAGTTTTGATATTTTTGACACTGTGGGTGTGAAATCACTGATGAGTGTTGCGAGCATGTGAGCAGTCACTAAACATACCTCCCAGGGTAAAGTCACTTTATTGGTGTTATTTAAGATCTGTGGACATATGGTGCATCATATAGTGCATCATCCTCCTGATGATGTAGAGTTAGTGTGAAACCGGTCAAGGTTTTTGTGCTCCTGCACTGCAGGGTAGCTCTGTTAATTATTTTTATGTAATTACATTTCATCTCCATTACCTTGTGGTTCCTTGTTTTTACTGCAAAGTGGTAACTGCCACCCGAATGGGTGTAAGTTACCACTTTGCAAACCTGACTTAATGGGTGCAAGGCCCTTATGGCAGGGAAGAGACTTCAGCCTCCTGCCCTGCCCCATTGAGCAATGATGTTCCTGGTATCTAGAGGTAGCCCCTGCCCTCTGATCCCTATCCCAGCAATACAGCATGTATTCCCTTGTGTCTAGTGATAGCCCCACCCTCTAATCCCCATCCTTCTATATGTACCAGCATTCCCTGGTGTCTAGTGGCACCCCACCCTCCAATCCCTATTCCTATACTCCCTACTGTAGTCTCTGGTGTCTACTAGCACCCCACCCTCAATCCTGATCCCCATACATGTACAAGCAGTCCCTGTTGTCTAGTGGCACCCTGTGTCTCCAATCCTGTTCTGGTACTCAGTTTTGCAGTTTATGATGGTTAGTGGCACCTCCCAGCCTCCACTGCCATGTCAGGCAAGCTGTCCCTTGCATCTGACAGCCTTACCCACCTCCAGCACTCAGCAAACCACCCTGCAATCCTCTACTAATATCTCTGGTGCTGTGTGGATCCTATACAGTGACCAGCCCTCCTCTTACCACCTTGCCCAGCTGCCGTATGGAGTGATAGGGAGCGTGCATCCTGTGTACTGTTAACAGAGTATGCATACTGCCTACTGTAGACAGTACATTCACTCTTTTTAGAGTAATTTTTTTAAATGTTATTCATTGTAATCTTGAATAATACCTTTGAGAACAAGCTCATTACGTAGGTTACATGTCAGAAGATTAATACAAATTGGTAAAAGTTTGATACAGGAGTCATACAACACAAGGAATAATACAGACTTTGCAAAAGGATATAACTAGAGAAATCACAATACATATGGCATTGTACAATGTATGTCATGGTACACAAGTGTTTATACAGAAGATTAAATGGGGACATACAGAAGTAAGCTGAATCACATGAAAACAAACACTTTCGAGGATGGGAGAAACAGACCAAGACAGACAACTAAGAATAAGTTAGGTGAGTGGAAGCATCAGCCCAGCTGCCTCGTCATAAGTCGTGGGTTCAGACAAGCTCTTGAGAGTCAGTGTGGGAGCTCAAGGTAGATAACGGAGGTGGAAGAGAGGGAGGAGGAGGGAGGTAGGGTGGGTGGGAAGGGAAAGGTATAGAGGTGGTGTGGGGAAGAGTGTTGGGGATGTTAAGGAGAAGTGTGAAAGGATCAAGATTAGTCAGTGGGTAGAATGCTAGGGTCAGGACAAGTGCTGGTCACATGAAGGAATGGGTTATTGGAAGCAGTCACAACTGGCCTCTGCAACTAGCTGTTGCCTAAGTTTCCTCTTGAAAGAGCCTTGGGTTGCTGCTGAAGAGATGTCTGGGTGCAGAGAGTTCATCCAGAGTGGAGCATGGTAGGTGAAGGACTTTTGATCCAGAGAGGTGCAAAGTGGGGAATATTAAAGTCTGTCTATTGGAACTTTTGGTGTAATGATGGTTGTCACAGAGAGTAAAGCTTTTGCACCCAGGGGCATCTTGCCTAAATTGCTTGGCCAGTAAACAAGTCTGATACATGAGTCTACTTTTGAATAGGAGCCAGTTAGCCTGGCGTACATGTTGCAGGTGTGAGTCACACAGCCGGAGCGGTAATAAGCCAACATACTTTGCTAGTGCCACTATAATGCAGCAAAGAGTTGTTTCAGTAGCTGACCCATAGATTATTAGGCTGTAATTAATTAGCAAGATAAGAGAGCTATGGATGGCTAGGTTAAGAGCCTCTAGGATCAGGCAATGCCTATGCAATGCCTATGCCTGTAAAGCAGCACAATGTGTGCTAATGGCCTTAGCAACATTGTCAATGTGATAGGCATAGGTCATTGTGTTATTAACCATGATCCCTAGGTATTTAAAGAGCTGAACTAGCTCCAGGGGAGCTCACTTCACTGGTGATGGAAAGAAAGTAAGTTCTATGCCAATTTTGGGAGCTGGAGAACAGCATAGTCTTAGTCTTTTATGATTCATGACTAACTTGTGCTTATGGAACCGTCTTTCTATGACTGAGAAGTTACTCTGTAGCCTGGACTCAAGAATCTTAGGGTCTGGATCACTGGTGAACAGAACTGCATCATCAACATATAGAAGGATGTTACACTGACAGGAATAAGAAAGATTGTTGAGGAAAATGCTAAATAAAAGAGGTCCCAAGATGGACCCTTGTGGGTCTCCTGATAACTCAGGTCTGCTATCTGAGAGGATGTTACCAATCTTAACCTGCTGTGAATGGTTATGCAGGTAACTTTTATACCAGGCTATGGTGTCATGAGCTAGGCCAATTGCAGCAAGCTGTTTGACCAGGAGGGCATGATTCACTGTGTCAAAAGCTTAGATTAAATCAATGAAAGCAGCACAGACAAGGTGCACTTGGCCTAAGGAGTGGTGAATAAAGCTTGAGAAAACCAGTAAGGTGGTAGTGGTACTATGACCATTTCTGAATCCATGTTGTTGCAGGCACTGTAGTTGATACTTGTTAAAGTATTTAACCAGCTGATCAGCCACTATCTGCTCTAGAGCTTTAGAGTGGAGGCAGAATAGAGATAGGCCTATAGTTCCTCGTAATAGTGTGATCCCCAGACTCATGAACTGGTGTCACTGTAGCAAATTTCCATTTTTGTGAGACATGAGAGTATCTAAGTGACATGTTAACTATGTGTGTTAGAGGTGACAGTATTTCATACAATGCAAGCAACAAATTTAAGATCCAGTGTATCATCGTTAAATCTCAATGTCTCTAGTACCTTAAGAAGGTACTTCCTGGCTTCATGGGTCGAGAGGTTTTGAAATGGAAAGGAGGATGAGAGGGCTGAGTCTCTTTCCTGAGTAGGTTCACTAGTGTTGGGGTGACAGGAGAAAACAGGTGGGAGAACACCACTCAGGTCCGAGACGACATCATTAAAAGTGATAGAAATAATTTTAGGATCAAATGAGGGTATACCATCCATGTTAAGCATGGTACAGGCAGATTTGGGGTCTCTCCCAGTGACCTCTTAAAGGTTACTCCAGAATTTTCTGCCATCATTACAGGTCTGAGAGAGGCTTCCTTATAATATTGACTTTTACTGCACTTATAGCCCTTGTGCAGTTGTTTCTTGCTGCTTTGTAACTCTGCATGTCAGCCTGATTACATGAGGACCTAGCCCTATGCCATAGATGGTCCCTGGTTTTCAGAAGCTGAAGGAGGTTAGGAGAGAACCAGGGACTCCAGTGGCCTTTGATTTTACACTTTTATAAGGAGCGTGCCTATCACACACAGCATTGAAGTGGAGGATGAACTGATCAAGGGTGATGTCAATGTTGTTGGTGAAGTAAACCATGGACCAATCCTGTTGTAGCAGTTCAGTTTTAGTGAATCAAGATGACCACAGATGAGTACCCAGGTAGTAATTGTTCTAGCAGCAGTTTAGAGAATTTATTCAGCCAATGAAACAGGACAGGAGAGTGGTCCCTGAAGGCATCAGGGAGTACAGTTGTGTCTGATATATGATCAGGGTGGTGAGAGAGCACCCAGTCCAATAAGGTTCCCGTCCCAGTTTATAATTGATTCTAGTGGGGGATTCGACAAACTGGATGAGGTGAACTGCTGATACTGCATCTTTGAAGGGGCTTGTGTCTGAGAGAGCCAATTGATATTGAAATCACTTAGCAGGATAGTTTTCTGACTCAAGACTCAAAGAGCTAAGACACTCCATAAGTGAATCAAAGCAAGGGCCATCAGTCTAGGAGGAATATAGGTTGAAAACACAGTAAGGGTTTTATTGAGCGCACAAGGAGCACTTTTAGGGTAAGAGCTTGCTTGTGGGCATCGGTGTTGGGCAGTGATAGGACAAGACCCTGTAGGTTGTCTCTGAGGTGAATCAGACAACTGCCTCAATGCTTGGGAGACAATCCTGTCTAAAGACTGTGTAGCTTTGAATAGAAATTGTGGCATCCACTATTTTTGAGAGAGCTATGTTTCTACCGACGAGAGAATGTCTGGGTTATGTTGCATGTTCCAGGCATTCAGTGCATCCATTTTGAGGAGGAGGCTACATATATTAAGTGAGGCAATTGTAAGTAACCCAGTAGACAACTGTGGGCTGGCCGTATGTTGTGGTGGGCCAGGGCTGGGGTGGATATTACAGAAAGCAGCAGCAACAGTAAAGCCAATCTGCACAGATATACCTTTAATTGCTTGTTGCTGAGTTTGTGTAGCTTCCTATGAGTTGAACACAATTTATAATTAGCTTGTCGGTTGAAGATCCCAGGAAGGGGTGCCAAGGGGTAACCAGCCATGGCATTGAAATCTCAACCCCCAGCCACCGGAGATTGAAGTGCCACAGCGTATTTAGAAGGTCAAGGCATGGGAATGAGGTTGTGGTACTATATACATATAAGGTTTCTGTCCAAAGTTGATGTATTAGATATTGTCAACCTTTCACTAGCCAGGCCAGATAGGGTCAAAAGAGAGCAGTATAATTCCTCTAGGAAATAGAGCAGTAGTAAAAGACATTAAGAGGTCAAGGAGTGCAGCAGTAAAACACACTCAGGGTCCAAATGTGCAGAGCAGGGTTATTGAGAGTAACAACAGAGTATGGGTAACTATAAACACTCTAGGTGCCCATGCATTTAATATAGGGCACGTGAATGGGACACTAAGAGGATAGCAGATTGCAGAGAAGACTGAAGACAAATCTGTGTGAATCAGGCTGCCAGAAATGAGGTTGGATCTTTGAGAGAATGCTTATGGTGATATTCACCACGTTAGAAACTGTGAGGCAGAGTCATGCAGGAGCATTTAATAGAGATGCACTCCTGTCAGTCCATACAGCAGACATCCAAGCTGGTGAAATGAGGGCTGTGCTAGGCCATATTGGATCTGCAAGACACCAGAGATCATGGTAAGGGGCACTGGCAAATTGATTTGTTCAGTGCCAGTGGTGCAAGGAGGCTACTAGATACCAGGTACAGCTTGTCTGACATGGCAGCAGGTGATCTGAGGGTGGAGGATACCACTATTAATCAAGGAGTATAGAACACAGTATGGGAAGGGATTGGTGGGCAGGGGCACTAGACACCAGGGATTACAGAATGGAGTACAGGAATAGGGACTGGAGGGCACAGGGTACAACTAGACATCAGGAAAAGTTGTACATTTACAGGGATGGGTTATCTGGGTACATGGGCTGGTTGCTACCATGCTTGACTTGGCAGCTGGTCACAGGAGAGATGCTAACTTGCTGCCACTTCCCATGCAGATGAGCCCATAATGGGCATGCATATGGCCTCTTACTGCATGCCAAATGGGTTCATTTGCATGGTGCCATTGAATATCACATGGGAGGCTTCCAGTGCTAACAGGTCTGGGGATGCAGTTCTGTGCACTTTGTATGGGCTGTGTATAGGCAGTGTCCATGTTGGGCAGCACTACTTGAGTTTGCACTGCCTTGACAAGTCCCTGTATTTGGTCGGATAGCACTGGTGTGCTATTTCATTGAATTTAGCATCCGGGGTCACAGGCAGGGCAAGCAGAGTGCAAACCTTGTGCTCCACATTTGCCCTCTACTCAATAGCTGGTCCTTGGTGCCTAACAACACACTATGGCCCTGCAATAATTTCACCATAGTCATTCACCCCGTTTTGTCTTACTGCTTACATATTCTTTGGGATATTTGTTATGAAAATGTAACTGTTCATATCAATTGTTGTCCAAATCAGATTGCAGCAATCATATTATAAATGCTAAGGACAACTACCTGTATGTGCAATAGTGGTGCAGACAAATTGGTGGAGGGAAGGTTAGTGTGGTTGTGTGACATAGAACATTAACAAAATACTCTAAACAGAAGTTCCAGATAACACTGGAAAAATATTACTTCTTGTTCGTGATGAAACACATACTATACATTATTGCCTTTGTTTTACAAACTTGCATTTGAAGCACCATTAAATGAATTAAATTAAAAAGGCAGATGCCATTTTCTTTTGTTGCAAACACAGCATGTCAGCAGTGTAATGAACTGAATAGGATGTCATTATGAAACCATCATATGTGTCTAATATCCCTTATGAAGGAATCAACATAATATAAGAAAAAGGAACTAATGAAATCAATGTCATGCTCAGCCTCAGACTTTTCACAAGTAATCAGGTACAGCAAGATTATATAACATTCAGGAGATCTGCATCTTGAACATACATACATTCATTCATCCATCACCTCACATAGAAATTGAGAGATGATTATTAGAAATGACACTTTACTTGTTTTAGAAATTCAGTAAGTAATTAAAAACGATCTTGTATGGAAAAAGTGCAACATCATGATGTGGAGTTACCTTTGCAGCAAGATATATAGCTTAGTACAATGCTTAATTTTCAAATGTTTATTGGAGCATTAAAGTGAATAAGAGTGAATAAGAGATGCAGACTGAACACAACTGGTTTCTTCAGCACAGAAGCTTAGATTAGCACTTGTAATATAAAAGTATAAAAACCAAGACGCAGTTATGGTTACAAAAAAGAATAGATATTTCAATTTCACCATGACTTGGTATATGCGTGTGTTCCTGTGTGCCATGTGAGGAGGCTGTTGTGGGGGAGAGGGCGTTGTTGGTGATCAGAAGACTGTCAACTGGAAATAACAGACAAGAATTAAAAAATTAGGTATGAGACAACATATGACAAATGTTCTTCAGCAAACAATACAATAATTGTACAAGTCAATGTAGTATTGCTAATGAAGGACTGAAGACATACACTGGGAAAAAATATATCTCCGTTAACAAACTCATTCACTTGCAAGCACTTCACAGTGAGTTTTAAATCAGGATTAACTGAAGAAATGTATGATCCTATAAACAGGGATCCTAATTAAATTCAAAGAATGCATATAAAACAAATCAAAGTACCGTGGTACTAAAGGTGCCAAAGCAGGACTGTATGAAATAATGATGTTGCCAGAAAGAAGGCTGACAAGCATCCCATGAAAATGAAAAGTAAAGTGGTTTAGGAATGGAGTCCAAGACACAGCATCTATGAATTGTATTGAGAAAGGAAAAATGTTTCACTGTGGGGATCAAACCTAGTCCACTTACTCTCTACTGCATGTACTTTTGAACTTGACTAAATGCAAAAAAGTACACATGGCCACAATAAGCACTTACAACTATGCTGTTGGTGCCTAAAAATGACCAGGTGACCATCGGATAGGCATAAAAAATCATCTGAGACCACTATGCATGTTTTACTGCCAGTGGCCATATGTCCACTAAGTTTGGGGTGCTGCAAGTGCCTGATGACCCCTTCCAATGCAGTTTTATGAAGTGTTCACCACTATTAGGGCTTTGAACTTTAAGAAATATGATCTAGTTGTGAGATGACCAGCAAACTCTAATACACACATACAGTAATTCAGTACTGTCAATGCACCTCTTGCCTACAGCAAATCACAAGTCAAATACAATATTTATATAATATATTTAATGTTAAATACTGCCCTTGATCACTTTGCCTCCATTGCATACACCAGTTAATGTGCTTCTAGCCCTCTCACCTTGCCAACTTCCCAAACTGCATAAGTCAAATATAACACAGTACATATACTGTAGTTTATTTAATATGAAATACTGCCCTTTGTCTTGATTTGAATCACTTTACTCTGGCTCCTACCATATTCTCTGCTCCACAAGTAGTAGGATTTCAAGCATGGTGTCTGTTACACAGGAACTGATGGTAGCAACACTTCCCCAAGTGCTACTCTGCTACTAACAACTGTAGATGTAAACCTCCCAAGTCGCCCACTAATATCCAGTGTCAGATCCATACCGTGGGAGAGGAGGAGAGAAGAGAGGGAGGATATATATATATACAGTATATATATATATCATATATATATACATATATATATATAGAGAGAGAGAGAGAAGAAAGAGAAAGAAAGAAAGAAAGAAAGAAAGGGACAGAGAGGGAGAGAGAAGGGAAGATAGAAGGGTGAGAAAGAGAGAACATTAGATAGATAGCTAGATAGATAGACAGACAGACAGATAGATAGAAGACTCAGAGAGCTTCACAATTAAAATACAATACAACAATTTTTTTAAACCATTCATAAAAATACATAATTAGAGCAAGCAGCAATTATATTACAGAAGGCTTCCAGCTCTGCACTTTTGATGTAACAGGATATTATACCTCCATTTTGCAGCCTACACTCATCTGGACCTGCTTTTATTCATCCATTGTGCACTGTGACTGTGTGCCATATCTGACATCAAAGACCCAGGATAGAAAGTGCAAGAGACAACCTGCTCATTTACTGGGTGGACATTCATCAGCTCCTTTCCCAGCAATTGACACTCCTACCACACCAGAACAGATGTGGGGACTGAAATCCGCATTAAACCCAAAGAAAGCTGCACTGTCATTGGGCCATGCTAGTGCTGCTAGAACACTATTCCCCAGAAAAACTCCTCACATAGTTCAATTCTCCAGCTGTCAATCATTCAACCCTTCCCAGCCAGCTAGCCCAGTAGCATGGAGGGCTGAGGTGCTAAGAGCCTCACCTCTGGCCACATCAGCAACCTGGGTTCAGAAAATGATGTGGGTCACTCAGGGACTGGCCAAAGGAGGAAGGATTGAGCATCCATAAGACTGTACTCCTCACACATTGAGGAGGGCAGCCATGACTCACTGCTCATCTGTCAACCAGCAGTGTTTGGGGGCAGCCCAAGTGATCCAGATATAGAGGAAAGGATCCCATGTTCGGGACACTGGAGGTGTTTTGCAGAGTGGGAGATTGCCAGTTGAATCCATAGTATGTCTTTGGGCCCAGGGACAAAAATAAGCAAAAATCCTCGATGGCAGGATGACTGAACCCTGGGGCACCCTTCATAGGTCATATGGTAGAGGATGATGAGGAATGGTAAGTCTCAGAGAAGCTGGGTGATGGAACTGGGGTGGTTGGTCAGAGTGGGGCAGCCAAGGCAGATTTGGAGGATAAACCTATGTGGAAACCCTCCCAGCAAGCCAGACCCACAGCATGGCAGATCAGACAACATTCTTGGTCTGACAGCTGACACACGGTACATCACTCATGCAGGCAAAGTTTCCTTAAACTTGATTGAAATGCACAAAGAGTCACCTTGTAATACAATGGGCATTTACAAGCTGTGCTTGTTGGTGCCTAAAAAGTAAAAATTTGCTTGTTTTAAAGATGCAGTCCCTTTCCTAAGGTCTAGTTTTTTTAAGCTCAATGTTTCTTCCATTTTAGAGTAAACATATACTATACACTTTAAGCAAGAAAATAAACAAGCAGCAATCAGAAACAAAATGATGGCACTTCAAACTCATGAAGACCAACTCATCAAAGACACATAAAGAAAGGCATTAGATCCCTAGGGTCAAATTATGATGAACACTTTTTGTTATTTAACCCTTAGCCCTTGTTTGGCTGAGGGGTATAAAGGCTTGCAGCCTGTAGGTGAGATACTTTGCAACATGTGTGTACAGAGAGTGGCAAAGCACTCCATTAAACTTTCCAGTTTTCCCTGTAGCAGAGTGATCGTGAGTCCAGATATTCTGTGTCTGTAATTTCAAGCTCTCAATAAAGCAATCTGTACAGGATTCAAACCAATGTCCTCATTACCAACAAGTCCTATCAGTAATACAAAGTCCCCACCCAGAAGACAGCTTCTTTAGTACATGCCAGCTACCAGACTCTGGCTCTCAGGGTGGGGATAGTGGCAATGCAACCATGCATGGCTACGGTTCACAGAAGGCAGGTGGAAATTTGGTAATGCCACCAAGTACAGCTCTATTTGAGGGCAGAAAGTGCTTGTAATGACTCAAGCATAGCTGCAGTTCTGAGGGGTCCAGCAGAAAGAATTGGCTATGCCACTGAGCATGAATCTAGCTCCATGAGGGAGTGGAAAGCAGTTCACTGCAGCTCAGGTTCTGGGGATGGGCTGAAAGTACTGGCAACACCATTGAGTGCAACTCTGATTTGGAAGTGTGGGTGTGGATTGTGCTAGAAAGGCAATGCAGTTGAGCACTGCTCCAGTTTTGGGAGGATGGAAAGTGCTGGCAATGCTGCCAAATGTGGCTCTAGTGGGGGGTGGATATAATGCTGACAAGGCAATGCTGTGTGGCTCCAGTTCTGAAGGGGATGGGTGAAAAGTGCTGGTAATACCGAGGAGATCAGTTCCCATGCTGGTGGTATTTTCTCTTAACTGATGAAAGAAAGCTGTCCACATCGGTGAACGCGAGTGATGTGCCATGCAGTGTCTGTCTGCCCTGAGGTATGGCACATCACCCACACACAGCAAATTGGTCATGCAGAAGGTCTCCTTAAGCTTGACTAAAGTGCAGAAAAAGAGCACCCATGGCCACAATAGGCATTTACAAGCTATGCTTGTTGGCGCTAAACAAAAAATCACTATTTTCACATTGAGACTTATATATTATAATAAATTTCAAGTGACCAGAATATTTCTAATGTAACTGCCAGCTTCAGTATGATCTGAACAAACTACAGTGCATCTGTTGCTGACATTGAACACTTTTTATGTTTAATTGCTGCTTTCCATCTACTGATCGCAATCTTATCTTTTGGAAAATAAAAAAAATGAAATCCCTTGGCATCTAATCTTGTAATCTTGTTTGATGCATACTACACCGATGACACATGGGCATACCATGAGGATACAGTCCCTCACAGTAGCACTCCAACAGCTGGCTGCACTGCCTTCAGTCTACTGCTAAGCCATAGCATGCAACTTATCATCACACACATCATCGTTCTAAGAATGAGATCATACTTGTAAGGCAAGGATAGCTGCATTGTGTTTTCTATCTTCAAATAATTCAAGCCACACAAACTGAATGTTTCCTTTGGTTTATTTTCTTTGTGATTCCATCAACTTCAAATACATGTATTCTTGCTTTTGGTTTGGTGCTAGCTCATTCAATTTTATACAGTGCTTATATAAATATTTCTTATCTTAAGTAATACCAACACCCTTTATAAGCCAATCATATAACAAAATAACATATTAATCTGAGGTGTGGTGCATTTGTGTCAAAACATAGATATAACTGTATTTATCTCACAACATCACAAGGTGTTTTCCACATTTCTTACACAATCTCATAAGTGCTGACTGCACTGATAGAAGGTTCTTTGTGTGCAGACCTTCCTTTAATAGGTAAACATCATCCTAATAAGGGCACACTATCCTGATAAGTGTATTATAGGACATTTGGATGTTATATGTTGTGAAATATAAAGGCATCACAAGACATTTAACTAGATCTTGTGAGAAGCTGTATCACAAGACAGTTAACTACATATTGTGAAAGGTTATACTTCAGTAAAACATTTGACTAGGTATTATTATAGGCAGGGCCCAAGTTTTCTGTGATTCCATGGGTGCGGCAAACCATGGAAATATCCGCAGAATTTGCCGTCACCCACGGAATTGGCGGCCAGCGGAACAACGTCCTTTGCCGATGGAGGTGCCCTAACCTCGTCAGTTTCACTGCCCCCAAATGTCTGTATGCCATTCTGGAAGCACACCACAGTGTGGCAAAAGCTTCCTTGCTGACGGGGTGCACAATCCCCGGTTGGCTTCACTGTCCCCCCTGCTGCCTGTGCCATGCTAGAGCCCACCCTAGCATGGCAAGCTTCCATTGCTGACGGGGTACCCAGTCCCCGTCGGCTTCACTGTCCTCTCCAAGTTGCCTGGTGCCACGCTGGGAGCCCACCTCAGGGTGGCAAAGATTCCATTGCTGACAGGGTGCCCCAATCCCCGTCAGCTTCCTGTCCCCAAGCTGCCTGGTGCCACTCTGGGAGCCCACCCCAGTGTGGCAAAAGTCTCTCATTGAGTCTAAAAAACCTGAAACAAAAAACCTTCCCTGTTGATTCTTTGCCCTCCCCCAACCCGCACCCACCCTCTGTGTACCCACCCTCCCCACACCCCACCTCACCACCATCTCAACCCATACTTACCTCTGGGCCCAACCACGTGATCTTCTGTGGACTGGGAACACTTCTGCACTCTTCTAAAGCCGACTGCAAACTGAAGAAATGCCGCTAAGCTGTATAATGGCATAAATGGATTTTTTCAACTTTACTGCATATCTCAGCCATTTCTTGGATTTTTCTGCAAATTTTCAACATGGGGTTTTGGGGCCCCACCTCATGAACTGTGACACTGTTATTTCATTAATCGGTCCCTGAAAGAATTGGTTCTGCAGTCACTGCATGGAACCACCTTTCCGGAATGATTAATGAAATGACAGTGTCACAGTTCATGAGGTAGGCCTTCAAAATTTATGTTGAAAATTTGGTGAAAATATTCCCCAAAATGACTGTTTTACTGAGCGCATAAGCAGTTCCCATTTAATAATTGTAACTTTGAGCATTTTAATATTTTCACTCCAAATTTTCAGTATTGCCATTTTGCCACACCTCCTTATGAACAGTACTACTGTCATTTTCTCATCTCACCGAAATGTGTTTTGCACATGTAGCACAATGGAGCGGTCAGGGTGTGAAATCAATGTTTGGGACAGATTAAGAAAATCACAGTGATACTGTTCATGAGCAGAGGTCTTAAACTGGCTATGTTGAAAATTTGGTGACAAACGCCATAAAATGACTGTGTTATGAGCATGCATTGTGTCAGATATGGCAGAAAAACAAAAAAGGAAAAAAATTAAGGGTAAAATGTGCATAGAATTGCTGCAGAAATTGGTGTTGAGTGCATGAGATTCTCACGACAGAAGCAGAAGACCCTACCACAGAACTTTGCTCCGATGTGCCGTAGAAAAATTGAGGCCCTGATTATAGGTTACAATTAAGTTAAAGTTATACAAAAGTTATACTTCAGTAAAATGTTACACTACAATCCCCCTCTGTGACTGTATGACGGAGATCACACAAGACGATGCTGCCATTGTAACATTTATATTTGTCGAATCATGTGTCTCATCTTATGATACAATAATAATTGAATAAGAACAGGAACACAGATTACTGCAATACCACATACTACCACTATCAGGGTTGGACTAGTACCCAAGACAGCGTGCCCAATCCTACCAGGATATAATGGTGATATACGATGACTGTCCTTTTATCTCTTTAGCAGAGGCCTTCTGAGAGAAAATAAGTCCTTCTGTTTGCTGATGACACAACAAGGCACCAAGTGTCAGTTTATCAATTTTGGGTAATTTGAAATGAGGTGGAGTTGCCAAA
Organism: Neoceratodus forsteri; assembly: GCA_016271365.2. Lineage (NCBI taxonomy): Eukaryota > Metazoa > Chordata > Ceratodontiformes > Ceratodontidae > Neoceratodus > Neoceratodus forsteri. The sequence continues at coordinate 286,189,405 of CM028135.1, read as the reverse complement.
TAAGTGAGTAAATCTAAGGCCATACTGGAACCATCGATATGGGTAACATTTGTTCGGCTATAGGCAGGACATTCTCGGAGGATCCAACTTGCAACCCACCAAGTTTTGTAACTACTCTCCCATACATTCCAAGGTTCACCACGATTACACACCATGATTGGCTCCATCTCATAGCTTGGCTGTATTCATTTGCAGATGTTAGGTAAATTTACATTGATCAGAAAACCATGGGGCTGTTTATGTCTCTTCCCCACATATTAAGGTTTCATATTCTTGAACACACTGGGCTGGATATTCAAACTAAGCCATTCTGTGGCGCAAGCCCTGCTGCTCAAAATAGTTTTGCTGGGGTGTAGCTGGGCGATATTCAACTGAGTTGCCCTATTGAGCAACTCCTTTGAATATCACCCCTGGCCACAGCCACTGTGCATGGTGCAGTGGAACTTGCGCCACCGCAAGTGGTCAGAGTGGAGCATTCAAGATGCGGTGGCGCAAGTTCCACTGTGCCGTCGCGCCAAATTTCCAGTATTCAAAGGTGACATACAAATGTGGCCATAATTCATGCAAGGCGCGGGGGCCATTCACATCTATTTATGGCCCCATTTGCATGCCCATTAGCATGCAGGTGTGCCAATCCCCGGCGACTTGCGCCTGGCGCCCAGCCCGAGGCAGCAGCCATCGAGGACCGAAACCCCTGCAGCCCGTGAGCATAACTGTGTAATCCCCCACCCCCGACTGGCCTGATCACGGGCAAAACCGTAGTAACCCACCATCCCCCACTAGCCCAATCGGGGCACTAGAGCCAATCCCCTAAGAACAATATCCCTGGTGGTCCAGTGGAATTCATTCATTCACATATCTGGACTGCCTTGTATGGTATGGGCTGCATACATTGGCTCTTGCTCTGAACCAATGGGCGTCAGCCCTGGCTGATCGATCGGCAGGCGGGCGGGGCAGCAGGCTGGTGGGGTGCTGCCGCCCGCAGGCTGATGGGGAGCGGGGTGGTGGGGCTCCGTGGGTGGGTGGGGGGAGGCCACTAGATCACCAGGCTACTGGGACCTTGGGGGACTCTAATGCCTACGATCGGGCTTCGCGGTCCACTGGACCACCACGGATATTGTTCTTGGGGGTTGACCTCTAATGCCTGCGATCGGCTGGTGGGGGGGTTACTACGGTTTTGCCTGATCAGGCCTGTCGGGGGTGGGTGGTTACTATTTTGCCCGTGATTGGGCTGCAGGGGGGCACAGGGAGTAAGTCAAGGGCCACCCACAGGTGGAAGCTGCTGTGTTGCGCCCTGCTGTCGCTGCAGATCACCTGTGGTGGCCTCGACTTACCTTTTTTTGCTCAAAGTTGTGCAGGTGCAGGTTGGGGTTGCGCCAGACAACTCTGCACAGCCTGCTGAATATCGGCTGTGCAGTTTATGCATGGTTCCTCCCCTCCGGTTGAGCATGCCTTCATTAGCATTGCGCTGTTGCTCAGCTTGACTTAGGGGCAACTGCCTCCTGCTGAATATGGCAGAATGGCGCAATTCGGACTTGCGCAGGCACAACCCTATTGAATATCCAGCCCCTGTTTCTTAGTTAAGACAACATATTCATTGTGTACTGTGATAATAGTGTCACCTGGTATTTGAGTCTCATGATCTGGTCATATCTTAATACTCCCAAATTACTGATCTGACACAATATTTTCAGTGGTTCAAAACATACAGGTATTATCACTAGAATGGGACTCATCTCATAGCACTTGTGCATATTAATTTGGTGAGTTCCATACTTTATCATAGCTAAGGGTGGTAAAATACAGCAATAATCTAGTCACATTGGTCTCATCTATTCCTAAAGGTAACCTATTTGTTTCAATTCTATTTAACTCATTAACTAAATAAGTATGTGCTTCAGCAGCTAATTGTGAGCAAGCCAGTTCTATATAGTTTCTCTAGACATATTAGAAAGTGAGTTATAAAAATGGGCTGCTATTTGAGCAATAATTTTAGAATTCTGCAAGGTTTTCTAAATGCAAACTAATCAATTTCTTCATTATCTGCTGCTAATCTCACAGTAGTCGATAATGGTCCAGTAACGTATCTTTTAAAGTCATTTCTAAAGAATGAATATGACCCTTTAAAACCATAGAATCAATACCATTACCAATTCCCAATCTTGAGCCTAACCAGCCCACACATCTCTTTTATGACGAAATAAGCTTGGTGATGCTCCTGCAGGAATTTGAAATAACCACGTTTTGTGTCGATCATGGTATTGATTTAATGTATTATCATAATACTGTTACACAATAATACTGAAGCCTGATCCTTACATTGAAGCGGTAATCATGGAAAAGGCAAATGTAGCAAAGCATTATAGTACTCAATTTACATGGATAATATAGAGTATATACATTTTGTGTCAAGATAATACCATCTGATGGGGGCAAGAATTTTGCCGTGATATACCTTGTTCTTGATACACTATATTTCATACTGCAAAATTATGCCATGCTGTGAAGTTAACATTACAGGCTATTCCTGGCCACTGTGCCTTTGAAAACACGCAAATATGTTAACAATGAATACTTATTTGTTAATGGCAATACTGTGAACAATTGTTTTAACCCTACTGTATAGTTTGCTACAATAGATGTATTATACTAAAAATGCCACATATTACGTTTTGGACCATAAGAATAATTTAACATAATTGTATCCGATGGATATTGTAATATGTCCCTTAATTTTATTAGTAGCAAGTCTTGTACTTCTTTTGTCAGATTTGTCGTATCCCCCAATGTAGAGTGGATATAGATTCCTTTTGGGCTGTTATGTTCACTACACACATTGTCTTGCCAGGCCAGGCTTCTGCTGAGTATCCCCATGTCGCAGCTTGACATTGTCCATAACAAATAAAGTACCATTTGACAAGAAGATAACCAATATGTTCATGTCATTCTCCCAACAGTACTAGGAGACCCCATGCAGTATGATTAGCATCGTTCTTGTTGTATAAACTGTTTTATATGTGCCCCAGGTATCCATCTTGGTGAGAAAGTACCAGAATCATTAAGGTACTACACAGTACAAGTAAAAGGAACATCATTGTCTTTCACCTGCTGGAAAAAACAGACCAGTATCAGTTGTCATCATTTAAAGGCTGATGCAGTTCACATTGGTCCACATGGACCCATTTGGTCTCTGTAGACCCTTGTCGAATTCGATGGACCTGAATGACCCATGGCCCCAAAACATCAATGACGGTATAGGGCCCCATCCAATTAGCATCCCATGGTCCCTTTAGACCAAAATTTTCACCATGACATGATGACCCTGTGGTATCACTTTTCATCATTTCTCTGTTTATTATTCCAATGAATCTGTGCCATGTTCTTGCAGCATGAGCTAAATGAACAGCTAACTGTTTTTGTAGCTGTTGCAAGAACACATCAGTTTTGATGCGATCTAACACAGGTGTTCACAAATCTGGATCCGATGGATAATACAGCTGCATATCCTGTCCAGTCATCAATTGATATGGGCTATAGCCAGTACTCTTGTTTTCAGTACCTCTAATACCCATTAGATTCCTGGTAAGTCGCGTAACCCACACTTTACCAGTATCTAACACTGCCTTTTCAGTGCATTTTTCAAAGTGCGATTAACCTTTCTACCATTCTCGAAGATTGTGGATGGTAGGGTAAATGCAAACATTGAGTGATACCTAATATATCACAAAAGCTGTCATTATTTTCACTATAAAGTGAGTTTCTCTGTCACTTTCAACAATTCTGGGAAAACCCCAATGTGAGAACATTTGTTCCCATAAGCTTTTGCAGTAGCTGTACTATCATTTCGTATGGGCAGTGCTTCTACCCATATGGAAAATATGTCAGCAATGACTAGTAAATATCAGAACCCCTTTCGCAGTAGGCAAGGGCCCCACATAATCATTTTGTAAGCTGGACCAAGGACCATCCACCAGGGTATATGCCTAATGGAATCCACTTACCAGGTATTGGAGGATTCATCTGTGCACAGATGAGACAAGCCTCAAGGCATTGTTTGACATATTTTCCCATTTCTGGCCACCAATATTTTGTGCCAACATTTTACATGTTTTGTGAAGTCCATAATGACCTCCAATTCGATGATTATCCATTATAATATCTTTTGAAACAAAGTGGGTGGTATCCACTTCCTAAATCCAGGTTGTCATTCCCATACTACCATATCTTCTCATATGGTAACATGTTTGGTTGTACACTGTCCAGTGTCTTTCCATTGGTTCTGACAACCCACTATCCAAGCATCTGTAACTTGGATATGCCCCAGACTTGGGACCTGCAAGATGGCTGCTATCCATTTAATATGATTTTTGTCAAATTCATCCATCTCCCACATTTGCGTACAGTCACCTCCTAGAGGGTCTACACATAAGTTTGTTTGTTTGGCTGCAACTTGGCCAGACTATCCACTAAGTTATTGTTTAACTCATGGATATCCTTTGGATTCTTTTGGTGAGCTCTTACTTTACAAATTGCTATTCTTAAAGGTGTTTGAGCTCCTGTGTCCCATATATGTTGTAATATGGGAGCAAATACGACAGGTTCCCCAGATACTGTCAGAATTCCCTTTTGTCCAAATAGGAAGAAAATCTAACAAGGTATTGACAACAAAAGCACAGTCTGAGAAGATATTAATAGCCTCCTGAGGGTAAGTCATAATAGCTCCGCAGACTGCCTCAATCCACCCAGGGCAGAAATGACGATGGGCATCGTACTAATATTTCTTGATTAGTACTGTGTATATATGGCATATCCTGTGTGGAAATGTCCATCCTCCCAAAGTGAGAGCCATCTACATAAACATCTCTTGCTTCAATATTTGGTTCTGCAGCATATGGGTTTAAAATCAATTCCGTTGCAGTTCCACAATCATGTGCCTCTCCTCCCATGCCATTAATTCAACTAACATTGGTGAGGTACATTTTCTACAGTGATATTTTTCCCTTGTAGAGCTAAACCCCATTTAACCAATCACTTTGCAGACACACCTCTCACATCCCTTTCAAGTAGAAATTTCACTGGAGTGTAGACGTTTGCAGGATAATTCTATTAAACCCCACAATATGTTCTGTAGCTTGTATAGCCCAATATACAGCTAACAAATGTTTCACAATTCTTCATATGTCTCTTCTACAGGTGTTATGACATGAGAAAATATCCCACAGGACGTAAAGTCTCTGCTCTCTTTTTGTAACAGTACAACATTGATCACCTGATCTGTCGCATGTACCTGTATTACAAAATCAGAGATTCAAAAGGACTAATGAGAGCCAGAGCTGTCATTAGTGCTGCTTTAGAGTCGAAAAACTATCTGATGTTCTGGTTCCCATCTGAGGATATCAGTCTCCTTTCCTCCCTTTAGTAGATTATACAGAGGTTTTGCTATACTAGAGAAGCTTCAAAATAAAATCTCTGCAGAATCCTACCATGCCCAAGAACTGTCATAATGCAGTCTTTGTCTTGGGTCTCGTAACTGTTGTATCACCTGATTTTTATCAGGATCTATAGTTCATCATTCTTTTTAATACATATACCCAAAAAAGTAACTTGTGACTATCCAATTTGTGCTTTGCTAGGGTTCATTTTAGCCATCCTTTACCTAATACTGTTAGCAACTCATTCAATAAACTAACAAGCTCCTGGTATGTATCAGTCTGCAATAAAATGTCATCAACATATTGTATTATTGCATCTGGTACTGAGAAACCAATAATATTTCTGCCAAACATTGATGATATAAAGTGAGCGATGGTGAAAACCTTGTGGTAGACACTGGAATGTATTGCTCATCCTGAAAGGTAAAAGCAAACTTATACTGACTATCTGCATGTACAGGGATGGACCAAACCCATTCGACACATATAGTACAGCACAAATAGTGGCAGTGGGAGGCAACTGAGATATTAAGTCCAGTAGTCTAGATACCACTGGGGTGACTAAAGCGTTATTTTATTCAGAACCCTATAGTCTACAGTCAATCTCCAAGTACCGTATGATTTGAGAACCGGCCAAGAGAAATTAACATATGAATTACCTTTTGTGATTGTAACTGTTTCAAAATAATTCCTACCTCTTTCTGTGCTTCCTTTGGAAATGCATATTGCTTTTGTGGCAGTGGGTCTGGTCCTCTATTTGGACCTCCATATTAGACACTCGTCCACACTCTGTAGCATTTTAGCCCAGATTGATTCATGCCTTTGTGCAACATATTTTATCCATTGTGGCACCTGCTTCCATAAATCACTCATGTGATAAATCTTAATGACTTTATTGTGTACACACTATGTGAGTCATTCACATTTGGTCTTGAGTTAGTAGTGCTCCCTTGCCATAGAATCATATTACTAAGATTCACTACTAAACCATGCTGTGCTAAGATGTCCATACCCATGATGGTACCCTCACGTGTATTACATTTCCAAAACATACATTTCAATTGTTGTTCACTTATCTGAACCAAAACTGGTTTGGTTAAATATGCTGTTAACACACCCCTGAGAAACCTTGCAAATTAATTTGTAATTTCCTGTGAGTTGTTCAAGACATATCACTATCTGTTATACTAACAGTAGCACCAGTATCAACTAATATCACAGTCTGGCAGCCCCTGACCATTGCTGATATTGTTGGGCGTCCTTCTCAATCCTCTTGTAATTGACCCAGTATTTGGAAGGTGGGGACTTCGTCCCGTCATTTCTTTTCTTCTCATTTCTAGTTAGAAGCTCTTTCTCATCCTCTTCTTCACTATCACTAGGAGCAGTAGGTTCCTGTTGAACTGTTGCAACTGTCTTAGTATTAATCAGATTACTAAGCACTTCAATACATTTTTGTAAGTCTGCCTTACCACCAGGTTTAACATTATTACTTGGATTTTGAGCTCGTTTTCTCTCTAAGGCTTGCTTCTGTTTTCCTTCAGTATCTCCACCTTTAGCCCAATAATCGTGTTTAAAGTGGCCCTCTTTTTTGCAATTGTTTCAAGTGGATCTACCCTTTCCTTCAGTTTTTACTATAGCGGCTACTCTCCTTTTATCTTTTCCTTTATCTGAGGCTTCAGCAACTTGTTGCATGCACCACCAATCAGTGAGCAACATTTCTTTATCGGCAGCTCATTCTGCTCTTTTACATAGCATACAAACTGCGCAGACACAACAGTAGCTTACCAGTCAATTAAACCGAGAAAGGGTTATTTATCTTTACCTGGGTCTGCCACACTCCATATGTTGCGTAGGCAGCATACAGATGATTGATAAACATAACTGGGGACTCCCAGGCTGTAGAGTGATCTCATAGATCTTACTCCAGTCCATATGAGATACACTGTGCATTGACTGCAATGCGGCTTGAACTCAATCAGCAGTAGCCCAGTTGAATTTTTTGTTGGTAAGCTCTGCAGCAACACTGCAGGAAGTGACAAGGTGACTATTTTACAGGCATATTTGTTAGTCAAATTAAAATTAGCCACTAATGTCTTTAATTTAGAACAGTATGGGACTGGATTCTGACCTGGTTCTCATTTTCCCAACTGATCTACTTACTGCATAGATTCCTGGATGGAGAGATCCCTTTGGGATAGTTCCATATGGACCTCTACTTCTTCTATGGCTTCCTCAAATGTATTTGATTGTGCTCTAGCTTCCTCATCATCTTCCAAAGCTTTTTATGCCTTTCTAACATCTCACAATGAATTCTTACTAGGTCCAGTAAGTGAGCCTGATCATGGGCAGTTAGAGTGTCTTTTCATCCGTTAACCTCCCTCAATTGTTTTACTTCATCATGCAATGTTATAGCTTCTCTTTCCATATTTTCTTTGTTTTCCAATGTAACTTTTTAAATGCTTACTTCCTCTAGCCTGTTGCACCTTTTTCCCTTCTCCTTTCCTTTTTGTAACAAAAGGAGCTATTTTCCTTTACTAAGCTCATATATCTTCCTCATCCTCTGTTCCTGTTTCCTCAGATTCTGATATTGTGCGTGCACCTCCTAAAACAACCACATGGAATAGGCATAAGCTGTTGCTGGATAGGAACTTGCCTGTATTTTGTACCTGATGCCGTAATTCTAAAGAAATTTGGCATTGTACCTGGGCTTCAGCTTGCAAAGTATACAAAGTCTGTTCTTTGTATGTTATGTCTTAGGCATGTTCCTGATTAGCATGATCCAAGCGTTCAACGGCGTGTTGCAATTGTCGGCTTAATTCAGTAATCTGGGACAAATTGTGTTTACTGTTAAATTTAAGACTTTCTTCCAATTGGTTAATCTTAATTTTAAACCACATACTTCTCCTTGAGAGACATTTAATTTATATTCACTGTCTTTAGTCTTTGTGACATATTTGGCTATATTTAAGAAATGAGCATCATCTTTCTCTGACAATTCTTTCTTCAACTGACACGTCCTAGCAGTTATCTCTAACTGATGATGTCGTATGTAACCCCCTGTTACCGGGGTTACAAGAATCCAGTTAGACCTAGTGTCAGGCAAGGAAGGCAGCAGTAAAATTCCAGTTAAATGGATTTCACGCTGTCTCACTCTTGTTCTCAGTCTCAGCTGAGACTGAGGGAATGACATCATTTTAGAACTGTTGCAGCTGCATAAACCACTTTGGAATGTTGCAGCTAGGGAAGTTAGGATAGAATGTTGGGAATATTTGAAGTGAGTCAGTAGTAGTCTGTAGTGGGCTCAGTAGACAGAAGAGGTGTGCTGCAGCTGCAGGCCCTCAGAGCCCTTAGCTCTGCCAGAGAGCTATATTTTTAGTTTTGGTGTGTGTTCTCACCTCAAGAGGAACACAACAGTGCCCATTTGAAGTGGTGGAGACTGCTTTCCAAGTTTCAGGGCCCCATCCCTGCGGGATGGTGGGAAAGGAATCGGCCTGTTCCAGGAGCATCCCTGGCCCAGCTAGTGGAAAAAGCTGCCTGTGGGGCACCTGCAACCAAGGGGGAGTTTGCTCTGCTAAAGGGCTTATGTGTTTTCACCTGGGACAAGATGAATTTAAGTGACTGCTACTGTGGGATCAGGAAAAACAGCTAAGACAGTTTTAAAAGTTGAGGAAATTGGACTGCTTAACTCTGTGGGGTCTAGAAATGGACAGAGCCACTCATTAAGTATGTTTCAAGTTCAGCACATGTGGGATGGAAGAAACAGCAGATTAAATGTGACATACATTTAAAGAGACTCTTCAAAGTAAAGTGTTTTCAGAGATGAGGTGTTAAAGTCCGAGGAATGACCGGGTATGATTTATGGGAGCAAGAGGTGGGAAACCCCACCCATCTGGCATGACCAGATTCACCTCTATGGGTTCACTTTAGGACACTTGTTGCTTTCTCTCAGGTACTTGGCCTGTGCCTGAGAAAAGTACCTAGACATGGGATAGTTTGAAGAAGATTCCTGATGGAGCCAGAAGTGCTCATGGGTGGAATAGAGAACCACCATTTAATCTCCATGATAAATGGATAAGTAGCTCAAGGGCTGGCAGGGAGCTGAGCCAAGGAAGAAGGTAGTCCAAGGGCTGACAAGGGAGCTGAGTCAGGGAAACCAGAAAGAGTCAAGTTTGGGCAGAGTGCCCTGTGTGTTGCTAAACCTGAGGGTTTAACTTTACAGAAGATATTTGTCTGTTCAGGAGGAATCTGCATTACTAGGAGTGTAGCCCATGGGGTCCGTCTATGCTTTATTGTTCCTTTTGTTGTGAATAAAAGCCACACTTAGAATCCCAACTTCTTGTATGGACATTCAGTTATTGCCTTCCTGTATCTGGAATACTTGGGTGCCCTGTGCAAATGTAAACCTAGCCAACATGCTGAGTGACAATGTTTTCCCGAGCCCAGGTCCCAGGTAAGGGGTTACATAATGGAGGCACTGCACAGCGCTAATAACACAAAAATACCACCAACCCAACCCCTGGAGACTCCCACCTGGTAGTTGTGGCTGCCTGGGTTACGTACATTTGACATATGTTAGCTAACTTGGTTTTATCTGATTTACTCTTCTCATTACAGTCTATACATTGTTTAGTTAAACATAATAATGCATCTTCCTGCTGTTCAGAAGAGTGACACGAACCTTCTTTAAGATGCGTCTGTAAATATTTACATAATATGGCATCTATGCTTATGTCAGTAGGTTCACTGGCAAATCACGTCTGACTTTGCCTCAGCTTCATTATTCGTCTTTCGACTCCCTCCGTACGTGGTGATCAGTTCAGGTATGGTAGGTGTTCCTTGCAGTGGCTTCCTTCTCAGTTTGTTTGATGTCATCAGCAACCATATAGACTGTCTTCAGACATCTGAATCACTGCACCAATTGTAAGGTAAGAAAAGCTGTGTTGTGTTTCTATCTTCAAATAATTCAAGCCACACAAAGTGAATGTTTCCCTTTGGTTTATTTTCCTTCGATTCCATCAACTTCAAATACATGTATTCTTGCTTTTGGTTTGGTGCTAGCTCATTCAATTTTATGTAGTGCTTACATAAAGATTTCTTATCTTAAGTAATATCAACACCCTTTATAAGCCAATCATATAACAAAATAATATATTAATCTGAGGGTGTTGTGCATTTGTGTCAAAACATAGATATAACTGTATTTCTCTCACATCACAAGGTGTTTACCACATTTCTTCATGATCTCATAAGTGCTGACTGCACTGATAGAAGGTTCTTTGTGTGCAGACCTCCCTTTAATAGGTAAACATCATCCTAATAATGGAACACTATCCTGATAAGTGTATTATAGGACATTTGGATGTTATATGTTGTGAAATATAAAGGCATCACAAGACATTTAACTAGATCTTGTGAGAAACAGTATCACAAGACAGCTAACTACATATTGTGAAAGGTTATACTTGAGTAAAACATTTGATTAGGTATTATTTAAGCAATAATGCCCGACAGGGTATGATGATGCTGAGATAACGTCACTCAGGTGGTTGGGCACGAGGCTGCAGTCGTAACGTCCAATAACTGAGGCATGACATTATCCCAAAAGCACACACCTGCAAACGTCATGCTATTGCTATTATACAATGGCTCGTTGTTATACAGAATAAAAAAATCTTTTAAAGATGTTTTATGTGGAAAAATATTTATGTTTTTAAAAGAAGATGAAACAATGAAGTACATCATCAAGCACATCAAGCAGCACATAATCAAGCAAAAGTTCATCTACAGGTTCACAGTGAGGCTGAGACTAGACCCGTGATGTTGTGTGGGATAACATCTAGGACCAGCCCAAGACTGGCCAATCAGAGTCCAGGATTTTTTCTTGTCATTGTATAATATAGGTTACATTTAAGTAAAAGTTATACAAAGTTATACTTCAGTAAAATGTTACACTACAATGCTGGAGTGAGACCACTGCTATGTTTTCAGTGCAGACTGATGGTAAAACTATTTGATTTTCTTAACTGTGAGCTAGTTTACAGTTCATTCACAATAACAAACATAAAAAATAACAATGTTTGTCAAAAATACTAATCATGTATACAAGAGGAAATCCAGGAACTACATTATGAATCAGGCATTCCATTGTATTTTATATTTGATATAGTGTAGGTACAGTATTTATTTATTGATGTGTCTTGCTATTTTTTATACTTTATCGCTTTCTGCACTTTTACAGTGTGTAAATGTAATTACAGTATACAACACCAATGGAGATAAAATGATAAGATACATAATATTGTCTTATTTAACATCAGTGTAGCAGTATACCTTGTTGTTAGTTTTGTCATAATTGAGATCTTCAAAGTTAGGTTATCTTAAAATTTTAAACTACAGCTAGAAAACTGAAGTACTGTATGAATCAAACATGCAATGGTCTGACACAAAGTATGCAGTTTATCAGATTTTGAGTGGCAGAACATTAATAACTCTCTTATGGCTCTAACACTTGCGAGTAATGGTTCTGCTCCTTTACACTTGAAGATTAATTGCGTATTTTGAGTCAGGCCATTGCATATCCCCATATACCTGTTACTTATTTGTTTGGTATACACTGGCACCCAGCATAAAGCTATATGAAAATACAGTCCTACTAGTGGTATTGATGAGAAAGTCAGAATTTTGCTTCTGTGAAATTTCAGAATGCACTTTGGCAAATTTCATGAACTTTTTAACTTAGAACAGCAGAATGAATGTATGTACTACAAATAGATATATTAAAACATAAATACTAGATAATCAGGATGTGATTATCAAAATTCTGCTTTTCAGTTGGAAGCATGTGGCCATAGTTCCGGTTTCCATATCCGTGAATATTTTTTCTAGCAATCTTTTATTTTGTTAGATATTTAAAATGTATTTCCACTGTTGTAGATCCACAGCGAATATGGCTGGTACCTAATCTTTAATTTGCAGCCAGCTCCTCACTTATATCGCATCACTTAATTTGTTTACTTCTGTGGGACCCTGTGTTGTGCAATACAACTATCCTTGTGTAATAGCGTGAGTCATGTGCGTATGCGGTTGGCAGCAGAGGTTCCAGTTCAACATTGCAGGTGGGATAAATATAAACAAAAATAAAGAAAATGGAGCAAATTACGGGGTGATAGTACAGAGAAACAAGAGCGATTTCACGTAACTGCTCAACAGAGCACAGGGAACAAACTGTTGCCAAAGATCCCATTTTAGGGCTGTCGGTGGAGCCTACAGCCTTTTAGGATCGACTCATAGCTTAGAAAAAACAGCCCGATATTGGAACCTTCCATTGGACTTTTGGAAGTATCCTTCTGAAAGTCCAACGGAACTTGAAATCCTCCACCATGATTGGCGCTACGGAATAACAGCTACACTATCTTGTCTGTTACTTCCACATTATGGGGCATTAACTGCTTATGCGATACTCACGTGCATGTACAGTTCTGTTGGCACCATTATGTTGTGAATGGCAAATGCCATTCACCGCCTCACATGTGCGAGTGTCATGCATGTGCAGTTGCATCGGCCTGCCAGCAGAAAAACCCTCCACTGCTGCTGTCATCCAGCACCGACATCTGGGTCCCAATCCCGTGTTAGCATTATAGCCCCCAACTCATGTGGCACACTGGGGCCCACCCCAGTGTGCCCAAATGTACTTCTTTGCCTGCGCTGACATTGGGGTGCCCAATTCCCATGTCAGCAGTATGCCCCACACTGATGTGGTACGCTAGAGCCACCCAGTGTGCCCAAATGTATATATATTTTTTCCTGTAAATAAAGAAAACCTTCCCCCATGTTTTTTAACCTGAAAAAGAAAATGATCCTTCATCATTGCCCCAGTCAACTTATCCCTCCCTTCCCCACCCTCCCACTGAGCACCCACCTCCCCATACCCCCTCCCTACCCCATACTTACCTCCAGAGGTCAACACTGTCATCTTTCTGGACCAAGAGACATCTGCACTCTTCAAAGCCTAATCACAAACTGAAGAATCAAAGGTAAGTGTGCTATAATGGCATTCAATGGGGTTTTCAACTTAAGTTGATAACTCAGCCATTTTTTTTAATTTTGGCCCCAAATTTTCAACATGTGATTCTCGGGCACCACCTTATGACCAGTGTCACTGTCATTTCTTTACTCTGCCCAGAATGGTGATTTTGTGTTGTTGTGGGAATCACCTTTGGGGCTGATTAACAAAACAACAGTGCCACTGTTCATGATGTGGCGTCCCATAAAGCCCTATATTGCAAATTTGGTGAAAAATCCAAAAATGACTGCATTATGAGTGTGCATTGTGTAGTTTCTATACACGTTCCTAACTTTGCCAATTTTAATATTTCCTCCAGATTTTCAACACTGCCATTAATGCACACCTCCTTTTACAGTACAGCTGTCATTTTCACATTCTGCCAAACATGTCTTACACCTGTAGCACATAATGGTGCAGTCGCTCTGTGAAATCACCTTTCAGGACAAGTGAACAAAATGACACTGGCACTCTTCATGAGGAGGGGTCCCAAAAGGCCATGTTGAAAATTTGGTGCAACACCTCAAAATAAAGGTCAGAGTTACACCCGGCGTTCCATAATTTCTATGCACACATGTAACTTTGGTCACTGGCAGCTCATCACAGACCCATTCGACTCTGGCCAGAACTTGTTTGTGCTAGTACTACTTCAAACTGAGGAATTAAATTCCACAGAACAGATCACTCTGTTAGCTATAGAATTGTAGAATGATTGCATGTATTCTGTACTGATGTTTTAAACTACAAAATGAATTCTTCAGAACTTTCATTCACCAGTTCATGTATATCATTCCACAATTCAGCCATAAAAGTCTGTTGTGAGATTAGGCAAAAGTTCAAGGAACACAGTCAGAGGATTTGGATTTCACCAAAGTTGGAATTTCAAAATGCCCCATGAATTTTGTGAAATGTCACAATAGTTTCTCGAAAATGGAATTAGCAGTTTCTGCCAGCACTAACCCACCAAGATCAGAGGCCTCATCCTGCAGAATTCTACAAAATGGTACAAAATCCTGAGGAAACAGTGCAGTTCCATGACAGTTATCATGCAGTAAACTGTACAATGACACACTGTGACACTGGGTCTGTTTCTAATGGACACTATGGTATCTATATATATATATCGCCCCCATTCTTGTATTTATGATTGTTATGTGCTCTGAACCCTGAATGCTGATAGTCCATTGGCAGTAGAATGGGTAGGGAATCCCTATGAATTTGTACATTTTTTCACAGAATACATTTCACCCTTGTTTATGAAGCCTAGTGTCTTTTCTGACCTTAAATTACTGTGTTACTGTGTTAGATACAATAACTAAATTCCATTTACTACTACTTTTGATATCCAGATCTGCAGTGTTACTTTGGCTGAGTTTGCTTTAACTGCTTTCTATTGTAGGGTTGGGAGCTGTCTGAATGCCAAGTCTAAAACTGATGGTTCAGGAAGGGTTTCAGATAAATTAATGGTTCCTGTGCAGAAGTGATTATAAATCTGTTATTATACCATGGACAAACAAGTATTTGTCAATGCTGAATGTTGATTGTGTTGGTCTGTTGAGCTCGCTCAGTGGCCCTTTGTCACTAGCTCAGTCTGTTTGTCCCGCTGGTGCAGGCTGCTCTTTTGTACTGGCTGCTGCCTGCATTGGCTGCTGTTCTGCTGAGGAAGAAATCCACAGCTGTCCTGACAGAGCTCCATTGAGGTGGCTCACTCCCCTCTCTCACTCGCTCATTCTGTTTCTCCTGGCACTGCAGGCTGCCCTTTGCACTGGGCTCCTGCCTGTGTTGGTGGCTTTTACCCACAAAGAAATCCACAGCTGTCCCGACAGAGCTCTGTTGAGTCGCTCACTCCCTCTTTCTCATTCAGTCAGTCTGGTTCTCCTGGCGCTGCAGGCTGCCCTTTTGTACTGGGCTCCTGCCTCTGTTACATCTTTTTCTGCCCACAAAGAAATCTGCAGCAGTCCCGACAAAGCTACATTGAGCTCACTCACTCCCCTTCTCTCACTCACTCATTCTGTTCTGCCAGCGCTGCAGGCTGCCCCTTTGTGGGCTCCTGCCTCGTTGCTGCCTTCTTATGCCTACAAAGAAATGTGTAGCAGTTACAATACAGCTCTGTTGAGCTCACTCACTCGCTCATTCTGTTTTCTGCCACTGCAGGCTGTCCTTTTGTACTGGGCCCCTGCATGCATTGCTGCATTTTCTGCCCACAAACAAATCTGCAGCAGTCCCAACAGAGCCCGTTGAGCTCACTGACTCCCCTCCCTCACTCACTCATTCTGTGTCTCCTGGCGCTGCAGGCTGCCCTTTTGTACTGGGCTCCTGCCTGCATTTGGTGGCTTTCTGGCAGAAAGAAATCTGAAGCAGTCTAAACACAGCTCCACTGAGCTCGCTCACTCCCCTCTGTCACTCTACATTCCGTTTCTGCGGTGCTCATTGCAGCAAACTGGCCTTTGTACTGTGCTCCTGCCTGCGTTGCGCATTTACTGCCCACAAAGAAATCTGCAGCAGTCACACTAGAGCTCCGTTGAGCTTGCTTACTACCGCTCTGTCACTCGCTCATTCTGTTTCTCTTGGCGCCATGAACTGTGCTTTTGTATAGGGCTCCTGGCTGCATTGGCACCTTTGTCTGTCAAAAAAATATGCAGCTGTCCAGCGGAGCTTCATTGAGGTCGCTCAGGCTTCCTCTCTAAATCGCTTATTCCTGTTTATCCTGGCGCTGCAAGCTTGCCCTTTTGTACAGGGCTCCTACCTGCATTGGCACCTTTTCTGCCCACAAAGAAATCCCAGCAGTCCTGATAGAGCTCCGTTGAGCTCAATAAGTCCCTTGTCTCACTTGCTCGTACTGTTTCTCCCTGCTGCAGGTTGGCCTTTTGTACTGGGTCCCTGCCTGTATTGATGCCTTTTCTGCCCACAAAAATCTACAGCAGTCAGACAGTGCTTCGGTGGGTTCACTCACTCCCCTCCTCCTCTCTCTCTCATTCTGTTTCTCCCAGTGCTGCAGAGTGCCCTTTTGTACTGGGCTTTTGTGTTAGGGCCTTTGTCTGTCCACAAACAAATCTGCAGCAGTCCCAAAGAGCTCAGTTGAGCTGGTCCTCCCCTCACTCGGTTGATCTTAATCTGTCCCAACACTGATTTCCCTGGTGACCGTGCAATTGTCCGGCAGGAGTGCAAAACATATTTTAGCCAGGATGTGAAAATGACAGCTGTAGTGTTCATAAGAGCTGTGAAAAAATGGCACTGTTGAAAATGTGGCGTGACAGTATTACAAATTTGTGAAGTTACAAGGGTGCATGGAAACAGTTCAATGCGCTTGTAACATTGTCATGTTATAGGTTTCGTCACAGATTTTCCAACATAGGGATTTTAGGACCTCTGCTCATGAACAGTGCCAGTCATTTTCTTAATCTGTTCAAACACTGACTTCCCACAGTGACCACGTTATTCTGCGCCAGAACTGTGAAAGCGCATTTCGGTCAGGATGTAAAAATGATAGCTGTACTGCTTATAAGGAGGTGTGAAAAAATGGCACTGTTGAAAATCTGGTATGACAATATTACAAATCTGCGAAGTTACAAGGGTGCATGAAAAGTGCGCAGCGCACACTTGTAACACAGTCAATTGATGGGCTATCATCACAAAATTTTCAACATAGGCATTTTAGGACCTCTGCTCATGAACAATATCATTGTCATTTTCTTAATCTGTCCCGAACAGTGATTTCCACAGCAGACGCTCTATTCTGCCCGAAGTGCGAAAAGACATTCGGCCAGGATGGGAAAATGACAACTGCACTGTTCATAAGTAGGTCTAGGAAAATGGCAATGTTGAAAATCTGGAGTGAAAATATTATAAATTTGCAAAGTTCTGAGCGTGCGTGCCAACTGCAAGCATGCGCTCATAACACAGGCATTTTACAGGTATCATTACCAAATTTTCAACATAGGCATTTTGGGACCTCTACTCATGAACAGTGTCACTGTCATTTTCTTAATCTGTCCTGAACACTGATTTCCCACAGTGACCTTGCTATTCTGCCACAGAAGTGCGAAACACATTTCGGTCAGGATGTGAACAATGACAGCTGTACTGCTCACAAGGAGGTGTGACAAAATGCCAATATTGAAAATCTGGTGTGAAAATATTGTAAATTCGGCGAGTTACGAGCTTCGTAGCAATTGCACAATGCATGCTCGTAAAACAGTGATTTTTGGATTTTTACGCAAATGTGCAGCAAGAGCTTTTGAGAGCCCACCTCATGAACACTGGCACTGTCATTTCGTTAATGGGCCCCAAAGGGTGATTCCACACAGTGACCGTGAAACCACCTTTCGGGGCTGATTAATGCCATGACAGTTCAAGAATTCATGAGGAGGGTCCCAAAAACCCCATGTTGAAAATGTGGTGGAAAATTCCCCAAAATGCCAGATATGCACTAAAGTTGAAAAACCCTATTTATTACATTATACAGCTTACTGGCATTTCTTCAGTTCGCGGTCGGCTTTGAAGAGTGCAGATGTGTTCCGGTCCATTGAAGATCATCGCACTGAGCTCCAGAGAGTAAGTATGGGGTGAGGGGTGTGGGAGAGCAGGGAGGGCAGTGGGTGGGTGCCAGTTATGGGTGGGGCAGGGCGGCGCAGAGGGACAGTTTCCTTTTTTCAGGAGAAAAATAAACAAAAGATGTCGGGGACCATTTTTCCCTTCAGGGGCATCTGGCACGCTGGGGTGGGCTCCCAGCATGCCAGCAGAGACTTTCATTTCTGGAGCCAGCAGTAGCCGATGGGGATTGGGCACCCTGTCGGCGGGAACAAAACCGGGGGGTATCATTATGCCGGCGAGAGGATTGGGCACCCGTCGGCAGGAACAAATGGGGGTTACAGAATGCTGGCGAGGTGGGCTCCCCATCAGCAACAACAGAAACACGGGGCCAACAAAGCCGATGGGGATTAGGGCCCTGTCAGCAAAGTAAACACGGTGAGGTGAGGGGATTATATTGTTTGTGAACATGGTGGCAGCCCACCACCATGTTCTAAAGCAATATCAGGGTTTCACATCCCGCCCTGCAATGATGGGTCATGCCCTCATTGCAGCGGATACTGACACTGCAATGGCGGCCCCTAGATTGCAGCAGCTACTTTTTGTTGGTAAACCCTATGATATACCCATGGCAAAGGTGTCAGTCAGCCACAGTATGAGAATTCATCCAACCCCGAAATCAGCTCTGAAATCCACCATATTGGCTAACGCTAAACCGCAATGGTAAGCTGGAGTTACCATGATGGTAAAGCTGGAGTTTAAAAAATGCAGTACTGAATGAGCACCCTAAAGACTCCCCAATGGCTACTGTGCATACAAAAACTTTTTTAGCACCTCTTGTTCTGTTAATTTCCACTTCAATGTTACTGACTCCTGCTCGGTGCTCTTCCTGGTGGCAGCCTGAACAGAAATGTGTGGCCTTTGCCACTCCAGATAATCAGACCTCATGCCATCTCAAGGAGCAGAAAATAGACCACAGAAAAATCGTCTCTCAGCCCAAAAGCAGAACGGGGCAGGAAACAAGCTTTTACAGTGCAGAGACTGCATGCTGCCACGCTTACACACAACATGGGAGAAACAGACACTGCTCCGTGAGCAATGTTCTCCCTAGCAACAAGGAATTGTTTTCCAGTGGAGCAATAAATTAATTTAAATAACTAAAACTACAAAAAAGTTTTTATTTTGCTTCTTTTTGCACCAAAAAGGGGCCATGAGTATAATTGCAATAAACCACTCGAGGGTGTGGTTTATGAGAGATTACCATGGCTGGTCAGGATTGACCGCTCAGCCTCGGCCTCATGACCAAACCACCCAGCCGTCGTAATCTCCCCATAACCCATACCCTCTCATGGTTTATTGCTTAATAATGTTTCAGATGCAGTGACATAGAAGGTGGAATAGTATAGCAACCAATTGTACACAATTGCTAATTCTACAATACCTCTACAGTGTTACTAATGTAAAATCATACAATACTGCATACAATACTGTATGTAACTGATCATCGGATAGTATTTTGAAAGACAGAAACTCGGTTCGTAAGTTTCACTATCCTGATGCCAGCAGCCCAAAACATGGTTGCCTGACACAGCGAAGTTTGCTTGTGGCCAGAGTTTGTTATGAAAAGTAAGGCGATTGTGGGGGCTAAAGCGCCCCGAAACACGAAAAAGGAAAACTTTGCATGTCAGGCAACCGTGTTTCTGTCTGCTAAGGTCAGGTTAGTGAAACTCAAGGAACAAGTTTCTAGTTCTAATACTGATCATACAATACTGCATACAACTGTACTGGATTATACACAAAGTACTGTATTAATTTTATGTTTATAAATTCTTGTTGAAAATAGAGACATTTTGAACTAGAAACTTTGTTACCAAGTGACTATTTAGGTAGAAGGGGTAAAGTAAATGGATTTCATTCTCACAGTGTCAAGAAACTATCTAGGGTTTGTGCACTTTGTGAAACAAAAAAAATCTCATTTTAGTTATTTACAAATTGTTGACTGGGAAGGCATACTGAACTTCTGCTTGATTTCAGATGTAACCTGTGGGGAATACAGTTGGAAAATACAGATGAAGACAGGGTTAAAAATAGGACACTAGCTAGAGGAAAATTTGTAAATATGAATTCAATAATTATCAGGCTTTTGGTGGGGCAGCAGGCAACATCACCATGCCCCCACCACTGAGTACTATATTAGTGTATATTCTAGTCATATTCTAGTACACTCATTTCTTTGCAGTGGCTATGTGGCTGTTGGCTTCCTGTCTGATCTCCCTGTCCTCCTTAACTTGACTCATGGCTGCTACCTGAGGCATTCCTGCTCTTGATGCTCCCACTGCTCTGACTGTCCTGCTGGCCACTGACACTGGTTCTGTGTTGCAGCTTTACTGTGTTAATCTGCTGCTGCCAGGCTGCCTGCCTCTCTTCTGCTGTGGTTTCTCTTTCTGTCTTCACTGCTGCCAGGTCCCTACGATGCTGAGTGTTGTGTCTGCAGCTGGCACACTGTTCCTGGGGCCAGCCATGCCCCGCACTTGCCCCTATCAGGCCTGCATTGCCTGGGGCCTTTCTGCTTTTTGCCCCACACCCCGCCCAGGTGCTACTGCTATTTTCTGCTTGCTGGAGACTTTTTCTTTGCCTCAGGGGCCTGCTTCCTGCTACTTGGTGGTCACTCCTCCTGTGCCTTCTGCAGACCCCTTTATCCCCTGATGGCTGTTGTTTCCTGCAGGTGGTGTGCTGTGGTTGGCCCTTTCCCTCATTTTGTTCCCCTGTTGCTTGTTCTGGGAGTGCTGGCAGGGTGACTCTCTCTGTTTTTGCCTCCATTTGCTACCCTTGGTCACCTCTGTGCTGCCTGCCTTTGGGCCCTGTGGCGATGCTTTCTCAATTCCTTTGTGCCTTGCTCTCTCTACCTATCTGCCTGCCTTTGGCCTTTTTTCTGCATCTCTATGGGGCTCTGCTCCAAGACTACTACTGGCTTCCACTCTTGACTACAAGGCTCTTGCCCCACTACCACTATGCTTATGTCCTTGTGACTACTGGCTCACACCATGACTACTAGGCTCATGCCCATGACTCTTGGTGTCCCCCAACAATAACCTCAGGATTCAGTAGGCATTGCCCTTCCTGTCATCATACTGCAACTAACTCAAGCTCTTCCATGACTCACTATGCTCACCTACATGGCTTTAGTCTGTACCTCAGACCTTCTCCTGCTCTCATCTGCCTGTGCTCCTTCCATTTAGCACTACCTCCACCCCTCCTCAGATAAGATCAGGACTTAGTTTGACTAAGGTAGCTTGAAAGCCCTGCTTAATAGGGACAAGTAGTAGTCAGATTTCTTTCAGTACTGTAGATCACTGGTCTAGTCAGAGCTGTTCATTAGTGCAAGGATAGTTTAGATGTCTTGTAGTCCGAGCATAGTGCAGGGGTGAAACCCTCTCAAAGGTTCCTTTGGTCATATGACGGCAACTCTGTGACATCCATAACCTATTGAACCTAGGAGGTGTATGAGCAGTACATCTGCCTGGAACTGATTCATCCACAGCACCTACTATGTACATGCCAGTCTTTACTTGTTCCCCTTCCTTTAACAGTATCTTACTCCCAGAGACCTTGATTTCTAACATGGGTGCATAGAAACATAGAATTTGTCAGCAGATAAAGACCTCTTGGCCCACCTAGTCTGCCCAGTTTTCCCTCCCTACTGTACTACCGCAGACCCTACTCAATTTCTGGTTGTTTCTCCTTGCCTAATTACCAAGGTCCCCTTGTATCTGTCCCATGCATGCTGAATCCCATCATGATTTTGGCATCCACCACCTCCACTGGAAGGCTGTTCCAGGTGTCCATCACCTTCTCCGTGAAGATGTATTTCCTCACATTTCCTCTGATGAGCCCCCCACTCCAACTTCATAGCATGACCCCTTGCCCTCAAGCTTCTTTTCTATGGAAAATGCTACCTTCCGTCGCCTTATTAATACCTGCTAGGTAGTTGAATGTTTCTGTCATGTCCCCATTTCCTTTCTCTCCTCTAGAGAGTGCATATTCAGTTCATTGAGTCTATCCTAGTAGGGCTTTTGGCGGGCCCTGTAACATTTGGTAGCCCTCTTTTGTACACCTCACCTTATCAATGCTCTTCCAGAGGTGGGGCATCCAGAACTGGACACAGTACTCAAGGTGGGGTCTTACCAGTCACCTGTACAGGGTAATATTACATCCTTCTTCCTACTGGTGATACCCCTCCCTATGTGCCCAAGCATCCTGCTAGCCTCGCAGCACCTTATCACACTGCTGGGCCACATTCAACTCATCAGCAATGAGTACCCTCAGGTCCCTTTCCTGTGTGGTGGTTACCAGTTCTCCCCTCCCAGTTGGTATGTAGCCCCAGATTTCTTTGCCCCAAGTGCATGATTTTGCACTTTTCTGCATTGAAATCCAGCTGCAAATCCTTGACCATTCTTTCAACTTTTCAAATCATTCCTCATCCCTCCCATGTGTCTACTGTGTTGAAGATTTCAGTAATCCAAGAAAAGGAATACTTTATCTTCTAGCCCTTCCACAATGTTGCTAATAAAGACATTGAACAGACCCCAGTGCAGACCCAGTACTTAGGGATCCTTAGTCATATGACTGCAACTTTGTAACACCCACCAAGGTTTAGGTTTCTATGGGTGTGCAGGTTAGACATTCTTCCAGAACAGAGTTCAACTCATGCATGGGAGGCAATCTTCCTCATTATGAGGCTGAGCCTCCTTCCTCAAAGGTGTGGCTTTCTCCCTTAAGTCACATGATATTAGCTAAATGACTCCTCAAGGATGATCATCCTATTAGAAGGGTTGAGCGAGTTCCTACTTCTCCAAAGTATACCAGTCCCCTGTTCCCTTCTTAAGGTACACAAAAGCTCAAGTCATTAGAGCTGTCCAGCTTTCTCATCTTCCCCAAAGTCAGTTTTCAGTGTTTCCTATTGCACCTACAGTATACTTAAAAGACAATCTTTAGTCTGGAGGGAGGTGACCTAAAGCCTTGGATCCTCAAAGGTTTGCTCGACAGGGTTTCTTTTCCCTCTCCTCATGGTGAAGGTCATAATTAGTAGATAGTTTGCACTTGTTGTTCTTCTGCTAGTTGAGTTGGGATCTGGATGGTGGCTTCTTCCCTTAGTACAGCAGTGGTCTTCCTCCTATTTAACAGAATGATGTCCTGATGGTTTTCCTGCATTCAGCTCTGAGAATGTTGGGCATTTCCTGCAGTACCTTCAGCCAAGGGCCTTGCTCCTCTAGAACTTGAAGGGTGGAACACTTGTCAAGAGGGTTTTCTGCCATTGTACCCCCATAGAGGAGCAGCAGTTTCTCTGAAACAAAGGATATAAAAGGCCACATACATATCCAATCATAACCTCCTTCCATAGTAGCACAAGCACTACCATGTTGCATAAGCATCCTTTACAGTTAGTTGTCAGCTGCCACAGTGAATTAAAAAAGGCCATATAAGCAAAATTAACCAAGTACTCAAGGTGAAGGTGCAATGACACATGTTAATAGTATGCAGACAATAGATTATCATTAGTAAACTCTATGCTACTGAGGGGCTCCTCCCCCAAAAAAAAGTGCAGTGGTGAAAAGATGAAAGAAGCAGAAGGCATTATACAGTAGGTTTAACAGCATGAAGCATGTAGAGAAAAATAATGGTTTCTCCAAAAGGAGTACTGTGACTACAAAATGTTGCCAGCAAAGTTGTTGTAAAGCTTGAAACTGTGTTTTATGCACTTTTATTTTTAACATTAACTTAAAAAACACCACCCATGTAAAGCAATTGTCCCACCACCTCCCCAGATCTGAGTATACATTAACAACCCCACTTCAGCAGCACCCTAACATCCTCCTCTTCCTGTCCCAGAGAAGATCATAATATAATCTCAGTTAATCAATGAATCACCCTGTCCCCACCCAAGTTGCATACTCCCATGACATTCATCTCCCTATCTCCATCCACCCAAACCAGTACAAGTACAAATAGATCCCCACACCACCACTGTCTGACACCGACCACCCTACTTACTCATCCTCAAATGATACAAGTAGGGCGATAAAATGTTAAAGAAAAAAGACATCTTTGCTGTTGTGACCAGCCTCCCTGTTTACTAGTTCCACCATCAATAAATAAAACCATTGACATGTTTTATAGTAACACCTGATTTGCTGACCACAGAACCAATCAGGTGTTACTATCAGGCACATCACCAGTATCACTTATTGATGGCAGAGTTGAAGATCAGGAAGGCTGGTCACCCCAGCAAGGGACAGTTTCTTTTATGTGTTATGTAGTAGTAATTAGTATTAGTAGTAATATGATTTCTAATGGCTCCCTCTCAGAGGTCCAGTGTGCCATACAATAAAGTGGAAAAGTGAGAACATGATACATGAATAAAATACAAACATACTAAAACTCAGGCAGTTAAAGCAGATATAAATGTTCAGCTGGGAAGAAAACTAAAATAAGTATAACATTACTTCTCAAGGACTTGGGTAAACAAACATGTCTTCAAACCCTCGCATATGGCCTCAGTAGTGAGTTCCAAATAACCAGGCCAACAGCCTTGAAGGCTTAGTCTCCTGGGTTTTCAACCTATCCTCGGCACCACTAAGAGGCCCAGCTTAGTCAATCAAAGAGAGAGCAAGGCCAAGTGAGGATGCAGGAGATCTAACAGGTAGCCAGGACAAGGCCTTGTAAGGTTGTAAACCAACTTTAAAGGAGCTACAGTCCACCACTTGACTTAGCAGCCAGCAGTTCACACAGCACTGGGAAAACATGACATGTCCTTGAAAAGCCAGTCAGTAATCTGACTGCTGCATTCTGCACCAGCTGCAGTGCACTAGAGTACCTCCACTGACCCAGAAGTACTGAGTATTGCAGTACCTAAACTGAGACATCAAAAATGCATGCACTAGCATCACCAGGTCCCAAGGGAGATAAGGAATCTAATCTGGCACATGTTCCTCAGATGGTAATAGCCACTCCGGACTACTGCTGACACCTGAGCCTTAATTATCAGCCCTCGTCCAGAATGACCTCAGATTTTTCACCTTTGTGGCAGCTGTAAGCCTAGAAGATCTGAGTTAAGCACTGTCTCCTCTCGGCAGCTAATATTTTCCCCTTATGACCTGAGTTGCCTACTAATACTTCCAGTCATGTGAGGGCTGAGTCTCAACCAGTTCAATGACATCCATTGAAGGGCTGTTTGATTTTGTTTACTACCTCAGTATTGTATTCAGTAACCTCTGATATGGTTGCATGTTCTGTACTTTAACTGAACATTTTGGTGAAAATGGCTTTGATATGGTGCAATAAATATTTTTAAAGGAAAGAAGGATTGTTTCCAATTTCCTGAATTTGTGTCCAGTTATTGAAGAGGAGGATACTGATGGAATTTAGTGATAGATTTTGGCCAAGCATTTATTAAGCACTTCCACCACACCAGGTGTCCTGGTGCAAATGACAAGCACAGCTGAGTATCATCTGCCTACCAGTGAAACCCCAGTCCATACCATATAATAAGATTCTCTGGGGCAGCATGTGCACTGGAAACAGCATAGTTGAGAGGGCAACCACTGAGGAACACCACAAGACAGTGACATGGGAGTGAGGAGAAATTCCCTAACACAGCCTCTGTGTTCTGTCCCTGAGGTGAGACTTAAACCAGCAGATGACTTTGCTGGTGAATCCTACACACTTCCTCAGCCAATCCAACAACATTTCCTTCTCTATAGTGTCAAAAGCTGGTGACAGATTGAGGAGGATGATAACTGACCATTCTCCTCATCCCTCACCCTAAGAAGGTAGCTGTGCATGCTGACCAGTGCAGCATCAGTTCAGTGCTTGGACTAAAGCCAGACTGGAGAGGCTTATAGATGGACAATGATATGAGGTGTGTGCTCAAGCTGCAGCACTATCACTTCTCAATAACCTCGCCAAAAATGTGCAGATTTGAGGCTGATCAGTAATGATCCAGGATATGGGTCCAAATATGACTGTTTCACCTATGCATCTTTCAGTGCAGCTGTTAAGACCACCGACAAGGAGCCCCTGACAATCCCAGCTAACACCCGGCCCAGAAGCCAAACACAGCTCATGATGTTGCCTTGTCAGGTGTAGATCCAGTTTGAAAAACATTGGTCACAGCTCAGAGATCACCTCACTCATCACTGGCTTATTCTGCCCTGTGACAACTGAGCACATCGGTGGTGCACAGGCTCAGCCCTATTGGGTTGCCACATCTCAACCCAAATAGAGGACACCCAGTCTGAGAAGAATCGAGCAAACTCTTTGAATTAAGTGAATGAAAAGACTCTCATCAATTCCACAGAGGTCAGATGGAGCAGCCCATTTTCAGTCTGAAAAGCTGAGCTCTTCATTCTTTCAACAGCTTTCTCTTGACAGAAAACTGCCTTCTTCCGGTGATTGCCCTCTGGTAGTCATCATAATGAATACTCAAAGCCAATTTGTCCTCCTGGGCCCTGGAACTCCTCCAACAATGCTCCAATCAATCAATCAATCAATCAAGCAATCATTTAATCATTTTATTGGATAGCAAATTGAGAGTAAAACTCTCTTTTCAATTGTGTCCAACACTAAACATAAAAACCATACTTAATGTAGTACACAATTACATAAATACATTCAGTAAACCGTACAATATTATATACAGAATATAAACTCATCCATAACAATCACATTTTGTATGTAATAACTATTATGTGATAATCTCTGCCCTCTTGCCTTTCTCTCCTTAGCTAACTGTCATCATATGTATCCTGTGGGAGTGAGGGAAGGAGGATGGTAGGGTGACAGGGTGGTGGAGTGGTGGTCTTCTGAATTTTTACTGGATTGAGGGTGGAGGATATCAGATCATACTTTCTAAAATGTTGTAGGGTCTAAGTGCAGACCTTGAGGATGGGAATCCATTTTGTTCAACAGAATCCATTTTGTCTGAATATATACACCAAGCTATGTCTTAGATAAACTGGAAACATTTTATGCTGTTAAATGGAACATATATGATCTTTAATATAGCTGATATAGCCCTCTATGTGGTTTTCAAACTTCACAGGAGGAAGCAAGGATTTGTGAAAAGGATCAAAAGACTGAAATCTCCAAACTGGGTCAAGAGAGAGTAGGCTTTAATGTTATTACAGGTCAAAACTGCAATTCTATTTTAAATCCAGTTTTTTAACTTAAAAGCTAAAAGTGCAGAAATGTCTATGCAATGATTGATTATTTTCCATCTTAAGGTCCTATATCTTAAGGTCCTATTTAACACAGGAGTATATATTTATAAGCATGTTATAAATGTAACAGTAAAGCTCATGTTTACAAAAGAAGAATGGCAAGAAATGCACTAACTGTACCTCTCTGTAAGACCACCTTAGCTCAGTGCTCCTTCACCTACAGAACTCCTTTCCGGTTAAATGAGGTACTAGACACCCTGCTTTGCCTACCTAATGTAGCTCAGTTTAAAGCTGGGCTGAAAATCTCCTCTTAAGGCTCCAGCTGTGACTTCTACCAGATCTAACAGTGCGCTACACTAAGCTACTTATTTTGGATTTCATAAACAGTCTGACCTGCCAGTGCACCCTCTCAATACTTCTCATTATGGACTACATATGCAGTAACTCATACCTTATGGGTACCCAGTCAATATGTCATGCAGATTATGGCACCATATAATCCATGTGGCAAAAATAGCAACCGACAATACAGCTACAGGGATAGTATAGTAAGTAACATTAGCCCTATCCCTGTAGCTGTTGGCCATCAGGAAGAAGGGGATAAAGACTATGTTTGGTGGTGTGCTGATGAGCAGCTGCCATGGTGCTGAGGGTAGGGTCACAGGCAGTGGAGCATGGAAGAATATTGGTGGACTGGGGTTTGATTCCGATCCCATGACTTTGCTTTATTTTTTTTCTCTCCTTCTGACTTTCATTTTTAATTTGTTCACCCCCATCCTGCACTTTTGCCCCACCCCAGTTGTCCTACTGTGTTCCCCCTTCCTCTCTGTCTTGTGCCCCCAACAACCCCGAGGTTTCTCCTCATCCCCTAGTTGCCTTCCAGCAGAGGTGGTTATATATAGTTGGGGGTTCAGGGTTCATCCCTGAAATGGAGGGTGGATGGCAGAGCCCCCTGCAAACAGTCATAGTAGCTTCCTTTGTTTAGCTATGGTAAAGCTTGCTGTTTTACTGAGTGCTACCTTTGATTTCGATGCTCTTCCTTTGCAGTTTTGACATAGCTGTTGGGCTGTCGACATTATCACCTAGTGTTTATATTATCTACCTATACATGAAGTTCTTTCTACGACTCGGTTATGCCTGATAACCTACTAAGACAAGGTTACAATGATGCTGCTCCTGTACTTTACCCGCTTACTTTGTAACTTCCTTTATTTTATGTTTTGCTTTGTAACTTCTTTCTTTTGAGGTGGAACCTTTATAAACAAGCTCCTGAGCTCAAATGTGAATCTTCAAATGTATAAATAAAATAAATATAAAAAAATAATCTCTGATAAGAAGTATCCTAGGCCTGCATGACAATTATAGACATTTAAGGCCATACTCAACTGAGCTTAGACTCATATTTGTTTTAATTGACATTTAAGTTGTGGTTTATGAAATGGAATGCATCTGCATTTCTGAGTAAACGTATGTGTGGGACACATATATTTAATCTGCTAGAAGTCCAGTTAAGAAGATATAAAATGACAAACTGTTTGTAATATTGTGTGAAGCATCTAACATCATCTAAAGCTGTAACAAAATTAAGCTGTAACGTCTATGACTTCATCACCATCATCATCATCATTCAACATGCTTTGGATTAAGATAATATCTATGATTGCTAAAGAATTTGAAAAGAATAGTACTATAGGTCCCTTCATTAAGGGTGATAAAATAATTACAGATTGCCAAGCTATGACGGAACAGTTTAATAGTTATTTTGGAAGCGTCTACCAGGCAAGTGATATTCAAGAGTATGACAAGGTAGAGAACACGAAGAGTAACATGGTAATTAATGACATTAACTGTGCCTTCTTTCTTCTTCCCTAGCAGAGGCCCCTGACCGGGTCGCACACTCCACAGCCTGACCCACCTCGCTGTCTTCTCCTCTGTGGTGTGGCTGGCTCTGCTAAAGCTGCTCCTTGTACTCTCCAGCCTGTAAAGACTCCCAGGACCCAGGCAAGTCATGACCATACTGAGTGGATGATTGAATTTCTGCACCTTACACTGCTTGCTGCTGACTGGCCACTGCTCCCTATTACCTCTGTCCTTTGTCCTGACTAGAAACTGCAGCTACTGGTGGTTCTATGCCACATGTTCTTTGAAGTGTCCAGTTTCCCATTATCTCCCACCCAAAAGCTTGCTGAGGGTCTCCAGAAAGTCCTGGGAGCCATAGATGGCATCTCAAAGAGCTGTGAACTCATTCTCACAGGGGACTTCAATATAAATTGGCTCAGTCCCAGCTCAGCAAAACTGAGAGACATAGTGGGTTGCTCCTATCTCTCACAATTAATGGCCGAGCCCACAAGGTTAAATTACAAATCTGGAAAACACACTCTCCTTGACTGGCTGCTCAGAAGCTCACCAGATAGGCTCATTGACATCTTGATGCTCTCAGATACCCTGAGTGATCACTCCCCAACTATTTGCAGATGGACCAATAAATACAAAAAATTTCAACCTAAATTTGTGGAAAGCAGATTATCGCGTAAAGGGTAGTTTGCCTCCTGAAAGAAGCCTTATCCCAGATAGACTGGTTACCCTTAGACTTTCTGCAAGACCTGTATCAAGCATTACAATACTTCATTGACAAGTTCAATCAGGTGTGCAACAGGTATGCCACTTGCAAAAAAAGGAAGGTCTGAGGTTAAAACAATGGAGGGATTACCAGTGAGCTATTGGAACTAATGAGAGAACAAGATAATCTATAGAGCAGGGCCAAGATCATGGGGATCAACAACACCAGAACTACAGGGCAGCTAGGGACAGATGCACCCACCTAATATGGAGTTCCAAGGTGAACTATTACAAGAATCAACTCAAAGGTAGCTGGGGGATGGGAGGCATTTCTGGGACATCCTTAAGGAGCTCCTAGGAAAGGAAGCCAAGCAGCAGCCTTTACTACTCAATATTAATGGCTCCAATTCTATGGACCCACTCACCATAGCAGAAGAGTTTAACTTGCATTCACAGACCTTAGCTCCGTCCTCCTGATGAATACTTGTAGCCCATGGATGTGGATCTTGAATTATACCCATGAGTGCACAGCACCCATAATTTTATTTCAGGCAGGTTACAGTCAAGAAAGCCATGGGCTATGTCAAAAGGTCTTAGGAAAGATTAGGATCAGCAGTGGCAATATCGACATGAAATTGGTAGCTCAGACAGAGGATGTGTTTATTGTCCCCATCACCAAAATCTTCAAAAGTCCTAAACTTGGCAAAGTTTCCTCCTCTATAAACATGCACTTGTCACCCCATTTCACAAGAGTGGGGACAGGATGTGCACAGCTAATTATAGGCCCATCTCAATCCTCGACTCTCTATCCAAAACACTAGAGAGGATCGAGAGACCAAATCATGAAATATATCCAGAAATACCAATTGTAGTGTCCCCAGCAGCATGGCTTCAGAAAAATAGCACCGCCACAGCCCTGGTTGATTTCACGGATTACATTTACAAGGCTATGGACGAAGGTAAACTGGTTGGATCCATCTTTATTGACTTGACGAAGGCCTTAGACATGGTCTGTCACCCCTCCTTCTCAAGGAACTATGGGCCCTTGGATGGCCTCCAACACCATCCAGTAGTTTCAAGATTACCTATCTGGAAGGTCACAAAGGGTCAGAATTGGACCAACAGTTTCTACCTCTCAGGACATATTGTTGGGAGTTCCACAAGGGTCCATATTGGGTCCATTGCTGTTCAGCTCTTTTGAACGCACTCCCAGAGCCATGCACCAGCAAAATTATCCTCTATGCAGATGATGCAGTGGTACTCAGCAGTAGTGCCTACATTGAGACCCTGCAGGCTGAGCTGTAGCCCACCTTCCAACAACTGGAGGTCTGGTTCAGCTCTTCTAGGCTGTTACTCAATTACAAAAAACAAAACAAATCCATGCTCTTCTCTAGCCCTCAGATACCCCATACGAACAGTTACCGACAACAGGTCGGCCCCTCTAGAACAGATTAATTCCTTTAAATACCTAGAAGTAATAATAGATGATACTCTCTCATATGGCCAGCATATTGATCAGGTTGTGAAGGCAGTAAATACTAAACGCTGTGTACTTTATTGGCACAGGAAAAGCCTCACTACCAATGCTCTCAGGCTCTCCATGAACAGCTCCATTCTCTCAGTGGTTGAAAACGGCCTGGTGGCCTCACGGAGCAGCAGCTGGTACCACCCTCAAGAGGGTAGACACTGCTCCAAACAAGGCCTGCATACTGTTACTAGATGCTGACCAGCTCACACGCACCTATGTACTCTATGAATAAGCAACATATTAAGCTTCAAGAATAGAATCTCATACCAGATGTGCTTCCTAGGTAGGAAAGCTATGCTTAGCCTAACTCCTCCCTGTATCACTGACCTGATTACCTTAACCAATTCCATGTACAGGACCAGGAATAAAGAACTACCCCCATTCTGTGTCCCATTCTGAAGCACAGCTCTTGGACAAAGATCCTTCTCCTACGTGCCCATTGTGGCTTAATAAGATCCCAGCTAGCACTCTAAATGCTGCTAACTCTAGAACCTTCAAAGCCAAACTTAAGCAGTTTCTACTGCAAAAGAATGTCTGAGTGCTAAACTGTTCAGAACAGATCTTCAGAGCCTGCACCAATCCTGCCTACCAGCCACTACTCATGGACTCACTCACATGGTCCACCTTCCCCACTCCTACCCCTGCTCCCAGACTCTGGCACCTCATTCTTTGTAGCTTTTATTCCACTAGTGGTTGCACTGTCTTGTTTGTCTCATGCCTCATTGCCCTCTCTTTCACTCTTCCCACCTTCCTCACCCTCCCAACGCCCTTTTCTCCATCAATCTCCACTTTCATGATACCACCCTTCCCCTGCTTGGTCTCTTCCTTCCCTCCTCCCTCTCTCTCCTTTCTCTCTCTCTCTCTCTCCCCTCTCTCTCTCTAACCACCTTCTCCCACCTTACCACACACTCTCACATGCACCATCCCCAGCATCTAAGCTCCAAAGCTGTAATGCAGTGTGACAATGTTCCTTCTGGGCTGCTCTATCCCCATGCTCCATTCACTAGCCAGTCTCTCCCAGCCTACATTTTCCTCTCTCTCATATACTTCCTATGCCATACAGCACTTAGTATTACACCCTTAATGAAACTCATAAGAAACTCTTGGCTGTTTTCTATGTTTTGTTACTTCCGTATGGATAATTCAGTTGTCTGTATTTGTAATGTGAATTCAATTATGTACTGATATTTCAGCTATATCTGTATTTGTACTGTGAATTCAATTATGTCTGTATTTGTACTGTTTAATGGATGTTGACTCTTTGTAAAAGAGTTCTTACTCAAAGGTTGTTTCTGAAATTCCAGTAACAAAATAAATAACACTGACCATGGTTAGGACCAAATTGGAAAGACTGGACCCCACTAAGTCAGCAGGATCTGATGACTTGTACCTAGACTTCTTAAGTAACTAGCACCTGTACTATGTGATCCCATCCATGCTATATTTGTAAAATCCCTAAATGAGGGTATCCTACCTGAAAATTGGCTATCTGCCAATATTGTTCTAGTATATAACAAACTCTGAGCTGATGGGGCTGCAGGTAAGGAATTTGGTGTAAATATATTGAAAATGACTTAAGTTACAAGCCTGCATTAGCAAAAATGTAATGTAGTTTAGTTTAGTTTAGTTTATTGATCTAGGAATTAATACCTTTGAGCCAGGGCTCTTTACAAAGGTTCCACGTCACATAGAACATCAAACAAAACAAAACATTACATGTATTAACAGAAAATGTTACATAAGAAATTTGTTCAGCAGTTTCCAAGGCAGTAATAATTCAAAACAAACTAATTTTCCAGGAAAGAGATACTTGGAGGCATTCAGGAAGAGTAGGTAGAGAAAGTAGGAGGCAGTAGAGGAGAGAAGAGAAGAAAGAGGGAAGTAGAAGAGAGATTACAGTAGCAGACAGGAGCAGTTAGTGGTATTAACGGGTTCTTTAGCCAAAGATGATAGGCCATGTTGAGGGATGGACAGCAGAGGAATAAGTCTTTAGTCAAAGCAGTCACAGGTGCTGGTGGCAGAGAGGTGGGCGAGAGCATGGATTTGAAAGCTCCAAGAGATGTGGAGGATAGAGTAGGTAAGCTTAGTGCATTGTACCAGGTTGGGGCCCTGTAAGCAAATGATCTTTGTCCCTGAGCAGTCTGGCATCTGGGAACCAGATAAGGTTGGTGTTGAGATCTTCTGGTGGGACACGTGCCATTATTCAGACAGAGTAGGTCTTGGATACACAGTGGAGTCAGTCCAGGATTGATTTTTGCCATTAAGCAGGTGAGATACACAAAGCGATTGGATAGTTGCAACCAGCTGGTTTCAGAGTAGAGCTCACAGTGTGGGTCAGTCTCTGTGCCCCTGTGAGGAGCCGACATGCCTTATTTAGAGCGGTTGAGATGCATCTTAGTGCCATGGTAGTAGCTGAGCCATAGATAATTAGGCCATAGTCTATAACTGTGATTATGGAACTTGTATAGCAATCCTCAGTGCAGCTTGGTTAAGGAATTGGCGGTTTTGAAATAGTATTCCTAGCGTTGGTTCACTGTTTTCGCTGTGTTGTCTATGTGGGTCGTGAAGGTAAGACCTTGATCAAAAGTGATACCAAGGTATTTGAAAGTGTTCACTTGTTCAAGTGTATTTCAGTGGAAGTTTTAATAGTGAGTGGAATATGTCTATTTCTGTTTTGATGATTGGTAAAAGCATGGCTTTTGTTTTTGTAGTTTAGGACTAGCTTATTATCAAGGAACCACTTTTCGACACTGGAGAAAGCAAGTTGTAAGCTCTGACGTAGGAGTTTGGGTCCTTGTGGGAAGAGAGAATTACAGCGTCATCAGCATATAAGATTAATTTTTCAGGGCAGGATTCAGGGGAGAGTTTAGGAACAGACTAAAGAGGAGAGGGCCTAGGATTGATCCCTGCAGTACACCTGAGAGGACAGGTTTAGAGTCAGAGAGTACATCAGAGATTTTACTGCCTGTGAGCGTTTGTCAGGTAACTTTTACCCAAGCACTAGGTCCTCGCCAGCCCAAGCCTGGGCAAAAGTGAGATTAGTAGGCCATGGTGGACAGTATCAAATGCTTTTGTGAGGTCAATGAAGACCACTCTGATTTGGTAGCCTTTGTCCAGGCAGAGTGGACTTCTCCAGAGAAATCTAGTAGAGCCGTTGACGTACTGTGCCCTTTCCTAAATCCGTGCTGTTGCTTACAGAATAGATTGTACTTTTGCAGGTAGTCTGAGAGTTGGTCCGCCACAATGCATTCAAGTGCTTTGGAGAGGGTGGGAGTATTGATATAGGTCTATAGTTCCTTGGTGTGGATTTGTCACCCCTTGAGCACGGTGTAACTATAGCAGACTTCCATTTGTTGGGAAATTGACTTTGGCAAAGGGAAAGATTGAGAATTTTGGTTAGAGGGTGGATCACTTCATCCAAGGTGAGAGACAAGATTTTAGATCTATAGTGTCACTGCTTGTTCTGGATTTAGAGCAAGCCTTTTTATGTATTTGTAGGCTTTAGCGCTTTGATTGTCTTGAAATAAAATAGTGGTCGGTCACTTGAGGTGCTTTGGGATACTAGATTAGACAAAGGCAAGTCCAAGAAGAAATCTGGAGGGAGGACCCCGCTGAGGTCTGTGAAAGTTTTATTTAGAGCATCTGCCATAGTCTTTGGGTCAAGTGTGGTGGAGCCATCAACATTCATAATGGTGGGAGAGGATTTAGATTGCTTACCCATTATATTTCGGATGTTGTCCCAGAAAGCTCTCCCATCACCCCAGGTGGATTCAAGGGCATTTTTGAAATAGGCACTCTTCATTTTCCTGATTTGTGAGGTGCATATGTTTCGGTGCCTGTTTGTACTTCTGTATATCCTGCAAGGAGCCCATGTCCTTGGCTATGGCCCAGAGATGGTCATGAGCTTTGGGCTGGGCCAGTAGTTTGGCAGTGAGCTAAGTATTTGAGAGAGCTTTGATTTTACGCTTTTTAATGGTGCGTAAATGTCACATGCAGTATTGAAGGTTGTGATAAAGTATTCTAGGGAAGCATCAACATCGACCATTTTGAAGATTGGTGCCCAGTCCTATTGCAGGAGACAAGTCTTTAGTTTAGTGAGATTTCTAGTGGCAGCACTCTACTTGAGATAACTTTGGGGGTGGTTTGAGAAATTTATTCGACCAGGTACATGACACCGGGAGTGGTCACTGAGAGAGTCAGGAGAACTGTAATGTTTTTTATCCAGTCCGGGTGACTAGTGAGTACCCAGTCAATGAGAGTGCATGTTCCAGTCTTGTAGTTTTTTCTAGTTGGGGAATTGACCATCTCGTGCAGGTTGGCTGCTAGGATGGCATCTTTACTGGATCCGTGTCTGAGGCGAGCCAGTTTATATTGAAGCCACCAAGGAGGAGGAGCTCAGTTTCAGGAGGTTGCAAGCTTACAAATTCAAGCACTGACTTGAGACCGGATCGAGGATCTTAAGGAGGATATAGACTGCAGCCACTATGAGCACTTTATTTTGGGCACCAAGGAGCAGTTTGATAGGGAGAAGTTGCACTTGGGTGTTTGTGGAGGTGAAACTGCCAAGGTGACTAGAGAGGTTGTCCTTTATGTAGATAGCACAACCCACCCTTCTTGTTTGCCCAGTCAAGTCTGAAGAGATTGTAGCCTTGAAGCCAGACAGCATGATCTGGGGTACTCGGAGACAGCCAAGTCTCAACAATGGCTAGTATGTCAGGATTTGTTTGTCCAACGAAGACTTGAAGGGATGCCAGCTTAGGAAGGAGGCTGCAAATATTTAGGGTGACAATGGAGAGACCTCTATCTGCTTTATCTAGTTTTGTTAACTTGTCTGAGACAGGGCCAGGGTTTGGGTGCACCCCACCTGACATTAAAAGTAGGAGAAGCAGGAGTTTTAATGATACCACCCGAAACTCACAGTAGGTTAAAATGTGCCTCTGTTTTTATTTGTTTGGGGTCGGCGTGGTCTTCTAGGGTCCCAGCAGAGGTGATGGCTAACAACAGATTTTGATTTGACAACTTTCCAGTAGAATATGTTGCATTTTGTACACAATCCTTAATAAGGGGTGCCTCTTATAAAGTCCGGAGGACTTGCCATGGTTCCATGTTGTGGGTAGCAGGATTTGATGATAAAGGTGGGAGGTAGAGCAGGGTAGGAAGAGAAAGGAAGTTGGCATAGTGGAAAAAGAAGGAAAGGCCAGTAGAGACAGGAGGTAGAAACTAAGGGAAGGCATTGTTATTAGGGAGCACAGCACTGAGTTGTGCGGGTGGCAGGCAAGGGGTGGGAGAAACTAATCAGAGATGGGGAGGAAGTAAAACAAAGATTTATAGGGTTTAGGAAGGGTATAGTTTGAGCAGTAGCGGGGAGTACTGAAATCTAAGGAGTGGTCAAGCAACAGGGGTGGGAGAAACAACAATGAAAATGAAGTGAAAAGAAAAGAGAGAAAAATAAAGGGATGCAAGCTTAGAGTTACAGAGGAGGGGTCATGCAGTGCTTGGGAGGAGGGGAGAGTAAAACTGCAGGACAAGTGGGAGGCACGGTTTGGGGTGGGTCTGTGGCACCTGGGCGAAGCGATGAGCCTATTTAATAAAGGTCGGATGGGGGGAGGGCAGGCGTAAAGTCGGCCGAGAGCAGTGCAAGTGAATGGGCGCCGAGCCCAGCACAGCACACTCTCAACAGTACCAATGGGAGAACAGTAGCTGGAAACCGGTGGCCAATGGGCGAGCGTCTCCAAGTGCTTTATCCAATAGCAGCTGATCCCTGCTTTCCTGGCCTAGTGGAAGTCCCTACCCAGTTTCTGCGAGGGTTTGGCGGCAGCTGGTGGTGGCGTCGGGGCCCGGAACCGTGCTAACGGGCACACATCTGGTCGGGTCCAGGTGTCCAATCTGGGGTGGAAAGGAGAGAGGCACAGGTAAGTAGCAGTATTTATCTGTACAACCAAGCAAAGCAGACAATACAGTGATGATGCTCGATCTGTGATCTGCTCGGGTTGGGGGGAGGCAAGTAGGTGAGGCAAGGTGCAGAGTAAACAGGCAGGGTAGCAGGCAGTAGAGAAAAGAAAATTATAATAATAAAAGATGTGAGCTGAGGTGGCGGGAGTGGGGTAGTCAACTAGGGAAAGCGATCAGATTAAATGGCCGAAAATGGCAGCAGGTGCCAACTGGGCAGGTCGGCTTGGCGGCTCTGGAGAAACGTGGTGGGGATATGGAGAGAGGTAGAAGGTACAAGCAAGGGAGAGTGGGGTGTTAGGGAGATAAGATTTATTTGGGCCGAGGTAGGCAGGCTGGGGGAGGGTAGGAGAGGAGCGAGGCTCACTGAAAACAAGCCTTTGGAGAGGAGAGGGCAGTGCAGTGATTGAAGGAGGCAGCGATCAGGCCGCAATCACAGGCACTGGGCTAGAGTTTTACAAATCAATGGACTGGGTTTTAACAAGTACAAATCGCTAAAACAAACGCGTTAGAGACAGGGAGCAGGTCAGAGCAATATGGGTTATAAGTTTGGGTGGAGAGGCTGAGAGGGCATCTGAAACAAAAGATTTTGTACAGGGAGAGAAATTAGCTGGAAAAACACTCTCACACTGGGGGAAAACAAAAAAAGAGAAAAATCTATGGACTGAGAGTCAGGATGAGCTAACGACCTGAAAAGAGAAAAGTCGAGGTGAGAGTCAGAAATTGGGCTAGTAGGAGCTAGAGAACAGGGTAGGAAAGGTAGAGCAACAGAAGCAAGAGTACAGCAGTTTCTGGGCAATAATACAAAAGCACTTATCCATTTACAATTTTTGGTTATTAGGACCTGTAAGTTAGCCAGTTTAAAAGCAGAAAACATGCCATGAATATAAAAATGCAATCTAAAAGAAACGGACAGTTTTCCTTATTTAGTGCAGTAATGGAGGGCTTGTGCAATCTAGAGGCAGTAAAGACAGCATAAAATCGTCGCACTGTATAACGATTTGTCTCCTGCAGCAGTTAGGAGAGATTCTTACAGCATTTCAGATCTTAGCATTTAGCATTTAAGGTAGTAGGAAGAGAAGGTGTCTGGGTGAAAAATTCGACTGAGAGCAGTGTAAGAGAATGGGCGCCGAGCCCAGCACAGCACACTCTCAGCAGTACCAATGGGAGAACAGTAGCTGGAAACCGGTGGCCAATGGGCGAGCGCCTCCAAGTGTTTATCCAATAGCAGCCGATCCCTGCTTCCCGGCCTAGTGGAAGTCCTACCGGCTTCTACTCAGGCTTGCAGCGGCTGGTGGTGGCGCTGGGGCCTCCCACTGCGGCTAATGGGGCACACGGCTGGTCGGTCCAGGCATCCGATCTGGCTTCTGCAAAGGGTTTGTGGTGGCTGGTGGTGGCTCATGAATTTGTTGTTGGTAATAATTGTACACCAAATGTTCAACAAAGCCTTGTTATGACCCTGTCTCATGAAGAAAGGCAGAGCAGATATTCAACTACTGCCTGAAAGGTGATGTGTTTGTTCTTGTTACCTTGTATTACCAATGTACCAGGTCCATCTTGTAAATGAGCCCTGCTCAATGGTGTTCCGTCTGGCTAAATAAAGATATTGATTGATTGACTGATTGATTAATTGATTGATTGCTTGTATTACCAATGTCTGTTTATCTGCTGGTGTGGTATTGCTGAGGAGGGCTACTTGGGAGGGAAATGGATAGGGACAGCTTCTCAGAGAGTTGTATCCTGCTGCCATGTAACCCATTACCATTCATTTCTTGCTGGAGGCACCTTGATATACAAAATTAATCACCCTCAGCCCAGGACCCCACCAAAGGTTAGTTAGCTATGACAGGGTGGAGTATGGTGTGACTGTAATCCCCAAATAAACCTAACATCTCAATTTAAAATGAGTCTTATAAATCAGTTCACAATTATGACACATTTTGGAATTGGTGAATTAAAGTGTAAGACAAAAGGTAGGAAAATGAAAATGTGGCAACAGAGGGATGTTTACAAAATATACAAGATCGGGTCAGAGCCGATAAAGCTGCTCAGAGCAAGGGAGGTGGCAAGAGTGAGCAAAAGAATACCGGAGTGGTTGCCGTACTCGTTGCACCAGAGTCTATCACTCATGTGTGGAATAAATGCAAGTACCACATTAAAGTAGTATACAGTACAAGCCACATTAAACTGTTCCTTCATGAGCTGTTGTAGCATTTCGGACTGAGCTGCATAAGTGTTGCTGGATCCAGCACAGAGCCCTGAATAAACTGTTTCTTAAAACAAAACTAAGTTTTGCATTGCACTGTGACTGGAGTGTAGATACATTCCAACTGAGATTTTAAAACATTTTACAAACATTGATCTTGAGCTGGATAAACATTGAAAATAATGCAATACGAGTTGCCAATGCATTGCCAACTGTAAACAAACAATGTTAAACCAACTCATTGGTGGAACAGTTTAATGTGACTTGTACTGTAGTCCATGCTGACTATATAAGGGAGCTCACCAATGGTCACAAGCATATTGTTATTGAAATGTATCAAAACTAAAAATAGCCATTCAGTTAATTATGGAACTAAGAAAGAA
Source organism: Neoceratodus forsteri (assembly GCA_016271365.2). Classification (NCBI taxonomy): domain Eukaryota; kingdom Metazoa; phylum Chordata; order Ceratodontiformes; family Ceratodontidae; genus Neoceratodus; species Neoceratodus forsteri. The sequence continues at coordinate 286,149,538 of CM028135.1, read as the reverse complement.
TATTCACATGTGATGCTGAATTATTAATAAGAAAATAGTCTAGAAAGAAACACTGAAAACTTTTTAAGACAAATGACTATGTAGGGTCAAGCTCAATAATTATAAACATACTGGCATGGTATTTTACTCCCTAAGAACTGCTATGGAAAGAAGTGTGTAGGATCACAACACTGTTATATTAAGACCACAGGAATGGGCTACAGCTAACTCTGATGCCATAGTTAAGAGTGGCTTCCTGCCTGCAACAAATTTGTATTTTGCTTTCTCAGAGAAAAGGGTCCACATTGATCTTTTGACCTACTGTAGCCCTGTAAATGGGTGTTGCAGGCTCCTCAATATGAACAACAGATATCAGTTCTTCCCCTATCCCCACCAGCAATTTGAAATGAGATCCACAGCCCTAGTGCCTGGCAGGCAACAAAACAAGCAGTTCGCTGGTTAATGCCCGATCATCTTCCAGTCTGTAAATCTAAAACTGAGTCCCATACCACCAGAACCTGATATTATCCTGCACTAGACTCAGGCATCCCAGTGTGGAATCCATGTCTCTTGGTGCATGACTGCCCATTTGCCAAACCTCTTCCCTTGCCTGTCATTGCCAGCCTCTGCCAAAGGTGCAAACCTGTAGGGGTGGGTGAAAGAAAGAGAAAAAGAAACAGGGTGGGAAAGGAAGGAAGGTAGAGTCTAAGTGCTTTAAAATAGCTATGTAGCTCTTAAAAGCACATGTATTGAATCTGGTAGACAAAGAAAAATAAACTTCTGTGACACAAACAATCTACTTTCAGCAATGCAAAACAATTGAATTAAGGACTATTTTATTGACTGGTGGATGCATCACATCATTATGTATTGATTAATTATTTTTGTGTTTTAGTGTTTTTCTCAACTGGGTCCATTTTATTATTGCAATAATGCACTCCATGGGAAGGGTTATTGTGGGATTTACCCATTTCCTATGTGGTTTAAGGCACATGGCTGCACTTCATACCAGCCTCACAACAGGAGGACAGGTAACTTTCCCAATGACTAACACTCACTGATATCTTATTGCTTAAACATCTACTATTAGTCCCATTCCTATTTCTCCTGGTGGCAAGTCTATCTGGACTTTTCCCCTGGCACTGGCTCCATAGTCTGGCATACCACCTCAGTAGTAGTGAAGCAACCTTCCTCTGATGATGATGCTAACAACTTCACATTGTCATCATCAACAAGCTTCATATGATCTGGTGTGCCATTGAGAACACAGAGCACACAGAGTTGGCATCAGTTAATGAAGACTCTCACATGCAATGTAATGCCGTATATTTAATACTTTTCATTTTTAGGATTTTGATGCATAACTTGTTTTTATTTGGGGGAGGGGTTATTCTTATGTAATTTGAAAATCAATGTAGCCAGACACAGAAAAATATGGAAAGTGGCATGCATGTAAAGCAGAGACTACATAGGAGTATACAGTATGTCTTGAGGTCAGCAATGAATAGTAACTCATTATGGTAGCTTCGCACTGGTCCATGACGGTAGCCTGTGATGTGGGTGACTGAATGTGATAACTGGTCATAAGGGCTACTGCACAATGGTGCCGACAGTGTGGGTGACTTTGGATGTCACCTCTTTCCTGAGTTCGCCCCCAGAGTAGGAATCTAATTTAAGGGGCATGAAAGCCCCCACATTAAACAACATACTGTGTCTCAGTCAGCCTTTGTGGTTGTGTGCCCTATGACCAGTCGCTGACATTCAGTTGCCCTTGTCACATAGAACCGCTGTGACTGCCTTGGTTGGATTTGCAGGCTCTGTCACAATACCACAAACAGCAATCCATAGCAGATGCATGTCAACAGCACCTGCAACTAGTGTTTATAATAATTCATATTTATTGCTGACCTTGAGACTTTCTAACCCCTATTTGTGGTCAGTCTGCACCATGACAATTACTTTATTTGTAGATGAAATAGTTTTGCTGAATTCTGAAGTTTAACCAAATGTATGGGTTTAAAGCCAAATGTAAGTTGCCAATGGCCTATTTCTCTAACCCTTAGTGATAAGATTGTTCATAATGCAGTATGACAATACTTGTGTGCCACCAGTTAAATGTATTGACCGCTGCAGCTAATTATTTGATTGACTAAATAGTATTACAATTATTTTTCTATTAGGGCCTGTAGCTGATGATTCAGTCTTAAACTTTGTCCAGTGGCAGCAGTGGGTAGAAGACCATATTTCTCAATTACCTGGAGGAAGTGGGAATTTGGTACAAAGGCCCTTGAATTTGCAGCATCATATACAACATGTACTTTGCATACTTGCCTTTACAGTGATAAGTGCATATGTCTGTGTATGTGTGTCTTACAGGAGCTCCCTCTGTGTCTATGTGGCCACATACCATGAGGTAGAGGACAGAGCCACAGCCACACAGACACAGCTCACAAGACTTCACTGACATTGACTTTCCTGAGCAGTGCTGCTCTAGGAAAAGAGAGAGAGACACACACACACACACACCATTTCTTCAAATGACGCAACAGCTGAGCCTCTGTCTGTCTATGTGTCTCTCTCTCTCTGTCACTCGCCTCAGACAGTGGAAGAATTTGACTTCTGGGGCCCCATGCAAAGCTCAATGATGGGGCCCCTAACAAACAGTGTTGCCAGTGGGGAGGGGTTACAGTGAGACCATTCCTCCCAGTCATAAGGCACATCACCACCACCACTATCCTTTTTTCTCCTTTCCCTTGTCCCTAAGTGCTCCTCTATATTCTGCTGGGTGCCACAGTTGTTGAATCATCACAGGCCCACGAGCCTCTCATGTGACTATGTCCACTGTGACAGTAAAGAGCCACAGTATGCAACCTGCAGCTACTGCACACTGGAGAGACCAACATTACACATCTGAAACCTTTCAGGGTCTGATTTGATCTGCATACCATGAGTACTGAATTAGACCTTGTCCCAGTCCTTTAGTTAGGTAGTTAAGGCAGGACTGACTGTACTGTCTCTTTGGAACTGCCCAGGTAGATGACCTGCATTTTGGCCATTTGGCCTTGTTTTGGATTACAAATAGTGATCCCTTAATTTTAAATTTAATAACTATGCAGGTTAAATAGCCTCATCTATATCAAACATTGGGCTATGATGATTCAACAACTGTGTTACCCAGTAGAATACAGGGGCTCTTAGGGACTGTGGGGATATCATAATTGCTGTGTCTGTTAGCTGGGACTGTGAGGGATTGACAGGGGTGAGGGTGAGGCTGAGGGAGGAGTTGGAGGGATTGCAGGATTGCCAATTATTTGTTAGTTTTAACCTTCCTTTCCTTCCCAGAGCATTGTTCCTCTCTTCCTAATAAACTTTATTCCTTACCCTTGTTTGTGTTTTACTCCTGTGTGCTGTTTTCTCTTGCTTGATCATTGTGTTATTGCATTGTGTGGTGGACTGTGGGGCTGTTAAATCACAGCATAGGGCTGGCAGAACAGCCTAGGCATTAGAGTAATAAGCTTTGAATGAGCTGGATATATCCAGCAGAATAGAGGTTGATACCCCACAACCTCCTCTTGCATATTGTGTGATCCCTATAAGTCATTTAACCTTCCTGGTGTCCTTGGATTGCCCTTGAAAACAGGCCCTGGTACTAGTGGGACTTACCTTGTTACCCAAAGAATAACTAGTTACAGAAGAGTCTGACTTGATAACATTGTTCTAGTATTGACATTTGAGCTGCATGGCATCGCAGAGCACCTTATTTATCAAACAGGGCTCATACTCTTTAAACAGATACTTTTTTTGGACCAGTAGTAGAAAACAAAAGAAACAGACAGGAAAAAACTATTCAAGTCATTATACCCTCTGTATGACTGGTTTCGTAGTTCTGATTTTTGTTTGAACTACATAACTTAGACATGTGGGAGTGTTGACAGCAGTAGATAGTAGAAATTCTACATGATAACTCCCAGCTTCAAGAGAATGTCTAACATTTTGGTAATAGCTTTAAAATACATTAGTCCATTACCTTATGCTAATGACACTCATTTGAGCCCAGAAAGGATTTTTATCATTAAGTCCACTAAATGAAAGTCACTACCCAACTAACAGGGACCTATTAGTTGAGCAATGACTTTTATTTATAACAAAGGTTGCTTTAACATACATAAAACTGTTTTAAACATGTCCACCATTGACTTCTATGTGGCAAACTTCTGTGTTCTGCCTGGTTAGACATCACAAACTGCCTGAGCATGGGGTGGGGCTGGCAGGTCAGGAACTGAAGGGCTGCCTGTCCATCTGTTCAGCACAATGTTTGATTACTTCTCTCCCATAGGTGACTTGAGGAAAATGTCCCTTTCTGTGCTCAAATGGCTATCCCCAGAAGAAGATAATGAGCTACTGTATCTAAAACGCCATTACCAAAATCTTAGACATTTCTCAAGATTGAAGAAATTAGTATATGTAAGGATTCGGGGCGGATCTGGGTCTACTTACATAGGTTATTTTCTTATATATAAGGCATCCTGTGTCACAGAGGGTGGGCAGTTCACTCCCATATTGCTCTGTCTCCCACATAACACATGTGCCTAATTAGCCATGTGCTACTGGGCCAGTATTTAGTCAAAGTAAGAAGATAATGAGTTAACACCTAGGCTGCTGGAAAGAACTAGAATGAATCTATTTGACTGAGCTGGACCGATGCTCATTCTGCAGCACTGCAAAGTTTAAATGACAGCAGCTTCAAAATGTTTTTTTTTGTTTATATCCTGAGAAGTTGGGAGGCACAGTAGCATCCCCCACCTGACAGAGCAGCAAATAGCACAAATCAGAGGGGAAGTGCACTATTTTGCAGTTGTGGATGGATACATCCAAAAGTCCAAAAGAAAGTTCCATGATAAGCCATTTTAGAGCTAATGCAAGAGGACTGCAGGCTCTGCCTACCTGCAGTCCTAAATGGGACCCAAAACAAATTGCTCAAATTATAGGCCAATCAGCCTTACTAGTATTATACTTAAGATACTTGAGGGTTTCATCAAGAAGGCTATAGATGACCATATCAAGGAATATGGCCATGTTGATATCTATCAACATGGGTTCTTAAAGGAAGATCTTGTCTAACAAATTTGATATATTTTTTTGACCCTGTTAGTGAGGCCTTGGATAGTGACGTCCCATTAGATGTACTGTACCTCAGTTTTGAGAATGCTTTCAATAGTGTTTCCCATCTTGAGTTGATAAATTCTCAAAGGAGCTAAATCTAAACAAATGTCTTTTAAGAGGATATGTGCCTGGTTAACTAATAGAAAACAATGAGTGATTATTAAAGGGTATCTCTCTGACTGTGCTCCAGTTTTCAACTGGGGTGTCAGGGATCAGTGTTGTGACCTACCCTTTTAACATCCTGGTGGCATCTATGGCCTGTAATAATAAGTCTGGATGGCAAAATTTGCTGGTGACATCAAAATGTGTGCATTGGTTTCAAATGAAGGGATGCTAAAATATTCCAATAAAATATTAATTCACTGGTGGATACGGTAAGAAAGAAACTTACATTTAACCTAAATAAATGTAAAATCATGCATCTAGGTAAAAGAATATCAGATTCAATTACTATATAAATGGGAATCTACTACAGACTGCTGATACAGAGAAAGATTTAGGAGTGCAAATTAGTAGTGATTTTAGTTTTCCAAACACTGCAAAGAAGTGATAAGGAAGGGATATGGTATGCTGGCTGCTATAAGCGGAACATCAGGAGCAGGGCTAGTGAGGTGGTGGTCCCATTGTATTGGTCCCTGATCTGTCCCCATGTTGAGTACTGCAGTCAGTTCTGGGCACCATACCTTAAGAGGATGTGAAACAAATTGAGGGTTTAGAGACGAGCAACAAGGATGGTGAATGGAATGCAGGGTATAACTCACCAGGAAAGGCTTGAGACTCTAGGGTTGTACTCTTTACAGTACTGAAGGTACAGGGAGACATAAGCTAACCTTCAAGGCTATGCAGAACAGAGATCTCTGGAGTGTATAGGACTCCAGTAAGAGACCTGAACTGATAAAAATAGGGGTCATCAATATCAATTGAGAGGTGCCAATTATAATAAAAACAGAGGGAACTGATTCTCACAACATGTGGTGACACAGTGGAATGCATTGCCATCATTGGTGGTGTCTCTGCAGTAGTATGAATCATTTCAAGCATACCCTAGATGAATATTGCATAGATAATAATTTCCAGTTTATAATATAACATTGTGCAGGTCAATAATGGCTAACACCATATGACCAGTATTCATCCTATGAATCCTATGAAATAAATTTGACCAATACCTCAAGCCTTTTACCAAAGGAATCTGAACTACTGAATAAGTAAACTGGCAGTGAGTATCCAGAAATGTCAGAGACCTGACTACCCAACAAAGATTTTCTTTTCATTAAGTCCAAAAACATGGTAGCCCTGTGCAACTAACCATGATTTAGTGAGAACCTTACTTGATAAATTACATATTTTAGGAACTGTTCATTATTAATTACATAGATTACTTTGCCTTACAAATGCTTAAGTTGCTAATTGCACTGACTTCACTGTTCAAGAACTTTGTTCATCAAGTGAGTGGGATAGAACAGGAGTGGAATATGTCTTAAGCATCATCCACAATCTGTATGACACTGTGCAGGAGGAACACCAGACCAAGATAAGAGATAACATACTACAGTGTTATGGTATGCTGAAACAGTCAGCATTGGGGTAGGTAGATATAAGTAGTAAGTTAACATCTAGTGGGTAAGGACTAGTAGGCATCAGAATAAGGTAGGTACAGGTAGGAGGGTTGAAAAAGGATATTAGGAAACACCCTATCTAGGGTAGTGTAACAAGTATGGTTCAGGCAAGTGGTTAAAGACTAGAAGACACCTAGCAAAGTAAGGTCAGATAGTTGGTAAAGCAAGGAAAACAAGGAACACCCTATCCAGAGTAGGGTATCAAATAGATTTCAAACAAGCAATGGGAGAAGTGGAATTCCATGGTCATCACAAGGATTCAGTAAGGTACAGAGAAGTTTCAACAGGCACTAAGATAAAATAGGAAAAGAGCATGGAGTGGTACAGAGTAGCAGGTGTGGTGCTGCAGTCTTTTGGGACACTGTCTGGAGACTGAGGTGCTGCCCCATTTGCACACACCTCTCTGGGTTGAGGAAGAGGTTGCTGGTCTCCAGACCAATCTGGCAAGGGTGCAGACAATCATCTGCCCCATCCAGGAGTCACTAAGTCTACTACCACTCCCCAGAAGAAGTCTATGCAGAATCAGAGTGGTTGGACCTTGGTGGGCTCTGGGTGGGTGGAGGTGGTGGGAGGGCTACACACTATGAGGCTGTAACATTGCAGAATTCCTTCTTCATTTGGTGGGAGAGATAGCCAGGAGGATGCATCCTTAGCAGTGGGTAGGAGGATATGGGGGTCTTCAGAAGGGATGCTTCAATGAGGGAGGTAGAGGCCCCAGCTGAGAAGGAAGCAGCTTTGGTAGGGGACTATACTGTATGGGGGATAGACTTGGCAGTAGGGGAGCAATGGAAAGGAGGTAAAGTCCCTGAGAGGTGCTTCAGCTTGAAGGGAGGAAAATAGATCCAGAGGGTTGCTGAGGTAGCAGAAGATGGCAGGAAGCTGTATGTTATTTTTCGTGATGGAGAAAGATGACCTTGTAAGGTGCAAGGAAATTTAGGGTGCTGGGAAGGGGCCTCAAGAAGGTGGCATGCATGGTGGCTTTGGCCAAGGTGTTATCTGTATAAAGCCAGGACAGAAAAGGACACTCAGCACCAGGGCTTTTAACAACTGGTTGAAGGCATGGGGCATGGAGGAGGATTTTAGCTACATTGAGGACTGGGGCCAGCCTGTGAGGATATGGGTCTCTATAGGGTCACCTTGAGCGAAACCAGTCAGAGATTTTATTGGTGAGGGGCTCCTGCCGACATCCCTACGTGAGAGGTATTTTTAGCTTAGAGACCTTTTTTATTAAAACATTTATGCACCTGCATTTGGTAGTTTTTTGTCTGGATATTGGTTTTACTATGTACATCCAGTCCTGGTGTGGATTTTCTTTGCTTGTTGGTCTCTATAGGGGAACAGCCTACATCCTTCCAGGAAGGTGACCACAGTCCTTAGTGGGTGCTACCTGAATGAGCATTTAAACTAGCTAAGGGGAGGATGTAGAATTAATGGAGACAACAACTGCCTCCCAGATGATGAAGCAGAGAGAAGGGAGGGTCTGGGGAAGTAAGCTCCCCAGGGCAGGGGAGGCAAATGACAGGGGTGAGGACAAGGTAGAGGACAAGAATGTATAATCAGAAAAGCAAGAAGAAAGGAGTAAAGGAAGCAGGTAACAGAGAAAGTAACAAGGGAAGAGGTGGGTCAGAGGAACCTTCGGGAACAAGAGAGGAGGGGAGCAGAGAAGCAGGCAGGGAAGTAGTAAGGTATGGAGAGACATGTGCATCAAAGCAAAGAGTCTGGAAATAAATCACATGCCTAGAGGCCATCATGATGAGGGCTAGCCTGGATTTGGCAGCCATAGCAGAGTTGTGCGCCAGGATAAGCAGGCATGCAGTAAACCCTGAGGGGACGCTAGGAGGGATGTATTTATTTATTTTATTTATTTCAATCTAAGATTACAATACCTTTGAGCCGAGGCTCTTTACAAAGGTTCCATGTCAGTGTGTGCAACAGTCATCATTTTAGTTACAAACACATAGTCATTGACTTACAGACATGTAATAACCAGTACAAAGACTTGAGCTATGAGCAAGACAAGGGAAGGGGGGTGGGTGGGAGAAGTGAGGGTAGGAGATTGGGGGAAGGAAGTGCAGGGGTGAGGGGTAGGGGAGGTGGTTGGGGCTGGGGCAGGAGTGGAGATCACGGGGAGGTGGGCAGGGTTGGAGACAGTGCAAGCTAGGGTCTTGTCGAGGAATATGACAGGTAAGGTGTTAGGGGTGCAATGACTGATTATAAGTGCTGGGTGCTGGGGCATTTGCAGCTGGAATGGTGGAAATGTTAAGATGGGCAATCATGGATACAAGCAGTGAGAGGCGCAGCTTGGACTTGAAGAGGCCGAGTGTTGGAATGGTCGCTATGTTGCTGCCAAGAGAGTTGAGCCAGTTGATGCCTGATAGGCGAATGATCTTTGTCCTGGGGTCGTGCGACATCATGGGATATGTGGTGGATGGGAGCGTGATCTCCTTGTAGTGACATTCTATGTCTAGGACAGGAGACTGTAGACACCAGATTGAGCCAGACCCATTATAATTTTCTTGGCCATGATGCAGGTTTGGTATTTTATGCATTTGTCCAGTTGAAGCCATCCAGATTAGGAATAAAGATCACATGTGTGGTACGGTGATGTGAGCCAGTGATGAGATGACAGGCCTTATTCAGGAGGTTGCTATACATTTAAGAGTAGAGGTAGTTGCAGACCCATATATGATAAGACCATAGTCTTTGATGCTGACGATGGAGTTTTGATGCCACTGCCAGTGCTTCTGGGGTTAGGTGTTTCCTGTGCGGAATATGCCTAACCTCGCATTGGCAGACTTTGCAACATTGCTGATATGGACAGAGTATGAGAGGTGGGGATCAAGGGTGATGCCGAGGTACTTGAACAATTGTGTTTGCTCTAGGATGGCTCCTTGTTTGGTTGCAATGGAGAGGTGGAGTTGTTTGTTTTGTTGTGAGGCTGCAGAAGACCATAGACTTGTTTTTTTTTCTGATTGAGAAGCAGTTTATGATTTAGAAACCAGGATTCGATGGAGGAGAAGGCCTGCTGAAGTTTATTTTGTAATTGGATTGGATCAGGGTCCGAGGTGAGAATCACAGTATCGCCGTGGAGAGAATTATTTATTCCAGGCAGCTGCCTAGTAGTGAGTTTAAGAATAGGCTGAAGAGGAGGAGTCCCAGAATGGAGCCCTGGGGACTCCCTAGCAGACCAGTCTAGGGTCCGAGAGTATCAGCGATTCTTACTGGTTGGGACCGCTCTTCAAGGTAGCTCTTAAATCAGCCACTGGAGTTGGTTGACAGCCCAGTGTTCTGAAGCTGGACAAGCAGGAGGCAGTGATTGATGGTATCAAGGCTTTAGTTAAGTCAATGTAGATTGAGCCTAGTAGTTCACTGGAGTCAAGTGCATTGTGGATTGTGCCGGTGAATTCAAGTAGGGCTGTGGAGGTGCTGTGACCTTTGTGGAACCTGTGTTGTTGCTTGCACAGGATGTTGTACATATCCAGGTATTCTGTGAGCTGGTCCGAGATGATGCGTCTAGTGCCTTGGAGAGTGGGGGTAGCAGGGAGATAGGTCTGTAGTTATCGTGGGCAGTTTTGTCACCACTTTTATGGATTGGGGTAACAGTGGCAGATTTCCATCTGTCTGGGAACTGGCTAAGGCTGAGGAGAGGTTGAAAATTCTGGTCAGAGGACTAAGCACTTCATCAAGTGTGAGAGACAGGATTTTGAGATCGAGGGAGTCATTACTGAATCTTGATTTACCAAGGGCTTTGTGTTACATATTTGGCGTACTTGGTGAGCCTTGACTGCTTTGAAGTAGAAGCAGGGTGAGTTGGTGGGAGCAGTGTTCATTGTGACAGAGGGGCTTCACTATCTTGAAGTAGTCCTGAGGTAGGACAGTGCTGAGGTCAAAGGCTTTGTTAAAGGTATCCGCAATGGTTTTGAGTTGAGGGTTGTGGTTCCATTGATGTTGAATATTGATGGGAGGATTTGGGGTGGATTCTGGTGAGTTCCTTTATGTTCTTCCAGAATTTCTGACCATTGCCTCATGAGTTTGTGAGGGCATGCTTATAGTAGGTGGACTTCATTTGCGGATGGTTTTGGTGCAGTTCATGGCACGTTTGTAGTTTTGGATGTCGTTTGCCTTCCAGAGTTTCTGGCAGCTCCCATAGGTGGTCTCTTGTTTTTAGCATCCTGAGGAGGTCACTGTGAGCCAAGGGTTACTGAGTGATTTGACTTTGCATTTTTAATAGGAGCATACGTGTCACAGGCCACAGTGAAGATGTTTATGAAGTGGTCAAGGGCAGTGTTTACATTGGTTGCATTGAAGATAGAGGACCAGTCTTGATGGAGGAGGTAGGATTTGAGTCGAGGAAGGTGACCACTTGGCAGAACCCTGCTGGTATAGTTTTTGGTGGTTGTTTGATGAATTTATTTGACCAGGTGCAGCTAACAGGGGAGTGGTCGCTGAGAGAGCAGGAGGACATTAGTGTTAGCTATCATGATGGGTGACTGGTAGGATCCAGTCAAAGTGTGCTGGTGCCAGTCCTGTAGTTTTTCCTGGTTGGTGAGTCAACCATTTGTGTGAGGTTTGCCATAGCAATGGTATCCTGTGTGCACCTGCATTGGCCGCGCAGGCCAGTTGATGTTGAAGTCGCCTAGGAGTATGGATTCGTGTCCGTGAGAGTGACTTTACAAAGTCAAGAACAGCTGTTAGACCAGTTCCTTGTTCTTTGGGAAGGATGTAGGTGGTGGCAACAGTGAGGGTTTTGTTTTGGGCTCCGAGAAGGATTCCTACTGGCAGTATCTGAGCAGTTGTGGGGTTGGCGTGAGGTAATGATGTGGTGCTCCTGTATGGAGTCTTTAGGTAGAGAGCACAGCCCCCACCTCTTTTGGAGAGGCGATCCAGCCTAAAGACGTTGTAGCCAGGAAGGCTGATGGCATGGTCCGGCACTGATGGCGTGAGCCAGGCTTCGGCTAAACCGCCAGGATGTCAGGGCTGTGCTGGCTGGTGAAGGCATGTAGAACATCCATTTTAGGAAGGAGGCTGCAGATGTTGATTGATATGGAGGAGAGGGCACCAAGGCTTGCTCAGATTAATGGCTTTAGAGCAGAATAGGCCAGGGTTTGGGTGCACATTGCCTGACAGCATTAGGAGGAGGAGGACTAGCCTCAAGAGCTGCAGCATATTTCTTTATGGAATGCTTTCACTTGCTAGCATCTCAGGAAATTGCCGACATCGATAGTGGGTGAGGTTTGTGCATAGACAGGGGGACCAGAGTGGAGGGCTAGGACCAGTGTGGGTGTAGGACAGTTTATGGCGGTAGGATGGACACTGGGCAAGGGGCAGTGACCAGTGTGCAGCATGCCTAAGTGAAGGAAGGATGTAGGAATGTGGAAGCTGTGGGGAGGGAGGAAAGCAGGCTTTTGGGGCATGCAGTAGGGGAGAAAGACAGGCAAGAAGAAATAGAATAGGGGTAGAGAACAGTGGAGGCACATGATTAAGATAGGTTCGAGTAGGTGGAGGGAGGGGAGCAGGCTGGCGGGGCTAGGAGAAGGGCTGAGCAGTAGCTGGATCAGTGGGAAGTGAGGACACAGCCAGGAAGGCCAGGCAGCCAAGGACTGTGTCTTTCAGAGGGTGTAATTTTTTTTAATGAAAGACCAAGAATCTTTCTAGTGGCAGGTCTGTATAACCTGCTAATGGAAAATTTCTATTAGACACTTGAAATGTGCTTAAAAGAGCCAGGTGACAGAAGGGGAAAAGTCCAGCCAATCAGAGCAGGTTTGCTGGAAGCGCCCATGTTCTGATTGGCTGCGCTGTCCAGTACCTTTCAAGGAGCTGCAGGCGGCATCCTGGTCTCAGTCGGTGGCTGCCTGGGTGCTGGCCGACTGTGGGGAGCTGAAGCAGCCCCATTCAAGGGCAGGCAGCTGGACAGAAGAAAAAGAGCAGAGCTTAAATAGCATAGAGGTAGGATGGGTTTAGATTTGAGCAGTTTAGCAAGACAAAGGAGAGTAAGGAAGTACTCCATCACTGAAGGAGTGGTGGACACCTGGAACAGTCTACCAGCAGGGTGATGGGAGTGAAAACAGTACTGAGCTTCAAGCATGTATGGGACAGACACAAAGGAATCTTAGTCTAAATGTGTGTGTGTGGGGTGGTGGAGTTGCCAGAGTTCAGGTGCATGGGTAGAAGTAGCTAGAATTCAGGTTGGGTCTGCAGTGACAGTATAAGCAGGGACAAAATGGGATGACTAGGTGGGTCAGACAATCCTTGTCTGCTGACAAATTCTATGTTTCTATTAATGCCACTGAGACAGCCATAACTAGGACAAGACCATACCAAGCTGCTCTCTGTTCAGGAGAGTCATGGAAGGAGAGGGTAGGAGTTGTTGTACTATATAAGAGAAAGAAAATCAAAGCCATGGAAGTGCAGGGATCCCAGAGGAAACAAAAAGATTGGAGGTGCCGTGGTTCATCCTGGAGACAGGTGCTGAGGCCACTACCTGGACTGTGCTGGTATACAGACCTACAGCACAGGAAGAGATGTTGGATAAGACAGTTGGGAAGCCATCATCAGAACAGCAAGTAAAAGGCAGGATGTTGCTACTTGGTGACTTCAGTCTGCCAGATGTGGTTGGAGTCTTCCAACTACAGCTTTGGCAAGGAACAGGGTCATTCTTGACTCCTCCAAGAGGCTTTTCTCAGGCAGCATGTCAATGAACCCATTAGGGATGGGGCAATGCTGGACCTGGTGCTGACAAACAGGGACAACATTGCAGACATCACAGTGGCCAGTCCCTAAGTACCAGTGATCACTATACAATGTGGTTTAACATTAAGATAGGAACAGAGGCAAACCCATGAGCATGAGGGCCTAGACTTTAAGAAGGCAGATTTTAAAGAAATGGGAGACTGCCCCACAAACTCGCCTTGTGTGTGTATGGGGGGGTAGAGGCACAGTGGGAAAAACTTAGGAGAGTCATAATAAAACTGGCTAACTTCTGTGAAGGAAGTGAGTAAAAACAGAAGGTGAAAGAGACCATTCTGGTGCTATTGGAAGTGATCAAGGTAGAGAAGGAAAACAGTGTGCCATTCAGGAGGTATAAGGAAATGCAGAGAGAGGAAGACAGCAAGATGTGCCAAGTAAAACTGAAGGAAGCAGGAAAAATAGTGAGGGGAGCAATGGCACCAACAGAGGAAAGGACCCCAAAAGGTAACTAAAGGGATAAGACTTTCTTCAGGTACATAAATGAGAAAAGGAAAGCAAAGGAGGAATAGTGAGGAAAATGAGATGTCAGGGTGGGGGTGCAGAAGGGGACCAAAAAAGCAGTCATTCTGAACAGGTACTTCTGCTCAGTCTTCACAGTGGTGGCAGAGGGACAGACCAGCAGGAAGCAGCAGGATCAAAGGTGGAAGTTGGACACAACCATTTTCAGACTAAAGAGTCCTGAAGGGACTTGCAACTCTGAAAGTTGACAAGGCCATGTGACAGCAGCGTATAAACCCAAGGGTACTAAAGGAACTCAGGGAGGTTCTAACTGCCCCACCAATGGCGTGATTCGACAGCTCTCTGGAAATAGGCATGGTTCTGGGGACTGGAGAAGAGCATAAGCAATCCTCTACATAACAGCAGCAGCAGCAGCAGGAGGAGGCTAACAACTATAGGCTGGTGAGTATCATCTCAGTGGTGGGGAAATTAATGTAAACCATGTTAAAGGAATAGTTGGAAGAGTACCTTGAATCAAGTGGGCTGCAAGACCACAGGCAGCATGGACTCACAGAGGGAGGTAATGCCAGACACATCTGATTGATTTCCTTGATTGGGTAACCAGGAAATAGATCAGGGAGGGCAGTGGACATGACCTATCTGGACCTTAGCAAGGCCTTGACACTGTGTTGCATGGGGAGACTGATAAAGATTAGTGAGTAGCCTTAGGTAAGAATAATTTTTACATGTAACTTAAAATGGAATGAACACACAAAAAATGCTAAAACAGAACATAAAGAGATTCACACCTGCAGTCAAGGTGTTTTCTATAAATATGGAGACCACGCTATCATCGGCTAGTGTTTGAGCATTAAATGCAAAAATTAAAAGTCAGGTGTTATATGGTGCAGAGATATGGGGAACAGAGAATATAGAAATATTAGAAACAGTTATGAATAAATTTTATGAAAAACATTAGGGTCCCCTGCCCCCGAGCTTCATCAAATATGGTAAGATTAGAATTGGGGTAGTACCGTTAAATGCAATATTGAACATAGGCAAATCCTGAATTGGTTAAAAGCTTATAAGGTGAAGGAGATAAGATTGCCAAGAGCATGCATAGACAAAGCTGTTGGTTATATTGAAAAGGATTCTCCCACCCAAGTATTTATACCATTGAAAAGTAATAAACCTTATGGTCTATTAGAGTGCTTGACTGAAAGTTTAATAAGACCACTAGAAATAGTGGAAAATTATGTTAAAAATAGAATCCAGGAAATATTTATACAAAAAGAATTGGATCTGGATAAAAGCGGTAAAATAAGTAGGTGGTTTATTTATTTTATTTGCTCTTGGTAAACGGTAGGTGCACTAGGCATAACAATGCCAATTTTCAACATGACCCAAGAGGGTACAAGTGGGGATACATAATAAACAAACAGTTTGAAACAGTACAACAATTGGTAATACAAAGGGTACAGGTCTAATACAATTTCCAGTGAGATAAAACACAGTTTGGGACAAGATCAAAAGAATTTCAAGTGTGAGTTCAACAATAATTCAAGGTACAAAAATATGAGAGGTATCAATACAAAAGTACAATAAAAGTGCAGTTAAATATTTAAACATAAGTCAAACAAGATAGAGTCAAGTTGTGAGCAGCCAAGGAGCTAAAGGTCCAGAGAGGCAAAACAAGTGACAGTTTAGACAGAAAAGAGACGAAGAAGAAAAGTCCAGTGGTCGAGACCAGGGGTATATGTGCTATTCTGATTTTCCAAAAGGCAAGGATTTGTATGAGGGAGAAGTAGGAACTTAAGAGAGAGGAAGGGAGCTGGGTGGGGAGATGCCTAGGTAAAGGCATGGCTTGTAAGACAGAAAGCAGGAGGCCAGGTCAAGAGGAGAAATTGAGGAGCAAAGGTAGCAGTAGGTAGTGATATGGCTGCTTGGAGGTAATGGCTGGAGAGTCTACAGTGGGTGAAAGCATGTGCAGGGATTGAGACAAGTAGGCGATATGGCGGCCGCTTCTGAAACAGGCATAGGTTGGGGCAAATGAATAGCTTGGGGAAGTGAGTTCCAATATTTAGCTGCCACACATGAGAAAGCCCACTCACCCATGGCAGTTTTACATCTAGGAATGAGGAGGGAGCCTGGTCAGTGGATCTAAGCCCATAGCACGTGGATTGAGTGTCCAGCAGGGAGGCAAGAGATAGGAGGAGACCAGATCTGGCAATACCATCAATGAGAGATCCAAGGGACTGGATCGAATACGCAGTAGAGGAGAGCCATTTAGATCAGCATAGAGTTGACAATGGTGCTTTTAGAGGGGGATGTGGAAGCATAGCAGCAAATATTGTTATAGGTGGTGTTCCACTTGTGAAGGGTAGTTTTAGATGCTCCTAAGTAGATGACTGAGACATAGGTTAGAGCTGGAAGCAGAATGCTTTGAGCAATAGCAAGCCTAACCAATGGGCTGAAGGCATAGCTAGTCCAGTAGGCGCTCCCAAGTTTGGCATTAACGATTTACAGTTGGCTGTAATGTGTAGCTCAAAGTCTAGAGATTCATTGAGTGAGATGCCCAGGTACTTGAAAGAGCTTGTGCAGGAGAGCTGAAAAGCATGGAGTGTGTTTTGTTCACATTAAGAATGAAGCTGTTTCAGTTAGCTAGGACTGAATGTGGAGGAAGTCAGAGGAGAGAAAAGATTTATGTCTGAGATGTTCATCTGCATGAACAGTCTGGGAGGGCTAAGGGAGATCATAAATGAAGATGGAAAAACTAGGGGGCCCAGGATGGATCCCTGTGGAACACCAATTTGTATGGAGGAAAGATCGGACAGGACAGAGTTGTAATTCATGACTTGCTTCCTGTTTGACAAGTAGCTATTAAACCAGGCCACTACAACTGTGGAGAAGCCAAGAGACCAGAGTTTGACTAGGAGAAGGGAGTAGTTAATAAAGTCATATGCGTTGGTTAGGTCAGTGAAGATTGCACTGGTCAGAAATCCTTTAATCCATAGCAGAATAGATATTCATGAATTTTAGGATGGCAGTGGTAGTGCTGTGGTCTTTGCGAACACCAAGGAACAAACACAATTTTGGCTTGGCAACATATTTGGTAAAATAAAAAATAAATCAAAGAGGAGAATAATAACATTTAGATTTGGATACCATGAGAGTCAGAGACTTAAAGGGTTCTTAGAACAAAATGTTTTACAAATCTGCAAATGTCAGCTTGGGAAGGACAGTTTATGACATCTGTTGATTCTATGCCCACTGTCTGTCTCTGAGAGGAATTTCTATTTGAGTAATATTTTGTCATCTTTGGATATGGATTCAAAGTATCAAGTGAATGTACTACTGAATACAGATGATAATGAAATACTGGACAGCATTGCACTATTTTGTAAAAAGATAGAACAAAAGAAATATACAAAATATAATACAAAAAGTCTAGGCTAGTATTGTGCTAAAATATGTAGCAGGAGATAAAGTATGAAAAATAGGATATGTGCATGGACAGAATAAGTGCAATAATAGAATCAACTTTAAATATGATTACTTCACTGTCTTATTTAACTTAAACATCTCTATATTAGTATTTGCATGACTGTCTTACATATGATATAAGTGAATATTAATGTATGAATACGTGTTTTCATAGTTTGTTTGTAATGACATTTTGATTTGTCAATCAATCAACTGAACTGAACTGAGCAAACAATAATACCGAACTGGGTGAGTGGTACTGGCAATACCAGACTGCCCATGGGGCATAATGAGGCCTGATGCCACAAGCAGAGGGCTTTATAGCCCATGGAAGGTCTGGTATTGCCTAATACAGCCCACCCTGAAGGGTATTATTGTGCTTAGAAAATGAACTGCTTATTAAAATAAATGCACTGGAACATTTGTTTGATTTAAACTTTTAAACAAATTGAATTTATTTAGAAAAGAAATACCTACAAGAGAAAAAATAGTCCCTTTATGGGAACACTCAAAAATCAAGTTTACTTTTATTTTACTTTAAAAAGGCAAAATATCTAAATCAACAATCAGTCCACTATTTGTTATAGGTGATAAAATTTATGGGTAGTTGAAAGTGCAGGATGTTGGGTTAAACAAATTTTGTGTTCCTGAGCCCTCTGACCTGATAGGCTGGTAGTGGATTCAGTTTCCAGGTTTTGATTATCTTCAGTCATCTTTTCTTGCTATCCTGCTGTCTTTTGTAGATCTTTAGTCTTCTTTCTTGCTGTTCTTCTGTCCCTTTGTTGCTGATTAGATGTGCTGCTACTTACTCGGAAAGCTAAACATAAAAAAGAAAACATTTAGAATACTATTTACTAAGGGTGCTACAAATAAAGACACACGATTAGTGATGGGTGAAGTGCTAAAATTGCCTCCGCAAGTGATTCACGGAGTAACGCAGAATCCATGAAGTGCTCTGCAACACGAAACAGAGTACTTCACATTATATCGGGAAAGGCGAAGTCCATTGGAAACAATGACTTCACATTATTCCACCTTCCCAAACCACTTCTTCACAATGTACTTCACCTCACTTTGCCTTGTTCTTGAGTTCCACAGGTGAATTTTGCAGTGCTTTATGGGACTGCAGGTCACATGGGCTCTAGATTGTTCTGCACAGCCTCAGTTCTGTGTGTAGCGTGTGTGTAGTGGAAGATGGAGATAGTTTCCTCTCAGAACTCTGTGATTCAAATCCTCTAAAGGCTGTTAAAAGTCTTTTGAGCTATTTTTTGCTCACAATTTACTACATATAGTATAGGAAACCCTTCTGTGCTCATATTAGCGAGTGTTTATTGTTTGTACTTTGATCCCTCCATTATCCGCCCAACTTGGGGCCACAGTTTTTGGGTGGATAAGGGAGAGTGGTGGATAAATGAAGGGTGCCTGAAAATAAAACCAAATGTAGTGATGTGAAATACAAAACACTGTATCGGTAGCAGGGTGTTATGGTGGTGACAGTGACAAATGGACACTTTTTTTTTTCTGCATATAAATTATATACAGTTATCTTTATTTTGTATTCAGAAATGTTAAAAAAGTGCAATAAAGTGCTTGTCAGTGCTAAAAGCACAGCATAGCAGCTTATTATAGCAAAGCAGTATGAGGTTCACAATTACAGCATCATAGTATAGCAGAGCAGTATGAGGTACAAAACCACAGCAGTATAGTTTTAGTTACAAACTGGAGTTATGTAAGCTTGAAATAGTCTGTAATAGACATTTGCTTAGCTCTCACAGAAGCAAGTTGTCTTATCTTGCAATGTAGGAAAAGGCACTTCTGAATATCTGTCTCATCTGCAAGCTCATAAGACTCAAAAAATCTAACCACAGTGTTTATTGCATCATTTGCCTCCACTACAGAAGGAGGTTTTATCTCCTGTTCTAGGGTGTCATCATTTTCATCTTGTGATTCTGTGGGTTCTAAGAAATCATCTGGGACCTTAAATTTGCTACCATTGTTACAATATCATCATCAGTGACACTTTCATAAACTAAGTAGAAGTGCCTGTGGTTTCCAGGTCAATGCATTCAATTAAATGCTGAAGGTGCTACCTTCTGTAATGACCTTTAAAAGATTGAATCATGCCTACATCTAGAGGCTGAAGATGGCTTGTGGTGGTTGGTGGGAAAATGAATTTTGACATTGCAAAAACATTTGGGGATAATATGTGTTGGAGCATTGTCCAGAAGCAAGAAAATTGTCCTTTTTTTTTCTCATAGAAACGTTAAGGTCATTCAACTACTGTGCAAAATGGAAAAGTCCATCCAAGCCTTTCTGTTTGATTTGTATTCTACATAAAGACCAGCGTTAAATGATTTGAAGCACCTGGGGTTTGCAGATTTTGCAATAACTAAGGGTTTCAATTTTTCAGTGCCATCTGCATTGCAAGTAGAGCAACAGTAATTCTGTCCTTGCATCTCTTGACACCTTTCTTGAAATCATTGGTGGTCAGGGACGGTCTGGCAACATTTAAAAAAAGTCCAGTTTCATCCATGTTGAAATAGTCCCGAGCTTCATACTGCTCTGCTACACGTCTGGCAGTAAGCATGCCTTCACTGATAACCTCTTTACTAACGCCTGCACTCTCCCCAGATATAATGTGACAAGCAATATTATTTCGGCTCTTAAATTTCTGTAGCCAGCCACTTGAGTAAGAAAATCAGACACATCTAATTGACCCCAAAATACTTAGCTTTGTGCTTTAGGATTTTGTCTGTGACTGGAATATTATGCGCTCTGGTGTTGCTGAACCACAGGAATAATGCCTCCTTCAAATCAGCATGTTTTGGTGTTCTCTTTGATTTTGGTCAGCGGTTACAACTACAGCGTTGGACAACTCTCTCTTAGTGAAAGGACATCGCCAATTATCCATCGGGCCATGGGCCAGCACCACAGTGTGGAAAATGGCAAGCAACCTCCTGATGGGTTGCTTTAGGTTACTGACTGAAAACTTAACAATCAGGCTCTTCTGAGCCACAGTAAGAGCAAGATGCGATCGCTTCCACTTACGGCTCTGCCATAATTTTCCCAGACTGACTTGTTTATTCACCCAAAAGCGAACTAAAAATAAAACACTGATTACAGGATTTATAACAAACAAATTGCCATAAAGTTAATTGATGCACTAATGACTACCCAGGTGATAGGTTTTAAACATTCATCAATCAGCTCTAACGCTGTACTATTCAGCTAATTTATTCGATCACTTGTTCACGTGCATAGGGCTGACAGGGTGGACTAACGAGCGGCTGTCACCAGCTAGTCAACAACAATTGATGCACTAATAACTACCCAGGTGATAGGTTTTAAACATTCATTAATCAGCTCTAACGCTGTACTATTCAGCTAATTTATTCGATCACTTGTTCATGGTACAAGGGCTGACAGGGTGGACTAACGTGAGTGGCTGTCACCAGCTAGTCAACAACAGGCTGTGAATTTTTGTGATGCGATGGTGAAAGAAAGAGGGCAATTTCTATTACAATATGGGTGAGTGGGATGATTAATGAATGGCGGATGGCAGACAGTGAGGAGGTGGGATATCGAAGTGTGATAACATGATCATGCATTCGGGACAGGAGGTAAGAATAGCGATAACAGAGGGTAGGGATAATCGAGGGTGAATAAGTGAGGGAGCACTGTATGTGGATTTTGAATGTTAATTTAGAACAGCCAGTCTGTATACTGTGAAATGTGCTTGGGGGGCCGTATCCATGGTGTAGGTAAATTAACTGGGAGAAAAAGGCAGTCTTTCTGTTTTGGTTATATTTTTCTTGCATTACTGTGTTAATGTATGCACAATAATATTTTCAGTAATTCTTGTCATTTTATTCTGATTGTTGTGGTGCAGCAGTGTATAATTTCAGTTTGTTTAAAACATTTGGTTATATTACTAAAGGTTTTCAATTCGCTACACATTACTTGTGGTGTGTATGAGTGTGCGTGAATGCATGCCATTAAATCAGACACCTTTTATTGTGCCACAGAGTAACTGCAGCAGTGTGAACCTGCTATCCACCGCACCTGCGTGAATTTTTACACTGCTTTGTGGTATCTTTATTGGTAGTGGACTGTTAATGCTGTGCACTACTCCCCCAACCGACAAAAAGGTATTCTTTCCAGATTTGGATTTGTGACTTATGAGCACTGGTTAGGTGTTGTTGTGCCTGTGCATCTGCATTTCTAGTGCGCAGCACAATCATAATCTGTCTGTGCATTTGTAGTACACCATTAATTCTGGGAGACTTTGCATTTCTGTTATGCTCTCATTTCACTTCGTCAGCACTAGGGAATTTTCTGGCATAAGACAGTAGCATTTTTGGGATGCACATTAATTCTGGTTTTATGTGATAAAGGTGAGTCTCAAAGATTGCCTAGCACATAGAGTGAGCAAACTTGAGCCCATAGTGAAAAGGATGACAGATATTGTACAGACCGTTGCAAATAGCGATGGTCAATACAATAGTTAACTAAATCACAAAGGAATATTTTTTTATGCGGGAGCTGCACCTCCTAACGCCTCTTGCAGGGGAAAGCCACCCGCACTTCAAAACTTAAATAAACAAATCCGAGGGGGTGCGGACAACGGGACAAGTTACGGATTGTGGAAAACAAAATGTCCTTCCTCTAGATGGACCTGACCTGGGTCTGCTTGCATTGCGGTGGTGTACACCTCTACACTATGCAAGCAGCTCAGTGGGAATTGGCCACACAGGATGCTATATCCTGTATAGTGAGTACAGCTCATCCTCTACTCGCTATACAGGATATAGTGAGTATTGTACCACTCGCTCTCTTGTAGAGCACTATTATTGAGTCGCTCAAATGTGCAGTGCTCAATAATAAGCTCTAAATGGTACCCACTGCACACATGACTGAGTGCAACATTAATTATGGGAGACTTTGTATTTTTTGTTACCCTCTCATTTCACTTCATCAGCACTGGGTAATTTTCTGGGCACAAGACAGTAGCATTTTGGGGATGCAAATGAATTCTGGTGACTAGTGTGACCACTGCACTCATGACAGAGTGCACCATTAATTCTGGGAGAATTTGCATTTCTTGTTACGCTCTCATTTCACTTCATCAGCACTGGGGATTTTCTGGACACAAGACAGTAGCATTTTGGGGATGCACATTAATTCTAGTGATTGTGTGTGACTACTGCAGACATGACATCTGAGTGCGCTTATTAATTTTGGAGACTTTGCATTTCTTGTGCTCTCATTATGCTTCGTCAGCACTGGGAGTTTTCTGGACACAAGACATGAGTATTTTGGGGATGCACATTAATTTTGGTGACTGTGTGTGTGAAGGGCTGCCAAATATTGTTGTCACTTCACCTTACTTGCTAAGGCAGAATGACAATGCAGTAATAATTACTAGGCGAGTGAGCCTTTTGCATTGACTGGACTGGCATAATGACACATTTGAGCAACTGAATAACAATCTCCATAAGTTTTATGCAGAAGCCAGGACTAGCCAGGGTCAGGAATACTCTTTGCTGGGTATTGTGCCTTAAGTGCTGGGATAAAGCGTCACCTAAATAGTGTTGAAGTAGCAAGAAACATCAACATGATAAGTGATCCCAGTTTAGATCTTCAAGCAATGTACTGCAATCTGTGCTAAAAAACTTAGGCAAGAAAGACACATCCAGCTACTACCCTGCCATCTCATTATCAGACCTACAGAAACTGAGAGCAAGTGCTGCACTATCACCCTAGGCCATGTCTGGGCTTGTAAAAGGATATGGTTTGACGGCCAACTCCATATGGCCAGGCATTGCCGGTGGGACCACAGGACCTAAAGGGATTTTTTAGGTTAAAATGAATGACAGTGGCATGAGGTATATAACTTTAAGTCACAGCATAGACACAAAACCCACAAAATCCAACTGAAATTAATAAAGAGAACACCAGAGGTTTTATTTTGAAGAGCCGAAAATCAGCTTTGTGTTGCCCATTCTTCAAATACTGCAACAGCCCACTTGATGTTTTCCTTTGCATTTACTTCCAGCCTCTCACCTTCTAGACTGTCTAGCTGGGCATCACTTATAGAAACAAAGCGTTCACTTACATTTTTTCTTGCTGTTTGCGTTTCTAGGTGTTTCGTCTGTACTACTGAATGTTGAAAACATTGACAATAGTTGTCACTGCTGTCATGGCAAACATAACTGGTAAATAGTCAGACATTTTCATTTTGATTTACTGCCTTTTGGTACCCTTGGCAGTTTAAAATTTACTGTGGTCAGTTTAAGAATGTCCGAGAATGACTGACAGCAGTGCTTCTCATTGGCTAATACTGGTTGCTTATGATGACAGAGAACACTATCTCGGGACCGCTACTGTGTATGAGACTGCCAGTACTTTCTTCTTTCCCTACTGCAGATGGACATCCATCTGTAGTATGGAAATTCAAGAAAATACTGGTGCTCATGCATATTTCTACCACAAGGGGGTAGCGGTCTAGCAGAGACTTCTGTAGTTTTGTGCATATTGCTCACCACACTCATTGCAGAATAGACTTCTTACCACCTGTCATTTTACTACTGAACTATGTGCGTTACATTTTTATTTAAACATTTATTTAATTGAGGTGCCACCGCTACATTTATAACTAAACCCATGAGTCTCTAAATGCATGTTTTGTCATGATGGTAGCTTTTTTGAAGAGAGAAAGCGTGAACAACAGGAACGCTGACTGTATGTGTAAAATCAGGTAACACTGATCACGTACAGAAGTGGCAGACCACTTTGTTTCTGTTTATTTTAATGGACAAATATTACGTTATTTGAGCCTCTGTGTCATGAAGGGTGGCTGACTATGAGAGGAAAATCAAGCTGTGAAGCTCACAAAATAAGTGGTTAAACTTTCTAGTCACTTTTTAAGCAGAGACATCCATGAACTAGAGGCCGCTGACTATGTGTTAAATCAGAGAACTGAGCACAAACAGAAGCAGCAGACTATGGACTTGCTGATTCTATCTTTTCTTTTCTTTTTATTTGCTTTACTGGGTTCTGAAGTGAGTGCAAGTGGGATAACAAAAAAAGTGCAGCAGCTTCTTGACGTAGTGAGACATCAGGACCAGAGCCATCACTGGTAAGACAGTGGTACACCACTTTTTAATTTCGCAGGCATGGTTTTTTGTTTTACAGTGACTCACAGAATTGTGACATTAGTGAATTGGATGTGAATTGAAGGGAGAGGGAGCCTCTCTCGCCGCTAGCCAAGAAAACAAACATGGCATGGCTAGTAATATGGACATTCTACTATCCCAATAATACTTAGCAGGGTAAAGGCAATAGAGAATGGGACTAATTATTTTCCAGTTTCTATTGTCTCATACATTGCATCTAGCAACCAATCACAAATGAGAATAGGCTAGACCCATTTTCTAAGCAACCTTAGAGTGGGATCCAAAGTAGTGAATTGGGTTAAGTACTGGTTAATGGACAGGAGGCAGAAGTGGTGGTTAACAGCACGCACTCTAGTGATGGGAGAGTGACCAGTTGGGTGCTGCAGGGCTCATTACTGAGACCAGTCCTCTTGAATGTCTTCATAAGTGACATTGCAGAAGAACTGGAAGGAACATATGCCTTTTGCAGATGACACCAAAATCTGTAATAAGATGGACAGTCAGAAGGGTTGGACAGAAGGCATAGAATCTTAAAAATTCAAGGAGTGGTCAAGAGTATGGTAGTTGGGTTCAATGCCCAAAAGTGCAAAATCATGCACCTAGGGCATAGGAACCCAGGCATTGAGGATATGATGGGAAGGGTACTGACAGTCAGTTAGCAAGAAAGGGGCCTTGATGTTATCATATCTGATGACTTCAAAGTGTCAGGGCAGTGTTAGCAAAAGCAGTGTGTAGGGCCAGTGGGATGCAAGGAGGCAAAGGAGAGATATCTCCAGCAGGAGGAGAGAGGTGGTGTTGCCACTATATTGCTTGTTGGTGAGACTCCACATGGAATATTGTGTTCTGTTCTGGAGGCTGCACTTCAGAAAAGACACAAACAAGTTGGAAACAGGCCAGAGGAGGGCAATTAAAATGGTGAAGGAGTTGAACAAACACCATATGAGGAGAGACTGACAGTTCTCAACATGTACACCCTGAAAGAGAGGAGAGAGGGACATACAGAAACTTACAAGTAACTCCCAAGGGGTAAACGGAGTGCAGGAGAGGAGTCTCTTTCAAATGGCAAAGAGCACCAGGACCAGAGGGAATGTGATGAAGTTGGGAGGGGGTTAAGAGAGATATGCGGAAATACTACTTCACTGAAATAATGGTTTGATATCTGGAACAGACTGGCAGCAGAAGTGGAGGAGGTACCACACAGTAGGGGCTTCAGGCATGTGTGGATACACATAGGGAATATTAGTAAATAAGCAGGGGAGGGATGGTCACCAGAAACTGGATATGGTCTATGAGAGAGACTAGGCCGGGACCATTTGGGCACACATGGTGGGCCAAGCAGTCCTTTTCTGCCAACAAATTCTTTGTTTCTGTGTAATAATGGTTTAAAGGAAATAGTAGTCTTTACTTTTGTTTTTCTGAATCATAATCAGATGTATTATCATAAATTGTCATTACTGTGTATGATTGTTGTACAGTTCCATATGTGAGATATTAATTGCACAGTGCAACTTTTCTACATCATTTTAATTTCATTAAACATTTAAAACAAAACAGTCTCAGAGGTTCTGTTGGTTTCACCATACAAATTTTACATAAGGCCTGAAACCGAGACTCTCCTGAATAAAGGCATGCCAAGTTGATAAATTCTTTTTGCGTGAAGTTTAAGAAGCTTTCTGGCTTCGAAAGCACTTCACAAAGTTCTTCATCTGGGAAAATGTCAAATTTCACCTGCCACAACTACATGTAGTACCACATTGCTGCCATTAATTAATTCATCTGATATTTACTAAATGGAGAAAACATTTGCAAAGCGGATGTTTTTTTTTTTCACAGATTAATACAAGATTGTTTTGAGGTGCTTGTTGGCAAGAGAGTGGTGGCCAGAGTAGGGTTGAGAGGAGAATTCTGAAACAGTAGGAGTCAATATGGTGGCAAAGCAGAGGAGTTGGATTCAGATGTGTGGGTGGGTAGAAGGGTTTATTAGTAATTAATACACTACAATTGATTTAGCAACTGGCAGCAAACTTTCCTGGGGGTGTATTTTGCACAGAAGATGGTGGTTTGAGTGGGGAGCAAGATTTCAAGGATTTGGGTAGTGGGAGAGAGTAGCTATTATAAAAGTGGGTGGGTGAAGAGTGGTTTCTTTTAAAATCTAATAAACTTCACTATCAGAGCTGATGTCAAAGTCAGGAACTTCATGAAGCTTTGCAAAGTGCGAAGATCCCAACTTCATGCCAACCCTTCATGCAAAGTTTAAATTTGCTGCATCTCTAGTCCTGGGTACACAACACAGCTGAAAGTCTCATAGGTAGGGACTTTCATTTTTCCTTAGGATATCCCAGGAATATAAAAGGCCTTTAAGGCAGCAGTTTACCCTCAGGCAGACTACTTGTAGAGAACGGTGGCCTAAGATATAATTACTGACCTATTGTCCTCACAGGAGGTAGGTGGGTGGTGCAGGAAATTGCAGCTTGGGTTGGGGAAAGAGTGATTCACTGATTAACTGAGACCACCCTATATCCTAAACTTCGCTGGGACCTGAAGAGAGGAGGAGGTATGGATGCTATGAGGGCTGGGGTGTGGGGAGTTACTTTATACATCATGTATCTGGTGGGATGTGGTGGGATAATTGGTCTACACTTTTTGTGTGTTTTAAACAACTTTAAAAACACCACCAGCCAGCCCAGTGGCATGGAGAGCTGAAGCATGGTTCCTCACCTCCAGCCATGCCAGCAACCTGGGCTCAGGAATGAATCAGGATTGCCTGGGGCCCAGCTGGGTGAGGGAGGATTGAGCATCCCAAGACAGCTCTCCTCCTTGGGAGGGGACTCTGAGTCCCACCACTTACCTGCCACCTAGCAGAGGCTGAGTGGAAGTACTAGAGGATCAGCAGATGTGTGGGAGACACGATGACACAGCAGGCATGTCGTCAATACACACAGATGAATGCTTCACTTGCAGATGTCCAGGGAAGAAAATGGAGAAAATGCCTCGGCTCTCTTAACATCCCCGCATGGATCAGATGAACCTACATGGCTAGCCACCGCTGATACGGCACTATGTAAGTGGAGGTTAACCTCTTAGTCTACAAGATGGGCTGGTGACAGGGCCGGGGATGCCACTGGACCGGCACACAGGTGGAGAAACAAACTAAAAATAAATAATAAATAACACTACACGCTCAGTCTTCATCGCTGAAGTGCCCACTTCACCAGGTGGAGACTACACACAGTAGCAACTTCACCAGTGCAGTGTCACTATGTACAGACTTCATTTTGGCAAAGTGGGCATTTCACCAAACAAAGAATGGCATGAAGTGTCACAAAGTGCTGTGCAAATTTGTGAAATGTTGCAAACAGATTTCATGAGGCTACATTTTCTAACTTCACGCACCTGTACCTGGGTCTACAGTGACTGCTCAGAAAAGGTAGAAAGTGACAAAGACAGTAGTATGGAAGGGAGGATGGGGCAAAAGCAAAAGAAATAAATATAGGTCCACATTTTTGAAGTAGTACAATATCTTTAAAGAGTCTTGTCACACTTTCCTCTATTACCTGTGAAATGAAAGGGTCTCAGAGAATCCTAAATAGGAATCTGTAAGTGAAGAAGCTGGTAGGCCCTGAGTAAGGTCAAATAGGTGTATTCTGACACTGGGTATAATACTGACAGAAACAGTACTGATGAACGATCAGTGAGTGACTTGCAGTGAGTATGACATAGCTAGACTATACAGATCTTTTATTCACTGAAAGATTATGTCTGATTTTCTAGCTAAATCTCAGAAATCATATTTGGAATATCTAGCAGTTGGGCTGGTTCACTTAACAAAACCTGTTAGTCAAGATAAGCTTGATGTTTTGTTGCTCTGCTTTGATTCAGACAATGTTTGGGAGGTTATGCCTTGATGGCCCTGCTGACAATTGTTTTGGTCAATGAGTTTTCCTGCTTTGTACAGCAGGTAGAATGAGAAGAATATGATATGATACCTGGACTGTTTGCCCCAGCCCTTTAAGATACTTCATGTTTGCTTGCCTATTTGGTGTTATTGCAAGAAGCATAAAGCCGTATCTCATCCAAGTCAGATATTGCTTATTAAGACTGCTGTTATGACATGCAACAAAGCACCAAATTAGGTGAAATGTTGTAGTACTATACATGTTTTCTAGTATATTTTCTTTTCTTTCACTGTTTCACTTGAGGGTTGAGGGGTGGAGGTTGTTTGTACAAAAACATGCTAACAAGAAATTGTAAATTCTCCCATAAGACAGTGTGTGAGTATTGTTCTGTTTTTAAGTTCTTTCCATAAAACTGCTCCTTTTGCAAAACAAAATCTGGTCAGAGTCACCATGGCTGCATAGAGCCATTGGTTGACCACAGATCCAGAGCTGGAGTGCATGGCACAGAAGCACACTGTGTCCAACATGACCACCTTGCTCTGCACATACACACTGCTCGTGTATCTTGGGTATGGCAGCATGTTCCCAGTGGTGCAAACGGACATCCCTGCAAATGGTGTTACTTAATAAATTCTTTGTTTTTATATTTTGACCCCAGACTTTAACATAGCCTTCTTATGACCCCTCCTCATAAACCCTGTAGGTGAAAATGTTCAAATCTGTGCTGAAATGCCATTCTGTGCCACAGATGTGAAAACACATTTTGGACAGGATGTAAAAATGGCAGCTGTACTATTCATGGGATGGTGTGAAAAATGGCTATGTTGAAAATTTGGAGTCAAAATATAGAAAATTACCTGAGTTATGCACGTGCATAGAAATCAATGGACGTGGCATAACTCAGACATTTTAGGAATTTTTCCACCAAATTTTCAAATGGCCTTTTTAGACTCCACCTCATGAAAACTGGAGGTGAATGTTGTTATTCAGTCCTAAAGGGTAATTTCATGCAGCAAACGCAAAATCACCTTCCAGGCCCGGTTAATGAAGTGACAGTTGCAGTGTTTATGAGGTGGGGTTCCAAAAGGGCCATGTTGAAAATCTGGTGAAAAATTCCTAAAATGGCAAAATTATGGAAAATAACTTCAAAACGCCATTGAAATACATTATACGGCACTTACCATTATTCCTCAGTTCACGGTTTGGCTTCAAGAGTGCAGATGTGTCTCAGTCCACAGAATATGACAGCATATGACCTCCACAGGTAAGTATAGGGTAAGGGGGTCTGTGTGGGGTGGTGGGTGCCCAGTGGGAGGTGGAGATGTGGGATGGGGATGGCAGGGACAATGTGGGATTGTTTTGTTTTTCAGGTTTATAAGAAAAGACATTGAGGTTTTTTCAGGAAATTTATAAAGCTGTTTAGGAATACTTGGGGTGGGCTCCACAGTGTCCCACACTGCTGGATGGGAGGACTTATCAATGCCAACAATTGGGACTGGGACCCCGATGTCAGCACCTAATACAAAAACAATGAGTTTGGGGGACATCCAACACTGTCCCCTTTGTTTCTTTCTGTTCCCTCCTTCCTGCCTCTCTTTTGTAATGCTCCATTCCTTTCCCCTTTATCTCTACCACCCTGCTTCCTTTATTAATTTGCACCCTGGGGATTGCTCTCCCTCAGGTTCTCCTTACTCTACTTCAGCCTGTTGGAAGGCACTTTCTGACTCCTCAATTCCTTCTGTCATGCCCTTGGCTAATTTAAATGTTCATCAAAGTAATATTTAAATCATCCACTGAGGACTGTAGTTCCCTCCCAGATGGATGCAGCTCATCACTCCTGTATAGGACCGTATCCTCCCAGGTGGATCCCCAGCCCCCAATGTAGGCAAACTCTTCCTCTCTGCACTATTCCTTCAACCATGAGTTGAAGCTCCTGGTGTGAAGATGCCTCATGTCCCCTGTCATAGACAGGCAGCACCTCAGTGAAAGCCACTGAGTAAACTACCTAAGACCCCTACCCAGCTCCCTATACTCCCCTTCATTATCCCAGACCTCTCCCTTGCCAAGTCATTAGCTCCCAGGTGGACAATGACATCCAGCTCTCCTCCCATCCTGCTGCCACAGCAATCTTCAGGATCAACTTTTCCATCCCTTGGCCATGGTGGCAGGTAGGCACCTAACCTGCCTCGTCCCTCTTTCTTATTCCCAAATCTAGCCCCATCTCAGTGGAATCCACCACCAGAAGTTTCTTCCTCCTCCACTGGGGTCCTCAACCACCCTCCTTATGGTCTACACTCATGGAGAGCCCCACTTCCTCCTTGGTCACTACCATGGTGCCTCCTCATGGCAGTCCACCCTGTCAGAATAGCGAAGGAATTACATAGTGGTACTGATTCAGGAATGTGCCTCTCCCACCTTTCAAGAACCCACTATAGTACAGTCATTCCTCCTCCCTGGCCTCTCTGAGGTAACAGTGGCAGATTGGGTGGCCCTGTGGTAAAATTTCTTCTGAATCCTAACTAACTTGACCTGGAGTCTGGCGACTCTCTCCTCAATCCAAAGAGGTGTGTGCAGATAGGCAGCACTGCAGTCTCCAGAAGGTCTCTAAAACTGCTGTCCCACAACCACTGCACTGCACTGCACCACTCCCAGCATTCTCAACCTTTAATCTCCTGTGTTACCTGGAAATACTTTGTACCCTTACCCTTGAAAGGGTGTTTCTGGTTTTCCCCTTTTTATTTGTTTCTACTTTTCCTCCGTGCCTTGTTTAAATCTTTATATACTCCTACCGTACCTTGGTGTTGCACCTATTCCCAGTTTTGGACTACCTTTGACTTTCTGGCCTTCCCAGCAGTGACTGTTACATAGTAGTGAATAGGTGCCTTGCCTTAGCTGACCAGTAGAGTTCCTGACTTCTCTGCTTGCTTCTGCTGATGCCTGCTGACACCTATGACAATAGTCACCTGTTCCATTCTTTCACTGTTCCACTCACTGGCCAGACATGAACATGTGGGACACTGCAGTGGCAGCTTTTATGCAGAACCTGCTCCCTTCCTGGTGGGGTGCTATTGACTGTTTGGATGTGTGCAATCAGTTATAAAGGAACTCAGGGTGGTGCTTGCTTCACCACTGACAGCTTTATTCAACAGCTCACTGGAAACAGGTGTGATTCCAGAGGGCTGGAGGAGAGCAGATGTGGTTCTGCTCCACAAAAGCAGCAGCAGGGATGAGGCTGGCAATTAAAGACCAGTCAGTCTCACATCAGTGGTAGAGAAATGAATGGAAACCATGTTAAAGGAAAGGTTGGCAGAGCATCTTCAATTCAACTGGCTACAAGACCAAAGACAGCATAGATTCACTGGAAGGAGGTCATGTCAGGCAAATATGATTGAGTTCTTCAACTGGGTGACCTGCAAAATCAATCAGGGAGGGCAACGGATGTAGCCTGTCTGAGCCTTTGCAAGGCCTTTGACACTGAGCTATACAGGAGACTGATAAAGAAATTGATCAGCCTAGGGTGGAATCCAAAGTGTTAAATTTTGTGAGAAACTGGTAAATGGATAGGCAATAGGGGTGGTTGTTGATGGCACTCACTCTAATGAGGGGAGTGTGACCAGCAGGGTGCCACAGGACTCAGTACTGGGACTGGTCCTCTTCAGTGTCTTCATATGTGACATCACAGAAGAACTGGATGTGAAGGTATGCCTTTTGCATATGACACCAAACATCTTTAATTATGTGAATATTCAAGAGGGGTGAAGATAATGTGTAGGGACCTTGGGAAACTTGAGGAGTGATAAAAGACATGGCAGCTAACTTGAGGAGTGACAAAGGACATGGCAGCTGGAGATCAATTGGAAAAGTACAAAATCATGCACATAGGGCATAGGAACCCAGGAGCTAAGTATAGGACGGTGGGAGGTACTGACAGGCATTAAGCAGAAAAGGGACTTTGAGGTTACCATATTTGATTATCTCAAAAGGCAGGGCTGTGTGACAAGGCAGTGGGTAGGGCCAGTGGGATGCTGGGATCCATAGTGAAAGGTATCACCAGCAGGAAAAGGAAGTGGTATTACCACTGTATCTCTCACTGGTGAGATCCTACATGGAGTATTGTGTCCAGTTCTCGAGGCCGCACTTCAGAAAGGCAATAAACATGGTAGAGGCAGTCCAGAGGAGGGCATCTTAAAGGGTGCAGGGTTACATCAATCACCCTATGAGGATAGACTGAGGTAGCACAACATATACACCCTTAAAGAGAGGAGAGTGAATGAGGACATGATGGAGACCTACAAGTAACTCACAGGGTGAAAAGGATACAGGAGGAGAGTCTCTTTGAAATGAGAAAGAGTACTGGGTGAGAAGGCATGTGAATGTTCTGGAAGGGAACAAGAGTTTAAGAGGGATGTGAGGAAGTACTACTTCACTGAAAGAATGGTAGGCACAGAGAATTTACTGCCTGTAGAAGTGGTGGAGATGAAAACAGTAAGGGGTTCAAGCATGCATGGAATAGACATAGAGAAATATTAGTTAATAGACAGGGAGGAGGGAAAGTTGCTGGAGACCAATTAGGTCTGCAGCGACATACTAGGCAGAGACTAACTGGGCAGACTGAGTGGGCCAAGTGTTCCTCTTCTGTCAAGATTTTCTATGTTTCTAAGTTTCAGGCTTACACAGAGCCATTCTTCAGGTGAACAGCGGGCTTTGTGTAAGCCTGAAAGCTGGTGTACAGAAAATTTCTTGTTTGTCTAATAAAGGTATCAATGTCCAATGACCTACAGTACTTTTTCACCTGTTTGTATAAGGACCAATATGGCTACAAACAATTTTCTGCACTTGGATCATACAGGAGAGAAGACTGAAATTCCTCCATTTCAATGAGTGTATAGACTCAAGACAATTAGTTTTTTTATGCCAAAATGGATAATGGCTGCTGACATTTTCACAAAGAGCACCTCATGAAAAATGTGTGAAAACTGAACAGTGCATACATAAAACATGATGTACAATTTTACTGCTACTTTAAATTCTACAAATCTTATAATTAACACAAATAGCAAAGTGATATCCTTGGCCATAAATTTAACAGATCTAAGAGTTTTATGGTTCAGGTCTGAACTTTTCTTTTTCTTTGTTGCAATTTGTGAGGAAAAAAGTTTTTAAAAGCATGTTTTCAAACCACAAAATAACCATTACAAATGTTTAGGATCCAGAGATCCTGTGCCCTATAATGTGCATGCAGAGTTTCACTAGACCAGTCAGGAATGCCCTGGGCATACAATACAGCCTGTGGGCCATTTGCAAAGCACATGGCTTCTGACACTGCCTCAGGCATATAGTGTGCTTTTCAATTCACAAAGCACCTGACCTGTCATACACTGCCCTGGGCCAATAGTGTGCTTTCTGATTGGCAAAGCCCATGACCCCTTACAATGTCTCCGATGAATAGTATGCTTTCTGAATGGCCCTGTGGTCATGCAGTGCCCTGATATTTCTGAAAATCAAGGTAAAATAGTGAAGTGCATTCTCAAACTAACTAAAATGGTAGTCCCATTGTGTTGTAATAAGTAATAGCTTAAAATGTGTTTAAAACTTTCAATGTGCCAACCTTGTTGCTACACCTGTCCCTCTGGACCCTCTAAAATGGGTGACTAGCCTAAACAAGGCTATCTTGGTGTGCAAAATCTAAATAAATATAAATAAACCATCATTTGTTTCTTCAGAAATGGAAATCTAATTCACAGATATTAAAACACAAAGTACAAGTCAGTGCCAGTGTCATTTTACCTTAGCTAAAAGTGGGCAGAAGCTGCCTATGGTGGTTGGTGATGACATCTTAAAAGATAAATCATAAACGTGTTTTAACATTTAACTGTGCAGTTAGCATTTTGTAGACTGTGCTTTTTATAAAGTAATTTTCTTTAATACAACCTGATAATTGGGTGCTAGAAAGAATATTTATATTCAAATATAGTAGCACAGCTATTATCATGGCAACAAAGAAACAGACATGATGGAAGAAAAATTGATGGTCCATCTAGGCTACCCAGTATCCAAGTCATCCTATTATATCACAGGACCTGTTGTCTCTGTGGGGTCTTTGCTTACCTATTCTTTCTATTGTTCTCCATGTTTTCACCTTTCCCATCCCTCTGAGTAGCTACTATACACTTGACTCTGTCACAGCCATGTTGGAAGCTGCTTGTGGTTTTTCCTCCCACCACCTCTGCCTGCACACCATTCCATGATTCAGCCACTCTTCAGTAAAATAATACTTCCTCACATCCTTTCTAAACCTTCCCCATTAAACTCCACTCATGACCCTGTGTCCTGGCTTCTGTGTTCCAGGTAAATAGCCCTTTGCAGTTAACTTTATTTATTCTTTTAAACATCTTGAAGGCCTTCATCATGCCCTCCTCTCTCATCTGGTTTCAGGTGAATGCATGTTTAGCACCTTCATCTGATCCTCACAGGGTCTCCCTCCTGGCACTGTAGTATCATGGTCACCCTGTGTTGTACCATCTCTAACCTGTCTATGTCCTTGTTCTGGTGGGGATTCCAGAACTGGGCACAGTACTCTAGGTGTGGCCTCAGCAGTGACCTACACAGAGGTAACAGTACCTCCTGTTTCCTACTTTTGAACCCCTCCCAATGCACCCTAGCATACTATTAGTCTTGCTGAAGACCTTATTACATTGGCTGGTTTGTTTAAGGAACTCACAAATGATGACATTATTCATCATACTCCTCTTCATTTCTGTAACAATTTGGATGATCTAGGTCCAAGAGCACTGTAAGATAATGATGTAGTTAAAGGCAGTCAAGTAGCTGATTTTGTTTTAAGTTATAAAATGAGGAACAGATGTTAGAAAATTAAATGAAGCGAAGCAGGGCTCAATGTTTATCTAGAACTGTGTATATTATAAAATCCATATTTAGGCTGAAGTGCCTTATTTTCAAGTGTGTCCCTGGGAGGACAGTTACAGCACAGGTTGTTTTTAACAATTATTGGCTCACACATACAACACAATTGTACACAATAATTAATACAGATTTTATCAAAATACAAAGACTATTTACTTTATATACATATACAGTACTCATGTAGTAAGGTGCCCTCTTCACGCTATGCTGGATCTACCCTTGACCTTGCCTTACTCCTTGCACTTACCGCTTGATGTCTACTTCAGCTCTTACCAAACCTTTTTCTAGATTTTACCTACTCTTTAGCTAACTATTCATTACTCCTCCTACTATGGTGATTATTTTTCCTACTGCCATGCTTGGTTTTTATTTAAGCATATCCTATTTAGTTTGCTTCTACCAGTATTATGTATTGCTATCATTGTTATTGTTCCTACTGTTGTTTTTACCCTTCCTTTGACTTTTCTATATTACTGGTGTACAGTATTTTGATGACTATAATGATTGTCTATTTCATCAACCTGCTCTTTGATTTTTGCATTTAATGTACTTCTATTCCTCTGTATGGTCTATAATTGTATTTCCTTGTACTCTCCCAGGCCGTGCCTGAAAATAGGCATTTTCTATGTCTAGTGCACCTAGCCAGTAATCAAAACAAACAAATAAATAAATAATTTATTTATTTACTTTTTTCAAAGGTTATTCCAGGAAAGACATACTGAGCTTGTTTCTAGATGCATCCGGGGAATAACAGAGACAAAAATAAAGAATATAAATACATAGAATGGAAAAGTATAATAAAATGAACAAGACAATTATACCTAAGAATAAATTGGTAAATTACATTACTGTGATAGAGTCAGTAGGTGACCTATCACAGGTAAGGGTTATAGTAATTAAAATATCTTAATGACCGCTGAGGACAACCAGCAACCATGTGGAGAAAGCTGCTGCTATGCAGCTGTGTCAGTAACAATGCTAGTTGTGATGTCATGCTAATAGTGACAAACTAATGATGTTTCTCTCCAAGGTTACTTTAAGCAGGTGGGGTGAAACAAAAAAGGGGAACCTGTTTTAGAAAGTGTAATGGGCTACTATACTGAGTTTGTGCCAATTCTTAGACACAGGAACAGGTAGAGCAATTAGTCATCCCAAAGAAGTATAGAAATGAGTTGTTACAGATAGCACATGATAATCCTATGGCTGGTCACTCAGGGAGGGAATGCGCCTTGCCAGGCTGCTGTACAGGTTTCACTGGCCTGGGATCCATGTTGATGTTGCTACTTATTGCAGGTCTTGTCCTGAATGTCAGAAAGTAGCCCAGTGTCTAAGAAAGAGACAAGGTGTCCCTGCAGCCACTGCCCTTGACAGATGTACCTTTGAGAAGATTGCAATGGATGTGATAGGCCCCTTAGATAGAAGTAAATGGGGTAATCATTTCATTTTGGTAGTATGTGACTATACTGCTAGATACCCAGAGGCAGTGCCTATACACTGTAACAGCCTCAATGTGGCTGCAGAGCTTGCAAAAATTTTCATCAGGGTGGGCATACCTGAAGAAATTATTACTGATCAAGTTACTAATTTTGGTGTTGCCTTGCTAAAGGAGCTATACCGATTACTCAGTGTAACCATTATAAAGACCTCCCTTATCACCCCAAACAGATGGTCTTGTTGAGAGTTTTAATCAGACCCTAAAATGCATGCTAAAAAGTTTGTGAAAGGTGAAGGAAGAGATTGGGACCAGTATCTACCATAATTGTTTTTCGCTTATTGAGAAGTGCCACAGGCATCAAAAGGATTTTAACATTTGAAATGCTGTATGGTCAACAAACCAGGGGCCCTAGATGTTATAAAGGAATCATGGAGGATAACTCCTCTCAAAGTTGTCAGCACACACTGTATGTGTGCACTGAAAAAAGTTAGCCAAGTATGTTGAAATTGCACATACTAACCAGGAAGAGGCCCCACACCAACAGAAAGTATATTATGATCATGATGTAAACAAAAAGGTTTTGAGCCAGGTGTAAAGGTATTGTTATATACCTACTTTAGAAAACAAACTGCTAATGAAGTGGCAAGGACCGATAAAGTGCTTAGGCATACTGGCACAGTTAATTATAAGGTTGAGACCCTAATCGAAGAAACCCTACTAAGATATGCCTTGCTAATCTCCTAAAAAATGGGTAAAAAAACACCACAGGTTGCCTTGTTAGTAGTGCCAGAAACTGAAAAGGAGATATAGACATACTGTAGCTTATGGCAGGCTAGAACAAACTGAAACTTCAGATGCAGTAAAGATAAATGATTCCTTAACCCCAGAGTAAACTGTAGAAATGCATAACATGGTAAAAGCATTTAATAGTATCTTTACTATGGTACCTGGCCACAAAAAGGATCGAGTATGTAATAAGGACAGATTGTGCTCCTCCTATCAGACAGAAGTCATATAGGATACCAGAGAGGTTATGAATGGGGGTAGTTAAGGAAATAGAGAAAATGAAAGGACTGGGTATCATAGAAGAGTCAAGAAGTGCTTGAGCATCACCAATGGTGATTGTGAATAAGAAGGGGGTAAGAATTTGCCTTGATTTTAGAAAACTTAATCAACTGCCTGAATTTGACAGCTATCTATGCTCAGGATAGATGACTTATTGGACAGTTTGGGAAATGCTTAGTATATCAGTATGCTCAATCTTACCAGGGTTACTGGCAGATTAACCTAGCAAAAAAAAAAACAGGAACAAAACTGCATTTCCAATGCCAACTGGATTCTATCAGTTCACTGCTATGCCATTTGGGTTACATGGTGCACCCGCCACATTTCAGTAGTATATGGACATAATCCTAGCCCAACACTTGGGTTATAGTGCGGCTTACCTGGTTGATGTTGCAATGTACAGACCAGACTGGAAAATCCACCTGGATCACCTACGAGGTTGTCCAAGCCATCAAAATGCAGGTCTGACCATTAATTCTACCAAATATGCATTGGGCACGCAGAAAATCAGATATTTACGGTATATTTTGGGTAATGGGAGGAAAACTAGAATTTTTAAGATAGAAGCTGTAGCTAACAGCCCTGTCCATAAAACGAAGAAACATTTCAGGTCATTGTTAGAGCTGGCTGTTTACTACCGGAGCTTCATTCCCAAAATGTGCCCAAATACTGTAGTTGCTCCCATCACTGAACTTACAAAGAAAAGATATCTGAATAATGTCAGAAGCCACACCATATCCAGAAGCTTCTCCACATTTGGTGTCAGAAGTAATTGGATTTAAGCCATGCATACTCTAAGGCCAAGAGTTTATTCGTGGGTTCCAGACCAGGAACCAGGAAAGCATAGCAGAAAGGTATGGATCCAGTCAAAGCCAAGCCACCAGAGATGGGAGAAGAATATAAAGCAGCAACAGAACCAAAAGTCTGGAGTTGTTCAAACAATGTGAGATACTGCAAATAGAGACTGAGAGTCGAGAGAAAAAGATCTGCAATTATTAGAGGCACAAAGAAGAGTAGAGGTAGAGCAGAGAGAAAGAGCTCCAGTGTTTAGAGGCACAGAGAAAAGAAGACAGACAGCTATTACTAGCTGCCTTGCAAGCTATTTTAGGTGGAGAAACTGGTACAGGTCCCACAGATCAGCAAAACGCAGGTTTGAAAGACATTAAACTGACAAAGCTGTGCCCATTGGAAGGCTAGGAGGAAGAATCAGAGCACTGCAATTCCCAGACATAGCTGGTGGAGGAGTCAGTGGTGGAGCTGGACCTTCCAGTATTGCCTGAGTTCTCAGGTTGCTATCTGTTAGAGGACGGAGATGCCAGCATGGATATCAGCAAGACCCCTGGTGAGACTGTGATTAGGGATACAATATTTGGGGTAATGACTCAATCAAGAAAGAAGAGATCTATATAAAGGCTGAAGGGACTTTTGCTGTTGTAGGCCATCTATATCTAGCCGTAGTAATGTTATGCATGATAGTGCTGACTGGGGTAGACTCAAGTTGGGAATGCTGCTACTGGGAAATTAATGCAATGTAAAAGGTAAAAAGGTGTACAAGTTAATGGTGGGATAGGTATGAGATAGTTCTCATGGTATGAAGTGCAAAGGGTGTTACCATATGAGGCCCAATCCCTGAACCCAGAGAGTAGATGCCCAGGTAGTAGTGTCACACCCTACCAGCAGCAGATGATGGAGGCTGTGACTCCAGTACCTGTGGAAGGCACTTAGGAAGAAAAGGACACTGGCTAATTTGTTGCCCCACTTTTACTGGCCAGGCATGTACAGACAGGTTGCAGCTTAATGCAAGGCCTGTGCTGTCTGCTAGTTTGTGTTGGTAACTGCCAGATTGGTCCTGTAGAAAGAGCCCTAGAGTAGAAAAGGTGAATGTACACTCACTAAGAGGGAGGATGTGGTATACCCAAGAATAAAGCCAAATGGAGAAAAGAATGGAGGCCCTGGAAAATGAAGGATAACCTTCCTCCCTGGCTGGGTGGTGTATAAAGCAAAAACACCTCTTAACTAAAGTTGAGAGGCTGTAATGAAAATGGAACAGCAAAGGTTTATGAAATTGGTATATGGTAAATGGCAGAGTCCAAAGTAATATACATTAAGTGTTTGTTTGTACTTATAAAAACCTACATAGGAATAAACAGGTGGAATGCTATCAGACCCTGCATGCTGGGGTAACACCACTGTTTACACTCAGGTGCCTAAACTGTACAGGAAATTAAAGATATTGTGGGTTTAAGTAATGGGTGGAACCTAAGGAAAGGGTCTATACTTAGTATCAACATACCTGGTGGGGACAGCTAGGGTAATTAGCCAACCCTGGTAAATGTACTACATGTTGCAGGTACAATATTGTGCAGGGTGAGACCCTGAGTATATGTCAAATGTTTGTTTAGCAGGTTAAGGTTAGGAGTTGGTTGGAGAAAGGAAAACCAATGCTTCCTCTTATGGTTTTCCTCTTGGGGGTATGTGATAGAGTCAGTAGGTGACCTATCACAGGTAAGGGTTTATAGTAGCTAAAATATCTTAATGACTGCTGAGTGCAACCAGAAACCATGTGGAGAAAGCTGCTGCTACAGCTGTGTCTGTAATAATGCTAGTTGTGATGTCATACTAATTGTGACATCATGCATCTTAATAATTTGATGTTCTGGACTGAATTAGTCAGTCTGTGTGGAGACTCACTTCCAGTCTGTGTGGAGACTCACCTACGGTCAATGTGAAGATTACCCTGTACAGAGAGACAGGACAAGTCAGTCAGAGGAGATATTGATTTGAACAGAACCAGGACAGGCTGCCTTATGTCCTGGTATAGAGATTGATGAAGAGAGATTACAGAAGACATGTGGATTTCATGACTTGAATTTTCTTATAATTTTGCTGAATGGACACTGACTTGTTTCTAATTTGTTTATTCTTGTCTTGTGATTTAGTATAATCAATCACCACTGGTGGATTTTACAACTTCTCCTGGACTGCGTATGTTTCCTAACCTAAGCCTCCAATATGTTTGTTGTCAGAGGTATCTGGATTACTTACATCTGGTGTCATTCTGTGTCAGAAGCCACACCACATCCAGAAGCCTCTCCACAGTTACCAAGCAACACATTGTGGAAATGAACACAAGAACAATTAAAAAGTTATCAACCTAACAAAATAAAAACTGGGGAATGTCTAATACTGGAGAAGTGGGGAAGTGCTGAGGGACAGAGAATTAGGTAAGTTGCAGGTAGGAAGTAAACTAAAATCAGAAGCAACTACAGAAGTGAGTAGAGAACTCACAGAGGAGAGCTTCAAGTGCAGGAAAGGAAAGAGCAGAGTGAATAAAAGGGGAAGGAACCCCAAAGTTTAGAGAAACGAATGAGAAGGCTGCCTGGTTGGCAGTATACACTATACAGTAAGCAGTACATAGCATTGTGGCCAGATCATACAGACTGGAGCTCATTCACAAAGAGGTCTAATAGGAGTGACACCAGGATGGATCCTTAAGGGGTTCCAAGCTGAGGTGGTTTGTAGAGAAGACCGCACCACTGGCCTTTACAATTTGTGACCTGTTATTTACAGTAGGCAGGTAGGAATGTAAACAAGCTATTGCATTCTATCCAAACCTAGCTTTGGCATTTTCTGGAAGAGGATGGGTGTTCCATAGTGTCAAATGCTTTGTGAGGTTGATCAATATTGCTCCTGTATGATGGCCAGAGTTGATAGCAGTTGCCAGACCATTTATCACATTTAGGAGTGCAATCATGTTGAGTGTGCCAGTTCGGAATCCAGATTGTGCCTTTCTGTAGCCCATACACGTCCCAAAACCCACCACTGCACAACGCTAACTACCTTGACTTGGCCTCCTTAAAGCCAAATTGTGCTATCCACTATATTGTCTCACCTTCGTTATTGCAACTCCTCGCCCCACCCAGTATCTCTTGGTATAATTCAACGCAAGCAGCTTGTTTGCCCTCAGAGCCTCAGCCTTCTTACACTGGAAGGTTCAAAGCACAGTATGAAATTGGTAGATGATCCTTTTCTTTTCAGCCCCAGATCAGTGGAACTCCCTGCCCCCAGCAGCCCAAGCCTGCCCTATCCTGGGGCAGCTTAAGCAAAGTCTTAAATCTCTTTGACAACCCCTCCCCACAACTGCTTCCACTGAAAGCCTTTTCTAATTTGATTAGTTGCTCAAACCTTGTCTAAGACTGCTGTTATCATGAATGATGATTGCACTGTCTGCCTTATAGTTCACTGTATGTTTTTTTTCTTGTTTTTTCTCTTGTTACTACTACTGTCTGTAACAAAATCACTGTCTGCTATAAAACTGTAAGCATATGAATTGTATGTAAATGTATGAAAATCCATGTGAATTCCTGTTATTTAATGTATGTAATTAACTCCTGGGTTCTCCTGAAAGGGACTTTACTTCGGTGGGCTTACCTGTCACTAAAATTAAAATAAATACATTGTAGAAAATATAATTTATTATTTGTTTGTGTACAAGTAGCGTAATACTATATGGTGACAGTTATTCAGATCTGAAGGCAGTCCCAACCTGAGAAGTGGGGTGGCAATAGACGCTTTCCAGGTTGTAGAAGTGATAGGTAAAATGATGCAGCTTCACAGGTGTGTGGCTCAATGCTATCATACCCTTCACTTTTCATGGTGTTGAGTTCTTACAGTAGTTGTACTGTACTTCTCTTTGGTCAATCTCTGTAATAGGGAAGGAAAGAGGTACCATAGATATACTGGACTGAGACGAACCTCTCAGCTCTGTTACAGATTTAGAAAATTATTCTCATATGCTAATGGAATTCCTACTAAAGGCAAACCTGTTTAAGGACTGCAATACACTGTTCTATTTTAGCATTAACTGCATCTCATTGAAAATATTTTTTTTACCTAATTAAACAACTAAAATCTGGATAGTTTGATGCTTACTTATGTTACAGTACCTTGTCTGTATAACTGTGAGCAGTGCAGAGGTGCTGCCTAATCCAAGCTGATCAGTATGAACAAGGCAGGAGCAGTGCACAAAAAATCTGGGGCTGGATATTTAAAATGGCAAAGCAGAGTGCAAAGGTTTGCACTGCACTTGCCTATTGCCCATGACCCTGAAGATGTGATATTCAATTGATAGCACACCAGCACCATCTGACTGAATATAGTGCATGTTGACACAGTGCTAAGCCAAGTAGTACTTCCCTGACATGGATCCTGGCAGTTCAGGAAACAGTGGCCCCAGATTCAATAGTAATGGACCTCCCAGTGTGATATAATCAGCTGGCACCATGCAAATGAGCTCATTAGGCATACAAGGCACCAAGGGGCCATTTGCAAGCTCATTATGGGCACATTTGCAAAAGAAGCAGTGGAAAGTATGCACCCCTGCCACCAGCTCTGCCACCACACCAATTGCCTGGTCCCATAAAAATCAAGTATTCCCGGTGTCTAGTAGCACTCCCTACCCTCTTATCCCCCATCAAATTAAATGCATATTCCCTGGTGTCCAGTGTTTCTCTCTCTCTAATAGCTGTCTCATATATTTGTCAAACTTTCCTAGTGTCCAGTGGTCCCCCACCCTCTGATCGGCATCCTGTATATTTGTCAAACTTTGTCTCATGTCTAGTGGTCACCCTACCTCCAGTTACCATCCCATACCACAATAATATTTTACCTGGTGCCCAGTGGTCCTCCCACCACTGATCACTGGCCCTGGTATAGAATAATAATTCTCTGGTGTCTAGTAGAACCCTGACCCACCATTCACCATCCCCATACTCTATCACATATTCTTTGGCATCTAGCAGTCCCCTCACACCAGAGGTCCTGGCCAACCCATTCTGCCTACCCCTCCCCACCTTATCAGTTTTCCCAGTGCCTCAGAAGCCTATATAGTGACTAGCACAGACCTCCTCTCACCACCTTGGCTGGCTGCCATATGAGGTAGTTGTTCTTTAAGCTTTATTTTTTGCCAGCTCCTTATTTGTTTCCTTTTCTTCTTCAAGTGATTAGAACAATTAATTTAGCTAATGCTTCTTGCAGAACAGCTTTCCAACTTGTGATAAAACAGGCTTGTGCTGGTGCTTTAAGGATCTTTAGACCACTCAAGACTGAATACTTGCTGGTAAGTCTCAGATTTGTGTTGTTCCAGTACAGTGACGTGCTTTCAAGGTAACTTTTCTAGTTCCTTGAAAGCTTCTAAAATTGCTTGGTGCTTCTTGTTCTCCAGTCACTATAATATCTGGTGTGTCTTCAAAGAATATGCTTCTTTCCGTATTCAATTGTAACAGTTTGCTCATGCACTCAAGTGGATTAGCATGGTGGCTAATAGATTTAGTGTAGCTTCCATGGACTTGTTATGCACATCCCAAAAGGTTAGTGCTTTAATTTCACTCTAACTTGCAGCTGGTGTTATGCTCCATGGCAACCAGTGCAGGAATTAAAATTCAAATCTTCAAAACAAAAGAAGGCCACTCCAGGATCTGGGGTGCAAATGGGTAAAGAGACAGCATCAAAATGTACAATAGGTCCTACACTCCAAACTAAACATACTGCCCACAGACAGGCTTAGTCAATTTACTTCCTCTGGACACTCCTTCACTCCAATTAAAACCTGATGCTAGATGACTTTTAAAACTACCCTCTCATTCACTCCATCTCTGCACTTCCTTCCTTGACCCCTGATCCATGACCCTGAAGAACACTGCTCTGTTGCAAGTAGTGGAAGCATCCATACTAAGACAGTAAATCTTATAGCATTTTATGTCCCTACCATCACAATGAATTAGAGAAGTAACATCAGGGATAGCATATTCAGAACATTGCTCAGTGGGCAAAG
Organism: Neoceratodus forsteri; assembly: GCA_016271365.2. Lineage (NCBI taxonomy): Eukaryota > Metazoa > Chordata > Ceratodontiformes > Ceratodontidae > Neoceratodus > Neoceratodus forsteri. The sequence continues at coordinate 286,104,782 of CM028135.1, read as the reverse complement.
TGATTGTGCCCTGTTTGCCTGGAGTTTGCACCCATGCACAATATCTAAAGGAGGCTGTGGCATGCACTAAAAGGCTATTGCACATATAAAAAAATTAATGTATGCGGTGGGCAAGGGGAGCTGTGGGGACCTGAATGTAGGTGAGTGCAAAATTCAGCACATTTGCACTGTATAAAGGGTTGGTGCAGGCTACTTTCAACAGAGCAAATACTGCCAAAAGAATCCCAACTTACTCTGGGCAACCCTAGCAGCCAGTAGAGTCACTGCAGCCAACAATCACATTGGCGGTGGGGAGCACACCTGCTCCCTGGTGTCTAATGGCACCCCCACCTTTCAAACCCTGGCCCCATTAAAATAAAGTCCCTAGTGTCCAGTGGTCCCACCACCCTCTCATTACTGTATTGTAGCATTCTGACACTTTCTCTGAAGTCCAGTGGCTCCCCTTCTGATCGCTGTCCCTTATATTTGTCAAACTTTCCCTGGTATCTACTGGTCCCCTCAGCCTCTAACCACCATCCCAAAGCATTCTAACACTCCCATGGTGTCCAGTGGTCCCTCCACCTTCTGAATACTGGCTCTGGTATAAAATAACTCCCTGGCATCTAATGGCATCCCAACCACTGATCTCCATCTGTGCACACTATTATATATTTCCTGGTGTCTAGCACCCCACACACACATTTTGGGCACCTACTAACCCACCCTGTCACACCTCCACCTTACCAGTTTCACCAGTGCCACAGGGTCCAATGTGATTATTGGCATAGTTTCTCTCACCACGCTGGATGGCTACTCTGTGCTATCACAGGGACCATGCATCCCCAAGGTGGTGAGAAGACGGCTTGTGTGTGGGGGTGCTAGACACCAAGGAATATGTAATAGTGCAGGGATGGGGATCAGTGGTTGGGGATGCCACTAGGTTGCCCAGAGTGTTGGGATCTCTTGGCAGAATTTCTCTATAGCAAAGTGGCCTGCACCAACCCTTTATACAGTGCAAAAGTGCTGAATATTGCACTGCACCTACATTCAGGTCCCCACACCTCCCTTAGCCCACTGCATACATTAAATGTTTATATGTACAATAACCCTTTTAGTGCATGCCTCAGCCCCTTTAGATATTGTGCATAGACACAAACCCCAGGCAAACAGGGCACAATCACTTTGCCCACTGAGCAATGTTCTGTATATCCTGCCCCGATGTTACTTCTCTAATTCATTGTGATGGTAGGGACATAAAATGCTATAGGAATTTACTCTCTTAGTATGGATGTTTCCACTACTTGCAACAGTGCAATGTCCTTCAGGGTCATGGGTCAGGGATTAAAGAAGGAAGTGCAGAAATGGAGTGAATGGGAGGGTAGTTTAAAAAGTAAACTGGCACCAGGTTTTAATTGGAGTGAAGGAGTGTTCAGAGGAAGTAAATTGACTAAGCCTGTCTGTGGATATATGAAGGGACCCTCATCTGGTAAGTCAGAGACAGATGATGAGGAGTGGGAGTGATTTGCAGAACGGAAGCCTGACCTTTCATTCTATTTCCAGGTGCTGAATGGCAAGTGATGGGTGAGATAGAGTTTGAGTCACCCATCAGAAGCCATGCTTATATTGTGGACATGCCCATGGATGGAGAGTGACCAAATAGCCTCCTAGTACAGACAGGCCCCGGTATCCCCATCAGAACGAAAAAATTATTGTCTTGGTGAGAAATGAAACTGACAAAGAAGTGAATATTCGAAAGGAAGGTCCTTAGCACATGTGTATCAAGTAGAGACAGTATGACTTGCAGATTCAGACTAAGCTGCAGGTAAAGATTAATTCTAATTTGTTCAGCTTTGAGATTCTCCAATACCTGAATCTTACAAATGTAAATTGAGGCAGAAGCTAGCTGCAAGATCTAGTGTTTTTCCACAAGTGAGTTGGATGTTGGATGTGCTTGAGGGAAGAGCATCATATAAGACTAAATGACAACAGTTCCTTTTGAAAGTGGTCCAGATGACAAGCCCCAGCTGATGTGGAGGATGTTTCAAACACATGCAAAACTGCTAGCCGCTGGTATCATAACCAATACAGAAGCCATTATGCATCCCCATAGTATGTTCCCATATGAAGAATGGGGCTGTCTGTTTGTGTATTGACTACAGGACATTAAACAAGCATACAATAACAGACCAATACACCATACCATACGTGGAGGATTCTCTGGCCTGCCTCACTGGCAGTAAATGGTTTTCCATCTTGGATTTACAGAGCACCCATGGCCGAAGAGCACAAGGAAAAACAGCTTTCATTTGCCCCATGAGATTTTATCAATTTGAACAGATGCCACAGGTATCTCGGGGCATCAGCCACTTTCCAGCGGTTGATGGAACAAGCCATTGGAGACATGACTTGCTACAAGTAATAGTCTATTTGGACAATCTGATTGTTTTGGACGCACCCTGGAAAACATAAAGAATGATTGATGAAGATCCTGACTGACTCAAAGAATTTGGTCTTAAAGTGCCAATCGACAAATGCCAATTCTGTCAACCCTCTGTAAATACATTGGGCACATTGTTTAAGCAGAAGGAGTCCAAACTGATCTGGACAAGATCAGTGTCCTCACTGCTTGGCCTAGGCCCCATAATTTGAAGACTACAATCTTTTCTTGGATTCGTGGTTATTACTAGAGATTCATCCAGGAGTTCTTTGTGATCAGACCACTCGAATCTACTGCAAGGGTATCCCCACCAATTACAAGAAGCAGAAAGGGAACGAGCACCCAAAAGATGTACTACAAAGTAAATGAACCATTTGGAGACAGATAGAATCAAGACTGTGAAATGCATTCAGAGAAATAATTAAGAAACTTACTGAAGCTCCTGTGTTGGCCTTTACTGATCCCAAAAGCACTATTTTTACACATGGATGCCAGTATGGATGGGTTGGGAGTGGTACTGTATCAAGAGTACCCAGAAGGACTGAGATCCATTGCATTTGCAAGTAGGAGTCTGATACCTATCGAAAAGAACTAGACAGTACACAAGCTAGAGTTTTTAGCCTTAAAATGGGCCATTACAGATCAGTTTCTAGACTATATCTATGGAGCCAAGTTTCACAGTAGAGCTGACAACAATCCTCTTACCTATATTAATACCACTGCTAAGTTGGATGCATCAAGTCACCATTGGTTGTCTGCCCTTTCGACGTATGACTTCACATTAGATCATTGAAAGGGCTTGAACAATACAGATGCTGACACCCTGACTTGCAGTCTTCATCCTTCAGTTTAGAGCCAATGGACTCAAATGACTCCTGCAACAGTAAAAGCTTTATGTATGAAATTTGTGGATATAGATAGCGAGATGTCTGTCTGTCACCCCAGGGCTATTGATGCAATGGGAGCCCACCCTGATGCTATACCTGAAACCTATTGCAACCTTGAGAGTTTGGACATAAGCCATTTGCCCGGCTAAAGTGAAGAGAATAAAGATGTTCTAGCAGCAATATTGCAGACTAAAATGAGTAATTTCAGGTATGGAAAAAGGAGAGGCCCAGATAAAGTGCCAAATGACAATCCCGATGTTCCCATTTTGTTGCGAGAATAGAGTAAGTTGTCTTTGAAGGATGTACTTCTGTATCGGACTGTGCAAGACCCCACAACAATAGTCACCTGTAACCAGTTGGTACTGTAGTACTATAGAAATACTGCAAATTTGTCTTCAGAGCATTACGTGATGACATGGGACACCTCAGGTTCAAAGGTACTTGAACCTTGTGCAAAGCTGATTCTACTGGCCCAAATGGTATCTGACATGGAGAAGCACTGCAAGAATTGTGTCGGTGTGTTCAGCTAAAGACTTTGCCCAAGAAAGTGGCACCGCTTGTAAACATGAAAACCACTAATCCATTAGAACTGGTGCATCCTCACATCCAAGGCGAGATGTCTGTCTGTCACCCCAGGGCTATTGATGCAATGGGAGCCCACCCTGATGCTATACCTGAAACCTATTGCAACATGGTGACCATCCTCACATCCAAGGCCTTATCTCCTTGTCAAATGACCCTCACATACCACCACTATCCCTGTCTGCCACCCAGCTCACTCTTCTTCCCCTTTTTCTGTCCCTCTCACTCACTCTACTGCTCACCACTTTTCCTTCTTGTCTTGCCTCCTTGGATCCTAATGATCTCCTCTCCTGTAAGTTTCTTTATTTTCCAAATTGTCTACTCCCATGTAACTGTTAAAAGCATGTTTATTATGTAACTCTACAACTTTCTGCCTTAAACTGTAAATAGCAAACCTAGTATGTAACATTTACGTTTTGTATTACCTGTAATGTCTATTGTTATTGTTTGATGTTCTCTGTGACGTGGAACCTTTGTAAAAGAGCCCTGGCTCAAAGGTATTAATTCCTAGACCAATAAACTAAACTAAAACATATGTACTTTTGTCACTGGAACCAGACAGAATAAGTTATAGTCATATTTTAGTTATCACCAACCACTGTACAAGGTAAGAACAAGCCTACCCAGCTATAAATCAGTCAGCCAGGACTGTTGTACAGAAACTCAAAGAGTTTGTGATGTATTATGGCATACCCCAATGTATTCACTCCGATCAAGGACCCAACTTTCAGAGCCACCTAGTGAAAGAATTTCTTGCAGCCCATGACATTCAGCAGTCCAGCACCACACCCTGGCATCCACAAAGGGACCCATAACCTGAAAGATTTAATCATACCTTGTTAGACATGTTAGGTATGCTGGAGCCTGAACAGAAAAAATTTGAGCTGGCACATCCCCAAGTTGGTACAGGCCTATAATTGTACCCAAAACAGTGCTACAGATGCTTCCCCTTACCTGCTACTGTTTGGTCAAGAAGCCAGGTTGCCAGTTGACTTAGCTTTCAGATTGTCTGCTGATGGACCCTCAAAGGAATCCTACCATGAATACACAAAACACCTAAGAAAACAACTGTGAGACGCCTATAAATTGGCTGCAGAAGCCACCGGAAAGTCAGTGCTGCAAATTTATTCAAATATGACCAGAAAGTGCAGAACAAGTGTTATAGATTGCAGACAGAGTTCTCCCAAGAAATCTTGGACTATGAGGAAAGCACAAGATAGCTGACCATTGGTCTTCGGAACCGAATGTTGTCCTCAAAAGTTAACTGATGTACCTGTGTATCTTTTCCATCAAGAACATGGCAGGGGTGTTGTCACAACTGTTCACTGAAATCACCTTCTGCCTATTGGTCAGCTTGAGCCCATACCATAGGCTGTACCAGAGCCTGGGCTTAGACCTACCAGAACTAGAAACTGCACTCAAGCTAAAAATAAAAGATGACAGTGACCTTCCTGAACCCATAGTGGACAATGAACCATATATACAACCTGACTCAACAGACAGTGCAAGTAGTGAAGAGGAAGATGAAATGAATTAGTATCAATCTCCTACAGAAGTATTCAGAGAAATGGTGACTTCTGTGGACTGGCCCCAAGTAGATAGTGAGGAGACACATTTCTTGTTCAATGCAGACCTTAATGCTGAACCTTTAGTGACAAGTGACACCCCAGTTGGAGTTCACCTTTGCAAACATGGATGTAGAAGCCTTAGTGGAGGACTTGTCAACAAAGACAGCTAGGACCCTGTTATTACAGACCAGGCTCCTGTGCTGGACACAGTGCCAGAACATGGTAATATGCTCCCTACTCCTATAGTAGATGCAGTACTCCTCTAAGTGTAGTAGAGAGGTTAAGCCTGCTCTAAAATTAACTTATGACCACCCTGGTTCATCCATTGAAATCCCTATCTAAGTGATACTTAAGTACATGATGGCCATGGTTTATTCCCTGCTTATAGTTGACCGTCACCATACTGAATTTCATATGGGGTCTACTAAATGTGCTGACGAATGCATAATGATGTTAAAACTGATGCTGAATGTACTGATACTGTGCTTACCAGAGTACACACTGGTGCATAATGGATGGACAGGATGAAGGTGTCCAGTAAGAAAATGTATTGAAATGATCCTATGTTTAAAATGCATGAACAGTGAGTAACTGAAATGTCTAGTTAGCCGTGTTATTAAAGGAAAATATGTTCAGTTTTAATGGTTTATTGAAGACATCAAGGTTTTGGGGAGCATGTAAGCCCCCAACCCAGTGTTGGGATTACCTTGGGGCTGCTGCCCCATGGTGTTCGTCTCAGTGGCTCAGTGGCTCTGGAGGGGATTTGGGCTAGGCACCCATCGTAAATCCATGGCTACGACTGCCAAAATCTGGTATCTCAGCCCCATGTTAAGAAGGGGCCAAGCTCTGTTAAGTGTTTCCATGCCTCCTGGCACTTGGGGATCTTTAAGCCAGTCTGGTAGCTGCAGAAAAACTGACCGCAAAGGTAAACAAACAAGATGGCCACAATGTACTCCTGTGCATGTGCGGCTGATGAAGAGTGGAAATTAAAGGAGTTGTGATTCCATTGACCGGGGCACCAGAAATGGGTGTGAATGGGGGTGGTATTTGTCTTTGAGCCCTGATGAGCATAAGAGGGCTCACATTAAGTACATAGGTGTTTCCTGGCTCTGCAGCCTATTCAGAGTCAGGACATATCAGAGTCAGCCCCTGAAAGAGCTTCAAGTAAAAGTATTGGGGCTCTGTTTTGGGGAAAAGTAAACAGTAATGGTGGCCCCCATTGGACACCTGTAGCAGGGGCCACCGGAAAGGTGAGAGGGCATTTAGAAGAGCATGGAATCAGTCAGCCAATCAGCTGAAGCTAGGAGAAAGGGACAAAAGGACTGTTTGCCCACCAAATGAGAGATTTGCTTACGAGATTCCCAGGAAGTAGATCAGAGCGACTGCAGTGGGCTTCCTAGCCAAATGCTCAGTTAGTTTGCCCAAGGGCCTTGCTGGCCCTAGTCTTGAACAATCATCAGAGTGCCTAGGAAATCAAGTACTGACAAGGAAAGAATCTGAACTGTGAAAGTGTTTCCCGTGAGATTTGAACCTGCTGCTGCAAGTGGGAACTTTGTGGGTTGCAGCCTGGAAATAGAGGAGTTTCAGTCTGAAGCTAGAGACTGTCTCTATTCTGCCTGTTAAGAATTGCAGCCCAAGAAAAGAGAATTAGCCCACTGCATTTTCACTTGGAGGAGAGAGTTTTGAAGCTGTGTTGCACGTTTAGTCAGAAAAAGTGTGTGTGCTGGGGCCAGAGACTGAGCCTAAGCCCTACTCCTTTCTGCAGCAGAGAAAGGTGTGTGAAGCGATAAATCTGGGAACAACCAACCGATCATGTCCCCAAATCAAAGGAGAAGGGACCAGCGAGAAGACGTTGAAAGTCCTGCCTGGTCTGAACACTGCATACAAAGGCCTCAGAGGCAAAAATTTGAAAGGCCAGGCAGGTGAAGATCTGCATTTGTCAACCCTTCTACCAGCTGCTGTTCATCAGCAACCTGCTGCTGTGGTATACCATCAGCTACCTCCTGATACCAGCACAGAACCATTTAAGCAAGTTTCTGAAAAGCCCCATTGAATCTGCAAACTGAATGTACCGCTGGGCTGTGGCTCAGGGAGTTCTTATTTAGCTAACTGACTAATTAGTAAAGGGGTTAAGTCCTGGGCAGAATTGCATCAAGTTTAAAGCTATGCCCAGGCATAAAAGTTATATTTTGCATCTGTTTAAAATGTATTGTGCTCCAACGAGGTTTGCTCTCAGTGAAGGACTATTTAACTCCACCACATCCCAGCCTCTTGGAACCATCTCTCCAGTGTAGTTCCCACCCCTACGAACTAAACTGTATATTAAATGACCATGGAGGAAAGCTGGATGCATCTGCAGGTGAAAGTTGGGAGACAGTGTGACGATAGTTGTTGTTACCATCTATTATTGTTGCGCTGTTTTCTCCTCTGTTAACCCCCTTCCAATAATAAAATGAGAAGCTGGTTCATGTTACATTTTAGTGCTGCTGGTTATTGGAAAGTGTATGCATTTTCTATGTGAAGAAGGTACTGTGGGGCAGTTACTTTATTGTCCTGGGGGTGTTAACCTGGAATTTATCCACAGATATTGCTAAATCACTGCCCCAGGTGGAGGCACCTCATCATTTCTTCTTCTTTCAACAAGTAAATTCAGGCCTCCACCCTCCCACCCAAAGCTAGTTCAATTCTTGTGGGGGTAGGAAGAAATAGGCTGTTGGTTAAATAGGATCTGTGGCCTATCCTGTAGGTAGGGAAATGGGCAGACTAGGTGGGCCAAGTGGTCCTTATCTGCCGTCCAAAGTCTATGTTTCTATTTTTCTATGTTTCAGGCCAGCCTCCTCTGAGGTGTATACAAGTGAACCCCAAGGGCCCCAGAAAGAGCCAAATTCAGTCAAGGGCTGTTACACTGAGGTACACTCTTCTGCTTTTCAATTGAATCAGTCTAATCTGGAAAACTTGAACAAAAATTATTGCTTGTCTAAAATGTGTTTACATATAGAATAAAGTATAGGGTGGTGTGTTTAATGAAATTTTACACACCTGAGGTGTTGGATGCACTTAAACCCCAAAGCGAAGCTCCAGGGTTTATCTAGGCATCCAACACTCAGATGTGTGTAAAATTTGAGTTTTACACATTACCCCATATTTTATTTGATATAATTGCTGAGTTTCACTTTCTGGCCACAGCAATTATATAAAATAAAAGACATTGCTGTGCAGTGGCGGGTCAGCTTGGCTGTTAGCTCAGTCCGCAGTCCAGTCACTACTGACAGTTTTTCCTTCTTCTGGTTGGTTTGTGAAAGGGTAGTTATTTTAAAAGAAATAACTACCACCAGTCAGAGTGGCTGTGTAGTTTGAGAGAATGCAGGGCAGTGTGTAAGAAGATCATGTAAGAGCTGCACAGGAGCATGCGGACAGCAAGGAAATCTGGCTTCTGTTTGCCATTAAAAACACTCTTTTTAATGGAAAATTGTGCCATGGGTTTCCCTATAGTGAAAGTGAAACACAGTTATTATATATAGAATAATGGCTGGGTAGGTGGCTATAATGACAATTTTACACACCTGAGGTGTGGGATGCCATAAGCCCTGAGAGAGAAGCTTGAGGGGTTTGTAAAGGCATCCCACATTTCGAGGGTGTGTGTAAAATTTAAGTTTTACACACTACTCAGTTTTATTTTATAAATTGCTGAGGATCATTTTGTGCCACAGCAATTATATAAAATAAACAGACATCTCTATGGAGCCACAGACCAGTCAGGCTTCAGTGTGGTCTGTAGCAGCTCATAAAAGAAATGTTAGCTTTTTTTAAGGTTCCCAGGATGAAAATTAAGTTGTTTTCTTAGCCTTGTTAATATTATTTTTAAATGAACATTCCACCGACTCCTAGTGGTGGCGAACTATCCAGAGCTGAGGAGGGCCAGTGCCATGGAAGAGAAGACCGGCAGCTGCCACATGTGGAGGCAGGGAAACCTGGCTCATGTTTGCTGTTATAACCCACAGATTATAATGGGCAAATAATAACTAAGTTTCCCTATGGAGAAAATGCTCCCCTGTTATTATAAAGTGTCCAGTGCTATACAGAAATCACTCTGTTAAGACAATCTGAGCATGCTCAGAGTATGCCAGCAATCTCAAATCCCTGCTTGCCATCCTATGAGTGAGTAGACAGTATTTGAAGCTGCTTACATGCCACTGAGTGCAGAAGTTTTTCAAAGTGGTTGTATGAAGGTCAATGGAAATCTGGCTGCATAGGTTTCCATTTTTAATTTCTCAGAAACTTGAGTAGTATACCACTTGGTGTTGGTGAATGGTTGCTTCAGTTTGTCTTTGAAAACCTTGTTAATAACAATGTCTAAAGGCTTCAGCTGATCAGTCCATGATGCTGCTACAAATACAGGTACAATGCTGTGCTTCTCAAAGGTTGCTATGACATGTTCAGTTGTGTGGCCCCTGAATAAATTCAATATTAAAGAGTCTACTGAACACTTGGAAGCTTCAGTTTCTTTTACGGAATTGTGCTGGTGCCAGTCCTTTTCAACAGCTGCATTAGTGACATTGCAGAGCATCTGGAGAAAGGTGTGCCTCTTCGCAGATGACAACAAGATCTGCAACAGAGTTGACACACTGGAGGATGTAAAAATGAGAAAGGACCTAAGCCTATTAGAGGAGTGGTTGGGTGTCTGACAGTTGAGTTTCAATGTTAAGAAGTGCAAGATCATGCACTTGGGACACAGGAATCCAAGGAGGAGTACAGGATGGGTGGAAATTCTGGCCACCACAAGTCAGGAGAGGGACCTGAGGGTAATCATATCTGATGACGTGAAGGTGACCAAACAGTGTGAAAAGGAGGTGGGGAGAATGAACAGAATGTTGGAGTGCATAGGAAGGGCATAACAACCAGGATGAAAGAGGTGGTGATGCCACTGTACAGATCACTGGTGAGGCCTCAGCTGGAGTATTGTGTCCAGTTCTGGGGACCACATTTCCAGAAGGACATTGACAAAATAGAGGCAGTCGAGAGAAGGGCAACGAAGATGGTATATGGACTCGCCAGAAGCCCTACAAGAAAATACTTAAGGACCTTAATATCTATTCTGGAGAAGAGAAGGGAGGGGAGATATGACAGTGACTTTCAAGTACTTTAGGGAATAAACAGGGTACAAGTGGAAAGCATATTTCAGAGAAAACTCTGCACAAGAACAAGGGGCATAATATGAGGCTGAAGGTTGGAAGGCTCAGGGGTAATGTTAGGAAGTAGTTTTCACTGAAAGAGTGGTGGATCCATGGACCAGTCTGCCAGCAGAAGTGGTGGGGATGAAAACAATACGTGGGTTCAAGAGTGCATGGAATAGACATAAGGGTACCCTGGAGATGTGAGAGCAGGAGAGCCGCAGATCAAATAGGATCTGGGGCTGCAGCAGTGAGTAGGGAAATGAACAGACTAGGTGGGCTATGTGGTCCTTATCTACCAACAGATTCTATATTTCTATGATATAGTGGAATATGATCACCTCAATGTATTATACTATAGTGTCCGAGTTTGCCCAGTAATTTTTAATATGTGTCACATCCCAGTCTGGTGGAAATTTGTAAGCTGGGTGGCACTGATCAGTGTCACCTTGATAGATGATCTGTGGGGAAGGTAGTGGCCAAACAGTGTGCAGCACAACACTTCTGTAACTTAACAATTATCACCTAGCCCTGTAACCTCTAATTGTTTCTTGCCTACAGTGTCCATAGTCCACTCCAAACATGATATGAGGTTTACTCCAGTCTCATCTAAGTTCAGTACTAGCTTGGTGCTATGAACTCCTGACTTGCGCTGTGGCAGTTCTCTCCAAAAACCTGATTTCAGTATGTCAAAATCCTCAGGCATTTACCTTGCAGCTTTTGTGCCTTCCCAATTCTCTACAAGCATTTCAGGATGTGAGGGCCGCTTTTGCAATCCTAGTGGCTATGGCAATAGTAACCTGGCCATTGAATACAGCACCCTCTTATCGTAATGATTTGACAATGGTTTTCAGTTCATTCTCTATGTTATTTAACATTCAGAGGGGTATCCTCTGGCTTTAATAGGAAGCTCCTTAGTCAGGTTGACAGGGTCAGGAGTTTGTTTAAGTTTATTAAGGTAATCGTGCTTGAAGGTGCACACAGTGCTGTCGTAAATTTTTTGTACTTGCCCTCAACATATCTGATGGCATTCATGATATCTTTTGACATGCATACTGCCCAATTTTAGAGTGCACATTTGGGAAAAATGGAATAGTGACAGCACTTTTTTGGTAAGAGAGGCTACAGAGAGTTCCTGGGAGACTGATTCGCAATTAAGCCAGAAGTGCCAGCTGTAATGCTCAAAATATTTAGAACCAAGAAACTCAGGCACTCACCACCACATATTAATACTGACACCATTTGTTTAAAAATTATGAAATTTTATTTACATCTTAAAATGAAAAAATGCCTTCCTGATGCGTTTCCAGTTCCTCCTGGACCCGTTCTCAAAGGCTAGGGAAATCAATTCATGTTGCAACATATAGGTATAGAACAAGGTGTATTCTAATAACACCATCATGACATCATCAAATCAAATACAATTCAAACAGTTAAAGAAACAGGTTCATCCTGAGCCAACATTCAAAGACAACAATCCATATCAGCATGTAATATAATAGAACTTCACCAATAAATAAATAAACAAACACAAGTCCTTACAAAGGCATAAAGAATTGTTTCAAGAGTACAAAATATCCTGCTTCACAAACTACTATTAAAATCACCAAATTTGGCAGGTACAGAGAAACATGAAATGTAGGGAGGTCAAAAGGTTACAGTCGGGGGGTTACAAAAATAAATATGTACTACAATAATTCCCACTTAGTGATGCAGTGAATTTAATTTCGCCGGTGAAGTGGAGCACTTCATGAAATTTCCCAAGAGGCAGAGTTTCACCTAGGCGAAATTTCGCCTTCTGGGCAAGGGAATTAACTCCTGGTGGCTACCTAGAGATACCAGGTGTGATAAGATGGTTTTAAAAATCAGTGTACATTATGTAAATTTATTAGAGCACATTAAATACAGTGAGTGCTTGTTGTACCTGTTGTTTAACACCAGTTATGAGCCCTTTATTTATTAGTTTTATTATCTTACCAGAGCAGGTCATGGGGACAGCATGAAAAATAAGAAACAGTCCAAGCACCGAGAGTAAATCATTTGGACATTGAGGTAAAAATATCTTAAACAGGACTCTAAGTTATTCCAGCATTGGTAATGGGCGTGTAGTAAAGAGAGCACATACTTTTAATATATTTATAATTGTTATACAACATTGCTCATAAGTTTTCAATATTTGACACAATAGCAAAACAAGCAACAAGCCATTTAATACTGCTGCAGCTGTAAGTAATATGCATTGTATGTAAAAGCACAAAATGAATTTGGGCAGTTGCTTATTAAATTTTGTACGTTCATTAATAGGCTAAAGGGCAATTCCTCCTGAAGAAGCCTGTTATGGATATGACTAGGCAAAACATTGAGGAACTATGCCTATAATAAAAATTTTAAATAAAAAAGTATTGAAACAAGCAACTACTGGAAGTTGCAACTGCTTCTTTACTATATGCGCCTTCTCTTGGTTCTGAATTGTTCACTAGCATCGGGGCAGTAAGAATTTAAAGGAATCATTTCCCATGGATTTCCTGGGACAGCACAGGGCCTTTATTTTAGTGCTCTCTATTTCATCAGCCTCTGATGTAGAGGTGGGATGTGAACCCTGCTTCTGTCGCATTGAGCTGGTGCTCCTGGCGGATTGGCGGTTCTACTAAATAATCCATTAGTTGTGAGGCGTCCATAGTTAAAGCAGCGATTAGGCTTCAATGCAGGATGAGAAGGATGTCAGCTAACACTGGGTGTACTAGAAAATAAACAAGGTTAGGTAGATTTGCCAGTTGTGCCATGTTTTAAAGCCAAAGGTGGCAGAGTTGTGAGAGAAGGGTTGTTCATGTCGAGGGCATCTGACGTGATTCTCCTTTGAGGAGGAAGAGTTGGCATAGTGAGAAAAACTTGAAAGGCTGTGTACATACAACAGTACTGTAATAGCCATTCTGGTAATCTGGAGGTAAAGAGAAAGTTGTCCTGTCCCGTCTAGGTCTTACTCTTGTCTGTCAGTTGCCTATTGTAAACCCTCATTTACCATGAATCTGGGTCACATCTGTTCAGATTGCTGGTTGGAGAGAGTTCACTGACATGTGTTTGACACAGCTTGGGAGGTTACAGCTCTCAGGTTACTCAGAGATGATTAATATGCCTTAATTTACCAGAGGCAATATTTTCAAAAGGTCATTTTGGCTGCATCAGCTACAGGTATGTGTTCTGCAAAACCTCTCTTTAAACCTTTCCCTAGGATGACAGGCTTTTTCTCAAAGTTTTCATGCTTACTTCCAACTTCATTTGATACTTAAAATTGGCTCTTTGGGATGTTATTAACAGTGTTCAAGTTCAAGTTTATTGCAGGAAAACTCCATTGAGCAAGCTCATTCACAAGGAGGTCCTGTGGCATAAACACTTAAAGTACAAACATAGATAGGTAATAACAGTATATACATGAAATGCACGTTACATGATACAGGCTGGATATACATAAAAGGGTACCACATAGGGTGACCGCAGGTGGTAAACATTAATATGAGACAGGGAAGTGACTTACAGGTTGCATACTGATAAATGAAACATGATGACTGGTGTGTGCAATACATATATTTTGGCAGCTAGAACAAACAACAGACTACAACTGATATGGGGAGGAGTGATTTGATAGAGTAGCAGTGGAGCGTAAGCAAAGATAAAGCCAGGAGTAGAAGGAGAAGGGAAAGCAGTTCATATGACAAATCAATTATACCTTACCAGTGGATAAATATGGCACACATGGGGAAGGAAGAGACTTAATGACAGTTACAGGTGTCTTTTATTTTGGCTGAACTTAGCGATTTGTAGAAGTTTATTGAAACTGTGCTAGTTAGTTTCAGTACGGTTTGTAATTAGTTCCAAATGGAGGAAGGGCATATGCAATAGCACGTTTACCAAAGGAAGTCCTGCCTTGGTATGTCAAGCATAATAAAGTTAGATTTTTCTTAACCAGTATGCACTATATGAGATACTAATAAGGGAAGAGAGATAGCTTGGCAATTTCTGCAGGAGCAGTTTAAGAGTCCATAGCCCAGCATGGAGCAGGCATCTAGTAGTAAGGGATGTCCAACCAACAGCTGCATATAAGTCACAGTGGTGCGAATGGTAAGGAGTTGGTAATGAACGTAACGCACGGTGATAAAGGATGTCGAGTTTACTTAGATTTGCAAGAGTGGTGGAGGAATAGATTACATCGCCATAGTCCAGTAGGGGGAGAAAAGTGGCCTGTACAAGCTTGTTTCGAGGTTTCAAGGGTAAAGGGCCTATTTCTGTAGAAGAAACCTAACCTTGCTTTTAATGTTCTAGGACATCTTCGATGTGGTCATTGAAAGATAATTTATTGTCGATCCAGATACCCAGATATTTAAATTTGGTTACAACTTCCAGAGGCTCGCTTAGCGTGGTGACAATGAAGTCTTGGGCAAGGGTATGGGGGTCTGTGACAGCACTGCTGGAGAATATCATCGCTTTAGTCTTCTTAGCATTGAGCAGAAGCTTTGCCTTTATTAGATTATGCTCAAGTTGTGCAAAGTCTGCTTGAAGCACTCCTTGACTTCAGATAACGATGAGCCAGAAGTATAACACAGTATCATCTGCAAAAAGTGCAGATTGGACGAGATATGTTAGCATCTAAGTCATTAATGTACAAAGAAACAAGATAGGGCCTAAGATGGATCCTTGGGGACTCCTCTTGCAACTGGCAAGGCAGCAGAAAAAAGCCTTCCGTCTTTACTTTTTGGAATCTTCCAGTTAGGTAGCTAGAGAACCACTGGGTGGTATGGTATGTGGCACCCAACTTTGCAAGGCAATTGACTAATAGTTTGTGATCAACAGTATCAAAAGCTTTGCTGAGGTCCAAAATGACTGTGCAGTTACCTTCTTAGCATCTATAGCAGAGATTCAATCATTGGTTACTTTTGCTAGTGCAGTGATTGTGCTATGATTAGCTCAGAAGCCGGATTGAGCTGGGTTAATAGAGAGAAGGTTTCCAAGTGAGATTTTAACTGAATATGGATCAGTTTTTCGAGAACTTTAGAAAGGATAGGCAATATGGAGATAGGCCTATAGTTGTTTACATCGCATGGGTCACCAGATTTAAATAGAGGGAGTATATGTGCTGATTTCCAGCAGGACGGCACAACGTAGATGTAATGGAAGATTGAAGATGTGGAGAATTGGGGCAGTGAGATGGGCGTAGCCTGACCTTAGGAAAAGGGTTCCAAGCCATCGCCCCTGCACTTTTTGGGTGTCTAAGTTAAGAAGAATCTTCTACTTCTTTATAAGTTATCTCGCGCAGTTGGAAGGGGCTGGGTGCAGGACTAGATGTGGGGGAGGGTATGCTGCCTCACCGCAGCACCAGCATAAGGTGACGAGTCAAAGCTAAATCCAGCTGTGGCAAAGTGGAGTTAAGTTCCTCCAGGATTAGGGACTTGTTTTCCACAATCTTGCCACTTGCAACTATCTTTGTTGGGACAGAGGGGCCATGGGCAGTCCTTCTATAGCTTTGATAGTCTTCCATATTTTATGAGGGTTACCTTTAGCTTGTTTGAGAGTAGAAATATAATAGTTAGCTTTAGCAGAGCAAAGTTTTTCACACAGTTATTCCTGGCTGTTCTAAAGGCCTGCCAATCCAAAGATTCTTTGGAATGTCTAGCTTTAGCCAGAGTTTATCTCGAGCTATAAGGGCTGCCTTGAGATCCAAGGTGAACCAGGGGTTGGAATTGTTCCGTGCCCTTACTTTGATGAAAGGGCATGCTTATTTATTATTGTAGTGAGTTTGTCATTAAGGATGTAAGCTGCCTTGTTGACATCTTTGGCTAGGTAGAGATCTTGCCATCTGATCATGCTCAGGTCAGATAGGAAGTTTACTGCACTGAATTTGCGAAAGGATCTTTTTGTTATAAAGATGGGTTGTGGCAGACCTTAATTTGAGATCTTATGCAAGCAACAATTCCATGATCCTCATGTCGTTGTGAGACACTGCCGAATGAGATATTTTGTGTGGATGGGTGGTTAGTACCACATCTAGAATGGAACTGTTGGCAGTATTTAGAGTGTTGTTCCTAGTGGGTTCACTGACTAATTGCCCAAGACCTAGCTCGTCACAAAGGGATTTGAGGCCGTGTGATTTAGGTGATAGCCAGTCCATATTTAGATCTCCTAGAAATATTGTTTCAGTTTTTGCATCTACTGAACATGGATTTCAAAAGATTAAGGACTTCATCACCACCAGATGGGGATCTATAGCCACCTAGGATAGTGATACATTCCGAGGAGGAAGATGAAGGCTCAGCAAAACTAACTCAAATTCCTTGGCTAGAGATTTGCAACTAATATTGGTGACCAAGTACTTAGATTTGGCGTAGATAACCACACCCCGCCTCTAGACTCTCTATCTGCTCTAAATAAATTGTAGCCCTGCAGTGATATTTGTTGATCAGTGTTAGTCTTTTTAACCACGACTCAGTAATTATGATAAGGTCAGGGTTAACGTGTGCAGCCCAGGCTTGCAGCTGTACAAGTTTTTTAGGCAGGCTTAAAATGTTGACCATCATCATTTTGAGACCTGTGGCCTCAACAAAATCGAAAGGCGAGGTAAGTTGTGGGGGGCAGGGTTGAGCTCCACATTTCCTGAGCAGGGAAGAAGTAGAAGTATAACTTTCTTTAAGGAGCTTATAAGAATGGAGACTGCTTTTTATTTCTTCACGGCAACCCATATCATGCTGTGCAAGAGGCGGCGCCACTGTAATGACAGTTGATCGTGATCAATGTAAGTGCTTGAATAGACATAGGTGAGGACAGTAGCAAGGGGTGTAGGCTAACCAGGGAATAGGCTAAAGGGAGAGGAGAATGACATAGTGTCTGCACGGTAGACCGTTATAACATTAGGTATTGATAAGGTACCTTGAGAACTGAATTGCATTGAGGTACTTCAATTGCACTGTATTGCTGAGAACTCTGCACCTTAGGAGCAATAAAAACAATAAGGAGAGCCCTAGTCCCAGATTGAGTGGTCTCGTGATTTGTATTAGTGCAATATTTTCTAGGCAAGTAATTTTCCCACCTAGGTACTCACTTAAAACCTAGATGAGAAAATACAGCAGAAAGGGGAACAAGGAGAGCAGGAGCAGCTTAGTTAGTGGCGGGGCTCAAGAGATATTCACACAGGGCAGTCTTATTGGCCACACTCAGATACCAATCATAGGTTGGCATCAGTCGAAACTAGGCCAATGAAGCAGTAATATGATATAGGAGGCGGATCATGAGTATATTTAAAGGAGGCCTGGGAGAGGAGGGTGGTGGGGGTGGGAGAAAATTTCAGGTCAGAGCGAGAGCTGAGAAGTCAGACTTAAGAAGGAACACTGTAACAGGCTATAGAGAAGGTGCCCCAATCAGAGCAAAGCAGGCAAGCGGGAGTACCAATCACAATCCCCCTATGGCAGTGCCGCGGCAATCAAGGGTGCCCAGGCGTGCTGGCTCTCTGCAGAGGATTCTATCGGTATCTATCGGTATGACAGTGCAGCGTGAGGTAATAATAGGGTGCTCACTGTCTATCTGACTTGAGTCTGAAGGGTGGATGGCAGACACTGAGGGCTTCCTGTTTTCAGCTGCAGAGCTGTCGCATGAGCAGTTTAAGGAAGTTGTCAGCCTGTTGAGTGAAGCTTAGGGGAACCTCAACTACAACCACCCCTTGTAGCAGCACTGGGAAAGAAGTAGAATGATAATGCAGGCCATATTGCCCACTAATGAGTACAGTGATTTATGTAGAAGACCAAGAATCCTCTAGTGGCAGGTCTGTATAACCTGCTAATGGAAAACTAGCCAAAAAAAAAAAAGTTAGACTTATCGGTGCCAATGCAGAGTGCTTGGATGGAGGCGGGCACTGCAGGAAGAGCAGTCAGACAGAAGAGGTGTAAGCACTTTAAAACAGTAGTAGAAATTACAATCCAGCTAATATCAGTTGAAAAACTTCTAATTACACAGTTGAAATGTGCTTAGTTCTATCGAAAATCTAACAAAGTGCCAGGTGTCTATAGCAGGGGAAAAGTCCTGGCCAATCAGAGTGGGTTTGCTGGAAGCACCCTGATGTTCCTATTGGCTGCGCCTGTCCGTACCTTCCAAGGAGCTGCAGGCGGTGTCCTGGTCTTGGTCGGTGACTGGCTGGGTGCCGCCACCATGGGAACAACACAGCCCTGTTCAGGCGCAGGCAGTCTACCATTATCCAGCATGCTCTATTTCCTGAATGGCCGTGTCTGGATTGGATGATACATGCACATTGATTGTCTCCCAATATAAAGGATGACTTCAAAATGCATTGTATTCTAAAATATGTGTCTTTTAAGATGTGCAGATTTAAACCTAATTTGGATTCACTGAGTCTATTGAATTATTATTCTTGAATGTGTATGCCCTTGAGGAAAGATTTAGAAGTGGGTAGCCATCGGGGAACAAGTGACCACAAAACAGTGTGGTTCACAGAAACACAACCATAGAGTCTAGCCATACAAAAGTGAGGGTACTGGATATTAGGAGGGCTGAATTTGGCAAAATGGGAGAGTGCCTCAGAAAACACTAGCAAACAGGCATGAAGGAAGGGTGCAGAAACAATAGATAAACATAAAACTGCCATACAGAGGTAACAAGCCTTTGTGTGAAGCAAATAAACAAATCAAAATGAAGGAAAAAACACTATGGTTCTCAAAAGAGGTGACGGGGAAGGTTAGGAGAAAAGATAGCATTCAGGAAGTATAAGGAAACACAGAAGGAGCAGGACAGAGAACTGTACCAGTTAAAGCAGAAGGAAGCGGTAAGGCATTCAGAATAGCAAAGGCCCAAACTGAGGAAAAGATAGCCAACTCAATTAAGAAGGGGATAAAACCTTTTATAGGTCTATTAGGGAGCAAAAAAAGACCAAGGGAGGAATAGTGAGGATTAATAAAAGGAAGGCTGGGTGGGCAGAGGGTGACAGTGAAAAGCAGGGACACTGAACGAATACTTCTGCTCAGTATTCACAAAAGAAGAGGAGAGGGAGGTACATAATCCAATCAAGAGAAGCACTCTGGATAGGGATCAACACCAGTCCATTCACAGAAGAAAGGGTTCTGAAAGAACTCCTAAAACTGAAGGTGGACAAAGCAATGGAACCTGATGGGATTCACCACAGAATTCTAAAAGAACTAAGGGGAGAACTAGTGATCCCACTGACTACACTTTTAACAAATCATGGATGATGGTCTGTTACCTAAGGCCTGGAGGATGGTGGATGTGATTTCCTTCACAAAAGTGGGAGCAAAGCAGAGGCAGAAACTACAGACCTGTTAGTTTGACCTCAGTGGTAGGGAAAATGATGGAATCGCTTCTGAAAGAAAGAATTGTTGAGTACATAGAGGCCAGAGGGCACATGACTCAAGGCAGCATGGATTCACAGCTGGAAGGTCATGTCAGACAAACCTAATAGATTTCTTTGACTGGGTGACAAAAGTAGTAGACCATGGAGGGCTATGGACATGGCCTACCTAGACTTTAGCAAGGCATTTGACAAAGTCCCACTCAAAGATTAATAAACAAGTTAGCCAGCCTTGGAGTGGGTCCCAGGGTGTTAGCCTGGTAAAAATTGGCTGGACAGCAGGACACAGAGGGTAATAGTAAACGGAGTCCACTCCAAAGAAAGAGGGGTAACTGAGCGGGTACCACAGTGTTCACCACTGGGACTGGTCCTTTTAATGTCTTTATAAGTGACATTGCAGAGGGACTGAAAGGAAAAGTATGCCTGTTTGCAGACGACACAAAGATTGGTTGATACACAAGGGGGATGGAAAGGATATGAAGGGACTTGGCAAGGTTGGAGGAATGGTTAAAATGATGGCAGTTTAGATTCAATGCAAAGAAGTGCAAAGTAATGCACATGGAAAACAAAACCCAGGAGAAGAGTACACAATGGGAGGGAGGAACTAACAACAACAAATATGGAAAGGGACCTAGGGGTAGTCATATCCGCAAAGCAATATGAGAAGGCAGTAAGGAGTGCTGGGGGGATACTGAGATGTATAGGGAGAGGCATTACCAGTTGGAAACAGGAAGTTATTATCCTCTGTACAGACAGTTGGTGAGACCACATCTGGAGTACTTCAAGCAGTTCTGGAGACCCCATCTCTGCAAGGACATAGACAGGATGGAGGCAGTCAGAGGAGGGCAACTAAAATGGTGTAGGGTCTGCACCAGCAGCCATGCAAGAGAGATTAAAGGAGCTCAATATGTATACCCTCCGAGGAAAGGAGGGAGAGGGGGACATGATAGAAACTTTCAAGTACCTCACAGGACTCAACAAAGTCTAAGAGGTAGCATCTTTCAGAAAAAGAGATGGCAAGAACAAGGGGCACTATCTGAAGATAGAGGGGAGGATTGCTCAGGGGCAACGTGAGAAGTATTTTTCTGAGAGAGAGGGTCGTGGATGCATGGAACAGCCTTCCTGAGGAGGCTGTGTGGTCAGAAACAGTGGGGAATTCAAGAATGCATGGGACAGATATAGCAATTCTGGTGGGGTTAGGAAGAAGTAGCCTGTTGGTTAATTAGGATCTGCAGGTTATCCAATAGATAGGAAATGGGCAGACTGGGTGGGCCAGCGGTCCTTATCTGCCATCAAAGTCTGTTTCTATGTAATTGGATCAGTGAAAAATAAAGTATAATTCTCATATTTTGATGAACGAATCTGACTAGTCATTATCTGCAACTACTGTACTTGTAATTTATATTAGTTTGTACAATTCCATTTTATTTTGTCTGTTTTCTTTCCTTTTGAAATGATTTTAATTTTGGAGACATTGTTATCACATTCACATCATTGTTTTTATATTGCACATTACTGCACCATTGTATAACACCTTTTCTCAATGGTACTGTTTTGACTGCATCTGTAGCATTAGCATGGGATCTTTTTCTACTATGTAAAGCATTTTTTGCAGACCTCCACTGCCCCTGTAGAAACCATAGTCTAGAGACAAAATGTTGGGGTGTGTGGTCTGGCTGTTAGTCAGCTCTCCTATGCTGCATTGTCAATTGTGAGTCCATTTTTTTTACTGATATGCTTTTACTGTGATGTGTTGCTGCTATTAAATAAATGACATTTTAGCACTTCATTTTGTAGACTATTGTGCCTTGTGTGTCATATATTTTGTTTAATTCTCGCCAGATAAGCAAGATGGAATGTGTCTTTTCCCATTTGACTGTGAGCACCTATTTTCTTCAATGCACTTAATTCCAGCTGGCTCTGGTGTAGGTTTCTGGGGATCACACATGAAATTTTCTCCCAAGAGGCAGTACAATGCCCTTCTGTCACACACTAGAACAATACAATAACATGTGCAGCTTTAGAGGTCTTTTGAGTTCTAATTAAAATGTATTAGGAATAGCAATTTCTTAGCTGAAAAAATAATGGTAGATAAATTTAAAGGCAGAGGGCAACAAGAACTTAATGTACTATATAGTGGTCAGGAGTGTTTTTACCACCTGCAGAACATCACTGGGTTGTGCCTTACTGAGATGCAGACCCCTCAAACTCACCACTGCTCCTCTACTACTCCCTATCCATTAGTAGTGGACAACATTAGAAAATTCCAAATTTGGGGAATTTTCATGAAATTCCAGGAATTTTGCAAAATTTCATGATACTTTTCAGAATTATCCGAAATTATTTAATTGGTCAAAACTAGGTCCATGTCTTAGCCAGACATCGGAATTTGGCATGCTTATTGTCTGGGAGAGGCTCTAAGTGACATTTGGATGAAGAGCGGGGAAGTTATAGGGCTCAAAGTCTAGCAATGTAATAGTCATGTGAAAATTTCTGAAAATATTTCTGTGCTTAGAACTTAGCCACCTTTGGAGCTAGATAATTGAAAACTTAGATGCATACTTTCTTGGAAGAATCAAAGAAACTGCAAACTAGAGATTGTAAGGTTTAGCTGTGGCCTGCCTCGCAACACAACTTCCAAGGGCTCGCTTCTGAATCTGGGTCATCAGCATGTCAGCATGACGCTCTGATGCTGGACAATGGTGGTTACCTAAAGCCTAATATTTAAGGACAATGAACTTAGCAACATTGGTGATATTCTGTCCTCTAACTTTAAACTTCCAGTGGCTTAAAATTCAACAGTTTATGTACAGTAATTATGAAATGTAATTTTAAAATTTCTGAACATTTGAGACTTATACCTCAGTCACCTTTAAATCTAGAGATCTGAAACTTGACACACATACAGTATGTATGGGCAAGGGTAATGTCACCATACCAAATCTGGTGCAATTTGCACAAATGCTGTTAGTTATGTTGTTGTTAACATTAATTTTAAATTTTCAGAAGGTTTGGAGGCATATAACTCAATCATTTTGAAGGATAGAGACTTAAAACATTGCACACTTATGTATGGTCACTGAGACAGTCAATGTTCCAAATCTGGTGCAATTTAGGCAAATAGTTTTTAAATTAGATGGAAATAACCAAACTCACAATTTTGGCAAAATTTCATGAACATTTTTTTTATTTAACTGTTTGGTTCCCATCGCCTCCTCCTGCCAACTTGGCAGCTGGGACACATGGGTATTTTCAGGTTTTCTACCCTTGCCCTTCCCCAAGGCCCTGGCACACAGCTGTGCAAGTGCATAAAGCATGCACACACCCTGTGGTGCCAGCTCAGCCTCTTCCACCTCCCGTTATCTTTTGCCGCCCCCTCTCCACCTATGCTACCCACTGGACCTACACCTGGTGGAAGTGGAACTACAGGGACACCAACCCACCCTAACCACCCTTGGGAGAGGAGAGGAGAGCTGCCCATCAGCATGTTCAATTCTGCTCCCCCACACCGGCACCTCGACGACCTGAGGTCGTTCCGAACCTGGGTTGCGGGCATGGCTCAGGTGTGGCATCCAGTGCCTCAACCCTTTGTGCCAACAGACCGCAATTTCATGAACTTTTGAGGAAATTCCACAAAATTAAATGGAAGCTAAATCAGCATTTCACCAGAATTCTGCTGGCAGAAGAAAAGTTCACCCATTTCTACTATCCATCCTCCCTTTACTCTCATGTCACCAGTCCCTACGCCTCCTTCATTTCCAAATACTGTTTTGGGTCTCTTCCTCCTACATTTCTCACTCCTCCCTCCTCCCATCCCCCTGCCTCATGCTTCCTCCACTCAAGGATCATTTCACCTTCTGCATTCCACATGCCTACTCTGTGCTGGGCAATCATCCTTCTTTTTTCAATTCAAAGTTTATTGCATAAAAATAGATCCATGCAATACCAGACAGTTATCAACAAAGATTTTCAATTTTCTAGCCAAGAAATGGCTTATAGAAATATATCCTAAGATTAGGTCACCAGGATACAGATAACCTGAAAACACAAAATAGAGTCAGATAAAAACAAATGTGTGAGAAACTGTATAACCATAGTATAGTAATCGGTTCTAACCAAACTTCAGTGAAAGAGCTATAGGGAACTCTGCAGCCCATGTATAGATTCAATGGGTCTAACAGTGTTACCTGAGAATAACTCATTTCTATTGTGTAACAGATGCAGAGCTTAGGTTGCTAGGCCAATCAGCCTACCCATGCATGAGTAGAGGGAAGAGAGAGACCATATAGAGAGGAGATATGAAGGTCAGCCCCAGCTCTTGTGTGTCAGCCATGCATGGAGGTAAATAGAGCCTCTTCAGGATCTTGCAGAACTCAGAGAGGAGGTATGGTCCTCACATTTGCGCAAATGTCTCCAGTTTATTGCCCATTGAGTAGTGTACTCTCTCATAGCTAGTCACTTTCCTAAATCAAGTAGCCATTCTGAGATGCAGCAGCCTGGGGACCCCTCTAGTGATACAGTATGATATGCTTGGATGCAATTAGAGCACCCAGGAGCCAGAACTGCCTCAGTGCTGGGATCTTTGCCCTAGACACCTGTACCCTGCAAGACCCAGCATCACCAATGCAGGGCTCAATGTGATGGTACCATGTAGGAGGGTTGTGCAAATCACTGAACCTCCTCCCAGTAGGGTTCCTGAATGGGGAACTCCCAGAGAATGTGTAATATTGCCAGTGGCTTGCATGTATCTTCAGCACTGTCATTGTCAATACACCCCAATTTGTGAAGTTGCTGTGGTGTCCTATGCCATCTGTGCAGGATTTTAAGCTCAGTGAACATGTTTCTGGTGTCCCTGTCTGCCTGTCTCAGGCCTAGCCAGCAGCTACTCCAAGCTTCAATGGAGAGGGTATACCAAGTTTGTCAGACCATTTCATCCTGAGAGCTTCCATAGGGTCAGTTTGACATTCCTTGAGGCCTTCATAGATTGCAACAGACATCGTGGGTTCCCACTGGCACTGCTCAGCAGCATATTGAGTGTGTTGAGGCCTGCAATCTTGCAATGAGGTCCCAGGAACCATCCCAGTGAATGTCAAAGCTGCAAGTATTGCCAATGTTGGGTTTGTCCAGTCCAAGCTCTGCTTGGAGCTGGTCATAGGTTTTAAGATCCTGGTCATGTCATCTGTATTTTGTCCCAGTTGCCACATGCCTTTGTTCTACCACCTATTTCAGACAGTGGGCACCTTTTATCTTGAGGACTTGGTTCTTCCAGAAAGGAACTCCAGAGAAGAGAGAGTGATCAGTGAGTCAGCTTGGTGCAGCATTTCCACATAGGCCAAAGGCCCTAGTGATGCAGATCCTGGGATAGCTTGCTAAACATAATCAGTTTCTACAGGTGTTTCAAGAGAGACCACTTAGACATTATTCTTTTGGGCTGGTGGTCTTGAGGCATAGTGATGGAAGCTGTGACAGGATGTGGCCATATGCTTTAGAGAAAAATCTGGCACATTCAGGTCTCCATGGTCAAGGTGTGGGGTAAGCTTCTGGAAGCTGATTCACTTGAGTCATGACCCCATAAAATGTATAGCATGCTCTTCTGTATGGAGCTGAAAATGTCTGGCTTGACCCTAATGGGCAGGTTATCTAGGTCATACTGGAGGAGAGAGGTTGCAATCATCTTGAATGCATGTGCTGTGCCCCAGTGAGGTATGTGCAAGTTCCGTCATTTGCCAGGTCTTTATATCTGCCAAGAAGGGGATATTGAGTTTAGTGATACTTGTTGGATCCCAGGAGAAATATATCCTGAGGTATCTGAGGCTGCCCACAGCTGGGTGCAGACCCATGGAAAGTTTGGCAGAGAGTTCAGGAATAGGCCAGAAGGAAGTATCAGGGACTTCAGCACATTTGCCTTGTACCCCAATAGCTTACCCTAACTGTCCAGTAGCTCCAGCACTATGTGAACTGACATCTCAGGGATGGTAAGTGTTAGCATGATGTCATCCACATATGCCAGGGTCTTGCATTCTCCACCCATCTGTACCCCATGTATTTATCTCTGGAAATGCATGGTCTGCAGAGATGGCTCCAAGGCCAAGATAAACAAGACAGAGGAAATGGGCACACTCGTTGAGTCCCTCCACAGAGAGGGAAGGGTCTGATGCTTGCATATTAGTGAAAACAGGCTGAGGCTCCTTAGTAAAGGTGCAGACAAAATCAACAAACCCTTTCTTAAAACAAGACATCTAGCATGTGGAACAAGTTTAGGTACAGCACCCTGTCGAAGGCTTTTCTGTGTCAAGGGATATGAGCATTGCAGGGAGGTGAGGTTGCTTGTCTTGCAAGTAAGGTTTAGTAGTTTTCTGGTGTTGTCTGTGCCTTTGAGTTGGGGAATAAAGCCCACTTGGTCTTTGTCTATGAGAATGGAGATGACCTCTTTAAGCCTGTATGTCAGCACCTTGACATATACCTTGCAATCTGCTGTGATTAGAGATTGGGCAGTCGCTCCCACAAAGGAGAGGGTCCTTGCCAAGTCTGGGGATAATGGAGAACCCTACCATTCTCATGGAGGGTGGGAGCTCCTCCGTCTTACATGCTTCAGTGAGTGCATCATGGAGGAGCTAGGAGGACTGAGTGGAAGAAGTAAAGAAAGTCCACAGGAGACCATCTCCCAAGGGTCTTACCTGCCAGCATTGCATGGAGAGCCTGTTACAATTCCTAGATATCAACGGAGTGTTCAGACCCTCAGAGAGAGCAAGAATTAGGTACAACAGTTGCAGGGGGCTATGAAGAAGTTAAGATCTTTCTCTGTTGGTTGAACCGCCTGCTAGTACAAAGTCTGGTAGGAATCCCTAAAGAGCAACATTAATATTTCTTGGATCTCTGAGGATGCCACTTCCTTGTGCCTGTATGCCTACAATCCCTGACTTCTTCTGGTGTTTCTTTAGCTTGTAGATCAGGAGATGCTCTGGCCTTTCCCCTGCTTCCAGAATGTCTGTCTCAGGCAGAATAAAATATTTTCTGCCTTCTGATGAAGGTGCAGGTTAACCTTATACTGATCTCCAGTGATGCGGGCCACCAGTGAGACAGGTTGGATCAGGTCAGCCCTTTACTTGTCTTTCAAAGCTTTGAGTTTGAGGAGCTTCTCTCAAAATCTTTAATTATGACTTTTGGAAGTTAGAGGCAAATCTAATGCACAATCCCATAATGAATGCCTTGCATGCATCGCAATGTACTGCTGCAGATGTGTTGTCCAGGTGATTCACTTCCAAGAATACTTTTGTGTCAGTCTCAAGGGAGTTATAGAAGATAGGGTCTAAGGAAGGAAGTATTTAAGTGTCACCTGTGTCAGGATAGGGTCGTCGCTCCTGGGGCATCCATGTGAAAGAGACGGGTGCTTAGTCTGATGTACTCACTGTCTCCACTGTTGCAC
The DNA here is from genome assembly GCA_016271365.2 of Neoceratodus forsteri. NCBI lineage: Eukaryota > Metazoa > Chordata > Ceratodontiformes > Ceratodontidae > Neoceratodus > Neoceratodus forsteri. The sequence continues at coordinate 286,077,374 of CM028135.1, read as the reverse complement.
ATGCAATGCTGGAGGCCCAGGCTTGGAGAACCAACCACATCTCTATTCCAGAGTAGGTGTGGTGCACTGCAGAATATAAGTAGTCATGTTCATTGATGTGGATCAGTCTCCAGATGTTTGACAGTGCTAGTTTGTACACTAACTCCGCTAATGCCTAGGAGGCCAATGGGCATGTGTCAGTGGGTGCCTTGATCTTATTAAGGAACTCATTCAGGACTGTGTTAATCAGCCTTACGCCTATCAGCTTTCCTCAGTCTGAAATCCTGTCCCCCCTCTTTTCACCTTTCCACCTCTCCTAGCTCCGCACCAGTTGAAAATCCTTCCCATCACCACCTGCTCCTGTTGCCCCTCTCCCTGACACTCTGCTGCTTTGGAGCCCCTACAGTTCCATGCTGTTGGGCCTCCTCCTGGGTTTTACCTGAGCTTTTATTTAGGCTTCTGTACTCTCTACCTCAACACAGCCATCCTTTCCTGTGCAGGTCTCTGTTTTTGGTACTTTATCACTACTCATTGTGAGTTGCTGCTTTTTCAACTTTTAATATGTCAAATTGTACTTTACTTACTTTGTACTGACTTAATTTTACGTGTATATTTTATTGTATCCCCTGTTCTATTTCCCTCAGGTTGCACCTAGAAATGATCCTCATCTCAATATGGTTTTTCCAGTTACCCATTTTCAAATAAATAAATAAATAGAATCTTTTAACACTGGTGCATGCTTTATTATTTCTCATTTTGACTACTGTAATATGCTATACTGGGGTTCTCCAGCAGGTCAGATCTGCTGTCTACAATTAGTCCAGAATCGGCAGTCAGACTCACTACCTCAGAGAGTAAGTGAGCATATACCATCTGTTCTGCATTCCCTACACAGGATTCCTGTTAGATGGCTGATTGTCTTTAAGCTTCTTCTTTTGACCTAGCAGGCCCTGAGTGGAATGGGTCCCTCATATCTTAATGAGCTTCTTGCAATCCACATCAATAGTCGTGAATTATGGTCTGCTAGTATGGACCATTTGGCTGTACCAAAGTCAATATTAAAGCCAGCAGAGAACAGAGTTTTTGACAGCTTTGTATGTCTAAACAACAAAGCCCATGTATTAACCACCTCTATTCATGTATACAGCCCCCAATATGCATGCACTCCCAACAGTGCACACAAAACCTTTCTTCTCAAGGAGGAGCATCTCATACATGATGTACTGCACAAGCTTTTTCTATTTCTGTTCAGTTCTTTGGAATAGCCTTCCAATAGATATTCAGTCTGCCACCTTGGTCCCCACTTTCAAGTCTCATCTAAAATGTAACATTTTAGACAGGCATTTGATGGAGTTTGATGGCGTCTGATCTAACCTTTGATGCACTGTAGGTTTGTATAGAAATATATTTTAATCGTGTTGGCTATTCTATGTATTTACTGTACAATGTGATTTTATTTTCTATGTGTAAACATAAGTACAGCATCTTGGTTTTAAGAAAGGCATTGTTAAATATATGCTGTATCCATCTATCTATGAAATATTTTTTGTATAAGGGAGGGTGGTGGATAAAGAAAGAGTGAAGCTACAATAAGATCAGGTGGCTGCAAACTGAGGTCACCATGATTTGGAGACTTGGGTAACACTGATCTAGGCACTACAAATATGCAGTATAACATGTTGAAATTCCAACCTGCACAAACACTCAGAAAGGATCTGGTCTAGGAGCAGGGTCAGCAGTAGGACATCTCTAATGACACTGATCCAGTAAAGATAAATGGTGGCAGGGGTGTCCCATCAAAAGAGCAAGTCAATAAGAGTGAGTGAATTACAGCAAGTAAAAAACAGCAAATGTGATATTACCGAAGTTGTTATTACAGTGAATGGTTATGTGAGCAATGTACAGTAAGTAGTAATCTTCAGTGTGGCTGGGCACTGTAAGTTTGAAAATGTTCACTGCTTCACCATCCTGGCAATGTGGCTTAGAGATTAGCGTGACATTCTGTGAATGGCATTGAGTACGTGTTATGACCCAGGTTTGAGTCTCAGTGTGCCATGTTTTTTTTCTTTTGGCTGCCGTTCGCCCCTGTCTGACTTTGTTCCCCTCCTGAGTTATATCCTCCCCAGAGGGGAATAGTTTATCCGCCCCTGACTATCTCCCCTCCCTGAGTTGCATCCCTCCCTCCCAAAGTAGAAATAATTTATCTGCCTCCTGACTTTCTCCTCCCTCCCCAAGTGCCGTTTCCGTCTTTGCTGAGTTCGCCATTGTAACTATTGCTATTGTTCGGGTCACTGTTTTGATTGGTACTGATTTTACTTCATTGTTATAGTGTTTGCCATTGTTCTATCACTGTTGTGGCATAGAACCATGGCAGGGATGGTGGTAGAGAGTGAGATATGGAGGATAAAGATTCTAAGTGGGGAACAGAGTTGAATCTGTATCACTCATCAGTCTGAGTTGAATGCCAGCTGACTGAGGTTCTGGCATGTTCAAAACCTCCATGGCCTGCATAAACATACACAGAAAAAATAAACTACTCTAATTTGTAGGGAATGAAAGTGGAAAGCTTGAAGTGATTGTAGTTAGTCTATTGCTAGATATTTCAGGATTTGAATTGTAAATTCTTTAAGGGTTAATCAATATTTGTCTGTACATTAACAGTTGGTGTAAATGCCCCACTCTGCTAAATGAGCTGAATATTGACAGTTTCAGTGTTTTTATTAATGAGCAGGTACCCTAAATGCTGTTTGTTGTTTTCTGTTAGAGTTTTTGGCAGTCCATAGTTGAGGGGTTTTGTCTTAGTAAGTTTTGCATTGGGAACGCAGTAGTTGTGTTTACTACTCCTGGACAAAGGCAGGTAAAGGGAATTCATAGTAGTGACTCAGTGGCTACATATTCATTGACATGTATTGCACATTCTGGTGATGCCTTATAATTTAAAAACAGGCATTCATGTACTGAAAGAAAGAACTTCACTATTTGCACAGTTTGTCTAAAAATGTCAGAGATACTGTAGATACTTTAGTCAAGCATTCAGAATCGCCACCAAAACAGCTGATGGATAAATGAGTACGTAATCTGAAATGCCTTGATTGAATATTCTAAACATGTTCTGAAGGCAAGAAATGGAACCAGAACTTGGTATGAAGGAAAGTCTTGTTTAGAAATTACACATTTTCTATGATCTCATGCACTAAAAGGACATCAAGTAGAATTGTGTTTTCCCATTAGCACTGCACGTAATGTATATAGTTCCTTATTTTCATAGGATCATAATATATATGCAAAAGTCCCTGTTAAGTGCTGTCAAACTTAATGCATTCTGTAAGCAAAATAATGAATCCCATGGTCTGCACACTAATTGGAGTGCACATTGCCAACATTGCTTACTGTTCTATTACTCCACTGAAAGGAGATACAGGCAATGTAGACAGATCAATTGCTTTTGTCACTGATCAGATTTTAATAAATTAAGTGTCATGCGTACAAAGACAAAATATTTTTTTTTCATGTAGCAGGAAAAATAATGAACCTTACTGATCCCTTAGAACTTTCAATGTGCCCAGCTGCTGTGTTTTCAAGACAGCTTTGTAAGCCTAAGCAAAAGATCCCAGTATTAACCACCTATAGTCACATATACAGCCCCAAGTATGCATACATTCTCAGTTGTGCACATAAAATCTTCATTTTCAAGGAAGGGCAACTTGTACATACTGTATATGTATGTCCATAGGTGTTGGGATGTATGGGCCCATGGGGTATGAACCCCAGAAATATTTAGGGATGTGGGCTCAGCCCCAGCAATATGTTCTGGATTGCACTTGTTTTTCCCTGATCTCGCTTTTGAGCGTGACCTGCCTGCATGCCCCTGTCTGTGACCCACCTGTCCCCATCTTAATTAATTTTTGGTGCCCCCTGCTAATCATTGGTGGTCATGGAGTGGAGGCATTTGCTGGAATCCTCCCCAATCATTGGTGGTCAGTGGAGGAGGCATTTTCAAATTTGGCTGCAATCTCCATCTGCACATGTGCCATCAGCCACAGCTGCATTCTGATTGGGCAGTGCCACCAGTGTTAAATGAAGGGGCATCGAGTATCGGTGAGGCAAGTAGGTGAGTAGCATAATCTGGGGGTGTCCGTGACGTATCAGAGTAGTGAGCACATCGGCGAGGCACTGTCCACCGACCACATTCTCCAAGTGTCTAGCGACAGTGAAGAGGAGCAGTGGCGATCTTCTGAGTGGTGATTCATCAGGGCCAGAGTTAGCAGGAGAACAAGCCAGGAGGAGTCGGGACCAGGTCTGAGGACTGAGTGGTGTATGGAGGTGTGTCGGGTCACTTTGCTGTTCCCCAAGAAGCAGTAGGAGGACAGGCCACCCATGGCTCACCAGACCTTGGCAGGAGAGAGGAGAAGAGAGAGCGAGAGAAAGACAGAAAGAAAGAGAGCCAGCGGCGGCATCAGGAGGAGCCAAGCAGGCAGGCTAGTTGAGTGGCACCAGTGGAGCCATGATAGGTCAGGCCTGAGAGACTCAGGCTGCAGCAGGCAAGACTCAAGAGAAGAGGCAGCAGGGTGCTCAGTCATGGAGCTGCTGAGCAGGTAGCCATCCATCAGGTAGGCCAGGCCGGCAGTAGAACAGTGAAGGAAGGGAAAGATCTTTGGGGAGTGTCAAGTGTGTGTGGACTGTGGGAGGGAGCGACCAACCAAAGAGTGGAGGAGCATGGCAGAGAACTCAACAGGGAAGGGCAGCAGCAGACTAGGCCACCAGACTCCAGGCTCAGCACCATAATCTTCTACCCAGGCAGCAGATTGTACCACACCATCAAGCCCAGGCCAGGGGCAGCAGTTGCAACTTAATTAAAAGAAGCAGCACCAGGGTCAGCATCCACCATCATCCAGTCTCAAAGCAGGCCTGGAGGAGAACGGAGTTAGTCTAGGCAGAGGAGTAGCAGCAGCAAGCCTTCCCTTGTCTAGGCTAGAGAGAGGGCGAGGGGTAGGTTTGGGGGTAGCCTAGCTAGGAAGAGACTGAGTGATGGTGTCTGGTCTGAGGACAGTCAGAGGAGACAGAACCAGATTAGAAGAAAAGGAGGCTGCCAGGTTAGGTCAGAGGCAGAGCAGACAGGAGAGGAGAGAGATTCAGGTCCCCCTTACTCATCATCTCAAGCAACCCACCAGGAGCCACCGAGCCAGGAGTCGGACAAGGCCAGTCATGGAGGCACAGGCAGCATCCCTCACCAGCAGGTCAGCAGCACAGGCACATATGCACTTCACTGTCTCCAGCAGAGAAGGACGAAGACCTGAAGAATCCATACCAGTAGTGGAGTGAGTCAGTGACAGCCCATCACCGAGTGGTGGTAAGACTAAGGTATATACCCCCAATCAAGAGAGCCATCCTAATTAAAGTTCCAGCACTAGCCAGGTAAGGTGCCAGTGTCACACTGGGGATGGGAAAGGATCATTAGGGGACGCAACAGGTGGGGTGGGAACTGGGAGTCTGGGATGTCCCTGTCTATGTTGCCTATGTGGAAAGGAGTGAGAGATATGAGAAGGAGTTGCTGAGCAACAATCCACACATATTTTGGTACTGTTTCTGTTTCTGGCAAATAAACCCAAATATACATATATATACATATATATATATATATATATATAGTGGATTCCCAGCACGGGAAGGGCCTCTCAAACAACTGGTACAACAACCCACAAGAAACAGTGCTATTCTAGATCTAGTACTGACTAATGGGGAAAGGATCACAGATCTCCAGGAAGAAGGTCACCTAGGGCCAGTGACCATCACATGGTATGGTTCAATTTGGCCATTAGAACTAAATCATCCCATTCCAAGGCAAAAATATGGGACTTCAGAGGAGCTGACTTGATGAGATGACCAACAGAGTTAAGCTAGCCCTGGCAAGATGAAATACATGGCAGGGGTACAGGCAAAGTGGGCAAGCATTAAGGATGCAATACTTGAAGCAGCATCCTACTGTGTTAGGAAGAAAACAAAGAGCAAAAGAGAGGAAACCACTTTGGTTCTCAAAACAGTAACAGAAAAGATCAGAGCCAAAAGGGTGGCCTTCAGGAAATATAAGGGAATGCAGCAGAACATAGATAGGAGGTACCAAACTTCCCAAAGGGAAGCAGGGAAGGCAGTAAGGCAGGCAAAGGCCCAAACCAAGGAAACACTAGCATGAGCACTAAAAGAAGGGGACAAGACTTTCCATAGACACATTAGTGAAAGGAGAAAGTCCAGAAAGGGTATTGCTAAGATCAAGGGGATAAGTGGAGTGTGTGGAGGAGGACCAAGGAAAAGTATCTATCTTAAATAGATACTTTTGCTCAGTATTTACTGAGGAGAAGGTAGGGCAGGGACCACAGCTCAGCACCATGGACACGGGGGAGATATGCACAAGTCCCTTCACAAAAGGAAGGGTCCTACAAGAGCTCACTAAGCTCCAGGGTGCACAAGGCAATAGAACCTGATCCCAAGGTACTAAAGGAGCTAATGGTGGAACTATCAGAGCCATCAGAACTGTTTAGTGAGTCTCTGAGCACAAGAGAGGTCCCAGAAGACTGGAGAAGGGCTCATGTGATCTCGCTCACAAGAGTGGCAGCAGGGAGGAGGCAGGAACTACAGATCAGTCAGTCTTACCTCAGTAGTGGGCAAGATTATGGAGGCACTCCTTAAGGAAAGGATAGTGCAACACTCAAATCCATAGAAACTAGGGATCCAAGACAGCATGGGTTTACAAAGGAAGGTCCTGTCAAACTAATCTCATATATTTCTTTGACTGGGTAACCAGAGTGATGGACCAAGGGTGTGCAGTTGATGTCACCTACCTAGACTTCAGCAAAGCTTTCAATACTGTTCCAGATAGAAGATTGATTAATAAGCTGGGTAGGCTCGGTGGGTCAGAGGTTGGTCAACTGGGTGGCAAACTGGTTGGCAGGCAGAAAACAGAGAGTTGTGGTAAACAGTATACAGTCAGAAGAGATGCAAGTCACAAGTGGGGTACCTCAGGGATCAGTCCTGGAGACAGTCCTCTTCAATATCTTCATCAGTGACATTCCAGGTAGACTGGAGAGTAAGGTTTGCCTATTTGCAGATGACACCAAGATCTGCAACAGAGTAGATGATCCAGATGGGGTGAGCAGAATGAGAAGAGATTTGGATAAACTGGCAGAGTGGCAACTGGGGTTTAATGCAAAGAAGTGCAAGATCGTGCACATAGGGAAGAGAAATCCTGAAGCCACCTATAGGCTGGGAGCGGAGTTGCTGGCAGTCACAAGGTAAGAAAGAGACTTGGGCATCATCATCGCCGATGACCTGAAATCATCCAAGCAGACCACTAAAGCAGTAGGTAAGGCTAGGGGATCTTAGGTTGTATTAGTAGGAGTATCACAGACTGGAAGAGGGAGGAGGTAATAATCCTCTTTACAAGACACTGGTTAGGCACCATCTGGAGTACTGCATGCAGTACTGGAGGCCACACCTTCACAAGGACATTAACCAGATTGAGGCAGTCCAGAGAAGGGCAACCAAAACTGTGCAGGGACTGCATCAGAAAACATATGAGTATAGATTAATGGAGCTCAATAAGTATACCCTAGAGCAAAGGAGGGAGAGAGGTGATATGATCAAAACATTCAAACACCTTAAGGGCATTAACAAGGTGAAAGAGTCTAACATGTTTCAATATAAGGAAAATAGAAGGGAAGAGGACACAGCATGAGATTAGAGGGAGGCCGATTAAGGAGTAATGTGAGGAAGTTCTTTTCACAGAAAGGTGGTGGATGCATGGAATGGCCTACCTCAGGAAGTGGTGGATATGAATACAGTGTAGGGCCTCAAACAGGCAAGGGATAGGCATAAGGGAGCAATACAAATGAGTATGAATAGATAGGCCATTGACAGAGCAAAGGCTGATGGCACATTCATAAGGTAGAAAAAAAATGGGCGATTGGATGGGCCTTGCAGTCCTTATGTGACGTCAATGTCTATGTTTCTATGTTTATATGTATATATATATATATATATATATATATATATATATATATATATATATATATATATATATATATATATATACAGAGAGAGACAGAGAGAGATAGACACTGTATGTGTGTGTGTATATATACTGTATATATATATATATATATATATGAAAGAACTGAATAGAAAAGAATGATTATTCAAGTGAAGGAATAGAGTCAAATTGCATGATATGCATCTGTGTGGCAGTAAGCAATCTTGTACGTGGCCCATGATGGAGGCAGCAGTAAGTTATTAACAGTCTGTAGGATTCCCAGCAGGTTGTTTCCACCACTAACTGTCTGAAGGCACTGGCAGTGTCCTTAAAGCAGCAGTGTGTGAATGTTTTAAAAATGTCACCTAGGCTATGCTTTTTTATTCTGCTTTAGATTGCCCCCACTCATTTGCATGAGTGAGCTTGCATTATTAGTACTTTTTCACAATCTGAAAGGGAGATTTTTTATGGCTCGGACCAGGTTTTCATCAGTACTCTCAGCTGTTTTTGTACATTCTCTTCTGTTGTGACTAAACGGAACTATAATGCAGCAGACAGGGCTCCCTAACCTTATAGGACATAAAGGACATTAGGTGCTCAAAAACAGCTGCAAATACTGGTGCAGACCTGGTCTGAGCCATCTTTAAAGAGCTGGCAGGTGGTCAAAATGCCTTCTCATGTCACATAATGACCACAGATGTTATTCTTCATGTTCATCTGCAAAGGAGCACTTTTATTATTTCAAATGTGAAAAATAGTAAAACAGTCAGTCAAAAAAGAAGGGTATCATACAAAAGGGTCAATCTAAAAACAGTATTTAAAAAGTATAGGACTAAGTCAGAATTTTCTCTGCATTTGTGCACTGCTGCTTTAAATCAGAACTGACACATTGGCATCCTTACTTGGAAGGGAACAAAAACTAAAGGTGCTGTGTGACCAGCAAGCAGTACATAAGTGCCAGTCAGGAGTCAGGACTTGACAAGTTTGTTTTTAATAGTAATTTCCTTTCATTGAAGACTCATCTTTGCTCAGGTCAGACAGGGGTAGAGTAGTCTCAGGGAATAGTCTTATTATGCAAAAGTGAATGGTAAGAATAGGCAGAGCATGGTGAGAACTTTTGTGTGACTGTGCTTGCACTGGGATGAAAGGAGAGGGAGCCTGTAGCAGTTATTGTTACACTCTGATTTCTAACAAATAGAGAATAGAAACATAGAAACATAGAAGTTGATGGCAGATAAGGACCGCAAGGCCCAACCAGTCTACCCATTTCTTTTCTACCTTATGAATGTGCTATTGGCCTTTGCTCTGTCAATGGCCTATCTATTCATACTCATCTGTATTGCTCCCTTATGCCTATCCCATGCCTGTTTGAAGCCTGCACTGTATTCATATTCACCACTTCTTGAGGTAGGCCGTTCCATACATCCACCACCCTTCTGTGAAAAGAACTTCATCACATTACCTCTTAATCAGCCTCCCTCTAATCTCATGCTGTGTCCTCTTGTCCTGCTATTTTTCTTACATTGAAACATGTTAGACTCTTTCACCTTGTTAATGCCCTTAAGGTGTTTGAATGTTTCGATCATATCACATCTCTCCCTCCTTTGCTCTAGGGTATACATATTGAGCTCAGTTAATCTGTCCTTATATGTTTTCTGATGCAATCCCTGCACAGTTTTGGTTGCCCTTCTCTGGACTGCCTCCATTTGGTTAATATCCTTGTGAAGGTGTGACCTCCAGTACTGCACACAGTACTCCAGATGGTGCCTAACCAGTGTCTTGTAAAGAGGATTATTACCTCCTCTTCTGACTTGTGATACCCTACTAATACACCCCAACATCCCTCTACTGCTTTAGTGGTCTGTTTGGATGATTTCAAGTCATTGGTGATGATGACACCCAAGTCTCTTTTCCCTTATGACTGCCAGCAACTCCTCTCCCAGCCTATAGGTGGCTTCAGGTTTCTCTTCTCTATGTGCACGATCTTGCACTTCTTTGCTTTAAACCCCATTTGCCACTCTTCTGACCATTTTGCTAGCTTATCCAGCTCTCTTCTCATTCTGCCCACCCCATCTGGATCATCCACTCTGTTGCAGAACTTGGTGTCATCTGCAAACAGGCAAACCTTACCCTCTAGTCCATCTGCAATGTCACTGATGAAGATATTGAAGAGGACTGGCCCCAGGACTGATTCCTGAGGTACCCCACTTGTGACTTGCATCTCTTCTGACTGTATACCATTTACCACCACTCTCTGTTTTCTGCCAGTCAACCAGTTTGCCACCCAGTTGACCCGTCTGACCCACCCGAGCCTACCCAGCTTACTAATCAATCTTCTATGTGGAACAGTATCAAAAGCTTTGTTGAAGTCAAGGTAGGCGACATCAACTGCCCCCATTGGTCCACCACTTTGGTTACCCAGTCAAAGAAATATATGAGATTAGTTTGACAGGACCTTCCTTTGTAAACCCATGCTGTCTTGAATCCTGTGCAGAATCCTATGGATTCTGGTGTTGCACTGTCCTTTCCTTAAGGAGTGTCTCCATAATCTTGCCCACTACTGAGGTAAGACTGACTGGTCTGTAGTTCCCTGCCTCCTCCTTGCTACCACTCTTGTGGAGCGGGATCACATGAGCCTTCTCCAGTCTTCTGGGACTTCTCCTGTGCCCAGAGACTCACTAAACAATTTTGATAATGGTTCTGATAGTTCCACCCTTAGCTCCTTTAGTACCCTGAGATGTTCGCCATCAGGTCCATTTGCCTTGTCCACCCTGAGTTTATCAAGCTCTTATAGGACCCTTTCTTTTGTGAAGGGACTAGTGCACCACTCCCTCCCTCCATACCCATGGTGCTGAGCTGTGGGCCCTGCCCTACCTTCTCTTCAGTAAATACTGAGCAGAAGTATCTATTTAGGATAGATGCTTTTACATGGTCCTCCTCCTCCCTCACATGCCCCTTATCCCCTTTGATCTTAGCAATACCTCCTCTGGACTTTCTCCTTTCACTAATGTATCTATAGAAAGTCTTGTCCCTTCTTTTACTGTTTGTGTTAGTGTTTCCTCGGTTTGGGCCTTTGCCTGCCTTACTGTCTTCCTGCTTCCCTTAGGGAAGTTTGGTATGCCTCCCTATCTTCATCCTGCTGCGTTTCCTTATGTTTTCTGAAGGCCAGCCTTTTGGCTCTGACCTTTTCTGCTACTATGTTTGAGAATCAAAGTGGTTTCCTTCTTCTTTGCAGTTCCTTTTCTCACTAACACAATGGGATGTTGCTTCAAGTATTGCATCTTTAATGCTTGCCCACTTTGCCTGTACCCCTCACCTGTATTTCTTTTTGCCAGGACTAACTTAACTCTGTTGGCCATCTTATCAAAGCCAGCTCCTCTAAAGTCCCATATTTTTGTCTTGCAATGGGATGATTTTATTCTAGTGGCCAAATTGAGCCATAACGTGATGGTCACTGGCACCGAGGTGACCTTCTACCTAGAAATCTGTGATCCTTTCCCTGTTAGTCAGTACTAGATCTAGGATAGCCCTGTCTCTTGTGGGTTGTTGTACCTGTTGTTTGAGGCCCTCCCCTGCAGGAATCCACCATGTGTCTAGTTCTGGCAGATGTCCCTGCAGGTATTGACCAATCTGTATCTGGCATGTTGAAGTCTCCCATTATCAGAACCTCCCCTTTAGCTGTCATGTTTTGTATATCTTCTAACAGTAACATGTCTATGTCCTCCCTGGTCTGGAGGCCTGTACACAACCCCAATTCGTATGGCTGTCCCATTTCCTGTTTCAGGGTGACCCACAGTTCTTCTGGCTCCTTATGTGTATTCTGAATTTCTGTAGCTTTGATATTTTCATTGACATAAAGGCCCTCCACCCCCCTTTTGCACCTTGGATATGTATAGAGGCACCATACACAATATGGTTGTGTCTGCATCAAGAGTTTTTATAGCAACCACTAGGAACCTCGAGGCGAAGTCGAACAACTCTAGAGGTTCACTGGTTGCAACAGAAAACTCAAGCTGAACACACAGGCTTGTGTGTGGATGCCTATACATTATGTGTTATAGGGTAAGGTCATGATTGATGCCTATTTCGGACACTCTGCTTCTTCCCAGAGAACTGGGGTTGTGGAGGTGGAACTTGAGTGTTGGTGGTGGGTGCAAATTATTGAATTCATGTGCTGCAGGTAACTTTTTCTGTAAGTTCAAGTTTACAAAAAAAACTTCTAGCTTGACAGGATATCATCTGTGTAGTAACATTGTCAGTCATTGTTGTCGGTCGTTGTGCTGGAGTAGTAGCATCACTACTGGCACAACATAATGATGTCACTACTGAAGCACAACAAGCATGTACCAGGCATAGAAGTCCATGCATGAAGTGTTCCATACACTGTAGTAAGCTATGTGACTACAGATTCTTTGCTACTCGGCACTGCACAAAATGTTGTATTTCTATTCTGTCCCACATTGGTGAGGCTTCAGGCTTCAATTTATTTTTAATGGCCCATTGATGTAGTTAATTAGTAAGTACTGTGTCAGTGAGCTATCTAAAAAAATCTCCCATATGGGACAGAAATATGAACTGAGTGTACAGTGCAAAGGAGCTTTAGTCACACATAGCTAACTGTTGAGATATTATAATTTTGAACTGAAGTGCATTTTGGAAATTTGTAGAACCAGATGTGGACGGTTTATAGTACTGAACTTCCAAGTTGTTGTTTTCCTTTCATGCAGTTTCCGTGGGCCTCTGCCTACCTGAGCAACTTAACTCCAGGATGTGTGCTGAGCACTAGCAGACAGTCATCGTTCTACTGAGCTACGGGGGAGGATAGACTCATCAGCATTCCATTCCACGGATATCCTAGCCCTGTGTTTGTATGAGAAAGTATCTGTTAATAGGTTCCCGGAGGCTGGAGCCACCTGTTGCTGTACATGTCTGTATAAGAGTGGTTTGCTTGCATTCAGCTTTTGCTAGAACAGCAAAGCTGAGCTGTTCTGGCTCAAGCTGAAGGCAAGTGAAACCACTCTGATACAGCAATTGAGTGTCCTTTGGGGAACATATATTAGTATGTTATTGATCAAGAGCGATCAATAATATTATTAAAAAAATACTGTTCCCATAACCTGCCTGTTTGCAGGGCATCTGCGTGTGAGATGCTCTCCACAGAATATGAGTGTCTCATGTGCATAGGAAAGCAATGTTCCAATTTGTTGGGACTTGGGAGCTCTCCTTCAATTTATATATACATCTTACATTTACTGACAGAGCACATAATTATGTCCAAAAAAGTTAATGTGTGTGTATGGGTGATGGGTTCAGGTCCAGCATTGCATTTCTGCTGTTCAGCCATTGGGACGGTGGAGCATTTTAGCAGGTCAAGTCAAGAGCTCTTCCCATGTTGGAAGTATTCTGTATGACTATGACTCATGGTTGGGGGCTGTAGAGGTGCTTACTTTTAAACATGGCTTCCCACACCCCATCGCCCGCACTATTCCACTGTAAGTCACTGTCACTGATGTCACACAGCTATAGGTGCAGAGTTCTAGAAAGCCCACTATGAAGTCCTCAGTTTGGTGCCTGCTACCACTTTAACAATACGAAATATGCATAAATTAAATCATCTGTCTAAAAAGAGTTTTCTGGATGAAATTGTATTTCATTGTAATGGTATCCGTAACTTGCAGATCGTGACACCAAGATCTGCAACAGAATGAATACTTCAGAAGGGTGCAGAAAATGAAGAGGAACCTGGAGAAACTTGAAAGATGGTCGGATGGTGGCAACTGAGGTTCAGTGCAAAAAGTGCAAGATAATGCACTGGGTAGGGGAACCCTTACCCCATGAGGAGCGTACAGGATGTGGGGGATGCTGTCCTCACCAAAGAGGAAAGGGACCTACAGTAGGGGTTATATATCTGATGACCTTACGGTATCAAGGCAGTGCACAAAGACTGCAGGGGATGGCCAGTGGCATACTGGGATGCATAGGCAGAGAAACAGAGGTATTATTAGCAGGAGACAGGAGGTGGTGATGCCACTGTATAAAACATTGGTAAGGCCTCACCTGGAGTATTACATGCAGTATTTGAGACCACACATGTGTAAGGACATAGACAAGGTGGAGGCTGTTCAGAGAAGGCGACAAAGGCGGTGCATGGCTTGCATCACAAAACATACAAGGAGAGACTGAGAGACCTCAATATGTGCCCATGATATCAAAACATGACTCTGATACCACGGTATACTGTAAAACCAGTATATTGTGGCATGATCTAATATAAGGCACAAGAGGGTACAATTTTCAGAAAAAAACCGTTGTTCAAGTCTGAGGGGTTATGATATGAGGCTAGTGGGTACATGAGAAAGTATTTCTTCATAGAAAGCCAGAAAGCACTGTGGATGAATGGAACAGCCTCTCACAGGAGGTGGGGGACAGAAACTGTGGGGAATCTAGGAATGCATGGTGTAGGCACAAGGTCAGGGATGGGAAAGGAATGTTAGCAGTATGTAGAGAGGATAAAAGCCTGAGATGGAAGTAGGATCTGCAGTATTGCAGTAGGTGGGGAAAAATGCCAAATGGGCAGACTAGGTGAGCTAGGTGGTCTCTATTTGCCGTCAGTTGTTTGTTTCTATGTTTGTCTAGTTGCTTGTGCTGAACTAAAGAAAGTTTATGCTGATGTAAAGCAGCAATGGTTGTATTTAGAGTTCAAAGGATCCCTCTGTTGCTGTTTTTTTTTGCCCTGTCATTGATGTTACCTGACACTCACATGGGCCAGCCCCACCCCACCCCACCAAGCCAGACTACCGATTAGGCTTTTCATAAAGGAAAAACTTAACTGCCTGGAGTTTCTATCTGTTGCCCTTGTTAACTCAGACTGCTGGTAGGCAACTTGGCGGGCACCGGATGGTACCATCTTGTGTTAGTGTGGTGTCCCACAGCTTGACTGTATTGGAAGCATGCAAGTGAGCAGTGCACCTCTGTGTCCTTCACATTAACATGAGATGGCACTGTGCAGCACCCACCATGTTGCCTGCTAGTGGAGTTTACCAGGGTGACAGTGAGTCAGGCTACTTAATGTTTGTTTTTCTTACAAGAAGTCTAATCGGGTCAGGTTCGGTGGGGGCTCAGCTAACCACAGTTCTTAAGAACTTGTGAACTAAATACCTCATGTCCTCCATGCTTTGTGTCTCAATTGCATACCGTATGTCTCTTCATATTTATAGATTTATCTGGTGATAGCTTGACTAGTAGTACCTACGTTAGTGTTCCTTGTTGAGGAAAGCAGCTAGTATCAGATGGTATAATAACGATAGTGGACAATACCGACCTCTGGTGGACCTACGCTATTAGCGTAGCGTTCAAGTTACAATACTGTATCAAAACTGCCTTTCAATTATTTTAGTAATTTGTTTTGAGTTGGGGCTTGCTTCGCCTCCCATACACCTTTAAAAACAACTAAAGGTGTGTGGGGCGAAGCTACAACTCAAATAAACTACTAAAAAATAACTGCAGGCACAGTATTCAAAATGCTTAATGCTAGCAAGTAAGCATGTGTGGTATTCACACATTGCAAGGTAAAACTGAAAATGCATTCAATGAAACTGTTAAATACAGATGTGTGGTTTGTTAAGGAAACATACCTAGCAAGCATTTGGGAACAAAAGGCCTAGGCTATTGTCTTATGGTGGCAGACAAGTAGTAAGTATTTATTGACAAAGAAATCATCACGTGGTCTTTCAACAACAATGTATTTCTGACATCCTATGATTATGCTCTGTGTACCTGTGATTTCCTAGATGGTTTTGTAGGTGATTTATTCCTCACAAATGGCTTCTGCCATCCACTGACTACTCACAATTATTAAAGATCTCGGTTCTACTGAGGTTACCTTTGCAGTGTATGTGTATGCTGAGATTCATACTGTGTATGTAGTAGGATGGTGCTGCCATATGTTTCTGATGGTAAACAAATGAACTTGACTTCACAACCATAGCAGTTGTGGATGGAAGAAATATGCCTGTGTTGGGGTGCTCCCCCATACACACTCACACTAATACTCCTCCCTGGTGTACAGTTGCTCCCACCCTCTTCCAAGCCAGGCTGCTCCTGTATGGTAGGGAATGTGTTGCTGGTGTATAGTGCTGCACCCATCCTCCTTTGATCCCAATCTCTTATAGTAAGAACATGGCCTTCTGAGATCCCAAACCCCTAAGTGCAAATGGTTCCTAATCCCTTCTCTGGTGTCCAGTGGTCCTCCCCTCACACCCTTGCACAGGTTGTATGTATTATTCCCTAGTGTGTAATGGTCCCTCCACTCATCCAGTACCCCAGTCAGTAGGGATGGAGCTCTCCCACAGTTTGTCAAGTCCCCACCCCAGCCCCCACCCTTGTGCAGTGAGGCTGAGCCATCCTACCACAGCCATATGGGAATCTGCTTCCAAGAGTCCCTCCCCCACACAATGCCCTGTTCTCATACCTCAGTGATTTGTATCATCCTTGCCCAAGGGATGTTCCCCCCTTCAGCTGCAGCATCGACAATACACAGGCCCACACACACACATTGGTCTCCCTGTCTGCCTGACTGTGCCACGGTAACATGAGGCAACTTTGACCAACAACACCCATCACACACCACTCCAAGTAGCCCACTATCTAACAGAAACAGGTGGCACAGCTTAAGAATAGGGCACAGCTGAGTCACCATGCTGGGCTGTGCTCCACATTTTACTTTTAGATGGAGATGGAGGTAGCTGAAGTGGTGTGGGGTGGGCTGTGGTGGTCAGTCACCTCAGTCACCATGGCACAGTCAAATCAGACAGGGAGACCGGCATTATGTGTGTGTGGGCCATGTGCTGTCGATGCCACAGCTGGGAAGGTGGACATTCCTTGGGCAGGGGTGGAACCATCACTGGGGTATGGGGCCAGGGGAGGTGTGTGTGTGTGTGTGTGGAGACTTCCTTGAAATCAGCTTCCCACACGGTTGTGGCAGAAATGGCCCAGCTGCTGCCATGGGGTTGGGGGGCTAGGGGGACTTGACAAACACTGGTGGTGCAGTCATCCCTACTGGGGCAGGTACCATGTGGTGGGTGGCACCACTGCTCACCAGTGATTAATACAGTCAACCTGGGAGGCATGGTGCAGAAGGAGAGGAACCATTGGACACCAGGGTTAAAGTGTTTGCACTTGGAGCGATCAGAGGAGGGGGATACCATACCACCATGTTGCTTACTATACATGGTGGGTGGGCTCAAAGAGGGGGTGCCATGCCACTACCGTCATTCCTGTCTGGGATGGGGCAGCTGGGGGCTGGAGGGCAGCAGTGCAATGCCATGCAGGTGCAAAACAGGCTGTCCACATGCTAATGAGCCTGTCATGCACATGGAATTGGCCTTTAGGGCTTTGCATGCCCACTGGGCTTCTTTGCATGGGTCCATTAGAATATTGAGATTTCAAATGATTTAACATGACCTGGTGGCACAGGCCATTGTGGCTCCCTATTTTGGAAGCTGCAGAGTCTGACTCTATGTCTGTGTCATACATCTTGGTTCTAGCTTCTAACAGGTGAGACCAGACCAGCAACATGAACAGAGTACCTTCATGCGATCTTCACCATATGGGATTGTGCATGATAGGGATTGGGATGGTAGTCGCTCACACTACTTCAGAGCTTCCAACCACGGCAAGTGATTGTGGGGTGGGGCTGAATGCAGGCAGCCCTCCCTGTAACTGTCAATCGTGGTCTTCAAGATCCCTGCACCCAGCAATCGGGTGCACAAATATCTGCAAGTTTTCAGTCGGTGCGGGGGAATACTTCTGTGCACGCTGATTCTGTGACAGTTTTTTCCCAGCACACAGTCCAGCGGTTAACCCACCTGATGCCAAAGCAAGTGGGGAAATATGTGGAGGTCGGCGTGATGATGACATCTGCTTACTGTGATGTGTGATTTGCCACTGTTGTGCAAGCAGAAGATAGCAAGGTGCAAAGTTGTAGTCTAAGCATTATTGCAGTCGTGTGCTGAACCATTCTTTTGGCTTATTTTTTTATTTGCTTAACAGCCAACTGCACAATATGGATAGATACATAATAAAAAGTGTGACAGAGGAAAAGAGACACTGCAGAAGATCAAGGACAAGGTTACTCTACTTCTGATAATCCAGAACCCTTGCAAACGGAAGTGTCAGAAGAGACACATGCAGAAGATACAGCCTCAAAGGCAAAGACAAAAAATGTTCAGCAATCTCAGTTAATAAAGTTTACATAGTTGGAGTATCATAAGGAGTCAGACAATGTGTTTTGTTCCATTTGCAAAATGTGCTCAGAAAAGAAGCTGTTAAGTTTTTCCACAAAAGCTGTACCAGCTTTTATTTCAATAGGATTTGAGGATTGGAAGCATGCATTAGTGGTTTCACATCACACAAAAATCATCGTGTCACAAGGAAGCTGTAATGAAGCATGCTTCCTGCAATCTCAAACAAACGTGTCTGCATTGATATCCGCCAATTACAAGAAAGAAATGAAAGCAGCGTGGAATGCCTTGCACAAAATATTTACTAGCATTCACTACCTGGCCAAGCAAGGACTAGCTATACGTGAGACATACGGACACTGATTCGAACCTGATACAGCTGTTGCAGCTATGCAGAACAGATTCAGATGAATTAAGGCAATGGCTTAGTCATGCAAAATACAGGTGGCTATCACATGAGATTCTTAACGAGTTACTTGAAATGATGACAATGTCAGTGAAATGCACAATTGTGCATAAGATCAAGGGCTCTAAGTATTACACCATCCTGATGGATAAGACTGCAGACTTATCTTGGAAGGAACAAATAAATTTTTCCTTAAGGTACTTTTCCCATGAAGATTGGGAAACTCACAAAAGAATTTCTGGGCTTCTACAACACTGAGGCAACTGATGCTCTATTCCTTTTCAAAATTCTGGAAGATATGCTGCTGAGGTTTGACCTATCTTTTCTAATTGTCTGGGTCAGTGTTATGGCACAGCCACTAACATGTCAGGCAAATTCTCTGGCTGCAAACCTGGGTGAAAGAATGAGAAACAAGAGTAGTATTTGTTCACTGTACTGCCCATTCCTTGAATCTGGCCATGCAGGATGCCCTACAAAATATTTAAGCATGTCATGACTGCTTTTCGATGATGAAGGATATCATAAATGCCATAAGGGAGTTGCCAAAGCATCTGTCAACATTCAGAGAGTTTCAAGATGAAACATAGCCTGCTGTACATCCATTGTGCCCAACAAGGTGGACATGGGGATCAACAGTATCAAATCTTTGCTCTGCAATTATGAGACCATGATTAACTGCCTGGAAGAATTTAGTCAAATGTCTGCTAATGACTTTGGTTCAAAATGCAGTGGGCTCTTGAAGTAGCTCTAATCTTTTCTTACCTACATTACATTAAAAGTCATTGTGATAGTCAGGGGTCAAGTTAATGCAAAAATTCAGAGTTCAAATCTGTAGCTGTCCAATATTATCAAAAAGGTAGAGATACTGCAAGAGCTACTGAGTGGGATGTAATGACTCATCATACAATCAGTTTTGGGAAATGACACTAGAGCAGGAACAAGTTGTCAATTTAGAGGAGCTTTCACTTCCTAGAAAATGCTGACCACCAAGATGACACAATGAAGGAAGCTCTCCACATCGCTACAGTGACCCCAAACATTATTTTTGTCAACAATATTTCGAGGTAATTGATGTGTGTAAGGTTGCGATCAAGTAGTGGTTTCATCAGAAGACTTCATCCACAATCAATTTGGAAAAGTATATCATTGCAGCAGTCAGTGGATCACAAGAGGAAATTGCCTATGTTACTGAAGCATTCGAAGATGATATCAGCAGGGACAGGCTAGCTCTTCATTTACAAATGCTGAGTGACATTTGCAAATCAAGAAATTGCATGCTTAATTCAGTGAATGAAGTGAAAGAAATCTGTGAAAGAAAGCAAAGACCTGAGTGATATCTTGTCTGAAGTTGCAACTCTGCTGAAGTTATTCTACACATTCCAGCAACAACATGCACTGCTGAGTGATCATTTAACTGCCTGTGAAGACTAAAAATTATTTTGCGAACCACTATAAGCCAAGACCAACTAATCACTTGGCAGTTCTGCATGTTCACAAACAACTCACTGAAGCAATAGACATTGACAATCTCCTTAATGACTGTATTATGCAAACTGAACAATGCTGCACCATTTTTCTCTTAAATCAAGTGGCAAGAGTAACTCTTCTATGCACTTTAGGTTGACTAGTGTAAATGCTTGATTTATGCACCACTTTACTAATATAGTTCATCTTCTCCTTACTAGCTTGAAATAATTATTGTAATTAGTGTATAGCAGAGCATCATGCACTATGTCCATATGCCATAAACAAGAGGAAACAATAACACTTTCAAAATGTTGTCTTTTGAAATATCCTTTAGGAAGAAGATGTTGAACCCTCTGAGGCAACAGGCAGTTATGTGGGCTGGGTGTTGTACACTCAGTCTTCACTCCCTATGTATCCAGGGCATGAAACATGGGTCGATAGCATTAAGGAATTTTGGACAATGGCTGGAACCTGCCACGGTCCAGAGGAGAATCGGTGACACTTAACTGAAGTTACTGAATGCTAATGACAGTATACTTGTTCCTCGTTTCATTACGGCATTCAGAGACTAAGACAGGGCTGTAACAGTACAGTAACAGTACAACTACTTTGTAAAGTATGCATTTTCATCTCTGAGGATGAAGTGGAACACGGTTGTTGTTTGTGGCCATGACCATGTTTTCTCATCCATTTATCATTGTACTATAAGTTTTTCTCCACTTCTCCTGAAGTTACTGAATGCTAATGACAGTATACTTGTTCCTCATTTCATTACAGCATTTGGAAAGTGAGATGGGGCTGTAACAGTACAGTATCAATAGAACTACTTTGTAAAGTAAGCCTTTCATCTATGAGGATGAAGTGGCAACACTAGTTGTTTGTGGCCATGCCAGTGTTTTCTTATCTATTTGTCATTGTACTAAAGTTTTTTCTCCACTTTCCCTGAAATTACTGAAAGATAACGACAGTATACTTGTTCTTCATTTCATTTACTACATTCAGAAACTGATATATGGCTGTAACAGTACAGTATCAATGCATCTACTTGGTAAAGTATGCCTTTTCATCTATGAGATTGAAGTGGAACACTGTTTTGTGGCCATTCCATGTTTTCTCATCCATTTGTCTTTGTACTAAAAGTTTTTCTCCACTTCTCCTTAAGTTACTAAATACTAATAGGTTCTATGTGATAACAATGATAAGCCACATGCAGAATAGTGATTACCTTTTGGGCAACTGTACATCATCAAAAATGAATTCACGATGATGTACACTCTCAAACCGAACTTCTACCAAACAGCGTGAATTCCCTTTATGTCCCCGCGATTACATTTATGCCCTCTGCATAAATAAACCCAACTCATTTGGTGATTAAATTTAAATGGCCAATATTTTTGGCTAAATGATGGGGTGAGTTGGCCTTGACTATCCCCAAAGCCACAGTATGTACTATGCAGGCATTCACAACTGTCCCTCATACATATATGCATGCCATAACTACGTATCTGCTTCTCCAAATCTTCCATCAAAAGTGGGTCACCCACATGTCTTTTGGTAAACTATGTGATAGTTGTGTAGTATTGGATGTAGTGCACAACTGTGCCATTGCAGTCCATTTTAAAATGTCAAACTGTACTTTCTTTGATGTGGTTCCTATATTTAGTAACATAGTATCTAACAGAGCCATCACACCATTTTCTAAGGTGCACCTCCCAACCTCAAAGTGTTTCTCAGTGGAGAGGAGGCATATGTGCAGAGATGTCTTTTTGCATGATTGGAAGATACGCTAGCTAATTCCCTGGTTATAGATTTCATTACAGCATTTTGAACACCCGACTTATCTACAACACTCACTCACATTCAAACAACACTTGCTCAGACTGCAAACTGCAACTGCTACCTCTGGTATGTTTTCTTTTAAGCAGTACTGAAGTGCTTAAAGGGATTAGAGAATTTATGTAACTGCCACATTGTGATGTGAATAGCAGAGGCTCAAGAGATAGTCTGTAGGAGCAGGTGATTGTCAGTGCTGCTCGTCAGGTGATTTTAGTCTATTGACACTGACAGTGCTGGCTCGTAGTGATCTGATGTGCAGGCGTGAAAACAGCCAGGCATGAACCTCTCCATCTTCCTGAACTGCACTAAATATAACTGATGCTAATTTAAACTGTGGTACAGTATATTGCTTATAATTTGAGAAATGACTGTTGAATGTTTGTTTGTTTGTTTGTTTATTTTTAACCAGGTAAAATGACTGGGGACAGACCTTTTCAGTCATGCCTGACATATAAAACATCACAAATACAATAACAATTACAATGAGCGTTACTCTATACAACCACGTTACACATATAATAAAATAGCACAAATCAGTTAGTGTTACAACAACAGTGATTCAAAGAATCACAATAAGATGACAACATATTTTAAAGTGTTTAGTGCATTTGGCTGATTGAGGTTCCCTGAATAACTTGTTAAGTAGCAAAGGCCCATACCAAGTGAAGGAGCCTTTCACCACAGATAGTGTCAGTGAACTGGAGTAAAATAAAACTGCTTCACATTGTCTAGTTGAATGTGAGCCAGAAAATATGTTAACTTTCCCAAAATAAACTACTAGGAGATTTGCTGTTCCAGACCATATATGCCAATGCAGCTGCTTCAGGCTCTATTTTAACTCTGGTGACAGAATTTGCATCGTATTGTACAAAGAACAGTGGTGTGTTCTTACAGAAACTTTTAACCCAAATCTACATATGTTATTCAATATTACTATATACTTTGACATAAAAGGCTTCTTTGATTTACATACAATGGTGTCCCATAGTTCAGTATGGGCAACAAAACCTGTCTAGCTATGATCATTCTAGCATTGTCCGTTAATGAACTTATATTCTTATATAGAAAACGTAATTTTGGTGGATTTTCTTACCAATTATTTCTAAATGCCCCATGAAGTGTATACCTAAATACTTAAAATTCTCCACTTTTGATATTTGTTCCCCTCTTTTACTTTTAATACAGAAATCCACCCACCTCTGGTCAACCTCTGCGCTGTCCCAAACAACATAACTTTTGTTTTCCTTTTATTAAATATTTAATTTGCTCAATGATAACCAATCAGTTAGCCTTAGATATTCTTCCTGTAAAATAGTTTGGATTTCAGTTGCAGAGTAACCTGAGAATGAGAGGAAGACTATGTCATCGGCATACAAGATACAGTCTGCTTTACAAATTCTTTCGACAAGTGATTAACAAACAAAGAAAAAGTAGTTACCCCAGTACTGAGCACTGGGGAACCCTAGTCTTTACAGGATTAGATTCAGAGAGAACATCTCCTATTCTTACTCTCTGCTTTCTTGAACTCAGATAACTTCTAAACCATCCCAAATGTTGTTCTGTGATACACATGAGTTTCAGTTTCATTAATAGTATGTTGTGATCTACCATGTCGAATACTCTAGTTGGGCTGACAAACACCGCACCCATCAACAGACCTTTGTCATAAGCATCGAGTATGGTGCTCGTCAACCCAGCCAGAGCAGTTGTTGTACTAAAACCCTATCTAAATCCATGTTGCTGTTCAACCAAAATTCCATTCCCATTCGGATATGTCATCATGGGTACCAAATGCATGATTAAATGTGATCCTCTTAGCCCTTGCTAACAAATGTATAATGAATATTACTTCACTTATTCTTACATTCTGTTTCTGTTTAATTGAACATAAACAGAAAGTATAATTCCATATCAACACCATTTGGCCTAATTTTATTTCAGTGTGTGCATTAAAAATGCAGCTCAGTCCATCACTCCATTCTTTTCTAATATTTCAGGTTTATCTTTAACTCAATGCTGTTCTAGCTACTGTGAACAGAATCATGTCTGCATTTTATTCTATCTATAAGACTAAGTAACAGGACTCAATTATAAATGCTCTCCATTCATGTGCACAACCCTGAGGTGCATGCACACCGAGAGGGCTTCATAACATCGTGTTTGCATAAGTGGCATCTGCACATACTGTATAGCATATGTACTTCATAGGTAATCCAGCAGAACTGTGGTACAATTTTGTCATAATATCATTAATATTCTAAAGTAACCCTCCAAACATAGTGTGCTGCAGATATATTGATTAGTTTTAAAACACCTTATTTAATAGGTAAAGGGGCCATTCTGTGAAATAGCACCTGCAGACTCTCTTAACAGTCCTTCTGGCAGATAACAGTGTATGTCTGTGGCATTTAAAACACTGGGCTCAATTTCCTAAAGTGGCTAGATCAGTGCAAGGTGCACCAGTCCATGACTGTGGGAAACACTGGGTGCACCAGGGACTCTGTGCCCTATACTAGAAAGATGAGGTCCCTGTGCCCAAGTCCCAAGAGCAGCCACAGCTGCTGAGTTGTGTTAAACCTTTGGCATACCTGAGGGGGTTTGACAGAGGTTCTGTCAAGACCCCAGCATGTCCCAACCCTAGTGGAGCCACAAAGTGGGGACAGGGAGAAAATGCCTGCAAGGTCGGAGCCAGAGACAGAGGAACCAATGAGGGTGCCATAGGGGATGACAGGAGAATGGTGGCAGTGGGATGATTCAGAGGTGGCCCCAGCAGAGTTGCCATGCCCACAGGGACAGAGCCAATCAGCCCAGGTACAGGGGTCAGCACTGACAGACCCTGTCCTGACCCCAGGTGGTACCCGCCCTGGCACTTGCCTTAAATTTTCCACAGTGCCCTACTTGTAGCAGATAGCATTGACTGCAGGTTACAGGGTGCAGTCATGGTGGGAATGTTACCTGGGCACTAAAACGCCCTGGTACACAGCCCACCAGAAGGCAGGCTGATGCCCAACATGTGTCAAGGACTGTGGCACCTCTTGGGCAGGTACCAGGGCTTTTGCCATCAGGGGTCCAAGACAGTGTCTGTCTGTGCCAGCATCCATATACCTGGACCAATTGTCTCTGTCTCTGTAGGCATGACATCTCCACTGGGTGCCAACTCTAAATCTACCCACTGCCACTATTCTCCCATCACCCACTATGGCACCCCTGCTGGTCCGTCTGTCCTGGTCCCAACCTTGCAGCCCTCCCCATTCACCTCCTCTGAGGTACATAGATACATAGACAGTGTCGGCAGATAAAGGCCTATGGCCCACCTAGTCTGCCCATTTGAGCTTGTAAGTTCAGTTTGTTTTCCTAGAAGTCTATTTCCTTACCCCTGACCTCTAGAATTCCTTTATGTCTATCCCATGCATTCTTAAATCCGTGATTGTTTTCAGCCCCCACCACTTCCTCTGGCAGGGTGTTCCACTTGTCCACCACCCGTTCTGTGAAGAAATTCTTTCTCATGTTTCCTTTGAATCGTCCTCCCTCCAACTTCATCCCATGCCCTCTAGTCCTGAAACATCTTTTCGCTAAAAATAGTGTTTTCCTGCACCCTGTTCCTACCTGTAAGATACTTGTATGTCTCTATCATATCCCTCTCTCCCTCCTCTCTCCTCCAGGGAGTACATGTTCAGTTCCTTCAACCTGTCTCTCATAGGACTTGTGATGCAACCCATGCACCATCTTTGTTGCCCTCCTCTGAACCTTCTCTACCCTGTCTATGTCCTTACGTAGGTATGGTCTCCAGAACTGTACACTGTACTCCAGGTGGGGCCTCACTAGTGTCTTGTATAGCGGAATTATGACCTCCCTTTTCCTGCTGGTGATGCCCCTGCCTATACATCCCAGCATCCTATTTGCTTTACCTGATGCCTTGTCACACTGTTTCCCTACCTTGAGGTCATCAGAGATGACAACCCCAAGATCCCTTTCCTGCTTGGTGCATGCTATATCCTCACCCCTCAACTGATATATTGTGCCAGGGTTTTGTGCCCCATATGCATTATCTTGCACTTCTTTGCATTGAATTTCAACTGCCAAACCCTTGACCATTCTTCAAGTTTCTGCAGGTCCTTCTCATTCTGTCTACACCCTCTGGTGTGTCTACTCTGTTACAGAGCTTTGTGTCATCAGCGAACAGTGAAATTCTGCCTTCTATATCCTGTGCAATGTCACTGATGAAGATGTTGAATAGGACCAGTCCCAGCACTGATCCCTGTGGTACCCCACTGGTCCTCTTCCCTCTGTGGAGTGACAGCCATTTACCACCACCCTCTGTGTCCTGCCACCCAGCCAGTTACCTACCCACCACACTACTGTCCTGCCCACACCCATATTCCCCAGTTTGTGTAAGACCCTTGTGATCTGGTACACTAACACTTCTGCCACAAGGTGGTGCAAAGTGGAGTCAAGATTTTGTCCACCCACCCCGGATGCATCCAGCTATTTCTGTCTTTATTAGTGTTTGAGAGAAACAAATTGATGAGACTTTTAAGGATAATGAATTGAGGGGCTAACAGAATCTGTTTCATAAAGAATAAGAAGCACTCAATAGACTGAAGGAGAACCCAGAGATTACAATCAAACTGGCTGACAAGGAGGTTATTGTAGTTATACCTGATAGCGATAGCTACAATACAGAGGTCAGGAGACAAATTCATAAGAATACCTTTTACTCTTCACCCTGTGATGTGACAATAAGGTACAAGAGAAAATTCATAATTTCATTGACACAGCTTTTCTAAAAATATTCTCCGTAAAGCGAAAAGGACGTTTAACTGTAGGCTATCCTACTATTTGCTCCTAAAGTGCACAAGTCCCTTGCAGCACCACTGGAGCCTATTATTTCTAGCATAGGCTCTTTGACAGAACCTTTAACTCAATACATCAACTCATTTCTACGACCTCAGGTAGTGAAGTTAAGGTCTTATTTACAAGATACAGAGATACATACTGAAATTACTGGAAAATCTTTAGGATGATAAAAATTCACTATGGGTCACTCTGCATGTTGAACTGCTATACACCAATATACTGCATGAGGGGCACTGGAAGTGGTTGCACATAGTCTTCTGTCCGGGGTGACCAGTAGGAATGTAGACCTAAACTGGGGTGATTTATTAGAAGTGGGAAATTATGACATAACTATATTATCTATCTGTATTCAGTCCATGTAAACATATTGGAAAATGCTTCAATGAATCAGGGAAGATAACTTTTCATTTTAAGCCCTTTTCACTCTATCGTTGTAACTTCCATACTGCACCAATCCTGCATCTCAGAGTACTAAAGAACTGCTGTGTATGCATTTCAGAGTCAATTGTACTTTGTACCATGAAGATACATTGTGCATAAACCTTCTCATAGGAAACTGAAATAGGCATTTATTTTAAAGCATGGCAAGGCATTGAGGAGAACTGTGCTGCAAACAGATGTTGCTATGATTCCTAGGCAAATGAATGTATTGTTTCCAATTTGAGAAAAAGAATAATGAGTAGCATCACAGAGCACAAAATGCATGGCCAAATGTTCTCCACTTATTCCTTGCTAATTTACTGTTACATTCTGTGTCTGTTTAAATAAAAACAGCTGATATCATCCCAAACCAACACTAGCGGTCCTGATGCTGTTTTGGTGTGTGCAGTAAAAGATACAGTAAAATCCATTGCTCTCATCCGTTCCTATATTTTCTATTTATCTTTAATGCCAAGCTAAGCAAAATCATGGCAACATTTTTTCTATCTTCAAATCATATACTTTGCAGAAAGCTGCAGTACATTAAAAAAAATAGGGTTACTATTTAATTGTAAATGTCCAGAAGCAAAGTTACTTAATGCATTAAAGCCAGTCCTGAGTCTGGGATTACAGTTAGGGCTGACAAGAGGTTGAGCACAGTCACCTGGGAAAGCACAATGCCTTCAGGATTGGATCATATCAACTATGGACGCCTGACACTCTGATGGTCCTGGTGGGTGGGAATATGTATGAAAAATCTAATTCAATTCAGTTGCATTTATTTAACCAGGATAAAATACCCTTGAGCTACTTCTCATTTACAGTAGGTTGAGGAAGGCTAGCAAAATGGCAATGGTGAGTTATATCTTAGTCCCTTCCCTATCTTTCAGAGGATACTGGAATAGGTGACCTATTCCAAACTTCAGATATTGATGCTACATGTATGCCTAATGGGTGTTATTTCACTGATGGCCATGCTGGGTGTGATCCCCCTCTCGTGTTCCCTGCTGCTGGCAAGACCATGTCATGGGGCAAGCCATGGGGCATATTGTCAGTGGTAGTACAGATCTGGTCAGGTCTGTTGTAGTGGTATTGAGTATTCAGGTAAGGGAAAGCCTTGAGGGTGGATGTGGATCTGGAGATATGTAAAGGGGAACATATGGTACATGAACGAAAATAAAGCAGTAATAAACCATTACATTTTCAGGCATTTATGATGTTAAGTAATCCTATCATTGAATGCCATAGTCTTGAGTCTCAAAACTCAGCAAAAGCTGCACCAATGGCAGCTTGCACCATTTGCCAGTGCACAAGGGACCCTGCATCCAATTCCATATCGGGTAGTGTCCCGCGGCAAAGTTCCACAGCTTGTGGTAACTTGGCTGAGTGCCAAACAGTAAGTGCATCTGGATGGTTTTGTGCAAGCTGTGGGGCAGCTGTGTGCAACTCTAAGATATCCCTGGTGGCTGGTGCCCCAGCCCTGATCCCTTTGTATTAAAATTAATCATGTCCTTGATGGTCTAGTGGCCCCTCCATCCCTATCCTGATCTATCTATAAAATATTGATATATCTTTCCTGTTGGTCTAATGGACTCCAACCCTGGCAGGCAGTGCCCCACCCCCATCCATCCCTGAGCAGAGATTGGCACAGTCTCTACTCTCCACCATGGCCAAATGCCAGCTGAGTTGTCAAGAAGCGTGTACTGTGTACAGTAGTGCTCACTGACAGATCAGTCCAGTCGCTGGCCATGGTGGAGAGTGGAGGCGCCAGTCACCAGCTCAGGGATGGATGGGGTGGTGGTACTGCCCGCTGTGGTGGGGGTCCACTAACCACCAGGAAAATATATTTATATTATATGGCCAGATCTGGATTGGGAGGGGGGCCCCCTATACCACTGGGAAAATATATTTTATTATATGGGAAGAACAGGGATGGGAGAGAGATGCTAGACCACCAGGAAAGTGATTAATTGTAATATGAAGGGGATCAGGGCTGGGGGAACTGATAGCCACCAGGGATGTCATTTACTGTATTTTAATTAAATGGGGATCAGGGCTGGGATGGCCACTAGCCCCCAGGGACATGGATTATTTTATTGAAAGGGGATTGAGGATGGGGAGGGGGACCATAGCACATTGGCACAAGTTTCTAAACCCTTCCAGAGGACACACTTCTAAGTACACTTAGACCAGCCTTGGCTGTTCTAACAGTGCTTAGAAATTTGCCCTCTGGGGGTTTAAGAATCCCAAATGAGAGGATATGGTGGCCTGCATCTGTCACAAGCCCCTACATCATGCTGCAGCCCATTTTGTGCTGCAAGGATGGTGCAAACCTTCTTTGGTGGATGCAGCCTGCATTTTCCACAGACTGCATTTTAGAAGTGCTCCTGGGGCATCTTTTTGGTGCAAGCCGCACTTTGCACCATTCCTTGTAACACTGGGGGTTGAGAATCGGGCCTCATGTCTTTTCAGCATTAAATGATAGACATAAAACATTCTAAACATAGTTTTTGGAAACCACTACTTTTAAAAGATGATTTAATTATGTAAACATTATATATTTGATAATTCAAACTTTTAGCCTGCTTTGTCACTCTAAACTGATGTTATTCAAAACTTTGGGTGTCATCCAGCAAAGAGCTAACAAGGCTCTGTGTAGTGCACCTGCATAGGCTGCATGGACAGACTGCAGGTGTGCAGTGTCCCGTTTAACAAATGTGACAACCTCTGCCAGTCCACAGTTCCCAATTTTGCCCCAAGGCCTGCCCTCACATAATCCACACCACTACATTATATGAATGAAACAGATAAGGAGTAGGAACAGAGGTGTATGTGCTTCGAGTGTGATGAAGGTTGGGGTGTGGACAAAGTTGCTTGAGGTGGAACACAGTAGAAATGCATCCATAACCTTCATACCAGGCCTCACAGACCTCCCTGAGGCCAAATATATCCTCGTAGCTATTGTGCCAGCATTCTATCATGGAGGGACAGGGCAAACTATTTTTTTTTTCATAGTCATTCTTCATGTGGCAACCAGTAGCCATTAAAGGGCTGCTGTATCCACAATCAACTGCTCAGCAGAGAACAGGGGATCTATTTGAGCCCCAGTTTGGCAGCTGAATGGATGCCTAGTGCCTGGACCCACTCAACCAGCAATGCCTCAAGCCCCAGATCACTTCACTCTGCATGTGGTGTGCCAGGGCCTGGGGCTTTGGTGCATTTCAGGCCTTCTTCATGTGTTGGGCTAATAAACATTGTTGACCTGATCATGTCAAATACAAACATGTTGGATAGCAATGTGTGCCTTTGGTTAGTGATCTCCCTCCAAATGCTACAATCCTATAGCTACCATATCTTTATTTCATTGCAATAAAGACCTATTGGTTAGCATTGTTAATGCAACTTTCAGAGATCTCACCAACAGATCAGCAAGTCTTGCAAAAAAATGATTGTATAGAAAAGAAAAAATATATATTGTACTGAATGTGATCAAAATACACTGCAACTGAGCAGTGGGAGGATAGTTTTGATGGGTCTCTTGTCCACCTTCTAACCTAAAGATAGTAGTATGGACTGTAGATAGATTGACATTTGGGCAGCACTTTGGGATGTAAAAGTCTGAATATTAGGTAAATCAGAAAATAACAGCAAAATGCATGATTACGTGTTCAATGTTGCACAATAAAACTAAAAGGAGATAGCACTACACAACATTTGTTTATGTAGGCAATTTTCTGATGCAAACCTTATGAAAAAATGGGATTGACTGTTAATATGCATCAATGGTTTGTCTCACACAAAACTGGTATGCAGTTACATGAACAAAGTGGCATTTTAAGATAACCCATAATTTCAAATACATTTTCCATTTTATATATAATGACTAAGAGGGAATATAGTACAGATTCATTTAAATATTTCAGCAAATTTATGCCATTGAAAAAATAAATGAGTTAAATGCCAGGGAGGCCAGAAGGAACAGGATAACCTAATGGTTAAAGCCCAAAGCTATGGACATTGAGACCCAGTCATTTAACCTCTGTGTACTTAATTTCAGTTAGAAATGAACTTTGGCTCAGCTATCTTTCCTGTGCCAAAGTTCTAACCAATAATAATAAATAAATAAATCTTGTTTTATTTTTGTTTTAAAAATGCCATAGATTGGTTGCAGTTATACAAAATTAAATTAGCTGATTAAAAAAAATATTTGTAGGATTCATGACATATTTGAAATCCACAGTGTCTAATGTCCAAACTTTTGCAGTCCAGAAACAGACTAAACAACGTGACACAAATACAACTCTAGCTAGCAATGCTATTGTTTGCTCTAATGACGCCTTCACAGCCTCTGAAACTGATTTCTGTTCAGCTCATGATTTGTAAAGTACTCAAACATAATTGCCAGTTCAACTCTTTAAATTGCCCATCACAGTTAGTTATTTTCCCTCAATTGACATATTCCTATCTGTATGATACTGAATGGTAAAATGCTTGCTACTAGAATGATTACAACTGCTGTGTCCTTTGTCGTTTCAAATGCATTTGACATAATGCCTTACCATTAGTGCTTTTCTAAAGTTAATTATGCCTACAAATTGTAAACACTTGACAATTTTACATTGGTGTAATTTATGCAAAATTCTACTCTGTCATGATTATGTAAATTAATTGATAGTGCATTTTGTCCTAATTGCATTTTTTAAACCTGTTTTAATAACTGCAAAATCTGGAACCTCTCTGCAGTCTTTCAAAACGAAAATTTTTCTCATATACAGATTTGCAACTTTGAGTTTAGTAGCAAACTTATAGTGTTCAATGATTCACCTAATAGATTTATTTATTGAAAATGTGTCATAAGTGAGCATTGTGCATGGATTTGATGAACAGACCCTTTTTTTTTTTATAAAATATAATGCACTTTTCAAAGGCATACCAGAGGTATTTGAACTGAGGGCTTATTCAAGAAGTGTGACAGCAAGAGTCATGAAGACCAAGGTAGAGGGTAGCCATTTAACCTGTGCTTGGTGCCAAAGGTCATGGAGACTGTCTTTTGGTACAGAAGGAGAAGTGGAGGGTAACCCACACTCAAAATTGTTAAAGTCTATCTGCATTGATGATTCCAACTCAAGGGCTGAGAAAGCCAAAACCACAAGTATTATCTGGACAGTGGTTACATTCATATCAATGTGCAAAGTGATACAGGCAGCAGGTCAATCAAAAGATGGGGAGCAGAACTGTATCCCAGTTAGTGGTGTGTGAATCTGGCTAACTTAGCTTTGCAGATTTATTAATGAATTTGCCACAATTCACAAAGTTAATCTGCCCTGCAAAGTTTCAGTCTCAGTATAGGGCAAACTTCATGAATGGCAATTTGGTAACTTCACCATCGAAGTTGAGTGAAGTTGAGTTCACAGACAAAATTTGCAACATACCATGGGATTGAGGTCACATGGCACTAAATTGAGCTGTATGCCATGTGTTTAGTGCAGTCTTATGATGAGAGTATTGAGAGAAATCTGTCCATGCTTGTCTGAGGAAAAAAAAGTACTCCAAAAGTGGAGAATTTTGAATTATACAATGGCAATTAAAATGCTTAAATCTCATTGGTCAGCTGGCACCATTATCCTGTTGTAAAATTCAGCATCACCAACAGGAAGAAGTGCCAGCTGTGCTAAGGCTCGACCCCTAAAAGAAAACAATCTGATCCTCATTTTAACTTTCAAATGCCGCCATCTTGTCCCACCACATTACCGCAACCACAGTTTGAGTACAAAAAAAAATTTTTTAAATGGTAGTACCTCAGAGTTAGGCAGTAAAATCACTACCTTTAGTTTACTGTGCTTATTGGCTTTGTCTCTGCTGTATCTGTACTTCCCTCCTACATGCTCACCGCTACTTGTCTTCAGCATCTTTTTCCTCAAAATATCCCCATTTTAACTTTCAAATGCCATCTTGTTCCACCACATTACCGGCAACTGCAGTTTCAGTACAAAAAAATAAATAAATAAAATAAATGGTAGTACCCCAGAGTTAGGCAGTAAAATCGCTACCTTTAATTTACTGTGCCTGCTGGCTTTGTCTCTGCTGTCTGCACCTCTCTCCTACATGATCACCACTAGTTGTCTTCAGCATCTTTTTCCCTCAACTGAAAGCACAGCACGAGCTAGTCCATGCCACCCAACATGACTGGTCACCTAAACATATATTTTAACACTGCCAGCAATCCTGAATTTAAAAAGTATATCCTATTAAGAAACAAGGACTAGAAGTTCTATAATCACTTCCTGAAAAGTGGAGCCGCATAGTCATCCATAATGCTATGAATATGCATAAGCGCATGCATGTCCAGTTTCACATCTCCGCTTTCTGTGCTGATTTACACAACTTTTAGCCCTCATTTCTTATTAACACACACTTTCTCCCCATCATAATTATTTGCTAACTGTTAAAGTATACATTTAGTGAAAAGTGTTGCATTTACATTTTTACAGTAAAACTCTTCTCTGTTCGTCAGTCCTCTCAAACGAGAGGGATGAGTAATGGGAGTAACATTATTCTACCTATCAACAGGGAACTATTTTTGTGTAAAATGACAAATGTAATAAAATGATTAAAAGTGGAAAATCTATTTTTCTTTAATTTTTGTTACAAAAAATCAAGGGGAACATTATAATTGTAATAACTGATTTGGTGCAGTTATGATTTGCCTGATACCATGTTTAGTCACCGCCGAAAGGACTAAACCTTGCCAGGCGTGGTAAACCAGCATCACCAACACCCTGTCGCGGGTTTATTGCTTAACCAAACCACTCATAAAAACCATCTAGACTGCCTTGTGCAGCTAGATTACCACTGTTTGTTCATAGTTTTGCAGATTTTAGTTGAAAGTAGTGGTTTTGTTTTTATCTAGTGAAGCAGTGCTGTGGGGAGAGGGAAGGTATCCTGGCTAATTAGCAAGGCAGACCTGTGACCACTAGTCTGATTTGTATTCCTCAGTCTTTCTTCTAAATAATTTTTGTCTGTTATCTGTGATTTGTCATTTTATTTCTGTAGTATAGTTTTATGTGGTTAAATGAATTATTTGTCAATATGTTTCTATCTTAGTTGTGGATATTTTGTTTAGTTCTTGAAGTGGCAGTATTGCTTACAGTAAATTGTTTGAATTACCCTGTCATGTGGGTCTTGTTAATTCTGTTGTGTTAAAATACTGGGCAGGATTTTTCAAATGTGGTGCAGGACTTGCGCCAAGCCCTGCAACATGAAACTTAGGTTCTGATAGTGTGCCAACCGCTTTGCTGCAATTGTGCTCAAATTTACAATCTCTGGTGCAATTGCAACATTTTTCTACATTTACAGCAGCTTGCGCCAAATATCTTGTCCAAGCTCTGTAAAAGGCCCCCAGGATTGCCACAAGTTAGACCTGAAAAATAGATCTAACATGCAGTAGTTGCCACTCAGGATAGAAACTCTCATTAGATCATGGTAAACCCTATGCACTGTATCGTCAGCACACCTGGGGCTTGTGGCAGTCTAAGCATTTGAAAATCCTGCCCACTGTATAATGATAAAAAGCCTATTTTGAGTGGTTTTACTGTAGCTATTAATTCAGTAGTTTTGCTTAGATTCAGTTCACACTGCTAATCCTTCTGGTGAGGTGTTGCTGCTGCTGCTGCTGCTAGTTAGTTTTACTGCAAGCTTTATTTCCCTTGCAATTTTAAAATCTTAATATGTAAAATGACTGGAAATTATGAGGCTATGTGGCCCCTACTTTGCCTATTGGAACTTAATCCTCTCATTCTCCACCGTAATGCCTCCCCTATTTCCTCCTTTCCCCACACTCTTAACATCCTGCTTTGTCCCCTCTCTCCCCAGGTGGCTCTTTTCAGGCCCTTTCATTTTATCCTTGCCACCTGTTGTTCTTTTCCTCCCCCTGCCACTATGTGTTTGACCCTGGCTTTTACTGGGTTGGTGTAACCCCTACATTTTCAATGGTAGTTAGGTAACTCTTCCTCCTCCTCATTTTGACCAGCTTGTTGTTTCCATAGTTTGAATTTCTAATTTTGATGTTCATATCCTTGGCTCCACTGGATTGATTGTCACTTTCTCTGATCATAAAGAGATTCATTATGTGGATGTTTATTTCTTTTGCTTCTTTGTATTTTGATGTTCTTGTTTTTTCTGATTGTTTCAATAAAAGTTTAACGTAAAAGGCTGGAAAGAGACACTTGAGTAAAGGGAGAGGTGAGTGAGGTGGCCAAGAAATGCATAGGTTCTGTGGGGCAAGAGGTTGTGTACCTTATAAAATCTACCTCTGTAGAAGCTTCATACATGGACTTTGGGGCTGGTAGTAGTAGCAAGGAAGTAGTTGGTGGAAGTGGCAGTGACATTAGAGTTGTACAATTATTCTCTGCCACATCTGTGGCATTCATGATGGTGGGAGCTGGGGGATATAGTGACATGAAGATCTTTCTGAAAGGTAGTAAAATCTCTGGCTCAGGAACAGTGGTTGAGGAGGAGGCTGCTGATGTCACCATGACTGCTGGTTGTGGTGGCACTGAGCCTGATCTGATGATAGGTTCCTTTCCCAAACAAGAGTGATGAGCTTGATGGAAAGTTACATCAGGTGTCTTGTACTAGTGAAATTATTTTGCCTGTTGAGGTGGGGGCTATAAGTAAACAAGTTATTGTTTTATACTAATGTATAGAATGTAATTGTACATCTGCATGTTTTGCACAAAAATAATAAACTTTAAGTGATAAAAACAAATCACTGCTTTCTTTTGAGCAGCAACCATGAATCCCTGATTCAAATGGTATCTGATCAACTATCCAACCACACTGAGTACAGTTGTTTGTCATTCCAACACCCAGAAATGTCCAGTCTACAGTATATAGCATGTTTTTGAACGACATACCAAATATCCAGCCAATCATGCTGTTGCACAGTAAGTGAATGTGACTGAAATGCTGGTAATTGATCTACTGCCATTCCTTTTGTGGAGAATGTGAATTTAGAAGGTTGATAGTGTGTGCCTGCCCCAAATGGCAGATTCTCTCACAAACATACTTCTCCACCCTGAAATTTCTGAACTTTATGGAATGTGTCACATATGAAAATCCATGCCACAAAGGGCAGCTCTTATCTGTGCATTACAGCACACTGGGCACTGGTGGCTGGGGTAGTATTCAACTCTGGCTGGGGAAAATATATACTAAGCCCAATTGCAAGGCAGCAGCATGTTGGTATTTGCCTTCATGCCACGTTGGTAATGAAGAGTGTAACTGGATAACCTATTGGTTAGGAAATGTTAGAATTGCTCCAGACTGAGATTGATGAGTTGATGCAGCCTTTGGTGGTTGCACAACAGCGGGTGTGGTACAGGATCTTCAGGCTGCTTCAGTGTAGGAAGGGACAGAAGATTGCAGACATCTATGTATCAGTATCCTCATTTTGACTCCAACTTGCCTTGGTGTACCCCAAAAGTTACAGGCAGCATTGCTAATGGCGAATTTCCTGTTAAATAGAAAAAAATCACACAAATTTATTCAAAAGGCAAATTTGGTGAATTTGACAACTTTGCCATTGAATTAAAAGTATGCAACATTTCTAACTCCAATGGAATCCTGTGGCATTCATGTGTGAATCAGCAGGCGGAGGGAGGGTGTCCCTGATCTGAACATAGAAATATAGAATTTGATGGCAGATAGGACCGCTTGGCCCACCAGTGTGCCCATTTTCCTACCTAATGGATAAGCTGCAGATCCTAGCTAACCAACAGCCTACTTCTTCCTACCCCCACCCCCTAGAATTGCCTTATGACTGTCCCATGCATTCTTGAATTCCACCACTGTTTT
Source organism: Neoceratodus forsteri (assembly GCA_016271365.2). NCBI lineage: Eukaryota > Metazoa > Chordata > Ceratodontiformes > Ceratodontidae > Neoceratodus > Neoceratodus forsteri. The sequence continues at coordinate 286,040,290 of CM028135.1, read as the reverse complement.
TGACTCCACAACCTCCTCTGGAAGGCCGTTCCATGCATCCACGACCCTTTCTGTGAAAAAAAAATACCTCTTACATTACCTCTGAGCCGCCTCATCTTCAAATTGTGCTCCTTGTTCTTGCACATCTCTTCTTCTGAAAGATGCTAGCCTCTTGGACTTTGTTCATTCCCTTGAGGTACTTGAAAGTTTCTATTATGTCTCCCTCCTCCTTTCCTCCAGGCAATACATATTAAGCTCCTTAAGTCTCTCTTGATATGTCTTCCAGTGCTGACACTGCACCATTTTAGTTGCCTCCTCTGAACTGCCTCCATCCTATTTGTGACTTTGCAGAGATTTGGTCTCCAGAATTGCACCAATACTCCAGATGGGGTCTCACCAGCTGTACAGAGGGATAACAACTTCTTGTTTTCTACTGGTGATGCCTCTTCCTATGCTTCCCAGTATTCCCCAGCCCTCCTTACTGCCTCTCTCACATTGCTTGCCCACTTTTAGGTCATCTGATATGACTACCCCTGGTCCCTTTCCATTTTGTTGTTGATAGTATCTCACATCCCATTGTGTACACTTTCCTGGATTTTGTTTCCCAGGTGCATTACCTTGCACTTCTTAGCATTGAATCTAAACTGCCATACAATTGACCATTCCTCCAACCTTGCAAGTCCCTTCTCATCCTTTCCACCCCACCTTATGTGATCAACTCTGTTGCAGATCTTTGTGTCATCTGCAAAGAGACATATTTTTCCTTCCAGTCTCTCTGCAATGTCGCTTATAAAGACATTGAAGAGGACTGGTCCTAGTACTGAACCCTGTGGTACCCCACTAGTAATCCCCCTTTCTTCAGAGTTGACTCAGTTTACTATTACCCTCTGTGTCCTGTTTTCCAGCCTATTCTTTACCCAGGCTACCATCTTGGGACCCACCCCAGGATGGCTAACTTGTATATTAGTCTTTGTGGGACTGTGTCAAATGCCCTTGCTAAATCTAAGTAGGCCATGTCCACAGCCACTCCTGATCTACTACTTTGGTCACCCAGCCAAAGAAATCTATTAGATTCATCTGACATGACCTTCCTGCTGTGAATCCATGCTGCCTTGGGTCCTGTGCCCTCTGGCCTCTAGGTACTGACAATTCTTTCCTTCAGAAGTGATTCCATCATTTTCCTATCACTGAGGTTAAACTAAAGGTCTGTAGTTTCCTGCTTCTGCTCTGCTCCCACTTTGTGAAGTGGAATCACATCTGCCCTCCTCCAGTCCTCAGGTACCACCCCATCCTCCCATGATTTGTTAAAGAGGGTAGTCAGTGGTGTCACTAGTTCTACCCTTAGTTCTTTAGAATTCTGGGATGAATCCCATCAGGACCCATTGCTTATACACCTTCAGTTTTAAGAGTTGTTTCAGAACCCTTCCTTCTGTGAATGGCTGGTATCAACTCCCGTATCCAGAGTGTTTCTATTGTTTGGTTTAGGTACCCCCTCTTCATGTGTGAATATGGAGCAAAATATTTGTTTAGTATCTCTGTCTTACACAGTCACCCTCTGCCCACCTCCCTCCCTTTATTAAGCCTCACTATCCTTCCCTTGGTCTTTCTTTGCTCCCTGATGTACCTATAAAAGTTTTATCCCTTCTTAACTGAATAGGCTATCTTTTCCTCTGTTTGGGCCTTTGCTGTTCTGACTGCCTTCCCATCTTCCTTTTGCTTTAACTGATACAATTCTCTGTCCTGTTCCTTCTGTGATTCCTTGTACTTCATGAATGCTTTTTCTCTCTAACCTTCCCTGCCACCTCCTTTGAGAACCATAGTGATTTCTTACATCATTTTGTTTTGTTTATTTGCTACATACAAAGGCTTGTTGTCTCTGTGATGGCAGTTTTGATTATTCCTATTATTCTTCCACCCTCCTTCCTGCCCATTTGCTAGTGCATTCCTTAGCACTCACCCATTTTGGCAAAGTCAGCCCTCCTAAAGTTGAATACTTTTGCCTTTGTATGGTTTGACTCCTACTGCTGTGTTTATGATGAACCATACTGTTCGATGGTCACTAGTTCCCAGATGGCTACCCAATATGTTATCCTATCTCCATCTCCATTTGAGAGTACCAGGTCTAAGATTGCTCCTCTCAAGTGGGTTCCTATACTAGTTGTCTCAAGGCATGCCCCTGTAGGACATCTAGAATAACCCCACTTAGAAGTGGCTGCTGCAACTGCACTCCAGTTAACATCTGCATATTCAGATCCCCCATCAGCAATATCTCCCTTTTCTGCCATTCTAAGGATACTTTCTATCATTTTCGTGTCCATTTCCTCCCTGAGATGTGGGTCTGTATACAACCCCTGTTTGGATTGTGGTGCCATTGCCTATCTCCAAATTGACCTGCAGTGCTTCCTCTCCTCTCTGTTTACCCTTTTGTTCTGTTGCTTTGATTCCTTCTCTTATATAGAGCTACCTCCTTCCTTACCCCCTGTCCCTCCTGTAGATAGTGTATCCTGGTATGTTTACATCTCAGTCATGGTTCTGTGTGCACCATGTTTCTGTCACTGCCACGATATCCAGATGTCCCTCCTCCATCAAGGCCACTAATTCAGGAAACTTGTTACCCAGACTACGGGCATTGGTACCCATTGCTCTCCATTTTTGAAGGCTTTACCTCTTGTAGCAACATCTCCCACTGACCTTTCTACCTTGGTCTTTTTCTCATTTAGTACCCTGTTTTGTGGGGAGGCTGGGAATTCCCCTGCTTATCAGTGCCTCCCCTTGACTAGTTTAAAAGCTTGCCAATGAAGCATTTAAACCGATTGCCCAGAAGACTTGTTCCTTCCTGGACAGATGTAGACCATCCTGCCAGTATAGGCTGGTATCCTCCAGGTGGAACCCCAGTCCCCAATGAAGCCAACCCTGTGCTCCACACCATTTTTTCAACCATTCATTAAATCTCATGGTGCTAGTACCCTTGCCTCACCCATGCCATAAACAGGCAGCACCTCTGAGAAGGATACTGTGTGTGCTACTTGTCTTAGGCCTTTCCCCAACTCCACAAAGTCCTCCTGCACTGCTCTAATCTCATGTTGAGCTAAGTCATTCATCCCTAGGTGGACAATGACGTCCAGCTCAGTCTCCTGAAGTGACAGAGTGGCAGGAGCTGAACCAGCTGACAGTAAGTTTAGAAATACCAACCCTCCAATTTATCCAGCTGGATATGGCCAACCACAGTGTCAAAGACCTTGGCAAGGCTGACAAAATGGCTGCAATGAACTAGCCTCTAGGCCATCCCCTTCAGGATGGAGTCAGTGATCCACAGAATGGAGAAAACAATGGAATTAGACTTGTGAAAATCAGTCAGGAATGGAAAAAAGAGTAGGAGTTAAGGAGATATATGAGGTGTGAAAAGACAAGTTTAACTTGACATTAATGCAGGAGAAGAGAGATGAGATGAAGTCCCCCAGAGAGGATGGGGACCCTTTGTGAAGGAAGAGGATGTTTTTGTTTCCTGGCCCAAAGAACATTTCCAAATCAAAAGGAAAGGTTAGAAATGGCAGTAACATGGTGAACAATTGCAGGGGCAGAGAGATGTAAAGTGTGGATTCAGAACATCAAAGTGTGGCCTTTGAAGGGTTTGGAGAGTATTGTACTCTATTGTTCTGATACAGTAGGCTCAAGAGAGATAGGAAGAATATGAAAGGGTTAGGAACATACAAAGATACAAAATAGCCAGCAGAAAAAGGCCTTACAGTCTATTGAGTCTGCTCAATCACTGTGCCCCTGTTCCAGACATTACAGCGGGCCCCAACCCTCACTGCCAACCCTGACCTCCCTCTCACCATGACCCACCCTCTCTTGAAACTCCCCACTGTCTTTTTGAGTGATGACCTGAGATGGGAGTTCATTCCACCCTGAAAACACTCTCTGTAAAGAAGTGTCTCCTGACTGTCTTCTTGAATCTTTCCCTGCCAACCTATAACAGTGTCTCCTTTTGGTTTTGTTTTCACTGAGGCAGAAACCTTCCCTGATATCCACCTGGTTTACACCTTTCAGTTATTTGAAGGTTTCAATCATGTCCCCTCTCTCCCTCCTTTCCCGAGTGAGTACATGTTGAATTCTCTCAGCCTGTCATGATATGCCCTGCTCTGCTGTCCCTGAACCATCTTTGTCACCCTCCTCAGAACTGCCTTTAGCTGGTTTATATCCTTTTTCAGGTAGGGGCTCCAGTATCGCAAGACATACTCCAGGTGGACTATACCAAGGATCTGTATACTGGCAGTATAGTCTCCTCCATTCTGGTCGTGAACTCTAACAATGCAAGGTAGCATTCTGCTTTGTAGTGCAAAGTGGGAGAGAGCACTGGGACAGTGGTGCAGCTAATCAAAATATGCAATGTCTGAAAGTGAGAGAAAGCGCGATTCACCATTCGCTCCAGACTACTGAGTCCATACCTTGTGTTGCTGTGCCAGTATTCAAAGATTTATGCCATAGTTTAAACAGTGGAGATAATAGACAAGTATAGTACAAGTCACATTAAACTGCTCCAACAATAAGCTGCTTTACCATTTCTGATTGAGTTGCATAAGTGTTGTTGATTCAGTACAAAGCCATGCACAAACTGTGTTGTAAGAGTTACATCTTAGTTTTGCATTGCATTGTGATTGGGCGAAGCTGCATTCCAACTGAGTAGCAAAACATTTTATAAACATTACTCTTGAGCTGGTTAAGTGTTAAAAAATATTCAGTATGAGTTGCCAGTGCATTGCCAGCTGTAAAAACAATGCTAAGCTAACTCATAGGTGGAACAGTTTAATGTGACTTGTACTATACAAGTAGTGCAGTATGTTTCAATCTATCCTAGGGCTTCATCAGAGCTGCTATCTTCCTACTCCGCATTGCCTGTTTAATGTTGCTGGTGATAACTATCCTCAGGTTCTTTTCCTCCTTCTGATTCAGTGACCTTGACCCCTAGACTGTACTTGACTTTGGGTTCTTCCTTCCTATGTGCATAACCTTGCATTTCATCACACTGAACCCCAGCTGCCAGATAGCTGACCACTTCTACAGATTTGTCATGACTTCTTTCAGGTCCTGTACCCCTTCATCCATTTCTTGTCCTCCTAAAGAGCTTGCGCCATCTGTAATGTGGCAGATCCATCCTTAACACCATTCTCAATGTTGTTAGTGAACACATTAAACCACACTGGGCCAAACCCTGACCCTGTGGGACACATCTTGTAACACCTTGTTCCTGAGAATCCTCCCATCCACCACCTCTAGATCCTACTGCTGAGCTAATTTGCCATCCATCTCTTCAGTTTGCTCCATACCCTAGGTCATCCAACTTTCTGATCAACCTCTTGCGGGACACTGAGTTGAAGGCCTTGCTGAAATCAAAATATAGGTTGTCAACCACCTGACTCCTATCTGCAGCCTGTTACCTAGCCAAAGAAGTCAGTCAGGTTGGTTTGAAAGTTCCTCCTTGACATGAACCCATGCTGTCTGCATACTGTAGCCCATTGCCTTCAAGGAAATCAACTTGTCCTTCCATCAGAATGTTCTCCATCAGTTTACCCACAACGGAGGTTAAACTGACCAGCCTGTAGTTCCCAAAGTCATCCTTGGCCCCACTCTTGTTCAGTAATACCACATGTGCAGTTCTCCAGTCCTGCTGTACCTTTGTATCTAAAGAGATGTTAAACAGGTCCACCAATGGAACTGCTAGTTTTGCCACCAGTTCCCATAGCACTCTTGGATCAATGCCATCTGGGCCTAGGGACTTGTTTATCTTTAGGACATGAACCCTTTCCTACCTAGCCTTGTCTTCCATTATTCTGTCCTCAGTCATGTTCTCCTCCTCCTCTTCTTCTATCCATCCTCCCTTGCTGCACTGATCCAACCTTTTCTTTAATAAAGACAGGGTAGACATATTCCTTTAACACCTCTACAGTCTCTTTTCTGCCTTCCAACCACCCTCCTCCCTTTTAGCTTTACTATGCCTACCTTTGTGTCTTTCGTTTAACTAACATACCTTAAGAAAGCTTTCTCCCTCCTTAATCCCTGCTGCAGTTTGTAGCTGCTTCTTAGCCTTGATCTGCCTGATCTATCCTACCAGCCTCTAGCTTTAAGTAGACCTCTCATTCTCTTCCTTCCAGGACTCCCTATATGCAGTCCTCTTATCCTCACTGCCTGGCTCACCTCTCTGCTGAACTAACTTAGTTCCCTGATGTTAGAATACTTCTCCTTCTGCTTTAGGCATGTTTCAGTGGCTGCCGCAATCCCTTCCCTGATCACTGTTCACCTTTGATCCCCACTCATATCTTTCTTAAGTCTTGAAAGGTGTCCTCAAAATGATTCCAGTTCTATCATTCCACAGTCAGCCTTCCTGAAATCTGTCACTTGTTTTCATGCTTATTGTTTCTTCCCAATGTTGACTCAGAACCACTTTATCTGGTGGTCACTAATCTCCATGGGTTCCTCCACTGCAATGGCCTCAATGTGATCCCCATTTGTTAATACCAGGTCCTGGATGGTACCCTCCCATGTCAGTAAGGTGAACCCCTGAACCAGGAACCCATCCTGGACTGCATTCAGTATCACTGACTTTCTGGCACAGTAGTGGATGGGACACTCCAATTTGCATTAGGCAAATTGAAGTCTCCCATCACCACCACTTTGTCCCTTTTAGCAGCCATACTTATCATGGTAACCAACTCCCTATCCTTGTCCTTATCCTAATTATGTGGCCTATAAACTACACCCAGTCTTAATTTCCTTCCAGCAGCTGCTTGAATTGGTACCCACAGCTCCTCTATTTTTCAAACCACAATTTCCTCCATAATGGCAGTAATTCCTCTGACATATAGTGCCACCCTTTCCCCTGTCCCTTGTATAGAGACTACTATGGAACTGAGAGGTTGCAGTCCTGATTCGGGAAGCCCAGGCTTCAGAGACTGCTGACAGGTCCATATTTCCTCTGCCACCATGACCTGCAGGTCATCAGTTTTGTTCTTGAGACTTGCAGCTTTAAGGGATACTACTCCCACCATTCCGTCCTGATTCTCTCGCCTCCTTTGACAAATGTCTCAATCCCCTGTTTGCAGGCCTGTCCCTCTTCTTTCCTTGATCTTCCTCCTTGCTTTTGGTCACCCATAGCCTCCTCCTATTCCTACCACCCTCCCTGTTACAGATCCTTGTGTGTTTTTACCTGAGGGGGTTGATCACCTCCTCCTTCAGAAAATCCATCTCTGAACCCCCTTCCTAGTCTCTCTATGCCTTCCTCCTTCTGACCTCTCTGTTTTCTACCTGGCAGTGACCTGTCTGCTCCCTCCTCTGGGAGAGCCAGGTACTGCCACCCTTGCTGCCCCCATTCAATTTTAATGTATGCTCTTGTTTATATTTCTCCCAAACCATTCCCTTAGCTGTTCCCCAAGCAGCCTGCATCCCTCCTGCTTAGATACAACCTATCAAGTGCATTGAGGTTTATTTATCCCAGGTTCTACCCAAATTTCCTATGTATACAAATCCAACATTCCTACACCATTCCTCTGCCAGCCATTAAACTCCTCTATCCTTTGTTTCCTAACTGTGCTGCCTCTAGGCACCAGCAGCACTTTTAAGAAGGCTACCTACCTGACCTTCCCACCCCCACAAACCACCTGTGGGAGTGGAGGCACTATTTCTGTAAACTCTGGTCAGCTTTCCTCTTGGGAGGGAGGGGGCACGATGGTACAACACAAGCACTTCCAGACCTTTCCACTAGTGGCCACCCACACTGAAGATCCACTGAGGGTTCTCTCAGAAGCAGTGGCCAACTCTTCCCTCACAGCAGTCCCAAAATATAAGCAGCACAGTACCTTAAGTGAACATGTCAGACAAAGGGATATCTCATCACATACCCCACTGGAGACATCACTGCCACCTCAGTCTCAGACGGTCCCTTCATGGCAGCCACTATCTCAGCTTTCTGGGGAGCCAAGCAGGCTCCATCGTTATCCCTCAGAATACTGCTGCTCCATTTCTGCTGCAAGTTATTCCCCATACTGCCACTTGGGGGTCCCTCCTCATATTTGGGAACCAGAGAGCAATCCCTCCACCCTGGTCCTGGGCCTCCAGCCCCGACTGTAGGCTGCCCCTACATGGGCCTGTGAGCAGGCGCCCACTGCTCCTCAAACACTGATCTCCTCATGAATCTCTCTCACCGAATGTGACCAACTTTTCGCTTCAATGGCGCTTTTAAAACAAGCGTGTGTGCCTGAGCAGAGCTCAGCAACATGTGCGCCAACCTCCCGATGCGGACAGGGCATCTTAAACTAGTAACCCCCGATTTGCACAGGGGTTAAACTTTTCCACCCACAGAAATGCTTCACCTCCCAAGAAAGCCATCTCCACCCTGGCTAACTATGGCTGCTGTACACAGTGGGATAATGCGACTCTCACACAGGCCTTGCATCCAGGCTCCACCAGGCTGACTGCATAAGAGCAGTCTAAATAGAACTAGGTGGACAAACCCACCTACCTACAGTTCTCTGACTCCACTAGGGGCACAGCTACTCAACCTGGTTCTCTAGCAATGGTTGTTCCACCAGGCCGACATCCCAACCTTCCCCAGGGACATCCCTTATTCTGACTGCTTCTGGCTCCAATACTGTTCCCATAAACCCTTCAGCAGTACCCAACTGGGCCTAACTTGGCACCATATCTTACTATTTCCGGCTCCAATACTGTTCCCCATTGGGCCCTTCAGCAGTTCTCAACTGGGCTTAAATTGGCACCATGCACACTTTTTTAAAACAGCAAAACATTTCCTATTTATCTATCTAACTAATGGTTAGTAATATACTGTTAAGCTACACCACCAGTGGGTGGCAAACTAACCTCTAAACTTATTACTAACTACTAAATACTAAATACAGGTGGCTATCTTTAATCTGACTACACATTTTAGAAATTGACATGTTCCCCCACAGAAAATTCTAGCTGCTACTTTTACTAATCTAACCTATAACTACATGTCTACTCTAACCTACTTAACAGTGGGGAGGAGAGTACACGTTTACCCATGTACTGTCCTTTGCAAACTGCCCAGGTGCACATTAAAGTGTCTGAAAAACTGTCTTTGTAATTTTAAAAGTCCAAGCAATCCTATCGTCAGCACCAGTGGGTAAGTGTGCAATTGCCAGGGGTCCCTACCTAACATTTCCTAAAAATTCTAGCTAACTACTTAGACCACATTGCAAATGATTTCCAATGAAATAGTACATAAGAGTAAAAAAGTTACAATTTTATAGAAACTGGAAAAATTAAAACGCCATCTAAAAGCTCTTTAGGTTTTTTTTTCTACCCAGCACAAGCTGATCAGGCTACTGTCCATGCTAAAGGCAGTTGTTCAGATTTTTTCAATTTCACTACAAAACAACAGTTAAGAGTAGCAGTAGTTCTCGGATGTAGTCTCTACAATGCCATGGGGTGTTTTGGCATCTAAGGTGCTTTTGATTTCTGGGGTACAATATTTAACTGCAGGGTCCTCTGGTGCAAAGTAAAAACAAGGATCATGTTTGGTGCACTCTCCCCTCTGCAATCATGGCTCACAACAAAATACTTTAGCCTGTGTTCAATTCTGTCCTGCACAAGTGCAAAGTTTTGAATAAAGCAAGTCCTTCCCAAGCTGAAGAATTGCACATGGTTCAAGCTATTCTGTTTACCTTGGTCCTATCATCGGCCAGGTCTCTAATGTCCACTTTATTCTAAAGATGCACCTTTTCCACGGTGCCTTGAATACCCAAGCTGACCTCCTGCATTCAATCAAATCCCAAAATCTCTCTCTGATGTAGAGGTAGTTGGTACAAATATTTTCTATTTTGAGATAACACTCACCCATCTCTGCCTGACTCCAGTTAGGCAAAGACCTAATGCTTGGCTGTCGGGCCACCCTTTCAGTAACCACATTCCTTCCTTGTAGTTTATCACCGTATGGTCCAGCTGATGTCTAGCATCCATGTCAATTAAATGGCTTTTGCATACTTCTGGGAGCAAGGTGGTGAGTTCAAGAATTCCTAGAATTGGCATTGTGTATGGCTTTGGAATATCCCTTTCTATCACCGTGTCCTCAAACATCTGGGTAATACCTTCGCCTGGCTGGTCATAAATAGAAATGGCTTCCATAGATCTGATAACACTCTTCATCTGACCCATCACCTTGCTCTATGGCTTCAATAACCACCTCTGAATGGTCAGGGCCAGTGATTTCTTCCTGTGCCTTGCGAGTGGGGAACGCAGTTTCAATGGCTAAGCTTCTTATAAGTTCTTAGTCATAGTTTTCACCCTTACTGTGGGTTCTTGGGTGGGTTTGGCTTTAGATGGACTTTTCTTGGCTTTCTGCTCACCATGCACCACAACCTCAGATGGGCATGACTGCTCAGTCATGTCCCTCACATAGCCTGCATCAGTACTCCAAATACATGAGACCCATCCTTGGCCCCTCCTTCTGCCACTGGGAAGTTCTGGGGACTCAGCGGAGGTACAGGGCTGGGCAGATGGCTAGGCCCTGGTACCACCTCTGGCTCTGTTGCTTTTTGATGACAGTGACCTCCTTCCACTGCTCAGATGGCTCCACAGTTGTGGCCATACTAGTTGCAGGGACAATCTTCTGGCTGATTGCAGCCATTACCAGGGTGCAGGAGTCGTGGCTCAGGAGCCACATACTGCTCTCTCTTGCTGCATTTTGGCAGGCCTCACCACCCTGGAAACATTCCCAAAAGTACATGATACACAGACTGACTGCCTAATAACCCTTCTTCCACATTGTCTACAAAATATGCATGATTCACCTGAACTGTTCCTTTCCACAATGCTCCAGAGCCAGTTGACCAGTCCCTCTGGAACATTGATGGTCCGGCCTCCAAATCCAGAGGCATAAGTCATACTTGCTCTCACAAAGTTCAGTGTAGCCGATTAATCCACAGCGATTTGCCTGCACAAGTCTCTCTAACTGCAAAGATTTTATTTTAATTCTTCCAGTCAGCATAACTTTTCTTTCTTTCAGCAAAACTTCCGCACCATTGGGTGGTGGACACTAAAATGATGCAACTCTGATAGCAACACTCCTTTTCCTCAATGGTTTCTAGCAATCTGGGCCTCAGACCACTTGACCTTCCTTTTCTAGTGCTGCATCTCATTAAATGTATCCACCAATCAAATTGCTTCCTATTCTCATTAGCATTCATCAGGTTTTTCCTTTATGTGAGGAGGCTCCATTTGCCTCCTCATGATGCAATAAAACAGTGCTTAAACTTCCAATACAGGCTGCAGACCTCCAACATTCCAATCCTGCAAAACTGCCATCCCTCATGCCAGGTAGGTGCTTGTGCTTATTTTCAAAATCCCGGACAAGCTCCCATTTTTGTAACCTCCTCCCACTTCAGTTTACTGGTGGCACTTTAAAATACTTTAGGAGGATAAATAATTTTTCTTTCACTCGCTGCTGCTCGAGCACTTTAGTGGCTTTCCTCGAGCAGGCAGCAGCTTCAGTCCAGGCACATAAAGTAGACTCCAGAAAACTACCCCACTCCCTCCCTGTCTAGGGGTTTTGGATGGTATATCTGTCTCTAGGAAAGGCAGGGGTACCATCTTGACTGTAAGCACGTATGGGAGAGGGTAGAAAACACAGTACCTTTAATTGTAGATTCGGTTCCTTCTGGTGATGGCTCGAGCCCCATCTGAGTGCTGACTCACTGTTAACTTTTTCTCCCAGTACCTCGAGACACAGGCTGCAAAACTGGCTATAAAATAGTTTGTTAGGCACACAGCAAAACAACACAGTTTGCCCAAAGCGTTTTAAATAATTCAGTTCCAACCGATTTAAATGCAAAAGCAATATTTATTTTTCTTCACAAGAAAGGCTCAAGCAGATACAACACTTCTGAGGATCCTCAAATTGATTTCTAGCACAGTTCCATAATTTTCTATGGCACTCAGCCACGGCGCAGACTTGGGGACTCAGGGTTTGAACCTGGGATCCTAACAAACTTTTCTCCTTCTATTTCAAGCCAAATGGGCTTAGATTCCTGTCAGTAACATTCTCTTTTCCTTTGTATTTATCTTCTTTATTGACACCCCACCTGTGAGAGCAGAGGTGCAATTCCTGTAAACTCTGGCCAGCTTTCTTCTCTTGGGAGGTAGTGGGGACGATGGTATAACACAAGCACCTCCATTCCTTTCCACTAGTGGTCACCCAAACTGAAGATACGGAGAGGGTCCTCTCAGAAGCAGGGACCTAACTCTTCCCTCACAGCAGTCCCAAAACATAAGCAGCACAGTACCTTAAGTGGACATGTCAGACAAAGGGGTATCTCATCACCTACCTCACCGGATACATCACTGCCACTTCAGTCTCAGACAGTCCCTTCATGGCAGCCACTATCTCAAACTTCTGGTGGAGCCAAGCAGGATCCATCACGATCCTCAGACTACTGCTGCTCCATTTCTGCTGCAAGTTGTTCCCCATACTGCCACTTGGGGAAATCTCCTCACATTTGGGAACCAGGGGCAATCTCCCACCCTGGTCCAGGGCCTCTCCAGCACCGACTGTAGGCCACCCCTACACGGGTCTGTGAGCAGGTGCCACTCCTCCTTGAACACTCACTCTCCTCATAAATCTCTCACCGAATCTGACTGACTTTTGCTCCAACAGTGCTTTTTAAAACAAATGAGCACTTGCCTGAGCAGAGCTCAGCAACATGCGAGCACACCTCCCGATGCTGACAAGGCATCTTAAACTAGTAACTCCCGATTGGCACAGGGTTATACTTATACTATAAAATTATTAAAAATCAGTTGACAGTTCATACATTCATCACTGTAAAACATTTAAACTAAGCAATGGCATTAAACTATGTTGCATACTGGTATATTAAAAGTTCTGACAGAATCCCCTCAGTCCATCAGGTTCAGTCCTCACTTCGACAAAAGACTCTTAAATTCAGAAGGACTGAGGTAAATTTCTGTAAAACAGTGTCACTGTGGCTTTTAAAGTAGCTCCCAAACTGTATCAGCAATGTTTTTACTATACCACACTCCTTTGGATTTACTGAATAAATTCTGTAGAGTTGTTGCAGCTTGATGTACTGTAGTAGGTAGGCTCACTTTGTGTCAGTATGATGAAGATTTTGTGAGGAGAAGTGGAGATTTCTTCAGATTTGCAGCTTTTCTTATGTGAGGAAATCTAATTACACAGGATCATCAGGCACTTGAAGCAACATGCTTTCTATTCTTTACCCTGTTCTCACTTACTGCCCTATCTTACCCTACTCTGGGATACAGGTGATCCCTTATTCCTACACTTATATTTATATTAAATTGTCTCTATCAGGCTGTTTCTCTTCATCAGGCCTCTTCAGAAAGACACCCCTTTGGCATGGGCACCTTCCTTCTTAGACACTCTCCCTGCTCAGACTGACTGCACACTGGCTGTGCAGCTTTATTTATAGGCCAAATCTCATTAACATATTTAAAATGTGGTCACTGAGTGGACACTGACCTATCTGGAGGCTCAGCATTAATCAAATCCTTCCTGAAGCAGCATAAGCCACAGTGGAATTCTCAAATTTGAAGCTCAACTGCCCTGCTGAACATTCTAAGGCTTCCTTTTTTATAACTTGAAGTCATTTTAAAATACATTTTCTTTGTCACTTAAAATGAAAATTTTCCCAAGCGTAAGCACTTTTTATTATAATGTCTCTACTGCTGACTTCCCAAGCTTTCTGCTGATTTTTTCTGTACACAGTAGCCCTTGGAAAGCAGGTTCATTAAGACTACTGTTCTTTTATCATCAAAATACTTAAATAATCCCTCTAAACACTTTTCAATTCTTGTTTTCAGCCAGAATAGTTGTTCCCTTTAACTGTGCTGACTATAACAGTTTTTTCACTTAGACATTAAATATTCATTTTCCCATGCTAAGATCCACCTCCAGTGTAACTGCCTGCATAGATTAGCTTCATTCAGGACCCACTCTCCTTCAAGGTTAGCAACTTCTACTTTTCATATTAGCCATATAAAACATTGTTTTCTCATGTGTAGGACACTCTTTTGTATGTATGTGCCAAGTTTGGCTTATTTCTGTCTAAAATCAGCTTGGCAACATGTTCCTGAACATAGCAATACTGTTTTGACTTTAATGCTTCAAGTTCTGACAGTGCCTAACTTCAAAGTGTTCCTTTTAGCTTCTGTGCACTTTTGAACTTTTCAATGTTTAAGTGCAATGCCCAGGACTCCTCCAGCCCCACATGCCCTTTAACATATTTATTTAATTAATTTTTATGAGTTTTTGCTGCATGTAAACCGTGGCGCCAGTGCCACAATCACACCCTTCTATGCACAAAATGGCTCCCTTATGAGCTTTCTTTACAGTGTGTGCATTTTCTGTACTCTGGGACTCCATGAGCCCCAATTCCAGACTGTGCTACCTTGCATTTCATTTATTTATTTATTCAGAGCCAGTCCCTAAAATAACTTTCCTGTGCTTTTAAGCCTGCCAACTACTGGAGAGAGAACAGTTTATCTGGTTGATACTGCCTCAAGAAGAGCACATTGTGTGTCTACATCTTGGCACTGTGTGAACAGTGTTGTAGAAATTCAAAATTCTCAGGAGAAATATTTCGCGGAATTGGTGCATTTCTTAAAATATTTGCATGAGTGAAATGAAAATTTTGTCCCCTGATGCGGTGAAATTTCAACACCAGTGGGCAAAATTTCACACCACCAATTTCAATACCAACCCTGGTGTCTTAGTTGTTGACCCCACCCCGTGCCACTCCCGCCCATAGAATATCCTTGGCTCTAGTGGCCCACCCTTCCTGCAGATCACAAGCTAGTGGTTGAGTTAAAGAACCCCCAAGTTATATTCCAATCCCCAGCCCAGCCATGCCCATGACCCCAATCCATTAAAAAAAATACCGAACAAAACAATCCCGACTTCTCCATGGTGTCTAATGGTCCCCCACCCCTACTGGTCACACCAGCCCAAATGAATTAGAATCCCCCACCAATCACTGGCTGGTGGCTGAATTAAAGACCCCGAGTTATATCAATCCCCACCAACCAGCCATGATCCCAATCTGTTTTAAAAAATACCAAACAAAACAATCCTGTCTCCCTCCCTGGTGTCTAGTGGACCCTCCCACCCTTTCACCACTGTCAGACTGACAGTGCCACTCACTCCCCCAGTAATCTAATCAAGCCACCGGACAGCCCTCCACTCACCTCATGACCGCGGCCTGACTGAGTGCTTCAAGGAATGAGCAAGTGCTTGCTCGATCAGGTTACTGGGGGGCTAGGTGTGAATGCTGTCAGTCTGACAGTGGTGACAGGGTGGGGGGTACAGGGTCCACTGGACACCAGGAGAGGGACGGATTTTTGGGGGTATTTTTAAACAGATTGGGGCCGTGGATGGCCGGGTGGGATTGAATATAACCTTGAGGGGGTCTTTAATTCAGCTGCCAGCTGGTGATCAGTGGGGATTCTAATTCATTTGGGCTGGTGTGTGACCAGTGGGGTGGGGAGGACCATTAGACACCAGTGAGGGATGGTTTTTTTGGCAATTAATGGGTAAATTGCTGGTGAAATTGCAAAATTTTGACACAGTTTCACAAAGCATTTCACGTGGTGAAATTGCCAATTTCAGCATACTTCGCTTGTGAAATTAAATTTCACGGCATTTCTATGTGTGAAGCAGGGGTGCACTACTGGGCCAAAGCCTAGCTTCTTGTCGGCTGCAGAGTGAGGTGGCCACCTGAGAGAGCAGCCTAAGGATTTCTGACTGAGCAGGAGTGCTCTGCTGTGGGACCAATGCTCAGTCTCTCACTTTCCTTTCTCATTCAGTTTTTGGCACCAGTAGTGTCCTCAGTTGCCACTCTGCATTACTGAAATTATCCACAGAGCAGCATTCATCACAGGAGCACATATATATATATATATATATATATATATATATATATATATATATATAAAATAACTATTTTACTATAAAAATCACCACAGGCAACTCAGGCAGTCCAAAATATACACTGGGCTACCCATGCTTGTGTACTAGCTGAAGCAATCATATAATAGCTCACTGGCCTCCAGTATTACTATTTCACCATTAAATACTATATTTGTATCACAAAAATAATGCCAATCACAGTACTATATGCAAACTGTCTGTGTGTGAGAAACGTCAGGGCCAGGAGTCCTTGTCACTTCCCCTGTGCTGCATCACACTGTCTTTAATTAATGATATGTTCACAACATATTTTATAACCAAACCTATTTAAAACTGCTAATATTTTATGTGGTATAATTATGAACTCTGAATCTAGTCTTTATCACAGCAGGGCTACCCTTATTTCTCTGGCAACTCCTACCTACTTTGGGTCTTGAATCTACATCCTTTACTAATTATTTTTGAATACAGTAAACCTACATAGCTGTCCCTATTCTCTTGCAGGAACAGTCTATCTAGGCTGCTATACTGCCTTCCACATTGTTCCCAGTAACAATGCAGCCTGACACCCTACATCACATCACCATCCCCCTTCCTGCATTCTTACTACAACATGTTATTACAAACACTACCCCACCTGCCTCTGCAGCCTTCACCTAAATAGGGATTACTCCAATCAGCACATCCACCTATCTTTACAGGCCTACCCATGACAGGGTGGGAGTAGCACCAATCAGTATACCTGCCTGCCTTTGCAGGACCACACAGATAGGAGTAACTCCAATCACTATACCCATCTGCTTTTGCAGCCCTACCCCAGATAGGGAGTAGCTCCAATCAATATACCTACTTGCCTTCACAGGCCTAACTTCAGATAGAGAAAAGTTCCAAACACTTTCCTACACTGCCTCCTAAGGCCTACTATACCATGTTTGATCTAATTGTCTACTGGTAACATGTACCTGTAGAGCCCTCTTCCTCTTTAACCCCTGTCAACTTACCTGGCCTCTGTTTGGCAGAATCCCTGTGGCCTGTGGTCTGTGCTCTAGAGCCCTACAGATGCTCTAAGTAAGACACCACTCTCCTGCTTCTTGGCACTAACACTTTGAGAGTTCTCACATGAGGGCTGCAAGGGACTCTGGGATATTTATATGGGCTGTAGCCACCTGATTGACTTGCTGAAGTCACAAGGTCCCCCTTTAACAAATGGCATTTCTTCCACCCTCAGCCTACCCTCTGCTAAATCCCCCTTTGCCCCTCCAAGTACAATTACAGCATTGTACACAGCTACAATCAGTAAGAACCAACAACAACAAAACAAAAACAGCACAATCTGACCTGAGTTTCAAGTAGTGCTTGTTGGTGGCTTCTCCTGTAAGAAGAAAGAAAACTTCAATGTGTAAGACAAATACATGGATTGCAGCTGCTCATTTGACATGCTGCAGACACATGTTCCCCATCATATGTTTTGCACCACAACTAGAATGTATGTGCAGTTCTATCATAATGCAAAGCAAAACTGGGTTCCAACTGTTAGGCAACCATTTTGCAAGAGTTTTAGCTGGATCCAACAACACTTATGCAACTTATCAAGAAATGTTAAAGCAACTAGTTGATGAGACAGATTAATGTGAATTATGCTGACATTTAAATACATGGACTGCAGCCACCCAATTTGCTTGCTGCAGTCACGTGGTTGCTTTCTTAAGCAAATGGCATTGAGGTCAGCTGCCATTTCTCCCTCCATTTTCCAGCCCTCTGCTAAACACCTGTCCCCCTCTCCTTTGCCCACTCACAGTACAATCACAGCATTGAAAACAGCTACAGCGATAAGAACAAACAGAAAAAAACAGCACATTTGAGTTTTGTTTGCTCCATTCTCATGTAATGCTTGCTGGTGACTTCCTCCTGTAAAAAAAGTGAGAATATGGAAAAAGGGGAAGATAGAAGGGACTGCAGAGGCTGCAACAAATGGCAGCAGCTGTGGTTTGTCTGGGGCCATCCTCCCCTGGACCAGGAAGGAGAAGGGAAAGGGGATGATAGAGGTGGTCCCGGGGTTTGTTCAGGGATGATTGGCCAGGGACCACCAGGGACTGCCCACTTAGGAAGGGGGTCATATCCTGCAAGGGCAGAGAGAGGAGGAATTTATTGGGACAGTGTCAGTTGCCCATCCTCTTTCTCCTCTGCCCTTCAAGGATCACCCACCTGACCACCCTCGTAAAAGCAGAGTAGTGGGGCAGGGAGCTAGGGCCCTCTTTGACCCAGTAAGGGTGACCACACTTGGGATCAGGAGTGGCATTTCCTTGTTTCCTTCTATCAGGGTTTTCCAGGTTTTAACCTCCTCCAAAAGGAAGATAAACCAAGGTAAGTAGTGGGAGAATTTAAATAGGTGAGAATAAATAGTTAGGGATGGTTAATGCTATATGTCACAGTCATGGGGGCATCTTGGGAGGATCACTAAGAGATGGCATAGTGGAAGGGGGATGTGATGAGCTGAATTCTTCTGAAGAGCTCATCACACCCTCTGGTTTGACATGTAGGCGACCAAGCAACCAAACCCGGGAGGGTCACGGTCCGCTTGCAGTAGGTATATCTATACTACAAGAAAACAATGCCTGATGGGAGTGGCCATATAGCCTTGGCCCATTATGACTAAAAGGGGTAATTGATCCTCTCGGTGTGCTTGCTGCTAGTAATGCTAAAATATTATTCAATAAATGCATGGTTGTGGCCATTTCTCCAAGACATGTGTCAACATGTTTCTTTCAGGAAAGGGGTTATGGAGGGCTACCAGATAATGGAGGAAGCTCAGCAAGAAGTGGGGGAGTATGGGAGTGGTTCAGAATGAAAGGCAGACAAGCCTGTGGAGTGCAATACACACAGACACTGTCATTATATTCAATATCATAGTTGAAAGGCAGTTCAGGCACCTTTGGCATGACTGCAAAATTACAGTATTAACTTTGAAAAAAAAGCAGGAATCAAATCCTTAGTTACATTCTAGCTATTATACCCTATTTTATAGGAGAGCAGTTCCTTGAAGTAAGCTTGGTTAACTTATGAAACAGGAGCTAGGTCTTTCCCTTTCAATGACAGATCGCAGTTGATTCCCTTTGTTCACTAAGTCATTTATACACCTGCTACCAAAACATGATCCACCCACAAGTAATCAATTACACTTTTTCAAACATCACCAGTTGTTATAAATTACTGCTGTACTTTCCTCATTTCCCTACCTGCAGACGCATCTGAAACAAACCATTTAAACTCTGAATGCCTTTCCTCAGATCTTTTAAAATAAATAAATAATAACTAGCTGTGTTTCATATAGAAGAATAATTCATCTGTACAGTTGCAACTCTTGACATGGTTGTATATTTCCAGATGTTTTGCAATATTTCTAAAGAGATTCTCCTGGTGGCACTACAGCGGGACTGTCGGCAGATAGGAATTTATGTAGAGAGATTTCTGGAAATATATGCCATGTTAATTACTATAACTATGTGTTATGAGTTTTTACACACCTGAGGAGCATGATAACCTAGAAACCTCAAGAGCAAAGATCAAGAGGTATATGCAATCATCACACAAGGATGTTTTGAAAAAACTCATAGGCATACAATTACATTCAGTGGAGCCAGACAGGATGCAAAGCAAAACTGCAGTTTTACTGCAGAGTGCTACAGTCAATGGCAATTAATCAATTTTGCCATGCAGTATTTTATGATGTCATTTACAGCAAGAGAAATGGCAGCCAACCATGGAGCCATTTGCTGAAGAGGGTGACCAAGTAGATTCAGCAAGCATATTGGTAGGGTTGCACTCCATGTATTTAACTTACACAGTGAAGAGTTATCTGTCTTTTCACAGGGAGGAGGCCACCACTGAGTGGTACTGCAATGAGTCCTGGCTGACTCTGTTGTATGTTACTTTATTACAGGTGCTTGGTGTTTCAAAATATTACTTTCCCATCCTGATCGCCCAGTGCTCTCTCCTCAGTATCAGTACTTTAGAAATCGTTTGTAATTGAAAATAAACTCAGTTGAGCTGGTGACCCAGTTCTCTACATGCTGGGAGCTTTTAAATACTTTTAGCCCCTAAACTGGGAGGTGGACTCCTGGATAAAGACAGCAGACTCTAAAAGTAAATAAAAATGTGGACAGTCATGACGTTAGCAACCTATGCTTTTTACAAAGGACACCTAGCTCTGGGATGCTCTTGACATTCTCCAGACAGCTGTCCTAGCTCCAGTTATCAAACTGATGGTCCACAGGATGTTACCGGTAGTGCAGATGGGTTTCTGATGATGGAGATTTGTGCTTCAAGAATCAGCTTTTGAACTTAGCTCCATGGTGCTGTAGCAAGAGTCCAACAAATGCCATAATATAACTGGGTGTGACATCACGCTCAATTATTAAGGCATTTCAGTGCAACCACAATCAGGCTGTAACAAGTGGTTCCTAGTGTTTATGACATTATTATACATTTGAGTGATCCTTACAAAATGCATTGGGCACAGACTAGGGATGGGGAATCTATAGTTTATGTATGTATGTATTTATTTATTTAACTTGTTTGTTAACTAGGTGGGTACACTGATCCCAGAAACTGTTTTCAGGCATGACCAAGGCCATAAAGATGGCACAAACACAGTAAAAACAAGCACATGAGATACAGGGTATAGTAAGTTGTGGCAATAAATTGAGTGATGCAAGACAAAAATGGAAATGAACAATTGGGTAAAAGTGACATTAGTACAAGCAATTATTATAGTACCCAGTCTTTGATGCATGCAGTGCATAACATATATCATCGTAACAAAAACAAATTCCTGAGTCACTGTGGCACTACAAGTGTCACAGTAAGATGTTAGGGAGAGTAGATGCTTCACCAATGGAAGAGGTCATGATATCTTCGGGGGCATATAAGTAATGGCGGCAGTGAAGGAGGTCTTGTAGTGGGATTTAAAATGGGGTGATCCTAGGATCTATAGTGGGGTAGACAGGCTGTTCCAAAGACTCACAGCAGCTGTGGAGAAGGCCTACTGTCCCAAACACCTGGTAACTTGTGGGTACTCTAATAGTAGGCTGGAGGAGGGCTGGAGGCCTTGATGACAGGACTTTGGGCTGAGTGGGGATGAAAGGGTAATAGTTCTCTTTCCTGATAGATCTGCCAGTGAGGAAGCCTAGGAGGTAATCTCAATGGTTCCATGTCATGATAGCGATCTCAATACAGTGATCGCTATCATAGCAAATGTGTATCACCGAAAACCATTTTGGCGATATACAAACCCAAGTGACCTGACTTCTGGCTATTTCCAGCTATTTTAAGTGTTTTTGTGTTGGGGCTGTTCTTCACTGTGCACCCCTCATAGAGGGCTTCACCCCTGCACCCCGAATGAGGATTGTTAACTCCAGGGGGTTGCATGTTGAGGAGAGCAAACCATGGATTAAAAAAACAAAGAGCCTCATGCACTGGCAAACAATCACCCTCAGCAGGTCCCAAACCCATTGCCTGCTGCACCATAGCCAGCCACCCTCACCACCACACCACAGGCCTGGCTCAGCTTCAGCAGGATTACCTACCCATACAAACCTCCCTCCTGTCTAAGGGTGTCAGCGTGGCTCTTTTTTAGCACATCTGCCTCTGGACCAGAAGGTCATGGGTTCTCGTCCCACACAGGGATGGACTTGCACCTAAAATCACTGGTATCTGAATGCAGTATTGTGGGGTGCTTGTACTGCTGGGGTGTGCCGTCCTTTGGATGAGATGTTAAACCGAGGTCCCTTCTGCCCATCCTGGTGGGTGTCCAGGTGGAAGTAAAGAACGAGGGTACTCTTCAGTAAGAGCAGGAACATTCCTGGTGTCCTGGCAACATTCCCTTCCCTTAAACCAGTTAACGCAATTATCCAGACTGTGTGTGGGTGATGATGTGCGATATAGCCACCACACATTCAGTCACTTCACTACCAGTCTAGCATTGCTTGTAAAGTGCTTTGGGATACTGTGTATGAAAAGCGCTATATAAATGCTGATTCTTCTTCTTCTATCCCTCCCTACACCTCCTGTCCCTCCCTTCTGGTCGCTTCTGTGTTATAGCATTGCTACCTTGCAGTGTAGCTGATGATGATGGCACTATAAATGAGTCACTGTTTCTACAGTTGCTCATTTATAATTGCTGTCATCACTGGTTACCAATCTCAATGGACCTGAGAGGGAAGCAGCCTAGGGCCTGGTAGAGAGAACAGTCATGCATGGAGTAAGGGGCCATCATGGAAAACCCATAGATGCTGTTGTAGGTTTTGTTGAGTCTGGACAGGCCGGAGGATGAGGTTTGCATGTAGATGGGTGAACAGTAGCCCCACAAGGTGTGAGGTACCCAGGGCTATGGCAAGCTTTACTTCAAGGGTCATAAAATCTTTGAGCAGAAGCCAACTCCCAGCCTTTTGTTCATGCACTGGATCCTGAGTGTGATGCGGGCAGAGAATGTCAGGGAGTGGTCAAGGGTGACTCACAGATCTTTGAAGATAGTCAATAACTCAAGGGTGAGCCATCAGGGGACAGGATGTGAAGATGGATAGTAGTATCACCTGCCCACCTACTGTAGCTAGTCTGGGTTGCAACATGAACAGCATGGTTTTAGTCTTCCAGCCATTTAGCAAGAGACTATTGGCAAGGAATCATTTTGTACAGTACCAACATTTTCCATGAGCATGGATGATAATTTGGCCATGGTCTTACACTATGGTAGAAGATAAGGTCATTGGCATACAGTAATGAGATGCATGTGATGCTGTTTTGCAAAGGGAATTGATAAACAGGGAAAACAAGATGGGTCCAAGTACAGATCCTTACAGGACCCTGATTGCGGGACCGAGAACCCGGCGGTCCCAGCTTGGGCTGCATGCATCTGCAGTTTCAGGTGGTCAGCACCTCTGAAGCCACCCCCATATCCCTCAACCATGCACCACTCCCTGAGAGTGACTTCGTGACCCTAAAGCCTTCAATACTAAACTTTTCACCTAAACCATATCTGGGTATTCTGTACAGTTCCACTGAGTAGGACTCTTGCCCTTGCCCCCTTACCCTTGCAACCTACACCAATGAGGATCCACTTAATCTCCTTTCTTCTCACCCTTTCCTTAACCATGTCACATACATGGTTAGATACATCACAATGTGTGCCTAAATAGACTGCTGGTCTCACTGTTACTTAGCTTGCTTTATTATTTACTCCTATGTTTCTATCCTAATGCCTGTTTTTATGTGTATTTTGTGTATCTGTGTGTATTATGTGTATTGTACCTGACCTTGTGTGATGCAGGTCCACCTTGTAAATGAGCTTGCTCAACGGGGTCCACCTGGATAAATAAAGATTTGATTGATTGATTGATTGATTGATTGGAACCACCTTGGTGGTAGAATTTATCTGCCCATGCAGACCATCTGGGTTCAGCCCAAAAGGTAGTCATGAAATCATGCTGTAGTTGTGGTGGAGCACCCAATACCTCTCAGCTTACCTAGCAGGATTTTATGATCCACCAGGTTGAAGGCCATGGTGAGATCCACAAAGATAGGGGCCAATTATTTTGCCATCATCCATGCCTCTGAAAATATCTTTGAAGCAAACCAGTTAAGTGGTGATGCTGTGGTATTTCCTAAAGCCATGTTTTTGTTGGGGAGAGAGGAGGTTGTGTGTGTGGTTAGGTTCTTGAGGTTTGGAAGTTTCAGAAAAAATGTATTTTAAATTGATAATGCAATGCATTTCTGTGAAATATTGTGTGTAAAAAGTTTCTAATGGAAAAACAGTGTCAGATATGGTACACATTATGAAAGAGTATTGCCGACAAACTTTTATGCCTGTTGCATGTTGTCTGGAATGGCAATTATAGTTATGTGCCATGTGTTCCATTGAAAGTGGTGGAGTTAGTTGTACTGCTCAGCATACTCAAGTTTTATTTATTAATTGAGTTTCACTTAAAAGACAAAAGAGTGGCAGTCACCAAAGTCATCAATAACATTATTTTGTGACATTCAGCACAACAGCAGGCAGGCTGATAATGAGATGTGTCACTTTCAATCTTATCTGAGTAGCATAGGGCCATCCCTCCCTCCCATAGGGTTTACACAGTTACTTTATATGGTTGGGGTAGGGGTTGCCAAATTAATGGGAAACATAGTCTCAGAGGTACCTTTGTCTCACTGGTGTTAGCTGCTTGCCTTTTAAAGTTGCCTGGACCATGGTCCCAAAGTGTTATTTAACCCTGTACTGCATGTGCACTGCAGTCACTCAACATATGTCACCTGGCAGCTGACCTCCTGTAATCTGTCTACTGAATGCTGCACCCAAAAGAATATACAATATTTTGTAAAATATTCTATAGGTCCTGTGTTTCTTAACGAAAGTGACAGTAGTTTTATGGCAGTGGCAGACATTAGCAGAAGTTCACCAACAGAGCCTGAAGTAAGGGTTAATGAAGAAGAGTAAGTGAATAGCAGAAGATAGTAATTATATTGTGCAACTATAACACCACCAGTAGTCATTGCAAAATATGACAACAGCAAAGATCTGTCAGCATATGCAGGAGAGACTAAAGTGGCATCAGAAGAGACTATATCATCAAGAAATACAGTAGTAGAAAAGCAGCAGTATTGAAGCAGCAATAGTAGATACCCTGAGTGATGTCAGATGCAAAAGATTATCTGTGGCTAAAGGAGCAGGCAGAAGTGTAAAACTTTGCTGGTGGCAAATGGTATCAGGTGTTTTGCATAACAAGAAAAGTGAATGTTCCATTTTGTGAATTATTATAAATTCAAGTATACAGTACTGGGACATTTCTGTGTGGAGTGCAGGGCCATGTAATCCTCTGTTTTAGTGCACAGCATAACTATATACAGCTGAGGAAGGATTTGCAACACTGGTGTAGAACCATAGTCTCAGAGTTAACTTTGCCTCTAGAAGTTAGTGTCCTGTCACCTGAAGCTGCCTGGATCACCGTCCCTAGAGTTTTGTCTAACCCTACTTCTAGGTGCATTGCAGTCACTCAGCATGCATAACCAGGCAGGTGTTTTACTGTAACTTTCCACAGAAAACCACAACACAAACAGAAGTCTTAAACATTATAAACTCTCTGTTGCCAATGGAGTGAAAAGACTGTACTGCACTGCATTTAATCAGTAATATGTTGTGTAATGTAACCAGAACAGGGCAAGCAGTCAAAGCTGCTAGGTTTGCTGAAGCACAGACTCTTTTAGCACATTTGCTAAAACATTGAAAAAGAGACAGTAAATTCGTCCTTTATTAGGTGCAAAAAGTGCTTCTAACGATGCCAAGTAAAGTGAAGTACCAAATAAATAATTTAATAAAGCAGCGGCATTACTTTGTGCAATAAATATAAATAAACACACGTCGGCACCATAGTAGGTGTTCCGTAACCATATTCACAAGCCAGCAAGCATGAAACCAACGTGCGAAAATGTGATACATCACTGAACAGCTGACGTTTCACCTAACAGGCTTCCTCAGAGCTGACTGGTGCTCTGCTCGAGAACTCCACCGTGTCTCGAGCTCAGCTTTTACTGTCAGTTCCATGTGTCAGAGAGGACTCTTCAGCCCTGTCTGCACTGTTGGGAAGTGACATTCCTTTAAGGACTTTGGTTAAACTTGGATACAGTCTAACTGGAGTCGTGACACATAATGCGGGTTGTTCTCCAGTTTTATTGGGATTCCTTAACCACCCTATCTCTTCTATATCTTGATCTATTGGCTACATAAAATAATCTTATTTCCCAGAGTGAAGACATCATACTCTACAAATTCTTGTGATCTCTCATGATCATGGTTATGTGGAGTTGGACAATAATCACTACCTATATGTTGAAATATTCTTACATGTATACTATCAATGGTTTGATTGTGATGTTGAGAACAATTAAAATCCTGCAAAATATGTCATTCCCTGAGTCGTAGAAACACCAACCCACAAACCGTGTAAGTGAACAGCACACAGTTTGTCTTCACAGTTTAACAAATGTTTGTAACCCTCTACAGTTGCCTTTAACGTGCCACTGTGGTCTAAATAACAATAATCATACTCAATCTTTCCTTTACGCAGAAAGTCTTTTGCCTGATAACTTATAATGTCTCTAAAGTGTGTGTCTGTTGAATC
The DNA here is from genome assembly GCA_016271365.2 of Neoceratodus forsteri. Taxonomy (NCBI): domain Eukaryota; kingdom Metazoa; phylum Chordata; order Ceratodontiformes; family Ceratodontidae; genus Neoceratodus; species Neoceratodus forsteri. Next base: position 286,014,163 of record CM028135.1, on the reverse strand, counting down.
ATCATATTCAATACCTTGTATTGAGTATGACTTGTTTCTTTAAATCCATTACTTAGATGAGAAGGAATACCAGAAAACGACATTTTGCAATCATATCACTTTACTATTTCTTAATTAAAATTAACAACATTTACTGAACAGCAGTGCAAACAAAAACAGTTTATATAATCGCGACGGAGGGCGGCCTCTTACTATAGATGCAAAAGTAAAATAAATAAGCCAAGCATTAACTCTGTCCTACTTCTATAATAACAGAGATAAAGGAACCTTACCACACCAACCAGTACCTAGATGTTCAAGCTGAGATCCTGAAAGATGTGCTGCTCTGGCAGTCCTGTGTTTGCTCTCCTTACCTTATCTGTATTAAGACCTGACTTTATATCTGACTAGATGACTGTTAGACTTGCAGAAATCACTATAATGCTTCCAGCTCAGAAAGGACGTTTCATGTAGCCCTTTATGCCATTGGTTGCAAGAAGGCTATTGACGTCATGGAGGACATGGCATCACAGAGAATATGACAAAAATGCTTTAGTTTCCATAGAAGGAAAGAAAAAATAATACTTGTTTTATTTTAATTTTCAGCTTGAGCACTCGGGATGTGGCTTGTGGTTAGGCCCCAGACCTTAAGCATGAATGTATTGCTTAAACTGACAATAAAAACTTTAAAACATATAAAAGATTGCTTAACATTTTGATTATAATTATTTGGTTTTAATACTTTAGAGGGCTAAATGTCTAACACCTGTCTCAATAGACCCAGGATGAGGCCTGTGGTCATGACCCAGGTCTTGCTTCAACTACCGTAAAAATATAAACGCTTTAAAACATTTTATATGTATAGTAATTAATCTTAAATGGCAAGTAGCTTAAAAACTGAGTTGCAAAAATCAATCAATCAGTCAATCAAAATCTTTATTTACCCTGGCGATCACCATTGAGCAAGCTCATTTACAAAATTGGACCTGCAGTTTGCAAGGATGAGGTACAGAATAGAGTACAAGTAAAATATACATAAAATAACAGTAGCAAGACATATACAACAAAATATAAGCAGTGTAGAAATAAAGGTAAATAATATATACAGAGATGCCTTTATAATCCTATCCATCAATAACATGTTCATAGCCTATAAAGAAGTCCCTGGGATATGGAAAAGTGCATAGGAGGTAAGGATGCTGGCAAAAGATTCTGGGATACTAAGCAGGTGGTATCAGGGCATAAGAGTAGGCGATGGGGAGTGTTGCAGTGAGTACATAGTACCGGTGGGACTGGAATGGACTGAGGTGAACTGGTAGTACCGGTGGCATTAGAATGGACTGAGGAGGGATTAATCTTGATAAGGAACACTTAGTTTGAACAGGAAGGACTTAGACTGAGCAGAAATATCAGATGGACAACTAGGAATGGTGGAAACAGTTACAGAGCTCCACAAATGTTTTGGCATACAGGGTCTTGAACATAGCAAGACTAACAGGGAGCTAAGTCTCAGCGATTTTGTATCCTATTCCAAAGCATGGGCAGGACAAGCTTATGGCTGCTCTTCCAAAGCAGGTACTGACCCTAGGTACTTTCAGGAAACCAGAGTGACTTTTCAAGGCATAATCAATCAATCAATCAATCAAAACTTTATTTATTCAGGCGAACATCATTGAGCATAGCTCATTTACAAGATGGACCTGATTGGTCAGAAACAACATAAGGTATAATTTCACATATATACAAATACAAATTGAGTAAATAACAGAGACTTTATAAATGAACAGGTACAATAATATACACATATATACAAGGCGGTTAACCAATGATTTTGGGCACCAAAGCAAAAGAAAAAAAAAAGACAGATTTGACTAACTAAAGGTAGGGTATTGGGATTTTGGAGATAATCTGGTAAGATGTAAGTGGATGAATGCTTAAACAAGTAAAGGTGGGGAATATAAAAGGGGCAGGGGGTAAGGGGTATGAAGGGACTAGGCCTTGTGGAAGCAATTGCATATCTCTGAGAAGAGACTTATATACAGCTTTTAAAGGATGCTATAGGAATGAAGGTGTTCAACTTCAGGGTCTTCTGCAGAATTCCAGATAAGTGCTAGAAAGTAGTTGATTGCAGCCTCCCATGCCGGGTACTGGCATTTGGTACCTTCAAAGTGATGAGGCTATTGCTTCTTAGGGCACATGGCCTGGGTGTAATCAGAGTAAAGCAATCTGAGATGTAGGATGGTAGTTTGTTTGTCAGAGCTTTGTAGATCCATAAAGCAGCATTTTTGTTCCTTCTGTGATGTAGGGATGTCCAGCCAACTGCAGTATAGAGAGAACAGTGGTGGGTGCTGAAAGGAAGGTCTGTGATGAATCTTAGAGCTCTATGGTACAAGGTATCCAGTTTATTTAAGTAGGACAGAGAGCAGTGGCCATATAGGAAGTCAGCATAGTCGATGAGGGATAGAAATGAGGCCTGGATTAGTCTCTGTTTAGACTCTCTGGTTAGATAATGTTTGATCCTGAAGAATAGGCCGAGTCTCTGTCTGAGTTTTTTCAGGAGCTCGTCAATGTGCTGAGTGTAATCAAGCCTGTTATCAATCCAAACCCCAGATATTTGAATTTATCAACATATTCAAGGCTTTCTCCAAGGATGGTAGATAGTTGGGGAAGAATGTTCGGTGAGAGAGTGGTAGAATATATATTGGTGGAGAAGAACATAGCTTTAGTCTTTTGGCATTTAATAGGAGTTTCTTTTCAAGTAATTTGTGTTGCAGCAGGGAGAACTCAGATTGTAATAGTTCACAGGCCTTTGTTGATGATGGATTACTGACATATAGGACAGTATAATCTGCAAAAGGTGAACATTGGCTTTAGTGAGGCTGGAATCAATGTTGTTGACGTAGATGGCAAAGAGGATAGGGCCCAGGATGGAACCTTGAGGTACTCCTCTTAGGAGTGGTTTTGAGGAAGATAGGTCACCTTCACTTTTACCTGCTGTATTCTACCAGTGAGGTAACATCTGAACCACTTAAGAGAGGTTGGGTCAAGGCCTAAGGAATGCAGTGAGGAGATTAGTAGATCATGATCCACAGTATCAAGGCTTTACTTAAGTCCAGAAATACAGCACAGATATTATTTTTTTGTCTAATTCAGTCTGCCAGTCATTTGTAACTTTTGCTAAGGCAGAAATGGTGCTATGCATGGTTCTAAACCCAGACTGAGCAGGATTAAGGAGGTTATTAGCATCGAGGTAGTCACTTAGTTGGATGCTCACCAGTTTTCTAGCATTTTGGACAGCACTGGTAAGATGGATATAGGCCTATAATTGTTGAGATCCATGGGGTCCCCTGCTTTAAGGAGGAAACACTTGTGCTGTTTTCCACAATGAAGGAATAGAACCAGTGGATAAGGACCAGTTGAAAAGGTGAGTTAGGGGGCTGCAATGGCAAGCAGTGCAATTTTAGAAAGTAGGGGTCAGAGAGTCTGCTCCTGCGCTTTTAGTGGTATTCAGATGGAGCAATAGGTCTTCTACTTGTTTTAATAATATTGGCTTGAAAGAGAATGTAGAAGCAGCTTTCTGTCTCTCAGTAGACTGGAAATTAAGTTGTGAGCGTATTAGATTTGCTGGAGTGGAGTGAAAGCTAGGCGGCTGTAGTGAAGTGATTATTGAAAGCATCTAAAATCTCATGCTTGTCAGTGATAACCACATTATTGAGGTGTACTTGGGATGGTAAAGAAGTGCTAGAATCTTGCCCTAGGATCCCCTTCATAGTGCCCCAGAATCTGGCTGGGTTAAGGTAGGAGGCATCTAGCTCTGCTGTATAGAAGGCAGCCTTGGCATCTCTCCTTTTTTTGTGCAGCTATTTCTGGCTTTTCTGAATTGTAACCAGTCGCTTGGATCCTTGGTCTTTCTTGCCCTTTTCAGAGCTTATCTCTAGCAAACAATGCAGATTTAAGGTCAGCGGAAAACCAGAGACAAGATTTGCATTTTGTTCTGACACTGGTAACTGGTGCATGTGTATTGAGGGCACCTATGATTATATCATTTAAAACCTGCAGCGCTGTTTCCACAGAAGCTGTAAGGTAGAATTATTGCCAGCGATAGAGTGACACAGATCTGGAGATATTCTACGATATTAAGGTTCTTTTAGACCTTCTTGGGAGGAATTTTGCAGGGTTAGATGGCTTGATTGATGATCTTATACCAGCTATGAGACAGTGATCACTTATAACACTGAATAGCACTCCAGCGTGTGAATACAGATGGGGCTTATTTACCAACATAATGTCAAGTAGGGTGCTATTACTTTTGTTTTTAGGTTAATCCTTGTCGGTTCGTTTATTAATTGAGTGAAACCATATGTGTCACAGAAAGATACTAGGGGTGCAGATGCATTGGATAGCCAGTTTAAATTCAAGTCGCCTAGAATAATGGTATCCTCAGGGCCCAAATTAATTATATTTCCCAAATGGGTAAGGAGTTTAAGGCCGACAGAGGGGGCCTATAGCAGCCAACCAGTTGAAAAGCTGTCATATTGGGAAGAGATATTTTAAGGGATAAGCATTCGAATTCTTTAGGCTGAGATGAAATATTAAGGCAAGATGCAGAGATATTTGATTTAACATAAATGGCCACCCCACCACCCCTGGATAGACGGTCTGATCTGAATAACTGATAGTTAGGTAGATTTATCTCCCTGTCATTTGTTGCAGGTTTAAGCCATGTCTCAGAGATTACCAGAAAGTCAGGCAAGGTGTGGGCAACAGGCCTGTATTAGTGAGAACTTTTAGGAGGCTGCATACATTGATGTGAAGAAAACTTAGGCCTTTCATGGAGACTAGGTCTGCTGGGGAGATGAAGCCTTCTGGGGTCCAGGATTGATTTCAACAGTGCAAGCACAGATCAGCAGAAAGAATATTAGTTTAGTAAGGGCTTCAAGTGATAGGAGGAAGGAACAGACAGAGGGCTTTATCTTCTTGCTCGGGGTCCAGTATTCAGAGATTATCGGGCCTGATTTGTAGCTTGATATTTTGTCATAGAGTGCCAGCTTAATGGACAGATATAGGGGGCACTGAGGGCCAAGAATGGAGCATGGGGTATAGGCAGTACAAAACTGGTTGTAAGCCTTTTGTGGGATACCCCAAGGATTATGATGCAGCAGCGTAAGGCATAATTGAAATGAAGGACATCCACTAAGATTTCGAGAGGGAGGCCAGACTGACTAGCCGCCTTAATCACTAGGTCATGGGCTGGGGCGGCATCATCCTCAAAATATGAAATAGGTGAGAGGCAGAGGAGCAATAAGAGGAGCAACAGCATGGTGAATGATAGCTAGGGGTTAAAAATACTAGAGGCAATGGGAGGAATGGTGCTAGGTTATTGGCTGGGAGGTGACTATAGGCGGGAGATAGGAGATTCGTCGGGAAGGTGTATAAAGAAACACCCAGAAGGGGGAGTGGGGCGGGAAAAAATTTTGCGGCTTTCCCGTACCTTCCTGGCTATCTCCCAGCCTCCTGGTTCCCTAGTCGGCCTTGCGGTCGCCGCCTCCGCTGGCGCTCTGGACCCCGACGCTCACTGGGTGCTCGAGGTTGGCTGGAATGGAGGAGACAGAGAGAGGACAGTCAAAAAAGCACAATTGCAGCAATCAAATGATTCTGGATACCTTGTACTATAGAGCTCTAAGATTCATCACAGACCTTCCTTTCAGCACCCACCACTGTTCTCTATACTGCAGCTGGCTGGACATCCCTACATCACAGAAGGAACAAAAATGCTGCTTTATGGATCTACAAAGCTCTGACAAACAAACTACCATCCTACATCTCAGATTGCTTTACTCTGGTTACACCCAGGCCATATGCCTAAGAAGCAATAGCCTCATCACTTTAGAAGGTACCAAATGCCAGTACCCAGCATGGGAGGGCTGCAATCAACTACTTTAAACAAGAAAATACAGTTTCAATCCCAAAAGACTGGGGGTTCGCGTCTAGCGTCTAGCCCACCAGAAATCCCACCAAAGGACTGTAATCACTCAGGCATTAAACAAGAAAATACAGTTTAAATCCCAATCTTTAACAATTTGGTAAAACAGTTCTGTTTTAGAGAAATTGTAGTAAAAACACTATTCCTGGCCAGTTTGGAGGTGCAAGCTTAAGCAGAAGTCAATGGAGAAGGAGGACCAATCGGAAGCAGGGCTCAGCTGCTTTCGCCTTCCGATTAGTCGCGGACTTTCCCGTACCTTTCTGGCTGTCTCTCCCGGCCTCCTGGTTCCCTAGTCGGCCTTGCAGTGCCACCCACCTGCTGGCGGCTCGGGCCCCGGCGCTCACTGGGTGCTCGAGGTCGGCTGGAATGGAGGAGACAGAGGAGAACAGTCAAAAAGCACAATTGCAGCAATCAAATGATTCTGCAAGGGGTGCTAAAAGATTTGCACAACAAAAGACTGGGGGGTTCGGCTATAAGCGTCTAGCCCACAGAAATCCCATAAAGGACTGTAATCACTCAGGCATTAAACAAGAAAATACAGTTTAAATCCCAATCTTTAACAATTTGGTAAAACAGCTCTTTTAGAGAAATTGCAGTAAAGAACACTATTCGGCCAGTTTGGAGGTGCAAGCTTAAGCAGAAGTCAATGGAAAGGAGGACCAATCGGAGCAGGGCTCAGCTAGCGCTCTTCCGACTGGTCGCAACTCCCGTACCTTTCTGGCTGTCTCCCGGCCTCCTGGTTCCCTAGTCAGCCTTGCGGTCGCTGCCCGCCCGCTGGCAGCTCGGAGCCCGATGCTCACTGGGTGCTCGAGTGTCGGCTTTCTGGCTGTTTCTCTCGGCCTCCTGGTTCCCTAGTCGGCCTTGCAGTGCGCCGCCCGCCCGCTGGCGGCTCAGAACCCCAGCGCTCACTGGGTGCTCGGATCGGCTTTCTGGCTGTCTTCCGCCTCCTGGTTCCCTAGTCGGCCTTGCGGTCGCCACCCGCCCAGTCAGGCTTAGTGGGAGACAGTCAGCAATGTATTGGGAGTTTGTTGATGATGGCTCGGAGCATCCAGGGGCTGCATTTCTATACCGCCTGTGTTGAAGGAGGGGCCAACTCACAGCTACATATAATGAACAGTGGTGGGTGGAAAAGGGAGGCCTGTTATTAATCTCAGAGCTCTATGATGCAGTATGTCCAATGTAGCAAGCTGTGAGACTGGGCACTGGCCATATATGAAGTCAGCATAGTCAATTAGTGAGAGGAAAGTCGATCGGATGAGCTGTCTTTGCGCCTGTGGTCAGGAGGTGATTTATTCTGAAGAAGAATCCAAGCCTCTGCCTCAGCTTTTTCACCAGTTCTTCTATATATTCCACAAAGGAGAGTTTATTGTCTATCCAGACACCCAAATACTTGAATTTTGGTACGTATTCAAGATGTTCACCTAGTAAGGTGGAGATAGAAGGTAATGGACCAGCAGTGGCAGAATATGCCCCTGACCAGTTGGTGAGAATAGCATTGCCTTGCTTTTTGGCATTAAGTAGTAATCTTTTACTGAGGAGCTGGTGCTGTGGGATGTTAAAGTCAGTTTGCAGGTCACCACAGGCAGCTTTAGGAGATTACGGCTTATGTAGAGCACCGTGTCATCAGCAAACAGGTGAATGCTTGCTTCCTTAAAGGGACACTGTCAACCCCTTAGGTCTCAAAGTGTCCCTAGTTTAAAAACATGTTTTATGATTGCCAACATTCTGTAAAGATTGCTGATATAGTTGGTAGTTTGATTCTCATTCTTTTTTTTTAAAAAGTGAAAAACAGACTGCCAAACATACTGGTGTTATCACACTAAAACAGGTTTGTTTACATTCCTTGATCAGCTCCAACTGAATCTTTCCTGGATTTGGGAACACCCACAACACAGTCTAACCATTCATGATGCAGTGGGAGTTTAGGAGTATTGTATCATGGTGACTGCACTATTTAGAGGTGTTTCTAATGCTCAGGAAGTTATGCAGTAAGAATAGATCCAGGATTGTAAACAAAACAAGGATGTTTATAACTATACATTAGCATGCATTTCAGTTCTACTAAACAAAGAGAGAACAAAGCAAACAGCAACATGAATTAATTTTAGAGAAGGTAACCAATCATAAAATGTGGGTTTTAACTAGAAATAATGTGATGGAAAACAGGTTGACAGTGTCCTTTAATGCCTACACCCAGGCTGTTGCTATACATAGCAAACAGTAATGGTCCCAATATGGACCCTGAAGGACACCTCTTTTATCAGTTTAAGTGAAGAAGCTCCCTTCAGCCTTGATTTGTTGTTGCCTACCAGTGAGGTAGTCATGGAACCAACACAAGGAGGTTCGGTCTAGGCCTATTGTTTGTAAAGTGGAGAGGAGCAAACAGTGGTCGACAGTGTTGAAGGCCTTACTGAGATCCAGGAAAACTGCACAGATGAATTTTTGTCATTTCTATACTTGCTTAAACAGATAGTCTATCAGCCTCAAGAAAACAACTTATTCAACTAAAAGCATATAAAAATTCATTTAACATCTTGCTTTAGAGCACTGTGCTGCTTGTAGAAGCCTCTGCGAAATTAGGACACTATACCTGACTTTCGTAGCCCCAGGATGATGCTTGTGGTTATAACCTAGGTCTTACTTTACCTGCCTTAAGGATAAAAACATGTTCAACATCTGACCTAGATTTTGCTTAACTAGCAACAAAAATACTTTAAACATTTTAAATCAGCTTTAGAGATATTCTTAAAGTGCCAGTTATAATCATTTTGCATCTGGGCAGAGATGCTATTATAATCTACAGTTCTTTTATTTCTGATTTTGCAGTTCATTTACCATGCCCTCTAGGTGGTCTGAAAAGTCAGTTTGATTAATAGGTGCAGGCCATTCTCATATCAATTGGTCAATTCTCTCATCGATATCTTGGTTTGGTAGGTTTGCCATCTCAAGTTGTCCCATTTGGGACAACGGCAGGGTTTATGTCTCTGTAGGCTCTGCAATCCCCTCCTTTTACAAACATACATGGGAGAGATAAAAGAATCATCTGTGGTTTCATGCAGCAAACAATTGCATATCAGCTTGCTAATGGACAAGTTAAACCATCATATGTAACTGTTAAGCAAGGATGATATTGTTGGTGATGGATTTTAAAATGGTTTCTCAGCTGCTCAGTGATTCGGTACATTGTTCTCATGGGATAAAGTTTGTGCTAGAGTGAGCATTGTCCTCCTTGATTGGGGATGGGTTGTAGGAAAATTGTTGTGGCAGAGCATTACGTCTTCTGAGATCAGAGGCCATACATTATAGTGCCGAGGCATGTTAAAGCAGTTTTAACTGGATGAACCTGTTGATTCATGCGGTGAGAGGACATTTGTCTGGAAGAAAAGTAGAAAACATTGATAACAGAGACATAGCTTACTTTTGGCAACAAAACAAAACAATAGAAAAGCAACAGTGAGACCAATTATCACCCATATCATATCTAGGGATATAGAGCCAGGGAATAGTTTTTTCATCCAATTCAAAGGTTTAACCAATCCATATTGACATGGTCCCCTCTTGAAATCCCCAAAATGGAGTTAAGCATGATTAAATTTACGCTTCCAGCTGGAAAATTCTACTTCAGATTGTGTTATATGTAACTGCACTTGTTGCTGCATAATTTTAAGTTATGCTGGATGGATTATATGGTGTGATCTGTGAAATTGAGAGCCTGCTGGAATTGCATGTTTTGTTTTTAAGAGTGAATCTTAGCACTTGCATGGTGCCCAGGATTGTATTTAGCCTGGCAATGGAATTTTGGATTAGGTCTTGGTTGGTGGTAGTAAATGTGAAAGTCTGTAAGAGGAGGTGGATTTTAAGTTGTTCTGCTGTACAATTATAGTACATTATGCAGTAGTCAGAAGGGTCTCTCCAGATGAAACCTGATATGAGAATAGAGTGTTGAGGCTTCCTATGGTTTTGCTATTTAAAAGAGTGTTGTTTGGAAGTATGCTATATGGGTAGTCTATGGAATTGAGCCCTTGGTATGGCCAGCACCATTGAAGTGTTGATGTGCTAGCTGGTTGTTGGACACAGACTATAGGCTGTGTGAGCAAGTATAAGCCTGGCTGCAAGAGTATTGGGGAATGACATATAAAGTGCTTGTATATGAACATACAGTGTGGTTGAGTTTTGTCACCTGCATTTGATATGTTATGAGTCAATCAAAATTCAGTTTTGCATGCTTGTTGCAGTCCGGGACAATCGCCTCTCACAAGTGCATTTAAATGAGTATCTGCTGCTTCTTCAATATCTTCCGCAATATTAAGTTGATTTATTAGTTCTAAATGTTGATTGTTTAGGTAAGTTACTAAGTCCTTTAAATTTTCTCAAGATGTTCTACAGCGTGTTGATATTCCCATGTGGTATCAATAATTTCTTGATAGGCTTTTAGAAGTGATAACTTGTTGCATTTTAGTTGTAGTTTTGGACTCGAGCACAAAATTTGGCGTTATAGCCAGATTCATATTCGTATATTTCACCCTGGCATGGTGGTGTGGTATTCTTGCAGGAAAGAAACTGGTTGACAAGTCCCAAAGGTTTGCGTTCTGGATTTTTTCTCAAACGGGCCACATTTTGTATATCTTTTAACTCATTAAATCATTCCACTTGAGAGACTGCGAGGTTGATGGTAGATTCATGGCAAGGTGCCGCATCTCCACACAGGTGCATATTACTCTGTCTGGAGGTGGTTGCTGACAAAGGGATTGTCTCTCGACAAGGCATGTACCAAATGCTGAGTTGAGTCAGTTGTGGGAGTGATAGAATATAGTCCTTCAGACAATAGGTGTTATGTTGTAGTTCATGGTGCTTTAGTGAGGTATTTTGGAACAGTGGATGCTGTGTTCCTCTGACATCTTGGGCAAGTTCTGAGCAGGAGTAAATATGTGGGTTTGTTGTGGAGCTCCAGGTGCCATGCCTAACAGAACATGAAACGCGAGTCCAATTGGCAAAGAGGCGTCAGAACCTGATTGTGCTTACACAAGTATGTGATTCAATAGTATTCACTATTTTCTTGAGAAAATGTCTGACATCGTCAGGTCAAGGTTTTCAGAGTATTGCAGGTAGGTACCTGGGCAGGCTTGATACAGCAGGAGGTCATCAGATTCATTCTTTTGTGTTCTAGCAAGGTAATGTATTGCTGGATAATCTTGATACCATCTCGATATCTTGGGTCCAGAAGAGTTGCACCAGTATGCTGTGAGGTTGACTTGCGTGGTGGGTTGGGTTTGCACTGGGTTGGAACAGGGTCACAGTGGACCTTGACAGTCTTAATGAAGGCTTTAAATTTTTAACCAATGGCAAATGGTATTGTGTGGTAAATAGTCCATATAAGTTTTATGTCCATACTAAGACTGTATTGGTACAAGCGTGGCTCAACTGCCACGGGTATGCACTCAGGATGCAGCATGGGCATATATGCATGTGGGAAGGTGTTGGCGTTGTATTGGTACTGTTTGGTTGTGATTTGTTAATGTTTTCTAAATCATTAGGTGAGTCTGCCAGGCTGATTGAGGTGGAGTTGTTTTTGGGTCAGGTGCTGTGAGTGACCCTCTACTGCTGGTGCAATAGACTGCATATGGTTTTTTGTAATAAGCATAAAGAAGGAGGGCGAGGTGGGCATAAAAAAGGTTATGAAAGAAACATTTAATATATTTTCGTGGGGAACACTTCTTAGATTGGGTTTAAGCTTTCACGATGCCATAATGGTTTAGAGGTGGATTTGGGCTCACTGTGCTGGGCCATACTGGAGAAATGATGCAATAATACTAAAATCAGAAAATAAATGAGCAGGTTGGCTCATAGAACAGAGAAAAAATTTAACAGTGATTCCCTTAAATCTTTTTAAGAGTCTGTTTTTATAAGTACTCAGCTTGGGTATTGTTTTCCACCTGGGAATTTTACCTGTTTTGTAACAAGTTTTTAACCTTTTTAATATTTAGTTAAATAGTTTTGCTAGCCCAAAACCAAAAGCAATGCTAAGCAGGTGTAAAATTATAAACATCACACAAACTGTTAAAGGAGCGAGAATAATTTCATTGATTTCTGCAACTTTTTCCAATGCAGGAGATATCGAGGTGCCCATAAAACCTTTTCTTCTGCTTCTGTCCTTTGTTCTGTCTTAGCAATATATGGTATGCCTCTTCAAATTCGGTGACATTGATGTGCTTCACGTATTCTGACGGTAGTTCAAAGTCATCGCCTGAATTCTCTGCAATGTGCAGCTTATTGTCACAGGGAAAAAATGAATCGTCGGCTGGTTGGTCCTGAATTTGAATGGAAGGTTATTATCAGCCATCTGAAACAGAAAATGTTTTAATTGCAATACATGGACCCATTTTGGTTTGCTGTTGATGCAGAAGCACAGCATTATTAGAAATGTATTTAATTTGCATGGGCCTGGAATATTTAAGGCCCATGGGGTAGTAACCAGTTTTTTCCAGCAAACCATTCGCCAATTGTATAGGGGTTAACTGGTGGCTGGACTGGTTGTCTTAATTTTACAGGGTGTTTTCTGGCAGTGGAATCCAGGACAGATTGGGTTTGCATTTGAGCTCCAGTAAGGAGTTGAAAAGGGAAAACCAATGCTTGGAAGGGGTCTGTTTCTAAGGTGCATAAGTGCCATGGGCAAGGTACTGGTCAACAACTCATGTTGCCCTATCCTCAAGGCTTGCTTTAGCTGTTTATTAACATTTTCAACAAGACCTTGAGATTGTGGGTGGTATGGTATGCCAGAAAAGGGAATTATTTAGGGCTGTACATGGTCTAAAATAATATTTCCCAAATACCACTTAATAGTAGGCTTGCCGATTATTCAGATGGACATTCCAAATAGTTCACCATTGGGTTACTATTCAGGATGCACTATTCGGTGGGTGAGATTTCAAAATCTCACAGAGCTTTGCTGGTCAATCAGAGGCTGTTTTTAGAGCTTAGAACCAGGAACACCAAGTGATCTCCTCACTCTGAGTGTTTAGATGAGAGGAGAGGAGGCAGTTGTTTCTCAGAGACTAGCTCTGTTTAGTTTACCACTTGTAACTTTTATAACTGTTTAAAAATGTATTGTGTGTAATCCAGTTTTACATCTTATCACCTTGTGACTGCATCTGACTGCAGTTTTGTTTTCATCCTTGAAACTGGGCTCAGTTTCAAGAAAAGAAGTCTGTGTGTGAGTGAATCTGTGTGTGTGCTGCTGCATGCTGGCTTCCCTCCCCACTGCTTACAGTTTCACAGCTCAGCTGAAGCAGTGTGGTTTGATTTTTTTGCAGAATCAGTTAGTTCTTATCAGGGTATTTTTTTGTCAACAAAGTCCAGTTTGGCTTTTGCATGTAGTGAGTAACTGTTACTGGGCTCAGTAACAGTGAGTGGCTCAAGCTTTTGCTGACTGCCCCATCCCCACTGCTGTGCTTGCTTAGCTTTTTGTTCCAAATCCACACACAGCCCCTGTGGTATTTTCTATTTCTTTTGTGAAGCAAATTGGTATTTTGCTGTAATCGGGTTCGGGCTCGGTTCCCTGCATAAGTGAGGTGTGATTGTCATCTGACTCCCTCTTATCTGCGTTTCAGCTTACCACAGTGCCACATCATCTGCGTGTGCGTTGTATTGTTGTTCTTGTAATCTGTGTCCTGCAAGTGCATGCACAGTTGTCTGCACGCATTTTTTTGTGATATATATAAAGCGGCATATTTTTTTTCTCACTGGGTCAGGCTTGGCCCATTGAATTGTTGCTGACTGTAGTCTGGTTCTTGGCTCAGTTTCTTGTACAAATGAGTAAGGAGGGTGTCGCAGGTGACTCCTCCTCCACAGCTCACTAACCTGAGTGGCCTCCTGTGCATGTGAGTTTTTTCTTTTTGTGTGTCTTCGCCCCTGTGTGTTCACTACTGTGTGTGTACATGTACATTTTCTGTGAACTGCTTTAGTATTTCTGTGTGTGTCAGGCATGACTCACTGAGTTCTGTGTGTTGTAAGTTGTTTGGTGCACCTTCAAAGCTTGAATTGCTGTACTGTGACTGCAGACTGACACCGTAGAAGTAAGAAGTTGTTAGCTGACTTCATCTCTCTAGTATCAGCTTGACTTTATTAGCTGCTATATATGCGGTGGTGCTATTGTTGTTTTCTACAAGAAACACCAACATAAACAAAGACACTAATCACAAATAATATACACAGTAAATTCTGGACCATGTCTCATCAATCCCATAAGCGTGCATGGTCCAGCCCAAACAAGTCATCTTCACCACCAGTTGTAAGTGGTGAGGAACAGGTTGAGGTCTGTTTATATTCGCCGCTCTAAAATAGTTTTCTCCCTGATAAGCCTTCAGGTTCTGGTGTAAGTAAGATTGGGGGTAGTACTAGTATTACTATAACTTCAACTGCTGCCACTACTATTACTAGTACTGCATTTGCAGCACCATCATTTATAAAAGTAGGAGGGATTTACAGCTGACATCTCCAGTTATACAAGAACAAGAACCCACCCCACTACCAGTGGTAGTACTATTCACACAACTGCCCCATAAGCGGTAACATAGCCTATCAGTGTGCTCCTCCCCAACCAGCACCAGTGCCGTGATTTCAGCAAAGAGCAAATCCTTTTTGAACTGTTGACACCACCACTGCCCGTAACAGTGTGCACTGTTATTTGTGCTCCTTGCACAGCCACTGTCACCACAACCTTTGCCTCCATTAGTAGTCCTGGGTGTTCTGCTGTCACCATGACTACTGCTGCCAGTATTACAACTAGCTGTAATATGATGCCAATTTCTTTAACTGTAACTCCTGATTGTAATTCTGGCAACAGGACTATGGTTGACAGTGCTACTACCTTACCAACTGTGCCCATGACCATAGGTACTGTGACTAGTACTGATCATGAGACTGTTACAATGACTGCACCAATTGTGTTGCCAAATGTACTGTTGCTCAGCCTTGCAAGTTTCCGCTCACCACATTTCCTTTTTCTGATGTGGAGGATTCGAAGAAGAGCATTCATCTGGTTCTGAATATTTATCAGAGCCTCAAGACTTCTAAGTACATCATCTGACAGTGATACCCACCTAAGCGAATTTGGTGATGAGGCTGAATATGCGGCATATCTGTGTGAGAAGCGTGAATGTGCAGTTGCCAAAAATGCAGTGCTTCTTGTCGTGGCAGCTGACCAGTCAGGGTCACCCTCCTCTTCCTGAAAAAAAAACAGTCCACCCTGTCCTTTCAAAAGTTGTGTCAAGTTCAACTCCATCTGATACAAAAGTAGTTTTACAACTACATCTGTTGCGGAGAAAGAAAGGGTAGAACAACTGCATCCACTGCTCCCAGGTCTGATAAGGGGAAGGGCAAAATATGCCATAGTACGCCCTATTGGGGCCCGCACTTCCACTGTCAGTGCAAGGAAAAGTGTGGTGTGGCTGTACTTAGTGTTGTAAAATATGATCCAACAAAGGCTGTATACTGTGTGTGTGACTGTACTATAAGTGGTGGTAAAAACCTTTCAAATCTCACTACAACATCAATGATGAACCATCTCTGAATGAAACATCCCAGTGCACATCAACGATCCACAGCTGTTCCTTCCCTCCACATGTGCCTGTCAGCCCCTCTTCTGGTAGTGGTCCAGTAGATGCACAAAGTATTGTCAGTGATTCTATTACTGAGACAGACAGTGTGCCCTCAACTCCCCTACACCACTTATAGCTCATCCCCATACAGGAGCATCACCTATTCTGCCTTCTTCTGCTCAATCATCTATTATTTAACACCCTCCACCATGGGTTCAAAGTCAAAATCAATGCGATGTGGTACTGCTTTGACTACACCCATCATGCAAGCCTTCCATGCCTGCACCGAATACCAGGTGTCACACCCAACAACACAGCAGATCACCATTTTAATTTGGTGAGATGATGGCCTTGAATCTGCAGCCATTTTCCATTGTGGAAAACACAGGTTTCCATGAGCTGCTGCAGCATTTGCACTCTAGGTATAATATACCATCACAGACCACATTTTCATGTACTGTAGTACCCAACATTTACCATAATTTGAAAAGAAGTTGCCAGACTACTAGCACAGGCTGTTGGTGAGTTTTCCACTGCACAACTGACATATGGACCAGCATGAAATCAAATCACGCATATATGTCACTGACAGCACACTGGTGTGTTGCAGATGTGGTAGTCACTGGTGGTGATGGTGGTACTGGTGCTGGTTCTGTCTCTCCCCTCTCCCTGCAGGTCTGCTTTGCTAAATGTCAGTGTTATGAAAAGGATCACGGGGCTATAAACATACTGTCATTCTTGCAAGAGAAGTTGATCCCATGGATTGATGGCAACAATTTGCAGGTAGGGTTTATGGTCACAGACAATGCCACAAGTATGATAAAAGCACTTAGAGATGACAATTTTGAGGGATACGCTGCTTTGCTCACACACTAAATTTGGTGGTGACAAAGGCTTTGGCAAACACAGCAGGGCAGATCACACAGTCAAAGTAGCCAGAAGCATATGCAGCCACTTCCATCACTCTGGGTAAGCCACAAACCATCTGCATCAGCTACAAGAGCATCTTCAAATGCAGCAGCTTCATCTCATCCAGGATGTACAGACCGGTGGAATTCCACCTACTACATGCTGCAAAAGCGTGGAATCTTTGTAAAAGTCTTTGATTCAAAGGTGTTATCCGATATTTATCAATAAATAAAATAAATAAAGGCTTCTGGAGCAAAGCGGGCCCTTCATGAGATGAGCATCGAAACTGATATGGGAGAATCCTTGGACATCAGGACTGGGCTGTGTTTGAGGGCTTGGTAAAGGTTTAGCCCATTTGAAGGAGCACTCGTGACCTTAGCTCTGATTCTGCACTGCTAAGTCAGGTAAGTCCTGCTGTACAGATCCTGAAAAAGCCATGAGGAGAGTCAGTGAAAATGCTGAGAAAGATTCAAACCAGACACCAGGAACACTGATATCCTTGTGGAAAACCTCACCACAGAACTAGAAGTTAGATTTTCTGATCTCTGTTCCAATAAAAAGCACATATTTGCCACTATGTTGGATCCAAGTTTCAAGTGTGAGGTACTACACCTATAATGCCCTCACAGGGTTACAGACATTCAGAAGCAGATGTGCTCAGAACATAGTTTCTGCATCCTTGGGTTGATGAAACCAGCAGGTAACCCTATTGATGAGCCAGTCTCAGAATCACAAACTGAAAGCAGTATGGAAAACCCTGAGAAGGAGGGTGACTGTTGGCCTGAACTCAGCTCATCACTACAGGCTGAACAGCGGAAGAGAACAGAACAGCAGCCACAGTCAGCACCCAATCTGCTGAACAGTTATTTCAATGAGCCTCTGAGTCATTCTCTATAAATCCAGTGGAGTACTGGATCCAAAGGATGAAAGCATCTCCACACTTGGCAAGTTGGCCCTTAAATATATCTGTTGCCCCCTACCAGTGTACCGTCTGAGACGAATGTTCAGCACTGCTGGAGAACCTCACCGATCCTCACTTGACCCAGCACATGTGGAACAACTGGTGTTTATAAAATAAATCTACCTCACCTTGGGTACACATATGGCCACTAACAATTGCAATAAATAATTGTCTTGTACTGGATACAACATTTGTGTGTTGTAGCATTGACCATACACAAGCCATTTGTGTTAACCATCATTGTTCTGTTAGCAAATAAACACATGTTAACATTTATATTCAAAGTCATGCTAACACAAATCTGTGACCAGAACTCTTTTGCTTTATTACTTCCACTGTCATGGTGTATTCTTTTGAGCGAGCATGCCCTGCAGTTCCCAGTGCCTAAAACTGCCACCCACCTAGTGATTGCTGTTCCCAATACAAAATCCTCAGCTGGTGTTGCTGCATCTCATCCCCTGTGTTGCTCATGCCCATATTCCATCAATCCCTTTAACAGCTTTCCAGGTGCCAGTTACCAGTGTGGCATCACCAGTCTCAAGTATTTCACGTGCATAAAATATGGCAGCTAATAGTGTGTCATCTCCAGACTCAGTGTTTCCCATGCCTGAAATACGGTAGTTACAAGTGTGGCATCACCATACTAACATACTAACATACTAAAATGCCAGCAGAATAGGCCTAACGGTCTTTCGTGTCTGCTCGTTTGGTCAGTCCCCAACCTGGGTGCTGACCTTGCTGTCCCTCGCCTTCTCTGGCTTCTCCCTTCCAAGTTCCGGATATTCTTGCTGCATTGGATTTGCTTCAGAACCCTTCCCTGTACCTGTCCCACCTTTTGTCCACCACCAGTCTCAGTGTTTCCCATGCCTGAAATATGGCAGTTACAAGTGTGACATCTCCAGTCTCAGGGTTTCCCATGCCTGAAATATGGCAGTTACAAGTGTGGCATCACCAGTCTCAAGTATTTCGAGTACATAAAATACGGCAGTTAGTGTGGTGTCTCCAGTCTCAGTATTTCCCATGCCTGAAATATGGCAGTTAAAAGGTGTGCATCTCCAGTCTCAGGTATTTCACATGACTGAAATATTACGGTTATGAGTATGGTATCACTTGTCTCAAGTATTCCACATGACTAAAATATTATGGTAACCAGTATAGCATCACATGTCTTAAGTATTTTACATGATTGAAATGTTCTGCTTACCTGTATGGCATCAACATTCTCAAGTATTTCACGTGCCTGAAATATTCCAGTTACCATTATGGCATCTCCAGTCTCCAGTATTTCACATGACTGAAATATTCCAGTTACCAGTATGGCATCTTCAGTCTCAGTATTTCCCATGCCTGAAATATTCCAGTTACCAGTGTGGCATCACCAGTCCCAAGTATTTCACATGCCTGAAATATTCCGGTTACCAGTGTGGCATCACCAGTCTCAATTATTTTCCATGCCTGCAAAATTATTGCAAAGTGCTGCAGTATGCTGCAAGGAGCAGTGTAATTTAATGGCAGTTAATCTCAAGTCATCCAATATTTTGTGACAGCATTTACTGCAAAGTACTGAATTGCATCTTGTCTTGCTTCACTGTATACTATTGATACATAATACAATTCCAGAAGGTGGTGAGTTAGACTACATGGACGACAACAGACAGATATCTCTTTATTAGATGGTCTCAAATATTTTTCTTCCCAAGCAAGCCTTTTAGTTATTGTATCATTGGAATAGTACTACTGCTACTAATACCACCGGCAGAACTATTACTACTACTACTGGTACCACCACCTGTTCCATCTATACATTCACTGTCACATCCTTTTGTGTAGTAGTAGGAGGGCATTAGTGCATACATGCTTTGTGCAGGAAGCAGAGACACCACCACCAGTGTCCCCACTGCTATCACTATGGCTGCCACATCTACAGTCAGTTTGCTTCCCACCACCACGGTGCCATTCATGCAGCAGCCACCCTTTCAGCTGTCACCACTATGGCAGCCACTGTTACCAGTATTCTTATGCCCATGGCCAAAGCACCTTCTACCCCATGTCTGTGGATTTATGTGATAACCACGAAAGCGCAATCATGATTGGTAGAAGGGCAGTATATACTGAAAATCTATTTCAGTGATGTACCCAACGCACAGGAAAACAGTGCCAGGGACTTAAATTTTGATTGTTCATGCAGTGGCTGTGCCCTTGCATTCCCCACCCCTACTAAAAATTCTTAACTCCAGGGAGGTGCATTTTGGGGTGCAAAATCTGGAGAAAAAAAAATTGGGGGCAGGCACACAAAAATAGGCATGCCTGGACCCGAACCTGGAACCCTTGCCTTTAGGCTGACAACCACCAACCACACTATGGGGCCAGCTTGGCAGCCACCAACCACCAGGCCAATTCTCCCTCCCTTCCATCACGCTGGACCCCCACCCGCTGCGCACACATATAGTGATGTCCTGTCACTATATGTGCCCACCTCCCCCATCTGGTCACCCCTTCCTCAGCAGTAGCTCCTTTGACATGCACCAGGATTGAGTTGCCATTATTGCAAGCACTCAATTGCCAATGCCCATGTAATGAGCTATCGTGTCTCGACCATGAACACCCTCAATGCTGACCAATGCAATGCTTAAAATCATTTCTGGAGTGCTATATGTGTGGTGGTAGATAAAAGTGTGCTGCATGTAGCTTGTGTTGCATTAATGAGAGCTCTGCGTTGGTGGTTGAGTCTCATTGAGGTGTATATGCTACACCAGGTTTAATGGGTGATTAATGGTGTTATTAAAGTGCTTTTAAAGTCTCCTTAAAAAAACCTTTTCTGGCGAATACCGAATAAAGAATACGTGGGACCTGAATACCAACTATTGACAGAATATTCGGGAAAGAGTATTTGCACAGCCCTACAGTTAATGTCATACTTTTTGGTTATATCCTGAAAACATGGATGTTTTTAAAATGTGAGCCTTGGTCAGAATGGACATGGGTGGGAATTCCCCACAGGGAAAGTTTTTTAGTTAGTGTATCAACCACAAACTTAGCTGTAGCTGCTTGGGCTGGAAAAGCCTAAACATACTGTATGAAATAATCAGTTCTCACCAATAAATATTTTTCCTTCACCAGGAGGGTGGCCCCACAAAATCAATGTACACTTTCTCCCAGGGCTGTTGAGAGGTTACTTGCAGTACAGGAGAAGGGATGGGCTGGGCCTGCTTAAATTGTTGGCAGGTTACACAGCTGTTGACAAATGTGGTAACATCTGTCATCATGGAAGGCCAATTAAATCGCTGTTTTAAGATTCTATAGGTTGCCTTAATGCCGGGTGAACATGACCAGTGCCTGCATGAGCCATATGAGTAGCTTCTGTTTACAAAGATTATCTTTGACTAAGTCGTGTGATGGGTGTTTTTCAATTGAACCTTCTGACTCCCATTTCTGCAAGTCTTGAAAACCTTACTGTCCAAGGGGTGTGCCTTGTCCAGCCAGGTGGACCTCCATCATAGTTTGACTGGTGGTGGTTGCTGACAACATAATAATTTCACCATTGAGTCAGCTAACGAATTCCCCAGAGAATGTTTGAAAAATTCTGTCCTTCCATGCCCTCGGATGTGGGACACCTCAGGCCTCATGGATTTGGTCTGGTCACTTGTTTGCCAAATTTCACCCCAGTCAGAAGGAATGCCTCCGGCTGTTGAGGATGCAAATTGTAGGCACATACTACATAACTGCTGTCAGTAAAGATAAAACTGGGGTTATGTTTTAAAGCCTCTTCTAGGGCCAGAACCTCAGCATGTTGAGCTGATTTGGCTAGAACTGGTACTGCTTCTCATTTAATGATATTGAATTGTCCCTGTGGGGTCTTAGTATCCACAATAATGCCTATCCCTGCCCATCTTGTACCCTGTAAGTACTGAACACTGCCATCTGAGTAGGCTATGACACTGTCATCTGGTATGTCGGCCCAGGGGATGTATTTAAGGTGTGGGGAACTGCCTTTAGTGTCTGTATGATGAGAATAATGTTCTTTATCGATGACAAAAGACATTGTTTCTGTGTTGAGGAGGGTGCTGAGGTGTAGTGTCCGAACCTTGTTAGGGGCTAGAGATGGATTTTAATTAGAGCCAGGTACTGGGATCCTTAATATGAGCCGCTATTTTTGGTGCCTGCCACAAGTGTGGGGTTCATTTAAGGATTTGGTAAAGAGCTAGTAAGGGTTTAATGGGATCTAAAAACTGGATTCCGTGGTGCTAAATGCCCCGTATGATACGAGATTAGGTGTCCTTGTTGCTGTAAAGCAGCAGCATAGTGGTCACAGGAGGTGTCTAAGAGGACATCCACAGGAAGACTAAGTTAATGGGCTTTAAGTGATGGTGCTGTAGGACTGCTTGTTGTAGTTGGTATAGGGACGTTTCTTTGTGTTTGTCCCAGGTGAAGTGTGTTAGGGAGTGATATAATGATTGAGTGAGGGCAGCATAATTGTGAGCATGACTACATGAAAAATTGCATAATCCAAAATGCTCTGTTATTGTTTTTGTTTGGGGAACTTTGATGTTTTTATTTTGTCTAAATAGTCATCAGTGAGGCTTATATTGTGATGAATCAAATTTCCAAGGTAATTAACTTTATATAAACCTATCTTTTCCCAATTAATTTTGTAGCCTCTGTCATAGAGTTTTTGGCGACTTGTTGTAAAGTATCAAAATAGTGTTGGGAACGTCCATCGCTGAAATAAATATCATCCACATAAATTCTGAGGTTGGGTACATGTTCTGGGTCTGTGGTGATAACTGCCAGGAAGATATTTGGGGCATTTTGTATCCTTATGGCAAGCGAGTAAAGCAATACTCTTTGTAATTGACTGTAAATGCTGTTTTAAATTGATCTTTTGGTGCAGAAGGATGGAGAACCCATTGGAGACATCAAGGGCAGTTTTATATGTGTGTATTGGAAGTGACTCCCACTGTTGTAGCATGTCAATATTTTGAACTGAGTAGTCAGCGTATATTTGTTTAATTGCCTATAGTCAACCACCAAGCGGATAGAGCCATCCTTTTAGGAACTGGTAAGACTGGCAAGTTAGTCGAGGATGTACAGGGTCTGATAATGCCATCTTTAAGAAGTGTTTGAATGGTTTTAAAAGCTCTGCCTTATATTGTGATTTAATAGGATACTGTTTTTGGCGGTGGTGCATTGCACCAGGGATGCGTACTGAGGGGCATTCTATTAACCCGCATACTGTGTCCTGTTGGTTGACTGAATGAGGTGCTGAATGGGGACTTTGTAGGTGTGGGAAAATCAGTGTGGAGGGGTGGCTGATCAGTGATGGCATTTAACAGGGCCAGATGGGTAGAGTCTAGGGTTCCTAGCTGTAGTGGGGCGACTGTTTATTTTAAGGGGACCTCTTTGTCTGTGACTGCTGGTTGGCCCATAATGGTCTACAGCATTTTAGAGCCATAGGAGATAGATCAAAGGATAATTGCAGAGTGGTAAAACTGAATGGGTTGAAAATGAGTCAACAAGTAGTATTTCTTCTGTTTCTTCTTTGATTATTGTCCCAAGCAGACCGAGCCACGACCATGATTAAGATCTTGATGGGGACATAAATTGTACCCATATTGCTGTGGATTTTGGGGGTGATGAGTTGGCTGGCTAGGAGATCCTGTGGTAGGAGGGCAGGGATGATATTGATCGAGGAGTGGTGGGATTTGTTGTCGGAGCGTTGTCCTGAAAGGACTGGTGTGTATAAATGTACTGGGTCTCTGGTGTGTTTTCTTTATGAAAAAGAGACTTATCTGGTTGCTTTACCCTGTCATTTTGATGGAGGTTGCAATTTATAATAATAATAATAATAAGTTTATTTGTATAGTGCCTTTCAGCATATCAAGGTGCTGAACATATTAAAACCTAACGTCAAATATAAATCAGTAATACATATAAATAAAATCATATCATAGTAACATCAAATATTAAAATCAATTAATAAATACAAATTAAGATCTCAGCAGAATAAATTAACTTAAGCATCCAAGAAGGCCATTTGCCACAAATAGGCTTTCAAGTTCTTCTTAATTCCTCTCACGAGGTGCACTCCCGTAACCAGCATGGTAGAGAATTCCAGAGAGTGGGGGCAGCGTGATAAAAGCTCTGCTGCCAGAAGATTTTAAACTCACTCTTGGAATCTCTAACAACCCCTCTTGGCCAAGTGGAGTGATCAGCCGGGGCAGTAAGGCAACAGAAGTTCTTTCAGATAGGCTGGACCCTGATCATGAAGGGCTTTAACAGTCAATAAAATGACTTTAAAGGTGATCCGCCAACATCTAGGCAGCTAGTGCAGTTCACGCAGCACCAGGGTAGCAGGATCTACTTGTCCCAGTCAGAACCGGGTTGCAGCGTTCTGCACTAGCTGTAGGTGTGATTCAACCCAGAAAGCCCAAAGTAAAGGGCATTGCAATAGTCAAATGCGAGGACACAAAGACGTGGACCAACATTGGCAAAGAGTCAGACAGAACAAGGTGCTTAACCTAGTGATATTCCTAAGATGGTAAAGAAATCCTGACCATGACCGACACCTGAGACTGTAATGTCAACCTGTCATCTAGGACAATCCCAAGGCTACGTACCCATTCAGAGGTCAGAAGTGACAGGCCACCAAGAAATATTCCAGAAGGGTGCCACCACCCGATCTGTCTATCTGACCTCCGGTTCACAACCAAAACCTCTGTCTTCTCTGAGTTCAACTTTAACCAACTAGAATCCATCCAACCCTGGATTTCTCCCAGACAGTTGTTAAACACCGCGACAGCTCCATCCTGGTCAGGTGCAAAAGACAGGTATAGCTGAGTATCATCTGCATAACAGTGAAACCTCAGCCCATACTGTCTTATAATGTCTCCGAGGGCAGATATACACCAGCAAATAACATGGGTGACAGCACGGAATCCTCGACACCCACACAACAAAAGTTGGGCCAGAAGAAAAAATCCCGACACAACTCTTTATGATCTCCCAGTGAGGAATGAGATGATCCATTGTAAAACAGTTCCGACATTCCACAGATTTGCCTCAGGCATGCCATCAACACTAGGTGATCCACAGTGTCAAAAGCTGATGAGAGATCAAGGAGAACCAGAATGGAATGTCTTCTGATCTCTCTCCCTCAAAGATCATTAAGCACCTGAACCAGTGCAGTCTCGGTGCTATGTCTTTTATGAAAACGGATTGGAAGGATTCAGTAGATATTATGGATGGTTAAATGGTCTTCCAATTGAGCAGGTTACTACCTTCTCAATAACTCTCCCAATAAAGGGAAGGTTAGAGATGGGTCTGTAGTTTGAGAAACAGTCTGGGTCCAAAGTAGTTTTCTTCAAGAGAGGTGTCACCACCACCTCTTTCAGGGAGCTAGGAAACTCACCTGACTCCAAGGAGCTCCAGACTATTTGCACCAGGACTGAACCGATGATATCAATGCAACCCAAAATTAGGAAGTCGTTGCGGGTCCAAACTACAGCTTGTGGGATGCACACTATGGGTGATCCTCATAACATCCACAAACTCAGGTCAACCAAAGGAAATCCAAGAGAAATGAGGTACTGTGAGCTCACACTATTCTCGACATCACCCTTAGAGATTGCCAGACAGAAGTCGCCCTGATGTCGGCCACTTTAGTTGCAAAGTAGCAGTGAGCTCCTCGCACTCTAATTGCAAAAAGCTTTCCAAACTTGCAGACAGGCTGGGTTGCAAAGTCTGTCTACAGTCCAAAACAGCTGAGCAGTCGATTCCCGAGCAACTGCAATCTCCCTGGACAGGAATTCTGCCTTCTTACGGTGATTGCAGATTGATGAAATAATGTTCCATCAATCTAAGTTGGTCAGTATCAAGGTGTGACTTAGCCAACAACGCTCTAACCTGCGCCCCTGTCTCCACATCTCCATCAGTGTCCCATCAGACCAAGGGACCTGGGGTGAAGGATAGAGGTGCTTATGAACAAGAAGCAATAAAATCCAGGGCTGCTGTAATGGCCTCATTATAGGCCACCAGCGTCTCAGATTACTACTCACCAACATGGGGATGATAGGTCAAGGACTGCTGCAAGGCCTTGGGAAGTGATATTCCGTAATGGGCAGTACCTGACCATCTCCACAGGAAGGCCTTCTCAGAGGGTGCAAAATGTAACTTCACAGTGTAGTGGTCTGACCAGGTGACTGGTTCCACCTCCACATCGGATGCATCAATCCCTAAGAGGAAGACTAAGTCCAGAAGTGCCCAGATTTATGAGTAGCAGTGAAATTACCTGTGTAAGGCCCATAGAAGACATTAATTGGAGGAAGTGATTACCAAATTCTGAGAGTTCATCATCGACCCAGGCGTTGAAGTCACCTAGAACCATCAATCTGGGCAACTCAAACAACATGTCGACGAAAGTCTGCTACTTCCTGTATGAAGTGTTTCCCATCTCTGGGTGGGCGGTAGATGAGAACAATTTGAAGCATACACCCGCTACAACTGTGCACTCAAAGGACTCAGCCTCACCACTACTACATTAGTGAGGCCCAATTCAGTCTTGAAACAGACTGCACCCCCCTCACCTGTGGTTCAATCTCAGGAGGTGTATCACCGAGTACCTGGCTGGTGTCATGGCCTCCACTATGGGCCTGAATTTTCATCCAGCCAGGTCTTGGTGAGTGGCATCTTCCCAAGGAAGGTCTTTAATGCCATAGAGGTCAAACTGTGTCTGGAGGGAGGGATTTAAATATGTTCTTAAATGTGGGACTTCAATATCTGGCACCTCGCACTGCAAAGCATATAACCAGGAGTCAAATCTTTACCTGGGTGAGACATAATCTGCTAGCTCTTTGGATAATACCTTCAACTTGTAAATCATAAGTATGTCACAGGCAATAGACAATGGTTTTGAGTGCATCAAACAGTTTTTAAAAAGGTTGTATTTCAGCAAAGGCCCAAACTGAGGAAAAGATAGCCAACTCGGTTAAGAGGGATAAAACCTTTATAGGCACATCAGGAGGCGTAGAAAGACAAACAGAGGGATAGTGAGGCTGAATAGAATGAATGGTGGGTGGGCAGAGGGACAATGAAAAGCAGGGATACTGAATGAATATTTCTGCTCAGTATTCACAAAAGAGGAGGGAGGTGCCAAATCCAATTAACAGAAGCACACTTGATAGGGGTCAATCCCAGTCCTTTCACTGAAGAAAGGGTTCTGAAAGAACTCCTAAAACTGAAGGTGAACAAAGCAATGGGGTCTGATGAAATTTACCAAATTCTAAAAGAATTAAGGGGTGAACTAGTGAAACCTCTGTCTACCCTTTTTAACAAATCATGGGAGCATGGTGTGGTACCCAAGGACTGGAGGAAGCGGATGTGATTCCCCTTCACAAAAGTGGGACCAAGACAGAGGCAGGAAACTACAGACCTGTCAGTTTGACCTCTGTGGTAGGAAAGTGATGAAATCACTTCTAAAGGAAAAGAATTGTTGAGTACCTAGAGGCCAGTGGGGCACAGGACCCAAGGCAGCAAGGGTTCACAGCGTGAAGGTCATGTCAGATGAATCTAATTGATTTCTTTGACTGGGTAACCAAAGTAGTAGACCAATGAGGGGCTGTGGACATGACCTGCCTAGACTTTAGCAAGGCATTTGATACAGTCCCACACAAAGATTAATAGTCAAATTAACCAGCCTGGGAGTGTGTCCCAGGGTGGTAGCCTGGTAAAACATTGGCTGGACAACAGGACACAGAAGGTAATTCTAAATGGAGTCCACTCTGAAGAAAGAGGGTCACTAGTGGGGTACCACAGGGTTCAGTACTGGGTCCAGTCCTTTTAATGTCTTTATAAGTGACATTGCAGAGGACTGGAAGGAAAAAGTATCTTTGCAGATGACACAAAGATCTGCAACAGGGTTGATACACAAGGAGGTGTGAAAAGGATGAGAAGGGACTTGACAAGGTTGGAGGAATGGTCGGAAGTATGGCAGCTAAGATTCAATGCAAAAAGTGCAAAATAATGCACCTGGAAACAAAACCCCAGGGAAGATTACACAAGGGGTAGTAACAACAACAAAAAGGAAAGGGACCTGGGGATAATCATATGACCTTAAGGTTAGCAAGCAATGTGAGAAGGCAGTAGGGAGGGCTGGGGATATACTGGAATGCATAGGAGAGGCAACACCAGCAGAAAACAGGAAGTTGGTAGCCCTCTGTACAGACAGTTGGTGAGACCAATCTGGAGTACTGTGTCCAGTTCTGGAGACCCCATCTCCGCAAGCACATAGACAGGATAGAGGCAGTCCAGAGGAGGGCAACTAAAATAGTGCAGGGTCTGCAAGAGAAGCCATACGGAGGAGACTAAAGGAGCTTAATATTATACCCTTGAGGAAAGGAGGAGAGGGTGGACATGATAGAAACTTTAAGTACCTCAGTGGAATCAGCAAAGTCCAAGAGGGTAGCATCTTTCAGAAAAAGAGACATGCAAGAACAAGGGACACAATTTAAAGATAGAGGAGAGGCGGTTCAGGGGCAATGTGAAGAAATATTTTCACAGAGAGGGTAGAGGATACATGGAACAGCTTTCCTGAGGAGGTTATGGGCTCTACAACTGTTGGAGAAATTCAAGAATGCATGGGACAGACATGAGCAATTCTTGTGGGGATAGGAAGAAATAGGCTGTTGGTTAACTAGGATCTGCGGCTTGGCTTATCCTGTAGGTAGGAAAATGGGCAGACTACATGGGCCAAGTGGTCCTTATCTGCCATCAAGTCTATATTTCTATGTTTCTAAGGGTTAGTCTAAGAGTCTCAATAAGATTGTTTCCATATTCATCTGATAATTCTTGGAGTTGCATTGCCATGTTTGTGTATGTTATTGGCAGTAACTCCTTGAGGAGGTGCAACTGGTCTTTAATAGTTTGGCCAATTTTATTTTTCTAATTTAATGGCAGGCAGAAGAGATTGAATGGGGGTGAGAATGGGACTGGAGCATTGAGCGATGGGGTTGTGGATTGGTGGCACAACCAACGGCAGCAGGGAGGTGGATGGGAGGGCAGTGGACTAGTCTCAAGTGGTGGGGCATTTTGGGGGTGGACCAGAAAATGGGATGAAGAGCAGTTATGGAGGAGTGTGGTTGTGTCGGTACAGGAGGAGGCAGTGATTTGGTGGTGTTTGACTTTATCGGCATTGTCCTGGGTTGACTGCTGAATGTCATTATATAATTTGAGGTTGTCATCATAGAGCACTTGTGTTATTGTCATATAAACTGTAAAAATTCTGGCTAAGTGGAGTCGGTTGCCATGGTAAAGGTCATAGAGGACCAGATGCCATGGGGTGTTTTGTTGGATAATGTCAGAGTTCTGGGTCATACTGGTTCATCTATTAATCAATCTAGGGTGGCAATATTAATATTTGGGATTTGGTTAAGGGCTTCTGGCATGTTGGTAGGGATAGCAGCAAGAGTAAGGGTGGCTACGGTGGAAAAATAACAATGATAATTAGTGTTATCTTGAGTATGTCATGTGAATTTAAGTCTAGTTTTGTGGGACTGATTGAAAAGTTTGTGTTCCTGGTCAGTTTCAGAGCTGGAACTTTGGAATGAGTTTGTATGGTTGGAATCGGAGTGTTGATTGTGGGCGTCAGCTGTCCCAGAGAGTGACAGAGGTGTGATACCTCTCTGCATAAAATCCGACTTGGATTTTTTGTTGTAGTCATAAGGTCCTTTAAATTTTGTAACAAGCCTTTTTAGCTTTGTTAGTAATGGGCGAGTATCCATGTCCTGCACCGTGCAGGCTCGAAGTCCTCTTCAGTTTTGGAATTTTGGTTTTGGGCTTGGTGGAGTCAGCTGGGTCTAAAACATAGGGGTCACCACTTGCTCTGCCTGGGAACTCCACCGTGTCTTGAGCTTGATTTTACTATCAGTTCTGTGTGTCAGAGAGGATTCTTCAGCTCTGTCTGCACCATCGGAAGTGACATTCCTTTAAGGACTTTGGTTAAACTTGGACAGAGTCTAACTGGAGTTGTGACACATAATGCAGGTTGTTCTCCAGTTTTATTGGATTCCTAACCACCCTACCTCTTCTATATCTTGATCTATTTAGCTCATAAAATAATCTTATTTCCCAGAGTGAAGACATCATACTCTACAAGATCTTGTGATCTCTCATGATCACGGTTATGTGAGTTGGACAATAATCACTACCTATATGTTGAAATATACTTACATGTATACTATCAATGATTTGATTGTGATGTGGAGGACAATTAAAAATCCTACAAAATATGTCTTTCCTGAAACACCAACCCACAAACCAGTGTAAGTGAACAGCACACAGTTTGTCTTCTCAGTTTAACAAATGTTTGTAACCCTCTACAGTTGCCTTCAATGTGCCACTGTGGCCTAAATAACAATAATCATATTCAATCGTTTCTTTACGTGAAAGTCTTTTACCTGATAACTTATAATGTCTCTAAAGTGTGTGTTTGTTGAATCATCATATTCAATATATTGTGTTGGTGTGTGACTTGTTTCTCTGAACCCATTACTTAGATGAGAAGGATACCAGAAAGCGACATTTTGCAATCATATTACTTTACTATTTCTTAATTAAAATTAACAACATTTACTGAACAGCAGTGCAAACAAAACAGTTTATACAGTCACGACGGAGGGTGGGCCCTCTTACTGTAGATGCAGGCGTAAAATAAATAAACCAAACATTAACTCTGTCCCTGCTTCTATAATAACAGAGATAAAGGAGACCTTACCACACCAACCAGTACCTAGATGTTCAAGCTGAGATCCTGAGAGAGTGTGCTGTTTGGCAGTCCTGTGTTTGCTCTCCTTACCTTATCTGTATTAAGACCTGACTTTTATATCTGACTAAGATGACTGTTAGGCTTGCAGAAATCACTATAATGCTTCCAGCTCAGAAAGAGACAGTTTCATGTAGCCCCTTTCATGCCATTGGTTGCAAGAAGGCTATTGACATAATGGAGGATATGGCATCACGGAGAATATGACAAAAATGCTTTGGTTTCCATAGAAGGAAGAGAAAAAATAATACTTGTTTTATTTAATTTTTAGCTTTAACACTCTGGGATGTGGCTTGTGGTTAGCCCCAGACCTTAAGCATGAATGTATTGTTAAACTGACAATAACAACCTTTAAAACATATAAAGATTGCTTAACATTTAGATTATAATCATTTGGTTTTAATGCTTTAGAGGCTAAATATCTAACACCTGTCTCAATAGATCCAGGATGAGGCCTGTGGTCATGACCCAGATCTTGCTTCAACTACCTTAAAAATATAAACACTTTAAAACATTTTATATGCAAAGTAATTAATCTTAAATGGCAAGTAGCTTAGAAAACTGAGTGTAAAATTATCTCTCTACTTGTTTAAAGCAGATAGTCTATCATCCTCAAGAAGGCAACTTATTCAACTTAAGCATATACAAAATCATTTAACTTCTTGCTTTAAAGCACTCTACTGCTTGTAGAAGTCTCTGCCGAAATTAGGACACTATGCACTGACTTTCGTAGCCCCAGGATGAGGGCTTGTAGTTATAACCTAGTTCTTACTTTACCTGCCTTAAGGATAAAAAACATGTTCAACATCTGACCTAGATTTCACTTTGCTAGCAACTAAATACTTTAAACATTTTAAATCTTGAAATTAGCTTTAGAGATATTCTTAAAGGGCCAGTTATAATCATTTTGCATCTGGGGCAGAGATACTATTATAATCTACAGTTCTTTTTATTTCTGATTTTGCAGTTCATTTACCATGCCCTCTAGGTGGTCTGAAAAGTCCATTTGATTAATAGGTGCAGGCCATTCTCATATCAATTGGTCAGTTCTCTCATCGATATCTTGGTTTGGTAGGTTGGCCATCTCAAGTTGTCCCATTTGGGACAATGGCAGAGTGTAGGCTCTGTAGGCAGCTGCACTGTACAAATTGACTTACACAGATATACCTCACCCTCATGCATATTCACACAAGGAGTGTAGCCATACAGGACATATTTAAAACACATATAATGAAGTAAAACATGAAATCACATATAAGATTACAAATAACTATACAATGGTATCTCTTCATTTAAACCCTTAGGTTGCAGAGTGTCCAATGTATGGATCCAAAAGCACTCATGTTGTAACAGTTTGTTTACTAAAATTCCTCCATGAGGACCAATCTCAACCTTTATCAATGCTAAAAACACAAACTGGCAGGAGATCCATGTTGCATTTCAATGTAGTGTTTTGCCATACAGTAGCATTGGTTTGCAGTCCATTTCTAATTGTAGACTTATGCTCTGTGATACGTTCTCTTAATGTTCTCTTTGTCTGGCCAGCATAGCCCAGTACATAGGGCATAGTGTAAATAAATAACTGCAGAGGTAGAACAACTCATGAAGGATTTAATAAAACACTTTTTGCCAGTTCTAGGATGCTTTTCTGAATCTGTGTTTAGTGTGTTGTTACATTGAGCACAGTGGCCACATGTATAGTTGCCCTTTAGGATTGCTGGTAGACATGTTTTTAGTTTCTCAGGCTTTTTATACAGGCTATGCACAGTTTATCATGCAGGTTGGTCCCCTGTAATGTGTTGTTCTAAGTTCTGCCTGTTCAAATCCCGCTGTACTTTGTACAATGTGCCAGTGTTCCTAATAATGTTTGCAACTGCCCACTCTGATTGCTGTAATTTGTCACAAAGTTGACTTGTTAATTATCAGAGGCTACTTCCTTCTTATTCAATAGTTCCTCTCTGCTGTGCATATTTGCTCTAACCAATCCATCTTGTATATTCTGTGGTGGGTGACCTCGATCAATAAAGTGCTGTGCTGTCATTTTTGAATGTTTATTGAAGTCAGAGTCCATGCTGCATATCCTTTTACATGCATCATCTGTCTAACAGGTATATTATCACATAATGTTCGTGGATGAGAGCTAGAATAGTGCAGAAGACTGTTTCGAACAGAAGGCTTATGAAACATAGTTGTATATAATTCCCCATTCAATTTGTATATTATAATGTCCTGAAAATGTATAATTTCAAAGTCCACCTGCACAGTAAAATGCAAATTTTCATCTGCCTCATTCATAATATTAAAGAAGACTTGAAGTTCAGGTGCCAGTCCAACCCAAATCGTAAAGGCAATCATCGATAAATTGTTTCCAAAACACTGCATATTTCTTGAAAAGTGCATTTGCATACAATAAATTTTCTTCCCAAAGTCTGACATATAAACTAGCCATACTGGGGGTATAAGTGGTCCCCGTCACAGTACCACAGATTTGGGCATAGCATCAATTCTGATAAAGAAAGTAGCTAGAATTCAAAACCATATCAGACATCTTTACAAGGAACATGGTATTGGGTGTCCTTGGTTCATCCTGTAGATCCAAATAAAGTCTCAGAGCATTCACACCTCCTTGGCGAGGAATATTAGATACATACTCTCTACATCAAATGTCATTAAACTTACCTCTTGACAATTACTGACATCACAAAATGCTTTCAAAGCATCATTTGTGTCTCTCAAATAGGATCTAAGTTGAAATACCCATGGTCTGAGGTGCCAATCTATAAACTGGGAAAATGGCTCCATCAAGGATCCAAAAGCTGACACAATAGGATGGCCCAGAGGATTACTAATACTGTATCCTTGTGTATCTTTGGTAGTAAATATATCCACTGCTTTTCGGATGTTGTATTCTCAAAGAGTCACTTTCTTGTTTTGTCAGTTGTCATTTAATTCCTATTTTCAATGAACTCAAAGACTCTTAGTTTAATTTTTCAGTGGGATCTTTGGTCAGCCTCATATAGTATCTGTTATTGGACAACTGTTTTTCCATTTCTTCCTCATATTTTGTCACACCCCAAATCTCAATTGCACCCCTTATCTGCTGGTTTCACAATTAGTGCATCAGGTATCAGGTAACTGTGACAAAAACGTAGAGAGTGCAAGGGTATATTCAATGTAACCTGTACAAGCTGCTAGAATCGTGAATTACTGCATTTTAAGCACTTTGGGCACTTTGTTCTGGAGCCCTGGTACTACAACCAGGAAGAGAGGATCGTGGTCCATTAAAGCACAGTAAAGACTACAGAATCCTAGCATTTAGTTGACTTTAATTAATTGAACTGTGAGCAGGTTTTTTCCGTGCATCTTTCTGCGCCAGAGCAGCACTGCTGTGAGTGGGGTGAGCAGAGCAGGGCACATGGACGTGTCAGCTGTGTCAGCTGGTGACTGGGAACCTTCACATGGAAACCAACAGAAGTGATAGCCATGGGGTAAGTGCCACTTGCAAGGAAAAAGATCCTAAAGCAATAGTTAGATTTCAGGAAAGGGTTTATCTGATTTGATCATGTCTCAGGCTAAAAGTAAAGGGGCAGAAAGAAAAAGGCACACTAATTGCAAGATGTTTACTGAAAAAACAGCCTGTAGTGATTTTATATGTGATAATTGTCTCTTAATTGACACCCTGAAGGAAAAATAGAACAATTATGGAAAGGCTAGAAACACAGAGTGACTGAGTTATTAGAGTTACATAGACAAATTAGTCCAGGGTATGGTTTCCATTGAAGGTCAGGAAGTCTATGGTAGTGAGACATTATCATGGGATATTGAAAAGAAGAGGGGCAGCATTTTGGTGATACTAAAACCATGAAGGAACTACATTGGGAACAACCCAAATGCACTACTAAAGATTTAAGCCCCAATGGGTTTAAGCAGATGCCACTAAAAGTACAGAATAAATTCAAAAGTCTTAATAATCACAGAGAACCTAGGAATAATATTTCACAGAATACATCTGAGTGTGCAGCTAAGGAGAGTTCTGCTAATGACCCTATAGTTCCTGACCTAATGCCATTAAAGCTTTACAGTCCAGGAATATAGTGCTTATACAAGATTCCACAACAAGAGGAATTGACTCTGCAGTGTGTAATGGGAGGAAGTTATATACCACATTCAGCACTTTACCTGGACCAAAAATAGGGGATGTTTCAAAACTATTAGATGGACTTCTAGAGAATACAAAAAAGCCCTGGTCATCCTGCATATAGGAACAGATGAAGTTAATAAAACTGTCTTAAATGAGTTTCAATTCCATGTCCGTGATATAGTTAAAAGGATTAGAATTATAGAAGGAAATTATTATATCAGGCTTGCTCCCAACCTTTGGACATCATGCTTATAAAAACTGAGAAATTAAAACCTTCAACATGTGGTTGAGACAATATTGTATACAAGAGAACATTGGCTTTATGGATAATACAGTTATGATTAGCAACAAATCATTGTTTAAATCTGATGATCTCCACCCCATCAAGCTGGTATTAGGGCATTAAGCAAAAACTTAATCAGGTTATTCAGTTTCATTTAAACTGGAGTCGGAGGTGGGGTGGAACCAGAAACTATAAATATGTCACATAAACAAATGTATGATAGGACTAGGGAGAGACCAGCTTGGAAGGTAGTGTTAATCAATGCCAGAAGTCTGGTGAACATGTTTGAGGAACTTAAACTTCTACTAACAACACAGCCAATACACTTGGCTTTCATTACGGAAACATGGTGGGACAAAATGATACCTGGGCAAAATCTATTCAGGGTTACAATGTATACCACAAATCTAGACCATACAGAAAGGGGGTGGTATGGATATGTATATCCATGAATCTATAAAAATGTAGAAATTCATTAGGATGATTCTGAGCTTGAGATATTATGGATCAAATTAGTCCCTCATGTTGGTTCCAAAATAGTTAGGACTAGTTTATAGACCACCCTCTATCTCAACTACTAATGACTTGGTGCTAATAAACTAGTTAAGCAAATTAGACCAGCTGATAGAATATTGCTTTTAGGAGATTTCGATCTTCAAATATTGATTGGACACTACATAAGGGGATTAATAAAACAGATAATATGTTTTGGATGGTACCAGAGGAACAGCATTCTGGATATAATATTGACCAATTTAGGAGATTCCTTAGACAAGGTTAGGATCAACTCTCCATTGGATAATAGTGACCATGCTATGACAGAATTCAGAATAAAGGAGACATAATAACAGAACCTGGGTCCACTTCTAAGTTGAACTTCTCAAAAGCTGATTTTTCATGGATTAAAGTGAATTTTCCTTATGGGATTGGGCCAATGATTTCATGGAGTACACAGTTGATGGGATGTGGAGGATGCTTCTTATTAAACTAAAAGAACTTATGGACAAAAATATCCCAAGTCGGTATGACCAAAAGGCTAAAAAAGATACAGCCAGGGTGGATGAATGATCTATCAAAAATTGATTAATAAAAGAACAGAATGTTCAAAAAATATAAGAGGACAAAACCCAGCAGAATTATCAGCTGTAAAGAGATCTTACTAGGAAGGTTAAAACCACAATAAAAAAGCTAGAGCTAAACAAGAAGTATTATTGGCAGCTAGAGTTAAAGACAATAAAATCCTTTTATTCTTATATCTATAGCATGAAAGGTAATACGAATATTATAGGTCCATTCACAAATACTGATGGTACACTGGCTGGAAAAGAGATGGCAGAAATACAGAACAGATATTTTTGTTCGGTCTTTAATAATCTGACTTTACCATTTAGCACTATTAAATCTCAGGCTAATTGTAGGCAAATGGTAATAAACCTTAAGAATGTTAGGGCAGGTTCTCTGTGCTGGATATTAATAAATCTCCTGGCCAAGACAACATTCATCCTAGAGTGTTAAGGGAGCTGGCTGATTTGCTGGCATTACTGCTCACTAGCATATTCCAGGCCTCCCTAGATAGAGGAGAAGTTCCCAGGACTGGAAAATTGCAACTGTGGTTCCAC
Source organism: Neoceratodus forsteri (assembly GCA_016271365.2). Lineage (NCBI taxonomy): Eukaryota > Metazoa > Chordata > Ceratodontiformes > Ceratodontidae > Neoceratodus > Neoceratodus forsteri. The sequence goes on along the minus strand of CM028135.1, from coordinate 285,977,878 downwards.
TGCACAAGAAACGGCCCAAATCTATGTCAGCAAATTTTAGGCCAGTCAGTTTGACATTGTTAGTAGGAAGGTCTTAGAGGCATTCTAAAGGAGGAGATTCTTGATTTTTGGCAGAACATAGTTTTCCGATCCCTCACAACACGGTTTTACAAGTCAAGGTCCTATCAGACCAACTTACTCACCTTCTATGAAAAAGTCAACTGTGAATTGGATAAAGGAAAACACAGCAGATGTGGCCTTTATGGACTTTGCAAAGCATTTGACAAACTCCTCCATGTGGAATTGTTGAATACGCTGGCAAAAGCAGGGATAGAGTCCTACATTTTAATTTGGATATCTGAATGACTGAGGGATAGAAAGCAAAGAGTAACAGTGAAAGGGATGCTGTCAGACTGGTCACATTTTAAGTGGGGTCCCTCAGGGATCAGTTTGAGGGCCCTGCCTCTTTAATATCTATATTTCCACCCTTGTACTAAAAGATACTAACATTTGGTTGTCAAAATTTGCAGACGACTGTAGGGTGGGCAGGATTGTGAATGACACAGCTGAGGATGCTTAATTTCAAATGGCTATTACTGAAATCTATAATTGGACGTTGTCTAATGCACTTGAATTGAATACAGCCAAATGCAAGGTAATGCACTTGGGCTCCAGTAATAAAAATTGCATACACACTTGGAAATAATATACTATCTATTACAAGTGAAGAAAGAGATCTGGGTATTAAAATCACAACTGATCTGAAGTTTAGTTCCCACTGTAAAGACCAAGTAATAAAGGCAAATTATAATCTTAATAGCATCTTGAGACATATTGCCAGCCAGGATGAGAGGGTTTTGATGCCCTGTATGGAGTCTTGATTAGAACACAATTGGAGTATTGTGCTCAAGTGTAGTCATCACATAATAGGGAGGATATTCAGAAAGTGGAAGCAGTTCAGAGAAGAGTTACGAGGTCAGTAGCTGGCTTAAAGGGCATTCCTATTCAGCTAGACTAGAGCATTTAAACCTATATTCACTACATTATAGAAGGCATAGAGGAGGCGTGTATGCTCTATATAATCATGGGAGACACTAAGCTGAGGGAGGATTTAGGACTTACATTTAAAAAAGTTGGTGTAGTGTGAGGAGACATAATAAACAACTTTTAATGCCTAAATGGAATTCAAAAGTGAGAAAATATTGGTTTACAAAGAGTAATTTCCTTCTGGTATAGCCTTCCTTCCTCTATAGTGGAAAGTAAAAATATGAACATTTTTAAGGCTAGGCTGGAAATCCTGGTAGGGATAGAATAGAACTACAAGGTTCTAATTTTTTGGGAAGGGCAAACATTATGGACGAAAGTCTTATATCTTGATTCTACCTATGAAACCAATGAAATCCTGTTCCAAGTTTTTAAAGCCTCTGTTCTTTATCGTCACATGGTATTTATTTACTTGTTGTTGATTTTTAATAGATTCTCAATATCCTGATCCACAAATGTTTAAAAGGTGGTAACATTATGATCAGCATATATGCGGGGGCAAAGTTCGATTTATTTTTAATCGACACGTAAGCTCTCTGTAACAGTGGTGGGACTCAAAGATTGTGTGCTCAAATTAGGAATTTTGATGGAGGTTCTTGTATTATTAGCTATCTGACACTGAAGGCTAGCCTGTTGGGGCTGGAGAAGTAGCTTTTAAATGCAGCTGTCTGTAGAATTTAAACAGGTTCACTCTTAACTGAAATGAGTTTACATTGGTGCTGGGAACAAATGATAATCCCTTTTGAAGTATCTTTTCTGTTCCTCACTCAGGACTTTATCAGTTAAATTGATGACTGCCATTTTTGTTGTGGTTGGATGTCCTAGGTGGCCCTGATTGCTGCCAGGGCCTCTTTCCTCTGCCACTTCCTCTCCCATTTCCTTGCACCACCTTGTTCTCTGTTTCCATATTGGAATGTGGGGGGGGCAACTGTTGTTCTGACCTTGGTTGCCCACTTGTTGGCCTAAAAACTATTTTTTGTGTTGGTCTATTTGATTCTCCTCACTTTCTAGTGACAATCTGTAATTATTTTCTCTGAGCCTCTGTTGATTTCCTATATATCTGTATGGTTTCTCTCTGATTTTACACTGCCAGTTATACACTTGTCCTCTGGCATAGTCCTGATCATCTCTTACATGTACAGAGGGATTCAAACAAGCAGAACTTAGAGCAACACATCGCAGGGGACCAACCTGCATGATAAACAGGTGCATAGCCTATATAAAAAGCCTAGAGAAACTAAGAAAATATGGCTACCAGCAATTCCAAAGAGCAGCTATGAATGTGGCTACTCGCCTAATGTAACAATGCACTAAACACATATTCAGTAAAGTGTCCTAGAACTGGCAAAACATTTTTGATTAAATCCTTCATGAATTGTTCTGCATCTGCAGTTATTTATTTAAGCAATAATGCATGACAGGGTGTGTGTTAATGCTGGGATAACGCGTCACGCCTGGGGTGATTAGGCACGAGGCCGCGGAGCTATTATACAATAACGTTTGTATTTAAAACAATAAAATAGAAAAAATTATGTTTGTTTTTTTTTGTATTTTTCTATGTGTGGAGGTATATGGTTTCACAAAAAGTCCACAGTTTGACCACTAGATGGTGCTAGCTGTATGTTCTGCATTGTATTTGCATCCGTGTGGCTAGTTACTTTTAATACAGAATTTGTTGTTATATGGCCACATGACACCGTTGGGCTGCTCATTCATTCTTTCTCTGGGGTGGAAACATGAAAGAAGAAACTAAAATTGTACAATTTGTGTGCTGGGAACTGTGACAGTGGTTTTGGCAAGTATAAGCAGGCAGAAAAGCGGTGATGAGGAGTAATGGCGTCTTTGTAGTCAAAGCGCTTGCTTTACTATACAGCGGACAGTGAGAAACAGGATTGCCGTGAAAGACGCTCGTAATGAGGTGAAGATGACTCTGCATAATGAGAGTAAAGGGACGAGGGAGGTGGTAGGGAGAATATTTGTGATTTTTTAGTCGGGTTTAAAGTAAAAAAGTGAGGAACGTGAAAAGCGAGCATGCGAAGTGAGAGCCAGGCGGTAGCTGTTTCAAGACATGCTTGCTCATTCACAGTCAACCCACTCAGAACGGCTCTTACTGCAGTTCAGCTGAATTAGGTAGAATAAAACCTACGAGAAAAATGATATTGATATGTATTTTGGGGTGGGGATTTCTTTTCCCTTCATGTTCATTGATATGGGGCAATTCTTTGAGGAGCAAAAGCGGCAGTTTTGAGCTCTGGAGACACTCATGAATCACGGGGACAGTGCAGCTACTGGGCAGTGGCAGTGATTCATTTTAATGCTGGCATATGTGATGTGGTCATTTGTGTCTGGGACTAGATCCGTGATGTTATACCAGGATAACATCACGGGTCCAATCCAAGAGAGACCAATCAGAGTCTTGGAAATTTTCTTGCCATTGCATAATTACTACTATCCATGTGGACTGGGCTACACTGCCCAGACAAAGCTAACATTAAGAGAACATATCACAGAACATAAGTTTGCAATTCGAAATGGACTGCAAACCAATGCTATGGCAAAACACTACATTGGAATGCAACATGGGTCTCCTGCCAGTTTGCATTTCTTTGCCATTGAAAAGGTTGAGATTGGTCCTCGGGAGGAAATTTAGTAAACAAACTGTTACAACATGAGTGCTTTTGGATCCATACATTGGACACTCTGCAACCTAAGGGTTTAAATGAAAAGATACTGTTGTATAGTTATTTGTACTCTTGTGTGTGACTTCATGTTTTTAATTCATTTGTTGTATGTGTTTTAAATTTGTCCTGTATGTATACACCCTTGTATGAATATATATGAGGAGGTATATCTATGTAAGTCAATTTGTGGCCAATCAGCTCTGAGGAACCCTGTTAGGTGAAATGTCAGCTGTTCAGTGACATAGCACATTTTGTGCACATTGTTTTCCATGCTTGCTGGCTTGTGAATATGGCTACAGTACGCCTACTATGGTGCTGACGCCTGTTTATTTATATTTATCGCACAAAGTAATGCTGCCGCTTTATTAAATTATTTCTTTGGTACTGCACTTACTTGGCATCATTAGAAGCACTTTTGCACCCAATGAGGGAAGAATTTCAGAAATTGGTAAGCTGTCTCCTACATAGAAACATAGAAACATAGACTTTGACGGCAGATAAGGACCGCTAGGCCCATCAAGTCTGCCCATTTCCTACCTACAGGATAGGCCGCAGATCCTAGTTAACCAACAGCCTATTTCTTCCTACCCCCACAAGAATTGCCTTATGTCTGTCCCATGCATTCTTGAATTCTCCCACATTTTAGACCCACAACCTCCTCAGGAAGGCCGTTCCATGCATCCACTACCCTCTCTGTGAAATAATACTTTCTCACATTGCCCTGAACCGTCCTCCTTCTATCTTTACATTGTGTCCCCTTGTTCTTTGCAAGTCTCTTTTCTGAAAAATGCTACCCTCTTGGACTTTGTTGATTCCACTGAGGTACTTAAAAGTTTCTATCATGTCCCCTTTTTAATGTTTTAGCAAATGTGCTAGAAGAGTTTGTACGTCAGCAGACCTATCAAGCTTTGACTGCTTGTCCCTTTCTGTGTATTGTATTTTAGGCTGTATTTGTACCAAACTGGTCACAGATAGTGAAATGAGCCCCACAAACCCCCTTTTTCCTGTGTTGTGTAATGTAACCAGCCAGTCCCCTGGGGTTACTAGAATCCCATTAGTATTAGCATTAGGCAGGTAGAAAAGCAGCTGGTAAGTAACTCACTTAGGAGCGCTCTTACATAATGACACCATTGTTTACTCAGCTAGCCTGAGGGAAGGATGATTATGTCATTTAGAACTCTCACAGCAGCATAACCATTTCTGAGTCAGCTTCTATTGGGAAGTTTTAGAATGTTGAGTGATTCTTAGTTAGGAAGTCAGAGTGGCAGAAGCTCGGCTGGTGGGCTCTATGTCAGATGGCCCTGTTTTCTTACCCTAGTTTGGATTACAATTACCAGCTCCAAGTGAAGTGGTAGAGACCTTCTTCAGCTGGATTTCCTTGATATTCACTCCAGGAGAAGTAAAAATGGACTGCAAGTTCAATGGCTCCAAGGAAATCCCCTCAAGGTCCTTGTGTGTGTACAGCTGCCTTTGAGAAGGACTTTGTGAGAGACTGTTCTGGCAAGCTACCAAGGATAGGGTGCTTTCTTGTTGTTCCCATGCTCTAGAGAAGGGAAACAAATCTGTGGAAAAGTGTGCTTTGGATTTGTTTTTCATGCCTAAAGGAAGGAGCAATTTAACTGTGAGTACATAATGGGAGACAAGTTCTCTGGTTAGGGGGTTGTTCTGGGGTGTGTGCCCAAAAGATGAGGCTAGATCATGTCTGTCAGTGCACCTTGTTCACCCAAGTGAGTGGCGTTCGATGTAAAGTAATGGGAGATAAGTTCTCTAGTTGTGGGTTTATTCTGGGGTTGTGTGTGCCCAAAGATATGGCTAAGTCACACTTGTTGGGCAATTTCTTTTCACCCAAGTAAGTGAAGTGAAGTAAAGTTCAGAGTCTTAGCATTTCAGTGGGGAATGAAGGCTTCTGTGGTGTAACTCTGAAGGAATGGCAGAGACTGGTGGTTGGGGCAAAGGGTGGGAGGAACACCATCTGGAAGATTACAAGGCTGGTCTATCTGATTTGTTGATGGATGCCAGTTTACCCTGAGCAAAGGCCATTGCTGCAGGAAGAGATCACAAGTATACACATTTTGGGAATGGGAAAGGAGATATTCTGAGTGTGTGGCAAACAAATCACACTGTATATACACTCTTGGGAAATGGAACTGTGTTAGGTATGTGGCAAACAAGCCACACATACACCATGGGAAGAGAGAAGAAGTTGTTTCTATAAAGAATTGTACTGCCTTGCAAACAGTTTTGGAGGAAAATGTACTTGTTTGCCATGACTGACCCCTGGAGGTCCACTGATTCCTAGTGACAACCGTGAATAAAGCCATACTGTACAATCCCAGCTGCTGCTTTGGACAATCTGATCATTGCTTCTGCATGGAATTAATGGGGATCCCTCAGCAAGTAGCTCTAGCATACACCTAGCATCCTCTCCCTGAACCTGGTTATATTTACAAAATGTATTTTGGTTCTTGTACCCCACCATCCTTCCTCTAGATAATGATCCTGGTATACATCCAAATGCTAGGGTGGTACCATTCTTAGAATTTCTGCTAAAAGTAAATGGTATGCTATATGTTGGTACTAGTCCTGTTTTATAGAGGGTGCCAACTTGCAAAAAGTGGCATGGAGTTACAGTAATGATTGTGATGATACTTAGAATTTCTTTTAAATATATGGGTACTTCCTAACTTTCTTCTTCTGTGAAGTCAAACTTGTACCTGTAGTGTGGCACATTAAATTAAGGGTATGTAAGCATCACCACATTTGGATGTGTCACATTGCTTATGTCTTCTGTACAAATAGAATAGAAATGTTGCAAAGTTTCAATTTGCAGGTGAAGTTAAAGCTAACTCATCAGATTCACCTATGCAGATAGTTTTGCCACGTTTTCCATTTAATTGGAAATTTGTCATTGCTAATTTCACCTTGTAACTTTGCCTGTAGCTTCTCTTTGGAGTACACAACGGTGAAGTTGGGTCAAAATGACTTCCACCAACTACTCCTTATGAGTTTTATAAACATACTGCAACTCAGTCAAATTTTGTTGAAGTTATCTGAAACTTAGCAAGGTTGTAGTCCAAAAGAAGATGCATATTTGATAAATTGCTGATGATCACCACTGGACTTTAATTGCAGATTTGGCAGCATGGTCAAATTGAGAGGTGATTTTGGGGTGTTGTGCACATCCCATCAATTTTCCAGGGTGTTATTTATTATTACTGCAGTACACACTGAGAACCTTGTTTGGATGTATAGCGTTCCTTTAACTCCAAAGATTGGTAGAGTTATGGCTTGAAGTATTATCCTGTGGGACATTAGAGTTAGAGTTAGTGTGGTCAATTGCAACCCATGCAATAAATGTGTTCCCAGGGCATGCAGAGTACCCACATGAGTACTGGGGTGTAATGGGTAAACAAAGCAGTAACTAGCAACAGGAGACAGTCACCTACCCCTAGAGAATCAAGGATCAGCAGTGTGATCTAAAAACTATTACTAAAACAACTAAAAGTTATTTTCCCTTTTATGGCTGCAGCTGGCCGAAGCCTGCAGGCTTTGCATGTACAAAGGAGTGATGTCATGTTTTCTGTCCTTGAGCTGAGTGAGGTGTAAATAGTCTCCTCTGCCTTATCCTCCTCCAAGAAATATTTTCTGCCCTCAAATAAATACACTTTCATTTAGTCAATGGTTGCAGGGTACTATTTTCTTTCTTAAATGGGTAGTACAAGAACTGGATCCTAGTAGTTGGAGGCAGCATTGTTTTTGGGAAGTAAGATCCACCCACCTCCACCCAAGAAGCTCCTAAAGATCCTCCCCACCTTTTTTCTTCTACCCAAGAAATATTTTCCGCCCTCAAATAAATACACTTTCATGTTAGTCAATGGTTGCAGGGTACTATTTTCTTTCTTAAATGGGTGGTACAAGAACTAGAACCTGAATAGTGGGAAACAGCGTTGTTTTTTAGGGGAAGTAAATCCACCCCACCTCCCCCAAGAAGCTCCTAAAGATCCACCTCATCTTTTTTATTCATGTGGGAGGGACATGAGGTGGATCTATTATGTTGAAAGAAGGATCACTAGTTTGGGATCTGGACCAAGGAACAGAACAGGTCTGTGGAGTCCATGTATCCATGTATTTTGTTAAGGACTAGGAGAACAGAAGGTACTTAATGCCTTCAAACCAACTTAAAACCCTTGGAACAAATCATTATCAGAGTCACCTGGTGTCTCAAAGGAAAGACTAAGAAGTGCCTGAAACTACAGCTTCCAAGGAAAATAGACAGATTTCAGGTATTTCTTAAACATTTATATACTAAAAACAAAGTTCAGCTTTTGGGATTAATAATATTGTTTACTATATATATATATATATATATATATATATATATATAGTCTTTTTAGTAGTTTCAAAACCTTGAAAGCATTGGTGTTAGTAATGCATTTAGAAATACATTTTTAATTGTCTTTACAGATAAATCATGCAGGTGCATGTGAGGGCACATTTTTGGGGGAGGGTCAAATTATTTTAATCATGGGCACAGTACTTGGTAAACATAGCCTGTGATGAAGTGTATTTTCTTTTTAACTTTGAGAAGTGGAGCTGACTTGCACATGTTAAAAATACCAACTGCAATTAACAACTACTTGTAGAAACAAAATTCTGTTTTCCCCCTACTTACTTTTTTCCTGGCTCAGTTTATATCAGTGAAAAGAAAGACTGGAACAACTGTCAGAGCTGCCATTCCACTGGATAGGCTATTTAGCATGCATTTAAAATAACACAAATGTAGTTTCACAATTTTACCACGAGGAAGCAAGAAGATGAACCAGCATGGTTAACAAATACATTCATTGACATCTGAGAATGAATGGGAGGGGTAGTTTTTCTAACATTCCTGGTGAGTTTATACTCCTTGGAACCTGTTATTCCAGTTTGTTTTTATTGCAGCTTGTCCCAGGCAATTTTCCCTGAGTGCAGTTTGCTGTATTGTTTAATATCTCCAGTGGAGGTCAGTGTCTTGTTTCATGTTTTGTTTCAAATTAACCACAGACATCATGGCAGCCAAAGGGAGACACTTTGAGTCTTAGGTATTTACAGCATAATTAACAGAAAACAATGAAGTGGAGCACCAGGCAATTTACTGTGGTGCTCATTTTAACAAAAAGTAATAGAGGAAGTGGTAAGAGCACCCACAAAAGTCAGAGAGCACAGGACTTGGATGAAAAAAAAATGAAGGCCTTTTATTTAAATACAAACTGCATATTTCATGTGCACCAAGTCCCAATCCTTGGAACCTGTTATTCCAGTTTTTTTTATTGCAGCTAGTCCCAGGCAATATTCCCAGAGTCAGTTTGCTGTATTGTTTAATATCTCCAGTAGAGGTCAGAGTCTTGTTACATGTTTTGTTTCAAATTAACCACAGACATCATGGTAGCCAAAGGGAGACACTTTGAGTCTTAAGGTATTTACAGCATAATTAACAGAAAAACAATGAAGTGGAGCACCAGGCAATTTACTGTGGTGCTCATTTAAACAAAAAGTAACAGAGGAAGTGGTAAGAGCACCAACAAAAATCAGAACAGGACTTTGATGAAAAAATGATGTCCTTTTATTTAAATACAAAACTGCACATTACATTGCACCAAGTCCCAGAAATAAGTGGTAAAAGCTGTACCAACACTAACATTTCCCCTGACCACTGTCAGGCGTCATCGATGAAGCTAAAACATCACAACAGTGCCTCCATATAAATAGTGATTAAATTACGTGTTACTAATTCATTCTAACCAGTCATAAACTAAAAACAATTTAGTTTTTTTACTAAAAGCAGTTTTCAATAAACAACTCTAGTAACCATTAATTCAGACTTGAAATAGCAGCAAGGTTTGTGTGGAACTTTAAACTGCACATTTAAAGCACACTGTTGTCCTTTGCATGGGTTACCATGCTCATATATTGCTAGATGCAACACCTAATTTTATTTCATAGTGCTACCTCATATTATTTCTGGCCTATGATCCATATAAAGAATCAAAAACTGTGAATAGAGGAAAAGAGGGTGCAACTATAGCAAATGTCTAGATTTGATGTGAGGTTTGTATAAAAAACTATGTTGGGCTCCAATCCATCTGTTTAAATTGCACTATTGCCTTTTAAAACTAAAACAATTACCACACTCATGCATTGCTAATTGCAATGCCTCATTATATTGTGTTTTGCTTCCTCATATTTTATTTAAACATTTCTGACCTAAGATCCATATACCGAATCAATAAATCCATAACTGTCCTTTTGTGACTACATATTCCAAACAAAGTGATAAAATAAATTATAACTAATAACTTGGCCCACACTGCAATTAGAGCCAAGATTAAAATAATTGGTACAAGAGGTCCTAAAATAGTATTCAGGAGGAGTAAAACCTAAAATATTTACTGGTAACTAACTCAGTTCCAAGTCCAGAACCTTTATGCAAGCAATTTAGTCTGCCCCCAGATGGAACACATAGATGTGGGAGGTGCTTTTACTGTAAATACATGCACACATGTCAGGGATTTGTTAATCCATGCACAGGACAGTTTGTACAAACTAAAACTTTACTAACTGTGACACCAAAGGTGTAGTCTATTTACTTCAATGCAGTTGTGGGAGTTATCATGTGGGATGGACAATAAAGTTTTAAAATAAGGTAGGAGAGCATGTGCATGCCCTAGCTAAAATGACATGATTTATGCCGTAGTCCAGCACATAAAAGGCAATAGTAGAGTGAACCACAAGATTAACTTTGTTGGCATAGAAGTGGTTAGACTTGGTTTTGTGGGGAGGACATCGAACAAATAATTGGCAGACAAGAAAAACAATTGGATTTATGAACTGGGGAGCAGATATGGACAGTGTTTAAATGATGCCATTGATCTAGCATAATTTTAAAGAAATGTAAGAAGAAATAATTTGTACCCCAAAGTTGGGGTGAAATAGCTAACATATAAAATGGGTTCCGATAATTCCAGAATGTTTTTAGGAAAATGTTTCATATATGTTCAGTTCTTTTGTGACTGAGGGTGCAACATGACATGTGATGGTGACCTTTCTATTTTGGTTTAAGGCACAAAGGTTAATAAATATAAAAAATGTTCTGTGGATATTGCATATTAATTTTGTAAAACATGGCTACATCCTCAACACAGTAAGTGCAGTGCCTGTAATAGCAGCTCATTTTGTATATTGTAACTGCAAAGGATTCATGATTTATAAAATGGGGTTGTATTTGAGGGAAATAAAATAAAATAATGTATTGGTAACTTTGTTGAACATTATATATTATATAGATGGGTTGGAGCATAACATAGTATTCTATTTAACCCTCATAACAAATAGGTAGCTCAAGACATTTGCTGTAGTTGCACCCTCTCTTTCCTCTATTCACAGTTTTGATTCTTTACATGGATCGTAGGCCAGAAATATTTAAAGGAAATATGAGGTAGCGATGTGAAATAAAATTAGGTGCTGCAACTAGCAATATATGAGCTTGGTAATCCATGTAAAGAACAACAGAGTGATTTAAATGTGCAGTTTAAAGTTCCACACAATCCTTGCTGCTATTTCAAGTCTGAATTAATGGTTACTAGAGTTGTTTATTAAAACTGCTTTTAATAATAAAACTAAATTGTTTTTAGTTTATGAGTGGTTAGAATGAATTAGTAACATGTAATTGAATCACTATTTATATGGAAGCAATGCTGTGATATTTTAGACTCACTGTGATGATGCCTGACAGTGGTCAGGGAAAACATTAGTGTTACAGCTTTACCGCTTATTTTTGGGACTTGGTGCACATGTAATATGCAGTTTTGTATTTAAATAAAATGACTTCATTTTCATCAAAGTCAGTGCTCTCTGATTTTTTGTGGTGCTCTTACCACTTCCTCTGTTACAGCAAAATTAATAAGTTTTCATATGCAAAATCTGTCCATTCACGTTATTGCTAAACATACTGCAGCAAGCTTGGCTTGAGAAAAGGTGAACATGGTCAGGACCCTTAGCAACTGAGATGCATATACAGCAAATAAATCCAGATGTGCTAACTGTCTGCTGAATAAGGAAGGGTTACAATAACCCAGGGAATAATTAATGGGGGCTGATGGTCATCAAAATGGAAAGAGATTTTGGGGTAATCATATTGGATGACCTAAGGTAGCTAAACAATGTACCAAAGTGGTGAAGAGAGTCAGTGGAATGCTGTGGTGCATTAATGAGATGTATTGCCAGCAGAAGGAAGGAGGTGGTGATGCCACTGTGTAGATCACTGGTGAGGCCTCATTTGGAATATGGTGTCCTGATCTTATCTGTGTCAATCTTCACCATTCATCACAGATGGGTACTGGCGGAGAGCAGGACCCAGCGGGAGCCTTTTTTTAAAGGATAGGCGTAGCCGGCGCAGCATCGGCGCCGCCCTTGAGGCCGATGTATTACGTGGCGCCGAGGATTAGCCATTAAGCTGTGTCGACATGCCTCCACCAGTTCTTCGCTCCCGCCATCGAGGTCGTCTCTTGGGAAGCCTGTGAAGAAATTTTCAAAGTTTTAGGCCTTAGCCTTTGTGACGTAGACAGTCCATCGGTTCCTGCTAGTTCTAGTCTGCCCTACTCGGCGTCGCTGGTAAGATCTTCCATTTATTTTACAGTTTAGACGTCGAGTCTGTTTTGGTGTTTTTTTTTTCCCGTGGGTCATGTCGTGGTTGGAGGGGCAAGAAGTCGTCTAAGGCGGGAAGCCCCCTATGCGTCGGTGCCCGTGTGGCGCAGTGTACTCCATTACTGAGCCAGCATGACTGGTGTCTCTCGTGTCTTAGCCACTTCATGACATGGATTCGTCGCGATGCCTGCTTCTCCATGGACCACTGCATCCCTCAAACAGTCTTGGCGTTTAAAGTAGGGGCGCGCTCCACTGACTTTCGTGGGTGCAAGATCGCACTTTCGTCGGGCCAAGCCGGCGCTCTCTCGGCCTTTCCTCCGGGTCCACTCCTGGTTCTATGGACTGAGGAGGAGGGCCTCGACCTTCGTAGCCTAGCCTTGGCGAGGCTCCTTCCATGTGCAGGAGGCCTGTCCGCTTCCTCCCGGGGAGGCGGGCGGGAGGCGCCGCTGGCAATCACCTTCAGGGGTGAAGGCTCCCGGTGTCGCTCCCCACGGTCCAGAGGCCGGGTCCAGCGCCGTCCTCGATGCCGCCCGGCTTGGTGCCGTCGGGCCGTCAGCGCACCGTTCGTGGCGCCTGGGTCCTGTCGGTGCCGGCGGCGGCGCCGACTCGTCTTTGATTGCCGTGGGCCTTGTGTCCCAGCTTTCTTCGCGGTGCTGATGCCTTCGGCTGCCGTGACCCTGGAATGCCAGCCGCCTTTCACCATGTCGCGCACCGAGTTTGAGCCAGCGGCACCGTGGGGCCTTCAAGTCATCCGTCAGTGCCATCCTCGGCACCGTTAATGCTCTCGGTGCTGCTCGTGGCACCAGGGTCTGGCGGTGCCATGTTGGTCTCGAAATCGCCCTCGGGGTCATCGGCGCGTTTCGGTCCTCAGTGCGGCTCGCGGCGCCGGAAGAGCCTGGTGTCATCATCAGTGCTGAGGCTGGCTGGGGTTTCTGTCGGCGGCGCTCTGTTACTGGTACCGCCCCTGGTGCTGGTGGGCTTGGCGGTGCACCAGCTGGCCCTAGTTCGGGACCTTTGGCTCGTGCTGCTCTGCCGCCTTCTGCCAGCGCCCGCTTGCAGGAGGCATGGAGGGTGCAGGTGCCGCCTGGCAACTGCTTGGACTTCTGGGCCCTTTGGTAAGGTCGCCCTCCCTCACCCTCCTGCCCGTCTGGCTTAGGGCCTCAAATCTACCTCTTCAGAGTCGGAGTCGGGCTCGGAGTCGAGCAGGCAGTCACACCCTTCGAGGGTTGTCTGCGAGGAGGGGCAGGCCAGTGGTCTTCACGAAGGGTCTCAGTCAGCCCCTTCTGAGAGTGCGTCTGGTTCCTCCAAGGTTAGGGTCAGTGGTACTGACCAGCAGGCTGTGGTGTGTGCCACCATTGCCATGCAACCTGGCCCTAGAGGGTTCATGACCCCTCAGTGGTGGTACCCCTCTGGTGGTGTGTCTCAATCGCCCACACTTTGGGGCTTATTGGGAAGCCCATAGGAGGGAGGTGCTGCTCTCCTAAGTCTCCCTTCAGGGGCAGCCCACAGCTGCCAGCTTCCTAGGCTGGCCCTTTCAAGGACTAGGACTCTCTCGGACTCCGAGGGTAGAGGGATAGGAGTCGGCGCGTCGACCTCTCTGGGACCCACCTGGGCCCTGGATGGCTCGAAGGCGGACTTCCGCCCTTCCCCTTCTGGTTCCTTGAGGGGTCCCATTCTTTAGAGGCAGGGGACCATCCTTCTGGATCTATACAGCCCAGTGCGCCTCATGAGGGGATTCTTCTGGGTGCAGCCTAGGCAGTACCGCCGTGGTTGTACAGCTGTCGGCTGGAGGCTTCAGGACACCCTCCACGGGGTCCTTGGTCTGCTCCTAGCCCTGGCAGAGCTCAGCTAACTTCCTCTCTAGGTCTGCCCCTCCCTCTGCCGCCTTCTCCAGCGTTCCCAGGTATTCTTGGTCCCTAGCGGTCCTCTCACCTGGGAACAGTTCAGAAGCAGTGGCTGCTCGGTTCCCTGCCCTCGTTAGGGCCATGGACAGCCAGGTTTTCAACCTCCCCGAGCAGCCACTCTCAGGCGCATGGTGACCTCCAGCTCTTCAGGGAAGAGGAACTGTCCTGTTCATATCTCTCCTGCCACTGATCTCTCCAGTATCAAGCGTTTCCTCGTGAGGATGCTGAGGACCTTCACCTCTCTCCCACACTCCATGAGCAATCCTGAGCATGTGGCGCACGCCCTTTCTAGGCGATTTCAGTTAGCCACCTTTGTGGTGCTGCTCTGGCCTGCTCCCTTCGGGAGGCATCCATGCGTTTCTGGCAGGCCCTTCTCTGGAGTTCCTGCCCCTAGGGACCTCAGCCAGAGGTATTGCACTCCCCAGAGTCTCCAGGTTCTATGCCTCATCCACAGTCAGATTGATGCACCTGGACACTCCTGGCCAGGCCCGCGCCCTCCACGTGACCCGGCCCCCAGATCAGGACTCTTGGTTTTGATTTCTGGGGAGGAGGGACTTCTACTCAGCAGGTTGCTTCTCTCCATCTCCGTTCATCAGACCCACTATACAGCCTACAACAGGTTCTCGTGGTCAGCGCTGGGTCAGATCCTAGCTGCTTTGCCTGACTCAGAGCAAACCAGGCAAGCCATGCGCTCTCTCTGCATGTGGCCTGGAGCTAGCAAGGCACCAAGCAAGGGCATCTTATGGCGCCAATGGGGTAGCTACCAGGGTGGTAGGGACAGCGATCTGCACCAGGAGATTGGCATGGCTTACGTCCTTTCCCAGTTGTCCACCCTTGGCCCGGCATGAGGGTGATTTGCTCCAGCTCACCAGGGAACCCTATCTCTTTTCCAGCAAGGTGAGATGCGTTTGTCGGGACGATTCCTTCCCCCCTCCAGAGGACCCGATATCGCTCTCCCCACTCTCGCGGACCTCCTCAGGCCCAGAAGGTTCCCCTTAGTGTGTCACCACTGAGGCTAAGGGACACTGTCCCTTAGGGTGCAATTAATCAACCCCTTGAGGCTTGAGTACTCACCCATCTGTGATGAATGGTGAGAAGATTGGCACAGATAAGATATAGAAATTATGTACCTACCGTAGTGTGAGTCTTTCTGTGTATCTATCATTCATCCTAATCCCTCCCTCCATCCCCTGAGGCTCCAGTCTCTGGATCCTCCTCCTCTGTGCCTACCCTCTTTTTGAGAGGGGTAAGGTTAGGACACACAGGGGTAATTTTCTTCCCCAAGGGTACAGTTAGAGTGGCACTTCCTCTCTGTTTATCCTCACCCCTACAGGGGTGAGGAAACTGTAGTTGCCCTCCTTCTGTTATCCTTCTATTTAAAAAAAAGAGAACCTTTTTTCACCAAATATCTTTACAGAGAGAGTGACTGAGTCCCTGTACCCTGTCCTTTTCCAGAATAGCAGACTCTGTTTTGGGGTTTGCCAGTTATTCTGTGCCTTGAATTCTGGCAGGGTGAGCTTTGCCATCCTTGCAGTTTCCTACATACAGTCTGGTGACGGACAAGGGTCCTGGATTCTTGTTACCTCTCACTCTCTCCTAAATTCTCTCTCCCTCCTTCTTCCTTTTCAGAGATTGGGGCCCCTACTCAATCCCCTTAGTTTTACTTCTTCTATGCTGTCCTCTCAGTCATTATTTCTCCTTTTAGTTCAGTTTTCTCTTCCTTTTTCAGTCCCTTGGACTCTCTTGTCCCTCGCCATCCTTCCTCTTGCCTCTCCGGCGACTCCAGGAACTGGTGAGCCGGGGCGGAGTCAACACATCTTAATGGCTAATCCTCGAGTGCCACGTAGTACGTCAGCCTTGAGGGTGGCGCCGATACTGTGTCGGCTCCCCTATCCTTTAAAAAAAAAAAAAAGGCTCCCGGAGGTCCTGATCTCGGCCAGTACCCATCTGTGATGAATGGTGAAGATACACACAGAAGATCATAATTACAGTAGGTATGAATTTCTATTTCTGGAAGCTTCATTTCTGTCATACAACTTTAAGTATACAATGGTGTGTGACAATCCAGTAAACTCATTGGTCAAAACATGTCACATGACCAGTAGGTAAATCTTGCATTAACAACAGCTGAGGAATTGCATTTATAAAATACTTAACACATTTTACATTTATTTTACACGTGGGTCCATTGTATGATAGCGATAAGAGCACTCCAGGTGTGAGTTACTGAGGGATTTACCCACTTGTTGTGTGGTTAAGTCCTCTGAGCTGCACCTCATGACACATCACACAAGGCATGGGTAAACCCTCAGTAATCCACCCCTGTTGTGCCTTATTATAAATCTAAATGGGTTCAATGGTTCCATTTTAGATTTCTATCTCTTTCCTTTCTTCTCCCACTGGTTATGCATAATCTTTCCATTCATGTTATTGCTAGATATACTGCAGCTAGCTTGCGAACTTGTGAAAGGTGAACATGGTCAGGACCCTTAGCACTTGAGATGCATATGCAGCAAATAAATCCAGATGTGCTAACTGCCTGCTGAATAAGGAAAGGTTGTAGGGACCCAGGAAATGATTATGGGTGGGGGGTTGATGGTCATCAAAATGGAAAGGGATTTTGGGGTAATCATATTGGATGGCCTAAAGGTGACTAAACAATGTACCAAAGCTGTGAGGAGAGCTAGGGGAATGCTGTGGTGCATAGGGAGAGGTATTATCAGCAGAAGGAAGTTGGTGATGATGTCACTGTGTAGATCACTGGTGAGGTCTCATTTGGAATATGGTGTCCAGTTCTGGAAACCACATTTCTGTCCTGCAACTTTAAATCACAAATGGGTAAATGGTTCTGTTTTAGATTTCTGTCCCTTCCTCTACTTCTCCACTCATTAGCCTTATGGAACGCAACCAGAACATATCTTGGCTAGCATGATGAATGCACCTACAGAAGCTGCTTCTCAAACTACAGCACTGTCTTTTAAAATGCTAACTTCTTGTTGAAAATATGGCATCATTTTTCCATCCATGTTATTGTTAGACATACTGTAGCTAGCTTGGCTTGAGGAAGGTGAACATGGTCAGACCCCTTAGCAACTGAAATGATTATGAAGCAAACAAGTCCAGATGTGCTAACTTACTATATAACTGTTAAGTGTCACAGTTTGCATTTTCTTCTTTGAAATGGTTACTTTGCATTTATGTTTATTTTAAAATATTTAAAAATTCTGACCATGTGGTTTATGTCATGGACCATAACTGGTCTCCAGCCTTAATCCCCCGTTGCTCCAACTTGCATAGAAACTAATACTTGTAGACAAATCTAATCATTTTGCCACTGTGTTCTGGTGTGTGTGTGTGTGTGTTTTTTTAGTGTTACTGGAAAGCAAGAAATGTACAGCTGTCATTTTCATCCTATTCAAATGTGTTTTGCTATAATAGTGCCAAATGGCACAGTCAACTGTTGAAGAGGACTGATTTAGGATGGATTTTGAGGTACTTTACTAGTGACTTGCTTTCTTTGCTAGATTTTCATTTTGCTTATGGCCATTTTTGTTTTCTCTCAGTCAATTTGGTGTAATGGCTTTTTACTATTTGTTTCATGTTTGTTTTAATTTTTTTTGGCTAGGTGTTTGGTGTAGGATTGTGTTAAATGCTTGGTGGAAGCTGGGGTGGTAAGTTCACAGTACGTATACTTCTGTCTAATTTTGGCTACTTTTGTCAAAGAAAATGTAATAAAGTTGTTTGATATGACTTCTGCCTAGTCATAAATTCTGTGTTGTTTGTAATTTCTTGGAGGTGATTACTTTTGAGAGGTTTCATTAGATTTTGCTTTGATAAGTGACTTCTATAGGTTTATTCATTGGCTGAGGTGAAGTTGATTGGGTTTATAGTTACTTGGGGTTTTTCTGTTTCTTGTGTAGGGAGAGCTGTTGCTACTTTCTGTTGGTTGGGATTATGGCTTCTGGATTTAGTGACTTGTTGAATAGATGTGTAAGAGGTATTGACAGTTTTTGCTAGTTTCTTTGAGTACTTAGGAGGTGTAAATTACTAGGTTAGGGGTTTGTTAGGTTTGATGTTCGAAAGGGGTTTTTCTTGGATTTTGCTGTGGTGAAATTTCTTTGTTTTGCTTGATATTACTGTTTGGTAGTTGCCTTGGATTTTCTTGTGAATATTGAGTAAGTAATTTGCTTAGGGACTTTGAAGTTTTGTTCATTGTCTTCTAGAGTTTTCATTCCTACTTTTAATTTATAGTTCTTCCTCTTTTTTCTTTTTTTCTTGCTGATATAGTGGAAAAAGGTTTTTCCTTGATTTGACTTACGAGTATTTGCAGCTCTTTTGCTGCTCTTGGCCTCCTCACTATTTTCCTGGCCTTTTACTTTTCTGGTGTAATCTTCATTCTCTGTCCCTTTGTGTTGCCTGAACCATGTGTACGCATTCCATTTGGCACTGATTGCCTCTTCTTACTGGATGAGAGAACCACAGTGGTCTTTCAAACCTTTGTTGTAGTTCTGATGCAGAGTCTTGTTGCCTCTAGAACAGTATCCCTAATATCTTTCCATATTACCTCCATGTCTGGCTTGTCTCTGATGTTTGTTAACTTACCCTAGGCCACTGGAAAATTGTGGAAAAGTTATCCTAAATTGCTGAGCTTTTGCAAAATTGTGGGAAATTGTGGAGTTCGACTATAGACCCGGAGGCATCACAATACATCTTTTACTGTTTTCTGCAGCATGTATTAGTCCGTATAAACTGTTCAATGAATACTCTGCCACTTGAATATGTTTTAAACATAAAGAAAAGCTTATGTTCCTAAATTGAATACTAACTGATAAGCTATCATAAGCATTGCCTATCTTCCAAAATTTAAAAAAACATCTGCCTCATACAGTGGTAAATTGATCCTATAAAGTGAGCCAGAGCAAATCAATATTAAATAAATCCTGAATAAACACATGTTTCTGTTTCTGGATGTAGAATAATAATGAAGCCTGATCAATAGCTGTTTACAGTGCTCTGTCAGCTGTTCACCCACTTTGGTAAAAGGAAAAATAGAGACAGTGGCGAATAATTGTGTTTGAGCAAAATGTTGTTAAAGTGTTTAATATTTGTAATTTGCACTGTGGGTACTGTACACTATTTTTGAAATCACATATTAAAACATTAAATCTATGCTTGAGGTGGTTTTAGTAGCATCTGTGGTTATTTCAAACCAGACAGTATCGTGATTGCTATTTGCCAAGGATTCTTCCACCCTCAAGGATCTAATTTATTCACAGTGTTAGGGTTCAGTTATCATAGGTGCCTCAGCAATATCACATTTTCTGTTGTATAGCTTTGTTACTTCTAGTTACTTGTTAAGGGCTTACCTTGGTGCTTTCATTCCTGGGAGCCCTGTTAATCTATTGCCACATGTTCTATGTCTCTGATAATCCTGTAAACTTGTATGTCCCTTGCACAATTCTGTAAACTTGCATCGGTATTCTGCTCCTTTTTCCCCCTTCCTCAGGACACATCTGGAATCAATCAGTATCTCCACTCAGTATGCCTTCCTGGTGAAATGCTTAAATAAATACATACATAAATTATTGGGGCTGGAAGCATAGCCTAGAGGTCAGAGTAATAACCTATGAATGAGCTAGGGACATCTAGCAGAGCTGGGTTTAATTCCCACAACCTCCACTTGCACACTGTGTGATTCTGAGCAAGTCACTTAATCTCTCCAGTGCTCCTGGGTTGCCCCTGAATACAAGCACTTGTGCCTAGTGGCCCTTACCCAGTACCCAAAAAATATAAACAAAATACCAATATATTTTTATTGCATCATACAGTAGTCAGGGTACACTATAATTTTCCTTTGTTTTACTCTGGCTGCAATGATTTTGTTTAAAGATAAATGATCAGATACATACATTTTATATGTTTTATAAGCTAGTTTTCAAACTTTAGTCAAGTTTTTATTGCAGTCTTTGTATGTGAGTATCTAGGCTGTAGATTGCTTTGCATGGGATCACTGTTACCCACTAGCTTATTCAATTTTGTAACCAGCAGTGCCCTCCAAAATCCTCAGCTGCTTGAATCCAAACTAGTCTGAATAAAAGTATGCTCACAAGGAACAACCTGCTCCACCTCTACAAAAGAGGCTTCATAGTTAGCACCCGCTTAGGTGAATGGGACAATTTGCACCTTTTTCCCATGTCTCTTTCAGTCTCTGTGGCAACAAAAGTTTTCTGATAGAGTGGTTCAACACAAACCAAATGCTAAATGTTTAGGTGTATTTATGCTTGGCCAGTGGATTTTGAAACCAAACAAGACAAGGATTCAACGATGTCAGATAAAATCCTTCCGCTACCTTACACTGCATTGCTCAGTCAAACCCAAGTCTATATGCAAAACTGTCAATATATTTGAGCATTTCATTAAAAATGTTAATACTTTTACACAATTCAATGTAAAACTCAAAAATTGCAAGACATTGTGGAACATGTCAGTTTTCAAGGAGAATGGTGAAAATTGCAGAGTTCGCAAAAAATTGCTTGTGCAATTTTCCAGTGGCCTGCTTATCTCTCACTGTCTGCCTCAATCTACCATAACTGGCCTCTGAAAGCACAAGCACATCTATTCTTGAGGTGGTTTAGTAGCATCTATGTTATTTCAGACCAGACTGTATTGTGATTGCTATTTGTCAAGATTCTTCCATCCTCTTGGATCTAATTTCTTCACAGTTTGTGAGGATCAGATCCAAGATGGCATCCCCTTGGTCATGTCCTTCACTAGTTGAGACAGCATGCAGTCCTGGAGTGTGTCCAGTAAAGCCTGACTTCTGGACCTCTAGGCTGCTGGAATATTCCAGTCCACATCTGGCAGGTTAAGATCCCAACCACCACTATGTCACTTTTACCAGCCATCTTTGAAACTCCTCAGCTAATTGTTCATCTTTCTTCCTGCCCTGGGGGTCTGCATATCATACCCATGAATAATTTCTTTCCTGCATTGGTGACTAAGGAACCCAGAGTGACTCCAAGCCCCTCTAACCTTGGTGCTTTCATCCTCCATTGCATAGATTCCCTCCCTCCCATACAGGGCAACTACCCCACCTCTCCCCACCTGTCTGTCTAGTCTAAACAGTGTGCAACCTAGGATAGCTGGGTCCCATTCATTGTTGTCCATGGCCTAGCTTTTGGTCATAGCTACCAGATCAACCTTTGTGTCTGCCACTAGAGCCTGGAGGTCACTGATCTTGTTGCCCAGGATCCTAGCATTGAGGCAGACTCATCGCTATGAGGTAGCATCATGATTTTTGTTGGGCTGTTTAGTTTCCCTTTTTCCTGCTGGTTGTTGCTTGTGTAATTATTCTGATGCTGTCCCTTTGTTGTATGATTTGTTTGTCCTAATATGATTGGTGAACTTATGTTTGTCTCAGTTTTCCTGTTGAGGAGGATTTGGCACAGCACACTACCTGTTTCCATGCCTTAACCTCACCTCTGATTAATTTAAATGGTTCAAGTATACTTCCATTTTCTGGGCCAGTGCTCTTCTTCCTCTTGTGTGAGGAGAAGTCCACACCATTTGAAGAGTGATCTATCCCAGAAATTCCCCAGGATCTGATAAAATGGAAACCTCTTGTCTGGCACCAGCTCTTCAACCAGTGTTGAATTCAACTATTTCCTCCAGTCTGATTCTTTCCATGTTGCCATCTTTACCCCATACAGGTAAGACTTGTGAGAAGGCTACTGTGGCTGCAGTTGTTGAAAGCCTATCTCCCAGCTTTCGATACTCCATTTTGCATCCTCCTCCATCTGGTCAGCCAGATCATTTGTTCAAATGTGTACCAGTATTCCATATGTATTCCCATTTCTCTCTCTCTGGCCACATTCCTGCCAATGCACCTACAGCCTTTTGTTGCTGAGGTACCAGGAAGGCATCTGACTGTCACCTCTTCTGGGAGTATTTGTGCATCCTAGATTTCATTCCTCTGATCATGGAGTCACTGACTACCAGGATCTTCTTGTTTCATTGACTGGCCTGCTTAGGTCTGCTGCTGGTTGTTGAGGTTGCTGAGGTTGCTGCAGTGTTCACCCTTTACAGGACTAGCATTCACCTGAGAGGAGCTGATTCCTTCTGCTAGCAGCTCAAAGTGATTTATTGTCCTAATTGGGGTGTCTCAAGTTGTGTTGTCCATGCTTTTCTGCTGGTTTCCTATTTCCTTTTCACCACTTTCCAGCCTCCTGGTCCTGTGGATCTTTGAGGTAGGGGATGGAGAGCTCCAAATTAAATGTTGCCAGTGCCTTTCAATTTCATTCCAGGCTGCTATCAGTTGAGCCTGCAGGTCATGTATCTTCATGGATACTAGGCAATGACCTGTCCTCCGAAGTGCTACTGAGAGATGAGTACTCAGCAGACATCACAGTTTAGTATCCCCAAGTTCAACATTCTGGCAAGGTATTTCTATATGATGGTGAGATTTTGTGAGATTGGTGCTTCTGTTTCAAATGTACTATTTCAGTATATGTTTTTGCTTTTTTCCCATTTTCTGTTTTCTTTTATGCTGTAGTGACAAAAGTTGATCTTTGCTGTCTGCAGGAAGTATTCAGGAGGAGTTATGTCACAGGTCCTGCCTATAAAGGAAATATGAAGCTAGAGTTGGGTGGGGTGAGGGGCAGGGTGGGTGGTACCAGCCCCTGCTGCCAGAAACAGTCACACACAAAAGAGAAGATATTCCCCTCTTCTACTCCAAAATAAGGTGCTTTTAAAAGTAAATGCTAGCTCCCTTTCAGCTTGTAGCTGCTGCTTCTAAAAACTGAAGCAAACTGGAGCTCTGCAGCCAGTAAAGCTAGGGGCTGGACCACTCTTTGAATATGCCTTCTGGGGTCTGGGGTTGCCTTCTGTGTCTGAGCTGTTGCTTCTGGCTGAGAGCTTTTTATTAGCTGACCACTATTTCGGTAGTGCATACAGCAGTACAAATGCTGATTTGCATACAGCAGCCAGGAATTCTGGGTAAGCATTCCAACTGCTCTGTATGCGGATAGAGCAGCTGCTGGCTGGGTATGAGCAGAGTGAGCAAGGAAAGAAGTCATCTCAGTGGAGAAAGGAGCCCAGACTGTGCACTCCAAGGGGGATTCTCCCAGGTAGAGCTAATGTCAAGGAATCCCTGCTTCTGTACCTGTCAGAGTCTGCCTTCCCTCTGTGACTGGTCTCTCTCTCCTAGTTGGTGAAGATCAGTGAAGCTCTGCAGACAGTAAGGCTAGGGGCTGGACTGCTCTTGGCATATGCCTCCTAGGGTCGCCCTTTGTGTCTGAGCTGTTGCTTCTGGCTGACAGCTTTCTATGAGAAGAAGCCAGAAAGTGAAGGAAGGAAACATATTCAATTTAGTGCTTTAGAGTAACTGGTAATTGGTATTTTTCTTTTAAATTTAGATTGTAGGCTTGTAGTGACACTATACTTTCTTTCTGTGTTGTCTTTACTTATAATTGTTTTTGGGCTGTTGAAAATTTAAAACATAGTGGTGGTGTAATTCTGTGCTGTCTTTAATTGCTGCAAATTTTCACCCCCACCCCTTCCACTAACTCTTAATTATATGCCCTGATAAATCTGATTGACAGGAGCTAAACACAGGGTATAGTAAGAGGTGTGAAGTAGGAGGGCATAAGGGGAAGAAGACCACCTCAGCACGACAAGTGTTTTGACTCATTTATTTATTTATTGGTTTCTTTTTCCTTAAAAATATATATATCTGACGATCAGTTACAGGATTTTAGTACTGTAAATAAATAAAAGAGAACTAAGAGAGCTTCAGTAGCAGAGAGAGTAGTGGAATTGCAGTATAATGTGGGGAGTGGTGCAATGCAGTGGCTGTGGGGCAGCCATATTCAGGCAGACCTTCTGGACACTGAGGTGCTGCCCTATCTGCATGCATCTCTCTGGACTGTGGGATGAGGTAGCCAGACTCAGAGAGGAAGTAAACTGGGTCAGGAGTACCATCACCCCTATCCGGGGACCACCCAGTCCAATGCAGCTGCCTCAAAGGGAGCCGGTGGAATGAGGAGCACCTTGGATGACAGTGGGCTCAGGGAGGGTTAGAGCAGTCAGGCAGAGACAAATCCCAGATCCTATTCCTTCAAGAACTCATATGCCACACTGGCAAATGAGGACAACCAAATAGAGGTACCCAGGGAAGTGGAAGGAAAGGATGTGGAGATTAGGCAAGGAGGTGACCTCAGTGGGAAAGCAGTGGACCCCAGAGGAGGAGGAAGTGAATCCTGGTGGGGACTCCATCGTAAGAGGGATCCAGCTAGGAACACAGGAGGGAGGACAGGGAGGTGAGGTGCCTCACAGGGTGCCACAGCATGGAGGGATGGAAGGAAGATACTGGGGATCACTGGGAAGGCAAGACAAGAGGGTGAGCTGGATGTCATTATCCACCTAGGTACTAATGACTTGGCAAATGGGGAGCCAAAGGAAGTTCAGGAAGAGTTTAGGAAACTGGGGAGGGGTCTCAAGCAAGTAGCTACTTCTGTCACTTTCTCAGAAGTACTACCTGTGAGAGGCAAGGGAGAGCATAGGAGTGCATGCACCAGGAACTTTAACTCATGGTTGAAGAACTGGTGCTGTGAGGAAGGGTTTGGATTCATTGGTGACTGGGGACCCACCTGGAGGGATGGAGGTTTGTTCAAGCCTGACGGCCTGCATCCATCCTGGAGGGGAATCCAAGCACTCAATGATAAGTTTAAATGCTACATTGACAAGCATTTAAACTAGCAAAGGGGGGTGGCAGGCCAGCAAGGACGGTACCTACTTGCTCACCCCCCACAGCTAGTAGTGGAACCAGTGAACCAGAGGAGTGGCTATCTCTGCAAAGCAGTGTGCAAAAGATGGAGATTAGTGTCCAAAAGGTGGATAAGCAGAAAAGGGGCAAAATCTGCAGAAGGGCAAACAGCAAGGAGAACCAGGGATAAATGACAACCAAGGAAGGGGCTGAGTAGAACAGTGAAGCAGTCTAGGAGGTCAAATCATGGAAAGCCATGTGTGCAAATGCCAGGAGCCTTAGCAACAAGATGGAAGATCTGGAGGCTATCATGGTACAGTCAGACCTGGACATTGTGGCCATCACTGAAACCTGTGTATGATAACCATGACTGGGAGATGGCCATACCTGGCTACAACATATTCAGAAGAGACAGTGCAGGCAGGAAGGAGGAGGAGTGGCACTGTGAAAAAATGACATAAGGCACACAGATCCAGGAGGAACAAATGGGGAGAGATACTGTGGGTTAGCTGGAAAGGAAAATGGGGCCAGCCATCCACACAGGTGTGGTCTATAGACCACCAGCCCAGGAGGAAGAAACAGATAGGAGTTGATGCTAGCCATCCAAAGGATGGCAGACAAGGGTGAGGTAGTACTGGTTGAAGACTTCAATATACCAGACGTGACTGGAGCATCCCAGCAGCAGCATCAACTAGGAGCAGATTTATCCTGGACTCCTTCAGGGTGCCTTCCTCAAGCAACTGGTCATGGAACCAACTCGCAGAAGGCAATACTGGACCTTGTGCTCACAAACAGGGACAGTGTGATGGGGTAACAGTGGGGAGCACCTGGGTAACAGTGACCACCAGTCATTGTGGTTTGAAATCACAGAAAGAGCAGAACCAAACCACACAAAACACGATCCTGGATTTTAGGGGCAGACTTTGGAAAATGGGAGATACTTGAAAGAGGCATTAGGGAATGGGACAGGAATCAGGGGTTGAGGAACAGTGGGCAGTATTTAAAATGGGATTATAAGAACAACAGAATTATGCATTAAGCAGGTTAGCAAGAGGAAAAGGAAGAGGAGACCATTATGGTTTTCCAAAGAGGTAGCAAAGAAAGTGAAAGCCAAAAAGATTGCATTCAGGCAATACAAAAAGACACAGGCAGAAGGGGATAGGGAGAAGCACTAGGAGAAGCAAAGGGAGGCAGGGAGGTCAGTAAGGGAAGCCAAAGCTCAGACAGAAGAACACATTGCAAAATCAGTGGGTAGAGGGGACAAACCTTTACAGGTACATAAGTGAAAAAGAAAGACAAAGGGAGGGATAGCGAGACTGAAGGGGAGGATGGGAGCCAAGGGAGGATGACAACAATAAAGCTGACATATTGAACAGGTATTTCTGCTCAGTCTTACTAAGGAAGAGGGGGGTAATGGGTCTGAAGGAGTACAAGGGTGAGAATGGTGCAGAAATGGACACAAGTCCCTTTACACAAGAAAGGGTCGAAGGAACTGGAAGTAATAAGAGCTGATAAAGCAATGGGGCCAGATGAGGTGCAACTCCAGGGTCCTTAAAGAACTAAGAGAGGTGGTGGCTGAACCTCTGGCATGTCCTGTTCAGCCAATCACTGGAAACAGGGAGGTACCCAAAGACTGATGATAGCAGATGTAGTCCCTTTATACAAAAGTGGGAACAAAGAGGAAGTAGGAACCACAGACCAGTCAGCCTCACCTCGGTAGTGGTAAAGATCATGAAGCACTACTGAAGGAGAGATTGGTGGAACATCTGGTTGTCAATGGACTACGGGACCCAAGGCAACATGGTTTCTACCAGGGGAGGTCATGTCAGACCAACCTCATTGAATTTTTGACTGGGTGACTAGGAGGTGGATTGGGGAGGGCAGTGGACATGGCCTATCTGGACTTCAGCAAGGCCTTTGACACTGTGCCAATAGAAGACTATTACAAAACTGGGGAATATGGGTTGTGGGCAGGACAGTAGTGTGGTGGGTAGGTAACTGGCTGGGTGGCAGGACACAGAGGGTGGTGGTAAATGGCTGTCTGCTCAGAGGAAAAGTAACCAGTGGAGTACCACAAGGATCAGTGCTGGACCGGTCCTATTCAACATCTTCATCAGTGACATTGCACAGATCTAGAAGGCAGAATTTCACTGTTCGCTGATGACACAAAGCCTGTAACAGAGTAGACACACTGAGGGTGTAGATATTGAATGATAGGGACCTGCAGAAATTTGAAAATGGTCAATGGTCTGCAGTTGAAATTCACGCAAAGAAATGCAAAATGCTATAGTACAAAACCCTGTTAATATATCAGGGGGGAGGATATAGCATGCACCACAGGAAAGGATTTTGGGGTCATCTTGATGACCCCAGGTGGAAACAGTGTGCAAGGCAGCAGGTAAAGAAATAGGATGCTGGTGTATAGGCAGGGGCATCACCAGCAGGAAAAGGGAGGTCATAATTCCGCCATACAAGACACTAGTGAGGCCCCACCTGGAGTACAGTGTACAGTTCTGGAGACCATACCCACGTAAGGACATAGACAGGGTAGAGAAGGTTCAGAGGAGGGCAACAAAGATGGTGCATGGGTTGCATCACAAGTCCCATGAAGACAGGTTGAAGGAACTGAACATGTACTCCTGGAGGAGAGGAGGGAGAGAGGATGATAGAGACATACAAGTATCTTACAGGGAGGAACAGGGTGCAGGAAAACACTATTTTTAGTGAAAAGATGTTTCAGAACTAGAGGGCATGGGATGAAGTTGGAGGAGGACGATTCAGAGGAAACATGAGAAAGAATTTCTTCACAGAACGGTGGTGGACAAGTGGAACACCCTGCCAGAGGAAGTGGTGGGGGCTGAAACAATCACGGATTTAAGAATGCATGGATAGACGTAAAGGAATTCTAGAGGGCAGGGGTAAGGGAAACAGACTTCTAGGAAAACAAACTGAACTTCCAAGTTCAAATGGGTAGACTAGGTGGGCCATAGGCCCTTATCTGCTGACACTGTCTATGTATCTATGTATCTATGTATTAGTCACCCACTATTACAGCAGTGGGTGGTGCGAAGACTGTTATTGTGAAGGGGCTGGACCACTCTTGTTGTATGCCTCCTAGGGTTGCCCTTTGTGTCATATTGCTGTGGTTGTGCTTCTGGATTGCTCAAGGCAGCAACATTACCAGATTTTACTTCTGGGACATTTTTGTAATATCACAGAAACTTTGTGATTTTATAGTCATCCCAAAAATACTGTAGTGATATACTTCATTGAATATTGCTAGAGTATTTGCAGGGGCAGATGGTACCAGTAGGGACAGTGTGAAGAGTATTCTTGCTGGCTGCAGTCCAGGGATTGGGGTGACAGATGCTCAGCTGGGGAAGGGACCACTGTGCTTATGTGGATTTATCAGGGCCAGAGGAAGGGGCATGACTGCACAATGACCCTAGGGGGATTTTGTGCCTTTACTTGAAAAGGGAAAACACTGGACACCAGGCAACAGTTACTATGTGGTCTGCCACCTGTGGGTACAGTATGAATGAGTACAGCACCAGGGAGCAGGGGGCACTAGTCCCATTACTGCTTCAAGCTACTGGGGCTTCTGGCAGGAGGGATGACCCTAGACCATAGGTTTGCTCCTAATGGGAGCATTTGGTGGAAAGGGTACCACTTGATGACCATGGCACACAGTCTAAATTTGCTCTTGCTAAGATGGGGTGTTGTCAGGATGTCTGAACATGCCATCCAAAGACAGTGAGGGGGTTAAGAAAACTGAGAGAGCATCTTTGAATGAATACCAAGAGACACAGCAGCCAAAGGGGGAGGCACTGAAAAGGAGAAGAGAAATCCTAGCCCCAAAATCAGGGTAGTTAGTGAGGTAAACACCAAGATAGAGCAGTTGATAGGGATAAGGGCAGGGGTAAATGGAGAAAAAGACAAAGGCAGTAAGGACAGGGATGGGGCAAAAAGAAATAAAGCCAGAAATAAATTGAAGGTAATCAGTACCAATGCCCTTAGTCTAGGTAAAAAGTTCCCCAAAAGGGTGGCCTTGATGAAAGAGGGATGCCTGGACAGCGTGGCAGTCACAGAAACATGGTACACAGAGATCCATGACTGGGATGTCAACATACCAGGGTACACAATCTACAGAAGGGACAGGGAGGGAAGAAGAGAAGGAGGAGGAGTAGCTTTCTATGTAAGGGAAGGGATCAAAACAACAGACCCAAAGGGTTAACAGGGAGGAGAGGAGGCTCTGTGGGTCATGCTGGAGACTGGAAATGGCTGCACAATCTGCACAGGGGCTGTATACAGTCCCCCACCCCAGGAGGAGGAAATGGACAAGGAAATGATTGAAGGCATCCTTGGGATGGCAGAGAAAGGTGAGATATTGATGATGGGGGACTTGAATATGCCAGATGTTAACTGGAGCACCTTTGCTGCAGCCACATCCAAGAGCAGGGCCATTCTTGATGCCCTACAGGGGGCATGCCTCAGACAGCTAGTTTTGGAACCCACTTGGGAGGGAGCAATCTTAAACTTGGTACTCTCAAATGGGGACAGAGAGAGGATCTCTGATCTTGAAGTGGGTAGCCATCTAGGAACAAGCAACCACCAAATAGTGTGGTTCATGATAAACTTAGCTGTAGAGTCAAGCCACACAAAGTGAAGGTACTGGACTTCAGGAGGGCTGAGTTTGCCAAAATGGGAGAGTGCCTCAGATAAGCATTCACAAACAGGCAAGAAGGTGGGGTGGAGCAACAATGGGGAAACATCAAAACTGCCATCACAGAGGCAATAAGCCTTTGTGTGAAGCAAATAAACAAATCAAAATGAAAGAAAAAGAATTATGGGTCTCAAAAGAAGTGGTGGGGAAGGTAAGGGAGAAAAAGATAGCATTCAGGAAGTATAAGGAAACACAAAAGGAGCAGGAGAGAGAACTGTACCAGTTATAGCAGAAGGAAGAGGGGAAGGCAGTCAGAATAGCAAAGGCCCAAACTGAGGAAAAGATAGCCAACTCAGTTAAGAAGGGGATAAAACATTTTATAGGTACATTAGGGAGCAAAGAAAGATGAAGGCAGGGATGCTGAGGCTGAATAAGGAGGGAGGTGGTTGGGCAGAGAGCGACAGTGAAAAAGCAAGGATACTGAATGAATATTTCTGCTCAGTATTCACAATGGAAAACCAGGTTGGGAGAGACCTAATCCAGTCAATAGAAGCACTCTGGATGGGGGGGTTGATATTAGTCCTTTCACAGAAGAAAGGGTTCTAAAACTGAAGGTGGATAAAGCAATGGGCCTAATGGAATTCACCCAGAATTCTAAACGAACTAAGGGAAGAACTAGTAACACCACTGACTACCCTTTTTAATAAATCATGGGAGGATGGTGTGGTACCTGAGGACTGGAGGAGGGCAGATGTGATTCCCCTTCACAAAAGTGGGAGCAAGACAGAGGTAGGAAACTACAGACCTGTCAGTTTGACCTCAGTGGTAGGGAAATTGATGGAATCACTTCTGAAGGAAATAATTGTTGAATACCTAGAGGCCAGTGGGACACAGGACACAAGGCAGCATGGATTCACAGCAGGAAGGCTGTCAGACAAATCTAATTGATTTCTTTGACTGGGTGACCAAAGTAGTAGACCAGGGAGGAGCTGTGGACATGGCCTACCTAGACTTTATCAAGGCATTTGACACAGTCCTGCACAAAAGATTAATAAACAAATTAGCCAGCCTGGTAGTGGGTTCCAGGGTGGTAGCCTTGGTAAAACACTTGCTGGACAACAGGACTGAGTGGGTAATAGTAAATGGAGTCCACAGTGAAGGGAAGAAGGTTACTAGTGGGGTACTGCAGGGTTCAGTACTGGGGCCGGTCCTTTTAATGTCTTTATAAGTGACATTGTGGAGGAACTGGAGGGGTAGGTATGTCTCTTTGCAGATTACACAAAGATCTGCAACAGGGTTCATACACAAGTTGGGGTGAAAAGGATGAAAAGGACTTGACAAAGTTGGAGGAATGGTCAAATGTATGGCAGCTTAGATTCAATGCAAAGAAGTGCAAAGTAGTGCACCTGGAAACAAAACCCAGGGCAAGGTACACCAATGGGCGGTGAGATAATGACAACAAAATGGAAAGGGACCTGGGGTAGTCATATCAGATGACCTAAAGGAGGGTCAACAATGTGAGTAGGCAATAAGGAGGGCTGGGGGATACTGGGATGCATAGGGAGAGCATCACCAGTAGAAAACAGGATGTTGTTGGCCCTCTGTACAGACAGTTGGTAAGACCACGTCTGGAGTATTGTGTACAGTTCTGGAGACCCCATCTCCGCACAGACATAGACAGGGCGAAGGCTGTCCAGAGGAGGGCAACCAGAAGACATATGAAGAAAGACTAAAGGAGCTTAAGATGTATAGCCTCGAGGAAAGGAGGGAGGGGGGACATGGTAGAAACTTTCAAATACCTCAAGGGAATCAACAAAGTCCAAGAGGGTAGCATCTTTCAAAAAAAGAGATGTGCAAGAACAAGGGGGCACAATTTGAAGATAGAGGGGGGACGGCTCAGAGGTAATATGAGGAAGTATTTCTTCACAGAGAGGGTTGTATGCATGGAACAGCCTTCCTGAGGAGGTCATGGAGTCAAAGACAGTGGAGGAATTCAAGAATGCATGGAACAGACATAAGGTAATTCTAGTGGGGGGTAGGGGGAAGTAGGCTGTTGGTTAACTAGGATCTGCAGCTTATCCATTAGGTAGGGAAATGGGCAGACTAGGTGAGCCAAGGGGTCCTTATCTGCCGTTAAATTCTATGTTACTATGTTTCTATAGTGCAACATGCATCTTAATGAGGATTCTTGAGGGGTAAATGAGATGTCAAGTAGACCTCGGTGCACTGCATGTTAACAGTAGTTATTTACATGTTTTGTTCAATGTAATAGATTTCTCACTCTGCAAATAATTCTGGATCTTCCTCACACTTTCTGGATTCAGTTGAGGGCCCCTTCCTTGCTTGGCCATCAGAAAGATAGCACCCTGCAACCCTCCTCCTCCTCCTGGTAGCTGGGGGAGAGAAGGGGTAGCCAGGAAGCAAGGCTGGGGAGGACTAAGAAGGTGGGCCAGGGAAGGCTGCCCACAGGGCATAGGGAACAGGAAGCCAATGGGAGGAGGAACAACCACATAATCAATGGCGAGCTGTGGTTGAAGGGTTCACTGAGGGACCTGGCCAAGTTCTTCATGCTGCAATGTTTCTAGTTAAATATACAGCTTAGATTGATTCATGTCCTTGGGGTCAATAATGGAACTGCTGATGAGTTGTCTCATTCACAGTTGGGGAGGTTCAGGGAACTGGCACCAACAAAGAAGGAGCAACCATGGCAGATCCCTCAATTTGTATGGGTCCTGGTGATCCTAAACCTGGCAACGTTATTAGCTGTTCCATTGCTTCCAGTATAGGAAGGCTTACCTGAGAGGAGTGAAGCACTTCCTGTGGTGAGGCCCATCCAGTGCTGGCCGGGTTATGGGCCATACCAAAGGAGCAGTCATGCCAGTGCTGCATAACAGCTAAACAGGGGAATATGACTCAGTGGTCAGGTGAGCAACATGTGGCTGTACTAGCACAGTTTTCTAAAGAACTGTGATTAGAAGATAATATGCAGGCTTTCATGTTTTATAAGGTTTTGAAAGGCTGGAGTCATGGGCTGCCTAAACTGGCAGATAGCCAATGGCTGCTGAGCCCGGCAAGCCTTGAGTTAAAATAGATGTCATTTCTGGGTATGTGCTGGCCCACAAAAGGGTTCTGCTGTTTTGCACAGCTTTTCTAGTTGACCTTTATAGGGTCTTCCAGATTTCTGAACTAGTGCCCAAAAGCAAAAAGGTGGGAATCATGGTGTGACTACAGGACAGGGACATGGCAGTTGCCACAGGTGGAGTGTTCATTAGATTCCATAGGTGCAAGACAGACCAGGTGACTTGGAGGTGCTGGTGTATGATCAATGCCTCCACCCCCAGATGTCATGGGACCACTGGGCTATAGTCAGCCAGAACATGGAAGACAGGCAAGCACCTGGTCCAGCCTTTTTTCAGCACACAGACGGTTTACTTCTTGATGCAGTACTAATTTAGGTTTGTATTGATGAAGACCTTGGTCTGAGCAGGACTTAATCAGATGAAATTCAATACCCATACTTATATTCAACTAATGTAGAGCGATTGGGTTTGGAAACCAGATACAGGCTTTGGGTGCATTGTCAGTTTATTCCTTGAATAATACATCTGGCCACACTTTCAATAAGTGTATTTCCTATTTTTCTCCTTATAATCAGGGTGCACAGAGCAGAGCCAAGTGGGTCTGAATCTGTGGACACTCAATTGTGTACTGTGCAGGACTGGGCAAGATTTCTGCCTGAGGCAGGAACCTATTTTATAAGTCAGAGGTTGCCTGTTAGAGCTGGGTAGGACAGTGTAGGATGCAATGGCTGGACCTTCTCTTCAGGCTGTATGCCAAAGCACAGAGAGTGACTCCACCTGATATCTTAGTGATACTCTTTAGGGCAATGACCCAGGCCATAAGAATTTAGTTAGTCTTCTGTGGTAGATAAAGACTGACGTACACTTCTTTAAAGGCAGATGGCCCAGCACAACGTTGGTGTGGCCCATATGATTTAAAAGCATCACTTGTAGTATGCTCGTGACCATCATACTATTGTCAAGGTGCACATAAGAATTAAGTATGGAGATGCAAGCAATTATGGATTTAATTGCTGGGACCTTCATGAGGCATGATGATAACAAAACCATAGTTGTAGTGCTGTATTCTCAGGAAGGGTACATAATAGTAACATATACATGGCCTAGCTTATATCACCAAGGGTTAATGAATGTGAGGTTCATAAAATATTAAAATAACTGGATATTAACACATTTCTGCTTTGCACTCTGAGAACACTGAAGGGACTGGCATCAACAATGGCAGGACCGGTGAACAGAATATGTATGACATGTCTCTTGAAAAAGGTGAGGTGCCAGATGCCTGAAGAGTAGCTATAGTCGTGCCAGTACAGAAATTAGAGCAAGGCAGAGGTAACCAACTATATGCCAGTAAGTTTGACACCAGTATTGGGTAAGGTATTAGAAAGGTATATAAGGGATATGATAGACACAACAATAACAAATAATAACCTGAGGGATAGCCCTAACACAGATTCATAAGTGATAAAAGTCCTGCCTCACCAGCTTAGTGGACTATTTTGAAAATTGTCAGTTGGGCAATCCATAAAGGGAGTGCCGTGTATGTGGTTTTATCTGGATTTCCAGAAAGCATTTGATACGATCTCCGGTGCTGAACTCATTGATATATTGTTTAAATCCAAAATAAATAGCCAAATAATAAAGTAGATAAAATCATGGGTAAGCAACTGTAAGCAAAGGATTTTTTTTGGAAGAGGTCAAGGTGACCAGTAGGTTACCACTGGGGTCTGTTTTGGGACCAACAGTCTTTAAA
The DNA here is from genome assembly GCA_016271365.2 of Neoceratodus forsteri. Lineage (NCBI taxonomy): Eukaryota > Metazoa > Chordata > Ceratodontiformes > Ceratodontidae > Neoceratodus > Neoceratodus forsteri. The sequence continues at coordinate 285,943,330 of CM028135.1, read as the reverse complement.
GTATTTGTTTCTGGACTTCAATTGAGTGGGGAGGCTCGATGTCTAAGTATGTGGATGACACAAAAATAGGGTATAGAGTTAACAAAAGTAAGGAAGTGGCAAAACTGCAAGCTGAACTGGATAGCTTATATATATGGGCTTTAAAGAACAAGATGAGGTTCAACCAAGAAAAATGTGTGGTCATGAATTTTGGAAACAATAATAGAGCCTTTAAACACAACATGGGCAGAGCTGAACATAGGGAATTAATCAGTGAACAGGACCTCGGAGTAAAAGTCATCAATAACTTCAAAAATTCTGAACAGTGTGATGAGGCTATCTCCAAATGTAATTAAAATAATAGTATGCATTATGAAGATCATTACCAGAAGGTATAGGGAGGTGATTATTCCCACGTATAGAGCCTTGGTGAGGCCACATACTGAGTATTGTATCCAGTTTTGATCACCGCAAAATAAGTGTAACATTGTCAGAGTGGATGGGATGCAAAGAAGAATAAATAGAATGATTAAGGTGCTTGAGGGATTGCCATATGAGAATAGGTAAAGCAAGGCACATTTTATTTATATGATGCCCTTTCTAATGACTTAGAGCGCCACACAACAAAAAAAGAAAACAAGTGTATATTCAAAATTTCAAAGAACAGCAAAATAAATACATTAAAATATAAATAAAACAGTAAATAAGATAGAAACATCTAGAGTTAATTAATAATCTGGAAAGGCCTGTTAAATAATTATGCTTTTAATCTGTGCCTAATGGTATCCACAGTTGGGGCAGAGTGTTCTGACTCTGGGAAAGAGTTCCATAGTAAAGGGGCCACCACTCCAAAGGCCCTATCCCTGGACTGTTTTAAACGGGAATGGGGAACCTAAAGTAAACCTGCATCTGAGGACCAGAGAGCGAGAGAAGGAGTAGGACTTCAGAAGATCTTTCAGGTAGCTTAGGCACAGTCCATGTAGGGCCTTGAATGTTATCAAGCAGATCTTGAAGATGATACACCTTCTAACAGGAAGCCAATGAAGAGCCGCAGCACTAGGTGTGATGTGGTCACTATGAAGAGCTCCCGCCACCAACCAGGTGGCAGCATTCACGATAACTGCAGTCAGTGCACCAAACTTCCAGATAACCCTAGCTATAGAGTATTGCAGAAATCTAATCTGGGGTGACAAAGGCATCGAGCAACTGTCTCGAGGTCAGCTAGGTTAAATATGGTTTATTTGGGCGATATTATGAAAATAGTAAAACTATTCTGACTACCACTGACACCTGTTTTCAAATGTCAGCTTGCAGCCAAGAATGATGCCCAAATCCTTAACCGCATAAATGGCTCGAAGATGGTAACCATTTAATAATAGAATATAAAGGTAACCACTTATCATTGTTGATCCAAACCAACCTGGTTCAACAACCACCACTTAGAATGGCAGAAAAAGGGGAGATATTGTTGATGGTGGACCTGAATATGCCAGATGTTAACTGGAGCACCTTTGCTGCAGGCACATCCAAGAGCAGGGTCATTCTTGATGCCTTACAGGGGGCATGCCTCAGACAGCTAGTATTGGAACCCACTCAGGAGGGAGCAATCTTAGACCTGGTACTCTCAAATGGGGACGGAGAAAGAATCAGATTTAGAAGTGGGTAGCCATCTGAGAACAAGCGACCACCAAACAGTGTGGTTCACGATAAACACAGCTATACAATCAAGCCACAAAGCAAGAGTACTGGACGAGGGAGGGCTGACTTTGGGAAAATGAGAGTGCCTCAGAAAAGCACTAGCAAATAGGCAAGAAGGAGGGTGGAGGAACAATGGGAGTGATCAAAACAGCCATCACAGAGGCAACAAGCCTTTGTAAAGCAAATCAATAAAACACAACAAAGGAAAAACTGCATGGTTCTCAAAAGAGGTGGCAGGGAAGGTTAAGGAGAAAAGGACAGCATTCAGGAAATTTAAGGAAACACAGAAGGAGCAGGACAGAGAACTTTATCAGTTAAAGCAGAAAAGAGTCTAGGAAGGCAGTCAGAATAGCAAAGAGCCCAAACCGAGGAAAGGATAGCCAATTCTGTTAAGAAGGGGATAAGACCTTTATAGGGTACATTAGGAGTGAAGAAAGACCAAAGGAGGATACTGGGGTTAATAAAGGGAGGAATGGGTGAGGGTGACAGTGAGAAACCAAGGATACTGAACAAATATTTCTGCTCAGTATTCACAAAGGAAGAGGAGGGGGAGTTACCTAAACCAAACAAGAGAAACACTCTGAAGACGGGGGTCGATACCAGTCCATTTACAGAAGAAAGGGTTCTGAAAGAACTAATAAAAGTGAAGGTGGACAAAGCAATGGGGCCTGATGGGATTCACCCAAGAATTCTAAAAGAACTAAGGGTAGAACTAGTGACACCGCTGACTACTCTCTTTAACAAATCATGGGAGGATGGGGTGGTACCCGAGGACTGGAGGAGGGCAGATGTGATTCCTCTTCACAAAAGTGGTAGCAGGACAGAGGCAGGAAACTACAGACCAGTTAGTTTGACCTCAGTGGTAGGGAAAATGATGGAATCACTTCTGAAGGAAAGAATTGTTGAGTACCTAGAGGCCAGTGGGGCACAGGACCCAAGGCAGCATGGATTCACGATGGGAAGGTCATGTCAGATGAATCTAATAGATTTCTTTGACTGGGTGACCAAAGTAGTAGACCAGGAGGGCTGTGGACATGGCCTACCTAGATATTAGCAAGGCATTTGATACAGTCCACACAAAAGATTAATACACAAGATAGCCAGCCTTGGAGTGGTCCCAAGGTGGTAGCCTGGATAAAAATTGACACAACAGGACGAAAGGGTAGTAGTAAATGGAGTACAGTGAAGAAAAGGAGGGTTACTAGTGGGCACTTCGTAGGGTTCAGTACTGGGACCGTCCTTTTAATGTCTTTATAAGGACATTGCAGAGGAACTGGAAGGAAAAGTATGTCTCTTGCAGATGACACAAAGATCTGCAACAGGGTTGATACACAAGATGGAGTGGAAAGGATGAGAAGGGACTTGGCAAGGTTGGAGGAATGGTCAAATGTATGGCAGCTCAGATTCAATGCAAAAGAAGTGCAATGCATGGAAACAAAAACCCAGGGAAGCGTACAACAGTGGGGGTGAGATACTGACAACAGTAAAAATAGAAAGGGACCTGGGGGTGATTATATCAGATGACCTAAAGGTGGGCAAGCAATGTGAGAAGGCAGTAAGGAAGGCTGGGGGGATACTGGGATGCATAGGAAGAGGCATCAATAGTAGAAAACAGGAAGTTGTTATCCCTCTGTACAGACAGTTGGTGAGACCCCATCTGGAGTACTGTGTGCAGTTCTGGAGACCCCATCTCCGCAAAGACATAGACAGAGTGGAGGCTGTCCAGAGGAGGGCAATCAAAATGGTGCAGGGTCTGCACCAGAAGACAATACTGAAGAAAGACTAAAGGAGCATAATATGTATACCCTTGAGGAAAGAAGGAGAGAGGGACATGATAGAAACTTTCAAGTACCTCAAGGAATTAACAAAGTCCAAGAGGGTAGCATCTTCAGAAAAGAGATGTGCAAGAGCAAGGGGCACAATTTGAAGATAGAGGGTGACGGCTCAGGTAATGTGAGGAAGTATTTTTTCACTGAGAGGGTTGTGGATGCATGGAACAGCCTCCTGAGGAGGTCGTGGAGTCAAGAACAGGGGGACTTCAAGAATGCATGGGACAGGCATAAGGCAGTCCTAGTGGGGTGTAGGACGAAGTAAGCTGTTGGTTAACTAGGATCTGCAGCTTATCTGTTAGGTAGGAAAATGGGCAGACTGGGTGGGCCAAGCGGTCCTTATCTGCCGTCAAATTCTATGTTTCTATGTTTCTATGTTTCACCATCTCTGTCTTCCATGGGTTGAGATGCAGCCAGTTGGAGGCCATCCAGTTGCTGATTTCTTGAAGACACTGTCCAAGCACTGTCATCGCATTTACCTGATCATGGGTGCAAGACAGGTACAGCTGAGTATCATCTGCATAGCAGTGAAACTCAACCCCATGCCACCTTATGATGTCACCCAAAGGCAACATGTACATGGCAAACAACATTGTGTCTAGAATCAAACCTTGAAGAACTGCACAGGTGACTGCTCTGCGTTCAGAGATGAAGTTACCCAGGGCCACCTGCTGAGCTCTCCCTGTGATGTAGGACTCAAACCAGTGCAAATCTGTGCCAGTGAGTCCCACATATTTCCTCAGGTGATCCAGCAAAACACCATGATCCACCATGTCAAAAGCCAATGACAGATCTAATCAGACATTGATGGAACACGTCCTGATCCCTCACATGAGGAGATCACGCAACACCCTGATCAAGGCAGTCTCAGTACTATGATGAGGCCTAAATCCCAACTGGAAAGGCTCATAGATGTTGAATAACTCCAGATGAACCTCCAACTGCATCATCACTACCTTCTTAATAATCTTTTCCAAGAAGGGACGATTTGAGACAGGTCTGTAATTTGCCAGGACTTCGGGGTCCAAGGAAGTTTTTTCAGGAGGGGCCTCACCACAGTCCGTTTTAGGGCCACTGGGAAGACCCCCGTCCCTCAAAGAACACCGAATACACTGGTCCTAGAAAATCTAGGTTACCAATAAGGAACTAAATTAGTCCAGGATCCAATGAACAGCATAGTAGGACACAAGCCAGAGATCATCGGACTACCTCCTCTTCTACAACTGGATCAAGCTCAGCCCATTTGGCAGATTATCATTGCCCCTCCTTTCATGGATAACACCATCCCATGACAGACCACTTGCAGTGATCTCCTCCATACTGATAACACCTTTTAAAAAGGAATCAGCCAAACTCCCTCACACTTAACTGCTGGAAATGCTTTAATGGTTCGTAGACAAACAGGATTAATCATTCTGTCTATGGTGCAACAAATCAGAGCTGGCATATTCTTGCTTGCTGCACTCATCCTTTACAAGAACTCTATCTTTTTCAGGGTGATTACTGCCTGATAATCACTGTAATGATTCTTAAGAGCCAATTTGTCCTCACTGTAGTGAGATCTCCTCCAAGAACACTCCAGCCTCCATCCCTTAGTCTTCAACCATCTCAGATCCTCACGATACCATGGGATACTGTACTGGGAGGTCAAGGGATGGATGCAGACTGGTGCCAAGAAATACAAGGCAGCTGTGAGAGCCATATTATAGCACTCCATGGCTTTCTTGGCTCCCTCAGTACAAGCTGTTATCATGCCAAGACAACCAGCACCACCTGGAGTGTGCAAGGCTCCAAATTTCATAAAGGGCGGTACCGGACAGTATCCATATGGGGTTATTTGAATGGGGAGCCCCACAGTGGAACAAGATGATATGAGGATATGATCAGATAACTGGATGAACCTGGACTGCACTAATGTCAAGCCACAACGTGAACACCGGGTCCAGTGTGTGGCCATGCTGGTGAGTGGCAAAGACAACTACCTGGGTAAATCCCAGTAATGACATTGACTGGAGAAGATGCTGACCAAATGACAAGAATCATCATTGACCCAGACATTGAAATCCCCCAGCACTGACAGACTGGGGGCCTCCAATACCTGATCAACCATGAAATCTGTCAGCTCCTGAAGGAAATCACCCTCACAAGCCAATAGAGAACGATCATCCTAAAGCCCACACCTGCCTCACTCCTGATTGTTACACACACAGAAGACCTGATACTGCTCATGGGGGATGCTGTGAAGCCCAAAGTGGATTTAAAACAAATGACTACCCACCGCACCCACCGCGATCCCACCTTGGGCAATGCACCACAGACTAACCCGCCGGAATAGATGCCTCCAGCACAGGTCTGGATTTGTCACCCAGTCAGGTTTCTGTAATGCAAACAAGATCAAATGAGGATCCAGCGATGAAAGCCTCCATCACTGCAATCTTATTCATCATCCATTTTGCGTTACAAAGAACAACTCAAAGGGGAAGGGAGGGGCAAATTTGGCTGGCCTGCTCACCTGTTGCCTCTTGACAATAGACAAAGCCCTAGGGAGGGTAACTAGGCAGGGGGAACCCCTGTCACTATTTCATATCCTCTCTGGGCATCTCTGAGTCTTCACTAGCCCAATCAGTCCCCCCACCCCTGCTATCTTGGATCCTTCCCCCACATCCCATACTTAGTCTTTGCAAAAGTCCCAGCTGTGCACATCAGAGGGAAACTGTTGATGGCACAGTTACTGGGGATCCCATGAAATGATAGAACAGTCATATGTGGTCTGATGTATAGCGGACCCTTAGAGAACATTCTCTCCCTTAGATATAGTTCCTATACTAATAAAATCAGCTTCCAATAATATTTAAACCCCACCCACCCCCATATAAAAAGAAATCCAAAAACCAGAGAAACACACACCCTAGTCCCTTATACTTACAGAGACAACTCACTCATACATCACATTCATAAAAATAAAACAGAGACTGCCCCCCCAACCACATTCAACCAAATAAAATAAACTCCCAAAACAATTCTCTCCCTACTACCCAACCCTCCCAGCCCACTAGCAAAATAATACTTTACACTATAACATAACACAGATACACGCAGGAAAATCCAGAAAACCAAGGTGCTATGGAGAATAAAATCTTAAAGTTTACTCATTTTAGGAAGCAATGTCCAAATCATTATCTACAAGCAAATATCAATGAAATGTAGTCAAAAGGAGCCTCAGCAGGTGTTGTAGCTTTTCACAATGTCCTCCATAAAGTTCACAACAGTACTGAAGAAAAAGTAAGCCAAATACAAAGCAGTGCTCTCACCACCATATTCTAAAGGGTATCTGTGAGGATTTTGAGCTGCAAAAATGGAGGTTTTAAATAATGCATGAAATTGCAGGAGCCATTCCTCATACTACTGTCAGTACTGCTCTCACCATTACTGGGGTAAACAATTAACAGTTTACAGTAGTAAAGTTTTCAAAAACAGCCCCGAGTGCTCTTACTCTTAAAGTGAACAACTAGGAGACATCGACAAAATGTTCTCAACACTGCTCTCGCCAGTGTCAAGCAGTGACCAACAAGAATAAAAGATGGTTAAATTCCTATTAAATAATAAAAAATATATTGAAGGAGCTTGGGATTTCCAGCTTAGAGAAGGATAAGAAGGAAAATGAGAGCAGTATATATGGTTATATCCTGTACTGACATAATGCAAAGTCTTTTTTTAGAACTCAGTAATAGGGTAAAGGTGGCACGAGGACACAATAAATAACTTAGGGGTAACCATTACAAAACAGAAAGAAGAAGAAGATATATGTTCAGTGAAAGAGTCATGAGGGGGTGGAACAGCTTGTCAAAGGAAATACAGTAGTTAACTGTGGCAACATAAACATTTTAGGAACCAACTAGATAAGCATTTATTAGGGTGGATGCACTGGTGTTTTCCATTGAACACTGCAGACAAGCTTGATGGATGCACTCCTACTCTTGTCTGTAGAATCAGTGAACCTATCTCTTGCACATCGAATATAATATCCTCAACCTGGTAAATCATAATATCTTGGAGACCTGAGTAGGATGATGTGCTTGGGGAGACAGACAGGCCAATCTTATGGTGGCATGGGGGTCTCACAGTCTCACCAGGGAATTCATAATACCATATTGAGCTTGGGTGCGGGCGGGGGGAGGACTGCTAGCCACCAGAGAAACCTTTATTTGACACATTGGGCCAGTGATCAGTTGGGGGGACTACTAGCACCAGAGCAGGCTGTTTCTTTATACCTCTGGCTGACAATCGGTGGGGGGGGGGGCACTACCAGTAGCACTAGGGAAACCTTTGACACATGGGGCTAGCGATCGGTGGGGATGACCACTAGCACCAGGAAAGGCTGCTTTTTCATATATCAGTCTGGCAATTGGTGGGGGGTGCGCCACTAGACTCCAGGGACTACTGTGTTGGGGTAAGGGGGCCACAGCACTTCCTCCACCAACCACTAGGGTTGTGCGGGAGTAAATTGAGGTTTTGATTGGCGGCATGTGCACTGCTCAAGGGATCCGAGCTAAATGGCTTTGCATGGTGCACATACTCTGAATATTGGACTGCGCCAATATAGAGGTCCCCACCTCTTCATTTACTTTGCACCCTCCTCTGAATATTGCCTGGGCAGAAACCCTGTTTGCCTGTGCTAACTGGGCTTTTCAATATTAGGACATCTGCACAAAACCCAGTTGGTGGGCAAACTTGGCTTTGTGCATGAAGAACCTTTTGAATATCGGGCCTCTGCCATCATCTGTGGGTTATTAATGTGAACATATGAGTTCTGGTTGTTAGGGTAAACTTTGGTCTTGTTAAAGTACTTGCAGTGCAAAACTGTTGACTGTTTGGGGGAGAGGTCTGTGTAATGTCACTGGCAGAGTTTTAACAATTTCTTCATTAAAGCTTTGAATAGAGAAGTGCAAAAGAGGAGGTGAAGCCAGAGATAAGTAGGATCTGTTGCATTTTTAGTAGGTAGGGGAAAAGAACAAACTGGATGGGCATGAAGGTCCTTATCTGCCATCATAGTCTATGTTTCTATGAATAATTTCAACAGCGTGGATAATTTCAGAATGTGAAGTGCCCCACCTTGGTTGCTGCTTTAAGTGTTTGACTGGGTTGCACCACGACATTTTGGGGGCCGCCTTTGTGCATTTTGGAATGTTGTGTATACAGTGATGTCATTCAAAACCAGGTTACTAGCTCCTTGCTACATTCATGATACCCACTCACACTGTATATCCCTTAAGGTCTACAGATCTAGTTCTCCAGTCAATTCCGAAAATTAGAACAACAGTTCAGAACAATGCTTTCTTGGTTCTTGACCCTAGGCTCTGGAACACCTTTTCACATAACATACACAACTGTCAGTCTGCACAGATTTCTGCATTGTGTATGGTAGGCACTTCTCATAATGTGTTTATGTGTTTCTGCTTGTAGCCAGGTTTTCCTTTATTTGATGTGTTTTCTGCCTCTTGTTGACCTTGACCTTATCTTAATTTTCAGCTGTTTCCTTAACTTGCAATGTTTATTTTTATGCCTCAGTTGTATAATTTTGTTTTGCATCTTGTATCATGCTTCTGAAACTTATTCATAATTTGCTGTCCTGCACCAATGATTTTTTGTCACTGTATTGTATTGTACTAATAGACTGACTGTAACCTCCCTTGCCATGCCTGAAAATAGGCAAATCTTTGTATAGTGCACTTTCCTGGTAGTCAAAAGCTAAATAAATAAATACATAAACATTCCCTCTTTCATTTTCTTCTTTTCCTTAAAATAAGGAGAAAGGCTTTTTCTTCTTCTGGATCTTTCCTCAGTTCCCACCTTTGTCTTCAAAACTATCCTATTTGCTTATTTTGTCTTTTCCAGATATCCTTCCCTCTTGATCTCATTCTGTTCCCTATTGTACTGCTGCAATGCTATTCATTTTATTTTGATTTCACTGCCTCTTCTACCCCTGACTGATTCGTCTTTCTTCTGCTCACTCATTGATTTATCCTTTGTAGCCTCAATGCCTTCTCTAATGTATGGCACATGCAGTATCTCATCTTTGCCCTTCTGCCTATCTTTACTAAAGATTGGGTGGGGTAAACTACCTTAAACTGAATATTTAGTCAAGAATTCATATTTGGAGATTAGATAATTAGGCATTCATTATTCATAGTAAAACCGTATTAAAGAGGGCTCTAAAAACCTTTCCCCCTTCCAGGAGTCAGAGCTAAGCTCAAGGCTACCCTCAACTCCATCAGTGATTTATTAACCTGAGCCCCCATCTTCTCAAATTCATTTTCTATGCGATATTCCCTAGACAAACCTCTCCCAACCCCAAACGTGTATATATATATATATATATATATATATATATATATATATTATGGTAGCACGGTAGTGCTACCATAGTTAGGGTTGAGGAGCCCTTTTACGGTTAAAGGGTCAAACTTTGTGCCTTAATAACTTTGCCACCGTTCAGTGGATGTGCCTGAAATTTGGAATGCATGATCAAGAACCATACATCTTGGGATCTGCCAACTTTCTTACTGGTTGGATATACGGCTGCGGAGTTATTAAGCATGATCTGCGCTCACATTTACACTATTTCGTGAATTCTTTGCTCATGCCTACAGGTCGCACAGTTTGCGTGAGCATTCTGAAAACTTCAGGGAATGTGTGGCCAGGGACCCCGATGTACCTTTCAAAGATTTCGTGAAAAAAATATTAAACAGTTCAAAAGTTATTCAAAAAACAAGTTCCATTATAAGTCAATGGGAAAAGTTAACAAAAAGTTCGACAGTGTTGCAAATGTACTTTTTAATTATGTAAATCCACCCTTTTATTTTCAGTTGGTGATCGGAAAATGCTTGGCATTTAAATTTGGGACCCTCTAGCAACACAATTATTTTGTGTTCACCTAGTCGGACCCTGAGGATGTTAGCCATGTCTTTATTTTGGGGTGAAACACCCTAGAAATAAGATTTTCAATTTCTGAAAAAGTAGTGTGCAAAAGTAGTGTCACACTCACTACACTTTTGCAAATGCTTGTAAGCTTTGTAAATCACAACACTACTTTTTCAGACTATGGCCCAAATGACAACAGTTGTTTGCCACCCTGCTGCAAAAGAATGGTTTGGTCTTTTAAGCTGAAATTTGGAGGGAGTGCAGCCAACACCTCACAGATGTGCCTTTTGGTGGTTTGGTGAAAAAATATTGCATGGCTGCAAAGTTATGGTACTCTGAAGTTGGAGTTTTTCCATAGACTAACATGGTGGCGTACACCATGCCTTTCGAGACTACGTATCTAGAAAACAATGCAAGATAAAAGATTTTTGTTGTGACTTCCATTGGCCTATGGGCTATGTAATAACAAATCCTAGCCAGGAAAATCATGATTTTGTGAAATTTAGATTTTTTTCTCGTCGTGCGGTTGCTGAGATATTAGCAATTAAGTACTTCCAATGCTCGTTTTACGCTGATGCCTATTATAATGCATGCATTCTTTGTGTTTCTCTATGCACCTGTTTGACAAAAACAGGGTATGCACTCCGTTACTGTTACAGTTAATGTTTCCACTTGCGTTTATGTCCCCGTTTGCATTACCGTTCCCGTGTACGCCACCATGTGTGTTATCCTTTGTGTTTTCATTTGCGCTTGCATTTTTGTTACTGCTACCATTTGCGTTTCCACTACTGTTTCTGTTTGCATCACCTTGCGCATTGCCATTTGCATTTCCGGCAGCCCTTTCATTTGCGTTTCCATTTCTGTTTCGTTTTGCATCTTCCTTGCTGTTACTGTTACCATTTGCGTTTGCAATTGCTTTACTCTGCCCAATCACATTACGGTGTGCGTTTCCATATGCACTTGCATTTCCTTTTGCGTTTCTGTTTCCTTTGCTATTATTGTTGCTGTTACCATTACCATTTGCATTTACAATTGCGGTACTGTGCCCGTGCGTGTTTCGGTTTGCATTTCCATACGCGCTTCTGTTCCTGTTCCCATTTCTGTTTCCTTTGGCATTATTCTTCATGTTAACTTTACCATTTGCATTAACAATTGTGGTACGCTGCCTTGTGCGAAGTTATGGTTTGCATTTATGTGTGCGCTATGTGACGTGTTTCCGTTTCTGTTCCCTTTCACTTTCTTTTTGTTGTGACACTTAACATTTCCATTTAAAATAATGCTCCCATCACTGTTCGTGTTACCAGTTGCATTTCCATATGCGCTTCACTGGCCGTTTGCGTTACTGTTTGCTTCAGCGTCACTCTGCGCTTGCGCTTCTATTAACATTTCCTTTACCATTTATGTTTGCATTATCATGTGCGCCACTGCTGGTGCTTCTGTTTGCATTGCTGTTCCTGTTACTATGTCACAAGACATCACGTGGCAGGGCGCGCTCCCGCTGCCACATTACATTTCACTATTTCTCATCATCATTCTCAAAAGAAGGAATTAGAGGCAAAAACATCCATTTTAATGCATCAGTTAGAGGTTGTTCACAGTGACAAAAGTGAGGAAATTTGGTGGTGTTAGGGTTGAAAGCCCCCTTGGACCCCTCCAGCCCACCCCCCTACCCGGCATGAGTGCGCGCATTGGGGTCATCGGTCTAACTCTCACCTTTCTCCTATTCCTTAGCTTCTTTACACATGTGATGGGGTGAGAGTTAGGGCCGGTGGGCTGAGGGGTCCAAGGGGGCTTTCAACCCTAACACCAAATTTTCTTGCTTTTTGTCACTGTGGAATAACCCTAACTGATGCATTCAATGGAGTTTTTGCCTCTAATATATATATATAGGCATGGCTGTGCCCCTACAGTTAAGGTTGAGTAGCATGTTTAAAGTTAAACTTCAAATGTTGCACTTTAATAACTCTGCAACTGATCAATGGATTTCCACAACATTTGGCATGAGCTGTCATGTGGGTAGATCTCTTGATGTGACAAGTTTAGTTCTAGTTGGATGTGCAGATTCTGAGAGCTGCAGACAGTGCAAAACCTTAAAAGCCACCACTTTTTGCTTTTTTCTCCTCATAGCCTTGCATCCAGACAGTGTGGAATTTGGTGTGAATTGTTTATAGTAGAAACAGCTCGGGTCATAGAACTGCTTTTGCATTTGTTTGGTGAAAAATATTAATTTGCTGCAAAGTTATTCAGTTTTCTAAGTTTCCATTATTTCCAATGGGAAGATCACTAACCAGGATAGAGGTAAAAGTTTGACAAAATTTGGCCTTGCAAAAAGGATTCTTTTTAGTCAGGGCCAATCCTTTTTAATGAGCTGCCATCTTGTTTTTTTTTTTTTACACAATGAATGGTCATAACACTGTCAGGGATGTCTTTTACAGACATCGAAACATGTACATTGCTCATCGGGAGCTGATGAGCTTCACTGTGTATTTTTAATTGCCCCATTGCACCCTGAACATTTTTTTAGACTATTTAAATCCTTTTTTGACACTCACTATCTTCCTTTCTCATGAGTCCTTTTTCATTCTCACCAAAAAGGAAATCAGCTGATGATAAAGGATTTAAAGAGGACAGGAAAAAAGCCGCAAGTCCTGTGTTGTCAGTTGTATAGGAGCACAACTGACACATACCATGTTAGTGACAGCAATCAACTGAATGTCATTCAGAAGTTTCTGACCATGTGACAGCCAACTGTCTATCACTAACCACTGTCATACCTTTCTGCTGACTAAAGTGACATGTGTGACTGGGCTATTCTGTTAGCATCTATTTTGTTGCCTCAGTGGTGAATATTTTTTCCCTGGGACTTTATGTAAATAGTTGCTATCATATGGCATTTGTAATGCTGCATGTCTGTATTGGTGTTTCTTATGTGATTTGCAAATCTTTGCCTTTTGTGTCAAAGTAGTGCTTCTCTGTAGTGGGCAGGGGGACAGATGTAAAAAGCCTGCCTGATCATAACCCAGATTACAACTAGTTTATCACAGGACATGCTGCTCTATAAGCCTATCAGTATAGTTCAGACCACCAAAACTATTTTTTGTAGTGTAGCAATCCATCCCCCACCCTCCAATCACCATTCTCCATTTTTCTGGTGTCTAGTGGCAACCCCCCACCCCACTGATCACTATCACCATTCCCATTACCATTCCCATTTTTACATTCCCTGTTGTCTAGTGGCACCCTCCACTCTCCCACTGATGAAAAAACCTGAAATAAAGAAAACAGTCCATCGATATTTTTTAAACCTGTAGAAAAAAGGTCCCTTACTGATCAGCGCCATACCCCCACTTCCTACTTAGCACCCACCATCCCACACCCCCCAGTACACCCTCACACACCCTCACTCACCTGAACAGGTCCCATGTTCAAGACCCACTCTCCGATCAAAGACATGTCTTGCTGATGGAACTGGCAACTGCAATATGAGAAACAAAGGTAAATGTGGTTCAAAGTATGTCAATGGGGGTTTAACTTCTTTGCAAAACTTAACCATTTTTAAGATTTTGACCCCAACTTTCAACATGGCCTTTTGGAGAACCCACCTCATGAACAATGTGACTGTCACTATGCAACTCCTGCCTGAAAGGGGATTTTGTGGTCACTTGGTGATTCAATTTTCAGGCGGGATCTAGACATTTTGTTCTGCCCTTGTTCATGAGGTGGGTTCATAAGATAGCTATGTTGAAATATAGGGTCATAATATGAAAGAATGTCAAAGTTAGGACCATTAATTACAATTTCACTACCCACACTCATAACTTTGGCAATTTAAAATATTTTGGCCCCAGATTTTCCATATAGCCTCCTTATTACCCCACCTCATGTATGTCACAGCTGTCATTTTTCAAATCCTGCCCAAAATGTGTTTTCACACCTATGGCAGAGAATGGCATTGCAGTTGCACAGAATTATGTTTTGGTGGGATTCAAAAATGTTCTGTACTGGGTACATGAGGTGGGGTAATAAGATGGCTATGCTAACAATACAGTCACTGTTATCCTATAAATGGAAGTGCAGAGCCTGGAAGGCCCTGTACCTCCACAACTACATAAATGTATGCATCTATGGAGGATGGGAGCATAGGGTCTGAAGGACCCTGTTCTTCCACAGTGAAATAAGGATATTATTATACTATCTCAAAAAGAAAGGAAATAAGTTGCAAAAAACTTTGTTAATGGCCCAGTTAGTGTCAAAGCAACAAAAGTTGGGAAATGAGGCATTTGGATTATCAACCCTGACACCCCACCCTCAAAAACCAGGCAGGAGAGTAGGTGTGGGGGTGTGTCTTGGGCTTCTCAAGCCTAGCACTCACCCCATTCTCATAATGTCTACACATCTGACCTTATTTACAGATGGAATGGGGTGAATGTTAGGCCTGAGAAGCCCAACACACCCCACACCTGCTCTCCTGCTTGGTTTGTGAGGGTGGGGTGTTAAGGTTGGAAACTCTAATGCCTCCTTTCCCAACTTTTGTAGCTTTGACCTTAACTGGAGCATTAATGAAGTTTTTTGCAGCATCTATCTATCTATCTATCTATCTATCTATCTATCTATCTATCTACTTATCTATCTCTCTCTCTCTCTCTCTCTCTCTCTCTCTCTCTCTCTCTCTCTCTCTCTATATATATATATATATAAATATATATATATATTTACTGATGTGTCAGCCATGATGAAGTGCAGTAACTTGCAGTAATGACATGTCACAAAATCCTGCATGACAAAAGGGCTTAATTGCCATTGACTTACAATGGCCCCTGCAGTACATTACAGTATTCTATGATATTCTGCAGCTGGACCAACAGTTGTTGCTTCACAGGTTAAGAGGTGTAGGACTGTCCCCATGCTCAGTCCAATGGTTCTCCAGCTATTTATCCAGGTGATCTCAAAAAGTCTGAATGAATTGTGCTACCTCCAACACCTATGAAGTGTCAGTAGGTGTACCCCAGGAGTCTATACTGGGCACTCTCCTCTTCAGCATCTTTGTGAACCACTTCCTGATGCCTGCCCATGTCTGAGATCCTGCTATATGCATACAACACAGTGCTATTCTCACAAAAATCCTGCCAAGAAGCACTGACTAAGGAGTTGCAGAACAACAACCTACGACAGCAATGGTTCAAGGACAGCATGCTGGAGCTCAATAGTAAAAAAAACAAGGCAATGCTCTTTGCGGATGACAAAAAAGAACTCCCCTGCACTATCTCAATTACCTGCAACTCTCACACCACCCTGGAGCAGGTAACTTCCTTACGGTATCTTGGTCTCACCATAGATGAGTCCCTATCGTTCGATGAACATATACGCAATATTACCATGGCAGTCAATAGGAAACTAGGGTCTCTGTACAGGCACCAGTTCTGTCTTACTCCCAAGGCCAGGACACAGGCAGTCAGAGGTACAATCCTTCCAATCCTGGACTATGGGAATGCAATTTATGGGGCTGCCACTGAAACTAGCCTGCTCAAAATGCACGCCTCCTTAAATAAAGCCTGTAGGTTTGTGTTAGGGGCAGATCAATGATTGCATACATGTGAACTGTACATATGGACTGAATGGCTCCCACTTATGGACCACATTAAGCTCCATGCCTGCATCTTGGGACAGAAGGCCTTACTCGGACTTGCACCTCCCTATAAGCCTGATTCTGTCCTGCTTCAGCTGAACATGCCACAAGAAGTGTTACAAACATGCATTAGCTGTTCCATTCAGAAGGACTGCCTTTGGGAGATGAGCCTTTGCCGATCAGAGCCCTGCTTGGATAAATGAGCTACCAACCACCACCACAGGCCTTACCCAACTTTGGCCTTTCAAGTCTGAGCTAAGGAAGTCTATCCACCCTCTTGTACATTGTTATTGCCACTTATAACCCATGAGCCAGCATGCCTCTGTTCCCGAAAGCCATTCTCCTAAAGACTATCTCCCTCCTGTACACTGCCACAGCCAGTCTTAGGCTAGCAGGTACCAGAACCTAGGCTTGTCAAGGTTCTTCTTTCACTCTACAATTTGATGCAAACTCTCTGCTCACTACCTGCCCATGTCTGCCCACCTGCCTGCTTGCCTTTCTCTTCTCACACTCTCCTGACAAACCTTCACCCGCTGACCTCCTTACACCACCCACCTTTGAGCCTACCATCATCCCCCTTCTCTGATTCCTCTTCTCCTACCTAATCCTGATTGGTTCCCTGTACTCTTTCTGACTACTATGCCTAGGCTGACTCCTCTGGATATAGCCTAGTAACCTTTAGGTATCAGTTCTGATGAACAGCTCCATCTCCTGTTTCCTCCCAGTGCAAGATTCTGCCTAGCTTCCACCTGTGAATTTTTCTCAAACTAGCACCTAACTCTGACTTAAGCACTTAATTGTATGGTATGATGTGTGAACCCAACCCCATTGACTATGTACCCTTGTTGTGGTTATGTGTTGTTATTTGCCTATGTTATCCTACATTGTTATGCTATTGCCAATGTTTACTGATTTCTCCTGTTCACATTTTTCTTACTATTAGATGTTCTTGACAATGCCTATTAGGCTGCTACTGACTCCAAATTTATGTACCCTCCCATACCCTTGTGAAGATGATCCTTTGTAAATGAGCTTTTAGTTCAAAGGTTGTAATTCTGATTGCTAAATAAATAAATAAAAAGGTATGTGCTTCATACTGGCTTGACACACACACACACACACACACACACACACACACACACACACATATATATACATATCAAAAAACTTCATTAATGAATCAGTTTAGGTTAAACTGACAAATGTAGGAAAATGTGGCATTAGGGTTTCCAACCCTACCACCCCATTCCCCAGCCTGCACAGACCCACAGGTGGGGGGTTGGTCTATCTTGGGGCTGGCACCCTATCCTCACCCGTTCTCCTATGCTGTAGCCACATCTTCTAATTTGGTAATGGAATGTGGTGAAAGTTAGGGTTGATGGTTGCATAATGGACCCCCGATTATTGGTCTGTGCGGGTGGGGAATGTGATGTTAGTGTTAGAAACCCTAACACCACATTTCCCTACTTTGTCAGTTTAACCTTAACTGATGCACTAAGTTTGTTGCAATTTATGTACAGTGTGTGTGTATATATATATACATATATATATGTATTGCAAAAAACTGTATTAATGCATAACTGTCCTTATGTAACAGTGGGATTGCAGGGCCCATTCGTGATTTTCCTTATTTCGCTGTGGGAGCGCAGGGTCCTCTGGAATCTGCACACCCATCCCTCCATAGATGTGTGACCAAATTAACAGCATAGCCATCTTATTACTCCAGCACATGTACTCATTAGAGAAAATGTTCAAATCCCCGCCAAAACATAATTCATCACAACTGCAATGCCATTCCACACCACAGGTGTGAAAACACATTTTGGACAGGATATGAAAAATTACAGCTGTGACATACATGAGGCTGGGTATTAAGAAGGCTATGTTGAAATTCTGGGGTCAAAAATATTTAAAATTTCTGGGCCAGCCTAGTGGCGTTGAGGGTTGAGGCACTGGATGCCACACCTCACATCACGCTAGTGACCCAGGTTCGGGAATGAGCCCAAGTCATCGGGGATCAGTGGGATTGAGGAAGGATTGAGTGTCCCAGGGACTGCTCTCCTTCCTTGGGGAGGGGCGGATCCACCCATGCCGGTGCAGCAGCACACCCTAGTGGAGACTGGGGGATGTGCAATGCCTGGCCAGCTGTAAGAGGGGCCGAACTGCAGTGGACATCTTTCAGGTACACACGGGAGAGTCTGTATGCCGAGCAGGATGTCATTGCATGTCCATGTTCTCGGGGACAATGAAAAAGTAGAAAATCCCCTCCACCTCAGGTGAGGCGACAGTGACCGTCAGTAGTCCAGCCACACCCAGAGTTGGCCATCTTTCCACCACTCCCTGGGGGTTCTGGAGTCTCTCCATGGGGCAGGGGGAACCTGGAGCCCTCGCTTACCTGATGCAGTCAGTGGAGGAGATTCAGATGGGCAGTTGAGCTACAAGTTGAGTACAGGACCCTGAGAGATGCCCTAAGGTAGGATGAGCACAAACAGAATATACAAAAAAAAATATTTAACATTTCTGAAGTTGCAAGCAGGTGTACTGAAATTGCAACAAATGGTCATAAGTTTTGCATTTTTTTAAATTATGATCCCAAATTTTAAACAAAGTCTTCTTGTGACCTCACCTCATAAACTGCGTAGATGAAAATGTTCAGATCTATGGCAAAATACCATTCCATGCCACAGGTGCAAAAACATGTTTCAGGCAGGATGTGAAGAATGTCAGCTGTGCTGTTCATGAGGTGGTGTGAAAAAATGGTTATGTTGAAAATTTGGAATGAAAATGTTATACATTACCAAAGTTACATGCATGCATAGAACAAATTTAATGACTGCATGTAACTCAGTCATCTTAAGAAATTTTTTCACCAAATTTTCAACATGGACATTTTGGGCCCCACCTCATGAGCACTGTCCCAGTCCACAGAAGATGACAGTGGATGACCTCCAGTTGTAAGTGTAGGACAAGTGAGGGGTGTGGGGTGGTGGGTGCTCAATGGGTGGTCAGGATGGGATAAGAGGACTGTGGGGATGATGAGGGGACCATTTTCTTTCAGGTTAAATATGAAAAAGATGTCAGGGACTGTTTTCTTTTCCTATAGGTTTTAAAAAAACATATTTCAGGACACTGGGAGTGGGCTCCCAGTGTCCCACGCTACTGGAGGGTGATATATGTATCGGGACACTGGAAGTGGGCTCCCCAGTGTCCCACACTACTGGAGGGGAGACATGACTAGGGACACTGCGAGTGATCTCCCCCGTATCCCACACTGCTGGGGGGATACAAGACTCCAGGCACTGGGAGTGGGCTTCCCAGTGTCCCACACTGCTGGGGGGGTGATGCATGTCTCAGAACACTGGCAGTGGGCTTCCCAGTGTCCCACACTTTTTGGTGGAGGACTACATGACTTGGGATATTGAGAGTGGGCTCCCCAGTGTCCCACACTGCTGGGAGGGGGGAGATACGTTTCTAGGGACACTTGGAGTGGGCTCCTTAGTGTCCCACATTGCTGGGGAAGGGGGGGCTTGCAGCTGTCAATATGCATGCTTGGCCACAAGTGGATGCTTAATATTTTAAAGTATGGTACGTGCAAAATAAGCTATGCCTATTTCCATGTGTACCACATTTTTGAACATTAAGCATCCACTTGCAGCCAAACACTCCACTACTGCAATATGTAAGTGTTTCCATTAATACTCCCTCCCCTTATACTCTATTGCTATACCCTACTCTAGTCCCCATTCCTGGCCCCTTCCCTCGCCTTCACTCGCTGCCCATCTGTACTGCCTGCTAGCTTCTTTTGCCCCCTCCCTTACCAATTTTTACATACCTACATTCTGATCTTGCTAACAGTGCTCCCTCTAGACAGTATCATATTCTGTATCTATCAAAATTATATTCTGTATAAATCAAAATTTGTAATTCGTTTTTATTTGTTATATAGTGTACAGTGACATATGTTGTATGTATTTTGTTTGAGCTATTTTATCGACTCTTGTATGTATGTTCCTGTTTCTGTAATCTTGTCTCCCCCAAGTTGTTGTACTGCACTGTATGTTACCTCTGTTGTCTGTCTCGGTTGACCTTGAAAAAGGGACTGTAATTGTCTCAGTGGACTTACCAGTTACCAAAATTCAAATAAATAAATAAACATGCATAGCATTCACTGCACTGATAAGTACAGAGAAAGCACAATTGTAGTATGTTTTTCCTGTAGACTGAAGGACAATGCACAGGGACAGGACATTCAAGGGTCCTTGGTTCAAGGTCAGAACCTCCACATATTTTAGCCTTCATTGTAGGTGGAAAAAAATTATGAGAGAGACTGGTTTTGTACCCAGGGCCCTTAGATGTCCCTATCCCTGTGCCTTGCACTCTGAGCCACAGGAGAACCCACACTAGCAAGGTGCATTTCCTGTACTTGCCAAATATGTCAATTAACTGGCTATTAGATGTTTGAAAATGTAGCATGTGGGAAAATAAGCTATACCTACTTTTGCACATACCACATTTTCAAACATCAAATATCCAGTTGACAGAAAGACAGTGATCTTGTCCCAGTCCACAGAAGATGACACCACACAACCTCAGGAGCTAAGTACAGTAGTAGCCACAGACATTGGCAGCTATTTCCAGATATTTCAGGAAATTTCTGAAGAGTTTCTCTGTTGCCCCTACTGTGGAAATGCAGAAAGCAGGAGATATTTCTGGAAATATCACAGAAATTTTGGGAAATAGCTGGCAGTGTCTGTGACTGCTACTGTATAGGGTGTGTGTGTGAGTGTGTGAGATGGTGGATGCTCAGTGGGAGGGTTAGGATGGGGAGGGGGATGGCGGGGACAATGAGGGACTGTTTGATTTTTTTCAGGGTAAAAAAAATATGTCAGGGGACTGTTTTCTTTTTTCAGGTACTAATTTGGGGACACTGAAAGTGGGCTCCCCAGTGTCCACACTGCTGGTGAAGTGGAAGCATGCAGTGCTGACACTGGGATTGAGCTCCCAATGTTGTCATGCATCAAAAGGAAGGGGCTGCAGGGGCACCATCTGACACTGGATATGGACATCCCAGTGTCAGATTATATATATAAGAAATAAAGATATCAGAATCAGAGGGTGGGGTAGCCCCAGATGGCAGGGAAAAATATGGAAGGGTGAGGGGGAGACACTAGACATCAGGTATATGGGACAGAGACCAACGGGTGAGGGTGCTACCAGACACCAGGGAAATGGTGGCTCACAGCTAAAGGTGCAGCTGGCAGCATGAGTTCAAGCTGTGGCTGTACAAGTCAAAAGATTCCCACTGTTCTCATACAGAGAATGTGGCAGAAGCGGTCCTCTTGACAACCTCGGCTCCCAGAATTTTGGGTCCCTACAAAGGTGCTTCTGGCCAATATATAAAAATAAACATCTGAATCTGGCTAAGTGGGTCCTGTTTAGCTATGTTCTGATATTGCCTTTTTATTACATTTATTTTTACTTGTTTTCTTAATTTTGTCTATCTTGCTAACATGAAAACAAAATGGCAGAACACAACAGAGATCTGCAAAACTACAGCAGGCTCTATGTGACCCTACATGTGAAACAACAGTAATTACTACAAAAACAAGGGTGCTCCTGCAAACTGATTAATATTTTCACCAAACCTTCAAGTGGCACATCTGTGAGGCAAAGGCTTTCTACCTGAAAATTTCAAACCACAGCCAAAGCCATTTCTGAGATACAGGTGGACAAATAAACAGAAACAAACTGGTTAATTTAGGAATATTTGATGCTCTGTATCTCAGAAAAAACAAAACAGATTCACACAAAGTCTGGAACTTCAGGAGACCTGCCCTAGAGATTACATATGCCAAGTTTCTTGTAAATCCATTGGACACTTTAAAAGTTATTAACGTTTGAAAATTTGGGTTTAACATAGAAGTTTGCAGTCAACCCTAACTATACTGGCACTACCACACCAGTATATATATATATATATATATATATATAGAAAGAGAGAGAAAGAGATAGATATAGATAGATACACACACACTCATATATATATATATATATATATATATATATATATATATATATATATTCTCTTCAAAACACTTTGTTAATGCACCATTAGGGTTCCAGCATCAAAACTAAGGAAATTACATCTTAGGGTTCCCAACCCTAAGACCCTACCCCACCCTCAGTTTCCAATACTAACATCCCACCCCCACCCTGCATGCAGGAACATGTGTGAAGGGTGTGCCTTGCAGATGCTCATACCATTCCAGGAGTAAGTAAGCTAAGATGGGTACAGAAAAAGAGAATGAGGTGGGGTTCGCAACCCCAGGGCACACCCCTCACACCTATATCCTTATTTCTATGTGACAGCGCAGGGACCTTTGGGCCCTGCACCCCAATCACTCCATACTCCTTTGCATATTTGTGTGTGGGAACACAGGGCCTTCCTCCTGCACTGCTATCCATGCCTCAGTCCCTAGTAGTATCTGTATTTCTCTTTGAGAGTGCAGGGCCCCACTGGCTCTGTGCTGCCATCCATGCATTATTCCTTAATAGTAGCCATGTTTGTGTGTGGGAGTGCAGGGCCATTCAGGCCCTGTACACCCATCCATGCATCAGTCCTTAGTAGTATTCGTGACTCTAAATCACAAATGTCTTTGTAACACTAACCCAAACAGCTACAGTATCTCTAACCCTAACTCTGGAACAAGTAATATTTAATGGGGGCACACATGACAGAAAGTATACCTCAGCACCCAGAACAATATAAGATATATGCCCTCCATTAACTCCAACTGACACATAACCTAACCATAACTTAATTCCGGAACAAGTAATATTTAATGGGGGCACACATGACAGAAGATGTACCTCTGTACCCTGAACAATATCAGATATGTGACCCCTAACTTCAACAGACATCTAACTTGACTCACATCAGAACTCGAACCCTACGCTAACAGTCTGGGGACCCAGGCCTGAACTTTTTGGTGACATAGCACCCACCTGCATAGAAAGCAACAAGTATGTTATTTTGATAGAAGTGTCCCTAAGGGGGATGTGGTCTTGTAAAGTGGTAGCAAAGTATGCCAATGCAAGATTTTTGTACCCATGACTAAACAACATTTTGCACATTGAAAAGGCCACAAAATGTACTAAAGTTGTCAAGACAAGTTTGAAAGTAAAAATGGGCAATAAAATGGTACTTAAACAATGTATTGTAAAAGACAAAAACAAATTTTAGTAATGCAAAAGGTTTCTTTGACACAAATTATTTCTAATTTATTTTAATATGAAAACAAATTTTAGTCATACAAAAGGTTTCTTTGAGACAAATTATTAAGGCTCACTACTTAAAGCCTGTTGGCCTTGTGGTTTGTACTGATAAATGCACAGATTAATAATTGTCACAAAAGTTTTAAATGCCGTATTCCTTATAATAGAAACCAGGTATACTATTGCATACCATGGTTCTAGCAAAGCAGTAATATCCAATGGACTCCTATTCAGAGATGGGCAATATGACAGTATACTGCCTATGTGTGTTTAGCCTTTTTAATATATTTATCATATGCTGTATATCTAAGTCTGAATCATCTGTAGTATCAGACTCATCTGGATTCACACTGGCAACTTTATGAGGAGTATAACAGTCCTCACCACCAGTACACAAAGCAAGCGGTGTGCATGCCATGCTCTTCCTGGAACAACTGCAGTTGCACTCACACTTGACTTTTTATATCCACATGTAATGAGTTCTAGGAGTGCTTCAGGGCTGGAGTCTGTGTCATTAGTGTTGGAGAAATGTGTCCATCCTTGTCGTGATGCCAGCCATTTCCAATTCAGGATGGGATATCAGGCTGAGCCTCCAGGGCATGGTTCAGATAAGGGTCTGGTAATTTGCGACTTAGTATGTTGCAGAAGACTATCAGAAGTTGAGGGAGTGCTTTGTTCTGGGCCTATTTGCAACAGAAAAGCTTATATTGCACACCAGTTATATCTGCTGGGTTAGCCATTGGGTCATAGAAGGGTTATCAAGGTTCTACTGATTTTAGCTGTGCAGGAGTTATAGCCACCATAGTACCAAACTTGGTAAGGCTTCAAAATTTGTATGGATTCTTCCTAACAAGCTTCAATGGCTTTAGTTTGCCAACCCTTGCAAGACTGCTGGTTGAATCACACCCAGTCAGTGTGTGTACTGCTGGCAACATTCTGCATAGTTGTTGGCCAAGTTCAGCTGCTATGGTGTGGGTTGGTATAAACCTGGTTTTATCTTTCATATCAGTATGAAACCAAAGCTCTTGAGTTGCTTCCAACTTGAGAATAAAATGTACACAAAAAACTCCAATGTCAGTGTCTGGAGACCACACCACTACACAAAGGTATTCTTGTGAAGCATGTGCAACATGAAGTAGAAGCCTAGTATCTGCTTCTTCATGCAATAAGAATAGATCTTCCTAGTCTACAACTCCATCTGAAGTGACCATGTAAGCAATGAGGCCATCCATGAATCCACCGGCAATAACCATTTTCTGATCTGAGCCAAGAAAAGTTTATGCCATATCATACCATGATTCTGACAGAAATTTTGCCAGATGTTCTTTATTCTTTGGATTTCCAATGAACTTACTCCACTGCATTGGGATAGGTGTTTTGGACCACAGATTTTGACTTCATTGCCCTGTGAGGATTGCCTTCATGCATGTTCAAAAGCTTTAATTGAATATTTGGCATCATATCAATCAATGGCTATATCTCACTCTTTGCAGCTGTCATAACTCTGTAGAGGCTGGTGTACTATTCTGAAGACCAATTTAGCAAGTTCTTCAAAGCTACTTGCACTTTCTTGCCTGACCATTTGTATAACAGCCATGCCATCAACTATCTAAGCTGTGGGCATGTTGGATGCTGGTGGTTGATAAATTGACTGCTTCTTTTCTAATTCAGGCAATAGCTGACTCTTTGCAGTTTTGTTCAGGGTACCATAAGAGTGTGCTAGAGCACATGGAACTGTGGAAAACTCATGTAAAAACTTCCTTCAGATCAATCTCTCTTGCTTGTGCAGCTACTACAAAACAGCTAAACAACTCCCTGTCTGCATTGATAGTCACTGCCTTATCACTAGTAACCTTTGAGTTGTTCTTCTTGCTTAGAGATGCAAATGTCTTAATGTTGAACTTGTGCAGTGGTTCAAAGAACCCAGTGGTATTTTAATTTAGTTTGTCTTCCACAAACTGTTTCATTGCTTTGATTCCTGTATCATTCACAGTAACAAGCTTGGTGGCAACCTCTACGGGTGCAAAAATGCCAGTTGCAATGTTGGTGAGTTCTATCAAGTCAGCATTCAAATCAAATGGGTTTCTCATGGAGTTGATGATTGCATTAACAATCTTATTTACATCTCCTTCATCTCATTTCATATGACGTGGTGCAGCCTCCTTGTGTTTTCCTTATGAAATGTCTGAGTCTACCATATCTAACATTGCCTTCATGGAAGTTATGATAGCTAAGCGCTCATGAGCAGTGATGAACTATCTAACCAAGGCTCCTGGTTTCAAAGTGAAACCCACTATACCCCCTTTCACTTTACTATCACAGTTTACTGTTTGTTCAAGTGCCATGTCTTTCTAGACTTTGCTGAATTTATTTCTAGACTGAGCATGATTTCCTTCCACAAACTTCTCATGAACTTCAGGGGCACAGTCTGGCAGAAGCTTCATGTCACTGATGTATACAGATACCCAGCGGGATAGTTGCTGCAGTCAAAGGCAAAATAGTGGTAGCATCTCTACAACCACCACAAGATGCAGGTCCCAGTTGCTTTCATGTTCTGCTCTAATGAACCACATTAGGATGTTAACCATTTTGATGTAATCATCCCAGGATGCAAATGTCTGAGAAGTTGCTTTTCCAAAACTCCAGAATCTGTGCAATGTATCTTGTCCATTCTTCAGGGCATCACTGAGCTGGGAAAGTATTGCTGTTAGGCTTGCTGCATCATTGTTTGATACCGCATTTTGACATTCCTGAAGCTTGCTTTTATTGAGGTCTAGATCACAGTCAATCTCATTCTCTTGCACCCCATTATAAACTACCTGCCACCTCAGTTTGGACAGAGCCTCCATTACAAGCTTGTGAGCCCTCACTCCACAGTTGTAGGATTTGCCTTTAAGTAGATTACTTGCTATGTTGCTACCATATACCTGCAATTCTATGAGGATGTCTTCCAGGCCACTCTCTTCATACTTCTTTCCAATTACAGCCAGAAATGTCTGTCCTGTGGAAACCATCCATTCTCGAGGCTGTTTTCTGAAATTCCTCTGGGCACCTCCACTGAATCTCTTTGGCCTTACAATATTTAGCCTCTTCAAATGTCAAGACACTGTAATCTTGGACAAGTGTCCTAGACATTTTGCAGATGTTCTTCATTGCAGTGAAAACTGCACTCCATTCAGTAGGTGATGCTGGCAGCACTGGACAGTACCCAGTAGATGTTATTGTTGGTATGGTAGATGTAATCATCATATTAAAAGCTGTCCATCGTGGTACTTGCTGAACATTCACTTTTTCAAACTCAACCTCAAATAGCTTGGTTTGGCAGCATCTTAGAATTAGCCATTGTAGATCAAGTTTGGTGGCTTGTTGGCAAGCCTTAATATCAACATACCAGTTACATTTAATTTTTCCCCTCAAGATTTGACATAGGGTGTCTGACATGAGGATTGTACTCAACAATGGCTTGGCACATTGCAAAACTTTCAAGTGATCATGTATGTGGTGCTGTTTTCTTTGTTTGAGCTTGAGCTGCCACTGTGCCAAAGCTGCCTTCTGGAATTGTGGGAGTCTAATGCTGATATACTATACTACCATACATTAGTTGTGCCATGGGTTGTGTGTTTCCATCTAACATTTCCTCATTTATATTGTTATTGTCAGCAATAAATAGAACAAACTCCCATGCTTGTGTTGGATGGAATTATGATTTTGTCCCTGACAGCTTTTTCATGCTGATTCATTGCAATAGCTCTGTCAATTCTTTCTAGGGCTTAATAACTGACATAGTGTGTTAGCTTGTGCACCATTGCTACCACCTGTTTAGAGCCTGTCATATGGGCGTATGGATGTTGCAAGCCCAAAATGTTTAGGTGTACGCTTTGCACCTCTGGATATTATATGAATAAAGTCCTGACCAATTGATAATATCTTTCTGTGGAGGGTCTTGTTAGTGGCTGTTACTAAGAACTACCATTTTCAGTAGGTTCATCACAAATATCCCTTGGAATATCCATTTCCAGAACCTATACACATTGTCAGGAATCATGTCTAATGCTTGTTCTAAATTGATAGTGGAATTATCTACTGGATTGATATCCAGTCCCTCACACATTTTGAGTTCACTATGGAGGACCTGTGCTGCATGAAACAGCATATATGTGGTTTAATATTTATCTTTATTTTCAGAAGTAGGGAGAGGTTTTCCTCTTCATACTGTTGCTGAATGCAACCAGGAAGCTATGTTGATGACATCTTCCAAAGACACAGCGCTGCTATACACAAGCTTTGATTTACTTGGGTCATGCTGTATTTGAAAAAGGATTTGGTAAACCAAAATAGTTTGTTAGTCTCTCTCTTCTCACTTCTGTAACTCTCACTGCTAGGAACTTTGCTTTTCAGAATATCCCAGTATCTCTGTAACATGTAAGACATGGACAAGACTTTCCTGCTCATAACATGATCATTCTCAATTTCAGAAATCAGTTCACCAAAACATGCTTTATACACAGACTCATCGTCCTTGTCACTGGATAGTGAAAATGTTGTCTGTATGTTTCTTTTGCTGGTGAAAGTACTATGGCAGTTTTTTTTGGTACTTTGCTTCAAATGCAGTTAAGTACATCCCAGCTATTTGCTTTAAGACTGTGTTGTCTTCTGTGGCTTCAACTGCATCAGGCAGAGTTTCTTGTACTCTGAAGTTTACAATCTGTGAAAGACTTTTGTCTGTTTTGTGATATACCTTCTGGCATATTATACACAAATTCTAGTTAGCAGGCTGGTGAGTCAATCACCTACTCTGTGAGCTTGAACACTGACCAGTATTAGCAGAACAGCCAGGACTTGAACTTCTTCCTTGACCTTCAAAATACTTCAGGTTTGTTTTGCTGGTGTAGGACTTATGACACCATGCATGACAATGTACTGCAGGCAAAGCTAATAATGCGTCAATGTCTAATGGCTACAATCGCTGATAAACATGGTCTTTTCTAACAAGGCACGCATTGTAAAATGTCTATAGTCCTCCAGGGGTCCTCAGGTGTTCATGTGTTGTTATTTGTCAGATGACATACTTTGACTAGTCACTAGTTAGGCAGGGTTTCTTGGTGAGGAGGATCAAAATCTCAGCAGGGTTTTCAGCCATTTTGTTGCCTGTCAGTTGTTAATATCTGAAAAAAAGAAATACTATTAGAAATATTTTTATTAGTACATTATTCATTTTGTAAAATTATAAAAGAAAAACAATTTGTCCATGTTTTATAGCTGTAAAACATGATGTTGAAATAAGCTATTTTTAAATAAAATTATATAGTGTAAGCAGTTCATAAATTACACATATAGACAAAACACCAAGCAATGAACATATTTAAAATAAATTTGCCATAATTAAATCAATATAGGATGAAAACACTGTAAAATTATACACATATTGAAGGAGAGTCATTATTTTGACTTTTTCAAGTAATTTGTGCAGGTTATTTGGCATGATTCAGAAAAGCATCCATGTTTTTCAAAGTTATCACTACATAATACCTCCCCCCTCCCCCCCCAAATCACTATTGGGGGTTCTCTCTTCATAAAAAAGTGTTAAACCTTTTCTGTAGCAATTTCAAATTTAGGCAAGGTTTTACATTTGGACACCCAGACTATAACTACGGAACAATTTATATTTATCGAGGGGCACACAAGACAGAAAGTGCACCTTGGCACCTGAACAATATCACATATCTGCCCACAATTAACTCCAACTGATACATGACCTAACACTAACCTAACTGCAGAATAAATTATATTTCATGGGGAGCACACACAACAAAAGGTGTACCTCAGCACCATGAACAATATCAGATATGTGCCCCCCATTAACTCCAATAGATATATAACCTAACCTTATCCCAAACCATTGTGAATGCAAACATTCCTGTAGAATGACATTAGAAGTTTCACAGGCCATAGCTCATTCAATATTTGGAGTTAATTGTAACACTATATATGAAATGAAAGACCTCATTGAGTGCTACAACATTGACACATCATACCAAGGACAGTTATTACAGGGTATCCACAACACCTGATATTTCCACAAAATTAAACATGGTGCAAAATGCAGAATTCAAAGCTGATCTTCACCAAGCTTCAGAAACATATGTAACTCCTCTTGGATTACAAGCTCACCAAGTTTCAGACAACTCCTTGAAACTTGATGGAAGTATGCCCTACAAACCCCAAATCATATTTTTACCCATTATCGCTGAACTGCTTGGAGTTAAATGTAAACCTAAATTTATGTTACTCTTTGGGGCAAGCCCCATAGACTGGAGGGGTCAAAGCCCCCCTCCCACCCTTTCCTGAATGTACACATTTCCCTTAACCGTAATCCTAACTCTAACCCTAACTCCTGAACTACCTGGAGTTAAGTGTCAGTCAACATATATGTTACTCTGTGCATCAAGTTGCACAAAGTGGAGGGGGCAAGTCCCCCTCCTAAGCTTTCCTGAATGTTCACATTTCCCTTAACCCTCCATAATTTTTTTAAAAGACTGTAATTATATCCTTATTTCCCTGTGGAAGCAGAAGGCCCTTAGCTCCCAACACTCCATACTGCTATGTATATTGGTGTATGGGAGCACAGGGGCCCTCTGGGCCATGCGCTGTTCTCCATATATCTGTCCCTAGTAGTATCTGTATTTCTCTTTGGGAGTGCAAGGCAATCTGGGCCCTGCACTGCCATCCATTTAGTGCTGCTTAACAGTATCTGTATTTACGAGTGGGAGCACAGGGCCCACCATGCATGAAGTGACAAAGAAACAGTTGCTTACACCTCACATTACAATATTATCCTATGTGAAATTAAGTAAAATGTAAAGCCACAGAACTCCAGAGCAACATAATATATTTTCATCAAACCAGCAAAAAGCACATCTGGAAGGCAAACACTCATTACCCTGAAAATTTCAGAGCAAAACTGCAAGCCATTTCTTAACACCATAGTGACAAAGAAATGGCACTGTAAACCTCCAAGTACAATGTTATCCCATGGGAAATCAACCAAAATTCAAATCCTCAGAACTCCATACCAAAGTAATATATTATCACCAGACCAGCAAAAGGCACATCTGTAGAGCAAGCTCTTTCTACCCTGAACATTTCAGTCCAAAATTCCAAACCGTTTCTTTGCTATAAGGTGACAAAGAAACAGCTATATAACATTTATTATTTCACAAATTGTAATCAAGAATCCTGTTTCACAATCAAGAATCCAATTTTGAGATCAAAGAATCCTGTTTTGAGCCTCATATCTAAATTTTCCCATAGGAAATAATGGGAAACTTTGAAATTTAATAACTTTTGAATGGATTAATATTTTTCACCAAGCCTTCAAAAGGCATATCAAACGTCAAGACCTATATACCCTAAAAATGTTAAACAAAACCCCAAGCCATTTTGTAGCAGCGGTGTGACAAAGAAGGACGAAAAGTGGTAATTTTACATTTTTGACACTGTGTATATCTGCAACCTCACATCTGACCAAAGCTAAACTTACCACATCAAGAGATCTTTGGTACCCAAAAGTGCGTGCAAAACTTGATGTGAATTGGTCAAACAGTTGTAAAGTTATTAAAGTTCAAAATGTGGGGTTTAACATAGAAGAGGCCATTGAACCCTAATATACAGGATCGACCAAGCCTGTATAATATATATAAACTGCAAAAAAAAACCTGTGTTAATGTACAGTTAGGGTTGCCACAACAAATGTAGGGAAACCAGGCGTTAGGGTTTCCAACCCTGAAACCCCACCCCCACCCTGGACACAAAAAGAGGCATCGGGAGTGGCATTGGGGTTGTCAGTCCTAATGCTCACCCCATTCCTTAACAAAATAAGCAGGGTGGGTACAAAAAATAAGCTGGGTGGGTACAGAAAGGAAACTGTTCACTGGATGGCTTTATGCTGACCACAGTTGTAGTCGATATTAAGCTGTCGCTGTAATGTTGTTGGACAAGATAGTTGTTGAACCGGCATCGTAGACCCCCTTTTGGGGACCCCATCTCATGAACAATATGTCATTATGCAAATCCCACATGAATGGTGAATTCGACAAGTGAGCACAAAATCACCTTTCAGGCAAGAGTTGTGAAATGACAGTCATATTATTCATGTGGTGGGGTCCCTAAAAGACCATGCTGAAAATTTGGGGTCAAAATCTCACAAAATGGCTGAGTTATGCATAAATTTCAAACCCCATTGAAATACACTGATCGCATTTATTTTAGTTTCTCATATTGCAGTCACCAGTTCTAGCAGCAAGATGTCTTTGATCAGGAGTGTGGATCTTAAACCTGGGACCTCTTCTGGTGAGTGAGGGTGTGTTCAGGTGTCAAGGGTGTGTGGGGAGGTGTGTGTGCACAGTGGAAAGTGAGCTGGGGTAGGGGGTGCTGGTGTGATAGGCGATGGACTTTTGTTTTACAGGTTTAAAAAATAAAACAGACATCGAGGATGGTTTTCTTATTTTCAGGCAGAGAACCACATGGGATGGTGGGGATGCCACTAACCACCAGTAATAACTCAAAGAGCATCAGCGGGTGGGGGACCACTAGACACAAGGGAGAAAGGGTCATGGTGGCAGACTGCCAGAAAAAAATTTAATAAAAAATAGAATAACAATAAAAAAATAAAACAATAAAACAGAAAGATGTGGGGATTAAGGGTGAGAGGGTGCCACTAGACACCAGGGATGTTTATACAGGGTTCCAAAGATAACCCATTAAAATAAAAAAAAATTTTTTAAGGACAAATCCTTTTCCACCAATCCTTTGTTGTGGTGGCAGAAAAGGATTCTGTCTGTCAAAAAATAGGATGCTTTTTACAACTAGATGGCTGTCTTTTTGGGACCAGATGGCTTTCAATCCATTTTAGCTACCAAATGGCATTGCCATTTAATCCATTTTCACCACAGCAAATCCTTTTTCGCCATCTTTTTGTCCAAAGAGGAATCCATTTTCCTGACTAGATGGCCATCCCATTTAATCCTTTTTCCCCACAGCAATTCCTTTTTGCCATCCTTTTCATCGTGGTGAAAGGACTCCTGAAAAAAAATTAACTTAGCGAGTGACTAAAAAGGATGTGTGCTTTGGGGTTGTCAGCCATAACGCTCACCCCATTCCATAAGTAAATAAGCTGAGATGTGTACAGTACAGGAGACTGGGGTGAGCATTGTGGCAGATGTCCCCAAGGTACACCCCTTATGCTTGTTGGTGTATTCAGCATGGGGGTGGGGTGTTAGAGTTGGAAACCCTAACATCATATTTCCCTCCTTTTTATGGTTTGATATCAACCCTAACTAATGTATTCATGCAGTTTTTGCAAATAATTTCCTTATTTTTTGAGATAGTGTAATTGCAGTCTTATTTGCTGTGTGAGTGCAGTGCCCTTCGGGTCCTGTGCTTCCATCCCTTCATAGATGCGTATATGTATGTCACTGTGGAAGGGCACTACACTCCAATTTATAGGACAACAGTGACCAAATTGCCAGCATAGCCATCTTGTTACCCCACTTCATGTACCTGGTACAGAAAATGTTAAAATCCCCGCAAAAATGTAATTCCACACAACTACAATGCCATTCCATGCCACAGATGTGAAAACACATTTTGGCCAGGATCTGAAAATGACAGCTGTGACATACATGAGGTGGGGTAATAAAAGTATATGTTAAAAATCTGAGGTCAACGTCTTTAAAATTTTAGAAGTTACAAGCATGCATAGCAAAATTGCAACAAATGGTCATAATGTTGGCTTTTTTTTTTCATATTTAACACAAATTTTCAACATAGCCTTTAATGCGTCACTCCATGAACAATATGACTGTCATTATGCAAATCCCACCTGAATGGTGAATTTACCAAGGGATCACAAAATCATCTTTCAGGCAGGAGTTGCTTAACAACAGTCATATTGTCCATGAGGAGGGGTCCTCAAAAGGCTTTGTTGAATTTGATGTCAAAATATGCAAAATGGCAAAGTTATGCACCAAAGTTGAAAATTCCATTTAAATACATTGATTTGCCATAAGAAAAAATATTTCTTGGTGAGTCATCATACGAAACAAGATCTTTTCATCTAGACACCGATACAAAAAATAATTTCTCAAGCAGTAAAGTGCAGAATGCTCCTAAAGGTCACAATAAGCAAGCTACATGTGTTGGTTCATCCCCAGACTAGCATTTTGGGGGTTCCAAATTTGAATTTCTCAGGCAAAACTGAAAACAAGATGGTGGCCATATGAAAAAGGAATTTTCCCATACAAAACAGGATTCCTTTTTAATTTCAAACAGTTTTATTTTAGTGCTTACTGAGCAAGCTCAGAAATTACTTTTTCAAAATTTTTAAATGCAATAACTTAAAAATGGCTAATTATTTTTTTACAAGGCTAGTAAAAGACACATCTCTGGGCTAGTCCCTTTCTACCCTGAACATTTCTGACCAAGATTGCAAACTGTCTGGGATGTAGGCAAGTTCCACTTGCATACTGTGTGACCCTGAGCAAGTCACTTAACCTCCTTGTGCTCCCAGGTCGCTCCTGTAAAAAAGCTTTCAGCTTAGTGTGCAATACCTGGTTAAACAACTAAATAAAAAAAAATTAAAAAAGTTCAAACTAAAATTCCAGCAGTCAATGAGCGATAAAATGCTTTTTTCACCAATCCAGAATTCAGAAACCATGCATCCAACAGGAACATAACTTGTCACATCTAGAGAGACACCATGGCTGACAGTGCATGCCAATTTTCATGCACATCTGTTGAATGGCTGAAAAGTTGTTAAAGTGCAAATTTGTGAGTTTAACATTGAAGTACCTACTCAACCCTAACTCTAGGGACACGAGCATGCCCCTTTAATCTATCTATAGATAGATAGAGAGATAGATAGATAGATAGATAGATAGATAGATAGATAGAGATATAGGTATATAAAAATTAAACTGGTGTGGTAGCACCAGAATAAAGTTGAGTGCAAACTTCTATGTTAAAGCCACATTTTTGAACTTTAATAACTTTAGAACTGTTCAACGGATTTGCACAGAATTTGGTATGCTTAATCTCTAGGTGTAGGTCTCCTGATATGACACATTCTGTGTGAATCCGTTAAATGCTTCCAACGTTATTAAAGTTCAAATATCACTAAATGTACATGTTTTTTGCTGTTTCTTTGTCCACCTGTATCTCAGAAACAACATTAGATTGTGGTCTGAAATTTTCAGGGTAGAAAGTGTTTGCCTCATAGATGTATCTTTTGAAGGTTTGCACGGAGGCAGTATAGCACAGTGGTTTAAGGCTCTGAGCTGCAAATCTGGAAACTTGGGTTTTAATCCCAGCCCCTACTGAGTAATGGCAGAAGACACCAGGAGAAAGGACTGCTGTGTGACTGGACTTCTCTGCTGGGACTAAAGAAGAAGAACTCTTGTACTTGGACCTTTAATTTAGGGTAAAAAAAACTAAGAAACAAAACAAAAAAAGTGTGTGTTTGTCTGAGTTAACTGAACTGAATGGTTATCTGTACAGTTATCTAGGTGTAAATCTCAGGTGATTGAAAGGACTTGATAGCTGTGAGGTTTAAATTACTTGTAGAAAGATCTAGTAACTAGGGGGAGTGGCTTAGCTAGAAGGAAGCTACATTTAAAGACTGCCTTAGAAAGACTTTGCTAGTAACTTGGCAGAAGACACCAGGAGAAAGGACCGCTGTGTGACTGGACTTCTCTGCTGGGACTATATTGCCCTCCTTCCCTCCCACCCAAAGCTAGTTCTACTTTTATAGGCACAGGCTTTGACTGACATCAGGAACTTCCTGTTTGGGAGCAGGAAGTGAGTGATCACAGAGCCACCAAAGACCCGCCATCCTAGAAGGGCAAGAGTATCTCTCCAGCTCCCTCTAGCTGCTGGAGGTCTGCCTCGGAGCAAGTAAGGGGTCTACTGAGAAATATAGGATATTCTTGTCTCAGAACAGGACAATCAGGAGCTTAAAGGGCACACAGGCAGAAAGTAAGGAGAGAGAGAAAAAAAGAGGAAAGAGTAAGGATTGCAAACAGTTAAGGGGCCAGAAATAAGACATGATGGGAGTGGTGCAGTGCAGTGGCTGTGGAGCAAGCAGTCTTCAGGAGATGTTCTGGAGAGTGCAGTGTTGTCCCATCTGCAGGCACCTCTCTGGATTGAAGAGAGGTTGCTCATCTCCAGGCTGAGTTGGCCAGGATTTGTGGGACCTCCTCTTCCATCCAGGGACCACCAGTGCTACTGCCGTTGCCTCAGAGGTTGCCAGAAAGAGGAGCAGTTGGACCACAGTGGGCTCAGGGAGGGTGAGAGAGGGTGGAACAGAGGCACATCCCTCCAGTTGTACCTCTCCACAATTCCTATGCCATTCTGGCAAAGTGTGGTTCCTCTATGGGGCACCCGCAGTGGAGACTGAGGGAGGATGCTGGGAACCTCCACAAAGGAGACCCACAGGAGGGTGGCAGGGAACCCCACAGGGGAAAGAAACAACTCCTGGTGGGGGACTCCATTGTTAGGAAGGTAGAACTGGGGAGGGAGGGGAGAGGGAGGTAAGGTGCCTGCCTGGCACCATGGCTTGGAGGGACAGGGAGCGAATCCTCAGGATTGCTGGAGCAGCTGCACAGGGGAGGGAGCTGGATGTCATTGTCCACCTAGGGACAAATGACCTGGCTAAGAAAGGGATTAGAGAAGTGCAGGAAGAGTTTGTGGAATTGGGGAGGGGCCTTAGACAAGTAGCATGCATGGTAACCTTCTCGGAGGTGCTGCCCATCTGTGGCGTAGGAGAGGCTAGGGTGTTCCACACCATGGGATTCAATCAGTGGTTGAAAAACTGGTGTGGAGCTCAGTGATTTGGCTTCATTGGGGACTAGGGGTCCACCTGGAGTGATGCAAGCCTATACTGGCATGATGGGTTGCATCTGTCCAGGAGGGGAACCAGGATCCTAGGTGATATGTTAAAATGCTTCATTGGCAAGCATTTAAACTAGCCAAGGGGGAGGCACTGGAAAGGAGCAGGGAAATCTTAGCCCTCCCAAAAAATAACTGTAGTAAGTGCAGTAAACACCAACATAGAGGTGTCGATAGGGAGAAGGGCAGGGGTAAATGCAGAAAGTGACAAAGGCAAGAAGGACAGGGATGGGGCAAAAAGGAGTAAGGCCATCAGGAAATGGAGGGTAATGAGTACCAATGCCCGTAGTCTGGGCAACAAGATCCCTGAGCTGGTGGCCTTGATGGAAGAGGGATGCCTGGATATCGTAGCAGTCACAGAAACATGGTACACAGAGAACCATGACTGGGATGTTAACATACCAGGGTACATAACCTACAGGAGAGACAGGCAGGGGAGAAGAGGGGGAGGAGTAGCTCTCTATGTAAAGGAAGGGATAAAAGCAACTGAACAAAAGAGTAAACAGGGAGGAGGAGGCACTGTGGATCACCTTGGAGACTGGAAGGGCACCACAATCCACACAAGGGTTTTGTACAGACCCCCATGTCAGGGGGAGGAAATGGACAAGGATATGATAGAAGGCATTCTTAGAATGGCAGAGAAAGGGGAGATACTGTTGATGGGAGACCTGAATATGCCAGATGTTAACTGGAGCACATTTGCTGCAGCCACATCCAAGAGCAGGGACATTATTGATGCCCTACAGATGGCAGGCCTCAGACAGCTAGTTTCGGAACCCACTCATGAGGGAGCAATCTTAGACCTCGTACTCTCAAATGGGGGCAGTGAGAGGATCTCAGATCTAGAAGTGGGTTGCCATCTGGGAACAAGTGACCATCAAACAGTGTGGTTCCCGTTAAACTCAGCTACAGAGTCAAGCCATACAAAGTGGGGTACTGGACTTCAGGAGGGCTGACTTTGGCAAGATGGGAGAGTGCCTCAGAAAAGCACTAGCAAACAGGCTAGAAGGAGGTGTGGAGCAACAATGGGGAATCATCAAAACTGCCATCACAGAGGCAACAAGCCTTTGTGTAAGCAAATAAACAAATCAAAATGAAAGAAAAGCCACTATGGTTCTCAAAAGAGGTGGCTGTGAAAGTCAGGAAGAAAAGATAGCATTCGGAGTATAAGGAAACACAGAAGGCAGGACAGAGAGTTGTACCAGTTAAGGCAGAAGGAAACAGGGAGGGAAGTCAGAATAGCAAAGGCCCAAACTGAGGAAAAAATAGCCAACTCAGTTAAGAAGGGGGATAAAACCTTTTATAGATACATCAGCGATCATAGAAAGACAAAGGGAGGGATAGTGAGGTTGAGTAGAATGAATGGTGGGTGGGCAGAGGGGGACAGTGAAAAAGCAGGGATACTGAATGAATATTTCTGCTCAGTATTCACAAAAGAGGAGTGGGAATTGCCTAATCCAATTAACAGAAGCACTCTTGATAGGGGGGTCGATCCCAGTCCTTTCACAGAAGAAAGGGTTCTGCAAGAACTCCTAAAACTGAAGGTGGACAAAGCAATGGGGTCTGATGGAATTCACCCCAGAATTCTAAAAGAATTAAGGGGGAACTAGTGAAACCACTAGCTACTCTTTTTAATAAATCATGGGAGGATGGTGTGGTACCGAGGACTGGAGGAAGGTGAATGTGATTCCCCTTCACAAAAGTGGGACCAAGACAGAGGCAGGAAACTACAGACCTGTCAGTTTGACCTCTGTGGTAGGGAAAGTGATGGAGTCACTTCTGAAGGAAAGAATAGTTGAGTACCTAGAGGCCAGTGGGGCACAGGACCCAAGGCAGCATGGGTTCACAGCGGGAAGGTCATGTCAGACGAATCTAATAGATTTCTTTGACTGGGTGACCAAAGTAGTAGACCAGGGAGGAGCTGTGGACATGGCCTACCTAGACTTTAGCAAGGCATATGACACAGTCCCACACAAGATTAATAGTCAGATTAACCAGCCTGGAGTGGATCCCAGGGTGGTAGCCTAAATAAAACATTGGCTGGACAACAGGACAGAGAGGTAATTGTAAATGGAGTCCACTCTGAAGAAAGAGGGGTTACTAGTGGGGTACTGCAGGGTTCAGTATTGGGTCCAGTCCTTTTTAATGTCTTCATAAGTGACATTGCAGAGGGACTGGAAGGAAAAGTATGCCTCTTTGCAGATGACACAAAGATCTGCAACAGGGTTGATACACAAGGAGGCATGGAAAGCATGAGAAGGGACTTAGCAAGGTTGGAGGAATGGTCAGAAGTATGGCAGCTAGGATTCACTGCAAAGAAGTGCAAAATAATGCACCTGGGAAACAAGAACCCAGGGGAAGAATACACAATGAGGGGGGACATAGTAACAACAACAAAAAAGGAAAGGGACCGGGAGGTAATCATATCAGATGACCTTAAGGTTCGCAAGCAATGTGAGAAGGCAGTAGGGAGGGCTGGGGTATACTGGGATGCATAGGGAGAGGCATCAGCAGCAGAAAACAGGAAGTTGTTATACCTCTGTACAGACAGTTGGTGAGACCCCATTTGATGCTGCATCCAGTTCTGGAGACCCCACCTCCGCAAGGACATAGACAGGATAGAGGCAGTCAGAGAGGGCAACTAAAATGGTGCAGGGTCTGCAAGAGAAGAAGTAGGAGAGACTAAAGGAACTTAATATGTATACCCTTGAGGAAAGAAGGGAGAGGGGACATGATAGAAACTTTAAGTACCTCAGTGGAATCAACAAAGTCCAAGAGGGTAGCATCTTTCAGAAAAGAGACGTGCAAGAACAAGGGGACACAATTTAAAGATGGGGGGCAGTTCAGGGCAATGTGAGGAAGTATTATTTCACAGAGAGGTAGTGGATGCATGGAGCAGCCTTCCTGAGGAGGTTGTGGAGTCTAAAACTGTGGGAGAATTCAAGAATGCATGGACAGACATAGGCAATTCTTGTGGGGGTAGGAAGAAATAGGCTGTTGGTTAACTAGGATCTGCGGCCTATCCTGTAGGTAGGGAAATGGGCAGACTAGA
The DNA here is from genome assembly GCA_016271365.2 of Neoceratodus forsteri. Taxonomy (NCBI): domain Eukaryota; kingdom Metazoa; phylum Chordata; order Ceratodontiformes; family Ceratodontidae; genus Neoceratodus; species Neoceratodus forsteri. The sequence goes on along the minus strand of CM028135.1, from coordinate 285,904,008 downwards.
TGGGCCAAACGGTCCTTATCTGCCGACAAAGTCCATGTTTCTATGTTTCTATGTTTCTACTTGCATACTGTGTGACCCTGAGCAAGTCACTTAACTTCCTTGTACTCCCAGGTTGCACCTGTAAACAAGCTTCAGCTTAGTGTGTCTCTCCTGGTGAAAAAATATTAATCTGTTTAAAAGTTATTACATTTTTAATTTTCCCATTATTTCCTATTGGAAAAGTTAGATGTCCCACATTAAAATACTTTTGTTTTCGCAGGATGTACTGCATTTTTACATGTAGGGTCACATAGAGCCTAGTTTGTTTTTTCAGAGCCCCCTTGTTTTCACAGGAGCTTCTGTCATTTCGCATGTAGAGTCATATAGAGCCTGCTGTAATTTTGCAGAGCTCTGTTGTGTCCGACATCTTGTTTTCTCATTAGTGAGAGAGACAAAATTAAGAAAACATGTAAATGTAAATGTTATATAACAAACAAACAAACATCAGAACATAGTTCAACAGGACCCGTTTAGCTAGATTCTTATACAATGGTTCATACAAAGGTGTATGATAGCTAAGAATGCCAAAACAAAATAGCCCATAGCCGCTCCCTTCCAATATCCCTTAATAGATGATTTTACCCGTTTCCATTATATGGTTATCAACTGGGTTTTGAAATGATGCTTTGATTTAGAACAAATAAGCGCCTGTGGAAGCTTATTCCACAGGGCCGCCACCCTCTCTAGGAAGAAGGCCTTCCTTCTATTAGAGTTATATTTTATGTGCTTAAGCTGAAGAGGGTGACCCCAAGTCCCTTAGGTGTTATTTTTAAATTGGAGGTTTAACTTGCCTAGTAAATAGTCATCTCCTATTATATCATAACAAAGTAGTAGATCCCCCCCTAACTCTTCTTGTCTCAAGGGACATAAGCTTCAACTGCTCCAGGCATCCTTCGTAGGGCATATTTTTAATATCATGTATCAATTTAGTGACTTGCCTTTGGACTTTTTAATGGTTGCCATTGCTCCCTTAGTTATGGGACCCCACACAGTGGACCTATAATCCAGAATTGGTCTAACATAAGCCCTATAAAAGGGTATGACCACTTCCTCATTTGGCTCCTTAAGTTTCTCTTAATGTTTCATAACACTTGCTTAGCTTTTATAATCTGTTTATTTGCATGAGAGCCGTATGTTAATTTGTGGTCTATAAGAATTCCCAGGTCTTTCTCTTCTACAGATTTACACAGCACCTTACCATTTATGTGATAGTTTTGCATACCATTATGATTCCTGAAGTGAATTACACAACACTTTTCCACATTAAGCGTCATACCCTAGATGATGCCCAGTCACAAATGCTATTCAGATCTGCCTGTAGGCCTTTAGCACCTTCTGGGTCTGTTACTATTCTAGTCAGTTTGATGTCATCAGCATAGTTACTTATCCAGCTGCAGCTGTCCCTGCCCATAAAGGACATAAAGACCCTAAAAAGCACAGGGCCCAGGACCCCACTAGTGATGCTCACCCTATCTGAATAATATTCTTTTATACACACCCTCTGGGTCCTCCCACTCAACCAGGCCCTGATCCAGTGCACCACTCTGTGGTCTGTATCTACATCAACAAGACAATGAAGGACCTAGTGGTGGGAGACCTTATCAAAAGCCTTTGCCAGATCCAAATAAATGCAATCCATGTCCTACCTATTATCTAATGCTTCAGAGATTTTTTCATAAAAGCACAGCAGATTTGTCACACATGATCTCCCCATAATAAACCCATGCTGCTCTCTGTCCTCCTGGCTGGTCTCCCTGAGGTGGGCATCTTTGATGTCTTTTAGGATGGATTCCATAAGTTTGCCTGGGAACGAGGTCAAACTAATGGGCCTAAAATTGGTAGTTTGCCCTATCCCCCTTTTTATGTATGGGCACCACACTCACCTCCAAACAATCTCCAGGCATGGTCCCCTTACGAGTGATTCATTGAACAGTATGGCCAGAGGTACCACTACGTTATGGGAGAATAGCAAGCATCCTATCTGAGATATTATTGGGACCATAGGTTAGTATTTTGAGGACTGAATCTTTTTCAATATTACCTCAGCAGTGATGTTTATGAGTCTCTCGTCATTTGGCCTAATATCAAATTTACTTTGCAGTTGCTAGAAAATACTGTAACAAAATAGTCATTAAATAAGTTTGCCACTTGACTGGGTCTGTGACTATCACACTTCCCTTTTATAGAGTATAAATTGTGTTTAGATTTCCTCAGGAGTTTACATAAATATAAAATTGTTGCATATTATCTTTGCTAGTTGTGGATGCTAGGTTAACATCCATTTGTTTTCTTACTCTTTCTTTTCAGTTTCTTATATTTGGCCTGCACCATTTTATATTCCCTCCATACTCGAGGGTCCCCGTTATTACTTTTGTATAAGTCAAACACATACTGTTTTTTCTTTAAGAGTTTTAGTATATCTTTGCTTAACCACTTAGGTTTCTTTCGCCTAGTATTATACATTTTCATCTGTTTTAAGTGTTTGTCACATAAAGTGAACAATTTATGCTTAAATATAGTCCACATATCCTCCAAGGGCTTGTTTTTCAATTTGCTACCCCAGTTTATTTGTTGAAGTTCAGCATTAATTTTATTAATACCAGTGGAGTGTAAAAGATATCCCACAGTGGTCACTATTCCCTAAGGGGTAGTTGAACAAGATGTAATGTTTATTTCTTTTGTAGATAGTACTAAATCTAATATACTGTATTATTTCCCTTGTGCGGTTTCAACATTTTGGGTCACGTCTACTTCGGACATAATTCAAGAATTCTAGACTCAGAGGGACCCTGTTTTGAGAGTCCACAGTTTATATCCCATAATCCTGGTCTCCAACTAGCAAAATCTTCCCTAATTCACAAGCTGTTTTAATCTCTTTATTTTTTTTTCTAGAGGTCTCAATAGATATTGCAGGGGGTCTATAGCATACCCCTATAATGATCTGTGCATTGGTGCCTGGTTTCTATCCTAATCCAGATGGTATCAGACCCTGTCTCCACGTTCTTCTTTATCTTCTCTGAAACATTAGTGGATTTCAGGGTATTTGATATATATGCAGCTACTCCTCCCCCCCTTTTTGTCTTTCCTGCCCAGATGTTACAGATCATACACAGGGATATGGCATCCCCAAGCATCATCTCCTGTCCACCAGGTTTCGGTGATAAATGCCATCTGTATTCCCCTATTTAGCTCTGCCTGCAGCTCATCTATTTTATTATTTAGGCTTCTGATGTTTATGAGTAGACAGCATATATCGTTACTTATTTTTGGTTTATGTTTAGGTAGAGGTTTAGCTGGTTTGTTTACTAGGTACCCTCCCCCTGGTAGCACATGAGGTTGGTGCCCCAAAAGATGGCACCATCTGAAACAGCGACATGATGTGGGTGAAAGCCCGAAAGGCAAGGGGGAAGGGAGGGTGACCGGATGTGGGGTTGTGGGTGACCCTAGTGACAGGATGTCGCTATACATTCATGTGCGTGGGGGAGCAAGCACAGCGAATGTGGTCTGAGAGGTGGCAGAGGGATGTAGGGGTGGTGCTGCGGTTGGCTGCCGAGGCTGCGCTGTGGCACGGGGGTTGGCCTCCGCTTGCAGTGCTGGGGTTCTGGGTTCAGGTCTGGGTCCTGGCAATACTGCCTTTTGTTGTGCCGGATCAAACATTATTTATATTTTGATTTTCACCCCACAGATGCACCCTCCTGGAGTTGAGAATCCTTAGTAGGGGATGCATGGGTGAAACCCCCATGTGGGAGTGGTGGGGGGTGCAGCCCCTCACAGAAAGTAAAAGTATAGTAATCCCAGCACCATTCTTCCATGCACAGAGAATGTCAGGGTGGTGAAATTGTTTCGCCGCCCTGACATCGCGATAATCGTAGCTTGCCGTCAGCGTGTGCTATTATCACAAAGAACCCGCCCCCCGTACCTAGTTTAAAGCATTCTGCACTGATTGTTTTATTGCAGTAGCCAATGTACGAGTTCCTAGATTATTAAGGTGTAGTCCATCCTTTTTATACTTCAGTTTATTTACAAAGAAAGAATCCCACAGGTTAATGAATTTTATACCCCTTTTACTACAACCGTTCACTAATCTACTGTTTACCCTCCGTATGGTGTGATTCTTCTCTGGATCACAACCATACAGTAGAAGAATACCTGAGATAATGGGTGTCTGACCTTTCTGCTGTATAAGGTCTATACATTCCAGTAATTCTATGACGATATCCTTTTTGTGGTCCCTACCTATATTATTGCTATCTACATGCAACACTATGATTTGTGAACTTGGTACATGGTGTATGATTTTTGGTAATCAACATTTAATGTCATTAACTCTTGCACCAGGAAGACAGTTTACAGTAGTGTATCCTTTGTTACCCTTGGTGGGGTACCGCAGGGTTCAGTACTGGGTCCAGTCCATTTTAATGTCTTTATAAGTGACATTGCAGAAGTACTGGAAGGAAAAGTATGCCTCTTTGCAGATGACACAAGGAGGCATGGAAAGGATGAGAAGGGACTTGGCAAGGTTGGAGGAATGGCCAGAAGTATGGCAGCTTGGATTCAATGCAAAAGTGCAAAATAATGCACCTGGAAACAACAACTCAGGGAAGATTACACAATGGGGGAGGGAGGTAGTAACAACAACAAAAATGGAAAGGGACCCGAGGATAACCATATCAGATGACCTTAAGGTTAGCAAGCAATGTGAGAAGGCAGTAGATAGGGCTGGGGGATACTGGGATGTATAGGGAGAGGCATCACCAGCAGAAAACAAGAAGTTGTTATCCCTCTGTACAGACAGTTGGTGAGACCCCATCTGGAGTACTGCGTCCAGTTCAGGAGGCCCCATCTCCACAAGGGCATAGACAGGATGGAGGCAGTCCAGAGGAGGGCAACTAAAATGGTGCAGGGTATGCAAGAGAAGCCATATGAGGAGAGACTAAAGGAACTTAATATGTATACCCTTGAGGAAAGGAGGGAGAAGGGGGGGACATGATAGAAACTTTTAAGTACCTCAGTGGAATCAACAAAGTCCAAGAGGGTAGCATCTTTCAGAAAAAGAGATGTTCAAGAACAAAGGGACACATTTGAAGATAGAGGGGATGGCTCAGGGGCAATGTGAGGAAGTATTTTTCATAGAGAGGGTGGTGGATGCATGGAACAGCCTTCCTGATGAGGTCGTGGTCTAGAACTGTGGGAGAATTCAGGAATGTATGGGACAGACAAAAGTAATTCTTGTAGTGGGTAGGAAGAAATAGGTTGTTGGTTAACTAGGATCTGCATCTTATCCTGTAGGTAGGGAAATGGGCAGACTAGGTGGGCCAAGTGGTCCTTATCTGCCATCAAAGTCTATGTTTCTATGGTGGCAATCGTATCTGTTTTTCATAATATGGAGTCTCCAATGACCACTACCTGAGAAGTCTTGGGGTATCACCAGTGGGCAGGTCAGAGCTGGTTTCAGAAATGGTACTAAGGGGAATCTTTATTATACAGAGGTAAGTCTGATGGTCCAAATGCTCTCCTTCTTTTTAGTAGGTCCCTTTGTCACCGTGCCCAACTACCTGTATCTGTGTCCTTGCATGCAGTGACCCACCCCTCTGTACCAGATCCCATACTAGTATTATCAGTAGGTAGCCTGCTACCAGTTGAGTACTCTGCTATGTTTTTCACTGCAGGCAATGGGGGGGGGAAGGTTACACTTGGTGAGCTGAAATCCACAGGATCCTTACTTTTCAATACCCTCAGTTCCTCTTTTAGTGCCACATTTTCCTGACATTTGTTACAAGTGTGGCCTTGCAGGGGGCATAGATTAAGTACTTCATACATTTTACAGGTGGTGCATCTCACCAAGTCCTTCCTCTGACAGAGAGAGTCCAGCATGTAATGCACATCTTTATTTGAGGCCTCCATTCTTGGTTTAAATGCCAAACACCATTAGATTAACTAACTTTAGCTATATCCTGTGTACAGCACTGTAAGACCCCTATTAAGCACAGTAAATAGCCACTAGGTGCTGTATTTTATGCCTGGTGGACTTACCTCGGTTCCCCTTGGCACATGCTGCTTTTAAGGGTCAATAAATCAATCAATCAATTTCTTTATTTATAAAAGGCACCTTTCCAAAACCAAGGTGCCTGTACAATAAAACCACAAACAATAATCAAAGTTAACTAAAACTATAAATACAGTGTCACTTATTCAGTAAATGTCCCCACTACCCACTTGTCCACGCAGGACATGCAAGACATGAGCTCAGATGCGCTTTTCTCTGTGCATGTCTCCACACACTTGAGCTCATGCCGCTCGCTGGTGTGAGTAGTTTAAATAAGCCAGTGGACCGGAAGTGCATCACTCGGCCTTGCGATGCCTGAAAAACCACAAAAGGCTTAATTTTAAATTTAGAAATTGAATTACGCAACCCCCAGATCACTTACTGTCAAGCTAAACCACAATACAGCAGTTCAACAAGAAATTCAGTATCCCCCAGTGATGTTGTAATCCACAGAATGCATCCTGTGGACTACAATACCTTATCTACTATGTGCTTTCTGGTGTAACTGCATTACAGTATCCCCCTCCACACGCAGATGTCTCTGTTTAGTTGCAAACACTACAATTAACAGTCTATTTATGCTGAGATAAACAGTGTTTCCTGTTTAGCTACAGCTTCATATACTTGTCTCAGCTAAAGCAGGTAAACAAACACCTTGTGACACCAGGACCTCATTAAGAAGCACTGCTCACTGGCGTGAGTAGTTTAAATAGGCCCGTGGACCAGAAGTGCATCACCCAGCCTTGCGATGCCTGGAAAACCACAAAAGACTTAATTTAAATTTAGAAATTGAATTACACAGCCCCCAGATCACTTACTTTCAGGCTAAACCACAATACAGCAGTTCAACAAGGAATTCAGTATCTCCCAGCGATGTTGTAGTCCACAGAATGCAGCCTGTGGACTGCAATACCCTGTCTGCTATGTGCTTTCCAGTGTAAATGCACTAGAGTATCCCCCTCCACACACAGATGTCTCTGCTCAGTAGCAAACACTACAATTCTGCTGGGTTTTTTTTATATATACTGCCTAGAAACACCTTTTGTGGGCACCTGAAATATTGGGTGCCAAAGTTAGCGAGAAGACCACTTCTGCCTCATTCTCTGCATGAGAACAGCAGGATTATCTTGACTTGTGCAACCGAAGCCTGAACTCATGCTGCTGGCTGCACTTTTAGCTATAAGCTGCCATTTTCCTAGTGTCTAGTGGCATACCCCCACCTGCTGATCACTCTCCTGTATTCCTGGTATCTAGTGGCACCCCTCACTTTCCCATATCTTTCCCTGTTATCTAGTGCCAGCCCCCATGCTCCATAGTTTTATTTGTTAAATATATATTCTGACACCGGGATGCCCACCCCCCGGTGTCAGATGTCCTGCTCCACTGCCCATTCTGTTTAATATGTGCCAAACTCAGGGGGCCCAATACCAATTTTGGCATTACATGCCCCACTCCCCAGCAGTGTGGGACACTGGAGAGCCCACTCCCAGTTTCCCCAAATATACATTTATTTGTACCTGTCAAAAGAAAACAGTCCCCCAATGTCTTTTTTTTACCCTGAAAAAAACAAGAAAGTGGTCCCTCATCATCCCCACCATCCCCCTCCTCCATCTTGACCCTCCCAGTGAGCACCCACCACCCTACAACCCCCCTTCCCTTACCCTATATTTACCTCCAGAGGTCATGGCTGTCATCTTCTGTGGACCGTGATGGGATCGCTGTCTTCTATGAACTGGATATTTGATGTTCAAAAGTGTGGTACATGCAAAAATAGGTATAGCTTATTTTCACACATGTTACATTTTCAAAAAACAAATATTCAGTTGCAGTCAAGGATGATTGAGACATTTGATAAGTAAAGCAAAAAAAACTGTGTGTTACCTAAAGTTCCTTTGTGGCACAGAGGATAAGACACAAGGACAAGGCCACCAAGAGTCCTGGGTTCAAAGACAGTCTCCCATTTTTTTCCACCTACAATAAAGGTGAAAAAATGAGGGAGGAGTGGCCTCAAACCCAGGACCTGTGTGCCCTGTCATCTGCTCCACAGGAGAAGCACAACAGCAAAGATGATTTTTCTTTACTTATCAATGCTGTCAATGATGTGCTTGGCCTGATTGCAAGTGGATGTTTATATGCAAAAATGTGGTTTGTGTGAAAGTAGGCATAGCTTATTTTTGCACATAACACACGTTCAGACATTAACCATTCACTTGTGGCCAAACATGCACATGACTGACAGCCCCAAAGACCCATCTGTAAGTTGCCAACATCCAGGGGGGCCCAATCCCATGTCAGCAGTAGAAGACCCCCCTTCCCCAGCAGTGTGGAACACTGGGGAGCCCACTCACAGTGTCCTGAGACATGTATCCTCCCCAGCAGTGTGGGACACTGGGAGCCCTCCCAGTGTCCCAAAGTATGTTTTATTAAAACCTGTGAAAGAAAACAACCCCCAAGTTTTTATTTTTAAACCTAAAAAAATGGTCCTTCCTTGTCCCCACCACCCCTCCCCACCCTGACCCTCCCAAGCTGCAAAGAGAATAACATTAGGGTTTTGGGTCTCTGGAGTCTTAGCAATTCAGTTGTGATGTCTTCCACGGGGGCTGTCAACCCTAATGGCCACTGCATTCTGTAAACAAACAATGTCACACATGATCTCCTTTCTTCACCCAGGGCCCACGGGGGGAAGGAGGAGTATTAGAGTTGACAATCCCCAAAGAAGACCCCATCACTAATTCGCCAAGACTCTGAAGACCCAAAACCCTAATTTTTTTTCCTTTTGCTGCTTGGGGGTGGATCGTGTTAGAGTAGAAAACCCTAATGCCACATTTCTCCACTTTTGTGGTGTTAGGTTACCCTACCTGGTGCATTAACACAGTTTAATAGCAAGCAATAATCCAGGCTAGTCAGAATTCCTTCTCCTCTCTAACCAGCAGCACAATTCTGCAACCATTGACTGTCTCACAGCAAACATCCTGCAGTGAACTCGGGAGGGGAAGTGCTGTTCACATCATTGATGATCTTGGACAGATTGATTATTTTTTCTGCCTAATATCATAAATGACACTTGCCCACCCCGTTTCCTTGCCAGGTCAAGAAGGAGAACTGAGCTCCATGGTGCAGGATCGGTGCCACTGAGGAGGCTAACTAATCCCACCAATTCAGAAAAGTTCAATGTCAGCACACTCACTACACAGCAAAACATGCTAAAGGTTCCAATGAGCTCTTAAAATGTTTGATACACTATGCTACCAAGTATGCTGCCAAATAACTAAACTCAAGGCCAGTTCAAGTCCATAATGCAGGCTGTTTTATTGGCAGACACAATACTGTGAAACACTCTGAGACACCATAGCACTTCGACCATTAGGTATTCCTTAGGGGACCCTTAATAGTTGAAGGACTGCGGTATCTCAAAGTGTTTCAGAGTACTGTGTCTGCCAATAAACAGCCTTTAGCATATTTTCCAGTGTAGTGAGGGCACTGATATCGGATTTCCCTTTCCTTGGTACCCTGCAAGCTAACAGCTGAGAGACAGTCAATGATTATGGCAGCACTCTGTGGGTTAATAGGAGTAACAAGCCTGGATTATTTCCTACTGTTGCCCCCCAATCAGGGATCAGAATCAGGAAGAAGGCTATTTAAGATATCTGCATTTTTGGGCGGGGAAGACAGGTTAGGGAGGAGTTTATCTTCAAAAGATGAATCGAGAGCCGATTCTATGTCTACTCCACTTTACAACTGCTCTTAAGGAAAAAGTTGCATGAAAAAGGATGTGGTGGTGGTGACTGGGGAAAGGAGTCCGCAGTGTGGAAAGGGAAAGTATTCCTTATTATAGACATACAATATGAATATCCTATTATTCGCAGTATTTTGGGAATTAACATTTATTATTCAAACAGCACTACTGGTTATAGTCACCATCAACAAGCAAAATAATCAGACCTTAACTTGTGACTCGGGTTTGTGCTTCACGTCTAGGATGAAGTGAGCAGAGGCCAGTATGTAGTGTGACGTAACATTCAAGAGGGTGCTTGCTTTCTGTGGTAGGGTGTGACATTTCATAGGGATAAACATTAAGGGGATAACCATGGACATAACACTTGCTGAACTGTTACAATTATTGTAATGTGCCTCCTCCAGTGCAGGTCAGCAAGGTGGCCCCTGGATGGATTATTCCATAGCTCATAGCAACTGGAGGAATCTGCAAGCCTAGAGATTCTGAAGGACAGTGATAGTGGGTTCACCAACCAGCGGGCTTGTTGCAAGGAGTGGGATGCTGAGCAGGTCATGTTCCACTGAAGGAATAAAAAAAAGTCATTTTTCTGACCAGTATGGTGTGTGAAAATTGAGCAAATGAGATCATGAGCTAACCCATCAATGAACCTTGGGTAGGGAGTACTTGATGGCATGTGGTAATCTATTATGCTTAGTGCACTGCTGCTATGCCACCACTGGAGACATCCTTCTGAGCACTGCAGCAATGAACCCTCCACCCAGAAGGGGAATCCTGTTGGTGAGTTTGACCTCCTGCCAGCCTGCACAGCTGCTGTCCATGGCTCAGGGCACAAATCTGATTGCCAGTGTCACAGCAGCCATGTTCTGCTCAGGGCCATGAAGCTAGTCTGCACTTTTAAAAGCTTTAATTTATTTGAATATGGCATACTTTCAGTTGCCAAAATTTCTGTTATTCAAGTTATTAGCTGATGCTCTACTTACTACAACAAACAATCTGGTATAGTGGCTAGGTTAATTCTCAGCCAGAGCACTAGCCTGAAGGCTAGAAAGTCTTACTGGTGCAAAAATCAATTTAACATAAAATCATGCAGTAATAGGTGATGTGGAATCTGCACTTAGTACTTGTAGAAGTACAAAGGGTGATTGGGGATTGAATTGGGTGAAATGGAGATGGGATTTATGTGGGGGGAACGTATTTGTATTTATTTATTTTACCAGGAAAAGGCTCTGTTGAGCAAGCTCATTTACAAGGTGGTCCTGGGTATGACAGCATACAGAGTTAAAATAATGAATATCAAGTACAGAGGTATAAGTACATAATTAAATTTATAAAAAATTCACAAGAAAAGTAGATGAATGAGAATTGCACTGGGTGATTATGTTATAGTTATCAGGTGATTTGAGACAGCATCAGTAAGGGAGGACTTGTATCTGGTGGTGGGGTAGAATTTGGTGCTGGAGGCCTGCGAAGTGTGATCTGGAATTACATTTTGTGATGGAGTTGCAAATATTCAGGACTTGGACAGCAAGAGGGCGTGGTGCTACTGGACTTTAGAGTGCTTGGAGCAAACAAGTGGTGCTATACTGCAGTAAATTTTACTTGTGCCAGACATATGCTACAGTGTTGCATTGAACTGCATCTGAAAGGAGTCATCAGGATAAAATGTGGCCAATCAGGCGGTGATAAAGAATTGGGTTCAACATTTTTCTGAATTCTATTGTGTAAAAAATGTACTTTTACACAAAACTCTACATGTCTCCATGTTCTGACTTTTATGCCAGAGCTGTGCAACAGAAATATAATCTGCATAAAGACAATGATTTTCTAATCCCCTTTGCCATAAAGTTTCTTGAGGAAGTCTTATGTCATTTAAAGGCTTCTTTATGAACTATGGCATTAATGAACAAAGAAGCAAAGCCTCCCGTTAGGCATCCTCTGTACTTTTTAGAAGATAAAGCTTACAGAATTGATATGGACAGCTATTCATAACTGGTGGCACTGATTGCAACTCATTATGCTGTAGCATGCTTCTAGCAAGATATTCCTTGACATTTTTCATGTGCTGAAATCCCCATAAAAGTAGAAGATAATTTTAAAGGCAGACATATGTTTTGAAAAAATGACTTACAATTAAAGAATAATAGTAAGTCAATTTGGTAGTAGATTATTTTATCAAGCCATTTACAATGTTATGCAATTGTTTTTAATTAAAGGGTGTGCCCTCCAGTATTCATCACAGATAATATATTATTTAAAAAAAAAGATTTTAAAGTGCTTTCTGTGCATGTTTTCATTTCTTTTGTACTATATTCTGTAATGACATTTAATATTTCAATGGGTGTGGTTAGCATATCACCCCAAAATACTATATTTCACGTTGTGTTTAAGAAGAAGTTTAGAAGGTTGCTAAGTATCTTCCAGGAATATTTAGGGCTCCTAATGTAATCCATTTCCTGCTGCTCAAAGAAGAAGGCCATAGCAGTTTTCATTTTGGATCTTCAAGTATTGTGTAGTATATTATATACTGTACCACTTACTGAAATAGGCATGTCCTACCAAATCACATACATAGTAAGATAATAATATAAGGTCAGAAGATTCTCTAGGTACATCATAACCACCTCCTCCCACTTCACTAGCAGGTATTAAATAAGTATGCTGTATAAACACATATATTATCTTTAAAAGATGGCAATATCAGTGGCTCAGTAGGTTGCAAGTTTGATTCTGCAGTTGGAAGATCATGGTTCAAGTCCCACACCAGGAACTAGGGCTAACATCCAGTACTGACTCTCTGTAGTGCAGCATGTAGGCATTACTGAATTGTTATGTTGTGGAATTTGGATGGAACATTAAGCTGAAGTCTCTTCTGCTTATCTCTAATGGCATCTAGGTAGATGTTAACAATCTCATGGCACTTGTCATAAGAATAGGAGATTATCTGCAGTGTCCTGGCAAAATTCCACATTCATAAAACAGATCTATGTAACTCAACAACCAGAATGCATCTAGTAATGATCTGTCATAATTTAATAAAAACAAATACATTATCCCTCTTCCCGTCCCTGGCTAAACTCCAGGAAGAACTAGGCTTCTCTCAACAAAACTTCCTCATCTCCTCTTCTTTCTTCGCTCTGTTCCAATCTGGCTTTCAGAAGTCCCACTCCACTTTCACCTCCTCCTCCAGCTCATTGACTCCATTCTGTTAGAAACAGACCAGTGTCTGATCTTCCACAATCTTTGCTGATCTTGCCAAGCCTTTGACACTGTTGCACATCCTCTGCTCCTGGACACGCTTAAAGTGGTGGGGCTCTTTGACCCTTCTGTCAGCTAGTTCTGCTCCTACCTTCAAGGCAGGTCCTAAACTGACCACATTGAAGACTCATCCACCACATTCCCTAGCTGCTCAAGCATGCCCCAAGGGTCCATCAAAGGCCTGATCTTCTTTTCCAATTTCTAAATGACCTCATTATTTCTTCCTCCTTTGCATCCATCCACATGTACATGAATGATATGGTGTTCTATTTCTCTGGCTCCTCCCTGACAGACCTCATTGCCTAGCTCCAACTGGATTTCTCCAGCATCCAGCATTGGATTCTGGCAAATCAACTGTTCCTTAATGCCAAGAAAACAATCCCTATGACCACAGGTATCAGGCAGAGGTTAGCCAACCTCTCCCCTTTCCCCCTCTTTTCATACCCTTGATAGTGCAGTGATTGAGGACATCTCTTTCTTTAAATACCTTGGGGTATGGTTGGAAAATCAGCTCAGTTTTTCTTTTCACATGGAGGCCACCCACTGGAAACTTCATCCTAAACCTGGTGCACTGTACATAAATAAAGGAGTATCCCTCTTCCTGTCCACAGAGATATCATCCTCAAACTGATCCACCTTATCATCAGTTTTGCTGACATCTTATATATCACTGCTTTAAACTCCAACCTAGCCAGACTGGATCCCCTCATGAACTCTTTATGTTGCTTGCTGTGGACTGTCCCCTTGTGCCTGTCACTGTTTTCTATACTCCTTCCTCTCTGTCTCCTACCCTATTTTGATGCCAGTGCCTTCCATTATGTTTCTAAGGCTAGGGGATGTTGGGTGTATTAGTAGGGTATCACAAGTCATAAGAGGGAGGTAATAATCCCTCTTTACAAGACACTAGTTAGGCCCCATCTGAGTTCTGCATGCAGTACTGGAGGCCTCACCTTCAGAAGGACATTAGCCTAATTGAGGCAGTCCAGAGAAGGGCAAACAAAATTGTGCAGGGACTGCATCAGAAAACATATGAGGACAGATTAACGGAGCTCAATATGTACCCTAGAGCAAAGGAGGAAGCGATGATATGATAGAAACATTCAAACACCTTAAGGACATTAACAAGGTGAAAGACTCTAACATGTTTCAATATAAGAAAATAACAGGACAAGAGGACACAGCATGAGATTAGAGGGAGGCCGATTAATGGGTAATGTGAGGAAGTTCTTTTCACAGAAAGAGTGGTGGATGCATGGAATGGCCTACCTCAGGAAGTGGTGGATATGAATACAGTGGATGGCTTCAAACAGGCATGTGATAGGCATGAGGGAGCAATACAGATGAGTATGAATAGATAGGCCATTGACAGAGTAAAGGCCAATGGCACATTTATAAGGTAGAAAAAGAAATGGGCAGATTGGATGGGCCTTGCGGCCCTTATCTGCCATCAACTTCTATGTTTCTATGTTTTCCTTTATCTTTAAATTTTGGCTTAGCTCCCACTCCTCTTAACTTGTCTCACTTCTCTTGTCCCCCCATATTCCCTTGAGAACATTGTCTCCTACCCTTCACTCCACTTCCTGCATTAAAATCAACTCCAGGTCAAGCTGCTTTCTCCTTCCACTTATCAAAGCTCTGGTCATCTCTTCCCCTGCTATGTATTCTGCCTCATCTCTATACTCCCTCAAATCCTCCTCCATGACTTCCAAACTCACTCCTGCAATTGCTCCCAACCCTGTAATTGTGTGGTCTGTGTTTCAACCCATTCTGTGATCACTAACCAATGACCACTGCTTAACCAATATGTATCACACTCTGTCTAGTGCAATTCCCCTAAACCTATTTCACCAGTCACTTTTGTTGCATTGGCATTTGCTTTTCACTTAATTATATGTTCATTTTGTTTATTCTCCTTGTCTAGTGCAGACTCTGTAGCCTGTTCTACCAATCATTTTAACTGTATCTGCTTGAATTTTGTATTTGCCATCTGCACAACTGTTATAGTTATTAAATTTATTTAACCTTATTATTCTGTAATCCACTACCCTACCCCCTCAAGATACATCTGAAAATGAGCTGCTATCAGCTTAGTGTATCTTTCCTGGTTAAACTTTTGAAATAAAAAATAAGTCAACCAATACATAATAATGAATTCCTTGAATTAATGTATTTCCTAGCACAACAAATACATTTGTCTGACCCAATGGAGCACCAGAAGAATGGTCTGTGCCATTCATGGGGTCAGTATTCAAGTATAAGTCAGTATATTCTATACTGAGACTGACTGGATGCCTTTAGTGCCACGTAACTGAGGCGATCACCTCCCATGGATGGAGTATGTGATCTGTTCAGCATTTGCCCCTCCTCAGTTAGTTGACTATGGATCCACATTGGCTTTGAAGGCAGCTGCTTGCACACTCTCCTGGCAGACAGAGGTGTGCACATCATGGACAACCATATTCTTAGGGTGCAGAACTGGGTGAAAAGCATGAAAAAATTATTTGGGTTAAACAAACCAAATGCATTACCTATTGAATCAAATGTATCAAACATACACAACACCTACTGAATAAAATACATCACACATTAATTTAAATACATCAGACACTGAAACATACTGTGCATCTCCCATCAGAACAAATACGGTATATGACCTATCAAACAAAACATGATCTTTTAATCATTGCACATGTAAACAGATATATTACCCAGTGAAACATATGCATCACCTATTGAACTAAATACCTGGAAGGATGTCAATATGTGTGCATCGAAAGTCATTTATGCATCAAGAGGAAAGATCTGTGATGGATGGACTGTCCAAAGATGAAGAAGAGGACAGGGATATAGATTCCAAAACTGCAGGTCTTCCTGCTTACTCTTTTACTGCAGAAAAAAGAGCATTGCAGCCAGTGAAAATTAACCCATATTATTACAGAACCAGATAACATAGTACGTGCAGTAGTGGTTCTAAACAGTGAGGGTTATATTAAAGATGACCACAGACAATTATTTGATAAAATGTTTTACAGACCACTCACTGAAGACCCCAAAACAACATATAGAATACAACTTGAACATATGCTAGAGCCAAATTCCCAAAAGACTGCGTCAATGTCTTTTGGCACTAGGCAGAAGCTAGCTAGGCTCATTTCATCGCCCATATTCACCACCCTTGATGGTACCCCTGTAAAGGATGCCTCCTCTTTTATGTACCTCAGTGCATGACTTCATAGAAACCTGAATTTCTCTTCACACTTCAATACATCCACAAGATACTATGCCGTAGGCATTCCATCTTCTACTGCAACAAATCTTGCAATCCACTTTCGGTCCACCATGAGATTACTCTCAAAATAATTTTTCCTGTGATTGACTATGTGGATTTTTTATTGATTATACTGGTTAGCATGATGAGCTAAAAGCCCATTTTCACAAGCGACCACCTATATGAACACAATATAAATATACTTATACAAAACATGGTATAAAACAATTAAAAACAATTACAGTGAGAGTCGTCAGCTCAAAATGTGATGAAGCCTATAACTGAAAGCTGGAACACACATTTCATCCAAAATTATGGAGGGAAGAATGTTATAAGAACCAATGGCCTATAGGACAAAGCTCTCTGCCCAACAGCAGTATTTAAAAGGGACTTTAAATGAGTTTTAGGTCTAGAAACTTTCTCCATCATGTAAGAGATATGCTGGAATAACTTCATAATACAATCAGGGTTTTTTTCAAGCAGTACTTTGAAAAACACAGCGACCCTATGAATAAGATGATCTTCCAAGGAGAGACAAAAGGCAGAGTTGTACAGTTGTCAATTATGGATACAGAAGGATAGCCAGTTAAATAAGCATTTGTCAATGTCGAATGTTTGCTTGCTGGTATTAGCATTGGAAATGCAGGAGTTAGACAGATGCAGAGTAGGAATGGCAGTGAGGTATTGAACTTCATGCCAACCCCACCTCCACCCTGCAGAGATGGACAGGCATTGAGGCATGCGTTTGGATTGTCATCCATAAGGTTCATGCCATTTCACCTCACCCTATCCTGCAGACACTGACAAGTGTTGAGGTGTGCCTTGGTAAGTTCAGCTTTAAAGTCACCCCACTCCATAAGGAGATATGCTGAAATGGGTGTAATATAGAGTGGGGTGAACTGTGAGGCTGAAGAGTCCAAGGCACAGTTCGATGCTTGTCAGTGGGTGGGGGGTGGGGTTGGAATGGTATGAGCATTATAGTCGGCAAGCCATAGGTACACCCCTGATGCCTGTCAGTCTGTACAGGATGGGATGTTATGTTAGAAACCATAATGCCCGGGCATGTGTTGATATTGTAGTACAAATTTTCAACATGGCCATTTGTGGCCTCCACCTTATGAAAGCATTTGGGACCTCTACTCATGAACAGTGGTACTGTGATTTTGTCAATGTGTCCCACAATTTGAGTTTCCACAGTGACCCGTGCCATTGTGCACCAGATGTCAAAAACACAGATTGGGCAGAATGTGAAGAATGACAGCTGTACCATTCATAGGGAGGTGTGAAGATGGCAATGTTGAAAATCTGTAAAGAAAGTATTAAAAATGCTCAAACTTCCGAGCGTAAGTGGAAACTGCACAATGCATGCTCGTAACACAGTCATTTAGTGGAATTATTTCACCAAATTTTCAACATAGACATTTTGTGACCTCTGCTCATGAACACTGTCACTATGATTTTCTTAATCTGTCCCGAACATTGATTTCCCACAGCAACCGTGTATTCTGTGGTGGATGTGTAAATGCATATTTCGGGCAGGATGTAAAAAATGACAGCTGTACTGTTCATAAGGAGGTCTGAAAAAATGCCAATGTTGAAAATCTGGAGTGAAAATACTACACATTTGCGAAGTTATTAGGGTGTGTGGAAACTGCATCATGTACGCTTGTAACACACTCATTTTATGGACATTTGTCACCAAATTTTCAACATAGGCATTTTAGGACCTCTGCTCATGAAGAGTCACTGTGATGTTACATACTGAACATATATACAAACATATGAACATACGAATCTGCCAGCAGTACAGACCAATTGGTCTATGTAAGTCTGCCAGAGTGTGCAGCTAGCACCCTAGATTGCAGCTGCCCCAGCCTCCTCCCCCTCAGTTCCTCCCCTGCTTGTCCCAGCCCCTGCCCCACGACTCTTCCTCTTGCTTTATCCCACTCCTCCTTAAAGTTATTGACTGTCCTACATGTTACCACCCCCTCTGACAGCGCATTCCAACTAGACACCACCCTCTCAGAGAAGTAGTGCCTCCTCATTTCCATCTTGAAACGTCCCCCTTTCAACCTTAGTCCATGCCCCCTTGTCTCTCTTCCACTCCTCAGTTTAAATACTCCCTCGGTGCTAGGTTTATTTACTCCCCTCAGGTATTTAAACTCTTCAATCATATCCCCTCTATCCCTCCTCTCCTCCAGTGTGTCTATGTTCAGCTCCTTCTGCCTAACTTCATATTCCTTTCCTTCCATCCCCTTTAACATTTTTGTTGCCCTCCTTTGCACCCCCTCCAGTAACTTTTTATTTCTCCTCAGGTATGGCCAACAGTATTGCACATAGTACTCTAGGTGCAGTCTGACCAATGATCTGTAGAGAAGTAGGATCACATCCCTGTGTCTGGATGAAAACCCACTTGTGATGCACCCAAGCATCCTGTTTGCCTTCACTGCTGCTCTAGTGCAGTAGGCAGAGTTGTTCATGCTCCCAGTTACCTACACCCTAGGTCCTTCTCCTCCTCCTCTCTGATACCCTTAACCAATAGTCCCCCTTCTGGTTCTTAGCCCTGAAGTGCATCACCTTACACTCCTTTGCACTGAATCCTAGCTGCCACTGCACCTACCATGTCTCTAGTTTGGTTAGGTCCCCCTGCAGTTTTTCCCATCCATCCTCTTCATCCACCACTGCCCCCAATTTGGTATAATTTGTGAACAGACTAACCCTGCTCCCCACTTGGTGTGCTATATCAGAGATAAAGAGCCCAAATAGCACGGGGCCCAGCACTTACCCCTGCGGCACCCCGCTTGTCACTGCTCTGGGTGCTGAGAGCTCCCCTCCACCTGCACCCTCTGTACCCTCAGCTGTAACCAGTTCTCTATCCATTTAGTCATCTTTTTTCCCACCCTCACTGCCATCAGCTTCCCCCACCAGTCTCCCATGAGGCACTGTATCAATGGCCTTACTGAAGTCCAAGTACAGGACATGTACTGCATAGCTCCTGTCCAACTCCCTTGTCACCCAGTCACAATACTCTATTAGGTTGGTTTGATAAGACCCCCGAGATGAACCCATGTTGCCGCCCATTTTGGAGGCCATTACTGTCTGGGAATGCCACCAGCTTCTCCTTCAGTATCACCTCCATAAACTTACCCACTATGGACGTGAGACTTACCGGCTGATAATTTCCTGGCACCTCCTTAGGCCCACTTTTGTGTATGGGCACCACAAGGGCCACTCTCCAGTCCTGGGGCACACACCCCATTTCCAGGGAGGTGTTAAACAGATCTGCCAGCGGCTCAGCCAACAGCTTTGCCATCTCTCTCAGCACCCTGGGGTGGATGGCATCGGGACTTGGTGCCTTGTCCACCCTTACTGCCCTCAGCCCCTCTAGCACCCTATTTCCTGTGATCACTTTGTCCAGCGCCTCTTCCCCCCCATTCTCCACCCCCCAGCCCAATCTGGTAGTGGGCCACCCCTCTCCTTAATGAAAATGGAGCAGAAGTACTCATTTAGAATTTCAACTTGCTCCTCTACCTTTTCCTCCCAATCCCTGCCCCGCTTTATCCTCACAACATGTTCCTTGCACTTCCTCTTTTCCCTGACATACCTAAAAAAGTCCTTTTCCCCTCCCTTTATGCCCTGTGTGGAACTTAATTGCCTGGAGGCCTTAGCTTTTTTTCACCCTCCAGGCAACCTCCCTTGACCAACTCCTGAAAGCCTCCTTATCCTCTCCCTTCCCTTTTCTCCTGTACTTCCGGTATGCAGCCGTCTTTGCCCTCACCCCTTGCAACACTTCCTTGTTCAGCCAGCATAGTTTCTTGCCTCTGCTCTTCTTACTCCTGGCCTGGTGCAGGCTACTGTTGCCTCTTTTAGCCCAGTCTTTATGACTCCCCACTTTTGTTCTGCATCCATCCCCAGCCTTATGTCCTGGAGTCTCCCTTGCAGTATTGTTCCCATTCCCCCAAAGTCCACCCTAATAAAGTCCATCACCTAAGTGCCCGTGCCTCCTGTCTCCCTGCCCAGCACGACAATGAGCCATACTGTTTGGTGGTTACTACCTGCTAGTGGGTCCTCCACCCTTACCTCCCTCACCACCTCCCGATTTGCCAGCACTAGGTCCAGAGTGCTACCAAGCCTTGTTGGTCCACTTACCAATTGTGTCATCAGGTCATCCTAGAATGCATCAGAGAGCACCTGCTCCCTGGTACTGCTAGTGGCCAGGGTGCTCCAGTCAACCCGTGGTAGGTTAAAATCCCCCACTATCACCATACTCCCCCTTCTACACACCCTCCTTATCTGCTCTGCCAACTCCCCATCCAGTTCCCCAGATTGGGCTGGTGGTATGTACACCACTCCCAACCTCAGCTTTCTGCTCTTGGAGTCCAGGAACTGCACCCAAAACACCTCTGTCCTCTCCTCTTCTCCTCATCCTTATGAATTTAATCCTTCCCCCACATACAGTGCAACCCCCTTCCAACCCCCCTGGTTCCTGCTGTATAACTTGTATTCAGGGACTGCCAAGCCCCAATCATGATACTCTGTGACCCAAGTCTCTGTCACTGCAGCAATGTCCACTTTCCCCTCTGAAAGGAGCACCTGAAGCTCTGCAATTTTGCTCCCCAGGCTTCTTGCGTTGAGACTAGCGCGACAGGGTACAAAACCCTGCAAGGCACATAAGTTGCACATGGTTTTGTACCTTGTTGTGCATGGGTGAGGAGGAGGAGTGACATGGAGGTCAAGACCTCTGTTGGGGAGGTGGTCCACTGAACTGCCACCGTGGCTCAGTAGGATGAGCTACAGCAATGCAGGGGCGCTATGCATCTGTGGACCGGGGCTCGAATCCCAGTCCAGACTTTTGCGAAACTGCATTTTGCAGCTTCTTTTTTTTCTCCCCAAGCAGTGTTTCTCCCCATCCCCATGTTGACCCCCCCAGAGTTAATTATATTAATGGGGGGGTTGTGGCATGAGGGGCACAGCCCATCCCCGTAGAAAACAAAGAAACCACTAGCTTCTTTAGCAGAAATGTGTTTCAGCAGTATGTCTGAGCGGCAGCAATGTATCCGCTGTATTTACAGAGTGGTACATTGCTGCACTGTTATGTCATGTGCCATTATGACCCCATACCCATTGCTACCAATATGTGTTAGTGCAATATGACATATGTATATGTTTTCTCTAAGCTCCTAGTACTTAGTCATGTCTTCCCTTGTTGCTATTTATTAGGGAAAGACAAATTCCTTTTCCCAAATATTCAGCTGAATATTCAGTATTTGGCAGTCAAATATTAGGGTATTTGGTATTCGGTGCTTTACTCTGTTTTAAAATAAAAACGAACAAAAAAAAATACCCTCCCCCATCCTTACTTATTTTTAAAAGTCCCACCATCCTGTCCTTACCCTGACACAGTTACCCCCATCTGCACACCCACTGTCTGGACCCAGATTCCATCCTGTTTCCCTAGCACCCACAATATTGTAATACTAATTTTTTTGTCCCACAGTGGATGACTGGCACAACCCATGCACCTCCATGCCAGGCTCCATCTTCATCAAGGAAAAACAACTTGTTTGCACTAAACACAAGTATACCCTATGTTTTCTTCACCCCCACTCTGGTAGCAACCTTTTCCCACCTTCCACCCAGCAAAGATTTTGAATCAAAGGCAATAATATCATATATTTAATAATAAACATTTGTTTTATAAATCATGGGTACCACTTTGAGCACAAGAAAAGCAACAACATATGCAAATGTTTTTATAGCCAACTTGAAGGACAATTTACTCAATCACAAGCCCTGCAAACTGCCAGCATATATTTGCTATATAAATTACACTTAAACAAAAGGTGAGGTTCTGGCAGCACCACTGGCAGTCATGTTCAATAGTTTGCTGAAAACAGGTGTGGTACCAAAGGACTGGAGGAGGGTAAATGTAGTCCCTCTCTGCAAAAGTGGGAGCAGGGAGGAGGCTGGCAATTATAGGCCAGTCAGCCTGACCTAATTGGTGGGGAAACTAATGGAATCACTACTAAAAAGAAAGGTTTGTGATATATCTCGAATCCAACAGAGCACAGGATCCAAGGCAGCATGAATTCACAGTGGGATGATCTTGTCAAACAAATCTGATAGACTTCTTTGACTCGGTGACTAGGGAAGTGGACCAGGGAGGGGCGGTGGATGTGGCCTACCTGGATTTCTGCAAGGCCTTCGACACCTTCACAACTAGGAGGCTAGGAAACAAGCTGGGCAGTCTGGGAGTGGGTCCCATGGTGGTAAACTGGGTCAAAAATTGGATGAGCGATAGGACACAGAGGGTGGTGGTGAACAGAGTTCAATCCAAAGAGGGGGGTGACCAATGGGGTCCTGCAGGGATCAATGCTTGGACCAATCCTCTTTAATTTTAAGTGACATTGCAGAGGGGCTAAAAGGGTAGGTGTGTCTTTTTGCAGACGACATGAAGATCTGCAACAGGATGGACACTCCAGGAGGAGTACAGAAAATGAGAAGGGACCTAAGCAAGCTTGAGGAGTGGTCATGGGTGTGACAGCTAAGTTTCAGTGCAAAGAAGTACAAGATCATGCACTTGGGAAACAGAAATGTGGGGGAGGAGTACATAATGAGGGGGAAAGGTACTGACTGACACCAAATAGGAAAGGGACCTGAGACTATCTGATGATCTAAAGGTTACCAAACATTGTGAGAAGGCTGTGATGCGAGCCAGTGGAATGCTGGGGTGCATAGGGAGAGGTATCTCCAGACTAAGGAAAGAGGTGGTGATGCCACTGTATAGACCATTGGTGAGACCTCACCTACAGTACTGTTTCCAGTTCTGGATGTCTCATCTCCAGAAGGACATAGAAAGAATAGAAGTGGTTCAGAAAAGGGTGACAAAAATGGTATAGGGGCTGCACCAAAAGTTATATGAGGGGAGACTGGAGGATCTCAATATGTATTCCCTGAAAGAGAGGAGAGAAAGGGGGGAATATGATAGAGACTTTGAAATACCTCAAGGGAGTAAATATGGTCAAGAGGGTACCATCTTTCAAAAAAAAGATGTTCAAGAACAAGGAGCCATGATATAAAAATAGAGGGGTGTAGACTTAGGGTAACGTAAGAAAGTATTCTTTCATGGAAAAGGTGTTGGATCCATGGAACAGCCTCCCTGCAGAGGTTGTAGGGGCAAAAATGGTCACAGAATTCAAAAACCCATAGGACTGACATAAAGGAACTCTAGCAATAGGAAAGGGAGGGTAAGCTGATGATTATTTAGGATCTGCGATATATGAAACAGGTAGGGAAACGGGCAGACTAGGTGGGCCAAACGGTCCTTTATCTGCCATCAAATTCAATGTTCTATGTTTCTATGTAATATACTTGTAGTCTTGGTGCTGTCCTCCAAGAGGGCTACTATCCCTGCTTTGCAGGCCTGAGCAAGATTAAGGGGGATGGGTTCCCATTTTGCTATTGCATGGGGTTCTTTCCCAAGAATAAATTAAAATGTGCAGTGCCTCCTCCCAGAGTACATATTAAGTGGGTCAGATCTTAGCAGTACAACCCCCTGGGATGCTGTACCAACCCACCTTCTCATACAATCATGCCAGTCATGGAATACCATACATCAAAACCCCCTAAATTCAACACTTTGCATTTAATGACTCACACTAATAATATGCTCACTAAAAATGCTTTTGAGTCAAAATTCTTCCAACATGGTAACACCATGTTTTTTTTTTTATTCAAGTTTATTGTTATACCATCATTACAGAGCAAGAAGTAGGTTAAAAGGTAACACCATATTTATTTACATGGGGAGGGTTAGGAACGGGTAGATGGAGTAGTGGTTAAGCAAAACATTTTGTAAATTTGCATGTAAACGTTTAGCATTTTCAAACAATCCTTTCCCCCTTGAATTCAGCCCATATTTTAATAATTGCAGCCACCAACCCTTCTAACTAGCTATTTGCTGCAGATCTTTTTCATTTGCACACACCCCCAACTGGTACCAGTTCAGAACAAACCCCAACACTCCCTCTGTCCCTGGGTACCCAAGTGCTTGTTGCTGGCCTGTGGTGCAGCTGGTTGGCTGGTGTTGGTGCACTTAAATTAAATTTGCTTTTACCTTTCCCTTTGATTACTGTAAGATTCACTATGCCAAGGGGCATTACTTGAAAACAACTATGTACATCCCCCAGGTGCAGGGCAATTCCTGCCTTTACTCGCAGTTCTGCAGACAGTCTCTGGTGGCATGGTGAATATGCCTCTGGAGAAGATGGAATATCAGAAGCCGGAGATTTGAATTGAAGTGACTGGAGATGAGGAGCAGCACTCTGCAGCTTGAATCTTCTGCTTGATTGAAGGTCTTACAGCTTGCCCCCTTCAGCCTGTTTCCAGGCCCAATACAGAGTGCAGTGCAAGGCTTCCCAAACCACAAGAAGCACAGACCCAGGAGTGACCCGACTGTCTGGCTCCCCAATGGGTAAGAGTGCCCTAGCACTCGGGCATGTTCCCATGGCTTCCTGTGGCCCGGTCGGCCCCACTTGGCAGAGGCTTGCTGATTCCCTACCTGGTGCCAGGTTGAAATATTGAGCAGAATTCTCAGTCTCTTTAGCTCAGCTGAGTTGGGCAATTTTTAATCTTTGAGGTTTAATCAAAACACCCTTGAGCCACACTGCAATCATGGCAGCCATGGCCCTTTTCAATCAGAACTCAGTCTCTAGCTTCCCACTGAGCACACGGTCTCAGTGAGACATTGGGCAAATTCAGAATAACACCATTTCTCAGCTTGTCCCTTGACTCTGAAGACTTTCTCCACCGTGCAGGTGCTCCCGAGCTTAGACTAACCAGAAGAGGCTCTCTCTTCTTCTTAAAGAACCTTTTTGCATTTTCAGCCTACTTGGTTTTGCTGGTCAAGCCTCCTTGTACAGGGAGGCTTCCATATAAAATGTACTTGGTTTCACTGGCCAAGCCCCCATGAGTTAGGGGGGCTCCCATATCAAGTGTTCTACAACCAGATACATTTTCCAAAAACCAGAACCAGACATTTCATTACCTTAGACCAGTGTCTGTCCCCAGTTCCTTGTGATGTTGAGTCCACCCAGGGTACAGACATAATCTTGTTCTCTCATTTGAACCTTGATCCTTTTCCTTCCATCCTGGCTTCTCACTGTTTAGGTGCAGAAATAGATTGCCTTTCTCTCCAGAACTTCTGATACAAGCCTTCACTGGTGTGGTGTAGCTCCTTTCCCATAGCAGCCTTTTGCAGAAACCTGCATATCTCTCTCTCTCTCTCAGCAGAGCTGGAAAACCACACTCTTTTACCACATTCCTTCACCATGGGAAATGGCATACCCAGGCCCTGGGTGAAAAATGACTGGCAACCCCCAGGCAGGCCCTTTCCCAGCCTTGCAGCCCCATTTTCTGCATAGGGGCTGAAGCCCCCTCCCTCTGGAGGGTCTCCCACTAAACTGACCCAGAACCAGACAGTCTCTGGGTTTGGGGAGCTCTCTGGCAGCTAACCTTTGGCTGAAATCACTGTCCTGGCCAAAAATTAATCTGAATTAGGCTCCCTTGATGTCTCATTGGCTGTGAGAAAGGGCACCAAGAATTCCCCCAGCTTTTTCCCCATAAGTTTCTCTCACTGTCCTAGAAGCCTTGGAAAAAATCCTGGCCTTTTGGTTGGATGAGCTGGTGTCACATGGCTGAAAACATTGCTGCTGAAGTAAACATTTCACTGCAGTCCATACAATGTTCCCACTTTAAAATATCCCTGCAGCAAAACAGACAACTTTCATTTTACAGTAGCCCCACCATTCTGTAGCAGCATCTGTGCTCTGTAAAGTCACTGCTCCATTTTCAACATACAATGTGTCACTAGCCTGTCACTGCTGCAGTAATACACAGTCCCCAGGCAGCACAACATAGTCCCTCTGCAGTCCATACATGTTCGACTTTCACATCCTGCTGCAGCCAAATTACACATATTTATTTAGTTAATACCCCACCATTTTGTAGCCACATCTTTGCCCTGTAACACCTTGCCATAAGTTTTCATTTTCATTCTTTCTCCTACCTGTCGCTAGCACCGATACAACCTGTCCCCCAGGTGCTAGGCAAGCTTGAACATTAGTGTTCAGCAGCCTCATGAATATTAATGAGGCTGGACCCAATCCTGTTGTGCAATTGGCACTCTCCTTCTACACGCTTTTTCTGCCTCCCACATGCCTCATCTGTGTCTCCGGTCCCTGATTAGCTTAAGAGGGGGACCGGGACCATGAAGAGGCATCCGAGAGGCCGTAAGAATGGCTGAGAACAATAATGTGCTACCGAGCATACATGAGCTGTCCGACATGCACCGCAGTGTGAAAAACTTGGCGGCGGCTCCAGGCTTTGCTCTTCTAGACTCCTTCTGACTAAAAAACAAATGCGGGGTCGGACGGAGGCTCAAGGGGAACTGGGGGCTTGGGTCAGAAGCAGGAGACTCACAGGTGGAAATAGCATACCGGGGCAGCCCAGAGGGGCCATCAAGTAAGCCCCTGACAGGGGAGTTACATACTGTGCACTTAAACAGTTTCACAATGACTTCAACAGCTTGTACCTTTTATAAACCTTGCCACTGAACAACAGTTCACAGAATAAACTTCTTGTACACCACAGTACATATCATCAAAGATGAACATACAGTAACTGCAATTTACAAAAAGTTCACTGATCAAGACAGATATCTACACAGCAGCAGTTTCCATCTAGCCACACAAAAAAATCTGTGATTCACAGCCAGGCAATCCAGTGTCACTGCATATGCTCAGAAAAAGAGACAAGAAACCAACACCTCACTGCTCTCTGCAGTTGCTTTATTCAACATGGTCACACACCCAGACAACTAGACAGGGAAATGGAATATGCAGTACAAATATCACAGGAAAATGCACTAGAACACAGAGAAAGAAAAATGCCTGATTGTGTAGTACTGCTTGGGACTTAGCACCCCCAAACATTATGAATGTATTACAACCCATGCTCAATAAAGATGGTAAACTGCAGTTTCTGCTTCTCCTACTCTCATCCCTCTTTCTGCTATTTTTCCTCCCAGGAGCTTGCCTCTCCTCTCCCCCACCCCAGCACCCTACTTGGCACTGCCTATCATCACTCAGGTACTCTCCATCATGAGCTTGCCCCGGGTGCTTCCCTCTGCAAATGGGTGGCAGTCCCTGCCTACCACTGCACACAGACCCTGGACACTCTCATCACTCTCTCACGTGCCATCACTCTGGGATCATTGCCACCAACCTAATGTAAGTTCCTGCAAAAAACAGGCATGTAAACTCATGCTCAGGGACATACGCTGGTGCACCTTGAACTTGTGCTCCTCCTCCTGCTGCTGTCGGGAAACATCCATCCTAACCCTGGCCCAATCACCTCCAGCTCTATCTACCAGGAAAAACCCTCAGGAGCACTCTTCATAGCATCTCTCAACATCTGTAGTCTACTCCCCAAGCTGGATGCCCTACAAATCCTTACCAATCAGCACAGCCCAGATATCCTGGCAGTTGTATAAACCAGGCGTACACCCAAAATACCCAACCTGGCTATCACACTTACAGGCTACAATGTTTTCAGGCTGGACCGGAAGTCCAAAAGAGGTGGTAGATGTGCAATTTACCTTAAAGATTCACTACTGGGACACCCCATCACTATCCCCCTCTCAGCCACTGCTGCACAGATTCTCCCTATCAGAATCTTTTTAGGTGCCCATAACAAATCCCTCACAGTTGCCTCAGTGTACATCCCCCAGAAAAAAAAAAAGGGAATGGCCTTAACGCTGTCTTGGAATTCACCAGGTGCCAACCTCCTGACTCTGAAATGATTCTGCTTGGAGACTTTAATATAAACTGGCTCACATCTGATACAGGGGTCTATAAGGATGCCTTCTCATCAGCCAATCTCACCTAGATGGTCATCTCTCTGACCAGGAAAAACTACAAATCTGGCACCAGCACCCTCCTGGACTGGATTCTTACCAGCCACCCAACTCATATCACAAATACCTCAGTCCTCCCTGACTCACTTAGCGACCATTCCCCTGTCATCTGTGAATGGTCAAACAAATTCCGCAAGCCCCCTCCTAATAGCATCACAAGTAGAGTCCTACCACATGGGCAGTTGTCACATCTCAAAATATACCTCAACCTCCAAGACTGGTACCCTATCTACAAAGTAACAGATGTAAATACTGGGCTGGATTACTTCATCAGCACTTTCAATGCAGCCTGAGACTCCTACGCTCCTTTTAAAAAATGCAAAGTCAAAGGCCTTTGCAATCCCTGGCTCTTGGCTGATCTCTTACATCAACTAAAATCTAAAGATTGCCTCTGAGATCTGGCCAGAACCACAGGTAAAGAAACTGACATCCAAAACTATAAACATGCATGGAATGACTGAATCAAATCTATCAGGCAAAAGAAATCTACCTACTTCAAGAACGCTCTCACGTATACCTGGGGTAACAGAAGGGCATTTTGGAACAATATTAAAGAGGTCACTGGGAAGCAGCCAAAAACCTCCTCTATCTTGCTCAACATAAATGGGTCTACTACGCTTGACCCTAAAATCATAGCAAATACCTTCAACACTGCATTCACCGATCTCAACAGTGTTCTTCCTTCTGACTTTTTCCAAGGACTATGATTCTCCATCTCCTCCCCCCAATGCCTCCTCCTCCTCCTCCTGTAGCCAGTGGCCTTTTTATTTCAAAGCAGCCAAGATGCATGATACCTGCAAATACATTACCAAAGCCATCACCAAATCCAGATCCAGCAGTGATACACTTGACCTTAAACTGCTGTCCCTCACCCTTGATGAGGTGTTACAGTCACTGACAAATATTTTCAACCTCTCAGTTGGGCTCAGCCAGTTCCCTGAAAAATGGAAATCTGCCACTGTTACCCCTGTCCATAAATGTGGTGACAGGGCCACTCATGGAAACTACCATCCGATCTCTATATTGCCACCCCTCTGCAAGGCCCTTGAATGTATTGCAGCTCACAGATTTCCTGAACAAATACAATATCCTGTGCTCACAACAACATGGCTTCAGGAAAGGACATAGCACCTCATCTGCCCTACTGGAATTCCCTGGCATTCTTCACAGGTCCCTGGACAATGGTCAGTTAATTGGGTCCGTCTTTATAGATCTGACTAAGGCATTCGACACTGTCCCTCACCGCATACTGCTTGTGCAACTTCTGAAAGCTGGGCTCTCTCCCGACTCTACTGCCTGGTTCAAAAGCTACTTGGAGAACTGGTCTCAAAGAGTAAAAATTGCAGATTCCTCTCTGATACCAGGCCTGTTCACTCAGGTGTCCCCCAGGGATCCATTCTGGGCCCCCTACTATTCAGCTTATTCCGGAACTCCCTTCCAAATTCTTGCTTGGAAACAATCATACTCTTTGCAGATGATGTAATTCTTAGCTCCCACAAGGATCCTAAACCTCTACAAGACAGCCTTCAGCTTGGCTTCACATCTGTTGAAAATTGGTTCTCAAATCACAATCTCAGGGTTTTAAATAATTGATTAGCAGTTTTTTTCTTGGGATGATACTAACTGTACAGAAAGTATTTATATAGATTTTCTATAAGTGCTGTGTTTGTTAAACACAGTGAGGCAAGAGGTATTTGTTTTCACAAAGTTTTAGCACTTTTATGTGCAAAACGCTAATCAGTTTTTAGAGTTAAATAAAAACCCTGAATCTGGTCCTCAATAATAAGAAAAAGTCTATGATGTTCAGCAAGTCTCATAACAAGCATAAGCTGCACCCCCTATCCATCAAAACCATCCATGGAGTCACCCTGGAACAGGTTCAAGCCTTTAAGTACCTTGGGATCACTCTAGACCCTCATCTAACTTACAGTGCCCACATTGATTCTGTAGCCAAAGCAGCAAATACTCGCCTTGGCCTTCTCTTCCAGCATAGGCAACATCTTACCCCAGAAGCCCTGACTGTCACCATTCAGAGCTCTGTTGTCTCCATTATTGACTATGGGCTTATCATCTATGGCTCTGCCCCTGCTAGCACTCTTAGATGCATATCCACCTCCCTCAATAAGGGCTGCTGACTTCTCACTGGATCCCCCCACCTCACACATACATGCGACCTCTATGCACAAACTGGATGGCTGCAACTCACCAATTGGATAAAGTACCTAACCTGCACCATTGTGAAGAAAATAACTATGGGCCTTGCACCCCCTGGAGTGTGTGCACTCCTGCACCCTAGCAATAACCCCCGCTCATCCTGGGGGTCTGAATCACAGCACCTGCAGGTTCCAGATTGTCATACCTCACAAGGTCAAAGATCTTTTGCCTACAGTGCGCCCAGCTGGCTAAATGGTCTAAACAGTTACATCTCCTCAACTCCTAGCCTTGGTGCATTTAAATCAAGGCTACACCTCTCTCTCACTGCCTCTAGCTCCTGTGACTGCCTCCACTAGCTGACCCCATGAATATTTCCCTAACATTATGCAGTTCTCTCTCCTATTTGCACTTGGTTACCCCTTAGCATGCACTTCCTCATGTTATGTCTACGACAATGCCTCTGCCTGAGCTCCTCCTCTATAGCTCTCCTCCCCCCTCTACTCTTCCTCTCTCTTGTCCTCTATCCTCTCTGCAGCTCATCCGCTATCTCCTTGTAACCTAGCCTCCAAAACTTGTTTTGATTCTCAGATGCTTTGTAACTCTGTTTAGCTAAAACTTTTATAACCTTGTCCTATGTATTGAATTTGTAATCTGACTTACACATCTTATGTTTTGAATTGTAACCTGACGTGGAACCTTTGTAAAAGAACCCTGGCTCAAATGTATTGTAATCCTAGACCTAATAAATAAATAAAATAAAATAAAACTGAAAAATACATTTAATGAACAATCAAATACAGCTTACAAACAAACATTCAACCACTCCAACATACTCCACTCTAACCCGAACAGGAAATCAGAAGGAACATACCCTACAACTATACAAGATGCAAAACCTGTCCTTACATATACATTCATACCATCAGAACACTACAGAAAAAAATAACAAAAGCATAAATCCTGTTGTTTATGGTGTTTAATATACAGTAATTGTACATTTGGACAGTGTGGAGTCTGTTTATTCACCATAGTGTATTGTTTAATGTGTTTGCTTTGAAATGTTTCATTTCTTTTCTTATTGTGGGCCTCATGTTAATGTAGGCTTTTTTCTGCGAAATATTCAGTGTCAGAACCCAGTGACATGGGTTGAGCTGAAGGCTATGATGATATGAAAGCCAGAGACTTCAACCTATCTTAAGGCATGATTCAAATCCAGAATTGAGGTGGCTGTGTGGCTACTAACTGTATTATTAGTATCGGTATCATACCTTTACAGTATGTGGTATTGCAAATTGTAGATGCCTCCTTGTGCAAGGTCAAATTCATACCCTGAAGAAGGCATTCATGTATTCAGTAATTCAACAGGATAAACAATAAACAAAAACAGTATTAGCTTTTGAAACCATGTATACTTCATTGTAATGACTGTGACATTTTCAAATTCTATTGGAATGAAATTCTGCAAAATTTTAGAAGCACTCCAACCAATAACATAGAAATCTATCAAAAAAGGAATATCAGACTACATTCCTCTGTTCCAGTTTTTTTCCATGGAATGCATTCCGTGACCATTACAGTACATACAAATTTTGTGGAAGCAAGTAAGTACATTTTCTAATAAATGTACCTACTTCCATGTGTGAGTGTGATACCACAAGACTGGAGAACAGCACATGCGGTGGCCTCCATAACAGCATTCCCAGGTATGACCTAGAGAATTACAGACCAGTTAGTCTGACCACAATCATGTCAAACTTCATGGATACCATACTTAAGGACAGGCTGGTGGGATATCTAGAGGAGAATGGTCTCCAGGACACAAGGCAGCATGGATTCATGAGAGGGAGACTGTGTCAAACAAATCTGATTGACTTCTTTGACTGGGTCACAAAGACTGTAGACAAGGATCAAGCAGTGGACATCCTTATCTGGACTTCAGCAAAGCCTTTGACTCTGTAACATAGAAACATAGGCATAGAAACATAGAAATTGTTGGCAGATAAGGAATGCCTCGCCCATCTAGTCTGCCCGTAAGCCCTTGTACTAGATTACTGCTTCTGATCCACCTGCAGCTCTACCTCTATGGTCTCCCTATGCCTGTCCCAAGCATGCTTGAATCTATCCACAGTGCTCACTCCTACCACTTCCTGAAGCAAACCATTCCAAGCATCCACCACCCTCTCTGTGAAGAACTTCCTCACATTCCCTCTTAACCTTCCATCTTACAATTTCATGTTATGCCCCCTCGTTCCTGTGCTCCTCCTGTAATGGAAAATGTCTCTCCCCTGCACCTTGTTTATACTCGTTAGGTACTTGAATGTTTCTGTCATGTCCCCCCTTTCCCTCCTGTCTTCCAGTGAATACATATTGACGTCCCTTAATCTCTCCTCATAAGTCTTGTGTTGCATGCCCTGGTAGAAGACTTGGTTTGCTGGCCAAGGCACCTAGCTTCACCTGAGCTCTTTCCTTCTAAGACTGCTTGAAAGGCAGAGTAGAGAAACTTACCAGAGCAAGGGAAAATGATTAAGACTTATTTTGGCTAAGCAGATTTACTGTGTGGTGTTGTTTTTATTTTTTACTCACAGGGATTGCTACTGTTTGTTGCTAACATTTCATTGCTTTATTTTTCTCTGATTGAAATTGTTGTTGCTGGTATACCTTCTTCTGCATTATTACAAGGTGTGCCTACAGGTGTGTGCTAACAGATTACTGCTGTAATCTTCTGATTTAAATTGTCTTTTGCAAGGTATATCTTCTGTTACTGCTTTATTTTTCTCTGTAGCAAAGTGTTTCTTACAGGGTATATCTTCTCTGAAATTACTGTATTACAGGTGGAGCTTACATTTTTGTGACTTTTTTTTATCATTGGGCTAAGCAAAATTACTGTTTGACACTGTGTTTTATTTTATTCTTGTTTTTTTTTGTTTGTTTGTTGAAAAGGTTTGTTGTCTCAGAGGTGTTTCAGTCTCCTTCTCGCATTGAAGGAGCTAATTGCTTTCCTTCCACAGCTCTTCCAAAGGATTAGGTGTGTATGTGGCGGTGGAGCTGGCAAACTGTCAGTAATTTCCAACAGAAAGAAGGGTTAAAAAGTCAGGTTAGTTGATATCTTTGAGGTAGAAGACTTGGTTTGCTGTCCAATGCACCTAGCGTCACCTGAGCTCTTTCTTTCTAAGACTGCTTGAAAGGCAGAGTAGAGAAACTTACCAGAGCACGGGAAAAGGATTAAGACTTATTTTGGCTAAACAGATTTACTGTGTGGTGTTGTTTTTATTTTTTACTCACAGGGATTGCTACTGTTTGTTGCTAACATTTCATTGCTTTATTTTTCTCTGATTCAAATTGTTGTTGCTGGTATACCTTCTTCTGCATTATTACAAGGTGTGCCTACAGGTGTGTGCTAACAGATTACTGCTGTAATCTTCTGATTCAAATTGTCTTTTGCAAGGTATATCTTCTGTTACTGCTTTATTTTTCTCTGTAGCAAAGTGTTTCTTACAGGGTATATCTTCTCTGAAATTACTGTATTACAGGTGGAGCTTACATTTTTGTGACTTTTTTATCATTGGGATAAGCTTTCAGGGTTACTGCATTTGTTGTTGACTGATTGTTTCTGCTCTTACCTCCTTGTTCTTTCGTCCCTGGTTCTTCTTTTTCGGCAGGGGAAAGGCCCAGCCACCCACCCCCATCCCCAGCCACCCCACACTACACTCCTTTTATAGGGTACCACAGTTGTGACATTTCCTGTGGCAGAGCAGGAAGGGGCGGATCAGTGTGGCATCCACAAGGTGAGCTCATTTACAGGGACACTAGTAATTTAACTTGTTATAACAAGTTAAACAAAAACAAAACACAATCAAACCATTACTTGCATTTTTTTCCTTCTAATTACTCTGACTAGGTTATAAACCCAGCAACTTATCTGGAATGGATATCATTAACTGCAGGTACTGTGGAACAATTTTCAGAAGGATAGTCTTACAGGATTTAGGACACTGTCCTACATGCTGGGCCATTGGAGATCTTAGGGCTCAGCTCCGGGCAGCAAGGGCAGAGATTGCACGCCTCAAATTTCATATTCAAGAGGAAATACATTATAAGAACCACCCGCCATTTCCCCAGCATCCAACAGAAAAACCTCAACCGCAGAGGGTAGTTGGACCAGGAGGTTGGCAGGTGGTTAGAAGGGGCAAATTGGGTGCCCCATCACTCTACTCTCCAACATATTACCTCCAAAACCATATAAACACTACAAACAGGTATCTGCCTCTATCTCTGAAATCAAACAAAGAGGCAGAAGACACTGCAGAGCAGGACATCATGCACAGGAGCTAGCACAACAAAACTCACTCAAATCAGGAACCAAAACAAAAAAAGCAAAAAGGGAATCCAAAAACTTCTGATCATAGGAGACTCCATGATTTGGGGAGTTGATACCATCTCCAGCCAGGGGTAATGGTCAGATGTCTCCCAGGTACATCAGCATGGAGAGACACTGACCGCATTGCAAAAGTTGTTCACAAAGCAGGAGAAAACATTGATGTCCTAGTACACATAGGGACTAATGATCTCGCCGGCTGGTCAGTTGTGGAGATTAAGGAACACCTGACCAGGCTGGGTGACAAACTATCATCCATTTCATCTGGCATCTCCTTCTCTGAGATCCTGCCAGTCTGGGAGAGGAGGGCAGATAGACGGAAGGTCAGAGAAGGGGAGATAGGGGAGCTAAACACGTGGCTCAAGGGCTGGTGCCATGAAAAAGGACACAGATTTGTAGGGAACTGGCAACAGTTCTGGGAGCAAAAGTTCTTTAAATTTGATGGACTGCATCTGACTAAGGAGGGAGTCAGTGTATTGGGGCAGAAGTTTGACATCTTTGCAGAATATTTAAACTAGCAAATGGGGAGAGGGGTGCAGCACCCCATACATCGAATGGGAAGAACACCCCTCCCCTCAGTTAGTGGTCAAACAGGGATTCAGCATGTTTGCAGTTCATTTGCATCACCAGGTAAGAAAAAAGGTTTGTCTCCCCATACAATGCACAGGGGTAATGCCAAACCTCACCCAACAACTAACACACCTAAATCTGGCCAATGGAAAATCATGTACACAAATCCTCACAGCCTGGGAAATAAGATCCCAGACCTGCAGGCAATAATGTCAGAGGCTAAACTGGACATAGTAGCAATTAGTGAGATGTGGTTTACCAGTAACCACACTTGGGAGACTTCAGTACCTGGCTATGTATTGTTCAGAAGAGACCGAGGTGCAAAGGGGAGGAGTGGCCCTGTATGTTAATGAAAATATCAAAGCTACAGAAATTCAGAATACACATAAGGAGCCAGAAGAACTGAGGTCACCCTGGAAACAGGAAATGGGACAGCCATAAGAACTGGGGTTGTCTACAGGCCCCAGACCAGGGGAGGACATAGACACATTACTGTTAGAAGATATACAAAACATGACAGCTAAAGGGAGGTTCTGATAATGGAGACTTCAACATGCTGGATACAGATTGGTCAATACCAGCAGGAACATCTGCCAGAACTAGACACATAGTGGATTCCCTGCAGGAGGGCCTCAAACAACTGGTACAACAGCCCACAAGAGACAGGGCTATCCTAGATCTAGTACTGACTAACAGGGAAGGATCGCAGATCTCCAGGTAGAAGGTCACCTGGGGCCAGTGACCATCACATGGTATGGTTCAATTTGGCTACTACATCTAAATCATCCCATTCCAAGGCAAAATGTGGGACTTCAGATGAGCTGACTTTGATAAGATGGCCAACAGAGTTAAGCTAGCTCTGGCAAAAAGAAACACAGGTGAGGGGTACAGGCAAAGTGGGCAAGCATTAAGGATGCAATACTTGAAGCAACATCCCATTATGTTAGACAGAAAAGGAAGTGCAAAAGAAGAAGGAAACCACTTTGGTTCTCAAATACAGTAGCAGAAAAGGTCAGAGCCAAGAGGCTGGCCTTCAGGAAATATAAGGGAACACAGCGGGATGAAGATAGGGAGGCATACCAAACTGCCCTAAGGGAAGCAGGGAAGGCAGTAAGGCTGGCAAAGTCCCAAACTGAGGAAACACTAGCACGAACAGTAAAAGAAGGTGACAAGACTTTCTATAGATACATTAGTGAAAGGAGAAAGTCCAGAGGTGGTATTGCTAAGCTTAATGGAGAAAAGGGAGCATGTGAGGAGGACCATGTAAAAGCATCTATCCTAAATAGATACTTTTGCTCAGTATTTACTGAAAAGAAGGTAGGGCAGGGCCCACAGCTCAGCACCATGGACACAGGAGGGAGGGAGGTGAGCACTACTCCCTTCACAAAAGAAAGGGTCCTACAAGAGCTTGCTAAGCTCAAGGTGGACAAGGCAATGGGACCTGATGGCATACATCCCAGGGTACTTAAGGAGCTAAAGGTGGAACTAGCAGAGCCATTAGCAGAACTGTTTAGTGAGTCTCTGAGCACAGGAGAGGTCCCAGAAGACTGGAGAAGGGCTTAGTGATCCCGCCCACAAGAGTGGTAGCAGGAGGAGGCAGGGAACTACAGACCAGTCAGTCTTACCTCAGTAGTGGGCAAGATTATGGAGGCACTCCTTAAGGAAAGGATAGTGCAACACCTGGAATCCATAGGGGCACAGGATCCAAGACAGCATGGGTTTACAAAGGAAGGTCCTGTCAAACTAATCTCACAGATTTCTTTGACTGGGTAGCCAGAGTGGTGGACCAAGGGGGAGCAGTTGATGTCGCCTACCTTGACTTCAGCAAAGCTTTTGACACTGTTCCACATAGAAGATTGATAAATAAGCTGGGTAGACTTGGGGTGGGTCAGAAGTTGGTCAACTGGGTGGCAAACTGGTTGACGGGCAGAAAACAGAGACTGGTGGTAAATGGTATACAGTCAGAAGAGATGCAAGTCACAAGTGGGGTACCTCAGGGATCAGTCCTGGGGCCAGTCCTCTTCAACATCTTCATTAGTGACCTTGCAGATGGACTAGAGGGTAAGGCTTGTCTGTTTGCAGATGACACCAAGATCTGCAACAGAGTAGATGATCCAGATGGGGTGGGCAGAATGAGAAGAGATCTGGATAAACTAGCAAAATAGTCAGAAGAGTGGCAACTGGGATTTAATGCAAAGAAGTGCAAGATCATGCACATAGGGACGAGAAACCCTGAAGCCACCTATAGGCTGGAAGGGAGTTGCTAGCAGTCACAAAGGAAGAAAGAGACTTGGGCATCATCATCACTGATGACCTGAAATCATCCAAGCAGACCTCTAAAGCAGTAGGTAAGGCTAGGGGGGTGTTAGGGTGTTTTAGTAGGGGTATCACAAGTTGTAAGAGGGAGGTAATAATCCCTCTTTACAAGACACTGGTTAGGCCCCATCTGGAGTACTGCGTGCAGTATTGGAGGCCACACCTTCACAAGGACATTAACCAAATTGAGGCAGTCCAGAGAAGGGCAACCAAAATGGTGCATGGACTGCATCAGAAGACATATGAAGACAGACTAACAGAGCTCAATATGTATACCCTTGAGCAAAGGAGGGAGAGAGGTGATATGATCGAGGAATTCAAACACCTTAAGGGCAATAACAAGGTGAAAGAGTCTAACATGTTTAAATATAAGAAAATTAGCAGGACAAGAGGACACAGCATGAGATTAGAGGGGGGCCGATTAAGAGGGAATGTGAGGAAATTCTTTTTCACAGAAAGGGTGGTAGATGCATGGAATGGCCTACCTCAAGAAGTGGTGGCTATGAATACAGTGCAGGGCTTCAAACAGGCATGGGATAGGCATAAGGGAGCAATACAAATGAGTATGAATAGATAGGCCACTGACAGAGCAAAGGTCGATGGCACATTTATAAGGTAGAAAAAGAAATGGGCAGACTGGATGGGCCTTGCAGTCCTTATCTGCCGTCAACTTCTATGTTTCTATGTTTCTATGTACCAACTTAGTCACTCTTCTCTGGACCATCTCCAGCCTGTTAATGTCCTTACAAAGATGCAGCCTCCAGAACTGCACACAGTACTCCATGTGAGGCCTGATCATGGTTTTATATAATGGCATGACTACCTCCCTACTTCTGCTGGTGATACCCCTGCCTATGCACCCCAGCATGCACTGGCCCTCCCAGCTGCTTTAGTACTCTGCTCTGACACTTTCAGGTCATCTGAAATAATAACCCCTAGGTCCCTTTCCTCCTTTGTGACTGTCAGCAACTCCCCTCCTCCATCCTGTAGCTTTCCCCAGGGTTTCCGTGTCCCAGTTACATAATTTTGTACTTCTTTGAATTAAACTTCAGTTGCCAGTTCTCAAACCATTTTTCAAGCTTCCCCAGGTCCCTCCTCATTTTCTCCCCCCTCCCAGGGTATCCAATCTGTTACAGATCTCAATGTCATCTGCAAACAGGCAGACCTTTTCCTCCAGCCCCTCTGCAATGTTGCTAATGAAGACATTGAACAGGACTGGCCCTAGGATCGATCCCTGAGGTACTCCACTGGTCATCCCCCTCTACCCAAACTGTACCTCATTTACCACCACCCTCTGCCTCCAGTCTGTTAGCCAGTGTCTAACCCAGTTTACCACCCTGTCCCCCATGCCCAGCCTACCCAGCTTGTTTATCAGCCTCCTATGTGGGATGGTGTCAAAGGCTTTGCTGAAATCAAGGTAGGCGATATCCACTGCCCCATTTTGATTTACTTCCTTTGTCACCCAGTTGAAGAAATCAACCAGCTTTGTCTGATATAACCTCCCCACTGTGAATCCATGTTGTCTATGGTCCTAGGCTCCGATGGCTTCTAGATGCCCCACAATCCTTTCTTTAACAATGTTTCCAAGATCTTCCCCACTACTGAGGTGAGGCTGACCAGCCTATAGTGCCCTGCCTCCTCCCTGCTGCTGGATTTGTGTAGAGGTACTACATCTGCCCTCCTCCATTTGTCTAGCACCACCCCTGTGTTGAATGACTGTGTGAACATGGCTACCAGAGGTTCTGCTATCTCTCTTCGCAGTTCTCTTAATATCCTTGTGTGTATGCCATCTGGTCCCATCCCTTTGTCCACCTTTAATTTAGTGAGCTCCTGCAGGACTCTTTTCCCTGTGAATGGACTATTGTCCACCTCTTCACCCCCTTGGCAACTGCTGTACTGCTGTGGCCCCTGTCACTCCCCCTTTTCTGTGAATATTGAGCAGAAATATTTATTCAGTATTTCTGCCTTTTCCATGTCACCCTCCTTGCATTCCCCTCCCTCTCCCGTGAGCATAGCAATCCCTCCTTGTTTTTCCTCCTTTCACTGATGTACCTGAAGAATGTCTTGTCCCCTTTCTTAACTGATTGTACTAACCCTTCCTCAGGATGTGCCTTTGCTCTCATTATTGCCTTTCCTGCCTCCCTTAGACACTTTAGGTACTTCTTCCTGTCCTCCTCCCTTTGAGTCTCCTTATATTTCCTGAACCCTTTCCTTTTTGCCCTGACCTTTTCCACCTCCTCTCTCAAGAACCACAGTGGCTTTCTCCTTCTATTGCCTTTGGATACCAATCTGATGCATTGGGTTGTTACTTCCAGTAAGGCTTCTTTAGACACTCCCACGTTTTTTCACTCTTCCTCCTGCCCCCATTCTCTCCAGGGCTCTTTTGAGTTCCCTCTCCATTTCAGTGAAGTCATAATTTTTTAAATCAAAAACCTTTGTCATAGTATGACTTGAGTGAGTTTCAGTCTCGGTTCTGAACCACACAATGTTGTGATCACTGGATCCCAGTTGCCCTTCAACCTGGACATCTGTAATTCGATCCCCTTTGATCATTACTAGATCTAGATCCAGAACTGCCCTGTCTCTGGTGGGATCAAGCACTAGCTGCCTGAGTCCAGCCTCCTGTAGTGAATCAAGGATGCCTCTGCTTCTGGCTGAAGCAACTACACTGGTGTTCCAATTCATGTTTGGCATATTGAAATCCCCCATCAGTAGAATTTCACCTTTCAGTGCCATCTTATGTATTTCCTCCACTAGCTCCCAGTCCAGTTCATCTCCTTGTCCTGGAGGCCCGTATATCACCCTGTGCATATTGCTGTGTCATTTCCAGGTTGACGGGTGACCCACAGTGCCTCAACCTCCTCCTGCCTACCCTGTACCTGGGTTGCCATTATACCCTCTCTGACATACAGAGCTACTCCCCCCCTTTTTACCCTCCTGATGCCTCCTGAATAGAACATATGCTGGTACATTTGTTTCTCACTCATGATTAGCTGTGTACCAGGTTTTAATTATTGCTACTATGTCCAGGTCTGCTTCAGTTATTAAGGCCTCCATGTCTGAGACTTTTTTCCCCAGGCTGTGTGCATGTGCCACCATGATCTTCTAAATTTTATTGCATGACCTCTCTTTCTTCCTGTTTTGGTCCCTGCATCTTCCCCCATTCCTGATATTTTTCTCTTGTGTTCCCAATTCCTTTCCTACTCTCTTTCTGCCTGACCCTGATGACCTTGATATCAGCTCCTCCTCCTCCTCTTCCTGCTCCATTGTTCTGCTTCTCTACAATGTGGGAGTGGGTTTCCTGAGTATCCCTGTTGCCTTCCCCCTGGCTAGTTTAAACACTCATAAGCAAAGCATTTAAACTGTCCATTGAGGACTGCCTTCTCCTTGCTGGACAGATGCAGTCCATTCCCACTAAACATGGCTGCATCACTCAGGTGGGTCCCCAGTCCCCAATGAAGCCATACCTCTTCTCGTTGCACCAGCTTTTTAACTATGTATTGAAGGTATTAATGCAGAGATTCCTCTCCCCTCCCCCCTCCATGGACTGGTAGCACCTCTGAAAATGTCATGGAGCTTGCTACCTTCCCCAGGCACCCTCCCAGCACTGTAAAGTCCTCCTTCTCCTGCTCCAAGCTTGGCTTACATGATAGGTTATCTGTCCACAGGTGGATAAATGATCTCCAGTACTCCCTCCTGCCACAGCTTCAGTGAACCTCTGGATGCCTCCCCTCCTTCTGAGCTGAGCCTCCTAGAAGGCACTTTACCTCCTTTATTCTCTACTATCTGTGCCCAGATCCATTCCCCAGACAATTGAGTCACCCAACAGAAGTAACTTCTTCTTCCTATGGGGTTCTCTTCCTCCCGTCACTGGGTCTCCCTGCTGGAGGACCCTAGTCTCCTCCCTGGTCTCAGCCTCAGGTTCCATTACAGTGCTATCCCGTTCCTCCAACACTGTGTAAGGATTCATTAGCTGGACTGGATGGGGGATGTGTCTCTGCCACCCTCCCTTGAACCTTTCTGAGCCCACTGAAGTACATCCTGCCATCTGCCTGGGTGGCTGTTGTGACATTGGCTGGGGACCTGGTGGCCTCTGGGTGGGGGTGAAGGTCTCCAGTATTCCTGCCAGCTCAGCCCAGAGACTAGCAACCTCAGCCCAGAGAGGTGCCTGCAAATGGGACAAGCAACACAGTACCCAGAATGTTTTTCTGAAGACTGCTGCACCACAACCAGAGCACTGCACCATTCCCTGCATCATCCTGTGCTTGCTGATAGTCCTCCCTCCTACCCTTTATTGTTTTCTTCTCCTTCTCTCTCTCTCTGTCTCTGTCTCTCTCTCTCTCTTTCTATATGGACTTACAGCTTCTCTCTCCTTCTCTTGTATGTGCCCTTGTAGATCTAGTTGCTAGCAACACCCTCTGTAATTCTGTCTATATATCAGCTAGGCTATTGCTTGTGATGTGCTGCCTAACTGTTCCTGCATCTTTAAGTGGTGTGACCTGGCCTTCCTCTATAAAGGCAGAGCACCTGGGGGTGGGAGGGGGAGGATGTTCCTTTGATACTCAGTGTCTACAAAAACAATCAGGTAAAATATGACCTTCTTCTGTAAACTACAGGGCAAAAACACAGCTCTAGTTTAAATTACCAGCAAACAGATTCACCTAGTTATGCTCATAAAATGGGAATCCACTGAATGTCAGGTAGGAACACACTTGAATTTTTAAACCTCTCTAATCTCCTGCTGAAATAATACCTGCACTTAAGGTGCAGCCTTGACAATTGCAAACTCACACTCTTACCAGCAAACACATTCTTCTAGTTCTGCTTACACAAAATGGGAATCCCACTAAATGTCAGTTAGGACCACACTTGAATTTTAAATCTCTCTAATCCCTTGATGAAATGTGATACCTGCACTTAAGGTACAGCCATAGATAATTGAAAACACCCACAATCTTACTAGCAAATAAATTTTCCTACTCCTGCTCACACAAAAAATATCCACACACTAGGTTGATCAGGAAGTTGGCGTTTATTGGGGTTGAGAAGAAGATGATCAGATGAGTAGAAAACTGTCTGAGGAACAGAACCCATAGGGCAGGGGTAAGGGGAGTTATCTAGCACCAGCAAGGTCAGCAGTGGGGTTCCACAGGGCTAAGTGTTTGGACTGGTGTTGTCCAATGCCTTCATTAATGATATTGGGTATGGCATTAAGGGAAAAATATGCCTATTCATGGATGACACCAATCTCTGTAGGAGGGTGAACACATCCAAAGGGATAAAGGACCAACATGATGATCTGAAAAAAACTTGAGAGGTGGTTTGGGGTTTTGCAAGTTGGCTTCAAAGCCAAGAAATGCAGAGTTATGCACATTAAAGCCAATGATCCCAGGACTGAGTACTAACTGGGAATGGTCTGGGTATCTGCAACAGAGGAGTAGAAGGATCTGGGAGTGATGATCACTAGCGATCTGAAGCACTCAACACAGTGCAAGAAAGAGCAGCAAAGGCAACAAGATGTTGGGTTGCATAGCAAGAGAGAGATCAGAAGTAGGTGAAAAGAGGCTATACTGCCCTTCAACAGGTCACTGGTGAGGCCACATATAGGGAATAGAGTACAGTACTAGTGCCCACACCTTAAAAAGGACATTAGTCTGTAAGAGAAGGTCCAGAAAATGGCAAAAAAGATGATTGCAGTTCCAGTGATGCCAGCGCTAATGGTGGACTGACTCCACGAGAGCTCCTGGTGCCATTCTCCTTAATCCTCCTCCACACCTGATAGAATCTGACTACAAGCATCAAACAACAAAAAAATCATAGAGATAATGGCATCTACAAGACAGCGACTAAAAGAATTTGCAGTGGGAACCCTGAAAAAGGGTGAAAAAATGACAGATCAGCAGCCGCCAGCCACAGGCTGCACTACATCAGAGCATCAGGCCTCCTTGAGTTCCAAATCAGTGGTGGATAGTAGCTCAGAAGAAGAAGAAGGAACATTTACAATCACCTCAAACAAGTTGTTTAAGGAGCTGCACACCATAGGAGACACACTAAGCAAGATTCAAACAGAAATAATGGAGGTCCACTCAGTACAGGGGGAACATAGCCAAAAAATATCTGAACTTGAACAAAATGCCACTGAAATGTCTAAAACAGTGGACCTGCATAATGGAGCACTTTCTGCAGCTCCATGTCCATGAAATCTGGCTACAACAGAAAGTAGAAGATTTAGAGAATCGGTC
This sequence comes from Neoceratodus forsteri, assembly GCA_016271365.2. Taxonomy (NCBI): domain Eukaryota; kingdom Metazoa; phylum Chordata; order Ceratodontiformes; family Ceratodontidae; genus Neoceratodus; species Neoceratodus forsteri. Next base: position 285,860,033 of record CM028135.1, on the reverse strand, counting down.
ATGCAGGGCTAATTTGAGAATCTATGGCTTGCCAGAAGGTATAAAATCAAGAGACATAGTGACTTACATGACTAGATTTCTGAAAGAGATTTTGGGCCTGAGCGAAGAGTATCAGCTAAACATTATTCAGGCTCATGGCTCACTGTCTGCTAAACTGACAGATCCCAGGGCCCTCTATCTTTCAATTATCCTAGCATTCCTAGTTTACAGAATAAAAATGTAAATCTTGTTAAAAGCATGGGTGGGCCAAGAAGGAAATTCTATTCAGAGACATCCATTTGTTTTTCGAACATGATTATGCAACTTCAACAATGGATTGCCGAAAGCAGCTGTTCCCCATTTTGAAACAGTTATGGGCTGAAGGGGTGAAAGAACCGTTTAGAGTACCCAGCCATTTTAAAAATAAAAAAAACACTGACTTGGTTATACATTCATTCCACTCAATCTCAGATGCAACTAAGTTCCTACAGCAATGGGACATTTCGATAAATACCTTACTTGATGCGAAGACCATTAAGGCACTGAAGTATTGCAGATGGTATATCATAAAATTCTCAGGAAGATGGGGAAGGGTGACCACAGCAAACATGGAGGAGAACCAAGCACTGGAAGAACTCAGTTTAGCTTGTACCATGTCTACTGCATCCAAGGGACCACTGCCAGCAAGAAAATACAGAGGAAAGAGAAAAAAAAAACAGCAAAAGAGCTACAACTTGGCCAAAAACACAAGAGACACTTGAACAATTGTGCTGCCTTAGGCAAACAGGGATAAATACCAGAAGAATATTGGCTTAAGTAGAGACTTAAAATCCTCTTGAGATCCATTAGATGTATAAAAAAAAACACATTTTCTTTGGTTATTTGATTTCTAGGTGCTTCTGCAACATATAAGGTACCAATTTATTGGGACTCTGAGAAGGTTTGTGTTTGGTAAATATAAGAAGCTGAGTTAAAGGCCTGAGGACTTCAGTTTGTCACACTGGACAATGAGAAGTGTTTTAAAACAAAATATATGTGTACCTATGCACTGATGTGGGCTACCCCTGGACACTAGATTCATGTAAGAAACAAGAGATAATTTACTTTCAAATATGGTATATTAACCAGGGAGTGTTATGAGTTCCAGTTCTGGTTTATACAGGGGACATCTCTCATCTTGCATAATGGCATGGGGGAGGGGAGACAATGGCAAAAACCCATAAAGCTTGAATGCTCTCAGCGGTATTATTTTAGTAAGGTTGTTTTGATGCTATTCTATAGTTAAGATTAGTATGGAGGGAGGAATGGGGGGGTCAGGCAGTGACCGTTGGGGAAGGGGACAAGATTAGGTTGTCTTAGTCTACTGTAGGTGCCAGTAACCTACCTTTAGCTACACCAACACAAGTAAATAGCAGCTGGATATTCTATCTCTATATAATAGGAGGGACTTATTAAGAGAGTTGTACAGTATCTGCACAATGGAACAGAAAAGGAAAGGGACCCCAAAGTTCAGATACCCTTAGAGATAGTCTTTTAAAGAGACTTATGGATGAATCTGGTCTGATAGATGTATAACCCCCTACAAATGGGGTTCCCGAAAAATCTTCCTCAAGCTTTCCTAAATGCTCACTGCCAGGCTGAGGTCCTGCATTTTAACAGTTTACATGTGATTGCCAGAGAGTGCCTGTATAGCCTCTGTGTACTGTCTATTTAAGAGCTGCCTAGATTGCAGTCATAAGCAATCTGAGAGAGAGCTATGTTGAAAGATGTAATAATTTGTTGAAAATCATTTAGAGTGATAATGATAATGTAGTTTGTCTAACCTGCCTTCTTTGCAGCAAAGACTGTTTTGTTTATCTCCACTATCTTGGTCCTGGACTACGAATTGGACCAATCAGTACTGGTGGGACCTAAAATAAGGCCAGACTACAGGAGCTGTCTGGAGTCAAAATCTGTAGGAATTGTAGTTTTGGGCTTTTTGTGCCTTTTTGCACCTGAAGGGGGAGCCTTTGTTGTGACTGACAGGAGGATCAGCCAACCAAACCTTTTGGATCTTGGGGAATTTCCCAGGCTGCTACAGATAGTTTCAGTTTTGAGCTGAGAGGTGAAGAAGTAACAGCTCAAGTGATTTTGAGCAGCCGTTCTGTGTCGTTTTCCATGGGAGAACTGTGATAGGGCTGAGTTTTTGGCCTGCCTGTCTGCCTGCTGTCCCTGAGAGGGAAAACAGAGTTTATTTGAACTGAATCTGAGTTGTGAAGACTATTTAAGCCACTGTACTGTGACCAGGCTTTAACCTGAAGAAGACCGAAGATTTGCTGAATGAGATCAGCCTGTCAGGATTTCCAGCTGCTTTTGAATCACTGGTTTGTACAGAGACTTTGCGGTCATGACCGGAGAGTGGTTTGGCTAATACAGAAGAATTTTCTTACATGTAAATGTGCTGTGTATTGAAAATGGGTCATGATTTGGTTCCCCACTGTATGAACTGTGTTCTGCTTGCTGGTACTGTAGAATCCTTTACATGTAAATGTGCTGTGTATTGAAAGTGTGTTGTGATTTGGTTCCCCACTGTGAGAACTGTGTTCAGCTTGCTGGAAACTTTATCCAGCCTTATAGGACTGAATCCATGTTCATCTCCATTCAGCCTGGGCCATGCCATGCTGTCCCTGCCAGACTACCCCACTGCACAGAGAAAGCCACCAATGAGAGACCTGCCTGGGGATCAGCCCCCTGCTCCACGCATGAACAGGAATGATGCCTCTGCAAATCGTGTGGGCCCTGCTTCTCCTGGCACTCCAGATTAACTACCTGCTGTCTCTATTTTTTTCCAGCCTGTGTCCAGTCTTGGGTATCGTGAGTAATCATCAAGGTAGCTCCCTGCAACAACAGCCTACTCTAAAAGTATATCATCTGATTGTCTTGTTTTCTTTTCATGAACTGAGCCCTCTGGCTCAGGATTACAAATAGTGTGTGTTGTGCATGTTGTTTTCTTCTATCATAGGGTCCCAACCAGCTGCAACGTACCTGGCTATCCCACCATGCTCCATTTGGCTACCCAGAGTGTGTGACTGTTTATGGACCCTGAAGTGAATGCATAACTGTTTGATTGATACAGTCTTTAAGCAAATTAACCTGATTACGCCACTCCCTTGTTCAAGCCCCTTAAATAAATCAGATCTAACTCTTTTTTGCATTTACCCTGACTGTGGTTCCAGTTTGTACAAGAGTACTGTACTGCTGTTTTTTGCTGTGTATAATCTTGTCTTACAGGGGGTCCCAAGGGCCGGGCCAGAGGAAAGCCCTGGTGGTAAGTGCAAACAGTGTAGGTACTTGTGTGGTGTATCAGGGGTATTGTGAAAGTGATTATTGTGTATTGTTCTGGCCACTAGTAAAGAAAGAGGGGGGTTACAGTGTCCCAGAGGGCTGTGACCAGGTTAGCTTGACTACTACCAACCCTGACCTCTGGGTGGAGGCACCTGTTTCAGAACTCAGGCCCTTAATCTGCTACTAGCCAAGCAGGCAGGGGTAATAGACCTTGGGATAGTGCCACCTAGGGGTTACAGATGCAGGGAAGATGAGACACCCAGGTCAGAGAGATTATTCTTTCTACTCACATAGATATGCAAGCTATTCCTGAATAGACATGTTCCATGCCCCAGTGTATCTACATCTTAGCTTTACCCCAGTAATCAGAAACTCAGATTGCAACTAAATATAGGGCTTCTGAACTCCGGAGATTTTTAGACAGAGGTGCTGGAAGAAATTAAGTCATATTTTAGAATAAACTCTCAGGAGCTTATTTCCCCAGCAATGAAATAGGATTCACTCAAGGCGTATCTAAGAGGTCATATAATTTCGTGTAGTACAAAATTAAAAAGCGATAGACTGGAAAAAGCTAAAACAGGAAAAGGAGGGATTAGGGAGGATGAATTTAAGTATAAACTGACTCTAGACCCACAAGATAAAGAGATATAGAAAGCGAGGAAAGCTGCTCTACAATGAATATTAAGAATGCAAGTGGAGGAACCATGAGAAGAACTAACCAGAAATATTATGAACAGGGGAATAGAGGGGGGAAGCTATTGGCATTTGCTTTGAGAAAGCAAATAAGTAATAGGGCAGTACTGGGGATAAAAGACAAAAAGAAAGGGAACATTCTGGTATCTGACCCATCATCAATCTCCCACATATTTGCAGAGTATTACAAACAACTATATAGTCAGGACTGTGTGGATGTGGATGGTCTGGGGGCACAAGGTTTCTTGGCCTCAGTGGCTTTGCCAGGTCTCTCACAGCAAGACAAAGATCTCATAGACAGTCCAATCTCAAAGCAAGAGATAATGGAGAAGATCAAGCAGTTGAAAACAGGGAAGTCTCCAGGTCTAGACAGCTTACCTTCAGAATTCTATAAGGCATTCCTAAATGAGTTGGTTGAGTTGTTGCAGGTGTGCTTTCACCATGTTGGGGGATCTCAGATTCCTGGAAATATGTTCAAATCTCAGTATTACATAAGGAAGGAAGGACCCCACTCAGTGTGGTTCATACACCCATCTCCTTGCTGAATTTGGATCTAAAAATTTTACAGTAATCCTGGCAGACCACCTGCAGGGGTGATCTCAATATCATACACCCAAACCAGACTGTTTTATTATAAGCAGATTTATTCAGGATAACATCAGAAGATTTCTAACTATAATTTCAGCTCAAAAGGAAAGAGACTTCCAGCTAGCAATCTCCATGGATGCTGAGAAAGCATTTGATAGAGTGAATTGGCAGTTTTACAAAACTCCATGGAGAAACAAAATTTGACCCTAAATTCCTAAAAGTAATTACAAATTTTTATGCTTCACCACAAGCACAAGTCAGAGTTAATGGAATTAACTCATGAAGGTTCCCCAGTTGAAAGAGGAACCAGGCAGGGATGCCCTCTTTCCCCCATACATTTTGCTATTTTTGGACCCATTTGCTGTGGCAGTCCATCAGGGCCAACTCATAGAAGGGGTAATGGTGGGGAACATGGAGCAAAAGGTGGCATTATATGCAAATGACTCACTTTTTTTTCTGAGAAGCCCGGAGACTTCTTTCCCGAGGCTGCTATGCCTGTTGGAGGATTTTAGTGGAATATCTGGGTCCAAGATTAATTGTGATGAATCAGAAGCTCTAGTTCTGAGTGATGCCTCTCCAGGGAGATTTAGAGCCGAGTTCCTCTTTGGCTGGACCAAAAATAATCAGATCAGATATTTAGGGGTTCAAATAACCATGACACAGTCCAGATTATTTGATCTCAATTATAATAAACTATGGAACGAGATGCAGAAAGACATGGCTAGATGGACCCTACTGCCATTATCGTTGACTGCCAGAACTGATTCAGTTAAAATGAATTTACTCCCAAGGTTCTTGTTCCTTTTTTCCAGTGTACCAATCCCTATACCTAATGTTTTTTGATCTAAGGTTAATACTGGGGTGGGCAAGTTTACATGGGAGGGATAAAAGCCTGTATAGCAATGAAGATACTGCAGAGATCCAAACCTTTGAGGGGCCTGTATGCCTGACCTACAGAAATACTACCTGGCATGTCAGATGAGATCAGTTTGCACATGGGCAAAACAATGAAAGGCCTCAGGGTGGTGCAAGATCAAGGATGGTGAGAGGTTCTACAACTCCTGTTCACCTTGGCTTAGTGGACTCAACGGCCCCTCCCCAGGATACAGTAAGAAACCCTGGTGAAACACTCTTTAAAATCTTAAATAAAACTAGACATAGACTGGCCTCTGTTCCATCACTGGGCTCTGTCTCCCTGATTAGGTACCATTTGGATTTTCCCCCTTCTAGCCCGGACAGAGGTTATGCACAATGGGAAGGCAAGGACCTCACACGTTTTGCTCAATTCCTAGAAAAGGGCACATGTATGTCTTTCCAACAAGTGAAGGAGAGATTCCAGTTGAATAATGATTTCTTCAGGTATTTACAAGTAAGACAGTTTATGAGTGCAGACCACAGGATGTAATTGTGTAGACCCTGGTCCCCATGGGAGGACTTCATCTCTGGCATAGTCATAATATGCAGAAAAGTGAGGAGTACTTCTGAACTATATGCACTGTTAATTGAAAGAGACCCAGATCCCTTAGAAAAAGTAAGGGGGGTGTGGGAGAAAGAAAGTCTGGGAACAATAGCAAAATAGGATTGGGACAAGAGATTAAGGGTGGGATTGAGGGTCACATCCTTATCAGGATGGAAATAATTGTTTTGGAAAATATTGATTATATATTTTAGGACCCTGACAGTGACCAGACATTTTCATTCCATATATTCTGCCCTCTACTGGAGAAATTGTGGGGAACTCAGTTTACACTATCATATTCTCTGGGTCTGTCCGATAATCAGAGGATACTGGAGGTCAGTGGAGGATGATGTAAAGTGGATTACCCATATTACCGTCCCAGATGAGTTTTCCAAATGGGTCCTGGGGACCACCACATTGGTAGGACTAACACCTACCCAAAGAAAGTTGGCCCTTGCCTTTTTGGTGGCAACTTTAAAGGGCATCACATCACATTGGTTGGATGACTACCCACCTATGACTCAGGAGTGGCGTAACAGGATCTGCCAAATTTGAGAGATGGGAAGATTAACTTCCAAAATACATTAGAGAGAGGAGAAATGGCAGGAAGGTTGGACCCCTTGGATCAAATGGGTGGAAGAAGAAGAGAGTAGCAATAGGGAGGCCTCTCCCTAGTGACAAATCTGTACTTTATAACAAAAGACCCTGATGGGTCTCCAGAACTTATACATGTACAGTTTGGTTGCCCACCCCCTTTGGTTGGAAGGCATAACAGCTCACTGATAAATTAACTCCCCAGAAGCTGATTCTCCCCCTGGTTTCTGTCTTCACCCACCAGAGAGAATAAATTAGAGCCAATTGAGTTTCTCTCAGGAAGGTGGATTAAAATATTGTTTTATTTCTGAAATTAGGAAGCATTATTCACAGTAAAATAGAAAATAATTTCCTCATGTTTCCTCCCCATAGTTTAACTCTGTAGGATTTCCAGGATGTTTGGTTTGGGTTAGCTTAGATGGTTTAAAATTAATGTAAAGCTTTTGATAATGGAAATGATGTTTAAGGACTCAGCAGAAATACAGACAGTATTACAAATTGTGAGCTTGATTAATTTATGTATAACTCAAAATGTACAAGTGAGAATGTCTTATCAGATCTGTAAGGTTCTTTATGCTTGAATAAAGATGAGTTACAAAAAAAGATCATTGCAGGTCAACAGGGTAGAGCATATGAGGAGAGGTATGGGGCCCTGAACATGTTCTTCCTGGAGGAGAGAAGGACATCACTGGGACCTTCAATTACTTGAAAGGGATGAATAGGGTAGATAAGCAGGGTCCCTGTAAGCTAAGTGGGAACTGAAGCATTAGAGGACAGTCTTAAGCTGGAGTGGGAGAGGTTTAGGTGGGAGATTAGGAAGCACTTCTTCATGGAGAGGGTGGTGGCCAGTTGGAATGAGCTGCTGGAAGAAGTGATCTTGTTGAAGATGGTGGGCAGCTTCAAGAAAGGCTAGGATAGACACAAGGGTAAAACAAGGGTCATGAGAGGGGCAGATGGAAAGGATGTGAGGATTGGGGAGGGGAGGCAGGATCAGTAGCTTAATGGTGTGGACCCTGCAGTACAAGCAGACTAGATGTACCAAATGGTCTTATTCTGCTGGCTTCTTCATATGAACATATGAAATTTGCCAGCATATAAAGGCCTAGAGGTCTATCAAGTCTGCTCGAATGTGCAGCTAGCACCCCTTATTCTGCAGCTGCCCCTCCCTTCCACCCTTCCCCTTCATTAACCCTCCCCCTTGTTCTGTCCCATCCTCATTTGAAGCAGTCCACTGTTCTACTGCATACCACTTCAGCAAGTAACGCATTCCACCCAGCCACCACCCTCTCTGTAAAAAAGTGTCTCCTCATCTCATCTCCCTCCTGAACCTTCCTCGCTCCAGTCTCATATCATGGCCCCTGGTGGCCCTCCCCTTCCTTACTTTGAACAGCCCCTCTGTACCCGTCTTGTTTATTCCTTTCATGTATTTAAAGGTTTCAATCATGTCACCCCGTCTCTCCTCTCTTCCAGTGAGTACATGTTCAACTCCTTCAACCTCCTCTCGTATGAGAAGTCCCCCAGCCCCTTGATCATCTTTGTCGCTCTGTACTGCACCCCCTCCAGTAACTTAGTGTCCCTCTTCAGATACGGATGCCAGTACTGCACGCAGTACTCCAGGTGTGGTCTAACTAATGACCTACACAGTGGCAGAATCACCTTCTCCCTCCTTGAGGATATACCCCTTGCAATACAACCCAGCATTTTGCTGGCCTTTGCAGCTGCCTTCCTACATTGTGCCGAGTTGTTCATTGACCCTGTAATGAGCACACCCAGATCCTTCTCCTCCTCTGTCTGGGCTAGCTGCACTCCCCTAGCTGGTAACTCCTCCTTGGGTTCTTCATCCCAAAATGCAGCACCTTGCACTTTTGGCATTAAAGCCAGTTGCCAGGTGTCTGACCAGGTTTCAAGCTTTGCCAGATCATCCTGCAACCCATATGTTTGTATGTTCTACCTATTGTCCTACACTTGTCTGGACATCTATTAAGACATCTTAATGGCCAGTTGTCTGATTTAACTGTTCCCAAATTATACTGTTTATACTGACTCTGCAATGTACTATAAAACATAGAATTGCATTCTGCTATTTTACTGCAAAGTGGTTTTGTTTTCCGTGTAATGTCAGATATTCCAGGGAACAGGTCTTTTTGCTGAAAATGATTCTATGGATAGTAGTGACACCATTGTGCCTTTTAGACAGAATATCTACACCGTGTAATTCTCTAGGGGGGCCTTGCAGTCTTGCAAAATGAATGAAGCATTCAAGAGAGAAGGATATCTGGAGCCACTGCCTTTTTGTTTTGCTCTGAACATGCCCATTCTTGCAATTGCTTACTTCAGGGTTGTAGTTAAAGTGCCAGAAAAATATATATATTTTTTAGTGCTAGATATTGGTCTTTTTAGTTTGATTTGGCAAGCTGTAGTTGCTGCAGTGTGAGGATGAGTAGTGTGTGCAGACCTCAGGCTGCTTTCTCCCAAAAAACATCAATCATCTACTGAAAAAGGTAGAACTTAAAGGGAAAGTCAAGTCAACCTATTTTCTGTATACCTGTGTAGTTTGTAGATATGAGCAATGATTCCTTCTCTTGCATCCCCCTAATTTAATCCTACTTTAAATATTAATAAGGTTGTTTCACTTTGTTTTGCCCTGGTGTGAACACGTTTGTTTCTATTGCAAAGGTCATGACCCCACTCAAGCACGGCATAATGTGAGTTGATGATGCATACCTGCACAAGTCTGCAGATGTTATATACTCATTCAGTTCTGTTACATGTCTTGTGAAGTCCCTGTATTCTCTAAAATCATTTTTTTCTACTTCAGATAGACTTTAAACTATAGAAAACAGCAGGGCAATTGCTATGAATGAAAAGTCTCGTCCAGCATAAGACAAGAACATAGGGACTGCAGAAGACAGCAACAGAACTAATACAGTATAAGTACTGCAGGTGTTACCTCTAAAACATCATAACATTCCAGGATGCCTTACATAAGTCGAGTCTCCACCTTTGCAGTGGAGTCAAGCAAGTTTTCACAACAAAATTAAGTACCTTCATTTACATTTAACTTATGGTGAAATTAGGACAGTGCAATAGAAGCAATCATTGTTAATGCCTACAGACTACACAGATAAACAGAATAGATGGCTGAGGGGACCTTCCCTTTATTAATAATAATAATAATAAACTTTATTTCTATGGCACCTTTCACGGGTCTGCCCCCTCCCTCTGCCGCCTTCTCCAGCGTTCCCAGGTATTCTTGGTCCTAGCGGTCCTCTCACCTGGGAACAGTTCAGAGCAGTGGCTGCTCGGTTCCCTGCCTACGTTAGGGCCATGGACAGCCAGGTTTTTCAACCTCCCCCCGAGCAGCCACTCTCAGAGCGCATGGTGACCTCCAGCTCTTCAGGGGAAGAGGAACTGTCTGTTCATATCTCTCCTGCCACTGATCTCTCCGAGTATCAGCGTTTCCTCGTGAGGATGCTGGAGGACCTTCACCTCTCTCCCCACTCCATGAGCAATCCTGAGCATGTGGCGCACGCCTTTCTAGGCGATTTCAGTTCGGCCACCTTTGTGGTGCTGCTCTGGCCTGCTCCCTTTCGGGAGGCATCCATGCGTTTCTGGCAGAGGCCCTTCTCTGGAGTTCCTGCCCCTAGGGACCTCAGCCAGAGGTATTGCACTCCCCCAGAGTCTCCAGGTTCTATGCCTCATCCACAGTCCGGATTGATGCACCTGGACACTCCTGACGGGCTTCGCGCCCTCCACCGTGACCGGCCCCCAGATCAGGACTCTTCGGATTTTGATTTCTGGGGGAGGAGGACTTTCTACTCAGCACGGTTGCTTCTCTCCATCTCCGTTCATCAGACCCACTATGCAGCCTACAACAGGTTCTCGTGGTCAGCGCTGGGTCAGATCCTAGCTGCTTTGCCTGACTCAGAGCAAACCAGGCAAGCCATCGCTCTCTCTGCATGTGGCCTGGAGCTAGCAAGGCACCAAGCAAGGGCATCTTATGACGCCAATGAGGTAGCTACCAGGGTAGTAGGGACAGCGATCTGCACCAGGAGATTGGCATGGCTTCGTCTTTCCCAGTTGTCACCCTTGGCCCGGCATAGGGTGATTTGCTCCAGCTCACCAGGGAACCCTATCTCTTTTCCACGTAGAGTGAGATGCGTTTGTCGGGACAATTCCTTCCCCCCTCCAGAGGACCCGACTCGCTCTCCCCACTCTCCGGACCTCCTCAGGCCCAGAAGGTTCCCCTTAGTGTGTCACCCACTGAGGCTAAGGGACACTGTCCCTTAGGGTGCAATTAATCAACCCCTTGAGGGCTTGAGTACTCACCCATCTGTGATGAATGGTGAAGATTGACACAGATAAGATATAGAAATTATGTACCTACCGTAATTGTGATCTTTCTGTGTCTTCACCATTCATCTAATCCCTCCCACCATCCCCTGGGGCTCCAGTCTCTGGATCCTCCTCCTCTGTGCCTACCCTCTTTTTGAGAGGGTAAAGTTAGGACACACAGGGGTAATTTTCTTCCCAAGGGGTACAGTTGAGTGGCACTTCCTCTCATTATTTATCCTCATCCCTACGGGTGAGAAACTGTGGTTGCCCTCCTTCTGTTATCCTTCTATTTAAAAAAAAGAGAACCCCTTTTTTTCACCAAATATCTTTACAGAGAGAGTACTGAGTCCCTGTACCCTGTCCTTTTCCAGAATAGCCGACTCTGCTTTTGGGGTTTGCCAGTTATTCTGTGCCTTGAATTCTGGCAGGTGAGCTTTGCCACTCCTTGCAGTTCCTATACAGTCTGGTGACGGACAAGGGTCCTGGATTCTTGTTACCTCTCACTCTCTCCTAAATTCTCTCTCCCTCCTTCTTCCTTTTCCAGAGATTGGGGCCCCTACTCAATCCCCTTAGTTTTACTTCTTCTATGCTGTCCTCTCAGTCGTTATTTCTCCTTTTAGTTCAGTTTTCTCTTCCTTTTTCAGTCCCTTGGACTCTCTTGTCCCACCCGCCATCCCTTCCTCTTACCTCTCCGGCGACTCAGAACTGGTAGGCAGGCGGAGTCAACACATCTTAATGGCTAATCCTCGAGTGCCACGTAGTACGTCAGCCTTGAGGGTGGCGCCGATGCTGTGTCGGCTCCGCCTATCCTTTAAAAAAAAAAAAAGGCTCCCGGGGGGTCCTGATCTCCGGCCAGTACCCATCTGTGATGAATGGTGAAGATACACAGAAAGATCATAATTACAGTAGGTATGTAATTTCTATTTCTGGAAGCTTCATTTCTGTCATGCAACTTTAAGTATACAATGGTGTGTGACAATCCAGTAAACTCATTGGTCAAAACATGTCACATGACCGTGGGTAAATCTTGCATTAACAACAGCTGAGGAATTGCATTTATAAAATACTTAAACACATTTTACATTTATTTTACACGTGGGTCCATTGTATGATAGCGATAAGGCACTCCAGGGTGTGAGTTACTGGGGATTTACCCACTTGTTGTGTGGTTAAGTCACTCGGCTGCACCTCATGACACATCACACAAGGCATGGGTAAACCCTCAGTAATCCACACCCTGTTGTGCCTTATTGCTTAAATCACAAATGGGTTCAATGGTTCCATTTTAGATTTCTATCTCTTTCCCTTTCTTCTCCCACTGGTTATGCATAATCTTTCCATTCATGTTATTGCTAGATATACTGCAGCTAGCTTGGCTTGAGAAAGGGTGAACATGGTCAGGACCCCTTAGCACTTGAGATGCATATGCAGCAAATAAATCCAGATGTGCTAACTGCCTGCTGAATAAGGAAAGGTTGCAGGGACCCAGGAAATGATTATGGGTGGGGGGTTGATGGTCATCAAAATGGAAAGGGATTTTGGGGTAATCATATTGGATGGCCTAAAGGTGACTAAACAATGTACCAAAGCTGTGAGGAGAGCCAGGGGAATGCTGTGGTGCATAGGGAGAGGTATTACCAGCAGAAGGAAGTTGGTGATGATGTCACTGTGTAGATCACTGGTGAGGTCTCATTTGGAATATGGTGTCCAGTTCTGGAAACCACTTCTGTCCTGCAACTTTAAATCACAAATGGGTAAATGGTTCTGTTTTAGATTTCTGTCCCTTTCCCCTACTTCTCCCACTCATTAGCCTTATGGAACGCAACCAGAACATATCTTGGCTAGCATGATGAATGCACCTACAGAAGCTGCTTCTCAAACTACAGCACTGTCTTTTTAAAATGCTAACTTCTTGTTGAAAATATGGCATCATTTTTCCATCCATGTTATTGTTAGACATACTGTAGCTAGCTTGGCTTGAGGAAGGGTGAACATGGTCAGGACCCCTTAGCAACTGAAATGATTATGAAGCAAACAAGTCCAGATGTGCTAACTTACTATATAACTGTTAAGTGTCACAGTTTGCATTTTCTTCTTGAAATGGTTACTTTTGCATTTATGTTTATTTTAAAATATTTAAAAATTCTGACCATGTGGTTATGTCATGGACCATAACTGGTCTCCAGCCTTAATCCCCGTGCTCCAACTTGCATAGAAACTAATACTTGTAGACAAATCTAATCATTTTGCCACTGTGTTCTGGTGTGTGTGTGTGTGTGTTTTTTAGTGTTACTGAAGCAAGAAATGTACAGCTGTCATTTTTCACATCCTATTCAAAATGTGTTTTTGCACCTGTGGTGCCAAATGGCACAGTCGCTGTGCAAAATCTCCTTTTGGCTAATGAACTGATAATGTCACTGTTCATGCGATGGGGTCACAAAAAGCACATGCTGAAAACTTGGAGTGAAAATACCAAGAAATGCCCAGGGCATTAGGGTTTCTGACCATAACACCCTGCACTGTAGGGACTAACAGGCAGCAGGGGTGTGACTTGGGACTGTCAACAGTAATGCTCAAGCCATTCCACCCCCATCCCACCCTGCAGCCAGTGACAGGTATAATGGTGTGCCTTTGACTCTTCAGCCCCAAAGTTCACTCCATTCTCTTATACTGTACCCATTTCATGTATTTCCTTATGGAATGGGGTAAGTGTAAAGTTTGAAAACCCCAAGGCACATCTCAACTCTTGTCTGTGTCTGCAGGGTAGGGTGAGGTGAAATGCCATGAGTGTTATGGGCAATCACCCAAAGGCACACCCAATGTTTGTCCATGTCGACGGGGTGGGGGTAGGGTTGGCATCACTTCAATACTTCACTGCCATTCCTATTCTGCCTGTCTGTCTGTGTCTCTCTCTCTATCTATATGTCTATGTAATTATCTATATTTCTATTGATAACATGTATCGCTATTTTTAGCTATTTCTAAAACAAACCTGCACAACACATTTGCCTGCACTCTGAGCAGATAATTATGAAACTGTGCATATTTGTACTCCACTTCTGTGTAGAACTCATACTTTCCTAATATCCCCATTATCACAAGCATAACTACCTTGCCCTTATCAAAAGCGACCCCCTCTGAAAGTTAATATCACATTTTCTCTAACAGTCCATCATCATTGCACCTGACTTCCTGACATCAACACATTGTTTAAATATAACTTACATCACCTCATGGACAAAAACCCTGTTTCTCTTAAAAAAATAAATAATAATAAAAATGTGTAAAAAATCCCAAGGCTGAACATATGCCAGCTGTTACTTTTTCATGTACTGCCACTTTCTGTACCATCATGGGGATCTGCATATGTTTCCTTTGATGCTTTGCATTAATGGGATATGTGCAATTATGTTTTCTTTAAAATTTGGCTGTCTGGCCAGTATCATCCAGGATAACACATGCATCAGTGGCATTTCCCCTGGGGTTCTTTTGTAAGCTTCCTATCACTTCCATTAAAATGTACACCTCCATACATTTTACTGATGATGTGTATGCCTTCCTTAGAACAGAAACTAAAACAAATCTTACTACTTACAAAACAGTGTGTTGTTTCTTCATACCTCCTTAACAATTCCAAACAACTTCACTAACTTCATTATGCAGCTGTGGTGGATCTGACCAGAACTTATTTTAAATAGAATGGGGATTAAGATGACAGGGGTAACAGGGGTAATTTAGTACTAAGTATAACAAAAAGTGACAGAACAACGTCACTTTAAGAAGAATATAACTTGCAGTGCCCACAGGAACATGGCTTTCGCAAAGGACATAGCACCACCTCTGCCCTCCTTGAATTTACAGGCCACATTTATCAAGCACTAGACCAAGGACAACTTGCTGGTGCCAACTTTAAAGACCTCTCGAAGGCCTTTGATACAGTCAACCATCCATTACCAATGGAACAACTTGGCAACTTAGGGCTTTCTCATGACACTTTACAATGGTTCAACAGTTATCTCTCCAACCAGTCACAACAAGTTAAGATTGGTGACTCCCTCTCATCCAAACTACCTGTACAGGCTGGTGTTCCCCAAGGGTCAATATTGGGACCCCTTCTTTTCAGCATCTTCCTGAACAATCTCCATTCTGCCTGTGATGAAAACATTATTCTGTATGCTGATGATGCAGTGATTTTCTCTAAGATTTCTGACCCCTCCCTCTTCAAGAAACAACTGCAGGAAAGTTTCAAGCAAGCTGAGGCCTGGTTCATCTCACAGAAACTAGTGCTAGATTACAAGAAAACAAAGACTATGCTGTTCCATGGCACACGTAACAAATATAAACACCAACAGTTGGCAATCAAAAACAGTTCAGGTGTGACCCTGGACCAGACGCAGACTTTCAAATACCGTGGTATAACCCTGGACCCTACTCTGTCCTTCTCCAGCCATATCGATTCAGTAGCAAAATCTGTAAATATCTGTATAGACCTTCTCTATAAACATAGACACTGCCTGACACCGGACGCCCTTAAGCTAGCAATACACAGCTCTATTGTCTCCAACATTGATTATGGGCTTGTCATCTACAGAGCAGCCACAGCTACAGCACTACGATGAATTCTTACAGCACTGAATAGGGTCTGCAGACTGCTTATTGGTGCTGCCCACTGCACACATACCTGTGACTTCTATGAACAGTCAAACTGGCTACAACTTCAGGGAAGGATTACTTTCCAAACCTGCCTACTAGCAAAAAAGTCATTGATGGGACTCATGCCCCCTGGGGTTCAGTCTCTGTTAAGCCCAGCCAACCACCCCATTACACAAGAAGCTCTGACAACTATTCTCTGGCTGTTCCCCACTGTTGCACCACCCAAGGCCAGCAGTCTTTTGCAGGTAGAGCCCCTAAGATGTTTGACTCCCTGGCAGTGAAGTCACCAACTTAGGCACCTTCTGCTCATTCAAACACTAGCTACATCAAATGCTTGTGTCCAGAGCCACCTTTGACTATTTCTCCTAGCCTCCCAGGTAGTCACTTCTGTTCGTCATGCCTCTCTACTGTTACCACCTCTGCCTGCCACTACCCTCCCCATATCTACCCATGCCTCTTTACCTAGCCTAGGTCCACCACCTTCCTCTGTTACCCTCCTTCAACTCCCTTCCTCTCTCCCTTTTCTAATCTGCTCACCCCACCTAATGTTGCACTTGTTCCCCAATCCTTGCCTCCCACCCATCTCTCCTTCTACCTCCCTCCCAGTTACCCCTCTACACCCACTCTGTCTTCTACTTTCCTACGCTACATGGCACAATTGGCAGCAACTCAGTTTTTTCCACTCTATCTTTCCCTCTGACAGTGCCCTTCTGGCAGCTTTAATTCATGTAAATATTATTTGTTGTGACTCATCATTCTTAAATGTATGCCTGATTATGTAGTTCTAACTGTTATTTAGATCACCTGTAGCTTTAGACCATGTATACCCTGTACTGAATTTTGTATGCAAACTGCTTGTCTGCTAATCTCACACAAACTGTACTTCTATTCTTTGTATACTGACGTGGAACCTTTGTAAAAGAGCCATTGGCTCAAAGGTATCTATCCGAAATTTTAATAAAAACAAAATAAATAAATAACTAACAAGTAACTAAAGTTGCTGCAGAAAGACACTGGCAAAATGCTCAACTTAAACACACCAAACTGAACAACAGAAATAAAAATGAGATATGACTCACTACAGATCAAAAATGATGAAAAAGAAAGAGTGAGAAAACCAAAATATAACACAAATCTTCTGCTTAGACGAAAAAGCTCTGGATGTTTCTGGGCTGCCTTGCTTTCCAGTACACCTTCCCTTCCCCACATCACTGCTTCACAGACTGACAAAACAGAAACTACTTCTTTAAAGTAAATAATCAGGAAAACGAGAAATACAAAAACACAAATCTAGCTGCAGAGAGCCTTCTAGAACAATTTGTGAGCAATTTGGATTCAACAGCTCAGTTTTAAGGTATATTCTAAAAGTTTTTTTCTCAAAGGAGCACACACAGACTTCTCTCCTACTCTATCTTCAGAAGACTGCACTGAAGACAGCCTCCTCATGGCATGCAGCTTGTTTCAGCAACATGTGACCTCCAATCCCATAGTACATTGCAGACTTTGCCTCTGTACCTAACTTTGCCGGCAAAGTTACCAACTTCACATTTCACAAAGTTATCAGTTTACTGCAAATTTGGACTTCATAAGGTAGATTAACTTTGCAAGATCAGATAAATTCACAAATTAATTCATGGAGCAAAGTTTTCCAACTTCACACTCTGAGGTATGGTAGGGCACTGAGTGAGCAAGATGGCCACCAGGCTAGGCAGCCTTCTGTCTATGCAATAAAATGCCAGCACAGACTTTCCTATTTTGTTCTCTGTTTATAAATTTTGGAGACAAATTTTTGTTAGGAGAATCCTAAGTTAGTCAGTTTTGCCTCATTGTGTTTGTTACAGACAAAGTACATTTTAAGCATATTTTAAACTCCGTAAATAAGTAGAGGGTAGTAGAGCTTAGACAACATTTAGTAAGGGTGAATTAGCATAGGTAAGGTAAACTAGAACATGTCAAACAGGAGCTAGCTTATTTGTTTTTTTAGTTTTAGTTTAATCCCCTTACTTGAAGATCAGTGCATCCAGGAGATCTTTGCTGTTGCTGCAACGCTAGTTTGCTGTCTGCTGGGAATTCACCCAGTGTTGGTTTTCATCGACTGGTCAGAGGAAGGGGCTCATCTGGGGATCAAGCCCCACTTGGAAAGGGACCCTGATTGGTGCCAGGAATATTCCAGTGCGGAATATGGGAACACTGCAATAGAGTGGGTGTTGTGAGGGGGGAGAAATTTCCTGCTGGATCATCTTCAGTCTATCCTGCTGCATCTAGGAGCTGTTTCATGTCAGCGTCCTGTGGAAAGGATTATTGTTGAATGTTTCCTGAATTGTCAAACTGTTAATTCCATATTGGGAATGGTTGCAGTCTGCTGGATTATTTCCTCCTAAGGAGCTTGCTAATACTTTGGACTTGCCGGAGCCAAAGCTTCAGGTCCAAAGACTGACTGTGGGTGGTCAGTCAGTGATCAGTTTTACTATGAACTGACTGGGAGCCTAGTGTTTGTTCTAGGTGCCAGGACAAGAGTTTGGCCAATGTCTTAGGACTATAGCCAACTCTTGGGGATCTCCTTGTTTACCTTCTTGGTTATTGAAGCTACCAAATGGCTCACTTTCTGAACCTGTGTTGGATTTACCTTTTGGAACCTGGGACTGAATTTCCCCCCCCTCCACATCTCTGGACCTTGGACTATCAATGAGTTCTGTGGTTTTTCAATGAGTGGTAGTGAGAGGACAACCCATTGGAGTTTTTGTTTCGGGTCTATTCAACTAACCAGTTGTGAGAGAACTGTTTATCAGCATTAAACAACATCAGACAGTTGTGAGAGAACTGTTTACCCAAATTCAAAAATCTGCATTCTCCCTTCATAGCAGTGGTGAGAGCACTGTTTAGGGGTTTCCCTAGTGACACTTCTCCCCTGTTTCTGACCTTGCAAACTGAAGATTTTCTCCTGGAAAATAGCATTGAAGTTTACATTTTGAGGATTGTCCTTTATTATTTGGTTACTGTGAAAGTTAATAATTGTATAAGTTGTGAAATTTGGGAGGTTGTGGGTGGAATTAGGGTTATATAGAATGTGACTGGCTGGTAGTGTCTGAATAGGGAAAATTGTTATTGTATTTATTGTGTGAATGGTGTATGAGTGATTAGTTAGGATAGTTAATTAGTTTTGGTTATATTGTTATTTTGGTTGGTTGGTTTTGTTATTTTAGTAATTGATTTTAGTCTAGCTATTCTTGTTATGTAGACATCTGTAGAAGTCTTGAACCCCTCCGGATTAGCTAGCCAGCAGCTCTGCTGTGTGACCTTCACCACTTCTGTGATTCCCCCACCCCACTGCTGCTATTAGACATTGTGGGGAGGTGAATATTGGCAGAGGGCATGGGGGTCTGTGACGGGGTGCCTGAAGCTCAAAGGAGGTGAGGAGAAGTGGAGTGGTATGGAGCAGGAGGCACCCTAGGAGAAAATGGAGCCTTGAGAGAGGCCTGACATGTTTAGTCTCTGTTTCTAGGGTTCCCACTGGACAGTGTGGGCAGGCAGCTAACTTTCCTACAGCCTTCACTGATCCCCTCTCAGCAGTGTTATGCAATGCCAGATCGATGAGGAACAAGACTGCGATTATGTTGAACTTGGTTTCTTTGGTTGACATGGTGTGCATCACAAAGACCTGGTTCAGGGACAATGCAGGGCCAGTTTTGAAAGCATCGGTCCCGGCCCAGTACTCCATGGTACATTGCACAAGGAGGGATCACAGGCACAGGGGTGTACCTATCTGCTTTAGATCCAACCTGAATTTCTCCATACATCGAGTGGGCTATACCTCAGCATTTGAATGTGTAGCAGTTCATGGGGGGTCCAGGTGTGGATTGCAGAATTCTCCTGGTTTACCCCCCTGGGAGTCAGGTGGAGAAGTTCTGCAGGAGGATGAGGACTTCTTTGATGACAGGGCGTTGAAGTCACCCCGATGGCTTATTCTGGGGGATTTCAGTGCCTGGATCAATGATGAATCCTCACAACTTGGTTGTGACCACCTCCAGCTGATGTCGTTGCTGGGCCTTGCACATGCCATTGCCTGTGTGACCCATCACCACGGCCACATCTTGGACTTGGTATTCTCACTGTGTCTCAAGGTTGCTGACCTCAAGATTGATCTATTTGTTTGGTCTGATCACTGTATGGTGAAGTTCTCATTCAGTGATCCCCCGATTGTCCCTCCAATGTTGAGATTATCAGCTATCACCCATTATGGGGATTGTCCCCTGAGGGACTGAATGTGGTAGTTTATTTTTCCGGTGTTAGTTCTGTTAGTGCGGTTGGCTTGTGTGAGTCTGTCACAGCCTATAACAGGGCTGCTTCTGAGGCACTTGATGCCATTGCACCAGTCCATAAATGACCGAGGTCCTCTTGCCTGAGACCTCCGTGGTTTGACAGGGCTCTCAAGGTGATCAATACCATGGGTCAGAGGTTGTAGCGTTGCTGGCATAGGACCCAGCTAGAAGTGGATAGGCTGGCTTTGAGGAATAACTACGGTGATTATCAAAGAAAAATTGATCATAAGAAGGCAGAGTTCCTGTCCAGGGAGATTGGGGCAGGGAAGAACAGACCAGCTCAGCTCTTTCGGACTGTGGACAGGCTTCTTAATCTTGTCTGTCTACAGCTGAAAAGAGCTTTTTCAGTAGCACTTTGTGAAGAGTTTGCTCTGTTCTTCTCTGACAGGATATCCTCTGTTCAGGTTGGGATCTTGCCAGTGGGTGGAGTGGGGCACTCCCATTGTCTGGGCAGAATTTTAGCCAGTGGAGGTGGCTGAGGTCTCTAAGGTGATTTCAAAGCTGCAGCCCACTTATTGTGAACTGGACCCTGACCTGATGCATCTCCTAATGGGCTGCATTGAGGTTATAGATCCAGTATTCACAAGGATTTTCAGGTGTTTGCTTTCAGAGGGAGTCTTCAAAGATGCCTTGAAGAAGGCGCTTGTAAAGCCCCTGCTGAAAAAATCATCTCTCGACCCCGACAACTTGGCGAATTATAGACCAATCTCCATCCTCCCATTCCTAGGGAAGGTTGTCGAGAAGATAGTGGCTCTGCAGCTCAATGAACACCTGGAGACCTGTGACATCTATGAGCCATTCCAGTCCAGGTTTAGGACAAGGCACAGCACAGAGACAGCACTAGTCTGGGTGCATAATGACCTCCTCATGGCAAGTGATCAAAGATAATGGTCAATTCTCATTCTTCTCAATCTGGCATCAGCATTTGATACCATGGACCACATTGTGTTGTTGGATCACCTTAGAGAATATTGTGGACTCATCAGTGTTGTCATCAACTGGTTTGAGTCCTTCTCCTCAGGCAGAAGGAAGACAGTAGTGATGGGGAATTTCTCCTCCTCCTCCCCTATGCCTCTGACCTGTGGAGTTCCTCAGAGCTTGATCCTATCACCGATGCTGTTCTCAGTGTACACGCTGCCCCTGGAGAGGATCATCAGACTGTACAGTCTGAGTTTTCACTGTGATGCAGATAATACTCAGCTGTACATGTCTTTTGCACCAAGGATAAGTGGTGCTGTCGAAGTGCTGAATAAATGCCTTCCCGAGATCCAGGACTGGATGAACTCTAATTGGCTGATACTTAACTCAGATAAGATGAAGGTTCTAGTAATTGAGCCAGGCCGTAGGTGTGATGGGGTTGCCTCTGGGATGACAACTGGTTTGGTCCTGGGGTCGACATCATTGATTGCATCCTCTAGGGTGAGAAATCTAGGGCTGAGAGAGGAGGTTGCTCATCTCCAGGCTGAGTTGGCCAGGATTTGTGGGACCTCCTCTTCCATCCAGGGACCACCAGTGCCACTGCTGTTGCCTCAGAGGTTGCCAAGAAAGAGGAGCGGTTGGACCACAGTGGGCTCAGGGAGGGTGAGGGTGGTGGAACAGAGGAACATCCCTCCAGTTGTACATCTCCACAATTCCTATGCCATTTTGGCAAAGTGTGGTTCCTCTATGGAGGCACCCACAGTGGAGACAAAGTAGGATGCTGGGAACCTCCACAAAGGAGACCCACAGGAGGATGGCAAGGGACCTCTCAAGGGAAAAAAACAACTGCTGGTAGGGGACTCCATTGCTAGGAAGGTAGAACTGGGGGAGGAAGGGGAGAGGGAGGTAAGGTGCCTGCCTGGCACCATGGCTTGGAGGGACAGGGAGCAAATCCTCAGGATTGCTGGAGCAGCTGCACAGGGGAGGGAGCTAGATGTCATTGTCCACCTAGGGACAAATGACCTGGCTAAGAAAGAGATTAGAGAAGTGCAGGAAGAGTTTGTGGAATTGGGGAGTGGCCTTAGACAAGTAGCACGTACGTTAACCTTCTCAGAGGTGCTGCCCATCTATAGCGTAGGAGAGGCTAGGGTGTTCTTCACCATGGGAGTCAATCAGTGGTTGAAAAACTGGTGCAGAGCTCAGGGAATTGGCTTCATTGTGGACTGGGGGTCCACCTGGAGTGATGCAAGCCTATACTGGAATGATGGGCTGCATCTGTCCAGGAGGGGAACCAGGATCCTAGGTGATAGGTTTAAATGCTTCATTGGCAAGCATTTAAACTAGCCAAGGGGGGAGGCACTGGAAAGGAGCAGGGAAATCATAGCCCCCCCAACAAATCACGGTAGTACTGCAAGTGCGGTAAACACCAACATAGAGGTGTCGATAGGGAGAAGGGAAGGGGTAAATGGAGAAAGTGACAAAGGCAAGAAGGACAGGGATGGGGCAAAAAGGAGTAAGGCCATCAGGAAATGCAGAATAATGAGTACCAATGCCTGTAGTCTGGGCAACAAGCTCCCTGAGCTGGTGGCCTTGATGGAAGAGGGATTCCTGAATATTGTAGCAGTCACAGAAACATGGTACACAGAGAACCATGACTGGGATGTTAACATACCAGGGTACATAACCTACAGGAGAGACAGGCAGGGGAAAAGAGGGGGAGGAGTAGCTCTCTATATAAAGGAAGGAATAAAAGCAACTGAACAAAAGAGTAAACAGGGAGGAGAGGAGGCACTGTGGGTCACCTTGGAGACTGGAAAGGGCACCACAGTCCGCACAGGGGTTGTGTACTGACCCCCATGTCAGGGGGAGGGAATGGACAGGGATACGATAGAAGGCATTCTTAGAATGACAGAGAAAGGGGAGATACTGTAGATGGGAGACCTGAATATGCCAGATGTTAACTGAAGCACATTTGCTGCAGCCACATCCAAGAGCATGGCCATTCTTGATGCCCTACAGATGGCAGGCCTAAGACAGCTAGTTTTGGAACCCACTCATGAAGAAGCTATCTTAGACCTCATACTCTCAAATGGGGACAGTGAGAGGATCTCAGATCTAGAAGTGGGTTGCTATCTGGGAACAAGTGACCATCAAACAGTGTGGTTCACATTAAACTCAGCTACAGAGTCAAGCCATTCAAAAGTGAGGGTATTGGACTTCAGGAGGGCTAACTTTGGCAAGATGGAAGAGTGTCTCAGAAAAGCACTAGCAAACAGGCTAGAAGGAGGTGTGAAGCAACAATGGGGAATCATCAAAACTGCCATCACAGAGGCAACAAGCCTTTGTGTGAAGCAAATAAATAAATCAAAATGCAAGAAAAAGCCACTATGGTTCTCAAAAGAGGTGGCTGTGAAAGTCAGGAAGAAAAGATAGCATTCCGAGTATAAGGAAACACATAAGGAGCAGGACAGAGAGCTGTACCAGTTAAGGCAGAAGGAAGCAGGAGGAAGTCAGAATAGCAAAGCCCAAACTGAAGAAAAGATAGCCAACTCAGTTGAGAAGGGATAAAACCTTTTATAGGTACATCAGCGGTAGAAAGACAAAGGGAGGATGATAGTGAGGCTGAATAGAAAGAACGGTGGGTGGGCAGAGGGGGACAGTGAAAAAGCAGGGATACTGAATGAATATTTCTGCTCAATATTCACAAAAGAGGAGGGGGAAGTGCCTAATCCAATTAACAGAAGCACTCTTTATAGGGGGTCAATTCCAGTCCTTTCACAGAAGAAAGTGTTCTGCAACAACTCCTAAAACTGAAGGTGGACAAAGCAATGGGGCCTGATGGAATTCACCCCAGAATTCTAAAAGAATTAAGGGAGGAACTAGAGAAACCACTGGCTACTCTTTTTAATAAATCATGGGAGGATGGTGTGGTACCTGAGGACTTGAGGAAGGCGGATGTGATTCCTCTTCACAAAAGTGGGACCAAGACAGAGGCAGGAAACTGCAGACCTGTCAGTCTGACCTCCGTGGTAGGGAAAGTGATGGAGTCACTTCTGAAGGAAAGAATAGTTGAGTACCTAGAGGCCAGTGGGGCACGGGACCCAAGACAGCATGGGTTCACAGCGGGAAGGTCATGTCAGATGAATCTAATAGATTTCTTTGACTGGGTGACCAAAGTAGTAGACCAGGGAGGGGCTGTGGACATGGCCTACCTAGACTTTAGCAAGGCATTTGACACAGTCCCACACAAAAGATTAATAGTCAAATTAACCAGCCTGGGAGTGGGTCCCAGGGTGGTAGCTTGGGAAAAACATTGGCTGGACAACAGCACACAGAAGGTAATTATAAATGGAGTCTACTCTGAAGAAAGAGGGGTTACTAGTGGGGTACCACAGAGTTCATTATTGGGTCCAGTCCTTTTTAATGTCTTCATAAGTGACATTGCAGAGGGACTGGAAGGAAAAGTATGCCTCTTTGCAGATGACACAAAGATCTGCAACAGGGTTGATACACAAGGAGGTGTGGAAAGGATGAGAAGGGACTTGGCAAGGTTGGAGGAATGGTCAGAAGTCTGGCAGCTAGGACTCAATGCAAAGAAGAGCAAAATAATGCACCTGGGAAACAAGAACCCAGGGGAGGAATACACAATGGGGGGAGGTAGTAACAACAACAAAAAAGGAAAGGGACCTGTGGGTAATTATATCGGATGACATTAAGGTTAGCAAGCTATGTGAGAAGGCAGAAGGGAGGGCTGGGGATATATTGGGATGCATAGGGAGAGGCATCAGCAGCAGAAAACAGGAAATTGTTATCCCTCTGTACAGACAGTTGGTGAGACCCCATCTGGAGTACTGTGTCCAGTTCTGGAGAACCCATCTCTGCAAGGACATAGACAGGATAGAGGCAGTCCAGAGGAGGGCAACTAATATGGTGCAGGGTCTGCAAGAGAAGCCATATGAGGAGAGACTAAAGGAGCTTAATATGTACAGTATTCCCTTGAGGAAAGAAGGGAGAGGGGGGACATGATAGAAACTTTTAAGTATCTCAGTGGAATCAACAAAGTCCATGAGGGTAGCATCTTTCAGAAAAAGAGACATGTAAGAACAAGGGGACACAATTTAAAGATAGAGGGGGGTGGTTCAGGGGCAATGTGAGGAAGTATTATTTCACAGAGAGGGTAGTGGATGCATGGAACAGCCTTCCTGAGGAGGTTGTGGGGTCTAAATCTGTGGGAGAATTCAAGAATGCATGGGACAAACGTAAGGCAATTCTTGTGGCGGGTAAGAAGTAATAGGCTGTTGGTTAACTAGGATCTGCAGCCTATTCTGCAGGTAGGGAAATGGGCAGACTAGATGGGCCAAGCGGTCCTTATCTGCCATCAAAGTCTATGTTTCTATGGTCCTCGACAAGAGGCTGACATTTGATGCTCAGGTGTCGGCTGTCATCAAAAGTGACTGTTTCCATCTGAGGAACATCACCCATATTAAACCACTAATTCCACCCAAGGACCTGTCGTCACTGGTACATGCCTTTGTGCCATCAAGACTCAACTACTATAATGCACTGAACCTCCGCTAGCTGCAGCTAGTGCAGAAGGCAGCGGCAAGGCTGTTGACAGGACTATCCATGTCCTGTCATGTGAATACAGTCCTGTGGGCTATGCAGTGGCTGGTCAGATGGTGGGTTCTCTTCAAGGTGGCTTGCTCACCTATAAGGCCCTATACGGATTACCCTGGCTACCTGTCAGACCTCCTCACTCTTGTCATGCCAGCTCGTTCCCTCTGTTCCCCCACCCAGGGCCTCCTTGCAGCTCTGAGCACCGGGCTGAAAACCTTGGGTGATCATTCATTCAGGGTGGCTGGCCTGGTCCTCTGGAACTCACTGCCAAGATCTTTGAGGGAGGCCCCTATGGTGGAGGTGTTTGGCAGGGGCCTAAACACCCATCTCTTCAGTTTAGCTTTTCCTGCAGATGTCTTTTAAATTGTTTTAATTTTTGTATAATATTTTATTCTAACCCACCCCCACCAGCCCCCCCTTGTCTAACTAGCAGGGCTCTTCCTTTCACCACATGATGCCAAAGAGAGAGATGGAGGTTGTCACTACAGTTCAGTTTATTAGTACATCTTCCTTCTGAGCCTGCCATAAACAGACAGGCTAACCAAGTGTGGCCACTACCTGGCTCACACCCTGTGGGACCATTTGCCATGGCCATCAACCTGGGTCCCTGGGAGAAAATGTTTGCTCACAATTATGCTAGGTTTTTACTTCTGGTCAGGGGCACCCAAGTAAATCCAGACCCAGTGGAAGCCTAGCAGTACTGTCTAAACCAGGTTGGGATTCTAGAGTGTGGTTTTTATTCACATACACAAAGAATAATCACAAAGCGAAGATGGCCCCTCACAGGGCTACTTCTATTGGTAATGCAGAAGATTACTGAGGTACAGGAAACATACACAGTGAACCATCAGGTTCTGACTTGAACAGCAAACTCTCTGGTTCTGAATGAGGAGATTGGCACACACAGTCAGTAACTGGTACACTTCCCTTGACTAGGCACACACAAACAGTACTAGGAGACTTTCTTATATTTTACTAGGCATTAATGGTGGCCCCCTCAACCACCAAAGAGCACATACAGGCTCACAGAGAATCCAACCCATGTCTGGGTAAACTATTTTCTTCAGGCACTGGCCAAATGCACTGAGAGAAAACACAGGTGCCCAAACTGAACCCGGAGAGGTAAACATGGTTACTCCAGATGGGGGGGGGGTCTCGCACTTTTTGCTTCCAATTTATACTCGACCATTCATCTGGTTAATAACACCCTCACAGAAAACTTGTAGATGCTATCTTGAAATGTCTTTCACACTAGAGGCCAATATCTCCACCTCTAAATGTCTGAGAAACTCCTTCACTAGTGATGCACCACTTAACTGTTTACCACTCTCTATTCTAGCTGAACACCCAACAAATTCTTCAACTCCTTTAATCACCACTACTAAAAACTTAGTGGACTCTCCCTCACAGCCTGTGAACTGGTCTCTAACTTCCCCAAAAACTCATATTAAAAACAAATTTGCTACCAAACCATATATGATTCCACTTTCTAATTCTTTTGAACCCCTCAACGAATTGGCTGAAGAAGTATCCATTGACTCCTTAGGCACCATCGAATATGTACATGACAAACCAAACATGAGTAGTTGTAAGGCATCGAAGAATGAAATACCTGAAACCTTAGCATTTAAGTCTCCCCATAACACAACCCCCCTGAACACTCCCTCTGTGTCTCAATCTTTGCATACTGTACTTTTGACATGTTTTTACCACAAAAACAAATATATGTATTAGGTGATTCCATAACAAAATACATTGACCGAGCAGTTTGTAACCCTGACAAAGAAAACCGGACTTGTTCTAGCTATAGAGGAGCTAAAATAGCTGACCTTACTTTAATGGTAAAAGAAATGTTGTCAACAGCTGGAAAAAACCCTTTAGTGGTTACCCATGTTGGTTCTAACGACATCACACAATCCCCACTTCATCAGATTAAACAAGATTATGTAGCCTTATGTAATGTACTAACTGATCACGATTGCAGTATATGTCTGTCTGAAGTTCTACCTATCCCAAGAGCAACTAGATACATTAACAATAAAATAAAAGCATTAAATGAATGGATTCGTAAGTGGTCTTATCGACAGGGTATAGGCTGCTTAACCTATTGGGAGGAGTTTGAGGACAGACCTTCACTCTTCAGTTGGGATGGTTTACACCTCAGTAGAAGAGGTAGTTCAATATTAGGGCGAAAGATAAAATATTTCATAAACAGTCATTTAAACTAATATGAAGGGGGGTGGGGGCTACACCCATTTCTTGTAAAAGCAGTCCATGTACACCCCATTTGACTAAATTCAACATCCTCTCTTTAAATGCCAGATCACTCACAGCCACCAAACTTGCGGAACTTGAAATTTTTGCTAAAACTTCAAATTTAGCTCTAATAGCAATTACTGAAACTTGGGGGAATACGGATATAAAATGGAGAACAGAAATCTCTGGCTTTAAACACTACTTCAAAAACAGAGTGGACACAAAAAAAGGTGGTGGGGTAAGTCTGTATGTTTGAGATGACATTCCATCTTATGAATCATCAACTACCATACACTCTGAATGTATTTGGGTCCATATTAGGCCCACCAGTACCCACCAACTCCTCATAGGTACTTGCTATCATCCCCCTTCATCTGATATTGATCAAACCAAACAACTTTGTAGTGAAATCTCCCAATTAGTCAATAAAGATCTGGTTCTTATTTTAGGGGACTTCAACCTTCCCAATATATACTGGGATACACTCTCTGGAATTAATAAACATGATGAACAGTTTCTGTCAGTTATAATTAATTTGGGACTGATTCAATGTGTAAATCAACCAACTAGGGGGAAAATATATTAGACTTAGTCATAACTAACCCTGAGACTCACATATCTGACATTTAATTATTTAATCCTTTGGGAAATAGTGACCATTTATCTCTTTTCTTCTCTATTCAACTACCTCTACTACCCAAAATGAACAAACTAAAAATAAAACAATATAACAGGGTGACCTTTATAGCTATTAATCAACAGATAAAATCCCTTAACTGGGAACAAATAATGCAACCAATGAATACTGAAACAGCTTGGAACTATTTAAAAACTAAGATTTTGGAACTGGAGGAAAAATTTGTCCCTGACAAATTTAAGTATAACAATAAAGGGAAAATCCCCATGGTTCAACAGCAATATTAAAACTTTAATTAAACAGAAAAATAAACTATTTATAACTCTAATAAAATGTTAATCAGATCAGGAAACTAGCATTCTCTCCAAATACAAAGAGGTGGTTAGACAATTAAAGAAAACCATCTTATTAGCCAAACGTAATTTCAAATTCAAAATTGTACACACAAAAGATAACCATAAGGCTTTATACACTTACCTAAATGGTAAGAAAAGTAACAACAACATGATAGGTCCCTTGGTATGCAACAATTTGACTATAACATCTGATATCGAAACAAATATTTCTCATCTGTCTTCACGCCTGAACTTATTAAAACTACTCTTACTACAGTGGACTTTAAACTTAAAACATATGAAACTCTGTTTCAAGATATTAAGTGGGTCTTTGAAACCCTCAAACATTATACTAGTTCTGGCCCAGATAATATTAGTTCCAGATTCTTTATAGAAACTAAGGATACAATATTTCTCCCTCTGACTATTATATTCAAAAAATCATTGCATGGATCATCAGCCCAAATGACTGGCGTACTGCAACTGTCACACCCATTTTTAAACAACGTTCTCATTCAAAAATTGAAAATTACAGACCCATCAGTTTAACATCCATACCATGTAAACTAATGGAAAAAATAATTAAACACCAACTTGAAAAAGAGATGTCTATGTTAAACATTAATGATGAATATCAACATGGCTTTAGAACTGGATACTCATGTACTACAAACTCGATTAGCTTTTACAATTATATTAGTTCCAACCTAGACTGTAAAATACCCACAGATGTCATTTGCTTAGATTTCAGTAAAGCCTTTGATAAAGTATCACATAGTATCTTGATTAATAAACTAAATCGACTAGGCTTTTCAGCTCCCATCATATCCTGGATAAATAACTGGTTGTGCGATAGAACACAGAGGGTTAGGGTGAATGGGGTACTTTCAGGTATGGATATCGTGGCAAGTGGTGTCCCACAGGGCACCGTTCTGGGTCAGGTATTGTTTAATCTTTTCATCAGCGACATGCATATCTCACCACACAACACAATGGTTAAATTCGCTGATGATACTAAACTTGGAGGAGTGGTAAACACCCCTACTGTTTTCATAACTTGATCTTGGATCTCTTACTAATAGAACAATGGGCCAGTACTAATAAGATGCACTTTAATGTACTGTAGATAAATGTGATGTATTACATTTTGGAAAAGATAACCCCAAACAAAAAAACTACCTGAATAACAGTATAATTAGGGCATCTTCTATAGAAAAAGACTTGGGTATCATGGTGAATGACAAATTATCACCTCATCTCATTGTTAAAAAATTGCTAATCAAACAAATGCTTTACTGTGCAGAATTAACAAAACATTCATTTCTAAAACAGAAGAATGCCTGTTGTCACTGTACAGGTCACGTGTAAGGCCATATCTTGACTATGGATCACCGTTTTGGAACCCTTACTTAAAGGAAGACATAAATAAAATTGAACAAGTACAACATAGAGCCACCAGATTAGTACCACATCTTACCCATTTAGAGTATAATATCAGATTTAAAAAAAACGGACTACACTCTGTAGAGCGAAGACAAACCAGAGGCGACCTTTTACAACTATATAAAATACTTAAATCACCTGAACAAATGAAACTATGTGGTATTGTCTACTCAACAAGAAAAATAGTACCGAGATTGCATAACAGACAAATAGAAATTCAAAAAGTAAACAACAATAAGAGACTAAACTTTTTTACTATTAGATCACCCAGATTATGGAATAAATTACCACAAGATATTGTTAATTCAACAAACATATCAATATTCAAGAATAAATTAGATAATTGGATGAACAAACGGGACCTGGGTGTATGATCCATCAATATGGAGGACAATCTCGATGGGCTACTGGCCTACTTTTGTCCAAAAAACCAAGTAAACCAAGTAAACCAAGTAAACACATAACATACTACATTACACACCTCTGAGGTGTCAGAAAGTTAAACGTTCTGTAATTGGCGATGTCTCTTCACTAGACTTCCACTTTAGCAGACACTTGTAAACAGAAAATAGTCTGGGTGACAGAGTCCCTTTGAGAAAACTCAGCACAAGGAATGCAGGTGCCCCAGGGCTTTTTCACACAAAAGTCACAGGTACTCACAGAGCAGATTAATTGCAGGCAGCTTCAGCACAGTCCAGACTTAACCAGGGGATTGTCCCTGAATCCTGGAATCCACCCCATCACTCTGGGGATGGGGCACTGTGAAAACCACTTACCTTGGATTCTACCACTTCACCACTAGGCTGTACTGACTCACACTAGGGTGTGAAACAAACAAAAACACTACTGGTAGCTCTCTGACAGAGAGAGGCTGCACTACCTGCAACCTCCTCCACTGACTCCAACTACAGACTACCTGAACATTATAAAGCTAACTCCCTGCAGCTAGCTTCCAATGTGACTTATGCTGCTGCGACAGTTACAAAGTGACATCATCACTCCAGCTCAGCTGAGACTGAATAACAGAGTGTGACACTGTGAAATCCATTTACCTGGCATTTCAAAAGCTGTCTGCCCCTGCCTGCTACTGATTCTAAGTGGGATTCTAGTAACCCCTGGGAACAAAGGGGTTACATAATATAATCTTATTATTTGCTGATCATTTTAAACTGTGTTTTTTTTTTTACCTTGTCAAATTGTCTACTACTGTATGGTGCCCAGAGCCACTGGGATTTGGGTGCCTAACTAAATACATTTTTGCTTACTTACTTACTTACACATCACTAAAATAGAATCATCAGCTTTAAAAATCTCTTTAGAATAAATGCTAGTGGACACGCAAGAGAGATATTTGCAAGCAAGTTGTGTGAGCTTAAGCCAGATATATGTCTTCCTATATCAGTATACAACAAGCATTTGTCAATGCTGAATGTTCGCTTGCAGGTATTTGCAGTGGTGTTTGGCACGTATGGTGCTTTACCCTAATGCCCTCTGCGATTGCTGGTATTTGCACAATAAATTTTCAGCATGACCTTTTTGTTACCCCCATTGTGCACTACATAGGCGGAAACCGTTTTGGGCAGGATGTGAAAAATGACAGCTGTATTGCTCATAGGAAGTGTGGTAAATGGCAATGTTGAAAATCTGGAGTGGAAATATTGAAAATTCGCAAACCTACGAGCCGCAGTATGGAACTGTGCGTAATGCACGTCAGAAACAGTCATTGTTAGAATTTTTTCATCAAATTTTCTCAACATTGGCATTTTAAAACCTCTGCTAATGAACAGTGTCACTGTAATTTTCTTACTGTGTCCCATACATTGATTTAGCACACCATTCGCCATTGTGCACTACATGAAAGCGGAAACAAATTTTAGGCAGGATTTGAAAAATGACAGCTGTACTTTTCATAAGGAGGTGTGGTAAAATGGCAATGTTGAAAATCTGGGTGAAAATATTGAAAATTCGCAAACACTTACAGTGATGTAGGAACTGCTGCTTGTACTCGTAAAACAATGATTAATTTTAGAATTTATTCACCAGTACTCAACATAGCCATTTTAAGATCTCTGCTCATGAACAGTGACACTGTGATTTTCTTAATGTGTCCCATACACTGAGTTCGCACAGCGACTGTGCCATTGTGCGCTACATGGGTGGAAACATGTTTTGGGCAAGATGTGAAAAATGACAGCTGCACTGCTCATAAGGAGGTGTGGTAAAATGGCAATGTTGAAAATGTGGAGTGAAAATATTGAAAATTCGCAAACTTACGAGCGTGCATAGGAGCTGCGCAATGAACACTTGTAAAACAGTGATTTTTAGGAATGTTTCACCAAATTTTCAACATAGCCATTTGAAGACCTCTGCTAATGAACAGTGTCACTGTGATTTTCTTAATGTGTCCCATACATTGATTTCACACACCGACTGCGCCATTGTGTGCTACATGGGCGGAAACACGTTTTGGGCAGGATGTGAAAAATGACAGCTGTACTGCTCATAAGGAGGTGTGGTAAAATGGCAATGTTGAAAATCTGGAGTGAAAATATTGAAAATTCGCAAACTTACAAGCCTGCGTAGGAACTGCACAACGCACACTCGTAAAACAGTCATTTTTTGGAATTTTTGCACCAAATTTTCAACATGGGTTTTTGGGACCCCTTCTCATGAATGATGTCACTATCATAGCATTATTCGGGCCTGAAGGGTGATTTCACACAGTGACTGTGAAATCACCCTTTGGGCCTGAATAACGCCATGACAGTGACATCATTCATGAGAAGGGGTCCCAAAAACCCCATGTTGAAAATTTGGTGCAAAAATTCCCAAAAATGCCTGAGATATGCAATAAAGTTGAAAACACCCTATCTAGCCCATTATACAGCTTACCGGCATTTCCTCAGTTCGCAGTCGGCTTTGAAGAGTGCAGACATGTTCCCGGTCCACCGAAGATCGTCGCGCCGGAGTCAGGTAAGTATGGGGTGGGGGTGTGGGGAGGCTGGAGTGCGCAGTGGGTGGAGTACGGGTTGTGGGAGGGACTGGGAGAAGCGCCGTGGGACCGTTTTTGCTTTACAGGTTTAAAAAAAAAACAAGACTATGTGGGACATTTGTCACTCTGGGGTGGGCTCCCAGCATGGCAGAAGGATGGCTGGGGGGCCGAGGAGCTGACCAGAGTTGGGCACCCCGGTCGGCAGACAACCAGTACATTTGCCATGCTGGTGGACTCCCAGCATGGCAGAAGGATGGCTTGGGGGCGTGGGCCGATGGGATTGGAAGCGCACCCCGTCGGCAGATGATGCAGGATGTTTGCCATGGGGTGGGCTCCAGCATGGAAGCAAAAGATTGGGGAGGCGGCGTGACACGGGGTGGCATGGCTGTGACTCTGTGTATGACAGTGGTGGTT
Organism: Neoceratodus forsteri; assembly: GCA_016271365.2. Taxonomy (NCBI): domain Eukaryota; kingdom Metazoa; phylum Chordata; order Ceratodontiformes; family Ceratodontidae; genus Neoceratodus; species Neoceratodus forsteri. Next base: position 285,826,477 of record CM028135.1, on the reverse strand, counting down.
TCTTTGAGCGAAGACCACCGCTGTCATACATAGCTCCTGCCCCCATTGGTGCAGGACTGCCATGCCTGCTCAATGGAGCAGTGGATTGAAAGGGAGAGGCACACCTCCAAAGTGTGCTACTCTCCCAAAACGTTCCTTGCGCATGCGTGCAAGCAAACGTAAAAGAGACTTACTGTACCCAGTAGTTTGTTCCATGAGATACATGTCAACCACAGCTCTGGACTGACTTTATTACCAATTATAAAATGGAGATAGGATTTCAAGCAATCTGATTGCTTGTTAGCTGTGTATTAGATGTGTCTAATGCATGGCTAAAACTAGTCCTGGCAAAAAGGATGCAGTACATGTTCAAAATCCTTGTGCCATCAGAACTTTCAGATATGATGCATACATAATTTCCCCCACTGTAGTTACTTATAGTGAAAATGTAAATAATCTCAACAGCCCCCCCATACAGCCCCCCTCCCCATGTAGTCATCCAATTTATCCTGCTGCTCAGCCGGGCTTACTCCACCACCACCACATATGTACACAAAACAAAACAAGCTGCAAATAGAAGTTTTTTTTTTTAATTTGTTTTGAAATACTGGTCCGCTACACACCATGACATAGAATGCATCTCTTCTTCCATGCTTACATCTTCCATCCTGCCTGCCCACTCACTCCTCCCAGAAACCAGAGTCAAATAAAGAAAAATACTCTACATGTAGAAATTTAAGAAAGAAACATTATTCTGAAGTAACTGTGAACTGTGTGTGTGTGTGTGTGTGTGTGTGTGTGTGTGTGTGTGTGTGTGTGTGGTGGAAGAGTAACCATGACAGCAATGTGCCCTGAAAGTTTCAAATGCTTGTTGTGTGAACTGGGGGAGTCGCTAGAGAAATTTCCATACAAAATGGTTCAAAATGGTGCTCCCACCATGGAGTTACAGTTGAAAGAAAAAAAGTTGTTTGCAGCTTAAATTTTGCCTGCTCGACAATCATCGAGAAGGAGAAGAGCCCGAGAAGAGAGAGAGGCTCATTTATATGGCTTTGAGTGACTGGTGAGATGCAAACAGTCCCACCCCTAGCCAGCTTCAGAGTGCTGCCCAGTGTTCGAGAGGGACAGAGCGAGTGGTGTGTGAGCTGGCTAGCCAGGAGGATCGTCGAAGTGACTGTAAATGTTCTAAAAGTTAAAACAACAGACTTTTCTGCGCTAAATTCTCTGACAAAGTCCATTATGGACTGCAATCCCCATCTTTCACAACCCCATCTTTGACACCAATCCCATGATTAGGTCTCACTACTATGTTTAGATGCCTTCTCAAGCTTATAATGCCTCACTGCTGTTATGTGGTAAATATCATCATCCAAAGGTTACAAATAATGTCAGAAAATACCTACTTCCAAATCTTGTAAATACTGTCTGTGACAAATGTCTGTAACACATGCTTAATGTAACCACTGTTATACCATGTATCTCATGTTTAATTGTCTTTATACCTACTCTATGTTTCCATCTGTCTTACATGTGATGAGGTACCTCTGCAAATGAGCCTCTGGCTCAAAGGTTGTAAACCGATATATCAAATAAATAAATAAATAAATAAATAGGGCTCAACCCATATTCTGATCTACTGGGGACTAAGCGTGGTGTTCATAGGGACAATTGGCAGGATCACCAGCCCGTTTCAGCCCAGAGGCCTTCCAGGATTGGCTTTAGGCCGAGAATTTCCATTGAAAAGCCAGCTACTGATTCAGTGAGTACCATTCAGCAAAACTGAGTTCAAACTGTGTGTGATGTTTCAAAAGTCAGCTGGATCTGTGTGTAAACAGTGTGACTGTTTTTGCAAAGAAGGACTGTGTAAAGTAATCAAAAACCCAAGCAAGAATTCTGAGCATCAGACTGTGAGCATGTATTATGGATTCAGCAACAGTATCATTTTCTGAGCAACTAGAGACACTGTGAGTTGTATGAGAGGCTGCAACAAACAGGCAATCCTGTTCAAGAAATACTGTGGCTTTAGTGACTTTAAGCCAGTAAAACTGATTGAAAGCTAATGGTAAAGTCCTAGAAAGTCATATAGATGAGCTGAGGAAGAAAAGCAGTGCGGTCAGTACAGTATAAGTAATATTTATCAGCATGCAGTAAATCGGATGCGCAGTGGCTTGAGTCAGATACAGAGTGTTGCTGCACCAGGAGTGCTGCCACCACCATTACAGGGTGGGGCAATAATGTAAACACAGAAGCAGGGAGCCATTTTGTGAGATTGTTCAAAGTAGAGTGAACTCAGTAATAACAGTGAACTTTTGTGTGTTTTTCTACAGTCATGGCTTCAGGACCATCCCACTAGCCGGATCATACCCGGGCTATGATAGTTGAAGAGGTTACCAAGCTGAAAGAAATAGAGAAATATTTCTATGGTGGAAGTTTACCTCCTCATGTTGCAATTTCCGGATACCCTGTTAGAGTATGCATAATGTGCCTCAAGGCTGGAAGGGACGTTTTCATGATTCCTCACCGTTCAGGGTGTTTAGAGAAGCAAAGTCTAACTAGTGCACCTAAGATTCGTGTGGATCCCACATGGGCAGAGCTTCAAGATCCTGCAAGTAGCAGCACACAGCACCATGTTGAACCTGTTGGGGGAAGTCAGGCAGAGTGTGACACAAAGGAAGAGGATGAAGATGTACTGCCAGAGCAGAGTCCTTGTGATGTCTCAAGGCCTGTGTCACAGGTGGACAGTGCAGAGGGAGAATCAGTGGATCTATAGAGAGAGGGTCCTAGTCTTAGCCTCATGGGAGAAGTTGAGGTTCAAAAAACCCTAGATTGGAAGGTGTCTACCTCCGTGCCTAGTGAAGAGTGGACTGCCTCTGGAGTGAGGGTGACTGCTCACTCCTGGGCCCAGGTCCTAAGTGAGGAAGAGGAGGAGGAGGGAGCTATGAACCTTTACATTGAAGGTCTTAGTCCACAACCTCAGGCTCTTGCCTCAGAGGAACCTGAAGAAGAAGTTGGTGACTCCACAGCCCTGCCCCCAAAAGGAGGGGTCAGGGACAAGTTCTATGTAGCTTTGAGTATGCAACACTGGCAGAACCAGAACTCGCCACCACCAAGCCAGGCCAGGTGTCACAGACTGATGAAGAGTAGTAAGGAGGAAAGACTGGTTCATAGGATGGCAAACGAGATCTATGGAATGTCCTTTTCTACCATTCCTCGGAGAGTCTGGGAGGAGACTGAGAAAAACAGGAGAGTCTGGCTAGTGGAAGATGCAACCAAAAACTTACATATAGGTGCAGCTCAATATGTCAGAGACAAAGTGAAATGAGACAAACTCAAGTTTTGGAAGTTTGGCAGGACACTGTTCATAGTCACTACATTTTGTGGATGAATAGGGAAACAAGACTTTCCTTAATGTGAATTATGAATGCCCAGATGAGGTAATAATTCTTGCACCTAACCCATTGTGGTACTACCTTCAATGTAACCATTGTCCTGTGAATGTGCCCATGCCTACCAAGTGGAAAGCAGAGCAGTGGTAGCCAGTGCTGTCATCCAACCGTTGCCATACCCATGTTGTTCCACCAGTCTGGTATTCCAGGATCCAAAGGTGCATCCAGAGGTATCAGCCTTGCAGTGTGCCTTTCTAGTTCCATCGCCTGGCCTTCCAGATGACATCGGTCTGAGATAACATCAGCCCTGCTGTTTTCCTGATTGATCGCCTAGGATTTTGGATGACATCAACCCAGTTGTTCCTTTCCTGTTCCAGGGCTCCATCTCCTAGATGACATCAGCTCAAGATGACATCAACCCAGCAGTTTCCAGATGTCCATCCTGTCATTTCTTGAAGATTTCCTCCCAGCTGTATCTGAAATATGCTGCCAGGGATAGTCTTTGGCTGGAGATCCAGGTGCTGTTCCATTTTTCGTTCTTCAAGGGACTGGTAAGTCCAGACTTTTCTTACTTTATTGACATTGCAATACACATCCTACACCTGACAGACTACAGACTGTTGAACTGTCCACAAAGACTCTCCCCTTCGGGATTTACAGTATGTCAAGAACTGTGCTTCACCAGGCTCCATCCCAGGAGAGAATCTTTCATGGACCTTGTCTTCGGGCACCATTTGTCACTAGCTGGGACATTTAGGTCCTTCCATCCCCAAAAGGTGTATTGTACATAATATTGATATTTTCTACTGTTTTCTACTTTTCTACTTTTTCTAAAAAATATTTTTTGGGATTCTCCAGTGTTTTGATGGTAAGGGTTATGGTTGTGTACTGTGTTTGCAGATTTGGGGTGTTTTTGTCTTTTCTCTTTCAGGTGGATCCTGGTGAAGAAAGAAAAGAAGACAAGAAAAGGATTAGATGGACTCATTGGAGTTCCTCTATGCTTTAAAGTGTTGTTTTAAAGTACAGTGTACTTGTTAACATGTGTTGACCTTTTCCTTCCACAGGTGTATTTGTGGGGGAGTGTAATGCTTGTGTATAGTGTTAGCTCACTGTTTGGTTTGCAGGTGTCCAGGGATGGGGGAGGTTCCCCTGTTTTGGGTAGGTTTATTTTGGTTAGATAGGTTTTCCCTAGAGAGCTAAGGGGATAGATAGGCTATGGTCCTGACTGGCCATAGGGGCCGCAGTGCTGGTCTTTAGGGCTATGCTCTGGATAGTTCTTCCAGGGCCACTGGTTGCCATAGTTAGATTGTAGTGTAGGGGCTGATGCATCAGCCAGTGGCCTCTGGGCCCTTAGTGTTGTCTGGTCTTCTTGTGCAGAATCACTTGTGGACTATTACCTAGCAGAATAGTCTCCCTTTTCTCTAGGATGGCCATCATCAGGCCCACCAGACAGTTGATTACCCACTCCTATGCTCTCCCTCTCTGTCAGAGGTTATAGTTGTTTTCTACCTTTGCATAAAAAAATTGATTCTTGCATGCATGTAAAATACAGAGAACCATATTATAAGCACAATAAGACACTCTGGGGATGTGCGTTAGACATTTCTTGTGCCTTATGCCACACTACACCACTGGCCTTGCTTTACAACTGTCTAATGTACACTGCATTGTGTCTTATTGCTTACATGGTCTCTGACTGACTGAGCAGTCCAAAAGACTGCCACAAGCTCTTGCCCTGGCATTCAATGGCAGCCAGTCCACCTGCGGCATGTTCATGGGATTTTAATAGCTATGGTTCCTGAACAAGATCAACAAATGTTTTGCACTCATTGTCATACACGTTGCAGTAATTGGGCAGACTGGATGGGCCTTGCAGTCCTTACTTCTATGTTTCTATGTTCTCAGGTAACAGGTCTGCTTTTAGTCAGGGGTTCAAAACTGTGACAGGAATGTTGTCCATGCCACAGTTTTGAACCATGGCAATGGCAACTATGCTGTACTTGTATATCAGCATGTCATCAAATCACTCATCATTATGTAACCTGTCAATCAGAAACATAGACACATAGAATTTGACAGCAGATAAGGACCGCTTGGCCCACCTAGTCTGCCCATTTCCCTACCTAACAGACAAGCTGCAGATCCTAGTTAATCAATCAGGCTGACTACTAGTAAGTTGTGTTGCCTGAATATGACTCACTAAACGTAGTGTAGAGTTAGACCATATTTAGATACAGAAAGGAAATTCATGGAATCAACTGGATGAGGCTTGATCTTTCGGCACAAATCTCAGTGGGTCTCAAAATGGCACAGTTATGATTTGTCTTCAATTCATTATTTAACTGCTGGAAATCCAATTACATCCTTCTGACATTTTGGAATACTGCCCTTTTGTCAGGCCAGGTACTGTGGTAACCTACATTTGATACTCGTGTTATCACATGCCCCCTATGTAGATATAGGTGCATATCAAAATTCATGTAATATAGTACACTGCTCTGTAGAGTTATATTCTTCTCTTGTGACTTTTAAATAAATATATTTAAAAATGCTATCTGTTTTCTTATGCTGGGTTTATGTTATGCATCCATAACATTTCAAGTTGCTAGATAAGATATGAAATATACTGTATATGCTTGCACACTTTGAAATTAAATTGAGCAGGATAACTCAAAGCTTAAACTAAATTGTCATAGTAAGCTTTTTGTACCTCTGTTCTCAGCATTCTCTTCTCTTGAACCAGTGAGTATTTGAAAACAGTTAATCCTGCAAATAATATGTCTTCAATTATTCCCACGTCCTCGCTAACCAACATTCACTATATGCCATGTCCCAAAAAATGTACTTCTTTTGTCCAAAAAGAATCAGTGTACCTTGTTTTATGCAGCATTTTTCTAAGATCAGACAGGCTTTTCTTTTAACATAGTAACTTGGGGACTCGCTCCTATAAGAAAATTGGAGCATGACTTTATTGTGCCTATTTTTTCTTAGTTGTGTTACTGTTTACTCAGTCAAAAACGGGGCTTTGCAAACAGAAAAGTATTCTTACCCTTGCAAAATGTTCTGATCTCTTAGCCTGCTGCTGAGCCTCATGACTATTGGGAATGGCAGGCTGACTGCTCATTCACAGCTTATAGGGTACATGCAGGGGAAGGTGCCAATGTCAGTGCAGGGGGGCCGAACTACCACCAAAGGAACACAGACATGGCTGTGAGCTGCAGCCCTGGGCTTCTCCTCTTAGCACCATGGAGCCACTTGTCCTGAAAAAGCATCCTGCATGTACCAAGGCAGCAGAGAGTGGGCAGGGCACTCTTACCAATGCCTCATTCATGACTTCAGCACCACTTCTGCACTGCATTGCTTCATATAAGGTGTACATAAGCAGCCAGCCAGCCACTCCCAGTAGTCCTAGGGTTCAGTGGCAGACTAACAGTTCAGAACACTGTGGAAGATTAAGAATAGCTTTCTGTTTGCAAAGACCAATTTTTAACTGAGTAGATAGCAGCACAAGTGAGAAAAAATAAGCAAAATCAAATCATGCACTACTTTTTTTATAGACACAAGTCCCTACAGTCACTATCTTTAAAGGCAAGCCTGTCTAAATATAGAAAGACACTGCAAAAAATAAGGTACATTTTTGGGGAAATGGCATATAATTAATGTTTGTTAGAATATGGGAATAATTGAAGTGATATTATTTGCAAGATAAATAATTTTTGAATATTCATTGATTCATGAGAAAAAAATACTGAGAATACTGGTAAAAATAGCTTACTATGACAATTTAATTTAAGTTATATGAGTTATCCTTCTGAATTTAATTGAAACATGGACAAGAGTATATATTTTATTTTCTATCTAACAGCTCAAATGTTAAGGATGCATAGCATAAACCCAGTATAAGAAAACAGCATTTTTGTTTGCAAGTCAAAACAAAAAATATAACTCTACAGAGCAGTGTACTATTTTAAATCAATTTTTAAAGAGTGACTAAGTGTATGCTTTATAAAGAAGTTAAGCTGGACATGGTACAGTATAAATATAAAGATATATATAATGGTAGCACGGTAGTGCTACCATAGTTAGGGTTGAGGAACCATTTACATGTTAAACCTAAAATTTTGCACCTTAATAACTTTGCAACCGTTCAACAGATTTGCCTGAAATTTGGAACACACAATCAAGAACCAAACATCTTGGGATTTGCCAATGTTTGTACTGTTCAAATAAATGGCTGCGGAGTTATTAAGCATGATCTGCGGGTGTGTTTATGCTTTTTTGAATTCTGTGCTTGTCCCTACAGATCGCACAGTTTGCACGACCGGTCCAAAAACTTCAGAGAACATGTGGCAAGAGTCCCCGATGTGCCTTTTGAAGATTTTGTGAAAAAAATATTAAACGGTTCAAAAGTTATTCAAAAAATAATTTCCCATTATAAGTCAATGGGAAAAGTTAAAAAGTTTGACAGTGTCGCAAATGCACGTTTTACTGTCGCAAATGGCCCTAGTAGTGTCACAAATCCGCCATTTTGTTTTCAGTTGATGATCAGAAAAATGCTTGGCATTTAAATTTGGGACCTCTAGCAACACAATTATTTTTGTGTTTACCTAATCGGACCCTGAGGATGCTAGGCATGTCTTTATTTTGAGGTTAAACACCTAGAAATATGTTTTTCAATTTCTGGAAAAAGTAGTGTTGCAAAGTAGTGTCACGTGCATGACACTTTCGCAAATGCTTGCGAAAGCTGTCGCAAATCACGACACTACTTCTTCAGACTATGGCCAAAATGACAGCAGTTCTTTGCCACCCTGCTGCAAATGAACGGTTTGGTCTTTTGGGCTGAAATTTGGAGGGAAGGCAGCCAACATCTATAAGATGTGCCTTTTGATGGTTTGGTGACAAAATATTGCATGGATGCAAAGTTATGGTACTCCGAAGTTGACACTTTTTCCTATAGCCTAACATTGCGGGGTCCGCTGCATGACAGGAATTTTTTGCCACCCTGCTGCAAAATAACGGTTTGGTCTTTTAGATTGAAATTTGGAGGGAAGAAAGCCAACATCCCACAGATGTGCCTTTTGGTGGTTTGGTAAAAAAATATTACAGGGAGGCAAAGTGATGGCACTCCGAACTTCTCTTTTTTTCCCATAGGATAACATTACGGCATTCGCAGTGCATTTTCAGGGGCCGTATCTGCCGGAAGCGGTCGTGATCAGGACTTTTGTCAAAAATCCTTAGCCCCCACCAGAGGCTAAGTACAAAACTAGTCAGAAAAGTCATAAATCATATGACTTTTAATGTTTTTTTCTACGTCGTACGGTTCCTGAGATATAAGCAATTTAGTATTCCAAGTTCTCATTTTCTGCTCCAAGGCCCTTTATTATGTATACTTTCTTTGTACTCACTGTCTTTCTCTATGCAGCTTTCGGGGAAAACCAGCCTGTGTGCTTACATTACTGTTACCCTTACCACTTCTGCTTGTGGTTCCGTACCCGTTTCACTTACTGTTCCCGTCTACGCCACCATGTGTTTTACCCTTTGCATTTTCATTTGCACTTGTGTTTGTGTTATTTTAACCATTTGTGTCTACAGTACTGTTTATCTTTGTGTTTCACTTTGCATCACCATGTGCATTACGATTTGCGTTTGTGGGCACCGTGTTACTATGTGTTACTTTGTGAGAAGACATCACGTGGCGGGCCCTGCACTCCCACTGCTGTATTACATTCACTATTTCTCAGAGTAATTCTCAAAAAGAAGGGAAATTAAAGGTAAAAACTCTGTTTACTGCATCAGTTAGGGTTGTTCCACAGTGACAGAAGTGAGGAAATTCTGTGCTATGGTTCAAAAGCATAACTGTGCATTCAACCCCCCACCAACCCCCACCCCCCAGCACCACAGACACACAGAGACTGACACACACACACACACACACACATATATGGAAGTAGGGGGGAGAACCAAGGCAACAGGACCAATCACAGACTACCAACATGAAGTGTCAGAAATAAAATACAACTGTCTAAATGTACTACATGAGATCCCCAGTCCTTGAGACTACGTACTGCATGTTCAGCATACATCCTCAGCAAAACTGAGGCCATGTACAGCAACGGTACATATTCTTGATTCAAGGTGTACACAAGTTGCCACAGTTAGGAGTTGTATGGCCTTAGGTAGCAATGTTCCATACTTTGCTACACCAGCTAACACACCCTGACTGGTGAGCCACAGAAAAACTAATGGTGGTACACACTAGTTAACACAGTTAGGAATTACAGGACTTCTGTCATATAATGCTGCACCCCCTAGCCCACATACTGCATACTGAGTGGAGAGCCACAGCAAAAATACACCTATGGACATGAATAGTGTAGCTCTGCCTTTGCAGCTGTAGAGAAGTTAGCACACTTAGGAGTTGCATGGTCTTATGGGTGCAGAACTGCACCTTCAGAGACCCACAGCATAGCTGAGGATGTGGACATCAATGGTACAGCTCAGTGATTGTAAGCACAGTCAAGTTAGCACAGTTAGGATTTGCATGCTATGATACAGGCAGTGCCTCCCCATCTGAATACATACTGCATCCTGAGTGCTGAGCCACAGCAAAAGTGAGGTGATGGACATCAATGGTACACCTGCGTAATTGTAGGTACACTCCAGTTAGCACAGTTAGGAGTTGCATGGACTTAGCCAGGTAATTCCATCACATATAGCAGTTACTGCATCCTGATTGTACAAGCACAGCTGTATTGCCTTAGGTAGTGATGTTGCACAGTTCAGCACGGCAGCTACTGTACCTGGACTGCAGAGCCACAGGAAAAGTAAGGGTGGTACAGAGTAGTTAACACGGTTAGGAATTAGATGACCTCAGTTAATGAACCAGCACCTAGCTCACATATCTATACTGAGTGGAGAGCCACAGCAAAAATAAGCTCATGGACATGAACAGTGTAGCTCTGTCATTGCAGGTGTACAGAAGTTAGCACACTTAGGAGTTGCACAGTCTCATGGGGTGGGGGACTACAACTCCAGACCACTTGCTGCATGCTAAGTGAAGAACCACAGGCAAAGAAGGGTGACACAGATCAGTTGTACACCTCCCTGATTACAGGTACAGTGTAGTTAGCACAGTTATCACTTGAATGGCCTCAGCCAGGCAATGCCTTTCCAAACTGCAACACCAGGTACTGGATTCTCAGTAAAGATGCACAGCTGAGGGTATGGACATCAATGGTAGACATCAGTGATTGCAGGGACACTCAAGTTAGCACAGTTAGCATTTGTGTGGGCTCAGACAGGTAATGCCCCTCCCAAAATTCATACTGCATCTTGAGTACTGATGCACAGCAAGACTGAAGCAATGGACATTAAAGATACACCTCTGTAATTGTTGGTAGACACAAGTTAGCACAGTTAGGATTTGCATGGGCTCACCCAGGCAATTTCCCCATGCATACCAGTTATTGAACTTGACTGTATATCCACAGCTGCATGACCTTAGGTAGCAATGTTGCACATCTCTCTACACCAGCTACTGCACCCTGACTGGAGACTGACAGGAAAGGTAAGGGTGGTACATACTAGTTAACTTAGTTAGGAATTACAGGACCTCTGTCAGGTAATGTCTGAACCCCTAGGCCACATACTGCATACTGAGTGGAGATATACAGAACAAAAAAGCCCATGGAGATGAACAGTGTAGCTCTCTCATTGTAGCTGTACAGAAATTTGCACACTTAGGAGTTGTACAGTGTCATGGGGGGAGTGCACTTCCAGACCACTTGCTGCATCCTGAGTGAACAGCCAGAGGAAAAGATAGGCAATGCACATCAGTTGTACAGCTCCCTGATTGCAGGTACAGTCCAGTTAGCACAGTTATCACTTGAATGGATTCAGGCAGGCAATGTGTCTTCAAACGTGACAGCAGGTACTGCATCAGCAGTGGAGATACATAACACAGGTGAGGGTATGGACATCAATGGTAGACATCACTGACTGCAGGGATAGTGAAGTTAGCTCAGTTAGGATTTGCATGGACTCAGACAGCCAATGCTGTCCCCCCCAAAAAATTCATACTGCATCATGAGTGCTGATCCACAGCAACAATGAGGCAATGGAGATCAACGGCACACCTCTGTAATTGTAGGTACAGTGAAGTTAGCACAGTTAGGAGTTGTATAGGCTCAGCTAGGCAATTGCAGAACACATAGCAATTGCTGCATCCTGAGTGTATAGCCACAGCTGCATAGCGTTTGATAGCGATGTCCCACACCTCGCTACAGCAGCTACTGCCCGCTGACTGGAGAGGCACAGGAAAACTAAGGACAGTACAGACTACTTAACACACTTAGGAATTATGGGACCTGTGTCATGCAATGCTCCACTCCCTAGCCCACGTGGTGCATACTGAGTGGACAGCCTTAACAAAAATAAGCCAATGGACATGTATGTGTGGTACTATTACTTCCAGTTGATTTGTGTGCTTGAAAGGAACAACAGTTGCATTCTAATGTTATAATGTTATGGTTCTGAAAAGACTCAACACAGGTGGTTAAGTTTAAAAAAGATTTATTGACAATTGATGAAACTGAGAAAGGGCCAATTAAGATTTAAATTTTTTTACAAAATCAGTCTCACAATACAATCCTTACATGTGTGTAATCATTGCTTGGAATATATCTAAATGTGTGTCATGCATGGTAAGTAGATGATATGAATTGGAATAAGTACATACATATGGAAATACAAGCATAGAAAGAAGCCAGCAGAAGAAGGCCATTTGGTCTATCAAGTCTGCTCGTATTGCAGGGTCCGCATCTTGAGCTAATATCTCTGCTGTCCCTCTGCAGTCCACCCATCCTCCCTAGGCATGATTCTTGTCTTCCCCCATGCCTATACCAGGCTCCTTTATAGATGCTCACTGTCTTTAATGAGGTGACCTCTTCTAGCAGTGCATTCCAAGTGTTCACCACCCTTTGTGGGATGAACTGCTTTCTGACATCCCTCCTAAACCTCCCACCCTCCAGCTTAAAACTGTGCCCCCTCATGATATGTTTGCCACTCAGCTTGAAGAGACTTTGGTTATCAGCATTATTTATCCTTTTTAAGTACTTGAATATTCCAATCATGTCCCATCCCTCTCTCCTGTCCTACATTAATGAAGGTATGTCAGAAGCTTCTAAGCAGTGATTACACACATGAAACAGTGATGATTTGTTGTTATTGTGTGACTGATAATGTGTATGTTCCTGGGGTGAGTGAAAAACCAGATGTTAAGTGTTCAAGTAATAGAATATAAAAATTTAATGATTTCAGTGACATTAGATAACTGATATGTTCAGTTAAATATTTTAAGATATATCTCTGACTAGGTGCATATGGAAAATTCCCACCAGACCCCTCAATAGAGGTGATCATAAACATTGTCAGGAACAGGTATGAAGTGCATTGTTATCAGTAAAAGCGTCTGATTTACAATTTCAAGTATTATTAACATAGGTTACATTTACTTGTATGACAAGTGCAACACATTTCATATTATTACAGATACAATATACATTTCTTTCAATGGTTACATTACTTACTATATCAGTTCTGAACTAGCAAATAAATGTGTGTAGCATGTTGTTTTTATCAAAGATATAGGTCACTGAACTGAATCACTATAGTATTCTATTATATGTTAAGGAGAAATTCTTACTTGACTCATACTAACACTTTTACTAGAACAATTAAACAAGTTAACAACAATGGTCAGATGAAATGAGAATGTAAATATTATTTATATGTCATTACATAGGTATGCAAGAGTCATTTGATAATAAGCTGCAATATTTCAGTATTCACACTTGCTTCATTTCACTTGCTTCATTATGACTAAAGAGTTTTATATTTACATGTGTACAGTATCAGTGTAATAAATACATCAGGCATAGTTCAACACTGTTGCATGGTGAAAGAATGATGATGTCAAGATGTCAACAGATATTAGACAAAAAAAAGCTGGTGATAGAAAACTTGTGACAGAGTGTTCTCTTTGGTGAATGAGACGTGTTACACACTTATTTAAAATGATGAGGGACAACTTTTGCATCTTTGTAGAGGCAAACAGTTAGCAACTGGCAACAACTTCTTGTTATGTATGGATATGATACACCTACAAGTAAAGATATGTACAGAACAGGGGAGCCAGAAAGGACTCTGTTTTGACATGTACAATCTTCGATAGACATGTAAGCATGGTTTCTCTAGTGACTGTGAAGACTGTTGGCACCGATTGAAGCCACTACAACAATTTCCACGTTATCACTGATCCACACAATATCTTATATGTCTTAGTGCATGAAATGTCTCTGGCAGTATATAATTTTGTTAATATGCTATGATTTATTGACAGTCATAGATTGGAAACAATTGTACTGCCCTATGACTGAGTCTGTCACAAAGTAATCAGTAAAAAATGTCACATGTGTGCTACTCTTCTGAGATATGAAGGTCATCATAATTCTTTAATATTAGAAAAAATGCATTTTTTAAGTGTCGTGGCAGTCTCTGTTTAAAACTGCTTGTAGAGTCATCACACTCCACCCAACCACTTCTGTACCTCAGCAAACAGGTGTAATGGCCAGAATGCATAGATTGACCATGGTGATAGACTACACTGTGACTGTCAAACACTGATTGGTTAAAAACTATTCTACCAGCTGTGTAATCTGTGATGGGAATGTCAACTCTGAGCCCGTTGGAGTCAAATCTGTGCAACATAAGCAACAGATATTGAGATGAAGTCCTGAGACATATGGACTGAGTACATCTGCCTCCACACCTTTCACGGGAGTGACCACATTGAGCATTGGTAAATAGCTGTCGAAATTTGACTCTTTTGGCTTGAGGGACAAAAAGAGTAATCCACAGCATGCCTTCTGTGGTTTCACGCAGTGAATGACCACACGATACATATACATATTTGGTTACATGTGACACAGTGAAGTACTGGTGCATTGGAATGCCATCTTCATCCAAGCTGTTTATGATTGCCATCATAAACTCACTAGTGTCTTGCTGGATGTCTGTCACAAAAGTACTGCATCCGTCATATGTACCTAACACCTGCTGTAGTGGTGTGAGTGACTGCACATTGTTAGACTGATCAGAAGCCATGTTGACAATCTGCTTCAATGCCTTAGATAGGGGAGTGTCTTGTGAAGCAGATATTGCCTGCACAAAGTGTGGCATGTAGAGAAAAACTTGCATAGCTGAGTTAGCATAGCAGTTCACTCTAGTGCTGTTGTCAAAGACTGGCACAGCAGCTACACCAACTAATTTCTGATGAACAGCTGGCTCTGAATGTGTAGTTGATATTTGTGACCTTTGTTGAACTCTTTAGAGTTGAATCACTTGTGGAAGCTTGTGCCTGTTTGCTGACAGGTGTAGATATGACTGTACGATGTGAGACAGCCAGATACGTAGGCAGTGGTATTAAAGACATTTGTGGCTGATAGAGATTACGTAACCTGTTGTACTCAAAAATACATCGCTTGTCAGCTCACATCTTCTGAGGTGCAAGAGTTATAATGTGCAACCCAGAAAGACTACGGACACGTGAAAGTGCCACGTAGCTCATGCCATCCTTGAAAATATCTGTACCTATGTCCACCATTGCTGAATCCAAACTCAAGCCCTGAGATTTGTGAATAGAAACAGCATATGCAACACATAGTGGCAACTGTTTCCTGTTTACATAGATATCCTTAAATACCTGAAATTTCACACAGGTACGTTCTATCTGTACAGGCTGTTCCATGTTGTCAAAGTGAACTACAAGTGTCTCGATATATGTCCTCTGGACATTGTAGACAAAGTCAGTGATGTTACCCATGGCACCATTTTACCATGCCTCATTCAACATCGACATTACATCGCAGCATGACACACGCATTCCTACAAAGCGTAAGAACAGCTTCTAAGCCAGCTGTGCGTGAAACATCTGACTTCAGTTCAGTGAGTCATTCAGTCATCTTTGCTACCAGGTTGTGACTGAGAATGACACCAGCAACTGTGTCAAGAGCATGCAGAGATAGAATTTCTTGGTTTTCTCTCTCTGCAGCATAACATTGTTGAACTCAGTGAATTTCTTTAGTCATGGCATAAGACACACTATGTGTGTGCCTGTAGAGTACACATCACTGAAAACATTACATGCTGTTTCTATGGATGTAGAATCTATTCTGATCCTCCGATCATTTAACATAGCAACATGTTCTGGTGGTAGAGAACCTGTACGAGCTTCATCTAAAAGTGATTTGTAAGCCAGATCACCACTTTGGAGCACGTGCTCATACAACTCGACATAGGTGAATAACTCCCAAATGTTAAAACCTGCAATGCAGCCTAGTGTGTTCTTAGCTTACTTGGCAGTCAGAGTTACAAACACATGCTCCACATTAATTGGCGCAAGCTGTAAAAGGTCTCCCAATACAACAATACTTTTGCCACCAAATGGTACTCCATAGTCAGTGCCTAAGATCTCCTGTAGATGTAGATGTATACAGGCGAGCATTACATTGGAAACCATGTTGATTTCATCAATGATGAGTAACTTCATCTTTGTGAACATGGAACAGAGCTGAGATGCAACCTCAAATGACAGTTTACGATACTTTCCTGTTTTGCCATGTTCCACTGGCAACATAAAGAGACGTTGTAATGTAACCCCACCAATGTTGTATGCGGCTAGTCCTGTGGGACCAGTAACAGCAACAGACATTCATGACCCTGTCAGGCTCTGTATTTCAGCAGTGATGGCTTCAATAAGACTCTTTCCTGTACCAACTGAACCACAAAGATTAGTAGTGGTTTATAGTCAAGACAGTCACAGTTGTTTGCTTCATGGAGTAGGCCATGTTGAACAGCGCCAATGACTTGAGAGTGAACTACATGCTGCTGCTGATTCAGTCTTTCTCTCAAGTCAGCTGGGTTGGCAGTGGAGTGTGTTCCATGTTACATGTCAGTCTCAATTTCTGAGATTAACACTTGTGGTGCATTTAAAGGCAGAGGTTCACCTAGAACAGCTTGTCCTTCTGGATCAAGATTGTCTTGTGAGCTAACAGAAGTGTCTTCCTGAAGCTGCTTCTCTGCCTTCTCAAGCTGTTCTTTCTCAGCCTCCAGTCTCTGTATGTATGTCTCTGAGTATTCAGTTTTGACAGTCTCATAACTGAGATTGAATTCTTCCTTGAATGTATCACAGTCACCTTTTAATTCAGACTCATTCCTCCAGGGTCTATATAGGAATAGGAGAGCAAAGTAGTAATGTTATCTGCTCTCCGATGTGCCTAGATATAATTTACAGTGGTCTATGAGCCATGGCTTGTGTCTCTTTACGAGACAGCCATCCACTCCATTCACCTTGTAAATGTGCCATGTTGAGTCAGGTGATATATCTGCCTTGTAGCCATACCACTTAGCCAAATGAAAGAGACACATATCCTCCATGCCATCGTGTCTATGGGGGCAGTATGTGTCTATCAGGTTATTCTTCAAGATATGTTTTGAAGAAGGTCTATTGGCAGCAAGTTCCTCAATCTCAGCATGGGGAATCAGTACACATTTGCGTTTCTCTGTGTAGTTCACACTGAGAAACTGGACAGCATCAGACTTCCCGTACAGATGTGTACCCATTAAATGGTCACTGGCTTCATAGGCACCACATTATCTGTGTGAAAGGGTCTTCAAGCCCAATGACCAAAGCTGAGATGTCAGGCTCTTGCTTGAACTGGCAATATCTTCCCAAAGATCTTGCAAGCTAGTCAGCTTTTGCTTGGTTATGTATGAAGTCACGTACCACACCAGGGCCAATGAGTTGTCAGCCACAAACTGAACATCTATGTTTGCTTGCCACATTAGGAGAAGAGTTGGGTTGTAGTCATTGATGTACTCCTCTTTCTCATCTCTTGGTAACTCGTATACCCTCTTGGTTGATTTTGCCTTCAAGTGGTGTCACATTGCTGAAAAAAGTTAATTCATGGAACCATCCTGACAAACTCGTCTAGGGAATCCGAAGCGACATTGTGTGTACCAATCAGATTTATTCTTTACTACTCTCTGGCAGTATTTTGCACAAATATGTCACTGGAACTTTTGTGCCAACTTCCAAAGTGCAGGACTGTCATACTTGTCCGGAATGTGACAAGTGATATATTGCTTGATGAATGTTAGCAGTTGTGCTGCTTCATGTCCACCGATGCATGGTGCATTCTTGATCCATAATAACACATGAATATGAGGGGTACCCCGTGCTTGATATTCCATCCTCCAAAAGTAATGCTCCACAGTACCAAGAAGTGGATTGTTCTTTGACAAAATGAAAGTCAGAATGTCATGGAATCGCTTGTGAAAATATCTTGTGACAGACACAGGATCAAATGAACACATTTCTCTGACAGTCATTGATGAAATTCCGTCAACATCAGAATTTGCCCACTTCAACAGTTCAATGAGCTCATCCCAAGTATATTCAGAACAACTACACAACTAAATGTGACAAACCATGTGGCTGCACCATACTCTCACAGCATTGTCATTCCCTCAGAGTGTCTGCGATACCAATATTCTTTGGTGCCACGTAGACTTGACAGAATGGAAGACAGATTTGCTGGCACATTTTCATCTTTCTGCTTTAATTTCTCTAGAAATTGAGCAGCTGTTATTCCATCTAGTGGACTTGTGAGATGAATAGTATGTGCAATAGATGCAGACAGAATGCTAAGTTCACTCTCCCAGAGGAGATGAAACAGGTACTGTATGTTACAACTGAATTTGCCATCTTTACTGAGCACACGGCTAGTGCGGTACTCAGCACCCTGTACACGCACTTCCCTTTCATCTAGCCATCCACCTGACCCTTTTGGGAATAATTCTGGGAAACAGCATGCTTCCAGTGTTGATACCCAAATGCTAACAGGCTCACCTTCCACCTGTTTCATTTGATAGAGATCAATGTTGGCCCCTACTGGATCTCTGCCATGTAGTGGGTGAAGTGTGTGCTGTTCATACGTATTGTCACTTGTCTGTCCACTGACCTTCTCGATCATATGCTTAGTTGTTTCTAAGACATATTTATGAACAGAGAGACTACTCATGTGATCAATGTCAAAGTCTGCATAAAAGGGATTGTTGCTCTTTAAATAAGTAAGAGCATGCTTTACCTTCTGTACATTGACAACATCTTGCCGGATGACCTTGGACTTAGTTGGAACACCATTTACAAAAATCACCAAACTATTTTCCATACAGATTGCTTCCACATTTTTCTGTAGAGGAAGTGGGAGATACATCATGGAACCCTTTAGAGATCTAATGAGTTCTTTCTGTGGAATGTTCCATGTCTTTGTGTTCAGACGTAGAATGGTTTGAAATGGTTTCATTGTCTGAATTAGAATGCGCTCAAACATATTCAATGTTGCAATCTCACTTGGTGTATCATGTGCCTCCATATTATTCAACAGTGATCTTGGTGGCAGAATGTTGTACTTTAGTTTAGAGAAACAGTGTTTGCACAGCACAATGGTGGTCTGTAAATGAAAGTCAGATTTTATCAGCAAAAATGCTGAGAGACAGAACCACATGTCATTGTATGGTGACAAGGTTTCAAGGTTCACTGTGACCGTTTGTTTACTGTAGCACAGATGGTCACATGACACACATACAGAGTCAAACTTCTGAGCCTTTGCCAGCTCAAATTTTGCAATTTATGTGCCGTACTGTTTCAGTATGTCACTTTCTAACACAGAAACAGATGTTTCATCAGAACTTGGTGACTGATAAATACTTGTGTCTGGTACAGAAGTCACACGTTGCAGCTGTTTGAGAAATGTGATGGCACCCTGCATGTCACCAGACTGCAATAAGTCATTTAAACAAGTGTACTGATTGACAACTCGTCGGACTTCATATACCCTGTATACAAAGTTCTGCATGCCTTTTTGATGCACTCCCAGCATCCGCATGTTGTGAAAGACATTGTCACAAACACCACTATTGAGGCATGCTAGTGAGTGACCCATAAGTCCAGTATGTGGATGGATTTCACAAAGGTCAATCTTGTTAAACAATTTATATCTTTCTTTGTGATCTGTTATCACAAAGAGGTTGACAAACTGTTCAACTTTTTCAAATGATGATTGCTTACAGTGGCAGGTTGCATCACATGGCCACGAGAGACAGTGCCATTTAACGGACACAGTGGTTGTGTCACAGTCATCATTTGCCTCCATTGCTGTGTCATCACAGACTCTGAGCACATTGAGCAGCTTACTGGACTCATCAATGGTGAACTTGCTCTCTTTTTTCTGTGAATAATAAGATTCTTCCCAGAAATATGCCTCTGAGTGTTGTGTGTGCATCCAGTGACCTGTGAATACATCACAGAAATTGTGCACAGTCAAGGCAAGATAGCGTTGTAGCCTTTTCTTGATGTCATACACAACTTTTCTGAATAATTCAAGCACAAGAGACATCTTATGCCATAAACGTTGAAGAACAAATACTGCTCTATTAAAAAATGTGCGTACTTTGAGATGCAATTTCATCAAAGTCAGATGACGTTTTGTCTTTTTGCACTTATGTCTCATCACAGCAGCAATAAGCCTGTCAATCTTAGCTTTATTTGCTAGTGATCAGAAATACTTTTGCTTTCTCAGATGAAAATGACTGGCTGTGAGCTTATGACAGTGTTTAGAATGTATGGTTATGCTTGCTGTAGCAATAGTTGTGTTTCATCTGAGAGATCTACACAACTGTCACTCAGGTAAACATTTTTTCCTTGCTGTTGAGCAAGTATGTAGTTTTGTTGTGGAGTGACTTACTGTAGAGTTCACTATTCCAGTAGAACTCTGTATTGTTTTACATCTTGAACTGACATCACTGTTTTTTTATCATTCTTAAGCAACAGTGAAGTACTATGATACCTGTTTCGTGTTTCTATACATGCACGTCTATGTTTACTAGGCATCTTTCAATATGTTACTTCAAAGTAGCAGTCAGCAATGTTACAGAAGTATCAGACACCTGCATAAAAGACACAGAAAAAGGAAATATTAGTATACGTTTGTGTTGATCACTTCTAACATTGTATTTGTATATTGACACAGATGATTTATGTATACAATATTACAAAAACAAGGTCTCAGAAATGCTGTAATCAGATTGGTTGCTCGAATTTTGACAGTCTTATTTTAATTCATGTTACACTGTCCTGTATAGTGTTATCACCATGGCACATGGATTCTTTTTCTTACTATTTCATCGTTGAGCAATGCAGAATTACTGCAATTATGTATAGTGATTTTGACCTAGTATTGTTAAATTGTTGGTGACAGAACTACTTTATTTAAAATCTTTCTCTAAATGAGGAACACATTAATAAAGTATACTTTAAACACTTAACTTTTGAATATTAATTTTCATGATAGCAATAAGACATTAACAGGAGTCACATTGACAGTTACTTAATGACATCTTTGGGGCAATATGACACTTGGCTCTACCTTGTGCCACATTACACCCCTAGGTAGTGCTTAACATATTATTAAGCCAAGCTCTGTTCATGTGTTATTGGTAAGACAAATAATCACAATTATTGATTAGGAATGACTATACAGGTCACTCATGCAGTGACAGAAAACAACGAAATGAGAAAATGTAGCTTCAGAAATGAGATAGTTGTGCAAGTTGAGTCACAATTTCAGAATAAGTATGTGAAATTGTGTGAACTTATGTATTTGTACATTAGGTAAGAAGGAGAAAATGTTTTCCTTCAGTAATCATCATTTTTGGGAAAAAAATCATCAAATAATGTTGTACATTCGAAAGTGTTGCAAAAAACAGTGTCGTGTTCACGAAGGTGTTGTAAAAGTAGTGTTGTGCATGCGAAAGTGTCGCAAAAGTAGTGTCGTGCGTGCAAAAGTGTTGCAAAAGCAGTGTCGTGCGTGCGAAAGTGTCACAAATTTGAGCTTGGGAGTAAGAACTGTATTCATTATTCAATCATATCTTGATTGCTATTACAGTTACAGGTACTTCTACCAATTGTGTGCTAGATTTATCAGGCCATGTTATGTAAGACAACCAATCAGAGATGGAGAAGTATGAAGAAGAAGGACATAGCAGCCATCTTAGACTTAACTGAGATACAGCACATTCTTCACTGTAAGTACATTACATTTTATAAATAATTTTTCTATTATGTAAAAAGTGTTAGAAACAGTTAAATAGTATTAATCAAAATGTTTTTAGTGCTCTACTTGACTATGTAGATTGAAATAAGCTATGATGTTTCATCATTTAGCTAAAACTGTTTAAAGCCAGTCAGTAATTTGGTACTTACTCGCACAGAGACAGCTGCAAATGGAGGGAGATAGCAAGGTGCACGTGTACCACAGCAGAAGAGGGAACCAATCAGACATGTCTCTGCACTTATAATTGTTTAAAACTGCCTATCTAAAGGATGCATTTTTGCCACCTTTAAATTTTTGTACATTTTTGCTGGAGCAGAACTGCAGCGATAGTCAGTTCACACACTATATTGGTAAATGAAGGCACAGGAGTAGCCAATGATTTGTTTTATTTGTGTGTTATGGATCAGCCCACTGAAGCTGAGTTGAACTTAGGAGGGAAAATAGCAGTTTTACTTTCACTACTGCTTAGGTACTGCAGAGTGAACACTGACTTTTTTGGTAGCTCTCTATCCACTTCTAAGTTGAAAAGCTGAGAATGGCAGAAAACAGCAAAAGGACTTTTTGGATTTTTGGCAGCAGTATAGTGAGGCGAGCATCTGAGTATGCTAAGAACAGTGATTTTGGGAGAAACCTGCAGCTCCCAAATTGCTGTGTTAAGTGGTTTGGCAGGAGTGGGATGAGGTGGGAGCACCTCATGCCGCCCATGCACAGACTTTTGAGTACTCAGGCTCATCTGGACATATTGCTGATACATCTTGGAGGCAATGATTTGGGAACCAAACGCTTGGTAGATTTAGTAACAGAAGCAACATTGGACCTCACTTCTATTATGAGTATGTTGCCTGCCTGTAAAATCATTTTTTTGGATATTACAGATCGTAGGGTCTGGCAAGCAGAACACCATATGTACCTGATTGACAGAGCCCGCAGAAAAGTCAACATACAAATATCTGCATTTCTACGCATGGCTGGAATGTACACCATACGTCACCAGGAAATTAAGTATTCTTATGATTGGCTATACCTCCCAGACGGTGTACACTTCTCGCATGCTGGCAATTGCTGTTTCCTGGGAGACCTTAGAGGTGCAATCCTCAAAGTCCACTGAGATTGTCAGACTGTTTACACAAATAGAAAGTACAAAAAAAGGTTATTTTCAGAGCCATAAACTGTTGGTCAAAAAATAGAACAACTACATGTATTGTTTCCACGTGTCACAGATAGTACAAGATTCTTGCAAGTGTGCCAACTTGTAAATTAAGTCTTGTCACACTGCTACTCGGATGCATGAAAAGCTTCCATAGTGCAATATTTAGCAGTGCTGTGTAATGCCTCAGCACTGTCTAACATTTAAATGTGCTATGAATTTTGTGTATCACTATGACTGGTGATGGGGGGGTTCCACCAACACATGCTGGTCCTACAGTTGATCTGGACACCCAAATATACATCAGCTGCTATGCTGCTCTATACAATATGGCAGTTGAACTGTGAGTATCAATATGTTATTTATAAATATATCTTTTTTTTTAATCCCTCAATACTGTATAGTACAATTAGGGATGTTTCTGAATATGTCAGCATGTTACGGTCTAAATATAAGGATATGTGTAAAATATGTGTGAGCACAGACATCATGTTTGTGACAAACACTAAAGTCATGTACTAATAAGTAAAACATAAAATTGCACACATGTAACAAAATGTGACAGTAATACTCTGTTTTTATGTGTGTTTTTCTGCAGATTTTCAGTAAAAGACAAACAACTAAGTGGCAGTATGAGAATCTGGACTAACCAAGAGGTGTGTCTGTTGCTGGAGGCAGTCCGGGCACGGGGTAGTGCGCGCATCTTAATGCGCAGCACAAACTGAAAGTTGGACAGCATGTGGAGGCGTATAAATTCTTACCTGCATATGATCTTGAAGGTTAAGAACAAAACAGCTTTGAAGTGTAAGAAAAAGTGGAAGCTGGTGTGCCAACATTTCTACAACTTGAAAGAGAGTGAGGAACGACAAGTGCTGGTACTACCTTGGATACGAACTGTGGGAGGCAGCTGGAAAGCCACATGCAGGAGAGCACCTCACACACCGTAAGTTAATAAGCTATTATTATTTTTTTTTAAATATTTTTTTTTTTTATTTAAATTTATTGATTTTCAAAAAGGACAACCAACAGCATGTGACAAAGATAGCAGTTCAGAAGCCAACATGGCATAACATAAACAGAAACACAAAAGAGGAAAACATAAAATAAACCCCTCCCCGCCCTCCCACCCCTCCCTCCCAACCTCCCCCAATTTGAGTGTGCTAACACATGACACTACTGAACTGGATATTAAGAGCAATAGTCACCCTGAAAATAGACAAACCTCCGATTAACAGCAATATAGATATTAACTTTAAAAAAAACAGAAAAAAAATGGAATCACTACTGGCATCAGAGGAGGCCAACAATCACTGATGAAGATATAATGAGTATAATTTACCCACTTCTTTTGGAACAGATCCATGCAGTTTGTGAGCACTAACTACCAACCTTTCAGCATTGAGACAGGCAGAGGCTCGGTCAACCATTCAGCATAAGACAGGGTCAATTGGTCGGTCCAATGCCTAAGGACCAGTTTCTTAACCACAATAGAGACCATAGCCATATGATATCGACGTTCCACACTATCTATATTAGCATAGTCTCCCAAAATACAAATCTCGGGAACAAAAAAACTTGAGAGACCCAGTAATGGATCAAGATTATCTCTAATAGAGGACCACAGAGGGGCAACCTTGACACACCCCCAAAACATATGCAGGGAGTCTCCTTCACCCTGCTTACATCTGGAGCAGGGGGAATGAGAAAGTTTGTTGAGTTGAAATAACTTCTTGGGGGTGTAATACATATTATTAACAATGTAGTATTGTGTTAGTCTTAGTCTATCCTGGGTATGATTTTTTTTTTAATATTTAGTTCGATATCCAGTACTGTGTGTGTACCACACAAAAAGTTACAGTGTTAGCAAAGCAGCACTATCTGGCCAGTCACAAGTGATGTGATGTGTTCTACGGTGTTATGGAGTGGGTGTGAACTGTTTTTGGTCAGCTCAGCTGTAGGATTACTGTCTGTCTGTGTGCCCTATTGCCCTGCACCCCCACCCTTCCATTATTCAAGATGTTTAGTTATAAAAGTAACCCTGTTGTTGCAGTTGCATACCTGTAATGCCTGATCATGCTGTGTTTTGTTAACAACGTAGTCCTTGTGATTTACTTAACCCTGTTTCATACCTATTCATGGGATGGCACAGAAACAGCCATAGTTGTGATGTTCAACTGGCACACCTCTGGGACATTCAATTGCAGACTCTGTGATTAATATATACTCATGTTGGCACAGTTGCCCTACCTATTCCAATAATGTTCTCCGTAAGGGTTAACATAGCTGTGGCAGTATACTGGATCCTTACATCAGTGCCATAGTGGAATATTGCATGGTAGATGTACTCTGGTGCTGTGACATTTCTACCTTTTCCTATTTATTCACTCCGTCACATCAACCCACTAGCCAGCAGTGTGCAGCAGCTGACAATCAGCACTTCACTGACTGACAGTGTGGCAATGGCTGTACAGCCATACTGTTCAGTGTCAGTTCTTGGCTGCAACCTGGTACTGACTACAAAGTGGGGGAGTAGTGTAGTGGGACTGAGTGTCTTGTTGCCAAGGAGGTTGTTGCTATAGTACTAGTGTATGGTTATCATAGGAAGTATGCGATGAGACTGAGGGGTAACATTTGATGTATCAGCAGGATATACCTTGAACTGAGAAACTGAAAGTCAAGAATGGTGTGGGATGCAAGCAGGCTACCAGTCCTAGATTAAATACATAGTGGATTGTGATTTGGGAATCGTTTAGGTGCAGTGGAACACTAGACTAGCTTTAATGCCAATGAAGACATTGTTGAATAGCGGGTGGGGTGCCAATGGACTAACACAGTTAGTCTTAACACTGATCAGCATGTGAATGGACATGGGGGATACAACTGTATAACCACAGGTAGGTTTAAAAACAGAGAAGTGTGATTGGATATGGGGGGATGTATTCCATCAGGGACAGGCATTCTAGTTGAAAGTCATGGACATGTGTAACACTGTGTTGATGATCAGTGTCATGGTGCATTGGTTCAAGATGGCTTCTGCTAGGAAGGGCAGCAGGTGTGATCCAGTGGGGATTGGCACATCTGTATGCAGAAGAGGGTATAATTATATGAAAATGAGTAAGTAAATACTTGTATGAACATAACAGTTATACCTGTTGAAATAGTGTAAATCCCTTGCTTGGCAGTAACCCTATGTTGTATCCATTGCATGGTTATTCAGCAACTGTTCAATGCTTGATCACTTATTATTATAGGTTGCAGAAACAAGTAAATCTTGTATACTGAGTGATACTAAATAAGTGTAAGTACAAATGCCACAGTTAGTAAATGTCCATTTTTTTTATATTTCTTCACAGCTCATCGGAGGCGCTCCCATCCAGCTGCAGAGGTAGTGCCAGCACAGGCAGAGGCTGTGGAGGCTGCAGAGTCTAACTCTGACTCTGTTATCCTTGTAGAGTCAGACGGTAAGTATCAACTAGAAGTGATTATGTTGACTATGTGCTAGCACTGTTTCTTCTGTATCACAATTACGACATTAAGCAAACAGTCAGGGTAAGATAATGAAAAGTTTTTAATCAGTTCTCAAATGAGCAGTGTTCTACAAGGTCAGTTACAGCTGACAAAAAAACCAACATAAAAATTACCATGTTGACAAACTATTTGTCTGGATGAAATACAGTACATGCATATGACACGATGATTGCACAGGATGATTTCTGCAGAAAGTGTAGTGGGAACTTAAAGCTGTGATGAGTAACTTTGCATATGGAATGAGTAATTGTAAGTGTCAAGATCTTAAACAGTGCATTGCGGTGTGAAGGTGGAAACACTTTGACAATCTGATCAATGTCCTTGGTAGGTGTTCTGTTGTGCTGGTTTACCAGACATCAGTGCATGTGAAACTATTCTGCTCAAACATGCGGAATAGTTCTGTAACTCTCAGATACCAGTAGCATGTTTGTGTGGGTTTGTGGTGATACACAGTGTTGTGGTGTTTTGTTCCATAATTTACCATAGTGCAACAGTGGCATGTTAACACAAACCAACTATGTGATTCATGAATTATTCATTATCAGTACTGCACAGTGTTCACATCAATGTCATATCAGGTGATATCATGAAAGTCTTCACTAGTGGGTGCCAGTAGCACCATTCCAAGGTGCTCAATCAGTACTGCCAATGCAGTGGAACACCCCACTGATGGCTCATGCAGTGTTCTGTCATAGTCTGACACGGTTAATATGCATGATATAATGTGTTATGCTAGCTGAGAAGTGTCACTTTAAAGGTGTAGTAGACAGCAATATACAGAATTATACCATGTAGTTAGATACCAGTATTATGTTAAAATGTTGAATATGTTATATACTTAAAGTATTCGTATATATTGTAATGTTAATAGCATTATACTTATCAAATGTTCTCTGTTATTTCAACATAGTGGCCAGGGAGGCTGTGGCAACATCTGTGGTACAGGTGAAGCAGGAAGAAGGTGCTGGTGTTGAACATAAGTACAACACTAAAAGCATAGAGAAAAAACATACTGTTAAATATATTGTCCCACCAAGTTATGTCCCACTCAATTGACCCTGAATGCATTGTTATACTAAGTTATTGTGTGAGGTTGATATATTGTATTTATCAGTGTGACAGTCTAGTATGTTTCATGTTAGGGACTTCTCAAATTGTTAAGTACATTCATATAGTCACAAATGTTCACAATGTGTCTCATTCATTCCTCTTTGTAATACAGTAATGAAACTTGAAAAATACTGAGCTTCTACATTATTCTGACAGGCACTTACAAGATGAAGTGTTACATAACATTTCAATAGTTACTATAGTGATGAAATATGTAAAAAATGTTAATTATTGCATCACTTGCTTGCGTACTGTGTTGCTTATCAAAATCTGAACAAGTTATCGCGTGTTAAAAGAATACCTGACAGTGCTAAGTTTCAATTTTGAAAGTCCGCACATAAAGTTGAAGTTTGTATGTTTACCATTGATAGAATGTAATCCTTTAATGTTTGTGCTGAACAGGAAAAGAATTATCACCATTGATCTAGTGGTCCCCCCCTCACATCCCATCATCTGAGTTCTGCTGCCATACTCCACCCTGGTCGATAACAGGTGGCAGCACCACACCCACAACCAATTAGATTGCCTGTGACTGACAGCAAACAATATAGCTGTGTAGCCACTGGTGGACAGTTTGCCCCAATGGACATGCAGACCATAGTGTACGGAACACTCCTGATGTTTCAATTGCTCAATTCACATTTTTTTATTGTGTACTGCAGCACAGTTTTGACACCCATTGGCGCACACTGTGGGATTACTGATCTACAGCCATAAGGAACACCACGGGTAGGCAACTGTATGGATCAGATATAGGTGGAGTGCTGCTGTCTGTCATTCAGAGGCTGGAGGGAGATTGGGCTATCAGCACTGAGTGGGTAGGTTGGGAGGAGGGTAGCACTGTACCACAAGGCATTATTCCTTATTTGAAGCTTGTGATCAGATCAGGATAGCTACCACTGGACCACCAGATATTTTTATTCAACTGATTGACTATGATTGTGTATTGAGGATAGGGTCCACTGGGCAGCCATAGATATTTAGCACACTGAATGGTTGTGATTCAGCTGTTTAGAATAGAGTCCACTGGCACACCATGAATAATTATTTATATAAAAGACTAAGGTTTAGCATGGATGGGGGATGAACTATGTGTGTTTAATAGAACATATATATAGGAAGAAAAATGAAATGATATGAACTGCAACACAATATAGGTAGAGGTAAATGATAAGCATAATATTGTACTGTTTTTCTGTTTGTCTTTTTGCAGAAAAACCTAGTAAGTGCATGTGAAAGGTCCACTGTCAGTGTGTTCACAGGCTCCAGCACAAGATTGATGGTTTGAAAGAGGAGACTGCTGTGCTGCAGGAGGGGCAAGACAAACTATTATCCCTCTTCACAGTGCAGCAGGCTACTATCAATCTTGTGCTTGAGCCTGTGGGTAGACTGGCAGATAGAGCTGCACCCAACAGCTCCAGCTTACCTGTGCCAACAACATCGAGCCTTTCTGACCCACAATGAGCAGCCTCCACAGCTCTACTGGTATCCCCCTCCCTCTCCATTCAGACCTGGTGCACCAGTTTGCACTTTTTTTATTTATGCACCTCCACATGCTGTCTAACTTTTGGACTGGGCTGCCTCAAGCAATAGAACACCTCAACATAGAATGGACTTTTTTTTTCAATTTTTTTTGTTTTAGGGTTAATAATACCCAGTTTTTCATTGCAAGAGTTTGTGTGAAACACTGTTTTGTTGTTATTTCTGTTTTCTAACACTATATTTTAATCATGTGTAAATGTTATATTTTCATAGTTTTCTATATAATTCTGTATATTCTATATCAGAAAAACTTCTATTTTAGCTATAAAGATTTATTTAAAGTTTTGTATGAAAAATCAGAATATAAACATACTATTCTCTTTTAAAACTGTTGTTTGTGTTTCATTATCACTTAATGGGGAACATCTGTTCTTGTGATTTTGGGGGAGCATTGCCTAACTGAGGCCATAAAACTCACAACTATGGTAACTGGAGTATTCCTGCAATCAGGCAGGTGTACCGTTAATGTCCATGGCCTTTGTTTTCCTGTGGCTTTGCAGTCAGGATGCAACAAGTGGTGCGGGTGGGGACTGTGTAACTAAGAGACTGTGCAACTTCTAAGTGTACAAACCTTGGTATGGATGCAATAAGGGAATTGCACTTTTAATGTCCATGGCCTTATTTTTGCTGTGGCTGTCCATTCGGTATGCAGTACCTTGTCTCGTGGTACTGGGGAATTGCCTGCGGAAGGGTCACAGCACCTAAGTGTGTTATGTTGTATATTTCTGAAATCAGGTAGATATTTGATACATGTCCAAGGCCTTAGTTTTGCTGTGGCACACCCTCACCACCATATTCCATTTGCTAGTTATAGTCTTCATTCTCAAAAATAAGGGAAATTCATGGCAAAAAAATCCATTTAATGCATCAGTTAGGATTGTTCCACAGCAACAACAGTGAGGAAATTCGGTGTTAGGGTTGAAAACCCTAACTCCACATTCACCCCCCAGCACCACACACACACACACACACACACACACACACACACACACACACACATATGCAAGTAGGGGGGAGGACCAAGGCAACACGACCAATCACAACCAGCAGCAGGTGACAGAAATAAAAAACAACTGTCTAAATGTACTGCAAGACATCCCCACCTGGTACTGCACCCCAGCTATAGAGCGTAGCAAAACTAAGTAGTTGGACAGGTATGGTAGGTGTGGTTGATTTCAGGTATACACAACCTCCCACTGTTAGGCAATGGAGAACCTTCGTGAGGCAATGCCCCACCTACTGAGACCAGGTACTACATACTTACTGGAGAACCCCAGTTAAAATGAACCCATGAACATCAACACTGTTACTCAATGATTCCAGCCTTGCAAAGGTTAGTACAATAATGAGTCACACAGTCTGTGGGAGAGATTGCCACCTCCCCTCCTACAACACTTGGTCCATTGTGACTGAAAGCTATAGTAAAAGAAAGTCTGTTTATATCTACGGTACACCTACCTGATTGCTGGTGTAGTACAATTAGCATAATTATCACTTGTATGGCATCAGCCAAGTAATGGTCTGCCAAACCCAAAGACCAGGTACTACAACCTGAGTGGAGACCGACTGCAAAAAACTGAGGGTGTGGAGTTAAATGGTCCACCACACTCATTGCAAGGATACTCAACTTACCACAGTTTGGATTTGTGTGGTGTCAGACAGGCAATGCCATTATCTTTACCAGGTACTACATCCTCAGTAGAGAGCTACACCAAAACTGAGCCTATGGACATCCATGATACACCTCCATCATTGTAGATACACTCATGTTAGTATGTTTAGAAGTTGCTTGGCCTCAGCCAGCTAATTCCACTCCCTGATAGACAGACCAGTTACTGCATTCTTAGTATACAAACACAGTGAAAGTAAGTCCATGGACATTAACAGTACACCTACATCACTGAAACTGTATATCTGTTAGTGCCATTAGGAGTTGCACAGCCTTGTACAGACAATAGGTCCCCCATACCTCCAGATCAGGTTGTGTATCTTGAGTGGATAGATGCAGTAAACCTACTACTATGCACATCACATACTTAAATGCAACAGTTTTTGTATCTTAATTATGGATGTGTCTTTTACTACATTTACACAGTTGTTTTTATTTCTGTTTACTCATAAGTGTACAAACCTTTGTACAGCTGCAATAAGAGCGTTGCATTGTTGATGTCCAGTCAGGGTGCAGTACCAGGTGTGGTATGGTGTGGGGCATCGTTAGGTAAGGCCATGCAACTCCTAAGTGTGGTATGTTGTGTGCACCTGCAATCAGGGATGTGTACATTTGGTGCACATGGCCTCAGTTTTGCTGTGGATCTCCACTGAGCATGCAGTACCTGGTCAGGTGGGTGGGGATGTTTTGTAGTACATTTAGACAGTTGTTTTTTATTTATGTCACCTGCTGCTGGTTGTCTGTGATTGGTTGTGTTGCCTTGGTCCTCCCCCCACTTGCATGTGTGTGTGTGTGTGTGTCTGTGTGTGTGTGTGTGGTGCTGGGGGGGTGAATGCGGAGTTAGGGTTTTCAACCCTAACACCGAATTTCCTCACTTTTGTCACTGTGGAACAACCCTAACTGATGGATTAAATGGAGTTTTTTGCCATGAATATATATATATATATATATATATATATATATATATATAATTATATGCATATATAAAACGGGTAGCACAAGAAATCTGTGAAAATTGGGGTCCCAGGCTGGATAAAATACACCACATGACCATGCTTTATCCCACAATGATCACACACTTTCCACTATGGATGCATGCCTGCACTACTTTCCATCCCTCAGAACATTCTCAGTAACAAACTAGACAAGAAGATCATTCCACACATGGCACACACAGGCTGCCAAAACCATAACCAAGTAAATTTGTTTAGCTGCCCCACACTGTAAACAGTTATCTGGTTGATCATGCCATGATTTTGATAGGTTAAAACTGATAAACCAAAAAACTTATTAGGTTGATCTTTCAATTTTTACACTGTTTCAGCTGTAATAACTCACTTTTATCCTTCACTGTAGTGCAACCGAGTGGCATTCATGCCAATAAAAAATGCTAGCAAAGCTTTATAATGAGCAAGGTTTTGTACAAAAGGATGCAAGCTGTGTAGTTTTAAAGTGACTTCTGTTACTTATGTCTAAAAAAAGCTGCCAAGTGTAGAGTTAGGGGAGTGAGTGAGTCAGCAGCTTCAGAAGAGTAGACATAAGCATGAGTGACTGTTGCAAATATCTGAATCAATAAATTTTACTGTGCACACCAAAAATGGAACTCATGGGTTGCACTCATAACTTGGCAGCTGCGTAATATTTTGGTCCCAAATTTTGATTATACAGTTCATATGATCCTACATCATGAACAAGAATGGTGATGCACAAGGCCCAGAGGGCCCTGTGCTTCCACAGCCACCCAGACAGCCCCATGAATTCTTTGCACCTGTAGCCAAATGGAATTGCAGGGCCCAGAGGGTCCTCCCACAGGCAGATGGACAGATTCTTCATTTGGTGCAGGGACCTGTGGGCACTGCACATCTACATGTCTTGGGACCTAAATGAATGAGGATATGATTCTACTATCTCAAAAAGAAAGGGAATTCATTGCAAAAAAAGTGTGTTACTGTACTAGATAGGGATCAAAATAATGCCACAAAAGTAGGGAAATATAGTGTTAGGGCTTTCAACCTTAACACAACCCCAAGAAGTATAAGGACAAAACCACACAAGCAACCACAGACAGCCATCATCAGCTAAGACTAACAACAGAAAAACTGTTTCCAGAAAACACAAATTGAGTAGCACTGATGTGCTGCATTTGTGGATCTGTATCTGTGGCATTGTGCATGCCATGGATGCAGAGCTACAAAAGTAGTTGGCAGTGCAGTTGGCTTGCAGTATAGCCTAGAGGTTAGAGCAATGAGCTGTAAATGAAACTTGTTGCATCCAGCAGACAGACCTGGGATTGATCCCCACAACATCCACTTGCATACTGTGTGATTCTGAGAAAGTCACTTAACTTTCCCAATGCTTCCAGGTAGCCACTGAAAACATGCACCTGTGCCTAGTGGGCCTTACCAGGTTACCAAAAGAATAACATTTAAATAAAATAGAAAAAGAAAGACATACACCCTCCCGGCTACAGATATAAATCTATGATACTCAAATCACAGCACTACTTTTGTCTGCTGAAACACAGGGCCCTGCAGCCACAGATACAAATCCCTGATACCAAAATTACAAGAGTTCTTTTGCTTGCAAAAGTGCAGACCCATATGGGGCCAGTGCTTTTGTAGCCACAGGTACTCTTGCACACAGCAATACATGCATATACTTCTGGCTGCAGAAGCACAAGTATAAGACACATGTAGGCAACCTCTTCCTGCAGAAGTGCAGGCCTCACAAAATCTATGATAACCAAATTGTAGCACTTCTTCACTCTGGAGAAGTGCAGGCCCCTATGAGGCCATCACTTTTGTAGCCACAGATACTCATACAGTATAAGATGTACACACTGACATCTGACTGCAAAAGCACAGGCCCCTGTGGGCTTGTACTTCTGCAGCTGTAGCTTGAAATCTATGGTACTCAAATTGCAACACTACTGTACATCTGCAATCACAAGTGTAAGACATAAACACTGACTTCTTCCTACAGAAGTGTAGTCCCCTGTGGGGCCTGTGATACAAAAGAAAATCAGTGCAAAGTTTGAGCACATAATCTATAGATGTTTTATCAGTGCAAGGGACTGCTGACCATAAACCCCTATGTATCAACTCTGATGAGGAGGAAGACTTGTCAGAGTCGATGTGTAGGGGTTTCTGGTTGGCAGTCCCTTCCACCAATAATATATCTATAGATTATGTACCTGATGTGTGCATTGTTTTTCTTTTGCATTACTTGTTAATCATACAGCTGCACCTTTGGGTTCAGGTGTGCGCCATACCGCTCCTTTTTTTCAGCCCTTTGAGGCCTGCACTTCAACTGCTGAATATAGAAATCCATGATACCCAAATTGCAACACTACTTCTGCTGCAGAAATGCAGGGTCTTGTGGGGATAGTGCTTCTGCAGCCACAGGTACTCATGCATGCTGTAAGACAGACACACACTTCTGGCCTTGTGAATCCAGTGCTTCTGCAGTGGCAGATGCAAATCTACAAAGGTAGCACATCAGTGATACTCCATTTCTATCATTTGGAAACAGTTGTATGTTGTTTGTCTTACCTAAAGATGGATGTCTGTGGCTATGTATACCCTGGAGGAAAGGAGGGAGGGGGGAATATAATATAGACATTCAAGTACCTCAGGGGAATCAACAAGATCCAGGAGGGCAGCATCATTCAAAAAAGAGATGTGCAAGAACAAGGGCTCATAATATGAGGCTAGAGGGACACAGGAGAAGTGATTGGATGTACTTTTTCACGGAAAGGGTGGTAGATGCATGGAACAGCCACCCAGCAGAGGTCATACTGGCTAAAATGATTGGTGAGTTCAAGAATGCAAAAGGTAGACAGAAGGAAATCCTAGTGGTAGGAAAGAGATGATAAATTGCTGATCATTTACAGTAGGATCAGGAGTTAATTAGGTGTGGAAATGGTCAGACTAAGTGGGCCAGGTGGGCCTTATCTGCCATCAAAATCTCTGTTTCTATATGTGGTTTGTCCTTTTCTGCGGGGGGGGGTGGGGAGTTAGTGTTGGAAACCCCAACACCACATTTCTCTACTTTTCTGGTATTAAGTTGAACCCTAATTGGGGCATTAATGCAGGTTTTTTTTGGGGGGGGCAATGACTATGTATCTTTATTTTTTATTTATTGGATTTTGTTTTTATTTAGTTAATTTAATTTATTTATTTATTGAGATCTTGGATTAACAGCTTTGAGCAGAAAGATCTTTCATAGGTTCCACATCAAGTATGACACAAACAAGAATACAGGTAGGTTCCACAGATACAGATACAGAAAGAAACATTTGAAAACTGTCTCCAGGCATACATTCTAACAATATTTACACAATCTAAGCATGTACCGGATGCAGAGTCAAGACAAAGGCTAACATTTCACTAGATAACAGTGACATAACATGGGATGCTTGTTTAAAAACGATAATTGTGCAACTAATAACATATGCAGATAATTGGATTGTGCCCGAGTCAAACAAAGAAGGAAGGTCTCGTACCAGTAGAGAGGGACAGGGGAAGGAGAAGGAAAATGTGGGGAGGGAGAAGGCAAGCAGAGGTGGGGGAAGGATGGGGATAGATAGGTGGGAAAGAGAAGAATAGCTATGTAGTCAAAGTGGAATAAAGGCGGAGGAGGGTGGGAGGAAGGATAGGTGGAGAGGAGTAGGGAGGAAAAGGTGGTGTAGGTAATGAGGTGATGATGAAGATGTAATTAAGGTGGTAGGGAGGAAAGAGGTATGGAATGATGGAGGGGCAAAAAAAGGAAGAGAAGGTGGAGGGAGGTAGGAAGAAAAATAAATAATTTAGGCAGGAGTAGAAAGCCCATGAAAGTGTTAACTTGACCGGGGGCCCTAGAAATGGACATGAAGCGTAACATTTTACTAATCAATAGAGATCACAGAGATTGCAAATGGTAGGAGCAAGGTAAAGACAAATTAGCGGTAGCAGTCACAGGTTGCCAGTGAGATTAGATGCTGCCTGAGCTTTTCTTAAAGGAGACCAGCAAAGTAGCAGTGGTTACATCAGGAAGCAGTAAGTTGTACCACTGCAGAGTTCTACATGTGAATGCACATTGTCCAAAGGCGGCGCGGCACCATGGGATACTGAAAGCCTGTTTGCCAGAGCTTCTGGCACTGTGTGGATTACATGCAGGGGAAAGAAGGGCCATTATGCCAGGGGGTAGCAGTCCCAATGTGACTTTTTTGCAAACAGGCATGATTGGTATTTGAGCCTGCTGTCAAAATGTAACCAGCTAACCTTGGCATAAAGATCACAGGTGTGTGTCAAGCATGCGGCACCAGCAAGAAGGTGGCATGCTTTATTTAAAGCTATTTTGATACATCAGAGGGCAGTGTCTGTAGCCGCACCATAAATGACAATACCATAGTCCACAAGAGAGACCACAGAACTGTGGATGGATGTGTTCAGTGCTTCTGGAGTGAGATTATGTTTGTTCCTGTATAGAACTCCTGAATGCTGGTTAATAGCTTTGGCTGTTTGGCTGGTGTGCTGGGTGAAAGACAAGGTAGATGCAATAGTTACACCCAGGTACTTGAAAAGGTGAATCAATCTGAGGGGAGCCAGTGTCATTAATGATGGTAAAAGGAAAAGTTTTGTGTCTGCTCTGGGAGGTTGAAAACAACATTGTCTTAGTCTTGTTCTAATTAAGGATGAGCTTATTATCCCAAAACCACTTCTCTGTAGATGTAAAGGATTGCTGAAGTTGGTCCTGGAGAAGGTGAGGGTCCATGTTGCTGGTAAATAGTACAGCGTCATCAGCATATCGAAGTATGTGGTCACAGCAAGCTCCTGGTAGTGAATTAAGGAAGATACTAAAAAGCAATGAACCCAAGATAGATCCCTTCGGGACTCCAGAGCACACAGTCCTACTATCGGACAGGGCATCACCAAATTTTACCTGCTGCATTCAGCTGCTTAAGTAGCTGGAGACCCTGCTTGTAGTGTCAGAGGAAACACCAATGGAGGAGAGTTGTCTGAGGAGAAAGATTGGGTAGCACCCATGTAGAGTGCTAATTATTGAGTGCTGCACTTTTGAGCAACTCAATAATAGCGCTCTACAAGAGAGTGAGTGGTGCAATATGGTGCTATATCCTGTATAGCGAGTACAGCAAGAAGATATAGTATCCTTTGAGGCCGATTCCCGCTGAGCTGCTTGCACTGCGTAGTGGTGTACACCACCGCTTGCAATGCAAGCAGCCCTGGGTTTGGGTCTGGATAGAGGCAGAATAATTTTTCTTATTTTTAAATCCAATAGCTTTCCCCATGGTCTGCAACCCCCTTGGATTTGATTATTTAAGTTTGTGTAGTGTGGGGGGCTTGCTCCCCACAAAGGGGGGCGTGGAGGGTACAGCCCCCCCGCATAAAAAAAAGATTTCTTTGTGCTTTGGTTAAGTATTGTAGCGACTGTCATTATTTGCAATGGTCGGTACAATACCCATCGCCCTTTTGACCACGGGCTCAAGTTTGTTTGCTCTATGTGATAGGCAGTCTTTCAGACTTGCCTTTATCACATAGAACTGGAGATTTGTGGTTGACAGTGTCAAAGGCCATGGTAAGGTCTATGAAAGTTGCCCTTACCAAGATCCCTTATTCCAGAGAGTTATTGATAAAGCCTGTAAGCTCCAGGAGTGCAGTGATGGTACTATGCCCACACCTGGACCCATACTGTTGGGGACATTGGAGTTGGTAGTTATCCAGATACTCTATGAGTTGGTCAGCCACGATGCACTCCAGGGCTTTATAGATCTTGGGAAGAAGAGATCGGGCAGTAAATTTTGGTAACCAAGTAGGCTCACTGAGACAAACTACCCCTTTTTCAAGAGTAACCCATAATTTATTACATAAAATGCATTGTAAGAATACATACTGTTGATAATAACATCTACTGCATGAGTAGATGACATGATACAGTGCAGACAATGGATCTACATAACAGGTCATTTGTTAGACATAGGACACAGATAAGTGCTCAGAGGTACTTTCTTCTATAGAACATGGACACTATTCATTGGCAAGTACAAGACAGATTAACAGATAAGCTTCCTAAAGTAGGCCGGGGTCAGTTAACAAATAATTAATATCTAAGGGAAGCCTGGCAGGATGAGGCGCAGTGTCACAGGTTTACTGCATGACAAAAGGGATTAACTCCCATTGCAATTGCATTGTTTGCTGCAGTAACTCTACTGCAGATTACTGCAGTGCTGCACTTCATCCTGGAGGGCTTCACTGTGGAAGATACTAAAAAGCAATGGACCCAAGATAGACATCCGTCTATCTATCTGTCTATCTATCTATCTATCTATCTATCTATCTATCTATCTATCTATCTATCTATCTATCTATCTATCTATCTGTCTGTCTGTCTGCCTATCTATCTATCTATCTATCTATCTATCTATCTATCTATCTATCTAATCTATCTTTCTATGTTCTTTGCAAAAAACTTTGTTAATGCACCAGTTAGGTTCAACTTAACACCAATCCTCACCTCCAAGTAGATAAAAAAAAGGGTTTTGGATCTCCAGAGTCTTGGCAAATCAGTGGTGAGGGTCTTAAAAAGTTAGAAATTGTTAGCAGATAATGACCTTGCCCACCTATTCTGCCCTATTACCACTAACAATTGTGCTCTATAATGCACTGCTGACGTTAGGCTGTACCCCCCCACACACAATTACCAGCAGTCCTCTATGCCTGTCCCAAGCATGTTTAAAACCTGTAATCATTTCTGCCCCATCACCTCTGCTGGAAGGCTGTTCAATTTGTCCACCACCCTCTCTGTGAAGAAGTACTTCTTCACATTCCCTCTGAACCTCCCTCCAGTTTCATCTTGTGCCCCCTCATACTTGAGCATCTTTTTCTTTGGAATATAGTATTCTCATGTACTTTATTCTTCCCTGTGAGGTACTTAAATGTCTCAATCATAACCTCCCTCTCCCTGCTTTCCTCCAGGGAGTACATATCTAATGCCCTCAGCCTATCCTCATAGGCCTTGTGATGTAGTCCCTGCACAATTTTGATTGGCCTCCTATGAACTGCCTCCACCCTATGTATGTCCTTACATAGATGAGGCCTCCAGAACGGGACACAGTATTCGAGGTACGGCCTCATTAATGTCCTGTATAATGGAATTATTACCTTCCTTTTTCTGCTGATGATTCCCCTGCCTATGCATCCCAGCATCCTGTTTGCCTTTCCTGTTGCCTTGTCACACTGCCTACCTAACTTGAGGTCATCGAAGATGATCACCCCCAGGTCTCTTTCTTGCTTGGACCATACTATTTGCTCCCCCACAGCTGATAGGTTCTATGTAATAACGGCGAATGTACATTGACAAAAACGGTGATGTACATTCATAGTGAGAACAAAACGTGAGTGTTTCATGCCAGGGGCTTTGCCCCCCCCCCCCGTGCCCCTGGAACAAAATAACTAACTCCAGGGAGGGTGAATGTTGGGGTATTGGCAGTACCAGGACGCAAGAAAAAAAAAACACAAATGGCACAGAAAAGCACAAAAACATTGTGTTTGACCCCCAGCCCTGCACCCTCCTCATCAGAGCCAACCTCCCTAATCACCACGGCACTAGGCTAGCTCGATGGCTTCCCCTCTCGCCACCCCCCACATACCTCAGGGATATCTTCCAGTATCTTGTCAGCATCATCTCACCCTGCCCTTTCCTGTCGCTACCCTTGCAGGATAGCCCACAACAGAGGCACTAAGATTCAGTCACTCATATCTGAGTCGCTCAATCTCAGCAGTCCTTTTAACAGCATACCCAGCTGATATGTAGCTCCTGGATTTTTCTGCCCTATGTGCATCATCTAGCACTTTTTGCATTGAAGTCTAGCTGCTAATCCCATTACCAATCCTCCAGCTTCCTTGATCTCCCCTCATTCTATCCACTCCCCCTGGTGTGTCCACCCTGTTGCAGAGCTTAGTATCATCAGTGAACAGGCATATTTTCCTTTCCAGACCCTCTGCAGTGTCACTGGTTAATATATTGAAGAGTACTGAACCCAGAACTGATCCCTATGGTACCCTACTGGTCACTTTACCCTCTGCAGAGTAAATACCATTTACCACAACCCCTGTGTCCTATTGTCCAGCCAATTCTCCACCCACTTCACCTTCTTCTTTCTCACCCCTGTGCTCCCCAGCTTGTTTAACAGCCTTCTATGTGGCACGGTGTCAAAGGCCTTGCTGAAATCCAGGTAGGCCACATCCACTGCCCCTCCTCAATCCACTTCACTGGTTACTCAGTCAAGGAACTCAATGAGGTTAGTCTGGAATGACCTACCTTCCATGAAGCCATGCTGTCTTGGGTCCTGAAGACCGTTGACAGCCAGGTGTTCCACTATTCTTTCTTTTAGTAGTGTTTCCATAACTTTTCCAACTACTGAGGTCAGGCTGACCAGTCTGTAGTTCCCCACTTCCTCCCTGTTTCCACTTTTGTATAGAGGGACCACATTAGCTCTCCTCTAGTCCTTGGGTACCTCCCCTGTTTCCAATGACAGGTTAAACAGGGTAGTCAGTGGTTCTGCTAACTCTTCTTCTCTGCTCTTTCAGTATCCTGGAGTGCACCCCATCTGGTCCAATAGCCTTATCAACTTTTATTGCCTCCAGTTTCCTGATGACCCTTTCCTTTGGAAAGGACATGTGTCCATTTCCGTGCCCTTCCTGCCCTTATCACTTATTGCTGACCCATTTCCTGCCCCCTCCTGTGTAAAAACTGAACAGAAGTATTTGATCAGTATATCTGATTTCTGCTGGTCCTCCTCTACACTACCCCCCCTCTTCTACACAACCCCCGTCCTCCCCTTTCATTCTCACAATCCCTCCCCTTGTCTTCCTTTTCTCACTGATGTACCTATAAAAGGTTTTGTCCCCCCACCACTGAGTTTGCTATCTTCCATTTGTGTCTTGGATTCCCTAACTGCCTTCCCCGCCTCCCTTTGTTTTTCCTGGTACCTTTTGCTATCCACCTCCTGTGTCTTTTTGTATTGCTTAAATGCTATTTTTTTTTTTTGCTTTAACCTTTTCTGCTACCTCCTTAGACAACCACAGTGGCCTCTTCTTTCTCTTCCCCTTGATGACCTGTTTGACATAGTTGTGTTGCCAGTGCAATCCCTGTTTTGATCACTGCCCACTGTTCCTCTACCCCCTTCTACTCCCCTACTTTGACCAGCTTCTTCTAGACATTTTTCTCATCTTTCGAAATCTGCCCTCCTAAAGTCTAGGAATCTTGTCTTTGTGTGGCTTGATTCATCTCTTTGATTATTTCAAACCACACTGTTCAATGGTCACTGCTCCTCAGGTGCTTCCCTACTGTAACCCCTGTCACACTGTCCCCTTTTGTGAGCACCAGGTCCAGTAGTGCTATCTCCCATGTGGGTTCTATGACCAGCTATTTAAGTAATACCCCTTGCAGGGAGTACATGATGTTCCTGCTCCTAGATGTTGCTGTCATGGGGTTGCTACACTCAACATTCAGTAGATTGAAATCACTGACCAGCAACACTTCTCCCTTGTGCTCCATCATTTGAATTGCTAACATCATCTCCCAGTGGAGGGGCCACAGCACCTCCACAGCCCTCATAGAACTCACTACATTTATTCATGAGGCCCTAGAACAAAGCTCCATTGCAGGGGCTCTCTACATTGATCTGACCAAGGCATTTGATACCATCAGTCATGAGCTACTACTCCATACCCTCCCATCCCTTAATTTTGCTACAGATGTCACTGCCTGGTTCAAGGACTATCTCTCAGGATGGACACAACAAGTCAAAACAAATACAACTATCTCCACTAGCAAGCTGGTTCTTACTGGTGTCCCTCAAGGGTCAATACTTGGCCCCTACTCTTCACCCTCTTCCTGAACTCCCTCCCAAAAGCCTGCAGCTGTCAGATGCTGATTTATGCCAATGATGCGGTAGTTTTTTTGAAACACCCTCATCCAAATGCTCTTCAAACTGCTCTGCAGGGCTTCTTTAGGGAGATAGAAACCTGGTTCTCTGAACATCGTCTTATTATGAACTACAAGAAAACTAAGTCAATGATCTTTGCCCACCACCAAAGCTCCCACTGTCACACACCTTTAGTTGTAATGAACACCCATGGCTCAACGCTAGAGTAGGTCTCATGCTTCAAATACCTTGGAGTCACCTTAGACACCTCCCTTTCCTACCACTCTCACATACAAAAT
The DNA here is from genome assembly GCA_016271365.2 of Neoceratodus forsteri. Classification (NCBI taxonomy): domain Eukaryota; kingdom Metazoa; phylum Chordata; order Ceratodontiformes; family Ceratodontidae; genus Neoceratodus; species Neoceratodus forsteri. The sequence goes on along the minus strand of CM028135.1, from coordinate 285,784,660 downwards.
GTCTCCTCCTCTATTAACACTAGATAGGGAATCCTTTACAGGCATAAGCACTGCCTACCCCCCCCAGGCCATGTATCTCACAGTATCCTCATCTATCCTGTCCTTGGTGGACTACAGAATAGTTATTCATGGGTCAGTAGACCAAACTGCCCTACACAGCATTAACCTCACCCTCAACAAAGCTTGCCACCTAGTCACAGGATGTGACAGGTTAACTCACAAATGTGAGCTTTATAAACTTACTGACTGGCTAAATTTCCAAGGCAGGCTTAAGTTCTATACCTGCCTCCTTGCTTAAAAGATACAACTCAAGCAAGCGCTAATCGGTCTCCACCCACTTATTCGCACAACCCTCCATAGGAGAACACAAAGGCACACAACTAACCCCACCATTCTAGTCCCCCACTGTAGAACATCTCTTGGACAAAGATCCTTCTGATATCATGCCCCCCTGTGGCTAAACAGCCTACCATCCTCCATCTCCTCGGCCCAAAGTTTCAACCAACTTAAATCTAGTCTCAAAACCCTGCTCCTTGACTCAACAACCTATAATTCTAATTAAACCCTGCACACGTTTCTATCTCCACCCCTCCTCTCTGAACCTCTTACCGAGGACTCATGGTACACAGGAGCCTCCTCTATGTCTCTCCTTCGTTCCCAATCCCCCTGTCTAGCTATTATGACTCTGGGTCCTTTAAGATCCTACAAAACTGTATTCTGTCTTAACTCTGACCTGGGACCTTACTTATGCTCCCAGCTGATGTAACCCATAAACTACACTTAAGCCAGGACTGTATGACCTTGTATTATTTCGTTATTATTGTTTGTGTATTTTTATTATTATTTCATTATTATTGAATGTATATTTTTTATTTATGTGTTTCCTCTGTACCTTTTACTTTTATTTTATGTGGAGCCTTTGCAAACGAGTCTATGGCTCAAAGGATTGTAATTCTGATTCTATTCAATAAATAAATAAATATACCTCCTCCCACTGAGCTGGTGGTCTGTATATTACCCCTGTGTGGATGGCTGTCCCCTTACTCCTTTCTAGTGTAACCCACAGAATTTCCCCTCCTTTCAGTTCCCCTTGAATTTATGTTGTTTTTATATCTTTTCTCACATAAAGTGCCACTCCTTCCCTATTTTTGCCTACTCTGTCTCTCCTTAATAGATTGTTTCCCGGTATAGTAACTTCTCATCTCTGGTTTTCATTACACCAAGTTTCTATGATAGCCACAATGTCCAGGCCAGATTCCACCATGGTCACCTCAAGGTCACCTATCTTGTCACTCAGACATTGGGCATTTGCACACATGGCTCTTCAGGATGTGCAGCCCCTCTCCTGCTTTGTTGTCTTATGTCTCTTCCTTTTCTGATCCCAGTACCTGTCATACTCTTTCAGTTTCTTTGTGCTGACCCAAGGACTCTGTTGTTCTGTTGTTCTAGTCTCTGATTGAGTTCCCCTGTAGTTCCAGTGCTCTTGGGGAGGGGGCATATTATGTCTCCTATCTTTCAATCACTCTCCCTTGGCTAGTTTAAATGCTTGCTAGTGAAGCTCTTATACTTTTCATTAAGGACCATCGTCCCTTCCCTGAATGGATGCAGACCATCACCTTTGTACAGGCCCACAGCCCTCCAGGTGGGGCCCCAGTCCCCCATGAAGCCAAACCTCTCCTCTTCACACCATTACTTCAACCATGAGTTGAACTTCTGGATGCAGAGTGTCAGAGCCTACCCCTTGCTGTGGACAGGCAGTACCTCCAAGGAGGACAAGGAGCTTGCTACCTGCTTTAGACCTCTCTCCAACTCCTTGACCTCCTCCTGTATTTTGCCTAACTCTACCCTATCCCCTGCTAGTTCATTTTCCTCAGGTGGACAATGACATCTGTTTCTCCCTCTTTACAATCACCTTTGTGATTCTCTGGATCTGCTCCCCATCCCTCCCAGCTGTTCTTCCTGGAAGGCACTTGACCTCCTTCTCCCCCACTGCTACTTGTCACCAGTTCCATTCCCTGGACTACTGAGTCCCCCACCATGGGTATCTTCCTCTATTTTTGGGGTCCTCTACCTCCCCACACCTGGGGCACCATTTCAGAGGACCCGCTCATCCTTCTCCTTGGTATCAACCTTGGGTGTCCTTGTGCGACTCTCCCTCTCCTCCAAAATAATGTAGGAGTTTCTAAGTTGGACTGGATGGGGGATGAACTTCAGACCTACCTAATGTACCCTCCCTGAGCCATTGTGGTCCACTCACTCCTCCACCTGGGCAACCTTTGAGTTAGTGGTTGTGGACATAGTTGCCTCTGGGTGAGGATGGAGGCCTCCTGAATCCTGGCCAACTCTTCTCAGAGACGGGCAATATCCACCCTCAACACAGAGAGGTACCTGCAGATGGGGCAGCACTGCATGATCCAGACTGTCCTCCTGAACACAACAGTTCCACACCCATTGCACTGTACCACTCCCTGCATCTTTTCTGCTTGCACTGACTATGCCTTCACCCATGTCCCATGTAAGCCTATATTATATCAAAGACCTTCCACTTGCCAAACTTTATCTCATGGCCCTGGTGCTTGTCTCCTGTACCCCAGATGTAATTCTTGCTCCAGCCCTCTGGATATTTCCTCTCTAAATCAAGGATAATCATCCCTAGACTAGCGCTTTCTGCTGTCTTGCTTAGTCCTCTATCTGAGTTCTACCCCTAGGTGTTTTTTTGTAAGTAACTATATCACATTGGCTGTGTTTTAAATTTGTGTTAACCTATTCCTGTTTTCAGACGAAAGTCATAAGGTACTGAATGCCTATAAAGGCAGAGCCTGGGGTGGGTGGGATGGGGAGGTGGGTGGGGTTTTCAACAGTAGCTGTATGCCAGAAACAATCAGCTAACTATAGGTAACAAACAAAGAACAAAACATGGTAAACTACTCCTCTCCTCTCCACTCAGCAGACACACACAACAATTTAAAGGCAATCACCTAAGATCTGATGCTTACTATTACTGCTGCTGAAGGTACAGACACACCCAGTTAGAAACTGCCAGAAAGTTCAAGAAATTTATCAGAAAACAGAAGCTCCTACTTCTGCTCCAACAAAATGGCGAGGCAACTAAATTTAAGTTAAGAAAACACATAGCAATTTAAAGGCAATCACTTGAAATCTGATGTCTGCTGTTACTGCTACTGAAGATACAGACACACCTAGTTAGGGCTGCCACCTTTGGATGAAGTGAAAACTGGATACTAAACCACACCCCAAACTCCACCCTTGGACCCACACTTTTTATGAATGATGAGTATATTGCTCCTCCTCCAAAGCCATTTGTAATGTCAGAATAGACTTTAAAAGCAATAGGAAATCATTTTCATTTTATTTTTTTATAATTTTATTTATTTGTTTTTCTTTGGTAATCAAGTAAGGCCCATTGAGTACAAGGCCCATTTTACTGGTGATCTGGCAGCACAGGAAGGTTAAGTGATTTGCTCAGGATCACACAGTGTGCAAGTGGAGGCTGTGGGAATAAAAACTGGGTCTGCAGGATATTCAGGTTCCTTTATAGCTCATGGCTCTAACCTCTGCTAAACATCCTCCCTTTTACCTTTACACGTTAGTCATGCATTCTGATATTCTTTAACACAATTTTGATAAATTATCTATATTTGTGTTACCCTCAATTTTTCAATATGTTCACTTCATCACAGTAGCTACTGCTGTTTCTTTTACTATTTTTTAGATATTCCACAAGGCTGGCATATAGTATTATTAGAGCAGTAGCTTCTGAGGACTCAGGTGAGAGGGATTCGTAAAGTGACAAATGCAATAAAAATTAGATAATTAATTTTAAAAAATGGTCCTGAAACATATCAGATTATAGGACAAACAAAAAGAAATACAGGAGAGCATATCAAGGTATACCAAAAGTTTCCCATCACAACAGTTAAAGACCATAGTTAAAATGCAGAATGGAAAAGAACAGTTTGATTTACCGCTAATGGTCTTAATGGCCATACTTGACATCTCCAGACAGACTGGTTTTACAAACAAAGGTCTGCATGACATCCATACTTCTCCGTAACCTGGACATGCAGCTAAAACAGAGAATGATTTGATATTATAAGTTTTAAGAATACGTGAGCACTCAAAATGATCCAACAACTGGACTACATGTAAGCAAAATTGGATAACGGGATAAGGAGCCTAAAAAATGGATGCTCCTGTCTAAACCTGGATAGGTGGCAGCCTTTGATCCAGTTAGGAACTGCCAAAAAGTTCCAGAAATTGATCAGCAAACAGAAGCCCCTACTTCTGCTCCAACAACATGGCTGAGGCAACTTAATTCAAGTTAAGAAAACACACAGCAATTTAAAGGCAATCACCTGAAATCTGATGTCTACTGTTACTGCTACTGAAGGTACAGACACACCCAGTTAGAAACTGCCAGAAAGTTCCAGAAATGTGTCAGCAAACAGAAGCCCCCACTTCTACTCCAACAAAATGGTTGCAGCAACTCTTCTAGAAATGTATCAGCAAATTGAAGCCCCGATTTTTGCTCCAACAACTTGGAGTTGTCAGCCTTAATGGTCAAACCCTCCCCTGAGCAAACAAGGTCAGATGTAGGGTTACCAGATTTTGGAACACCAAAAAGAGAACCCCGCTTATGCCCTCAGCCTCCCCCATGCTCTCAGCCATCTCCCCACCATCCTCAGTCACCATCCCATGCCCTCAGCTACCCTGGTGCTCTCTGGCACCACCACCCTGTGCCCTCAGCCCCCTCATGCCCTCAGCCACCACCCCGTGCCCTCAGCCACCCCTCATGCCCTCAGCTACCTCCCCACACCCTCATCCATCACCCTGCACCCTCAGCCACACCCTCACACCCTCTGCTACCCCTGCCCTGAGCCCTCATTCCCCTCATGCCATCAGCCACCTCCCCACACCCTCAGCCACCACCCCGTTTCCTCAACCACCCCGTGCCTTCAGCTACACCACACCTAGGATGGATTACAAGTGCAGCCCTATGCCCTTAAATCAGCAGTGGCACAGCAGCCAGCAGTCAGCCTCCCAGTCCTGCCCTACCACTCCACCATTTCAGGTGGTCAGATTTATTAGCTGTATTTTGGGTCCAGTCCAGGACTGGCACTACTCTGACAGCACACAGAATTTGAACAGAAACTACAAGCAGGAGGACAAATAAATCACATGAACCAGCAGTCATCATTCATAAGATCTGAGGGCAGAAATAATAAAAAAAAACACTACAGAACAACAACAACAAGCAACCTAGTCCTTAACAACCCCTTCCCTTCAGTGACATTTATTTTGGTCTGGATTTAAGGTGGGAGGGTGTCAGTCAGTCCCACTTACTAAGACGACTCAATCAGAACAGAGAAATGATGGAGGAGAGGACAGTCAATTGGTACTCACCTCCCCAGCAGCTCGGGACAGGTCCTCTAGTCCTCGTGGGCAAATGGGGGTCTTCTCACTTATTTGCTGTGCTGGGTGGGTTGCAATCAATGTTTGAATTCACAGGTGACCTGTCACAGCCTGGGTTTAACAAGAAAGAAATGACAGCAAGCAAATTAAAAATATTTCACGGTGTGTCCACAGCTGCGCGATGCACCATACAACCTGCGGTCTGGGCTGGCCACACATGCAACAGTCTGCTTATTCAGCAAATTCCGCATGCGTGGGTCAAACCCAAAAACTGTCATGCATAGCAGTGCAGGGTAATGGAGCAACATAGCCAATCAGCGGCAAAGAATGTGAACCAGTCAGGGAGCTTGAGAGCACTGATGCCTGCCCAGTGACTGCAGTAGTTGGAGAAGTAAAACTTGTAGCTGCATGCAGCAAGCAGCAGGAGGGTGCATAGGAGATTGATTGATAGAAATGAATTGGAAGTCACAATTCAGGGTTTTCTTTTACCTGCTCAGACTTCTGACCTGCTGTCCGCCCCCGGTTGCCATGGTAACAAACAACAGACTCACTCAGTGAAGTGACAGAAATGGAGCTGTAGAGTCAGAAGCCCAAAAACCTGGACAAAAGAGCACTGCAGAGAAAATCCGCCCGGACTGAAAATCCTCAGCTGTAAAGAGGACCTGTCTGGATAAAAGAGGACGTCTGGTAACCCTAGTCAGACGTGATCTCTTTTCTTCATGTGGGGCTTGTAGAACCCAGCATGTAGAAAGCTGTAACAGAGTCTGCTGGCAGCATGCAACAAGACATAATTCTCTACCTTTGAAGAGTGTAGCATTATGAGATACTGGCTTGGAGATGTACCTTGTACTTCAGACAGGGGCCTACATGCTGAGAGGAGGGGTGAGCATTAGGCATTCACAACCCCAAGGAAAATCACACTGTTGTTTCACAAAGACTGTGGAGACCCAGAACCCTATTTTTTTTCCTTTTCCTGCTTGGGGGTGGGTAGTTAGAGTTGGAAACAATAAGACCACATTTCCTTACTTTTGTGTTGTTAAGTTGTACCCTAACTGGTGCATTAACAAAGTTCTTTGCAAAGACTTTCCTTTCTTTTTGTGATAGTGAAAAAGTAACCTTTGGGACCTGTGTGATCAAATGGTGACACACAGGACCCAAGGGATAACTCTGTCCACTTATGGAAGTGCAGTAATGGATGCCAGGAGTTTATAAGGCTGTTTGGCAGGCTGAAGAAGTGTAGGGCTGTCTGGGACCTGCACTTACATGTAGACATAGATTCAAATGCACAGGGCAAAGTGTCCCTCTCTCAGCCAAAGCATAGGGCCTTCTGGCACCCATGGGTGCAGAGGTGCAGGGCTGTATGAAAAGAGAAGAGTTCTCTTTACCATATGGTACTTAGACCTGTAAGGCCAACCCTTCACCTTCCCTTACCATGTGGGTGGTGGCATCACATTACAGCACTTCCCACAGCTTCAGCCCATCCAGCTGGCTCACTGATCTCACCCCTGACCTCAGTTCATCAGCAGGGCCACAACGCACTACCCACTGGGTAAAGGTTGGCACTACACACAACATTTTTAAATAATATTTCTTTTAATTTTGACAACAAATTTTCAAATATTTGTTTTATGACTCCTCCTTGTAAGCATGACATGTGGCATTTATAAAATACAGGCTGAAATGTCATTTCACGCCACAAGTGTGAAAACACTTCTAGTCCAAGATTTGAAAAACAACACCTGTCATGTTTATGAGGTGGTGTGAAAAATGGCTATATTGAAAGTTTGGGGTCAAAATACTGAAAGTTTTGGAAATTATGAGTAAATGTTGATATTTTTAGGACTAAGAGGATAGGGAGGTGGATCAGGGAAACAGATTGAAACAGGGAAAGCAGTAAAGAGCAGAAATGCACAAACTGAAGAAAGAATAGCCCAGGAGGTAAGAAAATGGAACAATACATATTTTTCGGTATGTACTGTAAGTGAAAACAGGAATACCAGGGGTAAGGTTGTAAGGTTAACAAGGGAAGTGGGGGACTGGGCAGAGGGGGACCAGGAAATGCAGACATCCTGAACAAATACTTTTGTTCAGTGTTTACAGAGGAAAGAGGAGAGGAGGGGCCACAAAATAGTAACAGAAGCTTTGGAGGGAGGGTGGTGGACACTAGTCCTTTTATGGAGAAACATAGAAATATAGAATTTGATGGCAGATAAGGACTGATTGGCTAACCTAGTCTGCCCATTTCCCTACCTAATGGATACACTGCAGAACCTAGTTAACCAACTGCCTACCCTCCTACCTCCATTAGAATTGCCTTATGTCTTTCCCGTGCATTCATAGGTATCATAGATATTTCAGAGTTAGTAGACTATAGTCCATAATGCTCCCAATTATTTAATAATATCCCATTATGCATTTGTGATGTAAATAGATGTCCAACTTTTTTTTTAAAGGTAGTCATATTCTCACTCATTACTAATTCCAAAGGAAGACTATTCCAAATTTTACAGACTCTAACAGTGAACCAATTACTTCTTTTTTTGGTTTTCCACTGTTCAATTTTCAACTGTAAAGAATGTGCCCTAGTTAGGTGAATTGTTTCCCTCAATTTGAGCCCTAAAACTTCCCAAAGATGATCATCATATAATGCCTTAAATACCAGGCACAAATCACCCCTCATTCTGTGATATTCCAAAGAGAATAGCCCCAGCATTCTTGAATTCCCCCACTGTTTTTGACTCCACAACCTCCTCAGAAAGGCTGTTCCATGCATCCACAACCCTCTCCATGAAAAAATACTTTCTCAGATTACCTCACAGCTGTCTCCCCTCTATTTTCAAATTGTGCCCCCTTGTTCTTGCACATCTCTTTTTCTGAAAAATGTTACCCTCTTGGACTTTGTTGATTCCCTTGAGGTCCTTGAAAGTTTCTATCATGTCCCCCCTTTCCTTGAGTATACATATTAAGCTCCTTTAGTCTCTCTTCATATGTCTTCTGGTGCAGAACCTGCACCATTTTGGCTGCCCTCCTCTGGACAGCCTCCACCCTGTCTATGTCTTTGTGGAGATGGTGTCTCCAGAACTGCATTCAGTACTCCAGATGGGGTCTCAACAACTATCTGTACAGAGGGATAACAACTTCTTGTTTTCTACTGGTGATGCCTCTCCCTATGCATCCCAGTAAGTAAAATGTGACCCATGGCAAAAGTCTTGTATACTGTAAGTTTACTATGGGCAACATTTTTATCTATTTGGCAAACCAAAAGGTTGAGAAGGTAGAACAGGTCCAAAATGGGTTGCAAGTGGCTAATAAACAACTAAATGATACCACAACGTAAGTTAATATATAAATGTAAAAGAGTTTAAAGGGTAATTTTTAAAACCATGTAAATGGCACTTGTCACAGTAAGAAGTACAGAGATGGGTGCAAGAGCATACGCAATGTTTAAAATAGATGTCGTAAGCAAAATTAAATGGATCTGTTCAGCAGAAATACTTTGTACAAAACATGTCTTTCTGTAACTTAAAAGGTCATGGTCAAGATAAAGATGCAGCTGTCTTAGGTAACTGTGTCAGCGAAAACAAGAGTGTACATGTCTAACCCTTGTCTAGTTCAGTTCCCCATCTCATGATGGCTTGTGTTTAAAAATATGTGTAACAAAGAGCTGATAGGAAATAACATAGTATGCTTGCTTTAGCAATTATATGTTAAGAGATTATTTTGTAATAACAAATCTTGTATTTCTAAGCAAGTTATTTTAGTAAAATTAAAATTCCCCTTACTTGTTTTTCTGTCTCCTAAGCATGTTATTTTTATAATGTAAAATCCCCTGACCACTTGTTTTTCCATCCAAGGATGATGATAAAAAAAACTCCCTCATCTCAGCCAAGTGTCAGATGTATCTTCTGACCTATGTATCTTATGACCAATGTATTTTTGAACCCCTATCTCATGATTTATTGGACGGCATAGTGTCTGGGCTAAAATCTGCTATAATGTTTTTTGGAAAATTCCAACCATGCATCTTTGTTGTAAACAACTTGGGTATAAGTATGGGACCTAATTTATATGTCCAGTGTCTCTTCAAGAGGAAAGAAGTCTAAGACCAGACTATTCATAGAGGCTCAAGGACTCAGAGAGAAGGGTATTATTGCTTAATTTTCTCTGAAAATCTGTAGCCTTGAAATTAAATTGTTTAGATTGCATGTTAGAAACACCCCAATGGGACTGCCCAATTGGCTGTCTAGAATTAAATTGTAGTAGATACACCCAGATTGTAGCAGGCTATCCGATGCCTAAAAACAATGTTAGAATGTATTTCTCTTTGCAAATTAGGATTATTGATCATGACATGATGCATTCTTATTGTTAAATTAGGAGTTTTCTGGTTTCTCTTTTTATATTGGATTCATAGCAGTTAACTTGGCCCTAAGCGTAAGTATTTTTAAGGTTTACAAATTATGTTAGAATGTACCTCTTTTTGTGAATTAGGACTATTAATCCTGTTCAGTGCGTCTTTATTGTTCAATAGGATTTTTCTAGTTAGTCCTTTTGATATTACACTAATAAATTACAACTAATTTGGCAAACAATACAGTGTTGTGGCTTTATTAAATTACTGAGAACTACCAACCAGGAACATGTATAATGTATAATTTCACTGTCTCAGTGAGGCATATTATATAATTTACAAATTGGTGAGCCAGTCAGGAGCTGGTTTGGTGATATTTCTGGTGATTTGGTAAAGCATTTTGTAATCTAAACAGAGTCTACACAGATAAGGGTCATAAACAAACTGCAGGACTGGGAAAAATAGTTTAACAAAATTCTGGTGTTCGAGTAGACTTGAACTTATAGACAAAGATCTATGGAGAAACTAAAGAAAAAGCTTGATAAGTGTAAATGTGTTCAGGAATTAAGTGTATGAAAGGGTCTGAAGATTCATGAAAACAAGTCCATGGGCATGTAGAAAAATGCTTAAAGGAAAAGAGTATATCACACAAAGAGGGGACACATGCCCTTGTGTTTGGTGCCTGATAGATAGCAGGTCAATGGAAGGAGGAAGTACAGGCTTTTATAGCTGCAAAAGAAAAATTATGGGAGAAAATTAGAACATTACCTGGGGAAAACCAATTGCTCTCTCTTACTGCTCAGTCTGCCTCCGCTAAAGAGGCAACTGCAGCTCAAGCAATGTTAGACAACCAATTCTTAGAGGATGAAAGGAAGTGATTAACAAAATGTTTGGAGGTGGCTCAAGGGGCTATAAGATGCCTCTTGCAAGTCAAAATCTCCTCTAAGCCCAATATAGATGACAGAGAATGCCAACAGTGCATTAAAGTGTTAGAAGCCCAGTTGGGAAAACATCAAGCAGTAGTGGCTGCTTACAATGGTGCCCCCTTAAGTGATAAGAATAATAATGATTATGATGATGATGATGACATAAATTGGGTGGAGATAGATGATGCAGACTGGAGACAGCATTGTCAAAAATACGCTGATGATTGTGTAAATTCTAGGCAAAGATGGCTTGACCTAAAATATTTGCCACCCCTGCCTGATTATTCACCCCTCCACCATCAGCCCCAATGGTGCATGTGCCACCGCCTAAAAATCTGCCAGCAATGGCACCTGTACTCACAACAGTGCAGGTCCATCAGGACCCTGCACCACCCCGTGCAAATGTAAGGTGACCCCCTCTGCACGACCACCAATGGTTACCACTACCATTACAGAAGAGTGGTGGCTAAGCCCCAAGGATGTAGCAGCTTTAGGCAAGGAGTTGGGACAAATAAATGCATGAGATGATTTGTCAGAGTTAAACATAAAAATCCAGACCTTTCTAAGAACACATAAGGACCAATAGATACAAGAGATGTTATATTGTATTGTTTGCATCCTTCTCTTAGATTGACACTGCCAAATACAGCAATAGGAGGGGAGAATTGGGTGTTTGCAAACTTATTACATGAGGTAATATCTTTGGAAACAGGAGGAACAGTGGATTTCCATCAGGTATTCGCCCTGGCTGCTCAATAAAAGGGGGAGCCAGGTGCCGCTTGGGGAGAAAGACTATTTTGTGTCTACGGGTTGTCTTTCCCAGCCCATCAGGCAGGTGATGCTGGTGGGGAATTTAAACCCAAATATGAAGATGGAATATTCAAAAAACGGTTCCTAAGTGGAATGCTCCCAGAAATGCGGTTGCTTTTGGAGGCCACAGTAGATGAGGCAACCACCAACCCTATACTCATAACCATGATCAAACAAGCAGAAACAATGCTTAAAGCCACTTCTCCCAACAAAAAGGGTCCAGTAGTAGCAGTAGAAGGACCCCCCAAACCAACCCTAACCCACAGCAGGGAGTTGTCTGCTATAACTGCAGACAGTCTGGGCACATAACACCCAGACACCACTACCTGCAAGCCACAACCCAACAGCCTATGCCACAATATCCTCCCCAGATATACCATGCACCTCCAGGTGCATTAGCACCAGCTTTTGGCCAGCCATCCCAGTTTGAGCCTCAGTCACTGGGGGGCGTAACACCCACTAATGCTGAAGTTCTTAAGAAATTGAATTAAATGACCCAATGATGCAACCGTTGTGCAAGCAGTAAGTGAAATTACCCATTCCCGATGGGGATGGCTGGCATTCCTTCAGCCGGTAGTAAAATTCCATTGAGATGACTGGAACCAACCTATCATTCAAGTTGCTGTAACAGGGGGCCTGAAGCAGACAATGCTTATTGATACAGGAGTTTCCATGTCCATCATACATACCTCACAACCAGAAATGCACCTGCTTACAACCAATGAGGTTATTATGCTATCTGCTTTCCAAGGGTCTGACGCTACAGCAATTAAGGCTTAACCAGCTAAGATAAATATAAATGCATGTACCTTTGATTTAGATGTGCATTTAATGAATTTACCTAATCAAAATGGTATTTTGGGGTCTGACTTTCTAAGGTCTACAGGAGCTGTAATTGACTATACGAACAATCACCTTTGGTTGCACACAGGTTGCAAAACAGATATAGAGGATAATGGCTGGGGATTGGGTGATAACCACGCTGTAATCACCTTGAGTGGCTGCTAGAGAAACATGGTAAACCTCGAGAGTGCAGCTCGAGAGGTTTACTGTAGCCCTAGCAACCACGAGAGGTGATTTCAGCATGGTTGTCACCTGACCCCAGCCATCATCTTTTATAGTGTATGGTCAAAAAAACACTGCATTCTATGTGTGAGAATTATGGAACTCTGGTGCATTCATTTTTGTTATACCACTATTTGGAAGTTCCGAAGTGTGGTTAACAACTTTTAAAATTCCAAACAGTGCATAACAAAGTTGTGTGACTGCTGATTATGGTGGCTAATAGACATTTACCATACATTATAATAAAATTGTTGTTGTCTCAGATGTGCATGCTATTTCTGCTCTTAAAAACCCAAATGTTTTGCCCCTCCTCAAGCAGAATTCCTCTTTTGTAAGCCAGATAATTGATCAGCATGCAGAGTTTTTTTGCCAAAAACAAACATGAGTGTCGCTTGTTGGAACAAGAAGGAGTTATAATTGGTAAAGCTCATGTGGCACAAAAACAGTATAAGATTCCAAATGAGTGCAAGGCTGATGTAGATGTTATTATACAGTCATTACTGCAGCAAGGGGTTCTGAGAGAGTGTGAGTCCACTACTAATTCCCCTGTTTAGCCAGTGGTTAAACCGGATGGTACCTATCACCTTACTATTGATTACCGTGGGCTAAACGCCATTACCCCAGCATGTGCCCCATAGTATGAGGGACTCCATCATTATTGTCCCAAATCCTTCCCTCAGCCAGGGTTTTCAGCACATTGGACATTGCAAATGGTTTTTGGAGTGTGCCTGCAGATAAAGCTTCTCAGTACAAGCTTGTCTTCACCTGGTGCAATAAACAATTTACCTGGACCCGCTTGCCCCAGGGGTTCTGTAATTCCCCCACAGTGTTCCACAAAAGAATGGCTGCCATTCTAACTCATTTCTCCAAGCCTGAAGCTGTTTTACAATATGTTGATGATTTACTGCTGGCCACCGAAATAGAAGAGGTACATCTTAAGCTGCTTAATGAGCTGTTGCAGTTGTTGCAGAGGACAGGACTCAAAGTCAGTCCTAAGAAGTGTCAGCTAGTAAAGGAGGTGGTGACCTTCCTCAGCATCACAATCACCCCCAGTGGACAGCAGCCAGACACTGAGAAGGTAAAGACAATTCAGAGGCTTGATCTGCCTGTTACAAAAACAGCATTGCGATCCCTTCTTGGCTTAACTAGCTACCACAGAGATTGTATTCCCCTTTATGTTGAATTGGCAAGACCACTCTACAGCCTGCTCAAAGCCTCAGTGGATGATGACATCAGACTACACTGGACAGAAGAACACACTGCAGCTGTAAAACAACTCAAGCAAGCCATAGCAGTAGTAATCCTCCTTGTACAGCCTGATCCAGCCTTGCCTTTCCATCTAGAAGTGTCTGCATCACCAGCTGCCATTGATGCTGTTTTGTGTCAAGAAAACCAAAACAAACTTAAACCACTTGCTTATGTTTCTAGAGTGTTAACTGAAGTGAAAAAGAAGTTTTCAGCATGTGAGAAACATCTGCTAGCAACTTTTTGGGTGGTTAAGCATTTTACTTATATCACTGGACTGCAAAAGACTATTATCCATACCCTTCACAGCCCACTCAATTATCTGTTAAAACCAGGAGAAACTGCCATTTCTTCACAGAGTCTGTCACAGTGGACTTTAATGTTGTTGCAAAGAGACTTGGACATTACTTCCAGAAAGGCAACTTTGTTACCTGCCAGTCACCTTTATATTGGAGAACCCCATGAATGCCCACTGATGTTCAGCCTCCGCCAGCCTCTCGCATGCACTGCCTCAATCCCACTTGCCGAAAATTGTTATACTGATGGGTCATCATATCATGTAAACGGTAAGCTAAATACTGGGTTTGCAGTGGTTGCACCATGGCAGACTCACTCCCACACTTGTACTCTGCACTCCTCTCAGTATGCTAATGTGCCACATTTATTGTAGGGGGCAATCACGATGGGCTTCAGTCTTCTTTTGTCCCATAAATACCAAGTAAATGCCAAGTAAACCAAGTAAATATGCTGAGCTAGCAGCTGTTGCTTGTGCTTTATAAAATATTAGAGATTGTTTAGCCAGTGTGTACACAGATAGTGCATATGTGGTAAATACTATTGCTATGCTTCCATTATATATTGCCAACAAGTTTCTAGCATCAAATGGTAAGTCCTTATCTCTTTTTGTTACACTATATAGTGCTTCTGCTTAAAAACTTACCCAGCCCAGTGGCTATACTTAAGGTCAAGGGCCACTCCACCAGTACTCCACAAGCAGAGGGAAATCAAGCATCCCACAATGCAGGTTAATCTGCAGCACAAAAAGGAGCCCCCGGTACCCTCCCCCTTTATTTGTACCTGCACCAATTATGGTGTTAAACCCTGCAACCCCCTCAGATCTCAAATCCTTACAGTATACCTATGACCCTTATCAAATAGTGGTTAATTGGCATCTGCCACAATGTTCCTTGCCCACCCCCACTCCTTGGGCATGCAAGACTTTATTGGGTGGGGCTGACCCTCCCAGTTCAGTCCTAATGTATCAAGAAAATGAACAATCTTACCCTGTTACGTGTGTTCCCCCGGAACTAGCAGATGAGGTATTCCATCTCTATCATGCCCATCCCACAGGAGGGCATTGCTTGCTAGATATGACTTAGACAAGGTAAAGGCAGTTATGTGGTGGCCCACCCTGCAGCAAGATCTTAAAGTTAATTGGCACCGCTGCCTCTCCTGTTTACAGACCAACTCCCCCATTCCTCCAACAGAGCACTATTGCAGTCAACAAAAGCACCCAGTGACCCTGGGCTCATACACAAGTTGATTTTTATCACCGGATTGCCTAGAATGCCAAGTAACTACACTAACTGTTTAGTTGTTATTGATGTTTTCTCAAAATGGATAGAAGCATTCCCCACTAAAAACAAAGATGCCTACACAGCAGTTCATGTATTATTATACTAGTTATTTTCTAGGTGGGGACTGCCACAGGTAATTTACTCAGATATAGCCAGGACCTGAATTTACAGGAAAAATGTTTAAACAGCTGCAAACAATGTTAAACATTAAGCAGGAACTACACGTGGCATTCCACCCACAGTCATCAGGGGTGGTAGAAAGAAAAAACAGAACTTTAGAAACAATGTTAACTACATTTGTGCTGATAAGCCCACACAATAGACCAAAATATTGCCCTTATGTTTAATGGCAATCCGATCTATGCCTAATAGGACTACTGGTGTTAGCCCATATCAAGCCATGACTGGGAGGTTAATGAAAATCCCCGGACACCTGCTGCTACCAACGGTGACCCCATTCCTACAAGGAGCTGTAACTGAGAACTGGGTAAAGTGAAAGCAATATTACATCATAGAAGTAAACACATTTGGGGTTATTAATATAGGCAAAACAAAGAAGCAAATGAAAAATATTTTGATAAAAAGGTACATCCATTTGAATACCAAAGTGGGGATGTAGTTATGGTAAAGGACTATGCTAAAAAGGAACACTGCTTTGTACCCCCATAGAAGGGGCCTTTCCCTGTGGTAGACAAGGCAAGCCCAGCCGTATATATAATTCAGCTGGCAGGCAAGAAAAAGCATTGTTAAAATGGTATCATACTAACCAGTTGAAAAATGTACAGTAAATAGGAGCAGGTACTAACCCTGATCTTCTTTAGTAAAACAGATTAAAACAGCATAACACGGTCCAGACACAATGAGGGTAGTTAAAGGTTACCTTCCCTCTACCATCACTGCCATTATCCAGACACTCATTTTGTGTCAGTGTGTAATCCTGCTCCAAGGACAGAGAACAGTTTGGTTCCAGGTCCATGAAGTATGGGTGGACAAGCAAATAAGATCAAAAGAATGAAAAGGTTGGAAGTAACCAGTATGATGACTACCTATATAAGGTGTGGTTCAAGCCAGAGTGATATGGACCCATTCCAATTGGAGGACATTTTACCATACCAATCAAGGACCAGCAGAGGCAATTTAAAAGCATGTACTCTATATTTCTGTCCACCTAAGTGTGCTTATCATGGTAAAGCAGTTAACTCAATAGATGGAGCACACAGACATACATCTCATACATGTATGTATGATGCTTTGGGGCCATATTATCAAAAGGGAGTGTCAGCTGAATACAGAATGTCTTCATACCTATGGTTTGTAAGGGTAAAGGATGTACAAAAGGATGATTATTGCTCATGATGGTGTAGATACAGTGTGACATTATCTGAGTGGCAAGGAGCAGATGAGTATATAGTGCAAGTGAAAATAATGCCCAAAAATCCATTGGGAGTCCCTGCACAACTTCCTAAGCCCCAGGTTCAGATAACCAATAAAACACAGGTGACCCCCAACCCCACTGAAGACATATTTCCAGCCATAGCTGAATACTCTTCTAATGATACAACTCCACAGAGTCCCAGGTTAACACCAGGGCCCCCAGAGGACTAACGGCTACTTCAGCACCTGGAACCCTTATAAGTAATGTACAATTTATGCATGTACCTGTTGTCTTAAACAGCTCACATTGGAACATGGCTGAATTTGGACACTGCACTCAAACTAATGTGTCCTTATTTTATGCCTCCCTGGTAATAGATGTAATAGCAGACCACCATCAGAGGGCCCAAAGATAGAATAGCAGGGCAAGAAACTCTAAGAACATTCAGGTCCAGATGACTTAATGCCTTAGGTTTGGAGGCAGAAGGAGGAATAGTGGGAACAGCCACAGGTTTATTTGGGTCAGGCGTGTCCATCTGGAATAGGGTAGATGTGGACAGAATTAAAAATCATATAAGGTATTTTGAAACGAACCAGGTCCAAGTAATAAATAAGGCTGAGTTGCATGGAATTGAAGGATTAGCACAAGAAGAGAGACTTACAGTCTTTAATATGCATGACATTGTGAGATTATTCAAAGAAACAAAGAAAAAAATGAACAAACTAGTTGAGGTTAATAACAAAGATGGACAGGAAAAGAGAATAGGGAGAGAAATAATTTTCACTGCCTATGGTGGGTATGTGCTTACCACCATAACCAAATTACTGGAGGATCTGGAGAATGGATGCCTCCCAGATCTTATTAAAAATGGGCATCTGGCCCAATGGTATTATCCCCAGTGTGTGTCCAAAACAGGAAAGGTAAACCATCCAATGCATGCAAGGGTGTAGTTCTCACTCCCCTGGCACCATTTGTAATTTAGGCTACGTAACTCCACAACCCAATAAGGGACAGTGTTATGCACAAGGGTCCTACACTGTGAGAGATGGTATGTATGTTTCTTTTACAGTGTCTCTTCCCTTGTTTGATCCACAAACTGCAGTATTTGACAAAATAGCAGCTGTCCATTCAGTAGGTTATTTAGAGGAGGATGTTTATCAAGAAGGTTAGATCCTCCCTCCCTACTAGTATATCTCCCTGACTTGCAAACATGGATTGTGCCCAATTTATCATGCTGTGCTATAAAGGGATATCGATATCTATGCAGGTGTGATGTGTTTGATGTCACCACCCCTGTATGTGGATATGAAAATGAATGACTAGATGACTACTATAGCCCAAATGCCACTGTCACCTGACCAGTTAAATTAACTAAATGGTGTAGACCCATGGCCAAGGCAACATATAATGGACATGGTTAATACTATGTAGTCATCAATCAAATAACCTTCTCATATGGGCCCGTCATGTCAAATCAATATATCAAATATTTTCTTTACCCCCACTCAGTATACTGTCATTGGTCAAACCATTTTAAAACCCCTCCCTGTTTTTAAGGAAGAAACCATCCAAAGTGACCCTGATCACCATGAAGTCGAGGAATATTTGCCCTACTTTAATGTGCCTATTGAAACCCTCACAATAAACCTCAAGGTCCTACAGGCCAGAAAAGATGCCCACTTGGTTGAGGTTGGACATCAAATGTATAATACTGAGCAAGTTATGAAGGACATGATTCACCTTGGAGATTTAAACTTAATGTTTACTGACAACAGGTTAGACTCATCTTTTAAGGATTTTGTTGTATTTCAGGCAATTCTTATTACGATACTAATTATTATGTCATGTTGCCTCAGAAGTACCATTAAGAGTCATAACAAGCAACTGTGCGATTTGAGAATGGCCCATATTATTCCCATGGCCCAAATATCTAAGCTCAGAGGATAATACCTGCATAACTAACTGTAATGATATATCAAAATTATCAAGTTAAGTAACCTACTAACACCTGATTATCCTATATAGTAACATTATAATGTATATTAACATAGTAAAAGTAAGATTCATACTTACATGACAAAATATATGCATGCCACATTATTACAGTAAAACTAATTTGTTTAACAAATACTTATTACATATATACCTACTAACATAGGCTAACATTTTAAGAAAAAGGGTTTATCTAACCTTCTTTTAATAATTAGTATATATGTTTTTAAGTTTAATTCTGCAGGGGTTCAGGGTCCCCCTAGGGTTCCCCCTCACCCCCGGTGTGGGGACTGTAAAATGTGACCAGTGGCTAAAGTCTTGTGTAAGTTTACTAAGGCCAACATTTTTACCTAGTTGGCAAACCAAAAGGTTGAGAAGATTGAACAAGTGCAAAATGGGTTGCAAGTGGCTAATAAATAATTAAATGACACCACCATGTAAGTTAATATAGAAGTGTAAAAGAGTTTAAAGGTTAATTGTTAAAACCATGTAACTGGCACTTGTCACAGTAAGATGTAGAGACATGGGTGCAAGAGCAAAAGCAATGTTTAAAATAGATGTCTTAAGCAAAATTAAATAGATCTGTTCAGCAGAAATACTTTGTACAAAACATGTCTTTCTGTAACTTAAAAGGTCATGGTCAAGATAAAGATGCAGCTGTCTTAAGAAACTTTGTCAGCGAAAACAATAGTGTACATGTCTAGCCCTTGTCTAGTTCAGTTCACCATCTCATGACGACATGTTTAAAAATATGTGTAACAAAGAGCTGATAAGAAATAACATAGTATGCTTGCTTTAGCAATTATCTATTATGAGATTATTTTGCAATAACAAATCTTGCATTTCTAAGCAAGTTATTTTAATAAAAGTAAAATTCCCCTTACTTGTTTTTCTGTCTCCTAAGCATGTTATTTTGTATAATGTAAAATCCCCTGACCACCTGTTTTTCCATGCAAGGATGATGATAAACAAAACTCCCTCATCTCAGCCAAGTGTCAGATGTATCTTATGACCAATGTATTTTTGAACCCCTGCCTCATGATTTATTGGATGACATAGTGTCTGGGCTAAAATGTGCTGTAATGATTTTTGGAAAATTCCAACCATGCATTGTTGTTGTAAACAACTTGGGTATATGTATGGGACCTAAATTATATGTCCAGTGTCTCTTCGGGTGGAAAGAAGTCTAAGACTAGACCATTCATAGAGGATCAAGGACCCAGAGAGAAGGGTATTATCACTTAATTTTCTCTGGAAATCTGTAGCCTTGTAATACAACTATTACTAGCTGTTTAGATTGCATGTTACAAACACCCCTATGGGACCGCCCCATTGGCTGTCTAGAACTAAACTGTAGTAGATACACCTAGATTGTAGCAGGCTATCCGATGCCTAGAAACAATGTTAGACTGTATTTCTCTCTGTGAATTAGGATTATTGATCATGACAGGATGCATTCTTATTGTTAAAATAGGAGTTTTCTGGTTTCTTTTTTATATTGGATACATAGCAATTAACTTTCCCCATGCTTAAGTATCTTTAAGGTTTACAAATTATGTTAGAATGCACCTCCTTTTGTGAATTAGGACTATTAATCCTGTCAGGGTGTGTCTTTATTGTTACAATAGGATTTTTCTGGTTAGTCTTTTTGATATTATACTAATAAATTACAACTAATTTGGCAAAGAATACAGTGTTGTGGCTTTATTAAATTACTGAGGACTACCAACCAGGAACCTGTATAACGTGTAATCATACTGTCTCAGTGAGGCCTATCAGATAACTTACAAGTGTTCCCCAGCCTTTCTTACTGCCTTCTCACATTGCTTGCCCACCTTTAGGTCATCTGTTATAACCACCCCAGGTCCCTTTCCATTTCTGTTGTTGTCAGAGTCTCACCCCCATTGTGTATCTTTCCCCAGGTTTTTGTTTCCCAGGTGCATTACTTTGCACTTCTTTGTGTTAAATCTAAGCTGCCATACATCTAACCATTCCTCCAACCTTGCCAAGTCCCTTCTCATCCTTTACACCCCACTTTGTGTATCAACCCTGTTGCAGATCTTTGTATTGTCTGCAAAGAGACATACTTTTCCTTCCAGTCCCTCTGCAATGTCACTTATAAAGACATTAAAAAGGACTGGACCCAGTACTTAATCCTGCAATACCCCACGGGTAACCCCTCTTTCTTCACTGTGTACTCCATTTACTATTACTCTCTGCATTCTGTTGTACAGCCAGTATTTTACCCAGGCTGCCACCCTAGGACCCACTCCCAGGCTGGCTAATTTGTTTATTAATTTCTTGTTTGGGACTGTGCCAAATGCCTTGCTAAAGTCTAGGTAGGCCATGTCCACAGCCCCTCCCTGGTCTACTACTTTCGTCACCCAGTCAAGGAAATCAATTAGATTCATCTGACATGACCTTCCCACTGTGGATCCATGCTGCCTTGGGTCCTGTGCCCCACTGACCTCTAGGTACTCAACAGTTATTTCCTTCAGAAGTGATTCCATCATTTTCCCTACCACTGAGGTCAAACTCATAGGTCTGTAGTTTCCTGCCTCTGTCTTGCTCACACTTTTGTGAAGGGGAATCACATCTGCCCTCCTCCAGTCCTCAGGTTTCTCACCATCCTCCCATGATTTGTTAAAAATGGTAGTCAGTGATGTTACTAGCTCTCACCTTAGTTCTTTTAGAAGTCTGGGGTGAATCCCATCAAGCCCCATTTAATTGTCCACCTTCAGGTTTAGGAGTTCTTTCGGATCCCTTTCTTCTGTGGAAGAACCGATATCAACCCCCATATCAAGAATGTTTCTATTGACTGGATTAGGTACCTTCCCCTCCTCTACTTTTGTGAATACTGAGCAGAAGTATTCATTCAGTATCCCTGCTTTTTCACTGTGCCTCTCTGCCCATGCACTGTTCTCCTCTTTATTCAGCCTCAGTATCCCTCCGTTTGTCTTTCTTCGCTCCCTAATGTACCTATAAAAGGTTTTATCTCCCTTCTTAACTGAGTTAGCTATCTTTTCCTTGGTTTGGGCCTTTGTTATTCTGACTGCCTTCCCCACTTCCTTCTTCTTTAACTGGTACATTTATCTGTCCTGCTCCTTCTGTGTTTCCTTATACTTCCTGGATGCTATCTTTTTCTCCCTAACCTTCCCTGCCACTTCTTTTGATAACCATAGTGTTTTTTTTTCTTTCATTTTGATTCATTTATTTGCTTCACACAAAGGCTTGTTGCCTCTGTGATTACAGTTTTGATGTTTCCTCATTGTTGCTCCACCCCTTCTTTTTACTTGTTTGCTAGTGCTTTTCTGAGGCACTCTACCATGTTGACAAAATCAGCCCTTTTGAAGTCCAGTACCTTCACTTTTATATGGCTTGACTGTACAGCGAGTTTATTGTGAACCACACTGTTTGGTGGTCACTTGATCCCAGATGGCTACCCACTTCTAGATCTCAGATCCTCTCTCCATGTCCATTTGAGAGTACCAGGTCTAATATTGCTCCCACTAAAGTGGGTTCCAACACTAGTTGTCTGTGCATGCCTCCTGTAGGGCATTGAGAATGGCCCTGCTGTTGGATGTGGTTGCAGCAAAGGTGCTCCAGTTAACATCTGGCATATTGAGCTCCCCAATCAGCAGTCTCTCCCCTTTCTCTGCCTTCCTAAGAATGCCTTCTATCATTTCCTTGTCCACTTCCTCCCCCTGAGACAGGGGTCTGTATCCAACCCATGTGTGGATTGTGGTGCCATTTCCAGTCTCCAGGGTGACCAACAGTGCCTCCTTTCCTCACTGTTTACCCTTGAATTCCATTGTTTTGATCCCTTCTGTTACTCTAGAGAGCTACTCCTCCTCCTCTTCTACCCTCCCTGTCTCTCCTGTAGATTGTGTACCCTAGTATGATGACATCCCTGGCATGGTTCTCTGTGTACCACATTTCTGTGACTGCCACAATATCCAGGAATCCCTCTTCCATCAAGGCCACCAGCTCAGGGATCTTGTTACCTACACTAAGGGCATTAGTACTCATTACCCTCCATTTTTTGATGGCCTTACCCCTTTTTACCCCATCCCTGTCCTTACTGTCTTTGTCTTTTTTATCCACTTACCTCTGCTCTTCTCCCTATCAACTTCTCTATCTCACTAACTACTCTGATTTTTTGGGGGGGTGGGGGCTAGGATTTCCTTTCTCCTTTTCAGTGCCTCCCCCCTTGGCTAGTTTAAATGTTTGCCAGTGAAGCATTTAAACCTATCACCTAGGATCCTGGTTCCCCTCCTGGACAGATGCAGATCATCACACCAGTATAGGCCTGCATCCCCTCCACGGTGACCCCCAGTCCCCAACGAAGTCAAAACCCTGATCTCAGCACCAGTTTTTCAACCACCAATTGAATCCCATAGTGCAAAGCACCCTAGCCTCACTCATGCCATAGACAGGCAGCACCTCCAAGAAGGTTATTGTGCATACTATTTATCCAAGGCCCCTCCCCAAGTCCACAAACTCCTCCTGCACTTCTCTGATCCCTTTCCCAGCCAGGTCATTTGTTCCTAGGTGGACAATGACATCCAGCTCCCTCCCCCTTGCAGCTGCTGTCATGATTCTAAGGATTTACTCTCTGTCCCTTCAAGCCATGACACCAGGCAGGCACCTTACCTCCCTCTCCACTCCCTCCCCAGTTCTATCCTCCGAACAATGCAGTCCCCCACTAGGAGTTATTTCCTTCCCCTGTGGGATTCCATGCCACCATACTTTGAGTTTCCTTTGTGGAGGTTCCCAGCATCCTCCTTGGTCTCTACTGCAGGTGCCTCTATAGAGAAACCACACTCTGCTAGAATGGCATGTGAATTGTGGAGATGTACAACTGGAGGGATGCACCTCTGTTCCACCACGCTCATCCTCCCTGAGATCACTGTGGTCCAACTGCTCCTATTTCTTGGCAACCTGTGAGCTAGTGACAGTGGCTCTGGTGGTCCCTGGCAAGAAAAGGAGGTCCCTCAAATCCTGACCAGCTCAACCTGAAGATGAGCAACCTCGTCCCTCCACCCAGTGTCTGCAGATAGGACAACACCGCATCCTCCACAATGTCTCATGGAAGATTGCTGCTCCACAGCCACTGCACTGCACCACTCCCATCATGTCTTATTTGTGGCACTTTAACTGTTGCTTTGTATACTTACTCTTTCCTGTCTTTGTTTTTTTATGTATAATTTTTTTTCTCCCTACTTTCCTACAGCCTCCATGACCTTAAAGCTCCTGATCTTCCTGTTATGGGACAGGAAGTTCCTATATTACTCAGTAGTCTCCTTACTTTCTAAGAGTCAGACCTCCAGCAGCAAGGGTGGATGGAGAGCTACTCTTTTCCTTCTAGGATGATGCGTCTTTTGTGCCTCTGTGATCACTCCCTTCCTGCTCCCAAACAGGAAGTTCCTGTTGTTAGTCAAATCATGTGCCTATAAAGTAGAACTGGCTAAGTGTGGGGGGCGGAGGGAAGGGATGAGGGCAATATAGTCTCAGTAAAGTTCTAACAGCAGCTCCTTCTTCTTGCTGTTCTCTGCCAAAAGCTATCTAGGTCACTTTTTAAATGCAAACACCTGGCTTTCTTCTGCGTAAGCCCCTTCCCCTAAATCACAGTTTCTTTCTTTACCTCGCTAACTGCACATATAACAATTCCTTCACCCAACTCATGCAAACACACCAACTATTTTTTGGTTGTTTGTTTTCACCCTAAATTGAAGTTCCCAGTAGCATAGTTCTAGTTCTTTAGTCCAGTAGAGTAGTAAAGTTCTAACAGCAGCTCCTTTCTCTTGCTGTTCTCTGCCAAAAGGTATCTAGGTCGGTTTTTAGATGCAAACACCTGGATTCCTTCTGCTTAAGCCACTTCCCCTAATTCAGTTTCTTTATTTACCTAGCTAACTACACAGATGATTCCTTCGCCCAACTCAGACAAACACACTAACTCTTTTTTGGTTTGTTGTTATCCTAAATTGAAGGTCCCAGTAGTAGAGTTTTAGTTCTTTAGTCCAGTAGAGCAGCAAAGTTCTAACAGCAGCTCCTTCCTCTTGCAGTTCTCTCTCTTCCTCTTGCTGTTCTCTGTTCTGGAGGACAGAGTCCTGAAGGGACTAACTAATATATAGGTGGGCAATGCAATGGGGACAGATTGGGTGCATCCAATGATATTGAGGGAGCTCAGAGGGATACTGGCTACACCTCTGACAGTCCAATTTAACAGATCCCTGGAAAAAGGAGTGGTTCTGGAGGATTGGAAGAGGGCAGTTGTAGTCCCACAACACAAAAGTGGTAGCAGGGAGGAAGCTAGCAATTATAGGCCAGTTAGTCTGACTTCAGTGGTTGAAAAGTTAATGGACTTCTTTCTGAAGGAAAGGATTGTAGAATATATTGAATCCAGTGTGTTATAAGATTGAAGACAGCATGGGTTCACAGGGGGGAGGTCATGTCAAATGAATCTGATAGATTTCTTCGACTGGCTGGCAAATAATTTAGATCAGGTGGGAGTGGTGGACATAGCCTGCTTAGATTTCAGTAAGGTTTTCAAAACCATTCCACATAACAGACTAATATGCAAGTTGGATAAGAAAATGTTTAGGAGATAGGCAACAGAAGGTGGTGATAAATGGAGTTCACTCTGAGGAAGGGAGGGTGACCAGCAGGGTGCCTGAGGGATCAGTGCTAGGACTGTTCCAATAATGTCTCTATAAATGACATTGCAGAGGAACTGTAAGGGAGGGGCTCCATGTTTGCAGAGGACACAAAAATCTACACTAGGGTAGACCCTGCAGGGGGTGGAAAAGATTAGCAGAGATCTGAGAAAACTAAAGGAGTTATCAAGGGTATGACAGCTGGGTTCCAATATGAAAAAGTACAAAATAATGTACCGAGCACAGAAACCCAGGGGCTGAGAACAAAATTGGTGGAGTGGTACTAGCTACTACCATGCAAAAAAGAGACTGGGTGTAATCATATTAGATTATCTAAATGTGGCCAGGCACTGTTACAAGGCAGTCAGGAGGCCTAGTGGGATGCCTGGGTGCAAAGGGAGGGGTATCACCAGCAGAAACAAGGAGGTGTTGTTGTGTCTTTGTAGGTCACTGATGAGACCACACCTAGTGTACTGTGTCCAGTTCTGGAGACCACATCTCTTGAAGGACATAGACAGAGAAGTGGTTTTCCAGAGGAAGGCAAGTAAAATGGTGCAGGGTCTGCATCAAAATCCCTACAAGAAGAGACTAAAGGACCTCAAGAGGTACACCCTGGAAGAGAGGAGTGACATGACAGAGACTTTTAAATATCTCATGGGGTAATTAAAGTACAGGAGGGAAGCATTTTTCAGAAGAAATGGTGCTCAAAAACAAAGAGACATACTATGAAGGTTGAGGGGATATATTCAGGAGAGATCTGAGGAAATATTTCTTCACAGAAAGAGTAGTGGTTTCCTGGAACAACCTTTCAGTGGAGGAGATGGGGTGAAAACAGTGGTGGGGTTCAAGAATGCATATGACAGGCACGGGGAATAATAATAATAATAATGGAAAGAAAGGGGGAGAAAGAAAGCTGCAGTAATAATGTAGGTAGGGAAAAATGGGTAGACAGAGTGGACCAAGTGGTCTTTTTCTGCTGAAAAATGCTATGTTTTATGTTTCTGTTTCAACATCCACTCAAAACTTGGTCATTTTATCATATTTTTCCACCAAATTTTCAACACAGTCTTCTTATGATCCCGCCTACTGAATGGTATTCTGTAATAAGGGCATCCACTATTGAGTGCTTACAAAAAGGGTGATTCAATAGCGGCTCCTTTTCACGCTGCTACTGGACGGGGTGGGTGAACATGGCTATAGCATCATCCTGTCTCTATAAGTATACGCGCGTGTGTGGGGGGGAAGTGAGCAGGCCATGTGATTGGTGTAAGGGGAGGGAGGGAGGGTTTGTAAGGTGTAGCATGGTGGTGGGGTCCTAACCAGGCCATGTGGCATGGTGGGTTCATGGCAGGCTAGGGTTGGGAGGGTGCCGGGGTCAATGCTGGGTGCATCAGTATTTTTGCCCCAGTCCATGAATTTATGTTTTGTTTTCATCCCCCAACATGCACCCCCCCCGGAGTTGTGAATCCTTTAGTAGGGAGGTGTGGGGTGAAGCCCCCCCACAAAAACAAAAAAAACTATGTTTTGGCGCCATTAGTGAACATTGGCAAAATTTATTTTTGCCGATGTACACTTGCCTTAATGGCAGTCACCTTTCCACGAACGCCATTATCCCATAGAATCCTCATGAACTTGGTAGGTGAAATTTTTCAAATCTGCCCGAAATGTGATTGCATTCAGTGAGCGCAAAATCACCTTTCACATCTATTTGAAACATTTTAACTGCTTTGCTCATGAGGTGGGGTCACAAAAAGGCTATGTTGAAGGTTTGGTGGGAAAATAATGAAAATTAACTGATGTACGGTATGATTGATCATTGAAATAGTTCAATGTTCACTCATAACTTGGTCATTGTACTATATTTTTATACCAGATTTTCAACATAGCCTTCTTATGACTGCACCTCAAAAACCTCATAGGTGTACCTCTTAACATGCCGTCCAAAAGGTGATTTCTTACAGCAACCATGAAATCACATTTTGGGAGCAATTTGAAACATTTTGCCTGCCTTGTTCATGAAGTGGGATCCCAAAAAGACTATGTTGAAAATTTGGTGTACAAATAATTAAAAATTAGAATTCTATGAGTAAAAGTTTACAACCTATTGAAATACATTAAACAGATTTACCTTTTTTCTCATACTGCAGCCACTGGTTCCAGCAGCAAGACATATTTCCAATCAGCAAGTGGGTCCACATTGTGTGACATATTCAGCTAAGTGAAGGTGCGTGGGAAGGTGTGTTAGTGAGTTCTGCATGGGGGTCAGTGTGAGGTTGGCGGGGCTAGTCTGTCAGATCGATGATGGATGATTTTCTTTTTTATAGGGTAAATAAAAAAATGACAGTGAAGTTCTTTTTCTCAGGAATCAACATTACTAGATCTGACACTGAGGATTGGACACCCCAGTGTCACCATCTATGCATGGGGGAGGGCATGTGATCTGGAGTGGATGGGGTGGGCAAATGGTATAGGGGTGGGCACCATGGTCCACTTTTGTTAAATGGTATAAAATGGGTAGGGACTATATTGAGGAAGAACAAGGGAGAGCTGGTTGAGCTGGGAGGTGGAGGGAATAATAAAAATGTAGCTCCTCTCGCTAAGTTGGGTAACCAGGATTTTTGCATGCCTAGAAACCTAATTTCTGGGAATAATTCATAAACCTAACACCAGAATCTAGGTAAATGGGTGCCATTTACCTATGTTCAGGAGTCTGATTTTTGAAACACCTAAACATAGGTAAAAATAGTTAAAAAACCAAGATGACAGCCGTCATAATGAATATTTTTTTCTTGGGATTGAAAAATCATGAACGATAAACCCTTATGAAACATCATTCATATCAGAGGGTTATCCAAAACCCTATTGAGCATGTTCAGAAAAATAAATTTAAAATCCTTATAGCTCTGGAATGGTTTCATATATTTTCACAAAACCTTCAAAAGGCATCACCATAACTCTGGAAAGATTTAATATATTTTCACAAAACCTTCGAAAGTCATCACCTCAGCATAGGCTTCCTCTACCTTGAAAGTTTCATGAGGAAATTCCATACCATCTAGGCTGTACATGAGAGCAAAAAAAAAAAACACTATGTTAAGTATAGGAAGTAAAAACACATTTTATCACTTTTTGACATTCTGTATTTTGGAAACTTTCAAGATGCCATCATGCATCTTTCCTTGAGACTCAGCCAGCCAGACCACAAATGCCAAATTCTGGGGTATTTCATTAAATATCTTCAAAGTTATTAAAGTGCAAAAGTAAGGATTTAACATTAACCCTAGCTATACTGTTGCTACCATGACAGTATAATATGTCATGTAGGTGACTCCAGTACTAGTCCAGATGAAGGGATGGCATTCTGATACATCATTAGGATATATTTTGGGTTTGTGGTTGTTAAATAAAGAATTGCCATAAATCACCATTGTGCAAGAAGTGAAGCGATCCCTTTGTTTTTGGAAGCTTGACCATACTGGCATGGGTGAAGGGCATTCCCAATAGAGAAACTGTGTCAGCGTCTAATTAAGAAAGAAGCATCTTGTATATATTTGCATTTTAGCATGTAGAATAACACAGACATAGTCTACGAGATCCCACTAGAGAGTTTGTAATGCCACATCATCTGCTTCATTATATAGTCACTGACTGCTGCCATCTGCTCAAAAATGTACTCTAGCTTAAAAAAGGGAAGCCCCAGCATGTGGCAAAGTCCTGAATAAATTAGTATTGGGGGAAATGGCTCATTGTCTGCAAATCAAGTAACAAGGAGCATGCCTTTGGTACAGTGTTGACCACAGTAATAACTTGTTTATGGTCTTTGAGAAACTCAGACACTGCCATGTTCAGACAATGGGAAAAACATGAAATATGTAAAGAACTGCTCAAGGGCTTGATTACATTGATCTCACTGCCAGACACCACAAGCCCCACCTCTGACTTCTTCAAAGTTAGCCACCTGCCAATCTGGTATCTCAGTTATTCCAGAACATTAAATTGTGTGTTTCTCAATGAGGAAAATGGACATGGTTGTAGACATTCTAGATTTTTTATATCAGATTTCTGTTATTCTTACGTACATCCTAATTTTTTCAACTTCCCCTGGGTATCAACCCTGTTGTAGATCTTAGTGTCATCTGCAAAGATGCATACTTTCCCTTCCAGCCCCTATGCAATGTCACTTATGAAGACAATAAAGAGGACTGGCCCCAGAACTGATCCTTGTGGCACCACACTGATCACCCTTCTCTCCTTGGAATGAAGTCCGTTTACCACCACCCTCTGTGTCTTATCCCTTAACCAATTTCTGACCCAATTTATTACCTTGAGAGTGACTCTCAGGCTGCCCAGCTTGCTTTCAAGCCTCCTATGTGGAACAGTGTTGAAAGCCTTGGTGAAATCCAGGCAGGCCACATCCACTGCCCCTCCATGATCTAATTCTCTGGTCACCCATTCAAAGAAATCTTTCAGATTTGTTAGACATGAACTTCCCACTGTGAATCCATGCTGCATAGGATCCTGTGATCTGCCGAATTCAAGATATACCACAATACTTTCCTTTATCGGTGATTTAATTACTTTCCCCACCACCGAGGTCAGGCTGACTGGCCTGTACTTGCCAGCCTCCTTCCTGCTCCTACTGTTGTGGAGAGGGACTACATCTGTCCTCCTCTAGTCATAGAAACATAGAAACATTGAAGTTGATGGCAGATAAGGACCGCAAGGTCCATCCAGTCTGCCCATTTATTTTTCTACCTTATAAATGCGCCATTAGTCTTTGCGCTGTCAATGGCCTATCTATTCATACTCATCTGTATTGCTCCCTTATGCCTATCCCATGCCTGTT
Source organism: Neoceratodus forsteri (assembly GCA_016271365.2). Taxonomy (NCBI): domain Eukaryota; kingdom Metazoa; phylum Chordata; order Ceratodontiformes; family Ceratodontidae; genus Neoceratodus; species Neoceratodus forsteri. The sequence goes on along the minus strand of CM028135.1, from coordinate 285,754,384 downwards.
TGAAGCTCTGCACTGTATTCATATTCACCACTTCCTGAGATAGGCCATTCCATGCATCCACCATGCTTTCTGTGAAACCTCAAGAGCAAAGCTCAAGAGGTTTGGTCACCATGGCAACCTCAAGATGCACTTATTCAGCTTGTTACTGATAGGTAACCATTCATTGTTTTTTATAGTGTATGTTGAAACAACACTGAAGCATTAACCAAGTACTGTATTAGGCAGACAATAAGACTTCTTTTAAAAGGGATTTACTTACTTATCACAGGCTGATAGTTCTTCCAGTATTTTTAACTAATGTACCATGTCTGTTTAAATCTAGTCAGTGAAACTGCCTTGCGCTTTTTAAAGAAACAGACACTGGCACACAGCACGTGAGGGCAAGTTCTATTATGTTATGCTACAGTACATATGTAGCTACTGCAGCATGACAAATAGAACTAAGGAGCTAGGCAGCATATCAACATTTAGAAAGTGCTGGATCTTTATCATGAACCACATTCCAATACACACTATAAGTCATTATCTTTCTTTCTGTATATTTGTACAGCCTGTTAGGCATTACACATTTCAAGTACTGGCTTTAGCAATGGTAATACTAAAAATGATGTTGATGAGGTTTTGAGACTAACTCTCTTAATTTTATACACCACCTAGTTCAAGTTCTAATGATTAAAGTAAACAGTTTGCATCACCATTCCCAAATTGCACAAAAACAAGGCATCTTGCATGCAGGGGTGGCTACACTGGAGTAACCTTTCTGTATTCCACAGGATGAGGAGTCACTTCCATCCCTTCCAGGCCAATCCACTTTTTGCAATACATCCTCACCAGGACCCAGTGGAACACTTTTCTGTCTTGGTTAGTAATATACTAAACATTTGGGAGGCTTATAAGAACCTTGTTGTATGAGGAGTAAGTCTTTACTGCAGTTCTACACACCCTTATTTACCTTATATGCCATTTTCTAGGTTAGTAGCTAGGTGCCTTGATTGAATGGCTATTAGAATAGAAACAGAGTTAAGAGACATGACGTACAAACCGATTTGAATCATTAAGGACATAAAGATGAACTTGTTTAGTGAATTAGAGTCCCAGAGAGAAGAAAGGTCCATTCCCCTTTGGATTGTATCAGCCAAAGAGGAATGTATCTTAGGGAATATAAACTCCAAGAACAGTTCTCAGCACCAAGTTTGGCAAGATGCAATACATACTGATTCAGAGAGAATCACCTAGAATGGTATTCCATAACATTGGCTGAATATACAGTACAAAAAAGAATTCCTAAGGACCTAAGAATCCTTTATAGCCTAACTCAGTGTTTACTGTAACTCACCCAAGAGGAAAAAACAGGAACAGTAAGGAACATTGTTCCCTAGGCTTTATGCTGCTATTAATTAAAGCCTTTACCACAGCAACCAGTAGCAGAGGATACTGTATAAAGAATCTGAAAGAACAGCTGAAGGGTGAAATCAAAGAGGAAGAACTTGCACAATTAAAAAAAATTCACAAAGCATACGAGCAACTTTCTTTTAGAGGACATTAAAAAAAAGATCCACAAATTCAGAAGAGTCCTGAAAGGCTCTGAAAATAAAGTCTATATGCGGGCTAAAGACAAAAGGAATATGTAAAGACAAATGTATGACTTAGACTCTGATTGCTCATACAGTACTAAACAAGGGTCTCTAATTCTAATAGTGATCATAGTGGAAGATACGCACAAAGGGACAAATGATTTTTAAGGAGAGGCAGATATTGGATGGATCGACAATGACCATACCAAGAATATTACAGAGATACGAACATACGAACAAACAAAATTTGCCAGCAGATAAAGGACTAGAGGTCTATCAAGTCTGCTCGAATGTGCAGCTAGCCCCCCTTATTCTGCAGCTGCCCCTTCCTCGCACCCTTCCCCTTCATTAACCCTCCCCCTTGTCCTGTCCCATCCTTGTTTGAAGCAGTCCACTGTTCTACTGCATACCACTTCAGCAGGTAACGCTTTCCACCCAGCCACCACCCTCTCTGTAAAAAAAGTGTCTCCTCATCTCCCCCCGAACCTTCCTCACTCCAGTCTCATAGCATGGCCCCTGGTGGCCCTCCCTTCCTTACTTTGAACAGCCCCTCTGTACCCATATTGTTTATTCCTTTCATGTATTTAAAGGTTTCAATCATGTCACCCCGTCTCTCCTCTCCTCCAGTGAGTACATGTTCAACTCCTTCAACCTCCTCTCGTATGATAAGTCCCCCAGCCCCTTGATCATCTTTGTCACTCTGCGCTGCTCCCCTCCAGTAACTTAATGTCCCTCTTCAGATACGGATGCCAGTACTGCATGCAGTACTCCAGGTGTGGTCTAACTAATGACCTATACAGTGGCAGAATCACCTCCTCCCTCCTCGAGGATATACCCCTTGAAATACAACCCAGCATTTTGTTGGCCTTTGCAGCTGCCTTCCTACATTGTGCCGAGTTGTTCATTGACCCTGTAATGAGCACACCCAGATCCTTCTCCTCCTCTGTCTGGGCTAGCTGCACTCCCCCTAGCTGGTAACTCCTCCTTGGGTTCTTCATCCCAAAATGCAGTACCTTGCACTTTTTGGCATTAAAGCCCAGTTGCCAGGTGTCTGACCAGGTTTCAAGCTTTGCCAGATCATCCTGCATCCCCTGCCATCCCCCTAGGTCATCTACCACCGCGTCTACCTTGGTATCATCAGCAAACAGACTGAGCTTGCTCTTTATGTCCCATGACATGTTTGCAATGAATATCCCAAACAACACTGGTCCCAACACTGAGCCCTGTGGAACACCGCTCGTCACTGCCCTTTGGTGTGAGCATTCCCCACCCACCACCACCCTCTGTTGCCTTCCCTGCAGCCAGTTTCCTACCCATCTCACCAGCTTTGCACCCGCCCCTGTGCCTACTAACTTCCTTCCCAGCCTTCCATGTGGCACTGAGTCAAATGCCTTACTGAAGTCCAGATACAGGACATCCACTGCATGGTCCCTGTCCAGTTGCCTAGTTACCCAGTCATAGAACTCGACCAGGTTGGTTTGGCAGGATCTGCCATATTTGAAGCCATGCTGTCTGCTGTCCTGTAGTCCTTTGGCCTCTAGGAGGGCCACCAGCCTCTCCTTCAGGATAGTCTCCATTAGCTTACCCATGATGGATGTGAGGCTCACTGGTCTGTAGTTTCCCGGTTCATCCTTGGGGCCACTCTTGTGGTGGGGCACCACATGAGCCATCCTCCAGTCCTGAGGCATACACCCCAAATGTAGTGAGGCATTAAATAGGTTTAATAATTTAATAATTAAATAGAGATAGAACACTAGACAAAAGAAGGAAGAAGGAGAACAAGAATTAAATATAGAAGGGGGGGTCCAAAGGAGTAACATGAGAACAAGAACAAGGCAAAAGAAAAAAAGAAAGACATTGGGCAATTCAGAGAGAGAAAGGCAAAACTGTTTGCACCACTGATTAACATAAAACAATAGTATATAATTTATCCCCACTGACGCTCACAAACACACATATTAGGGAAAGGCCCATAATTTTTCCTTCACCAGAAATGCAAATTTATTTGACCAAACTAGATTGTTTAAATTTTTTTTAGAAAAATCTGTGTAAGACACTTTTTTGAACACAAGAAATAAATGGATCCCACAACGTATCTGAACCTGATGTAATCATTTTTGAGTAAGTAACTTAATATATAATCTACCTTTCTTCCACCTGGCTCAATTCCCTCAGCTGTTAATACTTGCAAAAAGTTGACAGAGAGAAAGAGATAATCTCATTAAGAAATATATGCCAGAGTATAGAACAAGTAGATATAATCTAATGGTGGAGGAACTAGGGGCCCTTAGACAACTTGACAAAAATTAGACAATTCAATAAGCTGAAGGAGCTGGTCAAGGATACCTTAGAAGGGGTGGACAACATAGATGGGGTGGAAGTGAGATGGTCCAGTTTCAAGGCATCTAAGATATGCATGGGAATGGTAACCTTAAAGAACAGGTTCAAGAGAGCACTATGGTTCCAGGCAAGGGTCAGGGAAGTGGTGAGAGCCAAGAAAAAGTCCTTCCACACATTTAAAGAAAATCAGGGGGTGGAAGAATGGGAGGAATATTTGCTTAAAATAGGGAGGCAAGGAGAGTGGTTAGGGAGGCAAAAGCAGACATGAAGTTATGTATTACGGACAGGGTCAAGAACAGAGAAAAACAGTTTGTTAGGTATGTTAGTGAAAAAAGGAAGCAAGGAGGGAGAATTGTGAGGCTAAAGGAGGGGATAGAGTAATTGAGGTGGACAGGCAAAATGCTGCCCTCCTTAATTGCTTTTCTCAGTTTTCTTAGGCAGGATGATGGGCCTTTGCCAGAGAATTGCATCACAGCTTACATTAAGTGGTCCCTGCAATGAGGCAGTCAACATTTACAAGTGAAAGGGTCCTAAAATGGCTGGAAGCCCTAAAGATTGATAAGACCCCAGAACCAGATGAGTTACATCTGAAGATATGCAGGGAATTTGCAGTGGAACTGGCTGATCCCCTGGTAGGTCTGTTCAACAACTCCCTAAGGAAAACGGTTGTTCCAAAGGATTGGAGGGTGGCAGACATAGTTCTGCTTCACAAGGGGGGGGGCAAGGAACAAGCAAGGAACTGCAGACCTGTCTGTCATACTACTATTGCAGTAAAACTGATGGAGTCAATGGTCAAAGAGAATCTGGTGGACTACTTGGAAAGCAATGGTTTACAGGACAGTAAGCAGCACAGATTCACAGTAGGGAGACGTCAGACTCACCAGATTGTTTTCTTTGACTGGGTGATGATGGACTTGGATAGAACACATGCTGTGGATTTGTTCTACTTTGACTTCAGCAAGGCTTTTGACTCGTTACACCACAGATGCTTACTGAAGAAGAAGATGGAGGATCTGGATGCAGCTACTGTCATAGTAAACTGGGTAGGAAACTGGCTAAAGAGAAGACAGAAGAGGGTAGTAGCCAACAGGGTTAAATCAGAAGAGAGAGAGATCATGAGCAGTGTCTCACAGGGATCTGTCCTGGGTCTGGTCCTCTTCAATATGTTCATCAGCGACATTGGTGAGAGGATCCAGGGCAAGCTATGTCTTTTCACAGATGACACTAAGCTCTGTTGGATGGGGCTAAAGGACAGTGATGAGGGAAAAAGGAAATGCAGAGGGACTTGCAAAAGTTGGAGGGGTGGTCAAGGGTTTGGCATTTGAATATCAACACCAAAAAGGGCAAGGTGAAGAACAAAGTGAACAAGAACCCTTGGATGGAGTACTGGATGGGAGAAGTGAGACTCATTGCCACAGATAAGGAATGAGAGCTCGGAGTTATCATCAGCAACTCCATAAAAGCAATTGAGTCAGTGCAACAAGACCTACAGTAAGGCAAATAGAATATCTGGATGCATCAGGAGGGATTCTGATAGCAGAAAAAGGGAAGTAATTATTTCCTGTATAGATCCTTGGCAAGGCCACACCTGCACCCAGTTCTGGGATCCTCACCATAGGAAGTATAAGGATAGGCTTGAGACAGTGCAGCACTGGATAATAAAACTTATGCAGTGCCAGTAAGGCATGTCCTATGAGAAATGCCTCAATGTACTGAACATGTACTTGCCAGAGACCAGAAGGGACAGGGAGATATAATAGAGACCTTCAAATTCCTAAAAGGAATTAACAGGGTGAACTGCGGGGAACTATTTAACTTTAATGCCAGCTCGCAGTCACATGGCCATGCATGGAATCACACAGGAGGGAGATTCAGGAGGGACATGAGGAAATACCATTTTACAGAAGGATGGTGGAGCCATGGAACAGGCTGCCAGCTAAGGTGGTAGGTGCAAAAACTGGTATTAGTTTTAAGCATGGCTGGAACAGAATGAAAGATATAATGATTGCTCAGGGCATCAGACTAGAGAAGGAGGGGAAGGCTAGGGCTATGGAGGAACAGTAAGACTCAGGGCTAAATAAGGAGCTTGGGCAGACTGTATGGACCTTTGGTCTTTTTATGATGCCATTGTTTACTTTTCTATTTTCTATTTGTCATAAAGTAGGCAGACAAAGAAGGATTGGTAGTTATTCAGAATTACAATTGGTACAAAGAGGAATACCTCAGACAATTAGCAAATGAAAAAAATGATATATTTAGTTATTTTATTTATTGAAATCTTGGATTAGACACCTTTGAGCTAGAGTTCTTTTACATAGGTTCCACATCAGTAAAACAAGACAATAAATGCAAAACAAGAATGAACATTAATCATGGAATTACAAGAGTCAGGTGGACAACTTAAGTTGACATTGTATGCCAGAACAGAAAACAATTTGGTATGCACGCATGTACAGTAAGTAAACAGTTAAATCAGCCATGGGCCTTGTCTTGGAATCATAGACAAGTGGAATAAGTAAATAAGATTAATCAGCCAGGTGCCTTGTCATAGAGAACCAGAAAAAGAGAAGAAGAGGAGAGGAAGAAGTGGATGCATGGGAGGGGTTAGGAGTAGAATGGTAGCAGGAGGGGGTGTAGTAGGGGGCTAGGTGGTAGAAAAGGGCAAAGAGGAAAAGATTTTGGAGATGGGAGGAGGACAGTGAGATTGAAGAGAAGGATTTCTGGGTGACAGGGGTGTGAGACAAGTGCTCGAGTGGGTGGGGTAGCAACATAAATACAGGTAGAGAAAGGTAGTGAGTGGGATATGACCTACTTTTAACTGCAAACACAGGAGTTATTTGTCATTAGATGATGTCTAAGTTTAGTATTGAACCGTCCTACATTGGCGATAGTTGACATTTCACTCTGTTGGGCATTTAGCCAGAGAGAAACTCTGTAAGCAAAAGGTATTTGCCCTTGGGTAGTGCAGCAGTGGGGGGCCAGGATGATCAGGTTTCCTGAGCACCTTGTTTGCTGGGGATTGTAGGAGGGATTTAGTATTTCCTGAACTCCTGGTGGCATGATTCCAAGGCTGACTTTCTTAGCTAGTAAACAAGTATGATAGTTGACTTGGTCCTTTAGCTGAAGGCAGCTTTGCTGTGCATAAAGGTCACAGGTGTATGTGTCTTGTAGCACCTGCACAGAGCCTACAGGCCCTTTTCAGTACAGTGGAGATATTTTGAAGGGATGTATCTGTGGCAGAGCCATAAATTACAAGCCCATAGTCAATGACATATGTGACAGAGCTATGGATTCCTAACCTTAATGTATCAGCAGTCAAACTTTGTTTATACCTATGCAGCAGTCCGAGTCTTAGGTTAACAGTTTTGGAAACATTGTCAATATGGTGGGAGTAGGATAGTGTGTGGTCTAAGGTGACACCAAGATATTTGAATTGCTGTATTTGCTCCAGCGGAGAACCTTCAGATTTACTGTCAGATCGTGAGAGTTATGCTTGCAGTGGGAGCTATTGAACAGCATAACCTTGGTCTTCTTGTAGTTTAGAATGAGTTTATATCTAATAAACCATTCCTCAATGCTAGCAAAGCTGCATTGTAGCTGATTCTTGAGGGGTTTAGGATCATGGTTTCTTGTAAAGATTACAGCATCATCAGGGCACAGTAGGATGCGATCCGGACAGGAGCTGGGGAGATTGTTCAAAAAGATAATAAACAGTACATGATCTAGAATTGACCCTTGCATGACTCCTTATTGGACTGCTTGGCTATCGGACAGGATATCATCAATTTTCACTTGTTGTGAGCTGCTGGATAGGTAACTTATAAACCAGTCAGTGGTGTCCTTTGCGAGCCCCATGCTGGTTAACTGACCAAGTAGAAGGGCATGATTTATCATACCAAGGTCTTGATAAGATCTATAAATGCAGCACCAACAAGATGGCTTTGATTAAGTGAGTTGTGTATATATCCTGTGAATTCTAGGACTGCCGTGGTGGTGCTGTGGCCCTTTCTAAACCCATGTTGATGTGGGCTTTGCAACTGGTATTTTTCCAGATATTTGACCAACTGATCTGCCACAATGTGTTCAAGGGCTTTTGAGAGAGGGGGAAGAATGGAAATTGGTCTATAGTTCCCATGAAAAGTCCTATCCCCACTTTTATGCACAGGGGTCACCAGTGCAGCTTTTCACTTTTTTGGGAATTGGGACAGCATTAGTGAGTGGTTAATTATTTTGGTTTAATGGAGATATGATTTCCTCTAGAGTGAGCGCTATAAGTTTGAGATCCAGGTTATCTCCACTGTATCTCAATTTTCCAAACACCTTCTGGATATTCTTTCTGGCTTGCTTACAGAGACAGCTTTGAAATGGAAAGGTGGGTGGATGCACGTTTGGCCTTGATTCCCTGGACTATCGTTGTTTATAGAAACATCAAATATGTCTGGAGGGAGGACAGTACTGAGGTCTATGAATGCATTGTTGAAAGTGTTGACAATTGTTCTGGAGTTGAGTGTCAGATTGCCAACAACATTGAGCATGGGGGGGGGCATTTTTTGATCCTCCCCTGTTACCTCCTTAATATTGTTCCAGAAATTCCTTCCATCTTTCCAGGTGTCAGTGAGTGCCTCCCTATAGTACTGGTTCTTTTTGGACTGTGTGGCTTTGGTACACTCATTTTTGGCTTTTTTATAGGCCTGGGTGTCAACTTGTATGCCTGTGGCCCTTGCTCATTGCCAAAGGTGATCTCTGTTTTTCATAAGATTAATAAAATCCAGAGTAATCCACAGGTTGCAGGCACCCTTGATTTTCCTTGTTTTTAGTGAGGTGTGAATGTCGCAAGCCACATTGAAGTGAGAGATGAAATAATCAGTGGTGCGTATCAATGTCAGTAACTGAATCAATTGGAGACCAATCATGATTTCGTAGTTGCAGTTTTAGTGGCTCATGGTGCCCATGGGTTAGAACCCTGCTTGTAACTATTTCGGCAGGTGGTTTAATGAATCTATTTGACCAACTGAAGAGGATAAGGGAATGGTCACTAATTGAATCTAGGACAGTTGTGTTGGAGATAGGTTGAGGGTGATTGAAGAGGACCCAGTCCAATAAGGTACTTGTCCCTGTCCTGTCATTTATTCTAGTTGGGGACTCGAAGAGTTGCATGAAGTGTTCCATAGTAAAAGCATCCTTCCAGGTGCTTGCATCTGAAGAGAGCCAATTAACATTGGGTCTCCCAGCTGGATAATTTCAGAGTTTGACTGCAGGCTATTTATACAGTCAGAGACTGCAGTAAGTCCTGTGACATTGTGTTTGGGCGAAATATACACCGATAACACAGTGAGGTCTTTACGGTGAGCACCAAGTATGATTTTTATAGGAAGTACCTGTGTATTACTCCCTAGGGCATGCAAGGGCAAAATGTGCCCCATGAGTATATCTTTTAAATATACTGCACATCCCCCACCCCTTTTGGTAAGTCTGTCTTGCCTGAAGACAGTGTAACCTGGAAGGGTGATGGCTGCATCTGTTATCTTGGGTGAGAGCCAGATCTCAACAATTGGTATGAGAGTAACTTACAATCCAGAAATTCAGGAAAAGGCAGTTAACCTTTTGGATGGTGATTTAGAAAGAGGGGTAATAAATGAATGGGAAATACGGTGCTTTGTAACAATAAACCTGTGATCCCAATATCTTACACTTTGCCTAAAGTAAATAACATGCTAGACAACATCCCAGGTTGACCCACAGTAGCTGGAAATGGCTCAGTTTTTGAGCCCCTCTCAAACTATATGGAATACCACATTAAGGGATTAGTAACTGAAACAGAGGGCCCAATTTTCAAAGCCTTTAGAGGGACACAAGGTGCTTGTTGTGTCAAACATTTCTGATGCAAATGGCACCTTGCATCAAAAGATGCACCTGTTGCTATTCTAAAAAGCAGCCTGTGTTAAATACAGGCTGCCTGCATCAAATGGGGCTTGCACCAGCCTTGCCCCACAAAATGGCTTGCTGTATTGGGCCGCGGGGTGTGTGGCAGACACAAGCTGCCACATCCCCTAAATCAGTATTCTAAAAGCTCCCCAGAAGACAACTGTCTAAGTACCATCAGACCGCCAGCAGCTGGTCTAAGTGTACTTAGTTATCCTCCTGGGGTTGTGTCAATGTGCCACGGTCCTGTGGTAAATGCCCATCCCCAAGCCCAATCCTCCATTGTGCATCAAAAGAGTCCCTGGTAGCCTAGGCCCCCCAGCCCCAATCTCCAGTTATTAAGGAATATAGTAGCCCCATAGTGTAGCAATCCCCCTGAGCCCTGATTCCCATGTATATATGACTATAGTAGCCCCTTAGTGTAGTGGTCTCCCCCAGCCCCAATCCCCAGGTATAAATGTGTATAACCAGTTCCAAACAGTTCACTGGGAACTGCAGAGTGGGGAGGGTGCAGTGGCAGGCTGGCCAGACCCAAAAGATAAATTCCAAAAGAAACTACACTCCAGAGCAACCACCAAACAAGAGTAAAGTTATAAATCCACAATGGAAATTTATTGTGGTGCACAAACACAGTGCCCACATCATTTGTGTACCACAATAAATTTGCATTATGGATTTATAACTTTATTCTTGTCTGGTGGCTGCTTTAGAGTGCAGTTTCTTTTGGAATCTATAAATGTGTATGGCAGCCCCGTAGTGTAGCAGTCCCCCAGTCCCAGTCCCCATGTATAAATAAATATAGCAGCCCTGTAGCATAGCAGTCCCCCCAGTCCTGATCCCCAATCCCCATGTGTAAATGAATATTGTAGCCTCTTAGTGTAACAATCCCCCCAGACCAGATCCACGATCCCCAGGTATAAATGTATATAATATCCCCATAGTGTAGTGGTCCCCCCAGCCCCGATCCCTGATTACCATGTATAAATGAATATAGTAGCCCCATTGTGTAGTGGTTCACCCAGCCACATTTCCAGATTACCAATCCCCATGTATAAATGAATATAGTAGCCCCTTAGTGTAGCAATTCCCCCAGCCTGGATCCCCCATCCCCAGGTATAAATGTATATAGTAGCCCCGTAGTGTAGTGGTCCTCCCAGCCCTGATCCCCATGTATGAGTGAACAGACTGTAGCCCCATAGTGTAGCAGTCCCCAAGCCCCGATCCCCAATCCCCATGTATGTAGAAATGAATATAGCAGCCCTTTAGGTAGTGGTCCCCCCATCCCCAATCCCTAATTTCCATGTTTAAATGAATATAGTAGCCCCTTAGTGTAGCAGTCCCCCAGCCCCAATCCCCATGTAAAATATGACAAATCCTTCCCCAGTTGTCTAGTGGTCCCTCCACCCCCCCACCCCAGTTGGCAGTGTCCCACCACCCCACTCCCCCATCCCTGAGTCAGTAACCAGCACAGCTCTCCACACACCTCCATGGCTGGACGCTGACTGAGCTATCAATGAGTTCTGTATTGGTGTATGCATTCATTGATAGCTAGTTGGAGGCTGGCCATGGAGGGTGTGACCTCCATGGCTATTATCGACTGAGCTATCAATGAGTGCATACTGTAGTACACACTCCTTGATAGTTCAGTTGGAGGCCAGCCATGGAGGTGCATGGAGGGCTGTGCTGGTCACTGGCTCAGGGATGGGGGAGCGGGGTGGTGGGACACAGCCAACTGGCAAGGGGCTACTATATTCATTTCTACATACATGGGGATCAGGGCTTGGGGACTGCTATGCTATGGGGCTACTACAGCCTATTTATTCATACATGGGGATCAGGGCTGGGGGACTGCTACACTATGTGGCTACTATATACATTTATACCTGGGGATCGGGGATCCAAGCTGGTGGAATTGCTACACTAAGGGGCTACTATATTCATTTATACATGGGGATCATGGATTGGGGATCGGGGATTGGGGCTGGGGGGACTGCTACACTATGGAGCTACTATATTCATTTATATATGGGGATTGGGCCTGCAGGGACAGCTACACTAAGGGGCTAATATATTCACTCATAAATGGGGATCTGGGCTGGGGGCTGCTACACTATGGGGCTACTATATACACTAATACCTAAGGATTAGGGATTGTGGCTGGGGTGCCCTAGCCATCAGGCACCTGTCCATGGTGGTATTGCAGCAGGACTGACCCATGTCTTGTGGCAATTCTTACCACTGCACCTTCTGTTTGGCACAGGGCCTGGTTTGCCAAACACTGCAGGTCTTCAGTGCCGGGACACTACCTGATAGAGAATCAGGCATAAGGTCTCTAGCACACTGCAGTCAGCACAAGCCACCTTTGGAGCAGTTTGTGTCGACCTTTTGAAAATCAGGCCCAGAGAGTTATATTAGGGATACACCACAAGTGCTAAAAAAATTGCAGTCCAACTAAGGATCATAATTAGAAGGAATAGAAGTGATAAGGCTTTTATGCTCATGTTGGTCCAGTTAAATGTAATAAGTTAATGTACCACCATTCATCAGAAAGTGATCTCATTTGCTTTTGTATTATGTATTGCTTTTACTAATTATTAATCAATTGGTAGAGCATTCCATGGGTTAATTCATGCTGAGTAAAATTTATTTTTATTGTTTTAAAGAGGACATTTACTTGAAGTGAATGTCCTGTTGTATTTTCATTTATTTGTTTAAACATGAGGTTATATTTAATTATAAGATATGGGTCTTGCATTATTTGATATAGTGTTAATAAGTCACCCCTCAAATGTCTTTGTTCTAATTAAATTAGATTCACAGTAAGTTGGCAAGTCTGCTTTCCTATGGTAGATCTTTTATACTTCTTACAGCTCTTGTTGCTTTTTATTGGACTTCCTCTACATTATCAATGTCTATATGCTTTTATGAATACCAAACTGGAGTGTAAAAATTAAGGTGCGGGTGGATGTACATCCTGTAAAGGGGAAGAAAACTGCCTTATCTCTGGCTCTTATATTTCTTTTATTGCCCATCGTACTCTGTTAGCACAGGTGATGGCTTCTGACGTCTGGGTTGCTTGATCAAATTTCTAAGTTATAACAATATCTAGGTCCTTATTATAGAGTGTGATTGCATTGTGTTACATATTATATAAGGATACATTTTATCCTTATTCCCCAGATGCATGATCTTGCACTAATTAATGTTGAATCTTAGATCCCATTTGGTAGCCCCTGTTGTAATTTTATCAAGGTCCTCCTGAATTTTTGATCATTTAGCGAAATGCATTTATGACCCAGATTGTTATCGTCAGCATATTTAATTGACCATGAAGTTAGGTCCTGTCCTCTGGTAAGTCAGAAATAAAGATATTAATAAGCAGGGCCCTAGTACTGAACCTTGAAGAACTCCACTAGATTCTTTAACGTGACAAAGTTTGTGGCCTCTTACTGTCACACACTGTAGTATGTTTTTTAGGCAATTTGTGGTCCAGTTTACTGTAGAAGCCTACCTTATATTTTCTTGTCCTATTCTTTGTATTATGGCTGAATATGGCACAAGGTCAAAAGACTTACAGACATCGAGGTATATGATGTCACATGGTATTCCTTTATCTAATGTGTCATTTATTTTTTCATAGAAGCACAGTATATTGGTTACATAGGATCTCGCTGATGTGAATTCATGTTTTCTAGGTCAATATTGATGTTAGTTCTGATCATATTTTTAATGATACTGTACCTTCAAGTATTTTCCCTGGGATGGAAGTTAAGATTATTGGCCTATAATTACTAGGTCTGATTTGTTTCCTTTTTAGGGCTGCGGTGGTGCAGCTCAGCAGACCTTTTGGAATGAGTAAAGGGACTCCGCATTATTTCCTAAGTTGCCACCCACTGTTCAGCCCACCTTTTAGGATGAGTAAAGGGACTCCACATACCTTCCTAAGTTTCCGCCCACTGTTCTGCCCACTGTGCCTGACTGCCTTGCTTGAATTGTGATTTTTTTACCACTCATTTCAAGTAGAAAGTGTGGAAAAAAATGAACAGAATCAAGTCTATTTCTTTGAAGTAACTCCAAGTATACTGATCATAAAACAAATGCTGTGAATGACTTTGTGATGTGTGTGGGGGGAAGGGGTTGCATTATCAGCTACACCAGAACAGTAGGCAGCAGTGGGAGATTCAGTAGCCCATAGTAGTGCATGATAGAGCTTTTGTTTAATCTCCAGTTAGATCATCCCTGTGTGACTGTACATGGCCCAGGGATGTTGACAGGACCAGCAAACAAAATATCAGAACTTACATAAACTCTAACATACATCGCAGGCTACTGAATTTCTCAGTGCTGCATACTAAGGCCAGCTGCAGGAGATTCTGGGATTTGTTGTAACAGAAGATGTAAAAAGTGTTAATAACCTCTTTTGTTCTGATGGTGATTGTTACAATTTACTACAGCTTGCAAATTACAGAGCCACATTAAAACAGCTAATTCAGTTGAAGGGAACATACACAGCAACTATCATACAGTACAGTGCAAGCAATACGAGGAATAGATAGGCAACTCATCTCATATAGGATTATGCACTTTCCCTCGGCAGAAGCCCCGATGTACCTGTTACAGAACGTATACCTTGGTAACATCCTTTCCTGCAACTTTTATATATTTTATTTTACTAAGATCATTGGTTAGCCTTGTTTTCACATATGAACTGCAGTGCAACTTTCACCTCCCCACACTCTCATATGAGGAGTACTTGACCCACCATTAGTGCACACCCCTTTAATTCTGGATCTACCTCCAGGTTGCCTTGATTGGTACTTGGCTTCTCCCATTTAAACTGCATTTTCTTTACACCGTGGTTGCCTGGACTGGACCCACTCCATGAACTTATATAAATTCTAACATACAGTGCAGGCTACTGAACTTCTCACTGCTGCATACTGTTCTAAGGCCAGCTGCAGGATATTCTGGGATTTGTAATAACAGAAGATGTAAGCGTTTGTAACTCCTTTTGTTCTGATAGTGAGTGTTTCAATTTAATACAGCTTACAAATTACAAAGCCACATTAAAATAGACCTAATATAGTTAAAGGGAACATACACACCAAATATCACTAATATTTCTTGTTACTGACAACAAAGGAACACAACAGTGATGATAGGAATATATCCAAAGATTTGCATATTTTGCAATTACCTGCAGTTTGCCATTTTTGCCATTTGTATTGGTTCCTGAGTGGTTAGAGTTCCAGCCTTTGGGTCTCTCTGACAAGGTCCTCCATGTTGTAGAGGACTTTCAAAAGGAATCAACTTGTCAGTGCTATGCCTTCAAATGGGAGTGCTTTTTCCATTTGGTGCCAAGGTAGGGAGCTTGACCCCTTCTCTTGCCCTGTGGCTAGCATCCTGGATTACTTGAGGTCCATCTCTCAATCGAGCCTAAGGTCAATGATCCTCAAGGTGCACCTAGTATGCTAGCCTAGTGGCCTGGAGGACTGAGGCACTGGGCACCTTCCTCCTGCTACACTGGTGACCTGGGGTTGAGAATAGACTCAGGTTACTCGGGGGCTGGCAGGGTGAGGGAGGATTGAAGATCCATGTACAAGAAACTTGCAGCAAATAGCCACCACCCAGCAGCCTGTAGCCACCACCGGCTGCCATCCAGTCAGATACTTCCAGCAGCCCAGAGTCTGGTGCCAGCATTTAATCTTTTGTGGGAGATACCCCCTCTAGTGGTTGAGGGGGGCATTTGTATTCAATAACCATTCAATGCTTTGGTCCTGTCAATCTGATCTCTTTCATAGACATTACATTCATAATAAAAATCAAGAAAATACACATTTTAGACATTCACTAATTTGAGGCAGATTCAAATCATAGCTCTGAAACCTAATGACAAACCTAGGTGCCTCCACGCCTCCATTTTGTTTCATGACTGTGATCAAGACCTTTAATGGAGGAACAATGAAACCACTCTTTTGTGATTTGAATTTGTTTCTTGCTCTGGAATGAATGGTTAAGTCATTTCTCTCGCCTATGCAGAGATAATGAACACTGGCTTTGGATTAATGAAAGAGGTAGGCCTTGAGGGGGTATCCAATCCTCATCAATATCCAATTCTTTGTTTCTGTGAACCTGTTAGATATTTAGTGTTATTGACTCAATAGGTTGTATACTTGCCTCTGGGGCCATAAGGACATAGACTGGTGACCCACACCAGGAAATTGGGCTAATACCCAGTATTTATACTGTAGTGTAGCACCTGGGTATGGGATGTACTGTGCTGATGTTGAGGTGCTAGCTTTTGTATGAGATGTTAAATCAAGGTCTGTTCTGTCCATCTCTTCTGGTTGTCCGGGTGGAAGTTAAAGATCCTATGGAACTTAATGCAAACGTCAAAGAACTTTTTATTTTAAAATCAGTTAGCAAATTATAATACAATATTTATAAATAAATCTTGTCATTATTCCCTACCCCTAGGACCCGCCCCCTTATCATATGCACTTATTTTACACAATTTCTGCTACACAGTATTTCTAGTGACATCATTGCAGAGGTATCAAAAGGTTTTTCGCATTAGTTATGGAAAACTTCAGTCTCCATTATTAGCAATTCCTCCTAATATAGCAACCTAATTAAGACTTAAAATTGTCCAACCATGATTTCAGGTACCATCTCCTGGTTAGTATAAGAGATACATGGCATTGTGCTTGCCATAGAAAATATTTGAAGATGATGAAAACCAACTGCTGAATTCCCACCTCACACTTCCCTTGTGGAAGGGAGTTTAGGCTGTAAACAATCCATCCATCCTCATGATTGTACAAAAGAGGATCCCCTAAGATCCTTAAAACATAGAGTAAAGGAGCATTCTGATAATACGTTCTTTATTATTTTGTTTTGCTTTACAAAGGAGGCTATTGGATAGTACTGTTTAATCAGGTTTTTATGCATTAAGTTTGCTTTCAATTATAGTCACATAAGCAGACTTAATATGATTGCATCTCACTTTTTTTAATCAGGATCCCTGCATTTTGCACATCACGAGAACCAAACTTTAAACATAGAAATTTAAGGCAGATAATAACTGCTAGGCCCACCCAGTCTGCCAATTTTCTCTGCCTGCTGCAGCAACTTCAGATCCTACTTGATCTCTGACTTTGTACTCTTTCCTATCACTTAAGTTTGGCAATTTGCTTGTTGTGGTGCTTCACAAGGTACCACCATCCTCCAATGGAACCAATCTGGCCCAAATTCCTCACCTGCAGCCCTATTGGCTCTGGCCAGAGATTGTTTAAATATAGGTGTGATGTTTACCTTTTTTCATTCTGCTGGAATTTGCCCAGAGTTTAAAGAGGCTCCAAAGATGATTTTTATTAGTAATGATACTTTTAGATGTGGATTTTGTTGTAATGTTGTCTGGACCTGGTGCTGAATCAGATTTTTATTTTTGTAAGCATTTTATTATTGCTTTTTTCAGGGATTGAAATGGGGGAAGGGTAACACAGGGTTTCTGTAACAGTTCTGTATTTAATTTTGGATGAGATTTCGAAGGATTTCAGGCTGTCATGAATAAACAGTAAAACTCCTCCACCACATCTATCTGTTCTGTCCTCACGATAGAGAGAGCAATCAGTTAAACTTTTCCCGAGTTACATGCCTCATCCCATCATGTTTCAGTGATGTCTATTAAATCAGTTATTTTCTACAGTGCTTTTAACTCACCTGTCTTGTTAAGCTTCTGTCATTTAATATTATGCATTTAATTAGATCATGGTTTGTCTTGTTGTTGTACATGTATACTGTATGTAATTTGTTTCAGTATGCCTGGTGTGACCACCAGATTCCTTCTTCCCAATGTGTTTTAATTAGCTTTGTTGAGGTGATTCCGGATTTGTTTGTCTAGCAAGCTTGCCCCTTTCTTTTTCAAATGCAAACCATACATGCAGTACAAGTGGTTATTATTTAGAAATGCCCTCTGTTGTCAAAAAAAATGTGATGTTGTATTTTTTGCACCAGTTTGAAAGTCTTGTGTTTATGTAGTCTATAGTGTGTTTTTTTCTGCACAAGCTCTTGGCACAGGGAATATTCCAGAGATAGAAAATCTGCATCCTTTAGTTTTTAAATGATTTCCCAGAGCTAAAATATCATATTTCTTTTTCATGTAATTACCTGTGTCATTAGTTCCCTAATGTAGTACATTTGTATTTCCATTATCATTTTTTATAATTTTATCAATTCTTGCTGAGGCATCTTTAATCCTTGTTACAGTGAGACAGGTCACAGTGGTGGTTAAATTGTTAGTGCTGCAGATGGCATAATCTAAGTGTCTGATAACAGACTACCCTACTACTCCTCTATCTTGTATTATTTTGCTTGGGTTATATGACATATCATCATTATTATTTAGTGGTATTTCATTTAATGCCTCACATCTGTTTGAAAGTGATCTGTCAATTGGTGGTTTAATTGCTCTTTTCCCTTTCTTCTTTATTTTGGTTCCATCAATCAAATACCAGCCTACTTCATCTCTTTCATTCTCTTCCCTCCCTCAATTTAGATTCCTAAGTATTTCAGTTGATGTGTCTTTATCATCAACCTCTTCTCTGTTTCTTATTTTGGTTTCTCCCTGTGCTTGTTCAGTGACTGGGCTTTCTGTAGAGATTTTGCAAAGGTGGCATTTGATCTATTTCACAGGTCTCCTTGAAAGTTTGGATTTCTGACTTAAGCATTTTTATTATTTATAACTAAACTGAGAAATATTATTTTGGCTACCTTAAGCATCAACGATTTAACTACGTCTACCTCCATTTCCCTAGACTGCAAAATTTTGAGGAGTTTTAATCTTTTGAGATGGTTCAGAAGTTACAAAAAAAATCAATTTTTGATTGAAATAACTGCTGTGGTACCAAGTATCATCATCTTAGGCTTGAAAAATCATGCTACTACCACACAAAAGGAATGGTGATGGGATCCATCTTGGCTGCTTCCTACACCACATTTTACATAGCGGGATATAAGTGTCAATTTGTCGTAAACAAGCTTTATAATATGTGCTGTAAAGATGTTGTATGGTGAGGTAGGTACATAAATGTACTTTTATTACTAAAAGACACAGAGGAAAATCTTAAAAATGTCCACCAATACAGACCGCATGGAATCTACACTTCAAAACAGACTTTTAAAATGGGCATTTTAAAAGCACAAAAGAGCTCTCACACATCTGGGGTGTAACTGGTCAAAATGAAGACATTCAGACAAACCAAACCAGGCATTCACCACCACAGATAAAACTGATTCTGCAGTATACAAAAAAACATTTATTGCTAGAATAACATGTCTGATGCATTACTGGTTGCAATGACCTTTTGCATACCAAACTATACCACAAACAAATACAAAATCACACACAATCCAGTAATGCAAAGCGTCATAGAAAATATATTCAAATCACTATGAAAATTTAGACTTGTTCTGCTTTGAGCAGGAGTGCATGGTGCCATATGGCCTCTCACACAATTACAAAGGCAGAGAATAGAAGTCACAGACAAATGTTTTGTCATTCTAATGACTCATCAGTGTGCCCCATCTGTACAGTATCTCATCTCAGCCCAGGGGGAAACAAACCAGGCCTTACTTGATCATAAAGGTTTGGGTCATGGTGGGCACATAATAAGAAAGCAGGTTCCATGTGATAATAGTGAAGATTTTATTGTGACTTGCAAAACTGCAAATGCAAATCACTGAATACAAATTTGGTGATCAGCACCACAGCAAACAAACAAATAAAGGGACAGAAATCCACAAAACTGACATGGGAGAGATCTAAATTCCCTTTTTATACTTGGGGGCTATGCCTCTGGCACCCCCATCTATAAATAACCTACTCGGGGGGAGTGGAAACTGGGGGAAGGGGCTACTTAGTGAAGTAGCAATGTGTAGGGGGAGAATGCTGGGAGGGAGCAACTTGCAGGCAGGGTGGCAAACAAAGTCGTGGATAAAGAAGTCCCCCAAAATAAAATTCCAACAGTACAAAAATTACCAAAATAAAAATAAACCCCACACCAGTTCCAAACCCCGAGCCTCCACCGTCATAGACCATACCCTTAACCACCACACCAGATGACCTGCTCGGATCGGCCCTCCCAAACAAAGCCCTATATCCATCTCTGGTTAATCCTCCCTCACCATAAAGTACCTCACCATATTCTCCAGTGGTTCTTATTCCTCCTCGCTATTCCCTGACACTTGGTCTTAACCCAAGCGCTCAAACTGAGACACTGAAATTGAGTCACTCAATTTGAGTCACCTATATCACTGGATACCAAGAAAACAAACTAAGATGACAGTTTACCTCACCACAAAAAAAACTGAGGCAAGGGTTACCCAAAAAGGGCATTGTCTATAAAGCCAGGTTTCAAAGAAGTACAAAATACCCCAAATAATGCAAAGCATAATGGAATGTATATGCAAATAACCATGACAATTTAGACCAATCCTACTTTAAGCAAGAGTGCATGGTATGAAATGGCCTCTCACACAATCTGCAAAGAATGAAAACAGAAGACACAGACTCATGCGTCATTCTTTTCAGGACTCAGTGTGCCTCATCTGTAGCTCAACCCATGGGAACATAAACCTGCCTTTATGTGGTCTTACAGGTTTGGGTCATGGGTATGTCTGTGAGTGTGTATGTCTTTGAAACCTGTCTTTGTTGCCAATGCCATTTTTGTGAAACCTTTTTTCAGTATTTTTGTGCTGATTTTCATTGTCTTTTTAGTTTACTTTCTCATTTTGGGCCCACAAGACCCAAACAAGTAAGGCCACAAAAGGGCTTGTTTGTTTTCCCCAGCTTTGAGGTACAGATGAGACACACTGATGAGTCCTGAGACGGACAGCACATGTGGCTGTGTCTTTTGTTCTTAGTCTTTGCAGATTATGTAAGAGACCATTTGCCACCAGGCAGTCCTGCTTAAAGCAGAATCAGTCTAAATACGCATGGTTATTTAGATATAATACTGTGCATCCCTTGATGCTTTGCATTATTGGGTAAAGTATGTGTGATTTCGTAATTCTTCACAACTTGGCTTTGTTGTCACTACTCTTCAGGTAATCCTTGCCTCAGTGGTCTTGGTCTGAGATTACTTGTCTTTTTAGCCAAACCACAAACAGACTGACAAAAACACTATTCTGTATGCATCAAGAAAGCCCTTCATCAGTATCGGAGAGTGTTACTAGCAGCCTCTGTCGGAGGCAATTTTAGAACCAATTCTTTGGTTGTAGCTAAAAAGGCAAGAAGCATTAGAGAAAGACTGGTTCCCTTACAGCATAAGTTTCCTCAGAAGTTTTCATCCTCCAATACTTCAGTTGGTCCTCCCAACAAAGGGAACTACCCTTTTGAATGATGTGCAGCTTGTGGCAGAATTTATAGGATTAAAAAAAATCAAGAAACAGGCAAGAAATAAGAGATTAAAACTGATGGCTTGATTACCTGCTACAAC
The DNA here is from genome assembly GCA_016271365.2 of Neoceratodus forsteri. Lineage (NCBI taxonomy): Eukaryota > Metazoa > Chordata > Ceratodontiformes > Ceratodontidae > Neoceratodus > Neoceratodus forsteri. The sequence continues at coordinate 285,733,050 of CM028135.1, read as the reverse complement.
AGCCATGTTACATATGTGTTAAAATATCCTTGCAACAAGATGTACATTGGACAAACTACTAGACAGTTGAAAGCACAAGTACTGGAATACAAGAGCTGCATAAGAAGAAATGATCCAGGCTTTCTGATGGTGCAACAGTTTATGCAGAAAGTCCACCCAATCTTGAGTTTAAGGTTTGTTGCCCTTAAATAAGTAACACATCTTACAAGAGGTATGACAGAGAGAAAGACGCTTGTACTTTGAAGCCGACTGGATTTATAGGTTTATAGAAACACAGAAATTGTCAGCAGATAAGGACCACTAGGCCCATCTAATCTACCAGTAAGCCCTGTACTTGATTACAGCTTCTGACCCTCCCTCTGCTTTACCTCTATGGTTCCCCTATGCTTGTCCTGTGCATGTTTAAATACAACCACAGTGCTTGATCCCACCACCTCCTGTGGCAGACCATTCCATGCATCCACTACCCTCTCTGTGAAGAAGAACTTCCTCACATTCCCTCTTAATCTGCCACCTTCCAACTTCATGTCATGCCCCCTCATTCTTGTACTCCTCCTGTATTGGAAGATGTCTCCCCCCCTGCACCTTGTTTATGCCCTTGAGGTACTTGAATGTTTCTATCATGTCCCCTCTCTCTCCCTCCTCTCCTCCAGTGAATACATATTGAGATCCCTTAATTTCTTTTCATAAGTTTTGTGGTGCAAGTCCTGTACAATCTTAGTCACCCTTCTCTGGACCATCTCCAGCTTATTAATGTCCTTTTAAAGATGCAGTCTCCAGAACTGCACACAGTACACCATGTGAGGCCTGATCAGGGTTTTATATAACAGCATCACTACATTATGTTTTCTGCTGGTGATACTCCTGCCTGTGCACCCCAGCATACCACTGACCTTCCCTGCTGCCTTTGTACTCTGCTTTGACAAACCACAGATATGGCATAAATGAGGAGTTTGAGACTGGCTTGCTATATTATAAGGGATTAAGACTGTAATACAGTGCATTATTGCTATAATAATACTAACATCATGATGTATACGGTGTATATAGGTGATATAAACTTCTGCAATTAATTTTGTTTTTGTTACAATCCTTTTAGGTATTTCATGTTCTGTGATCCATAAATCTGTTAATAAAACCATCTTAAATGTTGTGAGTTTGTCGTACCATCACAGCAAGTATATATATAAAATGCCGTTTGTCATCATCACTGACAGTATCTCCCACTGAGTCTTAACATAGCGTCTGAACCTTTTCCTTTGATTGCCTTTTTCATGTAAGCTACAATCACTGCTCTCTGCAGCTTTTTGTCAGTCTGCAGATTTCACACCTGTTTATCCTTGCTGTAGTAATACTGTATGGGGCCTGATATTCAGAACTGCACCTGGCAATGGTGCAAGTGGCTGTGCTGGATCAACCAAGGGATATATTCAAAAGAGATGTGCCACAGCACATCCCTTCTGAATATATCAAAGAATGCACCCTGCGCAAATATAATGCACCGGTGCATTCCCCCAGACAGGTCTGAACATCAGGAATGGGTAATGTGCCATCGCATCAGAGATACGCAGTGCATATATTCCTGATATTCAGATACTGATATGCAAATGGGTCCATTATGTATGCAAGGTGCAAATGGGGCCATTTGCATGTCATTATGGCCCCATTTGCATGTATTGTGCAGGGCTGGCCAGCAAAATATGCCTGGTGCCCTGCACAGCATGTGGTCCCTGTACGAGGGTCCACAGTAGTACTTCCTCCCCAGCCCGTACCACCACCAGCTGCTATGACAATATGTAATGGTCCTAGTGGACTAGTGGTACCCTCCCTCCTATACTGTACCACCAATCACTGTGGATATCAAATAATAAATCACCCTGGTGGCCCAGTGATTCCCCCCTCCCCTTCCATAGCACCGATCACTGTATATTAATGCATGTGCCATCCCTGGTGGCCCAGTGGTTCCACCCTCCCTGCCCATACCTCCAATGGCTGTCATGATATTACTGTAAAACCCCCTGGTGGTCCAGTGGAACCCCCACTCCCCATCCTGACCCTCCAATCATCCTCATGATAATGATTTAAATCTTCATGGTGGCCAATGGTACCCCCCTCTCTGCACAAATCCCTGATCTCTGTCATATTAGTGAATGAACATTCCCTGGTAATCCAGTGGATCCTCCCACCCCCTACCCACACAGGAACCCCAGCCCACCCAGTCCACCCAGCTCCCCCATGGTCATCAGTGGGCAGCAGTATACCCGCCCACATACCACCGTGATTGCTGTCAACTGACAGCATACAGTAGTGGCTACACGCTCATTGGTCAACACTGTGGACCAATGGGCATGCAGTGTATACTGTAATAATTCATAACTTTATGAATGAATGACTGTGGCTGTGTTTTTTGAATTAAGCTCAATGGGTGGGGGCACAACGGCCCCACTTTAAGCCGCAGGGAGGGGCCTAAATAGTACATGGGGCAAACGTCTAATTTCTGGACTGTATGTATTTGTGAAACCTGGAAATGCTAATGCTGGGTTTGTAATTGTGTTAATAAACAAATGCAATCAGTATAGAGAGACTGTACTTCACTGTCCTGTACAGGTAGTGTGAACCATGGGTATGATTGTGGGATGCAATGGTTGTGGGGCAGCAGTGTGGATGAACATACTGTGGATGCTTCCAATATGTCACAGGCTAAGGAGGCTCAAGGAAGTGGTTCAGTGGCTTGGCAGGGAGGTGGGGAGGTTGAGGAGTGAGGGGAGGGTTGTGTTGGTAGAAGGGCTGACATCTGAGAGTATTGGGGGGCACCATAGAGAAGACTCAGTGGGTCAAGGGAGGGGTCAGGGGAGGGGGCAGACTAGACATGAAGCCAGCTGATGAAGGGTGAACTCTAGTAGGGATTAGCAAAAGAGGAGCAGTAGAAGGCAGGACGGAGGAGAAAACACATAGTAATGCAAAGAGGGTAGGGAACATGGTTGCTGTACTAGCGACACATGGAGAAGAGGACACAGGAGAAGATTGCACAAGGGATAGTACTCATGAAGAGTAGGGAGTGAGGGGCATTACTAGTGGAGAGATTGAGCATGATGTTGCAGGGGAAGGGATAATACTCGAAGAGGTGAGGAGGAAGAGGGAGGTTGGCAGTCAAACAGGAGGAGGGTGAGCGCTCTCAATTGAGAGGGGCAGGGGGGAAGACACTGAAGCAAATGGTTAAAGTACCATGTTGAGTGGCCCCAGGAATGAGAAACTGGGTGGGGGGGTGGTGATGGGCACAAGGAAAGAGGGGGGGGTGTACTGGGGTTGGGGGACTCCACCCAGAGGGAAGTGGAGTGTACACTTCCATTTTCAGTCTTATTTCAGTGTTATTTCGGTCCAGACTGACGAAGCACTGCTTTTCATCAGTGCACTGTTGATACACTGCACTGACTTTCTGCTATACTGTTGTAACACTGCTCAATCTTTCTCATGTTTTGATGTACACTGTAAGAGCACTGCAAATAATTATCAGATTTTCATGCACACTTCTTTAGCACTGTATTTCCTTCACTAATTTTTGCTGCACACTGCAGTAGCACTGCTCAATCTTTCTTATTTTTTGATGCAGACTGTAAGAGCACTGCAAATAATTATTAGATTTTCATGCACACTTCTTTAGCACTGTATTTCCTTCACAAATTTTTGCTGCACACTGCAGTAGCACTGGCAACACTTTATAATTTTATCACACTTCTTTAGCACTGCATTGTCTCAGCAATCTGGTTACCCTTACTGAATTTGTCACAATGGCATTACAGTGGTATAGCAATGGCAATACTGTGGTCAGCTGAAAAATCCACAATAGTACTACCCAGTGGTACTCTGGTATCTCAGTGGTAGGTGATATATAGATTTTCCTCTGTGCATTGGTAGTGCACTGGCAGAATGGTATCCCTATGGCATTTTTTACCATTTTCTCTGTCTCTCACACATACACTGGTAATACAATGGTATCACGAAATTTTGAGATTTTTGTCAGCTACCACAAATACTGGTACACTGGTAGCACAATGGTACTGCGTTATTTTGACATTTCAGTATTTGGTACCTCTCACAGCAACCCTAGACTCATGTGGTAGCACAGTGGTACCAGTATTAATCTCATCATACTCTGTACTCTAACACATTGTTAAGATGAATTACATTATCAACCTCATGGAGAACAGCTCTCAATTCCATATTTGTATTTGTTCACTTGTCTTTATCTTACTGGTAATGGACTGTTATTGTTCACATAGACCAGAACATTAAAAGAGCATTTGTGATCGCTAAATGGGTAAGTGACTCTCAAACAACACTTTGCACCCCAAAAACAGGGTAGGATCACAAAATGATATCTTGAATAGCATAATTAGTGAGTCTCTGACCAGTTGGTAAATGGCTCTAAAAGCTGTTGCCTCCCTAAACCAGGTAGTATCACCTCTGCCTCCTACCACTGCCCCTTTGAGCACCCGCCATCAGTAATATCACACTTCCCTTGGTGTTCAGTGGTGCTGCTGTCCATTCCATACATTGGAAACTGCCAATAACTACCTGTTCACCCAGTCCCACCACTCGCACCATTCATGGCCCCCACCATATGTTTACGGACTCTCCCCAAGTGGCAATTGACAGACACTCTGCTAACCTCTGTGACCAACTGAGGACAGAACGCCAGTTTTGGTCTCATGCCAACGTTATGAACAGCTGTGTACAGTTAGCACATGATTGTGAACTATCATCCATTTTGTGCCTGATCAAGGAGCTGAGAGGATGGTCTGTGCCAAATGTGGAAGGGTGTCAAATATATAGTAAGGCTGGGGACCAGAGGGTAGTATTTGCTGTAAGAACTAACTGGGTCATGGTGGGGACTTTGGATATACAGGGGGCAAGGACTTTCACTCAACACACCACTGCTCACTCTATCAGGCCTTGGCTGGTTTCCCCCATCAGCCCAACAGACCTATCTCCTGGCCAGCACAGGCAATAAGGCCATTCAAAACCGAGCTATCTCTCCGCAATCCCACCTTCTTTGGCAAAAAGTGTTTGTTCTAGAGCTCTGCCTCACTGCTGGCCCCATGCTTGAGTGCCCCCTAGTCTCTACCATATGGGTAAATGTGCATTCTCATCTGCAACCCCTTTCCTTTGGAATAACCTGCCCTCTCCACTTAAGCACCACTGACTCTGCAGGACTCTTCCACTCTCTCCTTGGATCTCACCTTCTGTCCTCCACTACTTGCTCCTGCCCTCCCAACTTATTATCATGCCTCTACTTCCCTTTCCTCCTTTTCCTTCTTGGTCCATACCTACACTGCCATGCACTTTTTCCTTTACTCATCTCAGATCATGCCTAATTTATATTACAATTTGGCTACTACTCTACCTGCTATTGTCATAAATGCTATTTATCCATTGTGCTGCAAGTTTATATATATATCTTCATACAAATATCCTGTATATTTTTATTACTATCTATTGTATGCCTTGTCCCAGCCTCCTCTGTACTTGCTTTTATTCCTGTGCCATCCTCTATGGCCCAGGTCATGCCTGAAAATGGTTCTCGGACCAGTGCACCTACTCGGTAAACAAATGAATGAGTAAATGAATAAATGGAAACCACTGAACATCAGGGATAGTAACAATCTACTGTATACCTACGGGGTGATTGTAGAATGGAGTAGGACTGGAGAACAGGTAAATTAAGAACCTGGACCTGTGGGATAATTAGGTGAGGGGGCCCAATGGAGGCTGTTTCCCAGGAGGACTCTTTGGTGGTGTAACTCCCAGGATACGTTTTGCCTGGTGCAGTAATGTGGCCTGTGCTGTAATCGGCATCAGCAACATGGCTGTCACACCAGCATGGGTGAACCCTTTTTCCACACCTTCCTGAGTGTCAACCCTATAACAGGTTTTGGTGGCATCTGCGAAATGACATACCTTCCCATTCAGTTCATCTGCAATTTCACTTAAGAAGACACTGAAGAGGCCCACTCCTAGTACTGAGCCCCGCCCTGCACCATGCCTTTAACCAATTGTTGAAAGCCCTGTGGAGAGTCCTATCTTCTCCCAAGATGTATATAGGCAACCTTTTGGCAAAAGCCACCATGCATGCTTGAGGACCCTCCCACTATCCCTGAAATTTCCCTGCACTACCCCTACCCAGTCCCTTGCTAGGTCATTTGTCCCCAGGTGGACAATGACATCTAGCTCCCTCTCATCTCCTGCTGCCTAATGATCCACTGTAGCACTTTCATCCCTCCAAGCCAAAGTATCTCTCAGGTATTTCGCCTCCCTCCCTCTGCCTTACCCCACCCTGTTCACAAGTCTATCCCCCTAATTAAGTCCGCCACCAGCAGTTGCTTCCTACTCAGCTGGGGGCCTCTTCCTCCCTCCTTGTAACTGTGAAATGGTCCATGGACAGTGCTTTCCTTGGGGAAGGTTTCTCCAGGGGCCAAAAGGGTGGTTCAGCTGCAGGGAGAGTGGTTGGCTGGGTAGGGCCCATTTCAGATGCAGGGAGAGTGGTTAGTAAACAAAGCAGGTGAACTGAAACTGTGACAAACAAACCGGCACAGGGGCAGAAAATGCAAGCCCCATAGGAAAGAGCACAGTGAGGCTACAATAGATCATCTACTGGAGAAGTCTCAGGTCAGGGAACTACAGCTGAAGAGAACACAGAGAACAGGTAAGCATCAGAAAATGATGCATGGGGGCAGCGGACAGACATGGACTTATGAAGGCATGCATGGGAACTATGGATGCCAATGCTGGGGGGTGCTAAGGCCAGCTTAGGTAGGTGGACATTTACCTGTAGACAGAGTGCACAACACACAGGGACCCCTGCATCCCTGCATGCTGGACATCAGGGAAGTGTACCATGGAGCATAGTCCCACTGCAGCACAGTAGCTGATAGGGGCACAGGACACTGTGGACACAGAACTTGAATGTGATCATGGTGCGCAGCACAGCCTTGAAGCACTGGGACTGTGGGCAGACAGTGGCACTACAGTACTGGTACAAACCACCCACAGACAAGTAGCAACTGCCACAGGTGTGGCCCATGGAGTGTGATGTGCAAACGAAGTGCAATCACACCTGCATGCCTGAGCTGGAACCAAAGCCGGTCCTGTTGCACAGTCCTCTGGCACAATGGAGGACAGCTTGGAAGCCATGGAGGGGCCAGGGTGCTCAACTGCAACCCCAACAACATGGACAATCTGTGAGGTGGTACCATCCAGGAAGGGAAAGTCCAAGCTAAATGTGAATGGCTTCCTCCTGGTCCATGAATGGACCTGCAATGAGACAGTGTACTGTTTTTTTAACATATCATATTTTTCACCTGCTGCGGTGCACACACCAGCTTGGGGCATCCAGCAACCAGCTCCACCCACCTGGAGAGCTGGGTAGCTCAAACTGCACCCAGGAGGATCAGGGATGACCATCATGCCATCTTGCTGGAGAGCTCCCCCTCTGCCTCTACCAGCCAGGACAGCCCCAGACCCTCCTCAACAGGACTCCACCAAAGTCCTCCAGGTGGCTCAGAGCACAGCCATCAAGCTGAAAGGTCATACCCAGCCATTTTCCTTCTATTGGCCCCAGTAGCATGGATGTGCAATGACGTCCAGGAGCAACATACCAACATCTGCCGTGCTCTCCATCTAGTGTCACTGACATTAGTAGTGCCCCTGAGCATCTCCAGGGGGCTGCTACAGCATGGTGAAATTCCCCAGCCCACCCCAGGACTGGGAAAGCAGTCTGTGGATGTTCGATCCCAGTCCTCCCCTGCCGACCCCGATGGCCCAGGCTCAATCCTGAACCTGGGTCACTGGCATGTTACAATGTATGGCATCCAGCACCCAACCCTCAGCACCACTGGGATGGCATGAGACAGTGTAATGGTGCTGCCAGCACCATAAGTCCAAGTCCTGCCTCGGCCAGGCCATCACACTGCTCCAGGACGGCCAGCACCACCTAAAGAAAAAGAATGAGCACAGTCATGCTCTGGAGGTGACAGATGCTCTACCAGCACAGGTGTTGGCAGGCATCAAGTAGAAGGCACACAGCACTGTGGCTAGCCCCACATAGCTACTGCAGAGTGAAGCAACTGCAATGACCACTGAGCTGTGGCAACAGTTGCCAAGCAAGACGGTCCTGCTGCAGATTGTGAACAGGACCCGCCGCAAGGATCTCTAACCAGAACCAGTGACACTGGCTGACCTCACTATCCTCAAGCAGCTACAGACAATGACTGGATGGCCATGGTATAGCAGGATCACCGGCAGCACCACCCACCAGGTCCTTCTACTCACCACAGAGGACAACATCAAGGACCTAGCACAGGCACCCTTCTGGATGATGGATGGTACATTCAAGACTGTGCCACACCTGTTCACTCATTGTACACCATCCATGCACCCATGGGGATGGGCCCTAACAACCTCATTATGTCATTGGTGTATACACTGATGATGACAAAGAGCCTGCAATGTTACTGCACCTCATTCCAGGAGCTGAATAAATATGCCAGTATACAGTCCTGTACCCTCAAACCACCTACGATCATCACTGACTTTGAGTAAGCTTTGATCAATGCCTGTAAGATGGAATTTCCACAAACCTTAAACAAGGGACACCTGTTCCACTTTGGGCAGATTGTGTGGCAGAAGGTCCAGAGCTTTGGCCTTGCACCACAATACAGAAGTGACCCACACTTCAGCCGGAAGATCCATGAACTCGTGGCCCTCGCCCATCTCCTGGCACAGGACATTCCAGCAGCATTCAGACTCCTGAAGTCAACCATTCTGCCCAATGCCACCACACTCTTGTATTGTTTCGAGCAGACACATGTGCTGGGCAGGATATGGCTGTACAGTAGGGTGGCCAAGGTGCCCATGAGATACAACCTCATGTTCCCACTCAGCTGTGATTGGTTGCAGATCTCAACAAGCGAAGTATGCCGTGGACCCAAAGCAATATCGAGACCTGGCACTGCCATCTCCATGCCCTGCTCGGGAAGGTGCATATAGGGGTCATGACAATGTTGGCAGAACTCCACAGGGAACAGCAATGGATCTATGTCACCAGGGAAGGCATTTGTTGTGGACTGCCATGGACACCACCCAAAAAGAGCTATGAGGAGTGGATAAGGATGGTACTAGCATCCAAGGACAGGGGCAAGCTGCTGAAGTTCCTCTGTGGCATGGCACTCAACACCACCCTGTAGGGTTTCCATGGTGACTTGGCACCTGACAGTTGTACACTCACAGTACACATCATGCACAGCCACCAGGTTGCCACTGTGGCCCCCTACTGTTGAATAAAGTTTCACTCCCACATTTAACATGCACCCCAACCTGGTGGAGATGTCTCATTACAACACTGCTGGGTATCGCCAAGTAGCCCACTGCACACTGCCACATCTGCATTGTGCGTCTCATGTCGCACAGGTCTGAAGCTGTGTGAGTGCCCACCAATCCTACCAGCTGTGCAACTGTGTGGTAACAGCATTCCCACAATGGGCCCTTGTGGAACCCCCCACAATACACCTGGCAGCCTTCATGCCACAGTGGGCTCCTGTGGCACAAGCCCCCCCAAATACCTCCAGACTTTTTTCTGTGTGGTTATTGCAGGCCCACAGTGGGCTAGCATGACGGTTACGCGCATTGCACGTTGGTGCAATGGCATGCTGTTTCTGTGTCCTGGCATCCACATGTGGTGTTGCTGTGGTCAATTTCCTGGTGTAGCTATCCATGCTCGCTGTGCCACTCGCTGTGTGCCTGCAGTGTCATGCATGCACCGATCAACAGGCATGGTATTCCAATTCCTTCATGCATGCCCAGCTGGCTGGCTGTCGGCTGACATAATCATGCATACAGGGATGCACGGACAATCCGCCATGCTGCCTGAGATGGCTGGTCAATACACTGGGGCATGCACAGCTATTTGTTTCATCCCTATCTCACAGATGGTGAGACAGTCATCCTTACCAGGGGGTCTGTGATCAGGTCAGTGTGTCCTTGCAGGGTGCACCACATAGGGGGTGGGTGTTTTCACATTGTCCGTGCTGTTCAGTAGTGTCTCAGGTCCTGGGATGGGAGGCATAGGTTGGGATCGGGTGCTTCATGTGTTTGAGGAAAATCCACTCAACAGCCGCACAGCATCCCGGCCTCCTCTGGCCTGACAGTGTCAGGCGCTGTCCCAGGTCAGGCCACTGTGTGTTGGGCTGCTGGGGCTTGTTGCTGTGGGATGCAGCATGTCAGACTACTGCTTGGGATTATAAAAGGGTACTAGCAGGGCAGGGTTTTCTATGTGCAAACAGAGTGGTCAGTGGTGCGATGGGCAACTGGTATCTAGGTAAGATGGGTAGTGTAGGTGGGTCCAGATGCAGAAAGAGTTGTTATCTAGAGGGTGCTGGTCCAGCTCTAAGGAGGGTGCTTTGTTTGGTGAGACTGGGAGGTTGGTCCAGCTGCAGGGAGGTGGTCTACTGAGGTGGGGAGGCAGGCCTGGAGGGTTCCATCTGCAGGGGGATCATGTCTGATGGTAGGAAGGATGGCCTGGAGCAGCCAGCTACAGGGTGGGTGATAGTTGATGGGAAGAGGCTGGTTTGGGGCTTGTAGGGTGGACTAGCTGCAGGCAAGGTACACAACTTGGGAGAGGTCTATTGGGATGTTGATATGGTTGTCCAGCTGGGTGGTCATCTGGGCAGGGGGTGTTCAGAGATGAGTGGTCATGGAGGTACAGGCCCAAAGGGCTGTACTTGGGAACCTCACTGAAGTCAAATACTAAATTTAGTATTAAAGCATTCATTAGTTTGCCTTCATAGACTAATTTTAGTAATTTTAATAATCTTTAATCATCGCTCAAAATACAACCACTAAGAATACTAAATTCTAAGAAGTATTTCTAGAGACTAGTTGTTCAAGAGTGTTATTGCTAAATGAGGATTAGAAATAGATCTGCAATGCTCTTTAAAAGTACATTTTTTAATACAACTGAATCATAAATGAAGATTACAGTCAGCAGAGTAGTTTTATGATTTAAATTAGCCTGATCAAGGCTGGGTACATTCCATGCATTACAGTTCTACTAAGCAAGGAGACAGATAAAACAACCAGCAACACTAATGAATTTTAGAGAAGGTAAGCAATCATAAAATGTGGGTTTTTACCTGGAAATAATAAGGTGCAAAACAAGTTGGCAGTGTCTCTTTATTAAAAGTCTATTCTAAACTACTTTTCCCATAAGTCTACTCAGTCAGAGGCCTACATTTCCCAGCTCTCTTCCTGTCTGTGTTCAGTCCGATGAAACTGCACGAGTGGTATGTGGTCTCCATTTTTGAACATCTGAGGTTTCCTACAGCTAAGATTTACATGTTAAGGTAAGAGCTTATGTTTAAAAAGTACATATTTTTAACTCCCTAAAATGTTAACTACAGTAAAGGAATTATCACGCAGGTGTTTTTATTTTTTTTTTTTCAGAATGAAATGCTGTGCAAGTTTCACTTTCAATGTTTTGTCATGAAAACATTTTCTCTTCTCTGAACTCTTGGCTAAACTTTGAAATACACATTTTATTTTCAATCAACCCCCAAAGTGTTTAGGATGTATTGTGCCTCTAGATTACTTGTTATTTGTGGAAATTTTGCTGATTTAGTTACTTTAAAGTAGTGTTGGTGAGGGCAGGAGAACGGCAGGAAGATTGTATAACTGAGCAAATTCAGAATGCATAGAGAAAAGATTACAGCTTTTTTAATTTGAGAAAATCTGGAGTTACCCTAAAGGAAGAATTATTTACTGCAGATATTTGAGTGTGTTTGTGGGGGAACTGTTTTTTTTTGTGTTTAATATTTGTCTTTAACAGTTGCATGTGTTAATCCATTTTGTAATCTGGGGATCAGTGCATTTTTTTCTTCTTTTGCTAAAGACTGCATTAATTTATATTTTATGTTTATTTTGTTGACCGGCTAAGTGCACTAGACAGATTCTTGCCTATTTTCAGGCACGACCCAGAGGGAGAGGAATTCAGATGAAAGCCAACTGACCTTGAACCAGATTAAGCTGTTGGTGATATTTTTAGTGAATTGGGAGGGGGGGGTGGAATATGGCCAGGGCACTGGAGAAAATTTCCCTGCTTTTTTCGAGAAGTGCCATGGGATCTTTAACATCCACCTGAACTACCACCAGAATAGGCAGATGGGACCTTCGGTTTAACGTCTCATCTGAAAGACAGTACCTCAGGAGTGCATCCATCCCCTCATGCTACACTACAGCATCAGTATTGGGATATTAACATAAGTGCCTGGTATGGGAATAGAACCCACTGCCTTCTGATCCCTCAGCCTCGGAGGCAAGTGTGCTACCTGCTGAGCCACTGACACTGCAAATGCAATATGTTAGTTTTTTTTTTTTAAATACTACGTTGAATAATGGGGTCCATGGTTGAGGAAGGGTGATTGGGGGGGGGTCTAGGTGTAGGGAGGTTCTGCTCTGGATGGTGGGTGTGTCCAGCTTTTGGAAAGGGTGTCCAGCTCTGGGGAAGTTACTCAACCTGCAGAGGGGAGGGAGGCTGGTCTGTGGGTGGGAATGAACCTAGGGGTCTAGCTGCAGGGAGGATTGTCTGCTGGGGGAGGCTAGTCCAGGGCATGAAAGAGTGATCCAGCAGCAGGGAGGGTAGCTGGTGGTGGTGGTGGTGGGGCTAGTTCAAGGTTGGAAGTGAGGTCTAGCTGCAGGGTGGGTGGTTGGATGGTGAGGCTGGTATGGGGCTTCTGGTGGATCTAGCTGTAGGTTGAGTGGTTACATGGGGACCGTGGTCCAGGGCTTGAGGGACAGCTTCAGATATGTGGTCTGTTTAGAGTGGAGGTTTGGGGTGGTGCTTCAGCTACATGGAGGTTGTATAGAAATGTAGTTGGAGGCTGGTCCAGATGTAGGGAGGTGGCTGGCTGGGTATGGCTGACCCGTGGCCTGTGTGGTGCTCTAGCCCCAGTGCTCATTATGTGAAAGGCTGGGGTTAGAAGGGTTATCCAGCTGCATGGAGGATAGCCTGGTGCCTGGAAGGGTGACCTAGCAGAGAGGAGGGTGGTTGACTATTTTGGGTGGGGGGCGAGGCTAAAGAGATTGATCAGCCTAAGAGGGATCCAGAGTGGTAAAATTAATTAGAAACTGGTTAACATGTGTGCCCTTCAGCTTAACAGTAGCACTATGATCTGCGGCGGAGGTGACCTTAGTTCAGGAATGAGCTTGCGTCAGGGGCTCTCTGGGGAGAGGAGGAGGATCAACTGTTATACAAGAGGCTCTCTTCTGGGGAAGGAGGACAGCCAGCTCAGCTGTAGTACTGCCAACTGAGTGACCACAAGTGGCAGTGCAGGTGGGAGCAGCCCATGGGTTGGAAGACCTTGACTGGTGCTCTGCCACACATGACTGTGCACCCTTGCCGCTTATCTCCTAGGGAATGGAAGAACATGTAAATGTATCATGACTACCTAGCAGCTGCTCCACATATTGGAGTCATTCTGTGGAGGAACAAGTCCTGGCAGATGCCAGAGTGATGGTGTTGTGGTAGCTGAACAGAAGGGGGGGGGCAACCAGAAATGCAGGTTAGAAAACGGAGTAGTTGGGGGTTGGGGTTAAGGTGTTAGAGGGTGATGGTTAATGGCACATATTACAGTGACGGGACAGTGAGCAGCTCAGCTCAGTACTGGCACAGATCCTCTTTAGTGTCTTCATAAGTGACATTGCAGAAAAACTGGCAAAGAAGGGATGGCCTTTTGCAGACAATACCAAAATTTGTAGGGTGGGCATTAAGAAGGGAGCAGAGAGCATGCACATGCCTCTCAGAGAAACTTGAAAAGTGGTCAAGATTGGGGCAGTTGGGGTTCAATGTCAAAGTGCAGAATTGTGCACCTAGGGCATTGGAAACCAGGAGCTGCTTTATAGGGTTGGTACTGATTACTCGCTAACGGGGATCTTGAGTTAATAGATCTTAAAGACTTTATAGATATGCTGCCCTGCACCATATTTATCAGTGCCTTGTTAGAGTTCCTTGCAGTTAATATGTCCTCTCAATTTATATGTTATTGTTGTTCGTCCTCATAAAAATATACAACCGGGTCCCTAGGACTTTCTGTTTGTTTTGTTTTTTTCTGCTGCACAAGCTTCACCTCTACAGTTATTTCAGTTAGATGACAAGATGCCAGTGAGCGGCGCATGATTCCACATAGTGATGGCGGCATTTCATTGATTTTAAACCATAGTGTGTTACCTGGCATTAAATGTAAGCACTGTTCAACCAACAAGGGCCTTGTTACTTGACTGATGCCCACGTTTCATTGCCAGGTGGTGACTAACTATTTAAAATCAATAGAAAAGCTGCTGCCCATTACAGATAAAGATGAGCACCCCGCTGGCTTGTCATCACCGCATCTCATCACTCCTGCTAGAGAGTGGGAGCGGAGCTGGGGTGGCAGCAAGCAACTGGGAAGTTCTTGGGACCTGGTTTGTATATTTTTATGAAGGACAAAACTTTTAATGGCTTTAAAATTTGGGGACATATTAACTTCATTGGGGTCCTTGGCAAGGCACCAATGGATATGGTGCGGGGTCGACTCAGTTACCTTACCTTGGTAAGTCTCTTTAAAGTTAGGCTGAGAAGCAAGTGGGTAGGGCTAGAAGGATGTTGGGCTGCATAGGGAGGCATCTCAGCAGGAGGAGGGAGGTGGTGGTGTTGCAAGTAATCCCACATTAGTGAGATCCAACTATGTCTTCTCATCCACACTGCACCTCTCAGACCCGTAACAGATAGAAACCGTTAAGCTGTGGAGTGGTACAGTGTGTCCACACTGCCGCAGTGTCCATTTCCCAGGACCGCACCACTGCTCCACACTCGGATGTCAAGACCATTACTGTGGCACCCGATCCCACAGTGCAGCTCGTGTTGCACTAGGGGACCAGTGCCACACGATCCACACTACACCCAGTAACGCACGAAGCGTAACTGGCTTCATATTCGTTGCTGAAACCACCTCGCGTTTCAACAACAGTTATGAAAACTCCTCTGTAACGTTACAGGTGTAAACGTAAACCATTGCGGTAATGGTTTGGGCACTGTGTAACATTACAGAGGGGTAGTGTGGACAGGGCCTAAGAGTCCTGTGTCCAGGTTTGGAGGCTGCACCATAGAAAGGCCATAGGGTGTAGGCAGTATAAAGGGCAACTAAAATTGTACATGGGCTGTGGCAAAAGCCCTCTGAGGAGACTGGGATCTCAACATATAAACCCTGAAAGAGAGGGGACATGATAGAGACCCACAGGTACCTTACAAGGATGAACAGGGTGCTGGGGGGGGCTCCTTCAAATAGGAAAAAGGACCATGGGACATAATGAAGCTAATGGTGGGGGTAAGATGGATGTGAGGAATTACTTCACTGAAAGGGTATAGACACCTGGAACAGACTGACAACGTTATAGTGTAGGAGGTCAGGAGTGAAATGTGGTGGTGGGGTTAAAACGTGTGTGGTATATAGACATAGGGAAATCTCAGTAAATAAGCAGGGAAGAGGGAGGGCCATAAGGGCCACAGGAGACCATTTAGAGTTTACAGAGAAGGACTTCACAGGAGCCTATGGTTGCAGTTGTAGTGAGGTCTGGAAACCACAGCAGAAGTGTGACCTAGAGTGAGGGCTCATCAGCAGTGGGGTTTGCGAGCAAGCAGTTTAAGAAAAAAAACTGACAGTTTCCAGTGTGCTGGGAGCTCTGGTGGCAGTTGTAGGAGGTCTAAACCACAGCAGAAGTGTGACCTAGAGGTGTGACTTAGAGTGAGGGCTCATCAGCAGTGGGGTTTATGACTACAGTTTAAGGAAAACAACTGACAGTTTCTATGTGCTGGGGAGTCTTGTGTGGTTGTTGTAGGTGGGAAACCAGAGTGGAAGAGAAGAGTGAAGGCTTATCAGTTTTGAGGAAGCAGTGCAAAAAAAAAAAAAAAAAATTCTGGTTTTTATATCGAGAGGTGTGGCGAGGACACGGCAACAGAATGCAGAGGAGTGCGACAGCTTGGAGCAGCCAGTTGAAAAAGGTTTGGTAGAAAAGCAAAAAAAAAAAAAAATGTTAAAACAGAAACAAGTGATGACTGTCTGATAGTGGGAAGAACGGGGAGAAGTGTGACTAAGTGGCAGGTGGCGTGGCTGAGGGACGGTCAACCTGGAAGAAACAAAACTAAAAGCAAGATACCAGTAAGCAGTGTCAAACAACGGGGGTGAGGGACGGGGATGTGTGACACAGTCCACCATGCACATTAATCAAGGATGACCATAATAAATATATGTGTAAATGTAAGATTCTGCATGTATACACGTACATGCTCGGATAAAATGGATTTATCACATCCATTTATGTCCACTCCTATTGCATAAATTTACTTAATATTTATAACCCATCAGGGCTCTTTCTCTTTAGTGCTCTGTGTTTTTAATTGTGAGCTGTCCTGGACCTTATGTTGTTTTTTTTTTTTCCTCCCCCAAATCTTTTTGTTAGCCCCTGGTACTTTGACATTAGCTGCCAGCGACTCTATTGTATGCATTGCTTGCTGCTTTATGGTCCTGTCAGGGAGCACACTGATTTCTGTTTGCCTCCCACCCACAGCTACTTTTTAGTCAAGTTCAGGCATTGCCTTCAGCTGCACTGTGGATTTTCCTTGTGGTCCCTATCTGTGCATTTGCTCTCCCAGTCCCTTTCTCACCAGGCCCTCAGGGCACCTACAGTCTGCCACCGTGTGGCTTAGCTAAAGGCTCCTGCCACCTGCTGCTGGCTGCCCACCCTCCGGACCCTCTTCCCGTGGGGGCTCTTCACATGCCACTTTGTGGCTGATGGAGAGAGGAGACATATTTGCTATAGTCTCTTCCCCCTCCCAAAAATATCCCATCTTCATTCCCACACACATGGAGCAGGTTACAGCCTGAGCTCTGTGGGCTGAATCATAGACACATAGACCTTGATGGAAGATAAGGACTGCTTGGTTCACTCAGTCGGCCCATTTCCCTACCTAGTGGATAAGCTGCAGATCCTAGTTATCCAACAGCTGACTTCCTCCTACCCACCAGTAGAATTGGTTCATGTCTGTCCCATGTATTCTTGAAGTCCCCCACTATTTTTGACCCCACAACCTCCTTAGGAAGGCCATTTCATGTTTTCATCACCTCTCCTGTGAAAAATACTCTCATGTTGCCCCTGAGTGTCTCCTCTATCTTCAAATTTGGCTCTTGTTCTTGCACATCTCTTTTTCTGAAAGATGCTACTCTTTGGACTTTGTTGATCCTCTGAGGTGCTTGAAATTTTCTGTCCTGTCTCCCTAGCTCTTTCTCCAAGGGCTACATATTCAGCTCGTCTATCTTGTATGGCTTCTGGTGCAGACCCTTCGCTATTTTAGTTGACCTCCTCTGGATTGGCAGTTGAAAGTGCCTGCCATTACTGTCGCTGTAATTCAGTAGCACTAAACTGTCTGCCTATCAACAGCCACAGCATTTCTGGTCAGCAGTTTTCTGAACAGCCTCCTGCCTGCTACATACAGTCTGGGCCCAAGGACATCACCCTCCCCCACATTAGGTTCCAGGGGAAGATAATATAAAAAAAAAAAAATTGCCACTGTCCATGAGGGAGTGACCCATTATATCACCAGAACTATACCTTTCAAACCACTGGCCTCCTGGGACAACTCAAGACTCCTGAACCACCAGTGTCCCCTTTTTTAAATAATATAGGAGCCACTAGCCCAAATGCATTCCCATCTGCCCATCTGGACTACTACTTAAATTTATTGGCTACCTGTAGGTCACCTAGGGGTGCTAAGGGGGGGTTTTGCCGAGTCCCAAATACCACTTTATTCTCTGTTCTTAGCTGTCTGCATTTTTTATTTCATCTCTAGTTTCCTTACTTTGGCCTAGTTTGTCTTTTCCTATGAAACTTCTCTTCCTTTACTCCTGTGCTATATCATTTTTGTATCTCTCTACTCTTGCTACTATAACTTCCCCATACTGATCTATTTTTCCCTTTATTTCTACAGGTCTGGCCAAACATACCAATCAGATAAGTATCTTTGTTTAATTCTAACACTCTAATCTCTCCTCTAGCACCTCCGAACCTTTGTGTCCCTTCAACCATCTCTGTTCTTCCCTTTCAGGTCCTACCAGAATACTCCAAACCAAGGACACCCCAACTGTGGACTCCCCTACTCTGATGGAACAGGTGAGTCCTAATTACTTAACTGCCTTAGAATCATACAAATCTGGTGACAGAAAAGGGCCATTTTGGCCAGTCGAGCCTGCCCCTTACCCCCACCCCCAATCATCATTTTTGTCAAGAGACACACCACTCTGCCCACTGGTCAGCTCCTGGTGTCTGTCCCATGCCCCCTTGAATCCTTTTGCCATTTTTGCGCACACCACCTCTTCTGGTAGTCAGTTCCTGGACTTCACTACCTTCTCAGTGATGTAATGCCCCCTCACATTGCCCCTAAACATTCCTTCTTCTGATCTTAGTTTATGATCTCTAGTTCTAGCACTTATTTTCCTTGCAAATAAGCTTACTAGTCTCCAGTGGGTACAGATCAGATTCCCTTAGTCTGAACATCTCTTTGGCACTGCCCCTGTTTATTCCTTTTACATATTTGAAGACCCCGATCATGTCCCCCGTCTCTCCTCTCCTCCAGCGAGTACAGCCCAAGCTCTTCCAGCCTTTCCTCACAGGGCCTTCCTCCCATGCTCTG
The DNA here is from genome assembly GCA_016271365.2 of Neoceratodus forsteri. Taxonomy (NCBI): domain Eukaryota; kingdom Metazoa; phylum Chordata; order Ceratodontiformes; family Ceratodontidae; genus Neoceratodus; species Neoceratodus forsteri. The sequence goes on along the minus strand of CM028135.1, from coordinate 285,714,281 downwards.
AAGCATCCTGGCTGCCCTCCTCTGGACACTCTCCAGCAGTGTTGTGTCATCCACGAGGTGAGGTCTCCAGAACTGCATGCAGTACTCGAGATGTGGTCTGACCAAGGCATTATACAGAGGGAGGATCACCTCCCTTTTCCTGGACATAATCCCCCTTGCTATGCAGTGTCCGGTTTGCTTTGGCCACAGTTCTTCTGCAATTTTTAGTGTTGTTCATTTTGACGTCTACCACCACCCCTAGATCGCGCTTACACGTTGTGGCTTGCAGTATGACACCCCCGGGTGTATACATGGCCCGGGTTTCTGAACCCTCGGATGCAGCACCCAACATTTCCCTGCATTAAACCTTAGTCCCCCACCTCCTTGACCACCCCTCCAGGGTATCCAGGTCCCTCTGGACTGTCTTTCTCGCTTCGTCTCCGTCCGCCAATGCTCCCAGATTTAAGTAATCCGCAAAGAGACTCATCCTACTCTTAACTGCCCTCCCCATATCGAAGACATAGGCATTGAACAGGAGTGGACCCAGTACCAAACCTTGGGGGACCTCACTGGTAAACTTCGTGGAGGAGGAGACTACCCACTACTACCCTCTGTATTTGCCCTGTTAGCCAATTTTCTACCCATCTGAGCAACTGTCTTCTCATCCCCACCCCCCCAATCTGAGCAACTGTCCTCCCACCCCCAGCTTTAATAGCAGCCCATTTTGGGTCACGAATCAAATGCCTTACTGAAATCCAGGTATAGACATCCTCCGTCTATGCCGGTCCAGGGTCCCAGTCATAAAATCTATGGGGTTGGTCTAACTCATCTCCTGGGATGAAACCATAATGTCTGTCATCGAGTTGACCCAACCCTTTCCAGCTGCCTCCTGAGCCTATCCTTGATAATGCCCTCCATTACTTTGGTCACCACAGACGTTAGGCTGACAAGCTTATAATTCCCATCTCCTCCTCTAGATCCCCCATTAGTGGATAGGCACCATATGAGCCACCCTCCAGTCTTGAAGCACCCATCCTGTCAGCAGAGAGGTGTTAGAGTGCTGCCAGTGGTGCTGCTAGCTCATCGCCAATTCCTTCATAACCCTCGGATGCAACCAATCTGGCCCCGGGCCTTATCAGTTTTAGTGTCCAAAGGGCTTCCTCTCCCTTTCCACTGTGATTTCTCCTCCCTCCCAGCCCACCCCTCATTTAACCACCCATTCCTTCTAGACTTGGCCCAGCCTGAACCCCAACTCTTTCAGTCCTCTCAACTCCATCTGACCTCTCGACTCTGCTGGCTTCCCTTCCTTCCCATTGGGCTGGAGGGATCCCCTGCCTCCCTCCGTAAATATCAAGGCAAAGTACTCGTTTAGCACCTCTGCCTGATTTTCCCCTGCCTCCTGAGTCCATCCCCCCCTCAGTCCTAATCATGCTGATCCGTGCCCTCCCTTTTCTCTTCTCCCTTGTGTATCTATAGAATCCCTTTTCCCCCCTTCAGATATCCCTAGCCAGGTTTTGCTCCCTCCTCACCTTGGCTCCCCTCACCACTGTGGTGACACTTTCAGCCATCCTTTCATTCCTCTCCTATCCCCTAGAGCGCTTAAAACATGCATAGGCAGCCTTTTATCCCTCACTGCCTCCTGCACCTCCCTGGTCCACCAACACAGCTTGTTGGCTCTACCATGCTTATGCCTCACCTTTGTACAGGAGTTAGTAGTCTCCTGCACCCCCTTCTTAATGGCCTCCCACAAGCTGCCAGCATCCATGTCCGGCCTAATCTTGTCCAAGTTCCCCTGTAGAATCCTGCCCATGCCCACAAAGTCTGTTCCCCTGAAGTCCACTACTACTGTATTAGAATGGTTATCCTCCCCCATCCCCCAGATACAGCAGTAACCAGACTGCACTGTGATCACCACCTGCCAGCAGGCTGCACACCTCCAGGCCCTTTATCTGGTCACTGTCTGCTAGGACACAATCCAGTATCCGCTCCTCCCTAGTAGGTTCCCCAACCTGCTGGACCAGGAAGGCATATTGGAACATATCCATCAGTCTCTGTTCCCTGGCCACAGAGGATGCCATAGTGTCCTAGTCTGTTTCCAGCATATTGAGGTCACCCATGATCACCATCATTACCTTTCCACGGTCACAGTGCCCCTTGATGTTCTCAACTAGTTTGTCCTCTAGGGCCTCTTCCATCGTTGGGGGTTCTGTACACCACCCCCTATTTTCAATCTTTTACCTCCCCTCTTTTGTAGGGTTACCCAGATCTTCTTCACCTCCCCCTACAGCCTCCTCCACTCCACTAACCGCTATGTCATTTTTGACTATCAGCGCTACACCCCCTCCTCTTCCCTCTCCTCTATCCTTCCTGAATATTTTGTAGCCCACCAAATTTAGGTCCCAGTCATTTTTCTGAGTGGCCCATGTCTCAGTAATTGCTGCCGCATCCACTGATCCCTCAACCAGCATCACCTGGAGCTTGGGCATTTTGTTGCCCATGCTCCTAGCATTGATCAGGGCTGTCCTCCACCCTGACCCTCTCCCTTCTCCAGTCATCTCGACCTGAGCAGTCCCTTAGATGCCCTTTCTTGCACAGCTCTGGATGGATTTAGATCGAGTTACCTGCCTTCTTTTCATGCCCTGGACCTGGACCTCGAGCAGCCCTCCTGAGCCACTCTTTAGTTAACCCCTTACATGTTTAACTCAACTCTCAACTATGAATCCAGCAAGATTTAGTTTCAAGATCTCCTCCTTCAAGTTGAGGTGTAGCCTCATCCCTGGTATATAACCCTTTTCCTCCCATGTATCCCCCAGTCCCTCACCAGCCCATACCTTTCTGCCCTGCACCAGTCCCTGAGCCACTGGTTCACACCTCTTAAGTTTATGTTTGGTCTCCTGACACGCTTAGGTACTGGCAGAATCTCAAAGAAGGAGATTGCACTTCTATAAGTGGTAAACCCTGGCTAGTTCTCGGACTCTTGCCTGGATTTCTAGTTCACTGTTCCCTCTAAGTCATTTGTCTCCAGATGTTTGTCTGGGGTTACCCATACTGCAATGCTATCGAGTATAGCTGGAATTTGTCCTTGTGTATGGCTAGGCCTGGGATATATTTAGCCTTGACTGGACTACTTTTTCCCTCCCCGGCCCCCTCCCACTGGATGCCCCAGGTCATGGAGTCACCCAGCAGGATCACCATCTCCACCCCCCCCACTTTACTGGCCTGTTAGATTCCATCCAGGCTCTTCCTTCTGTCATCAACCCCCAGCTTACTTCTCTTGTCCCCCTCAGCCTGGGGATCACAAGCCTGTGCTCGCCCTACCATGCTCATTCTTCTACCTGTAGCTCTCAGCTTGCTCCTTGCCTTCCCAACCTCTTGGGTGGCACAGATTGCCCCCCACCCAGATCTCCGTGGACTCTTTCTGGGCTGGTATCCCCAGATCCCCCACCCAGGCTCACTTCTACTGCTTCCTTCCCTCCAAGTTCTGCATCCTTCACCCCATCTGCTGTGTTTCTCCCTACCCCCATCTCCCCCCCTTCTCCACCTCATCTGATTTCTCTTGCCCTGAAGCTGGCCTGTCTAAAGTATACCTTATCTTTGGTTGACTTCCCTGACCTGGATGCTTGCCCTACCCTAGTCCTCCCACCTCCCTCCTCCCACCCTGGCTTCACTCTGCACTCCCTCTTCCTCCCTACCTCCCTCCCACCTAGGCTAATGTCTCTCCCCCCCCTCCCCTTCTGTGGATCTGGCTTTCTCTCCTGCCTCATTTCCCCCAGCTTACTGACCAAACCCTCTCTGTCTGCCTGCTCCCCTCCTCCCGCCAGCCTGTCCACCTCATCTCCCATATACAGCAAAGTGAATAGATTAGTAAGTGTGATGCTTGCCCCCGACCTGCTCTCTCCTGTCCCCCCCTCCTTCTGGTCAGTCACCTCCCTACGAAGTGATTTCCGAACATTGCTTGTTTCGTGCCCCACCCCTCATGAGTAACTATATGGTCCTTGTCTACCTGTTCCCTGGGTCATGCCATATTGGCCTCGTGTACTCTCATGAGGTCCTTTCCACACCTTTCCTCCCCACCTCTCCCACCTTCCAGCTGCCTTCTGATCCCCTCTACTTCCTCCCTAAGACCTGCCAACTGAAAACACACTGGGCACCCTCTAAACCTCGTGGCCCAATTTAATATTAGTGCCCCCCGCACACTCTACACCCAATCACTCTACCGAAGGTGCCCACTTTGGCTACCCCCAAGTCTACTCCTCATTTTAGGTGAGCAATGCGGCCCTCTAACAGAAATAATTCAGTCAGTGTTGCACTAAAACCCAAGCAGTTTGCCCCCTTCGATTACAGCAATTTTCCCTCTTTCTTGACAGTAGCCAGTTTTCTAGCCCTAGCAGTAGACGGTTCACAAGCAAAATTAGCCCATCACAACACTAGCCAGCTCAGAGACCTTAGCAGTAATCGATTCACACACAGTTTGCCTACTCCCTCAGATGTAGCTGGCATACACAGTCTGCTTCATTATGCCCCTTCCTGGTAGTAGTCAGTGTTGCCCAAGCAGCACAGTGTACAGGACCCTTTTCCCCCAATCAATAACAATCCAGCTTCCTAGTGTTCCAGTTTGCCCAATCTAGACTTGTCCTCCTCCAAGGCTCCGCCCTCACCAACCATTTAATAGAGGTCGGGGCCAGGGTAGGTGGTGTGGAACAAAGAACAGCTCTCCTTCTCTGATTGCGACTGGACTATTTGCCTTTTATGGCCCAGTCACACAGTCAAAGGTTCACGCCCTATTCACTGATTGGCCGATCCTTCCTGAGTCGCCGACTTGCAGAGTTGTGGCTGATGTGGACCTGGTATGCATTGCCTGTCTCCCACCAGAAAGAGCTTCCTTTTTGATCATCAATGTGATCCCATCTTCTCCCACTGCCGATGTAGCCCCAGAATGCCTGCCCAGACCACTTCCAGCGACAAGCCCCGGTCTGGAAAGAACAGCTCTCCTCCCCTGATTGGAACTGGGCTAATCGTTGCTATAGATATTAAAAAAGGATGGGTCCCAGCACCAACCCCTGGGGCACACCACAGCCACCCTGGAATGCACCCCATTTGCCTTACCACCACCCTCTGGTTTCAGTCTTTTAACCAGTTCTCCACCCACCTTGTTATTTTCTGTTCCACCCCTAAGCCTTCCAGCTCATTTACCAGCCTTCTGTGTGGCAGAGTGTCAAAGGCATTGCTGAAATCTGGGTAGGCCACATTCTTCTCCATCCACCTTCCTTGTTACCCAGTCAAAAAACTCAGTTAAGTTTGTTGGGCACAACCTGTCTCCCATAAAACCAAACTGCCTTGGGTCCTGGAGGCAGTATAGCACATTGGGTTAAAGCTCTGAGCTACAGATCTGGAGACCTGGGTTTGAATCCATCAGCCGTCTAAGAGCATACTGTGTGATTCTGAGCAAGTTACTTAACTTCTTTGTGCGCCAGGTTGCATCTGGAAATAAGCTTCAGATTAGTGTGCTACTCCTGGTTAAACAGTGTTCCCTTCCCCCACTTCCCCTATAGACCATTGACGACCAGGTGCTCCACTATTCTTTCCTTCAGCAGTATTTCCATTACTTTTCCCACTGTTGTGGTCAGGCTGACCAGTATGTAGTTCCTGCATCCTCCCTGTTCCCACTTTTGTATATTGGGACCAAATCAGCACTTCTCCAATCCCTGGGCATGTCACCAGTTTACAAAGATAGGGTGAACAGGGTAGTTGGCGGCCCTACTAACACCTCCCTTGGCTCCCTCAGTGTCCAGGGATGCATCTGTCTGGCCCATAGCCTTATTGCTGCCAGTTCCATGAGGATCCTTTCTTTTGCAAAGGGAGCTGTGTCCTTTTCTATGATCTCTCCATCCTTATTAATGCTGGCCCATTTCCTGCCCCTTTCTTTGTAAAAACCGAACAGAAGTATTTGTTCAATATTTCTGCTTTTTGGCGGTCATCTTTTACCCTCCCTCCATCCACCCTTTTCAGACACTCAGTATCTCCCTTTGCCTTCCTTTTCTCCCTGATGTACCTGCATGTAAAAGGTTTTGTCCCTCCTTACCACAATATCCACTGGCTGGCTTGTGTCAAGGGTCCCACATAAATGTGGGTCTGGTGCCAATGTGCACTTTGCATGTGGAAACATTTTGGTTTGCCTGCTGTGTGCTGTAGTGTAGTGGATTATGATGACTGGTTTTGCTGGATTCTGCACTGACAGCTTAATTTACAGCAGATCCTGGAGTTCTTTGCGGTGGGAGATTGTCCTACAGTACATGTTAAGAGTTTATATAGGCTCTCAGCTTTGGTTTACTGGCCCCACTGAACTCCCTGAGCTAAGTTCTGTCACAGACTGACTTATCCTCTGGAGAAGAGCAGAAGTGGAAAACATTTGATAAGAGATTGTGTAGGCTCAAATGTGCACTGCAGGCTATTGGAACTTCTATTGCCTGTTGCCAGCTGCAGGGAGTTCTGGGACTGGTTGTGTCTGCGTATATCTGCCTAGAGATGGTCACAGTTGGCCTGCTGCGGTGTGCTATACTGCAATGGATGGTAGTTGGAAATTCCAAATTGGTTGGGGGGGGACTTAGAGGAAGGATTAGAAAGTACTTCTTCACTGAGAGGGTGGTGGACAACTGGAATGGGCTGCTGAGAGAAATGGTGGAAGGGTTCACGAGGGCATGGGATAAGCACAGAGGGCAACTGGCACGGAGGGGACTACAGAAAAGGCCTAGTGGATATCTAGGCGAACTGGGCAGACTAGGTGGGCTTGCGGTCCCTTTCTGCCATCACATACCTGTGTTCCTGTGTATTCTACAGGCAGATTGGGAAAGGGGAGGGGGATCCACTACACCACCAGGGAAGCATTCATTGTGCCTTGAATATCTGTTCCTTGGTGTCTTTATCCTACCCTGTGTTGGTTGATGTGTGGAGCAAAATAACGACCTACCCTCAAAAAAGATAAGTTCTAGGGGCACGGGCAAGGAGTCCTTCTCCTCCCTCCCCCAACCATGACATCCCCTGAGTGACCGAGTCCATTCTAAAAGCCAGGTTGGTGGTGTGGTACAGGTCTGGTATCTCCCCCCCAACCCACTTTTTTTTTTTATTTTAACCTCTACACAGCCTTCCCAACTGACCCAGCTGATCAGTATTTTTATTTTTCATACTGACCCATTTTCCCTTTTATATCTACAGGTCTGACAGGACATTGACTGGGAGTAGGAGGACATTGACCATATGTATCAGATAAGTATTGTTTTTTTGTTTACCCTACATTGTTTCATATAATAGTTCATCATAAGCTGCAGATCCTTTGTGAGCCCATTGCTGTTCTTGTTTTACAGGTATGAATGGCTGCTATGGGAGGCACTGGGTTGGAGCTGTACCTTGTGCTTTAGAAAGGAGACTATGGGCTGGTGAGGGGTATGGGATGGGCATCAAGGTTGGGAACTCCAGGGAACACCACACAATCAATTTGCCAACACTCGTGAGGCTCAAACCCTGTTTTTCATTTTCTTGCTTTGTGTGCTTTGCATTATAATGCCTGCATTAATGTAGTGTTTTTGTTTTGCAGCAAGTACTGTGTGTGTGTGTGTGTGTGTGTGTGTGTGTGTGTGTGTGTAATAACCCACTGTAGGGTGTGCGGTCACGCTCTGATATACGCACACCTTGGTGTGTGTTGTTGCACATGGGGCCGCAGGCCGAGTGCATCAACCACCCAAGCCGTGTGTATATCACTGCACTTCCACACACCACACAATGGGTTATCTATCTTTAAAATGGCAAAATTGTTTTGGAGGGGAGTAAAAGTGCAGGTGTGTGGTTGCACTACGATATACGCACAGTCTCCTAATGGTGTTTGTCCAATGCAATTTGATAATCCCATTATAGAGATATATACAGTATTTATGTGTGTGTGTGTGTGTGTGTGTGTGTATATATATATATAATGTGTATGTATATGTGTGTGTGTGTGTGTGTGTGTGTATATATATATATATATATATATATATATATATAGAGAGAGAGAGAGAGAGAGAGAGATATGCACACACACACATATACACATACACACTTCACTCGAACAGCCCCTTGATACCGAAAATAATTTTCCACACCGTGCATGTGCTCCCAGTCAGAAGAGGCTCTCTTCTCCTTTTGAAGATAAACCTGGAAATACTGGTGAGGACCTGCATATCAGGGAGGCTCCCTTACCATTTTCTGCAAACCAGAACGATTGTTGGTCATTCCTTTACCTAAATGTCCACCCCCTTCCTTGTGACTGTGAGTCAAACATGGGGTAACAGACTTTAGTACCTCCTATAGACATAGCCCCCAAGATCTCCATCTTCTTTGGAATTCACAGATGACTTTCTCACTCAGGAACCCTTAAACAAAGCTTCCTCTGCTGAGGTTGCAGATACTTGCAGATGAATACTGTTTTGTTTTTGTTGAATTTTATGCGACGCCATCTTTAATGCAGCCTAATACACTGAAACAGAACTACAACACTGCTGATAGGAGTGCTACCAGAATCACACTGCACACTGAAGTGCACTACGGGTGTTGATGCAGTGCTAATTAACATAATTCGCACACACTGAAAAAGCAATGCAACACTGCTTCAGGCAGTGTTGAAAACACTAACTGCAGTACTTTTGCAGTGTGATTACAGTGCTAATTAACATAATTCGCACACACTGTATCAGCACTGCATGTACACCAAAAGAGACCTGAAGATGCACTGATTAAACACTGATGGGCTGCATTATGAAATGAAGTGTGCAGGAAGTGTACACTGCTACTGTAACACTGAAATAACACCATATAGTGACTGTTTGAACACTTCACTTCCCTCTGGGCATACTCAAGGAGATCAGATGGGGCAGCAAGGTGGGAGAGGCACAGTGGGATATTGGTGTAGTCCATACTGGGATTAAAGGCAGACAAGGCAGGAAAGGCAATCCTAATGTGCGAAAGGAGGGGTAGGAGGAAACCACACATTGTAGTACATGTGGGGACAAATAACCTAGAGGGGGAGACAGTGGCAGTAACAAGTAAAAGATCTGAGGAAGTGGGAAGGTTGTGCAAGGAGACTGGGAAGTCTGTGGCCTTCTTGGAAGTGCTCTCAGTACCCTGCACAAGCACAGTGAGAAAGAAGAGGATTGGGGAGTTGAACGCATGGTTGGTAGAATAGTGTTGAACTAAGGGGTACAGGGTTGTGGGCAGCTGGGGCATTACCTGGAATAATAACAATCTGTATTCAAGGGATAGACTGCACCTAAGTGGGGAGGGGAAGGAGGTATTAAAGACAAGACTAGGAGGTATATTGTGACAAATGTGAATTTAAACTATATAGGGGAGTGGCATGTGGACAGTAGGTAGGCAAGGATCTGATAGAGTGGAGTCACAGCTTACCCCACACACTAGCAGGGAAGGAATCGAGGCAGCCGAAAAGGGAGGGAGTAGAAGGGAGGAGATGGAGGGCAATGAAGGGAAGGGGGGCAGGATGGAAGGTGGTCTCGCTGAATGCGAGAAGCTTAGGCAACAAATCAGCTGAGCTACAGGCAGTCTTGGCAGTGTGGAGGGTGGATATTATAGCTGTCATAGAAACATTGGCAACCGAGCACTGGAACTGGGATCTGCAATCCCAGGGTACAAATTATACAGGAAGGACTGTAAGGAGGGGAGGAAGCTGGGGTGGCATGAGGTGGAGGAAAGGAGAACAGAGGCAATCTGGCTGCAGCTCCTAGACTCAAGGGGTAGGAAACTGATGTTTGGGATGGTATATAGGCCGCTGTCCCAGTCTGAGAAGCTTCACAGAGATTTAGTGGGAGAAATCAGAAAGGCATGTAGAAAAGGGAAGGTGGTCTTTGTGGGGGATTTCAACTTGCCGGGGGTTAACTGAAGCATTCCGGTCACCTCCAGTGCTAGGGAGCAAGTGCTACTGGATGCGATCCAGGAGGGTCTCCTGAGGCAGTTGGTCACTGTACCTACTAGGCTAAGAACACATTAGACTTGGTATTGTTGAATGGGGAGGCAGTAAGGGAAATAAGGGTAGAGGACCTACTAGTTGACAGCATTCACCAAACGGTGTGGTTTAATATCATGATGTGTGGGTAGCCAGAGAAATCAGTAACCCGAGTGGTAAACTTCAGGGAGGCGGACTTTGGGAGGATACAGAAAGTACTGAAAGGGAAACGGGAGGGCATAAGGCAGGAAATGGATGTGGAGCAGAAATGGGATATTATTACATGGGGGATTACAGAGGCAACAGAAGTTTGCACCAGAACACAGAGCAAGAGGAGCACAGCAAGGAAACCATGCTGTTGAACAGCAAGGTAGTGGAGGTGGTGAGGGCAAAATGAGAGGTATAGAACAATAGTTCTCAGACTTTGTCACAGTGAGCCTCCCCAAATCCATGGAAAAGATTTTGAGCCTCCCCCAAAAATTGAAATAATCTTGTGCCTCCCCAAAGAAAAATAACATACTGTACTTTGAGCAGTACACCATGAATAAATTGAAACCCCTTTGAGTACTTGGCTCACATTCAGTTCTTTGTCTGGTACTGCTGTGGAACTTTTGAAAAAAAGCTCCTGTGCTCACAGGTGTTATCTGAATAACAAATAAATAAAATAAATATTATTATTCAGCTTATTGTAATACCCCCCCAACCCCTACAGGTCAACCTACGTACTCTGCTATTTTCATTCTTTTTTTTTTTTTTTTTTACTTTATTTCACTCCCGTCATGGCCCCATGGTCCTCTCTCAGACATCCTGTCCTTGTCCTGCCCACCTGAGGATCCTCAAACTGTGCCTCCTCCCTCCCCACTCTCTGCAGCTAGCACTCCCAGTTTAACCCATCCAGGGTGGATCACCCTCCTCATTGGGCACACTGAATAAGGCAGTCTCTGGCAGTGGATGAGGGGCCATGGGGGAGCTGAAAGGCCAGTCGAGGGAACCCAATGTAGGACATGGAAGACAGGTGCTGTTGCCTGATCCACGGCGCCGTTTTTTCCTTGTTCTGCATGCCCCCCCTTGTGTGGACACTCCAGATGCAATGGCACATGGCAACCCTGCCTGCATCAGCCACGCAGATTATGTGTAGCCCAATGCACTGCAGCACTATCGATTTCCACCTGGAGTCGCTGGTGCACTGGGCTATCCCTCACCCTTCCCCCCCCCCGGGGAGGAGAGCAGCCTGATGGCCGCTCAATCCTGACCTTCGCCTGCTGACCCCCGGCGCCCTAGCTTGTTCTCGAACTCGGGTCGCTGGTGTGGTGCTAGGTGTGGTGTCCAGCACCTCAACACTCATCGCCACCGGGCCGGCCACTATTTTCATTCTTGAACCATTGTTACCCCTTGTTGCAGTACCTTCATGGGTCAGACTACTTTCTCTGTTTTCTCTCTATATGAAATAACCTTCCTACATATTTTGCCTCTCCCCATCCTTCCCTGCTCCTAAGCAACTTCTCAGGGATTACTTTGCTCCTTCCTGCTATTGCTCTTAGCACTTCTATGCTCAACCCTTAAATTTGGGCTGTTTTGCCATCAGGCTGCAAATTGATCAATTACCACCACTCATTATTAGTTTATTGTTCATATGTGTTTGCACTGTTGTTCATTGTGTATTTCTTGATTGTTTTGCAGTTACCTTTTGAAATGTATTCACTCCCTACCCTTCCCCAGGTACACCTAAAATGAGCCTTGGCTCATTCACCTTCCCTTGCCACCTATTAGTAAATAAATACATTAAATTCACCTACTATTATCCTCTTTCAGCTTGCATCATTTCTTCACACAAAATATATAACAATTTAAATACAGTACTTTTTCAGACTTGCTTGAGCCTCCCCTTGAACAGGTTGGGGCCTCCCCAGGGAAGCTATCCTCACCATTTGAGAACCCCTGGTAAAGAAGAATGAGGAAGGAAGGGGATAGGGAGGAGTATGCAAGATGGTCCAGGAAGGTGACCAGAAAAGTGAGAGAAGCTAAGGCTCAGAGGGAGCTGAGATTAGCACATGGAATTAAGGGGGGAAGGGAGGGACTTTTTCAGATACATCAGGGAGAAAAGGAAGTGCAAGGAGACAATAGTGAGGATAAAAAAGGGTGGGGAATGGACAGAAAAGGGGAGGAACAGGCGGAAGCACTGAATGAATACTTTTGCTCAGTGTTCATAGAAGAAAAGGGAGGACCTCTACCACCATGGCCTGAGATGGTGGGATGGGGGAGAGGAGGCAACATATGGAAGAATTGAGGGAGGTAGAGTTCTAGAGGGACTGAGGGCATGGAGGGTAGACCATGCACCAGAGCTGGATGGTATCCACCCCAGGGTGCTAAGAGAGATGGCGGAGGTGTTGGCAGAGCCACTGGAAGATCTGTACAGCACCTCACTGAAGTTGGGATGTGTGCCACTGGATTGGAGGATGGTACATGTAGTGCCATTACACAAGAGCAGACCAAGGGACGAACCGCGTAATTATCATCCGGTAAGTCTCACCTCCATAGTGTGCAAATTCATGGAAACGATACTAAAGGAAAGACTGGTGTCATACCTGGAGGACAATGGCCTCCAGGATGTGAGGCAGCATGGGTTTGTTTTGGGGAAGTCTTGTCAAACCAAACTCATACAACATTATGACTGGGTGACAGATGAGCTGGATAAGGGTCATGCGGTGGATGTTCTTTACTTGGACTTCAGCAAGGCCTTCAGTTTGGTGCCTCATGGGCAGCTTGGGGGGAAGCTAACTGGTATAGGAGTAGGGGCAAAGATGAAGAACTGGATTTTAAGCTGGCCGAGTGGGAGGCTGCAACGGGTGGTGGTGGGAGGGGAACTCTCAGCTCTGAAGCCGGTGACGAGTGGGGTGCCACAGGGCTCTGTGCTGGGATCAGTATTATTTGGGCTCTTCATAGCAGACATTGTGCATGGGGTGGTGAGAAAGGTAAGTCTGTTCACAGATGACACCAAAATGGGAGCAGTGGTGGATAGAGGGGAGAGATGGAAGCAGCTGCAGGGCATCCTAAGCAAGCTAATGGAGTGGTCAGACAGGTAGCAGCTGGGATTCAATGCAAAGAAGTGTAAGGTTATGCACTTTGGGGTGAAGAACCCAAGGAGAAAATACTGGCTGAGGGGGGGTAAGTTGGGGATCACTGAGGAGATAGATCTAGGGGTAATAGTGACAGGAACCATGAACAACACTGCCCAGTGCAGGAAAGTGGCTGCAAAAGTGAACAAAATGCTGGGGTGTATAGCGAGGGAATTTTTATCCAGGCAAAGAGAGGTGATCTTGCCCCTCTACAGGTAGCTGGTAAGGCCACAATTGGAGTATTGTGTGCAGTTTGGGAGGCCGTACCTGAAGCGTGATATCAGGCTACTGGAGGGGTGCAGAGGAGGGCAATGAAGATATGTGGAATGGAGGGAAGAGGCATGACAGCAGGCTGGGAGACCTAAATATGTACACCTTGGAGGATAGAAGGAATGGGGGGGGGACATGATGGAGACATTCAAGTATCTGATGGGAATGAATAAGGATGGGGCAGATGGGGTCTTTAAGCTAAGGAGGGGGAGGGACACCGGGGGCATGGGCTAAGAATAGAGGGGGGATGATTTAGGAGGGAAATGAGGAGACACTATTTCACAAAAAAGATGGTAGCAAAATGGAATGCACTACCAGAATGGGTGGTGGTATGTAAATCTGTGAACAGCTTTAAAAGGGCATGGGACTGAGAACAGGTGAGAGTGAGGATGGGGGAGGTGGGGGGTGGCAGTGGGATGACAAAGGGGAGGGGAGTGAGGCAGCTGCAAACTAGGGGTGCTAGCGTCACACTCGAGCAGAGTTGGATAGATGGGGTGATCTGTTTCTGTTGACACATTCGTATGTTTGTATGTCTTCAAAAGCAGGAGTTTCTATCCTGGTGCACAAGCAACTTATGTGGAAGATGTATCTGGTTAAAAGGGAGTCTCAGCACAGATTGGTGGTGGCTTATATGAAGATCCCTGATGGTCCCCCTCCTTAGTTTGAATGTTTATGGCCCTAATCAAGATAGGCCAGAGTTTTTCCTCTTCCTTTACCTGCACTTGTAACTGACCTCACAGACCCCACCACTCACCTTCTAGTCAGAGGAAATTTTAATATCACCCTTGACGCCTTCCTGGACAGAAATTTGGGGAAACCCGAACTGCACATCATGTCTTGCATTGGATGAATTGCAGGACATGATGGCCCTTTTATCCCTCACTCACATCTGGAGCTTACAACATCTCCAGGACTGGGACTGCTCCTGCATTTCCTCCACATATTTCATCTCCAACCGGATGCATTTCGGCTGACACCACCATCCGTCACCTAGATAGTGGGCTCTAGCAGAATTGCCATTCTCGCTATCTCTCAGACCATGTACTAGTGGAGCTGATGATACTTTTTATGGGGTCCAACCGCTGCTAAGTCTGCTTCTTGGAGCCTGGACCCACTCCTGCTGTGGGACAAGGGTTTTGTAGAGTGGCTTAAAGAGCTAGTGTACGGCCCAAAACTAATCTTAGTTTTTAAAAGCAGTCAACCATTATATTTTATCAGACATACTTTTTCTTTTCCTTTTGGTTAATCAGAAGATTAATTACCTGATGTCAGTAGGTGTGATGTGTGGAACTACACTCTGCCTGGCAGCTGACATATCTAGCTATAGTCCCGCCATTACATATTCAGCATTGTGACATCACTGCTACTTAGGAACAGCCACTCAGTAACTGCAAGATTAGTCACTTGTGATATCACTGTCAGTGAGATCACAATGCTAATAATGATGTGGGGGAATAGAGATAGATATGTCAGCTGCCAGGCTAAGAGCTGTTCCACACATCCATGTCGGCTGCCAGGCTAAGAGCTGTTCCAAGTATCCAGCACAATATTATCACATAGAAAACTTTCTAATGAGCAAAAAGAAAAAGAACAAGCATTTGTCAATGCCAAATGTTGATTGCGTTGGTGTGTTGAGCTCGCTCACTGCCCCTCTGTCACTCGCTCAGTCTGTTTCTCCAGGTGCTGTAGGCTACTCTGTTGTACTGGGCTCTTGTCTGCATTGACACCTTGTTCTGCCCACTAAGAAATCCGCAGTTGTCCCAACAGAACTGCGTTAAGGTGGCTCACTCCCCCTCTCTCACTCACTCATTCTGTTTCTCCTGCCGCTGCAGGCTGCCCTTTTGTACTGGGCTCCTACCTCTGTTGGTGGCTTTTTTGGCCCACAAAGAAATCTGCAGCAGTCCTGACACAGGTCTATTGAGCCTGCTGACTCCCCCACTCTCATTCATTCATTCCGTTTCTGCCGGTGCTGCAGGCTGGCCTTTTGTACTGGGCTCCTGCCAGTGTTGCTGCCTTTTTCTGCCAACAAAGAAATCCACAGCAGTCACTATAGAACTCCATTGAGCTCATTCACTTCCTCTCTCTCACTCGCTCATTGTGTTTCTCCCGGCGCTGCAGGCTGCCCTTTTGTACTGGGCTCCTGCCTGCAATGGCACTTTTTCTGCCCACAAAGAAATCCACAGCTGTCCTGACAGAGCTCCATTGAGGTCGCTCACTCTCCCTGTGTCACTCACTCATTCTGTATCTCCTTGCACTGCTGCCTGCCCTTTTGTACTAGGCTCCTGCCTTAGTTGACTCCTTTTTCTGCCCACAAAGAAATCTGCAGCAGTCCCATCAAGCTCCATTGAGCTTGCTCACTCCCCTTCTCTAACTCGCACAATCCATTTCTGCCGGCGCTGCAGGTTGCCCTTTTCCATTGGGCTCCTGCCTGCGTTGCTGCCTTCTTCTGCCCACAAAGAAATTTGCAGCAATTACAATAGAGCTCTGTTGAGCTCGCTCACTCCCTCTCTCTCACTCGCTCATTCTGGTTTTCCTGCCACTGAAGGCTGCCATTTTTCACTGGGCCCCTGTATGCATTGCTGCCTTTTTCTGCCCACAAACAAATCTGCAGCAGTCCTGACACAGCTCCATTGAGCTCGCTCTCTGCCCCTGTCTCACTCGCTCACTCATTCATTTTCTGCCGGCGCTGCAAGCTGGCCTTTTGTATTGGCTCCTGCCTGCATTGCTGCATTTTCTGCCCACAAAGAAATCCGCAGCAGTCACAATAGAGCTCCGTTGAGCTCGCTCACTACCGCTCTGTCATTCACTCGTTCTGTTTCTCTTGGCACTGCAGGCTACACTTGTGTACAGGGCTCCTGACTGTGTTGGCATCTTTGTCTGTCCACAAAGAAATCCATAGCTGTCCCGACAGAGCTCTGTTGAGGTCACTCAGTCTCCCTCTGTCACATGCTCATTCTGTTTCTCCTGGTGCTGCAAGCGGCCCTTTTGTATAGGGCTCTTGCCTGCACTGGTGCCTTTTTCTGCCCAAAAGAAATCTACAGTAGTCCTGATAAAACTCCGTTGAGCTCAATCCCTCCCCCTGTCTCACTCACTTGTACTGTTTCTCCCACCACTGCAGGCTGGCCTTTTCTACTGGGCCCCTACCTGCATTGATGTCTTTTTCTGCCCACAAAGAAATCTGCAGCAGTCCTGACAGCGCGCCAGTGGGTTCACTCCCTCCCCCTCCCTCACTCGCTCTCTCATTCTGTTTCTCCCAGGGCTGCAGGCTGCCCTTTTGTACTGGCCTCTTGCGTTTGGGGCCTTTTTCTGCCCAGAAACAAATCTAGAGCAGTCCTGACAGAGCTCAGTTGTTCGATCTTAATCTGTCCCAAACACTGATTCCCTACAGCGACTGTGCTATTCTCTGGCAGGAGTGCAAAAACATATTTTAGCCAGTATGTGAAAAATGACAGCTGTACTGTTCATAAGGAGGTGTGAAAAAATGACGCTGTTGAAAATGTGGTGTGAAAATATTACAAATTTGCGAAGTTACAAAGGTGCGTGGAAACAGCTGAATGCACGCTTGTAACACAGTCATGTTATGGAGTTTTGTCACCAAATTTTCAACATAGGCATTTTAGGACCTCTGCTCATGAACAGTATCACTGTCATTTTATTAATCTGTCCTGGACAGTGATTTCCCGCAGCAACAGCACTATTCTGAGCCGGAAGTGCGAAAACACATTTCGGCCAGGATGGGAAAAATGACAGCTGCACTGCTCATAAGTAGGTGTGGGAAAATGGCAATGTTGAAAATCTGGAATGAAAATATTATAAATTCGCGAAGTTACGAGCATGAGTGCAAACTGCGCAACGCACACGCGTAACACAGTCATTTTATGGAGTATCGTTACCAAATTTTCAGCATAGGCATTTTAGGACCTCTGCTCATGAACAATGTCACTATCATTTTCTTAATCTGTCCTGAACACTGATTTCCCACAGTGACTGCGTTATTCTGCGCCAGAAGTGCAAAACCTCATTTCTGTCAGGATGGGAACAATGACAGCTGTAATGTTCACAAGGAGGTGTGAAAAAATGCCAATGTTGAAAATCTGGCATGAAAATATTGCAAATTCATGAAGTTAAGAGCGTGTGTAGCAACTGCGCAGCGCACACACGTAAAACAGTCATTTTTTGGATTTTTTTCCACCAAATTTGCAACATAGGCTTTTTGAGAGCCCACCTCATGAACACTGGCACCGTTGTTTCATTAGTCGGTCCCGAAAGGTGATTTCACGATCACTGCATGGAATCACCTTTCAGGACCGAGTAACACCATGACAGTTCAAGAATTCATGAGGAGGGGTCCCAAAACCTCCATGTTGAAAATTTGGTGCCAAAATTCCAAAACATGACTGAGATATGCATTAAAGTTGGAAAAAAAACATTTATTCCATTATACAGCTTACCAACATTTCCTCAGTTCGCAGTTGGCCTTAAGGAGTGCAAACGTGTTCCTGGTCCACTGAAGATCGTCGTGCCAAGCTCCAGAGATAAGTATGGAGTGAGGGGGGTGTGGGGAGGCAGGGTGCACAGCGGATGGGCACGGTTGTGGGGGGGCAGGGAGAACACCGAGGGACAGTTTTCTTTTTACAGGGTTAAAAAAATGTTGTGGGGCAGTTTTTATTTCACTGGGGCATGTGGCACACTAGGGTGGGCTCCCAGCGTGTAACAAGTCTTTACTTTTTTGGGAGGGGCCACTGTAGCCGACGGGGGATTGGGCACCCCTGGCCGGCACACAAGAAAGGGGCTTATTATATTATGCCAACAGGGATTGGGGCACTTGCCCGGCAGAGAATATAATGGGGGAGGGGGGTTACATAATGCTGACGGGGAGTGGGCTCCCCCGTTGGCAACAGAAACATGCAGGCAGTGAAGCCTATGGGAATTGGGGCCCCATTGCCAAGTAAACACGAGGCGGGGGGTTTAATATTGTTTGTGAACGTGATGGCAAACTGCCGCCATGTTCACAAACAATATCACTCTGTAAAGATCCCGCCCTGCAATGACGGGTCACTCCCTCATTGTAGTGGATGGCTTAGGCTGCAATGATGAGGTGGCCCCTGATTGCAGTGACTAAATTGTCACAAGTTGGTGGCAAGGTTCCAAACTAGTGTCAGCAGCAGCATGCCACGGCATTGGGGGAAGCGGGACAAGGCTTTGCAGACTGTGGGGGCATTGGCCACAACAGTGCCATGCCTCCACAACCTGCTTGTGAGAAAGCTGTCCCAATATGTTTCATGCACAGCGCACAATCAACATAAAAATACATGGAAACATAGAAATATAGATGTTGACTGCAGATAAGGACTGCAAGGCCCATTTTTTTACCTTATGCATATGCCATAGGCCTTTACTCTGTAAATGGCCTATCCATTCATACTCATCTGTATTGCTTCCTTATGCCTATCCCATGCCTGTTTGAAGCCCTGTACTCTATTCACATCCACCACTTCCTGAGGTAAGCCATTCCATGCATCCACCACCCTTTCTGTGAAAAAGAACATCCTCACGTTACCCCTTAATCGACCTCCCTGTAATCTCATGCTGTGTCCTCTTGTCCTATTTTTCTTATTGAAACATGTTAGGCTCTTTCACCTTGTTCATGCCCTCAAGATGTTTTGATCATATCACCTCTCTCCCTCCTTTGCTCTAGGATATACATATTAATACTTTATACATAAAAAGTTGCAGCTGTCTGTTTCTTGAAATGTGTATCATTAGCCAGGCCCAGTGGCACTGAGGGTTGAGGTGCTGGGTGCCATGCTGGAAACCCATGTTCGGGAATGGGCATGGGCCACCGGGGCTCAGCAGTGGTGAAGAAGGATCGAGCATCCCAAGGACTGCTCTCCTTCTCCGGAGAGGAGAGTTTCCAGCAGTCACCGTGTGTTTGCCCCCTAGCAGAGGCTGTGAGGCAGATCACTGATGCTGAGGTGGTGAGCGGGGGATGTAGCAGACACTGGGAGGAGTGTGCATGGGAGCGTGCATGCTCTCTCCATTGGCGTGATTGCATGCTACACCCCCTGAAGGATGAAAAACAGAAAACAGGAGTCCTCAACTACAGGATGATGACTGTCCCCCTCCGATGCACCACCTGGGAAGACTCTTCCCTGGAACTGGATCTGGTCTGCTAGGTTGAGGGTCTTCCCACCCTCTGCCATGAGGGGTAGGTCATGGGGGCTGAAGGGGAGGAGGCCTCATACCCAGGGTCAGCGTGGGAAGGGGACATCAGATGGCATTGGCTGAGAACTCCAGGGTAGACAAAGTATCAACAAAAAAAAAATTAAATGTGTATCATTTTTCTGGTTGTCTCTTTTGGTTCCATTAGCTCTTTAAAGCAGAAGTATCCTCCACCTTCCAGCTTAATGACACTAGGGACATCAGCAAGGCTATTATGTGGGAGACATTTATGGCCACATTTGGGGTTATTTTATGTCCGATGTGCCTGCTACAACAAGAAAAAGTGAGGCAGAGCATAAGGTCTTAGAGGAGTAACTTAAAGCGAAGGAAAATCTATGTAAGTCTACCCCAGCAAAAAAGTTGGACCCCTCACTGCTACGTGACATCAGGCACCTCCAAATGCAGCTTAATGTGTTAGCTTGTATGAGGGCAGAACTTGCAGTTATTAGATTGAAACACAAATCCTGAGGTGGGGAGGGACAAGGCTGGGAAGCTGCTTTCATACAGGTTAAGGAAGCAGCAGACCAATTAGTGCATTTGTGACCTTAAAGACTCCTCAGGTAATCTGTAATCTCAGCATGAGAAGCTTAATCATTATGCATAGCTTCAGTGTGAAATTGTATGACATGCAGGGCCCAGTAGATGAAGCTTGCTTTGACAGTTTTGTTAAAGACTTGTCCCTCCCCTTCCTCACAGATGCCTGAAGCGAATCCCTTGAGGCCCCGATTTCAGTTGGTGAAATTCAAACTGCTATTGCTGCCCTAACCTTACAAAAAACAGGAAGTAGAGATGGTTTAGCAGCTGGTTTTTATCAGGGCATTCCTGGCATTGTGACCCTGGTGCTCCGGGAGGTAGACCTAGAGGTCATCACACACAATGAGAGAGGCCGTGATTATGGTGCTCCCCAAGGAAGGGAAGGACCAATCTACATTACTGAGAGGTCTAGGCCAAGCTCTTTAATTAATGTGGATGCTGAAATATTGGCCAAAGCTGTGGCTTTTCCCTGGGAGCACTTGCTCTCCTCTCTAGTATAGCCCTCCCAAGTAGGATTCATGAAGGTGAGACTTAGCATGGACCACCATAGATCCCAGTTTTTCCTCACGGCTCAGGTTAGGGGTGCCCCCACTCTGACCTCAGTGGTAACTTTTGATTTTGATTCAAGCTTTAATTCGATGGAGTGAGGGTACCTCCACCTGGTCAAGTGGAGAATGGGCATTGTCCCTCTCTTTGGGAGGTGGATTCAGATCTTTTACACTATTTTTATTTTTTTTTATTTATTTAGAAAAGTTTTACCAGGAAAGACAACATGAGCTGTGAACAACTCATTTCCAAAAGTATCCTGTGGGGGGAGGAGTTACATAGGTGGAAGAGCAAAAAATCAATAATGAAGAGTGTACAGAACAAATACATCCATTACAGTCTAGGCAATAGAGGACATAGACATAATGGGATAAGCACTACAGTAAGTGGGTAACTTAATGGAGGGACAGTACATTTGGGACACGACTTGTGAATTAATCATACTTAGGAGATATCAGCATAAACATAAGCATAGGTACGTAAGTGAGGAAGTTTGAGGAGGGCACAATGCTAAGTACCCGATGGTGCAACAGGCAAACAGAAAACAGAGGAAAAAGAGAAAAAAAAACAAAAGATTGCATGTGGATGCCAAATGCTTAGAGAACAGGGGATACTAAGTGCTCAGACTAAATGTGAGTGGAGGTATTCAGGCCGGGAGGGATATAGGGGAAGAGAGGACGATGAGCGGAGGAGGAGTGGGAGGAGATGAAAGGTAGCCAGAAACCTACACTCCTTCAGGATGCTGAGAACCCTGCAAGGGGATGAGGTATTGGCAAGATGATGGAGAGAGAAGAAGGAGAAGGAGAAGAAGAAGAACTGAAAACCTGCTCCCCCCTCAGGATGCTAAGAACCCTGCAGGGAGACTGGGGACAGGCAAGAAGATGGCGAGAGGAGAAGAAAGGTAGCCATAACATATTCCATTTCAGGATGCGGTGAACCCTGCAAGGGGATGGGAAACTGGCAGATGATAGGTAGACAAAAACCTACTCCACTACGGGATGCTGAGAACCTGGCAAGGGGCAGGATGAAGGAAAGAGGGGAATAGAGGGATGGAGGTAGCAGAGGCATGAGGGAAGTTGAGGGGTGGAAGTGGCAGGGAGGGACAGATGGGCAGAAGGAGGGTGGATGGTACGGTAGAGTAGAGAGGTTGATGGTTAAGGTGAGCTGAAAGAGGTGCAGCAATATGTACTATGTAGTAAGCCAGGACACTGACAAGCTGATACCTATCCTCCCCTTTCACTCTTCATAGGGGGACATGCCATGGTTGCTCCCTCTTCCCCTTATTATTGGTATTTGCCATAGAGCCCTTGGTTATAGCTGTCCACCAACACCATAGACTGGCAGGTATAAAAATAGGGAATCAGGACTTTTACATGCTTTTGTATGCAGGTGACTGCCTCGTACTGCTGAGAAATGCCCCCAAAGTATCCTGCCTCTGCTATCACTTCTTTACAACTTTCACACCATCTCAGGCTTGAAGACTACTACCAGCAAAACAGAGATACTCCTGTTCAGTCAGGTATGATCCCAAATGGCAGTAGGCCACTTGGGTTTGCAGTGGTTCCCAGAAGACATAAAATACTTAGGAATTTGGATACTTCCTGATTCCTCTGAGGTGTTCAAGCATAACCTTTTGCTACTCTTGAAAAGATGAAATAGGAATGCAGTACATAAAAGCATCTCCACTTCCCTGTGGTGGGGAAGTTTTCAGAGATCAAAATGATAAGGGCCCCCAAGCTCCTCAACTGCTTAGCCCACTTGGACATTAAAATTCCTGTTGTCTGGTTTACAAAGACTAGTGATTTCCTTTGGGAGGAGAACATCCCTAGGTTCGGTAGGGTAAAGCTTTGAGTATAGTGGTGCAGGGGTGGGTGGTCCTTACCCTGATGTGACGAATACTACATAGCATTCAGAGGCACTCAGGCAGTTCAGTGGCTATTCCCACTTTTACACACACACACACACACCCTCTGCAGGCAGTTGAAAATAGAGAAGGGTATTTTACGAGGTATGCACCCATCTTCACTTCTCTACTTCTTACCTAGAATTCTGTCACTGAAAAATCCTACCGTTTCCCCCTTGATTAAAGTCTGAAAGAAGGCAGAGCAGTGGGTGCAACTCTCCCTGACCTCTAGATTGCATATCCCCCTCTGGCACTATCCCAGGGTACAGGTGCGAGGATGTACAGTGCATTAGAAGTCGCAGGAGGACAAGGGGATCTCTAGAATGTAAGACCTCTTTGAGCCATCCTTCACCCATCTAGATTCTTTTGAAAATATTTAGAGTAGACATGCTCTTCCAAAGGGAGATTTTTGGAAATACCTCCAAATCTTTAGTGCCGTTAACACTTGGCTGTGAAAAATGCCCCGAGTTCCCTTCCATGCCTCCCAAGTTTTGGAGTACTAGCTCAAGTCTCCAAAGCAGTTAGATAGACAGACAGACAGACAGACATATAGATATTGTATTTATAAAGTGCCCCATTCCAAGGACTCTGGGTGCTATACAATACAAATCAACAATACATATAAGCAGCAGTTCAACACAACTTAAAATTCTATCCATCCCATTAAAATCAAAATCAATCATTAATAGCTTGCTGGAACAGATATGTTTTAATGCTTTCTTAAAGACTTCTACCCAGGGGGCCTCCCTTAGATAACCAGGAATGGAGTTCCACAGAGTGGGGGCTGCCACCAAAAACACCCTGTCCCCAGAATGCTGCAGCCTCACTCTAGGAACTCCAAAGAGGCCTCCCCCAGCAGAATGGAGTGCCCGGGGTGGACGGTAGGGGGCATGAAGATCTTGCAGATAGACAGGTATCCTTTTGTGTAGGGTCTTGTAGGTCAGGAGCCATACCTTGAAGACAGTCCTCCACATGACTGGCAGCCAGTACAGTCCATGGAGGACCAGGGTTAGCTGGGTAAAATATACAAACTAATCATTAGCCACATACAGTACCAGAGCTTTCTGATTAAGCTAGGCAGAAATGGAAACATGATTTAGGTATCTCTGTCTGTGAGGAACAGTGGCACCAGCAATGGTTCCTTGCCCATAAGGTTGGCCCTGATCCCAGGAGCATGCTGCTTCAAAACATATTCATACCCTACTGATACCATACCCCAACTCAACTCCAGAGGCTATAGGCCTGCTGCCTCATGACTTAAGTTGGAGATGCCAGTGTTCTGGAGTTGACCTAATGCATGTCCTTTGGTCCTCTGGTAAGCTTTCTTCTTTCTGGCACTACATTCACAAATGTTGCTCTTGTGTCCTGCCAAACATGTACCCATCCTGTTCCACTCAGTATCTGCTAGTGCTCCCTTCCCCACTCATTACCTTATGCAGGCCTCAGTTTTAGTGGATCCTAATGGTCAACATGGAGGCTAAGAGACTGATTTTGCAGAGCTGGAGGATACAGACTATTCAGTCTGGGGCACAATGGCTTTTAGGAGGTCAGAAACTGGACAGTTTGGCAACAATGTTCCATTTTGCCAGGGACACAATGGAGACCTATCAAGGTGTGTGCACCTGCTTTCTGGGTTCCAGACATGCACTCACTAACTCACCTTAAATCAAGCAGTCAGTTGTTCAAGGACACAGAGGCCTCAACCCCCTTCCCCTACCCCCAAGGGGATTGTCTGTATACCATATACAACATAGGTATTCTCTTGCATGGTTCTTTTATGATTGATGTAAACTTGCCTGATTTGCATTTTTATTGTACTGTCTTGCTTTGATACTACAGTATTGTCACTGCTGGTTTCAAAAGTCTGTGTGTTAGTACTTCATGTTTTAAAATTCAATAAAAAGAATTAACTGCAAAAAAAAAAGTTATTCAATCTCTCTTTTTACAATCACATATTATTAAGAGGCATATACTGTACCCAATTTGATAACCCTTTACTGTTGTTAGTCTCTGCATTCATCATAAGGTGATGAATAATTCAAAATATTTTTGTGATGTGCTACCCATAGTTGTATTCCTTGATTGACATCAGTTCATTACAGAGGTGTCAAGATATTTCAAAGTGTGCTACACAACCAGTAGATCAAAGTAACATAAATGGAGATGATACCATGGAAATCACCTTTCCAGTATGTCAGTCAGCAGAGCAATTTTGTATTTTTTAAACTGTATGAAGTAAACCTGTATGACACCTTTCGCAAACCACACTGCATAAAACACACACCTGACAACATCTGAGTAAAACTGAAAGAATATCCTGGTTGAAACAGCTTATTGTCCATGCCTAGACACCAGAAACATGGAAATATAATGAACTGAGAGGCATTAAATAAAATATAAGGCAATTTGTAAACGAGCAGTGTCATGTTTGTTAGCAACCGGGAGGTCATCTTTATGACATCTCATGATCAGTAAGTGAATGTGCCTTTTATATAGATCCCACATATGCACACCAGCATATGTAGGATCTATATAAAGTAAATTGGATAAGGGTAGAGTTGTTGTTGGCAATCAGAAGGTTACATTTTTGACTTCCCATGGATCACTAGGTGAAAATTCCTTTTGCCAGGTGTGTAAGGTTCACCAACATACAATACGTATGATCTATATAACACAATCTATATAAAGTCATTGTTAGTTTTGGCAGAGATGGAGAGGTCATATTTTTGATCTCCCATGATCAGTAAGTGAAAGCGCTTTTTGCCTGGTGTGTAAGGGACACTAGCATATGTAGGATCTGTATTTACAGAACAAAGATAAAGTAATCATTTATTCTTCCTAATCACAAGGTTATTTTTCATAATACATTATTTTATTACAGGTTCCCATGTGCACTATACACCTTTGTGAGCCAGCGACCTAATCAGACTTTTAATTAGAGATGTTTTTGAAAAATTTCTCACTTTTGTTTTTAAGAGCTCTATTGAAAACAGTTCAGACAGACATAAAAAGCACACATTCCTCACCAATATTTTGAAAATCACCACAAAGGATGGAACCATAAGACAGCAGTAACATTATAAAATATTCACACTTCATGTAAATTAAAACAAATAAATACAATTTATGAAGAATTTCTTTGTGACAGGTTTAATTTTTAATGAAAATAACTAACCGGTAATACATTTATTTTGTAAAAAGAATATATTCTCTAAGTCCTACTACCCTCCCTCACAAACACTGAACATTTACCCTTAAGTTTTAAATATTTCAAAACTTATTTTAGCTTTAGGTTTTTGTTCATGTAGATCTTTAACATAGGGAAAAGTGCCTGTGTATTTTTTGCTATGTTTCTCAGTGCTTTTTGTTAATGCCTATGCATGATCAATTAATTACAATTAACTTAATTATTATTTTTAACAAAAACCCTAAAATGACCTATTCCCATATGATATCTATAAAACCTATAAATTTCATACCACAACTCTTTCCCATTTTTTATCTATCTGAAGGCAAAATTTTAGTTAGCAAACTGGCCAAAATTATGTCATTTGGTCCCTTTAATAACTCAAAAATTACAACAGCGAGTCTCACACAATTTAGTGAGGTAAGAGACCCTATGACCAAAAAAGGCACATATCAACTCTCACAGTTCTAGGTTCTAGAGATTAGAGTAATAGGATGTGAATAAACTTGACACATCCTGCAGATATGGGTTTGATTCCCACGTCTTCCACTTGCTTACTGTGTGACCCTGAGCAAGTCACTTAACCTCCCCAGGGCTCACTGGCTGACCTTGAAAACAGGTATTGTGCCTAGTGGGCCTTTTCCAGTTACTAAAGAATTAGCCCCCACAAAAATGAACTATAAATCTCTAAAAATGGCCATCTTTAGTGACGCACCAACACAAACCTAATATACAGTCACTACTGTGCCAGTATTATATATACATATACACACATACACACATATATATATATGTGTGTTGTCTGGGAGGCAGATCTAAATCTGTATAAAATTTTGCAGTGGAGGCTTGTGCAATTTCTGTGATGCACATATATAATTTTCCTGTAGACGCCTATTTTGTTTTCTATACTTAGCATGGGATTTGAGTTTGCTCTCACATGCATCCTACATAGAATGGAAATTATTTCCCAAAACTTTCAGGGTAGAAGCTTTCTGTACTAAGGTAGTGCCTTTGGAAAGATTTATGAAAAAATATTACTGTAAATAGTTCCAGAGTGATATAGATTTTAAGTTTTTTTTTTTCTGTTCTAAGCATGCTTAGCAGGTTTTTGGATAATGTTCTGATATGATACCAAAAATTCAATTTTGTGAAAATGTTTTGGATTTCTGACCGCTTGCTTCTCACACCAAATTTTGTCGGTGCTGTGAGAGCCACCATCTTGTTTTTTTTCCCCTTAAACTCAAAAAACATGGAAAATATATAAGAATGGTGTAATTTAAAAAACAAACACCTAAACCTAACTAAATGGGAACCATTTATATAGGGTCTGATTTTTTTTAAAATAACAGCCAGAAATTCCTTTTCTGGGCATCCCAAAATCCAGGGTGCCCAGCTTAGTGAGAGGAGTCACTCACTACATTCTGTGTATGTGAACAGTGGCAGTTTTTTGAATGCTGAAGATTCAGGTGGAAGTTGTGCTGCCGTCTTCAGCTTAAGCAGTGAGCCAGTGATCACCTGATCTGTTTGTCTGTCTGTCTAACTATCTATCTATCTATCTAGCCAGCTACCTATCTGTCTAACTTTCTAACTAAAATAATTGTTAAGCAGACTAGGGTGCCAACCCCTGGTACCAGCTCTTTCTCCCTCCTCCAATCCCGGTCACCTGCCCACCATTTATTTTTTAATATGAAATACTAGTGGACCTGGGTGCCCACTCCCAGTACCACTTCTCATGGCCCCCTAGCCTCCAGGTCACTGGCTTCTGTTAGCCCAAAACTGATCAATTCCCAGTGCCCAACTCACACACACCCGCATACCCCACTCCAACCTCCCACTAAGCACCCACCACCCCACACCCCAGCAAACCTACCACACACCCTCACTCACCTGAGCATGTCCTATGGTATAGATACACTCTCCAATCAAAGACACATCTTGCTGCTGGTACTGGTGACTGTGAAATGAGAAAATCAGTTAAGTGTAATTTAATGTATTTCAATGAGGTTTTGAACTTTGATTCATAATGTTGTCATTTTTACCTATTTTGAGCCCAAATTTTTAACATGGCCTTTTGGGTCCCCAATTCATAACCAGTGGTGGTGGAATTATGCAAATCTGGATGAAAATGTAATTTTTGTGGTTACTTTTCAAAATCACCTTTTGGGTGGAATTTGAACATTTTTACCACCGTTCACCATGGAGGGGTGGGTTCATAGGAAGGCTATGTTGAAAATCTGGGGTCAAAATCTGTAAAAATGACTAAATTTGGAGCGTACGTTTACATTTTTCTATGCTTGTTCATAACTTTGATAATTTTAAATATTTTTCCACCAAATTTTCAACATAACCATTTTTTCTCACCACCTCATGAACATGACAGCTGTCAGTTTTCAAATCCTGGCCAAAATGTGTTTTTGATTGTGTGGCAAGGAATGACAATACGATGGCATGGAATAATATTTTGGAAGGGATTTGAAAATGTTCACCTACATGGTACATGAGGCAATAAAATAAGAAGGCTATGCTGAAAATTTGGTGTACAAATACAACAAAATTCCAAGATTATTAATGAATATTGTCATATTTCAATGTTCACTCATAACTTTATTCAATATTTTGACTCCAAACATTAAATACAGGCATTTTCCACACCACCTACTAAATGTGACAGGTAGCATTTTTTTAAATCCTGGATGTGACGTGTTTTCTCACTTCTAGTACAAAATGAAATTTTGGCCAATATACTATAAATGCTATATGTCATGTTTATAAGGGAATCATAAAATGACTATCTTGAAAATTTGGGGTCAAAATAAAA
The DNA here is from genome assembly GCA_016271365.2 of Neoceratodus forsteri. Lineage (NCBI taxonomy): Eukaryota > Metazoa > Chordata > Ceratodontiformes > Ceratodontidae > Neoceratodus > Neoceratodus forsteri. The sequence continues at coordinate 285,685,718 of CM028135.1, read as the reverse complement.
AAAAAGAAACTGTTAAGAAACTTTGTAGAGCCAGTCTTGACCCCAGTGGGTATGCTTTGTGATACCATGTTTGGGAGTTGAGTTGTGGCTGGGGAGAGGGCAAGCTGAGTGTCTCAGATGGATGGGGGTGAGGGTGAGGTATTGGTGCTGTTATGCGATGCCCCTCCCAGCCAGGGAATGAAAGCTGCAGGGTTGACTGCAAGGGCCCAGGTACCATTCAGTAAAAATAAATGCCCTCTTGTCATAGGGTCTTACATCTCTGCTCCCATGGGTAGAAGAGGGCCCTGTGCATTGGCTGACAGATGGGGCCCAATTTTCAAAGCTGAATGCATCAGATGCAACTTGTGGCAAAGTAGGGGGCTATGTGTGACACAGCTGTGGCAATTGTAAAGGTTCCTGTTTTGGAAAGGTCGCCACTTGTGGTAAACCTTCCCAAATAGCCACAACATGCAGCCCTCCACCAGAAAGAGTGGTGCAATCAGAGGCTGTGGTTCACGTCCGAGATGCAGTCCTGGACCAGTGCACAGGGGGCAGCCCAGGTGCTCCAGGGAGCACCAAGCCTGAACCTGGACACAAAAGGGGTGGGTTTCTGCCTGAGAGCAGTGTCCCATGCCCATGTGCCACCAGCATGTAGCATCTGCCTGGCAGGTCAGTGCCAGCCCTCCACCATGCCCCAATAAATGCATAGTCTAGTGCCTCCCATCCCTGATGTTGTATAGTTGCCCCCACCAGTGATCACAGATCACCCCCATGGGAACTATCCATGATCTCCCCATTCACATCCCAACCACCCCATCCCAGAACAGAACAGCACATAGAAACAGCACCTGGTGGTCTAGTGGACCTCACCCTCCCCACTCTGATAGGCAGTGGTTAGCCACCCAACTCCCTTGCCCCCGAGCTGCTTCAGTGACTGGCACTTCCCTCCACTCACCAACATGGCCAGCCACAGAATATGTACTGCACCTGCTGTACACTGAATACTAATCGGTGTACAGCAGGTGCAGTATGCATTCTGGGGCTGGCTGTGGTGGTGTGTGAAGGGAAGTGCCAGTTGCAGAAGTGGCTCGGGGACTGGTGGAGTGGCGTGGGTAACCACCACCTGTCAGGATGGGGAAGGTGGGGGGTCAACTAGACCACCAGGTACTACCATCGCAAGTGTTTCCAGGCATTTCATGGGTAGGGGGGGACCCAGACATGGGTACATGGGCAGGGACCAGGTTGTTGATGGTCTCTCAGGAGCATGGATCAGGCTTTCATGTGACTAGGAGGGAGCACTATACTACCTCCCAATTGCACATAGTTTGGGTATTGCTGAGGGTTGGCTTGAGAGTGTCACAGCAGGCATTCCACCCTTGTGGCATGGGGTGCTATGATGATACTGGAACAGTGCCCTATGGGGGACTGCCAACCCATGCTGCAGCCTTAAGGGGTCCCAACAACCATCCCATTCCTTGCACTACTGACCCCCATGCCCCTGTGATCCCCCACAGGATGAGTGCTCCAGGGTCTGCCTGACACAAGCCACTTAGACCATCTTCAGGCTGTTCTAAGTGGCATCCTCTCCTGCATCCATGGTTTGGCTTCCAAAATCCCAAGAAAAAGGATGTGGCAGCCCTGCCATGGTGCAAGCCCCCTTTTGACCGGGTGCACTGGGGTCTTGGCCAAAACCCTGGCATAAAGGGGCTTTGCTGCAGCTGTTCTTGACTCCGATGCAGGCAAGGTTAGCAAATGTTGTCAAACTCACCACTTGTGGTGAACTCCTTTGCCACAGCCTCACTGCATCGGTCAAAACCAACTGAAAATTGGGTTCATAGACTTTTTGACCTTTGAGTCTGTATCTGCAGCCACACAGAAGAACAGACACCAGAGGTCCCTGGCTTCTACAGTCCAACAGACAGCCCTATGAATTCTTTACATCCATTGCTGCACCACTGTAGGTGGATAGAGTCTTCCCTTGGTGCAGAGCCCAAAGGGTTCTGTATGTCTGCATCTCTTCATGCAGGTCCCAAAGTGACCTTTGTGAATGAGGATACAATTCCACTATCTCAAAAAGAAAGGAAATTGTATTGAAAAAAAAATCTTTGTTAATGCACCAGTTAGGGTTCAAGTTAATGCTGCTAAAGTAGGGAAATGTGGTGCTTGGATTTCTAAACCTAACTCCACCACCCCCAACCCCCAAGTAGCAAAAGGAAAAAAACATTGTGGTTTTAAGTCCTCGGAATCTTGGTGAATCAGTGGTGGTGTCTTCCTTGGGGTTGTTAACCCTAATTTCCACCCCGTACCATGAATAAACAAAGTCGCTTGTGATCTCCTATGTTTACAGGGCCCAGCATTAAGAAAGCTACAACAGACTGTGTTGGCAACATGTGTAGAGATATACTTCTCTACCTTTGATGAGTGTATCACTATGAGGCACTGGCTTTTAGCTGTACCTTGGGCTTCAGACAGGAGGCTATGGGCCTGGGGAAGGGGTAAGCATTAAAGCTGACAACCCCAAAGAAGACCCCACCACTGTTTTGCCAAGATCCTATAGACCTAAAACCCTAATGTTCTTTTCCTTTTGCTGCTTATGGGTGGGGGTTTGGAGTTAGGGTTTAGGGTAATTCCACCAATTGGGCAGATTTGACGGTGAAGTTGGAGCAAGCAGACAACTGCATTATACTTGAACTGGTGCCTTTCCAGCACCTTAGTCCCACCACCACTAGCCAGCTGTAAACTTGTACCGGGGTCATGGTCTCCATCCTACTCTCCCTTCCCCCAGTGGATGCCTCCTTGCATTTCCTAGTAACCAGCAATCCCAAGCAGCAAAAATTTAACCCTCTTGTGTAATTCTATCAATCCGGTGGATTTGAGGGCAGAGTTGGAGTAAGGGCATGCTTTTCAAAAAACAAAGGTCTGTTTTATACTTAAACTATCAGCTTTCCAATGACTCAGTCCAGCCACCACTACCTAGCAGTAAGCTTGGACTGGGGTCACAAGGGGGTGTCTCCATCCTACTCTCCTTCCCCCTGATGAATGCTTCCCTGAATTTCATAGCTGCCAGCAATCCCCAGCAGCAAAAAGGAGCAATCTTGTGTAATTAAACCTGGCAGGTGGATTTGAGGCTGAAGCTAAAGCAAGAGCATACTTTTCAAACAATGGAAGACTGCATTTTACTTGAACTGGTGTCCCTCCAATGGCTCAGTCCTGCTGCCATTAACCAGCCATAAAATTTGACCAAGATCATGATAGTGAGTATCTCTTTTGGTCTCCCTCCCTCCTATGGATGCTTCCCTGCATTTCTTAGTATCCAGCAAACTCCAGCAGTAAAAATGAGCCCTTTTGTGTAATTCCACCATTTGGGTGGATCTGAGGGTGGAGTTCAGATGTTACTATTTTCTATTTTATTTATTTTTTTGTTTAAACATTTGGTAACCAGAAAAGGCACACTGAGCCAAGGCTCTTTTCTAGATGTGACCCAGGAGTATATAGGGGATTTAGTACACAATACAGTTATAATGCATGCTCAAAGATACATAAACAAAAACAGGAGCAGAAATAAGTGCAACCCCGGGGGCAGGGGTAAAGGGATTATAGTACACAATACAGTTATAATACATATTCAAGAATACATAAACATAGTATTCAAAAAACATATACATAGTGGCCCAGATATTCAAAAGGGTTGCGCCATGCGCAATAGGGTTGCTCCAGCACAAGTCCGAAAATGTGCCATTCTGCGATATTCAGCAGGAGGAAGATGTACCCCCCAAATCACGCTGAGCAAGAGTGCAATGATAATTAATGCATGCGCAACTGAAGGGGGAGGAACCATGCATAAATGGCGCAGTGTGATATTCAACAACATGCACCATGCGCAATAGGGGAGCAAGCTGAAGTTGCGTGATAGCAGAAATTAGCTAAAATAAAAAGGAACAAGGGAGAGGTGCCAGAACGCTACAAGGAAGGCGCATGTGGCTGACCTCTAGGCAGACACTCAGGGCAGGACAGACACACAGGGCAGGACAGGAAAAGGGCACCCTGAACCCACAGGCACAGGGAAGGTGTGAGGAGCTACAGCCACACAGCACTGAGGCCACCACAGGAAGGTGTTTCCGGTGCAGGGGAAGTAGCAGCCAGGACAGCGGGGGGAACACAGAAACAGCAGGGGGACACAAGCCAGGGACATGGCCAGTGCCACCATCCAGATGGAAGCAGTAATGAGAGGGGTGAGAAGGCAAACAGCAGGGAGGCGCGCCGTGGAAGGGCCCGTCGGCGGTATGCCCCCAACAGGCAGTACCGAGCCTGCACCAGCTTCGAGCTGTACAGCAATACCAAGATCGTGGGCAGGTACTGCCTGAATCAGGCAATTCTGAGGTGGCTCTGTGAGTTGTGCAGTGATGTGATGCAAGAACCCACATGACGGATCCATGCTCTGTCAGTGGAGACTAAAGTGTCAGCTTGCATGTGCCTGCTAGCCACGGGTACCTTCCAGAGACCAGTAGGGGACACCACAGGCATAACCCAGTTGGCCACGTCACACCACCTCACCCAATTCCTCAGCGCACTGCTGCCACATGCTGCAGAGTACATCCATTTCCCTAGCACACCGATGGAGTGCACAGCAGACATACAGGAGTTCCACAGGATAGCACATTTGCCTGGCATACTAGGGGCAATAGACTGCACCCATGTGGTCATCCGAACATAACCTGGCCCCAAGGTGGCCACATATATCAATCAGAAGGGCTATGCAAGCATCAACTGCCAGGTGGTATGCGATGCCAGGGGGCGCATAATCAGTGTCTGTGCCACGCACCCTGGGGGAGCACATGATGTCTTCATCAGGCACCAATCAGCACTGTGCCACAGATTTGAGAGTGGGGACATCCCCACTAGCCACTTAGTGGGTAAGTATGCAAACCACGTGGAAAAACATAGCGCTTGGTCAGAGGTGACATGGGTATTGGCCTACATGGCCCAAGGCAGGGCAACGCTGATCACCAAACTAACCTCCACCCTCTACACACAGGTGGCAGTGGATACCCACTCTGTCCCTGGCTGCTCAGACCATACCGGTGGCCCACAATCCAATAGCAGCAACGCTACAATGAGACACATGCTACCACACGCAATGTCATCTAGCGGGTGTTCAGGATGCTGAAGGCACATTTCCATTGCCTGGCACCTCCAGCGGTGCCCTACAGTACAGCCCCTCAAAGGTCTGCGGGCTATTCCTGGCCTGTTGCATCCTGCACAACATGACCAATGACTGTGGGATAGCCGTACAGGTCAAAAAGGGGGACAGCAATGGGGACGATGAGGATGCCCTGACCCCCATATTCCTGTGGAGGTGGACAGGGCCTCCTCCATCTTTATGATACTGTCCTCAGTGGAGAAGCCCACCACTGCTGACCCATGTAGATGCTCAGGAGCTGTAAGGGAAAAAAGTAGCGTTACTGCATGTGACCTACCCTGTCTCCCCCAATAGACAGACCATGACCTACCATGCAGTGACGGGCTACCAGCCATCTGGAATCCACCACCTGGAACACCCTCAATGGTGCAACATTGCATGCTGCCAGCAACCCACTCTTACTGTGGGGTCAGGTGTTGCACCTCAGGCTGTCCCCCACCAGTCGCAGACCATGCTGCCCTGATGGCAGCCACCTTCTCTTTAATTCTCCGCCTGTCCGTGCCCATCTTCTTTTTGCACTCCTGCACAGAGCACTGGTGGCTGCCATGCAGGTTGACAGCATGCACCACCTCCTCCCATGCAGCAGAATTGGCCTGTGGTGTTCCCTGGCATTCACTGAGCAGCGGCTCCTGGTAGAGGTATGCCTCAAACAGGGCATCTATCTCTGCCTTTGTGAAGTTTGGCCTCCTCTTCCTCCCATGTCTCTGTTCCTCGTCCTCCACCTCACGCTGGGTCATGATTCATCCTGTGAGAATGACAGGTGTTACCTGTGACTGTGCAGTCCCATGCATGTCCCAAACACCACAGTCCACACACCCAAACAGCATGCAACTCACTGCAATAGATTGCAGTAACCGACTATGGCCAGTGCAGCCCAATGTCGCATTTTTATAGCACAACCCATGCAAATGAGGCGAGACGCATCTTTAAGTGAATGCAAATGCAGTGACTGTGCCATTGAATGGCTGATTAGATGATTTGCATATGCCAGCTGAATATCGCACTGTTGTGCTTTACGCAATTTTGTTGAACGTGCTGAGCCAAGGGTGAAGTTCTGTGACATGCACAGTACACGCCTAACTGTGCATGCCCAGGTTGATGACGCAGGTGCCTGTCATGCTGCTGATGTGCTGTGCATGGGAGACAATGCAGGGCATGGCCATTATTGTGCCAGTGGCGGTACAGCGCTGTTCACATATATGGCGTTTTGGCACTGGGGTATCATAGGCGCACTGGGGCAACAGTGCTGTAAGCCACTACAGGAGGTGGCACACAGGCACCCAATCATGCTACATACATTGGGTTCCAATCGCAGTGTAGCTGTCCGTGCGCCAAAGACCTTTGACCCTGTGCCCAACCTTTGGCCCCTAGGCACCATCCATCAAGCATGGGTGCACCACTATCGTGCTGTTCGATGACAGTGTGATAGAGAATGGCAGCTCTGTACCATGCAGCATCTGCATGTGGCAGGACTGCGCTGCCGAGCGCCATTCTGATTCAACCACACAGAAGAGATGGCATGGAGGCGTGCTGTCATTTGGAGCCAGGTTGAGCTAACCAACCTGGTGGCAATAGTTGAGCCCCATGCTGGGGCTTTGTATGGAGAGGCACCCCTGGACAGGGCCAGGAGTGCAGTGTGGCAGGAGGTGGCTGATGCCCCGGAGGAGGCCACCAGTATGGGGCGCATGGTGGATCAGTGCCACCATCGTTATGGGGACCTGAGGCACAGGGACCCGGACCTGCTTGCCTGCCTGTGGGCACGTGCCAGGAGGGGCATGGTGCCACTGCCAGGTAGCTGCAACATCCATACACTATTATCGTCCACACGGGTATCACAGTTGCATGTGTCCGGCACATGGGGGGCATCCAGTGTTGGCCATGGTGGTGATATCGGGGTGTGGGGTGGATGGGTATGGCTGTGTGGGATTGCACACACATGGGAGTGGGTGGACTTTGCAACCGGATTGTACTGATGTTCCTTTCTCCATGTTTGCACCTTAGGGCCCGAAGAATGCCGGCAGAACCGAGACCAGAGGCGCTGCCTGGAGGAGCAGCAGGCCAGGAGTGATAATGGTGGTCAGTGGCACGTGGACCAGCCTGATGATGGTGAGTGCCTTACATCCATGATTACTACTGCATGCTGTATAACTGGGAGGGCAGCAGGGCATGGCCACCATCCATTGACACCACTGCCATGCACGCAACTTGTTACAGTCAGCACTGTCCAGTGGCACTGCATGTCTGGGAGTGTGTCAATGGTGGTCCATGTGTGGACTGGGCACATGGCTGTGGCACTGGCTTCACACTGCATAGCCAAGTCACTGTACGGCCATGGTGGTGCCATGCTGGACATGAGCGGTGGGTGTGTGCAGTGGTCCACATGGCTGTGGCTACCTGGGTGGGCAGGTCTTGTGGACACTGTCACTGTGGGTGGTTGCACACCATCACGGGGCATGGCACATGGTTGTGTGCCATGCACAATGGGTGGGCTGCAGGGGGCCGGACAGTCACACTTATTGGCTCTGCTCCCTCGTCCTAGGTGGAAGGCGACTCCAGGAAATTCAGAGGGGTATTCGTGAGCTGCTCCAGGTGGCAAGGGTGACTTTGGAGCTGCTTCATAGGATCCACCGCCACAGGATGAGGAGGAGGAGGAGCAGCAGACGTCAGCGCCATGATGAGGAGGACCGGGGTGCATGTTAATGTCCCCATGCCCTGACTACCACCTTCCCCCCTTTGACCCACCCTCACACCCCTTCTTCCCTCTCCCATATGTTCAACCCTGCCCCTTACCCGCCCCCACCTGTTATGTGGCCCTTCCCCCCTCTTGTAAATAGTTTTTTGTTACTTCTTCTAAATATATGCATTTTGTTATGACAACTGTGGTGGTCTCTGATTTGCAGCGGGCTACAGGTGCTCAGCTGCAGTGGTGTCCATGGCATCAGGGGTGGTGCACGCATGGGCATGTGTGTGTTTGTGTGTGTGTGTGTGTGTGTGTGTGTAGAGGTGAACCACCTATGGTGTGGGCAGGGGGATCAGTCACTGTCTGTGGTTTGTGTGTTGTACTCTGTGCACTGGATGCATGTGTGCAGTGGTCTACAGGGCCTGCACTGTGTGCATGGCACCCCTGTCAGACCGTCCATGGCCTATGCAGCTGACACCCGTGCATGTCTGTGATATGCATGGTCTGCTGGTGTGCTAGTGGTGGCTGTCCATGCTGGATAACAACTGTACCCGGCACAATGCCAGGTTGCCTTCCATTACCAGTATGGTGCACTTCTGCCTCCGGTGGCAGTGTGGCCTCCACTGTTGTTGTCCTCTCGCCATGCTGTGGCTTGTGTTTGTTGCAGGGGATGTGCTCCAGTGTCTGTCACCTGTGCTCCAGCGGCATGCTGGTGGAATACAGCTTCATGGTGCCTGCACAGGGTGGCTGGCACACCTGTGCAATGTAGGGGTGCTGGCCATGTGTACACATCAGCAGTGGCCATATGCCAGTGGCTTGGTTGACCAGCTACTGTGTCCCTGTGTTGGTGTGCCCTTGAGTATGGGTGGGTGTTTTTCCATGCACTGTGTTGCATCCTGTGTGGTACATGCTTCCATACTACACTGTGCGTGTCTGTGCTGGCTGTTGTGGCCAGTGCTGGGATGGGATGTGTCCTTGGGAGGGAGTGCAGGGTGCTGTACCACTGGAGGTGGGGTCCGGGGCATGCCCTGTCACATGTGGGGTACCTTGTGTGGCAATGCATGATTGGACTCTCAGCTGTACCTCAGGGGGGACATGCAGGGTGGCACTGTGTATGCTGTTGTTGCACTGCTGTCTGCTGACACCCACAGCAGGGTGCACATGGTGGGGATGCCTTGCATGGCTCCACGGTGCACAGGGTTGCATTGTCACAGTGGGGGTGGTGGCATGCATAGGGTGTCCTGCACTGTTGGGCCCTACTCCTGGGAAGGGTGTATGGTGATTGTGTTGCAGGGTGTGCTCTGCATTGGTGGGATGGGGTGCCACAGGGTGGTCAGCCCTCCTTGTGTGCCAGTCACAGCTTGCCAGGGGGTGTGCTGGGGCATCATGGGCTGGCTGTGGGTTGGTTGCTGGTATCCATGAGCTGGTGGTTATTCCAGCTCTCCCCTGGTTGTGCAGTGCAAAGGGTGTGGGAGACAATGTCTGTTCTGCTGTGTGCTCCTCTGCTCATCTGTGGCATAGGTGGTGGGCCCCTGCATCCCTACTTGTGCTGATGCATTGCTGCCCTGCTGCAGGGGGCATCCCTGGTTGCACTATGGCGCATCTGTACTGCTCTGCTGAGCATCCCTTGTTGCGCTATGGTGCATCAGATCTGCTCAGCTTCACACCCCTAGTTGCACTATGGTGCAGGTGGTGTGATATTCAGTCATCGGCCGTAAGTGCATCTTGGCTTGTGCAGTTTTTGAATATCGTGCTTCTTGTGCATGGGTGCAGTGGACTTGTACTTGATCCTGCTGTTGCACACCTTTTGGGTGCAGTTTGAATATCTGGGCCAGTGTGCGGAAGATATTTACTGGGTAAAACACAGAAGAGAGCTACTAAGTTGGTGGGTTGTTTGCAGTATAAACTATATGAGGAGAGGGTGAGGAACCTCAACATATACACACTGGAACAGAGGAGAGAGTGAGGGGATATGTCAGAAACATTCAAGTACCTCAAGGGTGTAAATAAGGTTAAAGGGGAGGGCAAGTTCCAGCTTAAACAGTGTGCAAGGTCAAAAGGTCTTTACATGAGACTGGAGGATGGCTGGCATGGGGGAATGTAAGGAAGTACTTTTTCACTGAAAGGGTGATGGATGCTTGGAAAGACCTGTCCCAGGAGGTAGTGGCAGTAAGGATAGTAACAGGATTCAAAGATGCATGGGACATAAATAAGGGAATCTTAGAGATGGAAGGGAATAACTGTAGCAGGTGACCATATAGGGTCACAGGCCACTCACACAGATAGTATAAAGAGGCAGACTAGATAGGTCTGGCAGTCTTTATCTGCTGACAGTTTCTAAGTATCTCTGTATTGGTACAAAGGTAGAAAAGCTGTTTGCTTTATGTAGAGAATAGTAATGCATATCCAGTGACACAGTGCCAGATGATACAGGCAGATAATAGCAGACGCTAGTAGGTAGATACCAAGAGTTGGGGGAGAGCTGAGAAGGAGTACAGTTTGTTGGTTTAGGGGCAGGAACAGATGGGCAGTGGCAGGAGGCATTGCTGGTTTCTGATAGAGTTGCGCGAGAACAAGTTTCTTAGGAGGGGTGGTTGTTTGTTCCATAGTGAGGGAAGCCTGTAGGTGAAGACGGATTTGCCACTTCCATGTGTTACTATCGTGGTAAAGAATATCGCAGCACAACACATCGTGGGCAGAATAATGCTGACAACAATACAGTGAGGGAATAATATCACAGGACATGACTATGCAGACTACCACCGTGTACATGTTGCTGTCCATGGCGTTGGTGTGGGGCTGTCCATTATTCGGCAGGCATCACTCTTGTTTGGTACAGTGCCTTGCCCCTGTGTCCCACGTCAGCTGTGGCATTCACGTTCGTGGCAGTTTCCTGACTATGGGACTGATACTTGACTGGGGCTGCAATGGTCCTGTGCATATCATAGATAGAAGGATGACAGGATGGCTTCTGGTGAGGTAGGCATTCTCCTTCTGACAGGGATGCATTATCCATGGCAGTGGTTGGCAGGCACTCTGTTGGGCAGGTACGGGGGCTGTGGGTGAGCCATTGTTCCTGGGGCTCTCGGGGCAGGGCTATGGAGCTGGGTTCATTCACAGTGTGTGGGTATTGGGAACCATTACTACGGCGTCCCCTGTTTTGTCCCCTCTGTGCCCTCCTCCTGCATGGCTCCTGTGTATCTGGCCATGTTGTCCTTCAGCTGCTGTTGGTGCAGCATATTGTGGCTGTTCTCCACCAGTCCGTGTGGCACTGCTTGCACTACTCATCTCTCCCACTGCCATTCTGACTGGGTGCTGCACCATGTCTGCTATCATTGCTGTCCCTCAGGCCTTGGTTGGGGTCTAGCGCTACACCGCAGGCTGGTGGCATGCGATGTGGGCCACAATATTTTCCCCTTGTGGTGTTTCTGACTGTGATGAAATGCCTGTGATGACTTGCCCCACTTTATTTTGCAGGCAATATTTACACATGGATCTGATTTGCCAGCAGTCGAGGAAGGTATAGGGAGTGAGAAAGAGCAGGAGTCCCTTGAGCATAGGTGTGTAAGGTGAAGTAAGTTTGGGTGTTAGCTTCTGAGAGAGGTATGAAGGAGCAAGTTACTATTTAAGTTTCAGTACACTGGTGGTCCTCTGCACTATGGTACAATGCGTGAGGAAGTGCAGCACAAAGGACATCAAGGGAGTCTGCCTGGATGGAGGCAGCCAGAGGAGGCAGCCTATGGCTGAACCTGCTGCTCCCCCGTATTCTTTCCACTATAAGGTTCAAAAGAGTACCTTAAGCTGTTCTTCACACTGTAGCTCTAGGACATGTTGCACTCCATTAACTTTGTTTCACTTGATAGTCACTGCTGCAAGAGTGTCTCCACTTGAGTCTCCCAGCGCTCTGCAGCTTTATATTCCTTGTGCTACTTAAATTGTCAAGACTTTTGATAGGGCATATACTATAACTGTAAATGAACTATCTGGTGGACATTAGGTTTTTATGCGTGTCACTGTTTCCGGCATATACCCTATCTAGGTGGTCATTATGTTTTGCATGTGAGTCACTGTTCTTGCTTATATGCTAGTTAAGCGGCCATTAGTTTTTATGAAATGCAAAATCAGGCATGCCCCCATAATGCAAAGCATCATGGAATGTTTATGCAAATCACCATGAAACTTTAGGCTGGTTCTGCTTTAAGCATGATTGCATGGTGCCAAAGGGGCTCTCGTTGCAAACAGAAGACACAGACATGTGTTTTGTCCTATCCAGGACTCATCAGTATGCTTTGTGTGTTTCACACCCTAGGGGAAGTGATCCAGAGCCCTAAGTTGGTATTATGGGTTTAGGTCATGGTGAGCCCCAAAAAAACCAAAAACATCTAAAAGACTAAAAACCTCAGTGCAGAAGCACCGAGGCAAGGGTCACCCCAAAGGGCATTGGCAATCAAGCCAAGTTTAAAATAAATATAAAATCACACATACCCCCATAATGCAAAGCATCATGGGATGTACAGTATATGCAAATCACCATGCCATTTTAACCTGGTTCAGCTTTAAGCAAGACTGTATGGTGCCAAAGGGACTCCCACACAATCTGCAAAGGATGCAAACAGAAGACACAGACATGTGTCTCGTCCTATTCAGGACTCATCAGCGTTCCTTGTCTGTATCACACCCCAGGGGAAATGAACCAGAGCATTAAGTTGGTCTTAGTGGTTTGGATCATGGTGAGCCCCAAAAAACAGAACAAAAAATATTAGGTTTCTATGTTTGTTACTGTTTCCAACATACAGCATACTCTGTCAAAGTGGGCATTTGATTTTTATGCACATTACTGTTTTCCATTGTATACCCTATCTAGGTGGACAGTAAGTTTTGTATGTTTTGTTTCTGTTCTTGCTTATACCTTATTTAGGTGGATACTAGGTCCTGTTTGCTTGCCACAGCTTTTTGCACTTACTCTATATAGTGGGCCATTTGGTTTGTATTCCTGTTACAGTTTCCTGTTTATACCTTTGTTAGTGAATGTGTATTACTGGCTACTTACCTAGGTACTTATTGCCTTGTTATACCATGTACAGGATAAACTGGTTACTGTTGTTGCTGCATACCTCACTTTTGCTGTACCCTTGGTTGGTATATTTGCCCTTTCACTCATCAATGCATTTTAAAACTCTGGCTAGTGGGTCCATACACCATAATCTCGGTTCACTAGTCAGAATGGTGCAGTTAATACTTTGTCATTTAATTTCTACTTAATTAATGGGGTCCCTAATTTGGTTTCTGGACTCAACTCTATGCTTGCCTGCCTACTATTGTTGGTTGACCCTCTGCTAACCTGTCTTACGCACTTGTGCTTCTCCCACAAACCTCTCTGACTACACTATGTCTAATGCACTAATAATCCAAAATGTGGAGATGAATAGCAGTTACCATCAGTTTGTGTCCAGGGATTTGTCTCATATGACAACACGCCTCCTTAGGCTGTGCAGGAGTGGCTGCCCAATACCATTGTCACCCAAGATGTGCTCCCTCACCCTGTTAACTCTCCTTCCTTCTGATTACTGGAGATGTTGAACTAAATCCTGGCCCACAGCTGAACATACTCCCCAGTCTAACAGCATCTTCCTGGTGATGTGTTAAGGTACTCAGAATTGTCCATATTAATATTAGGAGCCTAACTAAAAATGTTTAATGATCTCACAGAGTGGGTTAATCATTATGAACCAGAAATATTTGGCATAACTGAAACCTGGCTAAAGTCAAACATTTCTGATAATTATTTTGCCTTACTGGGTTAAAATGCATCAGGTCTGACTGTACTGTATCTAAGAGAGGTTGGGGGACTATGGTCTACTACAAGGAGCATCTTCACATAACTGCCTTTAGTTGCCTTCCTACTCCCAGTCCCCTGGTTGAACTTTGTCATGAAGTCCTCCCATGGGGGATATTGCTGGGCCTGATTCTAAGATGCATGCCACAACTTGCAGACATCTGTGAGTTGTGACATGATCCGCTATGCCAGGGTCCCTGAGCCCTATTCCAAGACAGGCAGGGTCCCCGGCACTTACGCCCTTTGACTTGTGGCAGATGCAGTGTTGCGCCATGGGAATAGAGCAACAGATCTGGGTGCTGCAAGCTGCTGACCGCAATGAACAGCCCCCCAAACCCCGTTAGCCATGGAAAAAGCCTGCGAGTCCGTGTGGGCCATGGGGTTAGGGGATTGGCAGTGTGGCAGAAGTGCAAGTGTGGCGCCAGAGAAAACTGACCCAGGTGCACTGCGGGTGGCCCCCTAGAATTGCGGGGGGGGGTCTGTGTGATGAGGGGAGTCCATTGGGCATGTCTGTGTGCATGTTGTGGCACTTTTGGGGTGCAACCACAGATTGGCATGGATGAATGCCCTTTAAACCAGCTAACTGCTGGTCTAACCCCGCAGTGCTGTAGTGTGTCTTGGAATCATGTAAGCGGGTTACGGCAGCCGCCCTTTCAGAATAGGGTACAGTTGCTGCCACAAACCCCTCTTCCACCATGCTGTAGGGGCTGCAGCCAGCGTAAGGTCCCTTGGATGCAGACTGCCCATGCCATGGCACAGGCTGCCTCTCAGAATTGCAAATGGTGTAACGCATGCCTCAAGGTGTGACTTGTGCCACTGGGTTTGGCGCTAGTCACCTTGCAACATGTGCAACCCATTTTAGAATTGGGCCCCCTGTGTCTACATCTTTCCAGTGGGTAACCTTAAGGTTTTTCCCCTACGTATGAGCACTATTAGCCCACTTGCTCAAAATAATGAATTTCTACTAATTTGTGACATTAACATTAATTTGCATTGTAGCAAAATAAAAAAATGCTGAACTTCTCCTAAATAAGCTACAGCTTCTTTATCTAATCTCAGAGCCCACTGAAAGGGCAAATAAGGGCCAGAGCACCACCCTAATTGATTGGATACTCTCCCATGACCTGAAAGAATCTCCTGATCTGGTGTCCTCCCCAATGCCATAAGTGACGCCCCCTCCCACTCACTGGGTCTGGAGGGCAAAAACTCCTATGTCCCCTTCCCCCAATCATACATTTCCATGACTTCTCAAAGCTTGACTCTTCACAACTGAAGCAGGAGGTTGTGAACACAGACTGGTCACAGCTCTGGGACACCAGTGACTCAAACCAGGCTGTCTCTGTCTTCACTGAGGTCCTACTAGATATCCAGCAGAAATATGTCCCTAGGACTTCCAGGCATGTATACAGCTCAGTTTCTGTATAGTTGGACTGATCCTTGCTAGCTCATTTTAAACAAAGAGATGTCAGCTGGTCAAACTTTAAAGCAACTAAATCTTCCACCAAATGAGATAATTACAGAGCGTTCAGAAAAGAATGCAAAAGGGCCATCCAGTGAAATAAAAGCCAACTTTACAAATCTTTGTTTGACTCCTCATCTGGTAATCCAAGCCATTTTTTGGAAAAACATCAAGCAAGTCTTAGGCTAATCCTGTACCTTTACTCCCAAGGACCCAGTTATTGAGGGAATCGGTGGCAGTAATCCTGCCACAATAGCTAACACTTTCAACCATGGTTTCACAGACCTCTCGATCTACACTCTTGCATTCCCCTCCACACTCTCTCAGCCCCTTGTACCTCCACTGATAACTCTTGCCCCTGTTACTCCTCTTCTGCCTCAAAGCAGCCACTTGTGGTGAAATGTGCGAACATCTTATGCAGGTCCCATTTTCAAAGTCTGCCTGCTCCGATGATATTCTAACAAAAATATTGAGAAACTGCTGCTAGGGAACTTGCCCTGCCTGTCAGTAAAATCTTTAAACTGTCCTTAACATCTCATACTGTTTCTAACTACTGGAAAATCTCACATTGTTCCAGTTTACAAGAAAGGCAACAGTAAGAATACTGGCAACTACAGGCCAATAGCGATACTACCCGTGCTCAATAAATTGCTTGAAAAATTGGTAGCCTCTCAATTGAATGAGTACCTCACCACCTATAACCTCCTGTCTCTTGTACAACATGGTTTCAGGAAAGACCACAGCACCTCTACTGCCCTCCTATCACTCACCAAGTGTGGCTCTGCTCCAACAGGCTTCTCGTGACCGCTAAAAAGACCCAAACCATGCTTTTTGGGTCAGCTCTGACAGTAAAAATATGTCACTCCACTTTGATGGTCACCTGTGAGAATGGATCATGTCTTACCACAGTTTCCTCTAATTACCTTGGAGTCGTGCTTGATACACTGCTGGACTTCTCAGCACATATCACTGCTGCCTGTAAGGCAGTGAACACCAGGTTGGGGATTGTCTTACAAAATCAAAAACAACTTCTCTCCTAAAGCCTGTATAGGCAAGGCAAGGGCAAGGCAATCTTTATTTAAAAGACGCCCAATCCCGGAGGCTCTGGGCCCCATACAAATCAAAGTAAACAAATAAACATAACTCCATAAATAACAAAAGAAAATGCATTTAAACAGTAAAATCCATGAATTATAAGAACATTTATTGCAGAAAATAAACTAAAAATAAGGATGCTGAGAACTATAGCTAGGCCAGTACACAAAAAGCTGAGTTGGGAAAAGCCTGGGTGAATAGGAGGGCCTTGAATATCTTCAAAGTTAGGGTCCGCCTAACCCCAATGGGTATCAAGTTCCACAGGATGGGGGCGGCTACACTGAAGGCCCTGTCATCAGCCATTTTTAGCCTCATCCTGGGAATCGCCAGGGGGCCCCCACAGGAGGAGCAGAGGGGGCGGACCAAGAGAGTCGGAGCAAGAAGATCTGACAGGTAACCAGGGCCCTGGCAATGTAGGGCCTCATAGGTGAGAAGACCCACCTTAAAAAGGATCCTCCACCTGACTGGCAGCTAGTGCAGAACATGCAGTACCAATGTAATATGGCAATATTTAGGCTGCCCAGTAAGTAACTGGGCAGCTGCATTCTGTACCAGTTTCAGCCTGCGAAGAGATCCTCCCACAATCCCGAGGTAGAGTGCATTACAGTAGTCAAGCCTTGTGTCACTAGGTCATGTATCAAAGTAGGGAGGTCCAGAGGCAACACAGGAGGCTTTATCCTGGCAACATTTCTAAGATGGAAAAAAGCAGGAGCGGACAGTGGAAGACACCTGCGCCTCCATCGTGAAACCCCTGTCCAGAATGATACCAAGGTTTCACACCTTACAGGAGGCCTTCAATGGGGCAGATCCCCAGAACAAGTCCAGTCTCTGGACCAGAGGACATCATATCCCATGCTCTGTTAAACTCCACCACCAATACCTCTGTCTTACCAGGATTCAGTCACAACCAGCTAGAGGCTATCCAGTCATTGATCTTAGCAAGGCAGTTGTTTAGCACGTCTACCACATTGGATGTTCCTGGGGCAAAGGATAAGTATAGCTGGGTATCATCAGCATAGCAACGAAAGCCCAAACCATACTTCCTAATGATCTCCCCAGGGGCAGCATGTACACTGCAAACAGCACTGGGGCTAGGACCGAGCCATGAGGCACTCAGCAAGATAGGAGACTAGGGGTGGAGGCGAAAATTCCCCATCATAACCCATTGCCTCCTGTTGGTTAAGAATGACTCAAACCAGCAGATGACAGTCCCAGTGAGTTTGCATAGTTCCTTAAGGTGGTCAAGCAACACACAATGGTCCACAGTGTCAAATGCTGAGAAGAGATCGAGAAGAACAAGAATTGTCCTTTCCACCGGATCTCTAGCCCTGAGGACATCATTCTGCACCTGAACAAGCTCAGTTTCTGTGCTATGCCTCGCCAGAAACCCCGACTGAAAAGGTTCATATAACTCATAGGTCACAACGTGCTCCTTCAACTGAAGCGCCACTACCTTCTCCACAATCTTCACCAAAAAAGGAAGATTGGAGCTAGAATGGTAATTTGCCCTAACCTCCATGTCCAAATATGGTTTCTTAAGGAGTGATCTCACCAATGCCTCCTTCAAGGCATCAGGAAAGAGCCCTCAGGCAAGAAGCACTGGACAATCAGGGCAAACACCAGGCCAACAACATTGATGTATCTCATCAAGAAATGCGTCAGCACTGGGTGCAGTTCACAGAATGTGTCCTTCAGATTGGTCACCACCCTAATGACCTCACTTACCTTCACAGGTCTAAACTCCCCCCAACCAGGTGGAGTGTATTCAGGATACTTCAGATGACCACTGCCCAGCTCTGGACTGGCTGACTGGAGGAATTCCCTGCCAGATACCGGACACCCTGTCTGAGAAGAACCGAGCAAACTCTTCGCATTCAGCATTAGAAAAAAACTTCCTCGGCTGTAGACAAGCTGGATAAAGTAGCCTGTCGACAGTCCGAAAAAGTACAGCTGGTCAGTTCTTCCTGATGGGAACTCTGCCTTCTTATGGTTGACTGCCCCTGGTATGCATTATAATGCATATGCAGGGCCAGTTTGTCCTCCTCCAGGCCGGACACCCTCCAGCAGCACTCCAATCTCTGACCCTTTCTCATCAACTCCATGAGGTCCCCATCAAACCATGGGAACATCAGGTAGGAAGGTTTGGGTCATACATGGAGAGAGGCAAGGGGGTCAATGGCGTCAGATAGTACCCTATTATAGGAGTCCACTATGGCACCATGCCTCCAATGCATGCATTACCCACACTAGTTAGATCGGCTGCCGCCAAAAAGCACTCCAGGGTCAATCCCCGCAAAGGATGGCAGCTCATCATCTATGTAGGGGGGAGGGCATCCAGTGGGTACCCCAAACATGAACCACACCGTGCAGTGATTGGACCATGCCACCTGATCAATCTTGAGATAATTTATCTCAAGCCCCAGTGAGAACACCAGATCCAATGTGTGCCCGCCCTGGCGTGTCGTGGCAGAAAAAGCTTGTGACAGTCCCAGCAATTACATGATCTGGAGGAGGTTATGACCAAGTCTAGAAGTTTCATCATCAGCCCAAACATTAAAATCCCCTATGACAATACATCTGGGGGCTTCCAATGTTTCACCAATGATGAATTCGGCAACCTCCTGCAGGAAATCTCCCACCGCCCCAGGGGCACAGTTGATCAGGAGAATCCTGGAGCCTGTGCCCAGACCCCCACAGACAGCCACACATTCAAAAGAACCTGGGGTTCTCACTGGGTGAACGGTGAAGCCCAAGTCGGATCTAAAACAGATGGCTACCCCACCACTCCAACGTTCCTCTCTGGGGCAGTGCACCACAGTATACCCAGAGGGGACAACAGCCTCAAAGGCCAGGCCAGTATCATCCCCAATCCAGGTCTCCATGATGCAAGCCAGATCACCGAGGAAATCAAGTCCGCAATAATAGCAGTCTTGTTCCTGATCGATCTGGCATTGTATAGCACTGCCTTCAGGGGATTGGTGGGTAAGGCAGCCCCTATGGTTACTTGGCCACTCGGTCTGGTGGACTCTCTGGAGACAGGCACCAAACACGTCTTGCCTTTCTCTTGTGCCCATCATAATCCAGGGCACCTTCTGGACCTGACAATCTCTATCCTGCCACCACCCCACCACCCAAGATCACCCCGACTGCTCCAAATCCCCACCTCCTGGCAGTGTCTTGCTGTGATGTTAGAAAATGGAAGGCTAATGAAGGGCTGTAAAAAGTGCAGTTGAGATGCCCATACATTATCCTGGCCCCCTTAGATAGCCCCGAGACATCACACCCGACAAAAATCCCAGCACACCCATCTAATTCTACTCGCACCACAATCATAAACTAAAATATACAGTGTCCTCCATACACAGCTCACCTCCAATGTAGCAGTCAAGCAAAATACAATTCCAGGAGAGGCTTTAGTATCGCAGAGCTTCCACCTCTGCAATTTTTTGTCCATAAAAATTCTGGGTTCAACAAGCCTGGCTTTCACCCAGACCAATAACAAAAAGTCAGCCAGTAACTTTTTCAGCAGATAAACAATTTGCTTCCCAAAAGAATTGCAGAAATCACCACCTGGAGTTTTACACAAAGTCAGAGAAATATAGGGAGATATGTCACCAAATTGGAAAATGATCTGAGATTGTTTCAATAAATTCTAAAGTCTCATCCAGATGAAATCCAATTTGCCTGTTTCATCCACCTTCTGTCAGGGGCCTCCTTTCCTCTAGCTCTCCTGCCTCAGAGCCCAACCTGACAGCAGCGCACCTGCACAGCCACCAGGCCATGCCCATGTGCTCCTCAGGGAACCGGCACACAGGCCCACCCTTCGGCAGGCCCAATACCCATCCTCCCGGCCAGGCCCACAAAACCAGACAAGCTGCACACACCCTTCAGGATGGCCCCTGAGTGGAGACTCCACTTCCCTGCACAAGACCAGAAGGCCACACTTTCCTAGTTCAGTCACAGCAACAGTCCGATGCTTTTCTGGGGGATAATCCATCAGTGTCTCACCCCGACAGAATCCTCAGTTGTCTGCATTCGTTCCAGCACCGTCTGACTTTCGATAGTCCACTCCTCGGCTACATACCACAGCCGATCTGAAAATGATGACCTCCACTCCATCCTATGGCTGGCAGAAAACTCCAGGACAACTTCTCAACCAGCAGAAAACCCAGGGATACATTCTCAATTTAAATAAATTTTATCACGACAACAGCAGGGTTAGTACATGCAGAACCGTTATATAGAATTTTCACTAATCTTTCTCCCTAAAAATAAAAAAAGCTGGCTCCTCAAACTATGATCACTTCCCCCATCCCTATCTAATCCTTATTGCCCTAAACCATGCAGTTAAAACAAGTTCTTAAGCTCGAGACGCAGAAGCAGAGTGCTACTAATAAATTTATTAAAATAAATTCTCTCCTAAAAGCTACTTAAAGGGTTTGAGGGCTTAAAGAAAGTTTTTATGCTCCCCTTAAAACCCATGCAAATGGCAGCCCATCCTCCTGGAGGTTCAGGCCTCATATAATATAGCCATCCCCTGTGACATTCTGCTCCCCAAATTGACCCATGGGATGGCCATCTACTTTTCAGCTTCCAAAACTGCCCTGCAAAAATGGGATGTGGCCTATAATAATTTATTTATTTATTTATTTATTTAGTTTTTGTTGACTGAGTAAGTGCACTAGGCAGCTTCTGCCTATTTTCAGGCATGACCCAGGCGGGGAAGGGAATACAGATAAAATACCAACTGACCTTGAACCAGAGTAAGCTGTTGGTGGTATTTTTAGTGAATGAGGGAAATTTGGCCAGGGCACCAGGGAAATTCCCCGTACTGAACTGTAGGGGGAACCTCTGGGCTGGCCTGCACTATGGCCAGTCCAGCTGAGCTGCCAACAGAGAAGAAAGGTGAGGAGGACTCTACAAACTTCCTCTCACAGTGCAAAATTTTGAATCTTCCCTGGGAACTCAGAATGGCTTAAATGCTCTAGAGACAGAATTTACCAATGGACTAGAGGTAATGTCTGGTTTAAGCACAGAAAGCAATGTAGAGCACAAAGCTGGAACTGAATTTATTGCATCACATGGTAATAAGCAAATTATGTTAAACCAAATGAAAATGGAGTTTTTGACCGAAGAAAGAGAAAAGCAATTGACGAGGCTGTGAGAGCTTGAGGACATGCTCTCTTCCCTGCAGCACTCCCAGACAGCTACTGAAGCTCCGACTGATGCTGTCGGTGAAACGGAGACAGCGTCTACTGGCATGACTCACTCATCAGGCACGCAAGGGAGGCCTGAGGAACTGAAACCTGTAAAAGAAATGAAGGAAGCAGGACGGGCAGAGGCTGGCAGTTTGAAGAGAGAGCCTTCTGTGTGCTGACGGCCTCTCGGTCCTGAGGAGCAGGAAAAACTGCAGAAGCCCCTAAAACAATGCTTAGGGCATGGATCAATTCTTCGCATACATGCCAGGGCTAGGCAGGAGCCATCCAAAATTGCAACGGAGCAAGGTACAGCAGAAAAAACCTTTTCTTTCAAGGACAGGCCCTGTCAGAAAGACTGGGGGGACATTATGGAAACAGAATTGGAGGCAATAAGTTGGTCTCCCAAAATTGCTTTTGAGAGTGCAGACTGAGAGCAGAACTCTGCAGGAAGATGGTCGTCTGACCCAAATGACTCTTCCTACAAGGAGTTATTAAATTCTGTGGCCACCAATGAAAGGCAACTTGAGAGCTCCACCATACTCCGAGATGAAGTATCAAAAGAGACTGTACCTTTTGAGGGGGGATGTAGGCAAAGTTAATATACCCTTACAGGGTATTGACAAAGCAATAAGAGACACTGTTGACATGACAGCTGATGCAGAGAAAACTGTAATAGGGGGAATTGACACCACATAACAGGCAGAAGGTGTGAGGCTGGTAGAGAATGAAATACCAGCACCAGTCCTCATGATGTCTGACCTTGTTGCTACAAGGGGGAGAGACAGCCCCCCGGCATAATGCAGTCAGGCTCTTATAAAAGAGAGGACTAGAGGAACCACCTAGCAGAGTGTATATAGCCAGAAACCTATTGAAAACATCCATGAGATATTTCTTATCTGAAATATTTGCCCTGATAAGTATAGGGAATGGGAACTATGACATCAGTTTTGAGTGAGGCAAATTTAGAGCAGTTCCAGGCCCAGTACCAGACACTTAGGAATGCCCCTGCTTGAATTCCCTTCCATGCCATAGCATTGATGAAACCATAGATAAAAACAATTACTGTGATGTTTAAAAATGAAGGAGTCCTCATAGAGGAAATGCTGTGACATTATGGGAAACCCACACCCACACTAGACTCAGAGCAAATATGGGATGGGGGATGTCATATAAAGATTAAACTGCATTCATCAGACTCAGGTCCCATGCACTTGCCCAGCTCCTTTTTCTGGGGGGGAAAGGACTGGGGGTCAATTTTTTATAATGGTCAGCCTAGGTCATGCTTCAACTGTGGCTCAGGGGCTCATTTAGCTCAGCCTGTGACTCCCCTCATTTAGCCATAGCTTAGGGTTCAGACATGCCTCCTCCACATGTCTGAACCTGTTTAAATGCAACCTGTGTGAATAGACAGAGCATGCCATGGGCATCTCACAACAGAGAAGATTGTCCATCACAGGAAGGGATAATAAATGGGACTCAACATCAGCAAGCCAAAAGGGTGGCTGCACAGGCCTTACAAAAGAATACAACACACACAGACAAAACCCAGTAAGGCACAATCCAATCAGAAGGAATGGTGGTGGAAGTAGAAGGGCAAGGCCTAGAAACACCTCAGGTAGCAGTGGAACCCCCAGGGCCTCCTGTAGACAGGCCTAGAGAAAGTGTGGATGTGGAAAAAAGGGAAATGCCACCTCCCCCCCAGTGGACAAGGAAGGGGCATTTCAAACAGTTTCCCTCAAAAAGAGACTGAGAACAGGCCGGTTAGGAACCTTGGAAGCTAGGCAAAATGTACCCAAGGTGGGACAGGAAGCAGGCTCCTGGAAAGCAGAAAACAAATATGCCACCTTAGCCAAATAGGAAACTGACAGAGATTCAGATGGAGAGGAATCAGATTCCTCCTCTATTACGTCCAATACAAGCACAGAGGGGAGTGGGGAGGGGTCCATTGCTAAATGGACCAGGCAGTATATGACCTCTAAGACCCTATAGATTTCACTCAGGGCTTAAATAAATTTCCTGATGGACAGACTTTCTATCTGCACTATTAATATTTAACAGCATAAAAAATGAGAGAAAGCATTTAGGAGCCATGTTATGTTTAAAGAGAGTACAGTGTGACATAATTTGTGTACTAGATACCCGGCTGAAGGCTAATCATGAATTGCAGCAGGCCTCTAAGGCATGACCACTAGGTCCCTCCTTCTGTTCATCAGGTACAGAGGTATTTTATTTTCAAACTATCATTTCAAAGTGTCCCGGCTAGTGCACATTCACCCTGGGAGGGCCTTGATGTTGGACTTTTCCTATGATTCTTTTGGGTGCAGGATTATAGCCATTTATGCCCCACAGACCAAAGATCAAAGGGTAGCTTTATTTAGAGAGGTTCATCTTTTTTCACATACTTCCAGACTGGTGTATTGGCTATTGGACTTTAATTGTGGCCTCTCCAGGGCAGACAGAGGTATGCAAACAGAGAAAGTCTTTTCTGACTCTAATGTTTTGAATACCATTCTGAATCATGCAATACTCACTGATGCCTACAGGGAGATACACCCCAAAGGGATCTTTACCTTTCATAACAGGGTGTTAAAAACAAGGATTGGTCTTATATTCTTTTCATCAGGACTAAAGGTACAAGAGGCACAGGCTATATTATGTGAGTTCTCTGACCATATGATTGTGAAAATAAGTACACAAGTAGGGACTTCCCCACAATGCAAAAAACAATAGTGGAAGTTGAATAAATCAGTGCTAACTGATCCTCGGGCAAAGAAAGCATGGGAAAGCTAATGGACGGCAAGGCTGTCCATGGTTGAGTGCTACTCTGAGCTCATAGACAGGTGGGAGGATTCAAAGAAGACATGGGGCTCCTTCTTCCAGCAAAGTGCATGGGCTAGATCTACATCTGATTACCTAACTTATTTGCAGCTTAGGCAACAGTTGCAAAGGGTAATTTCTTTGATGGACTCAACAGGGCAGGATTTAAGTGAGCAGGTTAGTAGTCTGAAAAAACAAATGAAAGACCTGCAGTATGATGGGGCAAAGACCTTACAGCAAGAACTGAGATTTGGGACACAGGTGACAAAAGGTGGTCTTGACCCTTATAAAGAGAACAAAAAGAGAATTGAGGGCAGGGTGATAACTCATCTAATCTCCTCCTCGGGAGAACTGGTCACTTCTCCTTTTGACCTGCTAGGTGTAGTAGAGGAGCAGGTTACCCAAACCTTTACCCCGGAACCAGAGGTTCAAGAAATTTTGGAATCTCTTGGGTTGCCAAAAGTTCAGGATAAGGATGTTCAGGAGTTGATTGTAGAAGTTACAGTAGAGGAAGTTAAGGTTGCCATTTCACAGTTGTCAACAAATACAGCACCAGGATCTGATGGGTTGGGAACAGGGTTTTATAGAACATTCATGGATAATCTCGCACCTGCATTAGTGATTCTATATAATCAAATGTTGCAGACTTCTACATATTCAGCCTCCATGATGGATGCTGTATTAGTGCTCATTCACAAGAAAGGTGCAAGAGAAGACATTGGGAATTGGAGACCTTTAAGCCTATTAAATTCCAACTTAAAAATCTTAAGTAAAATACTATTGGCAAGACTGAATAAAGAAGCCCACCTTCTGATAAGCCCTTTCCAAACATGTGCCATTTAGAATAGGAAGCAACAGGACAACTTGGTCATGCTATGAGAAACTTTCTATAAAGGGAATTTGGAAGGAGAAGTAGGCTATGTGTTAAGTTTGGATCAGGAAAAAGCCTTCGACAGGCTATCCCATCACTTTTTATTCTCAACACTACTAGGGTTTGGAATTCCAGGCACCTTTGTGAAATGGGTTAAAGTGATGTATGCTGCCTCCTTTCTCTGGCCTAATGTAAATGGCTGGTTTGGGAGGAAGGTGAAATTTGGCAGGGATGTCAAGCAAGGGTGTCCCCTGAGCCCCCTTCTAAACCCTTTTGGGATAGATATTTTAATTAGATTAATATGGACAAATACTGACCTGGTGGGCATATCTCTCAACTCTCTACAGTCAAAATATTGGCCTATGCTGATGATTTGGTGGGGGTACTCTCTGGTACATCCTCAGAGATGGCATTAACAGCTGTGTTATTACAATTCTCCTATCTGTCTGGATCTAAGATCAATTTTGGAAAAAGCAAGGGAGTAACTTTGGGTAATACTGTACCCCATTACCGCTGACAGGCAGGTGAGCTGGGATTAATATAACTTCGGACTCCATTTCTATATTAGGGGTTCAGTTTGGTCCAGGGAATATAGAAACATAGAATTTGATGGCAGATGAGGACTGCTTGGCCCACCCAGTCTGCCCATTTCCCTACCTACTGGATAAGCTGCAGATCCTAAATAACCAGCAGCCTGCTTCTTCCTACCCCCACCACCCAGAACTGCCTTATGACTATCCCATGCATGCTTGAATTCCACCACTGATTTTGACTCCACAACCTCCTCCGGAAGGCCGTTCCATGCATCCACAACCCTCTCTGTGAAAATACTCTTTAAATTACCTCTGAGCCGAATTTCTCTATCATCAAATTGTGCCTCTTGTTCTTGCACCTCTTTTTGAAAGATGCTTCCCTCTGGGACTTTGTTGATTCCCTTGAGGTACTTGAAAGTTTCTATCATGTCCCCCCTCTCCCTCCTTTCCTCGAGGCTATACATATTAAGCTCCTTAAGTCTCTCTTCATATGTCTTCCGGTGCAGACCCTGCACCATTTTAGTTGCCCTCCTCTGGACAGCTTCCATCCTGTCTATGTCTTTGCAGAGATTGGTCTCCAGAACTGCACACAGTACTCAGATGGGGTCTCACCAGCTGTCTGTACAGAGGGATAATAACTTCCTGTTTTCTACTGGTGATGCCTCTCCCTATGCATTCCAGTATCCCCCCAGCCCTCCTTGCTGCCCTCTCACATTGCTTGCCCATCTTTAGGTCATCTGATATGACTACCCCCAGGTCCCTTTCCATTTTTGTTGTTATTAGTATCTCACCCCCCCATTTTGTACTCTTCCCCTGGGTTTTTGTTTCCCAGGTGCATTACCTTGCACTTCTTAGCATTGAATCTAAGCTGCCATACATTTGACCACTTCTCTAACCTTGCCAAGTCCCTTCTCATCCTTTCCACCCCACCCTGTGCATCAACTCTGTTGCAGATCTTAGTGTCATCTGCAAAGAGATATACTTTTCCTTCCAGTCCTTCTGCAATGTCACTTATAAAGACATTGAAGAGGACCGGTCCTAATACTGAACCCTGCGGTACCCCACTAGTAACCCTCCTTTCTTCTGAGTGGACTCCATTTACTATTACTCTCTGTGTCCTATTCTCCAGCCAATTCTTTACCCAGGCTGTCATCTTGGGACCCACTCCCAGGCTGGCTAACTTGTATATTAATCTTTTGTGTGGGACTGTGTCAAATGCCTTGCTAAAGTCTAGGGAGGCCATGTCCACAGCCCCTCCCTGATCTACTACTTTGGTCACCCAGTCAAAGAAATCTATCAGATTCGTCTGGCATGACCTTCCCGCTGTAAATCCATGCTGCCTAGGGTCCTGTGCCCCTCTGGCCTCTAGATACTCGACAATTCTTTCCTTTAGAAGTGATTCCATCATTTTCCCTATCACTGAGGTTAAACTAACAGGTCTATAGTTTCCTGCTTCTGCCTTGCTCCCACTTTTGTGAAGGGGAATCACATCTGCCCTCCTCCAGTCCTTGGGTACCACCCCATCCTCCCATGATTTGTTAAAAGGGTAGTCAGTGGTGTCACTAGTTCTACCCTTAGTTCTTTTAGAATTCTGGAATGAATCCCATCAGGCCCCATTGCTTTGTCCACCTTTCAGTTTTAAGAGTTCTTTCAGAACCTTTCTTCTGTAAATGGGCGGTATCAACTTCTGTATCAGAGTGTTACTACTGTTTGTTTTATGTACCTCCCCTCTTCCTTTGTAAATACTGAGCAAAAATATTTGTTTAGTATCTCTGCCTTTTCACAGTCTCCCTCTGCCCACCCTCCCTCCCTTTATTAAGCCTCACTATCCTCCTTGGTCTTCCTTCGCTCCCTGATGTACCTATAAAGGTTTTATCCCTTCTTAACTGAGTTGGCTATCTTTTCCTCAGTTTGGGCCTTTGCTGTTCTGACTGCCTTCCCAGCCTCCTTTTGCTTTAACTGATACAGTTCTCTGTCCTGCTCCTTCTGCAATTCCTTGTACTTCCTGAATGCTTTCTTTTCTCTTGAACCTTCTGCCACTTCCTTTGAGAACCATAGTGGTTTCTTACATCATCTTGTTTTGTTTATTTGCTTCACACAAAGGCTTGTTACCTCTGTGATGGCAGTTTTTATTATTCCCCATTGTTCTTCCACCCCTCCTTCCTGCCCATTTGCTAGTGCATTCCTTAGGCACTCACCCATTTTGGCAAAGTCAGCCCTCCTAAAGTCCAGTACTTTTGTCTTTGTATGGCTTGACTCTATTGCTGTGTTTATTGTGAACCATACTGTTCGATGGTCGCTAGTTCCCAGACGGCTACCCACTTCTACATCTGTAATCCTCTCTCCATCTCCATTTGAGAGAATCAAGTCTAATATTGCTCCCTCTCGAGTGGGCTCCAGTACTAGTTGTCTAAGGCATGCCCCCTGTAGGGCATCTAGAATAACTGCACTCTTCCTTGTTAAAATGGATGGTTAAAACTGAGCAAGTGAATAGGCTTGTGAATAGTTGGAAAGAGCAACTGTTGTCCATGAAAAGGAGGGTCCTCTAAATTAAAACATTATTAGTCCCACAGTTTCTGTATATTAGTTACATATCCGACCCAGTCCATTTTCACTAGTTTATAAGGGGGATTCTTTCAAGCCTTTTTGGGTTCTTGTTTAAACACTATTAAGAGGGAATTTACATATTTAAAATACAGGAGGGTGGTGTAGGGATGATACAGCCTGTCGCCTTCTTCTACAGTCTGTTTGTAAAGTATAATATACGCCCAGCACTATGCCCTAACACGAAGGTGTGGGCCCCCGATTTTGAAATGGTTGGACCCTTGCAGGCCTGCATGGGAAGGTAGGAAGAGAAGGTCTGTTCCCAAAAGGATGCCAGAGTACAGGAAAGACTGCATTAAGCAGGTGGTGAGAAGGAAGATTACTCCAGCACAGTTATTAACCATGGACAGAAAGGGTGTATGTGTGTATATGTGTGTGTGTGTGTATATATATATATATATATATATATATATATATTAATGAGTGAGAAGACATCAACAGTAGAATTCCCAGGTTGTACAAGTGCCAAGCAAATCTGTGTGTTAAAACAATTGTCTAACCCTAGACTACCATCTTTTGCCTGGGACTGTGTCTGACTCAATAATTGTGGCAGACTGGGAGTAAAGGGGAACAATAGGCATAAGCAGTTAGCTGAAAGGTATTGTTCCAGGCTGACATATCCATTAGTACTGAAAACACAGGAACACCTATTCTTAGGGTGCCCCTATGCCTGCTCCTTTTGGACTTATCTGGCACAAGCCTGGTCTGATAATCAATTGAAAACACCTTCATACCAGAAATTATGTATGGACCATACGAAAAAAGGTTTAGTAAGTATCATGGTGATTCATTGTACATAACTTTTGCACTAGTAAAATTTTATCTCTGGCAGTCAAGATGTATGTTAGTAATGCAACAAAGACTGGTTACCTACCAAGAGCTCCTGAATAATATAAGATTGTCATTACAAAGTGTGCAGAAAGCTGATGTAAATAGATTTTCAGTAGAAACGGCATAGAATTTATGGTTGTTTAGTTTTGTTGAATTAAAAAACAAATCACAGTAGTTAAACTAATAATTATATGAGATGTGGATATTTGAATATATTGTGAAAACAATGTGTGTATTGTAACTTCTTTTGTGTAATGAAGTCCAATAATAATAACAATTCTGCTACTCTTTTCAAGAAGTGCCATGGGATCTTTAACATCCACCTGAACAGGCAGATGGGACCTCGGTTTAACATCTCATCCAAAAGGAGTGCAGCACCCCTCTCATGCTGCACTACAGTGTCAGTATTGGGAGATCAACCCAAGTGCCTGGTGTGGGGATAGAACCCACAGCCTTCTGATCTCCTGGCCTCAGAGGCGAGTGTACTACCTGCAAAGTCACTGACACTGATCAATATCTGTAGGTTTGCCTTGGCCACAAACATATACATTCACCACTGTACCCTATATTCCAAACTTAGATGACTTCTTCCACCTGTCCTACACAGACTCCTTATGGTTGATGTTGTATATAATGTTGTGGCCAAACAGACACCACTGTCCCTTGCCTCATGCATTATGCCTAACTGTCTACCCTATCCCCTAAGGTCAAATATCCTTGGTTTCTTTGTCTATCCCCCAAACCCAACTATGTTAGGGGAAATGTCCTTCTCTTACTGTGCCCCTAAACTTTGGTATTCCATCCCAGCTACATTCAGACTGTATGCATCTTGTCAAGCCTTCAAGAGTGGATATCACTAGCTCCTTATCAAGCTTCTGCTTGCACTTGTTCGTAGGCTGTTTAGGACCAACAATAAATTTTATTGAGTTGTTGCACTTTTTTGCATTTCTGATTACCAGTTCCAATGTATATAACCTATTCTTGTACTTGTTACTTGAGTCTTACTGATGTACAGTGCCGTTTACCTTGCATCATGTTTACCACATGTTGTATTTTGTTTCCTGAGTTTTACTTCTCTGTATCACTACCAGGTATTTCTATAGACCCTTCTATATCTTGTATATTGTTGTAACAACCTCCAAACTTGTGATCCCCCAGGTCATACCTGAATTAATTAAATGTTTTGTCTACTGCACTGATGTTCTAAATTTAAACTAAATATATAGATAGATAGACACAGTGGAATCTGTAAGGATGCAACACAGTATCTCAAGTTACTGTATGACAAAAGAGGTCAAAGGCCATTGGCCTTGCCTTATTCCCTGCAGCAACTGTGCTGTAGGGCCCCACTGTGCATATATATACTGTATGTGTATATAGATTATAGGAGTGTGGTAGTGCC
Organism: Neoceratodus forsteri; assembly: GCA_016271365.2. Lineage (NCBI taxonomy): Eukaryota > Metazoa > Chordata > Ceratodontiformes > Ceratodontidae > Neoceratodus > Neoceratodus forsteri. The sequence goes on along the minus strand of CM028135.1, from coordinate 285,655,213 downwards.
CTCATAGTTAGTGTTAAGTAGGATGTTCAATGTTAAACCCCTAACTTTGCACCTTAAAGGGGAACTGTCATCTTTAGGCTTTCTTAATGTCTGAAAGCCCATAAAAAGCTAATTTGAGTGCACCATTGTGTTTATCTGTGAGACTTTGCAGTCCAGAGTTATTCATATGTAAATAATTGTTTTGTATATTTATTGAAACTAGCGAGTTATCACCTTTACATTTGAAACTGTTAGTAAAAATAGTCTATAGAATTATGGCATTGTTATGGTAGAAAATCCCATACCATCCAAAGTATTTCAGTAAGAAACTGTTATACATTTAACGTCATCAAAAGAAGTAAAATACTCTTTTAATAATGCATTTCAGGTTATGCATGTCTTAAGAATGTTGTCTATGTGTTTTTGCAATTAATAAACAAATAAGTGTGTCCTATTTTTTTTCTTTTCAAGTCATATCTGCATAGAAAGAGAATACTATTTTCAGAATCATAACATATGCTCAGATTGTTTTTACTGTCTTTGTCCAGGAAAGGCACACTACGCTACAGCTTGTTTCCGGGTGTATTTTTGGGAACACAGGGAGGTTAAGTGACTTGCTTTGGTCACACAATATGCAATAGAGCATGTTGGAATCAAAACCGATTCTGCTGGATGAACAAAGCTTGTTCACAGCTCTGTCTTGCCATCTGATAATTGAAAACTACACATTTCAAGGCTGGCCCCATGATGCCATGCCAGTAGGTTCATAACCACATTTGTATCTTGTCGACCTGAGGTCACATCTGAAATTGTAAGAGAAAAGGCTGCAAGAGAGGGAATGGAAAAAGACAGACATTGGTGCTGTGGCAGCCCTAGAAATCTGTACTGACATGAACACAGTCGGGGTTTAGAAATCCTGATATTGGGCCCCAATACCTGTTGGTACCACAGAGCCAGCCTTGAGATGTGTAGTTTTTGATGATCAGTTGGCAGTATAGCCTATAGGTTAAAAAAATCCTGAAGATGGATTATTTTTACTAACAGTTTGAAATGTAAAGGTGATAACTCATTAGTTTCAATGCACATACAAAACAATTATTTTAAATGTAGAAAGTGTTGTAATAATAACTTAAAACATACTTAATAAAACTGAACTGCTCCCCAACCCTAATCAATAGTCCCTTTGCTTACCAGAACTGCAATACAATCACCACAAGCGTGGAGCCAGTCGGGGTCCTGCCAGACTAGACAATAGGAGGAATCTAAATTTTTCTGAAAGGCACCAATTTTAAATCCCCTCTGGCAGCCTATTTAAATGGCCGCCTAGCTGGACTTATTCATTGAGCTAATCAGAGCTCGAGGAGGACATTGGGGAACAGCCTTCAGCTCTCTGGGGCAGTTTTAGAATTTTCCATGTCTGCTGAACTGCTTCCTAACCCTAATCAAGGGTCCTCTTGCTCACCGGAGCTGCAAAATGGCTGAAGTAAGTATGGAGCCAGTCAGGGTCCTGCTTGACTAGACAACAGGAGGAATCTGAATTTTTTGCCCCACCCACCCACTCCTCTGCTGCTAATTAAATGGGCTAAGTCTCCGCCCTCTTGGGGGAGGTTGGACTGCATGAACTAATGAACAACACTGTTGGGGCTGCATCTCAGTTCCCATTTAAAGGGAACAATCCTATTTCATGCTTTTGTATGCTCTCTCATATAAACAGGTTGGCTTCAAATTAAGCTGGCCCCTCTTGCTATGCCTTCTCTAATTAGCTAGCCCTACTAGCTGTGCCTTTTCAGATATAGTAACTGTCTACTATTTTAGCTACTTCTTGCATTTGTTTAAAATTTCCAGGGTTCTGTCCCCTTATCAGGGGTTTAATTCTGCACAATGAAAGTGTTTTACTACTGCACGTGATAAGGGTACTAAGATCTGGTGTCTGCAGATTTTGCCAGCTAGGTTAAGAAACATAGTGGCTCAGTAGGAAACACACTTGCCTCTGAGGCTGGGAGATCAGATGGCTGTGGGTTCAGTTCCCACATCTGGCACTTGGGTTAATATCCCAGTACTGACACTGTAGTGCAGCATGAGAAGGGTGCTGCACTTCTGAGGTGCCGTCTTTTGGATGAGACGTTAAACCGAGGTCCCATCTGCCTGGATTGGTGGTAGTTCAGGTGGATGTTAAAGATCCCATGGCACTTACCGAAAAGAGTAGGGGAATTTTCCAGGTGTCCTGGCCAAATTTCCCTCATTCACTAAAAATATCACCAACAGCTTAATCTGGTTCAAGGTCAGTTGGCATTCATCTGTATCTCCCTCCCCCGGGTCGTGCCTGAAAATAGGCAGAATTTGTCTAGTGCACTTACCCGGTCAACAAAAACTAAATTAAATAAAATAAACATATCCCTATGATCAGTCGAGTGTGTTATTGAACTCATAGTGATCCTGACAACTGCTGCTTAGTTAAACTTATGAACTAGCTCGTGACTGAACTTTGAAAACTGCTGCTTAGTCTAGCTTATGTGCTATCTTGTGAAAGGATAAATCAACTGATAATTATAACTCTGCTAGCTAGAGAGTTGGAAAACATAAGCCATTGGTAATTATATTTTTGCTAGTCTTAAAAGGGGTGTTGCTAACCTAATAAGGGTACTGCTATAACAAAAAGGGGGCCTATTTTAAGGCTAAAAGCTGAGTCCCCCTGTAACTTTGCTAGAGCTCAGGAATTGTTCAGCTAAGATATGTCACATCTAAGCAATGGGTGGCCCACAGGCCCCTCAAACACTTTGCGAAGGCATGACAACCACAAACAAATGCCGATTTGGAGCACAATTCTAGTAGTTCTGTATTTAATAGCGATTAAATGGGTGGATCACCTCATGTGAGTGGGGGATGGTCGTAGCGCGACCAGGGCCACCAGAACTACTGTTAACCTCTGTTGGCTTCCCTTCCCACATTGCAGTCATTGGACTCACTGTTGGTGCTGCATGGGCTCAATAGGAAGAGAGCCAGCTACCTAGTGTTTCGCTGTTTTATACGCAAGAGGATTACAGCCGCTTTCCACAAAACATCAAAAGTACTGAGCCTAACTTTGGTTCTGCTGATTCTCCTGGTAGGAGATGTTGAACCCAACCCTGGACCACATGTGGCTATCTTTAATATTTGGTCTTCTACTGACCCAAACTGGGTCTCTACTAGAGGAATAAGGCTAACTCATATTAACATCTACAGCCTACACCCCAAAGTTCATGAGGTACAAGCCTGGGTGGATCTTTATAAACCTGATGTCCTGGCTATATCTGAAACATGGCTAAAGTCAACCATCCTAAATCATGAAATTGAATTCTTCAACTATAAAACCTTCAGGAAAGGCAGGGAGGAAAAGAAAGAGGGTGGTGTACTTACATATGTAAAATACTTCCTTGATGCCTCAGTAGCTCCCCCCTTCCACCCATTGACTGCACTGGGTGTGATTCAATATTCATTAAGATTACCCTTGGATTCGCCAAGTTTCTTATGATTGGGTGCATATATTACTCTTCTAAGGTGGCCACACTACCACTCGATGCACTAGCCAAATTACTAGCAGAACACACCCCTTCCCACATAATAAATCTTGATGACTTTAACCTCAACTGGGTCCCTGACACAGAGCTGGCTCCAAGAGCCACCCTCATGGATGCCAAGCTGTCCCAGACCACCAGACAAAATGTCAGATCTTGTAAACACTCCACCCTAGATTGTGTACTGGTCTCCAACCCCCAAAGCACAAAGGCAGCTGGCACTATGGCTGATGCCTTAAATGGCCACTTGCTGATATTTTGCATTTGGAAGAACCACCTACCCAAGGTGCCTCCTAGAATCCTCAAAGCAAGAGATTTCTCCAAGTTCTCTGCTGAGGCCTTTGAAGAACTTCTAAATGGCATAGACTGGAGTCCTAGCTGGCTTTTTCCTACCATATATGAAGCTCTGGAATATTTTCAAAATGTCTTCATCTCAGCTGCCAACTGACTCACTCCTCTGAGGAAATTCAGAGTTAAGGGTTGCTGCCATAAATGGATAACACCAGAGCTAAATTCCCTGATGAGACAGTGGGACAAGGTCTGGGCCAACAGCTCAACCTGTAGACCAGATGACTAACATATTTCTAAGAAATAAATGTAAGCAAGCAATAAAGGAGGCAAAAATGGGAGTGTGTTAAGACCCTACAACAGTCCAACTTATCTGATCCAAGGTCCTTCTGGACCCAAATCAACTCCCTGTTGAAGGGCAGTGGTACTCCCCCCCTCAAGGACCTATACTCTTTAATGGCCAGTCCCTTAGTGATGTCCAGAAGGCTGCCTCGGCCTTCAACAAGTTCTTCATGGATCTGGAACAATACAAGGTGGGTCTCCCCTCACTAAGGTCTGAGCAGCAGGGCTCTGGCAAATCAAATCCTTTCCACCCACAGTTTCACTTGCACAAAGTACGGCCTACTGAGGTGTTCTCACTTTTAAAGAATATCAAGGCAAAGAATTCCACTGGCCCAGATGGCCTGGACCCCAAATTGCTCAGGGAATCTGCTCCTTCTATGGCCTCACTAGGTACTTGGCTTATCAATAGGTAATTACTCAAAGGAGTTATTCCTAAAATGTGGAAACAAGCATTCATGGTACTAATACACAAGGGGGGCCCTAGGGAACCTATTAGCAACTATAGGCCAGTCTCCCTTTTGTGAATACTAACCAGGCTGCAGGAACTGCTAATCTATGACCAGCTCCATGACTACCTGGAGGCTAACCGGTTGCTGGCTAGCACCCAGCATGGATTTCTGCAGAAACATGGAACAGACTCTGTCCTCTTCAAAGTTTCCACTGACATCCTTAAAGCTCTCGAAGAAGGCAGCCCAACAGAAGCTTCCTTCATCAATCTAACCAAGGCCTTTGACTTGGTAGATCACTCCCTCCTGGTGGACAAGCTTACTCAACTTGACCCTGACCAGCACTTGTTAAAATGGTTCACAGATTAATTGTCTGATCACAACCAACAGGTTATGTGGAGAGCCGCCACCTCCGAGTCACGCCCCATAAAGGAGGGCATACACCAAGGCTCCATCTTGGGACCTCTCCTGTTTTCAGTATTCGTTAATGACTTGAGTAACCACTGTGGAGGCAGCTCTGTTATACAGTATGCAGATGATGCTGTACTCTACAGAACCTCAGACAGCACCGTGAACCTGGGCCACCAGCTACAGTCCGATTTCTCTTTACTAGAAAGCTGGCTACTGGATCACAGGCTTATTCTCAATGCCAAAAAGACAAAAGCTATCTTGTTTGGACCCCAATCCCTAGGACTGGACAGAAGTCCTCTACTACAATTAGGCACTACTACATGTTTTCCTGTAGAGGTAGTGAAGTCCTTCATGTACCCAGGCATGACCCTTTAGGCTTTATGCTAATACCTCACATGGATCAAGTAATGAAAATGATCCATCAATAGCTAGGCCTTTTATATTACCTAAGTGGTCAAATGGCACCTGAAACCAGGATCACCATAACGCAGAGCATACTACTACCAACCTTAATCTATGCTGCTCCGATACTGCACTCCCATGTGAAACAATAGCAAAACAGGATGCACACTTTATGCAATAAAATAGCTCTAATTTGCCACAATGTCGCCCCCAGGGCGATATCACTGCGTGGTACTGTCTTCACTCAACTGGCCATCTCTTAGTGGCAGATTGCAATATCCTCTATTGTGCAATGCCTACAAACTTATGAATGGCAACCCACTGGCAAGCTTGGCTGGCCTCCTGGTCCCCAAGTGCTCTTGTAGACAGCTCCATACCACAGGGAGAAATCTGCTGGAAGAGCCTAGAAGTAGGGCAGTGGCTGGGGGCAAGTCCTTTGCTAATGTAGCCCCAGCTCTCTGGAACAAGATCCCCGCCCACCTACAAGATGCAACCTCCTTGAAGTCCTTCCATAAAGGGCTTCGGGGGCATATGTTGGATAACAGCATGTTCATGCACTTGAAAAGATACTTTGGCCCTCCCAAGCCTAACAGTTCTGTCAAACTAAGTAGCACTATCTGCCATTGTTGTACACTAATTCCCTCCAGAAATGGAGACTAGTCCTAGTGTGTACGTCTACTGTGATTGTAATAAGCATTGTCTATCTGTGTTCAAAATTCCTGGAAGAATATTTGTACCCGTACAGAAATGTTAGTATGTAACTACAATGCACTGTTTCTTCTAAATGTTATACTATTTAACTAATTCTGAGTCACGCCTGAAAAAGGGACCTTCAGGGCTCAGTGGGTCTACCTGGTTACCAAAATTGAAATAAATAAAATAATGAAACAGACAAGTTCCTATTTACCCTGTTGGATTATCTACAGTCAAAGCAGAGCCATGACCCTCAGTGACATCAATGCCTGCCAGGAGCCTAAAACTCATGGCTGCCTCGGCCCTTAATTACAGACTGATTTACATATGAATAACTCTGGAATGTAAAGACTCACAGATAAACACAGTGGCCCACTCAAATTAGCTTTTTATGGGCTTTCAGACATTAAGAAATCCAGAAGATGACTGTTCTCCTTTATTAGCTTTGGCACCACTGGACGAAATCCTGCTGACATTTTGCAAGTGTTATCTAGGAGGCAATCTGTAAATCTGTGAAAAGTTTTGTGACTGTAGCTTGTGCAGTTTCTGAGATCTGTATATGTCATTTTTCTGTAGATGTTTAATGTTTTTCTTATATTTAGCATGGGATTTTGTTTGCTCTCACCTACAGTCTACATGGAATGTAACTTTTTTCCCCAAACATTCAGGGTAAAGTTGTGATGTCCTAAGGCAGTGCCTTTGATAGGCTTCATAAAAAAAATGTTAAATGGTTCCAGAGTTATAAGGCTTAATAGTTTTGTGTTTGTCTGATGTGAGCATACTCTGTAGGGTCCTTGGGATAATGTTACAATATGACACCAAACGTTCTGTGTGCAAGACCATTTTTGTTTTCTCACCATGTGTTTCTCACAGCTAAAAGTATTTTTTATGCCTTGAGACCCACCATCTTATTTCTTTTCTCCTCAAACTAATAAGCATGGAAATTACATAACAATTCAATCATTTCAAAAAACAAACACCAGAACCAAGCTAAACACGATCTGTTGAGCTAGAGTCTGATATTTGTTTCAATTCATGGCCAGAATATACCTTATCTGGGCACCTCAAAATTCTGGGTGCCAAGTTTAGTGGGAGGAGCTGTTGACTCACATTATCTGTATGAGAACAGTGGAACTTTCTTAGAGTCTGCAGCCGCTGCTGGAATTCATGCTGCAGGGTGCTCTGACAGCAATGAGCCGCTGTTTCCCTGGTGTCTAATGGTGCCCCCCACCCTCTGATCACCATCCCATTAAGTATGTTATGTTTCCCCGGTGTCTAGTGGCACACCCCAGCCCTCTTATTGTTGTCCCCATATTTATATAATGTTTCACTGGTGTCTAGTGGCATTCCCACCCTCTGATTGCCATCCCTGTATTTTAATTATGTTTCCCTGGTGTCTAGTGGCATCCCCACCCTCCCATTGCCAGCCCTGTATTTACATAATGTTTCCTTGGTGTCTACTGGTACCCCCCACCCTCTGATCATCTTCCTCTTTTGTATATCTGGTGTTTAGTGGCACCACCCACCCTCTGATCACCATGCACTTATGTATTATGTTCCCCTGGTGTCTAGTGGTGCCCACCCATCCTCTGATTGCTGTCCCCATGTGTGTGTTTTCCCTGGTGTCTAGTGATGCCCCCACCCTCCAATCACCATTCCCACATTAATGTTCCCTGTAAATATTTTTTTTTAGTTAAAACTGTAAAAAATATTGAATGAGCTTATGCTAGTTAGTGAGGAGATATGCTTGTGCAACTTTCTTGATAGTCTGAAGGTATTTGAATAAATGTGTTGTTTTTTTACTTTGTATCTTCTATTTCTTTTCTGGTAGGCCAGGGCATCTATTGGGAGTACTCACTCAACCCCTGGCCTCTACTCCTGGCCTGAAACCTCCCTCCCCAGGAGACCCATTACTGAGCACCCCTGCCCTGGACCCATGGACTCATTCAGCTCCCTTGGCTCACTCCCCCAGGGAAGGACCATCCCACCTACCTGGCGACCTTTTCTGTGATTAGTGGAATGGTCCCTGGGCCAGGTCGTGGAGCTCAAAAGAGCTGGTGGAGGATTGGTTCGGCAATCGGATGTGTGCCTCTGTTCCTGGGGTCTCTGACACCTCCCTGGTCCTCTGGGGTTTTTAGTATAGTTTTCCCCCTTGGAACACTGCATGCAGTGATTCCTGCAAGGCTTCCACCACTCCTCTGCCACTGGAGTCTGCTGTCTCCCCTCTCTGTACAACATTTCTTGCTCTTGTGCTTCCTGCAGTCTCAACTGGAGGCCACTACAGAGCTGGGAACTCCACACAGCCCACCCCAGGAGAGGAAAGCAGTGCTCTGGATGGTCAATCCACTCTCTCCCCTGCTGACCCCTGTCAGCCCAGGTCTGTTCCCGAACCTAGGTCACTGGTGTGGCATGGGGTGTGGCATCCAGCACCTCAATCCTCAGTGCCACCAGGCCAGCCTGAATGAATGTGTTGTTTACTGCCATAGGTAAATACTTTGGCTGTTTGCACTCTCTGTTCCATGGGGAAGTACTACCCTGTTGTGGACTCATGAAGGCAAAGGAATCCTCTTGAGGAGGGTTCCACCCCTAGAGGTACTGCAGGAACATAATTCCTTTAGGCTAAAGGTACCTTTAGAAGGAGCACCAAGGAGAGAGGAGCACCACTGAAGGAGATGGGGAAGATTGTGAGGCAAAGAAACAGTGCTTCTCAGTAAGGCTGAAAAGAGATGACTTAATTATCTTAGGCAGGGGGTGTGGATGCTTACTCTCACTCATTGAAATGCAGGCATGGATTCAATGGGCTTATGCAACTTGGTGAGGAGTTATGCTTGTGCAACTTTGTTGATAGTCTGAAAGTTCTTGAATGAATGTGTTGTTGTTGATTGTCATAGGTGAATACTTTGACCATTTCCCCTCTCTGTTCCATGGGGAACTACCACCCTGTTGGGGTACCATGACTGCAAAGGAACCCTCTTGAAGAGGGTTCCACTGCTAGAGGTGGCACAGGAACATAATTCCTTTAAGCAAAAGGTAAGTTAGGAAGGAGCCACAAAAAGTATTGAGAAGCAAATATTAACCACAGAGTCTGAGTGAGGATTGATTGATGGCAACTAGTGATGACTGGAAACAGACATAGGCTGAACTGAGCAATGACTGACTGATACTATAACTGATAACAGAAAAGGCATGACTTCCATAAGGAGAGTGAGAAAGGTAATGGAAGGAGGGCCACCATCCAACCCCAACTCACAGTGGAAACCTACCTGGGTAAACGTTACACTGATACAAATGTACTACATTATGGACAATCTGTTGCAGAAACTACCTAACTTTTATGACCTTCAACATAGAAGAGAGGAAAAAACTCTATGAGGGGGGAAACTTTGGGGGATCCAAGGTCTTGATCACCTTGCCTCCAGGCTTGGAATAAATTAGTGATGGCTCAGCTACTGCAATTTAGAGACTCAATTCAGGGGAAAGGTTTTTATAGGAAGGGCTCTCACTCTATCCCTCTACTGGAAAAGCTGTGGGGGTGCATTGAGCCCATCTGTACAGCTAAAGGAGGTCCCCCACAAAGGAGGCCCACCCCCCAAGTCAGGAGGAGGAGAAGAGCAGCAACTGCTGAGCCCTCATGCATGTAGAGACCCCACCATCTTGCAGTTGAAGTCTTAAATACTGTTTCAAGAAGTGCTGCTGAGTCGATCCGCATGGCCAAAGCTTCCCACAGAGCATAGTGCATTCTTAATAAAAGTGCAGAAAGAGAAGGACCCCACCCAAGTTGAGGGACCCACCCTCAAGAGGTGGACTTCAAGAGGGTAGAGTGAGACCATCAGCTTAAAGGGCAGGAATCCTGGAAGTCATGCTATGGTTGTGGCTGGTATGCACCTGAATGCAGGAGTAGTGGGAGGCCGAAGGAGCAGCCCAACAGCCATGAGTACACAGAGGAAATGAAAGACAGGTAAGGCCAAATGGTTGATTGAGACATCGAATGACACTAGTATATTGAATGAGACTGAATGATATGAGCTTCAACTGAATGATGAATGTATGTCAAACAGTTTCATAAGGGAGATTAGCATTAGTTGCTGATGAATTGAAAGTCAGGCAGACAGATGCAGAAGAAACAACAAATGAAACTGCTAGGGAAAGCAGGAGAATATGAGTACCCCAAGCTAGTGAGAAGTAGCTGCTGAAGTGAACAACAACAGAACCCAGAAGGGAGCGGCTGCCTGGCTAGGAACCAGGTATAAACATATAAGGATTCTAGCTGAACTGAAAGATAGCTAAAGGTATGGAAAAAGAGAAAAATGGGAGCCTAAATAGCACATGTCAAAAGCAAATGATGAAGGCAGGACACTGGGAAAACTAGAAGCCCAAAAAGAACCAAAACTGAAAAAATCCTCAAGGTACATGAGTGCAACAGGAATAGGTGACTGACAGAAGCACAAACTGCAGCCAGAAAGGTAGAAAGTAAAATACTGACTAAGAAAGTCAGAAAGGCACAAACCAAACAGCAAGTCCAAAATCACAAAGGGAAGGTTGGAGACACACACTGAGAGATGGGGGGGGGGATCCTCCGGCTGCAGCAAAGAAACAGTGCTACTGAGTGAGGCTAGAAGGAACTGACTTAAATAGCTCTGGCAGGGGGCATGGCTGGTTGCTCCCATCCATTGAATTGCAGCAAGCCTTTGAAAAATGGTCCCTCACCCATACATCCCCCTTACCCTGACCTCTCATTGAGCACCCCCCACCCTGCACTCTCCCACACCCCCCACTCATACTAACTCATGTGAACATGTTCCAGGGTAAAGATCTACTCTCTAATCAAAGACACATCTTGCTGCTGGAACCATCTACTGCAATATGAAAAAAAATGTAAATGCAGTTCAATGTATTTCAAAGGGTCTTTTAGCTTTGATGCATAACTTTGTAATTTGTGCATATTTTGACCCTGAATTTCCAACATGGCCTTTTTAGGGTTCCCACTTCATGACCGATGGTGGTGGAATTATGCAAATCAGGCCTGAAAGATGAGTTTGTGGTCACTTGGTGAAATCACCTTTTGAGAAGAATTTGAAACTTTTCACCACCCTTGTTCATGAAGTGGGGCCATAAGAAGGCTATGTTGAAAATTTGGGGTCTTCAGTTAGTGAAGGGGGAATAAGCTTCTAGCTGGAGGCTGGGAGAGTAAGGAGACTTGAAAGATTTTCTTAGCTGGTATTCTGTGTGTTTGTAATTGTATTTGAGGGCTGATCTTAACTGCCATTTATTGTGCTTTTTCATTTAGTTTGGTCAGCCTTTTATTGCTTTTGCATTTAGTTTGGGCAGGAGGAAGGGATTCAAACAGACAATTTTGTGTGTATGTGTGTGTGTTTAAAAGCTGCTATCTGGCCTGTAAGTGCAGGCATCATATTACAGGGGATTAGTGCTGTTTGAATGTAAGATGGGACTGCCAGCTCAGTCAGTCTTCAGTTAGTGGAGGGGGAATACGCTTCTAGCTGGAGGCTGGGAGAGTACGGAGACTTGAAAGATTTTCTTAGCTGGTAGTGCTTGAAGGTGCAGTGAGGGGCAGACACAGGGCTGATACACTCTCGTGAGAGTTTGGTGTAGGCCCTAATCCCACCCTCCCCCACACCTCCAGAGACCGGAAGGAAGGGAGGACAAGCCAGGCAAGTATAGCAGATGGGGGGGAAGGGCCAGTTGCGAGCAGTGATGGAGGGTAGCGGGGTACAGAAGGATACTCGAGAGGAGGAGAGGCATAGAATCAGAGAGGAGAGGGTGGCCACAGTAAATAAGGAGGGGGCAGCAGGTGGCACCCAGATAGGGAAAAGAGCAAGGAGCTGGCTGAGGGGAAGAGCTGGTAGAAAGGATGAGGGACATGGAAGGTGGGGAAATGGAGGAAAATAGGCATTCAGAGTGCTCCTGTTGGGTGATTCCATGATCAGGGTTATCAAATGGAATAGGGAGGGGGAAGTCTGCCAAGTTAGAACAAAATGCTTCCCTGGACTAACGTTGCACAGGGCCAAGCATGAGGTATATCAGCTTGCAAAGGATTGTGGGGATTCCCCGGACATACTGGTCCACCTGGGTACCAATGGCATTGAGGGAAATAGTGAGCTAGAGGTACAGGCAAGGTTCAGGGAGCTTGCCAGGGTCTGCCATGACATAGCATGCACAAATTCCTTCTCGGAAATCCTGCCAATGCCAAGGGCTAGTGTGGAACACAAGAGGAAGATTAGGGGGATAAACCAGTGGCTCAGGGAGTGGTGTGGGGTATGGGTTGATGGGGGATTGGGGGAGACCTGGGAGGATAAGGAGTATATGCTAGAGATAGGCTCCATCTCAGTTTGGAAGGGAAGGAAATCCTTAAGTTGAAAATAGAGGGGTTAGTTGGAGAAAGGTGGGGTTTAAACTTATGAAGGGGGAGGGATGGGAGAAAAGGCGGTCAAGTGGGGTCCAATAAAGGAGGGAATCTGTCTCCACCCCGGGGAGATGGAGGAATGCGAGAAAAGGACGACTAGTAAGGTGCTGACTGGGAGAAGAGGGAATCCCCATGGGAACGTGAGCAGGGGAAATGGAAGTATACAGAAAAGGTGGAAGGTTGACCTGCCAAATGCCAGGAGCTTGGGCAATAAAATATCTGAGTTCCACGCGATGCTAACTGAGGGAGAGGTGGATGTGGCAGCGGTCACCGAGACCTGGGCCACTGAGGGGCATGACTAGGACCTGACCCTGGAGGGTTACAACATGTTCAGGAAGGATAGATGGGAGAGAAGGTGAGGAGATGTAGCAGTAATAGTCAAAAACTGCATTGGCATATGAGGAGTGGAGGAGGTGGAGGAAACTGTGGAGGTGATTTGGGTCACCTTGATAATAAGGAACGGTAAGAGAGTAAAAATAGGAGAGGTGTATACACTGCCCATGCTGGTGGATGAGCTGGAGGAGAGTCTTGTGGCAGATGTGGGGAGACACTGCAGTATGGGCAGGGCAAGGGTGGTGTTGTTGGGGGACTTAAACATGCCAGAAATGGACTGGGAGATGATGTCATCCTCGGTGGCCAGGGAACAGAGGTTGTTGGATGTCTTCAGGACATGTTCCTAACTCAGCAGGTGGGGGAACCGACCAGGGAGGCATGGATACTGGATGTGGTCCTGGCAGACAGTAACCAGATTGGGGGCCTGGAAGTAAGGGACCCATTGGCGGGGAGCGACCATGCCATGGTCTGGTTCTGCCTGGACCTAGACCTTCCTGCACAAAGATGGAGGTAACTGACTTCGGGGGCAGATTTCAAGGAAATGAGAAGGATCCCTTAAGAAACATTTGGATGGGATTGAACAAGACATGGACACTGCCAGTTGGTGGGAAATCATCAGGAAGTGGGTGCAGTATGCTACCAGCACCTGTACAAGAGTAAGACAAAAATGCAGTAGGGTCTGTAACCCTGCTGGTGGACCAGGGATGTTCAGGAGGTGGTGAGGGGAAAGAAGGCAGCTTATAGGCATTTCAAGTGCTCAAGGAGTAAAAGGGATGTAGAGGAGTGCAAGCTGATGGCCAGAAGGGCCACTAGGGTGGTGAAGGCGGCTAAGTCAAGGAAGGAGCAGAACCTGGCTAGGAAAATTAGCAGAGGGAACAAGGGGTTCTTTAGATACATTGGGGAAAAGTGGAGGCTAAAGGGGCAGATTAGCAGGATTAAAACAGGAGAGGGATGGGCACAAGACCCTGGGGGGCAGGCTGAGGTACTAAATGAGTACTCCGCCTCAGGTTTCATGAAGGAAAATGGGGGGACTGCATCATACTTGGAAGGAGATGGTAAAACTGAGGGGGGACACATACAGATCAGCGGATCTGGGGAGAGGGGGCCGTCACTGGCAGGAGGGGGGGAAGACAAAGCAGGGGGATGAGGTAGCAGAGGTGGAAATCACAGCAGAGAGAATCAGGGCAGCCCTCAGGTCCCTTAAGACAGAGTAAGCACCGGGGCCAGACAAATTACATCCTAGAGTGCTGAAGAAAATTGGCAGATGTCCTGGCAAAACCCCTGGTGGAGCTTTTCAGCATCTCTCTGAGGACAGGGTGGGTGCCCCAGGACTGGAAGGTGGTGTATATAGTGCCTTTCCCCAAGGGGGGATCAAGGGAGGTGGCAGGGAACTAGAGGCCCGTCAGCCTGACATTGGTGGTGGGCAAGGTGATGGAGGGCATTGTCAAGGAGAGGCTGGGGGTACCTGAAAAAGTCGGGGTGCCTGCATGAAAGGCAGCATGGATTCATCCCAGGGAAATCGTGTCAGACAAACCTTGTGGAGTTCTATGACTGGGTGACAAGTGCCTTGGACCTGGGCAGACCGGTGGCCGTCCTCTTTCTTGACTTCAGCAAGGTGTTTGACTCTGTTCCTCATGGGGTCCTGTTGGATAAGCTGGAAGAAATGGGGGTGGGGAACAAGATGATCAGATGGATAGAAAATTGGCTCCAGGACTGGACCCAAAGGGTCGTGGTTGGTAGGATAGTCTCATCCCCCAGGAGGATCATTAGTGGGGTCCCTCAGGGATTGGTCCTTGGGCCCCTCCTGTTCAATGCCCATGTCTCTGACATAAGGAAGGGTATCAGGAGTGAGATGAGTCTCTTTGCTGATGACTCAAAACTGGGGGGGTGGTGGTGGAGGGGAAAGAGGGGAAGGTGGCCCTACAGCAGGATCTGGAGGCTCTGGAAATGTGGTCTAGAAAGTGGAAGCTGAGGTTCACTGCAGGGAAATGCAAGGTACTGTACCTGGGAGCCAGAAACCTGGGCCAAGTGCACACCCTTGAGGGGGAATGCTGCAAGTCTCAATGGCTGAGATGTACCTGGGGGTGGTGATGGATGTCAAGATGACAACTCTGAGACTTGTAGGAGGGCAATGGCCAAAGCCAACAGGATGCTGGGATGCATCGCTAGGGGGATCACCTCCAGAAGGAGGGAAGTGATACTCCCTCTGTGTAACTGCTTGGTGAGGCTGCACCTCGAGCACTGCATGTAGTTTTGAAGGCCACACTGAAAGAGGGACATCAAAATCCTGGAGAGGGTGAGGCTTGGGGGACAAGACCTATGGGGTGAGGCTCAAAGAGCTAAATATGTACACATTGGAAGAGAGAAGGGACCGGGGGGACATGATAGAGGTCTTCAGGTACATGAAGGGGGTAAATAGAGGAGGAGCAGTCAGAGTGCTCTGAAGAAAGGGAGGCAACTAGAGGGCATGGGTGGAAGCTGGAGGGGGGAGATTCAGGGGAGAAAGGAGGAGGTGCTATTTCACTGAGAGGGATGTGGAGCCATGGAATGCGCTTCCCATAGGGCTGATGGAGGCAGAGATGCTGGAGGGGTTCAAGAGGGGGGTAGAAAAGGTACAGGGGAAGGATTCTGGAAGCAAAGTCCTGTGCAGTGAGAATATCTGGGACTGGTGATGGAGAAACCAGAGAGGGCGAGGGGGGCAACAAGGTCAGCTCCCAGAGTGGGGGCTGACCAAACAAGCAGACAGGAAAGACTGTTAGGCCTATTCTGCTGGCATTTTAGTATGTTAGTATGTTATTAAAATATATTAAAATAGAAATGTTATGTACGTACCTTGACATTTTTCTGTATTAGCTTGTAATTTTGGTAATTTTGAATATTTTGACCCCAAATTGTTAACATAGCCATTTTTCACACCGCCTCATGAATGTGGCAGCTGTCATTTTTCGAATCCTGGCCAAAGTGTGTTTTCACACCTGTGGTGTGGAATAAAGTGTCAGTGGCATGTAAAGATGTTTCAGTAGGAATTTGAAAATTTTCACCTACCAGGTTCCTGAGGTGGAGTAATAAAAAAAAAGACTATGCTGAAAATTTGGTGTACAAATATACTAAAATGCCCAGGTTATGAGTGAACACTGCAGTATTTCAACATTCACTCATAACTTCACTAATTTTAAATATTTTCACATTAAACTTTCAACACAGCCATTTTTCCACACCACCTCATAAATGTGATATGTGTCAGTTTTTTAAATCCTGGATAAGATGTGTTTTCTGATTTCTGGTGCAAAACGACATTTCATCCACTATACTATAAATAGTACATGTCATGTTTATAAAGTGAATCATAACATGAGTATCTTGAACATTTTGTGTCAAAATAAAAAAAAAATGTAAACTTTGTGAGTAGTGCCTGTCTCGACCCCAGGGGGTATGCTTTTGATCCTGTGCTGATGAACTGAGTTTGGTGTTGAGATCAGTGATCCAGCTGGAAGGGGTGAGGGTGAGAGGATGTCATTGTTATGTGATACCCTTCCAGCCAGGGAATGGAAGGTGCACAGTTGTTTGCATGGGCCTGGTTACCATATAGTGAAGACAACTGTCCAATTGGCATAGGGGCCCTGCACCTCTTCCCCCTTGGTGGCAGAGGGCCCTGTGCATTGGCTGACAGATGTACTCTTTGCCCTGTGCATGTATATCTGTGACCACATAGAAGTGCAGGAGCCACCTGGCCCTGTGCTTCTGAAGCCCCCCAGACAGCCCCATGAATTCTGCACATCCATCACTACACAGAACTGCAAGGCCCACAAGTTGGATGAGGTCTTTCTTAGTGCAGGGCATCTGCATCTGCTCACGCAGGTCCCAAAGGGACCTCCATGAATGAGGATATGATTCCACTGTCTCAAAAAGAAAGGTAATTCTTTGCAAAAACTTTGTTAATACATCATTTAGGGTAACTTAATTCCACATATGTAGAGAAATGTGGCATTAAGGTTTCCAGCCTGAACTCCACCCCCACCCCCCCAAGCAACAAAAGGAAAAAACATTAGAGGTTTGGGTCTTCAGAGTCTTGGTGGTCAGTGGTGTGGTCTTCCTTGGGGTTGTCAACCCTAATGCCTCCCTGGTCCCTGAGCAAGCAACATCTCACACATTCTCCTTTCTTCTCGGAGGGTCCATAGGGCCCTGCATGATGAAAGCTACAAAAAATTGTGTTAGCAGCATGTGGTGAGACATAATTCTCTAACTTTGAAGAGTGTATCATTTTGAGGCACTGGCTTAGAGCTATTCCATGTGGTTTGGACTACAGGTTGTGGGTGGGGTGAGGGGGAACCATTAGGGTTGGTAACCCCAAGGAATACCCCACCACTGATTTGCCAAGACTCCAGAGACACAAAACCCTATTGTTTTTCCTTTTGCTGCTTGGGGGGTGGGCATGGCAGGTTAGGGTTTGAAACCCAAATACCACATTTCCCTACTTTTGTGGTGTTACGTTCCCCTAACTGGTGCATTAGCAAAGTATTTTGCAAAGAATATCCTAAGGTGATCCAGACTAACTTTTCTACTGCCTGCTACCATCCAATCAAGACACGTGGGTCTCTAGACATGTGTATCTATCCCATATCATCCTGACTAATTGTTTGCACTACTTGCATATACTTTGTTACAGTATATGAAATTACCTGAACCTTTTACAAATGTGCTAATATATTGTATCTTACTTTACCATGTAATTCTCATTATATGTAGCACCTGAGACAAGGCTACACTTGAGCTGACTAAAACTGTATTGTCTTCAAATGATGTGGAACCTTTGCAAATGAGCAAATGTTGTTACATAATCTTACAAATAAACAAAAATTATATATTTCTAGATAGTATATACATATATGCTACAAAAAATAAATTGAATCACAAATTAGGGTTTATTATTATAGGGGAAAAGTAAGGTAATGTGACTTTAAGGTTTACCCTGCTTATCCACTGTACATGTAAACCACAAGGAATGTAATGCCACAGTACAATCCAGGTTTAATAATATGCTTTGATATAATAAATAAGTAGTATAGTACAAAGATTACAGTTTCACTTACAGTACAACATTGACAAACACTGCACTCTTCTGTTGTTAGACACAAGACTACAGGTTAAAGGCCCAGGGTAATGTGTATGATGGTACAGCTGCCACTTCTGAAGAAACTGCACTATCACAGACATTGTTCCAGGCCAGAAAGGGACCTTGTAAATGTCCCTGCATGAACCTCACTAAGCAGCTGCATCTTCATGCACTTTGCAATTTACCTGCAGCTCCATTTGCCTATGGCCCTGCAGGACACTTGCAAAGCAGCTGCACCATCACATACATTGTCTTGGTCCTGTAGCAGGCTTTGCAAACTTTTTTGGGGGCCACAACCAATGCATATTGCTCAGGACCTGCACTGTTATTATTGAATGACTTTGTGGGCAACGCATGAAGTAGCTGCTTTATCAAACACATTGTACCAAGCCTGTAGTGTGCAGCATCAGGTTATGTACTGGAGAAAGAGTAAGGTGTTCCTTGATAGCCAACCTTCCAGTTCCCTTTGTGGCACAGCTGGCAGCACAACCAGAACAGTATTGTGCATGGCCTGGTTTCAAATCCCAGCTGAGGCACTTACTTCTTTTTCTCTTCTGTTTCTATGTGTTCCACAAAATGTGCACACCACATTCTTAGTCATTCAGCACTAGGTTGTGCATTGGACAAAGGGTAATGTGCTCCTGGACAGGTCAACTTCCAGTTGCCTTGGTGACACAGCTGGTAGCTCAACCAGAATGGTATTTTGGGTGGCCTAGGTTCAAGTCCTAGCTGAGGCACTTACTTCTTTCTCTTTTCTGTCTGTATGTGTTCTACAAAATGTGCACACCACACTTTTGTGACTGATAATATAATTACAGTATCCGTGCAGCACCAGGTTGTGCATTGGAGAAAGAGTAAGGTGCTCCTGGATGGGCCAGGTTCCATTTCTCTTAGTGGGGAAGCTGGTAACACAGCTGGAAAAGTATTCTGGGAAGCCTGGGTTCAAGTTCCAGCTGAGGCACTTCTTTCTCTCTTCTGTGTGTTTGCTTTATTAATTACCCTATGCACCACTCATCAAGCAGCTGCACCATTACACACTTGCCCTAGGCCTGAAGAATGCTCAAAGAATGTCCCTCAGGGATATCATGAGGAAACCGAATCTTAATACAAATTAACCACATAGCTGTAGGGTGCTTCATGACCGACCCTATATGGCGATTTCTGAAGCAGTTGTACCACCAGACACATTGCCTCAGGACTGTATCATTTAGCCTTATGTCAGATAACATATGAGTGCAGTGTTCCTTATGGTGTTTAACTGTATTCTTCATACAGTATTATTTATTTATGCCATTAAAACACATATTAAACCTGTGTTGTGCTTTGGCATTCAGTTTGGTGGGGTTCACAGGAGTAGAGGATGTGATAGGTGGAGATAGGGTTCAAAAATCCCTAACCTCGCATTTCCACATCACACAAATAGAATGATCACACTGCTGCATTAAATCATGAGTGTGATACCTGGGGTAACAGTGCATAAACTGAAGCACACAGCAGAATGTCACTCTGTAAACAGAGTGAGTGAGAAGACTACACAAACATGCTGCACATTTTAAAAACATCACTAATGTATTCAGATATCTTTATTACAAAAAAGTACATATCTATAGCAGCATTCAAAAACACCATTTGTTCAATGTTGAATGTTTGCTCGCAGTGTAACAGGGCTTTAAATAGCCCCTGATGTTGCTGAGACAACTCTAAAAAACATAATATTTTGACACAATTTAGCTTGTATTTTACCCATTTTTGTAATGTCACCCTTTTTTGTTTATTACTTAAGACATCTGCATGGAAACAGGAACTCTGTCCTATTTGCTGTGTCTGGTTTTCTATTTCTGCAGTCACAATTCTGGTCATGACATTCCAGTCTGTTGCGGTGGAGAAAATTATGATATAAACAAGGCATTATGACATCATGTGTAGACAAGCAACCAAATCTACTAATGCCAAAGGGAGAGTAATCTTGTTTTTATTTCACTTCCCTCAGTAATAAAGAATAAGTAGAAAGAATTGCAAAAAAACATAGTTTTAGTTGAATGGTACAGAGGATGAAAGCACAGAACTGTAAAACAGTGTTTTGCAGGTCCAGTCCCCCTCATGGCCACAAACAATATTGTCTAAGAAAGTCAGAGCTACAGTAAACATATAGCCAGTCCAGTGGTGGGAGGGCTGTAGTGCTGGAGGCCCCACGTCCCATCACATTGGTGACCTGGGTTCGGGAATGGACTAAGGTCGCTCAGGGCTGGCAGAGGAAAGACAATTTAGTGTGCATAAATGGATCTCCTCCTTTGATATGGGGGGGACAGTGTGTACTTCTAATTGGCTGCCACCTAGTGGAGGGTAGCTGGCATAGCAGTAGTCACCAGAACTGAAAGTCTGCAGTGGGTGTTGGTAGCATGCACCATCTTCGTGAATCACATGTGCACCACTGCAAACCACCAGCTCTGACTCAAGGGAAGTAATGAGCAGAAAAGAACCCCAATCTACAGGATGATGCTGTGACCCTGAAGGCACTGCACCACCATCATCCACAGCACCAACTTAGACAGTGAAGTAAGAACTACTGTAGATGGGGGAAGTCCTGAGGGGTGGAGGGCCTTGGAGTCGACTGCTGAAGGCAGCCAATGGTAAGGGGCAAGAATATTTATTTATTTATTTCAAAAGTTTCATCAGGAAAGGCATATTGAGATGATAATATCTCATTTTCAGATGTGTCCTAGGAGATTGGGATGTGGAAAGCAAAATGCAGCAAAAACTATGTAATGCGAACATAATCAAAAAATTGAAAGCAAACAGTGTAAAAGATATGTGCATTAGACACAGTTGCTATAATACTGTATAGGCAATGGAACTACTTTATAAGCATAAAACAGTGAATAGGAATGAGGGGAAACAGACTACAAAAGCAATATGGAGGAATTAGGAAGAGGGACATGGACAGTTGCAGGACAGAGAAAAAAATCACAAAGAAGAGACTTTTAAGTAGAAAATAGAAGAAGCAGAACAGAGCAGAGAAAGACGAGAAACATGATAAAGTCCAAATAAAAACAAGAAAAGGATTCCAAAATATTGGAATGATAAACTGAACTGTATCTTACTCTTACATTTTTCAAAGTTATCCAACTGGTATCAGAGGCTATTTAAAGGGAACATAAATAATATGCAATTTAAATCAACTATTGCTGGTGTTTTCTGTTGTTGACATGATGTTAACATGGTTGAAGCTACTATTTTTGCAGTTGCGTGCTATTTTTTCCCCAACTGTCTTTAGTGTTTTCAAATAGGAGCGTCCTGTCTGTAACAAAGGGAAACAGACACACACACATATGCACACACACACACACACACAGATGCTTGATGTTTATCTTAAAACACACAATGATGTCTGCTAGCTGGCTAATGGGCAGAAAATCAATTTGATTGGTGGGGCTTTATCCTTTAAACTACAAGAAGTTTATGCCTATCAGACAGCTGGACACTGTCATCATCAATCTTCTCCCCACTGGCTTTTGAGAGGCAAGCCTTGTGCATTTCTACATCTATTGGCTTATACAGTACACACCTACACAACCCCCTACACTGTAGTAACAATATGTTTACTTTGCACATGCATGCAAGCACACATAAAAAGTTCCCTTACTGCAATGTGATACAAACAACTCTGGAACAAGGCAGGACCATAAGAACCCAACATTTCCGGAGTCAAAAATCATTACAGAATTCGATCAGGAAAAAATCCCACTTAAATACTACATTAGTATTTGATGAATACAGTGTTAGTACTGTTAAAGTGCATGAAAGTTCCTATAAAAGATTAAACTGCATGAAAGTTATTTCAAAAGCTTAAACAACTGTTAACTTCCTATTAAAGACACAGAGAAAGGGTTCTTCATTGTTTTGGGTTTGTGACTCCACCTATGTCAGCATGCAGTGCTAACATTTTGCCACAAGGCTTCCTCAGAACATCTCAGCCAATCAAGTTTTACTGTAGGCATAGACTTCATTCATTCATTCATCAGATATTTACCAAACAGAGGTGATATCTCTCTGCAGCGTGGGACAGCTTCCTTTTTTACTGGTGATGAAAAGATTTTTTGGGGTGCTTGGGGAAGGAGGGTCATCAGGGCCAGCGGGAGTTGGAAGGGGGGAATTATGTAATTCATGGGGATCGGGTGGTGGGAAGTGGGGAGGTTGTTGATATGTGGGTGGAGATGGGTTAGCATATTGTGTTACAATTTACAAAACAGCTGATCAGGTGGCTATGAAGTTGGCAGGAGGGGAGAAGGGAGTTTTGAACAGTAGAGGGTTCAGTAGCTTTGGTGGGGGGATCATTTAAAATAATCTGGGTCATGAGAGAGGGTGTAAACTTAATGAACTGAGTAGGTGGGGTGGGATTTAAAAAAAAATCTAAATAACATTTATAGAGAAGAAACACTTTGCAAAGTTCTTTGCTGGAGAAGTTTAACTTTGCAAAGTAGAAAATTATGAAAAGTGCCACTTCAATGGCACTTTGCAACCAAAATGGCACTTTGCTTGTTCCATCAGGTGCAGTTTGGCACTTCACCAGTTGAAGAAGTTCACAAAGTGCTTCATGAAGTCTTGAAACTTTGTAAGGTTCTGGCAAAGCAATGTTGTTCTGACTTTGTACATCTTGACCCTACATGCAGGGCCTGATGCTGCAAACTACCACACTCAAACTAGCTAAGCTGCCATTGTTTGCATGTAAAGCCCTCCCTTCCTGACGATGCTCCTACAGGGACAGTCAGGGGGTCTGCCAATGTGTTGTGGTGTACTGATGTGCTTCTATGTGTATGCAAGAGGGGGTGCACGTTCCTCTGTTTATGTATGCAAGTGTGTGCATTCTGTTTGTGTTTCTATGTGGTAATCCCAACCTTTTTTGTGCAAGGCAGAGGGAGAATATAGCTACGTGGGTGGGGGCAAGGTATTTTACTTTAAAGCACACAAAGATGGTGGTTACATCTACAGATATGAAAAGTCAAGGAATTTTGCTTTGCAAAATTCTGTGTAATTTTTCCCAACTGTTGTGACATTCCACATAGTTTTTCGCCCAGTGAAGTAAGCACTTTGTCTTGCAAAGATGCACTTCACTAGCATAGTGAAATCTCACATATTTTTTTTAAAAGGTTAAAATTATAATGAAATCCCCACCATTGCACTCATGTTTCCCACCCTTCTTCCTCAAATCCAAACCACTCCAAAGTGACTTCCCATTACCTCATAGCAGTACCCCTCTCACCCTCCTCTCTCACAGTCCCAGCAAAGTTCCATTTAAAACCAATATGTCATTTGCTGTTTCAAATTTGCATAAATTTGTTATTTCAAATAATACTGTGTTTTTTTCAATGTATGTTTCAAATAATATCTGACTGTCCTCAAGTGACCTCATGATTGCTGCATTTATTACAAGGTATGTCACAGTCAGTTTTCATGGTAAGCAATTTGATGACATAAGCAAGAGCTCTGTTAAATCAGCTAGGGAAAGCCAAATGCTTTTTAAACAGATTTCTGGATAGGTTGCCAAAATGTATTAAGAATCCTGGAAAGGAAAACTTAGAATTAAAAAAAAAATGGTATTCTCTTGTAAGCTGCACTAGCTGAAACATTAGGATCACAAAAGTACATAGTGAAGTACGTACATTACCTGCTGTTTAAGAACAAATGCAGTGTACTGCCCCAGAACACAGACAGGATGGACTATGTTGCAGCACAAGTCAGAAAATGGTCATATATAATTAGTTACTATTCATATTTGGGTTTTTTTGTACACTTGTCTGTCTTTGTACAATATTTTCAAGCAATATTAAATCAGATATGCTTGTTAATGTATACTGTATTTTTTCTTTGCCCTGCTAGTGGGGTTTCTGATATATGTATCCCTCAGAAAAAAAACATGATCTATTTATTAAAGGCTTGTTTATCAGTATACAAATTATAAATGATTCCATCTTTTTGTCACACTCCACCTCATTTTTTAGCTTATTTGATATGCTATAGGTTTATTTTCTAATGTATCCAAGTCTTTTTCCAGTTTATCTAATAATGTTGATAAGATGTCACAATCAATTTTAGCTTTTAAGTTCTATTCATTTGTTGTCTCTTAATCTACTTCCATTTTCCTAGCTGTAGTTCTCTGAGTAGTCAATAAAGCATTTGCTAGGGCCTTATTCCCAGAATGTGATGAAATCAAGATAACTGATACTAAATTCTAGGGCTTTATTGATCCTTTAGTCATATGGGAGCCTCCTACCCTTCCAATAGTCACTTAAGTGAGTAATTACTTTTATTTATGTTTCAAATTATCCAGTACCAAAAGGTTTCCGTGTTGTTTCTGTTGATTCCATTTCAGTTAATGATTATATATATATAGACAGTACATATAGCATTATCAGCTTGAATGTCTTTATATGAGCGGATTGCCAGTTTATTACTGGTCAAATTGACAATCTCCTAAAATGAACCTAATTTGTAATATATACCCTTCAAATCTTTCATAATATCTATATATGTTCAAGTGGTCCACCAAGTTTCATGACAGTTGGCTCACCCTAGAAATAATAATTTAGCAATAGACAAACTATGCCAAATTTCACATTCTAGAGATATTTTGAATGAGTTCCCAAGTGCCTTCTTGATGGGGTAAAACTCTATTAAAAAATACATTTACTTTACTGGTACAAGATGCTATAGCACAACCAGGAAGAAAAGTGTGAAGAATAATCAGTTACCTCACATTCATTAACTTATTATAAACCTAATTATCCATGTAAAAGTGTCCTATTATTAACCTTTGTAAGTGCCCTGCAGCAATGGTAAAAGTTAATAAGAAATTCTCCAAGGAATTCAAACTGACAAGATAGACATCATAAAGATGCCCTATGCCCCCATTAATTTATATGCTTGTAATTGAATCATTTATAAAATGAGCAGGAAAACATGAAAATGTTGAGGTATAAAGATTCTAGATATAGAACATAACCAGTATTTACATGGGTGATATCCTTCTATATGTACAAGATGCTGAAGCATCATTGGATAATTTGTTACATGGGCTCATTAAAAAAAATATGGGGATGAGTCCTACCATGTTGGATTTTCAAATGCAGATGCAGGCCAAAGCCCTCTTCCATTCTTTACAGAACAAAGAGAGAAGCAGGCTCCACAGTTGTTCTTCCCCAAGCACAGTGTTGGCTAGAGGTGGGCAAAGTGCTCCCACTTCGCTATGCGGAGCACTTCGCATATTATCCCCAAATCCACATAGTGCTCTGCAACGCAAAGTGAATTACTCCACCTATAGAGTTGATTGCTAAGTGCATTGTTTCCAATGGACTTCGTAGTACTTCACCTTGTATTACAGCCTTCCCCTTAATTTTAATGCGAAGTGCCATTGACTTTAATGGACTTCGCTTTACTTCACCTGTTTATTGCTATTTGAGGTGAATTTTGCCTTGATTCATGGGATTGCAGGTCACATGGCTCTATATTGTCTTGCACAGCCTTAGTTCTGTGTAGTGTGTGTAGTGGAAAGTTAGAGACAGCTTAATCTCAGAGCTCTGAGAATCAAATCGTCGAAAAAGCTTACAAAAATCACTTTTGATCAAATTATTTTGTTTCAAATTTAGTACATTGGCTGTAGGAAACCCTCCTGTGCTTAGATCATCAAGTGTTGTTTGTTTCTGTGTGTATTTTGAATGTTAATTTAGAATATTCAGCCTGTGTTCTGACAGGAACTGTTGAAAAGTGCTTCAGGGGAGGAGTGTATCTGTGGTGGAGTGAGATTCACACGAGAAAGGCAATCTTTCTAACTGTTTTGTACTAGTGTGTGTTAGTATTTGTGTGTTTATGTAGACACAGTAATACTTGAATTAATTTTTGATTATTTTTTTCTGTTTGTTGTGGTGCACTGCATATTTTCATTCTGTTTAAAAGATGTGTTTATTTAGTGTACTGCACTGTTAAATTTTCTTTGCATTACCTGTAGTGTGTGAGTGTGTGTGCACGCCATCAAGTCAGACACATTTTACTGTGCCACACAGTAATTGCCGCACTCTGAATCGGTTATCCATCTGCGGTATTTTTACTGCTTCCTTCTTTCTAGCTAGTGGACTGCTACTGCAGCACCCCCCTCCAACCATAAAAGATATAATGTATTTTTCCAGTTTGGGATTTGTGTGACCACTGGTTAAGGTGTTTTTGTGCCTGTGTAGCTGTACCTCTTTATAGTGTGCAATCTGCATCTGTGCATTTGCATCTGTTTAGTGCCCAATCTGCATCTGTAAGCCACAGTTGTTTTTTGGCTTCCCATCCACCCCAAATTTCAGAAATCTCAAATTATTGTGAATTTTCTGTGTAATCTCCAAAAATGCCTGCAAAGAGACATGCATGCAAAGATGCTTCTGGCCATGGCACTGCCGCTAGTGGCAAAAGTGGCCATAGGAGTGGTAGTATGCAACAGAAGTGCATAGTTGATGTCAGTAAAGGGATTTCTCTGACTATGTTTTTCACAGTGCAATCAGTAGCTTCAATCATGGATGGAGATGCTGTTGTCCCCGCTGCTGGTAGTGAAGTTGTTGATGGCATGAGTATTGCCCCAATTTCAACCCGTGACAACAAGTTAACTGGTTTCCCAAATATTGTGGCGTCTAAAGCTTAATATGCATAACCATGAGGAAAGGGGGGGCATGATAGAAACTATCAAGTACCGAAAGAGAATCAACAACATATAAGAGGGTAGCATTTTTCAGAAAAAGAGATGTGCATGAACAAGGGGGCAACATTTGAAGATGGGGGGGGCAGATCAGGGGCAACGTCAGGAAATATTTTTTCATGGAGAGGGTGGTGGGTGCAAGGACAAACAAAAACTAATGATCAATGTTATGGCGTGAGAGCAGCAGTCGAAGCATGCCCATTATTTGGAGTTGGTGCATCTCCATGCACTCCAGCTGCTGCTCCATGTTGTCAGTCCGGTGGTTCACATGGTCCAACTCACTCTACATCAGGCCCAAATCGGCATGTGTGGCAGGTATTCGTACAGGGTTGCTACTGTCACCTGCAGGTTGTGGAACAGCCATTTGCTCCATGGCCCACCCCCACTTGACACCACATGCTGGTGGAGACCATGCTGCCACCTGTTGCCCAGCAGGGCCAGCAGAAAAATTCTTGCCCAGTTCAGCAAGCTTGGCCTATCAGTCTTCATGGTGGTGGTTATATAGGTGGGTGTACCGACCACCTGTGCCCAGATAACTTCCCTTGGGACCACGGTGCACCACCTCACCACACACAGATTGCACTTCACTACACCGGTATCCGCAGGCAGTGTAGTGAAGAACTCCCACACTAATGAGCAGTGGGGAGGACCGGGCACAGGCGGGGGGGGGCCCAGATGTTGTTGCTCGCTGCTGATGGTGGTGGTCAGTTGGGGCCAGGGGTGGGGAAACCTGCTGCTGCTGTGGCTGTGACTTCTGTGTCTCCTCCCTCACTTCCTGCTGAGCTGGTGGTGCAGGGGCCAGAGCAGGTGGTGACTCTGCTTCATGGAGGCAACAACTAGTATAGAAGGTGCTCTGGTTCAGACATGGGGATTATATTTTTTGCTATTTCTCTGTTTTCTCTCAAATCAGAGTTTATATTTTTTTGCTATCTCTCTGTCTCCTCTCAAACACTGCTCTTTCTCCCACACTAGGTAAGACAAAAGTGAAAGTCTTTCACTCTCTTGCATGATTAACTTCCTGCCTGAAGCATGTGACCTTCAGACTGTGAGCCATGTGATCTGTGGGCTTTTACAATGCTTACTCACTCTGCCTTTAAAAGAAAATAAAGTGAAGTAATGCACAGTCATCATAAAGCAAAGTCATTATGACATGAAGTGTCGAAGTACTGCATTTCAATGGGCACTTTGCGTAGCTATATGTCGAGGTGGAGTGGGCCACTTTGCCTCTACTACGCTAGAGAAGTTTAACTTCACTGCATCTCTAGTGTCAGCTCTCACCTCCTGCCATTGACTTGCTGTGCTGGCCTTGAAGGGAGATGCCATGTCTGTTCTGACGTGACTGTGTCTTGTTTGTGGTGATGGGGCACTCTGTGGGCTGCAGGGTGAGGTTCGTGGGGGGGAGAGGCACATCATTGCTGAGTAGTAATGTGAGTTTGGCCGTAAATTTATGGTCTCACTGACAATCTGGAGATGGTAGATGAATTCAGAGTTGAACACATGCTGCCATAAACTGTGTCTAATTATCATAATCAATCACAGTTTTGAAACTCAAACCCACTGTATTCAAGGTAATGGATATAAAAGAGCAGCTAAATGCAGGTACATCTCTGAGATTCACTTGCATTAATGATTTATAAAATCCTTCCTTATGAGTGGCATGCATTGTTATTGTTGGAGTCTTATTTCAGTATGCCCTATTTTTAATACTGTAATTCTGAGCTCAGACCTCTCTGATTAGAAGCAATACTATTCCTGTAAATTCTAGGCATGGAAATACTAGGTACTCGGTGGTGCACTGCCCGATGAGAGAACGCAGGGGCGGGGGAGTGGCCATCTGTTTTAGATACAGCTCGAACTTCTCCATGCACCCGGTGGGTTCTACCTTGTTGTTTCAATGTGTGGCAGTGCATGGGGGTCCAGGTGTGAGCTGCAGGATTCTCATTTATCGTCCTCCAGGACGGGGGAGCAAATTCCTACTGGAGGTAGTGGACTTCATTGCCGACAGTGTGTTGGTGTTGCCTAGATGGTTGATTCTGGGGGACTTCAATGCCTGGATCGATGATGAATCCTCACATTTTGGATATGACCTCCTCCAGACAATGACATCTCTGGGCCTGGCACAGGCAGTTGCCTCTGTGACCCATCACAACGGCCATGCCTTGGATTTGGTATTATCGCTGGGGCTTGAGATCACTGACCTCAGGACATTTTGGATCACTTAGTCCAATCATTACATTGTTGAGTTCTTGTTTGGGGCTCACCCTGATTGCTCCCCCTGTTGAGATGGTCAGCTATGGCCCTTTAAGGGGTCTGTCCCCAGAGGGATTGTTGGTGGTAGTAGATTTTTCTGGTGTGAGTGCTGCATGTGCGATTGGCATGGGTGAGATGGTGGCAGTCTATAATGGGGCTGTTGTCAAGGCAGTCAATGCCATTGCATCAGTCCATATATGACCCAGTTCTTCTCCCTTGAGACCCCTATGGTTTGACGGGGCTCTCAAGGAGATGAAGACCAAGGGTCGGAAGTTAGAGCACTGTTGGCAGAGGACCCGGTCCATGGATGACAGACTGGCCTAGAGAAATCATTACAATGTTTACCAAGAGGCAACTGACCATAAGAAGACAAACTTCCTGTCCAGGAAGATTGCTGCAGGGAGGAACAGACCAGTTCAGCTGTTTTTGGACTGTGGACAGACTATTGCGTCCAGTCTGTTTACAGCCAAAAAGGGCTTTTTCAATCACATTGTGCGAAGAGTTTGCTGTGTTCTTCTCTGACAGGGTGTTCTCTATTTGAGCCGGGATCACCCCCAGTGAGGCAATTCCAGCCCTACAGTAGTCAGCCTGGCTGAAGTAGGGGCATTCCTATTGTTTGGTGGTAGTTTTAACTGATTGAGGTGGCTGAGGTCATTGAGGTAATTTCAAAGCTGCGGCCCACCTTCTGTGAACTGGACCCTGGTCTGATTCATTTCTTAGTCAGATGCGCTGAGACCATCATTCCAGTGTTTGTGGGATTGTCAGATGCTGTCTCTCAGAGGGGCTTTTCCCCGATGCCTTGAAGGAGGTGTTGGTTAGGCCCCTTATGAAGAAACCATTGCTCAACCATGATGTCCTGGTGAATTATAGATCGATCTCCAACCTCCCAATTTTGGGGAAAGTTGTTGAGAAAGTGGTGGCTCTGCAGCTCAAGGCATACCTTGCGGCTTTTGACATATATGAGCCATTCTAGTTAGGATTTAGGGCTAGGCATACCATGGAGATGGCACTAGTTCGGGTGCAAAATGACCTTTTCAGGGAAAGATATAGTGGGGAATGATCAGTTATCATCCTCCTCGATCTCTCATTAGCATTTGACACCATGGACCACATCATGCTTTTGGATTGCCTTAGTGTGTATTGTGGACTCACGGAACTGTAATCCAAATGGTTTGAGTCCTATCTCTCTGATAGGAGGCAACGAGTGGTGATGGGGAATTTCTCATCTTCATCGAAGCCACTATCATGTGGAGTTCCTCAGGGTTCGATCCTTTCACCAATGCTAGTCACGATGTACATGCTGCCCCTGGGTGAGCTTATTAGGCATTACAGTCTGGGTTTCCAATGCTATTCAGATGATACCCAGCTGTATACTGTATGCCATTTGCCGCTGGAGCAAATGGCTCCATTGAAGTGCTAAATAAGTGCCTGGCCGCAATTCAGAATTGGATGTCCTCTAACTGACTGAGGATGAATCCTGAGGGGACAGAGGTGCTGGGGATTGCACCTGGTCACTGTTGTAATGGGAATGCTTCCAGGGTAGTGACAGGTTTGGTCTTCGGATCTACCCCATTGATGTCCTCTCCCATGGTGACAAATCAGGGCATTGTCCTCGATGACAGACTGACACTGGATGCCCAGGTGTCGTCTGTGGTCTGAAGTGGCTTCTACCACTTAAGGAATGTCACCTGTGTTAATCCCTTGATTCCACCAGAATACCTGCTCTCACTGGTGCATGCCTTTGTGACATCCAGGCTGGACTACTGTAACATTCCATACTTCAGGGTCAGTGGAGGGAGTATCCGTTGACTACAGCTGGTGCAGAACATGGTGGCCAGGTTGCTGACAGGATTGTCTAGGTCTTGTCATGTAACCTCAGTCCTGTGAAATCAGCACTGGCTGCCTGTCAGGTGGAGGATGCTTTTCAGGGTGGGCTTGCTCACCTACAAGACCCTATATGGCTTGGGCCCTGGCTATCTGTCTGATCTCCTTACACCTGCCATCCCAGTAAGTTCCCTCTGCTCCTCCACTGAGGGCCTCCTAGCAGTTCCAAGAGCCAGACTGAAAATCTCGGGAGATTGCTCCTTTGAAGTGGCTGGCCCGGCCCTCTAGAACTCACTTCAACAATATTTGAGGGAGGCACCAAAGGGGCCTGAAGATCTACCTTTTTTACCTTTTTAGGAAAGCATTTTTATAAAGCCTTAGCTGATTTTAATATTACTGATTTATTTATTAATTTATTATGTATTTATATATATTTTGGTTGTTGTCTGCTTAACCCTACTTTTAAATTACCTTTAAGGCAACCAGAGCCCCCAAGATTGGGTACCATATATAAATATAATTTTACTTACTTACTTGCTGCACATGTTATGTAACTTGTGTATGAATAATGTTTGAGGCATAAAATGGTACAAAACCTGCCTGAGTAACCAAACTCAGGGAATGTCTATACCAGGCATTAGGCCCAGAGCCCCTGGGATTGGGCACCATATATAAATATAATTTTACTTACTTACTTACTGCACATGTTATGTAACTTGTGCATGAATAATGTTTGAGGCATAAAATGGTTCAAAACCTGCCTGAGTAACCAACCCAGGTAATGTCTATACCAGGCATTAGTTCACACTTTGTTGTCTTCAATCTTTGAGTTCTTCAAGGCTCAGTCTTTGACCCTCTACTATTCTACATTTGTGCTAATGACCATTCAAAGCAGAGCAGGTGGCACAGTACTACAGTGCAATGACAAAGATCAAGGTCAATTTAGTACTCCAACCTGATTTCAACACAATCTCCTCCTGATTTGTCATCAACCACCTGATCCTTAATGCAACCAAAATTAAGTCTATGCTATACGAACATACAACATTTGCCAGCAGATAAAGGCCTAGAGGTCTATCAAGTCTGCTCGAATGTGCAGCTAGCACCCTTTATTCTGCAGCTGCCCCTCCCTTCCACCCTTCCCCTTCATTAACCCTCCCCTTGTCCTGTCCCATCCCCTTTGAAGCAGTCCACTGTTCTACTGGATACCACTTCTGCAGATAAGCATCCCACCCAGCCACCACCCTCTCTGCAAAGCGGTGTCTCCTCATCTCCCTCCTGAACCTTCCTCCCTCCAGTCTCATAGCATGGCCCTGGTGTCCCTCCCTCCCTCCCTTACTTTGAACAGCCCTTTATACCTGTCTTGTTTATTCCTTTCATGTACTTAAAGGTTTCAATCATGTCCCCCCGTCCCTCCTCTCCTCCATTGAGTACATGTTCAACTCCCTCAGCCTTCTCTCGTATGATAAGTCCCCAGCCCCTTGATCATCTTTGTCGCCCTGTGCTGCACCCACTCCAGTAACTTTGTCCCTCTTCAGATACGGGTGCCAGTACTGCATGCAGTACTCAAGGTGCAGTCTAACTAATGACCTATACAGTGGCAGAATCACCTCCTCCCTCATCGAGGATATACCCCTTGCAATACAGCCCAGCATTTTGTTGGCCTTTGCAGCTGCCTTCCATCATTGTGCCGAGTTGTTCATTGACCCTGTAATGAAAACCCTGAGATCCTTCTCCTCCTCTATCTGGGCTAGCTGCACTCCCCCCAGCTGGTAACTCCTCCTTGGGTTCTTCATCCTAAAATGCGGCATCTTGCACTTTTGGCATTAAACCCCAGTTGCCAGGTGTCTGACCAGGTTTCACGCTTTGCCAGATCATCCTGCAGCCCTTGCTATCCTCCTAGGTCATCCATCACTGCTCCTACCTTGGTATCATCAGCAAACAGACTGATCTTGCTCTTGATGTCCCATGATATGTCTGCAATGAATATCCCAAATAACACTGTTCCCAACACCGAGCCCTGTGGAACACCACTCGTCACTACCCTTGGGTGTGACAGCTCCCCACCCATCATCACCCTCTGTTGCCTTCTCTGAAGCCAGTTTCCTACCCATCTCACCAGCTTTGCACCCGCCCCATGTCTATTAACTTACTTCCCAGCCTTCCATGCGGCACCGAGTCAAATGCCTTACTGAAGTCCAGATACAGGACATCCACTGCACGGCCCCTGTCCAGTTGCCTAGTTACCCAGTCATAGAACTCCACCAGGTTGGTTTGGCAGGATCTGCCCTGTATGAAGCCATGCCGTCTGCTGTCCTGTAGTCCTTTGGCCTCTAGGAGGGCCACCAGCCTCTCCTTCAGGATAGTCTCTATTAGCTTACCCATGATGGATGTGAGGCTCACGGGTCTGTAGTTTCCCAGTTCATCCTTGGAGCCACTCTTGTGGAGGGGCACCACATGAGCCATCCTCCAGTCCTGAGGTACACACCCCAAAGGTAGCGAGGCATTAAATAGGTCTGCCAAAGGTCCTGCAAGGTCCTCTGCCAGCTCCTTCATTACCCTGGGGTGGATGCCATCTGGGCCTGGCGCCTTGTCCACCCTCAGTGCCTTCAAACCCTCCCAAACTCTGCCCTCCATGATTTCCCCATCTGTCACCCCTTACCCCCTGTTTCTGCCATTTCTCCCCCCTTGGGTGTCACTCCCCTCTTCTCTTTAGTAAATACTGAGCAGAAGCACTCATTCAGTGCTTCTGCCTTATCGCACCCTGCTTCCACCCAAACACCCTCCTTCCTAATCCTTACTATGTGGTCCTTACAGCTCCTTTTCTCCCTGATATACCTAAAGAAGTCCTTCTCCCCTTTCTCGATGCCTTGTGCCAGCCTGAGTTCTGTAGTTGCTTTGGCTCCCATTACTGCCCTTGTCACTTCCTTCGATTCTGTCAAGTACTCCTCCCTGTCCTCCCCCCTCCCTGTTTTCTTGTACTTCCTAAAGGCAGCTATTTTCCTCCTTACCTTTTCTATGAGTTCCTTGCTCAACCAGCTCAGTTTCTTAGTCCTAGCCTTCTTGCTCTGGGCCTTGCAGCAGGTTTTGGTTGTCTCCACTATCCCCAGCTTTATGAGCTTCCACCTCTGGTTAGTGTCCATACTAGATTGAATTATGGCCCGGTACCCTTTTACCACATCTCCCATCCTCCCAAAGTCGGCCCTCCTGAAGTCCAGCACTCTTGTGCCAGATTCCACTTCTTCCTTGCCCATATCCAATGTGAGCCATACTGAGTGGTGGTCACTCCCTGACAACGGTTCCTCAACTGTAAGTTCTCTCACAAAGTCCCCATTTGCCAGCACAAGGTCAAGAGTATTCCCTAACATGGTTGGTTCACTGACCATTTGCAGCAGGAAGCTGTCCTGGAAGGCATCCAGCAGTACTTGATCCCTTCTGTTCCTGGTTGTTGGGGTACTCCAGTCCACTCCTGGCATGTTGAAGTCCCCCACAATCACCACACTACCCTTCTTGCAGGTCCTCCTGATCTGTCCTGCTAGTTCCCTATCTAACTCCTCCATCTGAGATAGTGGCCTGTACAACACTCCCATTCTAAGAATCCTATTCTTGGAATCCTGGATTTACATCCAAAGTGACTCCGTACTACCCTCCTCCCCTTCCTTACTTACACACTTCAGTCCTTCCTTCACATATAGTGCCACACCCCCTCCTTTCCAAATCACCCTGTCCCTAAAAAATAACCTGTACCCTGGTACAGACAGGTCCCAGTCATTGTATTGGGTGGCCCATGTTTCTGTGATGGCTGCAATGTCCACCTCTCCCTCTGCCACGAGCACCTGTAACTCTGCAGTTTTCCTCCCAAGGCTCCTAACATTAAGGGTAACCACCTTCTACCCTTTCCACCCCCTCCCATCCTGCCCTCCTTTACTAGCATCACCAATAGTACTTGCCATTTTTCCTTTGTACTCTTATGGGGGGTAAGCTCATATGGTTTCCCAACCTGTGGTCTCTGCATACCTCTTGCCCAATTGTCACCCCCTGCTCCTAGTTTAAATTCCCAACTTCTTCTACGTACTCCTTCATCCTCTGTTTCAACACTTTCTTTCCCTCCTCACTCAAGTGTAGTCTGTCCTTGACATAGAGACTACTGTCCTCCCAGGTCCCTCCCAGCCCCCAATAGCCCTACCCTTTAGCACAACACCAGGTTCTTAGCCATCTGTTAAATTCCTCTATTCTCAGCTTTCTTGTTGTGCTTGCCTTGGGCACTGGAAGTATCTCTGAAAAAGTTACTGATCTTCCTGCCCCCTCATATAATTGTGCTAGTTCCTCAAACCTCCTCTGGACTATATCTACTGTCTTGTCAGCCAGGTCATTCATCCCAAGATGTATAATTAAATGAGGCTTGTCTCTACCCCTTCTAGCATATTACAGAACAGATTGTCCCACCCTTTCCGCTGTCATTCCTGGCATGGCCTCCACCCAAATGTGACTATGCCTCTCACCCTTGCTAACCCCCCCGACTCCTCTTAGTATTGAGTCCTCCAGCACTAAGATTCCACCACTCTTACTCCCTGTTTGCTTCCATTCATCTCCCTCTCTCATTTCCAGCTCCTCTTCTTCCTCCAGCACATTATTTCCCCCTTTTGCCCCTGTTGCAATTCTCCCAGCAGAACTTCCCTCTGCTCCAGTTTGGTCCAGGCATTTATCAACTACTCCTCTAATTTCATCATTTCCCTCTTCCACCTTCTTCCTCTCTAACAGTGCAAAACTATTTTCTGAAGACCCTTCACAAATGTCCGCTCCCTCTCTCTTCATAGTAACCTGTTCTCTCCTTTCCACTCCATGACTTTTGCCACTTCTTCACCTCCCCTCACAAGTCCCTATCTCCTCCTTCCATTTGTCTTTTGACTCCTGACCTGGTTTTTCCTGGCAATCGTTCTTCCTGGCCTGGGTCCCTTTGTCTCTGTTTCTCTTCTTCTGACCCTCTCCTCACCACTGTTGGCTTAAATCACCCTCCCTCATCTCCCCTTCTTCCTCCCTCCAGTATAGGGCTAAACCCACCCCCAATCTGCCTTGCCTGTCTTAGTTCCTCCTGCAGGCCCTCAATCTCCTTTCTAAGTTTCTCTATGTGGGTCACACTAAACATCCTCCCACACTCCAGGCAATTTTTTAGAAGGACTGGTGCACTGCAGTTGTTGCAGCCTACCACCCTACCCATTGCTGGCGTAGCCCACCCTTCCAGATACAAGATACCAAACACTCCCCCAAGTCTCCCCTCCCCCCCATCAGTGCAAAACATTATTTTCTTTATTTCCCTTACCCCCTTTGTTGTACACGTTTAGATAGATTGAGCAACTGCTTTTTATATTCCTATCCTTCCGATCCACACTCAGAAAGAGACTTTAAGTAATTATTGCACAACCTACTTCAAACTCCTAATCCTCCTTTCCCCAATGCAATAGCAATGCAAAGAAGTAACAATGAGAAAGCTCCTATATTTTCAGTTACTTCCCTTCCACTGAGATAGCAGTCACCTCTTCAGTCGCTGCTGTTCCTTTCCTGGATGTCTGCTTCTGCTATGACAGGTGCATATCCTGTGCCTATTTGAGGAAGTGATGTCAGAACCCCTGGTATAAAGGAAATAATGGACCAGGGTCGGGTGCGGTGATGGGTTGGGGGGTGAGACTAGCCCAAGTCTTCCAGAAACAATCAGGTAGCTGAGGTCCCTGGTCAGACCATTAGCACCCTTCCCCTACTCTGCACTAAACTTTGCAGATAGTGAAGCCAGCAAAAATGAATCACAATTCTATTCAAAGCCCCCAAAATAGGTTTGCTACCAAAAGAAACAGGACTCCAATTCAAACAGCTTCACCAACAACACATCAAAAAAGGCTTTTTGAATCCCACAGCTTGATAACTTGTTCAGCTGATCCATGTGTAATCTTGTCATCAGATGGTAACACTATTGAGCAAGTCAACATATTTAAGTATCTAGGAATATGATTTGATGTATCACTTACAGTAAAGCCCACCAGGATGAAGCACAGCACTGCAGAATTCTGCAGTAGAGTTACTGCAGCAAACAATGCAGTTTCAATGGAAGTTAATCCCTTTTGTCACACAGTAAATTTGTGACTCTGCCCTTCATCCTGGCAGGCTTCACTGTACGTGGAGAGCAGTAGGCACATTGATCATATCTTAACACAGCTGTTCAAAAGCAACACTTATTTTTTCAGTTACCAAGATGAAGCATTAATTTTTTTGAAAGGCCTTTGCATTTGCGATACCAAACAATGGGAACAAACCCATTCTCCAGTTAAGGAATGTTTCTAGCTTGCATGTGTTCAAGTTCAGTCTTTCCAGACACTTTAGAACCACCTGTATTTGTTTTGGTCCAGCATCCCCCTCACTTCAATGACCATAAGCATACCAATGGTCTTGCCCTTTATTTTTTGTAACCCCACTTTGTTAGGCTGTTTTGATTACTGTTTGAATGTACTTGCCTTTACATTCCGAGTTTTTGCCTTGTTTGGTTTAGCCTTTATGTAACTATTCCTGCTGATCTATGTTAACCTGTTGATTGCCGCTGACCTCCCTGGGGCTCCATGAAAATGAGAGGCTGCGTACTTTGGGGTTATCCTGTTTGAAGTAATTTACATGCATGCATACATGCATATAAATACATACATACATAAATATAAATAAATACATACATACTGGAATGAATCCATGCATGAATGAATAAATGAATGCATAAATAAACAGATACTATGAATATTTCTGTTTCTATGTTCTTTTTTTTCCTTGAAACCTATCCCTGAAGATGATGTAGTGGGCATATTGATATCCATTGGCAGTTTCAGGGAAGTGCAGGTGTGTTAGCCTATACTCCTCTTGTCTCTGCTATTTGTCATGTATCTTTGATTTCAATAAACATTTTAAGTCACTGTTTTGGATGAGTACTCCTTTTTTACAAATTCATGGTGTGTGCCTCTGTTGTAGATTTGCATTTCACGTATAAGTGGCACTGAGAGCAGCCCACTGGATTAATGTTCATTAATATTTATCACACTGATTTTGCAGAATACAGAGGTACGGGCAACCACCAGAATGCATTACAAGTATCTCTTTTTAGGACTGCAGACAAGTTCTTATTGCAATTTCTGATCCAAAGGAGGAATTGATTTGGAGTTCTGCCATTGAAATACAGTGGAGACAAGGACATATGACAGAAAGTGGAATGCCATGTCTATACTGTGTCAACACTTTATTGGTTGTTTGCATGTGTGTACATGACAGCCACATGAGCAGGTGGCAAACCTCTCGAGAACTTGTGTGACAAAGCTTTATTCTGTAGTTTGTCATTTGAGAGCACACATAGAGCTTGATTAAAGTAGACCTCACTCCCAAGACAAAAACACTCCCTGTACTGGCATCTGTGTTGCTACCTTGCACACTCCTGGCTTCCAGCAACAAACACAGACACCCTTCCTCTGGTGCCACCTGCTGCCCACCTACATGTTTATAGAGCTAGTGTACTGCCTAGAAACTGCCTGCAATTAATAGCAACCTCTTTTTTTTAACCCTAGTATTTATGCTCCTGACTACTTCATCTCTCCCCTCTCTCAGACATGCTCTGAACTGCTCTCCCTGGTCTCACCGCTGTCTGCCCCTAGAGTACTACAGATCCACACAGTAACCAAGGCACACAGATAACCCCCCGGGCGGGGTGAGGAAGCACTCCTCCATACTCACCTCCCCAAAGCCAACATGCTAAGATGCGGATTCTGTACAGTGGGGTCTGCCGTTGTGAGCCCAAGATGAGCAGGGAGGTGTAGTCACCTGGGAGAGACCAAGGGGTTTTTCCCTTGTTCTCCCTAGACGTCGGTGTGCAATGGGGTCCAAAGAGCTGGAAGGCTCTGCCCCCTGCCGACATCTGCCCAATCCCCATGCTGCTGCTTCACTACCACACCTACCCACCAGGCTTCCCTAGATGGCGGTATAGCGACGGGAGCTTGCAGTGACCCCCCCGGAGAAGAAGAGCAGCCATTGGGCGCGTCATTCTTCTTCTCCCCAGTCGACCCCCAGTGCCCCGGGATTGTTTCCGAACCCAGGTCACTGGTGTGGTGCAATTAATTGCAACTTTCAGATTTAGTTAGCTATCACTTCTTATATCTCAAGTATTTTTTCTTTTCTGTTTGCTAATTAGAAGATTTTCTGCCTGGCAGTACTGGGGTGATATGTTGGGTAGAACTCTGTCTGGAGGGAAAAAAAAGTCAGTTCTGTTCCTCCCACTGCATCAACACTGAGGCCACACTGACTATGACATCACTGGTAACCAATGAGAACCATTTCTCACTGCCAGGTTTCACTTTCGCATGAAGCAGCAGGATCTGGCTCTCCCTGGTTATTACTAGCGATGTCACAATTTCCTGAATTTTGATTGTTGGCTTGTGAGAGTCACTACACAGGCTGCAAGGATTGTGGTGACTCAAAGTGTTTGGTCTCATTTCTGATGATGTAGTGAGAGGAACAGAACTGACTTTTTTTTCCTCCAGACAGAGTGCTGCTCCACAAATCACCTTAGTACTGCCAGGTGGAAAATCTTCTAATTAGCAAACAGAAAATAAATAATACTTGAGATATAAGAAGTGATAGCTGACTACATCTGAAAATTACCTTCATGAACTGGTGATTATAAATGTACGCTGCTGATTGACTGAGACATTTTTGAAGCCATGATGATATCAAGCTACATCATCACGGCTTCAGAAAACCTCTGGACACCAGTCTCTTTTCCCACAAGAAACCAGTCCATAGGGCACCAGGCAGCAAGAGAGCCCAGCTGAAAGCGTGCTCAGTAGTAGCAACTCATCACTCACCTACTCGGTTCCACTATGTTTTCGCAGCAGCAGTGCGGGACTCAATTTCTTCTCTCTTGGTAAACAGAAGTCGCACGCAGAGCCCCCCCCTTCCAGAACAATACAACTTCCCCTCATGGCCAAACATCGGCAAGGCAGTATTGCAGGAGCAACAGCGGCCAAATCATGTTTTCTCCCACAATAAAGAGATACCAAAACCAGTTTATTTATTGGCAATGAGCGTGCCAATTGCAAACAAAGCTGAAGAGAAATGGCCAAGCACCTGTTTTTTTGCACTAGTGTCCCATTTTAAGATACCTTCCT
Organism: Neoceratodus forsteri; assembly: GCA_016271365.2. NCBI lineage: Eukaryota > Metazoa > Chordata > Ceratodontiformes > Ceratodontidae > Neoceratodus > Neoceratodus forsteri. Next base: position 285,615,244 of record CM028135.1, on the reverse strand, counting down.
CCCCTAATGACAACACCACTATGGCGACTCGCAGGCAAACTGGCAAAAACAATGGCAATGGGCAAACCCCCCCCCAAAAAAAATCACAATAAGATCGTCTATTTTACCTGAATGAAAAACACATGCAGGGACAATACAGTTCATATCCAGAACTAGTCCTTAGACTGTCAGAGTTCATTGCTGCACCTCCTCCACTTACAGCAGCTCCACCTGCTGCCAGGAATTACTATTTTTAAAAGATACTCCTCCATAACCACAATCAACTTATTTTCAAAAGGTTTTGAAAGTTCTTTTTAGTATTTTACTCATAAGACTTCAAAGCCAGTTCATAATAGCAATAAGTCACTCCAGGGTGTGGTATATTATGGGATATCGTCACTTCTCGGACGGTTGGATGCACTTAGCCTGTGACCTCGTGCCCAACCACCTGAGGCATGATGATATCCCTTGTATCTTCCACACCCCACCCCAATATATGACCCCAGCAGTACTCTAATGGCAAGAAAGAATCCTGGTCTTTGATTGGTCAGTCTGAGACTGGACCCATGATGTTATCCCAGCACAACATCACAGGTCTAGTCTCAGCACTGTGAACCAATTTGGATGCCCACCATGATGATCATTAGTTACTCTTTTTTTGCATCTTCTCTTAAAAAACAAAAATATTCTTCCACACTAACAAAAACATTCTTTCAAATTATTTTTTTTAATCTTACAATAAGCCATTGTATAATAGCAATAATGCCCTCCAGGGTATGTGTTGTGCTGGGATAATGTCACGCCTCGGGTATTGGATGCACTTGGCCAGTGGCCTCATGCCCAACCACCTGGGCGTGACATTATGCTGCTCGAACGTGTTAACTAATAAGTCAAACAGTACTAGCTCTTCAATCCTCCTCACCAAAAAAAAACTTCTGAGTGCCAGTACCAAGCCAACACTTTGCCCACTCCCAGATGCTGACAATATCTTGTTGCCATGGGTGATCCTGGATTAACATTTTTAACAGGAATGCATAATTGCTGATGTCTGGGCTGCATGAGCAGCCTTGGAGCAAAGTCACCCGTCCAAGTTGTTCTAAGACAGTAGCAATGAGTTCACGTACTGTACATCAGAAATTATAACATCAGGTGTCAGATATTCTAGTAAGTGCAAGACGGAGTGCAAACATTTGCACTCCATCTTGCAATAGCTCCAGTTGGCAAAAATGCTATATTCAGACAAATAGCGCAGGGTAACAGTGGTCAGAATATAGGTCCCATCTTGCCAGGGCTAAGCCACTTAGCCCCTCTTGATAGCGCCCCTGATATAGGGCCCTGGCAATGGCTAGCTCCAGGGCAAAAGTTGTAATATTCAGAAGTCCCCATGCAAATGAGCCCATTGTGCATGCAAGGTACTAATGGAACACTCGCATGCCCATTACTGGCTCATTAGCATGGGGAGGGAGGCCCTTTAGTGCCACAAATAGCCCATCTCAGGGAACTATCCGTGGTACTAGTAGCCATCCACCCTCCAATCCAAATCCCCATAGTGTAAACATATGTCCCTGGTAGTCCTGTGGTCCCTCCCACCTCCCCAATTCTCTGATCGCCATCTCCATATAACAGAATTATTCCCTGGTAGTGCAGTGGTTCCTCCCCCCGCACTCCAATCACCATCCCCGTACACCACAATAGATGCCCTGATAGTCTAGTGGTCCCCCCCTGATTGCCAGCCCTATATGTATGTTCCAAACATTTCCCTGGTAATCTAGTGGTCCCTCCCAGTCTCTGATCACCTGTCCCATTCAATACAAGCAACCTATCCCTGGTGGTCTAATGCAACCCTCCCACTCCTCAGATAGTGACCCACCACCCCGATCCCCACCATCCCGACCCACAGAAGACAACCAACACAACCTCTCTCTCTCCACATCACAACTGGCAGCCGACTGAACTGTCACTGAGCACATACTGTATAATACAGTACGCGCTCATTGATTGAGAGCTCTGTCAATCAACAAGTGTGTATTGTATTATACAGTATGTGCTCAGTGACAGTTCAGTTAGTGACAAGCCGTGATGGGGAGAGGAGGGCTCTTCCAGTCACCAGCTGTGGGTCGGGGTGGGAGAACGGGTGGTTTTTCACTACCTGCTGGGTGGGGGGGGTTCACTAGACCACCATGGATTGGTTATTCAGTATTGAATGGGACAGACGATCAGGAATGGGGAGGGATCACTAGACTACAGGGTAACTACTGTGGTATACAGGGATGGTGATCAGAGAACAGGGGAGGACAACTGGACTACCTGAGATGTAATATACTGACACTGGGATGGATGTTGGGGTGGACTACTGGACACCAGGGACATATGTTTACACTACAAGGATTGGGATCAGAGGGAGTGGGCACCACTAGACACCAGGGCCTACTGTGTTGGTGAGGGTGCTGAGGCACAACCTAGGGTGGCCACTAGGGTTGTACCAGGCTAAGACCTGGTATAGATTGGTGGTATGTGCACCATGCAAGGGGGCCATGCTAAATGCCATTGCGTGGGGCAAATACTCTTAATATCAGACAGCATCAGTAATCAGGTCCCCACCCCTCCATTTGCATGATTTTGCCATGCTTTCCCCTCCACTCTTTGCCCTGGCACAAGCCCAGAGCACCCATGCTATTTGGGTCTTTGAATATGGCACATCCATGCAAACCTGGTTTGTGCGGGCAAACTAGGTTTTGCGCCGGGGCAATGTTTTGAATATCTGGCCCCAGGACTTGTTCTGTTTGTCAGCAGTTTGAGCTCTCTCCACTGCCACTGCACCTCACCCCTGTCACAATGTATGAGTCTGATGCCAATGGGAGAGGGTAAAGCTTTTTATATGTGGAACTTTTAATTGATCAGTTCAGCTTCATCTTATTATTTACATGTAGGGATTTGTGTCTGTGTTATTCTTTGTGCTTTATTTTAGCAGTAAGGAAAGCTAATAATTTTAATTTTAGTGCCAGGTACAGTTTTCAGTGAGATAGACAAGTGGAGGTACTGTAGGCATTTTTTGTTTAGTTTTTTTTTTTTGCTTACAGCAGTTGGATTTAGTGTGTTTTATCCTGGGTGTCAATCCTTCAAATGTATTTACTTTCTGCTGACCGACTGGTTGACTGAATGGCAGTTTTGCCATCTTTTGTTTTCATTATAATCTGCAATATGTTCTGATCAACTTTGGCACCTTTCTATTTCTGCCATTTCATTTTTTCCTCTATCCTCTGGACTACAAGCTGTTGGGGGTTGTTTGATGGAGTGCAAACACGGTGATATGGCTCCATTACTCTGCACACATTAGCTAGATTAAAGACATAGGGCTACAACTCCCACTGCTAAATCTGTAGTGAATGTAATTTACCTCTTAGAAACAGCAAGAGATTGTCTAGTTCTATTCAAGAGCTGATGCTTCTACTCATTAACCAAAAAATCATTGCCACTGTACATTACTTCTTGATGTACCCTGAAACTGTTTGAAATTCTACTTCAATTCTCAGGAATGACAGTATTCTAAGAATATATTCTATCCATTTGATCACTGAAGTAGTTTTTGTGCTGGTGGCCTCAGCACTTTAAAAAAGTATTGTACTGTATGAGCCTAACTGAAAATGTTTGACCCACTGCCCACTGTCCTGAATTTCATGAAAAAAAATTATAAAAGCAGGAAAATAATCCAATCTTCACTAAATTCTGTTGCTTGATTGAAACTTCTCAAGCTGCTGCAGTTTTTAGGGGACATACTTAAAATACACCTGTTCCCATTGCCCCCTGGGTGCCGACTCTTTGACCCCAATGCCCACCCATCTATGTCCCTGTTGTCCCACTGCCTATCCCTGTCTGGGACTTCATCTGCATGGACACTTGCAACCCCACAACACTTGTTGTCTGTATTAGGATCACCTCACTGCCTGCTTGTCTTTTAACCTGCCACTTCATCACAACCCATCTCTGTCACCTCCTCACCCTTCCCAGTCTGTCTGCCCCATCTCCATCATCTCATTCATGTCTGTCAGCTCATCTTCTCTGCTGTCTGATTCAGTTTGTGTTCATCCAGCCTGCTATCTGCTAGATCTTTGTGAAGTCAGCTAACTTTGCTACATGTAGCACAATGCATAGTTTACTTTGCATAGCATGAAGTGTAAAGGACCCTTTCATATAGTTCTGCATTGGGCATAGTGTCAACTTTGTCTGGTTAAACTACCTGTGGTGGCACTTCAATCAATCAATCATTCTTTATTTGTATAAGGTGCCTTTCTTAAACCAAGGCGCCTGTACAGTATTACATAAAACAACAAATAGTTAAAACAATGTTAAAATAATCAGAAATCATTAAAAGCTTTATTAAAAAGGTAGGTTTTCAAAGCTTCTTTAAAGCTTTGGACAGTCGGGCAATTTCGCACCTGATGAGGTAGAGAATTCCACAGGGTCGGGCCATGAAACTAAAAGATCTTGCCCCGAAGTTTTTAAGTGAACCCTGGAAATCTCTAGCAATCTCTCATCAGTGGATCGGAGAGAGCGGGGGAGGAGACAGTAGGGACAAAGGAGCTCTTTCAGGTAAGCAGGTCCCTGATCGTGTAGGGCCTTATAGGTCAGCAAACCGACCTTGAAGATGATTCGCCAGCAAACTGGCAGCCAGTCGAGTCCATGGAGCACAGGCATTATATGACTGGACCTAGAAGAACCAGTCAACAACCTGGTTGCCGCATTCTGCACTAGCTGCAGGTGGCGAATTTCAACCCCCGGTAGCCCAAGGTAAAGGGCATTGCAGTAGTCAAGGCGGGAGGTAACGAAGGCGTGGACCAAAGTTGGAAGATCCTCTGGAGGAACCAGGTGCTTCACCCGGGCGATGTTCCTCAGATGGTAAAAAGAGGTTTTGACAACCACTGACACCTGAGATTTAAAAGTCAGACAATCGTCAAATACAATGCCCAGGTTCTGCACTCAGTCTGAGGTAGTCAGCTGGACACCCTCAAGCCATAAACCAGAGGGCGATCCAGCTAACAAACCCGCCTCACAGTGACCCTGGTCCACAACCAACACCTCAGTTTTTTCGGGGTTCAACCGCAGCCAACTCATGTTCATCCAGTCTTGGATTTCGGCAAGACAGTTGTTAAAGACCGAAATGGCAGCATCCTGGCCGGGCACAAAGGACATGTACAGCTGGGTATCATCTGCATAGCAATGAAAACCCAAACCATACCGCCTAATGATCACTCCTAATGGCAGCATATACACTGCAAACAAAATGGGTGCCAAAATGGAACCCTGCGGTACCCCGCAGGATAGGGAGACTGATGCCGAGGAAAAAATTCCAAACACCACCCTCTGAGTCCTACCCTCGAGGTAAGATCGAAACCACCTGAGGACTGTATCAGACAGTCCACAGATAGATCACAAATGTTCCAACAGCACACCATGGTCCACAATGTCAAATGCTGCAGAGAGATCAAGAAGGACCAAGATGGAATAGGTCCTTCGATCTCTCGCTATTAGGAGGTCATTTAGTACCCAAACAAGTACTGTCTCGGTACTATGCCTTTTCCTAAATCCAGACTGGAAAGAATCAGAGACATTGTTGTTGGTCAGATGATCATCCAACTGCGATGCAACCACCTTCTCAATAACTTTACCCACAAAGGGTAAGTTAGAGACAGGCCTGTAATTTTCCAGACAGTCCGGGTCCAAGGAGGACTTCTTAAGGGGCTGAACTACAGCCTCCTTAAGAGGATCTGGAAAAATCCCCCTCTCCAAGGACATCCAGACTATCTCAGCAAGGACTGGGCCAATTTTATCCACACAAGCCACTAAGAGATGTGTGGGGCCCAGGTCCAAATCACAGTTGGTCGGACGCAGTGATTGGAGGATCATCACAATGTCATTGATTGTGGGGAGGCTGAAGTCAGACCACACAAACTGGGTGTTCGACATCTCTTGCCGACCATCACAACTCCCATTGGAGAGGGTCAAGCGGACATCAGATCTGATTTTGGCAACCTTATCTGCAAAGAATAGAGCAAACTCCTAACACCATTCTTGAGAAAAGGCTCTTCTGGGCTGAAGACAGATTGGATTGCACAATCTGTCCACTGTCCGGAAGAGCAGAGCTGGTCTATTCTGTGCAGCCGCAATCTCTCTGGACAGGAATTCTGCCTTCTTATGAGAGATTGCGGATAGATAGACCACATAGTGGTCCTTCAAACTAAGTTTGCCACCATCCAGACCCGACCTCTGCCAACACCTCTCCAACCTTCGTCCAACTCTCCTCAACTCCCTCAGAGTCTCATCAAACCAAGGAGACCTGGGCCGAAGAGTGAGAGGATGAACACGAACAGGAGCAATGGAATCCAGGGCTCCTGTCGCTGCCTTATTATAGGCAAGTACCAGCTCTCCTGGATCCATGCAATCTCTCGGTAAGCCCGATAGGTCCAGCACCGCCATCAGGTCATCCGGGGAAACACCCCTTAATGGGCGGTACCGGACCATTTCCATAGGGACTGACCTACTAGGGGTGGCCTCAAAACTGAACCCAATGGAGTGATGGTCTGACCATCCGACCAGTTCCACCACCAAGTCGGATATCTCCATCCCCAGAAGGAACACCAAATCCAATGAATGACCACTAATATGGGTCGAGGAGGAAATAACCTGTGTGAAGCCCAGTGAAATCATTAACTGGAGGAAGTCTTGATCAAAATGCGAGAGTTCATCATCGACCCAGGCATTGAAGTCCCCCAGAACCAACCATCTGGGGGACCCCAATGTCAGGTCAACAATGAAGTCTGCGACTTCCCACAGGAAAACATTCTCATCACCTGGTGGATGGTATACCAGAAGTATCCTGCACCCCACACCCTTGCCTAAGATACATTCAAAGGATTTGGTAGTTCCCACTGGCACCTCCACTAGGCCCAGTTCTGTTCTAAAGCAATAACACCCCACCCCTCGATCCACCCTCGGGCGATTGTATCACTGATCCAGCTGGATGCTGCTGCCAGAACTGGTCCAGCATTCTCATCCAGCCAGGTCTCAGTGATGCACGGCAGGTCAGATGACCCAACAAAATCAGCTATAATAGCTGTCTTGTTTTTAATAGACCTGGTGTTGCACAACATCGCCCGAGTGGGATGAGCCTCCGAGGATGACCGTGCTACCTGCTGACTATAATCAGAACCCTTGGGTATGGGCACCAGACAGGGAGGTCCCCTTTCCTTGGCCCATTTCGCCCCAGGGTGTCTTCTTGTCCCCACTATCCCTATCCGCTCACTCCTTTCCATTCCTCCTCCAGACCCAGCCCTCGTCCTCCTCCTTCTTCCCACAATCCCCAAAGCCCTACACCTTCTATAAACCTCCGGTGGTAATGGGGGACAAGAAAAAGGATGAAGGTCCCTGAGCTAGGAGGGAATAATACCCGACTGTCCTAGTGTTGTCCCAGCACATAATTAACACAACAAATAAACAATCTAAAGAATGAACCCACCTCTAAAACTTAAATAAATACAAAGCTCTATAATGAAAATAAAATACAATTTAACCAAACCTCAGACTATTGATTTTGAGGGCTCTCATCCCCCCAAACCCAAACAAAGAAATATAAACAAATACAAAACATTAACTGAATTCCCCTTCCCCACCCTGTCCTTTCATCACTGGGGAAGAGAGATAAAACAATATACCTTAAAGTAGTTAATTAATTAAATTAATTTAATTCCCTCCCCGCCCAGTCCTCTCACCACTGGGAAGAGAGGAAAATACTCCCAATATCAAACAATAACATAAACTATAAATCTAATCAACAAAATAACTAAATAACTGGATATAGATTTCATTGGATTTCACTTCAAGGTGAAAGTGTTGGTAAAGTGCCACATCACATTTAAAAAAAAAATCCACCCTCCGTCAGCTTTAAAGTAGTGAATCCCTTCCACAATCAAGACCCTTTAAAGTAAGCATCCACACACTAGCACCCTACCTCCCTCCCCACCACAATCCCTGTGAAGTTTTATTTATAGTATCATTATTAGCTGCATGCAGTCTCAGTGACCCTTCCACCACCTGTTTGGTACATCAAACAGTGACAACTCCTCCCCACCACTCCCACCCCATGACAAATATCTCCAAGCAATCTAACCCCCTCTAGCCACCCACCCTCTAGCACCCAACCTCTATCCTCCCCCAATGCCCCAAAGTACAAGGATACTGTTTAACCTGTTAAAAAAGAAAACTGTCCAAAACTGAAGCAGTCATGCTTTGTGGTCAGTGTCCTGTGATGGAATGCTTGAATGATGGCCCCCTGACGAAGTTCCAGCTGAGCAAAGCACTGGAGCATCAGTACTGACCATTGCTCTTTTGCTCATATTCTGCAGTGTTTGTACATTTTTGTGTGTAAGGGGCTTGAAAATAAATCTATTTGCACTTCCTGGATCTTATCAATTTGTTTTCCCCCAGCCACTCCCTGAGTGGCAGTGCTTCCGTCATTGTTTTTGCTGCTTTGCTACTAGCTAACCTTGGAGGCATCCAACTCATTATTGTTGTGCATGACTCTTTCCTTGGCACTCAGAATTATTTTAAGGCAGACAGATGTATGAAAAATATTAATAAGCATTACAGTAAGGGAAATAAATATGTAAGTGGAGGGAATTAAGGTTGATGTGACACAGTAGAATGAAAAACGAAGAGAAAATAAGTAAACAGAAGGACCTGACAATTGGAGACACTGAAGAAAATGAGCGTCTAGTACGATGTACCCATTTAGGAGCAATACATTAGACAACATGGAGAGAGACTGGGTGAAATGAAGGAAAGCAAAAGAGAACCAGAGGGAAATGCTGATGTACTGTATTATGTTGGAGTGGGGGGTGGTGAATACTAAACCCCAAAACTTTCTACAATACAGGAAATGCAGGAGGAAGAATGAACAAATCAAATTCTTGCCCTCTATAGCAACATTCCCAGAACAATACCAGTTGTTTGGCAAAAGCCAAATCTTCTAGTACCCTTTCAACTCTGTGATAGTTTACACGTGTGTTGAAATGTCACCTGTGGGAAGACATAAATCTGGCATGCACTACAGCTATGTGAAATTTTCAAATTCCGCTTCTGCCTAATTATGTGGAATTCTGGCAGAAGCAGAATTTTTTTCATTTAACTTTGAACAAAATGTTGTTTTAAATTTGTTTGTGAATGCATAGTGGATACACGGTATTTTTTTTTGTATTCACTCATCGATAAGATAGTGTAAAGTATGTTTTTCAGTTTCTGCAGTTTGTGTCTGTGGATTGTGTGTGGTTAAGGGGAGCAGCAGCATTGTAGGAGGCTAGGTTCAATCAAGATCTGTAGTTTTTTTTCATTTTTTTCTTAGTTAAGCAGTGTTTTGTGTGGCATATGTTGTTTTTGTTTCTTTTCTTGCCACATTTCCCACTGCTAAATTAAATCCCTGTGCATTTTGTGTGTGAAATACTGATTCGATGCTCAATTTCACTTGCCAGATTTCCCTGTGCTAGTAGAAAACCAGACCTTTGTTTTTGGGCGTATAAAATACAGATTCAGTGTTCAGTTTCACTTGCGAGATTTCCCTGTGCTAGAAAACCAGACCTGTCTTTTGGGCATATAAAATATAGATTCAGTGTGCAGTTTCATTTGCCAGCCAAAGTACTATTTATGTTGTGATCTATAAAAAGAAAACCTTACCATTAAAACACAAACAGGAATCATGACTGGCAGAAAAAGGGCAGGAAAAGGGATGGGTACCCATGCGTCAGGGAAGAGGGTTGGTAAATCAAAGCCACCAATTAATACTCCACTACTAACATCAGTGTCTGAGCAGGTGTCATCGACAATTCCTATGGGCTCAGGGGCAAATAACAGTGAGAGTACTGGAGTTGTTAGCAGCAGTGGCATATCTGTCACAACATTTTTCAAAGCTAAATTGGCAATGAGGGTGGGTGAGGTGACACCTGAGGAGAAAGGTAGCAGTGCCGAAAGTACCAGCAGTCAGGAAACAGTGGAAGAGGAGAAGGTAGTCTGGGTACGCGTGAGTTGTGTTGACGATTGTGCTTCTGGAGCAGACAGTGTTGAGACAGTGGTAAATACTAGAGATACAGAGAATGTGGGTGAGACTGCACACGTACAGGTTGAGGAGGTTGAGGAGGACATACATGTTGAAGAGAATGAGAGCTCTGTTGATGATTATGATGATGTGCAGGATCCACTTTGGGAGTCTGACAGTAAGAAACATACAGTAAGTCGTACAATTCAGATGTTGTTGAGGAGGATATTACATCCAGCACCGTCACAGCTAGTAAAGAAAGCACACCTAATATTTTTGACGTGCTGAAATCATCTCAAAAAACCAATGTCATAGAAACATAGAAACATAGAATCTGAAGGCAGATAAGGACTGCTTGGCCCACCTAGTCTGCCCCTTTCCCCTACCTAACGGATAAGCTGCAGATCCTAGTTATCCAACAGCCTACTTCCTCCTACCCCCACTAGAATTGCATTATGTCTGTCCCATGAATTCTTGAATTCTCCCCACTGTTTTTGACTCTACAACCTCCTCAGGAAGGCTGTTCCATGCATTTACAATCCTCTCTGTGAAGAAATACTTCCTCACATTACCTCTGAGCCGCCCCCCCCACTTCAAATTGTGCCCCCTTGTTCTTGCACATCTCTTTTTCTGAAAGATGCTACCCTCTTGGACTTTGTTGATTCCCTTGAGGTATTTGAACATTTCTATCATGTCCCCCCTCTCCCTCCTCTCCTCAAGGCTATATATCTTAAGCTCCTTTACTCTTTCTTCATATGTCTTCTAGTGCAGACCCTGCACCATTTTAGTTGCCCTTCTCTGGACAGCCTCCACCCAGTCTATGTCTTTACGGAGAGGGGGGTCTCCAGAACGGTACACAGTACTCCCAGATGTGGTCTTACCAACTGTCTGTACAGAAGGACAACAACTTTCTGTTTTCTACTGGTGATGCCTCTCCCTATGCATCCCAATATCCCCAAGGCCTCCTTACTGCCCTCTCACATTTCTTGCCCACCTTTAGGTCATTTGATATAACTACCCCCAGGTCCCTTTCCATCTTTGTTGTTGTCAGTATCTCACCACCCCACTGTGTACTCTTCCCCTGGGTTTTTGTTTCCCAGGTGCATTACTTTGCACTTCTTTGCATTGAATCTAAACTGCCATACATTTGACCATTCCTCCAACCTTGCCAAGTCCCTTTTCATTCTTTCCACCCCATCTTGCATATCAACCCTGTTGCAGATCTTTGTGTCATCTGCAAAGAGACATACTTTTCCTTCCAGTCCCTCTGCAATGTCACTTATAAAGACATTAAAAAGGACTGGCCCCAGTACTGAACCCTGAGGTAATCCCCCCTCTTCACTGTGGACTCCATTTACTATTACCCCCTGTGTCCTATTGTCCAACCCATGTTTTACCCAGGCTACCACCCTGGGACCCACTCTCAGGCTGGCTAATTTGTTTATTAATCTTTTGTGTGGGACTGTATCAAATGCCCTGCTAAAGTCTAAGTAGGCCATGTCCACAGCCTTTCCCTGGTCTACTACTTTGCTCACCCAGTCAAAGAAATCAATTAGATTTGTCTGACATAAGTTTCCTGCTGTGAATCCATGATGCCTTGGGTCCTGTGCCCCACTGGCCTCTAGGTACTCAACAATTCTTTCCTGCAGAAGTGATTCCATCATTTTCCCTACCATTGAGGTCAAACTGACAGGTCTGTAGTTTCCTGCCTCTGTCTTGTTCCCACTTTTGTGAAGGGGAATCACATCTACCCTTCTCCAGTCCTCAGGTACCACACCATCCTCCCATGATTTATTAAAAAGGGTAGTCAATGGTGTTATTAGTTCTTCCCTTAATTCTTTTAGAATTCTGGGGTGAATCCCATCAGGTCCCATTGCTTTATCCACCTTCAGTTTTAGGAGTTATTTCAGAACCCTTTCTTCTGTGAAAGGACTAATATCAACCCCTCTATCCAGATTGCTTCTATTGACTGGATTAGGTATCTCCCACTGCTCTTCCATTGTGAATAGTGAGCAAAAATAGTTGTTCAGTATCCCTGCTATTTCACTGTCTCTCTCTGCCCAACCACCCTCCTTTTTATTCAGCTTCAGTATTCCTGCCTTAGTGTTTCTTTGCTCCCTAATGTACCTATAAAAGGTTTTATCTCCCTTTATAACCGAGTTGGCTATCTTTTTCTCAGTTTGGGCCTTTGCTATTCTGATTGCCTTCCCCACGTCCTTCTGCTTTAACTGGTACAGTTATCTGTCCTGCTCCTTCTGTGTTTCCTTATGCTTCTTGAATGCTATATTTTTCTCCCTAACCTTCCCCACCACCTCTTTTGAGAACTTTAGTGTTTTTTCTTTCATTTTGATTTGTTCATTTGCTTCACACAAAGGCTTGTTGCCTCTGTGATGGCGGTTTTGATGTTTCCCCATTGTTGCTCCACCCCACCTTCTTGCCTGTTTGCTAGTGCTTTTCTGAGGCACTCTCCCATTTTGACAAAATTAGCCCTCCTGAAGTCCAGTACCTTCACTTTTGTGTGGCTTGACTCCACAGCTAAGTTTACTATGAATCACACTGTTTGGTGGTCACTTGTTCCCAGATAGATACCCACTTCTAGATCTGAGATCCTCTCTCTGTCCCCATTTGAGAGTACCAGACCTAAGATTGCTCCATCCCAAGTGGGTTCCAAAACTAGCTGTCTGAGGCATGCCCCCTGTAGGGCATCGAGAATGGCCCTGCTCTTGGATGTGGCTGTAGCAAAGGTGCTCCAGTTAACATCTGTCATATTCAAGTCCCCGATCAGTATAGGGGAGAGTGAGGGTGGGAGAGGTGGGGTGTGGTAGTGAAATGACAAAAGGGAGGGGGGTTGGGGCAGCTGCAAACTAGGGATGCTAGCTGCACACTCAAGCAGACTTACAGTAGATAGACTGGGTGGTCTGTTTCTTCTGGCACATTCGCATGTCCGTGTGTTCGTATGATCATATATTCCCTTTCTCTGCCATCCTAAGGATGCCTTCTATTATTTTCTTATTCATTTCCTCCCCCTGAGACTGGGATCTGTATACAACCCTTGTGCAGATTGTGGTGCCGTTTCCAGTCTCCAGGGTGACCCACAGTGCCTCCTCTCCTCCCTGTTTACCTTTTAGTTCTGTTGCTTTGATCCCTTCTGTTACACAGAGAGCTACTCCTTGTCCTCTTCTACCCTTCTTGTCCCTCCTGTAGATTGTGTACCCTAGTATGTTGACATTCCTGTCATGGTTCTCTGTGTACCATGTTTCTGTGACTGCCATGATATCCAGGCAACCCTCTTCCATCAAAGTCATCATTTTGGGGAGCTTTTTATCTAGACTACAGATATTGGTACTCATTACCCTCCATTTTGTTTCCACACCTTCCTCTCTGCTGTCACAGTCCTCCAGGCACCATGGGGAAAAAAGGGTAATTACATACCCTGTGTGGGATTTCTATATTACTGACCCTGCTAATGAGTCAGTTGCAGTCTGTCAGCTCTGTCAAGTTCAGGTAAGCAGAGGTAAAAAGGGAAGCCACCTAGGCACTGGTGGGCAACTCACTCACCTCAAGAACAGACACCCTGCATGCTGGTGTCAGCATGAAAAGAAAGGTAGTGGTGGAGTTCACAGCATCAGTCCAGTTGGGAAACTGGTTGAGGGTCCACAATGGCAAGTGCTGTGGATATGTGGCAGAGGAGCATGATTCCATTCCGTCTAGTAGTATGGGGCACAGCAGTAGTGCTATTAGTACCACCCCTTTGAGTCATAGAAGCATAGTCACCGTATTGCATAACACAGCTAAAGTTAGTACAGCCCATAGCACCCCAACAATGCCACCGCAATGATTGAAGTTGTTTACTTCAACTGCACAAAGAAAGATCCAGCCCATACTCCATGACATGCTTAATCGTAATGTAAAATTCCCACCAAATCATGTGACTGCAAGGGAGCTCAATGCAGCAGCAGCTGAAATGTTGGCAATTGATCTCTTGCCATACTCCTTTGTTGGGAATACCGGTTTCCAGCAGTTCATGGCTCGTGCATGTCCCAAATGGCAGATACCATCCTGATGGTTTGTTGATGGTTTGTTGGCTGCATACAGTGTGGTGCAGCATAAAAACACAATTTCTAACCTCACAATAATAAAATAATTGTATTGCCGCTCTTCAGACTAATAGGAGTGACATCATCAAGTGCCGTAGGTTTGCAAAGTGACAGTGGTTCCGACAGCAACACATGATGACGACATACGATATCACAGCCAGCATCAGTATTATTCAAGTAATGTTAAATATTGTTGTTTTTTTAAATCATCTTCCTCACTGTATTCCAGTAATATTGTTTTGATTTCACAGGTCAATGTGGCTGTGCTTCTGCTTCATCATGATCGTTCCTATCTGCCTTTGACACGTCATCTACTTCATCCTCTTCTGGCCCGACAACGTGACACAGAAACATCTTGGAAAAGTAACTGAAATCAAACAACAGAAACACAAAACATGTATTATGACATGACTTTGAGTCTGGCATTAAAAAAAATATGCATACTTCAGCCACCCCACCCCCCCCGTGTAAAAAAAATTCCTTTATGTGGTTGTTGCTGAATTCACAGAGATACAGGATGCAGAATGGCATATGTCATTATAATCTTACCTGGACATGGAAAAAGTAAAAATACATAGTTATTACACCCAAAAAAGGCCCCCACCCCAAAATAAGAAACATACAAAGAATACATACTTACCATACCATGGTTGTGAGATGTGGTTAATAACGACTTCCTTCCCGGGTACCAAGAAGAATAATGTCATGTAGTGTGGACGATTATGTCACTTCATTGCTCATGATATGAACAATAACCGAAAAAGGAAAATATTAGTGAGATATGGATATGGGTACAAATAACAGCAACCCACACTGTGCCAATGAGTAATAATTTCTTACCTTCCCATGGTTTGAAAATGTGCGGTCTTCAAACTTTCACAGCAGCACTCGGCAACAGTAGTAGTAGTTGCAGGCAGCACAGCAACTTGACATTTGGTCATCATCAGGTTGCCACTGTAGAACTCTTATTGTTCCCAACTTGCTGTCTTAAACGCCACAATTTATGCCACTTCTGAAGACATTTTCTCACGTGTGTCTTCTTGACTTCTCTGGACAGTTGCACAGCAGCAGTAGGCACACAGCAGGAAGAATTAATTTTTGGTATTTGGGCAAGCACTTAACTAATGTGGCTAGCAGGGGAAATCTTGCATGAAAGTTTCCAGAATGTAGTTCACTTATTAAGACATTTTCTCAAATCTGGCTTCTTGACTTCTCTGGACAGTTGCACAGCACAGCAACGGTAAGTACGCAGCAGCAGTAATTAATTTTTGGTACTTGGGCAAGCACTTGACTAATGTGGCTAGCAGGGGAAATCTTGCATGAAAGTTTCCACAATGTAGTTCACTTATTAAGACATTTTCTCATAGCTGTCTTCTCAAGTTTTCTGGACAGTTGCACAACACAACAGCAGTAGACATGCAGCAGCAGGAATTAAATTTTGGTACTTGAGTACTTGAGCAAGCATTTGACTAATGTGGCTAGCAGTGGAAATCTTGCATGAAAATTTCCACAATGTATTTCACATAATGAGACATTTTCTCATGTGTGTCTTCTCAACTTCTCTGGGCAGTTGCACAGCACAACATAAGGATGCATATTGTATTTCTAGGTATTGTGTGTGCATTTTGTAACCAACTTGTGCCACCAATTTACACCACTGTATATTACCAGATAATTTCATGAGCCCAGGGTAAAAAACTAACTGATTTTTAGCTAATGGCTTCTTAAACAATACACTACTATTAGGGTCGGGCAGACCCAAAAAGGTCCTAACCCTTTTTATCAGGATCCCGGTCAAAGTCCTGATAGGTTCTGATTAGTTCTGATTCAGATCAGAACCTTTAGGAAATAAACAGTAATACTGGAAAACAGTCACAAAACATCAAAACATAGACTGTTTTTCTACAAAAAGATCCAGCAGACAATCCAAAAATTAATAATGAAGCATTTATTCTAACCTGAGTATGTTGGCCTAGGTTTCTGCTTTTATTCTGTAGATAGCCCATCTTTGTCTCACAATTTTTCAGAGCTATACAGAATCAGTGTTTTGCTCCCTTACCATCTGTTTCAGGGCATGAGCACATCAGCATCCTCCCTACCCCAGTACACATACCCCCAGTCCCTCCTATCTGCTTACAAATGCTCCACCTCAGTAAGGAGATTACTGATCCCTATCTCATGTACTGACACCTACTTTGCACCAATAGTATTCCCATTCCTGTCCCTCTGACACCCACACTGCACAGTATAGATCACACACACACACACACACACACACACACATACACACACCACGACCACCACTGCCCCTCTAACATCTACTCTGTCCCAGTATACTCACCCCGGAACATCACATCACTGGAAATCCAAACTCCCACAGTATGCACACCCCTATCCTCTTCATTCTCTATTAACCACCGTTTCAGTAAGAATACACCTACCCCAGTATACACACCTGTACCCCAATCATCTGGTAGCCCCTATCTTGCCCCATTGCGAACACCCTTGCTCCAGTATTTCACCCTCCCAACTCATTTGCTGACAGCCATCTTCCCAGTATGTCACCCTCCCAGTATGAACACCAATGTCTATTCCCATCTGTTGCACCCACCCTTCCCAGTATGAACCCCCTGCCCCAGTATAGTCAATGAAGAATAAACACAGCACATACAGTAGTGCACAGCACATCTGATCAGTTCTAAAACCAATAAA
This sequence comes from Neoceratodus forsteri, assembly GCA_016271365.2. Taxonomy (NCBI): domain Eukaryota; kingdom Metazoa; phylum Chordata; order Ceratodontiformes; family Ceratodontidae; genus Neoceratodus; species Neoceratodus forsteri. The sequence goes on along the minus strand of CM028135.1, from coordinate 285,598,375 downwards.
GACAGCTGTAATGTAGTTTAATGGGACTGCTAAAAACATTCACTTCCTGCCCTAACCATCTCAGATCAGTTGCCCTTGCAGTTCTTCCTACCTTCAGTTGTGTCCTCCATGTAGACTGTGGCCATCCTAGGCAGATCAGTCTTCCCAACACTGCTGCTTCATCCACAAATGATTCTTGTCATTCATTCTTACACGATGCATGTCTTTGGCTCAGGTCCCATCTAGCAGCCTCCAGGGGCAGTCAGTCCAGTCGCATGACTCGCTAATTCCTCTGCAAGTGCTCATCACCAGTCACCACAATATAGTTGGGGAAACATCAACCATCCAGGCTCAGTACAACCGGTCCGCATTCCATTGCCCTAACATCATGCCAGTAAACTGACCTCACCAGTGCTGTTGATGCATTTACTTAAGTAAAGGCGCCAAAACTTAACACTACTGAGCAGCTGCAGGCTCACTCAGTTGGGCATGGATTAGCATGCATCACATCTCTATCAGTTAGCCAATTGGTGCTCTTTATCTGTGGGTTAATAGATCTCCTTTCATACAGTGGGGTTGGGGGAACAGTGGCAGTAGCGAGAGGAAAAGTAGCTTGGAAGATGTAGTGCACCACGGCAAACAGGCTAGCAAGGAAAATGAAAACTGGACAACTCACCACATAAAAACAGGATCAGATACACAAGCTACAGCTGCAACATTTACTTAGCATAAAAGTTTCTGTGTACCTGTGTACTGAATAAATGTTGCAGCTGTAGCTCATTTTATCTTGGCATTTTTTTTTTGTGCTATAAGTTGCGTAGTTTTCATTTTCCTTCCTCCCCAGAGCAGTGGAAGTGTTGAATATTTTTTTTCTGTGTCATTTTCACAGAAGTGGCTACATTTTACAGATAGAAGAGGGGCTTTTTGATCCATTTATGGGTAACAAAAACAGCAAGGTAGACCCAGTACACTTAACAGTAGGATACTGATCTACCCGGGTCAGTCAGATCCCATGAGATCTGGGGCAGTTCTGATTTTAAGTGGACTGACCTGCCCATCCCTAACTACTATTAGTAGTTCTTATTTCCTGTTACACACTTGAGACAGCATGCAGCCTGATGCGGCAGTATGCCTAGTTTAGATAGGAACGTTTTCTGTTGTTTTTTTTCCTTAGTTGTTTAACCAGGAGTAGTACACTAAGCTGAAAACTTTTTTACTGGTGCAACCTGGGAGCACAGGGAAGTTAAGTGACTTGCTCATGGTCACACAGTATGCAAGTGGAAGCTGTGGGATTAAAACCCAGGTCTGGTCGATGTCACCAAATTTGCAGCTCAGAGCCTTAGACCGCTGCACTGTACTGCCTCCCAGGTTAGGGTGGATAACAGCAGCATTGCTTTAAGGAAATATGAGAACATATTTACTTATAATTTGTTACTCTATTTTAAGTTGCAGCATATCTACTAACTAGAGTCCTGTGTTACCATTCTTCACACAATCTGAGTATGCTTCAGAACTTGTTTTCACATCTGAAATATAAAAAAGCAGCACTCAATTGAATACGGACAGGACCAGGTTTTCAGCAGTTCTAACAGCTGTTTCTGTACATGTATTTTTGAAACTCCCTTCTGCAATGACAGAAATCAACTACTATGCAGCACACACTGCTCCATCACATTATATGGGACAGAACGTGTTCAAAAACTGCAGCGAAGACTGATAAAAACCATGTGGGAGCCATATTGAACTGTTTACTTTAATATTTCAAATGTGAAACCAAAATAGAAAACAGACCCATAATCGAGAAAGAATGGCATCACATACAACAAGTTGGTAGGTAAGGGGGTATATAAAATTGAATAAAAAGAATAGGCCAAATATTTCACAACATTAATGTGCTGCTGCTTAAAGCAGCAGTGCAAGAATCCGGTGAAATTTTCTACCTATTCTTTTTAATGCTAGTTTATACTGCCACTTACCTCCTGAGTCCTAACTTGGATGATACCCTTCTTTCCATAATTTGAGTCTGCTTTAGTACTTGTTATGTTTGCTTGCGTGCATGCACAAGAAACATTATGCGACAGCTTAGGAGAGAAGCGGGTTGTGGAGGTGCTGCACTGTGAAAGCCAACTGAGGCACTGCATTTGGGGGCTTGGCACTGGTGGACCAATGGAAGCACAATGAGCTGATGACACTGGTTTCCCAAAGTGCCAGCAAGTTGAAACGTTTTCACCACTGCAATGAGGGGCCACCCCATCATTGCAGCGTCAGACAATCCGCTGCAGTGATGGAGCGAACCATCATTGCAGGGTGGTACCTTGCCTAGTGTAACAATTTATGTCCACCACCTCTCAGTCCCATGAAAGCTGAATGGGGTGGCCAATCCCCCTTTCGGCAGCCCCCTACCCAGTTAATTTGCTGACAGGGGAGCCGACTCCCCCATTTATTGTGTGCCGAGGGCGTGTCCAATCCCTTTTGGCATCATGCACCCCAAACAGTCATTCTTTGCTGACGAGGGTCCAATCCCCATTAACCGTGCCCCACACCCCAAAAAGGCAGGTGGCACGCAAGAGCCACCCAGTGTGCTGTAAAAACCTGGAAAAAAAACCTTCCTGCAACATCTTTTTCTTTTGTTTATCTCACTAAAACAAAGGAAATGGTCCCACACGGCCGCCATCCTCTCCCGAACCCACCCACCCACTGCACCCTACCTCCCACATACTCCCTCACCCACACTTACCTCTGGGCCTGGGGCGGCGATCTTCAGTGGACCGGAGACACGTCTGCACTCTTCAAAGCTGACCGCAAACTGAAGAAATGCTGATAAGCTGTATAATGGCATACATAGGGTTTTTTCAACTTTGGTGCATATCTCAGGCATTTTTGGTAATCTTGACACCAAATTTTCAACATGGGGTTATTGGGACCCCTCTTCATGAATTCAGCCACTCTCATGGTGTTATTCAGTCCCAAAAAGTGATTTCGCAGTCACTGTGCGGAATCACCTTTGGGGACTGATTAACGAAATGACAGTGCCAGTGTTCATGAGGTGGGCTCTCAAAAAGCCCATGTTGCAAATTTGGTGAAAAAAATCCCCATAAAGACTGTTTTATGAGCGTGCGTTGTGCAGTTTCCACGCATGCTTGTAACTTTGCAGATTTGTAATATTTTCACTCCAGATTGTCAACATTGGCATTTTTCCACACCTCCATACGAACAGTACAGCTGTCATTTTTTACATCTTGACCGAAATGTGCTTTTGCACTTCTGGCGCAGAATAGCATGGCCGCTGTGGGAAATCGGTGTTCAGGACACATTAAGAAAATCACAGTGACAGTGTTCAAGAGCAGAGGTCCTAAAATACATATGTTGAAAATTTGGTGATGAAAGTCCATAAAATGACTGTATTAAGAGCATGTGTTGCGCAGTTTCCAAGTGCGCTCATAACTTCTTGAATTTGTAAAATTATCACTCCAAATTTTCAACATTGGCATTTTTCCACACCTCCTTATGAACAGTATAGCTGTCATTTTTCACATCCTGGTCAAAATGTGTTTTTGCGCTTCCGGCGCAGAATAGTGTGGTCGCTGGGGGAAGTCAGTGTTCGGGACAGATTAAAAACAAATCACAGTGACGCTGTTCATAAGCAGGGGTGCTAAAATGCCTGTGTTGAAAATTTAGTGACAAAGGTCCATAAAATGATTGTTTTACAAGCATACATTGCGCAGTTTCCACGCACCCTCGTAATTACGCGCATTTGTAATATTATCACTCCAGATTTTCAACACTGGCATTTTTTCACACCTCCTTATGAACAGTACAGCTGTCATTTTTCATATCCTGGCCAAATTATGCATTTACACATCTGGCCCAGAATAGCGTGGTTGCTGTGGGAAATCAATGTTTGGGACAGATTAGGAAAATCATAGTGACACTGTTCATGAACAGAGAACACAAAATGCCTATCTTGAAACTTTGATGAAAAAATTCCACTAAATGACAGTGTCATGTGTATGCGTTGCATAGTTTCCACATAAGCCCAGAAGTTCAAATATTTTTAATATATTCACTACAGATTTTCAACATTGCTATCTCTTCACACCTCCCTATGAATGGTACAGTTGTTATTCTTCACATCCTGCCCAATCTGTGTTTTTATACATCTGGCACAGAATGGTATGGTTGCTGTGGAAAGCCAAAGTTCGGGACACATTAACAAAATCACAGTGCCACTGTTCATGAGAAGAGGTCCCAAATGCTTTCATGAGGTGGTAGTAACTAAAAGGACATGTTGAAAATTTGTAGTGCAAATACCTACAAACACCCGGGACGTTAGGGTGTCTAACCATAATGTCCCACACTGTACAGACTGACAGGCATCAGGGGTGTGCCTTTGGATTGCCAATGTAATACTCATGCCATTCCACTGCTCACCCTATCACCCTGCAGCCAGTGACAGGCATCAAGGTGTGCCTTGAACTCTTTGGCCCCAGAGTTCACTCCTTTCTCCTATACTGCACCCATTTCAGCATATGTCCTTATGGAATGGGGTGACTGTACAGCTGAACACCCTGAGGCACACCTCAACATGTGTTGGTGTCTGCAGGATAGGGTGAAGTGAAATGGCATGAACATTATAGCCGACGACCCAAACGCATACCCCAATGCCTGTCCGTCTCTGTAGGGTGGAAGTGGGGTTGGTGTGAAGTTCAGTACTTCACTGTCATTCCTATTCTGCATCTCTCTAACTTCCGTATTTCCAATGCTAATACCAGCAAGCAAACATTTGGCATTGACAAATGCTTGTTTCACATTTGAAATAATAAAAGGAGTGCTTCTTTTAAAATGGCTTGGACCAGGTTTTCTTCAGTATTCTCAGCTGTTTTTGAACACTTATTATTCCATAAGGTCAGGGAGCACTGCCCATTGCATAATGCTTTATTTTAGTCACAACAAAAGTGATATTTAAACAACTGATGGACAAAAACAGCTGAGAATACTGATGAAGACCGGTTCCAAGCCATATTAAAAGGAGCACTCCTTTTATTATTTCAAACATGAAAAAAGTACTAAAGCAGACTCCAATTGTGGACAGAAGGGTATCATACAAGTCAGGAGTTAAGGGGCAATCTAAAATAGCATACAGAAGTATAGGTCAAAATTTTCACTTGATTATTGCACTGCTGTTTTAATATATTTTTGGCGAGGGTGGGGAGGAGAACTCTCAACAGCACTCGAAAAAATGTGATTGCAGAAGGATAAAGAAGATAGACGCAGTATAGCACAGTGGGTTAAGGCTCTGAGCTACAGCTCTGAAGACCTGGGTTTGAATCCCACAGCCGCCTAGGTGCATACTGTGTAATCCTAAGCAAGTCACTTAACTTCCTTGTGCTCCCAGGTTGCATCTGGAAACAAGCTTTGGCTTAGTGTGCTACTCCTGGTTAAACAATGTTCCTTTTCATAATAGGAAGTACTTTAGAAATAAAAAGTTTGAGAAGTAAACGTGTGTACGACCAAAACATTTATTTTTACTGTTTCATCTTTTTTAATTTTTTTGCTGTTTTTACTTTGTGGTGTTCGGACGGGAGAGGAGGGAAGGGAAGTGAGAATAAAAAAATTATAACTTACAGTACAAATATGCTGAAAAGAATCAAAATAACATAATGTGACACATATGTAAAGAAACAAAAGACAAACTAAAGATGATCACGGATCTCTCTCAGGAGACTTATCATTGTCTTCTGGTTCTTCAGTACCCTTTGTGTGTCTGCACATTCTGCCATGATCTCCTTGCAGCAATCCTCTATCTCAGATCAAAGAATGGCAAGGTGAGCTTGAGTCACAGATCCTCTTGGTGTGCATGGAGGACAAGAAGATGAGGTGGATTGTGCAGACGATGACACAGATTCAGCCGCCCTCTCACATGTAAGCCTGCTCTCAGTCCTTCTCATCTTTGTGGTACATTTTCCATGCCCGGCACTGTCTTGTCTTGCTACATCCCCTACTGCAGGAACAGGATTTCTTGCTCCCTGCTGCAGCCTGGCCTCCCACTCTGTACGGTGGGGATTAATAAGGTGGCTTCTCTGCTCACCCGTGCCAAACTGGTTTCCCTTTTTCCCCACACTGGACATGAATCCCACAGATACTGCATTGCACTTTACTGGGAATATTCCTTGGTATCTTGAAATATTCCCAAACTACAGAGCTCCTTGGTTGTCTGGGAACAGGAAGGGGGGGCACCAGGTGTGATGGTAATGGGCTGATCAGCAGGTGGGGCCTGGGTGCTAGCTGTGGTGGCAGAACAAACAGGAGGAAGGGCAGGCACAACAGGCTGCTGCTGCTGTTTTGGCTGCTCTTGCTACTGTGGCTGTGCATCAACTGCCTGTGCTGCAGCTCCACTAAAAGGGGTAGAATTGACTGCTGCTGCTGTAGCATCTACTGCTGCTGCTGATGTTGCTGCTGTAGCATCTACTGCTGCTGCTGGTGCTACTGCTGTAGCATCTACTGCTGCTGTTGTAGCATCTACTGCTGCTGCTGGTGCTGCTGCTGTAGCATCTACTGCTGCTGCTGTTGTAGCATCTACTGCTGCTGCTGGTGCTGCTGCTGCTGTAGCATCTACTGCTGCTGCTGTTGTAGTATCTACTGCTGCTGCTGGTGCTGCTGCTGTAGCATCTACTGCTGCTGCTGGTGCTGCTGTTGTAGCATCTACTGCTGCTGCTGCTGTTGTAGCATCTACTGCTGCTGCTGGTGCTAGTGCTACAGTATCTACTGCTGCTGCTGGTGCTAGTGCTACAGTATCTACTGCTGCTGCTGGTGCTGCTGTTGTAGCATCTACTGCTGCTGCTGGTGCTAGTGCTGCAGTATCTACTGCTGGTGCTAGTGCTACAGTATCTACTGCTGCTGGTGCTAGTGCTACAGTATCTACTGCTACTGCTGGTGCTAGTGCTACAGTATCTACTGCTGCTGCTGGTGCTAGTGCTACAGTATCTACTGCTGCTGCAGGTGCTAGTGCTACAGTATCTACTGCTGCCAGTGCTGGTGCTGCCACTGCCGCTGCTGTAGCATTTACTGCTGCTGCTGTTTCCAGCGCGTGAACAGACAAAAAAGGGTGGTGGTTGAGCCTTACAGTTCTCCCACCCTGTGTTCTTGACCCTTGCTGCCCACAGCTTTTGCATCTCTTGCTCTCCATTTCAACTAAAGTTTAACTATAAAAAAAATGAAGAGACAAGAAAGAAAAGTAAAACTAAGGAAAAAAAAGTGTAACAAGAGTTACAAAATGAACAAGAGGGAATCAAACCAAAAAGAAACCTTGCAAAGAAATTAGGTTCTCAAAAAATACCTTACAGGTGTATAACAAAAGTTCAGTTAGGGTAAACAAAGAAACTACTGTATATAAAGACAAAGGATGAAGGTTGTTTTCTAGATCGCCTCTCAGACACTCACACACGTACAATGCTTTCTCTGCTGCTGTGAAACTGAAAGTGAGACACTCACTTCCTGTCTCACTCAGTTACTTTCTGCCCATCATGTGACCTAATGGAAGGCAGACATGTGATAAGACCTTGTTTTGGCTAATTTCGCAACGAATACACAATGCAAAATTAGTGGTATAGACATAAAGCAAAATTATGAAGTGAAATCAATATGGCTAATTTCTGGTTCAGAGGCAAAATTACACAAAATGATGCATGGATCCAAAATTGTGCACTTCGCATGAAATTCTCCAGAAAAATTAAACTTCGCTGCATCCCTAATCAGCATCATGTATCAGTCAGTGGCTCAGCAGGTTGCACCTTCTCCTCTAAGGCCAGCAGACTGGAAAGCTGTGGGTTCTAGCACCACACCAGGAACTTGGGATAAATCCTAATACTCAGACTGTATTGCAGCATGAGGTAGTTGTTGCACTCCTGAGGTGCCAATTTTTTGATAAGATGTTAAACTTAGGTCCCATCAGCCTCCTCTAGTGGCTGTTCAGGTGGAAGTTAAAGATCCTATGACACTTCTTCAAAAGAGTAGGGAATTTTTTATTAAAGAAAATTAAACATATAGAAGTAAAAATACAGGTCATAAAAAATACAAAAAACAGCTGTGATTAAAAAGGAAAAGTAACTACAATATCAGAAATCAAGTACAGAAAAGGGACATATTCAAAGGTTATATGTGGTTCAGAGCTCAGTGCTTGTGTTACACACTGCATCTACATGATGTAGGTTTGAGTTTGGATACAGAGGCCAGGCCAGTAAGTCAAATGATGCTTCCAAGGTGTAGTTGTACAGATGAGTAGTGCTTAGGTACTTTGGCATGGACATGAGTAAGTCAGTGATTATGGTACATGATGATCTGAAATAAGATAGTGCTAGATACTGGAACAGACGAGTTATTCGCTATGAGTTGAGAGTCTGGTTTTACTCTGTATCCCACCATATGAAGAATGGTTAGTTGCTTAGGATATGATACCCCCTGGTGGGATAAGAGAGCCGGAGAAGGAGGAGATATAAGGGGAAGATGGAGGGCGAGTGCGTCTCACTCTAAGCAGAGCAGCAGAACTCTGCTGCTTAAATAGGTTATGGGGGAGGAGCTCTTCCCCCACATAACCACAGGCAGGGCCTTCCAATTATATGTGGTTCAGAGCTCAGTGCTTGTGTTACATACTGCATCTACATGATGTAGGTTTGAGTTTGGATACAGCGGCCAGGCCAGTAAGTCAAATGATGCTTCCAAGGTATAGTTGTATGGATGAGTAGTGCTTAGGTACTTTGGCATGGACATGAGTATGTCAGTGATTATGGTACATGATGAACTGAAGTAAGATAGTGCTAGATACTGGAACAGATGAGTTGTTTGTTTTGAGTTGATGGTTTGGATTTACTCTGTATCCCACCATATGAAGACTGGTTAGTTGCTTAGGATATGATACCCCCCAAAAAATATATATAACATCTCACGATTATCTCCTCCAACTCTGGAGACTATGGCCGGAAGCACGCAGGAGAGGAAAACCACCCTTAGGGGGAAACCTCTGAGGACTCATGGCTACCGACCTGCCCATCCTTCTGGGCATACTAAAGAAGCATAATCCTAAATTGATTAATTATTGGCTAGTCCAAGCTGCATATTACAGATCCAGTGGAACAGTTTGTAGCAAGATATGAAAGGTCAGGAACAGGCATCTAAGTCTTGCATGAGCGAAGCAGGTAGCTGTAGAAACATGTGAAGCATCCAGGTAGATGTGCCCCAAGGTGAGCATTGTTAGAACATGTCCAATAGGTTGAGGATAAGGCTAGATGTGAGGAGCTCCTAATGCTAGCAATGATAGATAGGTGAGTATAGATTAGACATCCAGGCTTTGATGCTGGCGAGGCAGGATGAAATAGAAATAGTCCAACCTCCAGGCTTCTGCTGATAGGAGGCTTATGAATTTTGTAGAATGGTACAAGACTTGAATGAAGCTGATGACTGACAGAGCCAGTTAAGTTAATATCATGAAGAGAGTCAAATTTATGCTTAAGTCATGATTTAGAAGGCATACGGTAGTAGAATGGAGCTGAAATCCTGGCAGGATTTTAGGGTGGTAGAACTGAAGCAATACAGTGTAAAGTTAGGAGGCATCCAAGGAAGTATAATAGGGGGAGCCCTGATAGGTAAGGAAGTGTGGCTGGACCTCGTAGGTTACGAGGTGAGGTAGTAAGTAGTGAGAAAAATGGACCAGGTTGGTCAGTAGATAAGTAGTAGAACGTGGCGGCTAGTCCCATGGCTGAGATGCACAGCTGGACTGTCGTAGGTCAGCTGGTAAGGTAAGTAGAGTGGCGGTTAGCTCCAGGTAGCTTCTAAGCGTAGCCAGACCCTAGGAGATCCGCTGGTAGTAAATAAGTGGCATCTTAGCCCTCGTAGGCTAGTATGCACAGTAAGTACCCATGTAGGTCAGCTGATGAGTAAATGATAGGTAGTCGAGAATGGCAGTCAGGCCCGTAAGGCCTAGAAGGAGTAGCGGAATCCACATAAGTCAGCTGGAATTAGGATGGGATAAGTTCTGAGGGTATACGGTATATCCAGGGTGAGACTTCTATAAATGGTGAAATCCAGCAGCAAGCAATAAAATCAGAATAGGTCAAGCTGTACCTGTTGAGCAATTCTAGCAGAAGATGAATTCTTTCTGAGGAGGAGAGGAGCTTGAATGACTGACTGTGATCAGTAGGTGAATATGGTCTTGGAGTCGATGCCAAGTTGTGGTAGGAAAGTTCTTGGGTGAAGCAAGGAAACTAGATGCAGGCTATGAGGCTGGGGCAGAGCAGAAGGAACCTTTGGTCCCACCTGGGGCAAATGGATAGGAGTAGATTTGCAATGAAACTCAATACATGAGTAGGTGTAGAGCTGGAAGACTTCCAGGCCTGGACAGCAAAGCAGGTCTTGTAAGCATGTGATGCTTTGACGAATCTCCAGGTCCTGAGGATGGAGCAAGTACAAAGTAGAAGTATACGAACCTCCGGGCCCAGACTGGGCGTGGCAGGCTGAGAGAATAATGAACCTCCAGACCCGATGCTAGACAATGCAGGCATGGTGTATGAATAGTTGAACCTCCAGGCCTTGAAGGCATAGCATGTATGAGGTAGAGGTATACGAACCTCCAGGCCCAGACTGGGCATGGCAGGTTGACAGAATTATGGACCTCCAGGCCCGATGCTGGGCGAGGCAGGCATAGTGTACCAGTAGCCAGACCTCCAGACCATGATGCGGTGAGGCAGGTGGAGTAAGAGAAAGACCTGAAGGCAGTTGAATGAGCACTGAGAGTTGCTCTGAAAGAGCATTCGAATGTGAAGATATTGCAGTTCGAATATATGTAGTTGGCAGACTTCAGGCAACCAGAGAAGCACTGGAGGCAGGAATGTGATAAATAGAGTGAGCAATAGGTAAGTTATAAGCAAGGGACCTGCGCAGAGGTCGGTAGTAATAGTAGCAGTAGACATTGGAATTGCATGAAATGCAAATGAAGTAGTGAAGAGTAGTACTGTATAATTGTATTAGGTACGTATTGGAGACCAATGAAGGATGTAGCTAGCAGGGAAGCAGACTGGCCCTCTGAATGTAGTTATTTGGTGACCCAAGTAAAGCTGAAGTACATGGTGGGAGTCCAGAGGCCAAAGCCAAGGAAGCAGCAAGGCCTGCATGTAGGTATGAGAATGACTGGACCACACTTAGGACAGCCAAAGGAATGAGAAGAGCGGGAGCTAGGCATGACGAGGCTAGCAGGGGCGCAAAACCCATATGCAGGGTAGTAAGAGCAGTGTATGCTTGCTAGGCTAGGTTCACATAGCAGGAGGAATGACTGAACCTAGGTAAACCAGTCAAAAGGGGAGTAAGGAGTCAGCTAGGCTCCACATAGGCTAGCAAGACTGAGGTACTGTCAAGGAGGGTTGCCTGACGTAGTGTGCACTGGGCAAGTGCGCAGAGCAATGGACTAGGATGTATGCAGAGAGAGACAGTCAGACACAGACAGTAGTCCACTGCGAAACCCAGCTAGGTTGTTGCAAAAGAAGTAATATATGAGCAATCCATGTTATAAAGTAGCAACATACATGTAATCAGTATGCCATAGCTTAAGCTGGAGTAAGTGTAGAGGAGGAATCCAGTTCAGGTGCAGCAACTCAGAGCTAGGATTTAAGTAAATAAATGTTATGATGCATGTTCTTCTCGAGGAGAAATAAGGTTAGATGTCATACATGAAGTTCCATACTGTAGATGTGCTGCCCGAGATGAGCCTGTATGCCTGTGGAGTAAGGTGCATGTCCCAGCAAGGTGAGCACAGCAGCGATTGAGGTGACAATAGAAGTATACAATGCGTAGTCTCTGAAGTAGAATGTAGTCCAAGCTGTCAGGATCAATGAATGTATAACAAGCAGACGATGTAGCAGACAGTGTAGGCAGGTGTAAAGGCGCTGAGAGGCAATGACGATAGGCTCTGCAGCAGAGGGTATATGGAACCCAGCAGGCAGTGACGGACTTGAAGAAACCCAAGCTGGTAGCAGGAGAATGGAGCAGCAAAGGGCTGGGCATGGAGCCAGGCTGCTCTAGGAGGGAAGGGAGACAGTAAAAGTAAGTGCGCAAGCAAGAGAGCAAGCGTAGGAAGGCAACAGGACAATAAAGGGACAAGCAGGAGGGAGGCAGCAGTTAGAGCAGGCAACATACCCCCCCCCCAAAAAAAAGAAGCACATGGATGAAAGAAAACAGGCAAACAGATGGAAGGGAGCCAGGAAACCCACAAAGGAAGACAAAACAAAGGCAGGCAGGACAGAAGGGGTGGGGGGGGGTGGAGGCACCAGGAAAGAGCAGCCACTGAGCAGCAATGGCACGGCAGCAAGTGAGTCTCACTCTAAGGGAGGAGATCTTCCCCCATATAACCACAGGCAGGGCCTTCCAGTTATACAGTCCACACCCCCAACCAACATACAGGCAATAACAGAAAGCAACACAAAAATCATAAATACTATTGAGTACACGCCATCTGTGGAAAGGGGGATAAGTTGAGCAAAGTAAAAGGGGGCTAATGAAAATAACCCTCTGTAGTCTTCAGTTAGTTCCTGAGGTCTTAAGGAGGAAAAGTAAAATAAAGAATTAGAAGTCAAACAAAGGAAGCACCAAGACTCCATTCAGAAAATTTCTGGAAAATAACATAATAATGCAGATGAGTCATAAGACACACTGGGGGTGGGGGAGAAAATATTGACATCTTTTTCAGTAAGCAGCCACAAGTAATGCTCTTTGTGTTTGTACATCATGCTGGTATACCATATTTAAACTACAAGTTACCAGACACAATTTCATGTGGTGTATTGATAGTTGCAGGATTATAATGGCACATCTGGCCTGCCATAGGTAACCTCTACAAATAGTCAAACAAAACTGTAGAGTTCCCTTTTGGTACTTAGTCCACGCATCAGTATAGATGCCCAAAATAAAAATATGGTATGTCATGCAGGACAACAAAGGCTCGTGCAATGCAGTACTCAGGGAACACCAAAACTGCGTACTAGAAGGGCATTCCAGAATGAAACTGGGTTACTCCCGAGCAAGACACTGTAGGGCATGCCTAGTCCTCCAGACACTTATGGTATAGAGTCCCCTTAACTAGTATGCATTCATGTATACCTAGCCGAGTCAGGTCCCACATGGAGGCAGGCAGCAAAGGGTTGATAAACTGACTGAGAGCATCAGGGGTGTGAAGCATGGGGCAGTATATCTATTTAACTACATAACAGTAATTCATGGAAAGACTATGTAAATACAAAGCAACTTTGCCCTTAGACTGTAGATCATATGGTGTGAGTTTCAATTTCTTCTGTTTTTATACAGTGAAGGAGACATATGAGGGAACAACGTGCACTAAATCTCTCCTAGAACATGGAAAAAAATGTGGATGCCAGGAGTACAGTACTGAGAGTAACCAATCTTTGATAGCTGAGGCCCAAATTATGGATGAATTATCCAGCACCAATCCAAAGTTCCAAATAAGGAATATATTATAGAAGAAGACAAGTGGATTGACCATGTTACACCCCAGTTATCAATGGAGTTGGAGAAAATAATATATAAATAATCACAGTTAAAATATATATCAGGGTAACTCAAATGATCATGTGGGGAGATTTATTCCAAAAAGGCGAGGTGGAAGAGGTGAGCCTTTAGCCTCTGCTTGAACACCTCAATCGAGGGAGCCTCCCAGACTGCAGGTGATAGCAAGTTCCACAGGGTTGGTCCAGCTACACTAAATGCGCAATCTCCCAATGTTTTGAGCTGAACCCTGGGAATGTTCAGGAGACCCCTCGACGAGGAGCAGAGGGAGCAGACAGAAGTTGTAGGTGTCAGGAGCTCAGTCAGGTAGCTAGGACCCAGTCCATATAGGGCCTTGAAGGTGAGTAAGCCCACCTTGGATAGGACCCTCAAACTGACTAACAACCAGTGCAGTGCACACAGAACCAGGGTCACATGACTAGACCTAGGCAGGCCTGTCAGTAACTAGGCTGTTACATTCTGCACCAGCAGCAGTCTGAGGAGGGTACCTCCCATGACCCCGAAGTATAGAGAGTTACAGCAGTCGAGCCTAGAGGAAACAAAGGCATGCAGTAGAGTCGGCAGGTCTTCAGGCGGAATGAGGGACTTGATCCTGGTGATATTCCTTATGTGGTAAAAAACACTTTTGACAACAGATGATACCTGATCTTTTAGCATCAGTCTGCTATCTAGGGTTACAACAAGATCGCACACCCCCGGGAAAGCCACCAATGGATCAGACCCCAGGAAAAGACCTGTGTCTGCTCCAGATAGCAACCCATCACATCCGTGACAGAGACTGTAGAGTCTAGTCTCCTCGGGAACCTGGGGGGGGGGATATAACTAAGATAAATGAAACAGGGCAATAGCAAAGTTTTGATAAGATAAACTCTCTTCTTTGAAAGGGTGTAGTTCTGACAAGGAGGCAAAGTTGCTCAGCCTTTCACAAACTCTGGGTCCAAGGTATGTGCTCAGAGTCAGTGGGTGAAAACCAAATATCTAATATTTAAATTGGGCTGGAATGAATAAGAATGTCCGCTATGGTGAGAGCCACAGAATTGGCCACAGCCCGATTAAGGGAGACAGACACATTTTTATCATAATTAATAACTGAAGCAGATGGCTCAGAAAAAGTATTAAGGGTAGATGTAACCCAGGAGCCAGAGGGGTGATTCTGAAGAATGACACAGAGGTCAATCACATAGGCCAATACTTTAAGGTCCTGGACCCCTGGCGTCATCAAGATCCCTGTAATAAGTGGGTTAAACTGCAACAAACACAGTAACAGGTCAATATAAAAGACATACAGATGGGCTCAAGGGGCAACCTTGTTTCACACCATGTTTAACTATAACAGGGGCTGTACAAGGCATTTACGTGGGGGGTGAGCAGGGCCTTGTTATACAGTGTGGATAGCCACTGGAAAAATAGCGGAGGAATTCCATAACACACCAGGGTAGCAGAGAAAACTATAGTGTACACAGTTGAAGGCCTTTGACTGGTCCAGTGATAGGACTTATCCTGATACCATGTTCCAGCCACCTCTGGTGAAAAGCTCCCAGAGCAGCACCAGGTTGTCCTGGATATGGTGGTGGGGGATAGCACAGGTTTGAGCAGACAAAATCGCTATGGGGGTTACAGAGGCAAGATGGTTAATCAAGATTTTAAATAGCATCTTCTGATCCCTGTTTAACAGGCAAAATTGACTTCAGTTCTGTAAAAAGGACTTATCACCCTTTTTGTAAATAATAATCTAAACAACCTTCAACATGGACAGGGCCAGGATCCCAGTCTGCAGGAAATAATTAAGTAGAAATTGTAGTGTGGGGCACAAATACAACTTGAATTTCTTGTAAAATTCTGAGGGGAGACTGCCAGAACCAGGGGCTATTATTCTTCAAACCATTAATAACCACCTCACCTTCAGAGACCATAATGGGTTGCGCAAGACTTGCTGTAACAGCAGCCAGTATTGGGGGATATATGCAAGGAATGTAAAAGGTCCCAAGGGTCAGATTGCACTGCGGAGGTGCCAAAACTTTGGGAGACAAAATTGTGCACTAAATGCAAAATCCTATCCTCAGCAGAAGTTCTAGAGTTTGCCCCAGGTGTCCGCAGACTAAACATATAACACTAATTATTTCTTTGACATCAAACCTTAAATCTATCTAGGGGTTGTCTTTTACCCTGTATGCCAAATTTCATTTCCTGCAACAAGGAGTTGACTTGAGCAAGGTGCATATATTTCATTTCAACATTGATGATGTCAATTTGTGCCATGAGGTCCTTGCCAGTTGAGTAAATGGTGGATATCAATTTATGTAATGGTGTATAATAACATAGAAACATAGACTTTGATGGCAGATAAGGACCGCTTGGCCCACGCAGTCTTCCCATTTCCCTACCTATTGGATAAGCTGAAGATTGAAGTTTACCAACAGCCTACTTCCACTTACCCCCACTATAATTGCCTTATGTCTGTCCCATGCATTCTTGAATTCCCCCACTGTTTTAGACCCCACAACCTCCTCAGGAAGGCGGTTCCATGCGTCCACCACTCTCTCTGTGAAAAAATATTTCCTCACGTTGCCCCTGAGCTTCCCCCCCTCTATCTTTGAATTGTGCCCCCTTGTTCTTGCACATCTCTTTTTCTGAAAGATGCTACTCTCCTGGACTTTGTTGATTCCCTTGAGGTACTTGAAAGTTTCTATCACGTCCCCTCTGTCCCTCCTTCCCTCAAGGGTATACATATTAAGCTATCTCAGTCTCTCTTTATACGGTTTCTGATGCAGTCCCTGCACTATTTTAGTTGCCCTCCTCTGGTCCACATCCATCCTGTCTATGTCCTTTTGGAGATGGGGTCTCTAAAACTGCATGCAGTACTCCAGATGGGGTCTCACCAACTGTCTGTACAGAGGGATAACCACTTCCCATTTTCTACTTGTGATGCCTTTCCCTATGCATCCCAGTATGCCCCAGCTCTCCTGACTGCCTTCTCACATTGCTTGCCTACCTTATGGTCATCTGTTATGATTACCCTCAGGTCTTATTCCATTTTTGTTGTTGTTAGTACCTCCCCCACCATTGTGTACTCTTCATCTGGGTTTTTGTTCCCAGGTGCATTACTTTGCACTTCTTTGCATTGAATCTAAGTTGCCATACCTCTGACCATTTCTGCAACCTGCCAAGTCCCTTCTCATCCTTTCCACACCCTCTTGTGTATCAACTCCATTGTAGATCTTTGTGTCATCTGCAGAGAGGCATACTTTTCCTTCCAGAGCCTCTGCAATGTCTCTTATAAAGACATTAAAGAGGACTGGACCCAATAGTGAACCCTTAGGTACCCCACTAGTAACCACACTTTCTTCAGAGTGAGTTCCATTTACTATTATCCTCTGTGTCTTGTTGTGCAGCCAATTTGCTACCCAGGCTACCACCCTGGGACCCACTCCCAGGCTGGCTAACTTGATTATTAATCTTTTGTGTGGGACTGTGTCAAATGCCTTGCTAAATTCTAGGTAGGCCATATCCACAGCCCCTCCCTGGTCTATTACTTTGTCACCCAGTCAAAGAAATTGATTAGATTTGTCTGACATAATCTTCCTGCTGTGAATTCATGCTGTCTTGGGTCCTGTGCTCTGCTGGCCTCTAGGTACTCAACAATTCTTTCTTTCAGAAATGATTCCATCATTTTCCCTACCACTGAGGTCAAACTAACAGGTCTGTAGTTTTCTGCTTCTGTCTTGCTAACACTTTTGTGAAGAGAAATCACATCCACCCTCCTCCAGTCCTCAGGTACCACCCCATCCTCCCATTATTTGTTAAAAAAAGGTCAGTGGTGTCACTAGGTCACCCCCTTAGTTCTTTTAGGATTCTGGGGTGAATCCCATCAGGCCCCATTGCTTTGTCCACCTTGAGTTTTAGGAGTTCTTTCAGGTCCTTTTCTTCTGTAAATGGACTGGTGTTGACCCCCCTGCCCAGAGTGCTTCTATTGTTTGGTTTAGTTAACTCCACTTCTTCTTTTGTGAATCCTGAGCAGAAGTATTCATTCATTATCTTTGCCTTTACACTGTCTACCTCTGCCCACCTCCCTCCCCTCCCCCTCCCTCCCTCCCTCCTTTTATAGCTTACTATCCCTCCCTTGATCTTTCTTTGCTCCCTAATGTACCTATAAAAAGGTTTTATCCCCCTTCCTAACTGAGTAGGCTATCTTTTCCTTGGTTTGGGCCTTTACTATTCTATCTGCCTTCCCCACTTTCTTCTGCTTTAACTGATATAGTTCCCTGTTGTGCTCCTTCTGTGATTCCTTATACTTCTTGAATACTATCTTTTTCTCCCTAATCTTCCCTGCCACCTCTTTTGAGAACCTTAGTGTTTTTTTTACTCCATTTTGTTTTGTTTCACACAAAGGCTTGTTGCCTCCATGATGGCAGTTTTGATTTTTCTCCATTGTTCTTCCACCCCTCCTTTCTGGCCATTTGCTAGTGCATTCCTTAGGTATTCACCCATTTTGCCAAAGTCAGCCCTTCTAAAGTCCAGTATCCTCATTGTGTATGGCTTGTCTCCATGGTTGTGCTTATTGTGAACCACACTGTGTAGTGGTCACTTTTTCACAGATGGCTACCCACTTCTAAATCTGTGATCCTCTCTCCATTTGAGAGTACCAGGTTTAATATTGCTCCATCCTGAGTGGGTTCCAACACTAGCTGTCTAAGGCATGCCCCCTGTAGGGCATTGAGAATGACCCTGCTCTTGGATATGGCTGCAGTAAATATCTTCCAGTTAACATGTGACATATTCAGGTCCCCCATCAACAATATCTCCCCTTTTCAGCCATTATGATAATGTCTTCTATCATTTCCTTGCCCATTCCTCCCCCCCGAGACAGGGGTCTGTATACAACCCCTGTGCGGATTGTGGTGCCACTCCCTGTCTCCCAGGTGACCCACAGTGCCCCTTGTCCTCCCCCTTTACCCTTCAGTTCTGTAGCTTTGATCCCTTCCCTTATGTAGAGAGCTACTCCACCTCCTCTTTTACCCTCCCTGTCCCTTCTGTAGATTGTGTACCCTGGTATGTTGACATCCCAGTCATGGTCCTCCATGTACCATGTTTCCATGACTGCCACAATATCCAGGTGTCCCTCTTCCTTCAGAGCTACTAGCTCAGGAAGCTTGTTTCCCAGATTACAGGCATTGGTACTCATTGCCCACCATTTAATGTTGGCATTATCCTTTTTTCTCCCATCCCTGCCCTTATTGCCTTTGTCTATTTTTCCATTTACCCCGTCCTGCCCTCTGTCAAACTCTGTACCTCAGTGCTTACCTTACTAACTACCATGTTTTGCGGGGGGAAGCTTGAAATTTCCTGCTTCCTATCAGCACCTTCCCCCTTGGTGAGTTTAAAAGCTTGCCAATGAAGCATTTAAACCTATCACCTAGGAGCTTGGTTCCCTTCCTGGACAGATGCAGACCATTGTGCCAATATAGACCTACATCCCTCAAGGTGGATCCCCAGTCCCCAATGAAATCAAAACCCTGTGCTCTGCACCAGTTTTGCAACCATTCTTTGAACTGCATGGTGCGCAGTACCTTAGCCTCACCCATGCCATAGACAGGCAGCACCTCTGAGAAGGTTACCATGCTTGCTAGCTGTCTGGGGCCCCTCCCCAACTCCACAAACTCCTCCTGCACTGCACTGAACTCATGCCCTGCTAGGTCATTTGTCCCAAGGTGGACAACAATATCTAGTTCCCTCTCCCATGATGCTACTCCTGCAGTCCTGAGGATTTGCTTCCTGTCCCTCCATGCCATGGCACCAAGCAAGCACCTTACCTCCTTCTCCCTTCCCTTCCCCAGTTCTACCCCTTTAACAACTGAGTCCCCATACAAGAAACTGTTTCCTTCCCCTGTGGTGTTCCTTGCCACCCTTTTGTGGGTTTCCCTTGTGGAGGTTCCCAGCATCCTTCTTGGTCTCCACTGAGGGTGCCATCATAGAGGACCCTTGCTCTGCCAGAATGGCATATGAATTGCAGAGAGGTATAACTAGAGGGATGGGCCTCTGTTCCACCACCTTCACTCTCCCAGAGCCCACTGTGGTCCTACTGCTCCTCATACTTGGCAACCTCTGAGGCAGTGGTCATGGCACTGTTGCTCTTTGGGTGGGGGAGGCTTCCTTAGTCCTTGCCAGTTCAGCCTGGTGATAGGCAACCTTCTCCCTCACAGCTGACAGTTGCCTGCAAATAGGGCAGCAACACAGTTTCCAGAATGTCTCCAGGAAAACTGCTGCCCCACTGCCAGTGCATTGTACCACTCCCCACAAGTCCCTCTCCCTTATAATATATAATATGTAATATATATATATATATTTATAATTTTGTTTTGTTTTTTTGGTATATGTGCTTACCCTTTATGCACTGTGCTGGGTTATTAAAGCTATGACAGAGTTCTTCCCCCTGACCTGTTGAGGAAGTGATGTCAGAACCTAGGGTGTAAAGGAAATGACACACCTTGGGTGGGTGGTGTGAGGGTAAGGGTGGGTGGGTGCCCCCAGACTCCACTGACTCTCAGAAACAATCAACTACACCACTGCCCCACCACCCTGGTGAATACTGCCCTTCTTTACAGTATTTCAACCCACACCACATTAATTGGAGGCAGTATAGCGCAGTGGTCTAAGGCTCTGAGCTGTAAATTTGGTGACATCCAGCAGACCAGATCTGGGTTTGAATCCCACAGCTTCCACTTGCATACTCTGTGACCCTGAGCAAGTCACTTAACCTCCTTGTGCTCCCAGGTCGCTCCTGTAAAAAAGCTTTCAGCTTAGTGTGCTATACCTGGTTAAACAACTAAATAAAAAAATAAATAAATAATAGACCACGCCACCTACACAAACCACTCTACTGAACCCAGGGATAAAAATGAAATTAATCCTCAGCCAGCAGTACAATTCAAAAAGTTGCAAAAATATCCTTACAAATCCTATGTCTCAACAGCAGTGATTAATCATAGTAAAAAGCAAATTCAGTAGTATTTCACTCCCTCTGGTTACTTTAACCAAGATATTTTAAATAAGAGATATTCCATCCCATGGACACCCATCATTTAAACAGGTGTCGAAAGTCAGCCTTGGTACCTTCCCACCACTGAGGGACATTATCATAAATGCCAAAAACAGACCACCAATCCTGAAGTAAGTGATTCAAATTCAGGGAAATTTGGGGGTCATCCAACATGGAAGTATTACCTTTCCAGGCAATGTAAACAGAGGGGAGGTTGGGCATCAACGAACCTGTACAAACTACCGCCAGGTAGTCTGATGTCTCAATGAGAACAGTCTCAAAACCAGTAAGTATAATGGAACAGGAAAGGAACAAAATATCTATACGGGAGGCCAAGGAGCCTTTATAAAAAATGAGTAATTTGTGCTGGAAGCTGTGGCACTGTCCAGTAAGTCAGTCACAGATACCATATCATGTAAAAAGGTGGAATCACACTACGCCTTGGAAGGGGATTGACAAGCACCGGCAGGAGGCAGGCGGCAGTTAAAGTCACCACTCAGTAGAACTGCCCAATGTGTATGTAAATAGAGTTGAATATCCTTAAACAGGTCAATCCTATTTGCCTCCATTTGGGGGGACATAAATGTTTATAAGACATATTGGGAAGTTGTCAGATAGCACATCCAGTAGAAAAGCCCTCACAGGGACAATTTCTAACAAACATTGTACTTGGGTAGTGAAGGAAGGAAACAGGATTCCCACACCATCACACCTATCAGGTCCCTGCGACCAATAAGAGGGACTGTCAGGTCACAACGTCTTTGTAATAGATAAGTCATGTAGGGTTTTCAGTCTAGTGTCTTGCAGAATGATGATGTTGCCAGGAAGGGTGGACAACACAGAAAGTGTCATCAGGCATTTCCCTATAATTTTTTATGCTGTTGACATTCAATGAAACACAGGAAATAATAAGGCCTGACACATTATAAAGGTTGGGGGGGGGGGGATCCAACAACTTCTTCATCTGGGATCGGATTCTACATCTCTTGGGGACAGCATCTGTGAAAGTGTCTTCCCGGGTTGGACTCGAGCTTTCTGGTAGAGGATACTATTGAAGAGACTTCTGAATCATCCACCTCATTGTCAGTATCTCTCCACTGCAGGACTGGGTTCCAAGCAGCAAACTGATTGTTAAGGACCAATGGGTACAGAACAATGAAGGAGGGCTTCAGGGTGCCCAGACGGTGTCTCTTATGGGTAGTAACTAAAGTCATGGAGACAGCAGCCGGGGGGGGGGGTGGCCATTGGAGTGGAGACCATCTCCTAGAACAAAGCGGAAGTAACTGGATCTGGGATCATTGGGACAAAGGGTCCAGGCAGGGGAACAGGGAACTGTTTGTCAGGGTTATGGGTTGGAGACAGCACTGACACTATAGGCAAAGTAGAGTCAGTAGGGGGGCTCTGAGATTGGGATACAGCAGGAGTCACAGATGAAGGGGTAGCCTCACAGGGTACAACAGCAGTCTTGTGTGGGGGGGGCAGCTAGCTGACGCGTTGCGGCAGCAGCAGCTTCCTGGGCCTGTCCCCTAGCAATCATGTTGTCTTGATTCCAACCACCCCCTTTGATGTGGCGTGCCCATGGATAAAGTCTGAAGAAATGTCCCTGTTCATTGCAAAGGTTTCATCGAAAAGGGTTGTGGCATGTGTGACTAAGATAACCAAATTCAAGGCAATTATTGCCTCTCTCTCCATGTCACATACAGAGCTAAAGTGAGACTTGGAACCACATTTATGACAGGACATGGTCTCGCCTAGGTAAAAACAAACACTCCTATCTCTTCCTAAAAAGAAACTGCTTTAAAGGTGGCAAAACCCCTTGTTATTCTGCAGCAGTTTAACGTGGAATTTCCAACCTACCATCCAAACCTGTTCCCTGTTCACTGTCAATAATAAGACAGGGCTTGTTCATAACCTCACATCTCTGTTTCAACCAATAAAATATATCAGATATATGAACCCCTCATTCTGAAACATGATTGTGATAGTTTTCTAAGCAGGTTTGTAGAAGGGGGAAACTTGAAAGGGGGCCCATAAAGCAGAAACATGAAACTGATCAAATTCTCTAAGGAAACAAAAACTGACATCAAATATACAATCCCCTGAAACATGCAAAATAGCATACAAGTCAGAGAGTGACAAGACCATTGAGTCCTTCAGTAGTTTCCTGATGACAAATACTCTGTCCAGAGGTTCTGGGAGACCACCTGAATACTTTAGGTGGAGCGTATTTCATCTTGGGGCCGATTCCTCCAAAGCAGTAAAGAGGTCAGACATCTACAAGGCTGTAAAGTCAGAGCCAGTGGTCAGAATATAGTCCCGGGTAAGGGCTTGGTCCTCTGATTCGGTCTTGAAACCAGCAAGCAAGTTCTGTACAGGATCCTGGGGGGGGGGATCAGTGGAAAGGTGGACCCTGGATGAATCATCAATGGTAGTAGCAGGAGTAGTGGCGTAGGGTGTAATAGGATCATAGGTACTGAAGACAAGGGTTGATGTAAAGGCTCACTGTATGGGGGACAGGGGTTCTCAGCAGGCATGCAGGAGACCCCATCAAGAGCTTTCTGCCAGCCAGCCATCAGCAGGGAGGTCTTGATGGACTATATGTCCATAGACTTTCTAGCAGCTGTGGGACCACATTGCAGGCCCAGTCTCTGTCCCAAGGTTTGCAAACCTGAAGTTCTTGTCCACTGATTAATTGGGGGTACTGACAGCTTAGAAGACTCAGTCACAGCTTGTGTAGATGATGGAGCAGGTATTTGCAGGGTGTAGCCAGGAGATGTATGTAGAAGGACACTGTGCCCAGAACTAACGTCAGCAGGACAGGGGGCCTTGGCAGTGGGATGGAGCCCAGCAGAGGAGAGCCCAGAAGAATGGGAAGGCTTTAAGCCTGAGGTTCACTGGGGGGAGCAACTATGTAATTCCCCATCAGGCCTTAATGGCCAATCCTCCTGGACTGTTCCAGGATTCGTCTCTTCGTTGCAGCTGGAGGCACCACCCTTTCTCGCTAGGGGGCTGTTGTCCTGTCTCTCTTATGCCTCCAGCCACCTGTCCTCTCCATTCCACCACCCGTTCTGGCCTTCTGTTGTTCTTCCCACTCCTCCTCCACCCCTTCTGTCATTAGCCCTCAAACCCCACCTTGCCTTGTCCTATTCTTCCCCCTGCTCCTTTCGTCCCTCCTACCTTTTTTTCTCAGCCCCTCTTTGCTGCTTCTCAGTCACCTCCCCTTCCGGGGTATCCTGGTCCCTCATTTGTTTGCAGTTCCCACCCTCTCCTTTTCTTTTTTTGGGGGTATTTCCTTTACCCCACAGTATGCCATCCAGCTTGCTCCTGTCACTTATGGGTATACATCACCAGCTGTGTTCTACCTTCAGTGGCCACTCATCCTGTGCATCTCCACTTCTCAGCCCTTCGTGCTCCTCTCATCAGTACACAAGTGCCCACTTCTGCGTCGCCTGTCCTCCATGAACTCTTCCTTTCATCTGGCTCCCTGTAGTCCTCTATACTCATCATCATCCTTTTCCTGCCTCCTCCTTGTACCGTAGTTCCCTTCTCTCATTCCCTCACTTCCCCCACTTCTCACTCCATGCCCTGCACCTTGCCTCTGGTCTCCTGTGCATCATGCTCCTTGGAGTAACCTGTGTGCTGGGGAGCGGTGTGTCTGGGCTTCTTTCGATTTCTGTTCCTCCTCCTGGTAGCTGCATATCACATCAACCTCCCCGCAGGGTTCCTGGTCATTTCATTTTACTGGTGACCTCCTTGACTGTAGGTTTTCAACTTTTACAGTGCACAGCACAGTTTGTATGGCTCTTTCATTGTTCAGTGCTTTGCACATGGTCTGGATGAGTCTCTTTTTCACCTGCGATTGCCTTCTGTGTTCAATGTATTTATACAATCCCTGACTTTCCAGTCCAGGTTTCAATGAGCAGGTCTTTCTATTCATTCTGTTGAGCACATTTCACGATGTTCCCCTCTGACAGGTCGGAGATCATGTTCATTCCTGCTCAATATTTAAAGTGACAGTGCTTCATTTAACCCTTGCCCCCCTTGACATGGGCATCTACTGTTCTTGTGTCATGCCCAGTTACATCTTCTCTTCCCTGTCTTGCTGGCATGGAATCAGATTCTCTCCCCTTGATGTTTTGCATTCCCTGCTTAGCACTTCTACTTATTGTTTCAGTGTTCATGTGTGCTAGTGTGTGTGTAGCTCCTGTGCTCTGGAGGCATTTTTGCTTGAATTGGTTTATTTGTTGGGCACAGTGCTGGCTGTTTCCCATTACTCACGTCCTATACTGTCGCTTGGCCTTTCCATCTTTCCCGACCTTTCTTCTGGATTGCTGTGCTCTGCCAGTGGTGTTTTGTCTCTGTAGTGCTGTATTCTATAGGCATCCCTCCAGCTGTCCGAGCTATTTGTGGCTGCCCGACCTGTTCCTTAGTCAACCTCATTACTGGCCTTGGTTCTTCTCTCTGCCTCTGTCCACTCTTTCAGGGGTATCTACCCCTGTCGACTCCGTTGTCATCTTCCTCCTCCTCCCGTTCCTTCACCCTCCATTCTGCTCCTTCTCTGACCTTTTCTTTTTTAAGGGTTTTCCCTATCCTGCCATCACCTTCCCTATTCATATCCTCCTCTTATCCTAGTCCATTGCATGTCCAGATGACTGAGTCTGGTTCTCCTTCACTCAGTTTGACCTCAGCGTCTACTTATTCATATCAATTAATTGAGCATACCTCTCATTGGGTTTTATGCTACCTCATCGACCTGCTGCACTCCTGCAGTTATTATCACCATCAGTCTTCTCAAGACTGCATCTGGGTATTCCTCACTCATCTGACCTCGATGTGGGTCTAACCCTTCATTTCAACTACTCGAGCATAACCATCTCAGGTTCATGATACCTCGACTCGACATCTCTCCACTCGGAGACTTGCCTTCATGTCTGTTGCTCCTTTGCTAGGGGCTGGAAGGCTTCACTTCTATCATCGTACATCATTCAATTCATGTCTCACCTTCAGCTATTCAGGTCTTCAAGGTTTCTTTCTATCATCAAACTTCTTCTCTTGCTTTTGAGCACCTAGTGGCAGACATCGCTCGCATCCCTCCACCGCTGTCCATTTAGGACAGAGCGAGAGATTCCTCTAAAATTGGACTTTCCTCCTTCCTCGATCTTTACTTTAACTTGCTGTAGCTGTGCTATCCCTAATCAAAATGTCCTTCAGCCTGGAGGGAAGGTGATCTAGGCCTTGGATCCCCAGAGGTTTCCTCCTCAAAGGGGGTTTTTCCTCTCCTCCATGCCAATGGTCATAATATTAGTCACGGTTAGTGCTTTCCTAGGTTCTTTAGTTAGGTTCCGCTGTTGGATGGAGTCGGATGGCAGCCCCGGCTGTTCCCTTTCTCCTTAGGAAGTCACCCTTCTGCAACTTGTCAATTTCCTTTCCTTCATTGTCCTTGCCTTTTCTCATTCTTCTCCTGTCTTTCCTGTTTATGTCAGTTACCTTTATTTCGGGTCTAGATGTCTTCTGATTCCTCTCCTCTTCGGTGCTCAACACTCTTTTAGGGTATTCTTTTTGCATTTCTTCCTAATCTACCTTTAGGAAAAGGAAATCATTCCCACACCACCTATGGGGGGGACCCTCCTCTAGGGCTGCTTCTGCCGTACCCCTACAGGGTGGTATATCCCATGGATAGAGAGAGAGACGAATAGCCACAATGTATTGAAGTTATACAAGCATACATCTCATCCAGTTGCATAAGCACAATTGAACCAATGTTAAACAAGGGGCCAGGATTTTGAGCAACTCACGCAACTGCTCCCAAAGAGCCCAAACAGGGGGTGGTACAAGAGGCAGGTGCTGCAACATTATAGATGTCTAGCTCAGTAACAGTTATCCCCAATAACAGAGAAATCACAAGACTTAGGTAGCTTATCAGTATGCTCAAGATCCATTGGAGTCCCAAATGGATAAAGAGGTACAGCAACCACATGCAGTGACATAGCAGTGGCGGCATTCTTGAAGCTGCTTAGTTACATAGTGCTTGCAATTCATGCCAGGATGGCTTGGCTGGAGGAGCCTCAGGAAGTAAAACAGGTGCTGCGAGTCCCAGGACAGACAGGGTCAATTTCTCCATTGTCACTGTCAATGGCAGTAAAGCTGCTCTTCTTCCTCCAGCAATCAAAGAAGCTGGAGTTTCTGTTGCATCAAAGCCAACACCAGGTGTTCTTTGTCATTATCCAAATCAGAGCACTCTAAGTCCACTGAAGCTACACGAAATACTAACGGAGCAAACTCTGAAGTAGGCTGCTCAGTCTCAGTTACGTGATGCACAACCATAGCTAAATGTTCTTAGGGGACAGCCACTTGCACACCAGGAACAGAGGAGGAGGCCAGCTGCTCTGTCCCATCCACTTCTATCATCTCCAGCACAGAGACAGGAATGGCCATCTTTGCCAAATGGCCAAGAGGTCCTCCTACTGGAAAGAGTAGTGGAATTTTGTATTAAATAGGTGATAATCATTACACATACATAATCCGAAAACCATCAAGAAACATCCTTCCCCCACAAAAAATGACATAAAGAATTAATAAACATTCTTACAATAAAGAATTAATAAACATTCTTACAATCAGATGAAAAACATGTTTCAAAATCATAACGTCTTACTACAAAAGGGAAAATGAAACAATAAAAAAAAAACTTAAACAATACACTGCTTGTTTTTTTTTGAAAAATTAAACATGTTTAACAGCAAAACTACTACAAAGTATTTTAAATCTGTATCTACAGTCTATTCATTTATTTAACCCATTGCAATCCATCAAACCATTTATTGAGCACATTATTTGAGTACTTTTTCTTTTCTGACTCTTTAATATCTGCAATAATGTTTAAAATAATTTGCAAGGTTTGTTCAGGTTGACATGTATTTTGCTGTATAGAAAACCAGACTCTAGCTTGCCAGATCCAATACTTACATAATTCTAGGATAACCCATACTGTGCTGTAGTGAATCCTTGGTCCCCATCCATGTGTTAATCCTAAGAATAGTGCATTCAGGTCTAAATTGTTAAAAAAAGCATTCCCCAATCTGTTTTTAAAAATGGCCTAGAAATCTTGTATAACAGGACACTGAAAATAAAGGTGTTCCATTGTCTCCAACATACCAGAGCAAGATTCCTGGGGGCAACATCTATCTTTCATTTTGTTATGTTTGAGGTTATTTTTTACAATTAACTTTCCATGTAGGCATGGCCATATTGTGTCCCACATTGTTTGTGGCATCCGGGTATCTAGAAGCATGACACTAATTAAAGATTTATCACTTATTGAGTAGTCATGAAACCAAGGTTTGTCATAAAAATGTTCCAATAGAATGAGATCATAATATGGCTTCCTAGCTAAGGTTAGTAAGGTTTTCTTACAGATTTTACATTGTTTTAATTTCCCAATTGAGTTAATGAAATAAGGAGCTACTCCTGTTATCCTTTTTTGTTTTGGAATAGGTGAATATAACTGCCAGTCCTGAATAATCTCTGTCAATTGGTCCCACACCCATGGGGTCCAAATATTGTGGTAGTCCTGAATTATTGGTTTAATATTGGCAAAAAGGAAAATTATGTGGTAGAATACGAGGGGATTAATCATGGATAAGCCTCCAAACTTAATATTCTTGTATAATATTCACCATTTCATTGGATTTAACCTGCTCACCCATATGCATTGAAAAAAAGAAAACTAAAAAGTGTGGTCTCTAATTGTTTAGGGAGAGGGTATATATAACTTAAATGCAGAAATGTAGGAAGCAAAAAAGTGCTGACTATAAAAATCATTTTCTTTTTACTCATAATCCACCTTTTCCATAGTGGTACCCTATGCGATGCCCTTTTAAATAAACAGTCCCAGTTAAAAAAAGCAAAATCAGTATTTCCAAAATAAATTCCTAGAATTTTAATAGGTGTCTTAGAAATGGAGATCCCCATAATTATCTGATGTTGTTGTGTTAAAGTCCCTAGAGTTAATGCTGCTCATTTGGAATAATTTATAGAAGCACCTCTTAGTTTGACTATGTATTTAGTTATTTTGTAGTGTATACTCTGGAATTAACATCTGCTAAAATAAGACATAAGTCATCAGCATAAACCAGGGTTCTGATTTCCATATCCTCACTATTTAAGTGATAACATTAAGTTTTTTGGAGTATGTGAAGCAATGACTGGCTTCTGTGGATGAGTTAGCCTTGGCGTTTAATCCCCACAGAAGCCGGTTATTGTAAGTATACTCCACAAAACATAATGTTATTACTATTATACACTAGAATTTGTGGTAAAAATGCATTTTTTTACTAGAAATCAGATGTAAGTTGCAGAGCACGTAATATGGGCTTTGTGGGTCTGTGAGCTGTAGTGGTGCGGGAGGAAGTAAGAAACTTGTTTATTCCTAAATGATGCTTTTGGGGTTGTTTCTGTAAAAGCAGCAATATCGGGCACTTACTAGCACATAGATTACTTGAAAGTTGGTCCCATTGAAAACTGAGTGCTACAATCCTTTTTATTTTGTATTGCTAAATAGAATCAGTGATTCTGGAGATGCGCATTACCAACTTGGGTAATGCACATGTCCAGAATTATGGATTTGAACTGGCAACAGAAAATAAAAAGGGTTGTAGTGCTCAGTTTTCAACGGGACTAACTTTCAAGTAATCTATGTGGCAGTAAGTGTCTGATATTGCTACTTTTACAGATACAACCCCAAAAGCATCAGTTAGTGATAAACAAGTTTCTTACTTGCTCCAACACCTCTACAGCTCACAGACGCACGGAGGACATATTATGTGTGGTGCAAGTTAAATTTGATGTCTGATGAATTTTTTTTTAGTACTGAATAGAAATCAGGGGCTGGCTGTAGATATTATATAAGTAGACCTTGGATTAGACACTTTGTGTCAGCATTTGAAAATTATTTACACAGGGTGAGAGTGTCTGTGCATCAGACTGAGTGTGTGTAGGAGTGTGAGTGGACAGGCATGGAAGGGGATGTGGATAAATGACTGTGGGCATAGTTATAGATGAATAAACTACTGTGAGCAAGATGAATAAACTACTGTGGGCATTGTTATAGGTGAATAAACTACTGTAGGCATGTAGGTGGTAGTTTGTGGGAGAATAACTGCCAGTTTTCCTGTGTTCTGATTGGGTGAGACCAGATACCTGTGGTATAATAACTGATAATCCTGTGATATGTGGAGACATATTAATTTGTTGGATTAATGGATCAAATGCTAAAATGTATATCAGGTGGCTGAGTGGACACCCTTGTCTGACCCCACTCAATATCAAACTTTGTGTGCCAATCCATCCATTAAGTTGTGAAAATACTACAGCATGTTTATAACATAGAAGTATGCAGAAGACAAGCTTATCTGGATAGCTGTATTCTCTCATGCAGCACCACAAGTATTCATGGTGTATTTTATTGAATGCCTTAGCGTCATCTAGGCTGATTACAAATCCTGCAATTTTATCCTCTGTGCTTTTCTCTTTGATTTCTCAGAGTGCAGTTAAATTATCTGAAATTTTCCTGCCAGGGATAGAGCACATCTGTGTTGGATGCATAATCTCATGCAGTGTTTTTGGCATGCACATACACAACCCTTTGATCAGAGGTTTAAAATCTACATTTAACAAAGTGATAGATCTTCAATTTGATAATAAAGACTTATCCTCTGATTTATGTAATAACGATAGATTGCCTTCATACATTCGTGTGGATAAACTATCTGTCTGAAGCATAAAATTGTACATGCGTAAATTCTGTATTTAAAATTGGAAAAATCATTTTATAGAATTTTCACAGTAATCCATCCCTTTCTGGTGCCATATCATTTTTAAAAGCCTTAAATAATATGTTGAAATTCCATGGCTGTAAATTTGGTAGATAAAGATGAAACTTCCTTACATACAAGTGTTTTTAAGTTACAGGATCGTAACCATTCCTGGATGTTAGGATCTGTTGGATATGGTTCTCCAAAGTTTACAGTCAGATGGTTTTCTTTTTCTTTTAGAATATTTTGTTTGCCAGTAATTATTTCCCCCTGATTATTCTGAATGTGTGTAATAGATGTTTTCCAAGCTCTTAATGCACAATTTTCATATGGATTAATTTGGTAAGATTTTTCTTGTGTACCTAAGCATTATTCTGTCTCTAACAATTTTTGCCTGTCATACTGGTACAATGTCATTTCTCTTTTTGTTTGCATAATTTGGGTGGAGTAATCAGATATGGTCTCTTTTTGTGATGTGTAAAGTTGATATAAAAGTTGTCTCAGTTCCTCGTATTTCCATTTTTCTTCCCTCCCTATTAATTGTCCTGTGTGCTGAAAGAAGTCCCTAAAGTCTTTTTCCTTCTTCCCACCATATTACTGGAGAATCATAAAGAAAAAAAATGATTTCCTTGCCTGAGCTTTGTTATACAACCCTTGGGCTATTTCTTTATTTTCAGTCAGTCTCCAATAGCCTTTGCCTAATGAGACATCCTCAAAATTAAAGATTTTAGCCTGTAATAAAGCATGGTCTGAAGTAGCTACTGTTATGACTTTGGCCTGTGTTGTAGGAAGTGATGGGGATATAAACCAATAGTCAATCCTTTCAACCTCTTCAGGCAGTGTTATGCAATGCCAGGTCAAGTGTGAACTGGACCGCTATAACGGTGGAGCTTGTTGCTTCATTCAACCTGGTCTGCATTACAGAGATCTGACTGGTGGATGTTTTCGGCCATCTGCTAGAGGTGTCTATCCCAGCTGGGTTTACCATGGTCCACTGCCCGAGGAAGGAACACGGGGTTAGGGGAGTGTCCATTTGTTTTCGTTCAGAGCTGGGCCTTGTGGTGCACTCAGTGCAAGGGGGTCCCAGAGTGGAGTTCAGGATTCCCCTGGTATACTAGCCACCTGGATTGGAAAAGAGTTTCCTGCAGGAGATGTTGGCCTTTGTCACTGAGAGGGTGTTGGAGTCACTGAGGCGGCTTATTCTTGGTGACTTCAACACCTGGATGGGCGACGAGTCATCATATGGGGCTAAGACTTCCTGCTAAATATGGAGGTTCTGGGCTTCTCACTGATGACCATGGCTGGGACCCACTGCTCTGGACATGTGCCTGATCTGGTGTTCTCCCTGAGGCTCAAAACTGACACTATCGCGACTAATCTGGTCATTTGATCAGATCATTGCACTATCAGGTTAGGCTTGGAAATGGTTCAGTTCTGCGCTTTGAAAGGTTTACAACCAGAGGGATTGATAGTGGAACTGGACAATTGGTTTGAGCTTGAGGCCTGGTCTGACAGCCCAGAGATGGCTGTGGCAGCCTATAACAGGACTGTTGTTGAATCTCTGAACTGCCTAGCACCAATCTGTGTATGGCCCCTTGTTTCTCCTCTCAGCTCACCATGGTTTGATGGAGAGCTGAGTGTGTTGAAAACTAGGGGGCAGAGGTTGAAGAGGTATTGGAGTAAGACCAGGTCTGAGGAGGACAGGCTGGTTCTGATTACTCATTATGATGAGTATCAGAATGCAATCATCCAGAAAATGGCAGTTTTCATGTCTAGGATGATTGGTGCTGTGAAGAATTGACCGGCTCGGCTCTTCCAGGTTGTAGACAGGCTATTACATTCAGCCTGTCTGGAACTCATTAGACTAGTTTCAGCTCACTAGTGTGAGGAGTTCACTCAGTTCCTGGATGTTCGTATCAGTTGAATATGTTTCTCCAAAGTTTACAGTCAGATAGTTTTCTATTTCTATTAGAATATTTTGTTTGCCAGTATTTATGTCCCCCTGATTATTCTGAATGTGTGTAACAGATTTTTCCCAGCTGTTATTGCACAATTTTCATATAGATTAATTTGGTAAGATGTTCCTTGTGTATCTAAGCATTGTTCTGTCTCTAACAATTTTTTGTCTGTCATACTGATACAATGTCCTTTCTTTTTTTGTTTGCATAATTTGGGTGGAGTAATCAGATGTGGTCTCTTTTTGTAATGTGTAAAGTTAATATAAAAGTTGTCTCAGTTCCTCGCATTTCCATTTTTTCCTTCCCAATTAATTGTCCTATGTGCTGCAAGAAGTCCCTAAAGTCTTTTTCCATTTCTTTCTACCATATTACTGGAGAATTATAAAGAAAAAAAATGATTTCCTTGCCTGAGCTATGTTAAACAACCCTTGGGCTATTTCTTTATTTTCTAAATGACTTGTATTCAGTCGTCTTTGCCTAATGAGGCATCCTTAAAATTAGAGATTTTAGACTGTAATAGACCACATTCTGAAGTAGCTACTGGTATAACTTTGGCCTGTGATATAGGAAGTGATGGGGATATAAACCAATAGTCAATCCTTTCATCCTCTTCAGGTGGTGTTATGCAATGCCAGGTCAGTGGTGAACAAGACTGCTATAATGGCGGAGCTTGTTGCTTCGGTCGACCTGGCATGCATTACAGAGACCTGGCTGGGGGATGCTTTGGGCTCTGTGCTAGAGGCATCTGTCCCAGCTGGGTTTAACATGGTCCACTGCTGGAGGAAGGAAAGCAGCATTGGGAGGGGGGTGTCCATCTGTTTTCGGTCAGAGCTGGGCCTGGTGGTGCACCCAGTGGTGGATACCAGTTCTTTTGAAGTGTGGTGGTGCGAGGGGGTCCAGAGTGGAGTTCAGAATTATCCTGGTCTACTGGCCACCTGAGTTGGATTGAAGTTTCCTGCAGGAGATGTCAGCCTTTGTCGCCAAGAGGGTGTTGGAGTCGCTGAGGTGGCTTATTCTACGTGACCTCAACACCTGGGTGGACGACAAGGCATCATATGGGGCTAGAGATTTCCTGAAAAATATGGAGGCTCTAGGCTTCTCCCTGATGACCATGGCTGGGGCCCACTGCTCTGGTCATGTGCTCAATATGGTGTTCTCCCTGGGGTTCGAAATTGACACCATCAAGACTAATCTGGTCATTTTGTTGGATCATTGTACAATCAGGTTCAGCTTCAGAGCCTCCCTAAATGTCTCTTCCCCTGTGGAAATGGTTCACTTCTGCCCTTTGAAATGTTTCCAACCAGAGGGACTGATCGTGGAACTGGACATTTTGTCTGTGCTTGAGGCTTGTGCTGATGGCCTGGAGATGTCTGTGGCAGCCTATAACAGGTCTGTCATTGAGTCTCTGGCTCACCTAGCACCAATTTGTGTATGCTCCCTGGTTTTTTGTCACGGCTCACCATGGTTTGATGGGGAGCTGAGATTGTTGAAAACTAGGGGGAAGAGGTTGCAGAGGCATTGGAGCAAGACCAGGTCTGTGGAGGACAGGCTGGTTCCGATTGCTCATTATGATGAGTATTAGAATGCAACCATCCAGAAAAAGGCAGCTTTTATATCATGGATGATTGGTGCTGGGAAGAACTGACCGGCTCAACTCTTCCAGGTTGTAGACAGCATATTACATTCAGCCTGTCTGGAACCCAATAAAGCAGTTTCAGCTCACAAGTGTGAGGAGTTCACTCAGTTCTTCTCAGACACAGTGTCCTCCCTGAGGGCTGGGATTTCTCCCAGCAGATTACCATCCTCCAACAGTGGCAGCCTTCAGGAGGATGGATGCAGTTTGTCTCCTTGGGGAGAGTTCCAGCTGGTGATGACAGTGGATGTCTGTGAGGAGATCTCTGGGCTTAGACCATACTAAGAATCATACTAAGAACAGAAAGGAGCAAAAAGGCTATTAGGCCCATCGAGCTCCTAAACTACATATAGTGGGAAAGATCTTTATTTGAATTCAGAAAACTGTCCAACCTGTTTTTAAAAGTATTTTTGTTAATACTAATAATAACTTTTAAAGGCAAGCCTTTCCATGGTCTGACAACTCTTTGAGAAATATAAAATGCCCTCTTTTTTGTATTAAATTTACTTCTCACCAGCTGAAGTGAATGACCTTTAGTGTTGACAGATATTGCTTATAGTCCAATCCACTTTCTAGTGTTAGATTAACATCATGAATAATGTCTCATGTGAATAAAAGGTCTCCCCCAAGATGTCGTTGTTCTAAAAATATTAGAATACATTTTGATAACCTTTTCTCATATGTGAGTGGCTTGTCAGAAAAAAATGATTTGGTGACTCTTCTTTGGATTCTCTCTATTCTGTTTATAACCTATTGCTTAAAGGGGCACCATAATTGGGAAACATAATCAAAATATGGTCTAACATATGCCCGGTAAAGGGATAGACAAATATCTGGGTCTCTAGGTGTTATATTATGTCTAATTGCTCACCAAGTTCTGTTTGCTTTATTAATTGTATTTGTGATGTGAATATTGAAGTCTAAATGTGGATCAATAGTAATGCCAAGATCCCTTTCATTATCTTTGTTAGTTAATACTCTACTATACAGATAATATTGATTCTTGGGATTATTTTTTCCAAAATGTAAAACTGTACATTTAGACATATTAAACATCAAGTTCCATTTTTTTGACCATGCCTCTAAGATGTTTAAATCCCTTTGGATGGTCGCACAGTCTTCTATAGAACCGCCAAGTG
This sequence comes from Neoceratodus forsteri, assembly GCA_016271365.2. Classification (NCBI taxonomy): domain Eukaryota; kingdom Metazoa; phylum Chordata; order Ceratodontiformes; family Ceratodontidae; genus Neoceratodus; species Neoceratodus forsteri. Next base: position 285,563,255 of record CM028135.1, on the reverse strand, counting down.
TTAGAAATTTTGCAGTCATCTGAATATTTAATAATATTACTTTAAATGTTGTGTGACAAATCAGATATAAAAATTTGAAAAATGAAAGGTGCCAGAACCGATTCCTGAGGAACCCTGCTCTTGGCAGATTTCCAAACAGACTTACAAGCATCCATGAATACTCTCTGTCTTCTATCCTTTAACCAATTGGCAATCCAATGAATTAACAGAGGGTTGATTTTGTAAATCTGCAACTTTTGGATTAGTGCCCAATATTCTGTGACCTTGACCTGGGCCCAACGTGGCTACTGGTTGGCTGTGTCGAGGTTCTGGGTCTGTTTTTTGTCAAGATTGCTGGGAGTGCCTTGTTTGCAGAGGTCTTTCCAGATTCTCTCAAACAGGCTCTTTTAAACCCCTGCTGAAAAAGCCATCATTACACCCCAACCTCTTGGTGAATTACCAGCCTATCTAGAACCTCCCCTTTTTGGAGAAGGTTCTTGAGAAGGTGGTCGAGTAACAGCTCGAGGGTCACATCATGGACTTCCAAATCTATGAATCTTTCCTATCCAGATTTAGGGCCTTGTATAGCACAGAGACCTTGCTGGTTAGTCTGCTAAATAACATGCTCAGGTGAGGGATAGAGGAGTGCAAACAATTTTCATTCTTCTCAATCTCTCCTCAACGTTTGACACTATGGACCATGGGTGTTGTTAGACAGGCTGAGCGAGTATGTAGGACTCACCCACAAGGTCATCAGCTGGTTTGAGTCCTTTCTCTGGCGAAGCTCTCCGAGGGTGGTGCTGGGAATTATTTCGCAGACCCAACAGACCTGCCCTGTGGAGTTCCCCAAGATTCTGTCCTCTTCTCCCATGTTGTTTGCTGTGTATATGCTGCCCCTAGGTGAGGTTATAAGGTGGTATGGGTTGAGTTTTCACTGCTATGCTGATGATACTCAGCTCTACCTGTCCTTTGCATCTTGGAGATCAGATGCAGTTGATCTGCTAAATGAATGTTTGGCTAAAATCTGGGTTTGGACATCATCAAACAGGCTGGGACTTAACCTGGGAAAAACCAAGGTGCTGGTGGTTGAGCCGAGTCAAAAGGGAGGCATGGGGGTCTCTGGTGATAGGTTAGGGCTTTTTGTAGGCCCCACCAAATTGGAAGCCTCTGCAAAGGTGAAAATGTGGGCTTTGTTCTGACAGCGAGCTGACACTTGATGGTCAGGTGTCGTCTGTTGTCCAGAACAGGTTTTACCATCTCCGGAACATCACCCGAATTAAGTCCCTTATCTCCCCCCAGATGACCTGGCCCTGCTGGTACATACTTTTGTCACCTTGAGGCTTGATTACTGTAATGTACTCTACCTTGGGGTCAGAGGAGGTGTGATGCAGTGCCTGTAGCTTTTACAGAATGCTGCAGCCCGACTGTTGACTGGACACTCACAGTCATATTAAACCGGTGCTGTGCAAACTGCATTGACTGCCGGTGCACTGGTACATCACCTTTAAAGTAGGTCTTCTGACCTTTAAGGCCCTACACGAGTTGGGTCCAGGCTACCTAAAGAAGCTCCTGCATCCCTACACCCCGTCTCCCTCTCTCAGGTCAGCTGGAGATGCCCTCCTGGAGGTCCCCTGGGCGAGGTTAAAATTGTCCAGGGGCCAGGCATTTGAAGTGGCAGTCCCAGTCCTCTGGAATTCCTTGACAGGGTGCCTCCGGGAGGCACCTTCTGTAGAGATTTTTAAAAATTGTTTGAAGACCTTCTTGTTTGAGCAGGCCTTCATAACCTGATATGGCTGCTGGGATGATTGGGCAGTTCACAAATGAGCCTATTTTTAGATATTTAGTGAGTTTATGAAAATTTTATGTATTATATTTTAACTGTCCTGTATTGTTTTGTATGTTTGCACTTTTTGCTGCAAGGGCGCCCTGAGCCTTTGGGGAAGGGCATCCTATATAAATAAACTCTACTACTACTACTACTATTACTGCTACTATTTGACAGTTTGCCTCTGAAATAAGTGTGTGAGGGTGTTGAAAACCTGTCCTGGAAAACATCTTTTAATTTGGGTTTTGTAATTAGTTTATTTAAAAAAGGTGGTATCACAAAAGATTTTTTTCTGTCTTTAAACCTCTTTCCAATAGTAGCCTGCTACAGTTGAAATCACCACCTAGAAGTATGGTTTTTGAAGTGAAAAAATATGGCTGTATTAGTTTGTTTGAACAACTTTATGCGCTCTGCTTTAGATTGGGGTGCATATACATTAATTAATCAAAAGTAATGTGAATGTAGAGAGATATCTACAGTATCAGGAGTGCCCTTCCTGGCTAAATATCCACTCAGTGTGTAATTTTTACTGTAGGGGTTGTTTATGCAAATTCCAACTCCACAACATATATCCTCTTCTACGGACCAATGAGAGGTCCCTCACAATCAGGCAGTACTTGCTTTTTGAATGTCAGATAGTGAATGTAATCTAGTGTCCTGAAAGAAAACCACATCAAAATGACAACTGTCCAACAAAGCATAAGTACTCTTTCTTTTTTTTCTCTCATTGAATGCTATTTACATTCAATGAAGTATTCAAATCGTATATGTCATCTTGTCCTGCTGAGTTATTTAGGTGACTTTTTTAACCCCCGACCTTGTGCCATATTTCCTTATTTTAGGTTTTAGTTTGACAGTCTTGGTTTCTTCTTCTCCCTCTGAAGTGCCTTCTTTTTGTGAAGATGGCAGGGAGATCAAGGAAGCATTGTCTGAGTCTTCCTCTACCTCCATTTGACTCCAGTGTAGGGTGAAGAATTTGATGGTGGCTGTGAGTGAATCATTCTGTGCAGGTATTTCTGAGGTTTTCTTGCTTTTCCATTTTGTAACCAAAATGAATTCTTCCTCTTCTATAATTGGAGGAGGAGGGAGGAATCTTGGTGGTCTCAAATTCTATTTCAGCAGATGCACCAGGCATCTGAATTTGTAGTGGGAGGAGTTACAGTGGGTGAAGGGGCCCTGGTAGATATATCAGTAGTGGCTGTGGGATTCAAATTTGTACTTTCTTCCAGTGGGGGGGTTATCTGTGGGAGGTTCCTGATTTCTGTTTGACACTTGTGCCACTTTATTAATATAAAAATCCTATTCTGTTTAATCAGTGTTAGAAGTATCATGTGCTGCCCATGGACGTTGAGTGAATGAATGTCCCTCCTCTTCACAACGATTACATTTTGGTCTTGCCACATAATGGAAGCATGAATGACCCATAGCCCCACATTGTGTTCACTTTAGAACTTCACAATTGTTTCTCAGATGCTGAGAAGAGACACATTTAAAACAGGTTTTGGGCTGGTCCTGGTAAAACAAAATTCCTTTGTCTATGTCCAGAAAGAAACAATCAGGTAGATGTTGAATTCCTTTGTCTGATTGTCTGAGTTTGACCCTTAACCGCCACCTTTCCATCCAAAGCTCTTCATTATCCATTATTGGTTCTGGATTACCTCATATGTCACATGGTTTTTCTAACCAGAATAACACATCTGAGATATTTACTCCCTTGTTACATAACAAGATTGTTATTGTTTTAAATGTAGATTTGGTCAGTGGCATGAAATGGAAGGGAACCCACAAAGGAAATGTTTTTTATGCCTTATATATTGTCCAAAAATCTGTCCAGGAGGGTAGCTAAATGAAAACATATGTCAAAAGTGCTTTCCCAAGAGCATGTATGAGGGCATAGACCTCTGAGGGGGAAAATCCAAGTGCTTGTTTTATCAGATTTTTGCCCAAAGAACACCTACCTGGAGGTAATTCCATGCCACCTAGATATCTTATACACACTGCATGTCTATGTTTGACCAGTTTGACTAGTTTTTGTAGTAGGCTAGCGTAGGTGATGGGCTGTGTGTGGGGCTGCCCCTCTTGTTAATGGTGGTATTTTGTCAGTTTCAAGGCTTCTTTGTACAGTGCCAGTGTTAATACTAGTTGCCATTTTTACTGTAGGATTTTTTTCTTGTGCTATTACAGGCTCCATAGGGAGCTTCAAAAAATATTTCGCCTGATTCCTCAAGAGGAGAATAAGAATGGGGTAACTTTGTTTGTAAGTCCTGCAGAAGTCTCCTGAGATGACACCAAAGATCCATTCTCTGCTGACATGCCGCTTTGTAAATCCCAAGGCATAGTATTCGTGCTCTGCTTTGTAGTCTGTTGCTGGTCTGAAAACATCGATGGTAGTGGTATCACTGGATCAAGAATCCAGATACCTTTGTCATCGTGTATCCATCCCATGTTCATGAGAGCTGCTGCCAGAGTCCATTTTCCATGTGTTAAACCTGTGTCACAGTTCTCAGTTCCTAGGTTTGAATCCGAGGCTTCCCTCCACTAGAAATTGCACCAAAATGGAAAATTGTATTTTCTTTATTGTCCAATACCCCATAGGGCTTCCCATAAGACATTTTTCATTTTTTTTTTCGTTCTTCCTCCAATTTCATTCATTCAATGAAATATGTTTTTTCAATGTTGGACATCTGTGCCAGTAATATTTTGTTTGTATTATAGTTCTTCTGTTAATCTCATCTCCATTTGTTGGGTTTCATCCACATCCATGTGGAAGGTAGTTGCTGAGCTTTGCTCAGGTAAGATATTGCTTTCCTGAACTACAATATTTTTGTTCATTGCAGAAGTTTTTTTTAGCCCAACCTTGGGCATCTCATCTCCTGCTCCAGTCTTCATTTCCATGGAGTCCCCCATCTCTCACTCACAGCAAGCTAATACCCCTGGTGCAAGAGTAGGGGAGTTTATTAGGGAATGAAAATCAAACAATACATACATCATGAAATTAACATAATATGAGTATTTCTTATATATAAACAGTAAAGAACAGCAACTGCATATATTATATGCTAGTAAAATAAAGTTGCATAAGGGAAAAAAAACATAATTGGAAAGGAAAATGTGTTTTATCTGGACTATTCCTGTTCCTGTACCTACTGAATTCAAACAAGAGTATTAATTTAATCTTGTAAAATTTTTTTTTCTGGTAAACAACTAAGAAATGTAAGGAGCATTAAATGTATGTCCCCAAGTGACAGGTGCATCAGTGGCAGTCACCCATGGCATATTTCTCCAAAAGGCCATTAATTGTTTTTGGGACATGAGTTTTGCTTCTGAAAAGTATATATTCCATAACTGAATACTCATTTTTTGTATCAACTCCATATGAGAAATAAACTTTTGATGAAGTGTGAAAAGGCTTCTGGCATTCCACACATGCCATTTAATTACTAATAAAATTATATGCATTGTGCTTTTATGCCATTTAGTCCCAGAACCAACATAATGTCTGAACATAAGTGCTTCATATTGTATTGATTGAAACCAGGGTTCTTTCCAATTAACCAATGACAATTTCCAAAACATATTAATATATGAACATGTAAAAAACAGATTTTCTGTGGTCTCCAGTTTCTGATTGCATTGTGGTCAACTATACATTCTTTCTTCCAGCTGTTGATTTGCTTTTATATTGATTCTGTCATGAAAACTAAGCCAGTGTAGATCCCACATCTTGGTAGGAGTCCTGTTATCTGTTAGTAAGTGTAGTAGAGATGTTATATGTTGCAGGGGGCATTTTGGGAATGTGTCCAGTTCCTGAAAATGTTGTGTCACAGTCCAAGCATATATTTTTCCTTGATTTAAGGAGTATCATTTGATCAGTAATGCACCATACTTTTAGTTTGAAACAAATGCCTCTGATGTAGTCAGGAGCATTCAATGATCATTTTATGGAACCTGAGCTGCCCCTCTGTCTAAACCATGGTTCACAAATGATAAATAGGAGTGATGTCTAGCTCTTCCCTTTGAATACTAGTTTAGGTTTAAAACTGGCATATAAGAAAACACTGACAAAAAAACGATAGGGTTGATCATACCGAGTCCACCTTGTCTGATTGATAGGTATGTGATATTTCTTTTGATGGGTTTAGTCTGCTACCCCAGACTGCCTGAAAAAAAAAACTTAGTAATGTGGTTTCTAGAGATTTCTTTTTTTTGGGGGGGATATATAACTAATATATAGGAATATAGGTATTAAAATACATAAGATTTTATTAAATTAATTCTTTTCAGTTTCCCTAGTTGCCACCTATCCCATTGTGCAACTAATATTTGCCCTTGCTGTAACTTAGTAATAAAGTAGTAAAACTTTATTTTTATACAGGTAGATTTAACAAACTCATCATTGGGTCATAGACCCATTTTCAAGATGGACATGTTTCAAATTACATTTTTAAAAAGGTTTAGAATTTAAAAAAAGTCATAGACAACTTAGGTTCCCAGTTAAAAATATCTGAATTTGTCCATAAGTTATACTTAGGATATGAATCGGGTCAATGGTGAGCTGAATTCCTGCCAGAGCAGATTGCTGTGGTCCTTCCTGACCTAACCAGCATCCAGTGCATTTATCCATGTTTAAAGTAGCTCTGGAATATGTACCATATGTGGTATATAGCCTTTTGGCCTCCTCCACTGATTGGGTGTCTGCTTTGGATGCAGAGATCATCTGTGTATGAGATCACCTTATGTACTACATCATTATTATTTATGCTTATGGGCTGCAAATAATACAGTGCATCCCACTTAAACACATACCTGATAAATGCATAGCCCACATAATTTCATAGAATTTCCAAGTCCCAATGTTTTTCTTATACTTTCTATGTTAAACAGACCTGTTAAATGCATGTAAGAGCCCTGTGGCCCATCGCTGCCATCTACGAGGGACTGCAGGAGGTGAGGGAGACCCAGCTACAGTGGGTCCCACCCCCCACGCACTGGGACCAATGGTGATCACAGAAAAAATCAAGTAAAGAAAAGCGGCTGAACTGAATGTTGGTAGTGGGAATGGGCTGCAGCATGGTGGCTAGTGCTGATGATGTTGCTTGCTGGACTCCTTCATTCATTTGGGGGAAATGACATTTTTGTTGCTTTGTATACCGAGTGCAGCACTGGATGCGGAGGAGTATTTGGGCACCAAGTTTGAATGCACCAGCACTCTAAACTGACTGGCTCCTCTGCCCGCAGAGTCACACATCAGCCAGGATTTAGACTGTGACCAAGATCCCTGTGGCTCATCTTCAGTATCTTCATCAGTGACGTTGCAGATGGACTGGAGGATAAGGTTTGTCTGTTTGCAGATGACACCAAGATCTGCAATGGAGTAGATGATCCAGATGGGGCGGGCAGAATGAGAAGAGATCTGTATAAACTGCCAAAATGGTCAGAAGAGTGGCAACTGGGGTTAAAGGCAAAGAAGTGCAAGATCATGCACATAGGGAAAGAAACCCTGAAGCCACCTATAGGCTGGGAGGGGAGTTGCTGGCAGTCACAAGGGAAGAAAGAGACTTGGGTGTAATCATCACCAATGACCTGAAATCATCCAAGCAGACCACTAAAGCAATAGGTAAGGCTAGGGGGATGTTGGGGTGTATTAGTAGGGGTATCAAAAGTTGGAAGAGGGAAGTAATAATCTCTCTTTACAAGACATTGGTTTGGCCCCATCTGGAGTACTGCATACAGTACTGGAGGCCACACCTTCACAAGGACATTAACCAAATTAAGGAAGTCCAGAGAAAGGCAACCATAATGGTGCATGGCTGCATCAGAAAACATATGAGGATAGATTAATGGAGTTCAATATGTATACCCTAAAGCAAAGGAGGAAGAGAGGTGACATGATCGAAACATTCAAACACCTTAAGGGCATTAACAAGGTGAAAGAGTCTAACATGTTTCAATATAAGAAAAGTAGCAGGACAAGAGGACACAGCATGAGATTAGAGGGATGCCAATTAAGGGGTAATGTGAGGAAGTTATTTTTCACAGAAAGGGTGGTGGATGCATGGAACAGCCTACCTCAGGAAGTGGTGGATATGAATACAGTGCAGAGCTTCAAACAGGCATGGGACAGGCATAAGGGAGCAATACAGATGAGTATATATAGATAGGTCATTGACAGAGCAAAGGCCAATGGCACATTTATAAGGGAGAAAAAGAAATGGGCAGACTAGATGGGACTTGTGGTCCTTATCTGCTGTCAACTTCTATGTTTCTATGTAAAGGGGACTAGGAATCTTAACATTTCCTTTTTTAAATTGAAAATCAGTCCCAAAATGGTGGTGCCCAATCCCCGTACCGGGAGGCAGTCTGGGAGTCTAGCAGGTAACTCCTACATTAGTTGTAATCCCCCCCATGTCCCCCAACACTGTAGTACACTGTGGAACCCACTCCCAGTGTACCAGATTATGTCCTTTTATTTTGCCAACATCGAGGTGTGCAATCCCCATGTTGGCATTACCCCCTCTTGTGTGGGACACTGGGTAGCCCACTCCCAGTGTCCCCAGTTGCTGGTGTACTATTATTCTGGGACAATGGGGAGCCCACCCCCATTGTCCTGATACATATTTTATCATACCTGTCAAAAAAGGAAACTGTCCCCTGATGTCTTTTTAAATTTTTTCCCTAGAAAAAATAAAACTGTTCATCGTTGACCTTCCCATCCCCCTCCCCATCCCAACCCTCCTTCTGCGCACCCCCCTCTCCACACCCCACCTTACCCCATACGTACCTCTGGAGGTTGACAGCTGTGACTGTCTCTGGACTGGGACACATCTGCACTCTTCAATAGTGAACCACAAACTGAGGAATGAAGGTAAGTGCCGTATAGTGGCTATCGATGGCATTTTGAACTTCTGTTGATATCTTGACCATTTTTCTACATTTCTGCACCAAATGTTCAACATGGGCTTTTGGGGACCCCACCTCATGAACACTGTCACTGTCATCTTGTTATTCGGACTGGAAAGGTGATTTTGTGGTTGCTGCATGCAATCACCTTTCAGGACTGATTAACAAAATGACAGTGGGATTGTTCATGAAGCAGGGTTCCAAAAAGCCAATGTCGGAAAGTTGATGCAAAAATTCCCAAAAATGACCATGTTATGAGTGTATGGGGCACAGTTTCTATGCATGCTTGTAACTTTGCCAATGTTTTATATTTTTTGTCCAGATTTTCAACATTTACATTTTTTTACACTTCCTCATGAACAGTATAGCTGTCATTTTTCACATCCTGCCCAAAATAAGTTTTTGCACCTGCATCATGAAATGATGCAGTCACTGAGCAAAATCAACTTTTGGGATGGATTAGCAAAATCATAGTGCCAGTTTTCATGGGGGAGGACCCAAAAAGCCTATGCTGAAAATTTGGTAAAAAAATTCCCCAAAATGGCTACGTTATGAGTGTGCATTGTGCAGTTTCTACAGACGCTCGTAACTTCACCAATTTCTCATATTTTCACTAAAGATTTTCAACATTACCATTTTCATGCCTCCTTACAAACAGTATACAACTGTCATTTTTCGCATCCTGCTAGAAACATGTTTTCACACCTGTGGCACAGAATGGCATGTTCGCTGTGCAAACTAAAATTTCAGGACAGATTAACGAAATGACAGTGTCATTTTTTATGAGGTGGGGTCCCCAAAAGGCAATGTTAAAAATTGGGTGAAAAATTCCTGAAAATGCCTGAGTTACATGCATCCGTTAAATTTATTCTATGCACACGCATAACTTTGCAGGACTGGAACGCAATAAAATAATGATAGTATTATACTATCTCAAAAAGAAGGGAAATTCATTGCAAAAAACTCCATTAATGCATCTGTTAGGGTTGATAGTACAGCAACAAAAGTCTGGAAATGTGTTGTTAGGGTACTGACCCTATCACCCCACCTCCACCCTACTCCCTCCACACACCAACAGGTGTTGGGGTGTGCCTCAGGGTCATCGGGCCTAACTCTCACCCCATTCTCCAGTACTGTATCATGTCAGCTTGGTTACACATGGATGGCATGACAGTTAAGCTTGATGATCCCAACGCACACCCTGACACCTGTTGGTGTGTAGAAGGTGTGGGGTTGGGGTGAGGTGGTAGGGTCAGTAACCCTAACACTGAATTTCCAGACTTTTGTTGCTGTACTATCAACCCTAACTGATGCATTAACAGAGTATCTATAAATATATATATATACACATACACACACACACATATACATATATATATATATATATATATATATATACAGTATGTGTACATATGTGTATATACTGTATACACACATACACACACACACATATATAAATATTTATACAATGACTGTGAGAATAAAATGTAAATAAACACATTTTTGTTCATGTGTGTCAGGCCTGCAGTGCAAGTTAAGCTTTCATTTGTTTATTCATTTTGGGTGGGGTGGGGTTGAGCATCAGCACTTATTTCCACTCACATCTGCTCACAAAGGAGATCTTAATGATTAGCAAAAAAAAAAATGAAAAATACCTTATGACATCAAAATGGCATGTGCTACACTTAAATAAATGAGCAAAGAAATCAGACAGTGATAGAGAAATCTTCATTTAAAGAACCAATATTGGCAAAGAAGCAATGCCATTGTTTAATTAACATATGCCATGGGCTAACTAAACAGAACACATTTATTGTTACCCACAGGACGTGACCTCTACAGATCTCATATCATGGGTTTGCTACTCATGAGGCAATAGAAGTCACACCCTGCAGATAAAGATAAATGTTAAATTTTTTAGACAGCACATGGCATTTCCTATATTCTGTGTTAAAATGTTCATGACACAGTGTCACTGCATGGTAAGATTATCAAGAACGATAAGTGTACTGAATTATTCATTAGGTAAAGTAGCACCATGATTTGCTGTCGTGCTCATCCAAAATTTCTTAGAAATGTGTGACACAACAGAGACACTCAGCCGATCACTTGCATCACTCTGATTAAAACCTTAGGAAACATCAAAAAAATACAGTTAAAAAGAAAATTGTTATTTGGATTACTCTTATAATAAAAAAAAAAAACAGTCTCTAAGGCAGTCATATCCATGGATTAACGATTGACTGGAGGGAGGGAGGTGTCCCTCAACTGTACTTTGGGCCACTCATCCCCCCAAGCTGTTGTTAATCCATCGGAAATAATAGTCTGCTCAGTCATTATTGCCTAACTACTTGCCAATGGTCACATGTGTTCATATGTAAAATCAACTATCATCCATCACAAACGATTACCACAGCCAGTATTGTGCCAAATAACAGTTAACAAATCTACATGAAAAAGACTGCTTAGACAACAATAAACAAAAGTCTGTTTTATGAGAGAGTAAATTTGGTATCACTGAGATATAAAGTACACAGATGTGGAGGTGAATGGCAATAGCAAACTCGAATTAGCAGAACACTGCTCTTGTTTCTAATCATACTAAACCTACATGCTTCATGCTAAACAAAAACAGTGTCAGTGGCTCAGTAGGTTGCACACTCACCTCTGAGGCCAGGGGATCAGAAGGCCATGGGTTCAGTTCCCACATCTGGCACTTGGGTTAATATCCCAGTACTGACACTGTAGTACAGCATGAGAGGGGTGCTGCACTTCTGAGGTGCCGTCCTTCGGATGAGACGTTAAACCGAGGTCCCATCTGCCTGGATTGGTGGTAGTTCAGGTGGATGTTAAAAGATCCCTTGGCACTTATCGAAAAGAGTAGGGGAATTTCCCCGGTGTCCTGGCCAAATTTCCCTCATTCACTAAAAATACCACCAACAGCTTAATCTGGTTCAAGGTCGGTAAGCATTCATCTGTATCCCCCTCCCCCGGGTCATGCCTGAAAACAGGCAGGATTTGTCTAGTGCACTTACCCGGTCAACAAAAACTAAATAAAAAAATAATACTAAATGAAATGAGCAGATGTGACATATTTTTATTTTTGTAACAATAACAATAACATTTACTGTATCTATCCATTTGGGAGTGCACTTTTGTCATAGAATGAATCTATGACATTCCATAACATTTGAGACATGTAAAAAAAAAAACCCTTGAAAGTGTGTATACTTTTATACAGCCCAATGCTGCAGCATGAACACTGTGCTACGGATGTGTTATTTATGTTAGATACTAATCAAGTAAGAACATTAATTGAGCAATAATGTATAAACTGGTATTAGACTGATAGCCTGTTAATGGACCCCCACCCACAACACTCAACTCTGCTCCCCAGGAATGTTGTGGCAGTAAGCAAACATCACTGTGACATTGGATGTAAATAGGTGATTAACTTATGGTGAATCTGTCAATCAGAGTGCAATAAACTGTTACTGAGGTATATACACTATGTCAGTATATTGAATGCAATTCAAATATGTCATCAATTAACTCTCAGGTTGTTTTAGACTTAACAACAAAGTCATTGCAATACTATTGTAACATCCCTTTTCTCATATGTGACAACTGACTAACGATTGTTGTTTTATTTCTCTTTTTATTTGCTATAAATGAAAAAGAACAACAGATTGACCAGAAGTGGGGAGACAGTGGTGCTGTTGCAGTGGAGGACACGGCCTCACAACCAGCTGAACCTACCGGTACAGCTTGTGCTCAGGAATGGGATTCCACTGCAGCAGTTTCTGTGCTGGCTCTTGTTCAGCCCTCACAAGCAGCTGGAGAGTTGCAGGCATCACATGTGGGGGCTGCAGTGGGATCAGCACCATAGACAGGTCCATCTAAGAAGCATCCTGCATCCTGGGAGCATCAACTGGTTACCTAACACCATAAGTACATAGACACCAGAAGAAGTAGTTTAAAGACAATTGCATAAGTTGCAGTTGAGCTGTTAATGTGATTTTCTGAAAAAGAAAATTTATTGGAAACTCTAGGTCAGCATAGTCAGTGAGAGTAGAAAAGATCCTACTTGGAGTCATGTGATGCCTTTGGTGGAGTAAGCAGCACGGTGGTGCAGTTCCACGATTTCATAGGCAAATTCTGTGGATTTCTACCTAAAATATATATATATTTTTTATTTATTTCTTTCAGAGATCAGAAATACCTTTGAGTCAAAGACTCCTTTACAAAGGTTCCACGTCACATATAATATACACAGATATATAATACAGTTAGGACCGATACACAATACAGTACTTGTTACAGAGTAGAGCTATGTTTATAACAGGAACAGTTAGGCTAACAATCAAGAACTAGTATGGTTTGAGGCAGTTGAAAGAAAGAAAAAAAAACAAAAAAAACTGGAACTTAACATCCCTGAGAGGGGGGAGTTAAGAGCTGTTTGCAGAGGCAGGCCAGAGGCCACTGTCAGTAGTAGAGGGAACAGGTGGCACCGTTTCACGTACAGACGCAGTCACTTGTGTGAGCCCTGAGGTGCGTTTTAAAATGACCAATTCTTTGATCAAAACACAAGGAGGAGGGTAGGTTATTCATCCACAAGGGTGCCCTGTAACAAAAGGATCTTTGGAATTGAGCTGTGCAACAGGAAGGGATGGAGAAACTATGGGTGTCAGAGCTACGGGTGTGCTTAACTTTTGAGTCCTTAGTGATTAAAGGGGTGAGTGCAGAGGGGGAGAGGCCAAGGGTAATTTTTTTTGCCAAGACACAAGTGTGGAATTTGATTCTGTTGTCAAGGTTAATCCAATTGGTGTCCTTATATAGAGCACAGGTATGGGTGAGTCTGTCACATTCTAGTATAAGATGACAGGCCTTGTTTAGGATGAGTCTAAGAATATCAAGGGCTGAGGAGCTTGCCCTTCCAAAAGTCACGAGACCATAATCTAGCAGGGAGAGTACCGAGGAGGAGATAGCAAGCTTAAGGGCCTCCGGGGTAAGGCAATGTTTATAGCGGTGCAAGAGCCCTAACCTAATATTTAGGGCCTTAGATAATTGACGTATATGCTCATGATAGGTAAGGCCAGTGTCCAATGTGATGCCCAGGTATTTAAACGAATGCACAAATTCAAGGGGAGTCTGGGACGCTGATAGTATTTGTGGGAAAAGCCCAATCCTGGAATTCTGTGGATGTGCAAATAGCATACCTTTGGTTTTTTTATAGTTAATAATAAGGCGTTGTGAGGAGAACCAACTTTCAACAGCATTGAAGGAGGACTGGAGGGAGTGGTGGAGTAGGGAGGGGTCAGGGCTGGAGGAGAATATGACAGCATCATTTGCATATAGTAATAGGTTGGAGGTGCAGGATGCGGGGAGGGAGTTTAGGAAGAGGCTGAATAGGAGGGGACCCAAAATGGACCCTTGTGGAACCCCTGAGAGGACAGGAGATTTAGGTGATAGGGTATTGCCAATTTTAACTTGAAGGGTCCGATTGGCAAGATAGTCAGTGAACCATCCCACTGCTTCCTGTGAGAGACCCAGGTTGAGCAAAGAGGTTTGGAGTAGTGAATGGTGGACGGTATCAAAGGCCTTATTGAGGTCAATGAAGATCGCACCTGTGATGTGGCTTTTATCCTGTGCAGTGTGGATATGTGATGTTAGATCAAGCAGGGCAGTAATCATGCTGTGACCTTTATGAAAACCATGTTGTTGTTTGCAGAGTAGGTCATATTTATTGAGGAGGTCAGTGAGCTGATCCGAAACTATCCTGTCTAAGGCCTTGGGGGGGGGGAGTATGGAGATAGGGCGGTAATTGTTAACAGAGGAGCGGTCCCCACCTTTAAATATGGGCGTGATATAGGCAGATTTCCAAGTGGCAGGGAATTTGCCTAGTGAGAGGGAGAGGTTTAAAATGTGGGTGAGAGGGACAAGGACTTCCTTAAGGGCGAGCCGAAGAATTCTGAGATCAAAGTGTCAGCGTTGGAGGAGGCGTGACTAAGGGCAGCAGTAAGATATGGTTCAGCTGACTTGGGAGAGATGTAGCGAAAGTAAAAGGGGGGGCACCGAGGTGCGGGGCAGGTGTGCTAGGAGCTGGTGGGTCATAGAAATTCAGGGGAGAACATGACTAAGATTGGAGAAGGCATCACTGAAAACTGCAGCAATGTGAGTGACTATAGACTACTATTGTACCCTACCTTTCCATTTGACTGTCAGACATACAAGATCAAGGAGATAATGACTATAGAGCTGCGCAGAGAGTCGAATCGCAGTGCTCCGGAGGAGGAGAAGCAAGAAGATGCGGTTGGGTTGGATGTGAAAAGGCCCCGTAGAAGTACATCGCCGGATACCGATCTCAATCTATGTGTTTCGGGTGGCCCTGCAGATCAGCTCCAAGAAGATGTCACTACTTTTAAAACTGCACTATTTTTGCTTATTGCTGAATTTAGAGATTGGAAAGGATTGTTATCAGGGCTGGCTGTACGGGTATCAGATGCAGAGGCTTGAATTTCATTGATGGAGGATCGTCTAAACAAATTGGAGAAGGAGAATGTAACATTAAAGAGAATGGTCAAAAAATTAGAGGACAAGGCCGAGGACTTAGAAGGAAGATCCCGACGAAACAATCTAGTCCTTTTAGGGTTGCCAGAGGGTGAGGAGGGGAACAATGCAGTGTCTTTCATTAAAAAAACTCTGCATACATATAGCAGGCCCCTTGGCAATTGACCCACATATGTGATTGAGCGGGCCGATAGACCACTCAGACCCAAGCCTCCATCGGATCAACCATCTCGTCCCATTACTTTTAAAGTCTTGAATTATCTATCCAGGGACCACATACATAAATCGGCCAGGAATATGGAGAAGATTGACTGGGAGGGCAAGAAGATGAGATTGGTCCCCGAGCTAACATTTAAAGTCAGACAGAAAAGGGCTGCCTATTGCCACCTTCAGTCTAAATTACGGGCTGCAAAATAAAACACAGGATGCTATATCCGGCAAGACTGGAGATATCCCTGCCATTTGGAACTCAGCGTTAGGAGACAGTTGCTCAAGCCACTGCAGACCTAAGTACAACACTCCCTGAGCTATTCGGGAAGGGTGGCTGATATAGTTTTACTCATTCTTCATTTGCATCCCATGGGGTACTCACTGCAAATACCTCGGGTGATAGCTTTGGAGATTTTCACAGGAGGCTATTTCCAAGTAAAGGACTAACTTTGTTTTGCAAGTGCTAAAACCTTTTTTTTTTTTACTTTGATGGGAGTTGGAAGGAACATTGGGATACAGCAGAGGCTGTTTTGAGAGATGCTGTATTTTGACTGCTAAATGCTGGGCCTATATTGCAATGCCCTTCTGCTGCCTTTGGGTTTCTGTGGGCCTTGCACAATGGGACATCAGCCGCGTGGACTAGGATGGAGAGCCATCTACTGACAATTTTTGTTTTCTCTATGCAATGCAGCATTGACTTGATTTGCAACATAAGGCCCTGAGATATTGGCTTAATTATTTTTTTATTTCTTGTTTCTTTTCTTCTGTACTCACTCATAGTCCATATTAAGTTCAACAGTGTCCTAAGGACTTGTGACAGTGCCAGTTATGTAATTTCTGGTTGGTTTATTAACTCATTAAGCTCCTACTTGACTACTACAATACTTAAAATTATTTTGACTCTGGCTAATAGAAAAAGTTAAAAGGTTTGGGGGGGCTAATCTTGATGAGAAATGATTTTCTAGATATTTTAAGAATAAACCCAGGAAGAGATCTATCAGTCTAGCAGAAGACATTGGCTGTTATATATTATTAGGGAAAGGGACACGATCTTCAATTCCTAAATACTTTTTCTTTGTATTAACGACCCCTAATGTAGTTGCTGAAAATTCCAGAACTTTTTTTTCCATCTGGCAAGGCCAGAGCTAGAGGTACGATATATTATGTTAATCATTAACTGTTGGGTAGGAGACTTGGAGTACCCCCAGGGTTACTTCTTCAACAGGGCAGGAGCTGCTCCTAAGAGGGCATGATGGCAGGAGCATTTTGGAGTAGGCAATTGGCCTGGGATAAAGTTGGGGGGGAGAATTTGTGAGAATCATGGTGTGGGGGGCTTTGATAAGAAGGGTAGGTTCTATACGATTGGACAGTTGGGGAGGAGAGAAGAATGGAGCAAATATGAAGATATTT
Organism: Neoceratodus forsteri; assembly: GCA_016271365.2. Taxonomy (NCBI): domain Eukaryota; kingdom Metazoa; phylum Chordata; order Ceratodontiformes; family Ceratodontidae; genus Neoceratodus; species Neoceratodus forsteri. The sequence goes on along the minus strand of CM028135.1, from coordinate 285,546,361 downwards.
CTTTTTTGAGGTGGGCAAAAAAGCAGGACATTCTAGTTTCTACAGGCAAATGGATGAAACTTTCATGGGAAGTTGGAATATACATAGAAACATAGATATTGACGGCAGATAAGGACTGCTTGGCCCACCCAGTCTGCCCATTTCCCTACCTATTGGATAAGCTGCAGATCCTAGTTAACCAGCAGCCTACTTCTTCCTACCTCCACCCCCTAGAATTGCCTTATGACTGTCCCATGCATGCTTGAATTCCACCACTGTTTTTGACACCACAACCTCCTCAGGAAGGCCGTTCCATGCATCCACAACCCCTCTGTGAAAAAATACTTCCTTAAATTACCTCTGAGCCGCCCTCTTCTATCTTCAAATTGTGCCCCCTTGTTCTTGCACACCTCTTTTTTTGAAAGATGCTACCCTCTTGGACTTTGTTGATTCCCTTGAGATACTTGAAAGTTTCTATCATGTCCCCCCTCTCCCTCCTTTCCTCGAGGCTATACATATTCAGCTCCTTAAGTCTCTCTTCATATGTCTTCCAGTGCAGACCCTGCACCATTTTAGTTGCCCTCCTCTGGACAGCCTCCATCCTGTCTATGTCCTTGCAGAGATTGGGTCTCCAGAACTGCACGCAGTACTCCAGATGGGGTCTCACCAACTGTCTGTACAGAGGGATAATAACTTCCTGTTTTCTACTGGTGATGCCTCTCCCTATGCATCCCAGTATCCCCCCAGCCCTCCTTGCTGCCCTCTCACATTGCTTGCCCATCTTTAGGTCATCTGATATGACTACCCCCAGGTCCCTTTCCATTTTTGTTGTTGTTAGTATCTCACCCCCCATTGTGTACTCTTCCCCTGGGTTTTTGTTTCCCAGGTGCATTACCTTGCACTTCTTAGCATTGAATCTAAGCTGCCATACATTTGACCATTCCTCTAACCTTGCCAAGTCCCTTCTCATCCTTTCCACCCCACCTTGTGCATCAACTCTGTTGCAGATCTTTGTGTCATCTGCAAAGAGACATACTTTTCCTTCCAGTTCCTCTGCAATATTGCTTATAAAGACATTGAAGAGGACCGGTCCGAATACTGAACCCTGCGGTACCCCACTAGTAACCCCCCTTTCTTCAGAGTGGACTCCATTTACTATTACACTCTGTGTCCTATTCTCCAGCCAATTCTTTACCCAGGCTATCATCTTGGGACCCACTCCCAGGCTGGCTAACTTGTATATTAATCTTTGTGTGGGACTGTGTCAATGCCTTACAAAGTCTAGGTAGGCCATGTCCACAGCCCTCCCTGATCTACTACTTTGGTCACCCAGTCAAATAAATCTATCAGATTTGTCTGGCATGACCTTCCACTGTGAATCCATGCTGCCTTGGGTCCTGAGCCCCTCTGGCCTCTAGATACTCAACAATTCTTTCCTTCAGAAGTGATTTCATCATTTTCCTACCACTGAGGTTAAACTAACAGGTCTGTAGTTTTCGCTTCTGCCTTGCTCCCACTTTTGTGAAGGGGAATCACATCTGCCCTTCTCCAGTCCTCGGGTACCACCCCATCCTCCCATGATTTGTTAAAGAGGGTAGTCAGTGGTGTCACTAGTTCTACCCTTAGTTCTTTTAGAATTCTGGGATGAATCCCATCAGGCCCCATTGCTTTGTCCACCTTCAGTTTTAAGAGTTATTTCAGAACCCTTTCTTCTGTAAATGGGCTGGTATCAACTTCTGTATCCAGAGTGTTTCTACCGTTTGTTTTAGGTACCTCCCCCACTTCCTTTGTAAATACTGAGCAAAAATATCTGTTTAGTATCTCTGCCATTTCACAGTCACCCTCATAATTTCATGGAACATTGAAGGTGGAAAAGAAAATGCTAAAAAGTACAATATTCTATAACATTTAAGTAGATATCATCCCCACATTTATTTATTTCGTTTTTGTTGACTGGGTAAGTGCACTAGACAAATTCTGCCTATTTTCAGGCATGACCCGGGGGAAGGGGATACAAATGAATACCAACTGACCTTGAACCAGACTAAGTTGTTGGTGGTATTTTTGTGAGTGGGAGATATTTGTCCAGGGTGCTGTGGAAATTCCCCTACTCTTGTCAGCAGAGGGTGCTGTGAGTCAGCAAGTGGGAATCCCAGATGGAGGAATATAGTGGAGGAGGTCGGTTGGATGAGCGACCGCTGCAAAACAGTATTAGCAAAGGGGGAGATGCGGCTGGGTGCACCTACCTGGTGGCCAGCATATTGCACCTATACCCTCGCTACACACTTTGGCACTAAATGGTGTTGTACACACCGATAGTTGTTTGCCAAAAGAAGACCTGGAGGGCTGCTCGCAAGAAGTTCATGATGGAAAAGATCTGACAATGAGGTTTCCCATTGTCACTATCTCGCACACCTCTCCACAGGATGTGGATCATATTTCTGCTCTCCTGAGCAAGAAATGAGGCATCTTAGAGGCTGCGATGGCAGATTTTCAAACTGCTCAGTGTCTGGCTGAAGAAGAACTTTGAAAACGTAAATGTTCTGTTATGGATTCACCCTCTCCAACCTCAGGTAATAATACCAAGGTTTTTCATTCATCTATTTCACTGGCACCACAGTCTGGTGCTTCCCCACCCCAGACCCCTCTCCCTGTAAGGAAAAAGGATGCGGAAGCACAATGGTCCCTGAAGATAGCTCTGGTGCGAGCAGGCTGGCTACAACTTGAAACAGGGCAGTGGATTGCAGATCCAAATTTTCCTATTCCCGGGGTATCTGGGGAGGGTGGACTTGAAGCAGGAAAGGGTTCCTTGATTTTGGACCTAGGGCTTCCCCCCTCTGAGAATTTACACACTACCATAAGCCACAAGATTACGGGGCAACTAAATGATGATCCAATTTCTTCTAATTAATCTATGGTCATCCTATCCCTCCCGAGGATCGTGTTTTACAAGACGCTGACAGTTCTTATTCCCCCTGTGTTATTGAGCATCAGGAGGTAGTTTTCGATATATCTGTGGAAACTGACCTCCAGGCTTTAGGATCATTACCTGCTTTAGAAAATAACTTAAATACTGTACAGAATGTTCCGGGTCTGCACGAACCAGTGCTTCTTATGCTAGTCTCTTTAAAAAAAACAGTATCTCTTGCTAAACATTGTAATGCTGTAAGGCTGCATTTTTTAGGCCCTATTGATAACATGCCTGATAGGTTTTATATTGGCCGGGCTCTGATTAAACAAATGTTGGAATTTTCTCCTAATGAGCTTTGTGCCTTAATTCATTTGTGCCTTAATTCACTCCCCAGGGGATAACACTTTTGATATCAGTTTTCGGTCTCCTGATTTACTTAATAAATTTTGGATGAAATTTTCTGTTTTAAAAATAAATCCAGCTTGGGCCCATTTCCAGGCTATACCCCTGACTAAACAATCTTTTAAAGTTTTTACGGTTCTCTTTCGAAATGAAGGTGTAAATGTTGAAGACATTTCTTACTGGTTAGAACCAAGATGCAAGCTGCAAGATAATCCTGAGTCTATCCTTGACACGGAGGGATTTTGGAATAGGGGGTGGTGTTATAAAGTTAATCTGCCCCAGACGGATGAAGGTTTACAGAATTTGTCTAGTTGTTTTTATCTAGACAGCGACAAAGAATTCATCTTTTACCCAGGGCAGTCTCGCTATTGCTATAAATATGGCTTAGGACACCACTTGAGTTTCACTTGTGATACTGTTAAATGTGTTCAATGTGGTGAATTGGGACATTTGATGTCGGACTGTCATCATTCTGCCAAATGTTTCCTTTGTGAAGACCTACATGCTTATACAGACTGTCCTTGGGCTACTTAAAATAAAACCAATGGAGATTTTTGTATTCAAGATTTTTTTTGAATACAGCTGTACATACTGCCCAATGTCAGCAACCAGTACCTCCCCCAGAAGAGATTTGGCCTCGACTTCTCTACCACAGGAAACTCCCCCCGCTGAGCTTATTAATCCAGTCCGTGAACATATGGAAAGTCCCTCCCAAGCTGATACTATCTCAATTCAAATGATTCCCCCATTGGAGGTATCCCCCTCTTCCATCTGCATGATCCCTCCCCCTCGACCTCCAGATGATGTGTTTCAAGTTGTTTCACATAGATGTCACAGCCTACAATCCAGGTCTGTGACAGTAGTAGCAACAGAACCAGAATTGGAGCTTCCTCTACGAAACTCCTATACAATACTGCAGGATGATGAGTGTACTGAATCTGACTCTACCTTTGTGCAATCTTCCCAACCAGAAGCCCCCTCTGATGTGGATTTACTAGAGCAACTTGGCGCTGGAAAGAAGAAGAAATCCCCCTTAGGTTCACGAAAATGGACTAAAAAGAAATAAGCTTATTGTACACTCTTTTGCAATATGAGTTTATCTACTTTTTTCCATTTAGATTATTCTACCCCTTGTTTCCCCTATGACCAGGATTTATACCATTACTGTTGCTTCTCTCAATGTAAATAGTATTCTTTCTGTTAGGAAAAGAGCCTTGATTTATTCTTTGTTTGATAAAGGGGATCAAGATGTGGTTTTCTTACAGGATACTTGCCTTCACACTAAAGCTGAATTAGAGATGGCAGCAGAGGACTGGAAATGGGGTGTTATGTACGCGTCTTTTGTTGAAGATATGTGTAGTGGTGTAGGTATCAGAATAAATAACCCTTCTGCTAAGCTGCTTCAATGACTTGATTTGATTCCTGGGAGAGTTTTGCTCTTAGATCTGGTTTTGTGTGGCTTTCAATGTCATTTCATAAATGTTTATGCTCCTCAATTGAAATCAGCCAGGATAGACATGTTTAAAGTGATCTAGCCATATCTATTTACAGCAAGGCATGTGTTTCTTGGGGGAGATTTTAATTGTAGTAGATATTTAACGGATAGAGGGGGTTAAACGAGGAAGGTTTTTTGTGATGCACACTGCTAAAATGATCTGTTAGTACAAACAGACCTAATAAATGTTATGGCACTATCAGCAGCTCCTCAGAAAACCTATTTTCGTGGTACTTTATCTACAATGATTTACTTCTGGTTTTATCAGATACCTTGGGAGTAGTTAAAACATCAACAGTACCTGTCACTCCATCTGATCATGCTATTATTCAAGTGACAGTATCTAGTCATGAGATTCTACATCCTGGCACTGGTTATTAGAGACTTAATATGGCCCTCCTTGCTCTTCCCACTGTGGAAATTGGTTTAATTTCCCTTTTGGAAGCAAGGAAATCTGTGTTTTGGCTTTATGATTCCCATATTATCTGGTAGGAAGATACTAAAAAAGATATAAAAACATACTTTCAAACTATCGGCAGGATAAATGGTTTGCATAAAAAAACTCTGTACCAAGTTTATAGAACTAAATTTCAAAATCTTTTGTCAATAGCTGCCCAAGGGGAAACATCTGTTCTTCCTGAATTAGACTCAGTGAGACATCTTCTAAATACTGTACAATATGATAGACTGAAGTCCTTAGATCAGAAGCTGAGATTTGGTACTCAAGGGACTGAAGCCTTTATGAATTCCTCTCATATTTGGGCGCAGCAATGGCAACAAAAATATATAGAACATCTGAGAGACTCTTTTGGTAAAATTTGCATATCTCAGATTGATATTTTTCAAGAAGTTGATAGACACATTTCATCCTTATTTAATCCATCAGCTCCTCTACAGCATATCCATATGTCTTGGTTATCTGCGATTTCGTTACCACAACTTTCTGAAAATCAAAATACCCTTTTGATATGCTCAATCACTACTCAGGAGGTTTCTACTGTTTTATCTCAGGCTATGGATGGTAAGGATCCTGGGAAGGTTGGCCTTCCTTATGATTTATGTAAATTAATTTTTAGAATACTGTCATCTGAATTTACAGCAGTCCTACCGGAAATATTGGATTCTGGGACCTTACCTTGTAGTATGAAAGAAGGCCTAATCCCCCTTATGTTCAAAAAAGGGGATAGGGAACTCTTGACAAATTGGTGCCCCTTAACTCTACTAAATTCAGATTTTAAATTATTGACAAAAATATTGCATAACTGATTAGTGATCTATTCTGACTTTCTTATCCATCCTGCCCAGTCCTGTTCTATCCCTGAAAGATGGATAGTAGATAGTCTCATTTTATTGTGAGAAATGTTCCAACAAGGGACATCTGAAGAACATTTATGCTTAATTTTCAGTATGGATCAGACAAATGCTTTGATTCAGTACATCACCAATATCTATGGGATTGTTTAAGCAGTTATGGCATACATCAAACCTTTGTTGGTTGGGTGCAGATTTGTTACAATATGGCCATAACACAATCTTATTGTAATGGATGGTTAGGGCAAACTTGTCGTGTTATGCGAGGAGTTCATCAGAGTTGCCTCTTAAGCCCTCTTTTATACATATTCACTTTAGATCCATTACTACGAAAAGTATATGATACTGCAACTATTTGAGGGGTCTCCTTTTCTAGTTCAGATGCTGAAATTAAGTGTATTGTTTATGCAGATGGCTTATGTTTCATTGTTGGTGATAAAGCTTCAGTATTTGCCTTGGAAGGAGTTTTGGATAGTTTTCTGAGACATACTGGGGCCATGTTGAATTATTCAAAATGCAATTGTGTGCCTTTAGGATATGCTGATATTACTGATTTACAGATAATTGGGATAAATGTAGTTTCTACTTGTACTATTTCAGGTTTACAGTTCTGTACCGGCGATTTAGCCTTACAAAACTGGTCAGCTAAATTACAATTGGCACAGGATAATGTCTCAGTCTGGAACAAATGGCATTTATCCAAATTAAAAAGAGTATTTACGATAAAAACGTTTTTGTTACCAATTTTTCTATATTTAAGTTTGTTTTTTTTTGCCTTCCCCCTCAGCTTGAGACTAAGATGAATGGCTGTTTTTTTCCCTGCATTTAGGGTAGGAGGTTTAATCCCGTTAAGCGCTGTCTTTTATTAAGAGACAAAAAACAAGGAGGTTTAAAAATGTTACATCCTATTGTTTTTTCTTTACTAAGTTTTTTTATGCTAATGTACGTTCCATTTTGGATATGAAAATCCGGAGATGGACATCTTGGGTGCTTGACTCCTTAGGCAGGATTTTAGATTTTCAGCCTCTTCATATTGTTATGTCCAGACAGATATCCTTACAATACTTTTCTGCCTCTTTTAAAGTTTGCTTTTCAAAAATTAAGCTTTGGAATCTAGCTAAAGAGCATGTTACATCTTGTGCAAGGAAGGTCTTATATAGTTATATCTTGGATACATTTTTTCAAGCTGAAGCCTCTTTTGACACCTTGTCCTTACATAATAGGGTAGCTCTTGGAAATATGTTACTGTCCCCCCGTATCTCACCTTTTATGTGGGATGTTTTGTGGCTTTCCCTTCATGGTAAACTTAATGTTAAGGGGAATTTGAAGCATAGGCAATTGACGGATAGGTATTGTCCCCGAGATTTTTGTGTTGATACAATTGAGACTGTTGAACATCTATTTCTAGATTGTCCATTTATACATAGATTTTGGCAGACAGTAAAATGCAGATTGCCTTCCTCACTCTTTTACCCGATGACTTTAGAGATGCTGTGTTTAGGCATACTGCCTTTTCTGTGGACCAAACATGATAAAACTACAATGTGGTTGTTTCTTGTTTGTTTTAAATTTCATATCTGGTTTGTTCATTGTCATTTGACTATTCAACAAATCCACTATATGCCAGATGAATTGTTCTTTTTAGTAGACACTTCAATTAGGAGATTAAAATATTCAGAAGAATGTGAAACCCCAGCTTCTGTTATGGAAACTAGATGGCAGTCTATTGATTGGCTCTAAATGGGTTAGGCCTTAAATCCCCACTCCTTTTTTTTTTAGTAGGGATGGGAAGGAGTCCGCTTATTAGTTGTTGTACTTTACTTAGAAAAACAAAGCCGAAATTATTTTGTGAATTTAGTGTATTTTCTCTCATTTTTTTGTGTATTTGTCCTTTAAGTTTTATTTTATAATTTTATATTGTTTTTTGCTTAGGACTCTACATGATTGCAATACTGCATTTTTCAAGTAATGTATGGTTGCATTTTTTTTTCTACCATGTGCTTGCTTAATATAGGTGTGAATTAACACTGTTCGTATTCATTTTTGTTTTGAAATAATAATATTAATAATAATAAAAAATCTCCCATACTCCTTTAGTAGGGATTGGAAGAAGGTTTTTCATGTTTAGGATTCAAAATGGGGGTTAAATATTGGTTAAAAGAACTTTTGACATGGTATGAATGGAATACTTTTTTTGATTTTTTATTCTTTTAGTTGTGTGATTTCAACACAGTTTGTTATTATTTGTGTTACACTGTTTGTTATTTCTTTGGTTTTGGCATTATGAAAATAAATTCCCCTACTTTTTTAGTTGGGGAGGAATGTTTTATATATATTTTTTTTCTTTCACACTGCTCTGATAATGTATGATTGCAATATTTATTTGTTTTTGTTTACTATATGGTTTTGTCTATTATTTTGTGACTTAACACTGTTTGTATTCATTTTATTTTTTGCTGTTATGATAATAAAAATTCCCCTACTCTTTTTCAAGAAGTGCCATTGAAGCTTTAACATCCACCTGAACTACCACCAGAACAGGCAGCTAGGACCACAGTTTTATGTCTCATCCGAAAGACGGCACCACAGGAGTGCAGCACCCCTCTCATACTGCACTACAGTGTCAGTATTGGGGTATTAACCCAAGTGCCTGGTGTGGGGATAGAACCCACAGCCTTCTGAGCTCCCGGCCTCAGAGGCAAGTGTGCTATCTGCTGAGCCACTGACACTGCATGTATCATTGTTATGATACAGGAGACATATATTACTACAGACCAGTTATTGAGACTGTGTAATCTGTGGGTGGGCCAGGTCTTTGGGGCTGGCATTAGTGCAAGATGGGGGTAAGTGGGCGTTGCAATCCTCATACAAAGAAGTGTACCATTTAAAGAAATCAAATCCTGGCCTGATCCAGAAGGAAGGTATATCTTTGTACATGGGAGTCTAGCAGGAATAGAAGTTCTCCTTGGCTCTATGTATGGTGCAAATATGGATATGCCTAATTTTTTTCCACCCCTAGCAACAATTATAGCCTCAGTTTCTAACATCCCTTGTCTTTTTGGGGATGACTGGAACTTGGTATATGCAAATGACTTGAATAGATCATTTTATAGGAGAGCTGGTCTCTCCCCTGCTCAGCGGGCTCTACGAGAATTAATGACAGACTCCGGTCTGATAGACCTGTGGAGAATCCACCATCCACAGGTCTTAGATTTCACATTTTATTTCTCTCCCCACAAAGTGTATTTGCAGATCGACTATTTCCTCCTCAGTTCATCAGCCTTACATGGGGTTGAGGATACTGGAGCCTATCGCAGGGTGCTCTCTGACCACTCACCTATTTGGCTTAAAATAAGATTTTCACCCTTTCAGCAGATTTCTAAATCATGATCCCTTAACACCCAAATGTTGTCTGAGGAGGAGACAGTGGAGCATATGAAAAGTTTTATTAGAAATTTCTTGGATGTCAATTATGATGCTATTCTTGCAAAAGACACTTTATGGGGTGCTCTTAAGGCAATATGGAGGGGAGAGTTTATAAGACTTGCAACTATTAGGAAAGACAAAAAAACCAAGGAGGAATGGCTGGCACGTATAAGATATTTAGAGACTCATTTGAATCAGTGATCAGAGGACCAGGCCAGGGTTGAACTGCAATCCATAAGAGCTAAATATGCAGTGTAAAGTATAGATATTACCTTGAAGACTACGGCAAAGTGGAAAGCGACCTATATTGGGCAGGGGGAAATCTGGGAAGCTGCTAGCAAACAGATTAAAACAACAAAGGGAGGCTAGGTGGATAGTAGCACTTCAGGACAGTGCCACAGGGAGTTTAACTTCAGATCCAGAGGCAATTGCTAAATTTTTTTGTGACTATAACATGGGCCTATACACAGCTCCCCTTACAGATCCAGAATATACATTTTTGCAAGATGTAGAGTTGCCAAAGCTTAAGGCATCCCAACAATTAGTGTTAATCAGATAAATCACACCTCAGGAGATCAGGGAGGCAATTGACCAGTTGCCAGTAGATAAGGCCCCTGGCCCTGATGGATACCCTCCAGCATTCTACAAATCCTTTAAAGAGGAGTTGGCCCCTTATCTAAAGATATTATTTAATTACTTATACTCTGCCCCTATCAAGGAGTCAGCTTTGTTTGAAGCTAGGCTTGTGGTCTTACCTAAACCTGGGAAGGACCCTTCTAGCCCAAATAACTATAGAACCATTTCATTATTGAACATTGAGATCAAATTGCTAGTGAGTATGCTAGCTTTCCATCTTAAAAAGATATGGGATGACTTAATTGGACCAGATCAAGTAGGTTTCATTTTGGGAAGACATTCTAGTGATCATTTCAGAAAGATCTGCCATTTGCTGTCTGTGTCTGGGGAGACCAATGCTGACAAAGTGCTGGTCTCCTTAGACACAGAAAAGGAATTTGACAGAGTCAGTTGGTCTTATTTATTTGATCTCTTACCTAGGTATGGACTACCCGCAGAGTTCATAAAATGGATTGCAGTACTATACGCAGTCCCTTCAGCAAGAGTCACATATAATGGGGTGACATCCAATAGTTTTGTATTGACTAGAGTCACTCAACAGGACTGTCCCCTGTCCTCCATGCTGGCTAGAAAAATCAATGCAGTAGGTGAAGTTAGAGGCATAAAGTTAGGCCAAGATATCTACAAACTTTCTATGTTTGCAGATGACATCCTCTTGCACCTCTTCATGTGGCAAAACACCAAGCAGCTGTGCCAAGAATAATAGAGGATTTTGATTTATTGTCGGGTTATAAGCTAAACCGGCACAAAACAACTGTTCTATCTCTGACGTCTTCTTGCTCCAAGAGAGAGGTGAAAGAGCTAGGCTTGAGATGCACCACAAATTCTATTACTTTCTTAGGGATTGAACTTACTCAGGACATTGGCAAATTAAGATCTCTTAATATAGACCTTGTAGTATCTCAGATGCAGCAGGACTTGAAGAGATGGCAATGCTTGCCATTGACTCTCTGGGGAAGAGTTAATATAATTAAGATGGTCATATTTTCAAGACTAATGTACCCCCTCTCCACGCTGAATTTAGCCCTCTCTAGAGCTTGGTTTAAAAAGATAGAATCTATTTGGTCTGCATTTATTTGGAAGGATAGAAAGCCTAGGAGGTCCATAACTAAACTGGTTAGTGGGAGGGAGAGGGGGGACTGGATATCCCCCACCTCTTTCTCTATTACCTGGCCTTTCAGACTTGTAAATATCTTTACTGGTTATTCCCCTTGAAAAGTGTCTCATCGAACTAAGCTTGGCTTAGCATAGAGAGGCATGAGGCCCTCTCCCATAATATATCCTTAGCTTCATTACTTTATACCTAACCTAACAAGATACCTCAGACATGGAAGCATACCCCTATAGCATGGGCAATGAAAGCCCACATTCAATTATGTACCTACTTCAAACTGAACAATAGACGAGACTTAGGTCAGACACTTATTAATAATATGAACATATGGTTAAGAAACAGGGTTATCACCCCACCTTTTTGGAAGGATCTAAAAGAGGTTGTTCTGTCGGATTTGGTCAAGGACAATAAATGTCTTCCTCCTAGGAATTTTCAGCAAACCTTTCGTTTGACAGAGCTCCCTTTTTTAAAATACCTGTAGATAAGGCAATGCGTTAATGCTGATCTCGCCCCCCCAGTCATCACAGACATTTTCATTTCTTACAGAATTATTTAATACAGTTTTACAGTCAAGACCTATCTCCCAACTTTATAGGCAGTTATACAGTAAGGCTACAGCCAGTTGCTCTTAGACAGCCTATTATTGGTAGCAGGCGGCAGCTCTTTCATTCAGTTCTACAACCTGGGAATTGATATGGAAGAATAATTATCAATTTTTAAAACAAGACTGACTGCGTCTGATCAGGTTTAACATTCTCCATAATTTATATTGTAAGCCAACTAAATTGCAGCGTATGGGAAAAAAACAAAGTGAAGCATGTTAGAGATGCCATCAAAAGCCTGGGTCCCTGATGCACATAATATAGACTTGCCCCATAATTCAAAGATTCTGGCAAAAAATAAACAATTTCTTGAAATCCTTATTTGGAGACACTGACAATTTCAGTATAGAAACATGTGTACTTGGCAACCTTTCATCCCTAACTCCACAGACACATAAATATTATGTGGCCTTTACTTCTGCCTTAGCACTGCTCCTTGTCTTGAGATATTGGATTAAAGATACTGCACCTCCTTTTAGAGAGTGGATACAGGAACTTCATGTAGCTTATAAGAACTATAGCCGTGCAATATCATAATTTACATGTCTTTAATAACAGATGGGAGCAGTTTACACACTTCATAGCTGAAAGGTACAAAGGTTCTTAGGAGATTCGTAGTCCAACTCCCGTGTACAAGAAATAGATATGTTGGATTAGATATAATTAAGATAACATAGTTTGTCCTGCAGGAGATTAAATAGTGATGTTAATTTTTAGCCCACTTGGTATTTTTAGGGAGGGGGGGTAGGTGCAGGGCAGTTTAATTAGAGGGAGGATGATTTTGACTCTGCTATAATGCTTATGGAAGATTGGGGACAAGGGGGGCATGAGGGAAGGGGAGGAGGGAGAGCATTTAATAAGTTAAAAGTCTGACATGTTCGATGCTACAATATGATGTACTGCATGTACTGTTTGTTGAAAAAAAATGTCAATAAAGCTTATTAAATTGTAAAAAAAAGAAAAGATCCTACTGTATGGTCATTGTAGAAGAGTAAATGAACAGACATACTGTAATAGTATGACTGTTGTACTCCATTTGAATTGACTAAGGCAATAATTGGAGATTGTGTTGGCATTTTCAGTGTCTGTTGACTGTCTAGTTAGACAATGACAGAACAAGCTAATTGTGTCTTGCCACATACAGTAAAGACACTGTAGTCACACAGAAACACAGAGATATGCCATAGAACATCTCTATGAAACTGCTTTCTTAATCTTGATACATGTGTAGTATTGGCAAGGTTTGCTGATATGGGGCAGTGTTATTTTTAACAAATCTTGATGTGCTGAAAAAAGCACCACAGCCCAAAAATTTCCTCGATGAATAATGGTTGACAATCTGTGAAACCCACTGTGTATTGTTCTGTTTTGTCATCTCAGTATGTTGTGTACTGTGACATGTCTGCAAGGAATTCTGAACAGTGTATGCTTTCTCTGAACTGTGATAGCTGGATAGGATTTTTGTTTGTATCCTATGCCACAATTTTTATATCTCAGTAACCAGCATGTAGATGTACATACAAATTATTAATGAGGGAATTTACTCATTAATTCTGAGTTCAAAAGTACACAAATTCTACAGGTGGAAGAGATTTACAGCTAACCACATCTGCAAAATAGCGGCATACATGCAAGAGCTTGTTTACCCAGTGAAGGTAGAAGAAACTTATAGCCTATTCTAGAACCTGCATGCAAGAGTCACGTTAACACAAAAGTAAGCATGTACTTGTTTGTTTGTTTTATTTGTTCATACTGTATAGTCCATGAGCCAAAGGTCAATTTTCATGGTTGACCAATGTTCATTAAATACGTACATTATATTCCAAATAAACATTACAGTAGTATTACAAAAAACAGCATTCCCATTAAACACACCAGGTTCATTTAAGACACTTACACATACTTTCATGTAAAGGGTAGTCCTTCAAATGTATCTTGAAGGACATGAAGGAATTCAAACCAAAGAGCATGCACACGGATGTGGTGCTAGGAAACAACTGAGATAAAACAAACAAAAGAGTTTCCTGCACATACTAAACCTCAAAAGAGGGACACCACACAGCTAGTTTACCATGCAAAATAATACATTTATTAATTTAAAATACACGCCATCTCCAAATATCAGCGTGACATGTTTTGGAAAAAATCCTTTTGAGACAGGATTTTTTCCAAAACATGTCAAGCTTATATTTGGAGATGGTATGTATTTTAAACTAATAAATGTATTTTTTTTGCACAGTAAACTAGCTGTGTGGCATCCCTCTTTTGAAGTTTAGCATGTGCAGGAAACTCTTTTGTTTGTCTGACATCAAGGAATTATTTACATTCAAAAATAGTTATTAATGAATTAAAAAAACAGGGAAGGGTGTACAATAAAGACCTTTGACCTAATGTGGATTTCCTTCTGGGTATTGAGAAAAACTTTCTCTCAATCAATCTTGTTATTACTGAGCCAGTATGCCTTAAAAATAAAGAACCAAAAATCTCATGGACATTATTCAGTGCCACTTTTTTTGCTAAAAGCCCAGGCTGCTTGTAGTTTGAAATGATATTCTAAGGGTATAAAACCAGTGGCAGTCAAAAGAGTACAATGATGGGTCCTCTCTGGAACCTGAGTCAAAAATCTAGCAACTGGATTTAGTAAAGTTTTAACCTTAGTTAACAGACCCTCTCTAGTAGAAAAACAAAATAACAAACCATAATTCATTAATGGAATCAGAAAACTTTGTGCAAGAATTTTTCTGGTTGATGGAATTAAAAGTAAATTAAGCCTGCATAAGGCCCCTAATCTTTGATGCAATACCGTAATCATATTCAAAATGTGGGGTTCATATGTCATACCTTCATCAATTAAAAGATGCAAATATTTGAATTGGCGTACTTGTTCAATATTCTCCCCTTCACTGTCTGCAAGGATATTGAACCATCTTCTCCCGATCTCCTTTTTGATTTAGCAAAAACCATGGACTTTTTTTTTGTTTCTGGTTTGTTTTTTCATTTAGCACCAACTTGTTTCTAATGAACCAGTTATGTGCTGCCTTGAAATCATTGTTCAGGTTTTTTTGGACCTGATTTAAATCTGAGCTGCTCGTGAGGATCACTGTGTCATCTGCATAAAGTAAAATCTGTGAATTAGTACAAACTGAAGGATGAGTATTCAAGAAAAGACTAAATAGAAGAGGACCCAGAATAGACCCCTGAGGAATACCCAGTGAAACTAAAGTAGGAGGTGAAAAATGACTACCAATTTTAGTTGCCTAACAGCATTGACTCAAATAACTTTGAAACTACCCTACCATGTCTCCAGACAGGCTCAGTCCTTTCAAAGATGTTAAAAGGAGGCCATAGTCTACCAGGTCAAAGGACTTGGTGAGGTCCATGAACACAGCCCCAGCACAAAGGTCCCCATCCGTGGTAGACTGGACTGCACTTGTGAAGCCCACCAAGGCCGTAGTGGTACTGTGGCCAGGTCTAAAGCCATGCTGGACTGGGGGTAAGAATGTTATATTTTGATAGACATTCAATCATTTGATCAAAAATAATTCTTTCTAAAATTTTGGAAAGTGGAGCTAAGTGTGAAATAGGATGATTATTTTGAACCTCAGTAGAATCACCAGACTTAAGTATAAGTACAACAGTAGAGCCCTTCCAAATAGTAGGGAAAATAGAGGAACAGAGTGACAAATTAAATACAGTAGATGTAGGAAAACACAGCATGTCCACAAAGATCCTCACAAGCCTAAAGTCAACCCCATCCCCTTCCTATTGAGGGACGAGAGCCCATTTTTTGTAAATATCCCAAAACCTCCCCAGGCGAGAGAGATCTAAACAAAAACCTTGGATAATTCAGGTCAGAATTTATGGATCCTCCCATATTTACAGTATCATAAGGAATATCTTTAGACAGAACAGTAAAAGTTTTATTAAATTCATGGTCAATTGAGACTGGGTCAGTAATTATCCCCATAGATGTATTAAGACATGATGTGCTGGAAGAGCATTTTTTACCCATCAGCTCGTTAATTAATTTCCATGTGTCTGATGTATTCTAACCCTCAAAATCCCCTTGTCTATCAACATAAAAATTTATTTTTAAGCTTTTTACCAAAGTTTTACATGTATTCCTACTTCTGTTTCTGTTCACATGTAAACATCCACAGAGACCTGACAAAGTGGAAGAAGTCAACATAAGTATATAGCAAAATTAGCAAAACACCACTTCATATGTTTGTACAACTGTGTATCTTAAGCAGAAATAAAATTAATGCGCAGCATGAAGTACTCCACCTGTTTCTTACAGGATAAAGAGATGATTATGTCAGATGTTACTAATGATAACTTCACAGTACTTTCAGCAAGGATGTTATACCCAGTAATTGCAGACACCTGTACAATTATGAAAGAACATAAACATTGTGATTTTTTTATCTCCATATGTATTCACTGAATAGGTCTGGAGATGCACAGCATGTTTTTACAGGATGCTGATTTTCAAGGTATAGTGATTGTATCATACTGCATGTCTATGTAGCATGACTTGATTAGTAGTATGTGTAGTTGCTTCATTCCTGTGTAAGGCAAAAAAAAAAAGACAACATAATGGAAAAGAAATGTGGCTGACAAGATATGTGCCAAACAGCAATACAATTCAATTCAGTTTATTTCATTTGTTCTACTTAAAAGTCATTACAAAATACAAAACAGACAGTCATTAAAATGCAATAAAAGAAAAAGGCATATAGGACTATACAAACAGATAATTACATACATTTAAAAGTGGACACCCAGTGCATAACATCTAGCGTAATTGTACTTCATATAATTCACATATTGTACTTGTTGTCATTTATACAGGAGTCAAAAAATGTGCAATAAGCACACTAATGAAATATTATGTAATATCGGTATTTCACTTATTCATATCCCCTCTATAATACATCATGGTTTCAGGTGAAGATCTCTTTCTTCAATTATTTTAAGAAAGGAGGTCACAGAGACCAGTACTCTTGTGTGCTGAGATTTCTGCAAATAAGATAGCAATTGCTGAGGTTGATATTGTAGATGTTCCAATATACTACCCAGTAGGAGGCACCTATATTTTTCATAAAGTGGGCACAGTATAACTAAATGGAGCAGATTATCTTGCCTTAACTTGCATCCACATAGCAAGTTATTGCTCTCCCTTTTGTCATATTGCTCCTTTTTCCAGTTACTGGAAAACATTTTAATCTAACTCTTGTTACCATTTTCCTATGAATTGGGTTTGGGAGAGTCAGCAAGTATTTCTCCATTTTATAGCACCTATTATTTTTGGCAAACCAAACACAGGCCTTAGATTGTCTGCATTCCTCTAAATCCTTTGGAATGTATATATCTCTAACCCAATTTTTTACTATATCTTTTATTTGGGTAAAAGGGTAGCTAAGACTATCCACAATGGTCTGTAGAAGTCCATATGTCTTAATTATATCTTCCACTACACTCATGCCTGGTTGGTAGTATGCTCTGATGATGACCTAACTCAGGTCGATACATAAACGTCCTACCAGGTAGTACTGTGGGGAGGCAGTGTGTTTATGGCGTGCACTAGTGGGTCCTGTTTGTAATGCTCCGGTATACATAGTTCTTAGCAGTTTTGTCTGGCTAAGTCTCTATAGTGTTGTTGCCACTAACTATTTGTTTCATCCCCTGCTTGGGAAGTGTGTTGGTCTTTCTGGCCGAATTTATACATTTAGTTTATTGTGGCACCACAAGATGCCGACCTGCTTATATCTGGACTCTAGCAACATGTGCCTCCTATTGCCATCTTGAACATCATAATCCTGCTTCTTCAGGTGGTGAGTTGCACTTTTTATGTGATCATTTACCTTAATGGTGGCTGTTGGAAGTTTGTGGATCTTCAAAATAAAGTTTGATACATGTTTGGTGTTATCACCTTGGCTTTTTTCTGAGTGCTGACCTCAAAAACTTTTCCAGCAACTGTTGGTTTTGTTCTTTTATTGCTACTTCTTCAGCTGTGAGATATATTAGTACACTAACCTGTTATCTTAAGATATTTTTTCTGAGCCCCTCCACTCTCCTTTTTTAAGGAGTGTTTGTGTTTTTTTTCTCTCTGTCTTTTGCAATATGAGAAGCTGATATTGCATGGTGGGAGCTCCAGGGATTAACCAATTTATCAAACTACCTCTTTATACAAACAATATGGCGACCGCTGCCCCCGCAGTTGAGCGCCTGTCTTTCACTGAAGAAGCAGGCCAAGACATTGTTTTATCTATGGAACAGATACAAGCCCTTTTGTCTGGGACTGGATTGCAGTCCCAAGGGGGGGGGGGTTGATTTTAGAAATTTTGAGAATTTAAAGAAAAAATATATTAGATTTAATTTACATGCTGCTTCATTGTCTCATTGTTGGAGAAACAAATGAATTCCACAAGGCATGTGTATGCAGAAACCATCCTCATTTGGGATGGATGATATTGAATATCTACAGGATTAGGAAAAAATCTTGAATAAATGTAGTTATGATCTGATGTTACTTACTATTAAAAAAGCTAAAAAAGAGGTTGACAAGGCTAATAAAGAAATTTAAATTTTAGATGTGAAATTAAAAGAAAAATACTCTATAGCAGAATATGACAATCTGGCAGTTAAAATAGAAAACGAATATAAAAAAATTCCAGACAGAACTGATAGCGTACAAATAAAAAAGTATATTAGAGATGAAAATGACTACAGAACTGGTAAAGTGTATACTTGGCAAGGAATTAAAAAACAAAGTGCCATTACAGTTTCAATGGGCATACAAGATGATGGCTTGAATATTTAGTCAGGCCCAGATTCTGATATGGATAAGCCCAATATACAAAATCAAGGAGATAGACATTTTTTAGGACAGATCCAGAATTCAGAGATGTAGGCCCAGATATTCAAACTGCGCCCAAAAAGTGCGCAACAGCAGGAGCAAGCGCAAGTCCATTGCGCCCATGCGTAAGAGGCGCGATATTCAAAAACTGCGTTGGCCAAGATGCGCCTACAGCCAATGACTGAATATCGCACCACCTGCACCACAGCACAACTAGCTAGGGGAAGCTGAGCATATCTGATGCACCATAGCGCAACAAGGGATGCCCCCCAGCAGCAGGGCAGCAATGCAACAGCACAACCAGGGGTGCAAGGGCCCACCACCCATGCCACAGATGGGCAGAGGAACACACAGCAGAACAGACATCATCCCCCCACACCCCATGCACTGCACAGCTGGGGGAGGGCTGGAATAACCACTGGCCCATGGAGACAAGCAACCAACCCACAGCTGGGCCATGGTGCCCCATCACACCCCCTGGCAAGCTGTGACCGGCACATAAGGAGGGCTGACCACCCCGTGCCACACCATCCCCCCAATGCAGAGCACACCCTGCACTGTGACCCCCAGACACCCTGCCCAGGAGCAGCTTCCACCAGTGAAGGATACCCCATGCATGCCACCACCCCCCCCGTGCACCACAGAACCATGCAAGGCAGCCCCACCACAAGCACCCATCAGCGGGTGGCAGCACATAGAGATGCAACGATGGCATACACAGTGCCACCACACACAGCTCCCCCGAGGTACAGCTGAGAGACCGACCATGCGTCAGCACACGAGGTACCCCACACGTGACAGAGTATGCCCCGGACCCCACCACCAGTGGTACAGCACCCTGCACACCCTCCCAAGGACACACTCCGACCCAGCACTGGCCACAACAGCCAGCGCAGACACCCACAGTGGTGCATGGAAGCATGCACCACACTGAATGCAACACAGTGCATGGACAAACACCCACCCATACCCAAGGGCACACCAACACAGGGACACAGTTGTGGGGCAACCAAGCCCCCAGTGTGGGGCCATGGAAAACATGTACACACGGCTAGCAGTCCTCCATGGCACAGGAGTGCCAGCCACCCTGCGCATGCACTGTGGACCTGTACGCCACCAGCATTTGCCCAGATCACAAGTCACAGACAGTGGTGCACATCCCCTGCAACACACACAAGCCACAGCATGGAGGTGGGACAACAACAGTGGATGCCACAGTGTCACCCGAGGCAGACATGCACCACACCAGTGACAGGAGGCAACCCAGCATTGTGACGGGTACAGTGGCTGCCCTGCATGGACAGCCACCACTGACATGCCAGCAGACCATGCAGGTCACAGACATGCAAGGGTGTCAGCTGCACAGGCCATGGATGGGCTGACAGGTGCACCATGGACACAGAGCATGCACCATGGACCACTGCACACAGTCATCCAGTGCGCAGGGAACAACACACACACACGCCACAGACAGTGACTGATAGCTACTCCCACACCATAGTCACTTCCCCACGGACACACACACATTCCCATGACTGCACCACCCCTGGCGCCATGCACACCACTGCGACTGAGCACCTATAGCCTGCTGCAAATCAGAGACCATGACAGTAGTCATATCAAAAGAATTGTATTCAAAAACATCCAACAAAACTATGAACAATTATTTACAAATATGTGGGGTAGGGCCACAAAGAAGATGGGGGTGGATAAGGGGCAGGGGTGAACAAATGGTACAGGAAAGAAGGGGTGTGAGGGTGGGTCCAGGGGGGGTAGGGGAAATCAGAGGCAGTGTGATGATCAGTGGGAGCCCCGCTCCCCCGCTCTGGCTGCTCCTCCTTCCATGCCGCCACCTGACCCCCAGCCTCTCAATCCTCTGCAGGATGTCCAGCGACACGCCCTGGCCACAGTAAGGATTTCCTGAAGTGCCTCCTGTATCATGTGCAGCTGCCAGACACCTAGGACAAAGGAGCAGAGTCAAAAGGTGTGAATGCACAGCCCCATACAGCCCACCCACTGTGCATGGAATACAGCCGTGGGACATGCCTCTGTGATGGTGTGTGACCACCCACGGTGATTGTGTCCACAAGACCTGCCCACCCAGGTGCACACAGCCATGTGGACCACTGCACTCACCCACCGGCCAAGTCCTGCTACAGCACCAAAATGCCTGTTTAGTGACATGGTTATGTGGTGTGAAGGCAGTAGCACAGCCATGTACCCGGTGCACACATGGACCACCATTGATGCACTCCCAGACATGCAGTGCCACTGGACAGTGCTGACTGTAACAAGTTGAGTGCATAGCAGTGGTGTCAATGGATGGTGGCCATGCCCCGCTGCCCGCCCTGTTACACAGCATGCAATAGTAATCATGGAGGTAAGGCACTCACCATCATCAGGCTGGTCCCTCTGCCACTGTGGAACTTCACCCCTCCTGTTGTTCCGGTCCTCCAGCTGGCACCTCCGCTCCCTCGCCAGCCGTCTCTCTTCTGGCCCTAAGGTGCAAACATGGAGAAAAGAACATCAGTAAAATCCTGTAGCAAAGTCCCCTGCCCCCATGTGTGTGCAATCCCACGAGGCCAGACCCACCCACCCCACACCCTGATAACACCACCACAGCCAACACTGGACGGTCCCCCATGTTCTGGACACATGCAACCATGATACCCATATGGAAGATAAAAGTGTATGGACGTTACACCTACCTGGTCATGGCACCATGCCCCTCCTGGCATGTGCCCGCAGGCAGGCAAGCAGGTCCGGGTCCCTCCACCTCAGGTCCCCATACCTGTGGTGGCACTGCTCCACTGTCTGCCCCATTCCTGTGGCCTCCTCCAGGGCGTCGGCCACCTCCTGCTACACCTGGATCTTGGACCTGTCCGGGGTGCCTCCCCAAACACTGGGCCAAAAAGTGGCTCAACAATGGCAACCAAGTTTGCCATTTCAATCTGGGCTCCACTGGGCAGCTCTTCTCCGTGCCATCTCTCTTGCTCAGTGGGGTCAAAATGGCGCTCTGCAGTGCAGTTCCACCATGTGCAGATGCTGCAAGGTACAGCACTGCCATTCCTTATCGCGCTGTCATTGAACAGCGTGATAGTGGTGCACCCATGTCTGATGCATGGTGCCTAGAGGGCAAAGGTCGAGCACAGTGTCAAGGGTCTCTGGTGCACGGACAGGCACAGTGCGATTGGAACCCACTGCATGTAGCGTGATTGGTTGCCTGTGTGCTACCTTCAGTAGCGGCCTACCACGCTGTTGCCCCACTGCGCCTATGATGCCCCAGTGCCACAGCGCCATATAGGTGAACATCGCTGTAGCGTCACTGGCACAATGGTGGCCATGCTCTGCATTGCCTCCCGTGCACAGCATGTCAGCAGCGTGGCAGGTGCCTGCGTCATCAACCCGGGCATGTGCAGTTAGGTGTGTACTGCGCATGTCACAGAACTGCGCCCTTGGCTCAGCACGTTCAACACAATTGCGCAAAGCGCAAAAGCGCGATATTGAGCTGTCATATGAAAATCAGCTAATCAGCTATTTAATGATGCAGCACTGCAATTTGCATCCACTTAAAGTTGCGCCTCGCCTCATTTGCATGGGTTGCGCTATAAAAGTGTGACATT
Organism: Neoceratodus forsteri; assembly: GCA_016271365.2. Classification (NCBI taxonomy): domain Eukaryota; kingdom Metazoa; phylum Chordata; order Ceratodontiformes; family Ceratodontidae; genus Neoceratodus; species Neoceratodus forsteri. Next base: position 285,524,000 of record CM028135.1, on the reverse strand, counting down.
GGGCTGCATTGGCCATAGTCAGTACTGCAGTCTGCATGCTGTTGGGGAGTGTGGACTGTGGATTTTGGGACATGCATGGGACTGCACAGTCACAGGTAACAACTTTCATTCTCACAGGCTGAATCATGACTGAGTGAGTTGTGGGAGAAGAGGAACAGAGTTGTGGGAGGAGAAGGAGGCCAAATTTCACCAAGGCCGAGACAGATGCCCTGTTTGAGGCCTACCTGGACCAGGAGCCGCTTCTCAGCTGATGCCATGGAACACCACAGGCCCGTGCTGCTGCATGGGAGGAGGTGGTGCATGCTGTGAACCTGCATGGCAGCCACCAGCGCTCCGTGCAGGAGTGCAAAAAGAAGATGGCACAGACAGGAGGAGGATTAAGGAGAAGGTGGCTGCTATCTGGGCAGCACGATCTGCGACAGGTGGGGGACAGCCGGAAGTGCTATGCCTGACCCCACAGGAGGAGAGGGTTGCTGGCAGCATGCAGCATTGTGCTATTGAGGGTGTTCTGGGTGGTGGCTTCCAGACGGGTGGTAGCCCATCACTGCATGGTAGGTCATGGTCTGTCTATTGGGGGGGCAGGGTAGGTCGCATGCAGTAACACGACTTTGTTTTCCCTTACAGATCCTGAGCATCTACATGGGTCAGCGGTGGTGGGCCCCTCCACTGAGGCCAGTCAGATGGAGATGGAGGAGGGCCCATCCACCTCCACAGGAATACATGGCTCAGTGCGACAGTGGGTCTGCCTGGGTGTTCAGACTGATGTTGTTGGAACAGGTGCGGAGGAGGCCCTGCCCATGTCCCAGCATGCCAGAGTCCATGGATGCCAGCATGCTGTGACTCGGGCTGGTGCCAGGTCCATCACCGATGATGATGTCGCTAACGTCATGGGCAGTGACACATGTGTGCCACAGGATGGCCACACAGCAGGTAACATCATGGCCATGGCTGTGGGTGGTGCCACCATGGAGGCCTGCGTGTCATCACAGTCCCAGCCTGTGCCTGTCAGCACCGGTGGGGCAGCACTGGTGTGTGTACAGGACAGTGGGACTGTTGCAGCCACTGCAGCGGTGCCAGTGAGCCCTGGGGAGTGGCAGCCGGAGGGGCAGATTCAGCAGTTGGCCAATGGGCTTGGGGGTACAGTGTCAGGGGGCGGCGTCAGTGCACCACCTGTGGACATGCCCAGGCCTGGTCCAAGTGTGCAGCACCCACCCTCAAGGGGTGCTGAGCATTAGGGCCTCACACACCCTGAGGGACAGGATGCCAAGCAGGCAGATGACCTCTTGGATGAGCACACCCACATTCTGCAAGCATCAGTCAACCAGCAGATGCGGCTTGCGACGTTGGTGGATGCACTGCGTGCGGCTCTGGAGTTGGCAGAGGAGCGTCGCAGCAGAGACACCGCTCTGCTCCTGGCAGGGATGGACCGGTTCCGGGAGGATGTGACCACTGCCATTGACAGGCAGACACAGGCATTCACTGCAGTCATGGCCACAATGGGCACACAGTTATTTGCCCATGCGTCGCAGACACCATGCAGTGCACTGTCCACCCCCCATTCCCGGCATCATGCTACACCATCCTTGTCGACACCGGGTTCAGCTGTGGGCATCCCAAGCACGCCTGACGCAGGCATGTTCAGTGTGCTGCAGACCCCTGCACGAGCACGGTCACGTTCATGCAGTGGAACCCCTGGGGGACCATCGGTGCTACCCAATGAGGCCAGTGGTCAGCCTGTCAATGCTGGCGGGTCTCGTTGGAGTCACCCATGCATCCATGGTGGCCAGGGCACTGTGGCGTGTGACTGACCTGTCTCCCAATGTGGCTACTGTCTGATGCTGCCCTGTGTGCATTCTGTCATTCAGCGGGCAATGCATGGGTGTGTACCTGGCCCTGCACGCAGACACACAGTCCATCTGCACACCCTCCCGGCTGCTGTCCACAGTTGCGTGTGCATGATGATGCCTGCATTGCGCTGTACACCAATGTGCAATGGTGCTCAGCATCTGACACACGCACAATGACAGGCAGTGGGCGTGGTGGTCTGTGGACATGTGTGTGGCTAGGGGTGGCGTTTTGGGTCGGTGTGCCTCCTACCCTTTGTGCATGTCTGGTGCGTTGTGTGTGTATGTGTGTGTGTGCGTGTGTGTGTGTGTGTGTGTGTGTGTGTGTCTGTCCGCATGCCATGTTAGAACTCAACCATCCCTGGTGGTTTGTGTGGTTCCATGCCCGGCCACTTCCCTTGATGGCATGCACCCTTGGTGTGTGTGGTGTGTGTCCATGCATGTTTGTGGGTTGTGCTGTAGCCACTGGTGGTTGCACATGGCCCCATGACTTACCTGGGTTGGCTGAAGTGCTCCTCTGTGATGGTGTCCCGGTGCAGCTGTGCCAGCCGGAGCAGTCGGGGGTCCCATCACCCAAGGGGGGGCTGCCCATCACCATTGTCACTGGCATCCTCATTGTCCCCATCACTGACCCCATCTTCAACCTGTACAGCTATCCCACATTCGTTGGCCATGTTGTGCAGGATGCAACAGGCCAGGAATAGCCCACAGGCCTTTGAGGGGCTGTACTGTAGGGCACCGCCGGAGGTATCCAGGCAACAGAAATGTGCCTTCAGCATCCCAAACACCCGCTCAATGACATTATGTGTGGTGGCGAGTGCCTCATTGTAGTGTTGCTATGATGGGGTCGCGGGCCACTGGTAGGGTGTGAGCAGCCAGGAACAGAGTGGGTATCCACTGTCACCTGTGTGTAGAGGGTGGAGTTTAGTTTGGTGATCAGCATCGCCCTGCCCAGGGCCATGTAGGCCACTACCCATGTCACCTCTGACCATGCCCCCCCAGGCCCTATGATTGTCCATGTGGTTTGCATACTCACCCACTAGGTGGCCAGTGGGAATATTCCCACTCTCAAATCTGTGGCACAGTGCTGACTTGTGCCAGATGAAGGCATCGTGTGCTCCCCCAGGGTGTGTGGCACAGACATTGATTATGCGCCCCCTGGCATCGCACACCACCTGGCAGTTGATGCTAGCATAGCCCTTGCGATTTATATATGCGGTCCCCTAGGGGCCAGGTGGTGTGTGGATGGCCACATGGGTGCAGTCTATTGCCCCTAGCACGCCAGGCATATGTGTTACCCTGTGGAACTCCTGTATGTTTGCTGTGTGCTCCACTGGTGTGCTGGGGAAATGGATGTACTCTGCAGCATGTAGCAGCAGTGCGCTGAGGAATTGGGTGAGGTGGCGTGACGCGGCTGACTGGGTTATGCCTGTGGTGTCACCAGTTGGTCTCTGGAAGGTACCAGTGGCGAGCAAGCACATGCAAGCTGTCACTTTTGTCTCCCCTGACAGAGCATGGCTCCGTCGTGTGGGTGCCTGCATCACATCACTGCACAGCTCACAGAGCCGCCTCAGAATTACCTGATTCAGGTGGTACCGGTCCACGATCTCCGTATCATTAAACAGCTCGAATCTGGTGCAGGCTCAGTACTGCCTGTTGGGGCATACCGCCGATGGGCCCTTCCACGGCCACGCCCCCGGCTGCCCACCTTCTCACCTCCCTCATTACTGCCTCTATCTGGATGGTGGCACTGGCCATGTCACTGGCTTGTGTTCACCCCCCCGGCATTTGTTTCTGTGTTCCCCCCAATGTTCTGGCTGCTACTTCCCCTGCACTGGGAACACCTGACTGTGCTGGACTCCTGCTGTGTGGCAAGTACTTCCCCTTTCTGCATTGTGGCTCCCCACACCTTTCCCTGAGCCTGTGGGTTCCAGGTGCCCTTTCTCTGGCCTGCCCTGTGTGTCCCTCCTGCCCAGTTTCTCTGGCTAGAGTTCAGCCTCATGTGCCTTCCCTGTAGCGTTCTTGTGCCTGTCCCTTGCTCCTTTTTATTTTGGCTCATTTCTGCTATGGCGCAACTTCTGCTTGCTCCCCTATTGCGCATGGCACATGTTGTTGAATATTGCACTGCGCCATTTATGCATGGTTCCTCCCCCTTCAGTTGCGCATACATTCATTATCATTGTGCTGTTGCTCAGCATGATTTGGGGGGGGCGCAATTGCCTCCTGCTGAATATTGCAGAATGGCGCATTTTCAGACTTGCGCTGGAGCAACCCTATTGAGCATGGTGCAACTCTTTTGAATATCTGGGCCGTAGGATTTAAGCGAAAGAGAAGAACAAGAAGGGGGCTGGGGAAAAGGAAGAGGGAGAGTTATGAAAGGCAACAGAGGAAGATCGAACTCCAGAGGAAGACAGAACTGGGGGGGGGTGAGGAGATCCCCAAGGTCATACACCAGGAACTGGAGGTCATCAACCTCACCAATGTAATATTAACAAACAATCAAATTGAAGTCTTAAGAAAAGACCTTAGTTTTGTGCCAAGTAATCAGTTAAGTTCTTTCAAAATAGAGGTAGATCTATTTTGCTTTTTTAGAAAACTGCACTTAAAAGATCCCCAAATGCCCCCCCCCCAGCTATACAGGATCAAAATCAAGAATTTACTACATTTAGACCATCTTCTACTTTTGCTCCACCACAAACAAATCCAGTTATTAATACTTATTGTGGTTTAGTAAAACAACATGTTAAAAAGTTGATCGATAAAAATAAATATAATAGATCCATACAAAATATAAGTAAAGAAAAAAGATTAGCCCTAAAAGAATTACAATCTATGCCTGAGATTGTCATAAAACAGGCGGACAAAGGAGGAGCTATGGTAATATGGGACAAAAATGGTTATCTGATTGAAACATATAGACAGATTAACAATGATGTTTTTTACTGAAGACTTAAAAGTGATCCTACAGATGGTATAAAAGAAAAAGCAGAGAGACTGCTATCAGAAGGAGAACTAAGTGGTCAAATTACCAAAAAAAGAAGCAGATTTTCTGCCTGTTTCACATCCAAAGATACCAGTTCTATACTTATTACCCAAAATTCACAAATAGTGCCAGTTCCTGGGAGACCCATAGCGGCTGCTATAGGGTCAATAACAGAAAAAATGTCTAAGTTTGTAGACTATTTTATACAAAAAATTGTATCTTCCCTGGAGTCTTATTTGAAAGATACAAAAGAAACTTTAATAGTTCTAAAAGATATAAAGGTTGAGAAAACAGACTGGTTGGTTACCATAGATGTGGAGAGTTTATATTCAAACATACCACACGAAGAGGGCTTAATAACTCTGGAGAAAAGTTTACAAAAGAGAGATAAAATGAAACTTCAACACAATATATTTTGAAAATGGCAAGATTTGTGTTTGAAAGCAATTATTTTTGGTTCGATGGATCCTTTTATGATCAACATAAAGGAACTGCTATGGGGACAACTTTTGCTCCGAGTTTTGCAAATTTATATATTGGTATGTGGGAACAAGAATTTATTTTCCATCAGCAAAACAACCCATATTTTCAGAAAATGAAGGTCTGGAAGAGATATATTGATGATTTCCTGCTAATCTGGTCAGGTAATGAAAATGAACTTGATCATTGTATATACTACTTGAATCACACCAACGAAAATGTAAAATTCACATAGGAGAAAAATCTTTCAGTTTTATCATTTTTGGATATCCAGATTATTAAAACAGATGATAGTATACAAACAGGCCTTTATAGAAAGTCCCTTGCAAGGAATACATTGTTATGTAGTGACAGTTGTCATTCAGAGAATGTGATCAAAAATATACCCAAAGAACAATATATAAGAGCACGGAGGATTTGTTCATCTGATACTCAGTTTGCAGTAGCAAAACCGGAATTAACTGAATGCTTTTTGCAAAGGGGGTATGATTCAGATCTACTTTTGAAATCGATTGTGGAAACAGTTGGGAAAGAAAGGGATACAATTTTTCAGCAAAAATAAAAAATACCAGATGTAACTGATTTTTCCTTCATTATTGAATATAGTCATATGTCCCTTAAAATCAGAAAAATCATTAGAAAACACTGGCATGTTGTACAATCAGATAGAAACCTTGCTGAATTAACTAAATCACCTCCTAGAATTACTTATAAAAGAGGTAAAAATCTCAGAGGTATGCCAGTACATTCCTATATACATACAAAAAAAGAACAACTGAGAATGTGGTTACCACCAATTCCAAAAGGTAATTATAGGTGTGGACATTGCACACATTGTTCCAATACATTTGACACCAGGAGTTTCTGTCATCCAAGATCGGGAAAGAAATATTTGATCAATGCTTTTATTAACTGCAGTACTGCGGGTGCAATTTGTCTACTTTTATGTCCATGTGGCATGAGTTATGTTAGTCAGACCAAGAGAGCACTGAAAAATAGAATAAGTGAACATAAGGGTGCGATTAGGAATGGCAACTGTGATTATGCAATGACTGACCATTATGTTACAGCAAAACATGGTTCTCCAGTGACACTGAGGTTCATTGGAATTGACAAAGTTGAAATAGGTTTGAGAGGAGGAGATCTTAACACTCTTTTATTATGACGTGAAACTTTTTGGATCCACGAGCTGGACAGTATGACTCATAAGGGGCTTAATGAAGATCTCACCCTACATTGCTATTTTGGAATATGATTTTTTGTTCGCTTATACACTACTTTTTACATCTATAGAATTTCTGGAGATTGGACTTTCCAGCTCTGTCTCCAAGGAGATATGACTTTCCATCTCTGTCTCCTTTGATTAATCAGATTTAATAACCATTTTTTTTATTTTTAATACAATGGATGATTAGACTTTGATGGCTCTGTCACCTATGGAGAGTATGACTTGCCGGCTCTGTCTCCCTTTCCTATGTATTATAATTTTTTCTGCCATTTATATATATACTGCAAATTGAATGTTTTAGATGCAATAATTGAATATAATAATCTGTTCAATTATTAATGTTATTTAATTGTAAGTTGTTAGTTATATATGTGTATGTGGCACTTTAAATGTGGCGCTTTTTAACAGCTTTTGCCTGGTTGGTAGTACGCTCTGATGATGACCTAACTCCAGCTGATATGTAAGCATTCTTCCAAGTAGTACTGTGGGGAGACAGTGTGTTTATGGCGTGAACTAGTGGGTCCTGTTTGTAACGTTCCGGCGTGCATGGTTTTTAGCAGTTTTGTCTGGCTAAGTCTCTATAGTGTTGTTGCCGCTAACTATTTGTTTTGTCCCCTGCTTGGGAAGTGTGTTGGTCTTTCTGGCCGAATTTATACATTTAGTTTATTGTGGCACCACGAGACGCCCACCTGCTTGTATCTGGACTCTAGCAACATGTGCCTCCTATTGCCATCTTGAACATCATAATCATGCTTTTCCAGGTGGTGACCTGCATTTTTTTATGTGATCATTTACATCAATGGTGGCTATTGGAAGTTTGTGGATCTTCAAAATAAAGTTTGATACAAGTTTGGTGTTATCTCCTTGGCTTTTTTTCTGAGTGCTGACCTCAAAAACTTTTCCAGCAATTGTTGGTTTTGTCCTTTTATTGCTTAATTATATCTTCCACTACACTCATGCAAGGAAAAATTATGTTTGAATGTTGATACATAATAGCCTCATTAAGGCAGATTAGAGGGAGCCTATCTTCTTGCATGCCAAAAGCTTTAATCCAATAGTTTATTACTCTTTGTTTGATATAACATTCAACTGACAACTGGCCAAGCTCTGCCCATACTAATGCTGAAGGGGCACTGTTTGGGAGACAAAACAATTTCTTGTAAAATTTGTTTAAACAAGGATCTAAGTTTATTCTTATTTGAGTTCCCCAAACTTCAATTCCATACAACAATTGACTTCTGAGTTTTGCATTTGCTACCATTGTATTTTCTTTAATAGATTTCCCACCATATGTATAAGAGGAACATGACAGGACCAGAAGAATTTTATTTGCCTTTAATTTGGCTTCCCTCACATGTGTACCCTAAGTCCCATTATGGTTTACCATTATTCCTAGATAACAGAACTCTGATACAATTTCTAATTTATGATAATTTATAAAATATTTATGAACTTTCTTGATTCCCCCAGAGACCAGAACCTTTGTTTTACTATAATTAATCTGTAGATCAGCTCTATTACATTCTATATAGAATTTTTCAAGAATTCTTCTCATGCCTAAATGGCTAGTTGTTAATAATGCCACATCAACTGCATATGCCAAATATGGCTATGCACTAGTTCCTATTTTGGGCATATGAAAATCATCATTATAAATTGTTTTTAGTACAGTACTGAAGTAAAGATTAAATAACAGGGGTGCCAATGTACAACACTGTTTTACTATATATATTTGATTTAAACCAACTGCTCAAATCCCCCTGATCATTGTACTGGATACTGATGTAATTGTATTGGTGTAATAGTTTAATCATTTCCAATAAGGAGGTCTCAACCCCTAAATCATGTAGTCTTTCCCACAGAAGATTTATATTAACCTTATCAAAGGCTGCTTTTAAATCTATAAAAGTACAGTAGATTTTTTGGTTTTTTAATCACTTTATATTTATAAATTATGTGTGGCAACATAAAACATTGGTTTATCATAGAATGTCTAGTTTTAAAGCCAGCCTGTGCTTCGTCTGTTATAATATGAGTCTTGGCCCATTCCATTAATCTGTTATTTGATAGTCTTGTGAATAATTTCCCTACCATGTCCAATAGACTAATGGGCCTGTAACATTCTGAGACTTTTCTATCCCCCTTTTGAAAAATAGGCACAATTATATTTAATCTCCAACTATTATGTATATTACATGTTTCCTGTATATAGTTGAATAATCAAAAAAAGAGATCCAATAAAATTTGATCCTGAGTATTACATCAAGGGGAACACTGTCTGGTCCTAGTGCTTTTGTCTTTCTAAAAGAATTGAATGCAATTCCTATTTCTATTAGGGTGATCTCATTGTCTGGTTTGCATAATCTTTCTTTGAAATGGGTTTCAGTCATTCTATGGAGATATACAGGATCCTCCCTATGAAATGATTGTTTAAAATGTGTTATCCATTCATCCGGTTCAATACAAGTCTCAATCCGATTATTATTTTTCATGCCCTGGTTAACAATCTGCCAAAATGTTTTACTATTTTTTGTCGCTACTGCCTTTTCAAGATCTGTCCATAATTGTTTTACATATTTTTTTTTTAGTTGTTTTTAACCAGGTGAGACACACTAAGCTGGAAGTTTTTTTACAGGTGCAACCTGGGAGCACAGGGAAGTTAAGTGACTTGCTCAGGGTCACACAGTATGCAAGTGGAAGCTGTGGGATTCAAACCCAGGTCTGGTCTGCTGGATGTTACCAGATTTGCAGCTCAGAGCCTTAAACCACTGCACTATACTGCTTCAATTGCTATTTCTCCTTATTATTTTCTACTATTCTTCTATATTCCTTCCTCATCTGATTCATTAATTTGTTGTTAATCTTACTGGATTTTTGTAAAATCCTAAATTGTTTATTTGTTTCCGTGCCTGTCTACACTCAATGGCATACCACGTATGTCCCTCCTTTTTCTTTATCTGAATTTCTTTTGTAATTGTGTAGGCTATTGTACCTATGATAGAATTATACTTGGATACTGTCAGAGTATCAGGTTCCTTATCAGCTAAGTCCAGTAGTTTGCTTAATATTCCATTCCCTTTCAAAGTGCCTTCAAAATTGTGACCCTCTATTATTCACCACTCTATACAATTTCTTTTCAATTGAGTAGACATGACTCTCCTTTTCTATTTTGGGGTTGTCTTCTGGCCTTAATCCTTAACTCCAAAGCCGTATGCTGACTTTCTGGTCTTATTGTCATATGTAGGGATATACATTGGCTAATCAGATGTATATTGACCCATGCGTAGTTAATAGTGGAGGATCCATTTCCACTCATAAGGAATATTCACCTGGTAGGTCAGAGGTAATCCTTCCATTCAGGAGGAGAAAGTTCCTGTTACTCAGTGTTTTATGTAACTCAATTCCCCTTCTATTAACTGTAATATCTCTCACATTCCTTTCAGGGCCAATATTTTTTAGGTCAAGGGAAGTCAGGGCATCTGCTGTATCTTCCGAACAGCCCTGTATGTTCCCCATTCTGGAATTAAAATCACCCATTATAATTACATACCCATCTGGATTACTGTATTGTATTTTATCTATCAATTCATCCAGAGTTTGAAGATGATTGTTGTCTCTATACTTACTACCTGCTGGATGGGAATACAGATTAATAATAAACAGTTCCTTGCTATCTTTCTCAACAATTCTAATTGCTAATAAACTGCTGCTTGGAGTGCTAAATTCCTCTGTCCTGATGTTATCATCAAGCTTACAAAATAGTGCTAGTCCACCTACACCTCTCCCATATTTCTTCATTTTATTTGCTTATTTGCAGTAGGTTCTATAACCCTCCATATGCAGACTGCCCAATGCCCGTGTCTCCTGAATGCATATAAGTTGAAATTGTTTCAAATACTTGCTAACCTCTGGGTCACCAAGTTTTTACAGTAGGCTCTTTAACCCTCCATACGCAGACTGCCCAATGCCCATCCCATGTCTCCTGTAGGCATATAAGGTGAAATTGTTTCAAATACTTGCTAACCTCTGAGTCACCAAGTTTTTCCCCCTAATCCTTAAGGGTTCCGAGACAAAATATTGAATATGTCCCCATCGCTTGCCATATTTCTTTCATTGGCAGGAGAATGTTTAACTGTTAGAGTATCTGACACAATGTTTGGTCCCTGTGGCCTCCCCTCTTGAAAGTCCTGCTGTCATTGATCAGAAGAGGCCAGGATCTCATACCTATTAGAGGTTTCTCTCAGTGTTTCCCATTTTGAAACCTTTTTTGAGTTGCCAGACTGATTACATTTTTCCTTCCCTTTTTCATTTTCTATACAAACATAAATACCTAATTCATCCAAAATATGTTGTTTGTTCCTTAATTCATTTACAACACTCTCTTGGTTAACCCTAAACATTATCTGCTCATTTGATTCTTGTCTCAGGACTTTAGTTATTTCATGGCTGCTGACATGTGAATTTAGGAATGCATTAAGGACATTAATTAATTTACCCCTTATATTAACGTTGTTTTTGTTGTGCATTTGTTTTAGCCCAAAGATTGAAACTTGTGTTTCAGTCTGATCTGAACTTATTATCCTATTTCTTGTATAGAATTCTGGGAAAAGTTCCCTTAAAGAAGTTATCTCCCCGACCATAATTCCCATTATGTCAAGATCCTTTACTCTATGAATAACAGTGTTCAAAGAGTAAAACTGATCTGTCACCAGCAACACTAGTTCTGAACCTGGTATTGGTCTAATAATACTTATGTAGTCCTTCACTTGTCTGCAGCCTTCCATTAGAGATATTAGCAAGTCTGTTATCACGTTTGACAAATTTTCCTGTGTTCCATTTGGAATATAGGTCACCTTGTATAATGGTAGTACAAAATCAGTACATAGGGCCCGATTCTAGAAGGGTTATGCCTGGCATAACTGCAGTTGCGCCAAGTAGAATGGAGCATGTAGCAACTTACACTAGCAGTTGCAACAGGCGCGATTCTACATAGTGGTCTGCGACATGGTGCAAGACGCATGCGCCAAACAGCAGTTACGCCGCATAAACCCCCTGCGACATGGCACTAGGGGGTTTACAGCAGCGGTTGCACCCCATTCTAGAAGGGCAGCCATAAAGTGCCCACATTGGGATTCTATAAGAACCCTCGAGGAGATCGGCAACGTAAGTTATACCAGCATTTAGCCGGTATAACTTACGGATGCTCTCAGGTCCCAGAGACCCATCGGCTGTCCAGCAGACAGTGCAGCAGTGTTTCCCCATGCCCAGCACACCCCAGCGGGGCCCCACAGGGCTACCCATACCTCCAGCCACCAAAACAGCTGTTGGCAAAAGCCCCACAGGGTGGCCCTGCCATCCCCCCACCCATGCCCCAAAACGCGAGTTGCTCGACCATTTGCAGCAATAACTTGTGGTTAATAAAATAAAAGAGATAAAATAAATCCAGCCCTGGTAGTCTAGTGGCCCCCCCAACTGTTACATATCAAATATACAGTCCCATATCCCTGGTAGTCTAGTGCCCCCCCGAACTGTGTAATAAAAATAGGCTTCTGAAGAAGGACTGGTTGGTCCGAATGCTAGAGCACTTGGTTCTGGTGGTTACATCTATGTTGGTCCATTAAAAGGTATCAAATCATTTGCTTCTGGATCTATTAATTTCTATGGATTAATTTCTGAAAGCGTCTCTGCTGTAGCGTAATACTGCACTCAGTCGGTGGCTGGCCATGGAGCTGAGCGGTGGGCTGTGCCAGTCACTGGCTGAGGACGGGTGGGGGGGTGCTGGGTGGGCTAGCACAGCTGGGTGGGAGGGTGGGGCCACTAGACTACCAGGAAACAGGGATCTACATTTTATTATACAGTTTGGGGAGCACTAGACTATCAGGGATACAGGACTGTATATTTGATATGTAACAGTTGGGGGGGTGCTAGATTACCAGAGCTGCCTGGGTATCTGCTGCATTTGCCACTGGCAACTGGGGTCAGGGCATGGGTGGGGGGTTGCCCGTGCCATCTCACTGTTGCGGCTTGCAACATGCTCACCAGATATGTCCACAGTTCGGCATATCTGGCTACATCTCGCAAGTCACAGGACTTAGCTGCAAAGACCCTGCCCCTACTAGAATAGGGCGCAGGATCAATGTTGCAGGTGCGGGTGGCGCAAGTTGCATGCAGCGGCAACTTGTGCTGCCCTTCTAAAATCGGGCCCCTAATGTTTAGAAGCAATACACTGCCTTAATTGAAAACCACAGTACAATAATGTTACAGGTAGTACATGACATCCTAGGTGTGTGCTTGTGCTTTGCAAAGTAGTTGTGCTAAATCATGATGTATGTGTGTGCTGTGGGCAACAGTAACACTGCAACCTGTAAACTGATAGCATGACAGCTGAAATAACAGCCTGCCTCCTGCTTAATACCTAAATGTCTGTATAGCTCTGCCACCTCAGTTACACACTCGTAAATCCTCTTCTTTATCTGTGAATGTTTCCCAGAAATTGAAAAACTACTACCATTCTGTATTCTCTTACAGTATATTGGCTGACAGACAAATTTCATTTGCAAACTGAATTGTGGGTTCATTCAACAAATGTTCAGTCATCGCATGTCACATTTGTATATATTTTTAATATTTAAAAAGGGAGACCTCAGCAGGTGGGGGAACCGACCAGGGAGGCGCGGGTGCTGGATGTGGTCCTGGCAGACAGTGACCAGATTGGGGGCCTGAAGGTAAGGGACCCATTGGTGGGGAGTGACCATGCCACGGTCTGGTTCTGCCTGGACCTAGGAGGAGTAGAAGGCTGCACAAAGATGGAGGTAACTGACTTCCGGGGGGCGGATTTTAAGGAAATGGAAAGGTTCCTTAAGGAGCATTAACTTACTTTTCCATGACTGATCACACACACCTATTGAATGCATACAGTATGTGTAACTAAAGGTGGATAAACATTTACTGTAGAAAACAATCCATAGAACATTCATTTGCCAGAACATTCAAATTAAGCACACCACATTAAAGCAGATGAATTGCTTAACATACACCTAGTGAATAATAGCAAATCAGATGTGATTGTCAATACAATACAATGCTTCCCAACCAATGTAAAAAACTATCTATATACAATGCATATCAACACAATACTTCACACTCACATATCTGTTCAGCTGTAACCAACCATATAGAGTTCTCCATACAGGGCGACAAAGATGATCCATGGTCTGGGGGACTCATCATATGAGAGTAGGCTGAGGGAGTTGAACATGTACTTACTGGAGGAGAGGAGGGACAGGGGAGATACAATTGAAACTTTCAAGTACATGAAAGGAATAAACAAGACAGGTACAGAGGGTCTGTTCAATGTAAGGGAGAGGAGGGGCAATGAGGGCCATGGTATGAGAATGGAGGGAGGAAGGTTCAGGAGGGAGATGGTGAGACACTTTTTTACAGAGAGTGTGGCAGCTGGGTGGAACACATTACCAGCAGAAGTGATATCCAGTAGAACAGTGGGCTGCTTCAAAAGGGGATGGGACAGGGTAAGAGGAAGGATCAAGGGAGGGGAGAGGGAGGGAGGGGCTGCTTCAGAATAAGGGGTTCTAGCTTCACAATCAAGCAGACTTGATAGACCATTTGGCCTTTCTCTACTGGCAAATTTCATATGCTTGTATGTTTGTATTTACACAGTGAACTCTGCGAGACGTTGCACACAATGGCCACTGTCTCATGTCCACAAATACACAGCCGCTATTACATGTAATAATATTGTATTAAAACAATAAGGAACACACTGTGCAACACAGACATCACCATGTTCATTGCACATGAGTTCTTCAACAGAAATGACCACGACATCGTTGCATGATCTTCATCAGTACATGTTAAATATATAGACATTTGTAAGAGATATATTTGCTCCCCAACAGAATCTCCACCCATGAAGGTCACTGTAAGCAGCATCGGGAACCTGTCTTAGAACATTGGGGTTCTGTCTGATGCAGTTAAACAACTGACTAGTGAACTGCAGTACACTAGAGATGAGCTCAGACAGAACTGTGCCCTTCTCATAAAGGTTCTGGATAGGTGGCCAGTTAAGGAACAAGCAGCACCCAGGAGGCAGGATCAGCAGGAGAACTGACCTGGCCACTGTCTACCATGAGGATGATAACCTACACCCACAGGGACATCAACTGCAGAAGCAGTACCCTTGTCCACTGACCTCTTCTCAAACAATGCTTGTCGCAGCACCTTCCACTTCTTTGGACAGCCATCAAAGAACTCACTGACACTGGTCGCCCAGAAGTAGGACAGAAGACACACCTCCAAATCTTAATTTATGTACAATATCTGTTTATTTCCCTAATGCCTGCCCCCCATGCAGCCTCCTTCCCAGTATTTGTTTTTTACATATGTTTTTTATTATATGATTATTTTTCTATTAAAACATTTAAAACTACTATCATGACTGTGTTGCCTTATTCTAACAGAAACATTTGCAACAATAACAGTAGTTGTGTGTGGGTGAATGAATGAGTGTGTGTGTGTGTGTGTGTGTGTATGTGATTCTGTGAGACTTTGTGTTTGTATGAACAAAACTGTGCATGTATGACAGCAAAAACACAGGTATTCTAGCCAGCCCAGTGGCATGCAGTACTGAGGTGCTGGTAGCTTACTTCATGCCACACCGGCAACCCATGTTCAGTGATGAGTGCGGTTCTATGGCAGACAGCCAGGGAGGAAAAGGATTGACCATCCAATGACTATTCTCCTTTTCTGGTGGGGGAAGGGATCAGCATACTCCACTGTATGCTGCAACCCAGTGGAGGCCAAGTAGTAGTGCAGGTGTAGGATGGTAATTGAAGGGATAGCTGCGAGACTTGAGGGCATGCACATGTCTCCATACACATGCATCTACAGTACATGCACACCCCAAAGTGGGGAACAAGGAGAACATTTTGAAAAATACCTATGCCCCCTCACCACCATATGTGGCCGGCCTACACAACTCTTTTTTGCAGAGAAACAAAAAAAAAAAGAGTTACATAATTACAATTATGAAATGGGTAGATAGAATGCTGGCTCCTGATTGGGCAAGAGGTCCTTGTAGCTGGGCCATTATCAAAGCACAACATCCCAGCTGAAAGTTCCTCAACAAAAATATGTTTCAAAATATATTCAATTAAGTGAAAAGGACCAATTTCATAATTGCAATAGAGGCACTCCAAGGAGTGCATTATATTGGGATAACTGCCCTTCTCGGGTGGTAGTGGAAGCACTCAGCTTCACCTCATGCTTCAACCTACCCAAGGTGAGCTGTTACCCACCATATTGCACCCCTTGTCATGCAGTATTGCGTAACTGAAAAAGACACAAAAAATACATTGCAGATTGAAAAACATGACTGCAAAATAAAACATTTTTCCCTTTTTTTCTACCATGATACCAAAAATTGAAGTGCACAATCCAATCAGTCACAAAATAAAAAATTGCAGTTCTGAAAAAATATTGTACATCGTGCAACTGTTGTTTGTTGCCGCAAAACAAAAAAACAGTATTGCGAAATTAAAATTGAAAATAGACCAAGAAATGTAAATCACAGATTGAAAAATACGACTGTGCAATAATGTTTAATTTTGCTCTTCTTTTTTTGTACCACAATACACCAAAATAAAGTGCACAATCAAATCAGTCAAGAAATGAATACTTGCAGTGCTGAGAAATACTGTATTTTGCACAACTGTTTCTAGCTTCTGCAAAACAAAAAAAAAATACTGCATATTTAAAATTGAAAAGAGACCAAGAAATGTAAATTTCTGATTGAAAAATATGATTGTGCAATCAAATTTTATTTTGCGCTTCCTTTTTCTTTTTTACTTAACCTGCGCAAATCGAATCAGTCAAAAAATTAATACTTGTCATGCTAAGAAATATCTTGCATTGCACAACTGGTTTCTGTTACTGTAAAACCAAAAAACAATAATGCTAAATTAAAATTGAAAAGACAGGAAGGAATGTAAATAGCGGATTTAAAAATGTACCACACAGTCAAATCTTATTGTGCGTTTTTATTTTTGTACCATGATACCATAAATTTAAGTGTGTAATGTTCCAGCAACACATTTTTAAATAGTACTGACAGAAACCATTACACAATCTAAATTTTGTTTTGCAATTGCAAACCTAGGAGAAAGTGCGAAACAGAAAAGTGAGTCATGATACAAAAAAATAACCATTAAGATATTCAGAACACTAATGTGGTGTTTTTATCAAAGCAGTATTTAGGTAAAAAAAACTCGCTATCTCAACCACCCCTGTTAGAATTTATTTATATCCCTGGTGCTGGATAGTCAGAAAAGCCCAGCGCAAGTCTGGCACAGCACAAATCTGATGTGCACTGGTGCAACAGGAGTGATATTCAGAGATTGCACATGCCATAGTGCACCAGCGCAACCTAGCTGAATATGGCACAGTTGCGCTATGGCACAATTTGGAATGCACCATGGCACAAGAGAGGTACACTATGGTGCACACACACACACAGTTGCGCCACAGCAGCAGAGCGATGGGTGGGGGACATGGCACAAAGAAGTGACCCTGGGATAAAGCCAGGGAGGCACAGTGACAGGCCACAGGAGGCCACCACTAGTTGGACACACCAGGGTGCAAACAGGCACCAACACCCTCACCCCAGATCACAACAGTGACACCAAAGGGAGGAAACAGGAGGTGCCAAGTGCCAACAAAGGGCCACCAAGGGGACCCCCGCAGGCAGCATGCTGTGCCCCCTCAACACAGCCAGAACAGAGCAGGACACACCCAGGACCACACAGCCAATCACACACACACACGCACACACACACAACATGCCCCTGACAGCCCTCCCATGGGCACACCCACGACAAGCCCACTGACCAAGGGGAGGGATACCACCACAGTGGCACACAGCAGGGAACCACAGAAGCACAACCTGCACCCTGACACATGCACACCACGTGGACAGGCACTGGGCCACTGCAGCATTGTGCCGCATGCCACCTTCAAAGCAGACACTGACACAGGCAGGTAAGTCAAAATATTGCAATAGGGAAAAGAACAGCAAACTATGTATAGAACAATGGGGGATGGAAGGCATAGGAATGTGAGGGATGGGGATAGGGAACAGGAACTATACAGTGGGAAGAGGGACTGTAGGGGGAGGTACAGCAGGGAAAACAGGGGAAGGTAGCAATCACATTAGTGTTGGCAATGCCATGCTGCCCCTCATCATCCACGGTGTCCACCTCCCAACACCCGCCGGTGTATATGGAGCACCACCTCCATAGTGGTTGACGCAATGAGAATTATCTGCCGCAAGAGCCTGCAGTACAGGGGCATCCTCCTCTGCCTCCAGACACCTAGGAGAAGGGACAGGACAGAAAATGAGTTCAGTGTCCCAAGGAACCATGCCCAACCACTGCATGCATTGGGCAACGGGATCACACACCCCCCAGAGAGCCTGAACAAGCCACTCATAGGGGAATGGGCCAATGACTGCCAGCAACGCGGCACACCACAACAGTACACAAAGGTGGCCCCTGCTGCACTGTAGCCACCCAACTGCGCAATGCCAGTCAAATGACACAGTGCCCATGCAGCACCACAACATAGACAGTGGCAACTGGATGCACACCCACCCCACCAACAGCTGGCACATGAGTACAATGGATGTACCACAGTGGCAGGCACCACACACAGTGCAACACACACAGCTGCCACAGCACATGGTACAGGAGGCCATGCCTGGACCCATGCCCCTGGTAACTCCCAATACAAGTGTGAAGGCCCATGACAGTGCCTACCTGCTCTCCATTTCCCTGCCGGTGCTGGGGCTGCTCTGACACCACCACCAGGTCCCGCTGTGGCCTGCTGTCCCACTGCAGGCTGCTGTCCCACTGTGGCCACCACCACTGCCACCCTCTGGCAATTCTCATGGTGTGGGAATGGAACATAGACAGGAACAGATATGTACACACCCACAGCAGCTGCCTCCCCCCCCCCCCCCGCACAATGTGGGCCCCTGCCTGGCACGGTTGGCACAGCAGCATGTCAATGCAAGTGGTGATGGGTGATGCATCCCCACGATGCCCACAATGACAGTACACCACCCTGCGGGACACACCAGGCAGCCCAGCCAACACCACAGTACAGCACCAGGGCACACATGCATGCTGGATCTACTCACCTGGCTGTGGCACATGCCCACTCCTGATGTGTACCTCCAGCCATTGGAGGTGACCTGGGTCCCTCTGCATCAGGTCCCCATAATGGTGTTGACACTGCTTGCCGGTCCTGCCCACCCCAGTTCACTGCACTAGTGTTGCAGCAATATCCTGCCACACAGCCACTTGGGGCTGCTGTAGCGGGGGGCCTGGCTGAACAGCTGGGGTACATTGGGCTGGATACAGGCCACAAGGTTGGCCAGCTCCACCTGTGTCATGTTACTCACCCGATGAGACCTATGCCATGTCCCTGCTGAGAGCAATGTAACAAAATGGCGGCCATAGCCGCACGTGGCCACAGCATGTGCCAGATGCAAGGGGCCAAGGGGAGATGCACTGTGTCCACATATTATGCAGTGGCAGAGATGCGCAACATGGGTGTGGCTGGGCAGGGCCATGTGTGTGGGATCATCTAGGGTCAGAGGTCACTGCAGGGGTCAAAGCATGGCCGCACATTGAGCGCCAGCTGCGCAATAGCATTCATGGTGCATTGTGTGCCATGGATGCTATTGCACATTTGGTGCTCAATGGGCAATAGGCGGCGGTGCACCACATGGCACCTGAGCACAGCGACAATGTGCACTGCGCATGCATGCACAGTGCACCATGTTGTGCTCTGAAGCAAACATATGACTTGCTCCAGAGCAATCTCATTGCACAGAGTGCAAGTATGTGATATTCGGCTGCCACATGCTAATGAACTCATCAGCCAGTGAGTGGAGCAATGGGGGGCATTAGCATATCATTACTGTTGAGCCAAAGATCATTTGCATACGATGCACTATAAAAGAGCCACGGAATGGCACAGGTCATTGACCGGTATTGCATCCTTATGAGGTAAATTGTGCATGCTGCTGGAGCACACTGAGCACAGAGAGCACAGCAAGGGGGATGACAATGGGTGATGCTGCCACTGAAAAACTGTGCTGTCCATTTCCACAGGAAGCGACATGTCAGAACCTGAGAGGGTGAGGAGCATGGGCCTGCTTGCAAGTACAGGCCCAACTTCACAAAAGCAGAGACAGAGGCCCTGTTCAAGGCATACCTCCACAGGGAGCCACTCCTGAGTGGTGCCACGGGCACACCACAGGCCAAGACTGGGGTCTGAGTGGAAGTGGCAGAATGTGTGAACCAGCAGGGCAGCCACCAGCAGTTGGTGAAGGAGTGCTGCAAGAAAGTGGTCACTGACAAGAGGTGGATCAAGGAGAAGGTGGCAGCCATCCGTGCAGCCCAGAATGCTACCAGATGGGGACCAGCGGATGCGCCACAGCTCACTGCACAGGAGGAGCTGGTGGCAGCCACCTTGCGCTGCAGATCCATGGATGGTGTGCCTGGCGGCAGATTCCAGACAGGTGGCAGCCCAGACCTGTGTGTGTAACTCATGCATGGGTTTAGCACCACCTATTTGTATGCACTACAGTGCTCCTGTGTGAAGGTGTTGCAGTGCCGTTGGGCCTGCCTCATCAGCCGTGCATCCCTCCATCTGGGGGGGGCTGTCCACTTCCCTCAGGCAATTTCTTCCATTGTTCCCACTATTGTCACCCTCATCAGCCTTGACAGCTATCCCATGGTCAATGGCCATGTTGTGCAGTATGCAGCAGGCCAGGAATAGGCCACAAGCTTTAGAGGGGCTGTACTATATGGCACCGCCGGACCTGTCTAGGCAATGGAAATGTGCCTTCAGCATTCCAAATACATGCTCAGTGATGTTCTGTGTGCTGGCATATACCTCATTGTAGTGTTCTTTGGCTGGGGATGATGGGCGCCAGTAGGGAGTGAGCAGCCAGGGCCTCAGTGGGTAGGTGCTGTCACCTGTGTGGATAGTGACATAGTTAGCCCTCTGCCTTCCCTTGCTGTGCCACTTGCCTGCCCTGGTGCCCTCGCCCACTTGCCCACCCTGCCCTCCCCATTCCCTGGCCTGCCCTGCCCGTCACCCCATGCCCATCTCATACTCACCCACTAGGTAGCCTGTGGGAATGTCCCACATTTTTATCTGTGGCACAGCACAGACCTGTGCCAGATGAATGCATCATGTGCACTCCAAGGGTGTGTGGCACAGACATTGGTGATGCATCCCGTGGCATCGCACACCACCTGGCAGTTGATACTCAGGCTCCCCTTCCTATTGATGTATGCTAGCCCCTCAGGGCCAGGTGGCATGTGGATGCCCACATGGGTGCAGTCAATGGCCCCAAGCACTCCAGGCATACGTGCTACCCTGTGGAAGTCCTGCATGGCTGTGTATGCTCCACCTGTGTGCTGCCAAAATGGATGTATTCCAAAGCATGTGGCAGCAAGGTGTTGAGGAACTGTGTGAGGAGGTGTGACGTGGCCAAGTGGTTATGCTTGTGGTGTCCCCTGTTGGTCTCTGGAAGGTGCTCATGGTCAGCAGACATGACTGCTGTGACTTTCATCTCCACAGACAGTGCATGGCTCCGTCTTGTGGGTGCCTGCATCTCCTCACTGCACAGCTCACAGAGCTGCCTCAGAATGGCCCTATTCAGGTAGTACCGGCCCACTATCTCTGTGTTGGAGATGTTCTCGAAGGTGGTATGGGCATGGTACCACCTGTGTCAGGCATACCACCAACGGGCCCTTCCTCAGCCATGTTGCTGTTCCACCTGCCCCCTCATTCCCCTCATTATGAATGGCACACTGTCCATGGCCCCTGCTGTCTCATCACCCCCTGGGTGGTTGGCTGCCGTGGGCTGTGTGGCACCCTGATGCGCTGCCTGGCACTGTGCCTGCCTGTCCCTCTCACTTTCTGTGCCCCTTCTCCCTTTCCACTGACACCTCTGTCATCCTCCCTCTGTGGCTGCCTCTGTCTGTCTCTCTCAGTCTTTCTTTCTTTCTTTCTTTCTTTCTTTCTTTCTTTCTTTCTTTCTTTCTTTCTTTCTTTCTTTTGGGTTTTATCTCTCTCTCTCTCACCTGGTGCAAGTGCTGTCTATGTGCTTGTGCCTTGTATTTATAGGCTCAAGTCTGCTCAGTGCATCTTGGTTTTGCTCCACATATGCACCATGGTTCCACGGTTGAATATCGCACTGCTCTGGATATTCATGGGCATGCCCCCTACACTTGTGCCTGCAATCATTATAGTTGTGCATTGGTACAATGGTACTTGTGCTGCAAAGTCATCAAATCACAAAATCGTAAATGTATTTGCAAAGGCCAATTTTTCATTTCATGCCAGAACATTAACTCAGAAAACATACTACACATACTCAGAATGGAACACACAAAACTTTGAAGCCTTATAGCTTATAGTCTGCCAACTCCCCTGCTAACCTGATCAAGTACCAGACCCTTCATAATGGCTGTACCAGAACTACAAGGCTTGCCATGTCAAAAAACATCACATCTACGCTCCAGAACAACCTTATTCAGCCTTCTAAGTTCTGGAAGGTTATCAACATCCTCTTCTCCCCCAAACTCAGTCCTCTCTCCAGTCCTCAAGGTAGGTGACACTCCAGTTTCTGACATCTTTTTTGTTGCCTGAGCTTTCAACTCATTCTTCACCTCCTATGCCTATTCCCACCTCTCCTCATCCTCTCCTCCTTCCCTCCCCCTTCCCCCTCCTTCCACCCCACATCACCCCTTCTTCTCTACTACCACTCCTGCTGCTTTCCTTAAGTCCATCTTGGCTCTTAATGCCCCAAATGGTGTGTGACCTGATGGACTTGACCCCAATCTCCTCCATCTCTCTGCCCCTGCTATGGCTTTTTCTATTACCTCCCTTTTCTGCCTTTTCTTCTCCTCAGCCTCTGTCTGTAAAACTTGGAACAGGCTGAAGTCCCCCTTCTCAAAAGGGGTGACTTCACCTCTCCTGGCAGCTACCACTCCATCTCCCTGATCCCCACTCTGACTAAGATCCAAGAACACCTTTTGCTATCTCAGCTCTTCAGTTTCACTGAGTCATCCTCCTTCTTCACCCCTTTTCTGTTAGGCTTTTGGAAGACTGACTCCACTTTCACCTTCCTCCTCCAGCTTACTGAATCCATTCTATCTGACATGGATTTGGGCTTGGTAACCTCTGCTATTTGTGTTGACTTGGCTAAAGCTTAAACACTGCAACTCCAGACAAGATCAAGGCTGTGGGGATCTCCCACTCCTTAGTCATTCATTCTGTTCCTACCTTGAGGGCAGGTCTCAGGTTGGCCATGTCAATATCCCTCTAGTTCCTATCAGTTCAGGCATCTCCCAAGGGTCTATCCTTGGTCAGTTATCTTCTTTATCTTCCTGAATGACCTCCTTACTGCCTGCTTCTCTGCGTCCATTCAGTTATGTATGCAGCTGACACAGTACTCTTTACCTCTGACTTCTCTGCCTCTGACCTCATGGCCAGGCTCCAATTGTACTTCAATAACATCCAGCACTGGTTCCTGGCAATTATGTTGTCCCTCTATCACTAAAAAAACAGTATCTATGTCCTTTGGCACTAGGCAGAGGCTCAATAGATTCAACCCTCTTCTCTCTTTCCATATCCTTGACGGTGCAGCAATTGAAGATGCCTCCTTATTCAAGTACATCAAGGTCTGGCAATTTCTCAGTGCATATGGATGTCATCCACAAGAAGCTGTGCCACAAATGTGTATTTCTTTATGGAAAAAAAGTATTTTCCATTTCCAGCACATCAAGAGATCATCTTGAAGACTATACTCCCCATCTTTGACTATGGTGGCATATTATACAGTGCTGCTCCCAAGTCCACCCTGGCTAGATTGGATCACCACTTTCATTCCTTTTGCTGCTTTGATCTGGATTACCCCACCCCCAAACAACCACTGCGCTCTGTACTTCTTTTTCTCCTCTCCTCCTTTGAGTCCAAACACCTCACCCGTTTTGATTTCTTCACTTCTAAATACTGGCATGCCTTCCTCCCCTCCTACCTTGTCACCATCCTCTCATCTAACCCAATCACTTTATACTCACTTTGCAGCTCTGGCTATCATGCTTTCACACTCTCCTCAAGATAATCCAGAGCTGGTCAAGCTCCTTCTCTTTCTGTTTACCTAAACTATGAGGTTCTCTCGCTCTTACCATCCATCTCCCTCTTACCACCACTAACTCTCCCCTCTCCTCCACAGATTCATTACTCACTCTTGCAGCTGCACCTGATACTAGTCTTTAGACTGCTGCTCACCATGCTCCTACAGTACCTCTGCTTCCCCTTTGTTCTGCATCTGCACTAGTGCATTTCCCTCTTCACCCTCCCCAATTGACAACCTTTGCTCCCACCCTTAACTATGTTTCACCACTGCACATTGCAAATGTTGTTGTCCTCCAGCACTTTATTGTATAGTTAGGAATTTTACTTCTCGCAGTCCTTGTCTTTGCACAGTTATTTATGATGCTTAGTCACCTGTTATTGTATTACTGTATTTTTAGTGTTTCTCATTTACCTCCCTTCCTCCTCCCCAAGGACATATCTGGAATGAGCTGTTACCAATCTTGGTATGTCTTTCCTGGTGAAACTGTTGAAATAAATGAATAAATAAATAAATGAATTAATTATTAGTAGTCTGCCACAATAAAATATGCTTTGTGGACCAAACTCTTTTCAGACATAATTGTTCCACCTGCTAGACAAAAAGGTGAACTCTAAGAAATGTAAATTCTATATGTAACCTGATATGTTAGCTGTGACTTAACAGCGCTGACAGTATTTTATTTTCTACAGAGAGGATATGGTGGCACTCAGGGCATCTTTCTCTACACCTCATCCAGCAAATTTTTTAGTAACTTATGCCGTTTTTGTGTAAGTGGATTCTGGCCTTGTATTATTTCCACCTTATTTTAATTATCACTTGGCTCTCTGATTAACATCCTTTCACAGTTCATTGACACTAGAACTTTCCAGAGTCCTTTTGGTATTTAAGATTTTCTATTTAATAGGAAGCTTAACTTTTACAATAACACAGCATAATAGGTGTTTTTAATACAAAGGCATAACTTCACTTTGACATCTTGGATCATAAACGTGTTAATTAATTCATAGGTTAATTAGTGTGCAGGGTCACATAATATACTCTGCACACTACAGGAATGTGCAAATGATTCAACACTCCACATGCCTCCCACAAAATACATAATTTGGCCTTGTTAAAAGTAGAAAGCATTTAAGTATTATGAGCCTGAATTTTAGTGGGGGAACATCACATGTAAACCAATGATTTATTTGTAACTATGAAACTTAATTACACCAGCCCTGAGTTGAGTGTGTCTGCCTGCCTATCCCTCCCTCCCAGTCCCATCTACCTCCCTCCCTCCCTCCCTCTGTCTCCAACAACCCCTCTCACGTGTAATGTGAACATTTTATAATAAAGACTGAGGAAATGTGCTTCATGATAAACTGTATAGGAATGTTTAATAACGTATGGTGCCGAAATACTTAAAAGTTCAGTGCTGATACCAGTGAGTAGAATTAGGAACAGAAATATCCTGTATTATAAAATGGGTCATGAAAATCCTTCTTCACTGGCAGAAACATGTCACATGTCCATTGCTTATTTTCTGATAGCAGCACACCTCACCTGAACATATTTTTTTAACAAATAAAAGCTCATTTTAAAAGTGGGATAATTCACTACAGGGTAACTGTAAATTGAAAGACGATCTCATGGATTTACTACTGTTACTGCCCAGAGCCAAATAGACTACACCCAAAGGTGCTAAAGGAGATGAATCAGGCCTTGGCAGCACTGTTGACAGACATGTTCAATATGCCACTTGCAGCAGGAGAAGGGGTAGTGGACTGGAGGGTGGTGAACATGGTCCCCCCATACAAGGATGGGAATAGGGAGAACCAAGGAAATTACAGACCACCCAGTCTTATGTCAATAATGAGCAAACTACTAGGTACAATAATTAAACAACAGATAGTTGAATTCCTAGAGGAAAACTGGCTTACTGATAGAAAACAACTCAGATTCATGAGAAACAGGTTGTATCAGGAGAACAAGACTGATGTTTTCAATTTGGTGACACAGATAGCAAATATGGGGCAGGCAGTTGACAACTTGTATGTGAACTTCAACAAGGCATTTGACTCAATGCCACATTGGAAGCTAGGGAAAAGGTAAGAAACTGATGGCTAACTAGATGGTTTGATAACTGGATGGCAGGTATTGTAGAAGGCAGAGCGTAGCCCTGAATGGAAAATTCTCTGATGTCAAAAGAGTTAGTAGCGGGGTGCTGCAAAGTGTTCGTCTATGGGCCAGTACTTTTTAACATGTATTTTGATGACATTGGGAAGGGGTTACAGCTGAAAGTGAGTCTGTTCATGGATAGCACAAAACTCTGTAGGTTTCTTAGTCTTCATATTCCAGCTGGTATTTGAAATAAAGTTATCCACCAATGGCAAGGTGAAACCTTGGAATGGAAACAGCTGTAACATTTTAAATAAAACTCACTCATCTGAGCTGGAGTACTCACTGCCTTGCTCTGTGAGACTCCTCTTGAGTGTCCTTACTGTATGTTCACTTCTGTAAAGAGAGTTAAGACAACTTGCTGCCTATGTCTAGTATGTTTGTTGGGGGGGGGGGAGTTGTTAACAGAGAGGTCCACATCTCTCCAAATTGACAATCACATCAGAAGGATAGCAACTTTCTCCCTGCTCATTAACCAGATTCAGTCATATTTCTTATAAATTCACGCTTGAGGCCTTTATCAAATCAATCATTAGTGGCCAGTACACCATGGAATAAACTGCCTGTGGAAGCGGTTGGGGTAGTGTGGAAGTGGCGTGGGCAGCAATCCATAACATATTTAAACACAGTTTTGACAGAGCAAGGGGGCAACATGAGTTTGAGGGACAGGGAAGTGGAGGAGGTGGTAACAGCCCACCAGCACAGCAGTTCAGTGGAGTGAGGTAATACTGTAAGGGCAGACATGATGCATCTTTCGGTCTCCTTCTGCCATCATATGCTATGTTCCTACAGTATGTTTCTCTGTGAATTTCATTCAAAAACATCAGCTCACTATTAGCTGACAATGCAGTAATTGGCAATAAAGTAAAGAATATGACAAATATTGGTATAATAAGTCTTGAGGTGAGCAATGGATCATCTGGTGCTTGCTAAGGCTTGGACTCCTCTCTGTTTCAGCCATCTAATTGGAGATACTAACTTTTGGCATTCAATTTGTGTTTTATTTTTGCTTTCTATGCAGTATATTAAAATTTTTCTATAGCTGTTCCCATATTTCAAATTGAGCTGCTAGGCAACAAGTTTGGAATTTAATGACAATGTGTGCATAACTACCAGCTGTTCACAATAAGCCAGAGGATTCATCATGCAATTCAGAATATTTTGAGAGCTACTGCAAGTTCTAAAAATATTACTTTTTTCTTTTACTTATATTTGCTGGAGACTGTATTATACAGGTTGACAACTTTTTTCTTAATCTTTTCTTTGTAGTGGAGGGAAGCATATGCCTAACACAGGCAAGAAGTGACAGAAGGTACTTCTAGAATGTGATGCACAAGGTAGTCTATCGGGGCACTTTTCATGAGTGTAGCTAGTCATAAATAGTGATCACCTTATTGGTTGAAATGCCATGATGTTAAGTGCCAAAGGGACTTAATCAGAGAGGGACTTTGCAGAAGAGGGGCAGGGGAAAGGCCACTTTGCACAATCAAAGGATGCAGGATAGCCAGGAACTGAGGTAAATAAGATACAGTGTACATTTGTGAAGTCTGTTTTCATTCCATCCGCTCACAACAGGCACATCCACCACAACCATGTTCAGACAGGCTGGCAGTTGGGAGGGAGAGCTAGTTATCTACAAGGGATTTGGTGCTGTTGTATTCCAGAATCTTCTCTAGATGCATGGAGGATGATCAGTGCATAGGCAGATTTGGCCCTTTCCAACAAGGTTACTGTGCTCAGGGCTAAAATGATGTTGTTGAGGAACAGCTAAGGCCAAGGTCCTGTAGGCTACAGCTCCATTACTCCAGAGACCCAGGAGTGCCAGTGATGCTGGATAGATTATGGTGGGAAGGGTGGAAAGGTGAAGGATGTAAGGTGCACTGTGGGTAGAGGAAGAGCAACTCCCAGGGTGGAAACCAGGAACTGGTTCACACCTATGGCAGCCTGATGACCCCAAGGGGGCAATGTCAATCTCAGGAAAAGGTGGCTGCTCTACATCTAATACTATAATAGGATATCAAAGGTGGTGGGGCATATTAGGTGGATAATGAGGTAATATTGTTGTGGGGACTCCAAGGTTCCATAGTAAGTGGGAAGGAGAGATCTGTGTACTGTACAACAGGAGTAATAGTGAACAGGGTCCTGCCTAAGCTGGAGAAGCTCATAAAAGTAGAAGAAAGAAGCTGGACATGGTGATTCACCTAGGAACCAATGATCTTGTGGGGCTCAGTGTAGAGAGAGTGAGAGAGAGCTTAGCAGAACAAGGCTGGAAGCTGAGGATAGCTGGAAAGAGGGTAACTTCTCCAAAGTCCCTCTGCTGCCATGTGACAGTAAGGACAGACAGGATAAAATACAGTTGTTCATCACATGGCTAAAGGGCTAGTGTGAGGAAGAGGATTTTTTTTATTTGTATGGGACAGAGAAGCATTTTGGGAGAAGCAATGGTTGTTTTGCCAGATGGCCAGCACTTGGAGATGGATGGCATTAGTGCATTAGGGAAGATATTTGACAGGGGAATGAGCGAGAATTTTGGCTAGGAAGGGAAGGGCTGTGCAAGGGCATACAACACCAACACACACACATGGGAAGGCTTAAGGTCTCTCCCCCACCGTATGCGAAATGAGAAGGATGTAGGAGGGTGGTGGATTGTCAGAGGTAAAAGGCAGAATACAATGACTTTGATATAAGATGCTTGATAGCATAATTTTATTTAGAACCAAAACCAAAAAAAAATAACAGAAAAAAACTGATAACAACCGATGCAGAAAATTCAGTCTTTGGTAGTCATTAAATAGACAGATCGCCTGTTCACTGGATTTGAATTTCTTTGGATTCCCAATGTCAACTGGAATTTCTCAAATTAAAGTTTCCAGTCTTCAAGTTCTGAGCCTTCTGATTTGAGAAATCTATGTATTGCTTTACAAGCTCACCTTACTTTCATAACCAGATTGCTACAGTGAGCTGTTTTCAGAGCTCAGAATACACACCATTCACTTTCCAACTCCAAACTGAATAGAAATTATGTCAGCTTATCTGAAGCTGTATTTAATCACTTCACAAGGGGTTTTTGGTCAGTGGCCCTTGGAGCACATGATCCACTCCTTACAATAATTAAGTTGAATACCTTCTTACCAATACATTTTATCATCAGGCAAGATTACATTTATTAAATACATACTGTGTACACCATCAAGCATTTCTGTGGGGGCTATTTAACCAAAAGTTCAGAATGGACCAGGAAAATATAAAATATATTAACCAGAGGTAGACTCCAGCTTGTGTACACTGACTCTTCCTCTGAATTTGCTTAGCCCTACCTGTCTACCTTAGATTCATATAAAAATAGCAGGTGAGGGCTTGCTAGGCCTCTGTAGATCATTGCAGTAAGAGGTTTTCCTGAATCACTCTATGAAGGCTACCTAAATCAGGCCATATGGCCTTCTGTACCTGAACTCAGGCAAGTAAAATCTGTTTTGTATTTGTTTTTTATACATAACATAGCACCTGCTTTTACAGAGAAGTTTATATCATTTCATTATTTTCTTAGTTATCTTGCCTTCTTAGTTTTCCTTTATATAGATGTACACAGAACTTGTCACTAAGCTCTTAAACTTGTAAAAAAAATTAAGGCTACGACTTTGGTTCTATGAATGAGTCCAAAACCTCAAATTTCATGGCCCCCATATTCAAAGGCTGGGGGCTTACCAGAGCATCTAGATGTGCCACTCAAATAAATGGACCAGCGCAAAATATTGCTGTATTCAAATGAGTTGCATGATCATGCATCCCATCTGAATATAGCAATGGTTGCATGTGGTAGAAATGGGATATACTGGCAATGCATCAGTGCATCCCCCGGATGGTCTGAATACTTGGAATGGGGATGTGTGGTGCAACTGCAGATACGCCAGGCCCAAATTCCAGATATTCAGCCAGAATAATGCAAATGATGCCATTAGGCATGCAAGGTGCAAACGGTCCATTTGCATATCATTATGGACTCATTTGCATGATGTCCACAGGGATGCACCGTGCAGCCTGCCCCCACTGATCCCATTCCCGATCCAAAGTAAAAGTGACAACACCCCCCATTTTCCATAGTGTAGTGTCCCCCAAGCCCCAATCACATCAAAATATACATGCACCGCCTATCCAGGCTGTGCATGTATATGTTATATGTTATTCTGCATGATTGTATTCTGTATGTATATTGACTCTGTATGTCCTCTCTGTGATGAGGTACCTTTGTAAATGAGCCTCTGGCTCAAAAGTTGTAAATCCGATTATAC
Source organism: Neoceratodus forsteri (assembly GCA_016271365.2). Lineage (NCBI taxonomy): Eukaryota > Metazoa > Chordata > Ceratodontiformes > Ceratodontidae > Neoceratodus > Neoceratodus forsteri. The sequence goes on along the minus strand of CM028135.1, from coordinate 285,493,783 downwards.
ATTAAATAAAAAATAAAATAAGGATCCTAGTTTGATGTACATTCCATAATCGAATCAGGACCAGGATCCCTGTGCGGTGTGTAGTACATAGCTGCACATGTTTCCCAAAGGGTAGTGGTTCCCCCACCTCATCCTGATCCTCAATCTCATACAGAAACTGATCCCAAATGCCCTTTTTCATAGTATAGTCACCCCCCATCCCACCACCCACTCAGGCACACACATCCCGCCCTGCTCCCACCCCTGTCCCAGCATGGACAGTTAGCAGGTGAGCAGCACAGTGCACTGCACACCTCCACAGCTGCCCACTGACTGAACTGTCAATAACTGATGGCTTACTGTAAGCACTACAAGCCCATTGGCTGACAGTGTCAAACAATGGGCTTGCAGCAAGTACTGTAAGCTATCATTCACAACGTTTCACATAGTGTTTTGTCCTCATCTACTCTGTAGTGGCTTTCACTGTTGATTTTGGGGTGGTGGTAATTTGAAGCTGGGTCCAGCCTCCCTCACAAATCTTATGGCTCCCATTGTGGCTCCTTAGTTTTAAAAAAGACTGCAGAGTGGAGAATAAAAAGCCCTGGGGCACTGGAGCCCCTGTCTACCTATCCAGTCCTATGGCCCAATTGGTAATTTTTAAAATGCCCAACAGCACAGGAAAAGCTGCTGCATTATTCGCTCTCAAAAGAAATCTGCAGCTTTTCCTCCTCAATTGCTTTCTGTGGTGGCTTTCAGCTCAGTCAGTGGGGGGAGGGAGGGTGATTTGCACACTTTTTGAAAAATTGCCTCATTTCATTTAATTATAAACAATTTCTCAAACTAGAACCGTTTGTTTAAAATTGGTAATTTTGTCTGACATTGGACATTTAAAAAAATCCCATTTTAAACAAGCATGCAGTCTGGAAAAAGTGCAATATCTGCTGAAATCATGCATTTTTAAAAACTCATATTTTTAAATTGCACACTTTGGAAAAGATGGCACTATTGAGACAAAAAGAGTTTGTAAAATTATACCACATTTTGGCATAATATTGTGGAAATTGTACGAATGCAAAATCAGAAATTTCACATAATTTTGCAGTCGTAATAAACATTTTACCCAGCACTGCTAAATGTACAGTATCTGGCTTAGGACTCTATCCTTAGTCCATTTCAGTCTGCTTTCTGAAATATCACTGGTTTGTGACAGACCCATAGTACTTGCACTGGTGACTAATGATATCTAAACTTCTATTGACGGGGACACCAAGTCGGTGCTACGTTTATTGGCCTGTCAAAAGCACTTGATAGCTTGCATCATTACATCTTACACATCAATAAGGCATTTATTGGTGTCCATGAGGGGATACGAACTTTTTTAAGGCCTTTATTACTGGGAACAGCGACTAGATTTGGTGTGCTCAAGAAATGGAAGTTATGGTACTACTCCTGAAGTGGCTGGCTTCAATTTAAACAGACGGCTAAGACTGGGCAGCAGGCAAAAATCCTTCACTCACCTCCTTGGCTGGATGGCTTCTGAGTTACATCACTGCCAACTATGTGTGATGAAACAGAAACACAATGCATGCATTTTATAAACTGTGGTGGTGAGTAGGGAGTTTGTGACAGCCGCTGTCTGGGGAGTAATGTGTTGTTGGTGGTCAGGGCAGAAGTGTGTCACTGGGGATAAGCTTCGCAGGGCCACACTTATTTGTCAGGAATGATGGGACAGTATTAAGTTACAGGGAGTTGGCTCCTAGTGGTGACACACAAATTCAGGAAAACTGGAGGCAGCACTTATGTTTCAGGGGGGTTAATAACTTTGGGAATGTGACCCTGACATATGTTCTTTTGTTTGATGGGGGTTTGCCAGGACTTGGGATAAACTCTTTGTCAGCTCTTGAGTTTGGGGGATTTCTGACACAGGGGATGGGCTCCGGGTTTTGGCTATTTTGTTTTGGTGGTTTGCCAGAACTGTAAATGGGCTAACAGTGTTGAGTCTTGAGTTCAGAGAATTCCAAAAACTGGGGATTGGCTCACAGTGTTGGTTGTTTTGTTCTGGGCTCAGAAGAAGTTAGAAAGGAAACGTGACAACTATAGTATCACAAAAGTCATGTTTCCACCACTGTATTTTATTGTATTATGTTTTGTGAACATAGGCATGTAAACGCAGCCTATGAAAAATCCTTTAAAAATGCTATTGCACATGCACAGCTGACATCACACACACACACACACACACACATATGCACGCACACATGCATGCTTGCATGCACAGATACAAATACTTACAACTTTAATATTTTATACCACTTCCTTTCACTGACTACAAAACTACAACCCTGAGAAATGATAAAACAATTCAGCAAGTTTCAGGTTTGAAATTAACATTTTTCTGTTTTCCTTTATTTAAAAAAAATATATTTATTTGTATTTTGACACTCTATAACTCTATAACTTAAAGTGCTATCAGGCCAGTTTTTGACCAGATTTGCTAACTGTTTTAGATCCAATCTCTAAAGGTTTGCCTGCCAATGTTGTGACTTCTAGGTTAAAAGACAGCATAGTTACAGGTATACAGGTAAGTGTCCAAAAACTGTGATCTAATGTAAAAGTGCTTACTCTGCCCTAATTAAAGAGGTGCTACCATGTCACTGTGATTATAAATGTAAACCTCAGTTAGGAATAAGGTACCACATTTGATGGAACTCATTTAAATTAAATTGTTATTGCATTTTATACCTGTGTAATAGTACTGTATATATTGTGCATATGATTATAAGGTCTCTTGGCTGTATGTTTTCTAAGACCCCATTCATGTATTGCATCATCCCACTATTGCTCATCATCTCTCGTATCACATGTGCTGCCTATGTTCTTTTTTGATTGTTCTATCATTATTAACCTTCTTTGCATTTTATAGATCATACTGTTATTGCTATACTACCATATGCTGTATTGTACCTTAAGAGCCCCTCTCAGGATTGCCTTGCAAATGAGGTTGCTCAATGAAGTTTTCCTGCTTAATAAACTTGAACTTGAACTTGAAATCAGACTCTGAAGTTTCAACTTATATTTGAATTTCTGTGTTTGGTCATGAGTTGTATTCAGCCTTGTGTTAATGTGTACCAACAGTAATTTAAATACTAAAAATCTAGGAAAGAATAGCTAAACAGCTGTCTTTTTTCATATCTGTAATGTTGTTCGAAAGACAAATAAAAGTTACTATTAACTAAATGTTCCTTAAAATGAAGCAGTCTTGCTCAAACAGTGTAATCGTTGTGAGCCCTGAACATCCTTTTGATACTGAATTCCATACTTTAACTGTTAAAAAATCAGTACAAAAAAGATAAAGTTTAATTAAATATGCAATTTGCTTTAAAGAAGGAGAAACTGCAATCAATAATTAAGCATGTTTGAAGAAATAAAGATTAATGGCACAATTCATAGGTCAATAAGAAAAGTACTGTATATGCATCTTACTGTATGTGGTGTTCAATTACAGTTTAAAGGAATTCATGTGTGCAATAGAATGATTTGCATATAAATGGAAATTAAATTGGTTATGGAACGTCTTTCTTAAAATGTGCAAACAAATGCAAATATATGCATTACAGAAGTCCGTAATATTTCTAAGTGGATTACAGACACTTTCTTGAGTCTGCCTGAAGTGCAATCAGATTTCATTTCAAGGTAAGTTTCCTTAAACTACTTCAAACATGTCACTCTCAGCTAACCATGCTTAAAGTGCAAATTTAGTTAAGAACATTTCATAAGATTTTAGAAAGAAAAATAGATGAGCCTCACTTTAGGGACTAGCCATTAGCAGGTACAATTGCTATACCATTACTGCCGAAGCTACATATATGCAGATTGAATGAAGATGTATTCCAGCCCTCCAAGCCAGCATTCTGCCCAGGAACATGTTAAAGCATCAGGAAATGTGTAGTACACTGGTGATCATAGCTGTGACTGAGGTGATATGACCCCACTATATGCTTTAGCTTATCTCATCATCTAATAGTTCCCTCGGGTCAATAATAAGTATAACTTGGTTGTTAGCTCTCTTGCCTCTGTGAGAGAAGATTGATTTTTAGAGTCCTTCAGGAGGACCTGGGCTTGCTTTCATTGCTGACTTTGTTTCACAGTACTGGAGGGGTTTGCTGCACAGTTGAAGGCGCCATCCATTAGATGAGATAAGAAGCAGGATGTAATGTTGCTGAGGCAGTTTGGCCCAGTGATTAGAGTGGAGAGCTGTGAACTAGTTAACTAAATCTTCTGACTGCTCTTTACTTATTACGTGATCCTGAGCAAGTCACAACTTCCCTGTGCTTAGCTTCTGTGCAGTTTCTTCCTAGCATTCTCTCTGCATTGTTTGTCATTCAATGCTCCAGAAATACAGTTTGAAAGGAAATGAATATTTATACAAGAAAGCAATGTCAGTGTACATTTGGAACTCACTGGCACCAGAGATTTATCTGTAATCAAGATAAATAAGGGCTGACATGTGACTATGATGCAGTAACATTGCTATATGGTGTGAAATAAATTCTATACCATTACTGATTTAGCACTCACAAGCATACTGATTTGGCACTCACTGGCACTTTGTATTTATTTATTTTAATTAATTAGAAGTCTCATAAAATTATACCATTTAATACAAATAATGCCCAGAAGTGCTTAAAAGCATCCCAAGTTTAGAAATCTTGCTGTTACTACAGTTAAAAAATAATATCATTTTGTAAGGTACCTATGCAGTTATGTAGTGACACAACAGAAGTACAGTGGGAGATCTGAAGATTTTACAGAACCTGTTTCCCATCCCCCAACTTCCCCAAACTCAAGGTATTAAAAGAGATATTTCAATTTTCTGTCAGCCTATGATCACTGTTTTACAGCACACTACTAGAAGAGCTGATGATCCTGGGCCACATACACATTCAGGATCAACAATGGGAATGGTACAAACTGGGAGAGAGAAAAAGGCTTTCATTTGTACTGGTAACAATTTTTGCCATGCTTGTAATTGTCTTAGTTATTGGTTGGAAGATTTCCTCCTGCAACTAAGCTGTAACACAAATCACTTAGCCAGATTTTAGTTGTCACAATCAAATACTGCACTCAAGATGTTGCAAAGATAAACTTCACCGGCGAAGTTGTTGCAAAAATGCCCATTTTGCACTTTACGAACTTTCGCTAAGATTTTTGCTTCATACCAAACTTCACAAAACATGATTATGCCAGTGCTAATAAAAGAAGAAAAAAATACTTTCATAATTAAACAGCCTCATAGCCCCACCCTATGTAGTACCCCCTTCTACCTTCTGGGATATAGTTATGTAGTAGTTATGAAATGTGAAATCATGCAACTGCTCTATCACTATACCAATAATAGCTGCATGATTTCATGTCTCACAGCTAGAAACAAACAGTAGATTGTGTCAGCAGAAAAGGACTTTTACCCCAGTCCAGTCTGCCCCTTGTCCTTGACTATATTGTCATGAGTGACCCTAGCTGGTCATGTGTTACCCCCCCATTCCTTTCTATAATATGCCCATGTGCCTATCGCAGGCATGCTTGAGGCTCACTACAGTCTTTTCCTCAACTATCTCCTCTGGCAAGCTGTTCCAGTCATCAACCACATTTTCCATGAATTAAGCAATAATGGTTGAACAGCTGGCCATTTCATTCATTTCTCTAACAACCAGCCGGGGTGGCCCAAGGCATGGCAAAAGCCAACCTCCTAAGGCCAGTTGTTAATCCCCAGGAAATGAATGGCTATGAGGTCATTATTGTGATTATAAGTGTAATCACAATAATGACTTCTTTTCATAGGTTTTTGTATTTAACTTATTTATTTATTTATTTGGGGAGCGTATGCTGAGACTTCCGTGTTGTGAGACTGCTGTGTGTTTTACTAGCTCTCAGCGATGGTGACATGCTGGCACTTTGGAGCACTGCTGTTTTTTTTCCATCATGGTTCTGTCAGTTTTTTCTGTTATGTTGATCTCTACTACACCACATTCCTTATTGAAAGTGCACATTGACAGCAGCGGCAAAAATACTTCTTGTTTTGCTGCCGCTGCTGACAGGACATGGGCCAAAGATCAGCTGTGTGCCTGCCATGCTGGGCATTTTTAGGAGATTTCAGACCAGCACAGCAGCCAATCAGTGAGCTACTTGAGCTCATGAATAATTAATTAGACTTATAACAAGTATTTCTGCTCCGCTCTCCTAAACTTTCCTCCCCTTTAACTTTATTGCATGCCCCCTTTTTCTAGTGACTTCCTTTCTCTGAAATAGACTCTCCACTAGCACCTTGTTTATTTATTTCAGATTCACACCTATAAGCAAAAGCTCTTTTACATAGATTCCATGTCAAGGCACAGACAGACAAAGGAATAAAGGAAATGTAAACAACATATAGTATACGAGAATCTAGCAGTCAAGAGCAATAGTGCACAGTAAAAAGGGAAAGCAGGCAAGGTGGCCTGGTCAGATTAGAACAAGGTTAACATTGTTGATAAAACTGTCTTCAGGCATTGTACAATGTATGCCTGAATATACAAAATTATATGAACATTAGAACCCAGTTGTTCAGGTAAAGTAAATTGAAAATAGACCAGTGCAAGTTTATATATTACCTGGAATGGGTAAAGCAGACCAAAATAACAGTTAGGATAGGAGAGTGGTGTGGGAGGGTGGGTGGGTGGGAAGAAGGTGATGGTTTGAGAGAGGAGGATATGAGTAGGAGAAGGGTATTGTGAGAGAGGGTGGAAGGGTGGTGAAGTGGTGTTGGGAGAAATTAAAAAGGGGTGTATATAGTGGGGTGTATGTACAGTGGACAGGTCAAGTATCAAAATTATGAGAAGCAGTCACAGGAGGCACAAGCAACGTGGAACTGCCATAGTTTACGTTTATATGGGCCGAGGGTGGGAGTATTGGAAATATCAGGGCAGAGTGAGTTGTACCACAATGGAGCTCTGGCAGCAAATGGCATTTGACCTTAAGCAGTGTGGCTGCGTGGAACTTCATAAACAGTGTTTCATAGCTTCTTGTGTGACAGGTATTGGAGGATGGGCATAGGAGCCTCAGCACCCCAAGTGGCAGGAGGCCAAGGGAGGCTTTCTTAGCTAGCAGGTAGTTATGGTAGAAAACTCTGCCATCAAGCTGGAGCCAGTTTGCCTGCTTAAAGATGTCACAAATGTGGGTGAGGTGGAACACCCCAGTAAGTAGGCAGCAGGTCTTATTGAGGGCCAACTCGCTGTGAGGCAGTGCCAGTGGCAGATCCATAGACTACAAGCCCATTATCAATGGTTGGAACTATCAAGCTCTGTATTGAAAATTAAGGGATTCCATGAGCAGACAGTACTTATACTTGTAGAGCAGTCCAAGATGGGTGTTGACAGCCTTAACCACATTATCAATGTGATTAGCAAAGGAAAGGGTGCTGTCAGTTGTCATCCATAGATATTTAAACAATTGAAACTGCTCCAGAGGGACACCAGTGTTGTTCTTGATGATGAGTTGTCTTGCATTATGTTTACTGTGAGTGCCATGGAACAACTTTGTTTTAGTTTTCTTGTAGTTAAGAATGAGTTTTTGGACCCAGACCAGTAGCACTGAGGATTGAGGTGCTGGATGCCACACCTCGCACCACACCGGAGACCCGGGTTCGGGAATGAGCTGGGGCCACCGGGGGTCAGCAGGGGAGGGAAGGAATTGAGCATCCAGAGGACAGCTCTCCCTTCCCTGGAGAGGGTTCTTGGGATGCACCACTCTGTAGAGGCACCTGGCAGCTGTCAGGTGCAGCATAGACTAGTGGCGCATGCTGTGTGGGGGGAGGAGCTTGGCAGGCAGTGGCACATAGTGCCCAGCCGCCATTGCACGTCCAAGCCCTTGGTGGAAAAGAAAAACAAGAAAGCCCTCTGTGGAGCCAAGAGATGAAGGAGAGTCCAGGGGCAAGTCCACATCCCACCACTGGCCCAGCACACCAGTGGACTCTGCAGCTGACCCGACACTAAGTAGGCCCCTCTAATTCCAGAAAGGCCATCAAGGGAGGGTGGGCCCACCCCGGGGGTGCTCTGGGGTGATCTGGGGGTGCTGGACCCACCTGGGCAGTTGGGGGAGGACACTGGCAAGCGAGGGTTCAGGCTAGGAGTAGAGACCCAGCCGAGAGGGTACGCTAGAAGGATGCTCGGTTCTGCAGAGTGAGAAAAAGAATGTACAAAAAAAGAATGAGTTTTTGGGAATGGAACCAGGCCTCATCACTCATAAAGCTGTTCTGGAGCTGTTTCTCCAAAGCAGACAGATCAGGATTGCTGGAAAAAAGAACTGCATTATCCACATAAAGGAGGATCTGGTCAGAACACTTTAAGGGGAGTTTGTTTAGGAAGATACCGTAGAGTAGGGGCCCAAGGATTGACTCCTGGGGGCACCTGATCTGACCAGTAACTTTGCTGAGTATACTTCTCTGATCCTCGCCTCTTGTGAACGGCTACTGAAGTAGCTGTGAAACCATCTTGCAGTGTCATTTGATAGGCCAAGGTCTGTCAGTTGTTCAACAAGCATGAAATGGTTGACCGTATCAAATGCCTTGGTCAGGTCAATGAAGGTAGCACCTACCACTAGCCCCTAGTGCAGAGCATTATGTATGAAACTCATAAACTCTAACAGGGCAGTAGTGGCACTATGATCTTTCCTAAAACCATGCTGCTGGGGACATTGTAGGTTGTATTTTTCCATGTCACAGCTGGTCTGCAACAATTCTTTTAAGTGCTTTGGAGAAGGGGAAAGAATGGAGATGGGTCTGTAGTTGCCATAAAATGCCCTGTCTCAACTTTTGTACACAGGGGTAACCAGGGCTGACTTCCACTTAGATGGGAATTGGGAGAGCATAAGGGACCAATTGAAAATCTTGGTTGGGGGGACAGGATTTCATGTAGGATGAGGACAATGAGCTTGAGATCAAGTGAGTCGCCACTTGATCTGGTCATCCCAAGAACCTTTAGTAAATATTTTTTGACATCTCTCTCAGAAACGGCTTTAAAATGTAATGGTGGATGTACTTCCTTCTTTCCCGATCCTTCGCGATGTTCAACGTTGGCAGAGTCTTCAAAGCAGTTTGCAGGTAATACATGACTGAGGTCCATAAATGTGGCTTTAAAGATGTCAGCTATGGTTTGGGGGTCTAGAGTAATGGTACCATCAATGCTGAGCATGGAGGGGGCTTGTTTAGGGTCTTTCCCAGTTAGTTCAGTGATGTTCACCCAGAATTTTCTGCCATCACTCCTGGAGTCAGTTAGTGCTCTTTTGTAGTAGCAGGCTTTTTCGGAGTGGATGGCTTTTGTACAAGTATTTCTAGCAGCCTTGTAAGCCTAATTATTAACTGGTTTGCCAGGGGTCCTAACAGGAGGCCATAGATGGTCCCGGGATTTCAATTGTTCAGGAAGGCTATGGGTAATCTAGGGACTGTTGAGTCCACAGACTTTTCTCTTTTTTAAAGGGGGAAAGACATCACAGGCTGCATTGAATTTTGATATAAAAAAGTCCAAGGCAGTATCAATATCATTAGCTGTCTGAATGTGTGACCAGTCTTGTGCCTCAGAGATGCTTTTTGTGGCTCAAGTTGCTCCCATTTTAGCACTCAGCTGTTAATTGCTTTAGCTGGGGGTTTGATAACTTTGTTGGACCAATTGCACAGGACAGGGTAGTGATCAATAATAGATTCTGGAAGGACCTATGTATTAATAATAAGATCAGGGTGGTTAGTAAGTATCCAGTCCAGAAGTGTATTGGTCCCTGTTTTGTAGTTGGTCCTGGTTGCCGACTGCACCAGCTGAGAGAAATTTGCAGCATACAACACGTCCTTGTAGTTGTTGGCATTGGGTGTGAGCCAATTTACATTAAAATCACCAAGCATGATAATTTCTGAACTGGGACCTAAACTGCGAATACCTTGTTCACTCTTGTGAGGGACCTGTAGGATTCAATCATGTCCCCCCTCACTGTCCTCTCTTGCAGGGGGTACACCTGGTCACCATTTTGTTTGCCCTCCTCTGCACCACTTTCACCCTTTCAGTGTCCTTGCTGAGGTACGGCCTCCAGAATTAGACACAGTACTCCAGGTGGGACCTCACCAGTGAGCAATATAATGGCAGCACTACCTCCCTTGTCCTGCTAGAAATCTGTCTCCCAATGCACCCCCACATCCTGCTGCCCTTTCTCACTGCTTTTTCACACTGCCCAGTCACCTTGATGTCATCTGATATGATGACCCCTTAGTCTCTTTCTTGCGTGGTGACTGTAAGCTGCACTCCCTTCATCTTATACACAGACCCTGGGTTCTGCATCCTTAAGTACATAACGTTACACTTTTTGGCACTGAAATCCAGCTACCACCCCTATACCATTCCAGTAGTTTCCTCAGATCCCTTTGTATTCTCTTCACCCCTTCTCAGTGTCAATCCTGTTGCAGATTTTTGAATCATCCACAAAGACACTCAAGCTCCTTTGCAATGTTGTTTGTTAAGACATTTAAGAGGACAAGTCCTAGCACTGAACCCTGTGGTACACACTAGTCACTTTCCTAACTCCCAAGTGGCTACCATTTGCCAGCACCTCTTGCCTCCTATTCTTCAACCAATTTGATACCCAGCTTGCCACTTTCTCCTCCATGCCCAGTCTGCTTAGGGTCTTAACTATCCTCCTGAGAGTCACAGTGTTGATAGCCTTTCTGAAGTCTTGATTGGCCATGTCCACTGCTCTCCCTTCATCCACTTCCCTGGTAACCCAGTGAAAGAAATAGATAAGTTAGGTTTGACATGATCTCCCCCTGTGAAACCATGCTGCTAATGATCCTACAGCCCTTTTGCCTCCAGGTGCTCCACTGGCCTCTTCTTCAGTAGTGTCTCCATTAACTCCCCCCCCTCCCCCAGTGATGTGAGACTGTTTGGCCTGTAGTTGCTAGCATCCTTTATACTGCTGCTTTTGTGTAGAGGGACTACATCAGCCCTCCTCCAGCTCTCTGGAACTTCCCCCATCTCCACTGAGGTGTTAAAATATGCAGCCAGATGAGTGGCCAGCACTGTGCTCAGTTCCTTTAGGACACTACTATTGATATATCCCATGCAATATCAAAATAAGGGGTTGCCAGTTTGCCAGTCAAATGGCAGCTACCCAAGTTGTTGTGAGATGATCTGCACCAGTCACCATTTTCGCACCTTCACATAACCCAGCACATTCAAGGGGGGAAAGAGGATGGGACAGGAATATAGAAACATAGAAAGGTGGTGGCAAAAGAAGCTAAAGGTCCATCTAGTTTGCCTGTTTGCTACCTATCTACAAACCACCTCCTAGAACTTCTGTGCAATGTTGTTTCACTAGACCTTTATGTATGTTCCATGTGCCCTGAAGCCTGTCACTGTTTTGGCCTACACCACCTCTCCTGGGGGCTATTCTAGTTGTCCGTCACCTTTTGATAAATAAATACTTTCTCACATCCTTCCTGAAAGTGTACTCCAGCAGTTTGTATTTATGCAGTCTGGCAGTGATATGATCGCAGCTCTTGAATATGCTCCTGTGATCTACCTTGTTCACTCCATGCACGTACAGGTTTCCAGTATATCCCCTCTTTCCCTTCTCAAGGGAGTACATATTCAGGCTGGTTATCGTCTCCTTATATGACCTTCCCCACTGATCGGTGATCAGTTTTGTAGCCCTTCCTTGGACAGACTCCGTGTGATTTATGTCCTTTGAGGTACAGGCCCCAGATCTGAATGCAGTACTCCAAGTTAGATCTTACTAATGACCTGAAGAGAGGCAGTACCAACACCTTTAATCTACTGGCAGAGTTCCCTATACAACTCAGCCTTCTATTGGCCTTTCCTATTGCTTTAGTATGCTTCAATGCTTTAGTACATTTCGATGATGATTTGAGGTTATTAGTAATGATTACCCCCAAATCTCTTTCTTCACAGGTGAGACAGATTTCTGCACTCCCTAGCTGAAAGTTGTTCTTCAGGTTCCTTTTGCCTGTACACCATGAATAAGTTTAAATTTTTTTGTCATTCAAATTTAGCTGCAACAACTTTGACCACCTAGCCTGTCTATTTAGATCTTTCAAATCCCTTATCCACTCTTCTGTGTCCACGCTGCCACAGAATTTAATGTCATCTGCAAAGAGCCAAATTTTGCCCATGATCCCTACATCAGTGTCGCAGATGGATACATTAAACAGGAGCAGTCCCTGCACTCTCCCCTGTTGCAAAAGCACCCCAGTAGTAACATCTGTGATACAGTACATTAGTATTCATCATTTACTACTACTCTCTGTGTTCTCCCTCTCTGCCACTCCAGGATAGCATATAGGAGTCTCCCAAGATCCAAAATTGAGGGGAACAAGACAAAAGGAAACTTAAATCTTGTTCCAGCATAGCAATGACAGATGGCCAATACTTCTTTACCAAAGTACAACTCCAAAGGATAGTGTACCAGGATCCTTTTTACATCTCCATCATACATCATAAGTAGATAGACCCATCCAAACCAACTTGTCTGGTGTCGTATGGCACCTACTCAATATTTTCTTTCTGATCAATGGCAACTTCAGATCTGCGGTGGCTCGATGGGCTTCAACTTAACAATAAGACCAGGACTCATGATCTAGCAGTTCTTGCAACTCAGTAGCCAACTCATTCCTATGAGAATCCAAGTTCAGAAGGCCTGTTTCTTGTGAGGTTTTATATAAATACTCTTATTATGGCCTTTTGACAGTGCAAACCATTTATGTAAATGCTTAGTAAGGTCAGTATGTAACAGAACATATGGGGACAGAGCAATATAAATCTGGAAGAACTTCCTGAGGTCCCAGGGAAGTAATCAAAAATTGGTTTGAGTTGTTGAAATGATTTAAGCAACTCCGCTCCAGGCTTTATTAAGATCCCCACTTTCTGAATCCCTTTGGATGACCAGGATTGCCACATTATTGGGAACCCCATCTGGATCTTAGGATTGTTTCATAATGGCTCATAAGGTCCAAGATATTTGGGATCCCAATGGAGCATTTGCATTATTCTATGCCAAATTTGCTAACTGAATAAAATAGATAAAGTAGGCAGCTAGTGTACTGATTATAATACTTTCATGTATGTTGTTATGTATATATGTATGACTGAATGTGACTCTGGTCGACCTTGAAAACAGGCCTTTGGCTTATGGACTCATCAGACTTTAAATAAACAAAACAAAAACAAGTGTTAGGAAGGGAATCCTGTAAAGCAACTGCTGTGGTACAGAACCCAGAAGGGATTGCTCTATCATTAGCCAAAGTGGGGCAGTCGAGGAGAAAGGATCTAACCAGTGCATGGCTTGACTAAAGCCATTATAAGCATAATATGTCCACAACCATGGCATGTTTCATACCCCCTCCATAACCAAGGCACGGAGTACTGATCTATCAATATGCAAGCATTTACCTCCACAAATGAAGTTAGGAAATAGCCTGTCAAAGTTATTCCATAAACCTGATCAAATGGGTATTGTCAGATTGCTCAAACAGAAGAAAAGATTGGGAAACACCATCATTTTGATAGCGGCATTCTTTCCTGGAAGAGTCAAGAGCTTGGTCCATCTGTTCATATCTACCTGTAAGGGATCCAGCAGATCCTGAATATTCTTTTGACCCATGTCCTGGGGTCTACTTGAAATAAGCATACCTAAATATTGAATACCTGTTGGAGACCATTTAAGCCATTTGCTCACTATTAAGGGCCAGCTAGGATTTCCTTTACAAGGAGTAAGAACTCCATTTTGTTCCAATTGACTCTCAGTCTGGATATGTCACTAACTGAGTCAATAGTATCCCATTCTTTAGGCAGGGAAGAATTGACCCTCGACAAGGTTAGAAGAAGGTCATCTGCATAGAACAGGGTAGTAAATGACCTGTCTCCAACTCTGAAACTATGTATTTTTGGATGCTGCCTAAGAACCACATTTAACAGCTCAATAGCCAGAAGGAATAAAAGGGAACTAAGTGGACAGCCATGCTGGTACTTCGAAACAAGGACAAAGGTTCAGATAGAAAGCTCTTAGCCAGTACCCTGGCTCATGGGGAGGAACACAAAATCCTAATCCATGTCTGAAACCCTGGCCTAATACCCATTGCAGTAAGGGCATAAAAAAAAAGTTCCATTCAATCAAGTCAAATTCATTCTTGGCATCTATAGCAGCCAGGGCAGCCATGTCTGGCCCCCTGACTACAATCTGAATTAAATTTATGACCTCACAGAGATTATCACTGCCCCGCCTGCCTTTCATAAATCGCACATGATCAATGAATTAATAAAGAAAGAACCTTCCTATTTATGTTGCTAAGAATTTTTCCAATATTTTAGAGTCCATACGGCGTAAGGAAATAGGCCTGTAATTGGAACATACAGTAGGATCCTTGTTGGGCTTAGGCAGTACAGTGAAAGTTGCCTCCTACTGTACATAGTGGGGGGCATACTTACCACCTAGATGGATCGGTATAAGTCTAAAAGCTTGGGGATAGCTAGGATTTGAAAGCCTGATAAATGTCCATACTAAGTCCATCTGGACCAGGGGCTTTGCCAGGGGCCAAACTATGAATTGCCGCAGTTATCTCAGATAAACTCATATTCTCATACAGGGCTTGGGCCATCTCTAGAGGTAAATGGGGGGGGGCCGATTTTCAAAAAAGAAGTCATAATCAGTTTGTGACTGAGGGAGGCAGGATTCATACAAATGAGAATAGTAAGCTCGAAACTTGGCACAAATTCATGTAGGCTCTAAAATGAACCTAGAGTCATCAGATTTAAGATAAGGGACTTGGGTTTCTACAGATATCCACTTCAGCCAATAGACCAGGAGCTTCCCGGCCATGTTTCCTGATTCCTAATAAGTCTGCTTTAAAAAAATAAGGCCCTGGTCACTTATTGATGGTAGATAGTATTTAAACGATATTTGAGAGTCATGACCTGCTGGATGTGGGAATCCTGAACCTGAGGATTTCGATAAATGGTCTCTTCCAACTACTGAATTTTAAGCTCTTTAGTCTCCTGTTTCCTTAATTTATTTGTCCTGGAGGCATAAGAAATAACACAACCCCTAATAAAGGACATAAAGGCCTCCCAGAGTGTAACATTTGAACTACCTGGCATAGAATTAGTCTCAAAATAAAATGTTATCTCAGAGGAGAGCCAATCCTTAAAATCCTCAGCTTGGAGTAAGGCAGGATTGAAATGGCAGTGGGGAGACTTTGCAATACTACCCCTGGGCCAGGGGTCAACCTTAACATTTCTTTGCACTAGCTAGCTGGACAAGTCGATTCAAAATTGCACTAGCCCACGGATGGTTGCAATAGCCCACAATTGTAATGGTAAATTGTGATCACTTATACAGGAAAAAATGTAAGCCAAGAATATACTCTGATTACTGCGCATTTATCCTGCTCCTACATTGCTTCCAGCCCCAGAAGAAAAAAAGACTGCAATGCCATCACACACAGTGTGCCCCCTATTGCTTTGTACCACGGCCTCCTCTCTTCCTCTTTTTACATCCCTGACCAACAGGATAACAACAGCAAATGTTCAGTCAGGCGAATGAACCTAGCTCTGCGCACACAATAGCTGGCATCACCATACACCTCATCTCATTCTTACCACCACCCACAGGGCAATGAACAGAGTCAGGCAGAAAAAGATACTCTCAGCCCCCCACCCTTTGATCAACTGGAGCCCGGCACTTAAGCCAGGAGCATATCTACAATTTCTTTGGGGGAAGGGACTACACAGACCTAAGAGGCTTTGTAAACAGAAAACAATATGACATTTTTATTTTTAAAAGTATTGATTTTAACATGCTATGCCCCAACAATAACATACATTTTTTTAAACATTCTGCTTTCATCAGGCCAAGGTAAACAGTGCAGGGCATGATACTACACTAACCCTGTTTCTATATAGGATGATCTATGTACCCCAGGAGTGCTTATTTTAACCTTTCAATTTATGGATTTTATTAAGGTATTTTGTACCATACACACTCCAAAGCTTTGTTTTTAGGATGAAAGGACATGCTGGGTAGAATAAGGATGGGACTGTATGGACGGTGTTGTCTAGCATGGCCCATTTAGAAGAGCTGGGAACCAGTACACTTGCCAGTAATGGCAGCTATGGGACTATGGATAGTTATTTCAATGTATGATCTGCAGTTGTGTCCAGGGAAAATACAGAGTTGAGAGATTTAGATGGGAGAGGGATCAAATTTGGTGATGCTTGGATAAAACCCAGCACCTGCAAAGCAGACACTGTATGCCTCTCAGTATTTTGTCACTGAAATGTTAGAGAGAGACGATAAAAATGTAGGGAAATTAGGGGAACTGGTCTTAACAATATGGGACAAAGTGTCAGATACAGACACATTCAGAAAACTGGAAGCTAGTGACTTCACAGTTTTTACCCTTGATCACACCCTGGACACTAGCTGAAAGTTCAAACACTGGAGTGATAATGACTCACATTGAGCCTTTTGTAGGATTTCTGTTCTTGAACTGCCAGATAACTGCAGCTCTTAATGAGATATTGATCACACCAGGCCATCCGGGACTCTGAGGGAGATTAGCACAAGGACTAGAGCTTACTGAGGTAGGGACATTTTTCATTTCATCAACAGCCATGGAAAAGCTGCACTAGTCAAGACAGACAAGTAGAGTGTTAGTTGCACTAGCCCTGGCCAGTTTGCACTAGGTTTTGGGCTAGTAAAACAACGTTATAATAGAACCCTGCCTTGGGCATCAATACCATGCTAATTGGGGCATGATCGTAGATAGTGATGGGAAGTATAGTACAATCTTCTATAGCCAAAAGAATTGAGGAACTGCAAAGAACAACCTAGCCTACTACAAGTTTGTAACCTATGGGACCTGTGGGGATAATCTCAAGTACCAGGATGATGGAGTCTCCAACAATCAACTAAGTTAAACTCTGAACATAAATGCTTTACAGTATACCTCAAATGTGGATGTGAGGGAGATATCTTTCTTGAGGAATTCTATCCAAGAGAGGGTCCAAAACCAGACTGTAATCTCCCCCCAAAATAAGTTATAGGGGGCTGATATAGCTCTGAAATGGCCTGAGCCAACTGTGAAAAAAAAGTCTGGTATGTCTGTATTGGGGGCGTAAAGAGTAACTAAGGGGACATGAGCACCAAACATCTTGCCCAGTAGGAAAATCTATCATCCCGCTTGATCTGGAAGAGCTTGGGCCACCTGAATCAGACAACCTTTTTCAACAAGACCAAGACTTCCACTTCTTGAAGATGTAAGCACTAGAAATGATCTGCTCCACCCACCCTCGCAACAGTTTATCAGCCTCCACTTTAAGAAGGTGGGTTTGTTGCAAAAAGGCAATATCACATTTACAAGACCCCAGATACAGTATGTAAGGATTTTTTTCCATTTGATGGGGTGATTCATGCCTTGCACATTCCATGTCATAACACTTAAAGTAAACCATTGAGAATGGTATCGAAAGCATCATTGAATAAAAAACAAACCCCATGATATAAATGTATATCTCCACAAAACAGGGCTGAGGAGACATTGCAATGGCACCAAAAGAATAAGCAACAAATAAATACAAACAAACAACTTATGGAACTTATCAGCTACAATAGACCACTCTGTAACATTTCCCTTAAAGAGCAGTTGATGTCTTCAGGAGAACTTTAACAAAAGCTAATGTTTAGACACAGTAGACTTCTATTTCACATTAGTTCTGTACATTATTAATTACCTATGTAATTTGCAAGAAAACAGAATCTTTGCTCATGAAGAGTTCATCTGTTCCTTTTGCTTTCTCTCTACCTGAACTCGTAATGCACTGCTTGTGACATCACAGTTACTGTGATGTCACAACAGAGGATTATAACTTGAAGCAGGGAGTAAGCTGTAGAGGCTGATGAACTCTAATGGATAAAGACCATGTTTTCATGCAAATTGCCTCAGAAATAAGTAATGGGGAAGAAAAATCTCTAGAGTATATATGGAATGTGAGCTGATTTGTACCTAAATATCATGTTTTTCTAAGTTTTCTTTGTGGTGTCAGTGCCTCTTTAGACAATACTGTCTCTAAACAGGTATTGACTCTGAGAAGCACATATAACACAATAGGTCATACCCTTACAGAAATAATGATATGAAATGTTTTCATGCTGCACACATAAAACTACACATGTGATAAGCATGCTGTAAGGATGATTTAAATATTAAATTGGAACCAATTACATGCACATGGCATGTGTGCAGCAAGCAAGTGTGGAAAGCATGCTTTTTATGTTAATTGGAACAGACAGCATGCATGTGGCATGCATGCAAAAAGAAGTGGTCACTGATAAATGCACACATAAAAGTTAAGTGACATGCTCAGGATCACGCTATATACAACTGGGGATTGATGAGATTCAAACCCAGGTCTTTAAGTCTACTGGTTTACATTTCAGTGACTTTAACCACTAAGCTATACTGCCTGCATACATATGGCTCACTTGTACTTCAATACAAATCTGAATACATCTGCATGTATGCAGCATGCTTATAGCCACTGTTATACTTTTTAGTTTTCTTGTCCCCCCACATCTTAGCTGCAGAGCTGAACTGTAGCACACATACCAATGGAATCACACATGGTTCTTCCCACCCCCAATATGCACACATACCCAGAAAACTACATAATTACTTCTGTCTGGTCCCATTATGCACACATACCCAGAAAACTACTTAATTACTTCTGTCTGGCTTGTACTCATACTGTTTACTCACCATAGTTTTGAATGCTTCCACTCAAACAGACTTTAAGAGGCAAACACATAAGTAGCAATAACTTGACACCTACCCATATGGCCAGTCCCCCCCCCATGCACACACACACTGTAGCAGGTGCAGCCATGCTGCTCCAGACAATCCACCATGTATACAGTAGATATAAAGTGAGAATCTCTTACCTGAGTACTAGGGAGCCAGAAGCAGGAGTCTTTAAGAGATGATGTCCATGTGTCAGAGTGCTGGCGCATACCCCCTTGAAATGAATGGAGTTTTTGTTATTACTATTTTATACATTATGATGGTGAGTTGGAGAATAATGAAAGCCCTTGTTCTACTAACAAGGCCCTTGTTTGTCAAGTGATGGCCTCCATTAATCACCAGCTTTCTTTCAACAATGTATAAAATAGTAATAAAAAAATTCTCCCATTAATTTTAGTGGTGCACACCCCTGCAATTTCCCTTGCCCTATGTCATAATGTGCCTGAATGTGGGGATGTGGAGGTCAGCTTCACTTGGAGGGGGGTGGCATAAGCCTAACTATAGTGGGGCTACAATAGTCTGTGCATACCATACCTCTCAACTGTCCCTGAATGCAAGGGACAACCCTCATTTTACCCCTGAAAACTGCTCTTCTCCTCATCCATCCCTCATGGAAAACATGCTGCTCACACAGAAGATGTCCTGTAAATTTAGACTTTATGGCAGGGGCACCATTTCAGGTTTCAGCAGGGGGGAACCAACAACCAGTGGAGGCCAGGTGCTAGTTAACCCCTAAGTGGCAAGCTCTGGAATCTCTGGAACATCTCTAAAAGGTAAAACTTATTTGTTGTGACTGAAAAGTGATATGCAAATCAGGAAAAGTTCAAATGCATAAGATTCATCTGTCTGTACCCTGGAGCAGTGCATCAGATTTAGGCTTAACCCCACTCAGTTACTAATCAATTTTTTTCCCTGTCTGAAGTTCTGATCACCCGCTTTAAAAAACGTACTTTCTCCCGATTTCTCTCCCTGACTCCATTCCATTCAATACCCATCCCATATAGGTTGTGAAGCTGCCCAAAGGCACAGAAACAGGAAAAACACATCAATATTTCAGTCCTTCCTCCTTCCCCAATCTCCCTGTAAAAAACACTTTTTACTTTTACTTACCTGGCCATCTGGCTAGAACCTACAGGTTAGTCCAGTGGGCCAACAGCCCAGTTTTCAGTCTGCTCCTCCTCCGTCCTTCTGCCAGAAGCTAGATGCTAGAACCAACCATCCTAGGTCCCTAATGTGGTCTGTGACCAAGTCACCTCACCAACCAAACCCACCCAACCTGTGTTGCTTGCTTCTTGCTTGGTTGCTGCTGTGGCTGCTAGTGCACTGCACTGATCAAGGCCTAGGAAGGCTGTCCACATTGCTGTCACTGCTGCTGCTAGTCTAGCTTTGCTGCAGCGGAGGGCCTGTGCTGTTTTATTTTTTTTTGTGAAGCAAGCCTAATAGAGTAAGTAGGTAGCCTAGTCTCAAGTTAGCTTCTAGCTCACCCTCTGCCCCTTCAGCCACCAGGGGAGACAGAAACTCTCTAAGAGTAGACCAAGAAAAATATGCTGCCACAACATTGCTATTGAGAGTTTAGTGCTCACCGACTCCTCCAAGCTGTAGTGGGCAGCCTGTGTACTGTGTGGCGAGAAAGACAGTGTCGCACTTGTGTGACTCATGTGCTCTTGTTTGGCTGGCGCTCCTCCATGTCACATGTGGTGGCTCTACCGCTAATAGGTGGAGAGAGTGGACAACACAATACAGACACAGTCAAGTGAGGAGTGCACCTGCAGCGTGAGCACACACAGGCCAGTGGGTACTTATTGTGCAAAAGATTAAATCCCAGTTTTTTTTTTAAACTCTGTTAATTGTCAATCACATCCAATAACCAGTTATACAAGATAGATTGGATGTATTTTGTAACAACAATAATAAGTACATTCTTAGCTTTTGATACCCATAATAAGATATGTTGCATTACACATTTTAAAACATGTTTCTAACTGCCCATTGGTCAATAATTCATAGTCTATTACATAGATAAGGTACTCTTCTCCTTGTAATGCATGTTTGCCTATCTTAATTCTTAAAGCCTCTCCCTAATTGTGGTTACGTTCCAAGCTAGCCATTAAGCAATCTGTCCAATGGTCAAAGTCTTACCTTTAATCTGCTCTCATCTCTTTGTTGCAGGTGTGAAATCTTCTGATTGGAAGTGAGGAAAAATGTGGAGTAAAGTTTTTCCTACCTTATTGTGGTCCTCTTGCTCCCATTGGTGACCTACCTGGATCCCATATCCTTACCTTGTTCCAACTGTACCCTAATTTTTGGCTGTCTTGGTGTCATGGCAGCATCAGCCTAAAATTACATGCATGAAGGAGAACAGTTCAGCTAAGCCACTGTCCAATCATTATTGTGCTACTAAAACTAGGAGAACCCCAGCCTGAGCTGTGAGTTCCTTTTGTACTGTACCATTAAAATCCTTGGTTTGGATGGCAGTTACTTCATACTTCTCCTTTCATTACGATTATTTTTTATGTTTAAAACTCAACAACCTTCTTGAACTATGTACAAGAAACAAAAAATAAAATCAATATTTCAACTTAAACTCATGTGTCTGTAGCATCTTAATTCCTTTAAGTAAGTGCTAGAACTTTCACACCTCAGTAATTAACCAGCATTTCTGTTTGCTTCCGAGATCATATGATTCAGCCCCTTCTTTTTGTCCACTATGCTGGGGTAAAGTGCAGTGTGGACTACCTGGCTTTGTATTGTCCCTGGTATATCTCCTTCTGGACTTTTATGGTTGTATCTCATCTTCTGTTGCTGTGCACCTTATTCATCCCCCCCCCAATGTTCTTTAAACTTCTCTGTGATTAGGTGTAATGTCGCCATGAGCTGTTCCATATTAAATATATGAGATATCTTCTTTTTACATTCCTGCAGCCCAGGTGGCTCTGGGTCCAAACAAAGGTCTCTGGAAACAAGCCAGAAAATCCATGGGAATTCTGGGGATTGGAAGCAGTGAAACCACCAGATAGAGGGGGAGATTTTAACAAAATGGTGGAAAGTGTGGAAACAGTGGATTTTTGAAATGGGGGGTATTAAACCCTAATGAGGAATTAAACAGAGATATCAATTGGAACTGCTGTCAAAGATAATAATAAATAGTGTGTACATCACATCATTTAATAAGGGAACAAATATGGGTATGCATTTCATGCTCGAGGTAAAAGTTTTTAGGATATTCTTGTTTCAAAGTGACCTTTTTGCATGTATTCTGAATATCACCTGTAAGATGTCAATTACTGTCCCCTGCCAGGGTCCTTTCCCAGGTCAAGCCTTGTTACTTAAATGTATGAATAGGATGTACATTCAATTTGTGGTTTATAGGTTTTCTAATGGGATGGGAGCTGACTCTTGTCGTTCCTCCTCATCTTGTGGTGGGAATATTTTTTATCTTTTAAATGTATTAAATGTTTCAAAGTTAAATGAAGAATTTATCAAGATTCTTTTAAGGCATGGTTTGGCCATGCAAATATGATGAATATAGTAAATTACAATCTCCCCCCACCTGGCCTTTTTCTCTCTTACCACAGGGTTAAGGTTTGTGAGTGGGGTTAGTCAGCTCCACGTATTATTATTTTTTAGATTTTATACGAAAAGGATTTACTAGCAATGGTGGTAATGATCTTGTCTTTCTATGCATTCTGTCCTGTGTTTAGGTCTGAACAGACAGCTGTGAATAATAGATTTAGTTATGCAATAGGAATTGGAGCATGTTCAAATTGCCCTGTAGTGCCATGACATGAAATGCCGCTGAACGCAAGCCCACACTAACTAACAGTATTCTTACCCTATATTACAAACATAGAGATTGAAAGTTGTATGTATTTTACTGAACAACTTATTTAAAAAGAACATTAGGTGACTCTTTGCCCGTGGGATGGTTTCTATGGTAATTCAGCATACAGGAAAACAGACGTGCACATGACACAATAATAAAGGGTTGGTTGAGGAAATAAAAGACCTGTAAATTTCAAAAAGCTTAGGGCAGTTCACTTTGGCGTTCAAGAAGACACAGATGTGGTAGGAATATTTATTTGAACGTTCATGTTTTTTTCGAATATTACATTATATGAGAACTGTCATAGCTATAGTGTCAAGGATGGGGGGGCAAACTTAAAATCAGTTTACTTTGAAGCATCACAAATACCCCTTGTTTAAGCTTGGAGTTAAATGCAGCATTCTATTTGGTAATTTGACAATTTTAAGAATTAAGGAATATCATTATCAAGCAGAGACCCAATATATGTATAATTTCCCAATGAGTTTACCCATAAGGGGAGAGCTTTACTGAATGAGTTACCTCATTTTATTTGTCAACAGTATGTAACAATCTATTGAGGGGCCAGAAAAGTATAAAACACTTTCAAAAAGATTTTCTGTGAGATGGAACAGAAGCAACTGCACATCCTTTTGTAGGCACAACCAGAATACCTTGTGTTACTTTTATACCTTAGAAAAACAACTTATCAAATGTTTTTATTAGTCAAATGTGTCAGAGAGTCGTGGACACACGGTAAGTAGGGTAGGAATGCCAGTTTGCTATTTAGCAGCATGATGCACTTACTGTTTTGGGCATTCTGCATTCGGCGGTTTCTAAATGTGTGTCTTCTATGGTGGAAAACTGGACAAGCACCTTAATTAATTTTTTTAAATATTGGGACCAACACTAGTAACATGTGTTTTGAACAATGTCAGAGAATGGTGGTGGTATCATATTTTATTGCAGACCATATGATGGTTTGTTTATGACAACTTTTTTTATTGCAGGTAAAATTAACTATGTATAAAACAGAAACTGATATAAGAGAGTTGCGTGTATGCACCACACTATGTGAGTAGCATACATTTTCAGATGCTATGTTTGGACAGTATATTGATTTGTATATATTTGTGTGTTTATTAAGTGTTAAAAGGCATCTCCTGATGAAGCCTACTTGTAGGTGAAATGTTGAGATTGTGGGCCGCATGAAAAATTAAAAGTGCATTTTCTACTATTTAAAACAAATACTGTCTACAGCTTATTTATTGGGCCCCCCTTCCCCACTGTTATAAAGGGCTCTGGGTCCAGCCAGTGTATAACCAGAGTCGTTAGTGCTGCCAGTGTCATGCACTGAAATACCTCTCTGACCCTCCTCAACCTAAGGCCTGCAACTGGTTGGCCCAGAATGTAATAAGAAAATTCATCAGGCATGGGTATCCCCAAAATCTGTGTCAGCTCCTGTTTGACTTGTGCCCAGACATTTTGTATCTTGGGCAGGCCCAGAGGATATGGTGATGTGTGCCCCTCAATCTGCAGCCCCTCCAACATTTGTCCATAGTTGTGCGCCCGAAGTGTTGGGTTATCATAGGGACAGAAAAGAGATGGTGAATCACCTTCCAACTGAATTCCTTCCAGTGTTGTGATGCTGAGACCCACCACCCCCAGGCAGTCCTTTCATTGTTGGTCTGTCATCTGAATTCCTGACTCCTCTTGCCAGTTATTTCTCAAATCACCTAGGTGTATCCCCCTAGCTTGTAGCAACAGTTTATACATTGTAAATATACCACCAGTCTGATCCTGTAGCCTTGCCATTGAGTACTGGTATTCTTCCCACATAGTCCTTGGATGTGCCACTCTATGGCCCTCTCTCATGCCAAACAGGTAGCGTCTGACATGAAGAAACCTATAAAAGTCTGATCTATCTATTTAGATGGAACTGCTACTGGATGTTCTGAAAGGATACACAATAATCACCTTATACCAGCTGCCCATAGGTTGTTATGGCTTTTTGATTCCATCCCTTGAATCCCCTGTCCCTGTATCCTGGTTCAAATCACAGGTCACCTATCAGTAGAGTCATTGACCCAATATCGTTCAGTGTGCCTGTCAAAGCTCATATTTTCTGTATAATGATTAAGGAGTGTCTAATACAGGTTTTTTTTTCTTTTCTTTTTAAGTGCCCCATCTATCTTTGTCATCAGCATGGCATACAAGGGGATCAGCAATTCTTATGTGTTCTCCAGCTGGTACCACCCAGAATCTATTCCTCACTTAGCCTATGTAATCAGGAATAGTGTTTGTGCTGCTATATAGTATAGTTTAAAGAATGGGAGGCCTATGACCCCTTCCTCTCTTGGTAATACCATCTTATCTGTACTTACCCTGGGCTTTTCCCTCTCCAAACAAATGTTTTGAGATCTTTTTCCAGCTGCTTCTAGAATATGCCTCTAATATTGATGGGTAGAGTTTAAAATAAAAATAGGTACCTGGGGAGGATGTTCATCTTTATTATGCCTATCTTACCTAGCAATGAGAAGGGCAACAGGCACCATCTGTCCAAGTCTGCTTTACAGGTTTTAGCCAGCTTGTCATAATTTACCTTAAATAACTCTGAGATCTTTGTGGTTATGATGATCCCCAGGTATCGGGTACAATTTTGTATTGCCTATCCAAAGGGAAACTTCATTTTATCTTCTCTAGTAAGGGTGCTGCTGATTCTGTCTCATTTACTTTATAACCTGATATCTTCCCATATACTTACAGCACCTTTTGGAGCTGACTTAACTGGGTTTTTCAGGAATATTAATGCATCATCCATGTATAAGGAGGTTTTGTGCTGTACTCCTGCTACCTCTATCCCTTCTATACTAGGTTCAGCTCTTATATGAATAACCAGGGGTTTTATACATACTGCAAAAAGGAGTGGTGACAAAGGGCAGCCCTTCCTGGTTCCCCAGGCTAATGGGAATCTCTGGGAATTTGTACCATTCACCTTCACTACCACCTTGGGTTATTTATAAAGGGCATTGATAGATGATTGAAAACCTGGGCCAAAATTCATTCTCTTGAGCACATCCCTCAGATACCCCCACCTGACCCTGTCAAAGGCCTTTTCTGCATCCAATGACAGGGACGGTTGTATTTGTTTCGAGTTCTTGTGGGCAGTTATGATGTTTAGGAGCCTACGTATGTTGTCTTGTAACATTGTCCCCTTTATGAACCCTATTTGGTCTGGGTTTACCAATTTGTGGACTTGTTGTTGCAGTATATTGGCAATAACTGATGTGAAGATTTTCATATCAATCAGCAATGGTGAAATCGGTTGGTATGAGCTGCAGAGATGTGGGTCTTTACCCTGTTTTGGGATGACTGTTATCTGTGCCTGTCTCCATGAGTCTGGTGGCAGCTCTCCATTTAAGATTTTATTGAATGTTTTTTGCAATAGTGGGTTGAGGTATTTCTCTGAATTTCTTGTAAAATTCCATGGGAAGCCCATCCATGCCTGGTGCCTTACCACTTTTAAGATTTTTAACAGCTAACACTATTTCATATGGCATGATCAGGGAGTCTAGGCCTTTTATTCTTCCTCTTTTAGCTTGGGTAGCTCTACTGATGATAGAAACCTATCTAAGTTCTTCCTGTCTTCTTCCCCCCATGTATCTGAATACAGGTTACGATAAAATGTGTGCTACTTCTGGTTAAACAATTGGAAAAAAAAATCTGTAAATGCATTCAGTATTTCTGTAGGTTTAGTGTTGGTACTTGTTGAGTCTGACCCCCCCTGATCTTCACCACTGTGTGATTTACCATCTGTTGCCTTAATTGCCAGGCCAGAAGTTTCCCTGCTCGATTCCCTGCCTCATAGTATTTTTGATGTGTATAACATAGACCCCCTTCAATTTTAGTTTCTATTAGTTTGGTCAGTTTATCCCTACACTCCTGCAGCTGTTTCTTCATAGCTGGATTCAGTGTAAATTTATATTCTGCCTCCAGTTCAAACAATTGTTCTTCCAGTACCTCCCCCTCCACCAGTTTACAAAAGTCTTGGTTACCTAGATGGGACACATTAAGTCTCCAAAAAGTGTTCCTTTGTATTGGTGTAATTACCAAATTCAACAGTACTGGAGTGTGGTCAGATGTGGTTATTTGCATAATAGCGGTATCTTCCACTTCGTGTAGCCACTACGTGGCCATGGGGAAATAATCTGTCCTTGAGTACTGGCTGCGGGGATGAGAGTAGAAAGTGTAATTGTGGTTCCTACAATGTTGATATCTCCAGGTATCCATAAACACCCCCAGCAGTCCTCTGAACTGCCTGCTGTCTCTCTCTGAGGGTCCCTGTTGGCATTCCCACTCCTGTTTATGTGCGGGTTTGGTGTACAGTTAAAGTCCCCTCCCCACAATGTAAAGTACATTGCTGTTGAAGGGCTGTCTGAGCAGATGGTGCTTTAAGAAGAAGATTTTTTCCTTAATCTAATTAGGTGCATATAAGTTCAAGAGGACACAAGGCACCTGTAAGTTGTATATATTGCCCCATTCTGTCTTCCTCTATTTGATGTATTTCTAGGGGGGCATTTTTCCAGATTAACACTGCTACTCCTGTCCTATGTGTATGTCTTCATACGCTGAGGAGCACACCTCCCAAACCCAGCTTCATTTCAGCTTTTTGTGCTCAGGCTGGGAGAGGTGTGTTTCCTGCAGCAAAGCTACTGTGGCCCTGTTTCTATTCAGTTCCTGTAGTATGCGAGGCCTTTTTATGGGCAAGCTAATCCTCTTCACATTGTAGGTTATTAAGGTCAAGTCTGACATTGTGGATAGTGTAGGCGCATTCAACCATGTCTAGATTCCAGGTGCATTTTCTCTTTAGACCAAAAATGAATTTTAACATTCATAATAACATGAAAACTATGTACAATAAACCTTCTTTCATCAGAAATATTCATTAAGATGTCATACAGTGTGTCCATTTCCACAGATTGTGGGGTTCCCAAAACTGAGCCCCCCTGGTTTCTCTCTCCCTTCTTGGACTTCCAAATTTTTCCAGACCAGCTGCTCAGAGACTTCCCCTCTCTGTGCAGTATCTAGCACTGTGGCTTGTTGGTGATAGCCTCAACTGCTGTGGAATTAAATGTGATATGACTTTGGCATACCTTTGCTTCTGCCTGCTTCACCTTATAAATCGAAATGTAATGGCATTATTGCAAAAAAGGAAATGTGGTAGCCATGTTAGTCCAGTCAACAATGTAGAGAAAAAAAAAACAACACATATATTGTAGGTCTCACCTACAACATATTTGTTTTTTTTCTCTACGTGGCATTACTGCCACACCATAAGAATGACCTAGGCACAAATGTGGGAAGGGGGAAAACTGTCCCCCTCTGTCCTACCTAAATGGCACCCCTGCTTTATAGTAGAAATTCATTCTCAGGTGCTAATATCAGTACAAGTGAATACAGTGGTTTCCATTGTGTTCTGGGGTACTGTATCTCCATGTTTCAGGATGTATCCTGATCATCATGAGGGTTAGTGTCCCTCATTGTCCCTCATTTTGAGTGTTCATGTCCCTCATTCCAGTGACAAGATGTGAGGTATGGTGCATGTTTCCAAGACCCTACTCAGCACAAAGAGTGCTGAGTATGGCCATAGGGTACATTCTACATACAGAATGATGAAGGGAAAGTAAGTGAGGTGAAACAGTCATGGAGAAACACATTAGTAGCACTAAATACAGTATGCATAAGGAGATTTGCATGGTGCCAAACAAAAAAGTCAGGCTTCACAACACAGAGGCGCCTCTTCGCACATCTGAAATGGGGGATGTTGGTTGACTACTGTACATTTTAGGCATGTAATACAGTACGCAAAGAGTACTTTACAAATTAATGACAACAATCAAAAGCCATTAAACAACTTGCAAAATTATCAGAATTAATGAGTTTACCTAATTGTAATGGGAAATCAATGAAAAAATGTATTTTAATGGCTCTAATTGCTAGCAGTAGTATGCGAAATAGAAACTGATGTGTTTTTTAAATGAGATTTGCACCAGCTTTGTTGCTGCACATGTGGTAAGCATGCAACATGTGAACCTGATGTGATTTTTAAATGATATTCACACCAGCTTAACCCCTACACTGATGTCAAGCGTACAACACATGAACCTGATGCAATTTTTAGAAGATGTTTGCACCAGCTTACTTGCTGCACACATGTCATGCTTGCAGCATGTGAACCCGATATGCTTTTTATTTAGTTATTTATTTATTTGAATTTTGTAGAAAGGGGTATTGGTTTCAAAATGTCCCACTCACCCTAAAATAATAATTCAGATATCACTGTTTTTCATTAATATCATATTTATTTCATTTATACTAAAATGACTTCCAGTCCATAAAAGATTTCAATGTTTCGGGTAAACCCTTCTTCAGTAAGGACCGGTTCATTCTAAAAAAAAATATATAAACATTACAAAATATATAAATATTAATGACTTTTGTCAAGAATGTAAATCAGGTGCAAATACTCATAAGAAAAAACATTTAACCTTACTTTTATATTTCTAGTAGATAAATAATATCTGGTAGCATATATATTGACCATTCATTTGTTTGACTCCCATCAGAGGCCACTAAAACAAAATAAAATATAACAAAACAAAATCTTTACACAAGTGACTTAAGCATTTTTCATTTTAAGATATTAAAATATCCTCAATTTTTTAAGTTTAGAATCATATCTGATATCTGACCTTATTTTCTTTTTTATATGTTTTTAAGAGCTTATTATGTTAATAAAGTTCAAGCTGCTGACGGCCTACAGCTGTATAATGCAAAGCTTTAACCTAAAAAATAAACATAAATAACATCATAACTTATTTCAAATATGTTCAAAACTTCTTTTTCAAAACAAGAATACAATATTAAGCCCATTGCAAGCACATCACAACTCACTCATGAATATATTTAGTTCTTTCATACTTTTAAATTAAGCTAAAGTAAACAAATGGAGTGAGAAACCACCATTTTAACTAATTCTAAACTGTTTAATATGTTTCATAGCGTTGTATGCATCTAAAATCCTGCATTATTTTAACATTTTATTAAAATTGTAAAAGGCGCTAACCTCTAGATTGTGTGGTAAAGTATTCGTTACATTAGTAGTAGCAGCCTCGCATGTGCTTCAAAACCTAAATGAAGAAATACATGTTAAACTTTTAAATATGAGTACCTCTCTCACTTAAATGATTAATATGTTAATAATCATATTCATCATTTAGGTAGTCCAGCTATATTTTACGTTTTACAAAGTATTGAAATATGTAAACATTGTTAGAAATCCAACGTTAGCCTCAAAATAGGTTATTATTGCCATCTCCTTAACTTCGTAACAACACTCATAGCATATTTGATTCCCAAATAGTAGCATGCTTAATTAACTCATTCATACTGCTTTACAGAGCTAAAACACCGTATTGACATTGTTGAAAGAAAAATGCTATCTTCTTTGTGTGCCAACTCCTGACCATAACTAATTATCTCATACATACTGCTTTACAAAGTTTTAAACTGTGTAAACCTTGTTCAAAGTGAAACGCTAACCTCAGTCTGTGTTTATTTGCCATCTCCTGACCATCGTTGCAGCACTCACAGCATTCTGAATCCTAAATAGTAACATACACTGATTAGAGACTTTTTTTTGTACTCATACTATTAAATGTTATCCCAGTCATCTCCTTTCTCACTCTAGATGTGCTCTCTTTGCCAGCTCAGGTGGAAGTAAACGCGGGGCCAATAAAGCATCAGTTGTAAATGAGTCTGTTGCTCCACCTCTAAATCTGGCAACCAAATGCATTAGCATAATGCAAGCAGTAAATCTGCTTGCCTAAGTGCCAGACCCGCTTCCAAGTGGCACTAATTACCATAAGGATTGGTGTTAGAGGTACTCATAAATGTTTATCATTATACTGACATAATTGTAGTTATATAGAGCCCTATATCTTTGTCTGAATAATTGATAATGGTCACAAGAATACTAAAATAATATAAAATGCTTATTGGAAAGACCAAATTAATTGCAAATTGAAACCCCATATCCACAAGTCATATGTTATTGGTCCATTATAGAATCGGTTGCCATTCTAAGACCATAGCGTGGATTAGTTGTTTGAAATAAATTAATGAACCATGCTTCTCGTAGGAGTAATTTATTGTTAAAATCACCCCCCCCCTGCTATTCTTATTGACTTTTTCTGTACCAAAAAAACAAAGAGATGGGATTTGGTGTCTTCTCTCTAAAAAATTATGTGCAATGGGTGACGTTAAATCCTTATTCCTAACATAACCTTTATGCTCACCAATCAGTTGCTTTAGTTTCCTTTTAGTTTTCCCTATGTATAGCAAGTCACAAGGGCATTTTATACCATAAATTACTCCTTCACTTTGACAATTAACGAATTGTTTTATAAGATAATTTTCATTTTTACTACTGTTCCAAATGGTTTTAAGTTTATAGGTGTTATTACAGTGTATACATCTCCCACAACTATAATTACCTTGTAACTCATTAGTCATGAACATGACTTGTTTTTTTACCTCAGGTATTTATGTTCAGAATGAACTAGTCTATTAGAAAGAGATCTTACTTTTTTTGCTACAACTTTCACACCTTTACTGAAAGCTTTTTCACCTTGTTTCGTTGAATCCAAAACATTCCAATGTTTTTTTAACTATCTTATTTATATCATAATACACATCACTATATTTTAAAGATAACACTATTTTCTCATTGACTAAATTTCTATCATTTATAGGTTTATTTAGTAAATCTACTCTAGCTTTTTCAGCTACTAAGTTCTTAGCTTTGTCCAAAACCTGTTTTTTATATTCTCTTTTTATGAATATATCAGTCATTTCTTCTACAAAAAATTCCCTATCCTCATTCAATGAACAATTTCATTTTACCCTTGAATATTGACGAATAAGAATAGATTCTACTAGCTTTTTTGGTGAAAACTATCAGCCCTTAAGATAGTATTTCTGTCCGTTGGTTTTCTAAACATTTTTGTGCACAAATCATCATTGCTTTTAAAAATCATTAAATCTAGGAATGAAATTTCCTCTCTACTATATTCTATTGTGAATTTAAGACATTCTGTACTGTTGTTGAGATAATTATGGAACTCTAAAAGTTCCTCTTCTGTTCCTTCCCAAATTACCAAAATATCATCAATAAAGCATTTCCACAGCAATAGATTTAGTAAAAAATGATTATTTTTGTAAATATATTTCCTCTCAAAGCTACTCATGAAAATATTTGCATATGATGGGGCCATACTAGATCCCATCGCTGTTCCTTTGATCTGTGTATAAAAATCTTTTTCAAATCTAAAATAATTTTGTGTCAAAACCAAATTAGCTAGTTGCAACAGAAACTCATTAGGTGCTTTAGTTTCTTCCCTTTTTAATTCTAAGGTCTCTCTTAGTGCTTCACAACCTTCTAAATGAGGAATTGAGGTATATAGATCCTTAACATTAAAACTTACTAAAAAAAGTGTTTTGTTAGTAAGGTCATAATGGTTATAAAATTCCTCTAGAAGATTAACTAAGTGAGCTGAGTCTTTCAAATATGACTTAGTTGATTCTACTATATCTTTTATAAGGAAATCCACATAAATTGAAATGGTTTCTAAGACTGATCCTATTCCAGCCACAATTGGTCTCCCTGGAGGGTATTTTAATATCTTAGCTTCAAAATAGGTTATTATTGCCATCTCCTTAGCATCGTTACAACACTTGCAGTGTATTTGATTCCCAAATAGTAGCATGCTTAATTAACTCATTCATACTGCTTTACAGAGCTTAAACACTGTATTGACATTGTGGAAGGGGAGAACATTTTTTAGGAAGGAGTGGATACAGTGGGAGGGGCTGACGTCAATGGGGAAAACAATCCAGAGGATATCAATTTACACGGAAAGAACCAATTATCAATTTAGACCCAGAAGAAGGAGGTTCAGGAGTAGAAAAAATCAATTTCAATATAGAAAAAGAAGGAAAACGCAAAGAAAAACAAAAAGAACCACCAACACAAGTGGTCACGAGGTCACAAGTGAAATAGGAATATTCTACCTTTCTACTAGAAATTTAACACAAGAGGAAATTAATGTACTGAATAAAGGTCTCACTTTCTGTCCTCATGAGAAAATTAATGATTTTGAAATAAAACTAGATTTAAATAGATTCTTTAGGAAACTCAGACTACAATATTTTTTTGATAATAACCCCTGGATTGGAGTAGATCAAGAAAAACAACAAAAGAAAAAGGAATTGGGTGCTAAATTAAAATGACAATCACAATTTCTACCACCAGGACCTATCCCTCATATCATTGAATCATACATTAGTATGGTAAGTAAAGATGTAGAATCAATATTGAAAAATAAAAATAATTCAAATAGAAGGACTAAGTATAGCCTTTCTTTGAAAGAATTTGAAGCATTAAGAAGTTTAGAGACTGATACTAATATTGTTATTAAAAAAGCAGATAAAGGTGGTGGAATAGTGATTGAAAATTATTCAGATTATAAAACAAAGTGTGAAAATATGTTAAAAATGAAAGAGAATTATTTAAAATTGACAGAAGACCCTACTACAAAAATTAGTAGTTTAATTGTAGAAACACTTAAAAGAGCATTAGAAAACAATTAGATTAATGATTGGATTAAAGATTGGGAATATAAAGCATTTAAGAAGGATTTTCAATTAGTCCCAGTATTTTACACACTTCCTAAAATTCATAAAGACCCTGTCCACCCTCCAGGGAGACCAATTGTGGCTGGGATAGGACCAGTCCTAGAACCCATTTCAATTTATGTGGATTTCCATATAAAAGAGAAGGTCAAATCAACTAAGTCATATTTGAAAGACTCGACTCACTTAGTTAAGCTTCTAGAGGAATTTAATAACCATTATGACCTTACTAACAAATCACTTTTTTTAGTAAGTTCTGATGTTAAGAATCTATGTACCTCAATTCCTCATTTAGAAGGTTGTGAAGCACTAAGAGAGACCTTAGAATTAAAAAGGGAAGAAATTATATCACCTAATGAGTTTCTGCTGCAACTAGCTAATTTAGTTTTGACACAAAATTATTTTAGATTTGAAAAATATTTTTATGCACAGATCAAAGGAACAGCGATGGGATCTAGTATGTCCCCATCATATGCAAATATTTTCATGAGTAGCTTTGAGAGGAAATATATTTACAAAAATAATCATTTTTTACAAAATCTATTGCTGTGGAAATGCTTTATTGATGATAATTTGGTAATTTGGGAAGGAACAGAAGAGGAACTTTTAGAGTTCCATAATTATCTCAACAACAGTACAGAATGTTTTAAATTCACAATAGAATATAGTAGAGAGGAAATTTTGTTCCTATATTTAGTGATTTTTAAAAGCAATGATGATTTGTGCACAAAAATGTTTAGAAAACCAACGGACAGAAATACTATCTTAAGGGCTGATAGTTTTCACCCCAAAAAGCTAGTAGAATCTATTCCTATTGGTCAATATTCAAGGGTAAAATGAAATTGTTAATTGAATGAGGATAGGGAATTTTTTTGGAGAAGAAATGACTGATAGATTCATAAAAAGAGGATATAAAAAACAGGCTTTGGACAAAGCTAAGAACTTAGTAGCTGAAAAAGCTCGAATAGATTTACTAAATAAACCTATAAATGATAGAAATTTAGTAAATGAGAAAATAGTGTTATCTTTAAAATTTAGTGATGTGTATTATGATATAAATAAGATAGTTAAAAAACATTGGAATGTTTTAGAATCAAAGAAACAAGGTGAAAAAGCTTTCAGTAAAGGTGTTCAAGTTGTAGTAAAAAAAGTAAGATCTCTTTCTAATAGACTAGTTCATTCTGAACATAAATTACCTGAGGTGAAAAAACAAGTCATGTTTCATGACTGAAGAGTTACAAGGTAATTATAGTTGTGGGAGATGTATACACTGTAATAACACCTATAGACTTAAAACCATTTGGAACAGTAGTAAAAATGAAAATTATCTTATAAAACAATTCGTTAATTGTCAAAGTGAAGGAGTAATTTATGGTATAAAATGCCCTTGTGACTTGCTATACATAGGAAAAACTAAAAGGAAACTAAAACAACTGATTGGTGAGCATAAAGATTATATTAGGAATAAGGATTTAACGTCACCTATTGCACATAATTTTTTAGAGAGAGGACACCAAATCCCATCTCTGCGTTTTTTTGGTATAGAAAAAGTCAATAAGAATAGCGGGGGGGGGGTGATTTTAACAATGAATTACTCCAATGAGAAGCATGGTTCATTAATTTATTTCAAACAACTAATCCACGCTATGGTCTTAATGAAATCATAGAATGGCAACTGATTCTATAATGGTCCAATAACATATGACTTGTGGATATGGGGTTTCAATTTGCAATTAATTTGGTCTTTCCAATAAGCATTTTATATTATTTTAGTGTTCCTGTGACCATTAACAGTTATTCAGACAAAGATAAGGGGCTCTATATAACTACAATTATGTCAGTATAATGATAAACATTTATGAGTATCTCTAACACCAATACTTATGGTAATTGGTGTTGTTTCGAAGTGGGTCTGGCACTTAGGCAAGCAGATTTACTGCTTGTGTTACACTAATGCATTTGGTTGACAGATTTTGAGGTGGAGCAACAAAATAATTTATAACTGATGCTTTATTGGCCCCACGTTTACTTTCACCTGAGCTGGCAAAGAGAGCGCATCTAGAGTGAGAAAGGAGATGACTGGGATAACATTTAATAGTATGAGTACAAAAAAGTCTCTAATCAGTGTATGTTACTATTTAGGACTCAAAATGCTGTGAGTGCTGCAACAATGGTCAGGAGATGGCAAATAAACACAGACTGAGGCTAGCGTTTCACTTTGAACAAGGTTTACACAGTTTAAAACTTTGTAAAGCAGTACGTATGAGATAATTAGTTATGGTCAGGAGATAGCACACAAAGAGGTTAGCATTTTACTTTTAACAATGTCAATACAGTGTTTAAGCTCTGTAAAGCAGTATGAGTGAGTTAATTAAGCATGCTACTATTTGGGAATCAAATACGCTGCGAGTGTTGTAACAACATTAAGGAGATGGCAATAATAACTTATTTTGAGGCTAACGTTGGATTTCTAACAATGTTTACATATTTCATTACTTTGTAAAATGTAAAAAATAGCTGAAATACCTAAATGATGAATATGATTATTAACATATTAATCATTTAAGTGAGAGAGGTACTCATATTTAAAAGTTTAAAATGTATTTCTTCATTTAGATATTGAAGCGCATGCGAGACTGCTTCTACTAATGTAATGAATACTTTGTCACACAATCTAGAGGTTAGCGCCTTTTACAATTTCAATAAAATGTTAAAATAATGCAGGATTTTAGATGCTTACAATGCTATAAAACATGTTAAACAGTTTAGAGTTAGTTAAAATGGTGGTTTCTCACTCCATTTGTTTACTTTAGCTTAATTTAAAAGTATGAAAGAACTAAATATATTCATGAGTGAGTTGTGATGTGCTTGCAGTGTGCTTAATATTGTATTCTTGTTTTAAAAAAAAGTTTTGAACATATTTGAAATAAGTTATGATGTTATTTATGTTTTATTTTTTAGGTTAAAGCTTTGCATTATACAGCTGTAGGCTGTCAGCAGCTTGAACCTTATTAACATAATACACTCTTAAAAACATATAAAAAGAAAATAAGGTCAGATATCAGATATGATTCTAAACTTAAAAAATTGAGGATATTTTAATATCTTAAAATGAAAAATGCTTAAGTCACTTGTGTAAAGATTTTGTTTTGTTATATTTTATTTTGTTTTAGTGACCTCTGATGAGTCAAACAAATGAATGGTCAATATATATGCTACCAGATATTATTTATCTACTAGAAATATAAAAGTAAGGTTAAATGCTTTTTTCTTTTGAGCATTTGCACCTGATTTACATTCTTGACAAAAGTCATTAATATTTATATATTTTGTAATGTTTACATATGTTTTTTAGAATGAACCGGTCCTTCCTGAAGAAGGGTTTACTCGAAACGTTGACATTTTTTATGGCCTGGAAATCATTTCAGTATAAATTAAATAAATATGATATTAATGAAAAACAGTGATATTTGAATCATTATTTTAGGGTGAGTGGGACATTTTGAAACCAATACCCCTTTCTATATATTAGCGTCAGCTTATTGGTTTTTTGTCCTCTCCTCAAAGATACAAATAACTTTAATTTTTATTTTTGAGGTATGGCTGTACTGGACAAGTCCTTTTATTTTAATTTTGGTAACCAGGTAAGACCACTGAGACAAATACAATCCCCTTTTTCAGGGTCGACCCAGAGGATAAAAAACACAAAAAAATACATGGTATTTACAGCAAATTTAAGAAGAGACAGTTTACAGCAGAAGTATTTTAAGTACATTATTTATTTATTTATTTAGTTTATGTTTACCAAGTAAACCCACTGAGACCAAAGGTCCCTTTTTCAGGTGCAACCCGGGGTGAATACACCACCAACTTTACATTAGGTACAGTATACAGCATTGAAAATATATATACAATTTGCATGTTAGGTACAGCTTACAGCTTCACAAACAAAAGTAATATATATACAGTTTGTACAGGAGGTTGTGTAACAATAAGGCAGAGGCAGAGAGCATGAAGCAAGTAACAGTAATTCAGAGAAAAAATGCATTGCCCAGGGGAGAAAAAATAAGTACAGATGTCCAATGGGTCATTCAAAAAAGAAAAACATAACACAGTTTGTAAAGAGTATACAGTAAATATAGGTTAGTTGGTACACGGGGCGCCAGGGATACTCAGATAGCCACAGTAGATCATGAGGAGTAGGGAGTTTCTCTAGCGGTTACAGCAGCAATGGCTCAGTTCCAGGAAGTAGACTTTGAGACCGGCCTTGAAAGAGGAGAGGGCGGGTTTGTCAAGCAGGGAAGAGGGAAGCGAGTTCCAGAAATGGAGGGTGGTGTACTGGAAGGAGCGTTTACCTTGATTAGTGCAGATACGGGGTATGTTCAAGAGTCGATTTGAGGTAGACCGGAGGTTGCAGAGGGGGACTTTAGGGGTAAACAGGTCACTAAGGTGAGGAGGATGTTGTGTGGAGAGGAGTTTGTAGGAAAGGCAGGCGGGGAAAAGGATAGTTTAAGCTTGAGTGCCGGCCAGTTAAGATTCTTAAGAGCTTCGCAGTGGTGCCGCCTAGGGGAGGAGTAGGTTGCAAAGCGAGCAGTGCGGTGGTAGAGGGTGGAGAGATTGGTTAGCTCAGTCTCTCTGAGGGACTGTAATAATGGTGAACCGTACAGTAAAGAAGGGAGGAGGTTGCAGTTAGCAATGGTTCTACGTGCCTCTCTGGAGAGGGAGTTTCCGAGGCGGTATAGCAAACCCAGTCTCTGGTGGATAGATTTAGTTAGGATATCTATGTGGTTTGAAGGTTAGCTCCGGTCGAGGGTAACCCCAAGATACTTAAATTGGTCAGTGACCTCAACACGCATACCTCGAGCTGATGTTATGGGGAGAAGACCACAACGGTCTTTGCCCAGTCGTCGGATCCCGAAGAGGACAGCTTTTGTCTTGTCCTCATTTAGCTTGAGATGGTTGGCAGTTAACCATGTTTCGAGTTTTGCCAGGCAGGCTTGCAGTTCAGTTGCGATAACGGAGGATTGGGGGGCACTGTGATAGATTACAGTATCATCAGATTAGAGCAGTAGATTGCAGATTACACACATCAGCTATGTCATTGACAAACAGTGAGAACAGCAGGGGTCCTAGTATGGAGCCCTAAAATTGCAGTGATCACAGGTCTGGGGCTTGAGGGCGCCTTACAGCGTATCGTATGAGTTCTGTTAGTCAGGTAGCTAGTGGCCCAGGAGAGAGAGATCTGATCTAGGCCAAGTTTTTGAAGCTTTGAGAGGAGCAGCTTATGACTGACCATGTCAAAGGCCTTGGAGAGGTCGATGAAAAGCGCCCCCATAGGGGTGCCCTGGTCCATGGCGTTGAGTATATCGGTTGTCAATCTGACTAGAGCAGTGTTCATGCCATGATCTTTCTGAAAACCATGCTGGACCTTTGAGAGGAGTAGATGCTGTTACGGATAGGATTGGAGCTGATTATAGACTATTCTTTCAAGGATTTTTCCCAGAGGGCAGAGGAGGAAGATAGGCCTATAATTCTCCACCCTATCCCGGGTTCCTTTTTTATGGATTGGAACTATGGTGGCACTTTTCCATATACTGGGCACTGACTCTTCCTGAAGGGATCGATTAATGAGTAGGGCTACAGGGTAGGCAATGGCTGGTGCTGCAGCCTGCAGTAGGCGAGGTTCAAGCTGATCATTACCAGTAGATGATTTAGGGTTGATTTTGCAGAGTAGTGGTAGCACCTGCAGGGGTCCACAAGTTTCAGGTGGAATAAAGGACGAGATTGCTCTGTGTCAAGGTGGGTGGGAGGAGACTGTACCGGCACGGATGGGGAGCAGGCAGAAGGATAGGAAAAAGAGGCACTGAATGCTTCAGCCACCTTTGTGGGGTCATCAGTTGGAGTGTTTCCTGCTAAGATCATGGCACTTTGTTCCTGAATGCAACCCTTCAGGAAGGAGTTTATATGGCCCCAGAACTTCTTGGGGTCACTTAGGTTGCCCACTTGGAGGTCTCAGAGGTATTTCGATTTGGCCAGTTTTGTGGCCTGTTTATACTTGTTGCATAAGCCCCGGTAGTTCTCCCAGTCAGATATTGTGCCAGAGGATTTAAAGAGTCCCCATGCCTTGTCCCAGAGCCGCATGGTGTGTTTTAGCTCTGGGTATAGCCATTTATGGCACTTGCCCTGAACCCTTAGTTTCTTCCAGGGACATGACAGTTTACTATGCTCAGGAATGTCTGGGAAAAGTATTCGAGGGCCGTGTCTATAGTGGGAAGGGAGACGATAGGCCCCCAGTCCGCCTTTGAGAGGTCAGCGCAGAGGCTTGCTGGTGCAAATCTGCTGTAGTTTCTTGCAATAATCAGCCTGGCAGCCAGCCTGGGAGGTTTATTAGACCAGATGCAGTAGATGGGGCAGTGGTCGCTCAAGGAGTCCACCATAATTCCGGCATACAGTATCCGAGTGGGGTTGGAAGTAAGTGCCCAGTCAAGGAGCAAATGGTTTCCAGTTTTCGCAGTATGCCTGGTTGGCATGTTGATCACCTGGGTAAGGGATGCATCCAGCATAAGGCTTTTTGCTCGGGAGGAGTTAGGGGCGAGCCAGTTAAGGTTGAAGTCCCCTAGAAGGGTTTTCTCCCCTGGGGGGAGTTGAAAGATGGCACTGTAAGAGATTCAAGGGAAGGGGTAGCTGATAGAGGTGGGAGAGAAGCACATCCAATATAGAGTGGCTTTGTATCTCTGAGGACAAGTTTGAGAAATAGTACCTCAGCCAGGGTTTTGTCTTCCATTTGTAGGTCAATCAGGGTGGCATTTTAGGGGGATTTTAGATATAATAGGACTCCCCCCTTTTTTTTAAGAGTCTGTCCCTTCGTATGGCTTGATATCCTGACAGTTTGACCTCATGAGGGAAGATGTCAGGCTTTAGCCAAATCTCAGTCACTGCCAAGATGTCCGGCTTGTAGAGTTGGGTCCAGGCCTCCAGGTCAGCCACCTTGTGCCGCAGGCTCCCTATGTTGAAGTGGACCAGTCTGAGCCCCCCAGAGTTAGTCCAGTAGGGGGTAGTAGGGTCACTGAGTATGCAGTTTGGGGAGAAAGGGCCTGGGTTGGGTTCGATATCACCCCCACGCAGTAGTAGAGTGCTGGGCAGAGGGTCTGCAAAACTGGGGGGGGATTGTGGCAGGAGAGGGCAAAAGGATGGGTCAACAGCATTATTGGAAGGAGCGTCACCACCCTAATGGGGCCAGTCCATTCAAGGGTATTTATCTCAATGAGCGAGGTATCCCAGGAGAGGGAGGGATGCATTGTAGGGTTTTTTTGCTGAGCTGCGGAGTGCATGGGAATAGAGAGGATGGGAGAAGAGGTTGCAAAGGTTACAGCACCTAATGTTGCTGCTTTATCTTTACAGAAACAGGTTGGAGGGAAAGGGATGAAGAAAGTGGCCTCTAGTGGGTAAAGGTGATAACCTGCATATGAAAAAGTGAGCTGATAGGATCTGGAGCTCACGTGACTATTCCTATATATACAGATGCTCACCAAGGGCGGTGGTGAGGGTGGTGGTGCAGGCGTGCAGCGCCAGTGGGGCCTCATTACAGAGGAAGACAGCAGTCATGTGGAGATGCAGTCCACCCAGGCACAAAAGCCAGGAGCCTGATGGAGAAAGTACCTGGCTTGCTGAGCGGCGCGGGTCAGCCCTGTTGAATCCAAGAATGCTGCAGGTATTGGTTTGTTTGGGAGGGTCTCGGCCCTCGCGACCTCTGTGTCTCTGGGCGTGGGGGGGTCCTGCAGAAGCGTTCCGCAGCGGGAGAGTAGCACTACTAGTGCCTCACAATCTCCCTGGGGATTTGTATGTTGCCCGAGGAGAAGAAGGAGAGAGGGTGAGTTTAAGTAAGGCAAAGAAAAGGGGATTAAGTTGCTTTTAGGTATCAAGTTGCCAGACATAAGCTGATTGGTCACTGGGTGTAGCTTGTGAGAGACTAACATGTTAAAGGCAGCACAGTATGTGGGTGCAAGCAAAAAGATAGCTACCTGGAGCCCGAGTTAACCGATTGCTGCTGGCAAAAACATCTGAAAACCCACTAATTATTGTAATATACGGCAGAGGTAGAGCAAAAACTTTAAAAGGGTAGAAATAAGCAGACTGTCATATAGGCAAGAATTTGGGTTCCCATTAATGAATTAACTTTTTACCTTCTATATACATATTTTTTTTATTCTCTTAAGGTAACAGTCGACATACTTTAAAAGCACAGGGGCAATGCAGATAGGCAATTAAGGTAACAGTCAAAATAGAGTGAGAAGGTAGGCTTGGGAGGCAAAAAGAAGGAAGCAAATAAACTATCTCCACTGCTACGCCGATGATTTGAAAAAGGCGCCAAATTAGCCCATCCTTTGTCCTCACTACAGAGGAAGACAGCAGTCATATGGAGATGCAGTCCACCCAGGCACAAAAGCCTGGAGCCTGATGGAGAAAGTACCTGGCTTGCTGAGTGGCACGGGTCAGCTCCATTGATTCCAAGAATGCTGCAGGTATTGGTTTCTTTGGGAGGGTCTCGGCCCTCACGATCGCCGTGTCTCCGGGCTTGGGGGATCCCGTGAAGCATTCCGCAGCGGAAGAGTAGGCGCTACCAGCCTCACGATCTCTGGGATTTGTATGTTGCCTGGCTTCGAGGGGTGCGGGTCAGCCTGTTGATTCCAAGTATATTGCTTTGGGAGGGTCTTGGGCCCCTCAAGGACCATGTTCCTCGGCGTGGGGGGGTCCTACAGAAGCTGCTCTGCAGCGGGACAGTAGCGCTACCAGTGCCTCACAATCTCCATGGGGATTTGTATTTTCAATGAGCAATAAAGTTGAGATATAGTTACAAAATATACATCACACTATTAAGCACAAATGAAGGACAGACAGCAGAAACCACTGGCTACTCTTTTTAATAAATCATGGGAGGATGGTGTGGTACCCGAGGACTGGAGGAAGGCGGATGTGATTCCCCTTCACAAAAGTGGGACCAAGACAGAGGCAGGAAACTACAGACCTGTCAGTCTGACCTCTGTGGTAGGGAAAGTGATGGAGTCACTTCTGAAGGAAAGAATAGTTGAGTACCTAGAGGTCAGTGGAGCACAGGATCCAAGGCAGCATGGGTTCACAGCGGGAAGGTCATGTCAGACGAATCTAATAGATTTCTTTGACTGGGTGACCAAAGTAGTAGACCAGGAGGGCTGTGGACATGGCCTACCTAGACTTTAGCAAGGCATTTGACACAGTCCCACACAAAGATTATTAGTAAATTAACCAGCCTGGGAGGGGTCCCCGGGTGGTAGCCTGGGTAAACATTGGCTGGACAACAGGATGCAGAAGGTAATTGTAAATGGAGTCCACTCTGAAGAAAGGGCGTTACTAGTGGGTACCGCAGGGTTCAGTATTGGGTCCAGTCCTTTTAATGTCTTCATCAGTGACATTGCAGAGGGACTGGAAGGAAAGTATGCCTTTTGCAGATGACACAAAGATCTGCAACAGGGTTGATACACAAGGAGGCGTGGAAAGGATGAAAAGGGACTTGGCAAGGTTGGAGGAATGGTCAGACGTGACAGCAGCTAGGATTCAATGCAAAAAAGTGCAAAATAATGCACCTGGGAAACAAGAACCATGGGGAAGAATACACAATGGGTGGGGAGGTAGTAACAACAACAAAACAGGAAAGCGACCTGGGGGTAATCATATCAGATGACCTTAAGGTTAGCAAGCAATGTGAGAAGGCAGTAGGGAGGGCCGGGGTATACTGGGAGGTATAGGGAGGCATCACAGCAGAAAACAGGAAGTTGTTATCCCTCTGTACAGACAGTTGGTGAGACCCCATCTGAATACTGTGTCCAGTTCTGGAGACCCCATCTCTGCAAGGACATAGACAGGATAGAGGCAGTCCAGAGGAGGGCAACTAAAATGGTGCAGGGTCTGCAAGAGAAGCCGTATGAGGAGAGACTAAAGGAGCTTAATATGTATACCCTTGAGGAAAGAAGGGAGAGGGGAATGATAGAAACTTTCAAGTACCTCAAGGAATCAACAAAGTCCAAGAGGGTAGCATCTTTCAGAAAAGAGACTTGCAAGAACAAGGGACACAATTTAAAAGATAGAAGGAGGGCGTTCAGGGGCAATGTGAGGAAGTATTATTTCACAGAGAGGGTAGTGGATGCATGGAACAGCCTTCCTGAGGAAGTTTGGGGTCTAAAACTGTGGGAGAATTCAAGAATGCATGGGACAGACATAAGGCAATTCTTGTGGGGGGCAGGAAGATATAGGCCGTTGGTTAACTAGGATCACGCCCTATCTGTGGGTAGGAAATGGGCAGACTAGATGGGCTAGCGGTCCTTATCTGTAAATCCAAAGTCTATGTTTCTATGTCCTAGCAAGCAAGTCTAGATGCGTACCACAATAAGTAGTAGAGAGAGTATCACTCGCTCTGATATATACAATTCTAATCAATGTACAAGCATAGGCCCCAACAGCAACCACTACCAGCAGACCATATAAACAGTTAGGGGGAGGTGAAGACACAAAACAGGTAGAGGAAGCAAGGGAGCAAAGGCAAAGATAAGGAGAGAGGGACATGGTCCAGGTATCATCACTTTGGGGCATGCAAGAGGGTGGTTAGAGTTGAAATCTAGGTAGTGTACAGTCAAATAGCCTGCAGTCACAGGGGGTGAGTA
Source organism: Neoceratodus forsteri (assembly GCA_016271365.2). Taxonomy (NCBI): domain Eukaryota; kingdom Metazoa; phylum Chordata; order Ceratodontiformes; family Ceratodontidae; genus Neoceratodus; species Neoceratodus forsteri. The sequence goes on along the minus strand of CM028135.1, from coordinate 285,449,673 downwards.
TTCAATGTAAGAAGCAGCCGCATTTAGCAGAAGAGGTAAGAAAGACAAGTAAGCTGGACTGGAAGATAGGAAGTGAGGTACTGGCCAGGACTGAAGGGGACAGAGAGTTCCAGTTGGATACTGTTGTGACAGAGAAGGCTTTTCGTGTGACAACTAGCCACAGGTTAGGTCTGAGGAGAAGAGGGATGGAGGCTGATCTGAGGGTCCGAGGTGCCAGTCCCCATCAGATAATCCCACTGAAGCAATGAGGGTTGTATTTGTGGACAGATCTGTGCAGGAAGCTCAGGGAAGAGAGCCTCAATTTTTATTCATACGGCAACCAGACCAGTGAAGAGAGGACATTACAATGGTGGAAGCAGGAGTTGACACCTAGGGCAAATCTTCCCACTCTATGGTATACTTGAGTGAAGAGAGACATATTAGAAGTATTGGTGGAGAGCAGAAGGTAAGCCCCATAGATAAGAAGGGGGAGAAGTGAAGAGGAGGAGATCTTAAGACAAGAGGCAGAGGAGAGGAAAGGGTGGATTTGATAGAGAAGACCCAGTTTCTGATTGAGAGTCTTAATTAGGGTGGAGATATGGGTGGTGAGGGACAGAGAGGAATCCAGAGTAATACCTAAATATTTGAAGGTATTGACAGCCTCAAGAACATCACTATTGTAGGAAGAAATACAGAGAGGGTAGGGAGGGGAGGGGGAGGTAGATGAGAGAAGAACATACTTTTAGTCTTTTTTGTATTTAGGACAAGCTGATTACACATGAACCAATCCTTAAGGTCAGCAAAGTCACAAGTGAGCTCCCTATTAATCCAAGCAACATCAGGAAAAGAGCGGTATATGGTAGCATCATCCACATAGAGATGTACAGTAGCCCCACCACAGTTATTGGGTAATTCGGTGACGAAAAGTAAGAACAATAAATGACCCAATATGGAGCCCTGTGGGACCCCAAGAGTTATTTGCCTAAATTCTGAGAAAGAGCCTGCCCACTTGACCCTTTGAGACCGGGAGAAGATATAGCTATGGACCCAGTGGAAGGCACTAGAGTCAGACCAAAAACACAAAGCTGCTTTAGCAGTAGATTGTGGTTCACCAGGTCGAACGCTTTCATAAGGTTGACAAAGATGGCACCAGTGGCAGACCCATAGTCCATGGTTTGGTAGATGTCTGAGGTTACCTTAATTAGGACCATGAGGGTGCTGTGGTTCTTTCTGAAACCATGCTGGAAAGGTGAAAGCAGATTGTGGTGATCGTGGTAGTCCCAAAGATGATTGTAAATGGTGCTCTCTTGTATTTTGGCCAGGGGGCAGAGGATGGAGAGTGGTCTGAAATGTTCAACAATTGAGCTGAATCCACCTTTATTCATGGGTACAACAATGCTACCTTCCATTTGTCAGGGATGGTATTAGTCAAGAAGGAACAGTTAAATAGGTCTCAAACAGGGTAAGCAAGGGCTGGAGCTCCCAACCCAAGAAATTTTTGCTCCAGGGCATCATGACCAGGGAAACTCTCAGCTTTCAAAGTGGCAAGAATTCTATGTACTTCATAATGTGTGACCAGTTTCGTGTGAAATAAAGGTCTAGTCCTGACATCCTCTGCAGATGAAGAAACTGAGGGTGCCACAGGAGAGTTATGAAATTGTGAGGTGTGTTTGTGTAGATCAGTACAAAAGTAATTAAAGCAAGCGGCAATAGACGGGGGGGGGGGGGAGTCAGTGAGGGTAAAACCGTGGGCAGAAATGGAGCTCAGGAGTTCAGCAGCCTTCCCTTCCACTAGGGCATTGATCTGCCTCCAGAACTCCTTGGTTTTATAGAGGTGTTCTGTTTGAAGTGATTTGAAATGGAGGCACTTGGCTTTATGAATGGATTTTTCACATTTGTTACGGAGTTGCCTATAGATTTGCCAGTCTTGGGATAATCCGGTTTAGGGTTTAGACCTGATTCGCTTAGGTTTACTTTGTGTGTGTGAACCACATGCAAACATTGCACAATTAAGCATGTGGTGTGCATTCTGTAGGCTCCATGTGAAACGGTGAGTAAAAAATGGCAACCACAATAACGGTGATGGCATTTTGGTGAAAGTAAAAATATCAACGGTAAATTTTGGCACATGCATTAATGGCAACAGTTGTTTTGCTCTCAACACCCCCCTTACTTATATAATCAACTCTGAGGTCATAGCACCTCGGGGAGGGGGGAAAGCAATTATTACCATTAATGTGAATGCCGAAATTTACCATCGCCATTCTTACGTTCACCAGAATGCCATCGCCATTATTGTGGTCGATAGCCATTCTGCTCATACACAGCACACTTATATTTCTGTAAGGTATCCAAACAAATATATCAGTGTTAGGTCAGAAAGGAATACCTCAAACATCTCCATTGACAGAGATAAATAAAGAAAATACTACTACAGCTAACAATACAAATTGTAACAGGTCATTACAAAAACGAACATATTCAAACACTGAAAAATATCAAGGAAAAACACAACCCTTAGGAACCAAAACATTTAAAAAGCAAGAAGAGTGGGACTAAGAGGGCCGGTAACAGAAAACCACCCAGCCCTACCACTCCTCTGCTGGCACTGAGATATACATCTCTATTTGAACCTAGCAAATATAGTCCACCACCCAAGGAGCTCAAACCACTATAAAAAGGTATACCACTTCTTAAAATACACACAGGTAGGCCTCACATTTTGAACAAAGCCCTGCTCAATTTACTCAGACAGCTGGATAGAAAAGACCCTCTCAATCTTATCTCCCTACCAGTAGCCACCAATAGCATAGCAGCTATGGTGGGTCACAGGGTTATGACCAGTGGGCGAACACCACTATAGAACAAATAAAAGATTCCTGTATCCCCCTCAGTTGGGGGCTGCATGCAGAAGTAACCTGTTGTTTGCCATTAATGTTAAAAAAAATTAAAAAAAGTACAAATCTCCAAGCTATCCCCCTACTAAGCCACCATCCCTACCCTCTCCATTAAAAACCCAGTAAGGAGTACAGAAAATACTGTCCTGCAATAAATATGAACTCTACAGAAACCTGCCCAAAGTGAAACCTATAGTGTACAACATGTCTACTCATCCAGCAGCCTTGGACGCAGCATTCATAATACTTTGTAGTTCAATGGGAGGTGATTGGAGGGGGCCGTAGTCACATTCTCTGGAGTCAAAGCGGAAGATTGTGACACAAGTCCATCAGCTTCTGGAGGTAGCAATGCCATTAACTCTTCTTCCACATAATCCACCCAGTCCATCACTAAGGATTGTGACAGTTCTATATTTAGGGTTGGGGACATCCTAGGATGCTTTGGGTCAAGAGCCAAAGACCATCAAGGAGGACTGGATGTTGGGGAAAGCTGCAGAGACTTCACATTTCTGTATGAAGAACCAGTCCCTGGATTGTGCAAGGACTGATCTTGGGCTAAGTTATATATAAAGTCAGTCTGACTTTTAGGTTTCAACATACAGTAGGACCAGACTCTCCCTTAAATGATATAGAAGAGAATGCAGGAGACCCCTGTGGTGAAGGTTCCAGCTGAGAAAACTGTGTTGCGCTCAGTAGGTCAGATCTGCCAACCTGACTAGAATGAGTAAAGGAGCAAAGGTGACCTGCAGACCCTTGAGACAAAGCACATGCTCCTTTCCAAAGATCAGACAAGAAATGCTGTACCTCCTGTGGGGAATCATACTTCAGCCAGTAGCCCTCCCAGAAAATAGACAAAATTGCAAAGTATTTCATGGCATACTGAATTTGTCTTTGAGCTAGTTCTTTTTGTACCTGTACAAATGCTTTTCTACAAGTAGCAACCTCCTTAAAAAAATCTTGGAAGAAGTAAATAGTATGTCCATTCCATTTTGTTGGGCCCTGCTCACTGGCCAATCATAGCATTTGATCCTTAATCAAAATGGAAGGAAATGTGCTAAAACTGTCCAGGGAGACAGCCCTCTGGCAGGTTTTGGGCCAAGGGATCTATGTACCTGCTCAGTTTCTAAAGGCGTGTCCTAATAATAATCAATAGCCTGTGGTATAAGCTGCTGTAAAAATTCACCCATACTTGACCCTTCAGTCCCCTGTGGTACATCAACAATGTGCAAATTATTACACCTCACTCAATTTTTGAGGTCATCCAGCTTATTTCAAATTAACTGTACTTGCTGTTCCAAATGAGAAGTTTTGTCCTGATGTGTTGCTGTGTCCAATTCCACCCTCCTCCTAATTCACAATATTATCATTGGGTACTCTTCACAAATGGAGTGGAAAGAACAGTACGTGCCAAAGGTGAGTACCCCACCCAGGTAGCGCCATGGTCTGGACAGGCACAAGTTGCACAGCCTTCATGACCACAAGCACCTGCAGGGCATCTGTCAGTGGCCTCAAGCCCCCAATGCAAAGTTTCATGGGGGCAGCCTGGTACAGAGGGATGGATCTGGGAAGGCATCCAGTGGGATGCCTGACCTGGGTCTCATAGTGGATCCCTTGCACCCATTGGGCTGTTGTGCATTGGAGATGCAGATCCAGAAATATACCAAAAAAACTAAAATGTATAGGCACTTGCCCAAATGACTGCTCCGGCCCTCTCTATCAGCCTAGTGGCCTGAGGCATCATGGAGGGTCATTTTCCGGTCCCACCATGACCAGCGGGTGATATCCATGGGGTGTGCACTGGGTTATATCAGAGTCCTGGCTGACATAACCTGTGCCACCCTCTGCCTGGCACTACGCACTTTAGAGAATGGTGTGTAGTGCAGGCACACACCAGACACTCTCCCTGACTGCCCCCAGTGCTCTGCTATCCATGCTGCAGAGGGATCTACCATGAAACTGGCTTGCGCACTCTCTGTGAATGCTGTGGAGGGTCCTGTGACATTCCCACTAAGGCTTTTTTTTTTCATACATAGGGCCCAAATTTAGTATTATGTTCTGAAATGTTAAGTTTTATACTGTAATGTATTGTTTCTCTATGCACCCGTGTCACACCTAGAAATGAGCCTTGGCTCAGTGTGCCTATCTTGATTACCAAGATGCTTTTTTTTTATATTTTTACCTGTTTCATTTTCCCCACTGGCACTGGAGGTTCCAGTCTCCCCACATCAATTGCCACCCCCCATCCCCAGGCTTAACCCCCTGGGCAGGACTGCCAGGTGGGTGTCCCCACCCCAAGGAACTCAGTCTCTTAGCCCTGGTTTGCTGCCAGGGTGGGTCCATGGGAACAGGACCCCTCCAGCAGACCTTGGGGGTTGTCTTTAGTGGGCCGGCATTTTTTGCAAGAGTTTTTCCTGGGGGCAGGGATGTGCAATGACACCAGTGTCCACCTCACCCCCTGCTGTGTGGCACCAGCCACAACATTAACCCAACCTCCACAAGAGATCCACATAGTGCTGGACACTCTTACCCCAGTCCCCCAGAGAAGGAGAGCAGTCCCTGGGATGCTCAATCCTTCTCCCCCAAGCCAGCCCTCCAATTCCTGAATATGTCACCAAATCAGGGATGTTGGTGCTGCAAGCCACTCCTTGCCACTGCGCCGGCAGGCTGCAGGGGAGAGGAAGGTAACTGGCTATACAGAGTCTACTGTGATTGAACAGTGCACAATGGTAATCAGAACACCACAGTAGTACAGAACACCTGAGCAAGCAAATAAACAGCATTGCAACAACATTAATTGAATTAACATAGGAGACATGGCAAGGTGTAGGTGATAAACTAAGGTAATGAATCAGGTCTACAAAACAATTAAGTACAGTAGCAACAAATGTGAAAGTAAGATACAGAATAAAAACAGCCAATTGCATGCTGCAGCTGAGCAGTGAGGATGAGCATTAACAAGCAGCAGACTGATAATTCAGAAAAAGTGATAACAGTAACACAGCTGTAAATGCCAGTAATGAGCAACAGAGAGACAAATGGCAAGCTGGAGTACACCAAGTCTTGGGAACTGTGGCTGGAAGGAGTAAGCAGAGGAAGCCTAAGAGTAGGACACCAGAAACAGTCACCTTGTAGCAGGGTAGTCAAGTAGTGTCCAGGTTTGCAGTGAAGTAGAAATCAGGTGGAATGTAAAGGGAACAGAGTGGAGGCAGATGGCTGACCTTAGGCTGACTCTAGGCAGACTCCTTGATGTCCTTTGCTTATGGTTCTTTGCATGGATGGGCCACAACATGGATGGACCACTTAGAGGTCCCAGACAAATGAGGGAGAGAGAGAGAGAGTGGAGGAAAGTCTCCCCCCCCACAAGTCCACCTGATTGGTGGATGCCACTCCTGTACAGTCCAGTAGTACAGGGCTCTGAGATAAAGTTCACTGGAGGCTGATGGTGGGGAGAGGGAGAACAATGATGGAGCAGCCTTCATCCGTGAGTCCTGCCACAGCGGTGATGATCTGAACAGCTGGGGAGACAGGCACAGTTGAAAATTAAGATGATCCTTTACGTCCTGCTCACAAATCCACCTGATTGGTTGATGCAACTCCTGCGCAGCCCAGCAGTCTGGGGCTCCAAGAGAAAGTCCACTGGAGGCTGATGGCAGGGAGGAGGGAGAACAAAGATGCAGTAACCTCCCCCTGAGAGCCCTACTGTTCTTCAACCCTACATCACAAATCCCATTGAGATGGATACACAGACAGAGGTTCACAAGCCACAGCCTGATGCTGCTACTATGCCATCTCCTGAAATAACAATAATATCCAGGAAAAGAACCTGGGCAACAGCCTAAATTAAAAATGTTAACAAAATAAAAAATGACAAGCAGGAAATGTCATTCCACTGGCTAATAAATTTGAAGCTTTAGCATCTGATAAGAGAGACTCTGACCTTGGGGGTGGTGGTTCAGAAATGTCTTCCTCCTTATCTTCATGACAACAGGCATCCTCAGAATCAGAAGAGGACACCCAAGGTTCCATAGATACCAAGAAATGGAAGATACCACCTGGTGCCAGAAATCACAGTGGCCAATGTACTGTATAGTTAAACCATTGTGGGAAAATCAGGGAGTTTGATTTCCTACTCCTCTCCCTCTGTTTTTCCTCATGTTTTCTTCTCTTGCCCTTAAAATTGCTTCTTTGAGAATGCTAAAATGGTAATTTTAACATACATGGTCCAATCTGAATTATCAAAATTTTGGCATCTGTCTTCTTCAAGAAACTAGGACTAATACAGGGTCTGATATTTTCCAGGTCCAAAGAATATGGTGCTGGGGTTCATCCTTTTTTTGGCTGCAGTGGGCAGAGCCCTGCTGACATTTTGCTTCAGAAAGGGACTCAGCATTACTTCAAAGCATTCTTTCCCAATGAAGAACATGTTGGAGTTGAAGCACTGTCTCCTACACCAGATAACTATGCCAGACAACAAAGTCCCTTCCCAAAAAAACATGAAAAATCAAAGTGTGTTTCCTTTGCAGTTGCATCACCTCTCCTACTTTGCCCGACTAACAGATCAGTCATTAGTTCAAAATTCCTCTACATAGCATCCCAGTTCTGTCTGTAGGCAGTAATGTTTCCTCCTAGGTTTTAAATATCCAACACACATGCACGCACGCATGCATGTACATGCACACATCACTGTGTTTAAAGATCATGTGCAGCATATTTGCTACCATAATTTTTTTTGTAATAAACTCTCTAGCAATATTCCTTGTGTTGCTGAGAGAGTTATTTCTGAAAATCTTAACTAAAATAAGTCAGTAGTTGCAAGTTGTTCTGTGGTTTACCCTCGTGTAGTGAAGCCCAGGATGCTGCAAAGATGGAAGCTGTAGTGATGGATGGAGAAAAGCAGCAAGCCAGATATTTGTGAATAACCGAGACACAATAAGTAAAGTCCAGGACAGTGAAGTAGCTCTAAGAGCAAGGAACCAGGATTAGGCAATTGAGTCAGAAGAAAACAATATTTCTGCATCAAAATAAAAATGAACAGCTGGAAACGGGGAACTGGCTCAAGAAAATCAGTAAGACTGTTCCTAGTTCACTTTGGGTGCCTGTGTTTTGAACTTATTTTAGCACTGAATTTTCTTGTCTTAACTTAGTAAACAGTCACACTACTTAAAGGATTATGGTCAGTGTGGTTTTTTTGAGAGAGTACTGTCAATTACTTTTACTTCAGTTAAAATACAGAACTTTGCTAAGTCAGTAGTTTCTTTGTAATTAATCTTGATTTGCCTGCTCTTTAATTACCCCAAGTAGTCATGCTGTTCCTGTGCCTCTGAGCCAGCACGTGGGACTGCTGATGTAATTCCAGACTAGGAAGCACTTTCCAGCCTGTTAGAGCAGTAGAGATGTGCATAGTAGCAGTTAGTGCTGTGAAGATTATAAGACTTAGACTGAAACCCAAGACATGTTACTGCCAAGTCTAAGTTCTTTGAAATCTAATGCATTCCATTCATTTTACTATGAGATGTATTTATTTGTCTGGGCCATTTGTGTAGCAATGGTTTGTCACCTTTCATTCAAGTCTGCAGTAATGGTCCCTGTCCTTTCCTTCCTGCTTTCCCATTTCACCTATTGACAGTGGAGGTTGTGTGTCTGCAGTGATAGCCTTTACTTGTACAAATGAAATAGTAAATTGCAGCCTCGTGGACATGGCAAAGTATACAAGCTTTGCTATACAGATCAGTAAGCATGAAAACCTGAAATACACACAAATAGAAGTAGGCTGTCAACCAATGTAACTGTTTCAGCACAGTGTTCTTACATAATTATAATTCCCTGTGTATGTAATGGAATGTTCCCCAACTAGTGTCCCACAGTTTTATATGGTATCTATGGCTATCCTCATGTGTCACAGTGAGGTCTGCTTCATTGCTTTTAGTGTTCATATCAGCACAATGCTTTCTCTCTCTTAGTTGTCAGTCAATGGGAAGAGATGGTGTGACAGTACTGTTTGTCACATTTGTCACATACCTTCTTTTCTTGAATCTTTGTTGCTGGCTACTTTTTTCCTTTTGAGAGACCTTGGTCCTAAGAGCACAACCTAAAAAGCTGACCTGTAAGATTGTTCCATCCTTTGCTGTTCACTACATTATGGCATATTAATTAGCTTTCCTAATGACTATATCTAAATGTTATTATATGTATTATGCTATACGAAATTATCATTGTGAAGCTAAGGAATTGATAGTTCTTTACTATAAGTACTGCTGCCAACTGTGTCTTTATCATTTCTGGGTGACATGCATATGCTACTAAAGGGATGGAAACATCAATTTGGCGAGATCACCACCACTTGTTGTAAGTTCCATATTGTGACAGGCACTAATAAATGTGCAACGTTGGTTCATGTGGATCGTGTGCTTTCTTGTGCATTATTTATTATCTTGCATGCAGTGTGAACAGTTACTTACTATCAATATACACTATGCACTGTCAGTGCACTGTCAGTGTACTAATACACATGTGACATGAAAGTACAACTCCTTCTGTGGTGGTACTTCTGACAGATGATGGTGACCAGTAGAACATCATCAAAGGTACTGATAATTTGATGCCAAATATGGAAGTGCATCATGGCTACCACATACAGATTTACAGTCAATAAAATGCACAGTAAGTCACACATGGGGGGGGGGTAGGAAGCCAGGAGTATCAAACTACCCACTCCCACAGGATAGTACAGTAAACATGGAGGACCATAACGTTATGATATCACCAGAGGTAACTAAACTCATAAAGGGGAACAGCACAGGACAGGAGGAAGGGGGCTAAAAACAGGAAGGACAAATGGAGGAGGCAAAATTGCAAAAGGGGGGATGATAATAGGAGAAATGGCAAAAATGTTATGCCATGCATACCAATGTCTGCAGTCTAGGAAATAAAATCTCAGATCTGGATGCCTTGAAGATATTGTAGCTATTACTGAGACATGGTATGCTGGAAATCAGGACTGAGATGTAGTAATAACAGAGTATACTCTGTTTTGGAGAGGCATGGAGAGTAAAAAGGGAGGGGGTGGCTCTGTACATCAGGGAGGGTATTAGAGCAACTGAGATACAGGGAATGCAGGGGGCAGGGTACTGTGGGTCACCTGTGAGATGGGCAGTGGCACAGCTATTCACATGGGGGGAGGAAATATACAGACATCCAGCAAAGGGGGAGGAAGTGGACAGGATTCTTGTGGAATCCATCCACACAATTGCAGATGAGGGGGAGATGCTACTGGTAGGTAATTTCAGTCTGCCAGATGTGCATTGGAACATCCCAATGGCTGCCTCAGCCGGGAACAGGAACATCCTGTATGCTGTGCTGGGGCAGGCCTCAGGCAGCTACTGCTAGAGCTCACCTACGAGGGTGCAATTTTGGACCTGGTATTCACCAATGGGGACAGAATTGCAGAAGTGTGGGTGGGCACACACCTGGGATCCAGTGATCACCAAAAAGTGTGGTTCAGTATGAGTACAGTAGCTCAGTCAAGCCACACAAAGGTGAGGGTCCTGGATTTCAGAAGGGCAAACTTTACTAAGTTGGGGATACGTCTCAATAATGCACTGGCAGGGAGGGATGAATGAGGGGGAGCTGAGGGGCAGAGAGCCCATCTGAAAGGAGTATAGTGGAGGTGACAAACCTTTGCTTTAGGCAAGTAAATAAGGGCAAGAAAAAGAGAAAAGCACTATGGTTCTCAAAGGAAGCTGCTGGATAGGTAAAGGCAAAAAAGATGGCTTTTAGTAAGTACAAGAAAACACAAAAGGAGGAGGACAGGGTAGTGTACCTAGAGAAACAGAGGGAGGCAGGGAAATCAGTCATGAGCGCAAAGGCCCAAATGGAGGAAAAAATAGCACAGGCAGTAAAAAGGGGACAAGACTTTTTTTTTGGTACATTAATGAAAAGAGGAAAACCTGGGGTGGCATTGTAAGGCTTAATGGGGAAAAATGGGAGTGTGTGGAAGAAGACCTGGAAAAAGCATTAATACTGAACCAATATTTACCACTGGCCTGTGATATACTGTTTCACTGTTGATCAGTGATGTGGCAAAAAAATGCTTTTTAATAAAGCTAGAAACTAAACTATGCAATATAGACATTGCAGTGAGGCAATAGCAAAGAGGTAATTTTCATAAGAATTCGATTTCACACATTTTACCTCAGTGAAGATGCTGTGATAGATGCATTGAACCCGTGGGACCATGCGTCACACATTGTGTACTTGTCAATATACCACAGTACAGTTTATTAGTGATGGCTGATGTTAACCGGTGTTATTCTTTTTGTGATGTGTAAGGAAACAATAGAGTTTCATCAGTAAAAACAGTAAACTTTGAACCTGACACAACTGTTGTGATCTTTCAAATGCTTGGAATGAAAGGAAGCATGACATATCTAAAGACTTGGTACCATACTGGTAAGCTGTGTGAGAAAAGCCATATACAGACAAAACTCAATACACACTACTGTAGATGTCTGCAATTTTGCAAGTAGCAATACGCCAGCATACAGTGAGGTGTGCATGGCTGGTACATGGTGCTGCACCAGGTGCACCATGGTTTGGCATGTGAACCTCATCCCGACCTTGACATGGGACTTCATGCATGGCAGGAGAGCCCTAAGGGGTTACTTGACAGGAGTACAGCCAGCATACTGTGGCTGACCCTTTCACTGGGTCTGTTGATGTGATCTTGGCCTGAGGACAAAATTGCCAATGCTGTTATCTGTCACACTTCAACATGGCAACACCATCCAACAATGCAATATGCATGGCCATAGCACATGGCCCACTTCCACCACTTCAGAACTGGATATCATAGCCTTGCACTTGGCAGGTGAGGACTGATGTGAACCTCTGATGAACACATCCAGTGTGTAAATTCGTTGCCCCACCAGTGCGTCTGAAGGACACTAAGTAATTGTATATGGGTGTAGAATCAGGTTCAATAATGCTGTACATATCTGAATATAGCACCGATCACTAAATTAAAGGGTGATGCAGGTGTTGGATTATGGTGCAGAGGTCACGTATTGAAATTTAGATGAGGGGCTAAACTGGGCAATCAGTAGGGGAGGTACCAGGGTGTCACTACCATACTGATATGAAAAGGTCAGACAATCAAAAGATAATGGTAGCGTACTATGGTTATGTCACTGTCAATCCATTTCTGTCAGTAGGCATGACATATACCATTTGTCATACATCACAAGTAATAGTCAACACATATGTCTGGGAGGCAGTATAGCACAGTGGTTTAAGGCTCTGAGCTGCAAACCTGGAGACCTGGGATTGAAACCTATAGCTTCCCACTTGCATACTGTGTGACCCTGAGCAAGTCACTTAAATTCCTTGTGCTCCCAAATCAAACTTGGAAACAAGCTTCAACTTAGTGTGCCTCTCCTGGTTAAACAATTTCCACTTCCCTTCTGTTGGCAATGATATGGTACTGTTCCTTGACAATGTAAGTAAGGAAAGCAGGACAAGTGAGCATAGTAAAAACAGTGAACTTTATTTTTCTGCACCAATGTGTTGACAAAATTGGGTTGTTTTTAATAATGCACTACGTACAAGGTTCCTCTAATACAATAGCAACAGGTAACTTAGCATATTCATGTCATTAGTCAATGCACAAAAACATGGAAACAACAATTGACAAATTTCTTTATTCTGACTACAAATGGAATGATTTCTTACATTGACTTTCTCTCATTGCTTGAATACCATCTAAGTTGCTCAATAGGGTAACTTATCCTGGTGAAAGTTCATTCGTAGCTTGTATACAAGCAGGTCTCAGTGAAGAAGATGGGATACTCATAAAAGGAACCCATAGGCTGCGGGGAAGTTATGAAGGAATGGTAAACAGGGAATGGGGACTAGGGACAATGTAACAGTTCATGTTTGCAGATAGAAAATACTGTGCATAAGGCTGACTGTCATCACAAACTATTCAGCATCATGGTATCCAATATACTGATAAATGATCATTTTTCTTGGATTTTCCAAACCACACAAGCCGGAAGTATTTTTTCTGTTCCTCCAACCCAACTTCTGCTAAATCCAGTGGGGGAATCTTCTGTAATCCATATGCATAAAATGACAGTAGGGAACACAAAACATTTAACAAAGTTAGTTCTTCTTCTTCTGATATCTAAATGATAGTATAGATTCAGTATCTATGCGGAATGAGAAAATCAAGTTTTCGATGTTGTCACTGTATCATAGATGATTGAGATGCTATTTGTCTGAGTTATGTCATTTGCAGTGGACGTTGGGAATAAGTCTGAACTGATGAATGGTGCAGCAGCGCCACACAATGGAGTAGTCAGTTACCAGTCAAGACATCCACCCCCTTGCACTGCTATTCTAGGTCCAGATCTTTGCTGTCTGCGGGTCTCCCTCAACACCAATCATCCAACACCTCTACTACCACCCATCCCCATCCCACAAACACTGGTTAAGTGGTCAGTGGAAGGTGAGTGACACAAACATCCAGACACCACCATCTTGCAGAAACAGTAAGCACAATGCTTTTTTATAGGGCACTGTGACAGGGACACCATGACTTATAAATAAGCAACATGCTCTCTCACATTATGCCATGCGATGGGGTGGCCAGTGCATGGTGTGATGAATGCTGTGTTGCTCCACATCCAATGACCTCAGCTATGATGCTGGGTGGACACTGAAGGGTGAGGCCAGAAGGGATGTATGTTTGATGCCTCAGAAGTGGGATATGCGTGGTTGCCAGTAGATGCCAGGGACCTGTATCGCAACCTGTAGTACATGGGGCAGGATTTCTGTTGAGTGGTATCTGAATACTCCACTATGTGGCATTGCACCTGTTACCAGGAAACTGGTAGGAGCTGCTAAAATGGGTGCTGGAATTATTGTATGTGATGGGGGTGGAGGTGGGTGCAATGCTACTGGTACCTATTGCATATCGGTTGGGGGAAGTTCACTTCAGTAGGCATGCCTTGTCAACCTTTGGTGGGAGAACGTAGTGACAGCAAATGTACCATCATAGTTGCTTATTTGGGACAGTAATACTCAGGAGGATTGACAAGTAGACAACAGCGACAGGCAGTTTTGATAATGAGCATGGGATTAGGCAAGGGAAGGCTCTGCTGCACACAAGGAAAACATAATTCATACATTGGTTATGGTAATGGGGAGAATGGACCACTGAGAAGCAGTTAAATGGGTTTCAAACATCATGCATGGGATCTGCAATTGGGAGGTACCAGTGGAAGCCAGGGAACTTAGCTGTGTACATGGGGCATGAATGCTGGTGGTGGGAGGGAGCCCTGGACACCAGGGACATTGTGTGCATCCATCTGGTGAGGGATTGGGTGTGCTGGGACCACTAATGCCAGGGATTGCACAATTTCCTTGAATGGTCAATTTGGTGGTACAGTACTGAGCTCAATTGCTCAGCCGCATGTGCAAATGAGCACATACTGGGAATGCAAATGTCAACTTAGTCACTTGAATGCCCAATGGGCTCATGTGCATGGGTCCATTTGCATATTGAAAATTGAACTTTGGTGCAAGACATTGTGGTGGCATAGTTTAGGAGCCATGTATGGTCTGTGCAATATGGCTTAGCACTGTTCCAACATGTCCCTATATTTCATTGAATATCACTATTGTACTATTAAACAGAGTATTGCATCTTAGGGAACCCATACCATCACAATAGATATAGATACACCAAGACGCATTTTTGACTGTTGGCACCTCATACACATAAATTGCCATGAAAAGTGATCAGTGGTGTAAAACAGTGACATGCATTGCACCATTTTATTCTGAACTTAACTCTTCTTGGGGAGTCTCATCTCCAGGGACCCTGGTTTTCCATTTTTACCGGTTACACCGGTAACAATCACGGAATCCTACTTGGTTTTCAGATTTTGAATTCTTGTACCGGTGCCTCACGGAAATTGCATGTCACTGCACGGAATGTCTAAAATTTCAGTATCTTTTTAAATTTTTTTTATTTTCTCCTTCTATGTCCCCTTCTCACAGCATTTTTATCCCCTAGCTTCACCCCCAGGTAATACTCAGGAGCTCCTGTGGGCCTGCCCCTGTCCTGCCTGGGTTGTACCCCTCCCAGGTGGGAAGGGAGTGGACACTAGGTCACCCCTCCACACTCCCTTAGTGTGTGTCGGACAGCCCAGTAGGTCCCTCATGGAGCCTGGTTATGAAGTCTGGGTCACCTGGGTCCCTTCTGCCAGTGGCCAATGTGGGGTGATTGTTCCTGGTTTTCTGGTCTCTGTCCCTGAGGGCACTGGCACTAGAGATCCAAGGAGATAGGTCACATAGAGACATGCCACTGATCCAGATCCTGGCTAGCATCTTCCCCTCCTGATCACTCTGCAGCACCATTGCACCACCACCCATGGTCACACTAGTGCTGGTAAAGAAGCAGGACCTGCAGCCCACCCTACCCGGAGGAGGAGAGTAGTCCCCCAGGTGCTCGATCCTACTCCCCTGGCCAGACCTCCAGCAACCCGAGTTTGCTTCTGACCCTGGGTCACTGGCATTGCAAGCAATAGTGCTACTGCAGCACCAGCGGGCTGATCCAGATTTCAGCATCTTAAAAATGAATGCTGCTGTGCTTTGCATTCTTTCTGCTTTGCTGTGTATAGAAACAGTAAGGAAATCACCCGCATTGCTTTGTGTAATCAGCCATTCAGTTTAACCACCCATGTTTAATGGTTAGAGTAACAAATGGTGATTGAACTGGGTACATCCAGCAGACTTGGGTTTGAGTACTACAACCTCCACTTGCATCCAAGCAAGTCACTTATCCTCCCAAGTGCTTCTAGGTCACTCCTTAAAACAGACAGTTCTGCCAAGTGGGCCTTACCTGCTTTACAAAGAATATATAAAAAAATACCAATATATGTTTACTACATCATAGAATAGTAGTCAGTGTACTATGTAATTTACTTGAGTTTTACTTGGGCTGCAATGATTCTGTATAGGTAAAGATAAATATTCAGATACATTTTATAAGCTTGTTTTTAGCCAGGGTTTTATTGTATTCTTTGCATATGAGCATCTAGGTTGTAGATTGCTAAACACAGGATCACTGTTACCAACTAACTTATTCAAGTTTATAATCAGTAGGGCCATCCAAAATCCTCAGTTGTTTGAATGAAAACTAGTCTGAATGAAAGTATGTTCACAAAGAAGAAACTGCCTTACTGCTTATGAAAAGACTTCACAGTTAGCACCCCATTTAGGCGAATTGGATCATTTGCACCTTTTCTTCCACCTGCTGGTTCTGTTTCTGTGACAACAAAATGTTTTCTGATAGACTGCTTCAACAAAAAGCAAATGTTAAGTATTTAAGAGTACTTATGTTTGGCCAGTGGATTTTGAAAGCACATTCAGTGACATACAGAAGGTAAGACCCCAGGGGCTGTATGATGCAGGTGCTCAATTCACATCTGAACAAAGACATGAAAACTGGGAGATACCCTTTTAATGGACACCAAGTAGAAAAAAAAAGCATCCACATGTCTGCTAGATGCATAAATCCATTTGAAGGTCCTCCACTAATCACTTGTGGATTTTTTAGGTGAAAACACTTTATTTCAAAGAAGCAAATTCAAGCAGTTTTTTTTTTCTCTCCTCCTACCCCCTGGCCATCCACTCCTTCAGGCCTGCCAAGACCCCCTACCACAGCTGCTGAGTCCCGACCACTATCCACTGATCCTTACTGCTGTGCTACCAGGTAACCCAAAGTAACCCTTCATTGAGTAGGCCCCTACCCCTGTGGGAGGCTACCAGGGGCAGAGAATTGCCCCAAAGAGCTTCCTGTGCATCTTGGGCATGTTGGGGGTCAGAATGGACACATGTCTGGGGCTTCTGGTGTATGGCGGGACCAGTAGCCATCCTTCGGTTGGCCAGCGGGTATTTTCCCATTTTCTTAGGAGCTTGACAGGCTACATGATGTCAAGGCACAAGCTGACATCTGTCACACTCCTCCCACAATGAGGACTGATGTGTTGTCGTGCCTCTGGCCTCCACCATGGGCCAGCAAATGCTGAGCCATGAACCCACCCTCCCTCTCAGGAGAAGGGGAGTGGTCATTGGACACTCAAGCCTTCACCCACCAGCTGGCCCTACAACACCCAAGTCTGTTCCCTAACCCTGGTCAGTGGTGTCACAGGCAGATGTCCAATTCAGGCAGTTAAATTTTAGATAGAAAAAAACAAAAGTAGTCCACCTTAGCGGTGATGGTTCAGATTAATTCACATCTGAGTTCTAACAAGCAAAGAGATCAAGTCATTTGTAACTTGTGCATGTGGGGTGTGAGTGTTGAAAGGGGATCATAGTGCTGTCACTACTGCCATCACCCCAGAGGGATGTGTACTGCATTGTTGCTACTGCCATTACACCGAAGGGGTTGGGAAGATAGTGCTTCTGTCATCACCACTGGTGGATGGGGAATGTAGGCCTGCTGCCATCCCACCTGAGGGATGGGGGCCATAGTGCTGATACTGCCATCACACATGAGGAATGATGACTGTAGTACTGCTGCCATCACACCTAAGGGATGGGGGCCATAGTGCTGCTGCTTCTGTCTCACCAGAGGGATGGGTGCTGTAGTGCTGCTTCCATCACACCTTAGGGATGGGGGCTGTAGTGTTGCTGCTGCTGCCATCACATCTTGTACCTAAAATAACTTTAAATTGGTACAAGGATGGAAGGATGTGTAATAGTGGAGGTCAAAATTGCTAAAATGCGTGTTAGCAGAGTTAAAAATTGTTAAATAAAGTACACAAAACCAAACACCGGGTAAAACCGGATTTTGGCTTAGCAGACACCGGTGACAATATCGTTTTTTACAATGTGCAAAACGGAATATGCCCTTTCTCAATCCCGGTAAACCAGTGTCCCTGCTCATCTCCTACTGGACCTTTATAGTGCATGCATGCATGCAATGATGATCTCAGGATGCCTTTATCCAGGCTGTTACAATGAAAACCAGGATGATCAATTATGCACTCCAGGTGTGGAAAATCTTCAAACTGAATGGTCACTGCAGTGTAGTAGTTACAGCATCTATTCTCCCATGCTGTTTTCATTGGGCCACAGTTTCCGCATTCATACCAGCAACACAAAAGATAACAATGAACCATTAGACAACAGAGGGGGCTGCTCACACATTATGGCATTGCCACATTATGGAGATATGTAACATTATGATTTTTATGATGAACATAGTCCTCTTCAATGTCTTTATTTGCGACATTTCATGAGGGCTGGTGGTATTATAAAGAACTTAGACATGTGATTGATGTACTCATTCCAACCTCTTTTTCTTTTTTTATTTATGTTTTTGCCCTTGCATCATAACCTCAGTCTATATATTTCATTTATTTATTTATTTCATTATTCGGAAATAGCCTTTGAGCAAAATGCTCTTTTTCAGAGGTTCCACATCAAAACAGGGAAATTATGCACATAGGAAACATCACATAAAATGTTCCATTTTACATTGACACAAGAAGTAAAAGTATTACAAATCTAAAAGCTTTAAATGTTTATATTTGCAGCAAGTCTATACACTGGAGGATCTAATTTTCAAATCATGTACAACCTGAAGACATGGAAAGGGTGCATTGTGCTAGAATACCAGTTTTAGAAGAAAGGTGAGGTGGCCAAAGGATGGCATTGTTGTTGGTAAAAGGAACAAGGGAGGATGGAGGGGAAGGAGGAAGGGGGTTAGGATAATTAGAACTAGCAGGGAGTACTAGTAACAAGTCTTGGAGGCCAGGGATGGGCAAATGGGGCTGGGGGGGGCTTATGTAGTTTGCTCAGGGAGTTATTGAAATGGTGTTAACAAGGTAGGCTAAGGGAATAGGGCCAGGCAAGTGTACACGTGTGGCAGCAGTGTGGCAGCCCAAGGCAACATTAAGGGATGGAATATGGGAATACTCAGTGGTAGGGGGAGTATTTATTCAGGGACTGGATTCCCCATTCATGCACTAATCTTATTTCTTTACCAAACTGTAATTTAATTACATCAATAATCAAGAGCACATAAGCAGTTGCAATGGAATGGATAAGTTAGGCAGTGAATTTAACTAGTCATGTTTTACTTTTTCTTTTTATATTTATTACTCTATCTGATCTCTAAGTTACAGCTTGTAGTGCTGTGTGTTAATTTGAGTTGCATAATTCACAACCTCACAGTCACCTCACACTGGGAGGTCATGGAGGTCAGAGGGAGACAGATATACTTCTGTGTTTTAAAAAAAAAAAAACATTCCCACTTGATAGAATTAGAATTACCATCCTGCAATTTAAGTAACTGCAATTATACTATACAGTTTATATCTATATTAATATTAACCACAAAATAAGATATTTACAAAAGAAGTGCAAGAAATGACTATAGTGCATCACATATTTTCATTCTGTGCCATGCATTTACACTCACCCAATGACAAAATGTTCTATAATTGTTTAAAAAATGTTTTCTAAATCCATTTCAGTGAACACTAAGGGGCAAGGTGACAGCATTGGCAATCATTAACGAAAAAAGAGCACAAAGGTTTTCCTTCAAGAACTGCACTAACAGAATCAATGTCCTCACTTGTTATAACTTTGTTTTTTAAATTATTTTTTCTAAACCACAGTACCCAATATATTAATAATTTGACTTCATGTCTTTGTTGCATTATCCCCTCCCCCCTTTTTATTGGGTTCTGTGGACCCTGTTAGTACAGTTCTTAAAGGAGAACTTGGGGGGGGTCACGTGATGGTTGCCTAAGAGAGAGCTTCTGCCTACCCTCGCTCCCCGGCAAATCTGGTTATTTTAAACTCATAGTGGCTTTTCCCAGTGATTGCTGGAGCAGGTTCCTGTCATTCCAGTCTTTAGAACACCTGGACAGCAAAAGTGAATACAAATGGAGGTGGAAATGTGGAAAGCACCGCCGCACCATACACCCCCGCTGACTCCAGAGAAGGAGAAGGCCCCCAAGAGGCCCAAATCACAAACCGCGGCATTGAGTAGCTCTCCTGCACCCGCAGTAGTGCTTACTGAGGAGCACTTTCTTGAAGTGATGCAGCCCCTCCAAAACTCCATTGCAACAATCTTGTAGGATGTTCAATCCATTAGGAGAAATCTAGATGCATTTAATTTGCATGTGGGTGATGCCGAAACCCGACTTATATCTCTGGACAAATGGAGGGATAAAATGAACCTAGAGAATTCAACTTTGAGACAGAAGATTTGGAAGATGGAGGATAAACTTGAAGATTTAGAAGGGTGCAGTCGGCGCAATAATTTAATAGCATTTGGGCTACCTGAGAAAGAGGAAGGCAATAATCCTATTGCTTTTATACAAAAGCTTTGAGAGCTAATAGCTGGTCCATCTCCTAATCGTACTAGTTATGTGGTGGAAAGAGCGCATCGGTCCTTGTGTCCCCCTCCAGCCAGGTTCCCCCCTCAACCTTTGGTTTTTAAACTTCTAAATTATCTTGACAAACAGTATATTTTGGCTAAGGTCAAGGAAGTTGAGGAAATTCAATGGGAGGGTCGCAAATTAAGAATATCACAAGACCTGCCCCAGTCTGTTCACCTGAAAAGGCAAGAATTTCATCCAGTGGTGTCTAAACTTATTGCAGCTGGTAAAGCATTCCGAATGCGCTACCCCACAACCTTATATGTGAAGCATAACGAGAAATGGATCCCCTGCTTTGAATCCCCTGCTAAAGCCTCTGAGGAGCTTAGAAGCCTTTTCCCTGATCTCTTGAAGTGAAGTAGTGTTCATTTACAGAAGTCAGTGAAGCATCTGATGGTAGCACTGTGGCTGTGCAGCAAAATTCTCAAAGTGTCTATATTAATCTTCTTCTTGGAATATGATGGGACTCTAATCTTTAAAAGTGTGCACTGGGAAACCGAGAGAATCCTCCGACTAATGCTCCGAGAGACATTTGCGGTCTGGTGCACGCACAGCTCATCTCCCTAATGAGAAGCAGCGAGTTTGATTCATTTATTTAAGACTTTGAACTGTTGAGCATTTGAAGACACATATATAGCTTTTCACCACAGCCTCTTCATCCCTTTCATCTAGCTTATCGGATAAGAAGCTGATGACTGTGGGAACTGGGGAACATTTCTCTTCTTCTGCAGTTTATTTTCTCTTGGGGCTTTAAAAATTTGGGGGGCCAATGCGAGTAGTCTCCTGATAAATAATTATGTGCTCCAAATATGGTTAGAC
The DNA here is from genome assembly GCA_016271365.2 of Neoceratodus forsteri. NCBI lineage: Eukaryota > Metazoa > Chordata > Ceratodontiformes > Ceratodontidae > Neoceratodus > Neoceratodus forsteri. The sequence goes on along the minus strand of CM028135.1, from coordinate 285,428,519 downwards.
GAGGGAGTCATTTATAATGGTAGCCATGAGGGGGCAATATTTTCATTATATTTTCTTGATTTTTTACATTACACTTGGGATTGGTCTAATCCTTTTTCTTCACTAGGGAACCAGTATTATATTCTCTAACAACTTTTATTGATCTATGGCAATATGGCTTAACTTAAGGGTATGCATAGTTTTTTCTTGTCGGGGAGGAGGGAGGGTGGGCCTCCATATGGTAGCTGGAAGGAGGTTTCATGTGCCTCTGAATATTGTGGGAGGTCGATTATTAGAACCGGGTAAGATATAGAGGATAATGGCTGGGGATCAGGTGATAACCACGCTGTAATCGCCTCGAGTGGTTGCTAGGGCAACATGGTAAACCTCGAGAGCGCAGCTCGAGAGGTTTACTGTAGCCTTAACAATCACGAGAGGTGATTTCAGCGTGGTTGTCACCCGATCACCAGCAATCATCTTTTATAGTGTATGGTCAAAAAAACACTGTTTGCATTCTATGTGTGAGAGTTATGGAACTCTGGTGCATTCTTTTTTGGTTTGCCTCTGTTTGGAAGTTCCGAAGTGTGGTTAACAACTTTTTAAAATTCTAAACAGTGCATAACAAAGCTGTGTGACTGCTGATTATGGTGGTTGATAGGCACTTACCATACATTACAGGTGTTGTAAATAGTTGAATTGTAGTTTAAAATGCTGTATTGTTTATTTTTGGGTAAGACAAGGGAGAGGGAATTTCTGGGGAGTATGGGATTTTCTTGAAGGGGTTTCACTATCTGGTTTCAATTTAAACCTTGCTCTGTTGTTGGGTCTGGGGGTGGGGATAAATCTGCGCTCATTGTGGGAGTTCTTTTTGATCATGTGCAGCAGAGGCAGTATGAAAAGGAGGGCAGTGGTCCTGGTGCTTCTCTTTCATTTCACATTGTTACTGGTACTTCTGTTAAGGAATGAGTGGCTCTTATATCTTTATTAGCCGGAATATTAAAGGGGCTCAAAGTGAAAACAAGTGGATAATGATTTTAAAGCATCTATCCCTGCTTCATGTGGGAATTGCTTGTTCACAGGAAACACACCTATTGAGGGAAAATATTTCTCTATTCAAAAAAAGTTGGGTGGGTCAAGTTTTTGGAGCTGGCAACTCTACTAAACGCAATGGTACTATTATATTAATTGCTAAAATGGTGCCCTTTGTTATGTGCAGGGAATGGTGGGACCCAGAGGGGTGATACATTATAGTACAGGGTAGTTTGGGGTCCTCTCCAGTAATGCTGGCGTCAATATATGGTCCTAATACGGATTATCCTTTGTTCATTATCAGGTTACTACCTCTACTAGTCTCAAATCCCCCCCTCCTGACGTTTCTTGGTGGGGACTGGAACTTAGTCCCTAACTCAGTGATAGATCGCTCAGACAGTAAAAGAGTGGGGCTATTGCCAGCGCAGAGAGCCCTATGCATCTCATTTCTGGGGTGGTGCTGATGTGTAAGTGATTCTAACTCGGAGCAGCAATGCACCCATTATTCCCCACCACATGCCATCCTTTCCCGGATTGATTTTTGGTTAGTGAGTTCCTTCGGACTCCCAGGAGTGATAGATGCTTCTATCCTTCCCAGAGTACTCTCTGACCACTCGCCTGTGGGGGTAACCTATATGTTATATCCAAAAGCTAGGGAAGGGAAAAAATGGTGTCTCAATACCCGGTTACTCAAATGTGCTAATACATTGAAACATATTCAGGACCTCATAGCAAACTTTATAAACTGGAACTTAGGGACAATCGAAAGAATTGATTCGGTGTGGGCTGCTCTGAAGTGTGCTGTAAGGGGAGAGTTTATACGCATATCAGCCACTAAGGACCGAAAGGATAGATTTGCTCTAGATTCGCTAATAAAAGAGATTCAGCAACTGGAAGATCGATTAAATCGTACTTCTTCTATGCAGGAATGGGCAAAGCTTCAGCAACTGCGGTCAAATTATTATGATCTAATGGCACAAAAGGCTGAACTGGCCATCCATCGTACTAAATTAAAATACCTAGAAGCAGGGAAGAAAGCAGGGAAGCTTGTCGCATTAAGACTAAGGCAGGCCGAAATGTCTAAATTTATTTCCGCATTGAGATCCCCTATAAATGATGATCTGGTCTCCCACCCTAAAGATATTGTTGGCGTTCTTGGTGGGTACTATGAGTCCCTTTACTCCTCAGCAGACTCAATAGTTGTGACAGATCAAGTTTTCACAGACTATTTGGTTTCATCCAGCCTTCCTAGACTTTCTCCTCAAGAGGCAGAGAATCTAGGAGCACCTGTCACTCTAACTGAGGTAGAGTAGGCTATTAGTCAGCTACCCCTAGATAAAGCTCCGGAGCCGGATGGGCTACCCAATAACTTTTTTAAGAGTTGCCTTTCTCAGCTGGCTTCCCTTTTAAAGGATGTCTTTAATTTTTGGTTTCAAAGAGGAATAAAAGATCCATGCTTTTTAATGACATGGATTACTTTGATTCCAAAGCCAGATAGGGACTTATTATGTCCTGGAAGTTACCGACCGATATCACTGATTAATTCGGATGTTAAGATTCTAGCCAAAATCTTGGCGAATCACTTAGCCCCAGTACTTGGAGGGATTATTGGTCGGGAACAGGTTGCTTTTATGCAAGTGCGCTCCTCAGCGGATCATATGAGAAAGATCATGTATTTAATAACTGCATCGAGGGGTGCTGAAACCTCTGCAGCTTTGGTATCCCTCTATGCAGAGAAAGCTTTTGACCGGGTATCCTGGCGCTTTTTGTTTACATCTCACCGAGAATTTGGAGTACCCGATAGTTTTATACAATGGGTTAACATACTTTACTTCTCCCCTAGAGCTAGAGTACTGTGCAATGGATACCTTTCTGAACCATTTACTCAAGAGAGAGGCACCCGCCAGGGTTGCCCTCTTTCCCCGCTCCTTTTCAACTGCTACCTGGAGCCTCTGATACGAAGATTAGTTTTGTCTCCATTATTGAAAGGCATTCAGATTCAAGGAGAGAGTATTTGGTCTCAGCATATGCTGACAATCTTCTATTACACATTGAGAACCCTGAGGACTTGATTCCAGCATTATTGGAGGAATGAAACCAATTTTCAGTGGTATCCACGTACAAACTGAATCTTACCAAAACCAAAATTTTTCCGCTAAACCACCTCTGTGATAAGCATATATGTTCCTCTATGGGCCTGTCATGGGAGCCTAAGGAGTTAACATACCTGGGGATTAAAATCACCAGAAGTGTTCCCTTAATGGTTAACCTTAATTTAACAAATTTTATATGTGTGGTGCAGTCTGATTTGGAGAGATGGAATGCCCTCCCACTGTTACTCTAGGGTCGGGTCAATATCCTGAAAATGAATGTTTTACCAAGACTATTATATCCTTTGAGTATGATGGGTGTTGTCCTTCCCAAGTCCCGGTTCTCGCAAATTCAAAGACTATGCAATAGATTCCTATGGAGGGGTAAGTCAGTGAGAAGGGCTTATCTTAAATTAACTGCACCAAAATTTAAAGGCGGCTTTGCTTTCCCATCCTTGTTTTTGTATTACGGTGCCCAACACTTGAGCAGGATAGCTTACTGGATGAATGATGGAGTCCCTCGGGTGGAGCTCTCATATATACCAATATGGCTTGATATTGAGCGTAGCCTAGCCCGGAGTGTGGCAAGTACACTCTATGCCTTGATATTTATGAAACCTTCTTGTCTCCCCAGTCAACTTAAAACATTCCCAATAGCCTGGTCTCTCAAAGCTTTCCAGCAAATGCAAATACAGTTTTCAGAAAACTGGCACACTTCTAGGGCCCAACCACTTGTCAGTAATTGGCACATTCAAGTTGGTTGTTGTACTATTTTACCCTCCTTTCTCCTGCAACTTAGGCATTGTAAATTGGAAGATCTTCTCCAGGGTACAGATTTGGCTCCATTTCAAGAATTGAGGTGTCGTTTTCAACTAAGATCCCAGGACTTTTTCAAATATTTACAAATTAAAGTGGCAATACAGACATTTAAAGGCAAGCAAGAATGGACATCGCAATTGCCAGAAGGCCTTCTTAAGGCCCTTCAGGAAGTGGGGCAACCCCATGCAGTTTCTAAGATTTATAAGCACCTTCAGGATCTAGATGCATCCCTCCCCAGGGGGGTATATTATTACTGGGTGCGTGAGCTGTCCCTGCCTGAAGACTCCGAATATTGGGGGAAAGTATGGAGGGGGATCTATAAAAACATTAAACAGGATAAACTCCATTTGATCCAGTTTAATACTTTACATAATATTTACTACATTCCGGATAGGCTATATAATATGGGCCTGGCCTCCTCCCCTTTATGTTTTCAAGGTTGTCAGGTTTCTGGGTCACTATATCATATGCTATGGCTGTGTCCACGTATACAGAAACTTTGGGAAGTGATACGGCGGGTCCTGGATCCAATTTTGGGATTGGATCCCTTTTTTACTCGGGAAAGTTGTCTACTGGCAATCTTTCCCCTGGGACTCCCCAGACAAGCAGAGCGCATATGTCATTGATCTCAACTACGGTAAAACTGGTCATTTTAAGACATTGGAAGGAGAGATCCCTTCCTACCATTATTGAGTGGTACCATGAAATCTTACTGGCAATTCAGGTTGAGACACATATCTAATCTGTGACACTCATATCATAGGTTCAAAAAGATTTGGGAGCCACTCTTGTCCCTATTGATGTTAGTGAGATTTTAATACTTTATATAAATCTTGCTGAATATGGCTGCTCTTATCAATCTTATCATGTTTGAAGTCCACGCCATACCAATAAGTCACTTATATGATGAGCGCAGATGAGGGGGGAAGGGATTAATTTTTTTTTTCTGTTCAGTTGTTATGTATTAACTCCATTCAATGATCCTGCCTGTATATTCTCTGATGAGTGGCTTAAATGTTAATAAAGTATATTTAATTTAAAAAAAGGAGAACTTTTGCAGTCTTACTAGTTTATGATAGATAGACAGTGCAGTCACCTTGCCCCTTAGTGAAGTTCACGGAAATGGATTTAGAAAATATTTTTTGAAGAATTATAGAACATTCTGTCATGGGGCAAGTGTACATGCATGACATGGAATGGAAATGGGTGATATAGTTCTTTCTTGCACTACTTCTGCAAATATCTCATTTGGTGGTTAACATTGGTACATATATAAATTGCTTTGTGTAACTGGGATTGCTTAAATTTCAGGATGATAATTTTATCAAGTGAGAAGTTTTTTTAAACACATGAGCATAACAGTCCCCCTCTGACTTCCATGACCTCTCACTGTAAGGTAATTAATAATACAGCTCAAATTAACAAACAGACTTACAAACTGTAGTAGTAGGGAACAGAGAGAACATGTAAAAAGAAACAGTAAAACATGATTAATTATATTCACTGCTCAATCTATCTAGTCCATTGCAATTGCTTATGTGTTTGTAACTGGTGATGTAATTAAATTACAGTTCAGCAAAGAAATAACATTAGTAAATGGTGTACAGGTCAAAGGCAGTGGACACCTTACCGCTTGTCATGCCATTGACCCTGGTTCAGGAATGAGCTTGGGGTACTGGGGGTTGGGCAGGGATAGGAAAGATTGAGTTTTCACTGAACTGCTCCCCTTTCCCAGGGAGGGGGGGACTGACTCCCCTGCTGAATGACTGCCACCTGGTGGAGGTGCGGTAGTAATGTGGGTCTGAGGATGGCAGAAAAAATAGGGAAGTGCAGGATTCCACAGGGTGTGTGCACACCTCCATGCACACATGTACAGCTTGCATGCCCCAGTGCATGGATGGGGACAATAAATGGAAAACTGAAAGCAAAAGTAGGCCCCATGCCATTCTTACCATGCTTCCATCCATCCTGAGGTGTCCTCAGGTTCCGAGCCGACCTGGATGTTGAACTGGGGGGGGGGGGATGACCCTCCCTCAGGTACATATATAAAAAAGGAAGAGAGAGTAAGAATGTGCAAATTGATCCCATGATGAAAATCTCATCACTTTACAATACCATTAGTTAATGAAGAGAAGATACAATCTGGATGGTGGAACTAGAGTATCATAGATGTGACCTTTTGATTAATGTCCAAATGCTTGTGCTCCTTAAAAAACACATATAGTATATGTTTCTTATGATACCATCTTTCTTACACATTTTTCATTAACATTAATAATATTGTTTTGCAATCATTTTGGCTCTGGCAAGAGTTTGTTTCCTTTGGGGAGGACGGATGTAATGGACTTGGGGCCAGATATTTAAATGTTTGCTCCAATGCAAAACCCAGGTTACCTACAAAAAACAGGTTTTGCACAGAAATCCCATATTTAATAGCTCAGTTTGCATATATGTATTGGGATTGTGCCAGGGCAATGAGTGGAGGGATGTGCAAGGCAAAACAATGCAAATCAGGAGGTGGGGACCATAATATTGGTGCTGCTCCAAACAAGAGCACTCTGTACAGTCCCCTTGCATGAGAAAATACCACCAACCAAACCCTAGTCTTAATCCAGTGCAACTCTAGTGGTTACTGGAGGTAGTACATCAGTGCCCCCACCCCAGCACAGTGCTCCATGGTGGCAAGTGGTGCCCCTCTCCCATCAATCCCAGTCCCATTAGAAAATATCGCTGGTGTCCAGTGCCCCTTGAACCACGTGCCTGATATATAGAAAATAATTCTTTGGTGTCCTGTGGTTCCTCCCCCCACCTGACACTTGTCCTCATAATGTAATAATAATTCCCTAGTCTCCAGTGGTCCCTCCTTCCATCCGACACCCATCCCTGTATTGTTATAATAATTCCCTGGTGTTCAGTGGTCCCTCCCCCCCTCCTGACACCCATCCCCATACATAAGAAGGTCTCCCACTGTGGTGTGTCACAACCTCTACACATGGCCATGGCTGGCTTGCCATAGCCATGCAACTCCAGTGTCAAGTAGCCTGCACATGCATGTCACCCTATAACTAAGCAGTGCACTCCCTGCTACTGTCAGACAGTTAGTGGCCAAGGTGGTATGTTGTGGGGCTGTGTCACCTGTCATTGTTTCAGCACAGCACCGATTGTATGGTAAGGGAACTGGAGGGTGGGACGTCAGTGCCACAGATGGGTGGAGAGGATCACTACTACCAATGGGGGGGTGTTGGCTGGTGCTGTGGGCATGGTTATGGCTTGGTAATGGGGATGGGGCCTTGTTGTTTGGGTTCAACTTGACACATGAGTTGAACAGCTGTGGCAGGCCAACTGTAGCCATGTGTGTGTGGGGGGATTGTGACACACCTGGGTGGGGGTGGGCTATCATATGAATGGGGATGGGTGTTGGAGGGGAGAGACCACTGAACACCGGGATATTATTATAACAATACAGGGATGGGTGTCAGGAGGGGGAATGGACCACTGGACACTAGGGATATCTTATCATTTTTAATATCTGGTGAAGATTAGAGGGGGGAAGGGTTACCACTGGATGCCAGGGATATATCTTCAGTTAATAGGACTGGAATCTGGGGGATGGCACTGGCACCAGGGACAGCTCACTGGATTGGGGTAATTGGGGGTCTGTGTCAGACATATTCTTCATTTCCATGCAATGAGTTTGTAATGGGTGCAATGCCCCTTAGTGCCTTGCACGCCAAACGGGCTCATCTGCATGGGGAGGGTTTATATAGCAAATATTGCCCCAGTGCTAGCCATTGTGGTGCCCAATTTGGGGGTGCTATTGGGCAGTGCTGAGTGGCTTATTGCTGGGCAACTATGGTCCTATATTCAGATGAATAGCATCCAGGGCAATTCCTCTGAATATAGCATTTTTTAGCACTAGCGTTATTACAAGGCAGATCAGAAATGTTTGTGCTCCACTTAGCATATTTTTAAATATCTGGCCCTTGGAGTGTTATTTAGGGGGACACAGTCTTCTTTTACAACATTGGCCGATATTGTACCTGGAAGGGCTATACTTAATGATCTTTGTTATCACTAGATTTTGTGGTATTTGTTGAATACAATACACCCCGAACTAAAAAGGGTCGGAGGGATCATTTTTCATTTGACACAGCCATTTTTGGATACAGCTGGGCATGAAATTAGTGCAGGTGATTTCTATTGTGTATTAACAACACAGGACAGAGGTCGATTGCAACAATACTAGGGCCATTTGCGACACTAAAAAGTGCATTTACGAAAGTGTCGAACTTTTTGTTAACTTTCCCATTGACTTATAATGGGAATTGTTTTTTGAATAACTTTCCAACTGTTTAATATTTTTTCACAAAATCTTCAAAAGACACATTGGGTACCCTGGCTGCACGTTCCCTGATGTTTTCAGACCGGTCACTCAAACTGTGTGACCTGTAGGTGCAAGCAAAGAATTCACAAAAAAACATAATTGCGCAGACAAAGATCGCTTAATAACTCCACAGCCATATAGCCGACCAGTACAAAAGTTGGCAGATCCCAAGATCAATGCAGCCAGTCTGTGCCTGCCATATCTTAGGCAAATCTGTTTAACGGTGGCAAAGTTTCACCCTTTAACCTTAAAAGGGCTACTCAACCCTAATTATGGTAGCTACTTTAATATATATATATATATATATATATATATATATACATATACACACATATACAGATCGATAGCTAAACAGACACACTACCCATGGCCATACATGCCCTGGAGGATGCCTCCCCCAACAACATTGGTACCCCACTGCAGTAGTGGGTGAAACACAGAGGGGGGACGCAATGCATGGGACAGGCTTAATGCAAACCTGTTGGGGGCAGGAGGCCATAGGCTGTAGGGTAACTAGGTTATGCAGCATATCTAGTAGATAGGGAACAGAGCAGACTGGCTAGGACAGGCAGTCCTTTTCTGCCGTCATGGTCCCTCTTCCAGTGTGTGCCTGTTACACTCTGATTGGCTAGTGTCTCCCCCCAGCATGATCCCCAACCCCCGGTAGCCCCAAAATACACTGAAACCACTCATGTGCCAGTGGTCCCTGCACCCCCAAGCACAGCTCCCAACCCCATATCTATTAAAATAAATGTCTTTTCCCTGGTAGCCTAGTCATCCCCCCACCCCCAAGCACGGCTCCCGACCGCCATAGATATTGAAATAAATATCTTTTCCCTGGTAGTCTGTGGTCCCCCCACTCCCAAGCATGGCTCCTATCCCCCATTGAAAATCAAATATATATATTTTCTCTGGTAGTCTAGTGCGTCCCCCCACCCGGCAGTGACTCACCCACTCATCCCAATCATACTCCGAAAACTTCCATTTGATATTATACTTACTGAAGTTTTGTAATACTTCATTTTTTTAAATAGAAAAATCCCCTAGTCTTACAGCAGGGAACCTGATTTCCTCTTTGGAGGCTGGAGGAGTCAGAGAAGGAGGCAGCAATGACATCCCAGTGGAGGAGACTGCTTCCCTCACCACCCTGAGAGACTTTGAAAATTTAGAAGTAGTGAGTAATCTCTGACCTGAAATCTCCACCTGTTGTTGTTACCAATGTAGAAATTGCTTGATCTGGATAACTTGCACATTACCCCACAGTATATTTATCATGCCCTGGTAAAGATTAGACTGTGAACATGTAAATACACAAAGAAGCAAGCAGAATAAGGTCTTTCAGTCTGTTGAGTCTGCTCACATTGCAGAGTAGTCCCAATGACAGCTCATGACTTGGCCCCCTTCGTTCTATGAAGTCTGTTCTTATTGCAGAGTGCCAAGGACAGCTAAGGACTTTGCCACCCTCCCCAACCAATATCCCCTCCTTTTTAGCTACACCCCTTTTCATACAACTTCCTTAGAAAGCCCATTGCATCCTCCACTACCCTCTCCATGATGAAATGCTTCCTGGTCTCCCTCCTAAACCCCCTCCCTCCAATGTATAACAGTGCCCTCTCATGTTATTGTTTCCACTGAGCCTGAAGCAGCACTCCTTGTCAACCTTTTTTATAACTTTCAAATACTTGAAGGTCAAATACTAATGATGTCCCCCCCACTCCTCTTCTTCAGGGAGTACGTGTTCAGGGCCTCCAGCCTCTCCTCATATGTCCTGCCTTGCTTACCCTTACCCATGTTTATTGCTGTCCTTTGAACCACCTCCAGCAGGTTTATGTCATTCTTTAGGTAAGGATGCTAGTACTGCACACTGCAGTCTGGGTGAGGCCAGACCAGTGACCTGTACAATGGCAGTATTTCATCCCTCCACCTGTTGCTGGCCCCTCTAGCAATACAGCCCAACATTCTATTGGCCTTTGCTGCTGCCTTCCTGCATTGTGTGGAGTATTTCAGGTTGCTAGTGATCAACACCCCTAGGTCCTTTTTCTATTTGAATATGGTTACCAGGACCCCTTCACAGGCTGTACTCCATCTTTGGGTGCTTGGCCCCAGTGTGCATAACCTTACTTATTTTGCATTGAAACCAAGTTGCTAAACTCTAATCCACCTCTTGAGCTTTGCCAGATCTTCCTTAAGGTCCCATATCCCCTCCACTATATCCATCCTCCCACAGAGCTTGGTGTCACCTGAAAATAAACAAATCTTGCCCTTTATGTCCTCTCCAATGTCACTGATGAAAACATTAAAAATCATGAGCCCAAGCACTGAGCATGGTGGGATCCAACGGGTGACATTTCTAGCACCAAAGTGCTCCCCTCTCACCACCGCCCCCCCCAGTCCTGACTTTCAGCCAGCTAGCCACCCACCCACCCACCAAGTCAGTTTCTCTCCTACCACCATATCCTGCAGATTTTTTCATACATTTTTTTGTGGAACACAGAATTGAAGGCCTTGCTGAAGTCCAAGTACAGGATATCAGCTACTTGCCCTTGTCCACTGTTTTAGTGACTCAGTCAAAGAAGTTGATCAAATTGTCTGGAAAGATCTGTCAGCCATAAATCCATGTTTCTTCTTACCCTAGATGTAATTCTCTTCTAGGTATCCTACCAGTGTCTCATTAAGTATGGACTTCATGAGCTTGACCATGATTTAGGTCATGCTGACTGATCTGTAGTTGCCATGGCCATCTCTGGGCTCACTGTTATGGAGTAGCACTACATGTGCCATTTTCCAGTCCTGAGGTACCACCCCAGATGCAAGCAAACCATTGAAAATGTAAACTAAGGGGCCCACAAGTTCCTCTTCCAGCTCCTTCAGCTCTCTTGGATGGATGCTGATTGAGCCCTGGGATTTGTTCCCCCCAGGGCTAACAAGCTTTTCTTCAATCTATCCTCCCCTATTATTCCACCCATGCCCCCTCCTGATATCCTCTTCACCTCCCTCCCCCTTGTGGTACTGGGCTGTTCCTCTTTTAGTGAACCCCAAACAGAAGTACTCTGTTAGTATCTCTGCTTAGTTCTGTTTGCCTCCACCTACCCTTCCCCCTTCTGAGCCTTACTGTTCAATCATTTTCTCACTCCTGTACCTAAAAAATGCTTCTCCTTTCTTAGTCCCTTCAGCAAGCTGCAGATCTTTCTGAGCTGTAGCCTACTGAACCACCTTTCCTGCCTCACTAGCCTTCCTTTGATAGCCTTTCTTGTCCTCCTTCCCCTGGGTCCTTCTGAAGTTCCTGTAGGTAACCCTCTTATCTCTGACTACCTGGGTAACCTCCCGACTAAACCATCTGGGTGCTGTGGCACTCAAGAGTAATGCCAAGTCATCTTTTGTCTTGCTCTAGGAAACAACTGTATTTCCATATAATACACACCTGTTTTTCTCAACCATTGCTTCTCAAGAGCTGCCTTAGTGGGGAAATGCCTAAGGTTGTTACCGAGCAACAGAATCAATGCATTCCCAGAGAAATGTGGGGTAGGATTCCAGTAAAAGATTAATTTAACATAAGACAATAGAGAAGAGAAATACCATAGATAAAGCTGCAGAAACATTCCTTAGACTCATGTCCATCTCCTACTGGAAGATCCTTATGTAAAATCATTATAGCTACAATCAAACAGGACATGAGGAAACCTTTGTTTAGGAAGGCAGATGATCATGTAGTAGTAGTACTAGTATTATAATGGGGCTCGGGAAGAAAATTCATAAATCCACATTACAGATATGTTTTGCTTGACGTGGGCATATTTGGCAGGCTAAATGTTCCTCACAAATACAGCAAAAATATTGTACTCCTAAGGTAGTGATTTGAATGATTCATAGATCTGTCAGAAACATTAACATGCTTGAAAGTACTAATTTGCAGTCTACTCTGCTCTGACATTTATGGAGAGCATGCAAATGGGTGCCTATTAAGAGTGTAACAGTTGAGCACATGTCTTGGTAATGATGTAATTCAAGGACTATGATATGCTTAAGATCACTAGTATGATTTTGATGAAATTTGACCTGTGATGATTAACACAATAGTTGAAATATAATGCAATCACATGTGTGTTTTGTTCTCTTTTTTCTTTGCTTATTTACTGTTTTTAGGTGCCAACAGCATAGTGATATGTTTTTTAGGTCTATGCATAGGGTTTCAGAGCTACACAAACATGGGATTGATCAGCTGTATTGCACATTTCTCTTTCTCACTACAACTTTTGTTGTATGAGAGAAATTGCTGGATGTCAATGCTGCTTTAGTGAAGGATGCCAGCAGAGCTAAATAACAGACTTTCAGATGATTGAAGTTTCAGTACTTTGAGAGTATGTTGTATTCAATTAAATTAGGCCTGGTTGAAGCATGTCTAGGGTTGAATACAATTTGAGTTACCTGTTTTGCAGGTTGTGACATAACCTCTCCACCATAGGAACTGCACCTCTCTTACCTTTAGCTCAGTGGCATACTGAGTGTGTATTTGTTTAGCAAGTAAAAGCTCAGTGATCCAAATCATGGCAAGGATGCAAACTTTGTTTTTGTAAGTAAGATGGAAATTCACTTGAGTGACAATTCATGATGTCATGGAGATGGAATAATAAATTATACAAGAAGTAAATTTAGCTAGGAACAACAATTTGTGAATGTTAATATGTTGGGATTAGATCCCCAGTATCCTGGTTTGCAGGTTGTGACATAACCTCTACACCATAGGAAATGCAACTCCCTTTTCTGCAGCTCAATGGCACATTGAATATATGTCCCCTTAGCAGGCAAAGAAACAGTGGTTCAAATTCAGATAGACATAGTTTGGATCTTGGAATGGCCATAAACGTCTTAAACTTTTTTTCTTTTAGGATGGAAACTTACTTCAGTAGTGATTCATGTGGTGGAGAGTGGCATAGTAAATTATATGAGAAATAAATGTAGACAAGAACATGAATCTCTGATGGTAAATCACCAGTCACCTGCTGTGAACAGATCCCCAGTTGCCTATTTTACAGGTGTTACATAACCCCTACATCACAGGAACTTCAGCTCACTAACTTGAAGTTCAATGGCACACTTACTGTGTGTTTGTTTAGCAGGCAAAGGATCAGTAGCTCTCATCTAAGCAGGAACATATATTTTTTAAAGATGGAAACTCACTTTAGTGCTGATTCATGGTGGTGTCGAGCTGGAATAATAAACATAGATACATAGAAACATAGAATCTGATGGCAGATAAGGACCGCTTGGCCCACCTAGTCTGCCCATTTCCCTACCTAAAGGAAAAGCTGCGGATCCTAGTTAACCAACAGCCTACTACTCCTAACCCCCCAGAATTGCCTCATGTCTGTCCCATGCATTTTTGAATTCCCCCACTGTTTTTGATTCCATGACCTCCTCAGGAAGGCTGTTCCATGCATCTGCAACCCTTTCTGTGAAGAAATACTTCCTCACATTACCTCTGAGCCGTCCCCCCTCTATCTTCAAATTGTGCCCCCTTGTTCTTGCACATCTCAAGATGCTACCCTCTTGGACTTTGTTGATTCTCTTGAGGTATTTGAAAGTTTTTTATCATGTCCCCCCTCTCCCTTCTTTCCTTGAGGCTATACAGCTTAAGCTCCTTTAGTCTTTCTTCATATGTCTTCTGGTGCAGACCCTGCCCCTTTTTGCTTGCCCTCCTCTGGACAGCCTCCACCCTGTCTATGTCTTTGCAGTGATGGGGTCTCCAGAACTGTACATGGTACTCCAAATGTAGTCTTACCAACTGTCTGTACAGAGGCACAGCAACCTCCTGTTTTCTACTGGTAATGCCTCTCACTATGCAACCCAGTATTCCACCAGCCCTCCTTACTGCCATCTCACATTGCTTGCCCACCTTTAGGTAATCTAATATGACTACCCCCAGTCTCTTTCTGTTTTTGTTGTTGTCAGTATCTCACCCCCATTGCATACTCTTCACCCTGGGCTTTTGTTTCCCAGATACATTACTTTGCACTTCTTTGCATTGAACCTAAGCTGTCATACATTTGACCATTTCTCCAACCTTGCCAAGTCCTTTTTCATCCTTTCCACCCCAACTTGCATATCAATCCTGTTGCAGATCTTTGTGTCGTCTGCAAAGAGACATACTTTTCCTTCCAGTCCCTCTGCAATGTCACTTATATAGACATGAAGAAACACCAGCCCCAGTACTGAACCCTGCGGTACCCCACTAGTAACCCCCTTTCTTCACCGTGGACTCCATTTATTATTACTCTCTGTGTCCTGTTGTCCAGCTGGTGTTTTACCCAGGCTACCATCCCGGGACCCACTTCCAGATTGGCTAATTTGTTTATTAATCTTTTGTGCGGACTGTGTCAAATGCCTTGCTAAAGTCTAGGTAGGCCATGTCCACAGCCCCTCCCTGGTCTACTACTTTGGTCACCCAGTCAAAGAAATCAATTAGATTTGTCTGACATGACCTTCCCACTGTGAATCCATGCTGCCTTGGGTCCTGTGCCCCACTGACCTCTAGGTACTCAACAGTTCTTTCTTTCAGAAGTGATTCCATCATTTTCCCTACCACCGAGGTCAAACTGAGAGGTCTGTAGTTTCCTGCCTCTGTCTTGTTCCAACTTTTGTGAAGGGGAATCACATCTGCCCTCCTCCAGTCCTCAGGTACCACACCATCCTCCCATGATTTATTAAAAAGGGTAGTCAGTGGTGTTACTAGTTTTCCCCTTAGTTCTTTTAGAATTCTGGGGTGAATCCCATCAGGCCCCATTGCTTTATCTACCTTCAGTTTTAGGAGTTCTTTCAGAACCCTTTCTTCTGTAAAAGGACTAATATCAACCCCCCTATCCAGAGTGCTTCTATTGACTGGATTAGGTATTGCACCCTGCTCTATAATTTTGAATACTGAGCAGAAGTATTCATTCAGTATCCTTGCTTTTTCACTGTAGTCCTCTGCCCAACCACCCTCCTCTCTATTAAGCCTCAGTATCCCTGCCTTAGTCATTTTTGCTCCCTAATGCACTTATAAAAGGCTTTGCCCCCCTTCTTAACCGAGTTGGTTATCCTTTCCTTGGTTTGGGCCTTTGCTATTCTGACTGCCTTCTCTGCTTCCTTCTGCTTTAACTGGTACAGTTCTCTGTCTTGCTCATTCTGTGTTTCCTTATACTTCCTGAGTGCTATCTTTTTCTCCCTAACCTTCCCCGCCACTTCTTTCGAGAACCATAGTGGTTTTCTCTTTCATTTTGATTTGTTTATTTGCTTTGCACAAAGGCTTGTTGCCCCTGTGATGGCTGATTTGATGTTCCCCATTGTTGCTCCCCCCCACCTTCGTTCATGTTTGCTAGTGCTTTTCTGAGGCACTGTCCCTTTTTTTGTTGGTATATTCTATTTATGCTCCTCCTTGTGCTCTGGAGCTGCCTCTCCATCAGGCTGCCATGACCCTCAGACATCCTCCTACTATCTCCCCCAAGCCACCTTACCTTAGATCTGCAGCTATCCTCGCGACAGCCCAGTGTAACCCTATACTGAGTGGGTCCCTTTCTTCTGAGAGGGAAAGCACCGGTGGGGAGAAGACAGGCACACTATTTTTTTTTACAGTCCCGGGCACTGCTGAGGCTTTCAATGGCTTTCTGGGAGTCTTCAGAGGTGTCCGGGCTGGCAGCCATCATCCGGCCAGTCCCCAGAGTGGTGTTTCCATTTTTCTGGAGTTCCCCTTAATGCGATCCCTCTGCTGTGTTCCTGGTCTCCACTGGGGGCCACTGCACAGTGACCATGCATACCCAACACACCCCAGGGGAGGAGAGCAGTTCTATGGATGCTCAATCCTACCCCTTCTCCTGCTGACCCCCAGCACCCTAGTCCATTCCCGAACCCGGGTCACTGGCATGGTTCGAGGTGTGGCATTCAGTGCCTAAACCCTCTGCACCACCAGGCCCACTGTCCCATTTTGACAAAATCAGCCCTCCTGAAGTCTAGTACCTTCACTTTTGTATGGCTTGACTCTACAGCTAAGTTTATCATGAACCACACTGTGTGGTGGTCACTGGTTCTCAGATGGCTACCCACTTCTAGATCTGAGATCCGCTCTCTGTCCCCATTTGAGAGTACCAGGTCTAAGATTGCTCCCTCCCAAGTGGGTTTCAACACTAGCTGTCTGAGGCATGACCCCTGTAGGGCATCAAGAATGGCCCTGCTCTTGGATGTGGCTGCAACAAAGGTGCTTCAATTAACATCTGGCATATTCAGGTCCCCCATCAGCAATATCTCCCCTTTCTCTGCCATCCTAAGGATGCCTTCTATAATTTCCTTGTCCATTTCCTCCCCCTGAGATGGATTGTGGTGCCATTTCCTGTCTCCAGGGTGACCTATAGTGCCTCCTCTCCTCCCTGTTTACTCTTTAGTTCTGTTGCTTAGATCCCTTCCCTTACATAGAGAGCTACTCCTCCTCTTCTACCCTCTCTGTCCCTCCAGTAGATTGTGTACCTTAGTATGTTGACATCCCAGCCATGGTTCTCTGTGTACCATGTGACTGCCATGATATCCATTCAGTGTACCATGGAGCTGCATATAAGGAAACTGCAGCTACTGTGTTATAGATGTTAAGTCACAACCTGCAAAACAGGCAAATGGGTTTCTTACCCCAGCAGAAAATTTACCATCACAGATTATTGTTTTTAGCTATATTACTTTCCATATAATTTATTATTCCACTCCATACCACCATGAATTGCCTCTAAAGTGGGTTTTCAACCTACAAAAAAGTGTTTATGTTCCTGCAAGGATTTGAGCCAGGGTATATTAGATAGCATGGAATTTCAGGCAGCTGAACTGTATGCATTAAAGGGAAAGTCCTCTCAACCTATTTTTTGTAAACCTGGGTAGTTTATAGACATGAACAATGATTCCTTCTCTTGCATCCCCCTAATTTCATCCTAATTTAATGGGTGGGCTTTGCCCAAGGTTCAATGTGAGGAGGGATAATTCCTCCCAACATCTACATTTAAACCAGCCTCTCTCCACACTCCACACTTAGCAGGTTTCGAACACTGAGCTCGTTATGATATGTGTGGATGTGATGCTTCTGCTCCCTGGTTCTCCTTCCCTGCTCTCTGGTGCCTGACTGCTCCCCTCTCTGCCTGTGTTCTTCTCCTTCTTCATCTGTTCTGCCTTCCTGTGTTCCTTTCCCCTCTCCTCCTCTAGTCGCTTTGCTGCTTCAGCGGGTCTTCTCTGTCCTCCTATCTCTCATGCACCTCCTGTCCTGCTAGCTTTCTGGGTATATTTCTCCTCTCTCTTCATTATATGCCTTCTTTTGGGGGTGTTTCTGGTCTTGTTTTCCTATGTTTCTCACTGGTGGTATTCTGCAGCTGACATTCTTCTGGGGCCATGATGCATGGTGACATCACCACCTGGCTTAAACCCACAACACCATTTTTTTGCTGTCTAGTTTCCCTCTTCTATATTATCACTTAATAAACTCATATTTGGCTGCATCTCTTCTGATTTAACTTCTCATTACTATTAAGTATTAGTTTTCCTAGTTTGCCTCCTGTTCCCTCTCCATGAGAGCACCATTTTTCAGCCTTCTTTACACTTTACAGCTTTCCATTTTTCTAGCAGCTGTCACCAGCAGCCCAACCAAACTCCATCTCCCTACTTCATACTTTCAAGTTCAAGTTCAAGTTCAAGTTTATTGCAGGAAAACTCCATTGAGCAAGCTCATTCACAAGGAGGTCATGTGACATAAACACTTAAAGTACAAACACAGGTAGGTAATAACAGTATATACATGAAATACATGTTACATGATACAGGCTGGATATACATACAAGGGTACCACATAGGGTGACTGCAGGTGGTTAACATTGATATGAGACAGGGAAGCGACTTATAGGTCGCATACTGATAAATGAAACATGATGACTGGTGTGATTTGATTTAATCAAATCAAATCAAATCAAATATACAGTATTTTGGCAGCTAGAACAAACAACAGTCTACAACTGATATGGGAGGGAGGAGAGATTTGATAGAGTAGCAGTGGAGCGTAAGCAAAGATAAAGCCAGGAGTAGAAGGGGAAGGGAAAGCAGTTAATTTTGAGTTTTGAGTTTAATAAGTTTGAGAGGTTGATGAGAATAGCTATGGTTCGAGTCATCCACAAGAGATGGGAGTCTGTCTTCAAGCATAAAGTCATTAATTATCAGCTACTGCAACACTGTTTCTCTTCCATGGCATCCACCCCCTCAGGGGCATCCTCTCCTCCTTTATGGCTCCCTTGGACTTCTTCAGATTCACTAGTGCCTCACAAAAGATCTTCAAAATCAGAATTTTCCATAACAAACTGAACTGTGCTGTGCCTGATTTCTGAACAGCAAAAATTGGATATTTCCCATCCAGCATCCACCCAAAAACAGGAGCTATTCAATTTATTCATAGCAGCCAAATTTCAACCCGCCAGGGACCCTACTCCTAGCCAGCTTGTTCTCTAACCAGCTTCTGCTTAATCCCAAATTGGAGACTTCATGGCTCAGATGGGTACTTCAGTATCACAGCTACAATCCCTCATCTCTCCCCTTGAAGCTCACCTTCCCTTGTAACCCATTCTAGCTTCCAGTTCAACAACTTCTACTATTCCGCTGGCCAGTTCTCACAACCATGAGGATGCTGCTTTAACTAGTTCTGCACTTGCTATGAACATTCCATCTACCTGTGGTCTGCCACTCCATCAAGATTCAGGTGCCTCTCCTCCAGCCACTCTCCGCTATTCATATTTCCTAATCATCTCATCCCACCTCACCTCCACAAGAATATTTTAGATGGGAAAAACATAAACCTGATATCTTTCCCTTTCTTCTCCCATGATGCCATAGAAGACAGAATAGTGTCCTGTGGAGATATCTCCATTGTCCTGAAGTGAAAAGATCCTAAACTTCTGAAATCATTGACGTACCTGAATTCGTCCTTGCTTTCATCTTATATCTTGATGTCATTTACTCCACTTTTCTCTCTAGAGGAGAAGAACTGCATTCATATCTCTATCTCATCTTCAACCTAGTCATTCAGTATGGAGGAACACACTTTTATGACAATCATTGGTCTTTTTCCGCTAAAGCTACTACTGCATTGACTCATTTTTTTCCCCCTCCTGCTACCCCTAGTCGGCCACTCCTTCAGTCCCCCAATGTGCCTCATACTGCACGCTCTCTCTCATCCCCGGCTACCACTCACCTCAAATCATGACCCTCCCCAGGTAACTCAGTGTATCCCTTTGCCAGACAGGTCCCTCTCTTCCGAGGGGGAAGGCAACTGTGGGGGTGGGCCAGCACATCTGTATTGGCCCGGGGGTGTCACTGAGGCAGTGGTGTCAGTTGGGAAGCCTGGCAGCAGTTGGGGACCAGAGAGACCGACATCCAGTTGACCAAGGCAGTTTCCTGGTTTATACCCCGGGAGTTGTGTGCCACTGACGTCAAGGTGCGCACTGATGTCTGACACTCCCCCAGCAATTTCACCTCTGGTATCTATGCTGTGCCTCCAGCCTCCACCAGGGGCCAGCAAGTGCCAAGGTGCATCTCCACCATCCTCCTGGAGAAGGCAAGCCATCCTGGGATGCTCCTTTCTTTCTCCCTGGCTGGCCCTCCTGTGACCTGAGTCCATTCCCGAACCTGGGTTGCCGGCATTGCAAGTGGAAATCCAACCACTGCGCCAATGGGCGGCGATACATTGACTCATTTTAATACAAGACTTGGGCTATCCTGGACAATGAGCTGTTCTGCTGTCACTTCATTGGCCAGCAAGCATATTCCTGCCTGCTATGTGGCTTCTTCTCCCACTTCGCCTTTCTCCGCCCTTTGACAGTTCCTGATGTCTCCTCATCTTCCATGGCAGCTATGAGGGATTTACCAGCTGGTCCAGTCTCAGCTTCCTTTTCTTCCACTTGGTTGACCCGCATGATCTCCAATCCTAATGCCTACGTTTGCCCCAACTTAGACAGGCACAGAAGGGAAATTAAGTATTTAGGAGGCCAATTGATTTGCAATAACTTCAACGACAACAGATCACCAAGTTCTGGTTGTCAGTTTCTTCATATTTGCAGTTTCTGTAGTGAAGCTAATGCTCAATTAATTTGTTGGAAAGCACCTCAGTCAAAACAATGACAATTACTGCACCCCCTCCACTCCTGTCAACCTACGGGCTTTAGCCCAAGCACTAGCTTCTCATCCATCTCGTTCATTCATGGAATATCTTCTGTCTGGCTTATCTGAAGAATTTCACACCAGCATTGCTGTGCTTCCCACTGACACCTTTGTATGTCATAACTTGCAGTGCCTTAAAGCAACCTGAAGTTGTGCAGCAATTAATACAAAAAAAAAACTTCTGGACCAGTGGCGCTGAGGGTTGTGGCACTGGATGGCACACCTCATTCCACACCAGTGACCTGGGCTCAGGCCACTGGAGGGTTAGCAGGGGGAAGAAGGATTGAGTGCCCGATGGCTTGCTGTCCTTGCCCGATGGCTAGCTGTCCTTCTCTGGGGTGAGATGGGAAGCTTTCCCCGCTGCTACACCACCACCTACTGGGGAACTCAGTGGATGTCGGTGCAGTCGGGGGATGCCACCATACAGGGTTAACACTGGCAGAGGACTGGAGTGGGTGAACATCTCAGCAAGTGCCTGACTCCTTGCTCCTCACTGCAAGCTGGCATCAGGGACCAAAACATGGAAAACAACCCTCCACACCTCCTAGGTGAAGACCTCTCATGCAAAAACACTCCACCCACTGACAGAATCAGGGAAGACTCTGCTGTGCAGGCCCACTCCTTGGAGCACATTGAGGGAGGTAAGGGGGATCTCTCCTCACCCCACTCGGGGGGGGGTATCCAGGCCATCAAGGGACTTAAGGAGGTAAGCTGAGCACTCTAGGGTCAGACCTTGTATGTCAGGAGGGATGGAATGTGGAGGGTTGTAGAAGTCTGATTGAGTGGAGAATGGGGCAGCAAGTGGTGAGGATAAATAATAAGTATATATATATATATATATATATATATATATATATTATATATATATATAAACTTCAGAAAGGATTCCTCATCTGTGCTTTATTGCATCCACCCTTTCCCACCTACTGGATCAGTCCTATTAGTGTAGCCACTAGAATATTTTCTGGCAAAAAGCAACTAATCATCAAGTTATCATCACCTCAATCAAAGCATAGTCCCTCATAGTACTTTGTTTTGTAATTTTACCCTGACAAGCAGAACACCATCCACTTATGTCTTTTGATGCTGCCCCCACCTCCCCACACCCAGCCTGACCTCCCACTCAGCTACCACCACCCCACACACCCCCACACCCTCACTCACCTCAAAATGGCCCATTGCAGCTCTGCCACAAAATACATCATTCCCCTTCAGCGTTGATTGGGAACTGAAGAAACAAGGTACAGTAAGTGCTGTCAATACAAAGGAAGAGGTGGTGTACACTAGGATGGAGGTGCTATACTTGAATAGTTGTAGCTCATTTAGAGGAGAAAGAAGCACTCACCCCTTGACAGTACACAGATGCAATACTTTCAGCAAGTCTTTTTTATTGCATCATTCCTCCACAGTGTGTTACACCAAAGTGCAAGTCAAACAATCTTTATGTTTCGCCCCACAGGGCTTCCTCAGAAGATGTGCACAGTAGTGCTCAGGGGTATTTTGTACCACACTGCAGCCAATCACATTTGAAAGAATTAATTCAGCCTTCCTATTGGCTGATATATATCCTGAGACACAAAAAGCACAAAAAAATCATCATTTCATGAACAGTGTCCCACACACCAAAGAAATACATTTTTTGATGATCCCAAAATTTGTCATAAGCACCAATCTTAACTCCTTTTCAGGCACTGGGCACCTGCAGAAACAAAACAAATAGGGGACATGAGTTTCACTTTTAAACACCTACATTCCAGAAATGCACTAATTTATAAAGTCATAAATTATGTTGTCTCTACTGGTTTCATGGTACCCAGCAGTGATATTAACAACATATGACATACAATGTGCAGTTTCAGGATGAGGGGGCAAAGCCATTAGTTTATAATAGAAAAGAAACAGAAGCTCTTATTTTTCACATTTTCAAAAACTGACTATCTTCAAATTTAGCATTTAGCCCTGGTTTATAAGACCTCTCAGTTTAAAAATCCATTCTTGCTCCCTTTTTATTCAAAATGTTTTCTAAGTCACCACCTCTAATATTGCAGGCAATTGCCTCTAATGCTACAGCTCTAACTTTGTGGTTTTCTCTGGGGTCCCTGCTGTGAACATAGGTTGACATGGCATATTCAAGATTCAAGCTGGAGTTGGAGACAGATGTGGACAGCACACTGGATGAGGGGTTGGGTTCGACTGCAGTTATGATCTCTTCCCTGCCTAAAAGGACAAGATTAGAAATTATATTTTTGGCAGAAATTGGATTATGGTGCCACAAGGTATTGGGCTATGAAGCCCAAACAGAATTAACAAAATTTTGGAAATTTCCTCTAAAATAAACATCAATAAGTTTATTTTCTGTGGTTTTCCAGGCATTTGTACATGTTCAAGAATCAAGAACAAACTCATCTTTGAATCATGGATAAACCAATGATGGAGTTATCATGAACAAAGACTGGGGACAGAGCAGGGATGTCCATGGAAGTCCATGGATAACCTTGTTGGTCTGTAAAAATATGGAAAACTGGAAAGCTGGGATTAGATGTGGCTTTTAGGGGATTGTGATGTCTATGTTTTAAATGATTAGGTGGAACAATGGCTTCCAAAGTTTGAGTAAACCTCACTGATCCTACCTGACTGCAACATGCTTTCAGTGGCTTTGTGGTGTCATTTGTAAAATGCTCCCACACTTTGCTTTTAGGTACTGTACAGTGGACAGGTGTGGAGGGGTACTTTCAGAGTAATTGGACTGTGATTGTGAGGTGAGTTTATTTTTTTCAGGCACTATGACATGGATGGGGATGGGCAGGCAAGGCAGCAGCAGCAACACCGGGTGGTATAAATACCATGGAGGGAATGAGTGACAGTGACACCACCAGGTCACACTATGACCTTACTAACTGATCCTCATTCCACTCCATTGAGAGAGCTACAGTCTCACACCAAAATCTATTTTATGTTTCAGTCATTGACTTACTA
This sequence comes from Neoceratodus forsteri, assembly GCA_016271365.2. NCBI lineage: Eukaryota > Metazoa > Chordata > Ceratodontiformes > Ceratodontidae > Neoceratodus > Neoceratodus forsteri. The sequence continues at coordinate 285,405,041 of CM028135.1, read as the reverse complement.
GCAGGCACGCACGTACACACACATACACATGCTCACACACACAGGCAAAAAAGAAAAATATGGATTTCTGTGCTCTGCTCCACCAGCAGTCACAAAATTATTTGTCAAATAAATCCTTCACAAATCTCCTGTCAAGCACTGAGGTAGTGGTCATGCATGCAATCCAGATGAACTGGACGTGAGTCTTGAGCCCAGGACATCAGATGCTAACTGGTGAAATGTGGTTCTGGCATCTGTCTCAGACGCCTTTGCCTCAAGGGGGGGGAGGGACCTCCTTCCACTGCATGACCAGCCAGGTGGTCCAGGGTCAGGGTGTGTTGTGTGGAAAGGACCATGTGGTCCCTCTGGAGTTTTCTTATGTTGGCATATACCTGCTCACCTGGTGAGAGGTGTGGAGGCATCACATTCCCATAGTTAGAATGTTAAGGAGTTCCAAAGGCAGGGTGATGGGGGCGTGGACTGGCTGTGCTGAAAATGACTGCCTGATATTTCATCTCCCTGGATTTACCAAACATCATCATCAATCCTACAGGTTCCAGACTTCTTACCTTCACCAACAGCTGAGTTCTAACTTTATGCCCATCACAGAACAGCTCTGGTATAGTATTTTTACTGCTCATAATTACTGAATGAGTTATCCACTGCTTTACAATATCTCTATTAAGGCCTACAATCATGGCAGACCAATCTCTACATAATACTTCTCTTAATAGACTAGAGGCAATGTTCCAGCAACTGATCAGTGAGATCAATGTATTAAAAATTTCATCTCAACAAAATATCAACAATATGCAGGCACTTGATCAAAAAATCAGCGCTACAGATGTTAAAACATCTCAAAATGAACACTCCATCAACAAATTAAAGGCTACAATCAGAGAACAGGACAGAGTTATTAGAAACCTCCAGTACAAAATACATGATATCGAAAATAGAAATAGATGCAACGATCTTAGATTTCTGGGGTTTCCTGAAGGGGTTGAACTAGGAGATACCAGTGCCTTTCTAATTCATGGTCTTCCTTCTTTGCTTAAACTACCAGCCAGCCAAGACCTTACAATCGAGAGATCTCACCGCACCTTAAATCTGATGCTGGGACCCGACCAGAAACCCAGGCCTATCACTGCCAGATTTCTAAACCATGCTCATACTGAACTGATTCTTCGGAAAGTGAGGCAATTAGGTGCACTCGCTTGGCAAGAAAACAGAATCCTAATATTCAGAGATTACTCCAAAGAATTATCTAACTAACAGAAAGCTTATAATCTGATTAAAACAGTACTTCATCAATGTGGAATTAAGTTTGCACTGCATTACCCTGCAACAATGCATCTTTTTTTGAGTGACTCAACCAGAGATTTTAGTACCCCAGAATCTCTCTCTGACTTCCTGAATGTGATTCATCCTGCACCTATATTACCTAGCAATGGCAATGTAGCTCATTCCTGCTCCAGCAGAAACACTCTGCAAGCACAATATCATTTGATCTGCTGCTGAAACCATCCTTCATGTCCCTGAAAAATCTGCAGCTGCCACATCTGCCATTGCAGCTCCTGCCAGAAGCTCTGTATGCATACAAGAAAAAAAAGCATCGGGTACCTCACTAAATAAAAATGCCTGCTGCTTCAATAATATTTCTACTTCATCAGCCTCCCAGTCAGAATGCCACATCAGTTTTTCAACTCCTCTCAATGTGTTCAACAAATTCTCTGCGCTCCAAGAGGATTTACAATCATCCATGGAGGATCTGTGAGAGACTGAATCAGAATCAATTACTGATGACCTGAAAAAGTTCCTACCTGCTAATAACTCTCCCGACTCCTCCTGGGCTGATCTTGTGTCCAGCTTCCCCTTTAAATCCTCAGAATCACCCAAAAAGAAACGGAGAAGGAAAGTGAAGAGCAAAGCAACCTGAGGATCTCCCTACCAACCCAAATTGTAGCGAATACTAAATGCTCATACTCGGACATGACATTAGCTATTTTTCACCAGTATCCCTCCACTTTACATCATCTCATTCGATCCCTGTGGTGTATTTGCTGCAATCACAATTTCTATTGTACCCAGCAGGTTTGGAGCACTTAAAGCGGTAAATCGTAATCGCCGCTGAGGAGTCTGCATTTGTCAGTGGGAGGTGATTCAATTGTCACTGGAGTTGTTCAGTCTATGTGGAACTTACTTTCGTGCATGGTAAAAAAGGAATGAAAGGTACAGGGAAAGAATGGATTACTCAACGTTTGTAGGCTCTCTTCTAGTTGGTCCTCGAGTGGTGCCAGACATTGGTACAGATTGTCCTGTTTACAATTTTTTTTTCCATAAACTTTAGCACCACCGTGTGGTCAGGCGCAGTACTCATAAATATATTTAATTCCACATTTCAGATCAGTGTGCCCTTAGCCCCAATTATTAATGCATTTTTCCACATAACCCTATCATTATTAATGTGGAGGTTGGTTAGACAGCTATTCTAAAGTATTCACTTAACATTCATGTTGCATCATTTCTGGTTTTTAGTACATCAGGAGTATTTTCATTATATATCACAGACCTTGCAACAAGCTATGCTTCTTATTGTATCTCTACACAAGGTGCTTTCTGCCTTTTCACATTATTTTTCGTCCAATTTTACTTCACCTCTTCTCTTAATTTCTGCAAATATTAATACCTTTAAAACACTTTTTTATGTACTATTTGGTCTCTCATATCTCTTTCAGTTTTTTTTATTTTTATTATTGCAAGCTATAGTCAAGGATACTGTATTTCATTATATAAAGATATAGTCATAAGCAATAATATAGCACAGTTATTCTCAAAGCCTTAATCTTTTAAATACAATACCATCCTCATAGTTGGGACTTACCTGGTCTTTAGTAGATCAGGTTACCCTCACTATATGAAACCACTCCCTTTCTCCCTTTAGGCAATATTCGAGATATGTGCTACTATCAACGTCAAACTCATGTATGATATATAAAGTTCCTTGAAGCCTGATATATTTTGAATTTCCATAATTACAATTAACAGTGCTAATATTTTATCATTCGGTCCTATAAAATTAAACCCTTCATTTTCTAATTTATTGGAATTTACTATAATGATTCTACAATACACTGATGCACTACGAACCTATAGTACATACTGTATTCCCTAACCTAGCTTATGTTGATTAATACACATCAGCCATCCTTAAATCTGGCTCACACTGTTCTACCATTATGTACCATCATGTTGGTATCATTTTTTATTTAATATTGAACTTATCTTTAGGTTCCAGCTTATTTACTATGTCTGGAATTTAATATTATTTATATTATTCTTTTCTGTTTGCCAGAATGATGTTTTGGTCATTTCCAGGTTAATGCTTTAATAACTTCAGCACAAATCTCAATTACAACTCTTTAATAGTCTGTTATACAAGTTTAGTATCTCAAGATTATAAGGTGATACCTAATCTTGAGATTTACTAATTACTCTACACACCTAGTAGTGTAGAGTAAAAGTCCTGGTATATTTATCAACTCTTATTGCTCTACATGTCATAGAAGTTTTGTGTTAATATTCTTGTTACTGAGTTTAAACTGGCGTTTGTTGGTTCTAATGTTTAATTACCTGATACTTCTATTTCTATACTCTCTCTTTGCTAGACAAAATGATTACAAATATTTAATCATCCTGAGTGAATACAAGTTAATAGCCCTGTATACATTTGTTTATTATATATACTTTCCTTTTGAATCTGCGACATCCTCCATTTTAACAGTATTGAGTCCCTCATTCCTATCTGTAATTAATTACCTTATCTCTTAGTACCATGAGTGATCTAATCTTACATTCTTGGAATGTCAAGGGACTCAACTTGCCTTGTAAATGCAAGAAAGTACTTACTTATCTAAAAAAACATAAAACACATGTTGCTTTCTTACAAGAAACTAAACTTTTACCAGGGAATGTCGACAGGCTTAAAAGGGATTGGGTCAGTCAAGTGTATGCATCATCTTCTCTATGCAAAAAAAGGGGGATTGCTATTTTAATACATAAATCTCTTAATTGGTCCCCCATAAAAATTATTAGGGACTCAGATGGTAGGTGGATTATAACTCTATCAAACACTACTGCGGGTCCGCTTATGTTAGTGAATGTACATGCACCCAACTTTGACTCACCTATCTTTTTCCATAACCTGTCTCAACAAATTATGATTAATAATAAAAATAACTCACCTATTCTCCTTGGTGGTGACTTTAACTTAGCACTACAAGCATATTTAGACAGAAGTAACTCATTTCATAATGCCCACCCCCGCAGTATTAATGCTCTATCAACACTTATGAAGGATTAAGGGCTCTCTGACATTTGGAAATTACATCATCCTAGACAATGTGAATATACTTTTTATTCCCCTTTACATAAATCTTATAGTAGGATTGATTATTGGTCCTCTTCTCCCACCATTACTGAAAAAAGTATTGACACAGCAATTCTCCCTATTGTTATATCTGATCATTCCCCTATAACTTTGCACTTACTCTAGGGCCCACATTCTTCTAAATCCCCATCTTGGCTGCTAGACAGACTTTTACTCAGAGACCCTGAATTCACCCCTTGGATTAAAACTCAGATTCAAGATTTTCTTTCTATTAATGACACTCCAGATATGTCTCAAGGCACTATCTGGGAAGTATTAAAAGCCACTATTAGAGGTAAAATTATTAGTTAGGCAGCACATAGAAAGAAAGTAAGAGAACAACAGTTAGCTAATTTAGAAACATCCATAAAAGAGAAAGAACCCCTATACTATAAATTAAATAAACCCAAACATAACTCACAGCTTCATCTGGAAATTCTTCAGTTAAGAATTAAAATTAACGAGTTGATATCCAGGAAGGCTGAACTTGCTCTTTTTAGGATAAACACAGCTATTGGGAATGAGGGGATAAATGCAGAGAGTAGCTTTTTTACCAGCTTAAAACTCAACAGATTCAGAGACATATAGCAGGCCTAAAAGATCCATCAGGTCAGACACACACAGACAACCTTTCAATCAATCGTATTATGCAGTCTTTTTATCATCACATATACTTGCAACCTAATACTACAAATCCCAACATAATACAACATTTTCTGGATAAAGTGAATTTACCCCACCTATCCCCTCAGTACAAAGCTAAGCTTGATAAACCAATCACTTTATAGGAGATCCAAACTGCTTTATCTTCATTAAAAAATCATAAATCACTTGGCAGTTCTCCATTGACTTTTATAAAACTTTATCTGCCCCTCTTTGTCCTGTATTAGTCAACGTTTTCCAGGAAGCAGCCACAAAAAAAAAAACTAATACACAATGACAGAAGTCATTATAACAGTCTTACCAAAAAAAGACAAAGAGCCCTTTCTTCCTTCAAACTACAGACCGGTCTCACTTCTTAACACTGACGGGAAAATCTTTGCCAAATTATTAACTCTCCACTTAGAATCTTTAATTGCCAAACTTATTCATACTTCTCAGTCAGGATTTATCAAAAATAGGAATAGTTCAGATCACCTTCGATCACTATTCAATTTAATTCATAAAGCAAAAACTCTTAAAACTCCTGCAGCTGCAATAGCTATTGACTTTGAGAAAGCATTTGATTCCCTCAATTGGAAATATTTATACCAGGTGCTATTTCATTTTGGCTTTACAAATAAGTTTTGTGCTTGGATTCAATTATTGTATACCTCCCCTTCAGCTCGAGTTCTCACAAACTCCATTTTATCCCCCTCGTTTTACTTAGCAAGATGCACCAGACAAGGATGCCCTTTATCACCTTCACTGTTTATACTTGCCATAGAACCTCTCTCTGTGTCTCTACATTAATCTGGTATAATTAAAGACATCACTATTGGTAACTCTCACTATTCCTCTCTGTCATACGCAGATGATCTCCTTATTTTACTTGAAAATTTCGAAAGTTCCCGGCAACCTTTAATTAAACTATTAAATGATTTTACTTCCATCTCTGGACTACCTCTAAATCTTAACAAATCTGAAATTCTACCATTGAATTCCTTTTGCAGTCCCCTTATGAATAATTCATTGGGCTTTTGTTGAGCCCCCCCAAGGTATATCTTATCTTGGCATTTGGATCACCATGACATTGAATAAATTATGGCTTGCTAATCTTTCCCCTCTGTTAACCAATATTAAAACATCATTTGACAGATGGAAGCTTCTTAAACTTTCTTTTAATAGTAAAATTTCCTCATTAAAATGTCTATAACTCCCAAAATATTATACCTATTTTCTAATATCCCTTTGATACTTCCCTCTAGTTTCCTTACCAAAATAGATAAAATTATTGGCAGCTTTATTTGGGAAGGCAAAATAGCTAGATTTAGTCATAATAAACCTAGATCCCATTGGTCAAAAGGTGGATTTGGCCTTCCTTGGTTCCACGCCTACTTATGGGCCTTCCATGCAACTCTAACAATCAAATAGTTTAACAAACCCAACATCTAGTCTCCTTTATGAGTCAATATGGAAGCATCCTTATGTTCTGGTAATGTGGCTACTTTTTTACTTTATAATATACTCATTTCCTTGTTAAAGTCTCACCCCACCATAGCTGCTTCTATACTTTATTGGAAAATGATTTACAAACACCTTAAATCAAACTCCAAACCCTTAGCTTATGCCCCCATCTGGGGTAACCACCATATATCTCTTGATAATCACCCAATCTTCTATCATTCCTGGAAAAATAAGGGTATTCTCTTCTTGCAGGATATACTTGAACCCAAGTCATTAAATTTAAACTCTTATACCAACATATGAGGCACATGGAATCTTCCCCATTGGGATTTTTGGAAATATCTCCAACTTCGTACTGCATGTAACTCTTACCTTGCACCCTTCTCTATCAACTCCCTGTACAATAAATACATCTCTAAATGGTTAAAAATAACATCCAATCTAAATAGCACTGTTTACAAAGATATTTATGATATCCTTCCTGACTATTCTGTTAATGCTAAAAACAAATGGAGTACTTTGTTACAATATAACATTACCAATGCACAATGGCCCAGGTGTTGGTTCTCCTGTCACAAATCTTTTAATGATAAACACAACTCCCTCATTCAAACCAAAATCCTTCATTTGTGGTACAGAACTCCTGTTGTATTACAAAAAATGGGTTTATTGAAGAATAATAACTGCTGGCACTGCAATTCCCCCAATGGGGATTTATTGCATATTTTATGGAACTGTCCCCGCATACAAAAGTTATGGCACTGTACTCATAGATTTGCAATGAAAGTGTTAGGCCAACCCTTTACACTGGACCCTAAACATTGCATTCTTGGTATTTTTAATTACCGTTTTATAAAATCTCATATTTGCAGAACAGATGGTTAAATATATTCTTTCTACATGTTAAATGCACAATCCTGCTGCACTGGAGATCTAACATAATCCACACCCTTCCTGATATTATTAAACAGCTATTGCAATATGCCTCTCTGGACTGTATGACATATATCTCATCTGACTGACTCACGATATATAACAATTGTTGGCAGAGCTTTTTTAATTTTTTGGAATCATCTAAATCTTCCAACATCATTGTATGGACTTAATTTATATGTTTTTTCCCTTCTTACTGATACTTCATTGTGGTCTCGCTCTTCTTTCCTATTTCTTTTGTTTTCTTCTCTCCTCCAATTTTCTCTCACTTCTTTCCTTTCCTGTTCTCTGTTTTAATTGTTTCCTTCTTTTTTTATTAATCCACAATCCTTTTATGAATGTACTTTTTTCCTTTTGCAGCATTATATATAATTATGTAACATTTTAATGTAAACCATATATAATCATACTGTCTGTTTTAAGTGCACTACAGATGTCAAGCTTATTTCAATTATATGACCAATACTGTTAGCCATATCTTAAACCATATGATCCTCATATCATAGTAGCAATGTACTTATTATATGCTGACTTAACTTTTCCAAAAAAACTCATATTGTATTGTAATGTAAGAGGTTTTTCTGTATATATATATTATGAAAATTTAATAAAAAGATTAACTACAAAGGCAGGGTGATGCTCAACCACCCTCCCAATTGACCTGATAAGCATTTTGCCAGGTCGTTCCTTATTACCACACTCAGCAATGTGATAAGGGAGGGTTTAGTTGAAAAAAATGCACTTTTTACCATCATGAAGGTCAAGCGCACTATGTTGGTGCAGAGACAATGCTCCTGGGTAGAGTGGCTAACTCCATCGAATATGAGGTGTACCTCCAATTCATGCAAATTCAGGGCACACTGTTTAGGTAGTCTAAAAATGTAACTACTGCTGAAATACACACAATGCCACAACACAGTATTGCACTGTGGAAGGCAGTATAGCACAGTGGTTTAAGGCTCTGAGCTGCAGTCCTGGAGACCTGTGTTTGAATCCCACAGCTCCCCACTTGCATACTGTGTGACCCCGAGCAAGTCATTTAACTTCCTTGTGCTCCCAGGTCACACCCAGAAACAAGCTTTGGTTTAGTGTGCCTTTCTGATTAAACAATTTCCCCTTCCCCTACCCTTATTTTTTTATTTTCTCCATTCATAAAGGCAACTCTGTGCAAGTGTGTTATTTATACTAAAGTACTGCAGTGTTAAAGTGTTCCTACAGAATCTAGTAGCATCTCCTTCAAGTCACACAATTTTTCAAGTATGAAGTGCTGTTAATGGCAAAAAATCCAAAAAAGTGCATACCTGACTAAAGGAAACAGTCACCAACAGATATGTCCCAGTGCTTTGGAATCCCAACCAACATTCCTCAGGGTGCATGGATTGTCCAGTCACTTAAATAATGATTCACTGTTCCTTGCTTATGACATCAGCCTACACTGCTGCAGGGAACAGATCCTAAAATGTAAGAATATTTTAGAATCATATTATTATTATTACATGTGTTATTATTTTATGATCATTAATGTTTAATTACACAATTAAACTGCAAAGGTAACAAGTAAAACAAGATACCTGATTGCTCAGTCACCTCCTGATCCTCATTTTCCTGTGCAAAATCCTTCTTCAACAGTACCTAATGCAGGTAGGACTAGTAGTGCCACAGTATGTGACTTATAGTTTATGTCCACTTCACTGCTGACCTGGTAAAATAAACTGCTATTGTTAAGTAGGGTAATGAATTTGTAATAAGATTTGAAAATGAGATGCCAAGTGGAAATGAAAATGCTATCTCCGAGTCTAGCCTCTCTTGAGAGGTGTTCAGACTTAATGAAAAATAGTGAGATATGTCATAGTGGAACTGCTATGCTGCCGGGGGAAGGGGAGAAAAACAGATTCTAACTGGGCAACTTAATTCCGAGTGGAAAAGCAGAAAGGTTTTACCTTGATAGAAACTTATAGGAGCCATAGCAGAGAAAACAGGCCTCTTTAAAGCTAATAAAAAAGCAAAAAGAAAGAAAAAAAATCATGGTTTTCAAAAGAGGTAGCAGGGAAGGTTAGGGAAAAGCAGGTATTCAAGAAAGTACAAGGAAACACAGAGGGAAGGAGACTGGGAGTTGTACCAGGCAAAACAGAAGGAGGTGGGGAAAGCAGTGAGGTGCGCAAAGGTGCAAACTGAAGAAAGGATAGCAAAGTCAGTAAAAGAAGGTGACAAAACCTTCTTCAGGTACACCAGGGAAAGAAAGATGACCAATGGAGGGATGGTGAAGCTGAATAAAGGGGGAGAGTGTACAGAAGGGGCATAGAAAAAGCAGAAAATCTAAATGAATACTTCTGCTCAGTATCTACAAAGGAAAGGGAAGGGTAGGAACCAAAGTTAGGGAGTAGAAACACACATGGGCTGGATGTGGACACCAGTCCATTCATGGAGGATAGAGTACTAAAGGAACTCTCAAAACTAAAAGTGGACAAGGCAATGGGACCAGATGGGATGCATCCCAGAATACTGAAAGAACTCAGGGAGGTACCAGGGGCACCACTGACAGCTCTATTTGGCAAATCACTGGAAGAGGGAGTGGCGCTGGAGGACTGGAGGAGGGCAAATTTGGTACCACTACACAAAATTGGGACCAAAGTGGAGGCTGCAAATTACAGGCTGGTCAGCTTGACCTCAGTGGTGGGCAAAATCATGGAATCCATATTAAAGGAAAGGACTGTAGCATGTCTGGAGGTTAGTGGGGCACAAGACCCAAGGTAACATGGATTCACAGCGGGGAGATCTTGTCAAACAAATCTGACAGATTTCTTTGACTGGGTAACCAAGGTGGTGGATCATGGAGGGATGGTGGACATGGTCTACCTAGATTTTAGCAAGGCATTTGCCACTGTCCTACACAGGAGGCTAGTAAACAATTTGTGCAGTCTGGGAGTAGGTCCCAGGGTATTACAATGGGTCAGACATTGGCTGAGCAGCAGGACACAGAGGGTGGTGGTGAACAGAGTTCAATCCCAGGAGAGGGAGGTGACCAGTGGGGTGCCACAAGGTTCAGTTCTGGGGCTGGTCCTCTTCATTGTCTTTATTAGTAGCTTTATGGAAGGGCTGGAAGGGAAGGTGTGCCGCTTTTTGGATGACACCAAGATCTGAAATAGGTAGACACTCCAGACAGGGTAGAAAAAAAGGAGAAGAGACCTAGGCAACTTGGAGGAGTGGTCAAGAGAGTGACAGCTTAAAATTCAATGCAAAAAAGTGCAAAGTCATGCACTTGAGCCACAGGAATCCTTGAGAGGGATACAAAATGGGGAGTGGGGGAGATACTAACAACAATAAAACTGGAAAGGGGCCTGGGGTAAACATAACAGATTATCATAAGGTGCTCAAGCAATGTGAAAAGGTGGCGGAGAGGGCTGGAGGGATGCTGGGGTGCATAGGGAAGGGCATCACTAGTAGAAAATGGGAGGTGGTGATGCCATGGTACAGACAATTGGTTAGGCCACATCTGGAATACTGTGTTCAGTTCTGGAGACTGTATCTCCAGAAGGACATAGACAGAATAGAGGCAGTCCAGAGAAGGGCAACAAAAATGGTGAAAGGATTGCACCAGAAAACCTATGAGGACAGACCTCAGTATGCATACCCTGGAGGAAAGGAGGGAGAGTGGGGATATGATAGAGACATTCAAGTACCTCAGGGGAATCAATTAGGTACAGGAGGGGAGCATTTTTGAAAAGAGATGTGGAAGAACAAGGGGTCACAATATAAGGCTGGGAGGACTCACGGGAAATTTGAAGAAGCATTTTTTCACAGAAAGGGTGGTGGATGCATGGAACAGCCTCCCAGTACAGGTTGTACAGGCTAAAATGATTGGTGAGTTCAGGAATGAATGGGAAAGACAGAAGGCAACCCTAGTGGTAGGAAAGAGAGGGTAAGTTGCTGATCATTTAGGATCAGGGGTTAAGTAGGAATGGAAATGGGCAGACTAGGTGTGCAAGGCAGTCATTTTCTGCTGTCAAAATCAGTGTTTTTATATTTCTATGTTTCTATGAATTAAACCTTGAGAACAGTCTGAATGATGAGGCCTTGCTTGACTTAGGGGCAGAAGTGACCCTGATGTCTAAGAATCTCTTTGATAAGCTGACTAATGATTTAGGTAACTCAGTACAAAACATCACAAGCATCTTAAAAACCCATACAAGAAATGTTAAATAAGCCTGGTTTTGATTTAAAGAAAGCATACAAAAATAGTGAAGAACCTAATTTTGATTAAGTGAAAGTTCAATAAGGTAACAAAACAGTAGGAACATTTTATAAATGTCATTAAGGATCCCAATGTAACTATGCTTATTAAATGTAACCTACTGTACAAATGAACTGTGGACTAAAATCCATTTACTGCCAAAAAGGTAAATTCCAATCCAGGAATGACATCTTGGTCAAAACTGGTAAAAAAGTCACAAAGGCCCAAAATGAGTAGTACCTTCAGCACATGAGGGACAGAACTTATGAAATGTTATAAGAAATAGCCTACTGGCCTTTAATATACAGTGATACTAAAGATTTAAAAAGTACAATATTAAAAAGTGGGAATAATGAACACTCGTTACACTGAAAATGTTAATTGCAATGCTGTTATCTGTAAATGATGAACAAAGAGATATATTGCTGTATTTGTAAAATGATTGAAATAATGTGAAAGAAAAAAGGTTGAAGCAGTTAAAGGAAAAGTGTACATGGCTGTAATCATGTTTAATCAGGGACTGCGATACTTGCAAGATCTTCTATGCCTCTAGTGCCCCCCTCTGCTCACTCTGTTCCTCCAATGAGGGGTTGCTAGAGATTTCTAAGGTTTGTCTGAAGACTTCTGGGACCTGCTTTTTTGTTTTTGTGGCCCCTACCCTGTGGAATTCTTTACCTCATTGGGTTAGAGAGTGCCTGACTGTTGAGAGTTTTAAAATAGCCCTGAAAACGCATTTGCTCCATCTTGCTTTTCCTGATTGTAATGATAGTTGGTATAGTTTAATTTTATATTTCTTATTATCTTTAAAAATCTGAGATTTTTAATTTTATTTACTGTGATTATATGGATTTTATTATTATTGTACAGCACTCTGATCTTTTTGGAATTGCACTCACAAATAAAGTTGATATAATATTATATAATATGATATATAAAACTGTACATATTTCAATGCAAAAATGTACATCTCTGATGATGCCATAGCTAATGATGTCAGATGTAATGATGTCATGCGCTGAAGATGTCATAAGTTACCACATGATGATACAACTTTATGTTATGTGACTTGTTTTCCCTGTGATGCTTAAACAATATGCTCACACAGTAGGATTACAGTTTTGAATTAGAAAATGCATTATTTCAGGATACATCTTTTATTCAGAAGGGGAAAAATGTAAGGACAAATCCTAAATTGTAAACATATTTTATTATAGTTTTATTATTACCATTATTTTATAATCATTAATGTTTGATTATACTAAAATAAGACCCCTGGTTGGACTTTGTAAAATCTGCCTTCATTAGCTACGTAGAAAGACTTCTGTTATAGAGTGGTTTTAAAATTTGCCTGGACTTTAAAAGTTGAGAAAAATAGCTGGTCTTTGTGGTTTGAAATCTCACCTTTGACCCAGTGAAGAACTGGGCACCTTTCTTGGACTTACGTTCCGTACTTGTGTTCAGCCAGATACAAAGAAATAAGCTCACTGATAAAGTTGCCAAGTAACCACATGCCCCAATGGCATCTCAACAGTTATAGCCTGGCAGTACCTTACATTATGAGGCACCCAGCTCCTTCAAGGAAAAAAAGAACTGAATTGAATCTCTATGGGTTTCTACTATTGGAAGAGACTTTTGTTTGTTACTAGAGAATGCAACATGCTGCCAGACTGAAATTACACCAGCTAAGTGAGAAAAGTTTGCTCTATTGACTGGCCAAGCTCGATGCTTGCAGCTGTTGGAGAATGCAAATTATTTGTCAATACAGTCTGTGTCAAAAGTCTAAAAGCTGGAATATTTGTATTTGGTCTTAAATTAAAGCTGGTGTGATGGCAAATCTAAAAATGTGACTTGTGTGTGCAACTTCGTGTTGAGCTGAAATAAACCATCTTAATTTGTTTTAAGTAAACAACTCTGACAGCTCTAATGAATGTGTTTTCTTGGAGAACAAAGACCAAATCATCTGCAATGCAATGCTTTTAAGAACTTTCCTAACCAGAAATCTGGAAGAAAAATATTCTCTCATACTGGAGCTTGAGACATGGAGAGATGAAGGACTATTTCATTTTTTTTAAGATTTTGCTGAGCGCTGATGTTATCTCAGAAAATATTTGTCTCAGAGACATGAGAGACATTTTGAAAGATTGATTTTAATGAGCTGAGCTTAGAAATGCTTGAAGACTGCATCCTACTGCATTCAAAGATTAAAAGGAAAATTAACTTTGGACTGAAAAATTGTGCAAGTGTAGAGGAAGGTGGAGATTCAGAAGAAAAAAAAAACTAGCCATCCCACCTCATTTACAAGAACCAATCAGAACCAGGACATGATGTCAGAGCCAAAACAGTGACATTGCTCTGGCCCAGAGGTGATAAAAACCACTGGCTAGTGGGGCTGGTTCACAATCTTCCAAATCCTGAAGCATTGAATACCTCTATTTGTGCAATGGAAATTGTTGCTGTTATAGTACTGTTTAATAATTCCCTCCAAAAACCAGAAGAAAGGACTGAGATAGCCTAATGATGTCTATCCACTAGGAAGCAAGCCTGTACTTCTTTGCTGATGCCAAAAGGGTCCACCGTCCTGGGTTCAAGTGTGTACAGAGTAAAAACAGCAACAACAAAAGACTGTAGCAAAGCTAACAAGGATGTTTTCAATTCAGGGAAGAAGAATTCTCACAAAAATTTTGAAATTAAGAAGAAAATCCAGACTCAACAGCTAACCAGATATCTTGAGTATTATTTTAATTAATTTTGATAATATTCTAATTGGACTTAGCTGGGAGGTTGCATAGGAAAAATAATTTAATTATTAGAATATGGGTATATAGTAAAAGCTTAAATCTAAATAATGACATATAAGCATGTTTGCCTAAGAAACAGTATTTGAATAAGTTACCAAGAGAAGTTTTGAAATGCTAATAAGACAAAGTTGTTTGAAATCTCTATGCAACAGAAATATCTTACATTGTTTATACAAATAGATTATTTTGACTTACCTATAACAAGGGGGTTCTAAAGTTTCTACAAGAATAATTTTACTGTTTGCAAGTTAGTAATACCGCAAACTGTGTGCTTTAGTTTATTCTTGTTTATATTTATTTTAATGTAAGTTGTTATTTGCATTTATGCTGCTTTTCACAGTGCTTACAATGTTTTATAGGTATGCAACAGTTATTAGTGAATAGTTATATTGTACAAGGAAATATAAAATCAAAGTTTTTATGCCAAAAGAGTAAGATAGAAATGTTATTCATGCTTATCTAGAACATTTTATAAAATAGGTGGCAAATAAAAATATGAGCCAGTCTTACATTGTTTTAAGTAGTTTTATGCATATTTTTATGACACAGGGCTGAAGGCTTATCTGGGTGCCCATAATAAGAAATTGATATTTCAGCCTATTGTTGTGACACTGACATTTGTCTTATCATTAGATTAATACCATATTCTAAGATTGTTATAATTCGGACAACTGAGTGACCCTTAGTGTTCTCTTACACCCAGTTAACACCCTGCAAAATATCAAATATTGACCATAATGCAAGGAATACATTTGATTATCAAAGCATTCAGGGTTTGAATCCCACCCACTCATATTTTAATATCTGGCCTCCAATTCATACATGCAAAAATCTTTAACATATTCACATCTAGTAACTTTCTAATTTGCAATCAAAAGGCCATAAGACTAAGCCATGAAAATATCCTGCTATGGCATCATAAAATATCATATGACATATTCTATCTCCAGGTAATTCTGCATCACTGACTGGCACCAACTTGCTGCACCGTATTTCTCTTCATGTTCTTAATGTTCTGTCAGCTATCTCAGAATTTCAACATACATTATAACAGCTGGAGAACATGACAGATGACTTGAGTTTATGCCTCAAGCCCAGAACATCTGATGACAACTGGCAAAGTGGGATTCTGGCATCTGTCTTAGATGCCTTTTTCCTCAGGAAGACTGGACATCTCCTTCCACTGCCCTGGTTGCCCAGGGGAGGTGGGTGTGTTATGTGGGAAAGAACAAGGAGAGTGGGTTTTCTATTAGAAGGGAGGTGTTGTTGTTACTCTATCACTCACTAATGAGATCCCACCTGAAGTACTGTGTCCAGTTCTGAAGGCCACACCTCCACAACCATATTGTCAGGATGGAAGTGATCCAGAGAAGGGCTACCAAAATGGTGCAGGGCTTGCATGGAGACACCATATGAGGAGAGGTTGAAGGAGCTCAACATGTACTCCCTTGGGGAGACAATAGCAGGTGATGTGATTGAGAACTAGAAGTATATCATGGGATCTCAGTCATGCCTTTAAGTCTGGGCTTAGATGGGCTACTGATTCCTGATGGTGACCTCACTGATGGTGCCTTTGTATGCCTGTAATAAGAAAGATGTTGCCAGCAATGTTGGTAAAACTTGCAAGCATTTCACTTAACAAGGCATCTTGAAGTTTCCTTAGCCTTCATGAGCTCCACTATGCTATGCTTCTTAAAACAAAGGGTAAAAAACACTCCATTCATGTAATCCCTTTTCCTACCCTCCTCTCCCCATTTCTGACCATCATAACTCACCACCCTGTCCCCCATTATCCAGGCATCCCATCCTCCCCATCTCCCTATTGCAGGCAAAATTAGGGTAGTATAAAAAAATCATTACTTTTATGGCTTGGCATGTTGATCACCCACCCTCATAAATTCACATTAACCCTACACCCACCTGACACAGTTACACAAATAGAACCCCTATTCCTTACCATGTTGTAGCTACCCATACCCACCCTTATTTCTCCTTGACACCCATAGAAAAGGATATATGTGTCCAATACTGGGTGACTGGCAAATCCCTCCCTCTACCAGCATATGTGTAATGAATAAAAGTGCAATAGCACTGAGTGTATCTGGGTGATTGATTGTCTCACCATCTATTTCTCCTTGGTTATGTCACCACTGTGCTGATCCTTATGTATTTTAATGGTTATTGCTGTTTTTCTTTGGTTCCATGTCATAACAGTGACTGCAGAAAGGCGACCAGTGAAGAGGGCACAAATCCCACAGTGCAATGACAGGGAACAAAGTCTTTATTTTGGGGGGGCATTGTCATCCATACCTCCCCTTGTTGAGGGCTTTGTCCCCACCCCCCCTTTATTTAAGATACCAGCTTTGAGGCAGCATACCTCGGGAATGAGGAGAACCACCAGTCACCCAGACATATCAGCACTGTGGTTCTATCAGCCTTTTCATGGATTGCCATTCCACAGTCACTGTATTGATGGGCTACCTTTCTATTTATCATTAACAAACTGTATATGAAAAACATTTATAGGATTTGACATCTAGTGCAAACTGTACTGCCACCATTTGTTTTCTCCCTTGATTCTATGGTTTTGCTTTTTTGTGTTTATCTCTGTACAGCTGCCTTTGTCACTGGTGTTTTGCAGTTTTCTCCATTTGTATGACTCCTTGGGTTCAATTTATGGAGCCCTGAGATGCTGAAAGTCCCTGGTGCACCAGTCATTTGGTGCATGGGGCTTGTGGCATTATCCCAGCAGGCAACTGGGATTTTCAGTCCTCAGTGCAAATGTCGAAAGTTAGACTAGCGTTTCCCTGGTCTAACTTGCACCTTTTAAAGGGACTCTTTTTACAGGCTTGGCTACTGTATATCTTTGGTGCAAGCTGTCATAAAGCATGGAAAGTGTTGCAGCTGCTTCCAATATAACAAAATCTGGTGCAGTTGCATCATAGGAGTTTGGTGCAGTTGCGCCAAACAATGGAGTTGATGCAGGGCTTGAAGCAAGCCCTGTATTACCCTTTGAAAATGATTCCTCTTGTTTCCTTAATTATGTCTAGAAACTACTTCATCATCTGCATGCACTAGGTTAATGTCTTATTAGGAAATAGATAAAAATGATATGAATGCTTCTGGAACAGGATCAGTAAAAGCAGACCACAACTTTATTCTAGTTTTTAGCATTCTAGTTCATGTTCTGTTCTGATTTTTACTGATCAGTTGCATTCTAGAACTAATCTGGGACTGGCTTCATTGACACACAGTACAAACTGGAATGCAGTTTGTTCTGGCCATATTCTGGTTCTTACAGTGCCATTCTGGTTCTGGGACCCATATGCTTCCCAGAGCTGGAATGCTCTCCAGAAGCAGAATGAACTCCAGAATCAGAATAATTCAAACTAGAATAGGGCTGTATTTTTATATTTTAAAATTGTTGTGCTTTAACTAGACTACTCCTCTGAACTGGAATTCTAAAAACTTAAATAGAGTTGTATTCTATTTTGTATGGTGCCTTACACATTATGTTTATGCCTTTTCTGGTTTTCACTCAGTTCCATCTTAATATACATTCTCTTTTGTTGGATACATTCCTGTTATAAGCTGTCTAAATGGATATTTTGGGGGGTTTCATTGTTGCTGAACACTTCTGCCCATGAGTTTTCTTCCCCAAGTTATCTGTGGGGTGAGCTCCCTCACTGTTTCCAAATTCTGCCTTGTGCTGGCTGAGGCACTTTGTATGTCCATCTATAAATGGGTCAAGAATTGCATACAGGGGAGGTGCCAAAGACATATTGACACAACAGGTGAATAGGGTGCAAAATACTATGATCATTACTGATGTTGACTTAGAGTATATATTTACAATTACAGTGTTGAACCACAAAACATGTAGGGCCAGATATTCAAAACTTTGCGCCGGGCAAAAACTGTTTGTGCAGGTTTAGCGTGGGATTAGCTCGGGTCTGTTATATTCAAAAGGCCAAATAGCACGGGCAAACTGCATTAGCGCCGGGCAAAACTATAATGTATGCAAGGGGCAAACTGACATGAATACAGGTGCAATGCTATATTCAGCGACTAGCGCCGCGCTAAGTGGTTTTGCATGACTTAGCACGACACTTAGCGCAGTGCAAATTACCGGCCAGGAAAAGCTTGTTTTAACCCTGAGCAATCAGCTTTGCACACGACACTTTGGCTTTGTGCAGTGTTTGCGCTGGTTTAGCGTGGTTTTTGCGCGACCCTAACAAATAAATATGACACATAGATAAAGCCAAACATAGAGGAAGCATGCTGCTAACCAATGGCATCACAATGATGCAATCATCTGCCACCAGTCCCAGCCATGCCAGACAGTAAGTGGTGACCCTGCTGCCAGTGGACAGCATGGCAGTGTGGCCATACAGCACACACCTGCGGACCACACATCTGTGGACACGAACAGATGCCAGCACACACATGCAGCACTGTGGGCATGGAGGATGTTGAGGGGAGCGTATATGGGTGGCGAGACTGTGCCACAGACCAGGTGTGGCCACAAGGCTGGAACACATCATGCAGTGCACATGGGCCAGTATTGGGAATACCCCAACACTAGTGTGCCTTTTGGATAATATATGCCTCCCCCTGCCACATACCGCACAGCTGTACAACTGCCACAGCACACAAAGCCAGAAATGTACTTGTCACTGTGAGCATCCAATGCCACATGTACAGCATCTGTGGGTCACACAACAGTGTAACAGTAATGTCCACTGTCAGTAAACACCTGCAGGTTGGGCCTGTCACTTGTGTACAGTGCAGTCATCATCACTGCCCTACACACCATAGGCAGTGCTGTGTCCCTCACACTACTGGCCCCCTTGCTACTGTAGTGTCTGCTGTGCACTGTAGCATGCCCTACAGTGTACCAGTTGCATGCAGCACCACCACCATCTGTGCCTATGCTGTCTTGTCCACTGGGGTACAATATGCTATGCTATGCTGTACTGTTTACATGTAGCCTGCAGCTATCATCGTGCACTGCCAGACTGACCTACAGGTGGAGCTGCGGTTGAACCTGGTCAGCCCCTGTACTTCCAGACTGACCTACAGGTGGCTCTGTGGGACCCTGCAGTAATGCTGGGCAAACTGCATTCAAATCAGGGTATAATGAGATACTAATCTGGTTGTTTGCCCAGAGACTACCTAAGTAGCCTCATTTGCATGGCACTTTTGAATATGACACATTTTAGCTCCGGGCAAACATGTTTGCACCGGGCTAACTGCTTAGCTCCGAGCTAATGCAGCGCAGCGTTAATGGTACGGGGAATAATACACAGTTTTGATCACTGTTCTTTCACATCTGCTGCTTCCTGCAGCTGTACTGAGTCCATGTATTTGCAAGCACACACATTGGCCATGTAGTTCGTCTGTACCTGCCCTCATGTTGCTGTGCACTGTGTTGTTGTTGTGGGTTGCACTTCCTGGTTGCTTTATTCAGTGCTGTCTTATTCCCGGGCTATTTTTGCCCTGCACTCACAGACCAGTTTGCCCAGCTTCCTTAGACTGCAATATTCAGCAGGATTAGCACTGGACTATTTCCATTTCAATATAGCTTGCTCTGTGCTCCAGGCTAAGTTTGCCCACCGGGCAGTGCTAATTTAGCCCCTAGGCAAAGTTTTGAACATCTGGCCCGTAGTGTATCTAAACATTCTCAGTACTTTCCTTGCACCAACACCTGAACCAAGGGTTAATCCTTTCAGATCCTGGCTTTACCTCTTTCTGGAAACTCAATTGGCATTGTCACAGAGATGATGGTGTCTGCTTTTGTCTCTTTAACATTCTGTGCTAAATTTATAAAGTCTCTCAGAATTTGTTTTCTTTTTTTTTTTTTATAACCTCTTTATTGAGATTTTAGAATTGGTTCCAACATCGACACAGACACACATACAACCCGGGACATCCCCCCAGGCCCGTATCCCAAAACTGGATGCAGAAACTATATACACCCCTCAACTATATACAATCACAGTTACCAATTTTGATCCCTGAACAGTTTACACCATTTCCCCCTAACATAAGTTCTCAACCCATTGTATGTGTTCAGACACCGTCAAGTCCAGATTCTGGCCCGGATTAACAATTCCAGTTACCAATCCAGCCCTAAAGTTTGGATCTTCTGGACCATCTTTGGGTAACTGTGTCCCTAGGAAAGAGAGAGAACCCCATGTGCCCAACCAATCAAGCAAGCCTTTTAAGTTAAATAGGCAAGATTATGAGAGAGATGTAGCTAAGCCTATACAAAACTTGTCTCATATCCATCGTCCAATTCCTTTCATTAATCAACCCCTTAAACTTTGTCTTATAAGAATTTATCCCACTACTCCCCCTCAGACAGACAGATCTGAACCCGGGGACTTTTTAATTGCATTGTATAAACTGTCTCTAGGGTCCTCCAGTTTTTTTCATAGACTTTCTTTTTCCCTTCCATTAGCATATGCTGTTTAATTCTCTCCAAGACCTGTATAAGGTCCCACACCCATTGATCATAACCATAAGTTATGTCCTCCTTCCAATGCCTTAGGACAAATGCTTTCACTACAGCTGACATAAGGGAGACATGATATTTAGCTGGGCCAGTCGGAATCCTTCCCAGATCCCCTAATATACATATCTCTGGGCTAATATAGTTCGAATAGTCCAAAACCGGGTCCATTTCCTTTGCAATTTGAACCCAGAGTGGCTGAATTCGAGGACACACCCAAAATACGTGCAACAGGTCTCCTGGTTCTATGCTACATCAAGCACTGATCTGTCTGTCTGAGTTTTCTGGAACATAGTTTGGGCGGGGTTGTCGTAGATATTTGAGCAAATAAAAATTGCATCATATTATACCTTGGTATAGGCAAACCTTTCATATGCTTCCAAACTTCTGTCAATCCAGTTTCAGGGGATAATGCCTTCTCCCAATATACTATACTAGACTCAAAGTTTGTACCCACATACTCCAACAACACCTTGTAAACTTTGGATAGGGGATGCAGTGAAAGGTCCATTTCCTTAAGTTTATCCCATGTAAATGCTTGCTTCTCTCCCCCATTTTTGTTATCCCGCATAAATTTCTGTAGCAAATGAGTAATCTGGATCTTTTTAAAAAAATCCCAATCCCTGACCTGTGCTGGCAGAAACACTCTGTCGGCGACCATAAAATCTGCCACTCTGAAATCCAACAATAATGATGCCCACTGGCCCTTCAAAATACGATTTCCCAGCGGAAATTAGGGTTCCCCACTATAGGTTGATCTCTTGATCCCTTCTGAACTCTCCTCTGGGCTGGAGTTAGCCACTCCCACCACACCTTGACTGATTTGTACAGCGGAGACTGCTTCCCTATACCCAGCAAAGTCTCCGGATCTACATGCAGTAGTGCCCCTGGAAGGAGTTTTGTGACTCCCAGGAGAAGCTGCTCAATTCGCAGCCATGTTGGTGTATATGCCTCATCTCCCCGGAAGGCGGTCCCATCGCCCCATATAGCCAAGTTGCCCTGCTACATAATATGATAGTAGATCAGGGAGCTTCATACCTCCCATTGAATAGGGAAGACGTAAAATATTATGCTTCCTCCTAGGGGGTTTCGAATCCCATAAAAAATCTGAGATGATCCTTTGAATGCTAACTAATCTAGCCTTTGGGATAAGATAGGGGGAAAGACAAATCAGGTATAGCAGTCGAGGCAGAAGGTTCATTTTAATAAGTCCCATTCTGGCAGAGAAGTTTAGAGGGAGCCTCCTCCACCTTTCAATATCCTGCTTAATTTTGACCACAATATTCCTCAGATTCTCCTCCACCCCATCCTCTGATCTGGCCAAGATCCAAATCCCTAAGTATTTAATTTTTTTCTGGGGCCCAATTGAGTTGGAGATGCTCGAAATCTGCCCTATGAGTGTGTATTGTGAGTGGGAGAACTTGGGTTTTAGCCAGGTTTAACTTATAATTGGAAACCCTCGAAAACTTCCCAATAATTCCCAAAGCATTTTAAAACTAACAGATGGATTACTTAAGTGTAATAAGATATCATCGGCAAAGACCGATAATTTGAGCTCTATCCCTAGAACATCTATCCCTTGAACCCTTGTATCCTTCACAAGGGACCTTAACAGAGGTTCAAGATATATATTAAATAAAATTGGCGATAGGGACATCCCTGCCTTGTTCCATTTTTAAGAAGAAATTCTTTAGAAAGATATCCATTGCATAAAACTCGGGCAGTAGGGGCTTCATAGAGATTTCTAAGGCCACCTAGAAACTCCCCAGGGAACCCCATCTTTTCCATTGTGAGGAACAAAAATTGGTGGGAAACCCGATCAAACACTTTCTCGGCATCTAGTGCAATTAAAGCCATAGCAGAATTGGAAACAGCCGCTCTCTCTAAGATATGATGAAGTTTCCTTAACGCATCCGGGGCCCCCCTTCCTGGCATGAACCCAACTTGCTCTTGACTAATCAACAAAGGGGCAACTTTCAAAACCCTATTAGCTAGTATCTTAGTAAGTATCTTAATATCTTGGTTTATTAAAGCTATGGGCCTGTAATTACCTGGTAGATGCTTAGGTTTGTCTGGTTTTGGAATCAACGTGATAGAGGCCTGATACAGTGGAGGTGGAAATCCCTCCTTCATGATAGTTGAGAAGAGTTCTTTCAGTAAGGGTATTAACGTCCCTGCATGAGCTTTATAAAATTTGGCGGCAGGCCATCAGGCCCTAGTGCCTTCCCATTAGAGCAGGTCCATAATTACCTCCAAAATTTCCTGGTCTGATATTAAGGCAGCCAGGGCCTGGGCCTGATCAGACCCAATCTAGGCAGAGGTATTTCCTCTAAGAACCCATAATTTCTGCACCGAGCACTCTGCCCCTTCTCGGTATATTGCCGTAATGTCGGCAAAAGCATCTGCCAAACCCTGAGGGTCGAGATAAACTCATCTCCAAACTTCACTGCGATGATCGTCCTCTCCGCCTCCCTCTCCTTGATCCTATGGGCCAATATCCGACCTGGCATGTCCCCCTGCACCAAATATTTGGCATTCAGTCTCCCTAGCCAACAGTCTACCCGATAATTTAGTAGTCCCTTAAATTCCTCTTTTAATTCTCTTAACTCCCTGTCTATGTCTTCGGAAGAACCTTCTAGCAGTGACAGTGAATTAATGGCCCCCAATATGAACTCCTCCCGGGCCCTATTCAGTTTGTTTCGCCTAGCAGTATATTCCTGAACCCATCCCTATACAACACCTTACAAACGGGCCAGGCTAAATTCTATCATCAAGAGTTGGGATTTGAGTCTGGATAATTTCCTTGAGTTTACCCTCCAGTTTGGCTATTATCCTGTCCAGCATTAACACCCCTTCATCCAAATGCCAATGAACTGGCTTGGGGGAGATATTATCAATCCGCCATAACAACTGTATTGGGGAATGATCAGAAAGGATCCTCTCAACAGAATGCATACCTATGACCCCCCTTAAAACTTCCCTGTTAACTAAAAATAAATCGATACTAGTGTAGGTCTTATGTGCTCCTGAGTAAAAGGTCATCTCAGTTTCTCCTTTTCTACAGATCCGGTATGGATCAACCATTGCAGTAACCTCCAGGAATCTATGTAATGCGGCTTGGGGGACTAGGTGCTTTATTGGAAGGAGCAGCCTATCCACCTTATTGTCAAAGCAAATATTCCAGTCACCTGCCAATATAATGGAGCCCTGCGGGAGAGTAGCAATATCCGCCTCCAAGGAGGCAAAGAATTCTGTTTTAGCCAGAGTGGGTCCATAAATTGAAGCACACACCAGTGGGCGTCCCAAATACAAGCCCATCGTATATATTCCCCTACCATCCTCTCTTTACTGAGAACCATCAATTACATATGGGCATCCCTTCCTAATTAACAGCGCCACCCCACCAGAGGCTTTTGCATTTCCAGTTCCAATTACCTTACCAACCCATCCCTTCTTGAGCAGATGCAGCTCCTCAGTCAATAAGTGGGTTTCCTGAAGTGCAGCTATATGAACCCCCATCTGGTTAATATATCTGAGGATGACCAATCTTTTCCTCCTCCCCCTGAGACCTTTCACATTCCAAGAAAGAATTCTAAGTGACCCCATCTACCACATCCACGCCTCTAACCCTCCCTCTCTTACTATTAACTTCCTTTAAAACACATGTCCTGGGTTCTGTCTCTTTCCTACCCTCCCCATAATCCCCCTCCATACTACCCCCGATCCTCCGACGCCTCCTATATCAATCCGGAATGTGTATGAACCCACTTGTAAGATGCCTCCATTCGGCCCCCGGGTCCCCATGTGAGCCCTTAGTAACCCTCATTCTCCCCTGTCTTCCAATTTAGACCAGCCAATCAAACCTGTAAATCTAAATTAATAGTGGGAGAAGGTATGTCTCAGTGGCATAAGCCAGTGTCTCCATGGCATTCCGCTGCCACCACCTACGTAGTATCAAAAAAAAAAAAGGGGAAGAAAAAGGGGGGAGGTTATATATTACCACCTCTAGAGTTCTCAAACCTGTTCTGCATATTCATAAGGTGAAAAATGCCGAAAAGAAAAGCATTGTAGTAACAACAAAATAACAAAATATCCCCCCTAGTGTCACTTTCCACCAGCACTACTAGGTCGCTTGGCACACTGTCCTGTAAACATTCACTAGTCCCATTATTCCTTTCAGGTCATTGATTTAAATAAATCAGGTAGCTCCACTTTAAGGCTTTCCAAGGCTTCTTCTGCCGTGAGATATTTTCTGTCCCCCTTTTCAAGTTTGACCACCAGCGTGGCAGGGTATTGCAGTCTAAACTTCAGCCCAGCCATGTACAGCTTCTTTTTAATGTCCACATACTCCCTCTGCTTTTCCCTCACCGAGGGGACCAGGTCCTGAAACAACCACAACGAGGCCCCATTCCAATACAAATTTCTATTAGCTTTGGCCTTTGTTAACACATGAGCTTTCTCCTTATAATTAAGAAATCGCATTATGATTACTCTAGGCAGTGCACCAGGCGGGGGGGGGGGGTTTCTCTCAGTGCCCGATGGGCTCTTTCAAGATTGTAGGAGTTGCCAAACGGCGTGGGCCCAAATAACTTCAGGAGGAGATCTTGCATGAAGGCAACACAATCTGAGCCTTCAGTTTTCTCAGGCAGCCCAGCCATTATTAAATTATTCCTCCGGCTTCTCGCTTCTTGATCTTCTAGGTGATTCTCTGTTTTTCTCACTTGCCTCTTCACATTAACTATGTCTTGTTCCATCGTTCCGTTTTCTTTCTTGTGAAGCAACTCTGGCCTCAATATCCCCCACTCTCTTAGTAAGAGCATGTAGTGCAGGTTTCAGGATAGTAAAATCGGCGACCAGCCCTTTCAAGAGCTGCTTAATTTCTAGAATGTCTTCCGAAGTTGATTGCCCCTTCAGGCCCTCCGCCTTCCAGACCTCAGGCTCATCTGGAACCGGGGAATGGGGCTTTGAGTGCTTGGTCGCGGGGGCTCTCGCTGCCAGGGGCTCGGGGCTTCCCTGTTCCCGCTCTGCCATTTCGCATGCAGAACTCATCAGGATTTACTGTGCTCTTTTCGCTGTCTGCGCCAAACTTAGGGTGCTTTCCCAGGAGCAGCGACCCCTTAGCACACAAAACTCCTTGCGTTTTCTAATATGCGGAAGCCAAAAACTTTATAAATTAAAATTATTTACGATCGGGACTCGGGAGCCTTTCTGAAGATGTCTACCTCCCGCTAGCTCATCACGTGACCTCTGTTTTCTTTTTTTTTTTTTGCCACTTGTGTTGGTTGTTCCAGTATGCTCCTGTACCAGCAGTTGCTCTCCAAGGGGTTCCAGTAATCTTTTAAATTGTTTCAATAATATGCTTAATTCTGACTCCTGGCATAATGTGGATTCCACTGTTTATTTTGTCTCTATGGCATACTAATCTATTTGTATAGCTCAGGATAAGTCAGCCACCACCATTGTCCTCATGTGTTTTGTCTTGCTTGGCACTACTTGATTTACATTGTCTGGCATGGCATGCACTTCTCCATTTGACTGGTCTGAAAGTCAAGCCTGTTCTCTGTGGGTAACTGTACCTCCTTCACTGATACTCACATCTCTTTTTTAGCTCAGTTCTTCTTGACAATTTCCCATTTGGGTGCCCTTCTGTCTTTAATTGGTTTGGACTCCATTTGACTGCAGTTTCTTACTTCGCACCCTAGTCATATTGTCTACTGCTACTTCCATCTTTATTTGTCTTCACTGTGTACTCTGTTCTGATAGCATGGTCTTCCACCAATCATGCATTTGAATTACCTTCAGCTTGTTCTCCAATTCATTTTATCTTTGGATCCACATCATCAATTCCTTCCTCTTGTTACATGTCAAATCCAGATCTACTTGCACCTGAATAAGAACTTCTGACAACTCCAATAGTGATTGGCATTGCTCATCATAAATCAAATGTGTTCTTTTGTAGACTAGATTCTTAACATTGAAACATAGAAATTGTCAGCAGATGAGGGCCTTTGGTCCACCAAGCTGCCCCATTACCCCAACAACTGCACTTCTTCATGTACTGCATGAATTAGGTTGTACCCCTCCTCAACTACCAGTAATCCTCTATGCGTATCCGAAGCATTTTTAAAACCTGTAATTGTTTCTGCCCCCACTACCACTGCTGGCAAGCTGTTTCATCTGTCTACCACACTCTCTGTGAATAAGTACTTCCTCCTGATCCTTTTGAACCTCTGTCCCTCCCTCCAGTCTCATGTTGTGCCCCTTCATCCTTGAGCATCTCTGAAAAATAGAATTCTCCTGTACCTTATTTTCCCTGTGAGGTACTTAAATGTCTTAGTCATATCCCCCCTTCCTCCTCTCCTCCAGGGAGCACATATTTAACTCCTTTAGCCTATCCTTGTAGGGTCTGTGTTGTAGTCCCTGTAACATTTTGGTTCCCCTCCTCTGAACTGCCTCCACCCTATCTATATCCTTATGTAGATGAGGCCTCCAGAACTAGACATAGTACTCTAGGTGTGGCCTCACTAGTGTTCTATACTGTGGGATTATTACCTCCTTTTTTCTGCTGGTAATTCCTCTTCCTATGCATCCCAGCATCATGTTCACTATTCCTGCTGCCTCGTAACACTGCCTTTCTTGCTTGAGGTCATCTGAGATGATCATCCACAGGTCCCTCTTCTGCTTGGAGCTTTCTATTTCTACCCCCCCAGTTGATATGTTACTCTTGGATTTTTGTGCCCCTGTGCATTATCTTGCACTTTTTTTGCATTGAAACACAGCTTCCAATCCCTTCATCAATCGTCCAGCTTCTTTAGCTCTCCCCTCATTCTATCTACTCCCATGATGTGTCCACCCTCTTGCAGAGTTTAGTGTCACTGGAGGCAGATTTTCCCTTCTAGACCCCCTGCAATGTCACTGGTAAAGACATTGAAGAGAACTGGCCCCAGCACTGATTCCTCTGGTACCCCACTGGTCACTTTACCTTCAGCAGAGTGAATGCCATTTACCACCACCCTTCTGGGTCCTACCATCCAGCCAAATCTCCACCCACTTCACTACATTTTTTTCCCACCCCTGTGTTCTCCAGCTTGTTTGACAGTCTTCTATGTGGCACAGTTTCAAAGGCCTTGCTAAAAACCAGGTAGGCCACATTCACTACCCCCCGATCCACCTCCCTGGTTACCCAGTTGAAGAATTCAATGAGGTTAGTCTTTCATGACCTCTCTCCCATAAACCCATGCTGTCTTTGGTCCTGCAAACCGTTGACAACCAGGTGTTCCACTTTTCTTTTCTTCAGTAGTGTTTTCATGACTGTTCCCACCACTGATGTCAGGCTGACCAATCTGTAGTTCCCCAGAGGTACCCAGGGTCTGGAGGAGAGCTTATGTAGTCCCTCTATGCAAACATGGAAATAGAGAGGAATATTCTTTTAATGAATGTTTTATAGTCTTGAGTTCAGTTACTGGTATTATACCCTAGATTAATTAATAATTCATAACAAGCATCACGGCCATCACCTTCAATTGTTTGGATTCCATCTTAATACTTTCCATGTGATACCCTACCACTTAACTGTAATGACTTTCTAAGCACCTTTTTCATTCAGGACAATCCAAGATTTCCACCTCTAGGTACTAGCTTTTGTTATTCATAGTCACTCAGACTACAGCTGAGGCCAATGTTAAGTTGTTTCTGGCGTGTTAGTTGATGCAGCTGCTCATGGCAAAAATTGTCACTAAGCAATTATCAGAAGAGAAAGAACTTTTGTTTACCTTTTTTTCTGTTAATTGCTTGGTACACTATGTCACCCAAGATGTGATTTGCTGAGATGCACTTGCTGGACTTCAACACAGCGCTGGCCTTAACAAAACTTTGTTGGCTGGTTCAAGCTATTCTAATTACAGGGGAATTGGGCCTACTGTTATCAATGTCAACAGCTTCCACAGCTATTTCCACCTTGTGGTGCTCTTATCAATTCCCAGTCACTCATATCAATTCCATAAATGTACTGTGTCTCACTTTATGTGTCTCATTTTATAAGAGACTCATTTCACAAGTAGCATGACTAACATCAAGACACTTTCTCAGTACATATGACCAAACCACACATGGTGACAATTGAGCCAATTTATATTAAAACCCCATACTTAACTCCTCCTTTCCTGGTTAAGGACTAAAATATAAAAGGACTTCATAAATTCCCTCATTCCCTTTTACTATGTGTTTACTTGCTGAGAGTTAGGGGAAAGACTCAAACACTTATTCTGGGATAGTCACTAGCTCAGATGTGGGATTCATCAAGTGGTTATTCTGAAACTTCAAGATCCTATTCTGAAAAGGGTATAGAATGCCATTCAACCCTGACACAGTTCTTCTGTTATATACCTGTTTTTTTTCAAGTATGTTGTGATCATGTTACAGTTATCATCCAGTGTTCTCCTTTAACTTTCTCTATTTTGGTTCATCATATAATACGTGTGTGTGTGTGTGTGTGTGTGTGTGTGTGTGTATTAAGCATGCCTTATCATAATTATTTAGTTTACTTTAAATGTATTGTGTATGTGCTCCTACAACTACACTATTGCATAAAAATAAACATAAATGGTGATGTGCTGAGCATTAACTATTAAAATCATGTGCAATGGTTTTCAAAACTAAAACATGCAGCACTATTCAATAAACATTGCTCAAAAACTATGTGTATTCCAGGTTTTGTAAAAAAAGTCAACAAATTCATACTTTGTTAGCACCTTTTTGGTGTGGTTCATTTCTCCAAGGTTTCTGGATGCCAAGTCAACATGCTTCCAGGCTGCTGATGTCATTTGGGGTGCTACTCTACTATGCCTGTAGCCCTGGTAAAAAGATAATTTTAATGTGGAGTAAAGAATAGCTGTTCCAGAATGTAGGTCAAGTAAAAACCTGCCAATGAGAAAACACCTGGCTGGCCAGTGTATAGAAACCCTTAGTAAGATGTCAAAACAGCATTACTTATCCCACCCACATTTATAGGTTGGTGAGACAACTGCTTTAGTGCCATTCTGATAAATTGCCTGTATGGAATGTCATGTGTGAATGAGCACAGCAGTCATTAAGATAACAATAAGACTCATGCCTTTCACCACAACAGAAAGGTGTAGTCTGCAAACTTTTCAGCAACGTGTTACTCTCCCTGACTTCTTCATAGGCTAAAGTGATCAGTTTAAACTATTTTTGTGCATTACTAGCACTGAACATGACAAAACCACTATCACACAGCTGTCTGTCTTTCATTTTCTTGCAAAAGGCACACAGTAAGAAAGAAAAATAAATAAATCTGCACAGACCTCAGCAATGTGACAATCCCCCTGGCTTCTTCAGTGATGAAAGAGAATACCACCCCAAATGACATCACTAGGGTGGAGACATGATGACTGGCACAGTGAATAGCAAGCCTCAGGATCTAGCAGTGTGGCTGTAGCACAGCATGCAACAAATGGCTTGAAATGGTATGAAATGGTAGATTTTCATATAAAACACCAGGCAGACACTATTTGCAGTTTAAACTATGTAAATTTCATCCTGCATGATCTGTAAGATGCTCAGCAAGTAGCACACTTGCCCCTGAGACCAGGAGATTAGAAAGCTGTGGGTTCTATCACCACACCAGGCACTTCGGTTAAATCCCAATACTGACACTGTAGTGCAGCATGAGGGGGGTGCTGTATTCCTGAGGTGCCGCCTTTCAGATGAGAAATTAAACCAAGGTCCCATCTGCCTGTTCTGGTGGTAGTTCAGGTGGATGTTAAAGATCCTATGGTACTTCTTGAAAAGAGTAGGGGAATGTTTCATTATAACAGCAAAACAAAAAATCCCATCAGTGTTGACAGCACACCTACAAGCCAAACAATATGCAAAACAGAAAATCCAAGGTAAACAGAAAAAAAATGAAAAAAAAAATAAAAGAATAATATTCACTCTGCAAGCATCCCATAACCCAAATGAACATAGCAGTTTCATAGCAACACAAGGATAAAATACTCACCAGAAAACTCCCTCCCACCAAAAACAGCAAACCCTGTGTAATACCCACCATCCCAACAGTGTGAAAGATCCTGCACAGTATCACCAAACTCATCCTATCTTATCTTTTAAAAATGGTACAGTAGTCCATTGTGCAATCCACACATGACAAAGTAAAGTCCTTCTCTCCAATGTACATTGTTTTAACAAAACAGTTTCTATTCTACTCACCAGCTGTGTAGGATCCTGATAAATTTGTTGCAAAATAAAACTAACTCATGTCTGCCATAGAACATATTTGATACAGGTAAAGAGCAGCTGTAAAATCCCAACATTATACCCCATGAGTCTAGTTGAATAACCCCCAATAATTTCTTCATACATCACCTGTCTCCACACAGGATTATTCCAACAGTAATACACTGTTTCCCAAAATCCCAGCACATAAAGACAGGTCAGTAAAAAATGGTACATCATCTACTCTTGTGCTATACAAGAAGGCCTGGAACACATCCTTTCCTCCTGAATTGTTTGCTTTGCAATACCCTGCACACCCAATTTCCCATAACAGCTCAACCAAACCACATCCCACATATGAGAGGAAAGTAATTTATCCTTCAAAAATTCAAGTACCAGACCATGCCTGCTTTCAGACATGCCTTTAAATACTGGAGTCTCAGTAAAAGCTTGAGCCTGAATCAAACAGTAAATTTGCTTTCTGGGGGGAGTCTGTATTTGGCTAACCGCCACCTGCCAGAGCCTGATTTTCTTCATAACTGATTTCACATACTCAGAGCTTCAGTGTAAAACCCCCAACAGATCTCCCCCTCCTTGCCAAAAATTAAACAAAGGCACCAACAATAGAGCTCCAAAAATGGTCCATGGTGAGGCACTCAAGGTCTCTGGACCAATCAAATTTACATGCATAAAAGAACTGAAAAAGAAGGAAATAGGATTAACTAAATTCAAACCCACCTGGGGCACAGGCAAATACAAAATATTCCTCCTAATGGGATTCAACCGACTGCCCCAAATAATTTGAAAAACCAGACTCAATAACTGCACCTGCCAGTATTGGATATACCACACTCAAAAATGTAAATATAGGAAGAAAAAAAGTCATAATCAACAATACTTTTTTCAGTTTGGTCTGTTGCCATTTCTTCCAGACCTGAACCTTACTGGAAGCAAAATCCAATTTTAGTTTCCAGTTTAATAACTCATTATTCCCACGACAGAAAAAGACTCCCAAAGTCTTGACAGGGTCTGTAGAAATTGCTATACCCTGATACAGACCAGTCGCCATAGACAAATCACTTAACGGTTATAACTGACTCTTATTTTTATTGACTGTCGCTTCAGCTATTACAGAGTACTGGTCAATGATTTTAAAGGCTTGATTCCCTGAAGTCAAATCAGCCACAAATAAATAAATATCATCTGAATACGCTGCAGTCTTCACTTCCATATGACCAAGGTGAAGTGTTATTCCTCTAAAACTTCTGTCCTCATGTAAGGCAAGCAAAAAAGGGTCCAAACAAAAGATGTACAACAAAGGGCTCATAGGACACCCTTGCCGCACACCCTAGAGACCAGTATATAGGAGCACAAATGTCCATTTATCAATGGTATAACTGATGCCATCTTATAAACCATCATCACCGATTCGCAAAACACATCTGGAATACCATACGACACCAACACATTCTTAATAAAAGCATGTGGGACTCTATTAAAAGCTTGTTCCTGATCAAGCATCAAGAGATGTCCAGTAAGATGATCCTCCTTCCCCTGTTCTATTAGTTCCTGAATTAATAACAAATGATCAGTAATAGATATACCACGCACAGAACAGGATTGCGAAATGGAAATTAAGTGTGCAGCCACCACAGACAACCTATGTGCCAATATTTTCATCAATATTTTTCAGATCTATATTCAGCAAACTCAATGGCCTCCAATTTTTCAACAGTCTTCTATCCTGCTTTTTATAGATAAATATCTGTATTGCCACACTTAAATGAAAATCCAGTTTCTTATTATCCAATATCCAATTAAAAACCTCAACTAACACCTCCGACAAGATATGACTCAATGTTTTATAAAATTCAACTTGGAACCCATCTATTCCTGGAGCAGTGCTACTCTTCAAATGTTTTATAACCCAGGCAATCTCATCCCTAGAAGCAGGAACCATCAAGGTGTGAATCAGATATTGTGGAGCCCTAGGTATCGCAAGCAAATGTAAAAAACCCAACATGGCACCATAAGCAATCACTGGGGCCGAGTACATGGTCCCAAGGTACTGGTCAACCTCTTTCAAAATATCCAGTATATTAAACACTTCCCTCCCTTGTTGATCTAGTAAAGAAGTCATTATTCTACTATCCACCTTGCAGAACAACTAACAAAACATTACCAAAGACGATTTTCCTAGGAGTACTGGTTTTTTGTTCCAACAACATATAAGAAGGCCTGGTATACTGCAATTTCTCCATATACTTTTTGACATTCTGCACTTGTGTAGTCAGGCTCAGTCGATGTGTGTTAATTATGGAATAAAGCTGAGCCAGCAGTGACCTTAAAAGCAAATATCTTTATATTTATTTAAGTGCTGCATGGAAGACATAGAATGCAGCAGCCATTGCAATTCATATTTCGTCCCTACCCACCATAACCCTAAGTCATCCTCCAATCTGGCTATTGACATGATAGCATGCAATAATTCTGTAACCTACGTAACAACACTATGATCTTCTAAGATGGTCAAATTTAACTTCCAATAGGCCCTCCCATATGGAAATTTCTCAACCAGTCCCAAGGTAGCTGTAAGCATAACATGGTCTGAGGTTTCACATGGAATGGTACTAGAACCCTGAATTAAAACATTCTTTGAGGTAAACAAGAAATCAATCCTAGTAGAAAGCTTCCCTTTGAAAAATGTAGGGGCCCCACTGTCATACTTAGTTCGATAAACATCCAACAACCCTCTTTTATTGATAATGTCAAGTAAACCCTTAGTATCACAAAACTCTTTATTGGTAACAGCACCCCTATCTTTGGAGGCCACTACACAATTAAAATCCTCCCAAATAACATTTTTCATGGTGAATATGAATGGCTTAATAACCTGAAATAATTCCACCCTGGCTTTTTTCATTTACGAGGGATAAATATTAATAATCCACCATGCCATATCGTTAACCACACAATCAATCAGCGTCGCTCTGCCTGGAATATTATCAAGCTATCTAGAAATCTTAAAGCCATCCCCACTAAACAAGATTACCACCCCATCACAAGTACCAATCTCAAATGAAAAGAAAGACCGGCCTTATAACCCATACTTTTTGGCCTGTCTGTGTCAGAGCCACAGAATTAAGCCTAGTGTCCTGTAAGAGGACAACATCAAAGTTAAGCTCTTTAAGGAGAGAAAATGTTACCAAATGCCACCTAGCATTCTTAATTCTATTGGTGTTAAGGGTAGTTACCCTAAGAGCCAAATCAAATACCATGGAGAGGGAACAATTCTCATCCCGGGGTACCCAATCTTAAGCTACTCTGAGTTCTGACACTCATCCTTTTTGTCCTACCTCTAGGAGGTTGTACAATAGGGGGTTCCTGGTCAGAATCAGAGGAAAGCCTAGCTTGTGATGAAGTTTTGAAATCACCACCCAACTCAGAGTCTTGGGTGTCCGTAGAGAGCAGATCATATTTATTCTGCAGAGAAATAGGAGATGAAGCCTTAGCAATTTGGGGCTTGGGTTTGGGCTGTGATTGTCTTAAACCATGTTTTTTGGAAAGGAGTGCTGTCTGTGGGGGGGGGGCATATTCATCGATCCCTCAGGTACCGGACAGGTCCCGCACCCCATAGCCTCTTCAACCCTGGGAGTGGACTCCCCCATACCAGACTGAACCACATCAGACTCCACTATAGGCTGTTCCAGGGGAGGGAGGGGGTCCGACTGTATTGCAATCACCTCAGATATCACCTGTCCCTGTGCCACAGTAGGAGGTGCACCAGATGAGTCAGTATGGGACCACTTCTGACCTGCTGTTTGTTTCCGCTGAGAATCAATATCTTTCTTTTGAGCATTTGTTAAAATATCATCCTAATCAGGTCTATCTGACCTATTATGAGTTGCCTACAGGCAAGCCCAATAAGCATGACCCGTATCATTACATAAATTGCATTTTACTGCCTCCTGACACATATTACTAGCGTGCCCATACTCCACACTCCATACACTGAAAACATTTAAGCTTATTACATGTAGAACTCAAATGACTGAATGAGCCAGACTTAAAACAGGTCCGTTGTTGCCCTGGAAAATAACAATGACTCCTCTTTCTCTCTCCATGAGTAAGCTATTAGGCAGTTGAACTGGGCCCTTAATGGTGTTTCTCAACTGAACCTTAAATTTCCACCCCCCAGTCCAAATGTGAATGTCATCAAATATAGGCTGGGGTGTGTCCAGTACATTACATCATTGCTGAAGCCAATAAACAATGTCCTCTACAGAAACAGGTTAATTTCGAAATTTTTAACCATTGGCCTTGTAAAGGGTATGGCTCCAAAAGGTATCCAAAGTTCAGAATATCTACGCTTTTCATACTCAGTCCAGAAACAATCCAGTCCCTGGGGAGTCCGAAAGCTGACATCATACAGACTGTTCCCAGACACATGAATAAGGGCATATATTTAATTGGAGAAAAACTCCAATGAGTTCTTGATGAGTTCCTGTCCCACATAAATCCTATCCAGAATGGTCTCCAAACCACCCATGTACTGCAGCCAAACTGCATTCCTCCACTGGGTTGGGGGTGGTTGAGACTGAAACCTATCCTGTTTGCAAAATTCCTCCCAATTGGATTTAGTCTTATCCCTCACATTATCAGCAGGAGAAAGGGGGGATGCTGTATCCATACATGCTCCCCACGAGGGCTTGTGATCACTAGGCCACTCATCCCCTGAATTTTAGAAAGAAGTAGAAAGATGATGAATCTTCTGTAGCCCGTCTGTATTACTTTCCTCCACCACTACATCCTCAGCATGTAAGTCAAGATCTGGCTCAGCAGTGTCAGTAGTAGCCATTGTGTCCCTTACTGGGTCTACAGCTTGGGAGGGTGCCAAACAGGGAACTGCCTCACATCCAACCTTCATAGGGGAGCCCGGAATAGGGTTATGTTCTGGGTCAGGCACCCATTGTCCAGTTGGTAAGAGCCTCCAGCCTGCATTCAGGAGAGTACTTTCAAGGGAACTAGCAGTCCACCGAGGTGTAGACAGAGGACAACGCTCCGTGGTTACCCACCCCTGTCTTAGTTCCGGAGTCAGTACAGGGAAACTTCTACTTGGTACAGTCTCATCACGCAACAAAGTTTTACTCACTGTGGATAACTGGGAGCACTGTGCAGCTTGCACAAGTCCCTCTATAGCAAGTGCATCCTGCAATTCACCCATATCACTGATTGCAAAGACAGCGTCTGACTTACCTGACGGCCCAGGCTTTGATGCTCCTGAGTCACTCCTCGGTGAATCATGCGGCAACAACGCCACCTTGTCAAACTCAGGCCACTGTTCCTCATGCATCTTTGCTACATTGGGCAGGGTTTCTGGAGCCGCTTGCTCCAGTAAATATTCCACATTCTCAACTACAGCAAGCAATGTCATTGGTATACAGAGAGGTTCTGATGCAGCAACCGAAGCTAATGATATAGGCTTCTGTATCAGGAAATGCAACATTTCATGATTTTCCAACAAGACATTCCTCAGCTATTTGGCATCATGAGCCATTTCACTAAACACAACAGGATTCACCAGATTTGAGGGCACAGACCCCTCCTCAGTGAGTTCCACCACATTTTTGATCTTCAAGGCTGGACCTGTAGGTGTGGAGATCAACTCACCCACAGGTACACCAGCAGAATGAGGACTCTCTGAAGCAGTATCCATGGCTCACCAGTGCCCCCTACAACAGAGTTGAGGAATTTTTATTGTAATAACACCAAAAAACATAAATTTCAAAAACATGAAGAAAGTCACATTAGAGAAAAGAAATCATACAAAAGGGAACAAAAGAAAGAAGAATCAGTGTTAAATGACACAGATAATGAAACTGAATGGGGGGACACAATATTCCAATGTAAACCACTAAGCTCAACTCAAATATATTTTCTCATAAATTTTGAACAGCAGACCCAGTAAACCAGCAAATTCTATCTAAATTCTCTTATTTATCTTATCTAAAAATCAATCATTTATACTTAATGAACATTGAAAACCATTTCCACCAAATGGAAACCTTTTTAGATGTATGAACCACTATATCTGAAATATACACTTTCTCCATAGCTGACGTTATAAGATTTCCCACCGTCTCATAAGGCATCAATCTTTGATATAATACCCACTGACATCTGGCATGCAATAGACAGAATTTTAAACAGCAACAAAAAACAACCAGTCTCTTTGGAATAATAATTCCCCATATTATAAAATTGCCCCAATACCAAATTCTCATAATGTACATTCCTTAACCAACCCATATTCCATTTAGTGGCAAGATAATCCCAAAAAGATTTTGCATAAGAACAGTGAAACAAAAAATGTTCAATGGTTTCTTCTTGATTTATACAAGTCTCATAGGGACAATTCCTTTCAGTTTTGGCTTTATACTTTGCATTCCTTCTTACATTTATCCTTCCATAAACTGCTAACCAAAGAAATTCCCACATTTAGATAGGGATTCTCATATTAGTCAACTGGGACAAAACTCCTGGAATTTGGGAGGATGAACAATTTTTATAACATTGTTCAGTCGGATAAATTGAAGACATGACTACCTCATACAGCTGTGACCCTGAATTTTCAATAATTTGTTGTGTCGTTAAACCCCATTTATATAGTTTTTGAGCAGCAGGTGAGAACCATTGTGGAATATGAAGATGACCAGACAATTTAGGGGGAGTAGTCTGCCAGTTGGCAAAGTATCGGGAAATATTTATTTTGATCCAATAAAAAAGCATTGCATCTCCAGGTGTCAAGCCACATTTCAGGGATTGAGAAAAGAACAAAGTATGAAAAAAACCCACTGGATCTATCATGCCTAGATCTCCTTTATCTTTTTGTAAATATGTGTATTGCCATTTGATGGGGTTCAATCTATTTACCCATAGCATCTGGAAAAAAAGGCTATATAATTTGGTTTCTAACTGTATGGGAAGTGGAAAAATCATGACAGTATAAAGAATCATGGGGATGATAAATTGCTTAATAATTTGTATGCATTTAAATTTAGTCATTCTCCAGTGTCTCCACCTTTGAACTTTAAGTTCCACTTGAGCTAATGTGGAATCCCAATTAAAGGAGGGGATGTGTTGTGCTCAAAAATAAATGCCCCAAATTTTTAGAGGTTCTGAGGAGAGTAATATCCCTTCTATAGTAACTGGGGTGGGGTAGTTAGATCCAATAAACAAGCCATTGCTCTTTGTCCTATTTAATTGAGAATTAGAAAAAAAGAATAAATATTCATAAATTCCAAAAAGAGGGGCACTTGGGTATAATCAGATAAAAATAAACAAATATCATCCACATAAGCATGCATATGAAACACCTTTCTGTTTTCTGGTCCTGACACTCCCAACCATCTAGGGAATTCCATCAAAAGATGGATAAGGGGATCACGTGTGAAAATGTAGAGGAGAGGACTAAGGGGGCAACCTTGCTGGACTCCTGTTGTTATTGAAATTCCTTCCATAACCTGATGTCTAATTACTGGGTGCACTACTGCTCCATGGTATAGTGATTTAAGCCACTGTATTACTTGTGGTGGAATGCCATATGTTTCTAGGTTTAAAAAAAGAAAGTGATGGTAGACCCTGCCAAAAGCTTTATACTGATCTACAGAAATGATGCACCCAGTTCCCCTTTTAAAGAAACATAATCAATAAGGTCTGTAATAATCATCATGGCCTATTGAATCTTCCAATTGGGTAAACCACAGAACTGCAAAGGGAATAGTACCAAATTTGCATAATGCTAAAGTCTAGTGTTAAGAACTAAAGTAACTATTTTGTAGTTAGAATTCAAAAGCATAATTAGTCTCCATTATCAATAGAAGACATCCTCAGATTTAAACAAAAAGATCAATAAACTCTGTGTAAACCAGAGGGGAATATAGTAAGTAGTCCTAAAAAAAACCAAAAACTTTTTCTAAACAAAGTGACAGCAGTTCCGAAAAGATTTTATAAAATTCATTCATCAGGCCATCTGAACCAGGAGATGTACCATTCGTCAAAGTTTTTATATCCTGGGCAATTTCAAGGGTGGTGATAGGCTGTGTCAAATTAGCTTTGTTATCTGAGACAGCAGGAATAGCTATTGTGTGCAAGAATTGCTTTATGACTTCCTCTGAAGGGGGTCTGAAGGAGTATGGGAAGAAATAAATTATTTTATAACCCCATTTAACACCTCTATAGAAGTCACAGTGTCCCCCTCTTTATCGAGCAAGGATTCTAAAAAGGTGGAATCCTTGAATTTCCTAAAAGCTTCAAAAGGATCGCCATGGGAGGATTTCTTAGTCCCATTTTGAAGCAGAGCATTCATAGTCTGTGCTCTGTCATATTGGTACTTCGTCATTTCTTTTTTAAGTAATATCATTTGGTTTGTGTAGTCCAGTCTAGAGGTATTAGCCATGGAGTATAAATTCTGAAGTTGCTGTCTGAGTTTTAGATATTTAAGAAATTTAGTGTTTTCACTGTATTTCCCACATTTCAAAAAACAAGATTTGAAATCTGCTTTAGAATTGGTCCACCAATCCCCTAAATTCTCATACGAAAAGCTGACAGATAATTGAGCCTACAATATGTCTGTTATTTGACTAATTATCCAGTGGTCAGATAAGATGGAAGAATTTAACTTTCATCTCGGCCTAACACATGACTGTTCTGGAACACTAATAAAATAACAGAACAATAATAAATAATCTGAAATATCAGTGAACATAGTCTGAAATTGAAATTTTTGTAAAGATTTAGAAATAAACATGTGATCACTGGTAGAGGTAAATTTATTTCTTCGAAAAGTGAACTTGGGTCCAGAGCTCTGATATACGCTACAATATAAGAGATCTGCCACATCTACCAATTTCTGTAATGCATTTGAATCACAATATACCTTCTTCCCCTGATTCATTTTACCACCTGGACCAGATTTTATACTGCAATTGAAGTCTCCACATAAAAAAACCTTATACGAAGTAAGTAAAAAAGGCATTAGACTATCGAGAAGGGCTACCCATTCAGATTTGACCTGTGAACCATAAACATTAATTAGTATGCAGTGCATCATTTTCCATACACCATCTAATATCAAAACTCTCCCTGAAACTAAATCTATCAATTTAATAAGAGTAAAGTCAAATGAATTACATAAAAAATCGACTCCATCGGCTGTTGCTGTTCCAAATGACCAATACGAAGGTCCCCAAACCCATTCCCTTTGGAAAAACCATGCCTGGTCACTACTAAACATCCAGGTTTCTTGCAAAAATCAAATATCAATAGCTTTACTAGGAATATGATTATACACTACATGTCTCCTTCTGGAATTTAACAGCCAATGAACATTCAATGAGCCTATGCTGAAAGGAGCCATTAATTTATGCAGTATCAGGCTCAAAACTCCTTTTACTTCCTTTTCTTTTTCTTCCCTTTATACTCTGATGTGTGCTGTAGTGAAATATTATTTTCTGTTTTAGTGGATTGGGAGTCAGAATCCCTCAAATCCATCTCAGAGTCCCCCCATTGGGTGGCTAATACTGAAAAGGTTTTTTGGTGTCCACTTCTATACGGGGTTGGACCGGTCCCACCTTCAGATTCCTAGCTGATCCTCTTACTGGTAAGGTGGTATAAGATGGTTGACTGGAGGGGTTAGAAACATCTTCTACAGGGTCAGTATAACACACTGGTAAAGAGGAATCAGTAGGCAGAACTAAAGAAGAGGGAAGGGGTGGGGGGGTTGACTGGTTCCACCTCTGATCCTGGAGGGAGATCAAAAGAGGAAGAAGGCAGGAGGGGTTCTTCCAGAGGAACTATGATCGGAGGATCAGGGACTAGGGAAGTAGAGGATTGTGGGGAATTGGAATCCTGTGCCTGCTGTATAAGAAGATCAGGACTTAAACAAGTAGCCTTGTTCTTAGCAGCCCAAGAACATTCAGAAAAAAACATGACCAGTATCTTCACAAAGATCACACCTAGTGCTATTTGCACACTGAAAGGCAACATGCCCAATCTCCCCACAGTTATCACACCTAGGCCTGTCACATGAACTGGAAAGGTGTGTTCTCGATCTACATTTGTAACAGGCCTGAGGCTGGCCAGCATAAAAACAAACACCTCTATCACATCCCAACAAAAAAGAATTAGGGATGTGTTCAATACCATACTCAGTTTGCCTTAGGTTAACTTTAGAATGCCATCCTCCAGTCCAAAACATCTCTGTATCTAATATAGCTTTTGGAGGACTCATTACATCACATTTCTGGCTCAGCCAGTAAGTTATATCCTCTACATGGACCCCCTCCTTTTGGAACATTACAGTAACAAACCTAATCAGTAGTTTGGTTAAAGGAATAACTAGAAAGGGGTCCATGTAGGGGAAAATTTAACTTGGTTATACCTCTCCCAGAATAAATCAAGAGCATAAGCAGATCGGAAGCTAATATCAAAATTGTCCTCCCCTGAAATGTTAATAAATGCAGAGACTTCTCTCAGGGAGAAGTGCAGAGAATCTTTTAGTAATAATTTGCCAATGTGATGCCTGTCTGGTCGAACTTCCAGGCCTCCTTTGTATCGGATGTGTACAGCATTTCTCCTTAGAGTTGCTTGTTTTCTAATTTTAGAAAATAGTTCTGAGAGAAGTGGGTTCTGTGTTTCTGTGGGAATTTGTGAGTGTTCCTCCATAGGGACAGGTGTCTCCGAGGCCACGTCATTGGCTAAAGGCTGTACAGCAAGGTTTTTTGGTTCTAGACTTGATACAGTTTTATTTAATGTCTTGTTTCCCTTTGCAAGATTTGCAGTCAATAAACCTGAATTTATAGCAGGATGAGGAACATTGGGATGCCATTCAGGTGAATTCTGAGTGAAATTGAGCATTGGATCCCAGTCAGGGGTGGTAATCAAAGTGCCTTGAGCATTCTGAGTCCAACCAGCCTCACTCAATGCTTTCTGGGGGGACCAGGGCTCACCTGACGTCACTGTGGGTAATGGAAGATTATGATGCACCCCCTTTGTAGTGAGTGGGGACTCATAGTTCTGATGCTGTGGGCTAGGCCCTAGTACTGTAGGAGGTGCAAAAGCAAGTAAAATACATCTATTTGCAGTTGTCAGAGCTGTATGCTTTTCTTTATTTTCTTCACTCATCCCAGATTGAGATACAGCATCTAGGAAAAACTAAACACAGTTGTACCATCCTGATTTAAAGGGGAAGTCTGGTAAATCACTTCAATATTGTTATTAGCAGAGTTCATAGCCGGCTTGGTGCTACGAAAAACAAACCCAGCAGATTTAGAGAGGTTTGTGACAGAGGATTCTGTGGTATCATCAGAAATTTCCTGAGCCATAGGCTCCATAAGTCCTGCTTTCCTTCTAAGCACTTTCACACTACTGGGGACTGTGAAGGGTATTTCTGAGCAAGGAACAGCTTGAGTAGTTGAATCTACCGGCTTTCGGCACAAGTGAGAGTGCACTCCCATACTGCCAGCCTCAAGTGTTTTTTCCTCAATTACTGCAGGAGATGTATTAGAAAAAGTGATTGTAACCGACTCACCAGGCCCTGCTGCTTTCCCTGTAGCTGCCACGTCATCCTATAATGCAGGCCAGATGACAAGTGGGCTGGGAGTTTTGACAGTCAGTGAGTCAGTCTGCAGTCAGGCGAGTTGCTCTATCAAATGCCCTTTTTCCAATAAATGTCTCTCGTTTTCTTTAGTGCAACAGTTAACAAAAACTAAATAAATAAACAATAACTTTTAGTATTAAAGCACAGACATTGCACCATTACAACATGTAACCATCACACATAGACTTTATACAGCTGTACATAGACTCTGTCTCTTAAGCTATTTAGCTGCTCTTGATTGAGCTGAGAATGTCTGTTTATCATTTCATTAACTTGGTGCATAGGTTAGAAAGACAGTCATTTTGTCCCACTGCTATGCCAGTTAACATCTTTGCCCTAATCACTGTATAGTGTTAATGAGTTTACTGACTGGGATGTGACAGCAGATAGACAGTTTGCCATACTACCACTATTCATAGTCACCAAGGCATTCTCCGTATGTTCTAGGACCAGAAGTAGTTTAACATTGACCAGTGGTCCAAA
Source organism: Neoceratodus forsteri (assembly GCA_016271365.2). Classification (NCBI taxonomy): domain Eukaryota; kingdom Metazoa; phylum Chordata; order Ceratodontiformes; family Ceratodontidae; genus Neoceratodus; species Neoceratodus forsteri. Next base: position 285,361,676 of record CM028135.1, on the reverse strand, counting down.
GCTTGCAATTGGGGTAGGAAGAGTAACTTGCTGTCATTCAGCATATGGTGATGGTTTAATACCTGCAGTTTCATTCCATTTGATGGGTGCCTCTGTGGCAATATTGCTTTGCTTTGCTCTTATCTTTCAAGTGAGGTTGGGAGTCCCTTTATAAAATATTCATTTTCATATTAATGCAGGCCCGATGACCAGCGGGCTGGGAGTTTTGACAGTCAGTGAGTCAGTCTGCAGTCAGGCGAGTTGCTCTATCAAATGCCCTTTTTCCAATAAATGTCTCTCGTTTTCTCTAGTCAGCAATTCTTGCAGGGATTCCTTCAGTATAAATCCAGTGGATTGCTCAGGAGCTATATCAACTTCAGGCTGTTGTATCCTTAGGTCCTCAGTTGAAATAAATATCTCCATATCACATACATCTTTCAGGTCTGAATCAACATCCATGAAAAATTCAGATTCATCCAATAAGTCACTATTGAGAAGGGTTATCTCCCCTTCAGTTGGGATATCCCGCTCCACTGGAGCTTCACTTAAAGTGACCATGGCTCACAGTCAGTGAGTCCCCCTACAGACAAGTAGGGGAATTTCCCCGGTGTCCTGGCCAAATTTCTCCCATTCACTAAAAATACTACCAACAGCTTAATCTGGTTCAAGGTCAGGTGGATTTCATCTGTATTCCCCCTTCCCCGGGTCGTGCCTGAAAATAGGCCAAATTTGTCTAGTGCACTTACCCAGTTAACAAAAACTAAATAAATAAACAATAACTTTTAGTATTAAAGCACAGACATTGCACCATTACAACATGTAACCATCACACATAGACTTTATACAGCTGTACATAGACTCTGTCTCTTAAGTTATTTAGCTGCTCTTGATTGAGCTGAGAATGTCTGTTTATCATTTCATTACCTTGGTGCATAGGGGAATTTCCCCGGTGTCCTGGCCAAATTTCTCCCATTCACTAAAAATACTACCAACAGCTTAATCTGGTTCAAGGTCAGGTGGCTTTTATCTGTATCCCCCTTCCCCAGGTCGTGCCTGAAAATAGGCCGAATTTGTCTAGTGCACTTACCCAGTTAACAAAAACTAAATAAATAAACAATAACTTTTAGTATTAAAGCACAGACATTGCACCATTACAACATGTAACCATCACACATAGACTTTATACAGCTGTACATAGACTCTGTCTCTTAAGTTATTTAGCTGCTCTTGATTGAGCTGAGAATGTCTGTTTATCATTTCATTAACTTGGTGCATAGGTTAGAAAGACAGTCATTTTGTCCCACTGCTATGCCAGTTAACATCTTTGCCCTAATCACTGTATAGTGTTAGTGAGTTTACTGACTGGGATGTGACAGCAGATAGACAGTTTGCCTTACTACCACTATACATAGTCACCAAGGCATTCTCCGTATGTTCTAGGACCAGAAGTAGTTTAACATTGACCAGTGGTCCAAAGCTTGCAATTGGGGTAGGAAGAGTAACTTGCTGTCATTCAGCATATGGTGATGGTTTAATACCTGCAGTCTCATTCCATTTGATGGGTGCCTCTGTGATAATATTGCTTTGCTTTGCTCTTATCTTTCAAGTGAGGTTGGGAGTCCCTTTATAAAATATTCATTTTCATATTAAGGGATATCTGTAAAAGGCATAATTTGTCTATTCTGTGACATCAAGTTCAAAAAGTCAAAGGGCCACATGTTCAGAGCCTGCTAGCAGCACTCACATAAATGGGTGTCGCATGGAAAAATAGGGCCGGGTAGCTCTGGTGCCACATTCAAGCAGATAGTGCAATCCAAACTGACCACACTATTCATTTGAATATCAGGACATGGTAGATAGGCCCCTCAGCTGGTGAGTGCCATGGTTTGTTCCACACTAACAGGGTGCTGGGCCAAAGACCACCCATAAGGGTAAGGTGTGGCACATACTGGCTAGCACCGCAACCCCTATTGGTGATATTCAGCCCATATACACAGATGAGCCCACTACTGGGCATACACAGTGCTATTGAATCATTTGCATGCCCTTTGTGGGCTCATCTGCAAGCAAGCCTAGCCATCAAGTGCACCCAGACAGGTCCCCCCAACCTAGCCTCGATCCTTCTCATGGTAAAGAAACAGACCTGGTGGTTCAGTTGTCCCTCCTTAGCCCTGATCCTGACCATTTTTTAAATTTATTTATTTGTTAACTGGGTAAGGACACAGAACAAGTCCTTTTTCAGGTCTGACCTGAGGACAAAAGGAAAACAACAACAATTATAACATCACAAACAATATAAAATTAATTAAAACATTTACACAGAATATTTTCTAACAAACATTAGCTTAAAAAATAAGCCTTAAACAGGGAAGTAAGGATGCAGAACAAAGAGATAAGGGTAAAGCATTCCAATAAGAGGATGTTGCAATTGAAAAAGAATGCAAACCATACTTGTCTTTATGAAAGACTGCATTTAATAATGTACCCTTAGCAGATCTAAGTTTAGAGGGACTTAGCCGAACAGAGACCAAATCAGTTAAAGGAAACAAAATAGAAGAACAAATAGATTTATAAATCAAACAGCCCCCCAAAAATAATCAACTCTAGCTTTTGGAGTAATCAACCTAATTGTACGTATAGATAGCAATGATGGGTTCTATTAGGAACTGAAAAAACAAACCTACATACTGTACAGTGGCATCATCCACGATGAAGCGCAATAACTTGCAGTAATGATGTCACAAAATCCTGCATGAAAAAAGGGCTTAATTGCCATTGACTTACAATGGCCCCTATAGTAAACTGCAGCATTCTGTGATATCCTGCAGCATTTCTATGTTTCATCATGGCTGTCACATCTGTATATTGTTATAAGTAACTGACAAAACATTAAACTCTTTTCAACCTAAATCAAAATAAAGATATGACACATAATCAAAGTGTGGAAGCAAAGAACCTACAGCAATGGATTTTCTGGCTTCCAAAGAAAAAAAGGATCCACATTCATAAAGAATACCTAGTTTCTGATTAATGATATTACTAACCAGTCTGACCTGCAGAGAATAAGTTAGACCTGGATCAAGCAAAACTCATAAATATTTAAATTGGTTTCCTGTAAGTCAAGTTTATTTATCGGTCAGAGATCATTACAAATACAAGTACATGAAAAAATAATTAAACAACAAAGTGCTGTAATTACAAAAATTAAAATATTTAAAATAGACATAGCATAAATAGTCATATAACATTTTTAAACATATTGTACCAGTAAATGTATATGCAAAGTTTCATGATCACATGCCATTTGTTTTCTCAGCAGCACTGGTTCATCAAGATATTTGACACTATGTTACAATATTACTACAGAACTTGATTTAGCTTTATGTCTAAGACAAATTCTAAAGATGTTTACTAGATAGTTAGCTGCTGATTTAATGAATATTTCATTTGTTGCAAAGAATAATTTTAGCAAAAGATCTTGATCTAAGGTTTGTACAGATTTACATAGTGAGGTAATCCATTTAAGCCTGGGAACATTATACCAGCAGCAAATAAATATAACATGTTTAAGATCTTCAGGAAAGGTCATAGTACAGGCACAAAACCTTGCCTCCCTGGAGGTGTCCTTCTTATAAAAAGCTTCCAGCATATTTTTATGAAACAGTTTGAATTTATATCTAATGTACTGAGTTCTTTGATTTGGGTCAGTGAGAATATCTAGATAGTGTCTGAAGTAGTGTACATTATTTAATCTGGTCAAGGAGCAATTTTCATTTTCGTGTTCTTATCAAGATCTATATATTTATAATGCTTCATAATTTTATTTGCAACAAATGTTTGATATTTCAAACTGAAAGAGATTCCATTATTAACATAATGCTTTAAGTAAGCAAGTCCAGCATCTTGTAATATTTGAAAAATCATGGCTAGCCATTTAGATTGTGAAGGACCCAAGTCCAGCCATTTATATTTCTCTTCGAGAAAGATAAGTAAATCTGAACTGTGTTGTAGTATTTTAATCCAATAATTGATTTTCCTAAGTCAAAGGATGCTTTAATTCCTTCAATCCTAGCTGTGCTCTTAATAGAGATGCTGGGATTGAATTATTTAGTCCAAATATAGATCTGAGAAGTTTATTTAAAGAAACTTCTAGTTTGTCTGCTTCTCAAGGATTCCAGACTTCTCCATTGTACAGAGCTTGTGAATTGTACTTGGCCTTAATGGCTAACAATAACGGTTTAATGGAATTCCCTCTATACTACTTATTAAACTTATACAGAGAAATAGAATTTTTCTTGAGTTTTGAAATTACTAATTGAGCTTGTCTAAACCATTTCCCATTGTTGTAAACCCAGGTAGGTATACTTTTTTACAGAAGCTATCTTCTTAGACCCAATCCTCCATATTTTCTTAACGCATTTTGCTCAGAATGTCAAGACTTGGCTTTTTTGTTCATTTACCATCAGATTATACTTTTCTGCATAACTATGCAGTATGTTTAGTATGTAAGCCAGAATGAGTTAGAGAAAGCAAAACTAAATCATTGGCATAGGCTAATATGGCACAGTGCTTGCCAAGAATATTTGATTAATCAGTCTGAGAAAGTTCTAATTCCCTTAAAAGATTGTCAATATAAATACAGAACAATACTGGTGTAAGAACACATCCCTGTCTAACTCCCTTGATGGTTGGAAAAGAAGAAGATAACTGTCCTGTCACTCCAGTTTTTACATGAGCACAAGTAGAAGTATATAATTCCTTAATTGTAGCTATAATCTCATGCACAAAACCTATTTCCTTCATTATTTCCCAAAGCATATTATGTGAAACCGTATCAAATGCAGTGCTAAAATCAATGAAGGCTGCATAAATTTTTTATTGCGTAAATCTATATATTTTTCATATAAATGCATGATTACAAAACAATTATCCATAGTGCAGTATGCTGAGTGAAAGCCACTTGAGAATCAGAAAGATCCCCTAAGGAAATCATTTGTTCCCTGACTGTATTTAAAATTATGGGGATTGTGCTTACTCAGGGTAAAACACATTTGCAGTTGCACACAATGTTAGCACACAGGAAAAACTCTTTAATTTCACTAGTGATGCTAAATTTCGTTATTCTTTTAAACAATAAAACAATGTGAAATACTGCCATACTATGAAAGAAATGAGTGTGGCTCTTGTTGATAAACTTGTTTAAAAGAATAAAGAAAGTTAGCATCACTAGTGAAGTTAAAAGAGTTTTTCCTGTGAGCTAACACTGTGTGCAACTGTAAATGTGTTTTACCCTTGGTAAGCACACTCCACATGGTTACTAAAATTCCCTGGCAGATAGCACCAGAGGAACCACCAGGTCCTGGGAATAAGGGTACAAGGGTAACAAAACAAACTTTGTTTTCTGGATCTATTTAAAATTAATTTTGAAAAAATCTTTCCCATGTTATCAAGCAGGGAAATCGGCCTATACATAGCTGAATTGGTCCTGTCACCTTTTTAGTATATTGAGATTCCTGTAGCACCCTTCCATGAGTGAGGGAATTATAGACTATTACAGCAACAGTTAAAGTATATCATCAAAAGTCTAGCCCATAAGGACATGGCACTGAGATACACCTCTGATGGTATAAGATCTGGGCCAGGCTCCTTTCTGATTTTTAAAGAGGCAATAATAAGATATACTTCTGTGTACATAAATGAAGGAAATTTTGTCATATCAAAATTTAACATAACACAGGATCCAGTCCCCAAAAGACAGAAAAATGTTTCAGAATAATATGATATCCATGTGTCTAATGAAATATACAGTAAGTATCAATTTCATATTTTACAGTATTTGTTCCTTTAGCTACATAGTCCCAACAGGAATGGCAATCCTCATTATTTATAGCTGTTAACATGTCCCTCCATAATTTCTGCTGAAATTCTTTCTGTTTTTGTACTAAGAAATGTTTGTATTCTTCTCTCTCTTTATTTAATTCTTTACCAGTAAGGCCACATTTTTCAGTTTTCACCATCCTGATTAATGAATTAAGCTTTTTCTTAGCTTTAGAACAGTCCTCATCAAACCAAGTTGAATTTTTTAATTCTTTCTTAGTATATGAAAGAGTCAGAAGGGACCTAATATTCTCTAAGCAGACTGGGACCATGTGATTTAGAGCTGCAAGATTAATACTATTTTCCCAGCGATCCAAGATCCAAGACAATTTTTATTAACATATCCTTAACTTGATCAGTTGCCTTTGTATTCCACTGAATGTTATTATTTTGTATCATACAATTCATATACTGTGTACATTGTACTGGCTGTTCTCCCAAAAGAATCGATTTAAGTATGGTTCGGGCCATTAACATCGTGGACTAAATACCACAGACACAACAACATGGAAATAACAGTGTGGGACAAAATATATCAGTGCACGCAACAATGCAGGGATGAAATCTTGCCATGCTGAACACTGCAACCTGCAATGGTGAGTGGCAGTGTTATGCATTGCTGAAGGAGACTGAGCAGCATGAGAAGGATCCACCAGGGAGGGCAACAAGGAGCCCGGCCACAGTGCTGGGGACAGTACAGCAACAAACCACCCCATGCAGGCCCACTACAACACAGTGCACACAGGGCCAAACAGAGCCAGGGGAAGTACAGAACCCACACACTCACCCGGATGCAACCACGGAGGCAGACCCCCACTAAATGGAGCCTGACCAATGCACAGGGTGCAAGGAGGAGTGATGGCAGCACAGGACAATGGCTGCAGTGAGTGCCCAAAGGACAGGTCATGGAGGTACTGTCAGGTGTTGGGAGGCAGACCACCTGAGAATATGAGGGATTTGGGAGTGATGATGCACAGGCACCATACAGGATGTGTTCCTGCTGCAGGGAAGCACAGGGAGTGGCCACCGGCAGCTGGCAGGGTTGGCTGACATTCAGGTTGCTATGGTGTGTTGTCAGGGTCTATGTTTGGCCACCTGTGTTGTTCCTCTGTGTCCCTTCAAACCAAGGCCGTTGCCTGTGTCCGGTGCATCCTCACCCTGGAACCCATCCCCTCTTCTGTGTGGTGCTGAGGGCATGCTGCAGTGTGGTTGCCGTCACCATGGGGCCACTGCTAAGATGCATGGTATTCCTGCTGCTTTCCTTGGTTCATCTGTCCAGTCCCAGATCTCCGGTGCACCATGGCCACCTATTGGCATTCCCTCTGGGTGGTGCTCCCCTTGTGGGTGGGCATGCCTGTTGACAACCATGGTGGTAGTCCTGTGTTACGCTCACCCCAGCAGAGTTTGACCCCTGCCATGTTCTCTCCCCATGCTCCCCTATGCCATTCATGAGTACTGGTGCCTGCAGCTGTGCTGTGCGATTTGGGATGTTTTCTGCAGTGGGTAATGTTTGCTGTCTGCTTGTTCCCTGCCCTGCGGTGTCTTGACCTGTGATGTATTCTACCACCAACATTGTGTGCGGCGATGTGTTTACTGCCTTGAAGTGTCCAGTGATGATTTGTCCCACGATGTTACTGGCCAGAATCAGGTGAAGGTGATCACTTTCTGCTTTGATTGGGATTGTTAAAGTTTCCCAAAACCAAACATATCTATTCCAGAAAATATCATCTATTGTTGAAGGACCTTTCGCTGACTAATGTGTAAAATTTCCAGGTAGATCCCCTTGTATCCTGCCATTAATGGGTGCCAGCTTGTGATGTTTTACTATGTCAATCAGTCTAAGTACCATATTGTTTGTTCTTAAGTCCTTAGGGGTACTACGAAAATTAAAGGCCTCCTTATGTGTCCAGTTGTGAAAGTCACTGTCTACATATCCATCAAATTTTCCAATTCTTGTATTGAAGTCACCACACAATAAAAAATCTTACTTGATCAATCACAGCAATTTCCAAATCTTCAAGCAGCAAACTTGGACTATCCTTTAACATTGCAGATATAACAAATAGCATTGACTTGGTTTTCTTGGAATTCAAAATCATTGAACTATTAAAAAAAAAAAACAGGAACAAACATCCCTAAGATCATGTTCAAGGGCAATTGATAATTCAGATGATGAGCTAGCTTGGGAAAGAATGCTCAAATCATCAGCATACAAAATTGTATCACTGGTGTTACATTGTAAAGGCAATTGATTAACAAATAACAAAAATAATAAGGGGCCCATAATGGAGTGCTGAGGAATGCCACATCTTATGGGGGAAACCTCCAGCTCCATAGATCCAATATTGACATATTGTAAATGGTTCACTAAATGATCCTTAACCCATGCAACTACATTATTCAAAAAAACAATAGCATCTAATTCAGAACAAACTAAGTCATGCTTAATCAAATCAAATGCCTTGGTCAGGTCCACAAGCACTTACCCAATCATAAGGCCATTTTCAAAGCCCCTCAGGATGGTGTCTGGTAACCTGACCAAGGCAGTACCAGTATCATGATTCCTACAGAATCCTTGTTGTTGGGGACACAACACATCATAGGTATCCAAAAATATCTTTATCTGATTAGCCATGATCTTTTCCAACATTTTGCTCAATGGATTCAATATAGAAATGGGTTTAAAGTCCTCCTAGACTACAGCTTGTGACTTCTTAGGAATGGTTACTACCCTAGCACATTTCCAATCAGATCAGAATTGACAAGACAATAAACATAATTTAAAAATATAATAAAGTAGCTGGCCCAGTTGTGCAGAGGGCTGAGGCACTGGACACCTTACCTTGTGCCATGCTGCTGACCTGGGTTGTGAATGACCTTGGGTCATCAGGGAACTGGCATGGGAGACAGTGAGTGAGTGAGTGAGTGGGACTGAGCAGTTGAAAGGCAACTCTTCCCTCCCGGGGTGGTTGTCTTTCCTTCCCGTAGTTCCTTTCCCATTGGGTGGAGGTCCAATGGAATGTGTAGGCAGAAAGGGGCCAAGCCTGTACCCAGCATGTGTGTGCCTTCAAGCACATGCATGTGTGTGTTTGCTGGGGTCCCAAGTTGGGGTGAAGACCAGGGAAAAAAGCAGATAAAAATCTAAATTAAACAAATATGTTTAACAAAGTGGATAGGCAATATATGAGATAACTAACTTTAGAAACCTTGCATCCAATCAGTCCCCACAATCACTAAATTTATCCGGCAAAGTACACAAAAGTGTAAACATTTCCTGCCTCTTAATCTCCCTAAAATAAAATTTAGGTCTCTCTCATCCTGTGCATCTTCATTAGTAAAAGACATCTTTGACCAATTAGTCTTATAACTTGATAAATCAGTAAACTTGGTATTAAATAGATTAGCAATCTCCGAAGGATCAGTCACCACATCCTCATTAGTCTTCAATATGTCTACCACATTTCTTGTCCTAGGAGACAATAAAGAATAACTTTATCCCAAAACTTCCTAGAGTCAGCCCAACTAGCTGCAAACTGCTCCCTATAAAACCTTTTCTTAGCTTTTTCACCAATTCAGAAACTTTATTCCTTAAGCAATGATACAGTAATTATTCAAAGATAAAACAAAAGGACATTTTTATAAGCATCCCATGCAAGGTTTCTCTGTTTAATGCATTTATTAATTTATTTTTACAATCATTAATTTTTATTTTTTTTTTTGCCATTCACTTTTTATTCATTTTATGTTGCAGAGACATGACAACAAAATACAATATAAACATATATAACCTTGAATTACAGAATCATTGTGACAATTGACATGAAAATAAATCTCCGCAAAGACTCCCCATACCCCCCCACCATTCACCCTCCCTCCCTGTACCCCCACTCACACCCTCAACAAGGTGCTGGTTCTCATGCGGTCGATACCATATATACCATTGTCAAGTCTAAGAATATGATATAAGCAAAGGGGACCAGATTTTCTCAAATAGGGGTAGTTGATTGTGCAAGACTGCTATCATCCTCTCTATTCTAAGGCTTGTGAGAAGACCCGCTACCCATTCAGCGTAAGTAATCTTTTGGGGATCCTTCCAATACTTAAGAACTAGTCTTTTCACCGTGATGGAAATCAAGGCCATATGGAATTTCCTCAGTTTAACTGAGACACCTGACATATCTCCCAGTAAACAAACCTCTGGACAAAACAACTCCTCTACACCTAATAACGGATTGATCTTACTTTTTATTTCATTCCACAATGGGGTAATTTTAGAACACTGCCAGAAAACATGCATTAAATCTCCACCTTCCTGACCACACCTATAACACTTAGAATCTTTTGCCAATTTTAAATCTACCAATTTTTGGGGAATAATAGATGTTGTGTAGGACTTTAAATTGTATAAGTCAGTGACAGTCTTGCCGAATAAATTTATGGCAATTCTGCCAAATCTCGACCAATCTAATGTGTGATGAGAAAATTCGGCCCAGTATGAGGACAGAGCCACTTTCCCTGAATATGCCCAGTGGAACAAAACTTGATAAATTTTGGAAATAGCCTGGGAAGTTCCTATCAGCGGCCCAAGGTCCGCCCAAAACGGTATATGGGCCAGGCCAGCCGAGCCTGGACTGATATTTTGAGCTAATAAATGTCGCAATTGATAAATCCTAAAACTGTCTTTTATAGATAGGTCATACTTATTTATTATCTCAGTGGTTGAAAGGAGGCTCACTTCTCTGTTAAGGAAATCTTTTAAGGAACCATCTCCAGGCAAAGACAGCCAATCATACCTGATAGTTCTATTACCTATTAGCCATCGGGGGTTACCTATAATGGGTTGAGCCCAATCTTTAGTCTGGTCATATTTCAGGAAGCTGCAAAGCTGTTAATGAATCCGTAGAGAAAGCCCAACGGGAGAATTTCTTAATGACAACGGTAATAATCTACCAGTGACATAGGGTAAGGCCTTTGGATTAAGACCAGAACACTTAATAAGATTAAGTTCAAGTTTTACCCACAATGGAACATAGTCTGCAGCAAGGGAACTATCCGAGGAGTAGACCCATCTGCTGTACCTGTTAACGTGTGCTGCCCAAAAGTAAAGAGCAAACTGAGGTAATTTCAGCCCACCCAGAATTTTAGGAGCTGCTAGTCTAGAGTAGGACATCCTAGCCTTCTTATACCCCCATACAAAATCCGCAATTTTGCTATGAAGTTTAGTGAACCATGATAAGGGGATCCAAACATTCAGCATACTAAGGGGTAGAAAAGTCTAGGAATATATTCATTTAACAATATTTATTCTGCCCCACAATGACAGTGGGAGTTGGGCCCACCTTCTCATATCCAGTTCTATATCATGGACTAAAGAATCCAAATTCAATTGACGTAAGCGGCTCAGCTCTTTCGTCAAATGCAGACCTAAATAGTGAAGGGACTTCGGACTCCACTGCAAGCCCAAGCCCTCGATCTCATTTTTAAATACCCTATTATTAAGGGGGAAGACGACCGTTTTATCTTGATTCAACTTGTAATTTGCTAGCATGCTGAAATTATATATCACCTTTAATAGATTCGGAATCGTATTATTAGGCTTTGAAATGTAAATTAGTAAATCATCTAAATGCATAGCGTGACCTTAATAATTTGACCATTGACTTTAATCCTTTGATGTCAGTGGATGCCACTATACACCTTATCAAAGGTTCCAAATATAAATTAAATAAAAGAGGGGATAAAGGGCAACCTTGTCTAGTACCAGCCTGTAAATTAAAGGGAGCTGAGACCGCCCCATTGCACATTACTCTAGCGGAAGGATTAGAGTACAATGCTTTAATCCAGTCCACAAATTTTGTTGGAAATCTGTCCATAACCAAAAATAAATATGTCCAGTGCACTCTATCGAAAGCCTTTTCGGCATCCAAGGAGACCAATGCTATTGGGTGATTGGTTCTCTCGGAGACCGAAAAGATATGCGCCAATGTTCTAAAATGGTCAGCAGTCGATCTGCCCTTCATAAATCCTACTTGTTCAGCTCCTATCAATTTAGGCAAAACTTTATCAATTCTTTTTGCCAATATTTTAGCTAAGATCTTAACATCGTAATTTAGCAGGGAGATAGGTCTATAGCTGTCTGGCTTTTCTAGTGGTTTATTAGGCTTAGGGATCAAGACTATAAGTGCTTCTGAAATTGTTTTATCTACTTCCGCCCCAGATAGAATATGTCTGAACAAACTAAACAATAAGGGTGTCAGTTTGGAGGAGAATGTTTTATAAAAATTGGGCATAAACCCATCCGGGCCTGGGGTTTTATCTACTGGTAAATCTTTAATAGCTGCCTCTATTTCCCCTTGGGTTATATCAGCAATGAGAGATCCATAGTCTAGCTCATCTAATCTGGGAAGTGGGAGATGTTCCAGAAATGACAAGATTTCAGAATGAGGAGGGGGAGAATGCATACCACTATACAGGGATTCGTAGTATTTCCGAAAAATTAAAACCATATCTTCAGGAGTGGTCTTAATACTCCCATCATCTTCGGAAAAGATTTCTTCAATCAGCCGTGATGCTTCTAGCTGTGCGATACGTTTGGCTAAGAGCTTCCCCGGTTTCTCTCCTTGATCTATATACCTAGCTTTGGTTTTGATTATAGCTAATTCAGCTTGATCCCCTAACATCCTAAGATATTTCTCCTTAGTCTTGATTAAGTCGACAACCATTAATTTGGTACTTACTGAAGTCTCAAGGTCCTTAATGGGGAAAAAAATTCTGTATAGAAAGCAACTGGTTTAGAAAAAAATCAAAGGCACAATTCACATCTCAAATGGATTCTAAATAGGACCAATCAACAAAGACAGAGAAGCATTTACAACATCAAGGTTAACATTTTTAAAACAGCGTGTCCTAACAATTCATGGGGGAACTTTAACTCACTTAAAATTCAATACACAGAAAATGGCCATATGATCACTCATTGAATTCACCATCACACCAGAAGCGGCAATCATACCAGTTCTATTTGTGATACCAAGTCCAATACTGAATGGTTAAAGGTTTGCACATTTAGATGAATTGGTTCATCATTTTTTTTAATTTAAATCAAAGTATTGCAATAAAGACTCAAGCCCCAGACTATCCCTCTAGAGCCAATTTAAATCTATGTCACCAACAAGCACAACATCATTACATGTAATGTATGGAGAAACAATTTCCAGATATGACTTACTGTAAGCCCATCAATACCACACTGAGGGGGATTATATAGACAGACAAACATTACATGTTTCCTACCACCCAATATAAGTCAAAGAAATAACCAATCATTTAAGCAATTACACTCATTACTGGCACCTAAAACATTCAGCTGCAAATGCTACTTAAAGTACACCACAACCCCCCTTACCCTTTTGGTCAGTAGCCCTATATAAATTATAACATGACATATTACATAAATTATTGGAAGTTGAAGATTTCAGCCATGTTTCAGAAATGGTTATTATATCGGGCTGATGACAATGTGAAAATTGTTCAAGTTCAGCTAGTTTAGAAATCAAACTTCTGACATTATAATGCACAATTTTAAAGCCATGATTTTTAGAGAGAGGGGACATTTTTAAACCAGATGCAACATGACTTGAAGAAAGGGGACCTGGATTTTTTTCTATGTCGCAGGACAAAAGCAACAGAAATAAACATCTAAACATATGAGCTGTCCTCTGAAAATCAGACTGTAAACAAATATAGTTGAGTTAGTCAAGACATATCGACATACTCTAATTTCAGATCTTTTAACAGATAATAAATTATAATAATCCCATGATCAACTGGATCCAACAAGCAGATATAACATTGGAAAATCAAAAAAAATGTGTTCTTCTCTGGCTGTATCAAGGGCAACATTAGAACCTAATATATTACACCAAATCAACCCACCATACAATAGTATAAAGCAACACAATAAAAATAAACACTTAGCCATTATTGAACAAGATCTCAACAGACACAACAAAGATTGGGATAAATTTGTGTAGCTCTTCTGATCCAGACTCCCACAGCTTCCACGGACTCCCACTGACTCCTGGAAAACAGAAAAGCACACACACCCCTTCACAAAACTACACAAACTGCTGCTAGTTCAGTACTATTGAATTTTTATTTACAGCGCCAGCCCAAAGCTATTGCTGCTTCCAGGAAAATCTTACATTTCGCAACCCCAGAAGCACCAGACGGTGCGAAACATAAGATTTTCCTGGGTGTGTGCGCTTTTCTGCTTTCCTGAATTCAAGTAATTGAAGCTGCACCACCGTCCTTGTGCCAGTCTCTATATTTAAATCCCACTGACTCCTGTTGCACTTTGCTGCACTTAGCCACTAAATAGCCACCGCTGTAGATGCTACACTCAGATTTAAATCCCTCAACCCCACGTATTTGGGCTGCCACCACCAGCTGGGGGATGGGTTGTGGCTCAGTAGCACAGCTGGTGAAGGTGGATATTCAGTATGTCAACCAGGGCCAGAGAAGCTGTAAAATGGGGTGCAGTTCAAGCAGCAATATGCAGCACTCAGTCAGGGACTTCAATAAACAGAGCCAAAAACAATCGCTGATTCAAATGGACTGAAGCATTTATCAGGACACCCAGGTCCAAGCACAGTTCACTGGCAGCAGTTAATATACTTCTGCAGCAAGAAAGAGTTGAACAGCAAAGATTAAAATGTTCAGCAGCAGGGTATTTAAATGTATAGCAGTAGCTGCACACTAGACTGCAGCAGGTGTTCACAGAGCAGAAGCAGTTTACACAGCACTTGCAGTTCATGGAGCTGGTTTCACTGCCAGGGCTCACAACCTCCAAAGTCTTTTATGAGGGCTGTAGGCAACAGATCACTTAGTGCCTCTCATTCCTTTGACTCTTCCTGGCACTTCAGAGCAGTTGTATCAGCAATAGGGAAGACAGTGCACCTTACAATGGGGTCAGCATGGTCTGCCACCCTACCACTGACTCCTGTTGCACTTTGTCACTATTAGCCGCTAAAAAGAGGCCATTGTAGACACCATCACATCTATTCAGTACTCAGATTTAAATCCCTCAACCTTACCTATTTGGACTGCCACCACCATTTGCTACAATAATCCATTAGTGGTTCAGCAGTCCCTCCCTAGCCCCAGTCCCTGTCCCTGTTACAAAACAGTAATCCCTGGTGGTCTAGCAGCCCATACCTAGCCAAAATCCCTGACCATGTGTTACAATAATTCATTGGTGATCCACCAGTCCCTCCCTAGCCCCAATCCCTGTCCCTGTTTTGAAACAGTCATCCTTGGTGGTCCAGCAGTCCCTCCCTAGCCCTGATCCCCATGCCTTTATGTTAACTAAAAGCATTGGTAGTCTGGCGGTCCCTTCTGGAGCCCCAGTTCCAGTCATGATAACCACTCATGCTTAAAGAACATTAAAATCCATAAGTCTCCTGGTATGGATGGGTTGGAAGGTAGGTTTGTACAAATGGCTGCTGATTATGTAGCACCTATAATAACGTACATGTTTAATTGGAGTCTTAGTTTGGGGCAGTTTCCTACTACATGGAAACAAAGTAAAACTATCCCAATACATAATGGGGGAGATCAAAGTGACCCAGGTAATTATCGGCCTATAGCCCTGTTCTCAGTGTTATCCAAATATTTAGAGAAGTTAGTACACAAACAATTAATGGATTATTTAGAAACAAATAATATCTTTACACCATATCAAGCAGGTTTTAGGCTTGGCCTTTCCACAAATTCGGCTTTAATAGAATTTAACGATCTTGTAGCAACCTCTTTGGATGCAGGAAGGGAGACAGCAGTTTTGTTTGCTGACCTATCTAAGGCCTTCAACCTGGTGGACCACTCTCTGCTGTTGAGGAAACTCTGGGCCATGGGTATTACTGAGGACCATGGGCTTGTATTAAATCATATTTAACAGGAAGATCTCAAAGAGTATGTGTGTCACAGCTTTTGTCAACAACTAAACCAGTGGTAAGAGGGGTTCCCCAGGGATCAGTAATGGGGCCCCTGTTATGCTTAAGCAATAAGGCATGACAGAGTGTGGGTTGTGCTGGGATAACCTCACGTCTGGGTGGTTGAGCACAAGGCCGCAGGCTGAGTGTGTCCAATGTCCCAGAAGTGAGGTTATCCCAGCACAACCCACACCCTGGAGTGCATTATCACTATTATACAATGTCTCCTCGTTATACAAAATAAAAAATAATAAAAAATGATTTTAGTAGATTTTTAGGGTGGCAATATGCTCATCCATAAACAAATGCTCATCCAAAAGCTCATCCAAATCAATGACAGTGAGATTGTGCTGGGATAACCTAACTGTGCCAGGGACACACTGACCAATCAGAGTCCAGGAAAGTTTCTTGCCATTGTATAATTGGTATTTTGTAATGATCTTCCCCAGGCATTTTCAACATCTTGCATACAGCTGTATGTTGACGATATGGCTCTTGTTGCCACTGGGGTGGATTTTGCAGATCTGAGAGCTAATTTGCAAAGGCACTTCAGCAGCATAGGGGAGTGGTTCACCAGATCGGGGTTGGTGATGATATAAAAGATAACGGTACTTTACTTTGGAAATAGAGATAAACCAATTTTGGATTTGGTATGGTCTAATGTATTAATAGACCAGGTTATGGAATATCGATATTTGGGAATACTTTTCAATGCTGAGTTAAATTTTCAAGAACATATTAAGGGACTGCTGTTAAAGGAAAGTAAGAAATTAGGAGCCCTTAGACGAACATCAAAATGTCTGGATTTAAGGACTAGGAAAATTATAGTGGAACAGACGGTGATGATTACGGAAGTGTCATATATAGGGTTGCACCAAAATTGATGCAGGACAAATTGGACAAAATCTATTATAAATTAGCAAGGTTTATACTGGGTAGTCATTATAGAACACATCATTGTATACTGCTAATTTCTTTGGGATGGACTACATTGGAACAAAGAAATGGAGAGATATGGCTGAAACTACTCTACCATTTTTTTACAAAGCAACCTGCTCATTACATATCAGTTAATGCACTGACGAATATGTCTGAGCCTACTTGGACTTTGACTAGATTTGTACATGTACATAAAATAAAATAAAGCTATAATAAAACAAAATTTTGGGTACAAATTTTAAAACATCAAGCAGGAAAATGGTGGAATATACTTCCTTACTCAATGAGGGTGGCATCCCCTAATTCATTTAGATTAGGCTGGAAATTAATGTTTCCAACTGTGCGTAATTGATAACATTTTGGTTTATATTTACGATTTAACATAATGTATTGCACATTAATATGTTTGCATACCTGAGTGTGTTTGCGATTTGTGATTTACCGTTGTGATGTTTATTGTATTTGATTATATGTTGTCTTGTATTTAGTATGAGGTATGAGATGTTTTGTATAAATTTTTGTACTTGTAGATTTATAATGAGTTTTTAGACTTGTGACACCAAACATGACATGTCTTGTAAACAGGGATATCTCCCTAATGACAATTGTTATCCTGTATAAAAATAAAAAAATTACCTACCCAATATCTCTGGTAGTCCAGATGTCCCCCCCTGAACCCCAATCACTTTCATAAAAAAAAATATCCCTGGCAGAGTAGTGGTCCCTCCATCCTAACCCCAACCTTTTCATATCCATTAAACAAGACTGCTCCTGGTGGTCTAATGCCCCCACCCCACTATGTAGAGTCCCACCACCCTGCTCCCCCATCCTAACCCTGAGGGTCAGTGACCAGCACAGCTCTCCACTCACCACCTTGGCCAGCCACAGACTAAGCTCTCTGGGATTGCATACTGTACAATCACTGACCCTCAGGATTAGGACAGGAGGGAAGACCAGGGTGGTGGGATGCTACATTCCAGGGTGGGGTGGGGGGCCACTAGACCACCAGGGATGGCCTTGTTTGACTGATATGGGAAGATCAGGGTTAGGATGGGGGGGGGACGGCTACACTACCAGGGACACATTTTTTTTTATGAATGAGATTGGGGCTAGAGGGACTGCTGGACTACAACACACACAGTCTCTGTGGGAAATGGAATAAAGTCTTTTAAATCAACAGCTCTCTGTTTCTTCAGCTAACCCCCTTATGGATCATCTGCAAGAAAACAAAAGGAAGTGGGGGGTAAAGCCCTTTACAGTCCTTTATAAAGATGCAAACACTTGCTGGTGTATTCCAGTTTCATTTTATTTATTCCTCCTACGTTTCGCTCTGTCTATAGAGCTTGTTAACAGGGTGCTTATATTATTCTTTTTCATGTATTAGTTTAAGTTCTTTAAACAATGAAAACATTTACATATTACATTAATTCTTTTTACAGGTTCATTTTCCACCCTTCAACAGTTAATAATTATTTTTTTGATCACTCAAATAGCATAACAGCCTACCTAAACTTCTTTTTTACTTGGTGTCTTCTCTTTATAGTCAGTTTAATGGCCTCACACCATTCCTAAATGCAAAAGTGTAAAAACACCCTTATTATATTAACATTTAATTTGTCATGGAGCACAGAATATTCTTTCTCATATCCCCCAATGGGAGTGTCAACCACAACATATCTGAGCAACTACAGCATACCTGAAAAAAGGCTGCATTCAAAAATGTTGGTTTGGTTCCTGCCAATTGTAATTCGATTTCCCTCTGTAAGATATAAGGATACAGGTGACTTATTTTACATTTTCCCAGCTATAGGCTGATAATAAAAGGAAAAATATATGATTTCTTTTCCTCCTAGTCCATCATAGATTCACCATAATTTAAATTATTTCCAGGAGTCTAGTGGACTCCCCTCCACATCCCCGATCCTTGTTAAAAAAAAAATCCTCATTCCCCAATCCCTGCTATTAAGTGGACACCCTACCCTGACAGTTAGTCCACCACCACCCTCCCCACATCTTGACTTCAAGTGGGCCACCAGTGCAGCCCTCCTCTCTCCTCCATGGCCAGTGGCTCACTGAGCTGTCAATGAATGAGTGTATGCTTGCTTGTACAAGCATGCACTCATTCATTGCAGCTCCCAATCATCTTCCCGCAGCATAGTTTTCAGGTGTAGAGGAGGGGAAGGGGCTGTTCTGATCATCTGGGGGATGGCAGGATGGGGGAATGGCATTGTGGACCCCAGAGGGCAACTGGAACAGCCCCCTTACCTTCTCTACACTATGCTGTGGGAAGATGACTGGAAACTGCAATGAATGAGTGCATGTTTGTACAAGCAAACATGTGCTCATTCATTGACAGCTCAGTGGGCCACCTGTTGTGGAGGAGAGAGGAGGGCTGCACCAGTGGTAGGCTTGGGGTCAAGATGGGGGGAGCAGGGTGGTGATGGACTAATTGTTGGGGTGGAGGGTCCACTAGACACCAGGGATTGGGGTATGAGGATTACTTTTTTTTAACCAGGGATCAGGGATAGGGAGGGGGTTCCTCTAGACATCAGGGAATAATTTGAATTATGGTGATAGACTAATTTGTTTTGTTAAGGAGTGGGATCATAGGTAGGGGTCCGGGGTCTGCTAGACAGCAGGGACCAGGGTTTTTTTTTGACATGATGGGTCTAGCAATCAGTGGGTGGGGGTAGGACCACTAGACATCAGGGATCTCTTTTTTTTTTACGTTGTGCCCCCAGTTGGTGAGAGAGGGAGGAGCACTAGCCACTGGGGTTAATTTCAAATAATACATCTAAACTGTGACTGGAATAAATTCTGCAGTTTAGATGTATTATTCCGCAGTTCAGTGAAAAATTCTGCAGAACTGGGCAAAAATCCATGGAAAACCCAATTTTTCCAATAGTAAATGTTCGAAAAATTCTACAACATTTTTGAAATTTCATGGCAGTTCTACCAAAGCAGAATTCGTAACTTTCACCCATCCCCAACTGTAGGCATTGTCTGTAAGGATTCATTAACTGATGTCAGTGGTGCAAAATGGTGCTGAGCATATGGGGTTCCTAATGTGGCATCTGTCTGGCAGGCAACATCACAAATGCTGGCAGAATTGTTAATATTCCTGTAACCAGAACAGATGAGACTCTGTCATCTACCACTAGGTCATTCTTATAGAAATCATCAACAATCAGGAATGTGTACTACAACACTTTACTAAGAAGTTTAAATAAGAATTAGTGGAGCTAAAACTTGACACACATTGATTTGTGAGAAAACATGTACCATTTTTGATACAATACATTGTACTGTAGTACAGACAGTGATTAAGCATAATTTATAATAATGGATCATTTATAAGCCCACCCTGTTTAACTTGATAGGTCCTATTCTCAAAAGAATTTAATGAAAGTCTTGGCCATTATCAGTCAGCATTCAGTTTTTATATTGTCTTGTCATAACATGCAATCAACCATGACAACTGAATTGTTTAACAAACTCAATATTTTCTTATGAATGCTTTATATTATTGTCAGGGCCCATAGTGCTTTATGGCAGAACTTTCTGATTTCTGTGGCAGTGCTCCTAGGCTTCTGTGGCAGCATTTTCCAATTTCTGTGACATGATTTATTCATTTCTGTGGCAGAATGCAGTCCTACTATTTGCTAAAATATGATGTAATGTCATAGATGACATCACCTGCTAAACATAAAGGAGGGGCTTCGGGATAAACAAGATGGATACTGGAGCCTGGCACTATGGAAAAACTGTATATTTGAATGAAAATTCACCGAAAACAATGAATTATGTGGCACTATATGAATTCTGCGGCATGATGCAAATTCTGCAGAAAATGCTGTAACCGCAGAATTGCAGAATTCCAAGGTCCTTGAATATTATACGTTTTTGAATGACTAACATATCATATACTTATTTTTTCTACTGATGTTCTATCAGATATAATCATTACTCACTTTTATTTCAGAAAACTGAAATGTCTATTTGCTTTTATATCAAATCATCAGGAACTGTTTTAAGATGTGATAAGTTCAAATGTTAATCCATTTGTATGCTCAAATAGTTAATTGGTTTGTAGAAAATACATTCTAGTACAGTGGATTCCACATGTATGCCATTCAGATGTATGCACATTCTGGATGTATGCACAACAAACTGAAGTCCCTATTCCTGCCCTATTCCAGCAATATTAATTATTTTGTTTGTATACACACAGTTTTTTTTTTATCTTGACATTTTCCCCAGTAGGTCCCCAGAAAGTCGTCATCACCTCTTTGACAATTGCATTCAGTTGCCATTCTCTTACAGCCAATAGATTGTCCCTGCAGCTAATCCGCTATTCACCTGATAAATGCCAGAGCCCAGTTAAACTCCCCCCCACACCATGACACCAATATAGAAACTCTTGCCACATGCAGTTCTCGCTCACCCATACAACCAGTCACAGCTGTCTTCAGTTCTGATTAACTCACACAGGGTGATGGATTTATGACAAAAGATCAGACTTCTATGCTACTCTCTGAGAGCAGCATTTACTCTCACTCGCTGTGGAAGACATGGGTCAGCATCAGGAGTGGGTATTGCAAGGGGACTTAATAAAATAGTAAAAAGCAAAGTTTTACAAAGGCCAATCTGAAGAATTAAAGGCAATGTATCTTAACAGGCATGACCCCACAATCGGAACTCTTGCCACATGCTCTTCTAAATCACCAGCCCACACTGTCACAGTTGCTGTCCAGGATTGTGAGAGTGTTCAGTTTAACAAAAATAAATATGTGCTACGTTAAAGGCTGTCACTTCTCATATTGCTTAAAATAACATTTAACAGCATTTAAGATTGCTTGGGTGTATCTGTGAGCATGTGAGTTATGTTTATAAATGGGTTCCAATTGATTTCAATATGCATCCATTGATTTCTATGGCATTCCAGCTGTATGCACATTTCACACATCCAGAATCCATTATATTCTGATTTTCAATTATTTACGTGATTTAAAGTGGGAAACAGAACATTTTGATATGTAAATTAGTTACATAAGTTGATTTTTGTCTTCATTCATCAAAGTCCACTAAAAGTTCAGCAGTGTCAAAATCTTTGTGCTGAGCAGTTCAAAAACATGTTGTAAACTAAGCTGAAGAATAGTTGATGAACTTTGATGAATGCTCATGAACTATTAATAAACACTGTTCAATGTTTATGAGTAGCTGAACTTTATTTCACCTAGGTTTGCCACTAAAATACTTGCATTTTTTATACGATATCTAATGCCAGAAGCTGACATTTTTTTTATGCCCACAATGCTACTTGCTTACTGCAGAACCCCTGTTTTATTCTTACGAGTTTTAGCTGCATACATTTTGCAGGTGGTATAAAACACAGTCCTGTCTATTCATGACTTGGTGTAGTATATCAGGATGAAGTAACACATTAGTACAGTCATCAGCATCAACTAATTAAATTAGATGATCAAATCAGGGGAATTTTCTATTAGTTCAGGATAGTAAAACCATAGTAAGTACCATTGGTTAAGTAAGTGTGTGTGTGTGTGTGTGTGTGTGTGTGTGTGGTTTGTCACTAGCTCTATGGATCATGCTCTGAAAAAGGCAATGGAAATTGTGTGTTAAATCCTTTCAACATACAATGGATCAAGTTCTCATGGAGTATAATATTACTAGGCACAGTATGCATTATTTGAAGAAATGAAAGGAAAGGGGAAATTGTTTAACTAGAAAAGGCACACTAAGCTTAAGCTTGTTTCCAGGTGCAGCCTAGGAGCACAAGGAAGTTAAGTGACTTGCTCAGGGTCACACAGTATGCAAGTGGGGGCTGTGAGATTTGAACCCAAGTCTCCAGGTTTGTAACTCAATGGCCTAAACCAAAGCACTACACTGTCTCCATTAAGAGGGGGTCATGAGGGGTGTACTTCATCCAAAAACTGGTATGCAGTGGAGGAATAAATTGATCACTGGCTTTAGATCCCTAGATTATTTCTGACAATGGAAAGTTTTCCTCTCCATGTGGACAAAATCCATTGCCAGGATTTTCAAAGCCAGCATCATGATTCTAGCATAATTTTGTGGACTTGCAATAAAACTTTTGATGCAGCTTGGACCACATAACAGCTGAGTAAATGTTTGGGGCAATTACTGCAAAACTGCTGTAGCTTATGTCAAAAACTGAAGCATGTATGATTGTCTTGATGCAACTGGCCATAAACAGCAGCAACTGTCACAAAAAAATTCATTCATTTTCACCTGGCTGCCATTTTGTTTCAAGGCTAAGCAAAGAATGAATCAGACATCATACAAAGGTGTTGGAAGTCATACGTTATTAAGAGGCTTTGAAAATTTGACACTTGACTCTTGATGCAAAAGGGGGGTTGCTTTCAGATCAGAAAATGAGAGCTCTATAGGCATTAATGCCCTTTTAAAATTCATAAGTTTACTAGTATCACTCCCAGTTGAATTATCAGACCAAGAACCCCTTTTAAAATAATGGAATGAAGAAAAAAGTGAGTAAGAAAATAGAATAACTTTAAAATTATTTGCAGACTCTTTTCAGCAACATTTGGGATTAAGAAGGGTGCACTGAGTCCTGTTTGCTTCTGATATTGGTCATACAGCAGTAGCACCCCTACAAAACGTACAGAAAATGTATAAGAAATGTGATTAAATGTCACTAAATGAGCCACAGTTGAGTTTTCTAAGTCATTACTGTCTACATATACTCCCAGATTGAAGTAGAAGTGCTAATTTTACTCAGCATGTTCAATCTGTGTACATTAACTATAACAGTCACTTGCCTGTTGACAAATGCTTATGCCTTTTAATTAACTTTGTTTTCCCTTTTCGGTCCTAAAAATTAAATGAGTGTGCTCTCCCTTTTCTTATATTATTGATGACATTTTATAAAAGTAGATTGCATCAGTTATGTAGCAATGCATGATAAAGGTTACAGTCTATTAACATCTTTTTGCCAGAGGGGACAGCTAGCTGCTTAACAGAACTACACAGAAGGTCCCCCTGGGTACCACCAGCTTGCTGAAAATGTAGAAAATGTGGCTTTTAATAAACATGCACAATCGCTACAATTTGTTTATGATTGCCTTTCATTTTCACTGTAAAACCATTTTCTTTTTCAATTTAAGGAAGAATATTAAATCACTTGAGGACTTTAGAATGTACTTTAAAGCTAAAACAGATTATGAAGGAATCCATTTACTTTGTGTTCCTGCAGCACTAAAGTATAATTTCCTCTAAAAATTGAGCACTATCAATATCAGGAAACTGCACAGTCCTCTTACTTGGGTAGAATTATCCAATTTGTACTTGATGGGTATATACTTTCTTTATGATACATTTTTAGATTTTTTTAAAAAGGCTGTGGACTACTGTATGTTATATGTACACTATACAAACAGAGCTGCAAAACAGAATTGTTCTAAATTTGGGCTATCCATAGTTTAAAAATCCTTTCTTTTATTAGGAAATAGTTAAATGATCTGTTAAGGAATTCAGTTATTGTGGCTCAGTACAGTAAACCATACAGTATTTTTGAGATGCAACATACAACAGAGTTAAGTGTTATCCCTGGTTAATGCCACACCTGGAGTTTGTTGCAAGGCACAAGACACAGCTGAGTACCACCAACTATGCAAGAAGTGATGTTAAGTGATGGTAAGACAAATCCTGTAATATATTTTAGCATTCTTAAAATAGGATCCTATAGGTTTAAACAGAAAAAAGTGTAATTTTTTAAGGTTTTAGACAAATTTGTTGGCAAAACAATGTTAATTAGCAAGGGATATTTTTGTTTATGCCACTAGTAAGGAGTGTTGCTCAGATTTTCTGATTTTGATGAGTCTGATCACAATGGATAATTTAGGAACAAAGTTAAAGCGTGAATAAAAAAGATAAATACTGTATAAGGGAAAGAAGAAGCACACTCAATTAAAAAAAAAAATAGAGCTACTGTACTTTACACACCAGCTCTGGATCTTCTGCACTCAAAAATCCAGCCTGGACCAATAACATCACATCCTCTTTGAGGACATCTCCTTCCATAGAGAAACAGTTTTGCAACTATAAGAACTGGAGAAAGGGTGCATAAGTGCAGAGCAGGTGGGGTAAGGGGGATAGTACAGTACTTGCATGATAGGTAAATCTGGGCGGTATCTTGGAGGGAGGAGGTTGGCTTTATGGATTCTTCAGAAGGTGATGGGAGGGAATTTTTTTTTTTTAATGTTTTGACATTTTTGGTACTTTGCCCAGTGTATTTCTGGTAAAGTGCCAACTTTGTATTGCTTACTCTTAACACAAAGTTCAGCACTTCACCAGAAATTTGCCACTGAAATAAATAAAAATTGGCAATTCCCATAATACAGTGGTCATTTTGATAGCAGAATGCTAAAGTCAGGCATTTTGATTTATAGGTGTGGGAAGGAGCAATACTCTCACTTTTAAAAGTAAATTAGAAATGAAAAATGTATTATGAATTATTCTAGTCCACTCAAGTGATTTATAGATGTGTTTATACAGAATGTGTACTGAGGGGTATCTCTTATTGCATAATAACATTCTCCCCTGCCATTGGGGCTGACAGAATCACTCAGCTTCACCTTCTGGTCCTCTCACCCAAACTGCATGAGAGAAAATCCTTATTTAATTAGATATATCTCTCAGTACACATACTGTAAAACATATATGTTTCCTAGATTAGAAAATTAAGTATTTAATAATTAATAGAATTCAGTGCTTCTTCTGATGTGGCAAGCAATCATAAGTGTGCAATTTGTTGCTAGCTATTCAGTTGCACTTGTACACTGTCACAGAAAAATTAAAAATCTGTCAGCAGAAAGGTACCGATGGTCCAGGGCTTCTTCCACATTATATTACCTCACCCCTGGTGGGTTGTTCACCTCACCCCACACCAACAACCCTCCACACCACCAGGTTCTCCCAGTGGGTCTATAGGTAGTCTTGCTCTGTCCCATCATTTTTGAACCCATTTAGGTAACTTGCCCCACTACTAGAGCCAACAATCTGTTGCATGGCTCCACCACCCTCACAATGAAGTAGAATTTCTGTGCATCCCTCCTGAATTTACCTGAGAATGACCTCCAATTTGACCCTATTGTGGCTGAGTTCCTATTTATAACATGCAGTTCTTCACTTTTCACCTTGTATAATTTATTTATTTATGTATTGAATTTGGTTGACCAGGTTGGCCCACTGAGACTAGAAGTCCTATTTCTAGGGGCAACCAGGGGGTAACACAGATGGTAACCAACTGAAATTAAACCAGATTAAGCTGTTGGTGGTAATTTTAGTGAGTGGGGGAAATTTTGCCAGGACACTGGGGACATCCCCCTACTCTTTTCAAGAAGTGCCATTGCATCTTTAACGTCCACCTAAACAACCACCAGAACAGGCAGGAAAACCCCTCAGAAGGTTAAATGACTTCACAATGCACCATCTTGCAACTGGCCTCCAGCTACTACATGTTCAGGGCCACCAACCGTTCTTCATAGTATCTGCTTTGCTGGCCTTGGATCATTTTGGTGACCCACCTCTGCACAGACTCCAGCCTGTCTATGTCCTTTCTCAGAGAAGGAACCCAGAACTAGGAAGAATATTGCAGTTGATGTCTCACCAGAGCTCTGTATAGTGGAATTATCACTCAGGTTTTCCTGCTATCAAAACACCTTCTGATACAACTCAGCCTCCTTGATGCCATACTCTATGCCCAATTGCACTGGCTGATTTGCTTGAGGGAGTCTCTGATGATGACCTCCTGATCCCTCTCCTCTGTTATATTGGCCAGCTTGACCCATGCCAGCCAATATTCAATGCATGGGTTGCTTTTTCCCAAGTGAATCATCTTGTACTTCTTGGCATTGAATCTTACAGCTTGATGTCTACTTAGTAGGCCACAAGAATTTCCTTAGCCATGATCTCCATTAGCTTACCTACAATGGTGGTAAGACTGACCAGCCTTTGGTTGCCTAGGTCCTCCCTGTCCCCCCCACCTTGTGGAGTGGGACTACATCTGCAGACCTCCACTCCCCTGACACTACCACAGACTCTAGAGAATCATTAAATAGCTGGCTCAAGAGTTGAATTAGTTCTAAAGCCAGTTCCCTGAGTACCACTGGATGCAGGCCATCTGGACACGTAATCCACCCTCAGGGTCTTCACCCATTTTTCACCTATTCAGCCATGATCCCTGCCCTCCTCCTTTCCTGCATCATTATACCAGAGGCACATTATGTTCAACCATGAATACTCAGAAGAAGTAATTGTTTAAGACATTGGCCATCTGCTCATTGAGTTCGGTCCCCCCCCAGCTGACCTGACAATGCCCCCAAGCTTTCCTTTTTTTCACTTAATATATCTACAACATCCTTTCTTCCCTCCATTCAGACCCTCAGCAATCAGCAGATCCATGTCTGCCTTTAACCTCCTAACTGGCACCTCACCTCTTTTAGCCTGGTCTGGTACTCCTTCCATTTTCCCTTACCCTTATTCATCTTGTGCCATAAGAAGGTCTTTCATTCACCCTTATAGCATCCCTTACTTTCCTTAAGAACCAGATTGGTCTTTTGTGCACATTTCTATTAGTGACGTTTCTTGCACAAGAGATAGTTTCTTATTTAGTTGCTCCTTTGATCTTTCCCCACTTTTGTTCCACTGCATTGATCTGGTCTATGCCCATTACATTTTCTATAACATTTTGCCCACATCTGACTAAAATCTGCCATTTGAAGTCTAAGACCACTGCCTGCAATGGGGGACCACTGTTCCCTATCCCCACTTAAATCATATGGAACTGTGCTCACTGGACCCAAATGGTTCAGTGACTGCTACCTCATCAACCACTTCTGAGCTGGTAAGAACTAGTTCAAGAATGGTATCTTGCCATGTGAGATCCCTGATCAACTGTACCAGTAAGCAGTCCTATAAGGTGTCTAGCAGTGCCTGACTGCTGGTGCTCTTAGTTGCAAGCGTGCCCCAGTCTATGTCTGGTAAGTTCAGGTCCCGCACTAGCACTAGATTCTTTTTTGTTACCTCCTCTTGATTTCCTCCCCATTTTGATATCTCCATGTGCCTTTTCCCCCTGTAGTCTATGGACCCTCCCATCTAATCTTTTTTTCCAACAGGTGTTGTCAGCTGTGCCCAAATTGACTTCATTCCCCCTGTTCCATTTTTATGTTATCTTCCTCCAAAGCCTCTATTCCCTCCATGATATAAAGGTTACTCACACCTTTTACCCTTGCATCTGTCCAACTTACCACTGCCACCATTGTCTGTAGTTTACTGATCTTGTTGTTCAGGCTTCTGGCATTTTGGCAGACTGCCTTGCATGCTACCACCCTATTATCTTTACCCATACCCATTCACCAGGTCCTAAAAAACATACAGTGCCTACTCCATCCATCTCCCCTCTTGCTAGCTGATTTGTTGTTACCCCACTCCCCATTCTTTTCTATCCCTTTTCTGTTCCCTGCCCATGCCACCACTAGCACATTGTCTTCTGTTGCAATTTGTGAGGGAGTCCCTGCTAGGTTCTCCTTTCCCTTCCACCTACTAAAGAATTTCCCAGCATCTGCCTCAACCTTCATCAGTTTGAATGACAGTCCACATTGACATCAAACTTCAGCCCCAGTGCACTTCATCCCTCCTTTATGAGATTATGGTCATCTCCCTTAAATAGCCTATTCCAGAATTTCCCCCATTCTTAAGACAAATCTATACCCTTCCTCCTATCACCACCCCTTCAACCAGGAATAGAATGCCTTAATTTTCTCTAACCTCACCCTTCTATGCACTCCCTCTTCCCTGTCTCACACTGACAGTATTTCTAACAAGTTCTAGCCAGAGTTGATATGGCTGTGGCAAGCTTAAAATGCAAAGAGGAATTGGTGCTACTGACGCAAATGTGCATGTGCAGTTGTGTTGAATGGCATAATACCATTCCCTAGATGGCATGCACAGTTCTGCTCCAAAATGTGGAACTAGTGGATGAAATAGTGCCGCTGAGTTCTGCAGCGAGTGACCATGGTGGAGTGTTTCAAGCTCCGTTGGAGGTTCAGAAGGATACTTCCAAAACTCCAACAGAAGCATGCCATGGTCTGCTCCACCCACAGCCATAAAAAGACAGCGAGGCTACCTTCCCTTCAACCCCCCTCTCCAGCCTTTAAAAGTTGGATTTAACTTCCTCCAGACATCGGTTTCAGAGGTCATTTTTTCCCAAGTGTACAAGGACATGTGGCATTTCCCCCAGCCTGTTGATCATGCTCCTTATTCTGTCCTTATCCCTCAATGCTGATGCACCTGGAAGGCATCTATCCCCCCTTGTTGATCCATCTTGACATACTACCCTTTCCAAGCCCCTTACCATTGAGTCCCTGACTGTGAGTACTTTACTGGTTACCTTTCTGATTTTCACAACTGTGCTGACTAACTTCTTATTCTAATGTCCCCTCTGGGTACTCCATAGTGCAATGTTTGAGGAAGGATTTCAGGGGAAGGGAAGTGGCCATTTGTTTTTAGTTCCAACCTGGGCATAGTAGTGCATTCGGTTGGTAATATCAGATCTTTTGAGTGTGTTGTCATGCATGGGGGTCCAGGTGCAGGTTGCAGAATTCTCTTCATATATTGACCTCCTGGGTCAAGGGGAGAATTCCTGCAGGAGGTAGTGGACTTTGTCATTGACCAGGTGTTGGAGTCCCCCAGGTATTTAATCCTGGGGAACTTCAATGCCTGGGTTGACGACGAATCCTCGCCTTTCAGTTATGACCTCCTCCAGCTGATGTCATTACTGGGCCTGGCACAAGTGGTTGCTTCTGTGACCCACCAAAATAGTCACACACTCAATCTGATGCTCCAGCTGGGTCTTGAGGGTGACAACCTTTCAAGATCAACCAGGTCTTGTGGTTTGATCACTGCACTGTGAGGTTCACATATGAGGCCCCGCCCCAGAAGTCCTTCTTCTGCAGAGATGGCCAGCTATCACCCTTTAAGGGGCTTGTGCCCAGAGGGACTATTGGCATTAGCTGACCTATCTAGAGTGGATGCAGCTTGTGTTATTGGCGCCAGTGAGGTGGTGGTGACCTATAATAGGGTGGTATCTGATGCTCTGGATGTCATCGCTCCAGTCCGTATATGACCCAGATCTTCTCATTTGAGATCCTCCTGGTTTGATGGGGATCTCAAGGTGATGGATATCAAGGGTTGGAAGTTGGAGCGTTGCTGGCAGAAGACCCAATTGGAGGCTGACAAACTGGCCCTGTGGGCTCACTACGGTGAGTACCAGGAGGCAATTTCACATAAGAAGGCAGAATTCCTGTCCAGGGAAATTGCAGCAGGGGAAAAACAGATCTTCTCAGCTTTTCTGGACTGTGGATAGGCTACTCAATCCTGCCTGTCTACATCCGAGAAAGATCTTTTCATCCACTTTATGTGAATAGTTTGCTGTTTTTCTCTGACAGAGTGTCATCTATCTGGTCTGGGATTCTGTCAGTGAGGTCACTGATGCCTCGCAGTAGCTGGACTGGGAGGAACAGTGGTGCTCTGCCAATCTAGGAGGAGATTAAGCCAGTGGAGGTGATGGAGGTCACTGAGGGGATCTTAGAGCTGTAGCCCACCTATTGTGAACTGGACCCAGCCCTGACACATTTCTTAATGAGATGCACAGAGACTGTTGGCCTGGTGTTCACCAGGATTTCCAAGTGTTGAAAGGCAGAGAGAGTTTTCCCAGTGGCTTTGAATGAAGTGCTAGTGAGATCCATCCTAAAGAGGCAATCCCTCAACCCAGATTTCCTGGTGAATTACCGTCCTATCTCCAACCTGTCATTTTTGATCAAGGTTGTTGAGAAACCTGTGGCACAACAGCTAGAGGATCACCTTGTGTTCTTTGATATCTATGAGCCATTTCAGTTGGGTTTTTGGGCCAGACACAGCACAGAAACAGCATTAGTTAGAGTGCATAATGATCTGCTCAGGTCTAGAGATAAAGGAGGCAAGTCAATTCTTGTACTCTTTGATCTTTCTTCAGCCTTTGGTACTGTGGATCACTTCTTGCTTCTTGATCAGCTCTGTGAGTATTGTGGACTCACTGGTGTTGTCATCAAATGGTTTAAGTCCTATCTCTCTGACAGGGTGCAGCAGGTGGTGATGGGGAATTTCTCCTCCTCCCCAATGCCTTTGTCATGTGGAGTGCTACAGGGCTTGATCTTGTTGCCAGCGTTGTTTTCTGTGTACATGCTGCCCCTGGGAGAAATCATTCAGCAGTTCAGTATGGTGTTTCACTGCTATACTGATGATACCAAGCTGTATCTGTCATTTGCACCTGGAACATCCAATGTTGTAGACATGCTTAATATCTGTCTGGCTAAAATCAATGACTGAATCTCCTCCAGCTGGCTGCGACTGAATCTGGATAAGACGGTGGTGCTGATGATCTAGCCAGGTCATGGTCATGATGGGTTGTCACCTGGAGCTAACACAGGTATTTTTCTAGAGTCTGCTCTGTTGGTGGACTCCCTGATCTTGGTTTGATCTTGCACAGCAGACTGACCTTTTAAGATCAGGCATTGTCTGTAGTCAGAAGTAGTTTTTACCACTTGAGGAACATTGCCAGGATCAAGCTTCTCATTCTGCATGAAGATCTGCCGACTATAGTCTATAGTCTATAGACTCTAGGATCGACTATTGTAACTCTCTATACTTCAGGGTCATGGGAGGAACCCTCCACAGACTGCAGCCAGTGTAGAATGCAGCAGCCCGGTTACTGACAGACCTGTCCATGTCCAGTCATGTGACCCTGGCCCTGCATGCCATGCACTGGTTGCCTGTCAGGTGGAGGGTCATTTTCAAGGTGGGATTGCTCATGTTTAAGGCCCTATGTGGACTAGGTTCTGGCTTCCTGACTGAGCTCCTGACACCTGTAACTTCTGTCAAATCCCTCCACTCCTCTTTGAGGGGCCTCTTGGATGTTCCTAGGGTTCGTCTCAAGACATCGAGTGACCATGCCTTTAGTGTCGCCGAGCTGACCCTGTGGAGCTTGCTACCATTTGCGGACTGGGAGGTCCCCTCGATTGTGGTGTTTAAACAAAGGCTAAAGGCCCATCTCTTCCAACTGGCCTATTTGGACTAACTGCTCCCCTGCTCCACCCAACTGTATGAGTTATTGCTGTCATATATATATATATATATATATATATATATATATATATATATATATATATATATATATATATATATAAACTGTGATTTGAATTTTATTCACTATTATTTCTTGTTTTTACTATTTGTATTGTTCTTATTGTTAGGAGACCAGAGCCTCCAGGAATGGGTGCCATACAAATAAAATTTGCCTTGCCTTATTTCACACTACCCTGTTGGGTGTTGTACTCCCTGCATGATCCCCCTCAATGACTGTCTTACAGCATCCATGGTGGAGTTAGGTAACTGCACCTCCTCCAGGAGGTGCAAAATAGTTTGTGGTCACTACCAAAGAACACGGCTTTGCACCCAGAACTTCCTACTCCCTTCTCTTTTCCCAGCACCCTCCATCCCCCAGGGCCAATGTGCCTCTGTGTATGGTAGTGGATAGTGGTTCTGGAATCCAGCTCAGCTGTCTATTAGGTGTATTTCTCCCTTTGTTACCTTTAGCTGTGAGAGGAGCTCCTCAAATCACCTGCATATGGGACACTGATCAACCCTCCAGAGCATGGCTCAAGGAATGGTTGGCCACAGTCCCTGCAACTGGCTAACACCTTGGCATGTTTACTCTTCATTCCTACTTACTGCATCATATTATATAGTACCTTAGCCACAGACTAACCCTGTCCCAGTATGGCCTTTCCACCTTAGCTGGAAACAGCCTGCACTACTTTGCTTGTCTCACACCTCTTAACTTGAGTGCATACCCTGGGCTTCTAATACTTATCCCATCCACCCTTCACTCTCTTTTCATCCTTTGTTCTTACTGCTATATTATCTAACCATAGATAGGGTGCTTCAACCCTATACAGAGAATTGGTTCCCTTATTATCTCCCTTGTCTTTCACCTCCATCAAAAGTTTCCTCCATTTTCCTCCCTCTTGTTGGAATCAATGCACCTTGCCCAGCCATGTGTTATCCAGGTGAGCTACTGGTACTCCCTAGCACAGGCTACCTATCTGCCCCATGAGCAGAGTTTTCTGAGGAACTGCACACTTACCTGAGGACATCCTGCAGATACCACTGATCAAATGCCACATTCCTTCTCCATGGCACTCCTGCTCTAGAACTCTCATGCATCATGTTGCTTTATGTAATAACTGTTTTGTATCATACCTTTCAGGTTCTTGCATGGATCTCCTGTTCCATGATAGGCTGCTAAGCTGCTGATCTTCAGTCCCCTACTAGATGGAGACTGCCAGCTTCCTGATCCTTATACTGTATATTACAAAACATGATCACACACAACTTCAATCAATGGGGAAGCGATGTCTTTCAGAAGGTCATAAAACTTACTGCTGTTATCACTGGACTTAAAAACACTGTTCCACAGAAAATGTGCAGCCTATGAGAGCACTGACTAAATAATAGGAACATGTTTACACAAATCCTGTACCATAAGATATGAATGTAAATGTAATAAAAAAACCTCAGAAAAAATCTCTTGTGATTCATCATCAACAGATGTTCTGCAAATTACTATAATCTGATTAAGACACACAGTCCACATAAACATTAAATACTATGAGTCACTTGCCTGTTTTAGATTGCACAGTTGTAGATTAAAATAGGATAGCAGGAGGACAACAGTAAAGATGTACTCAGCATCAAAGGAATTGATGGATGTCTAGTCAAGCGGCAGAATCCTTGACTCACTGAGCATATGAATCTGTTGGTTACAATTTCTGAGGCAAGACAATAGTATCATTCAGCTTTACTGTTCCTTTTCAAGCCATGCAGAACTGAGAATTCATTAATAGCTGATTTTAATACATATGTAGAGGCATTTGTTTCCTCTTCTGACAGCATCCTAAATTCAAAGGGTACATAATGAGATTAGACACTGAAAAGAACAAGAAAAGAAAAACAGAGCTGAAATTGAAAAACACCACCAGAGAATTCTGACACTGGGGAAAACAATATTTTGGATGATCCACAGCCTAAGAATGGTATCACTGTTGCTATATCAAAAGTTACAGATGCTACAGAACAGGGATTTTTAGAGTCAGTTAATATACCCAACATTGAGACAAAACTAAACTGTAAACAGCAGTAAATTGCTATCACTGTCATTGGCATAGTTTCTTATGGCTTGTTGCATGGGCCAAAACAGTGCAACTGCAGTGAGTATAAAGCATTGTGTCTGTTAGTGGTGCAGTTGAACTGGATGCAAGTATCTTATCCATGCTACTGTATGTATGCAAATATAAAGAATACAGTATGTTCATGATTTTAATTTCTTTCTTTTTTTTACGTCTTTGTGCTATCTTTTCTTATCACTTTACTTCTTTCTTTTTTCCATAGTTACTATGGAATGACAAGTTTATGAATTTGAAAAGTGGGCTAGATAACTAAGATAAATATATGTGATGTTTATCTCTTTACTGTTAACTCATGTTGCAGAAACCAAAGTTATCTATAATACATATTGTATTCTATATTGTATAAACTCATGTTTAGAATTGCATAAATATGCTATTTAACACAAATACATAAAAATAAATAAATGTAATGCAGTAAATAATGTCATGTGCTGTTGCAGACCCTACTACCCTGGCAGCATATAACATTGGTGGCATTAGATTACACAGTTTGTTCATGCTGCTAGTTGAGCGTGGAACCATGGGAGAATACCATATGTTGTCATGTCAGGTGGCATCCAACCTAAGGGAGATGTTCACAGATCTGGGAGTACTAACTGTGAATGACATTAGCATGGTTTCAATTTTCATGCTTGCATTCATTCATCAGTGCTTTGATAAGATTATGAGCGATGAGACAAAATCTCAATTTACAGGTACAGACGTGTTTGTTTTTGGATAATTACTACATCTTACATTATGTGTGCTATTTGAAACCCATTTTTACCAAACTATCAACAGCTCAATCTAGGAAACGCATTGGCTGTATTGGAGGTCTCAATCTGTGGAGGTTTTTTTTTCAGATTTGAAGAGTTTATGGAGACTACGAGACAGAGTGAGTTTGATAACATCCTTACAGAAAGTACATACAATACTGGTAATGTGTCACCCAACTTACTGAAGATCTTACAATATACATTTAATATACAAAGGATGGTGTCTGAGGGCAAATGACTTTGGTTGTTTCCTCAGATCTGTTGTAGTTGATCTTTTTATTGAAGAACAGCATATACAGATACACACCGTGAACATTACAAGAAAAGAGCACAGACCCAGCAGTGTACAGAAATACATAGGTAAACACAGCCATAAAGGTATACATCTTGTATTACATAGAAAACATCACAATGGCAAAAAGAAGGGTCCAAACGAACTAGCCTAATACAACTAAAGTTAATAACCTGAGATTGGCTGGGCTCCATTAACCTTAATATCTTGTTAGAGGAAGATGGATATTCCAACTTCCTAGAGTATGGAGAAGAAAACATACAACTTTACATAGTAACTATTTACAAAAAAAAGCCTCTTATTATTTTGTATTTCTCTGTCATGCCATCACAAAAGAAGTTCAGAAAAAGGGTCCAGGTCTATGCTAATATTCCAGGATGAAATTACCTCCCTAGGGTCATTGGACTTTAGATGAGGTGCACATCTCTGAGCATGTATACCCTTACAGGGTGTGCCAACTGCACAGTGAAACCCCGACAGCGAAATCGCTTACTGTGACAATCTCAACAGGTTTTGAGATAGTCACTGTGAGGGACCTGAGGGAGAACATTCACCATTTCACTGTGCTTCACCCCCCCAAATCAACTCCAACTCAGAGTTGATAATCTTTAGTAGGGGGGTGCAGCCCCCAGAGTGAAACACATCAATATCGGACAGGTGAAATTTCGCCTGTTGACATTGGGGATGTTGTTATGCTGAACCTCGACAACAGTGTTGTCAATTTGGCATAGGTAAACCCCCTTACAGAGGGGGTTGGTGCTGATGTTAACTAATCCCTATTCTCTGGGAAGTGGGGGATGGTACTATTGTTGTCAGGTTAACCCCCAGGAAGGTCAGGTATGGAGACCATATTGCCTGGTACTTACCAAGGGCATTAGTATTCTCATGGAAAAGTTGTCTGAATTTGGCTAGCTGGGTCAGGTTAGACAGTAACTCATTTAATTTGGGTATTTCAGTGTGCACCATTGTCTCAGCAGTAAGCACTTGGCTTCTATGGACAGTTGCAATCCATTTCAGAGTCACTGTGTGTGATGCACATCTCCATTTAGGGAACCCAGAATGAGCAGCTCTGGTGTCAGGGTTATGGGTTGGGATAAGTCTGGGTAAGAAATTGTTGAACTTCTGTCCAGAGGGGCTGAACCCTTGGTCAATGCTACAGAATGTGAAACAGATCCCATTCAGAGGCTCCACATCTCCAGCATTTGTCATCTGGAGCAAGGTCTGCTGTAACACAGCTGGAGCACAGTACCAGGGATATAGTATTTTGTTTGGGATTAATCATACATTGGGGTTTCTTACCAATGTGTGGGCAGTTCACCAGCAGAGGTCCCAGTCTATGTCATTGCTGCTCCTGCCCTGACTTTTAGGTCACTGAGTTTGTATAGTTAGTGTTGGAGTAGGAAGACTGTTCCTAATGTGTCAGTAAATGTTATCTGCCTTCCCCTTGGCAGATTTGAGCCATGCCTATAATGTTTGTCATGAACTGGATCTTTCCACTACTTGAAGTTGAGTTAAGGTGAGTGTAACGCACTGGGAAGTTGACAAAAGCATAAGAAGTCCCTTTTATCTAGCTTGTATGTAGTTCTGAGTCCTTGAAAGGAGTCGAGTGTGCTGAAGCCTGGAAATAGGAGATCCCCAACCACCTGAATACCTCTGCATTTCCATTGCTTCCATATTACTGGTGCTTTGCTCACAGTTATGGTGGGGTTATCCCATAGGGGTTCGAGAGCAGGGTGTGTGATATTTATGCCTAGGTGTCTTTGTACCAGCTTCCATGCATTAAGTGATTGTCCTAAAATGGGGTGTGTTCTTGGGGCCTGGACACAGGCTGAGTATAAACAGGCTGCCAGAGGGCCACCATGGATCTATAAGGCTTCAATGTCCAGTCAAACAGGTGGTTCTTGTCCAAGTGTTGTTAGCCATTTAATGCTCTGAGCAGATTTAAAAGCACATGCATAAGTCTGAACCACAGTAAACCCTACCCCCCACTTGTCCAGTGAATCTAGAGATTTGCCATGCCGAAGTGGGGAAGTTTTCCATTTTAATGGAAATTACCCATTAGTCTGTTCACTTGCTAGAACCATTTATTGGGAATGTGCACTGGCAGGTGTGCCAGAAGGTGGAGGATGTATTTATTTATTTATTTATTTATTTTGTTAACTGGTTAAACATATGAGCCAAGGCCCTTTTTCATATGTGACCCGAGACTATAAAATAGTCACAAGATGTTATACAAAAAGATAACTTTTACATTTACTTAATACAGGAGTACAAATACATGACATATAAGACAAACAATATAATACAAATTATTTTAAATAGCAGTGACATTGCAAGCTACTCAATAAATGATGCTTCAATTTCTTTTTGAATAAATTATGACTACTCATAGTTCTCAATTTAATTGGAAGATAGATCATTCCAGTATTTTGGTGCTTGGATAGAAAAAGCTTGAGCACCCATTTTAGTTTTAGTGACTTTCAAATTTAAACAAGAAAGAAAATTTGATCTTAAGTTTCTGGGAGCTTCCCTTACAGATATCAGAGAATACAAGGGAAAGAGACTTTTTTGTCTCAATACATTATCCGTTTTACAACAAAGAGAGTAAATGGAACTCAAGTTAGGTGGTAGAAACCCTGGAACTTGATATAAAGTACAATGATGTGTACTATAAGGCAATCTATAAACAAATCTACAAATACTATGAAAAGTCATTGTTAAGTTATTTACCACCACATGTTTAGACAAACTAGTAAACAAAAATGAATTATAATTCAGTTGAGAAAGTAGTATACTTTGGGCTATATGTTTCCTGGCTTGTAAAGTTAACACATTCTGTAGTCTGAATAAACCCCCTAATTTTTGATTTACAGATTTTGTTAAAGTCAATATATGATTTGAAAATGTTATATTTGAGTCCAAATTCATTCCCAAATATCTAAAACATTGCACCTGCTCCAAATTAGTTCCATTTTTACCAAACATATTCAGTTTCCCTAATTTAACCAACTTTTGTTTATAGGCCAATATCACACTCTTGGTTTTTGAAATATTCAATGATAATTTTAAGTCCAACAAATAATTTTCTAGACTCTGAAAATCTAGAGTCAAATCTTGGGCAATTTTATCTAATGAATTAGAGCTATTATATAATATTATATCATCAGCATATAAGATTGTCTTAGCCTTAAGAATTTTACTTGGTATAATATCCACAAATATGGAAAACAATAGGGGTCCCAAGATTGACCCTTGAGGCACACCCTTTTCTAAAATTCTACTCTTTGACACTGAACCCTCATAAAGAACTTGTAGTTCCCTACCTGATAAATAACTCTCCACCCATTCTAATGACAATCTGGATAATCCCTTGGCAGCTAGGCTCCTGAGCAGCCGGCGATGGTCAACAAGTTCAAATGCCTTGGACAGGTCCACAAAAAACAGCACCAGTGAGCTCACCCCTCTCCATAGCCTCACTGATGTGGTTTGTGAACCTGGCCAAGGAAGTATCCGTACTATGAAATTTCCTAAAGCCATGCTGCTTAGGAGCCTGAAGCCCAGTCAATTGTAAGTAATCATTAATTTGTACCTCTGTTATCTTTTCTAAAATTGTACCTAAAGGATGGAGAAGAGAAATAGAGTGGTAATTCCCCAAATCTTTACTATTTCCCCCCTTAAAAATTGGTCTTATTACGGGTTTTTTCCATGGTTGTGGAAATATCCCTATTTCTAAGGACAAATTAAATATTTTTGTCAAAGGCTTATAAATGTATGAGGATATTAACTTCAAAAACCTTGGCTGAATATCATCAATTCCAACATTTTTAAAGGAATTTTCTTCAAAATTTTCAGTACCTGATTGGACTCTATTTCTTTAAAATGAAATATTAAATCATTTTGAGATGCTATAACTGTGTTCTTTAAGTCCTGATCATCCTTATCTACACTATATTTACCCTTATCCAAAAACTGTTGTAAAAAGGCTGTACTTATTTATTGTGGCTCTTTTATTGTAACTCCTTCAACAAGGAACTCACCATTTTAAGTGATTCTATCCTCCCTGCCATGGAGAGGTGCAAGGGCTTCCCATCTATCACACTCCATTCAGAGTGCCACTAGAAGAGGCATGAAATTCAGATCACAGATCTTTGCAATATGAGGAGAAATCTTGACACCAAAGTAGGTTAGGTTGACAGCAGACCAATGCAGACTAAAGGGCTGCATGGAGGGAGCCATGCAGTGATGATTTAAGAGGACTATCTCGGTTTTGGACCTGTTGACCTTGAGACCAGATAATGTAGAGAAGGGTGAGAGAAGAGTGAGGAGGTGGGGTGGTAGAGCTGGGTGGACATCAATGCATAGGAAGTGTTTTATACTGTTTCTCACACACCTGGATCCCATGGATTTACATGTACTTCTAATCTCCACTGCAAGGGGCTCAATCACTATTAAGAATAATAGGGGAGATGGGGGCATCCCTGACATGTTCCTTTGCTGAGTGGGAAAGGCTCAGAGATGGTTGAATTGATAATGACCATTGCATGGGGCTGGAATATATATTGGTTTCACACTGTTAATGAAGTTGGGCCCAAATTCCATATATCTGAGCACCTCATATAGGTACCCCCACTCCACTGAATCAAATGCCTTTTTGAAGTCTATTGTGATTGAGGCAGATGGAGTGGGGGCATCTCTTGCCAGGTGGAGCAGGTTCTATAGGGTATACATGTTGTCAGAAATGACCCTCAATTTTGTAAAGCCCACTTGTGAGGGCTGTATAGTGCTAGGGAGTATAGGCACTAACCTTCAGGCCATGGCCTTAACAAATATCCCTCCCTTCTTACCTTTCCTCTATTATCATCCCGGCCCCACCTTCCCCATATGCCATTGAAGCTCCGCCTCCTCTCCCTTGCATTCCCATCCAGATATACCTCAGCAGGCCAAGCTGCTTTCTGCTACCATTTCCCCAGACTCTGGAAATCACTCCCATTAAACATCCAATCCACCTCATCCTCTTTCTTTCTTGCCCCCCTCCTGTCTGAACTCACCACTCCCTCTTGTACCTGCAACTCATACCCCCATTCATCTACATGCACTGACTCAACCTGGATGGCATGATTGTGTATTACCTGTGTATTACCTGAATTGCCACTCTAGTGTACTTTACATCTGTGTACATATGTGTAATTTATCTGTATATTACCTGTATATTCTGTATATTTGTTTCCTATATTTACTGTACACCGTATTTCAATCATGTTGTAATCCCCCCCCAACCAGGACACATCAGGAAATGAGCTATCTCAGCTCAGTATGCCTTTCCTGGTGAAATGTTTAAAATAAATAACTATATAACGGCTTAAAAAATGCTGCTTTGTGATTGGCTGGCTGACTCAATTTACAATGTGCAAACTGTAGTATCATGCCACATGAAGAAATGCCAGCCAGCCACCCCCTTACCCATATCAAACTAATGACAAACATCAAAATGAAGTGACTGTTATGCTGATCCACCCACTAACCACAAAATTCAAAATCAACTGCTCCTTCACTTAGTGGCAATAAAGTCTGAGTCTCAAAACAAGCTGCAAAAAAAATGAATAAATAAATAAATAAATAAATAAAAGAAAACCTCCAAGCAAGCAATAATACCCAACATGGTGAGTGGTATTGGGCAATACCAGACCACCCAGGGGTGTAATGAGGCCCAACACCACAGGCAGAAGGCCTTATAGACCATAGAAGGTTCAGTATTTCCCATAGCACCTACCCTGGAGGGTATTATTGCACTTAGAAAATGGGCTCCCTGTGGTAGTTTTATGTGGGATTTAAAAAAATATAAGAAAACATAAAAAAAATGGAGTAAAAATTAGGCTTAACTGTTACTGTTGTGAAGTAGTCCATCTGTTTCTGTCCTGAGACATCTCCTATGCTTAGCCACCAGAGAGCTAGATCCCTCAAAAGTTACTGTTGCGGAGTGCGATGTTACATGACTGTGTACTGTAACGTTAGGATTTATTTATGAGAGTTATGATGTGGTACGGGAGCAAAATAAACTTTTACGTTGTTGAACAGCAGGGCTGTTACCTTTAGCCCATTCATGTGTAGTGCTTCCATGTTTATGAGTTGGTTCAGCATCACCGCTTCCATGTCTGCGAGGTGGGTAAGCATTAACGCTTCCATATATGTGAGGTGGGTCGGCATCGTGGATGTATGCAACTTGCAGTTTTTGGAAGAAGAACTGATTTTGTTAGGCAACATCTGGTTTGCCGGTACCTTTTTATTGGTTCAAGTTTGGAGGACAAGTGGCAGAGCTGGCAGTATACAAGCTTTGTGGGGAGTGTTTCTCTCACTAAGTGAGACAACAAAATGGCGGTAATTTTAATTTGAATTGACCCATTTGGGCCAATTAGGAAGCAGTGCTGACCCTAGGATATTAGTTATCAGGCTGGTAGGGCTGGGACTGTTTACTTACAGGGCTCTCACTGTAAGTTAATGTACCCCTGCCAGCCAATGAGATTTCTTAAATTCTTAACCCCATTTTCTAAGAATAGTTAACTGTCTCCTACGGACCCCATTTTAAAAAAGACGCTTTCACCTGAAAATGCTGCATGCTAACTCCGTGCTGCTTCAGAGACTCTCCCTCTCTTGCCCCTCGCAGCCTCCTCCACTTCACTGAACAGCTCCACAACAGAAATCTGCAGTCATTGCCATATGGAACCCTGACATCAGAGAAATGATGTACAGGCAAAAAGTAAACAAGGAGCCTTCCCAATAATGTTAACCTAAAATAAGCACTGTTGTCACTGTCTCTTTCTCTCTGTCTCTCTTTCTATATAAAAAAATGCAGCTCATGCAAATGCTGCTCACTCTGGGTTTCCCAGCCCACTGAATCAAAGTCTCTTTCTATATATATATATATATATATATATATAAAAATGCAGCTCACAGTAATGCAGCTCTGTCTTCATTTCCCAGCCCACTTAATGAAACTTTCTACATGACAGTTGCCTCAACCAACAGATACTGCTAAAAAAAACTCTGGTCAGAGCTGAAATGGCTATGGAGAGCTTTTGGGATGCTTTTACCCATTATTTCTAATGAGTTTGCACAATGCAGATCTGCTGAGAGGCAGTTTCAATGTGTTCTTCCTTTTACACATTTTTATAATGTGTTTTCCTAGATTATAAAATGGGCTAAAGAAATCCACCATTCTGATTGAGTACTACATCATCTGAGCCGTGTCCTTATCAGATGATATAGTAGCCAACAGCACTACCCTCCACTCCTGTGCCTCACAACACCACAGAATCAGTGAGCTATGTCAGCGGAAAACAGAAACACAGCCTGGCATAGCTCACAACATGACATCCCTGAGACTGAGCACCAGTCTGACCACCCTCACCTCTTTGATACCACGCAACACAACCTGTAAATAAAACAGCAAAATATTTTAAAAAAAAGGCTTTTCCATGTTTCCCAACAAAAGTCTCAGCTCTCCTTCACAAAACTGTCACCAAAGTAATCACCACAGTGCGTGCCAGCACAACGCACTTTCAAAGAAATCCCAATGTAAAAACAGTCACTTCCAACAAAAAAACTCCATTTTGTCCACACAATGCCACTGTGATATATAAAAAAAAGGAACCTGCAATTCAAGGCACAAACGGGAGCATGATGTACAAAACCTAACTGTTTTACTTTCAGAAACCCAATCAGCCGGAAGCACTGTTTATGGTGGCTCCTGAGGGACACACTCACTCCCAATCCACCTCGATCGATCTTACAAGCAAAACACTTGCTCCCCATACTCCTACTGGTTCATGCTCTGACTGTCCTTTTAAAAAAACTAAAGAAAATAATTATTCTGTGTTTGTGAGTCCGAGTATGCAGGCAGGGGGAGATGGAGTAGCGACTCAGATACGGCAACTTCATCAGACAAGATCACAGATGGGGCAGCTGTCAGTGTAAGTGCAAGCTCAGTCTTAAAACCCAGTATTCTCACCATTTAACAGGAAAAACAATACAAAAATGTCACAGGAAGATTTAAACCAATCTAAATCAGTAAACACAGTCAAGCACTGTACTGCCAACTTAACTGTGACTTCATAGGGGGACTACTTTTTACTACTTGCGTTATTAAACAATTTTTTTATATTTTGTAATTTTTTTATAATTTTTGGTTTTTCCCAATAAATAATTACTTCAGGGCCCATTTTATAAGTGCAATAACACACTCCGAAGTGTGGGTTATCTCCAGATAAGAGCACTTAGGTGTATAAGGCACTCGCCGCGCAGTTAATTCGGTGGCTTCAATAACACAACTGGGTGTGCTCTTATCAGGAGATAACCCACACCTCATCATGTGTTATTGCTTGCATATGCCTGCTGATTGCTATATATTTAGCCTGGATAGTTCACAAAAGACATGGCATCTTATTTTCAGGGGGGCTTTACATCTACACAATATTATGCTGCATTGTGTAAAATCAAAACACACTGAAAACAATATTTTACATCTGGACTAGGCTAACCTGAATAAATACATTAAAACGTGGTAAAATCATGACCTCAGTGAAAACAAGATATTGCATCTAATCTGGGACATCCTGAGTAAATACAGTGCAAAGATTTGTGAATGAAGATCCCTATGACAATGAGATGTAGCATCTCCCCTGCACTATCCAGATACAAAATATAGAATAAGAAATATTGAAAGCAAATCTACTGTAAACGGAACTTCACTGTGTTCACTGACATAAACAAATAGTTTATTGTTTTATAGCGTATTAGATTGCAGTATATGTTTTGAATGGTGTGGCCATGAGGCTGGTGTGTACAGTGTGTGTGTGTGTGTGTGTGTGTGTGTGTGTTTGCTATAGCTCAATATATTTTTCCCCCAAAAGCATAGTAAAAATGCCTGTTTATTGCTATATATTTATCTTGGATTGTTCAAAGAAGACTTGGCATATGTCTGAGACAGTCTAATCAGATAGTGTCTTAAGAGGTTAGAAAAACAGTGCAAATCTTTTTTGGAGATTCCTTGCTGAAAAAGGGTGACATTTATGAGGCATGAATCATTCTTTTTTTTGAAATTCAAAATTTTATTGTGACAAAAATCTCATATCAGATACACTACAC
Organism: Neoceratodus forsteri; assembly: GCA_016271365.2. NCBI lineage: Eukaryota > Metazoa > Chordata > Ceratodontiformes > Ceratodontidae > Neoceratodus > Neoceratodus forsteri. Next base: position 285,317,362 of record CM028135.1, on the reverse strand, counting down.
ATAGGGAAAAAAAAACACACATCTTATTCTATCATAGCTATGACACAATCAAGTCAAGTCACAGATTTTCTCTCCCCCACCCTCCACATTAACAAGACCACCCCCTTCCCTAAACTGACCCACCCCCCACTACCTCATGCCCTTAAGGAAGATCTGCTCACCCATCATCATCCATCCTCCTGCTTTATTAGGTCTGGCTACACCTAGAGAAGGTACAGCGCTTGGAAACGGCCCCAAATCTTTTCATGTATATGAGACCTGTTGTCTCTTCCCTTTTAATTTCTCCATATTTAAATTGGATAACAACTCCTGTAGCCATTCCGTAAGTAATTGGAGAGTCAGTCATCCAGTGTCTCAAGACTACCTTTTAAGCGAGCATGAAATCAGAGCCATGTAAAATCTACGCTCCTTAAACATAATACCAGAGTAATCCCCTATCAAACATATATCAGGGGTGAAGTACTGATCAATACCCAACAATGGGTCTGCCCTCTGTTTAATCTGCATCCACAACTGCATTATCGGTGGGCACTCCCAAAAAATGTGAAACAAGTCCCCCACTGCCTGACAACACCGAAGCATGAATCATTCTTGAAAGAGAATACCTGCCCAACTGAAGCTAGTAGCAAGAAAATGTTTAAATGATAAGTATTTAAATGTGCAAGTTGTTGCATTTTGAAGGGGGTAAACAAATTTCAAGTTTAATGGGCAACCAGTATTTGACAAGCTTCTTTCAGTTTCCTAATGTCCCTTTGATAAGCAGCTTGGAGTTATGTCTCCAATGTTCTAAACAGCAAGAAGGGAGTATTTTATTTCAGTTGGCATAGTGATTTGTAGATGTAGAAGGATGCATTGAAAACTCCAAAAATGTGTTCCACGATACTCCATTCTTCCAGCTACAGACAGCAAGACAGCTGTAGGCTCCACCCACAGACATAAAAAACACAGATTCTTACCTCAACTAACAGATACTGATAAAAAAAACACAGAAACTGGTGACACCAGCCTTCCATGTGCAACCCGAGACTATTTTTTGTCTGTGGAAGCATATCTCCTCTATTTTATTATTAAAACATAAAATAAAAAGTTTGACAGCTAGAGTTTAAATCTTATTTTGATTTTACACATTGCATGCACTGACTTAGTCTTGATGGCATGGTTGTGTATTGCCTGTGTATTATCTGAATTGCCACTCTAGTGTACTTTGGATTTGTGTACATATGTGTAATTTATCTGTATATTACCTGTATATTTGTTTCCTATATTTACTGTACACTGTATTTTAATCATACTGTATTCCCTCCTCCCCCTCCCCCCAGGATGCATCTCAAAACAAGCTACCTCAGCTCAGTATGCCTTTCCTTGTGAAACTCTTAAAATAAATAAATAAATATATTGCTATCTACAGTACATTGATAAGGGAAATGGACCTATAGCTTGCTGGATATGTCAGGTCTCTGTCTTTCTTTGGGAGGATTGTGATGTTTGCCATTTACTTGGATTGTGGGAATATTCCTGTGGACACTGACTCTTGGAACTGCATAAGTAGAATAGGGGAGATTGAGCAAGAAGTTGGAAGAACTCCTTCAGGATCCATCTCCTTCCAGTGCTTTCTAGGGGTCAGCGCTTTTAGGGCCACCTCAACTTCTGAGATTGATAGTGGGGCTTCTAGGATATGCAACTGGTCCGAGGTGAGTTTAGGGAGTTGTAGCAGCCTGAAGAAGTTTTCCATCTGCTCTGTATCTGGAGTGATTTTGCAGCCATACAAGGCTTTGTTGAAAGCTCCCATTATGCTGCTAATCTGCTTTTCTTGTGAACAGGTCTTACCAGCTGAGTCCCTGAGTGCTGCGATGTGGCATTCCACTTGTTATTTTTTTCAGGAAGTAGACCAGCACTTCTTCTGCCCCCTTCCTAATATTTATGGAGCCTGAAGATGGTTAGTTCCACTTTTATAGCTAAGAGGGCTTATATATCCATACAAAGTTTGAGTATTTCCTTATGGCTGGCCCAGTGACATGGAGGGATAAGGCACCTAGCACCTTACCTCCTGCCACACCAGTGACCCGGGTTTGGAAATGGACACAGGTGATTTGGGGGTTGGCTGGGGGAGGAAGGATTGACCATCTCAATGGACAGCTCTCCTCCTTTGGAGAAGGGGGGTATTGTGACCTGCTGCTTGCCTGCCACCTGGAGGTGTCTAGGTGGTAGCACAGCTTGGGCACACACACACACTGACTAATCATGGACATTTAAGGACATCTCAACAGAAGTGGAGCTAGCTCATCATGCCACTGCATGTTGTGTGGTCATCAGGAGAGATAAACAGGTGACTCCTCATCTCCATATGTGACGACCCTCTGGAACTCCCAGGTCCTGCTCCATATGGATCCCCGCTGGTGTGACAGTGGGAAGAGCAGTGATGGAACTGGAAGAACCAGATATGGGGCTTAATGGCAGGTGAAAGGTGGCAGCAGGCAGGGCAAAAAGCTGTCAGGAATAGTATTTCATTATGGAGGGAAGGGTCAGTGGCACCCCTAGGTAGAGCTTTAAAGCATGCCTCTTTTTGCTGCAGGTCTGTTTCTTTTTGCTTGAGTAAGGACTCGCTTTCTCTCCTACACTGCATGGAATATCCAATAATGAACCTTCTCATGGAGCCTTGAAAGCCTCCCAAAGGGTGCTTATGAAGGTCTGCCCATCATCATCGACATGCAAATAGGTGATTGCCTCTTCCTGAATCCATGCTTTGAAGTGTAAGTCTAGTAATAATAATGGGTCTGGGCTTCAGGAGGAGGAGTGCTGCAAAGGGAGTCCCAGCGTTATGTCAAGTTGCAGCGCCGCATGGTCTGATATGATGAGGGGTTGGATTAAGGATGCAGTTACCGTGGGGAGGATAGATTATGATGCTAGCCACATATCCAGTCTGCTATAGGAATGATGATTGGCTGAGTAGGACATGTAGTCCCACATCCATGTATTACAAGACCACCAGATGTCCATTAGGGCCTGGTCAGCCATTCATTTCTTGATCACTTGTGCTGACTTAGTGTGAGGTTCCAAGGTGCGATGGCTTCGATTTATTAGGTAATTGAGCACTAGATTAAAATCCACACCTATACGGAGGTGGGCATTGTTACCATTGAATTGGGTTATCTTATCCACAAGATGGTGAAAAAAAGAGGGGGCATCCAAATTGGGTCCATATAAATTTACCAGTGCCAGAGGCCCAGAAGGGGTGTTGAAGAGAGCCAGAACCCATCTGCCATCTAGCTACCTTCAGTGCTGTGAGACTGCATTGGGATGGGGCAGGTAGAGACTTCATGGTTTGTGCCTGTAAACTCCACCCACCTGGCAATGACAGTTGGCAATAACAAGCAATGGCAGAGAGGTTAAGTTGCAATCCCACCAATCAGCAATTGACCCTCCTTGGAAGCCGCTGTGCTATTTATTGCTAATGTCTGTTTCCATGGGGGCTCATGTAATTGCATGCTTATCAAGAGCCCATTCACGCCCACTTTAAATATTTGTCTACAGGCTTCCTGTGGGCAGTTCATATGACAATTGTCACTTTGGTTTGGGCTGCTACGGCATGATCAGTAGCGGTAGAGCAATGTCAATTAATGAACAGATATTTTAGTGCATGTTAGCAGATTCAAACAATGTCAGCCCAGTGGTTTGTGATTTGTTTATGCATGATGCTCCCCATAAGAGGGGAGAAAGTGGAGGAAGGGATTACAGACCCCATGAAGTTCAGGTTGCCCCTGCAACCCAGCTGCACCATAGCCCTGCTGAATCTGGAAAGTGGAGACCATTCTCCACCCCACCAGGCATCACAGTGAAAAGGGCCTGTGCACAGACCATCAGAATAAAGCTGTAGAAGCAGCTGGACTGAAAGTTTCCAACTAAAAGAAAGTATGAGTGAAGTAGGGATCTTCCAAGGGTAACTGTGCAACTTTGGGACAAGTTAAAAAGGAGTCATCAGGCTAACAGTATTGTGCAGGTAGCACTTAAAAATTGTTACTGCAGCTTTTGCTGACATAAGTAGCTTCAATGAATGTTGTCTCTGCATTTATGTGGAGGCAGAGGGTTTTGAATTATCTGCAGGCCATATCTGTGGCTGCGGCAGTTTGTGCGGCTACACACTGGCTATGGTTCTGGGATGGTGCATGACTACATGCCTGTGCAGGCCTGTGTGAGTAGACTGCAGATAGGAAAAAGGAAGATCGAACACTGTGTACCAAGGGAGGGGCAAACAACCACTCCGAGGCAGCATTTGAACTTTGAAGTATGAATAGATATCCCCAGTACATACCCCCCACCCTCCCCGAAAAGTAAAGCATGAGATAATATTTCCCAATTTTCAACAGTTTGTTATACTATGCAGCACTACCAAAAAGTACTTTCAGGGTGGTCCCTCCACAATTCCTTCTGGGCAGACAGGCGGGGATTGGCCCTGTTCACAGAGTAGTAAGGGCCTGAGGAGTTGGAAGCAAGGAGGGAAACTGAGGTGGCGACCACTTCGGCTCATGTGGAAAGAGTTTGAGTGGAGCAGTTTTGTTCATATCCAGTCAGGCAGCAAATCAGATGTAGGACCCTGTTGTGGTGGGTCTTCAGACTTTTCATGCCCTTGAATTGGATTTTCATTGCAGTCTTGGGCTAGAGAAGCTTAATGGTTTGTAGTGTGAAGACTGAGAAGGACGTCTTCATTGACTCCGAATTCATCTGCATTTCTGCTGTGGCTGCAAGACCTGAGGCAGAGGGGGGAATTTTCCTTTCTTGTTCCATGGCTGCCCTCTGTTCCTTCTTTTGGATCTGGATGGTAGCAATCATTATTCTTCCAGTTGTCCATGAGGCAAGGTATACAAGCTCCCCGCCCATTCCTGTGGGGTGGTGTCCATTGGGCAGAGTCTGATTTGTGCTGAAGAGCAGCAGCAACACCAGACTGTGGTCAATTGGGGTCCCCATTCCCTCTCAGCCTCTGGCTGTCAAGAAAGGCCACAGCTGCTTCTGCTGAATTAAAGATTTTATGGACCCCATTGAGTTTTATGCACAAGCTGGGAGGGTACCTGAGTAAGAAGGAAATGTTCAACTGTTGCAGCCATTGTTGGACTGCCATGTAAGCTCTGCAGCAGTTTGTAAATTCTTTCAAAAAATCCTGGAAAATCATGATGTGGTGCCCTTGCCACTCTAAGTGGCCTAGCTCCCTGGCCCTCTGGATGATGTCCTCCTTCACTTGGAATCTTACAAATTTCACTAAGAAAGAATGAGTTTTTTCTCCCTTCTTTGGCATTGGGGCTAGCAATCAGTGAGCCCTCTTGATCTAAGACTGTAGATTCCCTGGAAGTTTTAGTATTATGGGGAGGATGTTACAAAGGAAGCCACTCAGGTCCTTTAACTCTGCTTGCTCCAGTTTCCCCAACAAACCACAGTTTGTTCCTTGTTCCTCTGTTTTCTTGGTCATCAAGCTTTTCCTGCCACAGTTGGATCATTGTGGGTTGTTCCCAGAGCTGTGCTTGGAGGTCGTCCATGATTTTGTTCATTGAGATCACTAAGCTGCACCATTTTAAGCAGTGGAATATCCAGTTCTGCAATGGCTTTATTGTTGTCTGCTGAAGTTTCTTTAACATCATTCATCCCACACAAAAGCTGTGGAAACATGTTTTTGATTCTCTCCAATGAGAGTTCTGCTGACATTCTCAGACCAGGTCTCGCATGGAAAATTCTGACAGGATTTGTCTGCTCTGCACAGATCATGACCAGCTGGATGGATTTTAAGAATAAAAACATTGTTTTGATTTCTGTGTCTGGTTGAAACTCTTTTCACTAAGATTCAGGCTGTCAGGGTCCTGGAAGTCTTCAGATTTATAAGGAGAGCTGTTTCCAGTTGTCAGAGGTAAGACAGAAGTGGCCATCTTAGATGAGTCCTCAGTTTGGATCTACTGTATCTTCTCAGATCTGTTAGCAAAAGATGTGTGCTTAGTGTGTCTGATGCCTAGAAAGTCATCATGTGACTCCTTCAATAATGTTGTTATATAAAGAAGGTCAGGCTCTTGTGGTGCTACCTTTGCATAGCGTTGAGGGAGTCTGCATTGGCAAGAAATACTCACAGAGACTAAATGAATGACAAATTGAACAAAGTATGTGTCAAGATCTACCAATCTTGATAGTTTCCAAAATGTATGACAAAGTGCTAGTTTGGTTAATGCTTTAATGGTAAAACGTTTCAATTTGATCATGATATAAAGGTTAATGTGAAGCAGATATAAAGGTTTATGTGTGCTTCTGCCCACAAGATGCATAAAGAGGGGATGGTTCTTTAAGGTTGCCTTAACTTCATGGTTTGCAGAGAAAGTATCAAGGTGCTAGATAGGAGCCTGATGTGTTTAATAACTTTATTACTTGCTGGGGATATATAGGTGGACATGGGCTCTAAAAGTAATGAAAATATTAATATTCATTATACAAATGTTTGTAACCTTTTACTAAAAATAGACACACTGCATATTTGGTGTTCACAAATTAAACCAACTGTTCTGTGGATTTCAAAAACTTGTCTAGATGAAACATTATTAGATTCTTAAATATCACTTCAAGGATGTACAGTAATTAGTATCTCAATAAACACTAGGAATTGATGGTGGATGGGGTTTTGATATATGCAAGGGACGATCCTGATTCAGTCTGCTTAAGTAATACCTTTTGTATTAAAGGGATGGAAGATTTGCTGTTGGAGGTAGGAAAATTGGGTTTGACAATTAGAACTATTTTTTCAAAACACAAACATACAAGTTGCAATTGGTCAATCAGTGTAGATAAGAAAAATTCCAAAAGCAGGATTAAAAACTCATGATTTATTCAACAAGAGACAGAGAGTGTAGCACAAAATTACCCCAGTACTTCAGGACTACAGCATGTCCTTTCATCAGGGAGTGAGGTTGCTTCATCTGAGCACATACATTTATAGTGTCCATCTTAAATATACAATACAATAGTTTAACAAAGCAGCACATCAATAAATATGATCCACATTTCCAAAGCTTTTGATCACCAACAAGATCAAATAAAATGTGTGTAATCAACCCCAAGTAAAAAAGAAAAGATACAAGCACCACGAAAAGCTAAAAAAGGAAAAAGTGTTGAGGGGTGCAAAGATTAAGACCTGACAGAGGAGGGTCTACAACATAGCAAAGCACCAATTGTAAGGTAGATACAGATTGAAAAAGTAGAACGCAAAGACATAACCGGTTTTGGCTCTTGATGGGCAAGAAGATGAATATTTATTATGTAATAATTTCAGTTCAAATTTAACAGTCAGCTGATCATAAAGAGGCAATGGAAAGGAGAGATAAACAAGCATTTGTCAGTTCCGAATGTTGTCTTGCTGGCATTGACATTGGTAGTGCAAGAGTCAGAAAGATGCATAATAGGAATGGCAGTGAAGTATTGAACTGACGTCAACCCCACCCCCACTCTGCAGAGACTAACAGACATTGGGGTGTGCCTTTGGATCTTTGGCCATAATGCTCATGCCATTTCACCTCACCCTACCCTGCAAACACCGACAAGTGTTGTGGTGTGCCTTGGCATCTTCGGGCCTTTTGCTTACCCCATTCTATAAGGAAATATGCTGAGATGGGTGCAATATAGGATAATGGGGGTAAACATTGATGCTGAAGAGCCCAAGGCACACCTCAATGCCTGTCACTGGCTGCAGGGTGTGGGTGGGGGTGGAATGGCATGAGCATTACAGCCGACAATCCCAAGTCACATCCCTGACTCCTGTCAGTCTCTATAGGGTGGGGCATTATGGTTGGAAACTCTAATGCCTTAGGCTTTTGTTGGTATTTTCACTCCAAATTTTCAACATGGGATTTTTGTGTCCCCACCTCATGAACAGTGGCACTATCAGTTTGTTAGCTGAAAGGTGATTTTGCACTGCGACTGTGCCATTTGGTGCCACAGGTGTGAAAACACATTTTGGGCAGGACGGGAAAAATGACAGCTGTACTGTCCATGAGGAGGTGTAAAACAATGGCAATGTTGAAAATCTGGAGTGAAAATATGGAAAATTGGTGAAGTCATGAGCGTGCATAGAAACCACTCAATGCACACCCGTAATGCAATTATTTTGGGGATATTTTTAACCAGATTTTCAACATAGGCATTTTGAGACCTCTGCTCATGAACAGTGGCACTGTAATTTTGTTACGCTGTTCTGAAAATTGATTTCCATCAGTGACCATGCCATTGTGTGCCAGATGAGCAAAAACACATTTTGGGCAGGATGTGAAAAATAAGAGCTATACTGTTCATAAGGAGGTGTGAAAAAAATAACAATGCTGAAAATCTGGAGTGAAAATACTAAAAATTGTCAAAGTTATGAGAGTGCGTGGAAACTGAGTAATGCACGCTTGCAACACAGTAATTTTTTGGAATTTTTTCACCAAATTTGCAACATAGGCTTTTTGGGACCCCACCTCATGAACATTGGCACTGTCATTTTGTTACTCCATCCCAAAAGGTGATTTCAGACATTGACCACAAAATCACCTTTTGGGACTGAATAATGAGATGACAATGCATGTGTACATGAGGTGGGGTCCCAAGAATTCCACGTTGACAATTTGGAGCCAAAATTCAAAATCAATGGCTGAGATATCCACCTAGGTTGCCCCCCCACTTATGCCATTATACAGCTTACCAGCATTTCTTCATTTTGTAGTTTATCTTTGAAGAGTCCAAACATGTTCCCATTCCACTGAAGATTGTGCGCCAGACCTCCGGAGGTAAATATGGAGTGGGAGGGCTATGGGGAGTTTGGGTGTGCAGAGGGTGGGTGCAGGTTGGGGGAAGGGGCTCCACTGACAATAAGGGACTCTTTTCCTTTTTGCAAGTTAAAAAAGAAACTGACTAGACATCGCGGTTCCGACATGGTCGGCTTTGTGTGACAGGCAGCACACTGGGGTAGGCTGCCAATGTGCCACACAATGTGGGGGGGGTGGGGAACAAATCCAGATCAGACATCACAGTACTGACTCGGTCGGCTTTGTGTGAGTGGCAGCACACTGGGAAGGGTTCCCATTGTGCCACACAATGTGGGGAGGTGGGGAACAAAACCGGACCCGGACATCGTGGTACTGACACAGTCGGCTTTGTGTGAGTGGTGGCACACTGAGGTGGGCTCCCAGTGTGCCACACAATGTGGGGGGGCATGCCGACATGGGGATTGCACCCTCGATGTCAGCTTTATTTTGGGATTGTTCCTGCCTCCACCATGTTTATTGAAATGTTTCACCAGGAAAGGCATATTAGGGAGGTTTGTCACCTTTGCCGCTGCATGACAAGCTTGTCTCTGATTGCAGCGGCACATTTCTTTCAAGTTGGTGGCACTTTACATAATTCTTGCAACAGCGCTAGCATGCTGGCTAATTGGGGAATGAGGGATATACCTACTAAAGTGTGCTCTGCATTCGCCAACACTGACATACCTTTCACTGTGCTATTACTACCACAATGTGTTGTTTGCACGTGCACCAGACAACATAAAATGAAAGAACAAGGAATGAAAACAAGATCTTCTGGGAAGCAACATTAGGTATAGTAATTTAAGTCAAGTGACAAACCATGACACTGGAGGGGAAGCAGAGGCCACAGAGAACAGATTGAAACACTTATACGGAGGAGGCTGAGAGAATCTAGAGAAAAAAACAGAAACATAACAGAGACATAGGGTACAATGATAGTTAAAAATCAAGTGAGCATGTGCCAAAGTTCAAGGGTCTCATTTACACTTTAGCTGGCAATGATGCTGCCTTAAGTCTAGGAACATTTTCTGAAGGAAACAACATAGCAGAGAAGTAATATGTAGTTGCTATTCGTGATAGGTATAATTTTCCTTTTCAAAGTATACAAAGTTGATGAGATAATATACAATTCAATAAACTCAAAATACAGAAATGATATGAGACCTATGTTGTTGTTAACACCTGCTGGGCATACTGCATCCAGTGAGTAGATCCATCTGGATTTCTTTTGGAGCAGAGCTTTGACTTTGTCTCCACATCTGGGATTGATAGGTACATGTTTGAGACCATAAAGATCAAGTGCTTGGAGACTTTTGCACGGAATCGTTCAAAGAGAAATCCTAATGGCATGTTTGGAGTAGCTGCCTGAACAGAACAGATATGTTATTTGATTCATTTGCAAAGAGGTCTCAGTATGGTCGATATAAACTTTTGGGAAAGACCATATGATGACATATACAGTCATAGGGGTGGAACAAGAAATGAAATCTTTAATTTCCACAGCCATGGATTTGGTCAGATGTATAAACCTGGAGTCACTGCTGCAGTACCTGCACACACTGCAGCACCTGTACTGGTGGGTTCTGGGGAGGGGGGCAAATAGTTTGGTCATTTTTCAGGTCCAGGTGCCTGTAGAAGCTGTTGGTGATCTGGTCTCCCAGAATATTGCCCCTATTTGATCCTGGGTAGATTCCCTACAGAGGTGAAGAGTGCTAAATCCCCCTGTAGGATGTGCCAGTACTTTTTCAAGATGTTTGCAGTTTGAGAGGAGACAGCTTTTAATTCAGCTACAACTGCTTGCTCAAAATAATTTTTTATCAAGTGTGGGACTAGAATGTTGTGGCTATTCAAATTCCTGGCCCTGGTTGATGCTTCAGCTACCAGGTCCTGAGAATAACCTCTTTGGAGGAATCTAGATCTCTGGCCTGCTCATCACACGACTCAAGATTGAAGCAATTTCTATCAGTCCTCACAAACTGCCCATACAAAACTGCTTGTTTGGTATGCTGAGAATAACTATTCTGGGCAAGCAACAGGTTGTTGCCAGAGGCAGTTTCTCTGAAAATTTTGGTAATCACTTTATTCTTGATAGATATACAAAGGCTCAGATCCAGAAATATTATAGCTTTTTTGACCGCAGTTGCTGTGAATTTTAGATTGGGATCATTAGAATCTGGAAAGTCAACAAATTCTAAAGCAGACTCTATAATATCCATATTCCAGCCACAAAAAGTGATCTGGGGCTGATATTGGTTGTCATGGGCAAAGATCTTGGCCTCCTATCACCAGCCTAAAATCAGGTTAACATAGAAGGGGACTATGGTCATGCACATGACAGTAACACATGCCTGCAATGAAAAATAATTATTAAACACTAAATAGTTTGAAGTCCAAATCAGACTTGTAGATTCTGTAATGACATTCCCTGGGAAAATAGAAGCAATGAGGTTAATGATTAGATGGTAGCGGAGGGCAATTGAAGCCTGTACATGGATAAAGGATTGGATTATGGATGCATATTGTGAGGTCATGTCAATGGAGAGCTACACATAATCACTGGACTAGCTGAATCCCTCCAGTTGGGAAAGAATATACATGATATCACGTATAAGTCTAGGCAGCCGCAGGGTGGTTACAAATTTTTGTAGAAAATGGTCAAGAAAGACTTAAATTTCTTGTTAGTGAACCATGTCCCAAAATAATAGGGCACCCTGGAGGGTTGATTGGGTCCTTGTGGACCTTGTAAAATATTGGAGTTACAGGGTTTTCCACCAGAAAATATTTCCTTTCAGCCATAGTTACTGAATTTACCCCTGTTGAATGACTCACACAAAAAATAGTGAATTCTACATTTAAACTACCAGGTAGGGTCAGAGGTCAATGCTCTATAACTGCTGGCACCACAACGTTGTCTCATGATTTCTTGCACATATTGATATTTATCTGAAGCCACCACTAGACTACCTTTGGTTTCATTTCAGTTTCTATTCATTCCCCTCCTGAAGTTAATTCTTCGGCTTACAAGGATTTGACAGGTTTCCTGGAGGTTAAGGTGAGACAGGAGAATTTCATGCTTGTAGGGGATTTTAATGCCCATTGGGGTGGTCCAAAGGTGGAAGTTAAGTGAAGCCTTTAGTACACTAAATGTTATTCTAGTAGTCAAGACCCCCAACTAGATTTTTTAACATAGGTGACACCCCTATATTGAAAAGGTATGCACTTGGCACAAATGATTAATATTAAGCAATGGGGCTTTAAATTGATTAAATCACAGCAAGTTATGTTTAATATTCTTCATAGAATATATTATTCTCCCCATTATTTAGACCAAATTAACACTTCCATTTCTCCTTTCTGTCCCCGATGCCAGAAAAATATGGGTACATTAGAGCATATGCTCATATTATGCCCCATATTAGATGCATGGTAGGAATCAATTCTGGCATTTATATCTGAAGCCATATCCTGTACTCTTCATAAAAATCCTCTACGGATGTTCCTTCATGTAGTCATGACAGCTGAGGGCCTAACTATACATCAAACACACTTTGTTAACATATGTCTAACTTTGGCCTTCAAACTAATTTTACTTAAAAGGAAAGACACAGATCCCCCACAATATACAGCATGGCTCAGAGCCTTAACTGAAGTGCATGCACTCGAACGCATGCACTACACAACTTACAAACATATACCAAGATATGAGCAGATTTGGAGACCATTTAAAGACAAAATCAACAGGTAATGAACTCAAATCCCCATTCCCTTGACCACCAAGAGATTATTGATAGGGACCAAAAGGAACTTAAGTATAAAAATGTTCTGCTCTTTGTGTGTTGCAATAAATTCTGCCACAGTATCATTTGTCTAAGTCACTGTGTCTATGGTTTTACAAAGTATATTTATACCTCTTATCTTTTAATGTATGCACTTGGCACAACTCGCTTGCACCGGTGCAAATAGCTGATTGCACCAGAATGCATTATTCAGCTGTTTGTGCTGCACCAGTCAAATGCGCTAGTGCCTCAGTGCAAATGTAATGTATTCAGCACAGAAAAAGAGGGCAGAAATGTGAATATTTGGCACAGCATGATATTCAGTGGTTTAGCACTGTATTAGCAGCAATTAGCACAATTTAGTGCAGTGCAAATTAAGGCCTATAAAAAGCCAGTCTTAACCAAGGGCAAACTCCAGAGGCAGGAGGATGCACTGCATCATACAAAATGGCACACACTGTGTACCCAATGCAAGTCATCATGGAGGATGGGGAGTGGGCCAATGCCATCCTGGCCCTTGCACAGGCCCAGTAGTGCTATGCTGCAAACAGACAGCACCGTCCACAAGTCACATTCAAAGTCCTTACTGACTAACAAAATTATGGGTCTATACAGGCTCAACAGGCCCATGTTCATGCAGCTGTGTCAGCTGCTGCATGATCAGCTCACTGTGTTTGCTGGCCACCAGATCCTTCCAGATAATGGTGGGTGACACCACCAGTATCACACAGTCTGACAACTCATGCCTGTTTGGCCAGTTCTTGGATGCTCTGCTGGACCATGCTGTGGTAGTTCATCGTATTTCCCACAACAACAGCAGAGTGAATGGCTACCATGTAGAAATTCAGATTGTGCACTTACCGGCTTCACTTGGTGCCATTGACTGCACTACATTACCATCTGTGCACCCCAGATGATGTATTGGAGGCCTATATGAAGAAAAAGGGTTTTAATTCCATCATCTGTCAGGTGGTGTGCAATGAAACAGGGTACATCATCAGTATCCTGGCATTGTACTCTGTATCTTAGCTCAGAGTTCAAACTCACATGAATGCAGTTGGGGAGCAGACAGGAATTTTGGGGCCCAGGACAAGTCCTTCAAGATGGGCCCCCTCTCCCAAACCAACTAAGGCCAGGTATATGGGGGCTGCTAGGCCCCCAGAAGCTCTGGGATTTAGATGCTCTGTGGTAAGTTCTGGGGCTTTTACTGAAGATGAAACACAAGTACTAAGTGGTTTATGTACCCCCCCCACACACACACAGTTGCCATTTTTAAAGAAGGAAGAGAAGATAGCTTGTGCAAGAAACAGTACTGTTTGGTCTGTCAGGCCCAATTAATTGAATGTCCCCAGACTTGAAACACAGGTGTGCATATTTCAAGGGAATACTGCACACATGTAGCCTACATGTGTGCAGTATGCCCTTGAAACATTTAGCAAGCCCATGCAGCCTTTTGTTTTCATTACTTGCTTTTCTTAATTAATAAACACAAACAAAATTAACAAGAAATACATTTACAGCTACTGAAAAGGGAATCATTGAACTAGCATTTTGTCTCTATTTTGGCAGCAATGCCCCTAAAGCAAAAAGAAAGAAAGAGATAAAGAGAGGGAAAGAAAGAAAGAAAGAAAGAAAGAAAGAAAGAAAGAAAGAAAGAAAGAAAGAAAGAAAGAAAGAAAGAAAGAAAGAAAGAAAGCGGGCTGTAACAGCAAGTCAGCAATTTCTAGACATGTAGCAATAGGTTTCAGACTATCCCTGCCCACAAAGTCCAGAGCACTCTCAGCTGCTTGTTGCTGCTTGTTGCCACACTGCTGCCCACTGCTGCCAGTAATTCCACCTCATAGCTCATTCACAAAAAGGCCAAAATTTTATCTGAACTCAGCTGTTGAAGTTTGCTGGACATAGACACTCAGATAGCAGTCCACTGAAGCTGCTGTGCATGCTAGTTCAAACCCAGTTCTGCTCAGAACAGATAAGAGCATGCTCATCTTGCTGCCCTGCCCGCCCCATGGCTTGTTCACATAAGCCTCTCTGAGTAGCCACAGAAAGAATTTTACCTGAACTGCTCTTAGTTTACTGGTTAGATGCTGGTCTATTCAAGTTGTGCTGGTTCAGTTCAGTGCGATGTGCGATCTCACTCACTCTGCCACACTTTGGGACTCCTCCAACACTCTTTTGACACTTTACCTGATGTGCGCATCATGTCTATACTTTTCTAAACTGAGCCAAGCAAGTCTGCTGCTAGCACACACTGTGACACTGTGACTATCCCATTTCCTGCTTCTCTCGCTATGTGACAACTCCGAGGAACAAGTGAGCAGTGCGTGCGGCATCACATGACACGTGGCATGACACTGGGATAGCCTGAATTACTGCCTGATGACCCGCGACCCACTTGTGACCTCCGATAGCTTAGCAACTAACAGGAAACAAGATCAGGATTGTGCACCACATTGGGGGAGGGCTGTCAGGAAACAAGGTTGGACAGACGGATGGGCCCCCCTGAGCCACCAGAAAAGTTGTCCCGGCTGTCCCCTCACTCCCCGGTCAGTGCCCCTCAATACAATAGTTAAAAGGAGAGCATCGGGAGGTTAAGTAACTAGCCTTGAACTCAAAAGTAAAATTAATAAAATAAACAAACAGAAGCCAACAACGTGCTTTCCACAGAGCCGACTTCCTGGTTCCCTCATCAGTCTGTCAGCTGGCCTGTGATAACTCACCCGCTCAAGCTCCTGTATCTCTATATCTCACCCATCCTCATTCCACCTAACCCTACTCACAAACAAACACCCTACAAGAAGGAATAGAAGCAGAAAGCAAGAAACTGACTATGGACTGATGACTGTTGATTGCAGTCAGCATTTGTTTCTCCCCTGGTACCACATGGTCATGAACAGCAGTCTCTGACCCTGATCCTCCCAAACCCAGAAACATACTGATGAATCTAATTTGCCTTATTCCCCTTAAAAAACACACAAAAACTATCAGCATGGTAAACTTAAAACTGAATGCTTAAAGGAAAAAAAAACTGATTGCAGTCAGCATTTGTACAGCACCCCAGTACCCCACTCACTCATTCTCTTTTCCTCTCTCTCTGTCTCTCTCTCAAACTGAATCTGTCTCATACTGCACCAGTAAGTCTCTCGCTCTGTCTCCATACCGAACCATGCTTCTGGAACAGCAGATGCAAACAGTGACCAATCACTGTTTAAAAGGTATACTTTATTAAAACAACTGATGATCAGGTAGCACGAATATTTATTTGCACTAATATGTCAGGACCCTCAGTCACGTGAAATAAACTTTGTCTGAAATTAAATAGTTCTAAAGTATTACTTCTGCTTATGGACCCTTCTAGATCCATTCCAAATCTGCTAACCCTGACTGATCAATATAGTAAGCTATCTGGCTATAAACATAATGCTGCAAAGTTCCAGTTCTTTGCCTCCATTCTGAAGATATCAGAGTGCCCGGGAATATCCATGGGGCTTGCAGCACACACAGCAGGCCATTGAGAACTTGGAAATAAGGCTTCATTGGAGCTTTATGCATATGGAACAATGGAATCTCCCCCCATTGCTAACAGAACTCTAGAAGGACCTACAATGCTGGAAATGTCTACTTGTTTCCCAGTGAGGAGGAACACAAACTTTCAAAATGATGGCTACCACCAAGATACAATACGTACTAGACAATATCCCACTCCACATTGACTGAAAGCTGATTGAGCTGATTCATTTTAAAACAAAGTCCTTCTTCTGGGACCCTGGGCACAGGTGGATAAACTGGGCAAAATTAAACAAAGAACTTAGGCAAGGGGGATTCAAACTTCCAGACTTCCATTTATGTACAATGGCACACAACCTGCTGCAACTTGTGCAGTCAGCACCATGGTGCACATGGACCCATATCCCGAAGTGGACAGAATGTGAAGCCCACATAACTGGAGGCCCACTAAGCAACATGGTTCAATTTGCTGCTCAAGGGAAGATTACTCACCTCCCCCCACTGTGACTTACACTATCCAAACTTGGAGGAAAGTCTGCAAGTTGTCCAGCTGGCTACCAGAAAGGGTGAGAGTTTTCCCCCTTTGGGACAATGCAGGCCTGAGAATGGGGGGCTCCAATAAAGTATAAAGAATGAAAGGGCAGAAATTTCATACCTCTCTGACATTATGCATGCCTCCTTGAACACTCTGAAATCTTTCCAGCAGCTCCAACAGGAGTTTGACCTTCCCAGACAACATCAGTGGAGGTTCCTCCAACAAAGACATGCCCGCCAGCAACATCTTGGACACATACTTGAGGGTAAGGGGATAAACCATCTTGACATGATCCTATGGCTGGATGAGGATAAAGAAGTCAGAAGTAGAAATATATATGACTACCTAACCCTTCCCCAGACCAAAATGGCAGAGTTGTGCAGCCGTGGTCAGACGAGCTGGAGCTGGTGATCACACATAAAATCTGGAACCAATGCTGGAGCACAGTTCAAGCTGCCATAAACAATACAAAAACAGGTTTACCCAATGCAGGATCCTAAACAGATGGTACAGAACACCCCACAAGCTACACACATGGGGATAAATCCCCATCGATAGTTGCTAGAGATGCACCTCTGCAAGTGCAAACATCATCCATATCGTTTGGGCTTGCCTCACTATCTCGGCATATTGGACAACTGTGAAAAATTTCTGTAGTGATGCACTGTCTTCAAAAATTATATTTACACCTCTGCTGGTAATGCTAGGGCTGAACCAAGATACCTTGCAAGGTGCAGGCTTGCCAAAAGGGAAGAAACATTGGTTACTAGGGGCCCTCATAACAGCCAAATGAGGACTCCTTAGGGATTGGAAGGAACAATCCCTCCCTCCCCGTAGCAAAGGAGTGGTTGGAGGAGCTAGAGAAAGCAGCAAGCTTTGAGAGGGTTCTACACATGGCCCAAAACAGACTACAGACTTACAAGGACATCTGTAGCCCCTATTTATCCTCAAATTACTGCAGGCTACCCTTGAACATCCCCTTCTCCCCTCTCAGGGCACCAGATTAGCATCTCCTGTGATTGTGTCACTTTGTACAGGACAATAGGAAGCAGTTCTACCCCAGTGGAGGGCTGATCCAAAACTCTGAGCCGATCCAGTGGAAATGGACATTTTCTCAAATTCATACATGGTAATCTGAACTTGTAGAAACATCCTACTGCCACCAATATCCAGCTGTCTCTCCTGAATAGAGAGGACCTACTGGCTGCAGCATAAGGGTATTATCCTTTCTTTGATTTAGTAGTTAAGATGTCCTACCTGGTTGAAGATTCTATCATTTAATGTTATGACATAGACATGGAAGTAAGACACTTGTTCATTTACTGTAAGATGTATTGACCTGTTTAGAACCTATGTTAAATGCATCAATTAGCCTGTTCATCCAAGGGAGAAATCCCAGCTAGGTTTGTTGCTTGTGCTGAAATCCAGTTGTTGGATAATATGTGCATGTGAAAAAAAAAAAAAAATAAAAACTCAAATAAACTTTACTTTGAAAAAAAAAAAGGGATAGGCAACATAGAGGTCTGGTAAAAGAGTTCACCGGAAGGAGAATGACCAGCGAGGCGGCTCAGGGCTCAGTCTCGACCACTTCTTTTAATGTCTTTATAAGTGACATTGCAGATGATCTGGAAGGGAAGGTCTGCCTCTTTGCAGATGACATCAAAATGTGCAATAAGGTGGAAACACCAGAGAGCATGGAAAGAAACTGCAGAGACCTGAGAAATCCTGTGGAGTAGTCAAGGGCATAACAGCTCGGTTTCAATGTAAAAAAGTGCAAAATCATGCACTTAGGGCTCAAAAGCCCAGAGTTAGAGTACAAAGTAGGAGTCGAGGTATTGATGGTCACCAAACAGGAAAGGGACCTGGAAGTAATAATATCTGATGGCCTCAATGTGGAGAGGCAGTGTGACAAGGCAGGTGGTTGGACAAGTGGGATGCTGGTGTGCATAGGGAGGGGTATCACCATCAGAAGGAGGGAGATGGTGTTGCCACTGTGTATATTGCTGATGAGACCCCACCTGGAGTAAGCTGGGTATCAATTTGTTGCCCTCCTTCTCAATGTCTTGGGGCAAGATGTTACTGGGGGAAGGGGACCCCAGAATCTAGAACCTCACCAAGTTATCTTTAGCATAAATCAGCATAAAACCATGGGTGTCTTACCTTGAGATGTCTTCAAACTCTCAACACCGAGCCCCAAAGGATGTTCAGCATCTCACCCAGCAGGGAAATCAGGCAGGCAGACTAGTAGTTCATCTTCAAGCTTCTCCAACTCACCAGACCCGGAGCAGGAAGGCATATGGAATTCAATACTTCCAAGACCCCAGGATAACTGTGAAAATCCCTAAAAACTAAAGGACTTCTAATTCATTAAAATCCCTTCATGACAATGATCAAAACTGGATGCCAATTTCTACAACCAAATCAAATTTCTTCTCCTGAGCTCCTAAATGATTACAGAGTTCAGTGGCTTGAAGCTTGAAAGAATACAGCTCCATGGGGCTGAGATGTTTACACCAACAGATTTGGTAAGAGAGAGCTATAGGCATTCTTAGGCATGGATGTTCCATACAACAGAGACAGCAGCAAAACTTAACCCCAGGACCAGAGATTTATTCCTGCACATTCCAGAAGTGTGAAGCTCCCAAAAACCCACTGGCACTAGTAAAAACCTTACTCTGTTACTAATTCCTTTATGCTGAACCTATTACCCATTGTTCTCCTCCTCAGGGGAGTGATGTACTCCTCTTCCGACACCAGGCTAATTCATGCTCAGGGAGTAATTTTTTTTATTTTTTTCTTTTTTTTATTTTTCTTATTCTAGGGTTACAAGTACCTTTGAGCCAAGGTTCTTTTACAAAGGTTCCACATCAATTGGGGAAACAGTACAAACATAAGCACAAATTGAAATTGGAAATTCTTTATTTTTACAATTCAACTTTTATTGAACATTTTACCCCAAAGAAAAAGGACTGCATCCAGAAGGAAACATAATGTCATAGAAATAACATATCAGTATAAAAACAAAACAACTAGATGAAATCCCATCCACCCCCATCCCCACCACCCCATCTCCCAAACCCTCCACCCCGATGCACAGCACTCAAACAGGATCGGACTGATAATCACAGAGCCAATCATAAAGACGCAGTAAAAAAAAGTATATAAGGAACCCCAGACACTATTAAACTTACGAAGTTTGTACTGCAAACTAGCAATGGTTCTATCTGTTCTGAGATTGGCTAGAAACTCCTGTAACCATTCGCCATATGAAATCTCTGCATTGTCCTTCCAATGCCTCAGGATTACTTTTTTAACTGAGGCTGAAATCAACCCCATATGGTATTTTCTATTCTGGACGTCCACCTGGGACATGTCCCCTAAAATGCAGACCTCAGGGGTGAACAGGTTTTCTAAACCCAGTAGGGGGTCAAGATTTTTTTTAATACTTTCCCATAAGGCCGTTACTTTCGGACAGTGCCAAAAAATATGGATCAAGTCCCCGGTCCCTTGATGACATCTAAAACAAGTGGAGGAGGCTGTCAGGCCTAGCTCCCATAATTTTAAAGGGGGAATAGTAAACGTTATGCAAGAGCTTGAATTGCATTAACCTGAGTCTATCCTGCAATAAAAATTTATGACAGGCCCCCCAAATATTGTCCCAAGCGAAATTATACTCCAGAAATTATGTGGACCAATAACGTTTGGGTGCGAGAACGGTTGGGTGTAACCGTCCAATCAAGTTATTGTAGACGGCAGAAATGGCATGTGATTTACCAACCAAAGGGGTCAAATCCTCCTCAAAGTTACCTGAGGCCCCATTCCTGATGAAAGTGTCAAATTTCCCCACTAAGAGGTGACGAAGTTGAAAGATTCTAAAAATTAAACGATGAGGGATTTGAAATTTAATCAGAATTTCAGCGGAGGTGAGGAGCTTCTCTCCCTCTGCAAGCAAATCTTTAACTGACGCCTCTCCCATGGGTGGTAACCAGGCATCCTTAATGGGCTTACCATCTAATAAAAATTAGGATTACCCATTAATGGCTGGGCCAGGTCTCAATATGAAAGTACTTTAGAAAAGCACATAACTGCATATGTACTTTGACTGAAGTCCCAATGGGGGAGATTACATGATACAGGTGGGAGAGCTTTCGACGAACAATATAACAGGGCCCTCGGTTTAAATCCAGAATCAACAATACAGGCAATCTCTAAGCTTAACCATAATGGTATATAAGAGTTCATCTGTGTATTATCTACATCTTTAACCCAACAAAGATATTTAGAAGCATGACTGGCCCAGTAGTACAGCACAAAATGAGGAAGTCTCAGACCACCAGACCGTTTAGGGGCAGACAGTTTGAAATATGATAGTCTAGGTTTCTTATAGTTCCAAATAAAGTCAGATACACTTCTATGCACTCTCTTAAACCATTTTAAAGGGAGCCAGATGTTTAACATATTAATAGGATAAAATAAACAGGGGAAAATGTTCATTTTCACCAGATTAATTCTGCCCCAGATAGACAAGGGAATAATCGCCCATCTCCGGAGGTCAGTCTCAATATCGTGCACCACCGAATCTAAGTTACGCTGCACCAGGCAGGAAGTATCCCTGGTTAGAATGAGACCAAGATATTTAATGGATTCAGTGTTCCAAGTTAGGCCAAAGGGGGTGATATCATGGGCATATGTTCTAAAGTTTAGGGGGAAAACCACTGACTTGCTAAAATTAAGCCGGTAATTAGCAATCAATCCAAATCTGTCAATGACTTCGAGTAGAGTTGAAATGGAAGAGGTTGGATTGGAAATAAGTAAGAGCAAATCATCGGCATATGCTAGCACCTTTAAGGTGCTTCCCCATATCTGAATACCGTGAATCTGCTGTTCCTGTGCAATCTGCCTAATAAGAGGTTCAATATATAAATTAAAAAGGAGCGGAGAGAGAGGGCAGCCTTGCCTAGTGCCGAGAGAAAGTTTGAATGGCGCTGAGGTTATGCCATTACATGTAATTTTAGCCGTTGGAAATTTACTTATATTTTTAATCCATCCAGAGAATTGCTGAGGAAGCGAAACAATTCATAACCTTTAAAAGAAAGTGGTTGTAAACTCTGTCGGAAGCTTTTTCGGCATCCAGAGAGACCAATACTTCAGGTTGATCAGAATCTCTGGAAGCCGAAAAGACATGAGCCAAAACATGTAAATGGTCAGCGGAAGACCTGCCTTTCATAAACCCCACCTGCTCGGATCCAATTAAACCGGGAAGGACTCTGCTAATTCTGTCAGCCAACAATTTGGTGAGAATTTTGATATCCTGATTCAGGAGGGATATAGGCCTGTAATTAGCGACCAAATCAGGCGGCTTTCCGGGTTTGGGGAGAAGTACGATTAATGCTTCAAAAAGAGTATGGTCGGAAGCCTCACCATCCAAAATGCATTGAAAAAGGCGCAGTAAAAAAGGGGTTAATTCCTTTGAGAAAGTCTTATAGAAATTAGCGGAAAGACCATCCGGACCTGGTGTTTTGTCTAAAGGAAGGGATTTAATAACCCGATCAACTTCATCTGCAGTAATAGGAGTCAGAAGTTGGAATTGATCCATTTCACTCAATGAGGGGAGATTTATCTCTCCTAAAAAATGATTTATTTTTTCATCTGACGGGGGGTCCTCCATAGGCCCATAAATCCCCTTAAAGTAATCAACAAATTCACCCAAGATATCGTCCGGGGAAGTCTTGATTGGAGCCCCTCCGAGGAAGCGGATGGCTGACACCATCTAGCAGATTCTAGTTGCTTAATTCTTCTAGCTAGTAGCCGGCTAGCCTTTTCTCCCTGATCTGTAAATCTGGCCTTAGCTCATATAAAGCCCATTCAGTTTGTTCGTCTAAGGCCCTGAGGTAGAATCCTCAGCAGGGCTAATTCTTGTCTGTAGGCATCCGAAGAACAAACCGAGAGGCCCTGTTCTTTACTACGAATCTTGATAAGTAGTTCTGAGATGTGTTTCAGCCTTTCTTTTTCCTACGGCTAGTCCAATCAAGATGCCAGGTATAAAAGCCTTAAAAGCTCCCCATTCGATATCTGGGCTATTGGTGGAACCTTGATTGAAAGATATAAACTCGGTTATTTGGGAGGAGATGTATTTAACCAACCTGGGGTCTTTTAGTATTTGGTTATTTAACTTCCATCTGTTCCCTGGTTTGGGAAGGGATGAAAAGGATAAGAGACAATTAACTATGGAGTGATCCGATAGCGGCCCAGATACAATACAAGAGTCTAACACTCCGGATAACAGGATATTCGAAACCAGAACATAATCGATTCTGGATTGTGTGTTATGTACTTGTGAAGTAAAGGTAAAGTCTCTCATGTTTGGGTGGAACACTCTCCACACATCACAAAGGCCCAGTCCATCCATCATCTCCCTGACAGCTTTTTGTCCTGGGGTTAGCCCTCTTCTAGTGGGACAAGATCTATCCAATAACGGGTCCATAACTAAATTCAGATCACCTCCTAATACTATGGGGAGATTGCACCAAGGAGAGAGTAGCTCCAAAATTTGAACAAAGAAGTTTGGGGTATCAATACTGGGGCCGTAAAGCGAACCAAAGATAATCTCTTGAGTATGCAAATTACCCTAACAAAATATATCTTCCATAATTATCCTCCAGTACTTGACTTGGATGAAATGGAACTGACTTATGGATCAGTAACATCACCCCTTTACTATGTGAACTACCTTCAGCAGCATAAACCTGACCTATTTGTTGTCTGCATAGCTGTTTACTTTCAGCTTTCAGTAGGTGGGTCTCCTGCAGGAATACAATATCGGCCTGCACAAAGTCGAGATGTTTTAATACCTTATATTGCTTTACTCTATGGCGAAGTCCATGCACATTCTAAGTCACCACGTTAATACTCCTAGCCATTTGACGAAATTAAAAACACAATTAGGAAAGAAAGCCGGCCCTGTAACCAGAAGCCTAAAGAGAAACAGAGAGGGCTGTGCAAAGGGCGCCTTCCCCCCCCACTCCCACAACCCCCAAACATCCCACAACAATGATAACCCCCAATCCCCAACAACCCCTCCACCCCAGGCCCACCCGAGCTTTCAGTGAGCGTGGTTCCAGCATCACGACAGACTCCCCTTCCACCCCCCCAACCACCCTAGAATATTAATAAGCAAGTTTGCCTCACAGTAGCCGGACACAGGACTATCCCTTCTGTCCATTACTTTAAAACATTCAACTTTAAGTCCTGCCCATCCCAAAGACCCTAGACATGACCAGTAATGACTTTACATCAATATCCAAAAGGGAAGGAGAAGGGCCCTCCCATCACTAATCATTTAAATGCCATAACCTTATAAACCTGTAATACCGTAACACATCAAAACCTATTTATAGTCAGATCTGTATTCCCCCCAACAACATGATCCTGAGCGCAGTTGACAAAAACTATTCCCCATCGCTAACTGTCCATATTGCCAGCAACTATAATTCAAACCATTAAGACATGGAAGTCTCTATAGTGGGAAACTGCATCCCCAGTAGTCCTCAGCTCTTTCTTTAAATAAACAGGCATATGCTGGCTCCGGCCGAAGTGTAAAGTTCCTTCCTTAGAGGGGAAGCAAGGAGCACATTTTTTAAAAGTGAGAAAAAAAAAAAAAGGAGAGCTTAAAGCCGGAGACCAGAAAAGGGGGGGGGGTTAACCATCCGACAAACAGGAGACACCAGGAGGTATAGGGAATCCAAGTCTATGGGTTTTTCATGGCCTCAGAGACCCTCTAGAGCTGATTCCACAGGTGAGAACCAGAATAAAGTACATGACAGCAAATCTTCCAGGTAGAGCAAGGTTTTATCAGTTAACAGGTAGCCATTTCATGGGCCTCTGAACAGATCAGGAAAAAGATGTTTTAAGGACAGAAGCGCAGTCTCTGGATCGTCGAAGTTGTGCCAGGTTCCTTCTGCCAATACTTGAAGTTGGGCAGGATACTTCATTCGGAACCTCATGTTGGCCGCGATCAATTTAGATACAGTCGGGTGGAAGGCTGATCTTTGTTGCCGAATAGAGAGAGGCAGGTCTTGAGCCACCCGTAGCCCGACACCCTCCCAGGTCAGTTCCTTTGCTTCCCTCGCTTTACTTAAAAAGTGCTGACGCTCGAGGAAGTTTAGAAACTTAAAAATAAAGGGACATGGCGGTGCTCCAGATGGGGGGATAGGTCTTAATGCCCAATGGGCTCTCTCCACAACGTAGGACTGGCCGAAGGGCGAGGGGCCGGCTATTTTTTGAATGAGACGCTGAGCAAATTTAACTGGCTCCGAGCCTTCTTCTCTTTCTGGAAGGCCAATAACGACTGCATTATTGCGGTGACTCTGGCCTTCAAGGTCCACCACCTTGCTCTCTAATTTTTGTATTCGTTGCCGCAATAAGGGTATCTCAGGTGCCATCTTCGCGTGGCTGCGCCTGGGACTGAGCAACACGGGCCTCAGCATCTGTGGTGCGTCAGGCTAGCTCCTCTATCGCTCGAGAGACCCTTTGACTTCAGTGGCCAGTTCCTTCATTTGCTCTCTGAATGGCTGGAACTCTTTCAGAAAACTGGCTAAGGTGAGCGGATCCCCTTCAGTCGTACTGGAGGTTTGCAAAGCTGGTTGTATGGTAGTTGAGGCCCTGGCTTTTTTTGGGGCCTTTTCAGGGGTCGCAGGAGGTGTATGACTAGGTAAGGGATCTTTAAATTCAGCATCCATTTCCGAGGTCCGGATGGCGAGCGAGATAATCCAATTCCTTTTTAGGGTAAAATGGAGGCACTTGATCAGGTAAAAAGTATAGATTTACAGGTTAGGAGGAGGGAGCGCTAAGAGGAGCGACTAGCTCATGCTCTACACCACGTGATCCCCCAAAATTGGAAATTCAAGCATACATTTGTGGGGAGGTAGGTACAGGACAGAAATTTGAAAACAGTGCTGAACATGGGATTCTAAAACAGTCTCAGGCAGTTGAAAACAGGCAAATTGAGGAAAGGAAGGTACCAGGGCAGGGCAGGGTTAACAGGAAGAGTTGATTGATTGTGGGGACAACAGAAATAGAGGAGCAGCTGAGGGCTTTTATTATATATATTATATATAAAACTTAGCAGCCTGAAACCTACCACAGCAGCTCCCATAAACCTTCTTCCCTTTAGTCCTGATACTGACCTGGTCCCTGGTACTCTTTCCCTCACACAATCCCTGTGGCTGTACCTGGAGCTGGGACATCCACACAGTTACAGTGGCTCCCTCCCTCCTTCCAGCAGAAATCCTGTTGCTCGAAATGGGTGTAGCCTATACTGGCCTAAAGGCCTAACTATATGTAGGCCCCAGACATGGGCACGGCAGGCCCCATCAAGTCCAAGCCACCACCCACTCCCATCTTTTGTCTCCTGAACTAACATGTCATGTGGGGAACTGGGATCCTGAGGGGCTGCCACATTCCTCTGATACCCTGTAGAGACCCTCCTACCACCTCCACAGCCCCCGATGCCCCCCAAAAATCAAAACCTCCACAGTCTGGGCCCAATGCCCCCTGGAGTCCTCCACTACCTGCTCAGCAACTCCTCTGCTCCCACGGATGCTCACACCACCCATCCCTAGGGAGCCCTGGACCCAAAAGACCATAACTGCCTGTCTGTTCCAAATCCCTCGGAGACCCCTAACCCAAGACCTGGCACACCGCCACCAAAACTGCCAATTTGCCTAAGAAGAGGGGGGAAGATTCTTCCAACCTGCCCTGCAGCACCACCCACCAGACTCTGTGGGGGGCTTACACTCTCCCCTACCTAAAAAAAAATTTCCTCCTGGAAATGGGGGCAGAGGGCCCAGCAGGCCCCCATCCAAACAAATAGGGTAATGCACACTTCCCAGCATGCTGAAGGGGGCACCCACAGAATTTGACCCAAAGGGGAAACAACCCTCCCCAGCTACCATTGAAACCACCCAAAACTGGAACAAGCATTTGTCAATGCCGAATGTTGTCGTGCTGGCATTGGCAGTGGGAGTGGTGGAGCTAGATATGCATAGCACTGTGATTTTGTGAATGTGTCTCAAAAGGTGATTTTGCACAGCGAGCACGGCATTGTGCACCACAGCTGCAGAAACATGTTTTGGGCAGGCTGTGAGAAATGGCAACTGGACTGTTGATAAGGAGATGTGCAGAAATGCCAGTGGTGAAAATGTGGCATGAAAATATTGCAGATTGATGAAGTTACAAGGGTGCATGGAAACTGCACAATGCACGCTTGCAACAGAGTCATTGTATGGACTTTCGGCACCAAATTTTCAACATAGGCATTTTAGGAACTCTGCTCATGAATAGTGTCACCGTCATTTCCTCAAACTGTCCCGAAAATGATTTCTCACAGCGACCGTGCAATTCTGCACCGGACATGCAAAAACACATTTCAGGGAGCTGCACTGTTCATAAGGAGGTATCGAAAAATACCAATGATGAACAGCTGGAGTGAAACTATTACAAATTCACAAAGTCATGAGCGTGCATGCAAACTGTGCAACACACGCTCATAAAACACTCATTTTATTGACTTTCGTTCCCAAATTTTCAACATAGGCATTTTAGGACATCTGCTAATGAACAGTGTCACTGTCATTTTCATCATGTGTCTCAAACATGGGCTTTCCACAGTGACCACGCTATTCTGTGCTGGAACTACGAAAACAGATTTTGGTCAGGATGTGAAAAATGACAGATGTACTGTTCATTAGGAGGAGCAGAACAGTGGCACTGTTGAAAATCTGGAGTGAAGATATTAGAAGTTTGCTAACGTAGGAGCATGCGTGCAAATTGCACAACGCACGCCCTCAACACAATCATTTTATGGAGTATTGTCACCAAATTTTCAACACAGGCATTTTAGGACCTCTGCTCATGAATAGCATCACTGTCATTTTCACAATGTGTCCCGAACACTGATTTCGCACAGCGACCACGCTATTCTGCGCCGGAAGTGTGAAAACACATTTCGGCCGGGATGTGAAAAATGACAGCTGTATGGTTCACAAGAAGGTGTAGTAAAATGCCAATGTTGAAGATCTGGCATGAAAATAGTGTGAATCGTATGCGGGCGATGGATTCTTTGCCCAGTTGCTATGCGCTTCGTAAAACAGTCATTTTTTTTAATTTTCCCACCAAATTTGCAACATAGGCTTTTTGAGATCCCCCCTCATGAACAGTAGCACTGTCATTTTGATGCTCAGTCCTAAAAGGTGGTTCCATGCAGGGAGTGCAAAATCACTTTTTGGGACCGAATAATGCCATGACAGTGCAAAAATTCATGAGAAGGGTTCCCAAAAACCCCATGTTGAAAATTTGGGGCCAAAATTCACAAAAATGCCCGAGATATGCACTAAAGTTGAAAAACCCCTATTTATTCCATTAAACAGCTTACCGGCATTTCCTCATTTCGCGGTCAGCTTTGAAGAGTGCAGACGTGTTCCCAGTCCACCTCAGATCATCGCGCCAGACTCCATGAGTAAGTATGGGGTGAGGGGTGAGGAGACAGGGTGCGCAGAGGTAGTGTGGGTGGGGTGAGGGGCATCGAGACTACGAGGGACCGTTTTGTCTTACAGGGAAACAATAAAAAAAAGAAACATTGCGGGACAGTCTTTTTTTTGCAGGATTTTCCATGCTGGGGTGGACTCCCAGTGTGCCACCTAACTGTTTGGGGGGGTGTCTGTAGCCAACGGGGGATTGGGAACCCCAGTAGGCACACAAAGAAGGGTGGGGGCACAGAGCTGAGAGGGATTGGGCACCCCCTTCAGCATTAAACAATTGGAGTTCTTTATGCCAGTAGGAGTGGGCTCCCCCACGACACCTGAGAAAGGAGGTAAAAGCCATTAGAGATTGGGCACCCCCCTCGGCATATCACAAATGAGGGGGTGCTTTATGTTGACAGGGAGTGGGCTCCCCCATCGGCACATTCATAGGGGCAGGGTCAACTGACAAGGGGATTGGGCACACCCAAAGTTGGCACTTCAGTGGCCAGTGTGCCGCCATGAGCATAATGTCGGCGAGCACATAAAGAAAAGGTCCGCTGTGTTTGACGAGCTTTGCTTGGATTGCAGCAGACCTTTTCTCAGATGTGCTTGCCACATTATGTATGCATGGTGTGGCGCCAGCATGCAAGCTGATTGGGGAATAAGGGACGCATCTACTGATGCGTGCCTTGCATTCACCCAACAGTGACCGCGCCTCCAAAGCTGCACTGTCCCAAGATGTTGGCTGCGCAAGCGCGCCAACATAAAAATAAGACAAGATCCTAACTTACCTGTGCCAGGAGGCCTCAGAATTTTAAACCACAGTTAGTAACATTGTGAACATTCTGATTATTAGAAAGAAAAAATATATATATATACACACACATATATATATATATATATATATATATATATATATATATATATATATATATGTCAGTAGTGCCACTATAATTAGGGTTGTACGACTACTTCTATGTTAAGCCCAAAATTTTGCACTTTAATAATTTTGCAATCATTCTTCTGATTTGCCCAAAATTTTGCATGCTCATGCACTCAGCAGGGAGGCAGAGCTGAATCAGGTGTGGAGTCAGTGCTTTGGCTTCTCAGAAGGAACTGGAAGGGGGACAGGATCAGATCTACAGTACAGTAGCTTCTTGTTTTACATTGTTTTTCATGGATTCTACTTGGTAGAATGTTTATTTTCTTTCTTACTACTAAGGGGCTAGCAGGGTATTGTTTGGGGCTGTTGGAATTTTGAAACCTGTTTTGGTAGCTAAAAGTGGGCTCATTTGTTTGGTTTACGGTGTGGCAGGCTGCATTTGTAGAGGCCTGTTTCTTCTCTTTTAAACATAATTGGTGTAATTTAACTGGTCTGTTTCTTTGAATTGGAGACCTATATCTTATAATTCCAAACCTATTTTGATGTATTGTTGGTGAAGCTGTTTGAATTGGTGTCCTGGTTCTTTGGGTAGCAAACCTATGTTGCGGCTTTGAGTAGAATTGATTCATTGTTGCTGGCTTCACTAGCTGCAAAGTTTTGAGTGGGGGAAGGGTGCTAATTTGTCTGGCCAGGTCTCACTCAGCAGGGAGGCAGAGCTGAATCAGGTGTGGAGTCAGTGCTTGGCTTCTCAGAAGGAACTGGAAGGGGACAGGATCAGATCTACAGTACAGTAGCTTCTTGTTTTACATTGTTTTTCATGGATTCTACTTGGTAGAATGTTTATTTTCTTTCTTACTACTAAAGGGCTAGCAGGGTATTGTTTGGGGCTGTTGGAATTTTGAAACCTGTTTGGTAGCTAAAAGTGGGCTCATTTGTTTTGCTTCACGCTGTGGCAGAGCTGCATTTGTAGAGGCCCTATTTCTTCTCTTTAAACATAATTGGTGTAATTTAACTGGTCTGTTTCTTTGAATTGGAGACCTATATCTTATAATTCCGAACCTATTTTGATGTATTGTTGGTGAAGCTGTTTGAATTGGTGTCCTGTTTCTTTGGATAGCAAACCTATGTTGGGGCTTTGAGTAGAATTGATTCATTGTTGCTGGCTTCACTAGCTGCAAAGTTTTGAGTGGGGGAAGGGTGCTAATTGTCTGACTAGAGGCCTCCGCTACCTGATTGTTTCCGGAGGACTTGGGCTGTAGTTTTGCACTGCTAGAGAGGAAGAAGGTGGAGGAGGGAAGTGATGAAATTAGAGGAGTAATTGATAAATGCCTGGACCGAACTGGAGCGGGGGGAAGTTCTGCTGGGAGAACTGCAACAGGGGTAAAAGGGCATAATAATGTGCAGGAGGAAGAAGAGGAGCTGGAAATGAGGGAGGGAGATGAAAGGAAGCAAGCAGAGAGTAAGAGGGGTGGAATCTTAGTGCTGGGGACTCAATACTAAGAGGAGTTAGGTGGGGTAGTAAGGCGAGAGGCATAGTCGCATTTGGGTGAGGCCATGCCAGGAATGACAGCGAAGGGTGGGACAGTCTGTTCTGAAATATGCTAGAAGGGTAGGGACAAGCCTCATTTAATTATACATCTTGGGACAAACGACCTGGCTGACAAGACAGTGGATATAGTCCAGAGGAGGTTTGAGGAACTAGCACAATTATGTGAGGGGCAGGAAGATCAGTAACTTTTCCGAGATACTTCCGTGCAAAGGCAAGCACAACAAGAAAGCTGATAATAGAGGAATTTAACAGATGGCTAAGAACCTGGTGTTGTGCTAAAGGGTATGGGCTGGGGGGGGTGGGAGGGACCTGGGAGGACAGTAGTCTCTATGCTAAGGACAGACTACACTTGAGTGAGGAAGGAAAGAAAGTGTTGAAGCAGAGGATGGAAGAATATATAGAGGAAGTTGGGAGTTTAAACTAGGAGTGGGGGTGGCAGTTGGGGAAGAGATATGCAGAGACCACAGGTTGGAAATCATATGAGCTTACCCCCATAACAGTGACAAAGGACAAATGGCAAGTACTATTGGTGATGCTAGGAAAGGAGGGCAGGATGGGAGGGGGAAGGGTGTAAGGTGGTTACCCTTAATGCTAGGAGCCTTGGGAGGAAAACTGCAGAGTTGCAGGTTCTCATGGCAGAGGGAGAGGTGGACATTGCAGCCATCACGGAAACATGGGCCTCCCAATATAATGACTGGGACCTGTCTGTACCAGGGTACAGGTTATTTCGTAGGGACAGGGTGACTGGGAAAGGAGGGGGGGTGGCACTATATGTGAAGGAAGGACTGAAGTGTGTAAGGGAGGAAGGGGAGGAGGGTAGTACAGAGTCACTTTGGTGCAAATCCAGAATTCCAAGAATGGAGTCTTAGAATGGGAGTGTGGCCACCATCTCAGATGGAGGAGTTAGACAGGGAACTAGCGGGACAGATCAGGAGGACCTGTGAGAAGGTGGTGTGGTGATTGTGGGGGACTTCAACATGCCAGGAGTGGACTGGAGCACCCAACAACCAGGAACAGAAGGAGCAGGTACTGCTGGATGCCTTCCAGGACAGCTTCCTGCTGCAATGGTCAGTGACAACCAGGTTAGGGAATACCCTTGACCTTGTGCTGGCAAATGGGGACTTTGTGAGAGAACTTACAGTGGAGGAACCGCTGTCAGGGAGTGACCACCACTCAGTATGGCTCACATTGGATATGGGCAAGGAAGGAGTGGAATCTGGCACAAGAGTGCTGGACTTCAGGAGGGCTGACTTTGGGAGGATGGGGAAGTGGTAAAGGGTACCTGGCCAGAATTCAATCTAGTATGGATACTAACCAGAGATGGGAGCTCATAAAGTTGGGGATAGTGGAGGCAACCAAAACCTGCTGCAAAGCCCAGAGCAAGAAGGCTAGGGCTAGAAACCGAGCTGGTTGAGCAAGGAGGTCATGGAAAAGGTAAGGAGGAAAAGAGCTGCCTTTAGGAAATACAAGAAACAGGGAGGGGAGGGACAGAGAGAGTACTTGACAGAATCGAAGGAGGTGAGAAGGGGCAGTAAGGAGCCAAAGCATCTACGGAACTCAGGCTGGCACAAGGCATTAAGAAGGGGAGAAGGACTTCTTTAAGTACATCAGGGAGAAAAGGAGCTGTAAGGACCACATAGTAAGGATTAGGAAGGAGGGTGTTGGGTGGAAGCAGAGATGCGATAAAGGAAGCACTAAATGAGTACTTCTGCTCAGTATTTACTGAAGAGAAGAGGGGTGACACCAAGATGGGTGAAATGGCAGAGCAGGGGGAAGTGGTGACAGATGGGAAATCATGGAGGGCAGAGTTCGAGAGGTTTGAAGGCACTGAGGGTGGACAAGGCACCAGGCCCAGATGGCATCCACCCCAGGGTACTGAAGGAGCTGGCAGAGGTCCTTGCAGGACCTTTGGCAGACCTATTTAATGCCTCACTACATTCGGGTGTGTACCTCAGGACTGGAGGATGGCTCATGTGGTGCCCCTCCACAAGAGTAGCCAAGGATGAACCGGGAAACTACAGACCAGTGAGCCTCACATCCATCGTGGGTAAGCTAATGGAGACTATCCTGAAGGAGAGGCTGGTGGCCCTCTTAGAGGCCAAGGACTACAGGACAGCAGACAGCATGGCTTCATCGTGGCTGATCCTGCCAAACCAACCTGGTCGGGTTCTATGACTGGGTAACTAGGCAACTGGACAGGGGACATGCAGTGGATCTCCTGTATCTGGACTTCAGTAAGGCATTCGACTCAGTGCCACATGGAAGGCTGGGAAGGAAGTTAGTAGGCACAGGGGCAGGTGCAATGCTGGTGAGATGGGTAGGAAACTGGCTGCAGGGAAGGCAACAGAGGGTGGTGGTGGGTGGGGAGCTCTCACACCAAGGGCAGTGACGCGGTGTCCCACAGGGCTCGGTGTTGGGACCAGTGTTGTTTGGGATATTCATTGCAGACATATCATGGGACATCAAGAGCAAGATCAGTCTGTTTGCTGATGATACCAAGGTTGGCGTGGTGGTGGATGACCTAGGGGGATGGCAGGGGTTGCAGGATGATCTGGCAAAGCTTGAAACCTGGTCAGACACCTGGCAACTGGGCTTTAATGCCAAAGAGTGCAAGGTGATGCATTTTGGGATGAAGAACCCAAGGAGGACTTACCAGCTAGGGGGAGTGCAGCTAGCCCAGATAGAGGAGGAGAAGGATCTAGGTGTGCTCATCACAGGGTCAATGAACAACTCGGCACAGTGTAGGAAGGCAGCTGCAAAGGCCAACAAAATGCTGGGTTGTATTGCAAGGGTATATCCTCAAGGAGGAGGAGGTGATTCTGCCACTGTATAGGTCATTAGTTAGACCACACCTGAGTACTGCGTGCAGTTCTGGCGTCCCTGATCTCGAAGAGAGACATAAGTTACTGGAGGGAGTGCAGCGAGGCGACAAAGATGATCAAGGGTCTGGGGACTTATCATATGAGAGGAGGTTGAAGGAGTTGAACATGTACTCACTGGAGGAGAGGAGGGAGGACATGATTGAAACCTTTAAATACATGAAAGGAATAAACAAGACAGGTACAGAGGGGCTGTTCAAAGTAAGGAGGAGGCCACCAGGGGCCATGATATGAGACTGGAGTGAGGCAGGTTCGGGAGGAGATGAGGAGACACTTTTTACAGAGAGGTGGTGGCTGGGTGGAATCGTTACCTGCAGAAGTGGTATGCAGTAGAACAGTGGACTGCTTCAAACGAGGATGGGACAGGACAAGGGGGAGGGTTAATGAAGGGGAAGGGTGGAAGGGAAGGGCAGCTGCAGAATAAGGGGTGCTAGCTGCACATTCGAGCAGACTTGATAGACCTCTAGGCCTTTATCTGCTGGCAAATTTCGTATGTTCGTATGTTGTATCATAGATTTCAGGATCTGGAAAGTATTGTTCTGGTCGGATGTGCACTTGCAAAGCTGCAGAGTCCCATAAAAAGTGCACAACAACTCTTCTTTGGCCCAGACTGTCCCATGAATTACATACCAGTCTCAAACCTCTCATTTGTGGGGAAGGTTATTGAAAAAATTGTTGCCTTAGAGCTGGAGAATCACCTTACCATCCATGATATCTATGATCCTCTCCAGTCTGGTTTTCAGAAGAGACATAGTATGGAGACTGCTCTGGTTCATGTACTCAATGATTTCCTAATGGCGAGAGAGCGGAAGAACAGTTCTGTTTTGTTTCTTCTTGATCTCTCCTCAGCTTTCGACACTGTGGACCATGGGGTGCTGCTGGAGTGCCTGCAGATGTTATATGGTCTGACTGGTATTGTCCTTAGATGGTTCCGGTCCTTCCTCACGGGTAGATCTCAGAGAGTAGTGTCGGAGACTTGTTCCTCCATTGCTTTTCCTCTGTCTTGTGAGGTATCTCAGGGATCTGTACTGTCCCCCATGTTGTTCACATTGTATCTGTTACCATTGTGAGACATTGTAAGGTAGTACGGGTTGGTTTTTCACTGCTATGCAGATGATACCCAGCTCTACCTGTCTTTTGTGCACAACCAGGATAGTGCGGTCTCTGTATTTAATAGCTGCCTCACAGATATCCAAGACTGAATGAATGCCAGCTGGCTGAAGTTGAATTCTGCCAAGACTGAGGTGTTGGTGGTGGAGCCTGGTCACCGGATAGAGGGATTGGCTGCTGGGTGTCCCTCAGGGCTTTGGCTCAGGGATTGTTAGCTGCCGATCTCTGAACAGGTGCAAAATCTGGGGGTAATTCTTGACGATGGTCCGATGCTTGGCTCACAGGTGTTGGCCGTGATCAACTCCTCTTTTTACCATCTGAGGAATATCGTTCAGATTAAACATCTAGTTCCATCCAGTGAACTTCCAATGTTGATTCGTGCCTTTGTGACCTCGCGCCTGGACTACTGTGACTCCCTTTATCTAGGGCTTCCAGGGGTTGATATCCACCACCTGCAGTTGGTGCAGAATGCTGCAGCCACGTTCTTGACTGTGTCATCTCAATCCAGTCACATTACAACTGTGCTAGGCGAACTGCACTGACTGTCAATTCAGTGGCAGATCACCTTCAAGGTCAGCTTGCTGACCTATAAAGACCTACAGAGACAGGGACTGAGCTACCTGCAAGAGCTCCTTCATCCCTACTGCCCCCTCCAACCACTCTGCTCAGCCAGTGAGGGATTGCTAGAGGTTCCCAGGGTTAGGTTGAAATCTTTGGGGGCGCGGGCATTTACATTTGTAGCCCCTACTCTGTGGAACTCTCTACCTCATCGGATTCGAGTGTATCTGACTGTGGAGACTTTTAAAATGGCATTACAAATGCATCTATTTAAGCAGACCTTTGTAAACAACTGATGCTGATTGATACATAGGCCCAGATATTCAAACTGCGCTCAAAAGTAGCGCAACAGCAGGAGCAAGCACAAACCAGTTGCGCAAATGCGCAACAGGTGCGATATTCAAACATGGAGCAGAGCAAATTGCGCAAGCAACCAACGCCTCAATATCGCAATACACGCGCCATGGCGCAACCAGGTAGGAGAGGCTGAGCTAAAATGCTGGCGCTATGGCGCAACCATGGAAGCTCAGCTGAGCAGTGCAGAGCTGCCATAGTGCAAGCACAGCCCCCCCAGAGCATTGGAACTGACATCCAGGGAGGCAGGCTGGGGCCACCACCAGCCATGCCACACATGGGCACAGGAACTCACTGCAGAACCCACACCACACTGGCACACCCCAAGCACAGCATCACTGGGGTGGGACGGATGATCCATGTGCCCATGGGGACAAGCCAACTAAAGCATAGCAGAGCCATGACACCCCAGCACAACCACTGGCAGGCAGAGAGTGCCACACCCCGGGGGTTGACAACCACAGTGCACATCAGTCCCCCCCGTATGCACAGCACAGCATGCACCGGCCCCCAAGACACCGCTCATGTGCAGTGACAGGCACTGCAGGAAACACCATGCCCCCCCATGCCACACGGCAACCCCATGCTGCAGAGAAGCAGACCAGCCAGACCCACCCTGTGCACCCAGCAGTGGGTGGCAGCAGATGGCAAGAGCAACAGAAAGGCAATGCTATGCTGATGATACTTCCCCATGGACACACACACACACACACACATATACCCAGGACCATAGTAGCCCAGATGGCATGTACACCCCTGCAGCGGAGCACCCAGAGCCAGTTGCAAAGCGAACCAACACAGCAGTTGTACCAAAATAGAAATGTATATTGAAATAAAAACAGTGAACAATAAAGTTATAACTATGTACAAGTTGGGGGACGGGTAAAGGCAGGGGTGTTCAAGGGGAAAAAAAACTGGAGAGGGAAGGCAGGGTGAAAGGGATGGGTGAAGGTCAAATGAAAGGTGGGCTACGGCCCAGCAGGCTCCTGCTCCTCCCCTTGCCGTCGTCCCCTCCTATGTCTGCGCCGCCATTCCCCCTGGTGCTGTAGGGCTTGCAGGAGCTCCCGGCCTTCGACCACAACCTGGGTCAGGCGCCGCACATCATGCGCCATGCGCTGAAGCACACTGAGGCCTAGGAAAATGGGAACACAGTCAATGGCTGAGACTGACCACAACCCTGAACACCACCCAACCTGCAACCCATCTAACCCAATGTGCTGCACATGTGATGGCATGCACCCACCCACAGTGAACATGCACATGGCCATCACAAACAGGCGGCACCAGCCATGCGCACCACCGCCCACACACACTGCCCATGTCAATCACAGTACAAACTAGGCTGTCATGTGATGTTGCAACGTGGTGCGATGCCAGTTACACAGCTATGTGCCCAGTGCATGCCTGGACCACCTGTGATGCATACACAGGCGTGTCGTGATGCTGCACTGTGATGCAGGTCACCTGTGTCACGCCTACATACATGGATACATAGACAGTGTCGGCAGATAAGGCTATGGGACACCCAGTCTGGCCATTTGGCCTTGTACGATCACTCTCTTGTCCTATAAGTCCGTTCCCCTCACCCTGACCTCTAGAAGTCCCTCATGGCGAACCACACATACAGATATCCGTGACCAAGTCAGCCCCCACCACATCCTCTTGCAGGGTGTTCCACTCAGTCCACCACCCATTATGTGAAGAAACACTTTTGCATGTTCCTCTTAAGCGAGCCTCAACTGCATCCCATGCCCTCTAGTCCTGGAACATCCTTTACACTGACAAATATTGTTTCCTGCACTCTGTTCCCCTGTACAATACTTGTATGTCCCCATCATATCCCCACCTCCTCCCCTCCAGGGAGTACATGTTCAGTTCCGTCAACGGTCTGCATAGGACTTGTGATGCAATCCATGCACCATCCATGTCGCCCTCCTGTGAACTCTCCACCCAGTCCCTGTCCATACATAGGTATGTTTTCCGAACTGTCACTATACTCCAGTGTGGGGACTCACTAGTGTTTCGTCTAGTGGAACTCTCGACCTCCCATTTGGTTGTGTCCATCATGGTTGGTGGTCCTGCCCCCAGCATGCAATAGCATCCATGACGTAATGATACTCACACTCCTCCAGCAGCTCGGTCTGCCACTGCTGCTGCTGCTGTTGCTGCTGCTGATGCTGCTGCTGCTGTTGCCCGACGGCCTGTGGCACTGGGGCCCTGGCATGGCTCACATCAGCCTCGTCCGGGCCCTCACCATCCGGCCTGTGGAGACATATGGTGAGACAAACATCAGTGTGACTCAAAAGCAGAGTGCCCCCTGCCCCAGTAAGACTGCCTGCCCACACAGCCATAACCATCCATTGCAGCTGCACACACTGACACACCGATGCACAGCCACCCAGGCACACACACACCTACAGAGAATATAGGTGAATAGATGGTACACTCCGTGGCTAGGCACCAGGCCCGCTTGCACGGAACGCAGCCGCCAAGCACAGTCGGGTCCTTCCGCGCGGAGATCACTGTACGGGTGCCGGCACTGCTCCGCAGACCGCCCCGCCAGTGACCCCACCAGGTCAGTGGCCACTTGCTGCCACACATGGGTCCTAGGTCCAGTGAGGGGGGCCTCACCATATAGTCCCTCATGGTGGGGCTCCACTAGGGGCCACCAGGTTGGCCACTTCAACTGGGCTCCAGGACACCGCCCTCCTCCGAGCCATGGCCCCAACTTTACAGCAGGCAATATGGCGCCCGCTGCTGGCTGTGCCCCCGATGGAGTTGTTGCGCAATAGACCAGCACAGGCTCCAATCGCGCTGTTCGCTGCGCCCGTCACTTACATGGCGCTGTAACCAGACAGCTAATAGGGATGTACACATGGCATGCCCACAGCGCCAGGGGTCAGAGGGTATGCACAAGGTCACGGCAATGGCGCCAGGCTACGCTGCAGCCGCCGGATGTATAGGCATCCTGCACGACTGCTAAGCAGAGCACCAGTGCCACAGTGGACTATCGCGCAGAAGTGCCACAGCGCCATATAGTGCCCAGTGCTGTAGCGCCACTGGCACAATGGTGGCCATGGCCAGAATCGCCTATCGCGCTCAGCAGGTCTGCAGCATGATCGACGCATGCATAACCTGTCTGGGCATGCGCAATGCAGTGTAGCACACAGCCAGAAACATGCGCCATCAGCTCAGCCGGACCTTCCCTATTGCGCTAAGCGCAAATACGCGATATTCAGCCGACATATGCAAATCAGTCGATCAGCCACGCAAAGGTGCAGTGGCGCGATTAGCATGTCATTAAAGTTGCGCCACACCTCATTTGCATGTGTTGAGCTATAAAAAGTGCGACACTGGGTTGTGGCGGCCAGATTTGGTTGTTGCAGCTGAGAGGTGAGTTACATGCTGTGTGATGCTCAGGACAATGCTCATGGGCAGGGGTGCTGGAGGATGTCACAGGTTGAGGGGCTGAGCATGATGAGGCACTTAGAAAGGGAAGAGGCACCCTTTCCATCAGTATCTGCCATGCGGCGAGAAGGGGGCTTGGCCCCCGGCCTGCAGCTATGCTCATGGGAAATGCTGTGGACTGCACAGTGACAGGTGTCACTTCCACCCATACAGATCAGCATGAGTGATGAGAACCAGGCTGAGGCTGTGGGCGGCGGGCGTGGAGGAGGCCGAACTTCACCACAGCAGACCGAGGCCCTCTTCCAGGCCTACCTGGAGGATGAGCCGCTTTTGGTGGCGGAGGGCACCCTCAGCAGCGTGCAGCTGCATGGGAGGGTAGCTCTGGCAGTCAACCTGCAGGAAGCCACCAGCGCTCCGTGCAGGAATGCCGCAGAAGATGGGGACTGACCGCGGGAGGCTGAAGGAGAAGGTGGCAGCCTTCAGGGGCACGTGCTGCCACTGGTGGGGACCACCAGTGGTGTTGCAACGACCCGACCGAGAGACACTGGTTGCGGCCATGCAGCCGAGTGCCATTGCGGGTGTTCCTGGCGGAGGATTCCAGACAGGTGGAAGCCCATCACTGCATGGTATGTCATGGTGATGTTGTGGGGGGGGGCTGTTGTTCACATGCACTCACATGTACTCTCTTTCTGTTTCAGATCCTGTTCGTCTGCAGGAGACGGTGGTGGTGGGTGCTGACAGTGAGGCAGACCTGCTGGACCAGGAGGAGGGACCTTCCACCTCCACCAGCAGCCTGCACGCACTGCAGCAGCAGGCAGCTGGGCCGACAACTCCGCCCGGCAGTGATGGTGCAGGGGTGCACAGCCTGTGTCACAGCAGTTTGGCATGCAGGTGTGCCAGCATGCTGTGCCTATGGCAGTGGCACGCACCGGCACTATTGATGATGGCAGGCCTGCAATGGCCAGTGAGGTGTGTGTCCCACGAGGGACACATGGCAGCCAAGCACGTGCCCTGGGCCGTCCAGCTCCACACCTGTGTACCAGCATGCTGGCACAGTCACAGGCTGGGCCTGTCAGCACCGGTGGGGCAGCATCGGGTGGCTGAGCAGGTGTCTGGCACTGTTGACAGCACAGGGGTGGAACAGGTGGACCTGGGGCTCACCAGTTGGAGGCGGCAGCAGCAGTTGCACACCAGGCCGGGGGACAGCGTCAGGCAGTGGCACTTGTCCACCGCCCTTAGATCAGCCCATACCTGGTCCTGGCAAACAGCGGCCACCCTCAAGGGGTACTGTGCACCAGGACCATCCACACCCTGGGGTCCCGCGATGCCATTGGGGCACAGTACCCTTTGGCGCACACCTGCCTGCTGCAGGGGAGTCGGTTGTTACAGCTGCAGGAGGCGGGTTGCAAGGTCTGTGGAGGCTCTGACTGTGTCCGTGGAGGCAGCATAGCAGGGAGTGTGCTGGGACCGGGCGAGATGGTCCATATGCGGACGGATGTGACCGCTGCCATCGACAGGCTGACCCAGGCAGTGGTCTCTGTGGTGACCGCTTGACCACACTGTCTGGTGACCCTGTACCACGCACCACAGTCGCACTCCACTCCCGTTCCTGGCATCGTGCGACACCAGGCCTGTTGGCGCGGGTTCTGCTGGGGCATCCCGAGCACCCCCTGGTGCAAGTTTCTTCGCGGGATGCAGACCCTGTGTGGGCAAGGTCGGCGGTCACGCACTGGGACCCCTGGTGGTGCAGTAGTGCCACCCGATGTGGCCTCGCGCGCCTGCCAGTGCTGCTGAGCCGCGGCGGGGCATACCGCATCCGTGGTGGCCGTGGGACAGTGCTCCTGACTGAGCTGTCTCCCAATGCAGGCCCTGTCTGGTGCTGCCCTGTGTGCAATGTGTGTCATGGTGGGCAGTGCACTGCTGGGTGCTCTGCTCACCAAACTGACACACGGACCACCTGCACACTCTCCCAACTGCTGTCCACAGGTGCGTGTGGATGATGATGCCTGCATTGCACTGTACACCAGGTGCAAGGTTGCCCAGGTCCTGACACGTACGTGGACAGTCCAGGTGGTGAGGGTGGTTGGTGGTGCTGTGTGATAGCGTGTAATTTCCGCAGTGCTGTGCTGCTGCCCCTGTATGCTGCCTGGTGTGTGTGTGTGTATGTTCATTTGAGTGCTCACCCCTCTCTGATGATGTGTTGGTATGCCTAGACCCTTCAACTCCCCTGACCTTCATGCACGGTGTGTTCCCCTGTGTGCCTGTGGTTTGCGCATAGACAGTGTTGCCTGCACATGTCCCCTTGACTTACCTGTGTTGGGCGTAGTGCTCTTCTGCAATGGTGTCCCGGTGCAGCTGGGCCTGCCGTGTCAGTCGGGGGTCCCTCCATCCTGGGGCTCATCACCCATATCACCGGTGCCACTGGCGTCCCATCGCTGTCCCCTCTTGGACCTGTACGGCTATCCATGGTCTTTGGCCATGTTGTGCAGATGCAACAGGCCAGGAATATCCCACAGGCCTTTTGGGGCTGTACTGTAAACTCCGCCGGAGGTGTCCAGGCATCGGAAGCGTGCCTTGAGTATCCCGAACACCCGCTCTATGATGTTCCGTGTTGCGGCATGTGCCTCATTGAAACCGTGCTGCACTGGGGTCGTGGGGCACCGGTATGGTGTGAGCAGCCAGGGATGGAGTGGGTATCCACAGTCACCTGTGTGGAGATAGTGGAGATCAGTGTTAGGTCAGGTCCATAATGCCCATATCCTTATGTGCCACTACCATGGCACCTGTGTCATTCCCACCCTTGCACAGAGTTTGCATTCCATACATGTGTACTTACCCACTAGATGACCCGTGGGGATGTTCCCACTCTCGAATCGATGGCACAGTGCAGATTGGTGCCATATGAAGGCATCATGTGCTCCACCAGGGTGTGTGGCACAGACATTGATGATCAGCCAGTGGCATCACACACACCTGGCAGTTGACACTCGAGAAGCCCTTTCGGTTCCGATATGCTTGCCCGTCGGGGCCAGGTGGCGTGCGAATGGCCCACATGGGTGCAGTCTATGTTACCTAGCACGCCCAGGCATTTGTGCTACCTGTGGAACTCCTGCATGTTGCTATGCGCTCTGCTGCGGTGCTGGGGAAATGGATGTACTCCGCGGCATGAGGCAGCAGTGCGCTGAGGTGGGTGAGGATGCGTGGCGGTGGCCGACTGCGTAATGCCTGTGGTGTCCCTGTCGGCCTCTGGAAGGTGCCCGTGGCGAGCAGGCACATGCAGGCTGTCACCTTGGTCTCCACGGACAGAGCATGACTCTGTCGTGAGGGTGCCTGCATCACATCACTGCACAGCTCACTGAGCTGTCTCAGTATTGCCCTGTTCAGGCGGTGCCGGCCACAATCTCGACATCGCTGTACAGCTCGTAGAGCTGATGCGGGCCCGATACCGCCTGTTGGGGCCGTGAGCCAGCGGGCCCCTCCACAGCCACGTCCCCTGCAGCATGCTGTCTCACCCCTCATTACAGCTTCCATGTAGGCTGACACTATCCATCTCCTGGCTCCTGCCCCCAGCTGCTGTTCCTGTGTTACCCCCACTGCCCCCGCTGCTTCCACTGCAGGCACCCCACTGGTCTCTCTGTCCTCCAGGACCCACTGTCCCTCTCTGCCCTTCCTGCTCCTGTCTCTGTCTCTCTGTCTCTCTCTCTCTCTGTCTCTCTGTCTCTCTCCCCCGGTTTGAGGCCTGCTAGGATTCTTGCGCCGCTCCCTTGAGCCTTTTATTTTGGCTCACAATCCGGTACAGCGCATCCTCCGGCTGAGCCACTCTTGCGCGTGCGCAGAGTGTTCAAACTCTCGCGTGCGCACTTTATGCATGGACCCGCCCCCTTCGGTTGTGCATGCCTTCATTTCCATTGCGCTGTGGCTCAGCGTGTTTTCGGTGGAGCAACTGGCCCCTTCTCAATATCACAGAATGGCGCATTTTTGGAGTTGCGCACGTGCAACCCTGTTGCGCATGGCGCAACCCTTTTGAATATCTGGGCCATAGTGTTTTGTGGTTTTATTTAACTTATTGGTTTTAATTTGAAGATAAGTATATTTGTTTTTAAATGTTTGTATGTTTACTGTTATAAGTGTACAGCACTTTGATACTTGGTGAACAGCACTTTAGAAATACAGCTTATTATTATTATTATTATTTTTGGCAAATTCTTTCTTTGTCTACACAGCCCACATGGTTTATCCGTCTGGTCTGAAATTTTCAGGGTATATAGGAAGTGGATCAGGGAAGTGCATTTTGAAGGTTTGGTGAAAAAATATTAATCCGATCAAAAGTTAATAAAGTTTAATGTTTCCCATTATAGCCTATGGGAAAAAAATAAATGTTCCCCTTGAAAGTACAGTACACTCTCGTTTATCAGACCGCCTTTGGAGACATACGAAATGGTCAGATAATTGGGAGGTCGGATAAATGAGAGTCACTTGTACTGGATTCACAGTGTGTGGGGGACAATCCAACTGTCCATTAGATAGGAAGTTCAGATGAATGGAGGTCGGATAATCGAGAGTGTACTGTACTTTTAACTTTCGCGAAAGCACTGTTTAGTGTCGTGCTTGGCCTTTTTGTTTTTGTACTGCTGCCATCTTGTTTTCAGTTAGCAAGGCACAAAAAAATTTGTAATTCAAAAAATACTGCCCCCAGGTAAACACCAACAGTTGGGTTTACCTAAACGAGGGTTCTAGGAACACATCCCTGCCATTAATGTTTAGCCATGATGCCCAGAATTATGGTTTTAAAGTTTTTATACCATCTTAGCCACGGAACTGTCACAAAAGTTCCGCTGACTTTCATGAAAATCCGTGGGTGCTTGCATGAAAGTCTCGCATCTATAATGGCAGGACTTTCATGAAAGTTCTGCAGTACTTGTGTGAAAGCTCCCCCAGGTAAACTAATAGGACTTTCATGAAATTCTGTGGAACTTTTGCAGAAGTTCTGTGGTTCAATAGCCCCAAAACACCAGTTTCTTTGTCACTTCATAGCAAGACAACAGTTAGGACTTTTGGTCTGAAATTTGCAGGGTGGCAAGTCCTTGCCCTACAGATGTGCCTTTTGCTGCTTTGGTGAAAAATTTACAACATTTCCAGAGTTACAGCAGTCCGAAGTTGTAAATTTTCCCATAGGATAACATTGTGGCTGTCGTGGCACCTTTCAGTGCTTATATCTCGAAAATGGTTCGAGATATGGATTTT
The DNA here is from genome assembly GCA_016271365.2 of Neoceratodus forsteri. Classification (NCBI taxonomy): domain Eukaryota; kingdom Metazoa; phylum Chordata; order Ceratodontiformes; family Ceratodontidae; genus Neoceratodus; species Neoceratodus forsteri. The sequence continues at coordinate 285,273,239 of CM028135.1, read as the reverse complement.
TCGCTAAGCGCAGCTTACAACACCTTTGGGTGTACAATGGGTGTACAATGCATGCATGGAGGTGGCTAGGTCATAAATACAAATGCAAAATATTTTTTTCCACAGTTGCTATGGTTACTGAGATATTGCCAAATAAGTGTTACAAGAGTTACTTGGAATGCCTCTAGGTCTGTGCTATGTGTCTGTACTTATGGGTAAGTGGGAGCACTGAGCCCTCCTACACTATGCCTGTACACTCATGGGTGGGCCTGCACTCCCACCAATGGAGCTGCCACCCATGGATACCATCTTGCAATACTGGGAGCACAGGGCCCTCAGGCACTATGTCTTTACACTTATGGCTGGCCCCCACACTCCCAAATATGCATCCCATTATGAAAAACTGGGAGCACAGGACCCTCCTATGCTATGCATTTACACTCCCACCTGTGTATACTATATGACTAACATTTCATTTTCTCAAAAAGAAGGGAAATTCATTTCAAAAAGCACCATTAATACATCAGTTAGGGTTGATTCTAGACCAATAAAAGTTTGGAAATTCGATGTTAGGGTTGCAAGCCCTACCCCCTCACCCCCCACCACCATCCACAGATCAACAGACACCGGGGTGTGCATTGGGGTCATCAGACCTAACTCTCACCCCATTCTCCTGTACTGTATCATCTCAGCTTCTTTACACATGGGGTGGGATATTCAGACATGCGCCAGGCAGGGGAGCAAGCTGAGCACAACAGAACTGGGATGCGCCAGGGAGTGTGCAGGTCGATACTCAACGGTGCTGTGCCATGGCTCAGCACTGTTGAATATGGCAACATGGCCTCCTGCATTGTGCATGGCATGGTGGCACTGCACCAGTGCAAGTGGCAAGGGAGGAGCAGGGGGATACGCCAGTGCAAGTGCAGTTGAGCTAGGCACAGGAACCATGATATTCAGTGGTGGATATGCAAATGGAGCCATAATGCATGCAAGGCGCAACTGGGGCCATTAGTATGTCATTATGGCTCCATTTGCATGCAGGTGCACCGATCCCCGGCAACTTGCACCTGGCGCCTTGGCAGACTGCAGCCGTCGGGGACCGACACCCCTTGCACAGGGTGGCAAAGTGCCCCAACACTCAATCACAGGCATTAGTAATAAATTAATAATGTCCTATTTCCCTGGTGGTCCAGTGGACCGCATCCAGCCCGATCACGGGCATTAGTAATAAATTAATAGATTCCTATATCCCTGGTGGTAGAGTGGACTGACTCTAGCCCGATCATGGGCATTAGTAATAAATTAATAAAGTCCTATATCCGTGGTGGTCCAGTGGACTGCCTCCAGCCCAATCGCGGGCATTAGTAATATATTAATAAAGTCCTATATCCCTGGTGGTCCAGTGGACTGCCTCCAGCCCGATCGCGGGCATACGTATACTAAAGCAGTTTACATTAGCCCTGGTGGTCAGCGGTACCCCCCTCCCCACCATGATAAGCCCTGCTACCCTCCCCTGATCAGTGATGGGCAGCAGCTCCCCACCCTCCAGCCGCCCAGCTGCCCACCAACTGACTGCATACCAGTATGTATGCGCCCATTGGTCCACAGCTTGGGCCAATGTACATGCAGACCATACCGTACTACAGTCCAGATATGTAAATGGATCCATTCACATATCGGGACTATGTGTAATAGTGATACATTAATGGAACATTTTTGCAATATATATATATATATATATATATATATATATATATATAATAGATATACCACTCTGAGGTGTGCGGTCGCGCTCTGATATATATGCGCCTTGGTGTGTGTTATGCTGCAGGGCCACAAGGCCAAGTCCGTCAACACCCAAGGTGTGCGATATCGAGCGACCGCACACCTCAGAGTGGTTTATCTATCTTATAAAATGTCAAAATTGTTTTGGGGGTGTAAAAGTGCAGGTGTGTGGTCGCGCTCTGATATACGCACGGTCATGTGATGGTGTTTGTCCAGTGCTGTTCCTGTTGCTGACGTTGATTGTCTCAAATATTTTATAAATATATATATATATTATGGTAGCACAGTAGTGCTACCATAGGGTTAAGGAACCATTTACATGTTAAACCCAAAAGTTTGCACTTTAATAACTTTGCAACTGTTTGATGGATTTACCTGAAATTTGGAATACATGATCAAGACCCATACACCTTGGGATCTGCCAAGTTTCGATTGCGTTGGATATACAGCTGCAGAGTTATTAGCGTGATCTCTTGCATACATTTACGCTTTTCTGGAATTCTAAGTAGTGCCTACAGGCCATGCGGTTTTCGTGACGGACCAAAATCTTCAGGAAATGTGCGGCCAGGGTCCCCGATGTGCCTTTTGAAGATTTCTTGAAAAAATATTAAACGGTTCAAAAGTTATTCAAAAAACAATTTCCCATTATAAGTCAATGGGAAAAGTTAACAAAAAGTTCAACACTTTCGCAAATGCATTTTTACTGTTGCAAATGGCCCTTTTACTGTCGCAAATCCGCCATTTTGTTTTCAGTTAGTGATCAGAAAAATGCTTGGCATTTAAAATTGAGACCCTCTAGCAACCTAATTCTTTTTGTATTCACCTAATTGGGCCCTGAGGATGCTAGCCATGTCTTTATTTTGGGGTAAAACACCCCAGAAATATGTTTTTCAGATTTCTGGAAAAAGTACTTTCGCAAAGTAGTGTCGCACTCACGAAGTGTGTAAATTTTGCGAGCTTTGCATAAATCCGCGACACTACTGCGACCTGCCTTAAAATAACAGTAATTCTTTGGCATCCGCTGCAAAAGAACAGTTTGGAGTTTTAGGCTGAAATTTGGAGGGAACGCAGCCGACATCTCAATGATGTGGCTTTCAGTGTTTTGTTGAAAAAATATTACATGGCGGCAAAGTTACGGTACTCCAAAGTTGACGCTTTTTCCCTTAGGATAACATTACGGCATACGACGCATTGCAGCAATCGTTTGGCGCCCTGCTGCAAAATAACGGTTTGGTCTTTTGGGCTGAAATTTGCAGGGAACACAGCCAACATCCACAGATGTGCCTTGCAGTGGTTTGGTGAAAAATATTACAGGAGGCAAACTTATGGCCCTCGAACTTCTGTTTTTCCCATAGGATAACATTACAGCGTTACGCGCCTTTCCGGGGCACGTATCTGAAAGCAGTGTGAGATACGGACTTTCAATCAAAAAATTCTTAGCCCCTCATAGGAGCTACATGTAAATACAAAACTAGCCAGGAAACTGATAATTCATATGACTTTTACATTTTTTTTCTATGTTGTACGGTTACTGAGATATAAGCAATTTACTGTTCCAAGTCCTCATTTTTGTGTTCCAAGAGTCATTATTTTGCATACATTCTTTGTACTCACTGTCTTTCTCTATACAGCTTTTGGGGAAAACCAGCCTGTGCGCTTACATTACTGTTACCATTACCATTTCCGCTTGTGGTTCTGTACCCGTTTCACTTACCGTTCACGTTTATGCCACCATGTGCGTTACCCTTTGTGTTTTCATTTGCGGTTGCATTTGCGTTGTTTTTAACATTTCTGCCTACAGTACTGTTTCTCTTTCTGTTTCGCTTTGCGTCACCATGCGCATTACGATTTGCATTTGCAGGCACAATGTTACTATGTGACAAGACATCACGTGGCGGGAGCGCGGGGCCCACATTATATTCACTATTTCTCATTATCATTCTCAAAAAGAAGGGAAATTAGAGGCAAAAAAATCCATTTAATGCATCAGTTAGGGTTGTTCCACAGCGACAAAAGTGAGGAAATTCGGTGTTAGGGTTGAAAACCCTAACTCTGAATTCACCCCCAGCACCACACACACAGACACACACACACACATGTGCAAGTATGGGGGAGGACCAAGGCAACACGACCAATGACAGACAACCAGCAGCAGGTGACAGAAATAACAAACAATTGTCTAAATGTACTACAAGACATCCCCACCCACCTGACCAGGTACTGCATGCTCAGTGGAGATCAACAGCAAAACTGAGGCCATGTACACCAAATGTATACATCCCTGATTGCAGCTGCAGACAACGTACCACACTTAGTAGTTGCATGGCCTTACCTACCGATGCCCCACACCACCCCACATGTGGTGGGCCACCTGTGCAAAAGAGTTGAGCAAAACCAAGGAGTTGTACAGGTATAATATCTCTGATTATAACAAGGGTTTGAGAAATGCAGCTTTCTGATTGGCTGTAAACATTCTAACAGCCTTACCGGTAGGTAAGACCATGCAACTACTAAGTGTGTCTGTGTGTGTGTGGTGCTGGGGGGGGTGAATTCGGAGTTAGGATTTTCAACCCTAACACCGAATTTCCTCGCTTTTGTCACTGTGGAACAACCCTAACTGATGCATTAAATGGAGTTTTTTGCCTCTAATATATATATATATATATACACACACACACACACACACTTTTGATGTCTCTTCCCTATATCACCCATCAAATCAGAGCAAAAACACCAAACAACTTTGATAATAATAAATCTATCAAATTTCAAACACACACTCACACTCATACTCACACTCACACAAGGCAGAGTTCAAATACTCAGCCTGAACTTAATAATGCAATTAAATAAAATAGACTTATAAGATTAGAATCATTATTATTTTTTTCTTTTAAAACAAAATTAAGATTGCTATTGTCCCAGATCTCTAGAGTCATTAGCTTAGAAATTTAACCTGAGAATACGAACAGTCTAGGAACAGATCTGGCTCCAGTGAGAAATTTTCCTGGCAATTCATAGTGTGCTGAGGGCTTAAATGGTTGGACCTCCACCCTGTGGGAAATTAAAGTCAGGAGCTGGATTAGTAGTGAGGTCCCCAAATGAGTTCCTGGTAATGATGTAATACTTCATTCTGCAGCCTGCCAAGTCCTGAACTAGGGCAAAATGCTTGAACAAAGTCAAGCTGGACCAAGATGTGGTGAAACTAGAGACTTTCTGCAAGAGTTGCTAGGATGGTTGACCGGAACTTCCAGGCTTGGACCACAGCTTCTGGAGTTGTTCTTTATATACTCATTCCTCATGCATTTCTTCAGTGTCATCCCACATCCTTCCTGATTAATACAGATAGTCTGCAGAAGGGTACTCTATGTGTATCCTTCTTCTTATCCACTGGTCCACCTGGGACCATTCAGGTAGCTCCATAACACTGGTCCTGCTGGCCAGTCCAGGCTCCAGTCACACTCCATTGTGATAGGCCACATTGAGAGGGTCACTTCTTATAAGTCCATCCATGCAGACTCACAAAGCTTTAGAATGTACTGGCAGGCATGGGGTTTTATTTGCCAGGGTGATGACAGGGCAGTGGAAGCACCTGGGGATAGCCCGCTGAACTTCAAAATAAGCAAACTTGAAACAACTGAAGAGCAATTTTTCCTCATCAAACTCAGACTCCTCTGGGATCTTCTTTCACTCAATAAACACTCCAGAAGCTCCCAACTTAATAACAGAATGGATTCTCACTGCAGGAGATGCCTCTGACTTGGCTGGAGGGGCCAGTGGGCTGTTGCTGAACAGGGATGCCATCGGGGATACCCTTGACCCTGAGGAGTCATTCAATGGTACACACAGGCCCCTGCCCCTCCATCTGCCACAGGGAAAGTGGGCAGCCAGTGACAGGGAGCTGGGCAGATGACTGTGCTCCCTGCCAACCCCCTCTTTCACCTCTCCTACCACCGATTCCACAACAACATCTGGGGATGGTTCTCATGGTTTTTTCCCCATGTCTCCTTTATCCTGAATCTCAAGCTTTTCAAGGGCCCCAGCCTCTACACTTTCTTGTGACCATATAGATGGCATTCCCCCTGAAGTACTGGAAGGGTACTCCCAATGGAAAATAGGTAAAGCACGATCAAAAATACCTCCAGGGGCAGAGCTGGAGCAGATTGCATATACAGGCAGCCTGACTACTCCTTCATCCCTAAATCCACACCTAATACATCTTTCATCCACCTGACCCCTCTCTGCCAAATTCCACAACCATGTTAGGAAGGTGGGAACTGTCACCTGTGGTTCCTTCATGGGAGTAAATTCTTCGATGAACTTTTGTCCTCTGTCAGCCATCTTTTAACTTCTGCAAGCCAAACTGCCTTCCAAACCTTTGATTTTTACTCCGGTGAACAGGGGAGACACAAGTTAGATAAAGGAAGGCTTTCCCTCCTCTACAACATTGATCAGGAATTCACAAACAAGCTGCCAAACTCTCCAGTCTCCTCAGCAAAATGGCACCCACTCACAGTCCTTCTCTCTTCTCACCTTACCAATAGCCATTCAGATTGGCCTAAGTGTGCACATGACCTCCAGTCACACACACAAGTACTAGAGACTGGAGGGAGGATTGAGGCCTAGCCAACCCAAATAGGCCTACCCTGCACCACCCGACCAAAACTGCACCACAACTGGCAAAGGCCTAAGGCAGCCAGTCCTGCCAGCTCATCCAGGCTCTGAAATAGAAGCAAAAGAACCTGCTGGGGCAAAGAAAATATCAAGGAAGAGCCCCCACAATCTGTAGCCCCCCTTCCCAATGTCTAGGGGCCAGATGTTACTGAGGGAAGGGGACCCCCAGACTCTAGAACCTCACCAAGTTCTCTTTAGCATACATCAACATAAAACCATGGGTGTCTTACCTTGAGATGTCTTCAAACCCACAACACCAAGTCCCAAAGGTTGTTCAGCACCTCACCCAGTAGGGAAGTCTGGCAGGCAGACTGGTACTGTAGTTCATCTTCAAGCTTCTCCACCGGTCCCTGAGCAGGAGGGCATATGGAATTCAATACTTCAAGACCCCAGGATAACTGTGAAAATCCCTAAAAACTAAAGGACTTATAATTCATTAAAATCCCTTCATGGCAATGATCAAAACTGGACTCCAATTTCTACAACCAAATCAAGTTTATTCTCCTGAGCTCTTTAACAATTACAGAGCTCTGTGGCCTGAAACTTAAAAGAATACAGCTCCACTGGGCTAAGTTGTTTACACCAACAGATTTGTTGAGAGAGAGCTACAAGCATTCTTAGGCATGGATGTTCCGCACAACAGAAACAGCAGCAAAACTGAACCCTCAGGACCAGATAATTATTTCTGAATATTCCAGAAGCATGAAGCTCCCGAAGACCCACTGGCACTGGTAAGAACCTCACTCTGTTGCCTGTTCCTTTATGCTTAACCTTTAACCCATCTTCCTCCTCCTCCTCAGGGGAGTAATGTACTCCTTTTTTGCCACCAAGCTAATTCATGCTGTGGGCAAAAATTTAGCAGCCTGAAATCTACTGTGGCTGCTCCCATGAACGTTTCTCCTTTTAGTCATGGTACCGAACTGGACCCTGGTACTCTCTACCTCACACAATTCCCATGACTCTCCCTGGAGCCAGGACCTCCACACAGTTACAGTGGCTCCCTCCTTCCAGCAGAAATCCTGTTGCCCAAAGTAGGCACAGTCTTTATTGCCCTAAAAGCCCACCCATTTGTAGGCCCCAGGGTCTGCCCAAAACACGGGCATGGCAGGCCCCATCAAGTCCAGGCCACCACCCACTCCCACCTTTCATCCTCTGAGCTGACGTGACATGTGGGTAACTGGGATTAGGAGGTGCTTCCACCATCCTCTGATCCCCTGTAGAGGCCCTGCCACCACCTCAACAGCCCCCAACAGCCCCCCAAAAATCAACACCTCCACAGACTGGACACTGTGTCTCACGGTGTCCTCTACTACCTGCTCTGAAACTCATCTGCTCCCATGGATGCTCTCACAACCCATCCCCAGGGAACCCTGGACCCAAATGACTGTGACTGCCTGTCTGTTCCACCTCCCTCAGAGACCCCTAACCCAGGACATGGTGCATGCCACTGCAGAAACTGCTAAACTAAGAGGAGGGGACTGCCCTGCAGCAACACCCAACGGTCTCTCTCCATTCTCTAACTCCCTCTATATATATAAATATAAATATAAATATAAGTATATATATATATCTTCACCCACTCTGCTGCCCTAAGTGCCGGCAACAGAAAATACACCCCCCACAGCATGCAAACTCCCTAAACACCAGGGGGGGTCCCAAAGGGGAGAAATAAGCCCACCCATGATGGAGGGTTTACACTGGTTGAAGGACAGAAGGCAGAGGGTTCTGGTAAATGTCAGTTACTTGATGGATGGGAGAGTGACCAGTGGAGTACCACAGGGATTGGTAATGGGACCGGTCCTCTTCAATGTCTCCTTAAGTTATGTTGCTGTGGAACTGAAGGGGGAAAGTGTGTCTCTTTGCAGATGTTACAAAAAACTGCAACTGGGTGGATACCCAGGAATGGGTAGAGATAATTTAAAGGGATCTTGGGAAACTAGAAGAGTGGTCTAAGATGTGGCAGCTGGGTTTCAATGCCAAAAAGTCATAAGTCATGCACCAGGGGCAGGGAACCCAGAGGCTGTGTATAAGACTAGGGGAGATACTGACAGTCACCAAGCAATGGAAGGACTTTGGGGAAATCATATCTGATGAAAGGAAGCAGGACAGTGCAACAATGCATTAGACAAGGCTAGCTGAACGCTGGGGTGCACAAGGAGGGGGATTTCATTGTTTTGTTTTGTTTTTTGCAGTGAGAACAGCAATACCATCTGATAAATGTTACCAAAACAGTGTGCAGTCAGTCTACCTACACCAATATATTACTTCTCTATAAGGGATATGCTGCATGAAGTATACAACACAATGACTAAGAAACATCACCGTATAGATAGGGTTGCTGCAAAATTTAATTTTGCTGGCAAAATTCTGGCGGAATCGCCAATTTCACCAAGCAAAACATTTTACGTAATTGGGCCCTTACGGTGAAATTTCACCATCATATTAACCAGTAAATTTCACTTTGAGCCCTTACGGTGAAATTTTGCCATCAATTTCACCGGTAAATTTCACTTTCACCCCGTACATTTTAGCCTTACGTTAGCATCAGGCGAAATTGGGAAAACAAGATTGTCACATGACTTACTTTCTCTATCAGACTGCTGATTACATGGGTGACTGTATTTAGGCAGGAAGCCAGATTAGACAGAGTGAGCAGGAGAGCTTGGTTTTCCCAAAATATACTGTTTGTGTGTATTTGTTTGTAATCTCTTCCCCACTTTATTTTGAAAAGTAAATATTTTCTCTTAGGCCTTTTTCTTTAGTGTTATATTTTTCTATTTTTATAGTGCGTGTGTGTGTGTGTGTATTTGACTCCCTCCCTGTATCTTTCTTTCTTTTTCATTTATTGCCTTTATTCTTCTATTAAGAAAAAATTTTTTTATGATGGAAAAAAGGACTGGAACTGGGAGCAGTACAGCAAGGGGGAAAAGACAGGAGGAGAGTCACCAGCAGGATCTACTGTCTGCCTTAACAGGCTGGCATTTTCCAAGCAGTCCCCTGCAAGAGGAGTATATGCCCATTGCTCCCCCCCAACAGCAGCAGGACCACACTGCACCCCCCAGCAGCATGTGCTCCCAGTCCAGAACGAGCAGCAGGAGCCTGTTACTCCACCCCAGGAGCATGTGCAGCCAGTGCTAGCCCCCTCCCAGCAAGAGTAGCAGCAGCAGGTCTCCATCCTGGATGAGGCAGCCCATGTTGGGACATCAGATGAAGATGCCCCCCCAAGGTCTTATTAGTGTGGTCCTTTTTTCCACATAGGTTTCAGATGACACCGTTGTCATCTGCAACCTTTATGGAAAAGAATAAAGAAGGGGAAAAAAGGTCCCACTTTGGGACTTGTGAACAAAGGAGCCACCTGCAGCACCACCACATTGTTGAGTGGCTCTCCAAGAAGCAAGAAGCTGCAGTAGGAGGCAGCGATGGGGTTGACCAGGAGGAAGGCATTTCGCAGCCTAGGGGCACCACAGTAGTTCCAGCAGAAGACAGCAGCTGGAGTCCAGGAGTGATCCACCCCCAGACCATCAGCGGCACCGGCAGTGCTGACATGCTGCACCTGATTCTACAGCATCTGCGGCATCCTCACAGCCTACAGCAGCTTCCCCAGCATGTCAGGTTGTCAGGATGGAGGACCTGGAGGCCATGTGCCAAGAGGTGGTGGCAATGCGCATGGAGGTGCAGGGAGTCCTGCAATAGTTGGACAAGTTCCATCATGAGGTCAGGGGTGACCTGGAAAAAATTAAGGAGGACCAAAAGAAGGTCTTGGACCTTCTGGTGGAGCTGCATTGTGGGGTGGTGCTGGTGGGGGAGGCAGCAGTGGCAAATTTTGTGGACGTGAGTAGTGCACCTAATTTTTTTTTCTTTCATTTGCCTTCTCTAAGTCTTGGTCTTCTTTCTCTGCACACCTCCAAAAATTAAAACACACAAAAAAGCAATATATATATATACTGTATAGATATATATATATATATATATATATATATATATATATATATAGATATATATATAGATATATATTTTTTCTGTCCTCCTTTTCTTCTAGATCCTCTTTGTCCTTTTTCTTATCTTGTCCAGTGGTTTTCTATCTAATTTATGTTTATTGTAATGTTTATGCTCCCTCCCTTTCCCCCTCTGTTTCATATGAATACCCTTGCCCTGACAGAGTCTGACCCTGCATGTCTCCCCGGCCCCAACTTGTAGTACTGTGCCTGTAAACTGTGTACCTTTTCTGCTTATTTTATGTTACTCCCTATTTATATTTCCTCCTATCCATAAATGTCAAGTATAGTACTTTGTTTGTATGAACAAACATTTTTTTCCAAAGCTATGTGATGCTGTTGTCTCTGTCTGTTGTGTGTGGTAAGGGTTGGTGGCAGTCGCTTTGGCTCTGTGCAGCTGCCAGTGCCAACATCAGTCTGAATACATTCGCAATAGTCACAGAAACAGTTACATAAGCATATAACTTATAAGTACATAACCTACATAGGTACAGGAACTATGGCACATAAAGTGGAGTCTGAAATCTGGTCTGAGTCATGACTGTGAATGGTGCTCACCCCACCACCCAGACATTATATTGTTGTTTTGGGCCCTGTTTACCAATGATTTCAGCCTGAAACTGGGTACTGCTGGTGGCAAACAGGGACTACAAGTCCAGAAATGTTTCCAAAAATATTTTACATCAAATTGAGACTGCAATCTGCTGGAAGTCTTGATGTTACATGTTGTGCCACCACCTCAGGGACCTGAAAATGCAGCTTCTGCCACTATTTACCAATGATTTCAACCTGAAACTCAGTGCTGCTGGTGCCAAACAGAACCTAAAAGTCCAGAAATGTTTCCCAAAAAATGTTACAGTAAATTCAGACCAAAATCAGGTCTTAGTCATGTTGTTATATGGTGCCGAAGCCACCACCCAAACCAAAACATGGTCATTGGTCCACTGTTTACATTGATGTCATGCTGAATCTTGTTTCTACGAGCACAAAGCAGGCTGTTCATGTTCAGAAATGTTACTGGGAAAATGGTACATCAAACTGAGACTGAAATCTGCTGTCAGTCCTGATGTTACATCCTGTGCCACCACCTCAGGGACCTGAAAAGGGGTGCCAACCCAGAACCCATGCAGAGAAAATTAATTCCTCCTGCAAAAATGCTGCTGCTACTTGCAATTGTTTCCCCCTGCTGCTACTTTTTCAATTGATTGAGATAGAAATGTACAATTTTCATTTCCCTATGCTGCTGTCCTGATTGGCTGGCTGTGTTGACTGACTCTAATGTTGTAACTTGCCTGGTGGTAGGGAGTGAATGAAATTTTGGGGCACTATAGCTTGCTGCCTACTGCTGTCTCTGTCTACTACTTGTGAAGTTGCCATAAGAAGTACTGGTCTGGATGGTTGATGGTGGATCATCTTTACACAGTCCATACTGTTGCTGCTGAACACGTAAGTATCTGTCTTTATTTTTTTTTTCCCTGTGCAAGATAAAGCTGCTGGGGGTTGGTATTATGGTGTCTTGAGTTCTAATATGTTTGTACTACTTCTGTATTATTTTTCAGTGTGCTGTGGATGACTTCATCATGCCAGGCTGGGATTAGGATCCAGGGATGTTTGAACGCATCACATTTTCCAACACAGATGGTAAGTATTGACATTTTCATTACTAGTGCAGTATGTCTGTTACTGCCACCTGGATGTCTGAGTTTGATAGTAATTGTGTTCTTTCTTGCTTTGTCAACATCAGGAATTCTGGCGAAGTTAACTCTCCTTCCTGCTGCCGCTGCTGCTCAACCAGATCTGGGAGATTTATTTAATTGTGCAATGGTTCCAGTTTCACAGTCCCTGAGGTAAGCATTTATTCATTTTGTATGATCTTCTGTTGGGGATAACTTATTGGTGGGGGTGAGTGGAACTTTTTACAATCCTCAAAATTTGTTCTTCTTTTTATCTTATTTCCAGGTACACAGTATTGGTAGGGGAAGGGGAATGCCTGCTACTGTGCTTCATCATGGTTGGGAATCATGTGCCCTGCACAGCATGTTCCTTCTGAGGGCAGTTTCCGCAGTTTAATGACATCATGGGGTATGGTAAGTATACTTTTTTTCCTGCTTGTTCCAACTGGCTTGCTAAAACCAGGTATGTAGATTAATGAGTATCCATCATTTGTTCTTATCTTCGTTCTTGCTTAGTTAATTTTCCTCTGTTGAGCTTTCATTGTATCTCTGTGTGATGACTACATCCATCCAGGCCCTGCAGGAGCTGTGTGGAACACAGGGGGTGTTGCTTGAACTGTGATGATGGCCACTGGTGTTCATACCATTAACTAATAAACACCACTCACATATAGGGAGGAACTATATGCGGAAATGGATGGTTGAGATTATTTTTAGTAAAAAATTAGGTGGAGGAGGCTAATGTCTTGTCTAATCATTTGAGATGGCATAGCTGCAGTAATCATGAAAATTTGGAATCTAAACTGAGAACAGCAAGCACCTCCCCCTGCCCTGCCCTGCCCCCCCAGAACCATCATAGTTTCAGTACAAGAACTTTAACCTGGTAGTATAGCACAAGTAACCTTTTTGGGGGAATTTGATGTTGTAAGTTGTTAAACCTTTTCATGATTACTTTTGTTATTAATGGCTCACATCATTAAAGATGGCCACTATTCACCATTTTTCAAAATTTGTTCAACTTGTGTTGTTAACGGTTGAATGAGCATGTTACATTCATATGTTACTTGTACTAGGAGCCAGGGTTCTTGTACATGTCACTGATAGTAAGTGGCAGAAAATATTTTTTTGGTTGCATGGAGTGCATGGGTGTGTCAAGTGGGGAGAGGGGCCAGGGGGCAGTGTGGCATTTGCCAGCATAGGCACTTTTACGGACATCAGGACAACATTTCTTGCTGTAAGATGGGGTTGATAGGTGACATGAAAAGTGCAATATTTTTGGCAGCAAAACATTATAACTGTAATCATGCAAAATCTTTATGGTTATGGTAATTGCATTGCTGCTGCTTTATATAGGCTGAGGGACTGGTGGTGACCAAACCATGGGCTAAGGCAAAGGGTGATCAAATGAAACTTATACACACTGTAGCAGATAACACATTACCATAACCAATCCAATGGTACATACGTAAAAATAAGGTATAACACACCATACTGAACTGAAAGTGGTTGGGGGGGGTGGCCTTTGAGTAAACTCAGCCTTTTTCCACTTCCACATCATCCAAGAAGCACCCCTCACAGTCTTCAAGACTGGAGTTCTCACCCAGTGGGAATTCTCTCTCCATTGCTGCTTCATCTACTTCACAGCTGGAGGATGCATTAGTCAAAGGATTGTTATCCTCATCACTGAGACACAGTTCCTGTGGCAACATCACTGACAATCTGTGTCGTGTGGAATGTGACTTTCATTCATTTTGATGAATGTTAACATGAACACATTCTTGGGTGACAAATTGGTCCTATGGTCACTCACAATGGCCCCAGCTGCACTAAACACTTATTTCACACTGGCACTGGATGGTGGGCAGCTCAGGTATTTCACACCAACCAGTGTTAGTGCTGGCCAGTCAGTCATTTTGTTGCTCCAGTACGGCAGTGGCTCATCTGTAATGGCAAGGTGCTTTGGGTTCCCCATGTAGGCCTCGACCATTCGTTCTGTTGTCCAGAGTCCAGTTGCTTCATCTGTCTCCTCCTCTTTTCATCAATGTCTTCCACTGCCACCTGAAAGAGAACATTACAAATGGGACTGCTTGCTGTTTCCTGCTGTGCCTTGCCCATTTTCTCTGATTGTGTTGCCTTCGAGCCGCCGGTGGTAGTAGCAACACCCATTTTTGCTGCAGTGCGTGCCCTTTTCATGTGTGCAGCATGTAACATTCTAATGAGGTTCTCTGTCAATTGTTGTACTCGCTGATGACCTCCTTCAGTTATAGAAGGCAGGTCACATTTGTAGCATGGATCCAGCATGGTGGTGATTGCAAAGTCAGCCGACTGTAAAATGCTGGATACACGGGTATTTGTGCCCAGCACATCAAGCATGTGATCCATTAGATCATAGCTGCCATGATCCCCACTTGCCTCCATCTGGTGTTGCACATTAACTAGTGTCTGCCTCAGCACACGTATGAGGGTATGGATTGACTTACAGAAGCAGTGTCCCCACTCACTGCCTGTGTAGCATATTCAAATGGATGGAGAATGCATAGTAGCCCATGCATTTGGTGCCACTGCTCTGTTGTTAGAGTGATGGACACTCCAGCGCTGTCACAGGTGGTGTGCAGCAACAGGTATTCTGACACAGCCTTATACTGTTCATACAGACGGTCAAGCATATACAGTGTGGAGTTCCACCTGGTCACAACATCAAACTTCATCCGGTGCTGAGGCAGATGGGTTTTGTACTGTAACTCATGTAGATGGCCATGGGCCTTTGTACAATGGGCAAAGTGGACACAGATGTGACGGGCAACAAACGGTTTCCTTAATGTCTGCATGGTTGAGAAACTGCTGAACAACAAGATCAAGTCAGTGTGCCATGCAGGGCACCCTTAAAAAAACACCATCACTAATGCACTTCACTACATTGGAGCCATTATCACTTGCAATGAATCCTGCAATGAGTGACTGTGTATGTAGCCACCCATCAATCTCTGACAGCAGAACATTAAGCATTTTCTCAGCCATGTGAGAAACTGTAACACCTGTCATACTCAGGGTCGCATGTTGCCAAATACCAGGTGTGTTGCTACCACTACAGTTTTGCTTCACGCAGGTTTTGCCAGGACCAAAATCAAGTACCGCCCCAGGCAACTGTGCTCAGTGTGCTGTTATGCATAGATATGAGCTTGCTGCTGTTTGTCCACTGGTCCACATATCCATGCTAAGATGGCTATATCGAGATGCACTATGCTTCAATGCATGTCTAATGGAATCAGCAACTCTACTGTTCAGCTCTGGCATGGCACGCTTAGTAAAATAGGTTCGTGATGGAACTTGCTATTTAGGACAGGTGTGGGCCATCAACCTGTGGAAACCAGCATTCTACAAGAATGAGAATGGCAACAGATCGATGGTCAGCATTTCAGCAGTGGCAGCATTTAACTCTCATGCAGCAGCATGATTGGGGGGGGTACTTTGTCTGCCGCTCAAGAATGATCTTCAGGGTGGGCTGCATCTTCGGGGCTGTTCAACCAGAAAGCTGTACTTGTGGCAGCAATTATATTTTTTTAAGGGTAACACTTGACTCTTGGGACTGTGTTGACCGCATGAAACCAGTTATTTTGGTTGCTTGTGGGTGTAGTGGTGTACTTTTCAGACTCAAGGGACTGGGACTGGCACCTCCACTGCTATGCCCACTACTTGAGAGATCAAACCATTGCTCACCCTTCTCCTCCACCACTGACCCACTCTGCCCGGCCTCCTCCTGGTCTTGCTCTACTACATTTAACTTGCCTAGAGAGATACCAGCAACAGCACTGGCATCCTTCTGGTGGTGCTGCCATCTCAGCAGGTGCTTGTTTTTCAAGTGGGTATGTTGGCCACTGTTGGCTTTGTGGCTTCCCTTTTTCCCCTGACTAACACGTGCTTGACAAAGTTGGCATATTGCTATGATGTCAGCAGGATCAAGCACATAAAAGTCCCAAACTAGGGACTGTTGACCTCTGGACTTCAAATGCTTCTGGGACTGGGATAATTCCAAAACAGGCATGGAAGTGTGTGTTTTTTGGGCTGCTCTCATCACTTCCATAAGACTACTTTTGGAAGGGGGGTTACTTGGCTGCTTGGAGGTTTGCTTATGGGCTTGGTGACAGACTGACACATGGGTTGTGCATGTAAATGGCATACATCACCTTTGACCTTTTTTAAGTCAGGCTCCCATGTGGGATCATCCCAGTCATCATCATCATCACCACCGATATCGATGATGTCCTTGTGTTCCTCCTCCTTCTTCTCCTCCCTATCACTGTCTTCTTGCAGCATGCCATCTTTTTCTTTCTCTACAAGCATTTCAGGGGGCTGACTATCCCTATCTCCAGGATTATCAGACTCTGGTTGAACACTATCATCACCAGCTCCTGCAGAAACATAGACGGTCACATTGACAGACTTAACACCCTTCTCCTGGACCACTATTCCTGTGCTGGTGTCAGTGCCTCCCTTCTTCTCACTGTCATCATCCCCCACTAGCATGGATGCAACAGTCTGAGCCTTAAAAAAGTAAGACACAGGTATGCCAGACCCAATTCTGCTAACAACTCCTTTGCTGGTTCCTGCTGCACCACCAGAGCCCACAGCAGATGACACTGATGCAGACGTACATGTGCTTTCACTGCTATAAGGAACTGAAACTGAAGTTATACTTTTTTCAGCAGACTTCTTAGCTCCCTTATCCCCCCTGCCACATGTCCCCCCTGTACTGGGCAGTCTTTTAGCAGGAATTTTTGCTGGCTGCTGCTTCAAAGCTTTGCCTTTCTCTGGAAGTATTTGAAGAAATGATGTATTACTAACTGTGTGAATAACATCTCACACATCACACCTACAGTACTGGCTGCTTTACAAGTCCAAACACAATCAGGACAGGCAGCAGCACTTAGGGTACAACTAATACCGTACATGGTAGGTAGCCTATTCTAGTAAAAACAGAAAGGTAACTGTTCTTTCCCCAAACAGGAATTAAGAAACACACACAAGGGAAAAGGGATCAGGTGACCGACTTTAGATACAGATCACCTGTGTCTGGACAAATAAAGTACTGCAATGTGTTATTACTTAGTTAATACCACAAATATTTTTATTATATGAGGGCAGAGACAATCATAAAACCTCAACAAAGATGAGTACCACAATATGGTAGTGGTGTGGATGGGAGGGATCACTAAGCAAACTCTTGAAAATTACTATATTAATAGATAGTTTTTTATAATGCAGGCATCAGATGTTAAACAAACAATGCTGTAACAGAGAAAGGGAAGGGTAAGGTTAGTCAACCAAAACAGGAACAACACGCAATGTGCGGAGGCAAGCTACAGCAATAAAATACAGGGGAGCAATTCAACAAAGCAGTGCGACTGTAAATGGAAAAGTTCAAGTGATCAAGTAAAAGTATTTAAGTAAACAGACAAAAAAATATAGAACCATTGATTTTCACAGCTAAAGTGACACAAGTTAACATTCCAGCAAACAGAACTAACCACAAACAAAAATAAAATAACAGATCAGTTCTGTGTGTTTAGAACTTTAGAATTCACAATCACAACTAAAAGCAGAAGAATGGTATATACAGCACAGACTAACAATGGCAGGAACTCTCTCAAATAGGATGAAGTAACTTTTCAGAGAAAAAAATAGCAAGATATAACAAAATTAATAAGAAATCACAGTAAGTAAATAAGTAACTCACTATTTGTGAGTAATCTGCTTGTAAAAGGCTCAAACTAGCCTGCTCTGCTTTACACTCCTACCCCATTCAACTCCTTCAAAGACACAGATAAAAGTAAAACCTAACAAAACCAAGTATTATGCAAAAATACACAAACTTAGAAAATGTTCCCTAGCAGCATTAGGAAAAAACGTTATATTTTGGAGCAATTAACTCTCAAAAACAAGTTTTAACGAGGTTTTAAAAGGCTTTATTGGCTCTGATGCACCACGACAGACTGCTCTCTGACTCAACACGCAGCAGAATGAGCTGTAAACAAAAGCTGCACGTGATATTTGACCTATTTACCCACAGTGCATTGTAAATTTCACTTTTGGAGCCACATTTATTTGGCAAAATCAAAAGTTACAATGGTGAAGTTGCACCACAAGGCAAAAAGCTGCTGAGATGGAGAGAGAGAGAAAGCAGTCACAGCTTCCTTGAATCAAGGAGGTTATTTTCTAGTCTACACTGAATTGAATTATCACTTTTTGGACCTGTGTAAGTAACTAGTATTGATTCTGTTTTTGGGGTTGACTTTCCTTAGATTTAACTTTAATTTGCCTGGGAGGAGCTGTAGCTGGGAGATATTTGCAGTCATTTGTGACTAGACTTGTTACTTAACCTTTGTGATTTAGGTGTCTGAAAGGAAGGAAGGCACTCTCTGGGGTGGAGGGTCAGAGTTGTAGCTGATTGTTTCTGGACAGCATAGGTTTACTCCCTCCCACCCTTCCCCTCACCCCGCCCATCCCAAGCACATAACTTCCTTTATAACAGGGCTTCTGACATCACTTCCCCAAAACTGCTAACAACATACATATGTTCATATCCTTAAAGGCACAGCACGCTGAATAGTGGGTCAAGGCACTCACAAGCTTGCACACACTAAAACAAGAAAAAAAAAAGAAAAGCATCTGTAACAGGAAGGGACACAGACATGTGGGGAGTGGTGCAATGCACTGGTTGTGGAGCAGCAGTCTTGCGGGAGACATTCTGGAGACTGAGTTGCTGTCCTATTTGCAGGTACCTCTCTGGTCTGAGGGAAGAGGTTGTTTTTCTCCATGCTACCTCAAAGGTTGCCAAGAAAGAAGAGTGGTTGGACCACAGTGAGCTCAGGGAGGGTGAGGGTGGTATAACAGAGGCACATCCCTCCAGTTGTTCCCTCCACAATTCATTAGCTAGTCTGGAAGAGCATGGTTCCTCTATGGAGACACCTGCAGTGGAGACCAAGGATGATGCTGGGAACCTCCACAATGGAGGCCCACAGGAGGGTAGCATAGGATCCCACAGGGGAAGGACACAACTCCTGGTGGTGGACTAGTTGTTAGGGGTATAGAACTGGGGGGAGGGAAGGGAAAGGGAGGTAAGGTGCCTGCCTGCCTGGCACCATGGCTTGGAGGGACAAGAAACGAGTCCTCAGGATTGTGGGAGCAGCTGCAAGGGGGAGTGAGCTGGATGTCATTATCCACCTAGGGACAAATGACCTGGCTAAGAATGGGATCAGAGCAGTGCAACAGGAGTTTGTGGAGTTGGGGAGGGGCCTTAGACAAGTAGCACACATGGTAACTTTCTAGGAAGTGCTACCTGTCTATGGCATGGATGAGGCTAGGGTACTCCATACCATGGGATTCAATGACTGGTTGAAAAACTGGTGCAGAGCTCAGGGATTTGGCTTCATTGGGGACTGGGGCTCCACCTGGAGGGATGCAGGCCTATACAGGCTTGATGGTTTGCATCTTTCCAGGAAGGGAACCAGGATCCTAGGTGATAGGTTTAAATGTTTCATTGGCAAGCATTTAAACTAACCAAGGGGAGAGGCACTGAAAAGGAGAAGAGAAATCCTAGCCCCTCCCCAAATAAAAATCAGGGTAGTTAGTGAGGTAAACACCAAGACAGAGCAATCAATAGGGAGAAGAGCAGGAGTAAATGGAGAAAAAGGCAAAGGCAGTAAGGACAGAGATGAGGCAAAAGAAATAAAGCCATAAAAAAATGGAGTGTAATGAGTACCAATGCCCGTAGTCTAGGTAAAAAGCTCCCTGAAATGGTGGTCATGATGGAAGAGGGTTGCCTGGATATCGTGGCAGTCACAGAAGCATGATACACAGCTCAAAGTACGTATGCGCTCTTGAGTAGAAAAATCAATCCAAATGAAATTTCTCAACCAAGTAGTTGATTTGTTCAGCACCACTGTAGAAGCCCAATACCTCAGCAATGTGCCTTAAAGGGGGCTTGTTACAATCTGGCTTACATGTTTCTAGTATTTAAATAATAATCCAAAAGTGGCATCATACATTAATTATCCAATCCAACATTTTTTTTTAATTAAAGTGATAGAGTCATCATTTAGCCAATCAGTATTCAAAAGACAGTCAAATCACTTTCACAAAACAAATACGTATCTAAAAAAGTTCAGTTCATACTGCAATTCAGAAATGGGCAAGGAACTGTGCACTCTATATTTGTTTTAAACTATGATCATGAATTTTTAGTAGGATATGAATTCAAATGTGATGTTTCTATTGGCAAACTTTGCTATAGGGTTCACCTAATTTTTAGGGATACACCGAACATTTCTTTATATCCAAATAACATCAATTCTGTATCATTAACCATCACTTATTAGGTCTTACACAATCTTTTAAAGTGGTGAAAGAAGTGTAGAAGCACTTTCAGCTACTGCCATGCCCATCTATACTGGAAACAGTATGTCCATAGGTAGTCCAATATAATCCAGCAAAGGAAAGAAAAAAACAGAAAACCCACCTTATTTTCACAAAATTGGACACAGTGAATGTTTCAAATTATTTAATAACTATCACTAATAATCAGACATAGAAATAGTGTAGACAGAAAAAAGGGGAGAAGGGGAAAGGGGGAGGGGAGGGAAGGAAGGGAAGAGAGAAGGATGGAGGGAGGGAGAGTTGGAAAAAGGAAGGGGAAGAATGGGGAAGAAAGAGAAACATAAAGAAGGTATAGTGAAAAGACGGGATGGGGAAAGAAAAGAGGGAGGAAGAAAAGAATGGGGAAGAAAGAGGAACATCGAGGAGGTGTAGTGAAAAGGGGGAAGGGAAAGACAAGTATGAGAACAGGGGGAGAGAAGAAAAAGTGAAGAGAGGTGGAGGGGAGGAAAAGGATGAGAAAAAGGAAGAAAGGCAGTAAGGAAAGCTTAGCTTCACCCTTGACATGGGTGATTCTGCTGCTGCTAGCAGCCTGGCAGACCCCTTCTGTCTAACGGCTGCCTTCCTCACTGTGCTGCCCACCGATCACCAGACCGAGGCTTCACCCTTCACATGGGTGCTTCTGATGCTGCTAGCAGCCGGGCAGACCCCTTCTGTCTGTCAGCTGCCTTCCTCGCTGTACTGCCCACCGATCACCATGTCAAAGCTTCACCCTTGACATGGGTGCCTCTGCTGCTGCTAGCAGCCGGACAGATCCCCTCTGTCCACTGGCTGCCTTCCTCGCTGTACTTCCCGCCGATCACCAGACCGAAGCTTTACCCTTGACATGGGTGCCTCTGCTGCTGCTAGCAGTCAGGCAGACCCCCTCTGTCTGCTGGCTGTCTTCCTTGCTGTACTGCCTGACGATCACCAAACCAAAGCTTCACCCTTGACATTGGTACCTCTGCTGCTGCTAGCAGCCGGGCAGACCCCTTCTGTCTGCTGGCTGTCTTCCTCACTGTACTGTCCAAAGATCACCTGACCAAAGCTTCACCCTTGACAAGGGTGCCTCTGCTGCTGCTAGCAGCCGGGCAGACCCCTACTGTCCACTGGTTGCCTTCCTCACTGTACTGCCTACTGATCACCAGATTGAAGCTTCACCCTTGACACGTGTGCCTCTGCTGCTGCTAGGAGCCGGGCAGACCCCTTCAGTCTGTCGGCTGCCTTCCTCGCTGTACTGCCCACTGATCACCAGACAGAAGCTTCACCCTTCTCAGTGGTGCCTCTGCTGCTGCTAGCAGCCGGGTGGACCCCTTCTGTCTGCCGGCTGCCTTCCTTGCTGTACTGCCAGACAATCACCATGTCGAAGCTTCACCCTTGACAGAGGTGCATCTGCTGCTGATAGTAGCTGGGCAGACCCCTTCTGTCCACTGGCTGCCTTCCTTGCTGTACCGCTCGCCGATCACCAGACCGAAGGTACACTGCTGAAACTGGATTGTCCAGAACCATCGACTCTGCCTGCTGACAGGCTGCTGCAGTTCTTTAATTCTTTGCTACTGCTGTTTCCTCTGGACCTTAAGCTATTGTTATATTCTGATTGTGATACTTGCTAAGTCTCTCCAAATTGTCTTGTAAATCCTAACTTAAATGCAATCCTAAGCCTGTTTACAGCAATTTTGCACTCCAAGGGTAGTTTGAAGTGCAAGTTCATTTAGGCTGCAGGTTTGTAGATTATAAAATATTACAGGTCTCTTTGTTTTAAGGTCCAATGGTAAGCTACCCTGGATCAGAAACTAAGTTTAAAGTGATACAGTTTTTTCTGTTTAGACCAGATTCCATTTGGGCCACCGTTGTAAACTTTGCCCTGCAAATAATTCAATTTCTCTTTCACTTTCTGTCCTTCTGTCTCCTTGCTGCTTGAATTTTTGTCCTCATTCTCCTATGTAGACCTGGTTTCTTTGTGCTTCAGTCCTAAGGTAAGCCTTGCAACTAATACCTTTTCTGTCTGCCTTTCTGTCTCAGCCATATTCCTCCAGTTAGAATTTTCTTCTGCTGTGAGGCATCTCTGGGCATAGACATCTACATCCTTTCTTAGCTGTCCCCTTCTCACTACTCTTTGTTCTCATTGACCAGCTACTGGTGCCATAGCTCCAGTCTGTAATTTTCTGCTCTGAAGTGAATAACTCCTCCCCAGCTGAAAACACTCCCTTTCTTACAACTTTATAACCTCTGGCTGTTTCTGATTTCTCCCCTTAGCTTCACCCTTGACACAGGTGCCTCTGCTGATGCTAGCAGCCGGGCAGACCCTTCTGTCCACCAACTGCCTTTCGCTGTACTGCCCGGTGATCACCAGACTGAAGCTTCACCCTGACACGGGTGCCTCTGCTGCTGCTGCTAGCAGCCGGCAGATCCCTTCTGTCCGTCGGCTGCCTTCCTCGCTGTACTGCCTGCTGATCACTGGACCAAAGCTTCAGCTTTGACATGGGTGCTCTGCTGCTGCTAGCAGCTGGGCGGACCCCTTCAGTCTGCCAGCTGCCTTCTTCGCTGTACTGCCTGCTAATCACCAGACTGAAGACGCTGCAGAAACTGGACTGTCCAGAACCATCGACTCTGCCTGCTGACAGGCTGCTGCAGTTCTTTAATTCTTTGCTACTGCTGTTTCCTCTGGACCTTAAGCTAATGTTATATTCTGATTGTGGTACTTGTTAAGTTTCTCCAAATTGTCTTGTAAATCCTAAGTTAAGTGCAAACCTAAGCCTGTTTACAGCAATTTTGCACTCCAAAGGTAGTTTGAAGTGCAAGTTCATTTAGACTGCAGGTTTGTAGATTGTAAAATATTACTGCTGTCTTTGTTTTAAGGTCCAGTGGTAAGCTAATCTGGATCAGAAACTAAGTTGAAAGTGATACAGTTTTTTCTGTTTAGACCAGATTCCATTTGGGCCACCGTTGTAAGCTTTGCCCTGCAAATAATTCAATTTCTCTTTCACTTTCTGTCCTTCTGTCTCCTTGCTGCTTGAATTTTTGTCCTCATTCTCCTATGTAGACCTGGTTTCTTTGTGCTTCAGTCCTAAGGTAAGCCTTGCAACTAATACCTTTTCTGTCTGCCTTTCTGTCTCAGCCATATTCCTCCAGTTAGAATTTTCTTCTGCTGTGAGGCATCTCTGGGCATAGACATCTACATCCTTTCTTAGCTGTCCCCTTCTCACTACTCTTTGTTCTCATTGACCAGCTACTGGTGCCATAGCTCCAGTCTGTAATTTTCTGCTCTGAAGTGAATAACTCCTCCCCCCCCAGCTGAAAACACTCCCTTTCTTACAACTTTATAACCTCTGGCTGTTTCTGATTTCTCCCCTTAGCTTCACCCTTGACACAGGTGCCTCTGCTGATGCTAGCAGCCGGGCAGACCCCTTCTGTCCACCAACTGCCTTTCTCGCTGTACTGCCCGGTGATCACCAGACTGAAGCTTCACCCTTGACACGGGTGCCTCTGCTGCTGCTGCTAGCAGCCGGGCAGATCCCCTTCTGTCCGTCGGCTGCCTTCCTCGCTGTACTGCCTGCTGATCACTGGACCAAAGCTTCAGCTTTGACATGGGTGCCTCTGCTGCTGCTAGCAGCTGGGCGGACCCCTTCAGTCTGCCAGCTGCCTTCTTCGCTGTACTGCCTGCTAATCACCAGACTGAAGGTACGCTGCAGAAACTGGACTGTCCAGAACCATCGACTCTGCCTGCTGACAGGCTGCTGCAGTTCTTTAATTCTTTGCTACTGCTGTTTCCTCTGGACCTTAAGCTAATGTTATATTCTGATTGTGGTACTTGTTAAGTTTCTCCAAATTGTCTTGTAAATCCTAAGTTAAGTGCAAACCTAAGCCTGTTTACAGCAATTTTGCACTCCAAAGGTAGTTTGAAGTGCAAGTTCATTTAGACTGCAGGTTTGTAGATTGTAAAATATTACTGCTGTCTTTGTTTTAAGGTCCAGTGGTAAGCTAATCTGGATCAGAAACTAAGTTGAAAGTGATACAGTTTTTTCTGTTTAGACCAGATTCCATTTGGGTCACAGTTGTAAGCTTTGCCCTGCAAATAATTCAATTTCTCTTTCACTTTCTGTCTTTCTGTCTCCTTGCTGCTTGAATTTTTGTGCCCACCCTCCAGCCTTTATTAAATAGTCCCCCTCCCCCCTCAGCACCACCCCTAACAATGTTCATCCTCCCCTCTCACTAATATTGCAACTCCTCTTAAAGATACAGAGTGCAGCTATTAGGCCTAACACTTGTCCTGTTTTCCCTTTAAAGACAACTTCCTATTTTCACCATCTGCTTGCCTATCAGCTTTGCTTAGCACCTGCTCTGCTATCTACTGTGCAGTTCCATACCTGAGCTTTCTCCCTTGCTACCCTGAGTAATTTTCAAGTTGCCTTAGTACCCCTTGCCCTAGCTGATAACATCCTATTTTAACCTACATCTTATATCTTAAAATAGATCCACTGCGCCTGATCGGGCTCCCAGTGAGCAGTGCGGCTAATCCCGCCAACTGCCTGCACTTCCATCCTCCTGATGAGCAGGATGTCTTCAAATCCGATTAAGTGTCCCAGCTGCTCCGGGGTTGCACTGTGCGGGTTTAATAGGTGGCCCCCTGCTGCCACCCTTCTGTAACTGGACTGCTGCTCTCTGCTCAGCCACTGTTTGGCTCTGCCTTTTCTCTGTTGGATTATCAGTCTCTGGACTTCAGCACCCTCTGCTTTGCATTGACTTTTGCTGAACATTACTGCTATCTGTCTAGTCTCACATTGGTTCCTTATAAAATTCCGCCACTGGGGTGCCTTCTAACATATCATGAATAGGTCTTCATTTCCTCAGTGTAATCTTTACCACAAGTAGAACCTCCGGCTGGTCTGCTTTCCTAATTAATCATTGTGGGGCTTTACTTTCTGCTTCTCTGATCCACCTCTTCTAATAATTGCTACGCTAGCAGGAAACACATTGTTGTTTTTGCTCTAGCTCTAATTTCAGCCAAGGGTTAAAACAGTGTAACACAGTCACCCTTGGCAGTCTTAATTTTACACACACTATCTCTTTATCCCAAAGAACTAATCCTTTGTCTCAGTATACCACTAGCCTTCCTACCTAAGTCAAATAGTAACACTATGGTGAAGTATAGTCTGCTATGGGCACTCCTGTCATTTGTCCTTTTACTCAGCCTGGATCTTGCCACTTGGGCTCTCCCATGTAACCAAATGGCAAAAGACTCCTCAGAGGCTTACCGCAACTATAGTTTCTCTAACTTGATTGCAGAGACAAAGCCTGCTTATCAGCCTAACCCTATCCTCCTTGTTAGAGGCAGTATCTATTACCCTCTACATGCCAGGAGGAAGCTGCCATGGAGATGTGCTTTCACCCTAACCTGCCACTGTTTCCTAGCCATGACAATTATTCTGTTATCTGGGGATGTCAAACTAAATCCAAGTCCACCCACCTGTTTCTTTTCCCCAAATGAGTTATCTGGCATGTTCAAGAAGGGATTATTAATTGCCCATATCAATATCGAAAGTCTTACCTGTCACCATGAGGAACTCAAGGCCTGGGTGAAACTCTACAATCCTGATATACTCTGTCTCACAGAAACTTGGCTAAAACTCGGTATACCTGATGACCTATGCTCCTTGCCTAACTATTCCCTGTTCTGGCGGGATAGATCCTCATCCAAGCGTGGAGGTGGAGTTGCCCCATTCTTCAAAAACCACCTCAATATCTCTATTGACCCAGCATCTGCCTCTCCCGCAGTGTGCGAATTCATACAAGCAACTATTGTATTGGGGGAAAAGAAGCTTCATATTATCTGTGCCTATAATCCCCCTGCTGGGGGAATAGTAGGTCTTCAAGAACTCCTTGACATCACCTTCCAGACTATAAATCATAATGTGGTTGTCATCCTAGGTGATCTTAACCTCATTTAGTTAGAGTCGGCTCAAATATCCTTGCAATCACTCACGCTTAGTTATAATTTTCACCAGTTGATCTCTGAAGCAACTAGAGCCATGTCATCCCATCAAATGGGTACATTCCTAGACTGGGTGATGGTTAACCATATGGAACATGTGTCGAAAGCAGGAATCCTTGCAGATGCACTAACAGACCACTCATCCACTTTTTGTATCCTATCTATGATTGTACCTCCATCTCCTCCATCAAGACTAATCACATTTACAAATCTAGCTCCTACTGACCAGGATGCATTTCTCTATGATGTCTCCAATATTGACTGGACAGGAATCTATCAAACAAAGGATGTGGAGGTTGCTCTACAGATATTCATATATGAATTTCTTACCATTCAATATAAACATGCCCCCAAGATTACTAGGAGGGTCAGAGGAAAACAGATGAGGTGGCTGCATAAAGACCTCCTTGCTAATCTGCGCTGGAGGGACAAGCTCTGTATTCACTACAAACTGGCCTACATTCAGATCTTATTGTCTATCATGAACTAAGGAACAGATGCAAGAGACAAGTTAGAGCTGCTAAAAGCAAACACTGCAAGGACTTTCTACAAAGCTCAGCCTGTGACCTGAGGAAATTCTGAGCCCATGTCAAAACATTTCTGGGTACCTCACAGTCGGTCATTCCTGATGAAATGATCATAAATGGGGCACATTGTAATGACCCTAGGACCATCTCAAACAGTTTTAACAATCTTTTCTCTGATCTGTCACACTATACCTTGGCTTTACAACCTAGTGGACCACAGTCCAATCTACCTACTATGCTACCATCAGACAACCATACTGCCCTATCGTATGATGCTCCTCCAGTGCCACCATTCTATTTCAAGGCTATATCAAAAGCAGAAGTTCTGAAATTACTGAGATCCATATCCGACAAAAACAGCTCTGATTCTGACTCATTGGAACCTCATCTTCTTAATCTGGCTGCTCCACTCACTGCCTCTCCAATTGCCAGAATCTACACTTTATCCCTTATCCATAGCACCATGCCGGACCTATGGAAATCTGCAAGAGTAACGCCTGTCTTTAAAAAAGGTGACCCAAAGGACATGGCCAATTACAGACCTATAGAAATTCTCTCTGTCCTTAGCAAGATCCTAGAAAAAATAGTTGCATCACAGACCATTGACTACCTTACACACTACAATCTCCTCTCAGACACCCAGCATGGTTTCAGAAAAGGTCATAGTACCACCACGGCTCTTCTTCAAGTATCTACTGATATTCTGTCCAACATATATTCTGGAAAACTCACTGGTGCCATCTTCATTGACTTCACTAAGGCTTTCAACCTTGTAGACCATCCCCTGCTTCTCTCCACTCTCCATAAATTCCATTTCTCAACCTCTGTTGTGGACTGGTTCTGTAGCTACCTGTCAAACAGGTCGCAAGTTGTCAAATTTAAATCCTCCCTTTCCAACACATCTACTATCAACCTTGAGGTCCCTCAGGGCTCTATCCTTGGGCCCCTTCTGTTCTCAATTTTTATCAGCAATGCAGCTGAGGTTCTGGAATCCTGCTCAGCTATTCTCTACGCTGATGACCTGATCATCTATGCTAGTTCTTCTAGTATTGCCTGCATAAACACATCACTTACTTCAGACTTCAATAAAGTCTTAGACCGAATACTAGACCGTAAGCTTGTACTAAATGAAAAGAAAATGAAAGCCATGTTCCTAGGTTCTGCACCGAAGATTAAGGCCTGTTCTAGTTTGCTGGAGGTTCTTCACCCAGGAGGATTTCCACTTGAAAATGTTACTTCCTTCAAGTACTTTGGGATCCTGCTGGACCAGTCCCTGGATTTTAATCTTCACACTCAGTCCTCGTGCAAAGCTGTAAACTCAAAACTGGGAGTAGCTTGCAAAACAAGCTACATGTTTACACCCTCAGCCAAATTAGCAATTGCCAAAGGTATTCTGCTCCCAACCTTGCTGCTCCCTTACTTATGGTGCCTTTATTCTTACCTCTGCCCAAAAAACCTCCCTACTGAAATGGGACGTAACTTATAACAATATATGCCGATATCCTCTTAGTCGCCTCGACTCAAACATCACTGCCTTCTTTATAAGGATCTGAATTGGTTTTCACCCTCTGCCAGTAGACAATACTACCTTGGATCGCTAATGGACTCGATCATCTGGAGGAAAAAAATCATCCCAGCTGCCAGCGTTGCTGGTCCCTCAACCATCCTCCCATGGCCTGTGATCGATTGACAAATCCTTATACTATGTTCTGAGATGTCGGATAACTAAAGGCACAGGAGCCTTCCAATTCTCTGCTCCCAGGCTATGGAATGCTCTTCCACTCAACCTCTGGCTGTCTCAGTCTCACTTTGGATTTAAAAGTGAATATCATCATTATCTATCCTTAGCTGATGCTTGTACATGCTTTTACCCAAACTGAAGCTCCTGAGACTTACCAGTAATGTCACCCCTGATCTAATCCAGCTCCAAGACTGTTGCCTCTTCCCCTCCCTATATTTTTCCTTCTCTTTCTAAATAACGTCCTGACTACTAGCTCTCTTCCTTCTCGAACCTTGTTGCTGACCATCCACTGTTGTTTTGCCAATTACCACCCCTCACCTTCCTTCTGTCAGTCTTTCTTGTTATGTTTGAACATTACTCAAATTTCTCTCTATATAACCTTACTATCTTATTAACCTTTTCACTCCACAGGTCAGGTCCATAGTTTCTGCACTTATTATATATCTTACTGCCATTATTTGTATAATGCTTGTCATTATTTTTTGTTGTTCCTACTCATTGTATTTTTGTAGCACTGCTGTACTGTTCCTCTATTTGTATTACTGTACCCATGTTGCTGTTGTTCAACTGTTCTCTTTTTGTTGTACTCTCCTGGGTCATGCCTGAAAATAGTAATTTTATGGCTAGTGCACCTACCCAGTTAACACAAACTAAATAAATAAAATGATTTAACTGAAGATTAGAGGTATTATAAATACTTAAATTCCAAACTCTTTATGAGCAATCATTTGAATATATTAAGGACACATGGCACACAGAGAACCATGACTGGGATGTCAACGTACCAGGGTACACAATCTACAGGAAGGATGGGGAGGGAAGAAGAGGAGGAGTAGCTCTCTATGAAAGGGAAGGGATCAAAGCAACAGAACTAAAGGTTAAATGGGGGGAGGAGAAGAGGCATTGTGGGTCATCCTGGAGACTGGAAATGGCTCCACAATCTGCACCGGGGTTGTATACAGAGGGAGGAAATGGACAAGGAAATGACAGAAGTCATCCTTAGCATGGCAGAGAATGGGGAGATATTGCTGATGGTGGACCTGAATATGCCAGATGTTAACTGAAGCACATTTGCTGCAGCCACATCCATGAGCAGGGCCATTCTCAATGCCCTACAGGGGGCATGCCTCAAACAGCTAGTTTTGGAACCCACTCAGGAGGGAGCAATCTTAGACCTGGTACTCTCAAATGGGGATGGAGAGAGGATCTTTGATCCTGAAGTGGGTAGCCATCTGGGAACAAGCGACCACCAAACAGTGTGGTTCACGATAAACTTAGCTGTAAAGTCAAGCCACATAAAAGTGAAGTTACTGGACTTCAGGGGGGGCTGATGTTATCAAAACAGGAGAGTGCCTCAGAAAAGCACTAGCAAACAGGCAAGAAGGTGGAGTGGAACAACAATGGGGAAACATCAAAACTGCCATCACAGAGGCAACAAGCCTTTGTGTGAAGCAAATAAACAAATCAAAATGAAAGGAAAAAATACTATGGTTCTCAAAAGAAGTGACGGGAAAGGTGAGAAAAAGATAGCATTCAGGAAGTATAAAGAAACACAGAAGGAGCAGGACAGAGAACCGTACCAGTTAATGCAAAAGGAAGTGGGGAAGGCAGTCAGAATAGCAAAGGCCCAAATGGAGGAAAAGATAGCCAACTCGGTTAAGAAGGGGGATAAAACCTTTTTATAGGTGCATTAGGGAGCAAAGAAAGACTAAAGCAGGGATAGTGAGGCAAAATAAAGAGGAAGGTGGTTGGGTAGAGAGTGACAGTGAAAAAGTAGGGATACTGAATGAATACTTCTGCTCAGTATTCACAATGGAAAAGCAGGGGGGTACCTAATGCAGTCAATAGAAGCACTCTGGATGGGGGGCTGATATTAGTCCTTTCATACAAGAAAGGGTTCTGAAAGAACTCTTAAAACTGAAGGTGGATAAAGCAATGAGGCCTGATGGGATTCACCTCAGAATTCTAAAAGAACTAAGGGAAGAACTAGTAACACCACTGACTACCCTTTTTAATAAATCATGGGAGGATGGTGTGGTACCTGAGGACTGGAGGAGGGTGGATGTGATTCCCCTTCACAAAAGTGGGAGCAGGACAGAGGCAAGAAACTACAGATCTGTCAGTTTGACCTCAGTGGTAGGGAAAATGATGGAATCACTTCTGAAGGAAAAAATTGTTGAGTACCTGTAGTTCAGTGGGGCACAGGACCCAAGGCAGCATGGATTCACAGTAGGAAGGTCATGTCAGACAAATCTAATTGATTTCTTTGACTGGGTGACCAAAGTAGTAGACCAGGGAGGGTCTGTGGACATGGCCTACCTAGACTTTAGCAAGGCATTTGACACAGTCCCGCACAAAAGGTTAATAAACAAATTATCCAGCCTGGGAGTAGGTCCCAGGGTGTTAGCCTTGGTAAAACACTGGCTGGGCAACATGACACAGCGTGTAATAGTAAATGGAGTCTACCGTGAAGAAAGGGGGGTTACTAGTGGGGTACCGCAGGGTTCAGTACTGGGTCTGGTCCTTTTTAATGTCTTTATAAGTGGCATTGCAGAGGGACTGGAAGGGAAAGTATGTCTCTTTGTAGATGACACAAAGATCTGCAACAGGGTTGATATGCAAGGTGGGGTGGAAAGGATGAAAAGGGACTTGGCAAGGTTGGAAGAATGGTCAAATGTATGGCAGTTTAGATTCAATGCAAAGAAGTACAAAGTAATGCACCTGGGAAACAAAAAACCCAGGGGCAGAGTACACAATGGGGTACTGAAAACTACTGAAAACAACAAAAATGGAAAGGGACCTGGGGTTAGTCATATCAGATGACCTAAAGTTGGGCCAGCAATTTGAGAAGGCAGTAAGGAGGGCTGGGGGGATACTAGGATGCATAGGGAAAGGCATCACCAGTAGAAAACAGGAAGTTGTTTGCCCTCTGTACAGACAATTGGTAAGATCACATCTGGAGTACTGTGTACAGTTCTGGAGACCCCATCTCTGCAAAGACATAGACAGGGTGGAAGCTGTTCAGAGGAGGGCAACTAAAATGGTGCAGGGTCTGCACCAGAAGACATATGAAGAAAGACCAATGCTTAAGATGTATAGCATTGAGGAAAGGAGGGAGAGGGGGGACATGACAGAAACTTTCAAATACTCAGGGGAATCAACAAAGCCCAAGAGGGTAGCATCTTTCAGGAAAAGAGATGTACAAGAACAAGGAGGCACAATTTGAAGATAGAGGAGGGACGGCTCAGAGGTAATGTGAGAAAGTATTTCTTCACAGAGAGACTTGTAGATTCATGGAATGGCCTTCCTGAGGAGGTCATAGAGTCAAAAACAGTGGGGGAATTCAAGAATGCATGGGACAGACATAAGGCAATTCTAGTGGGGGTAGGAGGAAGTAGGCTGTTGGTTAACTAGGATCTGCAGCTTATCCATTAGGTAGGGAAATGGGCAGACTAGGTAGGCCAAGCGGTCCTTATCTGCTGTCAAATTCGATGTATTTTTTCTATGTTTCTAAATTTTGAGCATCAATGGGCGAAATTAGCAGACAAAGGCATTTACACAAAATTTCGCCATTACGTGAAATCGTGAAACCAGGCAAAATTTTGTTTTGCCTAGGTGAAAAATTTCACCAAGACATTTTACGCTAAATTTCACCATTACGCAAAATCATGAAAACAGGTGAAATTTCATTTTGCCTAGGTGAAAAATTTCACGTAATTGCAGAACTACGCAGAATATTTCGCTAGGTGAAATATTTAAATTCCACACAACGCTACCTAAAGACTTGAGTCAAAGGCCGAAGCCTGGAAGGGAAGAAAGGTACAGCAAAAAAACAAACAAACAGTGGACTGGTTGGAGGATGGCTACTGAAATATGTAGTCAGCCACAGTATGCCCAAGCAGTGACTAGAATTCCAAAGTTAACACAGAATGACTAGTGGTGGGTATACCTCACAAGTCCTGAAGGTTTAAATAAGTCCTTATATTCCTCTAGAAGGAAACGTGGATGTAGAGTACACAGGTGTGACTACACATAAGCTGACAACCAGGCATGATATTTATCCAGGCAGTCCTTTGCCTTGTAGGACATCCCTGTGAGTATAGCTAAAGTGGAGACCGCCTCCCTCCAGTCAGACTCAGTGGGAAAATCTGTAGGCCTCCACTGCTGTAGCAGGAGAAATTTTGCTTCTACAAATGCCACCACCTGCCACAAGAGGTGTGGGTCCATGCAGGAGACCCTTGTGTGGGGGAGGGGCTCCCAGTTAATATAGGGATGGTAGGAAGCAGTATGTTGCACCCACTACCTTCTGATAGTCCAAATGTATCTTTTGCCAGTAGTCCTTGATAAAGGGTAGTCCCAAATTATATGGAAGAGAGATTCCCCAGCTGCTGAGCACCTCCAGCATTTGTTGTCAGCTGGGAGTCCCACTACATGAAGCTTGTCTGAGGTTCTGTACCAATCATGTAATATTTTGCTCTGGATCAAGTAGCTACAACTATCAGAACATGCCCTGTGACCTGCTGACTGGCATTCCATGAATCACCATCAATAGGGCCCCCTAAGGTCATTTCCAGGTGTTGGCAGGCCCTATGTGTCTGCTCTGGTTGTGCTTCCTGGATTGCCTGGTTTAGACTGCTTGTTCTCTCCTCCTTCACCTTGCACCAGGAGGTAATCGGGGACATACCCCCATTGCCTTGATCCTTGCACTGGGATAACACTGGCTGCAGAGCACTGCATAACTGGAGGAACTTTTGAAAGTCCTGTTTATGTAGGTCATATCTACCCTGAATACTCTGAAAAGATGCCAGGTATGTGGTTCAATGGGCATACGTAATTTAGTGAGGAGTTATGCTTGGCATAACATTGTTGCTAATCTGAACATATTTAAATGAATGTGTTGCTGACTGTCATAGTGGATAATTTGGCCATTCACAATCTCTGTCTCTTGGGGAACTACCATGCTGTCAAGGTACTTAGAAGGCAAAGGAACCCTCTTGATGTGGGTTCCACCCCTAGAGGTGAAGCAGGAAAATAATTCCTGTAGGTTAAAGGTACCTTAGGAAGGAACCCAAAGGACAGAGGAGTGCTACTGGAGGAGGAGGAGGAGGAGGGGAGGATGGCAGGGCAAAGAAGCAGAGCTCCTGAGTGAGGATGGAGGAAGCTGCAATAAATAGCTGAAGCAGGGGGCATGGCTAGTAGCTCCCACCCATTGAACTACAGGCACAGACTTTGAATTCAATGTGCATACACAACTTAGTGAGGAGTTATGCTTGTGCAGTGTGGTTGTTAGTCTGAAGATATTTGAATGAATGTGTTGTTGACTGTCATAGTGAATAATTTGGCCATTTGCGCTCTCTGTCCCATGGGAAACTACCACACTGACAGGGTACTGTGAAGAGAAAGGAACTCTCTTGAGGAAGGTTCTGCCTGTAGAGGTGCTGTGGGGACATAATTCCTGTAGGTTAAAGGTATCTTAGGAAGAAATCCAAAAGTACTGCGCAGCAGGTGGTAAACACAGAGCCTGAGTGAGGACAGATTGACAGCAATTAATGATGACTGATAACAGACAGAGACTGAACTTGAGCAATGACTGACAGTATTTGATAACTGATAGTGAACAGAAGCACGACTTCCATAAGAACAGTGGGAACAGCAGGATGGAAAAAAACACCTCACAACAGAGACACACTAGGGTTAACTCTATACTAGTATGGCTACACAACATTATGGACCACCTCATGTGAAGACTGCTTAATTTTTATGACCTTTGTCATGAAGGAGAGGGAAAACTCCCTATGAGGAGGAAACCTTTAGGGATCCAAGGCCTTGGTCACCTTTCTTCCAGGCTGAGGATAAAATAGTGACATTTTGGCTACTGCAATTTTAAGACCCAATTCAAGGGGAATTTTTAGTGGAATGCTCTCTCTCTATCCCTCTAATGGGAATGATGTTGGGGGGCTAAGAGCTGATCTCTGCAGCTAAATGAGACTAACCTTGAAGGAGGCCCACCTGCTGGAGGAGGAGAGCAATGACTGCTGAAAGGCACTCACCTAGACTCCAACAAGGAGAGGCCTAGATAGGAAGCTGAACCTTTGATGGATAAAGCATAGGAGCTGGGCCATTGAGAGGCATAGGAAGAGAATTAGGTGAAGACCAGGTGAACACTGGGCAACCATAGGGTGGATTAACTTTTGAAGATGCTCCCTATGGGGTCTTCACAGCGAAAGGAACCCCAGTGGACTTAGTGGTCCCAGCCTCTGACAGCTGAAGCCTTAATGCTGCATCAAGAGGTGCCACAGAGTTGATCTGCAGGGCCAGAGCTTCCCCTGATGCATAGAACATTCTCTCTCAAACAGCAGAAAGTGAAGGACCCCCTGATCTGAGGGATCCCACCCTCAAGATGTGGTCTTCAAGTGAGCAGAGCAAGACCATCAGCATAGAGGGCAAGGAGCCCTGGAAGTCATGCTATGGTCAAGGCTGGCATGCATCCTGGTGTAGTGGAAGGCCGATGGTGAAATCTGACAGCTATGGGCACAAGGCAGAAACAAATCATAGACATGATTGAATGACTGACAGAGACATCAAATGACAACCAGACATGGTATGAGACCGAATGATATGTGCCTGGACTGAATGTTGAACGCCAACCAATTCCATCAGGAAAGTTAGTGGTGCTTGCTGATGCACTGCAGGCCAGGAAGGATGAGGCAGTACAAAACAACAAATGAAACTGCTGGGAAAAAACAGGAGCATATAAGAATCAAACTAGGAAACAGCATGCTGCTGGACTGAGCAACTAATTATACCACCTGAACACAGTGGGAGCAGTTACCTTGCTAGGAAGCCAGGTGGGAGATTTCAATGGTGTGGAAGAAACAGCAAAACGGAATGCCTGAAATAGCACAAGTCAAAACAAGAATGACAAAGGCAGGACACTGAGAACTAGAAGCACACAAGAACCAAACCAGAAGGAAACAAGGAGTTACATGAGAACAGGAATGCAACAGTATTTGATTCAGAGAAACAGAGAAATAAAAATTGTTGGCAGATAAGGACCACCAGGCCCATCCAGTCTGCCCATAAGTCCTACCCTTGTTTGCAGCCTGTGACCCTACTTGATCAATGGCTTTCTCCTCTCCTTCCCACTTCTAGGGTTCCCTTATGTCTATCCCATGCATGTTTAAATCCCTTCAGAGAAGCACAAACTGCAGCCAGGAAGGTAGAGAAGCAACATACTGACCAAGAAAGCTACCAGAGGCAGATAAAAATAGAAAGCCAAAAGCACAAATGGAAAGTAGGAGACAAATGAAGGTAGAAGGATGGGGGAGTGGGGGCAGGCCTCTGGCTGCTGCAAAGAAAGTGTTTCTGAGTGATCTGAAAGAAGCTATCTTAAATGTGTCAGGCAGGGGGAATGGCTGGTAGCTCCCTCCCATTGAACTGCAGGAATAGCCTTTGAATTCCAGGTTTGAACAAATCCGTGACCACCAGTATGCCTTTTTCCCTCCACTCCAGCCAGCAGATGGGTTGCTTATTGATGCATACAAGTCTGTTACCCCACAAAGGGGGCCACTCCGGTGGAGTGAGGGGCGGTTTAGTGAGTGTACCCAGTTGCATCCAAGCATACAGAGAGGCCTGAGTCATAGGATAAAGCAGAGTATGTACCTTTGGGGGAACATAAAGTAAAGAGGCAGGGGCAGTGCCCTCGTGTAGCTCCCATTCCATAGTGTGCCACAGTGGGGAGTTAAATAATCATAAAGTCTGGGCACCCAAAAAAGACACATGGTAAGCAAACATCCATGGCAGATTAAAGCCCCATGTCATCAGTGAGCCCTGAACTTACAGTAGATCTGCTATAACCAGGGGTTTACTATCCCATAAAAACCACCTCACCACAGCATTTATTTTCTGGTTAACCAAAAGGATGGGATGTTGAGGGTGAGGTGGGACAATCTATACAACAACTTGGGGGCAGCTATCATTTTAACAGCCGCCACCTAACCCATCAGGGATAATTGGAGCCTAGATCATCTATCCATGTCAGTTTGAAGGTCAATCAACAGAGGCGTGATATTAAGGTTAACCAGCAGTAACAAATCCAAAGTCAGTTGTATCCCCAAATACCTAATGGCCTGAGGAGACCATTTCAGCCCTTCCCATACAATGGAATCTGGTGGCAGATCATAGTCAAAGGCAGTACCTCCATCTTTGCAGAGTTAACCTTTTGGCCAGATAACACATAAAATTCCATTTATAAGTCAGAGTGCCTGTATGCATGTGGGGGCATTTCCATAAGGACTAGAAAGTCATCAGTGTACAATTTTGTGGAAGACACATTGCCCCCCACTCTAATCTTGGACAGACGAGGAGTTGTGTAGATTGCTATGGCCAGCGGCTCAAATGCCAGCACAAAAAGCAAAGGGAAAAGGGGGCATACCCTCTCTTGTGCCCTTAAACAAAGAGAAATACTATGACATGATGATATTGGTCAGCACCTTGGCAGTGGGCTTAGAGTACAGGGTATGTACCCAAGTGACAAACTGTGGGCCACAATCCATCCCTGCCATCACTCCTGTGAGGTATCACCACTCCATCGAATCAAAAGTGTTCTTGAAATCTATGACAATTGCTGAAGATGGAGTGGGGGCACATCTTACAGAGGGAAAAATATTAATGAGAGATCTGAGATGATTGGAGCTGAAGCAGCCCTTCACAGAGCCCGCCTGCGATGTGTGGACCAGGTCAGGGAGAATGTGTTCAAATCTAGTGGCCAGTGTGTTCACTAAAATCTCCATGTCTGTACTTATAAGTGAAATGGGTTGATAGCTGTTCAGGGATAAGAAGTCTTTGCCCTCCTTCAGCAAAACTGTGATCACAGCCTCATTTAGAGAGGGTGGCATTGCCTTCTGGGCATGAGCATCTGTAAACACACAACACAGGAGCAGGCTGGTCAGGGAAGAAAGATGGGAATAAAAGACTAGGGGAAAACCATCCTTCCTGGAGCCTTGTGTTTATTCATGAACAAGATTACCTCCTTGATTTCTTCCTCCATGAGGGTGACTTCCAGCCATCCCAGTTGCTCTGCAGCCAGGCTATGGAGTGGAAGATTGGCTAGGGATGATCACAGTTTCTTCTGGTTCATAGGACCACCTTAGGGGTATAATGACTGATTAAAAGCCCTTCATTACACAGCTGACTGCCTAAGCCACATTATGGCTTTCACTCTGGGGTCACTAGGGGTGGCTATATGCCTCTCTGCTTATTGTTTCCTAAGTCAGAATAACTGCAGGCTTGTCAGTTTCTCCTCTTCCTCCCAAAGTATGTGCTTAGACTAAAGCAGCATCAGTTCTGCATGTTGATCAAGAAGTGAGCAAAATGTCTTCCCATAGGGGGCTTTGCTGTTTTATAGGCAACGTCAAGGGCTTGTACTTGGGCCAGCAAAACTGCCACCTCAGCTTCCATCTTGTGCTGTCATTTGGCTGCATATTGCATGATGTGGCCCCTGAGAGTGTCAGTAAAGGCCTCCCACAGGGTGGCAATTGACATATTTACAGTGTTATTAAAACAGAAGTAAGAGACTGCCTACTCTTTAGCTCACTGTAGAAAGGCCTTATCATGAAGCAATAGGGGGTTCAGTTGCCAGGGGAAAGGTCTGGGATTCTTTGAGTTCCACAATAAC
The DNA here is from genome assembly GCA_016271365.2 of Neoceratodus forsteri. Taxonomy (NCBI): domain Eukaryota; kingdom Metazoa; phylum Chordata; order Ceratodontiformes; family Ceratodontidae; genus Neoceratodus; species Neoceratodus forsteri. The sequence continues at coordinate 285,234,788 of CM028135.1, read as the reverse complement.
TGGAGACAGTGGGGTGTGGTCTGACAATATGTTCAGCTCAGTGGTGGCCTTCACCATTTTTTTGAGCAATCTGTGAGGAGCCCAGGAGAAGGTCTATATGACTAATGGAGGTGTACTGGATAGAAAAATAAGAAAAGTCCCTACCTCCCAGATGCAGGGTTCTCCACAGGTCAGACAGCACCAGGACATTCATCATATATTTGCCAACTCAGCAGCCTTATGGTGGGGCTGTTGAGTGGTCAGTCAGAAAGTCCAGTGTCAAATTAAAGTCACCCCAATTAAACAGAGAGCTCCATCAGTTTTGTTGTTGAGAACCACCTGTGTAAAGTTCAAGGAAAAAATCAGGGTGATCAGAGTTGGGGTTATAGATGGATCGCAGTACAAGTGGTCCCTCTGGGGTGTACACCTGCAACAAAACCCACCTGCCATGGGGTTCCAACATCTTCAGGTGTATTTTCAACTTCAAAAATTTGTGGAGCAGGACAGAAACTCCATGCTTGGAGGATGCTGCATAAATGTGAGTTTTGGCCCCCACCCACTCTCTACAAAGCTTCACTGCTTCCCCTTCAACCAACTTTGTCTCCTGCAAAAAGACCACCAGGCACCACAGCCTGTGGAGGTGGTTTAAAACTGCTTTCCATTTTAATAGGAGAGTTGAGGCCTTGGACATTCCAGGAACCCCTGAAATATCAGCCATAAAAGGGGGGTTAGTAAAGCCATGCAGATGGAGAAAGAACCAAGACACCCACCATCTTTCTGCACATAGGTGGGCCCAGCATTTGTCCAAGGATCCTCAAAGGCCAGGGAATAATAACTAGGAATGTGACATCCCATGCACCATAGACACACACTATCAAATGTAGATTCATTGAAAGAAATATAGAAAAAAACAAATGAGCAATACGCCAGAAACCATTTCAAGAGGACATGCAACATGGGCTGATCGTGGACTCCAGAATCTATATGATCTCCAAGGGCCAACATTGAAAAGGAGCCCACCACCCTCACTCAAAACCACCCTGTCCAGACCATGACTCAGAAACAGGGGAACAGGGCTGGAGAGTCCTATGATATCCTCTGTGACCTGGAACCATGTTTACAGTAAATTGTCGAGAGGGGTAATACGCAACCAAAGGCATGAAGGTCTCTATCCAGGGGAGTGTTGGCCCCACAATAGCAGGGAAACAAACAGAAGAGAGCAACTGCACTTATGTCACACTCTCAGAAACAGACCATAACTGTGTGCCTGCAAACTGTTGTACTGAGTAGAACTAGAAATCAACATCAGTTATGTAAGGAATAACCTTCACTGTAAGAAAAAATCACAGAAATTGAGGTTAGGGAAAAGAACTTGAAAACATTTTGAAATATAGTCCAGGAACATGCAAACTGGGTCAAGGGGAATTAAACAAGTAGCCTGCTTTACGCATGCACACCACAGCAGGTGAGGTCACTTCTCCTCCCACATCTATCACCTCCTCCTGCCACCAAGCTCTGTTTAAGCTCACATTCACCATTCAGGACATCTCCATTCTCAGGTTGGAAGTATATACTGTACCCCCTAAATGCTGTCATCATATGCTACGTACTTCTAACTTCCTGACCAAGTCAGGTCCCCAAACCAGTTGTAAACAAACTCTAGCCAGAGTCGATATGGCTGTGGAGATCTGCCAAATGGCCAAAGTTACAGCTGTGCATAGAAAATTTTGAATGACCGGGTGTAACTTGGCCATTTTTTTGAATTGTTTCACCAGATTTTTAACATGACCTTTTTGGGACCCCACCTCATGAAGAGTGCCACTGTCATTTCATTCACTTGTCCCAAAAGGCGAATTTGCAGCACAACCGCACCGTTCTGTGCCACAGTTGTGAAAACATTTATCGGGCAGGATGTGAAAAATGACAGCTGTACTGTTAATAAGGAGGTATGCGAAAATGGCAATCTTGAAAATCTGGAGTGAAAATATTAAAAATTGTCGACGTTAGGAGTGTGCATGGAAACTGTACAAAGCATGCTCTTAAAGCAGTCATTTTTGGAAATTTTTTTTATCAGATTTACAACATGGCCTTTTTGGCACCCCACCATCTCATGAACAGTGGCAGTCAATTTGTTAATCAGTCCAGAAAGATGATTCCTTGCAGCAATCACAAAATCACCTTTCGGGACCTAATGAAATGACAGTGTTCACGAGGTGGGATCCCAAGAACCGCATGCTGAAAATTTGGGACCAAAGTTCCTAAAAAATGGCTGATATATCAACAGAAGTTGAAAACCCCATTGACTGCCATTATACCATGATTACCTTTGATTCTTCAGTTTGCAGTTCGGCTTTGAAGAGTGCAGACATGTCCTGGTCCAGAGGAGATGACAGGGCCGACCTCCAGAGGCAAGTATGGGTAAGGGGTGCAGGGAGGTGGGTGCTTAGGGGAGGGTGGGGATGGGGAGGGACTGGGACAATGATGAGGGACCATTTTCTTTTTTACAGGCAGAAAATAAAAAAGACATCGGGGACGGTTTTATTTACAGGGAAAAAAAAGAAAAAAAAACCCTTAAATTTGGGCACGCTGAGGTGGGCTCCCAGTTTGCCACATGATGTGGGGGGCTACATGATGCTGACATGGGGATTGGACACCCCGGTATTGGTGTGGGGGGAGAGAAAAAAAACATAAATTTGGGCACACTGGGGTGGGCTCCCAGTGTACCACATGAGATGGGGGAAACATGATGCCGACACGGGGATTGGGCAGTGCACCCCAATGTTGGCGTGGGAAAAAAAATAAAAAAAACATAAATTTGGCATACTGGGGTGGGCTCCCAGTGTGCCACATGAGCTGGAGGGTACATGATGCCGACACGGGTATTTGGCACCCTGATGTCAGTTCGGGGATAGGGAACTGAGGGAGCGGGGAGGACAGCAGCAGCAGGAGGAAGCGAGAGGGTTTTATTTGCTTCCGCTGCTGGGAGGGAATGGAGGGAGCAGGGAGGACAGGAGCAGTGGGAGGGTGAGGGAGGAGTGCCATCCACAAGATGGTGGTAGTGATGCAACTATGCATGTGCGGCATTCGTGCTTGTGTAGTTGCAGTGAAAGACATTCTGCCATTCACAGAATGGCAGCACCAGCAGAACTGTGCATGCAAGCGAGACAAGCATGTGCAGTTCTTATCCCGGAATATGGAAGTAACAGCCAAAATAGTATGTCTATTTATCCGTAGCTTCTGATAGTGTCAGAGTTTTACAGGCTCCATTGGACTTTTGGAAGGTACTTCCAAAAGTCCAATGGAAGGTGCCACGATCAGCCATTTTAAGGTAACAGATCGATCCCAAAACAGCTGTGGGCTCCACCAACAGTTGTAAAAAGGAATGCAGCAGTATTCCCCTTTCCAGCCATGAGCTTGATCTCAACAAATACAGAGTACAGCATATCACTATGAGGCAGAGGAGGGGGTGGGAGATAGAAGAGCCCTCCCATCAGGTGGCTGCCTGCCTGCAAGCATATAGGCCCATTGGGGGCCAATGAAACAGAATGGCACCCATCTGGAAACTGGCATTGCACTCCAAGAACTGCCATGATAATGGCTGGAGCTCAATGGTGGTGGTGGTGGTGGGGGGGGGGGTAAGTGACAGCTAACATCCCTGGTCTAAAACAACCCTCCCCCACCTATCCCCACAGCAACTTGCATTATCCCAAGCATGGAGCAAAAGGTGCATGCAGTTGAGCATTAGAAAGACCTCAGGGAGTGTGCAAGAATACCACACAGCATCCACTAGTTACAAAAAGGTTCATATTGGGGTAAGGGATGGGGCAGGCACATTGAGATCTGGAGACAGGCACCCCATGAAAATAAGTAGGGGAAAGCCCCACTGTTATGCACCCCAACTCCCCCAAACCCCCGGAAGAATGGAAACACATGAACAGCATCCTGCAACAGGCAGGTAAATGGAAAAAAAAAGTTTACACCAGAAGAGAGGACCCTGTTAAGTAGAAAACAGCCCTCTCAGTCCAAAAAGGATATATGTGTAACCCCTAGGTGGCTCTATTCCAAGGGCTACTACCTCTGCCTGTCTTCCTAACAACAGGTTGAGGGATCTGGGTTCCAAATTAACAAGTACCGGGGTACCCCCACTCTCAGTAACAAAAATAGTTTGATGCCTCCACCCAGAGTACGGTTTGCATGGGTATCTCTCTAGACAGGTGCAGCCCTCTGGAAAGCTATAACCACCCACAGTCCTACCAAGTGACCAAGTACCTATACATTAACAATAACCATTAGCAGTATTCAATAGACTGTTTGCAATAAGCATCAATAATATGCTCACAGTTGCCCCACTTACCAGCAGGGCTTCTGGTCCTAGTGTACACCCTGCAACCCCCTGTAAAGACAGTTTTTCAATACAGCACGCACTTTCAAGACATTCAGTGAAGAGCCTATCCCTTTAAGCCAGATAATAATAATAAGTTCTCAAGCTAAGTTCAAAGTAACGCAGTAAATCAAGTTTATTAAAGGGACTTGAACAAGGGGGGGGGAGCAAATCTGAGCAAATGAGTACTGTTCTAGACAAAACAGGTTACTTAACACAATTAATTTAGTCGCGTTGTTAAACAGTCCCACAACTACTGGGTACCTAGGATGTATGCTGGCTGGCCAGAATCGGTGCCTGGGGTTGCAGCTGTTGTTGGGGCCCTTGATGGAAAGAATCAATCACATTAACAGTGCAAAGCAAATTAAATTATTTGTATCCGTGGCCGACTGGACTAGTCCAGTGAAACCCTTGAAATTATGCTGAAAATAATTAGTTGGTACCAAAAGATAATTGAGGTGCTTGTTGCAGGGAGCTCCCTGAATTTACTCACTGTACTAGAAGATTGAGGATGACCTGGTGAAATTGAAGACCTGATGCTGGAACGTGCTGCACATGGGGAAACTGAGTTGCCACAATTCACCTCCACTTCACAGACTTTCCCTATAGGTGGCCACAACCTGTGGTGACTTGTTGCACAAGGTCTGGATCCCCAAAGCTGGTCTCTCATCCAGAAGACTGTAGCTGGCATAGGAACAGATGGCATGGGCTGGGATGGACAGGAGCCCAAGCTCAACAGAGTATCTCTGGCAAAGTTCAATCATCTGCTAGTGACTCCTCCAGCTGGTAGTCAGTATGGTCAGTGGTATAGGCAGGCAACTGTCTGGCAATCAAGAGTCCCTGGATGGTAGGCCTTGACCCACAATGAGCATTCAGCACATTTAATTGAAGAAACATCAAACTCTCCGGCTCCTCTTTCACCTCCTATCCTGTTCACAATGTCAGCCATTTGCTGAGCAAACCTCTTAATCTGCAGTCAGGCAGTTTGTGGAGACTGATCCCCCCCCTTTGGGACCACTGGATGCACACTAGAGAAAACTAGGCCTCTTCCGGGTCAAATCTCTGCAGAGCATACAAGCTCCTTTCTCCACAGAGTCTCAGGATGAACTGACACACTGTTTGAAACTGGTTACCTGACCTGTCCATTTTTCCCTGCATTCTGATTGATTGAAGGAGCAGTCAGTTACCATTTTGTTCTCCTATTGGTTCCTTTAGGCACCAAAACACTAGAGTTCACAGTTTCTCCCACAAGACACTTGAAATAAGGACCCTTTGAGGTCCTCTGTGTCCTAATTGGTCCAAACCGGGAAGTCCCGGTCCAAAACATGGTGACGCCCATTAAGAAATGCATGCTGCAAAGAAGGCCGGTTAAACAATAGCCCTTATCTAATAACAGTAATGAATTAAAAGTAAATAACTGCAATATCATGTAAGGATCCCTCTGTTCTATTAGGGGCAGCAGAGTGGGACAGATTAGGTTGATGCCTGGCTGGTCAGCAGCTCCGGAACACACTGACCCAGCCCAAGCCATTTTTAGCATACACACTGGAGGTGGCCTTAAAGGGCAGGCAGGGAGACACGTTATGGCACTTCCACGCAGACTAATAGAAGGACACCAACAACCATGGATTTATCACCTCTGCAGGACAGCTGCCTGGCAGTGGGCATTACTGGAGCACCCAGGAGACACTTAAGGTAAGCCCCCAATTTGTGGGGGGGGGGGTGCATATGAAACATTTTAAGATCAGCTAGATGAAACAGAAAGTCCCATACTGCGTTAAAGGAACAAATGAGTGCTGTCAGCTGCTTGAGAGAGTAAGACTGCATCAGTCTATGGCCTCTCAGAAGTGACATCTCCCAGGCAGTTCAGAGGGGAAAATCCATCTCACAAGAAATCACTGAAGAACTCTAAGTTCCAATGGGCCATACCAAGCTCTGATCCCAGCCACAATGCCAGTAGCTACTGTAGGTCTCACACCTCACAGCAGTTCTATCAACACTAGAGCCCATGATAGTTTTTCACCCTGGCCTTGTAGAGACAGGTGCTGGTTTATTCAGAGGGGCATTAACCTATTGGCCAGAGACAAGCTGGGTTGTACAGGAATCTTTGCGGCCACCACTGCCAGGATTTTTGTGGAGGGTCAGGAGCCACGGTGGATGGATTAGCAGGAGCAGCCATTACCTCAGCCCTCCCCCCCGAGTAGCCAGTGGCTGAAACTTATTAGGCATCATAGGTATCCCCGTGCTCCCTACTGAGGAGTTTGGGGAGTGGGTTCCCTGGCTCCTACTCCACCAACAGGAAAAAGGAAACATAGAAACATTGAAGTTGATGGCAGAAGGAGCCCGTTAGGTCCATTATAGTCTGCCCATTTGTTTTAGACCTATTTTGACACACTAGTTGTCCTTTGTAGTAAGGACACCCTTGTGTCTATCCTATGCATTTTTGAATCCCTCCTCAGTGTTGACCCCCCACAACCTCTTGGGGTAGGCTGTTCCAGGAATCCACCACTCTTTCTGTGAAGAAAAACTTCCTGGTGTTGGTAGAGAACCTCCCTCCTTGAAGCCTGAGACCATGTCCCCTGGTTCTGGAGCCCTTCTTGAAGTGAAAAAGTTACTGTGCCTGTACCTTGTTAATGCCTTTTATGTACTTGAATGTTTCAATCATGTCTCTCTCTTCTCTGCTCCAGGGAGTGCATATTCAGTTCCCTAAGTCTTTCCTCCCTAGAGGTGGCACTTTCTGTAAAAAGTTATACCCATGATCATCTGCACATTTTAGAAATTACCCCTTTCCTAGTTTTTTTCTGAAAAAATGGACCCCTTTAATACAAAAACAAGGAGTCGGTTACGGCTTCCAACCCCCCCTTTCATTTCAAGCGAAGAACCAACCACAGGAACCAATGTGGTAATGGGTTTTCATCACATGTACATATAATGTTGTTAAACAGTAATAACTGTGTGTAAAAGCTTGTTTACATGTTTTGAATGTATGCTTTCTTAAAGTTGTATACAGTGCTTTCAGGTAATTTAAATAAGCCTGGTTATCAGACCTATAGAAGACAATATACCCAGTTTATACTTTCTATTATGAGGCCTATGCCAGGCTTACATAAACTTCATGTAGACCTCATAATAAAGTTGATACCCCCCTACCTTGACAGTATGATACAATTTTACCCCGAACTGTGCTGCGGTAAATACATTAAGTTACTGTATTACACAGTACTGGAGCAGCCTGTAGTAAATTACTCTGGCTAAAGTATCTCATAAGTGGGCTCGTAAGTAAGAAATAAAAATCCAGAGACCAAATACATTGCTGAGTGTTTTTATTGTAAACATGGGTGTAAACATAACACTTGAACTGGATGAACAGTAGGCCTGGACCAGGGCCTGGACAGTAGGGCACTGTGACTGGGAATTTGTTCAATTGTAGCTGTAGCCCCCGACTGTAGCCCTAGTTCATAGCATGCACATTATCAGATCATTAGTAGAGCTAATCCCCCATATTACACGTTATTCTATCACAGCACATACCAAAAGCAGAAACATGCATAATTGTTTACAGAAATGTGACCCAAATTGTGACCTGCTTTAGGATATATTTTTTTAATTTTTCATGTTCCTTTCCAAAACATCTTGGTAGTCTTATCTAAGAAGTCAGTATAGAACACATCTGAAAACATTTGCCTCTCTCCTGTTAAGTTCACAGTGCTTTCTGTTTATGGCATTTTAGTTCTCACCAAGACCACAGACTGTGATGTCACAAAAAGCAATCATGAGGTTAGCAGGAGAGAGATGCATTTTGAAATACTCAGTGAAATACATGCTGCATTACCTACAATATATATAGAAGACCAATAACAGTGGAAAGTGAAAAAAAGTAACAATGAACTAGATAACATTAAAGTTAAAATATAATGGGTCTACATCAATTGTTTTTGATCTGATTATTATAATAGAGAGTTACTCTTTAAGCATTTGAAGGTGGTGTACTTGGTCAATGTGGAACCATCAGCCTTGTGGCAAAGAGACAGGGCAACAAGATCACTACACCTTCAAAACTGTAACTTATATGCTGATATCTGAGGCAGATGGTAATTATTTTTGGATGAGTTAGATACAAAATGTCATGGTTAAATGTTTCAAGTCCTTACTGGGGTCCTTACACTGTATCATACAGTACAGCTTTTCTAATTCGACACGATTTATGCAAGTTACTTGTAGAGGCACATCTATTAGTTTCTGTATGTTCCACAGGATGCTGAACCAAGGCATGTCTACCCTCACCAGACACAGTATTGCCAGTTTCTATGGTTCATTTCATCTTACCACTAGTACTGCCACATGTCTTTGTAATGTCTTTTAAAAAGTTATTAAGATTTTCATGTTCCTTCATTTGCAGTGAAAAAAAGCTTTAGCCGGTTGCATCTTCTGTGTATAATATAGTAATTTTCATTATTACATTACTTAAGCGGAATTCTGCTAGATGTCCCTGTTCATATGTATAGACTTTGCCTTGCCCATTGTACATGTTAACAAGAAGGTGAGCATTTGGAAATTTGTCACTGTCCTCCAAATTAATAGGACGCTTGTCTTCAGTTGTTGCCTTATCCTTGTTTCGTATTCGTATTCGTATGATTCTTTCCAATTTGTACTGTGCAGGTTGACCTTTCTCTTTAACATACAAAGCAAAATCATCAAAAAGTCTTACTTCTGTTCCCAACTCAGAACTGCCATTTTCACTTCTTTGCTTCAGTCCACTTTTAACTTTCTTCAGCCGATCAGTGGATAATTTTTCAGGATTTGAATTGAGCATTGACACAATGGTTGACTTGTGAACCTCTCCAATACATGGTACACTCATTGTGTGGGACACCTTTGAATTTGCATCCATGTTTTCATCTATATTATCCATTTCATCTTAGCTATGGTGGAGATATACTGACGTCCAAGATCAATGTTGCTGCTAGGATCATGGTTGTAGGGATGGTTGTCATTTTCCAGTCTGTGACTGTCAAGTATAGAAATGTCATGCAAGTCAGAGTTACAACTGGTGTCCACTTCATGGTCACTGTCATCTTCAGGTATTTCTTGTGTTGAAACTGGCAGTAACTGTGTATCTGCAATGTGAGGGGGAAAAAACATGCATTATTGGGATCATGTTTGTTGTTGTACTCTGGCTTTATGTTCAGTTCCATCAGGTCAGCCTGTGCTTCTGTAAGTCCATCATCCCAAGATTTGCCCATCTTGTCTGTGTCTGGAAAATCTTTAAGATTTGGCACAAAATGCGTTTCTACATTGTGACCTATACACCACATGTTTTCACCTTTTGGATGTTTCTTAACATTGTCTGGCCCATGTTCATTAGAACAGATTTCTTGAAGTTGGTTCATATTTCCCAAGTTTCTGAACATATCTGTAATGCTGTAGTTATGCTTGTTCATCACAAAAAGATCCATTTGCAGAAAAGTACTCTTCACACACACATCAGTTCCTGATCTGTCTAAGCAAACGGCATTATTTCCAGCAAAATGCCATCCAGCTTTTATTAACAAGGCACTTTGATGACATGAGAGCAATACATCCAAATATGTTTCTCATGAGACAAAATTATTGTGAATGGAGAGATCATTGTTAGATACCCACAGCCTCCATATTCTTAGAAAGTTGACCACATAGTAAGCCTTTTTCACTCTAATTGCAAGAGTAGCTGTCACAGAGTAGTAGATCTCAATGTATGTCCAAATCATCTTCAGGTATGCAATGGTTCCAGATACAATTTCTGGAGCATGACACTCTCCATCCTTTATTCTCTGGAGACATACTCTCACCTTTTGGAAACAGCAGACACTGTGCTTTCCCAGTTCATTCTATCAGTGCTGTCTATGTCTGCCTGTTGTAAGCAATGTTGCAGTGAATCAAACATATCAATAACAAGTTGTAAGTGATTCGTGTGACAAATGTAAACACCCAGATTAAGAATTTGAGAAGGACGCTTTAAGTGATTTTCTAGTTTTTTCCCATTATGAATGAAATCTTGATCTGCCAAATTTTGCAATGTTTTTTTCTCCATCTGTTGTGACCATTTATCCACTGAATGTGAAATTGTCAATTTTGTATCAGGTGCCTTCACTTGATAAAGCTTGAAGAAGGTGCAATTTCTTTCTTCTCATATCACCATCTGAGGCATGGCAACAAGTGGTCCCAGCACAGGGAGAAGATATTTGTTGTACAGGCTCTGAATTTCATCCCATTGCCCTTTTGCCATTGAATGAGAAAATGTGTTACATGTTGCTTGAAGCAGAGCTACAAGTGGAGGAAGGTTGTGATGGAGTGGGTTTATCATGATGACTCTCGTAAAGTTTGCAATTCTATTTCTCTTGAAGGAATCTACAACAGTGTCATAGGATGCATTTGAATTACCCACAACATGGGTAAATGCAGGGTCACAAGCACGATACATTTTTTCTGGGCTGCACCAGCCCCACAACTCATCACCTCTTGCATCCCACTAAACTAGTCAAAGTATGACTGTTTCATCTTCTGCAGTTTGAACCAATATCACTTTGAATATTTTTAGCCTTCTTGATGGATGTATAAATTCTGAAAGATGTTTAAACATTGTGTCTGAAATTCCTTCTGGTTTGAAGTGACAATTATGTTTTGATCTGCATCGTTTCAGAGTGCGATCACTGGGTCCACATACAGTACGTTGCTGGACAGAAATCTAGCTGTCCTCAGACCTCCAGTTATCTGAATTGCTTCAAACAGTTCAGACGTGAAATGGTTGTATCTTTTGTCAGATTCTGAATTATATTGAGCACAAACTGAAGAAGCTTTCTTCTCCCTTGCAAACATCCTTTGTCATAAGCCCTATGCAGACCTTCACACACCACTCTGTTTACCCTCCTAATCTCCACTCTTCCTATTACCATACCCCTACTTTAGCCCCTGTTTCCCATATTTTGCTACTGTCCCCCTTGTAGGTTTCAAACCCTGGACCCTTGACACCAAAGTCAGCAGGTCTACCACTAAGCCAATGGGTCAGGCTAATTTCTTTCAGTTTTTTTAAAGCTCTTAAAGCTTTTGGCCCGCCCAACTACCTTGTGCTTATTATGACACTGCTTTCTACTACCAGCTCTGCCATGTGGCTTGTACTGATAACACTAGCCCCCCTCATTTTGCTAGGGGATACCTCACATGTCTCCCAACATGGTGAGCCAGAACCACCTCTCACCTGGCTTCTCACCTTATCCCCCCCACCTCTACCAGTGTACCACCCCACTCACTCTACCAATGTACTATGCTCCCCCCACCCACATCTCCCACTATTGACGCTGCCATACATAGAAACATAGAAGTTGACTGCAGATAAGGACTGCAAGGCCCATTCAGTCTGCTCATTTCTTTTTCTACCTTATAAATGTGCCATTGGCTTTTGCTCTGTCAATGGCCTATCTATTCATACTCATCTGTATTGCTTCCTTATGCCTATCCCATGCCTGTTTGAAGCTCTGCACTGTATTCATATCCACCATTTCCTGAGGTAGGCCATTCCATGCATCCACCAACCTTTCTGTGAAAAAGAACTTCCTCACATTACCCCTTAATTGGCCTACCTATAATGTCATGCTGTGTCCGTTTGTCCTGATATTTTTCTTATATTGAAACATGTTAGACTCTTTCACCTTGTTAATGCCCTTAAGGTGTTTGAATGTTTCAATCATATCACCTCTCTTCCTCCTTTGCTCTAGGGTATACATATTGAATTTCATTAATCTGTACTCATATGTTTTCTGATGCAGTCCCTGCACCATTTTGGTTGCCCTTCTCTGGACTGCCTCAATTTGGTTAATGTCCTTGTGAAGGTGTGGCCTCCAGTACTGCACGCAGTACTCCAGATGGGGCCTAACCAGTGTCTTGTAAAGATGGATTATTACCTCCCTCTTCCGACTTGTGATACCCCTACTAATACACCCTAACATCCCCCTAGCCTTACCTACTGCTTTAGTGGTCTACTTGGATAATTTCAGGTCATTGGTGATGATAAGGCTCAAGTCTCTTTCTTCCCTTGTGACTGCCAGCAACTCCCCTCCCAGCCTATAGATGGCTTCAGGATTTCTCTTCCCTATGTGCATGATCTTACACTTCTTTGCATTAAACCCTAGTTGCCACTCTTCCAAACATTTTGCTAGTTTATCCAGATCGCTGATTATTCTGCCCACCCCATCTGGATCATCTACTCTGTTGCAGAGCTTGGTGTCATCTGCAAACAGACAAACCTTACCCTCCAGTCCATCTGCAATGTCACTGATGAAGATATTGAAAAGGACTGGCCCCAGGACTGATCCCTGAGGTACCCCACTTGTGACTTGTATCTCTTCTGACTGTATACAATTTGACATCACTCTCTGTTTTCTGCCCATCAACCAGTTTGCCACCCAGTTGACCAACTTCTGACCCACCCTGAGCCTACTCAGCTTATTATTCAATATTCTATGTAGAACAGTATCCAAAGCTTTGCTGAAGTCAAGGTAGGTGACATCAACTGCTCCCCCTTGGTCCACCACTCTGGTTATGCAGTCAAAGAAATCTATGAGATTAGTTTGACAGGACCTTCCTTTTGTAAACCCATGCTGTCTTGGATGCTGTGCTCCTATGGATTTCAGGCGTTGCACTATCCTTTCCTTAAGGAGTGCCTCCATAACCTTGCCCACTACTGAAGTAAGACTGACTGGTCTGTAGCTCTCTGCCTCCTCCCTGCTACCACTCTTGTGGAGTGGGATCATATGAGCCCTTCTCCAGTCTTCTGGGACCTCTCCTGTGCTCAGAGACTCACTAAACAGTTCTGATAATGGCTCTGCTAGTTCCATCCTTAGCGCCTTTAGTACCCTGGGACGTATGCCATCAGGTCCCATTGCCTTGTCCACCCTGAGCTTATCAAGCTCTTGTAGGACCCTTTCTTTTGTGAAGAGACTAGTGCTCACCTCCCCCCCCCATGCCCATGGTGCTGAGCTGGGGCCCTGCCCTACCTTGTCTTCAGTAAATACTGAGCAGAAGTATCTGTTTAGAATAGATGCTTTTACATGGTCCTCCTCCTCACATGCCCCCTTATCTCCTTTGATCTTAGCAATACCCCCTCTGGACTTTCTCCTTTCACTAATGTATCTATAGAACGTCTTGTCACCTTCTTTTACTGTATGTGCTAGTGTTTCCTCAGTTTGGGCCTTTGCCTGCCTTACTGCCTTCCCTGCTTCCCTTAGGGAAGTTTGGTATGCCTCCCTATCTTCATCCTGCTGTGTTCCCTTACATTTCCTGAAGGCCAGCCTTTTGGCTCTGACCTTTTCTGCTACTGTTTTTGAGAATCAAAGTGGTTTCCTTCTTCTTTTGCACTTTCTTTTCTCTCTAACACAATGAGATGTTTCTTCAAGTATTGCATCCTTAATGCTTGCCCACTTTGCCTGTACCCCCTCACCTGTATTTCTTTTTTTACAGGGCTTACTTAACTCTGCTGGCCATCTTATTAAAGTCAGCTCCTCTGAAGTCCCATATTTTTGCCTTGGAATGGGATGATTTAGTTGTAGTGGCCAAATTGAACCATACCATGTGATGGTCACTGGCTCCCAGGTGACCTTCTACCTGGAGATCTGTGATCCTTTCGTTGTTAGTCAGTACTAGATCTAGGATAGCCCTGTCTCTTGTGGGTTGTTGCACCAGTTGTTTGAAGCCTTCCCCCTGTAGGGAATCCACCATGTGTCTAGTTATGGCAGATGTTCCTGCTGGTATTAACCAATCTAAATCTGGCATGCTGAAGTCTCCCATTATCAGAACCTCCCCTTTAGCTGTTATGTTTTGTATATCTTCTAACAGTAATGTGTCTATGTCCTCCCCTGGTCTGGGGGCCTGTAGACAACCTCAGTTCTTCGGGCTGTCCCATTTCCTGTTTCCAGGGTGACCCACTGTTCTTCTGGCTCCTTATGTGTATTCAGAATTTCTGTAGCTTTGATATTTTCACTGACATACAGGGCCACTCCACCACCCCTTTTTGCACCTTGGTCTCTTCTGAACAGTACATAGCCAGGTACTGAAGTATCCCATGGTACAGCTGTGGATGTTATTCTGCCTTGCCTCTCCCTCACTACAGGACCTACCCACCCCATCTCCATACGCTGCTGTTCCTCCTCCCAACTGGTGCCTAAGCTGATAAAGAAGTGACTAAAACTAGCATCCTTGTGCATCCTCATGCTCCTGCTCCTCCTCTCAGAAGACGTCCACCCCAACCCAAGACCCACCCATCCCCCCAAGGTTACTACTCCTAAGCATCTAATAATTGCCTCCCTTAATATATGTAGCCTCCTCAAGAAATTTGATTCATTTCAGGGCTGGGTTGCCCAGAATCGCCATGATGTCATCTTGGTAATTGAAACTTGGCTCAACGACCACACCCCAGACTCCGCAGTTTCACTTCCCGGTTTAACGCTATACCGTGCTGACAGAACCTTTAAAAAAGGGTGTGGATGTGCATTGTATGTCCAGGACTCATTACAGTGTCTCATCCTCCCATCCCCAACCCTCGAATATGGGGCCCAGGCTCTCACTCTGAAGCTCACTCTTGCCCCAAACAGAGACTCACTGCTCCTCTCCACCATATACATTCCTCCCCGAAATCAGAAGACTGCTTTCCATTCTGTCCTCACCCATCTCAAGACACTCCCTGACAGTGCTGACATCATTGCCTTTGGGGACTTTAACATAAACTGGCTAGCTGTTGCATGGTCTCCCTTTAAGGATGCTGCAGCCTGTCAAAACCTGTCCCAACTTGTAACCACTGCCACTAGAATCAACCAGAAGACTGGTACTGCCACCATCCTTGATCTAGTGGTCACCAATGCACCCCACCAAGCAACCCAGGTCACAGTACTACCCAGTGCCCTGAGTGACCACTCCCCAGTGCCCTGTCACTGGTTTTATAGTGTTAAAAGCCCCCCAAACTATCCTCCAATGCTGCCTCGAACCCGGTAAACTGCTGTCCCTCAGACAGTGCCTCTTAGCTACTGACTGGTCCCCCATCAAAACCGCCTTGAATATTGACTCTGCCCTCGACCATTTTGTTGATACTTTCAACTCTGCCTGCAACCGGTATGCACCCCTAAGCAAACAAAGAGTCAAAGGGGTTGACACACCTTGGATATCACGAGCCCTACTGGACTAGATGTGTGAATGTGACAATCTACGGCACATTGCGCTGGATACTGGTAAACACACTGATAGGCGTCGCTACCAAGAAGTGCACAATCAATGCACTTGGAGTATTCGTAAGGCAAAGGCTGAGTACTATGAAACCTTGCTCACTGCCACATGGGGCTCGGGCCGCAAGTTCTGGGACTCTCTCAAAGAACTCAGTGGCAAAGCCTCCACTGCACCTCCCTCCCAACTCAGGGCCAATGGGTCTATCACCACAGACCCTGCCCTGATTGCAAATACATTTAATGACTCCTTCTCCAACCTTACTGGTGTTCTCCCCCCAACTTCTTCTCCCCCACCCACCCCAGTACAACCTTGCTCTGTCTCCACCCCCCATTACATTTTAAAGCAATATCTCAATGTGAAGCTGCCCCTCTTCTACTCAAGTCCCTCAGCAAATCATGTTTCAGCAGTGACACAGTAGACCTTAAATTGCTTAGACTCACCTTCAATGAAGTTCTCCCCCCTCTCACCATGCTTCTGAACTGCTCCCTATCACTGGGCCAGTTTCCCTCTAAATGGAAATCTGTCGTCATCACACCTATCCTTAAAAGCGGTGACTGCACCCTGCCTGGAAACAACCAACCCATCTTCATCCTGCCTCCCCTTTCAAAAACCTTGAAGAAGATTGTGTCCACCCAGCTAATGAACTACCTCTCCAAATATAGCTTCCTGTGTCCTGAGCAGCATGGCTTCCACCATAACCACAGTACCACCACAGCCCTCTTGGAATTTACAAATGCACTCCACACATCTCTGGACACTGGCCACACTGCTGGTGCTGTTTTTATAGACCTTTCCAAGGTGTTTGATATGGTACACCGCACACTACTCCTGGATTCCCTCACACAAATAGGCCTGTCCCCAGAGACCACTGGCTGGTTTGCCAGCTGTCTGTCTGAGAGAACTCAGACAGTCAGGATTGCCCATACCCTGTCCTCCCCCCTCCAAGTCAGGTCAGGGGTCCTACAGGGCTCTATTCTTGGCACTCTACTTTTCTCCCTGTTCCTCAACTCCCTGCCCAAGGCTTGCTCTGGGAAACTACTCCTGTATGTGGATGATGCCGTCCTCTACAGCTCCCACACTGATCCCACAGCGCTCCGCTTGGCACTCCCAAAATCTTTCACGGAAGCTGAATCCTGGTTCATTCAACATAGGCTAGTCTTAAATTACAAAAAAATAAAATCCATGGTGTTTTCACCCTCCCAAAATAAGAACATAGGACAACCCCTGCTCATATTGGACTCCCTAAATGACACCCTTGAGCAGGTTACCTCGTTCAGATACCTAGGTATCACCCTAGACTCTGGGCTCACCTACCATGACCACATCTGAATACTGAGCACCTCTGTCAATGTGTGTATTGGTCAGCTTCACCAGTACAAGCACTGCATCCCACCAGAAGCTCTCCACCTAGCTGTCTCTGCATCAATACTATCACTCATAGACTATGGCATCATCATCTATGGAGCAGTCGGCAACACGTACCTAAACAAAATTAGGCTGGCCCTTAATAAGGCATGTAGACTTGCTACTGGCTGCACCAGACTCACACATACCTGCACCCTTTATGCCTCAACCAACTGGCTAAACTTTGACAGGAGGCTCAAATATCAGACCTGCCTCTTTGGTAAAAAAATAACAGCAAGGCTACTCCCACCTGCTCTCCCCCCCCCACTCCAGGCACCATTGTCCACCGACCTCTGTCAGCAATCAGTGACAACCCACTTTAGGGTACCTCGCTGCAAGACCACTTCAGGTCAAAGAACTTTTAGGTACCTGGCCTCTAGCTGGCTTAACTCACTCCCAAACTCCCTCCTCACAGAACCCAAACTTGGTCAGTTCTAGTCCCAACTAAGAGACCTAATCACTCATGACTCAGTCTGTGACTGCCCTTGATTTAGCCGCAGCAACCACTCCCCCCATGACTATGGACTTAACTCTCTTCCAGCCACCCCTAGGAATGCCTACATTTTGACAATAGACACCTCAGTCCAGCCTAGGCCTGCAAATATCCACCAAGGCATGGCTAGTGCCACCGCCCTGCAGTGAATGTTTTGTTACCTGCTACCATCTGCACTATGTACCTATGTTTGGCAGCACTCTGTAACTCTGTATCACCAGCTGCTTTACTGTGTTATCTGTAACCATTTTGTAACCATTTCTGTAACTATTGTGTCTAGTTGTTGCTATTGTTCCTGATGTCTCTGTTTTCAATGACATGGAACCTTTATAAAGGAGTCTTTGACTCAAAGGTGTGTTATCTTCAATAAATAAATAAAAAACAAATGGCAGAAATATCTCCTCTTCTTGCATGCTCTGAGACCTTCTCATGTAACTTTTTCTTGGTAGCTTTTTTCAGCATCAGCTTCAAGGAAAGCCTTTTTATATTAAGGTGCTGCAGCTTGCATGTACTTCACATTTCTGCCAGTCTTGTTAGTCTTTTGGGAGGTCTTAGATATTTGTTATTTGTGTTTCCAGTCCTACACTGCTGTGTACCATCTGTGCTGTCTTGTTGTCTGTCCATCTCTGTAACAGAGGAGCATAGTACTCTTTTTTTTGAATCCATCTGAAAAGCATAAAGCTTTGCACTGACAACTACCATCTGTGAAATGTCCAAGATGTGAACATGTTGCACTATATATTGTGCCAGTAATATTCTGCTTTTCTAAGACAGCACATTACTGCAGCACTGAATACCAAATCACCTGACCTTTGTGATCTAATCCTTCATTATATGATGACTTTAGTTTATCCAAATTGTACACATTATCCCCTACTCGTATTTGGTTTTGAAAGAAACCATGACATAACATCATGTGGTCCTGTAATTGTCAGTCTTGTATTTTGGATGATCTTGCAGGATGGCTAAAAAAAAGCATCAGTTGATAACTGTTTTGCATTACATGTTGCATTCTTCCTTTCATGACTAGTTGCATGTTCTTTTGCATTGTGTACTGCTGTGCCCCTCAAAGGAAATAGTGCCAAAGTTACATTACAGACATGACATCTCATTTTAGTCTTGAATAAGTCAGCAAAATTTAATAATGAATACTTAGTAGGAGATGCATTATCAATTTCTGACATGATCATTTGTACCATTACAGTAGACAAAAATAAATGTGGTAGCAGTGTTAGTCCAGTCAACAATGTAAAAAAACTACAGCAAATATGTTGCAGGTCATACCTTTTATTGTATTAACAAAATTATTTCCAAGACTAGCTTTTGAGAGTTAAAACTCTCTTTCTCAGGTCAAAGTGGAAACAATTGAACATCATGAGAGATGTAGAGGTCGGATGTGGATTCAAAACATAGACTAGCAGTTTGCTTATCAAAGCATTACAGCCAATTCACACTCCTTACAAACAGGAAGACCTTAATTGTCACTGGAGTATGTCTGTTGAAGAGCTCAACTTGTAAGATCAAAGGGCAGCTTAATTTTACTATGGCTTTGGACCATCAATTAACATTTGTAAAAAATCAAGACAGGAAAAAAAATACATACCATTGTCTTTAGAAGGTACCTGTTAAAAGAGCCAGAGAGTACTGATGTGAGGGTTTAAAAAGAAACTCTGAAGCAGTATTTTAAGCATAGTTACTGATGTGCTAAAAAAAAACATCAGCTTTATTAAGTCCTTTTTGTTTAGTGTCAAAATATTGTATTATTTTTAGTTCAAATGTTTGCCATTCCTGACAGTTTTTGAAGTTACCTTCTAACACTCTGACAGTAAAATCACTGATAAAGTGATCTGGTCTTGAAAAATGTTCCCCTACTGGTGTATATTCATTTGTATGGGTAACTGTGAATCTGTGGTGATTCATTCTTGTTTTGAGCTCCCTTCCAGTTTTACACATATAGCAGCCTTCCTCACATTTTCTACATTGTATCATATATAATACCTTGCTAGAAGACCAGGTATATGAGTTCTGGATTTGAAATGTTTTTCCATTATGAACGACACATGTCTCAGGAGAGATATGTGTACATAGTTTGCAGCAAGGTGCTTTGCATGGTTTTGTACCTTTGTCGCCTAGCTGGAGCTCTGTGGGAAGCTTGCGTTGTATCAGTTTCTGCTTCAGGTTTGGTGGTTGGCAGAAGGCAAGCACTGATGAAGTGGGAAATATATTTTTTAGAGTCTCATCTTCAGGCAGTAGTGGCTGTAGATCTTTAATTATTTTCTGTAGTTTTTCCAGTTCTAGGTTGTAGGTTACTACCAGAGGTGTGAGATAAGATGTTCTCAGTGGCTTGGAGAGCAGAATGGATATTCCTGTCAATGGTGCTGGTTTTATATCCCTTCTGCCTGAAAGATTCTTTTAGTGTACTAAGGTGTCTGTCCCTATCGTCTTGGTTTGAATAAATGCGGTGGGACCAGATGGTCTGGCTGCATATAATGAATGTTTTAGTATGTGAGGGATGGTAGCTTGAGCTGTGAAGGTAACTGCATCTGTCTGTAGGGTTTCTGTACACAGATGTTTGCAGTGTTCCATTTTTAGTGTGACTGTGGTATCCAGGAAATGCAAACACTTTGAGTAATTTATTTGGAATTTAATGGAAGGATGGAATTTATTGAAGTTGTCAAAAATGTTTTTTAAGTTTTCCTCTCCTGCTGTCCATATGATAAATATATCATCAATATATCGATAGTATTTTAATGGCTTATGATGTGTGCTGAGGAATTTTTCTTCTAGAACTGCCATGAACAGGTTGGCATGCTGTGGTGCTATCCTGGTGCCCATAGTCATCCCCATATTTTGAAGATAAATATCAGTGTTGAAGCTGAAATAATTGTGTGTAAGGATGTATTCCATAAGTTTGGCTATCACATCCGGTGGATATCTGCTCTCTGAGGTGGCTTTTTGCAGGTATCCGTAGATGAAAATACCCCCCAAAACACCCCAGGAAAACACAGTATTAAAAACATGGATTAAAAAGCAGCGTCTTAACCATAGAATCTGTTTGTAAATACTGTTTCTTCAACCGGGGTCTTCAATTGTTAAATTCTTATGGACCCCAGTTACGAACATGCACCCAAATAGGCACAATGGCTTTGCCTAAGGGCCTGACTTGGGGTCTCACTTTCTGGGCTAACTTTACTTACTGACTTTACTAACCCCCCCAATTATCGCCATATTACTTATTTTGTTTTCAGTGTCCTCACTGGATTTCCCCCATCAGTTTCATTTACAAAAGCAATGACTTACTGTGCTCCCGGGACTTTGATACCCGATCCCCGGTACCTGCTGTGATAAAAGAAATCGGTGGGGAAATCAGGGAAAGGAATTTTCAGGAAAAAGACCTGTCAAAGGACTCCAAATCAGGCTCCAAATAGACTTACATGAATGGGTCCTCTCTGTCGTCCTACTACTCTTCCGGGTACTCTCCTCAAGAAAACTTCCGAGAAGATTACTGAAAAGTCCCATAAAAACTGCTGACTCAATCAGTTCCTGCCCTTACACTGCAGCCAATCCCAGGAGCCATTCCCGGGAGCCAATCACCTGGGCCAATTTCCTGACCAATCAGCTTCAGAGCAGTGTGAGTCGGGAGCATGAGCAGATCCTGGGAGCAGATGCATTACAGCGGGCATTACAGCCAGCCCTGCGGCCCAGATCCATAGCCAGCTGGTCAGCCCACTGGTCGGACAGCTGCCTGTGCCTGTGGTTTTCACTCTAGCATTTATAGGGGCATTTAACACACTAGCCAGCCCAGCTGTTGAGTACACTAATGACTTACACCTGGACCCACACCCAGGCTTGTCCAACACACACCGAACTCTGGTACCCCGCTGGCAATCTCGAGTTCACAGCCCGGTTTATGGCGGGGTTTATAGCCTCTTCTGCCAGCTACTCTGCAGCCTCCTTAATGGGCTCCACTGGCAGGCTTCTTATTAAAGGTGTTACCGGGAGGTGTTAGCACCTGTGCCTGCACCCTTGTTAGCAGAAATTAATGCCCAGACTGAATGCAGGACTGAATGCTTGAACCCTGGTGCCTGATCTTGAACCCCAGACTTGAACCCCGGACTTGAATACTGGTCTAAGTGCCCCCACAGCCCGGCCCCATGGGCACCAGAGCCAATAGGCTCACAGCAATGGCCTTCAGGGAATGAAAGGAACCGAGGCCAGGAACCGGGTAAAGGAAACATCACTGCAGGCATCACTGACATACCCACTCCCCCAGATTCACCACTAAACATGTGAAAGAAATTATTCAAATAGTACAGCTACCCCGGACAGCTAACCAGTACAGTTAGCACTGCAATCCCGGGCTGCAATAGCAGACCTGGAATCCCTGGACCCCCCCTTTTATTTTGTTAAATCCAGATAGATTTTGTCTGATGTCATTTTAGACTAACAAAAGAAAGCCTAATTTGTCCCAGATAATTAAAAGGAACAAACCTGCACAGCCTTAACCTGTACCCCAACCAGTGTCTTATCCTCAATTGCTAGAATGACTAGGAGAATATCATAGCTGATTCCTGAGCTGATTAGTTCTGAACTTTGTTGTTTTAACTGGAATGCCATCGCTACCTTGACAATACGACAGTGACCGACACTACAGTGACAACAGCGCCGGGTTGCTGTAGCATCGGCACAGGACCCAACCACTGCTC
Organism: Neoceratodus forsteri; assembly: GCA_016271365.2. Lineage (NCBI taxonomy): Eukaryota > Metazoa > Chordata > Ceratodontiformes > Ceratodontidae > Neoceratodus > Neoceratodus forsteri. The sequence goes on along the minus strand of CM028135.1, from coordinate 285,212,578 downwards.
TCTGGGGGAATTGCACTCCCTCCCTGAAACAACTCCGACTCAGAGTTGGATAGTTTAGTGGAGGGGGGTGTGGGGGCACAGCCCCAGAAGAAAACAATCTCTGCTCTGACTTCGCTCATGTCGACCTTCAAAATGCGGTCAACATATAAGAAATGTTACATGTCGGTCGATCGAAAAAATTTGTCGATCGACCATCATGGATCCATTTTAACCGGGCCTAGATCATGCTAAAAAACATTCCTTGACATTTTTCCTAAACTTAGGGCCTTAACTCAGTCTCAAATAATGACTTTTGTACTATTATTGGCTCCTGGGATTGACTCACATTCAGTTTTTGCTTCACAAAATGTCAGCTGAGATTTTTGTGTGGCCAGACCCCAGGGGTCAGACATAGACAACCCGGTCGACAACTCCATGGATAACTAACCCATGCAACAAACAAACACTTCCTTTTTTATTGACTACTATGGCTTGGTAATACCCGGGCCAGTACAGGACTGTGGAAATTGTGAGCTTGTGAGCTGACACTATTTTTGATACCTCTAGGAAACAAAAACTTGCATTTTTTATGTCAGACTTTTAAGAATCTACCCCGGATTCTGCTTGCCTAAAAAATCTATGGTGCACTGAAGAACAGGAATCTAAAGTGAAATTTTCCGGGGAAATTTTACACATCAGAGAATGTTGCATTGCACTCCCGGGGGGTAATACTTTTCTCTAGGACTAATATTAAATGAAAAAGGTGCAGGGGAACAGCCCCAGGAACAGCCCAAGATTATGTATAACTGTTACTGGGAACTGTTACCAGGAAATTACACATGATCTTGAGCCATATTTTTAGAGCACAGACCCAGGGCACAGACTGAATCCACGGCTGAATCTGGGGGGCAGAATCCACTCTTTATTATTCCTGGTATCATTCAACTGAACTTATTTTAGCCCTGTCTGAAAAATAGTTTTATTTTCTCTGGGTATTTTCTCATTGCTCTGACTCTCTTGCCCGCTCTATTGTCTCATTGACTGGGAGTCTCTGCTCACTCTGCCTACCCCAAAAAACTGAAACTGGTGCAGGGAACTGGTGGCAGTGCTACAAGCACAGGTAAGGAGCCAGCCCAAGGAGCCTGACAACACTGCAGGAACTGGAGCCAATAGTCTCACAGCAATGGCCTTCAGGGAATGAAAGGAATTGGGTCCGGAAACCAAGGAAAGGAATCATCACTGTTATGTAAAAGAAATTATGCACCTGGAACCCCGGGCCTGGAACACTCCCCCTTTTTTTTTGGTTAAGTACCCCATTAAATCCAGACAGATTTCATCTGATTTCATTTTGGACAAATGAAAAAAACATAATTGGTCACAGATAATTCAAAGGGACAAATCTGCACAGCCTCCAGGACACAACTGTATTTATTCTGATGTTCATCCCTGTGTTCATCACTCACCCCTGGGGCTTACTGTTGCAGTACTGTATGGAGCGGGAGAACGGGAGGGAGGGGGGAGGGAGAAGGGAGGGAGAAGGTGGTTAGTGGGGACAAAGATAGCACATAATGAACTGTAAAGGGGGGATATACACTATATATAAATTCCCATATAAATCTATGCATTTGAGGTTCCATCACTCACCCATAGGGTTTATTGTTGCAGTACTGTATGTTGGACTGTATGTAGAGGGACAGGGTGGTTAGTGGGGACTGAGACAGCACATGATGAAGTTAAAGGGGAGTAGATAAAAAATAAATATTTCAGGGGTGACTAGTGGGGACTTGAGATAGCACCCCAGGATAGCACCCTGGGATAGCACATGATAAAGTGAAAGGGGATAGATCGGGCACAGCCTTAACCTTAATTTGCCCTCAATTGCTAGAATAACTGGTAGAATACCATAGCTGATTATGGGAGCAGATTATTTTACCCAGTTAGTTTATTAAGAATGGACCACACCCCTCCCTGGTGCACCCCCAACCACACTGAATTGTTCCCAGGATTGTCAACTAAATTTCAAGATTTGCCCACCCCTGGACCGACCCCTAATCTTCACAATCTTGGAGCAACATTCAGTGGAAACATCAAAAAAAATACCCTATGGAAAAAATACATGGAGGCAAGCATCCGTGTCTGCACTTTAAAAAATACCCCTTTTCCATGATTTTGCAGATTCGGATGCATACTTCAGTACAAAGAAAGTGCCACCACCGGGCTTTCCTCATAGAACATGTACTGCAGACCCTGAATCTTTTTTGTCACCTTTCTCTGTACTGTTTCTGCCCAGTCAATGTCCTTCCTGAGGCGAGGCCTCCAGAATTGGACTCCGTATTACAGGTGAGGCCTGACCAGTGATCTCTACAGTGTTAGTACCACCTCTTTCCTCCTGCTCATGATTCCCCTCCCAATGCAGCCCAGCATTCTGTTGGCCTTCAATGTTGTCTTCTCACACTACTTACTAACGTTCAAGTCATCTAAGATTATGATTTCCAGATCTCATTCCTGGTTTGAGCCCATCAGTCTTTCGCCTCCTATGTGCACAACCTTGCACTTTTTGGCTTTAATTCCCAGCTACCATACTCCAGACCATTCTTCTAGTTTCTTGATGTCAGCTTCCATCTTGCTTACTCCTTCTGAGGTGTCCACCATGTTACATATCTTGGTGTCGTCTGCTAACACACACACACCTTCCCTTCCAGTCCATCAGAGGTGTCTGCTATAAAAACTTTGAAAAGCAGAGGTCCCAGCACTGAGCCCTTGGGCACCCCACTACCCTGCCTTCCATCGACTGTGTTCTATTAACCTGCACTCTCTGAGTGCTGCCTTGTAACCAGTTTTGTACCCATCTGACTACTTCTGGACCAACCTCTGTGTGTTCAAGCTTCTTTACCAGCCTCTATGTGGAACCAAGTCGAAGGCCTTACTAGAGTCTAGATAGACCACATCTACTGCCCCACCGTCATCCACTATTTTTGTAACGTAATCAAAAAAACTCAAGCAGATTTGTCTGGCATGACCTACCTGCTGTGAAACTGTTCTGTTTAAATTCTTATTGGCTGCTAGTGTCAAGGAACGCTATGATCCTCTGTTTGAGTTGTGGCTCCATTAGTTTCCCTACTATAGACATGAGGCTCACTGGTCTGTTATTATTAGCCTCTTCGCAACTGCCTGATTTGTGAAGTGGAATCACTATTGCCTTTTTCCAGTCTTCGGGGACCACACCGCTCTTCAAGGATTTCATGAATAGACATGCCAGAGGAGCTGTTAATTCTGCCTCCAGTTCCTTAAGTATTCTGGGATGCTTCTCGTCTGGTCCCATGGCTTTGTCTGCTTTTAGTTTATTTAGTGCCTCCTGTACTTCAGCTTCTGTAAAGGGACTCGTGTCTACTCCTGATCCTGGGGTGTTGTGTTTTTTCAGTGCTGGGCCATCCTCTGGGTCCTCTTTGGTAAACACAGAGCAGAAGTATTTGTTGAGGATTTCGGCTTTCTCTGGGTCATGTTTTGTGTCTTTTGCTTCTTCAGTAGCAATCTTTACTATCCCCTTTTACCTTCATATATTCCCTAATGTATCTAAAAAAATATTTGTCTGCTCTCTTTGCTCTATCTGCTTTGTTTTCCTCTGTCTGGGCTTTTGCCTGTCTAATTTGTTTTTTAGAGTCTCTCATTTTTTCCTTGTATGAATTCCAGTCTTCCTAAGTTTTGGTTTCCTGGTATATGCTGTATGCCTTTTTTTTCTTTGACTGTGGTAGCCACTCCTTGGAAAACCATAGAGGATTTATTTTTCTTTTTGCTTTGCTGACCCATCTGGCACATTGATATGTGGCAGTCTTTATTGTTCTCTTGAATCTCCCCCACATGACCTCCACCTCCTGAACCTCTATTTCCATTAACTGGCTACTTATGTTGTTCCTCATTTTTTGGAAGACAGCCTTTCTGAAATCTCGCACATTTATCTTTGAGTGGCTGGTGTCCTGTGTTATGTTTACCTTAAAGTTTACCCTGCGATGGTCGCTGTTGCCCATATGGCATCCCACTTCAATGTCCTTTATCTTTTCCAAGTTCATGAGGACAAGATCGAGAATGGCAACTCCTCTTGTTGGGGTTTTAACTAGCTGGCTCAGTCCCAAGTGACAATAAGAAGTCCCTACTTCTTGTTGTTGCTGCCATTAGTATGCTCCAGTTAATGTCTGGTAGGTTGAAGTCCCCTACCAGTATTACTTCGCCTTTATCAGACATTTTTTGGATTTCCTCATTAAGTCTTTGTCTCCTTTATCTCCTTGATTTGGGGGCCTGTACACAATGCCTATTCTGAAGAGTTTTCCCTTGCCCGTGTCTACTGTTAACCACAGTGACTCAAAGTCCCAAGGTTGCCCTTTTACTTCTATGGCTTTTATTTCCTTCCGAATGTAAATGGCTATGCCCCCCTTCTTTTTTTCCCCCTGCCTATCTTTCCTGAACAGATTGTAACTGGGAATGGCTGTATCCCATCTGTGGTTTTCAGCGAACCATGTTTCTGTTGCAGCCACCAAGTCCAGCTTTTCTGTTTCCAATATGGCTGTGAGTTCAGGAAGTTTTTTGGTTAGGCTTCTTGTATTTGCAACCATTGCCTTCTAGGAATGTACATCCTCTTTGGCGCGAGGTTGTACCCTCTTCCTGGACTGCTCCAGTTTGCTGTTTCCGGCAAAGAGATTATGGGGGTTGCTTGTTCAGGCAGATGTCGGCTCTGATTTGTTTTCTGTAGGATATATGCACACATTTGGCATTTTGGGGAGTGATGACCATCCCAACCATGGCAGGGGTGTGAGCTGCATCATACTTAGGGATGCAGCAAAATAAAATGTTGCAATCAAAATAGCGAAGAAATCAGCAATTTCGCCTACAGTTTCGCCTGCCGAAAATCCTACCAAGCTCCCTGGTGTCTAGTGGGCTGCCACCCCTCACCCAGCCGTTCACCTGCCCACATGTTGAAATTAAAATATTCTCCCTGGTGTGTCTAGTGGCCCCCCCACCATTCATTGGCCCAAATTTGTTTAGTAACCCTGACTCTGACCCTGAGCAAGTCACTTAACTTCCCTGTGCTCCCAGGTCCACCTGTAAACAAGCTTTCAGCTTAGTGTGCCACTCTGTCCTGGTTAAACAATTGGAACCCCCCTCCAACACATTTCTCCCCCACCCCACATCCCCCCGGATCCCCAATTCTTACTTAAAAAAAAACACTCCCTGGTGATAGTGGACCCCCACCCTGTTATCAGCAGCACCCACCTGGCCCCCCCATATCCTGATCGGGCTGCTGGCACAGACCTCCGCTCACCTCCACAGCCAGTAGCCCTACTGAGCATCAAAATGAATGAGCACATGCTTGTACAAGCACATGCTCATTCATTGACGTGCGCAAGCACAGAAGAGCTTCAAAGAATGAGCGCATACTTGTACAAGTACACTCGCATTCATTGAAGCTAAGTTGGGCTGCTGGCCATGGAGGTGAGTGGAGGGCTGTGCAGTAGCCCAGTCCAGGTGCGGGGAGCTGGGTGGGTGCTGCTGACAGGGTGGGGTTCACTAGACACCAGGGAGTGTTTTTTCTTAAATAAGGATGGGGGAATGGGGAGCAGGTTACTACTTATTTGGGCCGGTGGTCAGCTGGTGGGGGGACCACTGGACACCAGGGAAAATTTTGGTTTTGGGCTAGTGAGCAGCCGGGGGGGAATGGGAATATAGTCACTGTCAGAAGCAGCCAGTCCACCAGTCCACCACCACCACATATCTATAAAGCGAAATTTCACCCTTGGGTGGTAAAATTTCACCCGCGAGTGAAACTTTGCAGGCTTGGGGGTGAAATTCCACTCGCAACCGCTGGTGAACTTTCGCCTTTCGTCCAGTGAAATATTTTGCGAAATGTGCAAATTATGCAAATTATTTCACTGGGCAAAATATTCCAGTTTCGCACAACACTAATCATACTCCCCTTTATTTAGTTCAAACTACCTGTATAGACATTGAATTTTTGTCTCAGTGCTTGCACATTTTCTCTGTTTAGGTGCAATCCATTGCATTTAAAAAAAGTTGTTTCCCAAAAGTTGTGCCAGTTCCCTATGTAGCGATATCCCTTGTCTTGGCCCCAATCACACAGCCATGAGTTGAATTCTCCTACTTTAATCTCTCTGACTTGCTTGGTGCTTTTTTCCTTTTTCTCACATTGGCAGCACTTCTGAGAAGGCTAGTTTGGATGGAAGGGAAGAAAGTTTGTTGGCCAGGTCCTCAGAGTGTTTCTTGGTCTCCTGAACTGTGTGATTTGCCAAGTCATTGGTACCAAAGTGTATTGTTATATGTGTAATATCCCTTGATTCCTGCACAATTGTTTTTATGCGGTTAGTATCCGTACTTGCAGAGGCTCCTGGTAGACACTTTATCATGCTGTTGCTTTTAACATTTTGTGTCAGTTGGTGTTCCACTCCTCACATCATTGAATCCCTGATTATGAGAATTGTGCTTTTGTTTATATTTGTGTCTTTTTTATTTTGAGTTTTAGTATTTTTGTTGTTATTGCATTCGGTTTTGGTATTGTGGTTGGTTATATTTTGAGTATTAATTTTTTTTTTTTATCATAGTTTGCATTGGTTTTAATTGGCACATTAACCGTTTTTGATGGTTTGATTTCTTTACCTTGTATTTCTTTGTCTGTGGTTGGTAGCAGTGGAGCGAACCTGTTTTTGGAATGGATAGCCTTTAAATGCTTCTGGTTTCTGACTTCCTTTCTGTGCCTCCTATGATGCCTTTTTCTCCTTACCACCTGCTGGTCTCTGGGCCCTGCCTTGAGTCCTGGACCCTGGCAGACATGCTGGTGCTGGTGGGGGGGTTGAGGAGGTGTGCTATATAGTTCTCTGTATTGGAGGTCATATATTATAGTCCAAGCATCCTGTATTTGGGCTGCAAGATCTGCTATGGTGCAACACACACGTCAGGGTCCTGGTTGTTGTTTGTAGATCCTATTGTACAGTGCACCTCAGTTTTCATAACTGACAAGGTCCATTATTTATTTTTTTGTTTGTTTGTTTGTTTTAGTTGAACGGTAGTACTGATTCCTGTTTCTTGGCAGGAAATGTGGATGAAAAAGAAAACAGAACAGTGAGTTTTTTTGTTTTTGTTTTTTGTACCTTACTTCCTCCTATCAGGTGTTGTGGGTGGCACTACACATCTATAAAGCAAGAGCACTGGGGGAGGGTGGGATTAGGCGGAGGGTGGGTGGGTGCATCCATCTGTTAACTGTATGCTGTAGAAAACAATAAGGTAGCTGTTGAAAAGAAGAGGTTTATCTTGTACTACTACAAGGTAAGAAGGAATCTGGTTACTAGCTCAGTTGTTCTGCCCTTTGGCTCAGAACAGCTCCATGGAGTCACTGCTGCTTGCAGTAAAAAACCTGCCTGTGGTCCATGAATCCCTACTCCCTGTTGTTGTGAGGGAGAGGGGACTGATCCACTAGCTGCAGGACAATACCCACCCTTCTCAAATGCTGGAGTGCCCAGGGAACTACTGCAGCAGAAGCCGCCAACAAGATGGAATCCAAATGTGGCTATGCTGCTGTGAGTTCTGCTTGTAGTGCTTCAGTCAGCAGACCTGCAGGCAAGAGCTTGGGAGAATTTAAATCTCCTACTTGCGCTTCTCTCAGGTGAAGATCAGTGAAGCTCAGTAGACAGTATGTCTAGGGGCTGGACTGCACTTGATGTATGCCTCCTAGGTTTGCCCTTTATGTTGGAGCTATTCTGCTGGAGAGAATTTAAAGGTAGGAAATGTTTTTTCTTAAGGTTTTATTTTTGTCTTTTAGTCAGTTCAGGTAGGAAGTGGGCAGTGATGTGCAGAACCTATATAGGAAGAGGACCCTGGGGTGGGTGGGATTAGGGGTAGGGTGGGGGCAGACACTTTGTTTCTCTTTCCTGCTGAAAACAATCACTTTGTTAAGGCCTGCCATTTAGTAGCACAGCTAGAGATGGGAGGACAGGAGGTCTCTCTCCCAGTCAGTTAAGATCAGTGAAGCTCAGCAGACAGTAAGGCTAGGGGCTGGACTGCACTTGGCGTATGCCTCCTAGGGTTGCCCTTTGTGTCCGAGCTGCTGAGAGCTTTCTTTTAGCTGACCATTATTTCAGTAGTGGGTACAGCAGAGAGGCTAGGGGTTGGACCACTCTTGGTGTATGCCTCCTAGGGGTGTCCTGTGTGTCTGAGCTGCAGAGCTTTCCATTAGTCAACCCCTATTTCAGTAGTGGTACAGTAGTACAAATGTTGATTTACAAACAGCAGCCAGGAACTCTGGGTAAGTGTTCCAACTGCCCCTTATGCTGTGAGAGCAGCCACTGGCTGGGTCTGAGCAGAGTGATCAAGGAGAGAAGTCACCTCAGTGGAGATAAGAGCTCAGACTGGCACTACAAGGGGGATTCAGCCAGGTAGAACTGCTGTCAAAGAATCCCTACTTCTGCACCTGTCAGAGTCTGTCTTTCTTCCATGATTGGTCTCTCTCCCAGTCAGTTAAGATCAGTGAAGCTCAGCAGACAGTAAGGCTAGGGGCTGGACCACACTTGGCGTATGCCTCCTATGGTTGCCCTTTCTGTCTCAGCTGTCGCTTCTGGTTGTTTCTGGCTGAGTGCTTTCTATTAGCTGACCACTATTTTAGTAGTGGGTACAGCAGACAGAAAGGCTAGGGGCTGTACCACTCTTGGTGTTTGCCTCCTAGGGGTGCCCTTTGTGTCTGAGCTGTTGCTTCTAGCTGAGAGTTTTGTATTAGTCAACCGCTACTTCAGTAGTGGTACAGCAGTACAAATGCTGATTTATATACAGCAGCCAGGAACTCTGGGTAAGTGTTCCAACTGCTTCTTATGCTAAGAGAGTAGGTCTGAGCAGAGTGATTGAGAAGAGAAGTCACCTCAGTGGAGATAGGAGCCTGGACTGTGCACTCCAAGGGGGAGTCAGCCAGGTAGAACTGCTGTCAAGGAATCTCTTCTTCTACACCTGTCAGAGTCTGTCTTTGCTTCATGATTGGTCTCTCTCCCAGTTAGTGAAAATCAGTGAAGCTCAGCAGACAGTAAGGCTAGGGACTGGGCATCTCTAGGCATATGCCTCCTAGGGTTGCCCTTTGTGTCTGAGCTGTTGCTTCCAGCTGAGAGCTTTCTATTAGTTGACCACTATTTCAGTAGTGGGTACAGCAGACCGTAAGGATAGGGGCTGGACCGCTGTTGGTGTATGTCTCCTAGGGGTGCCCTTTGTGTCTGAGCTGTTGCTTCTGGTTGTTTCTGGCTGAGAGCTTTATATTAGCCGACCACCATTTCAGTACTGGGTACAGCAGACAGCAAGGCTAGGGGCTGGACCACTCTTGGCATATGCCTCCTAGGGGTGCCCTGTGTGCCTGAGCTGTTGCTTCCAGCTGAGAGCTTTATTTTAGTCAACCACTATTTCAGTAGTGGTACAGCAGTACAAATGCTGATTTACATACAGCAGCCAGGAATTTGGGGTAAGTGTTCCAACTGCTCCTTATGCTGAGAGTTCAGTTGCTGGCTGGGTCTGAGCAGAGCGATCAAAAAGTCACCTCAGTGGAGATAAGAGCCTGGACTGACACGCCAAGGGGGATTCAGCCAGGTAAAACTGCTGTCAAGGAATCCCTGCTTCTGCACCTGTCAGAGTCTGCCTTCCTCTGTGATTGGTCTACCTCCCAACTGGTTATGATCAGTGAAGCTCAGCAGACAAGGCTAGGGGCCAGACCGCACTTGGCGTATGCCTGCTAGGGTTGCCCTTTGTGTCTGAGCTGGCTGCTTGTCAGACAGGGCTCAGTTCCATCTGCACCCCCCCTGAATGACAGGCTACAACCCAGTCAGTGGGAGAAGGGTGAGCTGGAAAATCCATAGGGGGACTTTGAGTAGTAGGAACTCCAGCCTTCATTGGGGTGCTTGGCTCTCTACAGTACTGTTATTGTGACCTCCCTGCGTAGGGATCTCCACAGTTGCATCAAGGCTGTGGATGAGTGCTGCTACTGTGCTACTACACCAGGCATGTGGCAGTCATGTGGGACCCCTTTCACAAAAATCTGGAGATAAATAGGGTAGTGCAATGAAAACTTCAGGCCTCTATGGTGGAGTCATTTACATATTTCTGTGTAGGCCCATATCTGCTGGGTGAACTTTGAAGAGAAATCCTGGTACAAACTAATAGGATGACCCTTCCACTGCAAAGGACTCGGCATCCTAGCCATTCATAGGATATTGTCTTTAACTGGAAACTACAGCAGTTTTATTTCAATTGGTTGGGGCCTTGCTCCAGGAGGGGGATTTTAGTGCTGGAGACCTATGTGCCCTTTCAGCTTTGACAGGGAGATAGTCTAGATCATTAAGAAGCTCATGGAGGGCTTGCTACACAAAACTGACTCAGTCTTAGCCTTCTGTCCTCTCCAGAAAACTGACCAGCCACAGGTTGTTGCATCTGGCCCAGTTTTCATGGTCATCAACCTTATTTAGCAAGTACTGGATGGTGGCTGCTTGCTTGTGAAGTATGACCTGCATGAAGGATTCAGAGTGCTCAACAGTCTACCATTGTTTCAGTGGTGGACACTTTAGAAGACAAGGAAGTGAGTTCAGCTGCCATATTAGCTGCTGCTACTTTGAGCTCAGATGTGTCTTGCAGGATTCTTACAATCATTGCTGTAATCTCTTGGAGGTTACACTTGAGGGAGAGCCACTGCTGCCATCTGGGACCCTGGGAGCCTGTGATGAATTAATGCCATCTGCTGGATTAGGCCGTGAAGAACCTGAGGAATGATGATGGAAAATTACAGCTGGGCACCATGACCAGTTATGAAAGGCATTAGGGGTTCTTTGTATAAAACCTTGCTATAAACTAAAGCAACTAGGCATTTACAGCATTGTAGAAGAGTGGATAGATTTAGACTTCATTTCACGGAGACTCCAGCTCACAGATCATGCTGCCATCTTGGCCGCTGCCAAGCCAGAAAGGAGGATTTCTAGCAGGAGAAGACAAGTGGTGCTGCCACTGTATCGCTCACTAGTGAGACCCCACCTAGAGTACTGTGTCCAGTTCTGGAGGTCCCACCACCATAAGGACATTGACATGGTAGAAGCAGTCCAGAGGAGGGCTACCAAAATGGTGCAGGGTGGCATGAGAAACCATATAAGGAGAGAGTGTTAGAGATGTGCTGAAAGTTTTAATTCACTGGCAAAGTTGCTGCTTAGTGGCTGAAATTCACAATAACAGAGTTTCATGAAGTTTTCCCTGCCCTCAGCGACTTTGACTATACCTGAATTGCAAAGTTTTCAATGTGAAGTGCAGAACTTCATCCACAAATTGCAGAATGTTGCATGCAAAGTGCAGAATTTCACCCACAAATGGTGAAATTCTGCCATTCCTGGGTGAAATTCCACAGTACACAGGTGAAATTCCGCACTTTGTGGTAAAATTTTGCACTTCGTGAATTGATCTACACTCCGCAAATTGCATTAAATTCATGGATTAATTCGCTTAGCATATTTAACCAGCTTTGTCCATCTCTAGAGGCCATGGGAGTGCAACATGTACTCCCTGGAGTACAGGAGAGCAAAAGTGGATATGATTGAGACTTATAAGTACATCACAGGGGTGAATAAGGTACAGGAGGGGAGCCTATTTCAGATAAGGAGGAACGCCAGTACACAGGGGCATGCTATGGAGCTTAAAGGAGGAAGTTAAAGAGGGATATGAGTAAAAACTTCTTCACAGAAAGGGTAGTGGATGCCTGGAACAGCCTGCCAGATGAGATGGTGGGGGCAAAAACAATGTGGAGTTTGAAGAATCCATGGGATAAGCACATGCACATAATAAGTAGAGGAAAGGGAGGAGGGAGGGTCACCTGCAACCAAATAAGGTCATAATAGGCAGGCAGAACAGGTCAGACTAGATGGGTCTTCTGGTCCTCTTCTGTTGACAATTCTGTGTTTCTGTTTCTGTGAATATTGTGTTCAGTCCTGGAGATCACATCTCAGAAAAGACATAGACATAGTGGTGGCTGGAAGAAGAGGGCAACTAAATGGTACAGTGTCTGCTTCCGAAGGCCTATGAGGAGAGATTGAAGGACCTCAATATGTACACCCTGGAAAAGAAGCGTGACAGTGGGTATATGATAGAGACCTATAAATACTTCACTAAGGTAAATAATGTACAGGAGTGGAATATTTTTCAGAATAAAAGATGCACGAGAACAAGGAGACATGCAGTGAAGCTGAAAGGGGGTATCTTTGAGAGAGAGAGAGAGAGATGTGAGTAAGTACTTCTTCACAGAAAGTGTGGTGGATGCCTGGAAGTCTTCCATTGGAGGTGGCAGGGGTGAAAACAGTGGTGGGATTCAAGAATGCATGGGATAGGCATAAAGGGATCTTAGTGGAAATTAAGGGGGGAGGGACAGAACTGGAGATCAGGTAGGGTCTATGGTGACAGTATAGGCAAGGAAAAAATGGGCAGACTGGGTGGGCCAGGCGGTCCTTATCTGCTGCTAAATTCTATGTTTCTATATAACTTGGGATATTGTTTCACCAAACCACTGAAGGTTAGAGCCTTAGAATCTTATTATTCTTTGCCTTTCTCAGACTCCGTGTACCAAAGATAAGTTTAACTATTCCTTTGATTATTCACATGTTCAGCAAGTGACAAGTACTACTATTATTCCAACGCCTACACTTCCTGGTGGCAGATCTTCCTCTAGTCCTCCTGCTAGCAATGACACTGCAGTCTGGCTCACCCCTCCCACCAGTAGTATCACACCGCCTCCTGCTGATGACACTGCAACCATTTTTATATTGTCATTGCCAAGAAGCTCAATACAATAGGTTCACCACTGAGAACTGAAATTAATTAAATAAGACCTGTCACCCTCACCATAAATGAGTGACTTGGCTGGCAACACACAGGCATACACAGTTCTCCATTCTGTTATCAGTCAGTAGTTATCTAGAATATTACAGCTTTTACTGCCAGCAGTCAGTGTCTGTGCTCAAACTTAGTTCAATTCATGTAAAAAAAAATAAATTAAAAAAAAAATTATATAAAAAAATAAAAATCAAGCAAAACCAGGGACCAGCAGGGTGCTTCAGGGATCAGTGCTTGGACTAGTCCTCTTTGATGTAATCATGAACAGACAAACATGCCAGCAGAAATAGGCCACTAAGATCTATTAAGTCTGCTTGAGTATGCAGCACGCAGTTTATTCTGCTGTAGCTGCCTCCCAACCCATTTTCCCCCTAGATTGATATTCCCCTCCCCTCCCTCCTCCCCATCCTCCCAGAGAATTGACCTTCCCTTTGACCCTGTCCGACCCCCCTTAAAACTGCCCACAGTTTACAGTAAGATTATTTCCTATGGCAATTTCTTCCACTTTGCCACCACCCTTTCTGTGAAATAGTGCCTCCTCATTTGCCTTCTAAATATTTTCCCCACCAATTTCAACTGTGCCCACTTGTGGACCCCTCCCCTTTAAGTTGAACATGTCATCTGCTCTAAGATTATTCATACCGTTCATGTATTTGAAGGTTTCTGTCATGTCCCCCTTTCCCTCCTATCCACCAGGGAGCACATGTTGAGCTCCCTTAGTCTCTCTCTCTCTCCACATAGGGTTTGTCTCCCAGGCCCTGGATAATCTTGGCCGCCCTTCGCTGTACCCCTCCAGCAGTCTGATATCCTTCTTCAAATATGGGCGCCAGAACTGCACACAGTATTCCAAGTGTGGTCTAACCAGGGACCTGAACAATGGCATAATGACTTCTTCTCTCCTTGAGGTGATACCTCTGGTGATGTACCCCAGCTTACCTTGGCTACTGCTTTACAGCACTGAGCTGAGTGTAAATTGACCCCCCATGACAATCACCCCTATATCCTTTTCTTCCTCATAAGTGGCTACCTGCACTTCCCCCTGCCAGTATCTAGTCCTAGGGTTCCTAGCTCCCAGGTGCATGACCTTACACTTCTTAGCATTGATCCCCAGCTGCCAGATGGCTGACCAATGCTTGAGCTTAGCCAGGTCCTCCCTGAGCTCCTGCCTCTGCTCTTCGCTGTTCACTCTCACACAGATCTGTGTCATCTGCGAATAGACAGATTTTACTGTTGATCCCATCTGTGATGTCCCAAGTGAAGATGTTAAATAACACCGGACTGAGTACCGAGCCATGTGGTTCCCTGCTTGTTGCAGGCCTGGGTTTGGATAGTTCAAACCCCTACGGTTGTCATCTGCACCCTGTTCTGCAGCCAGCTCCTGACCCACTCCACCAGTTTCTCACTGACTCCCAAGCGCTGTAATTTACTGAGCATCCTACCATGTGGCACTGAATCAAAGGCCTTGATGAAAACCAGACACAGGACATCCACTGCATAGCCCCTGTCAAGTACCCTTGTGACCCAATCAAAAATGTGTAGTAGGCTTGTCTTGCAGGAGCTCCACAAGACAAACCCATGCTGCCTATAATCCTATAGACCATTGGCTTACAGAAAGTACACTGGTCTCTCCATGAGAATGGTCTCCATTAACTTCCCTACAATGGAGGTAAGGTTGACCCATATAGTTATCCAGTTCATCCCTGGGTCTGCTTTTCTGGAGATGAACCACGTGCACCATTCTCCAGTCCTGAGACATGTGACCTGACTTCAGTGAGGTGTTGAACAGGTGCACCAGAGGACCAGCCAGGATCTCTGCTAACTCTCTCAGGACTCTTAGGTGCACACCATCTGGTCCCGGAGCCTTGTCCACCCTTAAGGCCCTGTAAACCCTGTCCTCCAGGATATCCCCATCAGTAAACCCTGCACCCCCTTTTGCCACCCCTATTAACCACTGTGGCATAGGACCATTCTTTTCCCTAGTGAACACTGAACAGAAATACTTCTTCAGCATCTCTGCCTGGTCTTCCCCTCTTTCCTCCCAATCCCCCTCCCTCTTAATCCTAACTATTCCATCCCTGTAGCTTCTTTTTTCTCTTATGTACCTGAAGAAATCCTTTTCCCCTTCTGTGATCCATTTTTGCCAATCTTAGTTCCCCTGCTGTCTTGGCTGCCCTGACCTATTGCTCACTTCCCTGGATTTCCTCTAGAACTCCTCCCTGTCTACCTCTCTCATAGATCTCTTGTATCTATGGAATGCCACTATCTTGTCCTTCACTTTCTCTTCCACTTCCACCTCCTTGCTGAGCCAGCTATATCTTTAGGTCCTGAACTTCTTACTCTGGGTCTTAGTGCATGTGTTTGTGGTCTCAACCAGTCCCAGTCTGATAGTGGACCATTTCTGATCCATATCCATCTCGGGCCTGATATTGGCCATGCACTCCACTAGGATGTCTTTCATCCTTCCAAAGTCTGTTCTCCTGAAGTCCACCATCTGCATCTTGATCCTGGCTGCTTCCCTTCCCAAGTTGAGGGAGAATCACACTGTGCAGTGGTCACTGCCTGCTAGGGGGTCCTCAACTACTATGGCCTGAATCAGCTCACCCTTTGACAGCACCAGATCCAGTATGGTACCCTCTCTGGTTGGATCTGTGACCCCCTGTACCAGGAAACAGTCCTGGAATTCATACAGGAGAACCTGCTCCCTAGAACATAAGGTAGTATGGGTGTTCCAGTCTATGCCTGGCAGATTAAAATCCCCTGTCAAGACAATGTTGCCCCTGCCACTAAGCCTTCTAATTTGTTCCCCCAGCTCCCTGTCCAATTCTTCATCCTACGAGGGTGGTCTGTATACCACCCTCAACCTAGCTGTTCTCCCCTTGGAGCTGTATTCATAAGGCTTCATTGTGATTGGTTGACCATCCATGGCACTCCAGACATTACCTCATGGGTTTCATCCCACCTGATAGGCTAGGTGATGCACATGACTCTAGGATCAAATTTCTAGTATATCCAGGTCCCAGAAACCCCTGATCTCCAGTTCAAATCGTGTATCTGATCAGGCTACAAGCACACCAGGATCCCTGCTGTTCTATTTTACAAAGGTAGGCCTCTTCATATTCAGCTAATTTGCTCAACTTGATTAAGGAGATGCATCCTACCATTCTACGGTTGTTTTTTAAAATAATATTATTCACCAAATGTGAGTACAGTTTTCTCAGCAAGGAACTTGTTTAATATACTGCCTTTTTTACTGTTTTTAAGTTAACCCTGAGATCAGGGAAAAAAGACTTCGCTCTTGGGCAAGGGAAACTTACACTACTGTGCCCCCTTCCTACCTAAAGCTCAAGATTACTATGTTTTCTGCTAGAATTGTGTTCCTTTACCAGCATTTAATTGACTGTTGTTAACTCACACGAGTGAAATACAGCGCAACTTTTATTTACAAAAGACTAGTTTTTTAATGTTGTTTTCTGTGGCTTAAGCTCATATTGCTGTACTAAACAGCTTCTCAGAAGGCCTCTCACCAGGCCTGGTAACTTAGCTGTTTATCTGACGCTCACTCAGCTTCTAGTATGATGCGCTATGCAGCGCTCCTCTGGCTTTCTGAAAGCCTACTGGGAAACTGAGTGTTCTTGCTGAGCTGCACTTCGGGAGCCTTTTTTCCGCTTGTTTGCCTTCTCCCCTGTGAGACTAGATGTTTATACGGCCTCTCTGCACCCACTCCATGTGATGCAGCACACCAGGATGCAACAGGCCTATGGCCTTCCTTCTCCTCACATTGCTCGCTTTTTGCGAGCGACTGGGCAGCTACTACCACGATATGTGGTGCGATCACCAGCTCAACACAGGGGGCAAACATAAAAATGGATTTTCTGGCCACCCACATCGCTACAGCATTGGGGACATCTCGCGACCTCGGGCCTGCTCCAAAAGCACAGCGTGGCACTTCTCCCCTCCCCCGGCCGCATGACCTGGCAGCTTAACCCCTTACAGGTTGCCCCCTCCCTCCTTTCCAGCGCGACTATGGGGGGAAACAACCCAGGACACAAAAAATCCTCCACGCACTCAGGGGCACATTGCTAATACCTCTGGCCTGTTTCTCATCCCCTTCACCCTGTAAGCCCCATGGCCAGCCTAGGCCCAAGCGCCCATTGCGCCGATGGTGGAGGGGGTTTGGGGTTTCAAGATCACTGGCCACGCCGCTTCTGCATCGAAGCATACAGGCCCAGTCACATTTCTACACTGTTAGGAATCACACGCCCTGGAACGCACAATAAAAACCTTTTTTCTTTATCTCGCAACAAGTTTAGGCCCACAGCATACGTGGCGATTGTATCCTAGGTATCAAGTGGGCTAACATGTCAGGGATACAGCCCTACATTAAACTGCTGCATAAAATGCCAGGCAGCTTGCAGGCTGCTTACTAAGGGGCCACATTAACAATCTGCAGCCTTGCTCCTTACCTCCATATAGGGTTCCTCCCCCCAGCGACCTTATACTCCGAGGTAACCCCACCCTGGTCCATATGGGTTCCTCCCTATAGCAATCCATATGTCCAAGACCTCATATTCTGATGTACTGGAGGTCCCTCTCCATAGCGACCTCCACCCTGCTTGTCTCCATGTGGGTCCCTCTCTACAGCGACTCCCATGTGGAACATAGCCTGCATCGCTGCACACACCACTCCTAACCCTATCAGCAGCACTAAGAGATATGGGGCACCCATGCACTGGAGGCCCATTGTTACGCAAGCCTAACAAAAATGCATCCCTCTTTTTGTCTTCTTCTCACTAGATGGTCAAGGCCAAGAAATGCATTGCCTGCAGCGCTAACCTCCTGCCCTGCACCCTGGGCCCCCTATGCGCTGCCTGCCTACGTGACGACGACATATCGCTGGAACAATCCGCTGGCATGGGCCCCAATAATCCTGGGCCCAGTGGTTCCACATGGATGGATCTGGGTGCGTTCCTACTCCAGAACCAACAGGCCACCGTTGCGATGATGGAGTGCCAACAGAATTTCATGCTGAAGGTGATGGAGAAGTTAGAATTCCTCACTCAGCACAGAACACTGACTGTGCCACCTCCAGAGCCAGACATTGTGGGGGGGGCCAATGAGGACCACCTGGATCATGCAGAGCCAGTACCAGATAACCACAAGCCGGACTCTGGAGAGGACAAGGACATGCCAGACAAAGAAGACGGGGCTGACAGCGATGACGAGGACATGGAGCTGCAATCTGTTCCATCCCTCACATCCAAACTATGCTTCTTCAACATGGTTCCAGGCCTCATGAAAATAGTAAAGGCCACTATGGGGTTCGACGTCGAAGAAAGCAAACCGGAGTTGAAACTGGACCCCATGATTCAGCAGAAGGCAACCGTTAAGGAAACATTCCCGGTATGTCCAGCGATCGAGGATATCATCAACAAGGAGTGGCAATCCATGGAGCCTAGCAGGATGTCGAACAAAAGGAACTTGGACCGCATGTACCCGGTACAAGAGGACAAAGCCAGCAACTGGTTCACAGCCCCGAGCATTGATCCTCAGGTGGCGGCACTCAGTAAAAAGACCATCTTGCCATGCGGGACCATATCTTTGAAGGACCCCACAGACAAGAAGGTGGAAGACACGCTAAAGAAGGCATTTGAGACCGAGGGAATGGCAGCACAGGCATCCACTACTGCCATTTACACGGCACGGGTCCAGATACGCTGGCTAGAAGAGCTTCTTGAGCAGGACAACCCCAAATCTAGAGAGGCGGAACTGTTGGAATGCACTCTCAATGCAGCAAAATACCTGGCTGACATGGCAGTGTACTCGCTCAGACTGAACGCAAGGGCCACAGCCATCACTAACCAGGCCAGAAGGGCATTGTGGCTTAAACTATGGGAGTCCAACAATGAATCCAAGACATTACTACAAAATTTGCTCATGAAGGGGAAACATGTGTTTGGGGAGGGCCTGCAGGAGTTCCTCAAGCAGAAAGAGGAGGGAAAAGAACTCCTCAAAAACAAAAGTAGGCACTCCTACCTACCCTCCGCGAGGGGAAGGTTTCGGGGGGGAAACAAGTCTTACCACACACGTAAAGATACCTCATACCCAACCAGTACATTTCGAGGCAGAGGTACCCACAACACACACCATACCCCTTTCTCCCACTTCTACCAGCCCTCCTCCTTCAGATCCCATGGATCATGGTTCAGAGGAAGAGGTAGAGGACAGAGAGGAAAACAACAATGACTACTCGGTCAGATCTCCATGCGGGCGGGATCGGTGTCCCCCCGTGGGACAAAGACTGTCGCTCTTCAGCCACCAGTGGTTCTACACGACCATGGACAAATGGGTTCAAGAGGTGGTGTCAAGAGGATACTCAATAGAGTTATCAGATTCCCCCGTCACACACAGGTTCATCACCTCTCCCATTGCCAAAAGGAAGGCTACAGCCCATCAGGTACAACAAATCCTGTGGGACCTGATCCAGAACAGACCTATACAGCCCGTCCCTCCACACGAACAGAAGCTAGGAGTATACTCCATCTTCTTCCTCGTCCCAACGAAATCAGGTGAACTATGCCCCATCTTGGATCTGAAGCACCTCAACAAGCATATAATTCCCCAGAGGTTCAAAATGGACACACTAAAGTCGACCCTATGCAGTATCCGCGTAGGAGATTTTCTGACATCCATAGATCTAAAGGACACATACCTTCATATCCCCATCAGACCAAAACACAGACAATACCTCAGATTCCACATCCTAGGCCAGCACTTCCACTATCAGGACCTTCCCTTCGGGCTTACCTCGGCACCAAGAGTATTCACCAAAGTGTCAGTAATGCTAGTGGCCAGGCTCCGAGAACAAGGTCTCGACATCATCCCCTATCTGGATAACTGGCTGATCCGGGCACGCTCCAGAGAGCACTACCTCCAACACACCGGGCTCACTCTGAGGGCTCTCGAGGAGCATGGATGGGTGGTGAACCAAGCCAAGAGTCATCTGGTGCCCACGCAACAGATGGAACACCTAGGGGCACACATCAACACGTTGTAGGGCTGGGCAAAACCATCCCAGACAAGGGTGCACAACCTCATCAGATTGTCACGCCGACTGCACTACTGCCATCAGTCAACCATGGGATGCCTAGCCCAGCTACTAGGTTACATGCCATCTTGTATCGACCTGGTCCCTTGGGCCAGGTGGCACATGTGACCACAGCACAGGGCCAATGGACAACATCAGAGGCCCAGTTGTCCATCAACGTCCTAGAAATGCGGGCAGTATACCACGCTCTCAGAACTTTCAAAACCTCCACTGCCGGTCAGTTGGTCCTGATACCTTCCGACAACCAAGTCACTGTGGCGTATATGGCCAAGCAAGGGGGCACCAGAAGCAGAGCTATGCTGAGAGAGGTGGCAATGGTCCTCAACTGGGCACAGATCCACCTCTCCCATCTCAGCGCTGTTCATCTCACCGGCAAGCTCAACATTCACGCAGATTGGCTCAGTCGACAACAAGTCCACCCAGGGGAGTGGCATCTACACCCCAGCATCTTCGATCTGATCCAGGAGACCTGAGGACCGATATCCATGGACCTCATGGCCACAGCAGAAAATGCACAGGTCAAGAAATATTACTCAAGATACAGGGAACATCAGTCCCAGGGGACCGAAGCCCTGTCACAACCCTGGTCCCAGGATCAGGCGTATGTCTTCTCACCCATATCCATGCTACCCCAAGTACTAGCCAAGATCCAATCTTCGTGATGGACCATCATTCTAATGGCACCTTACTGGCCATGAAGAGCATGGTTTGCCACAGTGTTGGCAATGATAATGTCCAGTCTCAGGTTATCCTACCTACCCAACATGTTGACCCAGGGACCGGTACTACACCCGGCCCCATGGACACTAAAGCTCACAGCCTGGCTCCTGAGAGGAAGAGACTGATGAATGCAGGATATCACGACTCAGTCATTTCCACTATACTGCAATCCAGACAATCCTCGACCACTTCTACCTACGGTAGACAATGGTCGGTGTTCGGGAGGTGGCGTTGAGATCAGGCCAAGGATCCAGAGCTAGCAGACATGTCCACTATCCTCTTATTCCTTCAACAAGGAGTAGAGAAAGGATTGGCCCACTCATTCCTTAGAGTACAGAGCTCAGCCATCGGAGCAGCCATTGGTCCCATAGGGGGACACAGCCCAGGGGCTCACCCAGACGTATTGAGTTTCCTGAAAGCAGTCGACATAATGCGACCCAGAGTTAGACCATCCATCGCTCCCTGGGACCTCCCATTGGTACTAGATTCCCTCAGTACAACCCCCTTCGAACCACTACAGGAGGTAGATCTGTTCTGGGCTGGTCTGAAGACCTGCTTCCTCATCGCGATATGTTCAGCCCAAAGGAGTGAGGAACTGGGGGCGGTGTCCTGCAAAGATCCCTACACAGTGTTCACCCCTCAAGGGGTCTGCCTACATACGGTCCCAGCCTTCCAACCAAAAGTCTCCTCCACCTTTCACAGGGAACAACCCATTGAGTTACCTACCTTTACTGGAAACACTCAACCTGGAGACAAGCCCGTCCCACACCACTTAGACGTAGGGATCACCCTATCCACATACATATCTAGAACTCTACCCCTACGCAAGACTGAGAGGTTGTTCATTGTCACAAGGGGACAAAGACAAGGCAAGGCAGCCTATAAGAGTACCATTGCTGGCTGGCTCAAGAGAACCATTCAGGAGGCTTACAAAACAAAACAGATGACGCCCCTGAGGGTATAAAGGCCCATTCCACTAGGGCAGTAGCTACTTCTTGGGTGGAAAGGGCCAACATGTCTGCAGAAGACATCTGCAAAGCGGCAACTTGGACCTCCATCCATACGTTTGCCAGGCATGATTGACTACAGCACCTGTACAGGCTACAGCCAGCCTTTGCAACACAGGTCCTCTCAGCCGCCAGCTCTTCCTCTCACTCCTAGACCACTCTGTCTTCCTCCCGTGGGTACAGTACTGCTTCTTATCTACCCATAAGGTAATGTCTGGAGTGCCATGGATGTTCAACCAATCACAATGGGTGTTTACTCACCTGGTAAAAGTGATTGTGTTGGTTGAAATCCATGGCACTCTAAGACCCTCCCGACACAGTGCTCAAGAAGTGATCAAGTTATAGAATAGAAATTATCTGGAAATAACTGATTTAGTTTTCCCAATGGACATCCAGGATGTCGACCATCGACCACTTATGGGTTGAGTTTAGATTGTACTAATAGGAAAATAAAATAAGGGCCACCAGCCCACTTGTACATGTCGCCTCACTCTGCATTATTTATACAGGATGGTTACTGTTTTTCTGCTAGTAGTGGCTGTGTTGCTAACCTTACTTTCAGCTTTGGAAGAATTGAACTGGAGAGCAGGGGTTTCTGGGACCTGGATATACTAGAAATTTGATCCTAGAGTCATGTGCATCACCTAGCCTATCAGGTGGGCTAAAACCCATGAGGTAATGTCTGGAGTGCCATGGATGTCAACCAACACAATCACCTTTACCAGGTGAGTAAACACCCAGTCCGGCTCTCTTCTACCTCCTCCCTAGTGCACAGGATCCCATCATTACAAATAAAGCCACCCCAACCCTGCTTCCCCTTTCTCTGTCCTTCCAGTGCAACCTATAACCAGGGATCATGAGGTCCCAGTCATGGTATTGGGTGGCCCATGTATATGTGATGGCTGCTATGTCTACCTCTCTCTCCATCATCAGTGCCTGTAGCTCAGTCATCTAATTAGCCAGGTTCCTTGCATTCAAGGATACCACATTCTAGTGTGACCCCTGTACACCATTCCCCCCCTCCAGTTCTTTGACTCCCTTCCCCTTTCGATTTCCCCTCACCCACCTGGTGACCTGCTGGGGGAGGCCCTTCAGTCTCCCTCTCCTGGTGTCTCTGATTGCAGCACACTTTAATGCTCCCACCTCTTCAGTTTATACTATGCTTTGTCAATTAATATTCTTCCAATTTTAGTATCAATTCCCCCATGCCCTCCTTTCTTAAGTGCAGTCTATCTGCTGCATATAGGTCTTTGTTTTCCCGTGTCCTACCCCACCCCCTCACCAACCCATACCTTTTGCTTGCACACACACCCAATCAACTATTGAATTCTTCTATTCTTTATTTTCTGAAGGTAAAGTACTTGCACTAGATATGGGTTGAACTTCAGAGAAACAAGTCTCTGAACAGTAGCAAATTCCCACCCCTTGTAGAGTTTTGTCACTAAATGCTTGTTCATTTAACTTGTCTAAAATGGCCGAATTAGAAGCCACAATCAAAATCTATAATATAAGTATAATTGCAGTGACAGAAACATGGTGAGTCTCTTCCTCCATCTTACTGAAGGAAATCCAAGATCAGAAACTCTATCATCAAGATAGACATGTCAAACAGGGTGGTGGAATCTTTCTCTAAATAAGAGACAACATTAACTCCTATGAAATTCAATATATAACCTCTACTGAAAGAATATGAGTATCTATCCAATTCAAGGGTCAGTCCAAAATAACTCTTGGGAACTGTTACAGGCCCCCTACACCAGACCCTGCCTACTTCACACAACTCTTGGATGACATCTCCTGCTTATCAGAGAGGGGGGATGTTATAATACTGGGAGACTTTAATTTTCCTGGCATAGACTGGACATCTATATCAGGTTCCAGCAATCAAGACCAACTATTTCTTGCATGCCTTTCTGATCACAGCCTCTCACAACTTATTACTTCTCCTAATAGAGGCCCCGATACTCTTGATCTTGTTATATCCAATATTACGGACAATATCTGTGATATACATATCAGGGCACCCTTTGGTAATAGTGACAGCTCTGCTATTCTATTTTCCCTTTCAACTGGGCACACACACTTATTTAAACACACTGTGTTTAAAAACTATGATAAAGCAGATAAAAAAAATAATAATAATTTACTCATTTTAAAGCCCTGGAGCAAATTAATGCATCATCTATCAACTAATGATGCATGGAATCTGTTAAAAACTACAATCCACCAGCTAGAATCTTCCTGGGTTCCAATTAGAAATAAATACAATAACAAGGGGAGAATTCCTAGATGGTTAAATAATAAAATAAAATCTTTAATAAAGCGTAAGCAGAAGCTATTCAAGAAACTAAAGAATAATTCACCAAACAAGGAGGTTATTTATTCTAAATATCAAACTGTTCTTCATACCTTTAAACACACAATAAAGCAAGCCAAAGTAAAACTAGAATTCAGACTTGCCCACACTAAGAATTTTCATAAATCTTCATATTCATATCTAAATAACACAAAAAGGGAATACCAGAAAGACAGGACCAATTACTCAAGACAACAAAATTGTCGGTTCTGACACTGACACTGCAAACATTTTTAACTCCTATTTTGCCTCTGTGTTTTCCCCTAAAGATGTTCTTACCTCATCTAATCATCAACTACCTCACAAATTTAATACTTATCGCATTTCCAACACTGTGATTCTTTCTGCCTTGCACACTTTAAAAAAAGTAATCTAGTCCTGGTTAGAGATGCAGCGAAATTAAATTCCGCTGGTGAAGTGAACGCACGTGAGTGGACAATAGGAAAGGCTCACTTTTCCTTGTAATTATTACTTCGCATTGTCATTCCACCTTAATGTGAAGTAAGCCTTAACAATATTGGCAACCCCCAGTGCCCCCCCACACACACAGTCACCAGAATTAATTTGCATCCCCAAAATACTACTGTCTTGTGTCGAGACAACTCCCCAGTGCTGACGAAGTGAAAGGACAGCACAATAAGAAATACTAAGTCTCCCAGAATTAATGGCACACTCAGTCATGCACGCAGTGGATGTGGTCACATCACACACAAACACCAGAATTAATGTGCATCCCCAAAATGCTACTGTCTTGTGTTCAGAAAATTCCCCAGTGCTGACGAAATGAAATGAGAGGGTAACAAAAATGCAAAGTCTCCCAGAATTAATGGTGCACTCCATCATGTGAGCAGTGGCCACACACAGTCACCAGAATTAATGTGCATCCCCAAAATGCTACTGTCTTGTGTCCAGAAAATTCCCCAGTGCTGACGAAGTGAAATAAGAGCTAACAAGAAATGCAAAGTCTTCCACAATTAATGGTGTACTGCAAATACACAGACAGATTAAGATTGCGATGCACACTCAAGACATGCAGAATCAAAGGCACAACACCACCTAACCAGTGCTCGCAAGTCACAAATCCAAATCTGGAAAAGAATACCTTTTACTGGTTGGGGGGGTAGTGCATGGCAGTAACAGTCCACTACCAGTAAAGATACCACAAAGCAGTATAAAAAATATGTGCAGGTGCAGTTGATAGCAGGTTCACACTGCTGCTATTACTCTGGCACAGTAAAAGGTGCCTGATTTAATGGCACGCATCACACACACACACACACACACACACTCACACACTCACACTACAAGTAATGCGTAGCAAATTGAAAACCTTTAGCAATATAACCAAATGTTTTAAACAAACTGAAATTATACACTGCTGTACCACAACAATCAGCAAAAATATGTCAAGAATTACTGAAAATATTACAATGTGCACATTAGCACAGTTATACAAGAAAAATGTAACCAAAACAGAAAGACTGACTTTTTTTCTCCCAGTAGCTAGCAGGGGATATTGAAACAAACCCAGGTCCGCCCTGCACAGATATCCCAAATTGAACTCCCTCTTTGCCCTGCTGTACCAACACTAAAGGGTTGAAACTGGTGCATATCAATATTAATAGTCTCAGACCTAAACTGCAAGAGCTCGAAGCCTGGGTGGACCTACACTCCCCTGACGTATTAGCCATCTCTGAAACATGGCTCAAACCCATGATCTTAGCACACGAGATTAGGATCCCTGGATTCAAAACCTTTCGAAAAGACAGAATAGGAAAAATGGGTGGAGGGGTTATCATATATACTAAGGAATCACTAACGGTGTCCTTAGCAGAGATTCCAGCAAAGGCGGATGAGGGCTGCGAAACACTATTTGTAAAAGTACCACTGGGGGGTACAAAGCCACTACTAATAGGATGTGTTTACCACCCTCCTAAGATTCCGAGGGAAGCACTAAAGGCCCTTACTAAACTTATCCCTGACCCGCCTCCCCATGAGAAAATAATCATGGGTGACTTTAATCTCCACTGGGGCCCCTTGACTAAGACTGACATTAAGTCCAGCTTGTTAAAGGCCAAGCTTACCCAACTGATCCATGAACCAACAAGACTGAATTTGAAATCCGGAAACCACACCACCCTTGATTGGCTACTGGTGTCTAACCCCAATAGATTCAAGCTGGCTGGTACTTTTGCTGACTCCTTAAGTGACCACGCCCCCATCTTTGGTATATGGAAAAATGACTATCCAACTCCACCTCCCTGTACCTTTCTGGCACGTGACTACTCCAATTTTGATGCTACGTCCTTCCAGGATACCCTATCGGGAATTGACTAGGCTCAAATTAATCTTGCCCCCAGCCTGGACTCTGCCCTGGTCTTTTTCACCAAGAATTTCCTCTTGGCCGCCAACAAACACACCCCTCTAAAACAAACGAGAGTCAAAGGACAACAGTCTAGATGGCCGACACGTGATCTAAAAAAACTAATGAGGGAAAGGGACAGGGCCTGGGGCAGGTACAAGTCCACTAATTTAACCAATGACTGGGTCCATTACCGAATGCTCAGAAACTGGTGTAAAAAAGATTTAAAACAGGCCAAACCACAGTACCTTAAGAACCTACAAACAAAAAATCTCTCTAACCCCAAGAAATTCTGGTCCCAAATAAACGCGCTCCTGAAAGGCCACCACACGCAAAATGCCTGTGACATTGTTGTGGGAGATGTCCACCACACGAACCCAAGATGCTGCAAATGCCTTTAATGAATTCCTCACTGACCTTGGCAAGTACAGGGTTCATCCCTGCAGCCCAAAACAGCCATCTTCAGATGACTCGTTGAATCTCCCCTCAACACCTAATTTTCACCTTAGGTTAACATCAAAAACTGAGGTCCTAAAGCTCATTAGGAGCATTAAGACAAATGGTTCTCCAGGCTATGACAAGGTTGAACCCAGGTTACTCAGACTGGCTGACCAAGAAATTGCAGTGCCAGTCATGTGGTTGTTCAATAGGTCGCTGATGGAAGGCAAAGTCCCCTCAGCTTGGAAAACAGCTTTGGTTACCCCGATCCCAAAGGGAGGATGCAATGAGCTAGTTGAAAACTATAGACCGATTTCTATTCTCTGCACACTAAATAAAATGCTTGAGAGAACTGTATACCAACAAGTCCAGGCATATGCTGAACAACATAGCCTCCTCACTCCACGACCACATGGATTCAAAAAACAACATGGTACTGATACTGCCCTGGTGAGTCTAACATCCGACATCCTTGCTGCCCAAGACAAAGACCAGCTTACTGGTGCGGTCTTTATAGACCTTACCAAGGCCTTTGATCTAGTAGACCATAAATTGCTCATCCAGCAGCTTAGCACGCTCGGACTGGACAACCACTCAACACAGTGGTTTAAAGATTACTTGCAAGACAGATCTCAGATAATCAGATGGCAGGGGGTGGAGTCAGGCAAGTGCTCCATTGCTGAGGGTGTCCCCCCAGGGTTCAATACTGGGGTCCCTTCTATTCTCCCTGTTTATCAACAACCTACCAAAGCACTGCAGCAGAGCGAAAGTGACCCTCTATGCGGATGATGCAGTACTATACAGATCTGCTTCAAATGCTGTACAGCTAAACCAACTCCTGAACCACGATCTCTCCCTACTGGAAACCTGGTTCTTGACAAATAGGCTAGTCCTAAATGAGAAAAAAAACAAAGCCATCCTATTCGGACCAAGTAAATTGGGCCCCGACAGAACATGTCTACTATCCCCTTATCTGTCCAGTGGCCATCCTATTGAGGTTGTGGATTGCATCAAATACCTGGGAGTCTATATCAATCAAGACTGCTCTTTCGAGGTTCATGTTGAACAATTAACCAAGGCGCTAAATCAAAAGCTTGGGCTCATGTACCGTCTAACCCCTTTTCTCACTCAGGCATCCAGGCTAAAGATAGCCACGGGCATGCTCATGCCCACCTTATTGTATGGTGCCCCAGTGCTACATTCAATGCAAAACACAGAGATGCGAAAGCTAGGAAAATTGTACCACAGAATAGGATGCTTTGACCTGGGAGCTCAGCCACTAGAACACCACTGTAATATACTTGACTCACTGAAGTGGCCCTCCCTGGAGGGCAGACTGGCTTACACTTCCCTATGCTTGGCTTTCAAGCTTCTACAAATGGATGCTCCCCCCAGCCTGAATCATACCTTAGTACTCAAGCAGCCTAAAAGAACACTTAGATCCTCATGTCGTCTACTCCTCCATGTCCCAAAAATTCAAACAAGCCAAAGTCTTCGGTCGTTCGAAAATTACTGTACATCCCGTCCCTATGGAATGGCCTACCTAGCAATCTTCAAGACTAAAGCTTCTTTGGGGGTTTTAAAAAAGGCCTAAAAATGTACCTTCTAGAGCTAAGCCTCTGTGCATGCCACTGCTGAGGACAGAAAACAGCACTCCACCTCTGATACTAAAAACCTGCCACCTAACAGGTTGGTATCCTATTTCAGTTGAATCTTATCACTTCTGAAACGCTTGAAATTGTAACCCTAGTAAACTGACCTGATATAAGAACCTTATGCTGCTGCTCTTGTGAAACTAGTGTTTACCCATGTTATTCTAAACGTTACCTAACCTGCCTGTGATTGTACTATATGTTCTGATTTTAATGTCTGTATATGTGCACTTTCCCTTGAATTGTTCCTGCTTCTTATTTGTTGACTTTAATAACCCCGGGTCACCCCTGACAAAATGGGACCATTATGGTCTCAGTGGGCCTACCCGGTCACCAAAATTTAAATAAAATAAATAAATAAACAAATAAAATTAAATAAATAAATTACCTACATCACAGATACGCCCCTCCCCCAAAGCCCACTTCACAGTACACAGACTGACTGTTATAAATTAACATTCAAAATCCACACACAAACAATAAACACTCAATGATATGAGCACAGGAGGGTTTCCTACAATTGATGCACTAAATTTTTAGCAAAAAAAGATGGCTCAAAAAGGCTTTTTTAACAGCTTTTAGAGGATTTGAATCACAGAGCTCTGAGAGTATCTATCCAATACGATGGGCCACGGCCTTCTTTTTTCCAAAACAAACCTAGTAAACCTAGTAAATACTGTCTCCATCTTCCACTACACACACACTACACAGAACTGAGTCTGTGCAGAACAATCTAGCGCCCATGTGACCTGCAATCCCATGAAGCACTGCAAATTCACCTTGGAGCTCAATAACAAAGCGAAGTGATGCGAAGTACATTGATTTCAATGTACTTCACCTTAAAATTGGTGGAGAAGTGGTTTGGGGAAGGCGGAATAACACAAAGTCATTGGTTTCAATGGACTTCTGTGTTCTTCATAATGACGTGAAGTACCCACTTCACGCTGCTGAGTGCTCGTCTGGATTCCCGCTGCTATTCTGCTTAATCATCCATGGAGCGTAATTTTGTCCACTTAGCCACCACTAGTCCTGGCCCAGATAACATTAACCCAAGATTTTTATTAGAAACTGCTGCAGCAATAGTAGCTCCCTTAAGTATCATCTTTAACAAATCTCTTGAAAGTGCACAGATCCCCTTAGATTGGCTGACAGTGAAAGTGACTCCTATCTTTAACAAAGGTAGCAAGTCCAATGTCCAAAATTATTGACCCATTAGCCTTACCTCTGTTGTCTGTAAAACCATGGAAAAAAATCATTAAAAC
Organism: Neoceratodus forsteri; assembly: GCA_016271365.2. Lineage (NCBI taxonomy): Eukaryota > Metazoa > Chordata > Ceratodontiformes > Ceratodontidae > Neoceratodus > Neoceratodus forsteri. Next base: position 285,182,806 of record CM028135.1, on the reverse strand, counting down.
TCTTATAAAGAAATAAATGGGTATATTTAATCTCATCGACACATCACAGCATGGTTTCAAAGCAGGGCACTTGTGCACCTCTAGCCTGGTTACTTTTTATAACAATATCAGCCTTGGTCTAGATAATAACATCTCTTCAGATGTTATATTATTGGACTTCAATAAAGCTTTCAACAAGATCCCACATGGTAAACTTGTATCCAAACTGGAATCTTTTGGTTTTTCACCTTGTCTAACTAATTGAGTAAAACACTGGTTGATAAACAGGATCCAAAGAGTAAATACAAACAACTCATTGTCAGACCAACGTCCAGTCACCAGCACGGTTCCTCAGGGCTCTGTCCTGGGGCCTACTTTGTTTAAACTGTACATAAATGACATGCAAATCAATTCCCAAAATTGTTATCAAAGTTTGCGGATGATTCCAAACTTGGTGAAAAAGAAGACACCCCAGCAAATTTATCAAGTCTTGTTTCTGATAAAAACATTGAACAGTGGGCACTAATCAGTGATATGGAATGTAATGTTCAAAAGTGCATTGTTCTCCATTTTGGCACAAAATAACCAAAACATTTATACAGTATAAATAATATTCCACTAAAAGCATCCAATATGGAAAGGGACCTAGGTATTCTTGTAAACAGAAAACTCTCTGTTCAAATGTTTCTAGGGTAGCTAATTCCCTCTTAAATCAAATTAAATGCTCTTTTGTCTCCAAAACAAACAGTGCCTTATTCCCTTGTACAGACCTCACATTGAACCTTATCTGGACTATGGATTGCCTTTCTGGAACCCCTACCTTGAGAGAGACATAGCTCAACTTAAGTGTGTCCAGAAATGTGTCACATATATTATTTCTGGCCTGTCTCATAAGATTTATGTTGAAAGACTTCAAGCTACAGGTCTTCACTCTCTTCAGAAGATGCAGGGAAGACATCCTGTTTCTCTACAGGGTCCTACAAACCCCAGACTTAATGGCACAATGTGGTCTCACTTTTTCTTCTGCTACAAGGATACCCAGGTTACATAACAAACAAATTTTGATTAAAAAGGCTAATACAAAGCTGGAACGGTGATGCTGAGGGTTGAGGCGTTGAATGCCACACCTCGCACCATGCCGGCGACCCGTGTTTGGGAATGAGCATGGTTTGCTATGGGTCATCTGAGAGGAGATGGATTGAGCATCTGCTGGACTGCTTTACATCTCCTGGGAGGGGGAGATTACAGAGGCTGGTGCTCATCTGACCCCTAGTGGGGGCAGCAGTTCAACAGTGTGGAGCTGCATCACAGGGGGCTGGGGTGCAGCAGGTGCTTGACTGGGGTGCACAGGGGAGCGTGAACGAACCCAGTCGCTGGTGTCATTGTATGCCATGCTCCAGCAAAACAGGGAGAAAAAAGGAAATGGCTCCCACAGGATGATGAGGGGGAGCTCGCAGGCCCCAAACCTGGCTAGCCGTGGTGCACAATATGGATCCGGTCTTGGTGGGGAATGGCCCCCTCTGCCGACCCCACCATGGGCTGTAATCCCTGGAGTACTCACGCCGGCTTGTGGATGCCAGGATGATGGGGCTGGGGCTCCCCCCAGATTAAGAAGGCCAAGGAGCAAGTGGAGAATACATAATAATAAAAAAAAGGGCTAATACAAACTGGAGGAATAACTTCCTAACTATACGTGGCCCCAGACTATGGAATTCCTTGCTCCAAGAATTAATAGAGCTTCAGAATTTTGATACATTCCCCAAAAAATTAGATATTTGGCTTACTACAAACCCTATCTTTTTATATTAGCCCACTCATATGTGGGGGGAAATCACGATGGGCCACGGCCTTCTATTTTGCAAAACAAACCTAGTAAACTGATCTACCCGCCTCACTGCAGATTCTACCTACCTCCTTGAATCTGTTCTGCACCTCCTCAACCCTACACCCTGCCAGGTCATTCATCCCCAGGAGTACCACTGTGTGAGGCTTCTCTCCCTCCTGCCCTACACACTTTGTTATAAACTGCCCTGACCTTCCTGCCATCATGCCTGGCATATATTCCACCCATGTGTGGCTGTTACTTCCCCTCTTGCCTCCCCATCTCATACCTTTCAGTATTGAGTCCCCCAGCATGTCGACCCTTTCTCCATTTAATTGCCCCTTTCCCTGTTTCACTCAACTATCTGCACACAGTCCAGAGCAGTCCCTCTTCCCACATTTCCTACCACCCTTATCCTACTGCTTCCCCCCTTGGTGTCCTCCCTTTAGCCCTCTCCAGTTTTTCTGTTCATTCTATCCCCTTTCCCTCTCATATTATGCCTTCTACTCCCCCTACTCTTCTTTGCCTCTGCTTCACCCCCTACTGCCCCACTTCATTCCCCACCATTGTTCAAGGCCATCACACAATCCTGATCCATGACCTCTTCCCCACCTTCTGATCTGCCAAACTGCCCAATATCATGAATTTGTTCCTAGTCTCATCCACTCCATGCCCCTACCCTCTTCTATACTTCCACCTTGTACTTTCCTCTCATGTTCTAGCTGTGATTCTTTTCTCCCCCTGCCCCTGTTCCTTACTACCTTCCAACCTCCCAGACCAGTTCCCCCAGGTCTTGGGGTGTTGCTTTCCCTGGCTCTTTTGGCTTCCTCACTACTTCATTCCTGACTTCCCCTTCTGTGCTGAACCATTCCCTGCTCCTTTGGCCACATCTGCTCCCTCCTTCCCCTCCCCAATTGCCATCTTAGCCACCCTATATCTTGCCTAAGTTGCCAAAACTGAACACATTGTGGACATTCCCCTTCTATCCAAAATATTTTAAGGAAAATGGCTGCCCCACACCCATTGCAAGTGACCACTCTCCCCATTGCTCCTTGTGATCTGCTTTCCCCATTCATCCCCCTCCTCCAAGCCTAAACACTGTCCATCTGCCCATACCAGCTCCCACGACACCACATTATGCCTTATATTCCTGCTTTGCCCTCTGCATTGGATCCCCGATAATCAAATTTATATCTGTGACTTAGACACTAGATGTGGACTTTTGGAAGTCTCCTGTCCTGTTATTAGCTCTGTTAATAAGGCAGACCCTAGATGGGAAATTTCCACCACCCACTGTATATGCTTTTGTTCCCCTCCCCTTGCCTTAGGTATATGGACTCAGTCCACATTGTATCTATAGCTTCCTACTTCTGTTACCCCTCTCTCCAATCACCCTCCCAGCATGGCCTGCAGTCCTTTCTGTGGATGCCCTGCAGATTCCAATTACTCAGATGCCACACTCCTGCTTTGTGGCACTCACACTTTGGGGTCACTCATGCGAGGGGTCGCTTGGCTCCCTGGGTAATAAATATGGACTCCAGCTGCCCTACTGATCCAGCTCAGTCACATGGTCCCTGCCATCCATCCCAGTTTCAGTCCCTCCCTCTCCCTCCCTCTGTCAGCATCCTCCACCTCCCCAATCCCAGTAATCCCCTTAACAGATAAATTCTCCTTCCACCAGTTACAGTATCCAGAAAAAAATACACTTTAAAATGTTTCAGCACTTCCCTGAAGGTCTGCTCCTCCACTCAGCTGTGGCATTCAGAATGAGGAGGACTACTAAAATATTACATACAAGAAGCCCATCTTCAGCCACCCTACCAGCCCAGCTGAGACGCATGGTCCCTGGTGTCCATTCTGGTTTCAGCCCCTGCCTCACCCTCCCTCTCTCAGCATCTTCCCACCTCTCCAAGTCCCAGTAATGCCTTTAACACATCCCCCTTCCAGCAGTTACAGTACTCAGAAAAAAATACTCTTTAAAATGTTTCAGCACTTCCCTAAAGGTCTGCTCCTCTGCTCTGCTCAGCTGCTGCATTCAGAATGAGGAGGACTACTAAGTAACATTGGAGAAGAACTGGAGGGGAAGGTTTGCCTCTTTGCACATGACACCAAAACCTGCAATATGGTGGACATTCCGGTGGAGGTGTGGAAAAGATGAACAGAGGCCTGACAAAACTCAAGGAGTGATCAAGGTTATGGCAACTGAGGTTCAATGCAAAATAATTCAGTTGGAGTACAGAAACCCAGGGACAGAGTACAAAATGGAGGACATGTTATTGACAATGTGTTATTAACAGCAACCAAGCAGGAGAGAGACCTGCGTGTAATCATCTTAGATGACTTAAAGTAACTGGGCAGTATGACAAGGCCAGAAGGGAAAGGATCCAGATTAATATTAGTGCAATGCAATAACAGCTCATTGCTGTTTTGTTTTAAACTTAGGTTTGTGAGATTTTAGTGGTACTGTTATTTCTTTGCTGTCTTTACTTGGAATTGTTTTTGGGCAGTTGAAAATGTAAAACCTAATTTGGTGTGCTTGTAGTGGTGCGGTTTTCCTTCACTGACTTTACTTGCTGTTTTTGTTTTAAACCTAGATTTGTGGGCTTTTAGTGGTACTGTTATTTCCTTGCTGTCTTTACTTAGAATTGTTTTTGGGATGTTGAAAATTTGAAATCTAGTTTGGTGTGCTTGTAGTGGTGCTTTTTTACTTTGCTGTCTTTACTTGCTGTTTTTGTTTTAAACATTGATTTGTAGGCTTACTTGGTTTACTTGGTATCATAGGACAAAAGTAGGCCATGGGCCATCGAGATTGTCCCCCACCACTATGGTGGGAAACTAATTAGACCCAAGAGCAGTTGGATTCCATCCACTGATCCAGACTTCTTTTAAAAGAGTGAATGGACTGACTGACCACTAAATATTGCAGAAGACTGTTCCACAGTCTTGGGGTTCTTACTGTGAAATAATTTAGCCTTTTGTTTTTTGTTTGACTTTGCCACATCGATTTGTTTATTATGTAGTCATGGGGAACTCCTTCTGTTAGAGAATTTTAGGCCACAGTGGACCATTAGGTCCTGAGAATTAAGAATTTTGTAAAATAAAAGCAAATCACCTCTAGTTCATCTGGTTTGTAGGGAGTATAACCCAGTTTCCTGCAGTTTTGAATGATAATTAGTATTAGCCAGATGGGGTACTAATTGTGTTGCCCTCCTCTGGATCCTCTCGATTCTATCAATATCTTGTTTTAGTTAGGGATTCCAAAAGGGGGGCCCACAATCGGAATGGGGCCTAACATGAGTCCTAAAAAGGGGGATCATACATTCCTGGGTCCTGGAGATGAATGTTCGTTTGATGCGAGAAAGTAGAGCATTTGATGTTTTGGCTACCTTGACGCATTGGACAGTGGAGGACAGTTTATTGTTAACAATAACTCCAAGATCCCTCTCAGATATAGAAACTTTAAGGGGCATGTCATTTAAGATATAACTTTGTTTGGGGTTATTCTTTCCATAATGTAATACAGTACATTTAATTGTTTAATGGTACTGTTATTTCTTTGCTGTCTTTACTTAGAATTGTTTTGGGGCTGTTGAAAATTTAAAACCTAGTTTGGTGTGCTTGTAGTGGTGCTGTTTCCTTTGCTGTCTTTACTTGCTGTTTTTGTTTTAAACCTAGATTAGTGGGCTTTTGGTGGTACTGTTATTTCTTTGCTGCCTTTACTTAAAATTGTTTTTGGGCTTTTGAAAATTTAAAACCTAGTTTGGTGTGCTTGTAGTGATACTAATTTTTCTTTCCAGTCTTTACTTGCTGTCTTTGTTTTAAGCCTAGATGTGTGGGCTTTTAGTGGTACTGTTATTTCTTTGCTGTCCTTGCTTATAATTGTTTTGGGGCTGTTGAAAACTTAAAACCTAGTTTGGTGTGCTTGTAGTGGTTCTGTTTTCCTTTGCTGTATTTACTTGCTGTTTTTGTTTAAAACCTAAATTTGTGGCCTTTTAGTGGTACTGTTATTTCTTTGCTGTCTTTGCTTGAATTGTTTTGGGGCTGTTGAAAATTTGAAACCTAGTTTAGTGTGTTTGTAGTGGTGCTGTTTTCCTTTGCTGTCTTTACTTGCTGTTTTTATTTTAAACCTAAATTTGTGGGCTTTTAGTGGTACTTTTATATCTTTGCTGTCTTCACTTAGAATTGTTTTTTGGCTGTTGAAAATTTAAAATCTAGTTTGGTGCTCTTGTAGTTGTGCTGTTTTCCTTTGCTGTCTTTACTTGCTGCAAATTTTCAACCACTCTCCCTCCCCCTGTCACCCCACTCTTAATCATATGCCCTGTTAAATCTGACTGTCAGGAGCCAAGCACAGGGAATAGCAGGGGTTGTGGAGTAGGAGGGGCATAAAGGGGAGGAAGCCCACCCTCGCACAAGTGTTTTGACTCTTTTTTTTTTGTTTTCCTTCTTTAAAAAAAGTGCCTGAGGATTGGTGGAAGGATTTTCAGGACAGTAAATTAATAAAGAGGGTACTACAAGGTGAGCTTCAGTAACAGTCAAGTACTGGAATAGCAGTATAAGTGCAGTATAATGTGGGGAGTGGTGCAATGCAGTGGACGAGGGAAAGCTGTATTCAGGCAGACCTTCTGGATGCTGAGGTGCTGCCCTATCTGCAGGCATCTCTCTGGAATGTGGGATGAGGTAGCCAGACTCACAATGGAAGTAAACTGGGTCAGAACCACCTTTGCCCCTATCCAGAGACCACCCAGTCCAATGCCATTACCTCAAAGGATACAAAGAATGAGGAGCACTTAAATGACAGTGGACTTAGGGAGGGTTAGGGCGGTGAGGCAGAGGCACATCCCAAATCCTATTCCACTCCAAAACTCATATGCTGCACTGGCAAATGGGGAAAACCAAACAGAGGTACCCCAGAGAAGTGGAAGGGAAGGATGTGGAGGTCAACCAAGGAGTTGACCTCAGTGGGGAGAGCAGTGAACCCCAGAAGAGGAGGAGGAGGCAAATCCTGGAGGGGGACTCTATCATAAGAGGGATCCAGTTAGGAACACAGGAGGGGAGGAAAGGGAAGTGAGGTGCCTTCCAGGTGCCATGGCATGGAGGGATGGGTGGAAGATCCTGGGGATCACTGGGAAGGCAAGATGGAAGGGTGAGCTGGATGTCATTATCCACCTAGGTACTAATGACCTGGCAAATGGGGAGCATGAGGAAGTTCAGGAAGAGTTTAGGAAATTGGGGAGGGGTCTCAAGCAAATAGCTACTTCTGTCACCTTCTCAGATGTACTGCCTCTGAGAGGCATTGGAGAGTGTAGGGGCACATGCACCAGGAACTTTAATTCATGGTTGAAGAACTGGTGCCATGAGGAAGGGTTTGGATTCATTGGTGACTGGGGAGCCATGTGGACGGATGGGGGCTTGTTCAAGCCTGATGGCCTGTATCTGTCCTGGAGGGGAATCTAAGCACTAAATGATAAGTTTAAATGCTACATGGACAAGCATTTATGCTAGCCAAGGGGGTGGAAGACCAGCAAGGAGGGTACCTAATTGCCCACCCCGCACAGCTAACAGTGGAACCATTGAACAGGAGAAGTGGATATCCCTACAAAGCAGTGTGCAAAAGATGGAAATAAGCACCCAAAGGGTGGATAGGCAAAAAGGGGGCAAAATTCAACAGAAGGGCAGACAGCAGGGAGAACCAGGAATAAAGGACAACCAGGGAGGGGACTGGAGTAGAACAGCTAAACAGTCCAGGAAGTTCACATCATGGAAAACCATGTGTGCCAATGCCAGAAGCCTTAGTAACAAGATGGAGGATCTAGAGGCTGCCATGGTGCAGTTGGACCTGGACACTGTGGCCATCACAGAGACCTGGTGTAATGATAACCATGATTGTGAGATGGCCATACCCAGCTACAACATATTCAGAAGAGACAGGGCAGGCAGGAAGGGAGGAGGAGTAGCACTTTAAGTGAAAGATAACATAAAGACCACAAAGATCCAGGAGGAACAAAATGGGGGAGAGATACTGTGGGTTAAGCTGGAAAGGAAAATGGGGCCAGCCAGCTGCACAGGGGTGATCTACAGACCACCAGCCCAGAAGGAAGAAACAGATAGGAAGCTGATGTTAGTCATCTAAAGGATGGCAGACAAGGGTGAGGTGGTGCTGGTAGAAGACTTCAATATTCCAGATGTAGACTGGAGCCTCCCTGTAGCACCAGGAGCAGAGTTATCCTGGACTCTCTTCAAGATGCCTTCCTCAAGCAACTGATCTTGGAACCAACTCAGCAGAAGGCAATACTGGACCTTGTGCTCACAAATGGGGACAGTGTGATCGGGGCAATAGTGGAGAAGCACCTGGGGAACAATGACCACCGGTCACTGTGGTTTGAAATCACAGAAGGAGCAGAACCAAACCACACAAAAACATGTATACTGAATTTTAGGGAGGCAGACTTTGGGAAAATGTGGAGATGCTTGAAAGAGGCATTAATGGGAATGGGGAAGGAATCAGGGGTTGAGGAATAGTGGGCAATATTTAAAATGGGGATTATAAGAGCAACAGAATTGTGTATTAAGCAGATTATCAAGGGGAAAAGGAAGAGGAGGCCATTATGGTTTTCCAAGAAAGTAGTGGAGAAAGTGAAAGCCAAAAAGATTGCATTCAGGCAATACAAAAAGACTCAGGCAAAAGGTGATAGGGAGAAGTACCAGGAGAAGCAAAAGGAGGCAGGGAGGTCAGTAAAGGAAGTCAAAGCTCAGACAGAAGAGCGCATCACAAAATCAGTGAGTAGAAGGGACAAAACCTTTTACAGGTACATAAGTGAAAAAAGAAGGGCAAAGGGAGGGATAGTGACATTGAAGGGAAAAGACGGGGGCCACATGGAGGATGACAGCAGTAAAGTTGACATACTGAACAGAAATTTCTGCTCAGTCTTTACTGAGGAAGAGGAGGGTAATGGGCCTGATGGGAGTACAAGGGGTGGGAATTGCACAGAAATGGACACCAGTCCCTTTACACAAGAAAGGGTCCAAAAGAAACTGGAAGGAATAAGAGTTGATAAAGCAGTGGGGCCAGATGGGGTTCTCCCCAGGGTCCTAAAGAAACTAAGAGAGGTGGTGGCTGAACCTTTGGCAATCCTGTTTAGCCAATCACTGGAAACAGGGGAGGTACCCAAAGACTCGAGGATAGCAGAGGTAGTCCCCTTATACAAAAGCAAGAACATAGAGGAAGCAGGGAACTACAGACCAGTCAGCCTGACCTTGGAAGTGGGGAACATCATGGAAGTACTACAGAAGGAGAGACTGGTGGAACATCTGGTTTGCAATGGACTAGAGGACCCAAGGCAGCATGGTTTCACCGGGGGGAGGTCATGCCAGACAAACCTCATTGAATTTTTTTGACTGGGTGGCAAGGGAGGTGGATCAGAGAGGGCAGTGGACGTGGCCTATTTGGACTTCAGCAAGGTCTTTGACACTGTGCCACACAGAAGGCTACTAAACAAACTGGGGAATATGGGAGTGGGCAGGACAGCAGTGCAGTGGGTAGATAATTGGCTGGCAGTCAGGACACAGAGAGTGATGGTAAATGGATGTCACTCCACAGAGGGAAGAGTGACCAGTGGGGTACCACAGGGATCAGTGCTGGGACCAGTCCTATTCAACGTCTTCATCAGTGACATTGCATAGGACCTAGAAGGCAAAATTTCCCTGTTTACTGATGATGCAAAGTTCTGTTACAGAGTAGACATGCCAGAGGGTATAGACAGAATGAGGAGGGACCTGCAGAAGCTTGAAGAATGGTCAAGGGTTTGGCACTTGAAATTGAATGCAAAGAAGTGAAAGATAATGCATATGGGGCACAAAAACCATGGAACAACATATCAGTTGGGGTGGTGAGGATATAGTGTGCACCAAGCAGGAAAGGGATCTTGGGGTTATCATCTCTGATGACCTCAAGGTAGGGGAAACAGTGTGACAAGGCAGCTGGTAAAGCAAATAGGATGCTGGGATGCATAGGCAGGGACATCACCAGCAGGAAAAGGGAGGTCATAATTCCACTATACAAGACACTAGTGAGGCCCCACCTGGAGTACAGTATACAGTTCTGGAGACCTTATCTATGTAAAGACATAGACAGGGTAAAGAAGGCTCAGAGGAGGGCAACAAAGATGGTACAGGGATTGCATCACAAGTCCTATGCGGACAGGCTGAAGAACTTGAATTTGTACTCCCTGGAAAAGATGAGGGAGGGAGAGAGGGGATATGATAGAGACATACAAGTACCTTACAGGGAGGAACAGGGTAAAGGAATAGACTACTTTCCAGTGAAAAAGATGTTCCAGGACTAGAAGGCATGGGATGAAGTTGGAGGGAAGATGATTTCAAGGAAATGTAAGGAAGAATTTCTTCACAGAAAGGGTGTTGGACAAGTGGAACACCCTGCCAGAGGAAGTGGTGGGGGCTGATACAATACGGGATTTAAGAATGTATGAGATAGACACAAGGGAATTCTGGAGGTCAGGGGTAAGGGGCAACAGACTTCTAGAAAAACATAAAGTGAACTTACAAGTTCAAATGGGCAGAATGGGTGGCCCATAGGCCCTTATCTGCCAACAGTATTTATGTATCTAAGCATCTAAGGCAGTTAGGAAGGTGAGTGAGATGCTGGATTGCATAGGAAGAAGGATCACTGGCAGAAGGCAGATGGTGTTGCCTCTTTATAGGTCAATGGTGAGACCTTAGCTGAAGCACCATGTACAGTTCTGGAGACCATGTCTAAGAAAGGACATAGAGTGGAGGAGGTCCAGAGGAGGGCAACGAAAATGCTGCAGGGTGTACATCAGAAGCCCCTTGAGGAGATACTGAGGAACTCAATATGTACACCCTAGAAGAGAAGAGGGGAGAGGGGGGATATGATAGAGCCCTATAAATACCTAAAGGGGGTAAATAAGCTACAGGAGAGGAATATTTTTCAAAAACAAATGTGCTCATGAACAAGGGGACATGATATGAATCTGGATGGGGGTAAATTCAGAGAGATGTGAGAAAGTACTTCTTCACAGAAGGAGTGGTTGATTCCTGAAACAGCTTACCACCTGAGATAGTTGGTGCAAAAACAGTGGAAGGGTTCAAAAAAGTCTGTGATAGGCATAAGAGAATCTTGGGAGAAGAGAATAAGGGTGGAGGAGAAAGAGCCGGAGATCATGTAGGTTCTGCAGCGACATGACACTGTAGATAGGGAAATATGGGCAGACTGGGTTGGCCAAGCAGCCTTTATCTTCCAAAAAAGTTCTATGTTTCTAAAACAGCATATCCATAGATGGATGGAAGCTATTGTGAGGTCAGTCTAATTCCCTACATTAAATGTATTTAATACATTTTCATTAAATTTTCATTCATTTTCAAGATTTTTTTATTCTTCTTAATGCATACAATGCTTTGTTTTGAGGAAGGGTGTAATATATAATTTGAAAATTCAATGAAGCCTAAAAGAATATGATAATTAGTGCGGTGTTAAAGCAGAGAATATAGGGGGTGTATATGCCTTGAGATCAGAAATGAATATTAACTCTTATTTTAGCTCCCACTGGTCTGTGGCATTCTTAGTTGGTTTGTAGACTATGTCACAACACCACAGACAGTGGTCCTCAGCAGATGCATGTCAACATCACCTGCTACATGTAAGCTATGGTTATTATTATGCATTGTTGACCTCAGGGATTTAATAGCCCCATATTTTTAGTTCACTTTATTCATGTTAATTTCTGAATTTGGAGCCAAAGTGGTTTGGCTAAATTCTTGAAACTGACCCAGATTTGTGTGCCCCAACTCAAAGCTGAATCAAAATAGCCTCTGACCCACTTCTCTCACCCTTACTATCTTGGATGTTCATGGACACAGCATGTCAATTAGGTTGGTGACCAGAAATACCCTGCTTTCATAATAATGGATAAGTCATAATGGAACCCTATTTAAACAAAAAGTGCCCAATTCTCTGTTTACATCACTGGAAGACCCATTAAAGTTAGTGTTTAAGTTCCACATTATTTTACAACATAATCTAAGCAGCTAAAATAGAAAAATAATTTTTTTAGCAAACTCAAAATTTCCTTACAAGTGCTTTTTGTTAAGATACAGTATATTTTATAATGAGTAACATACCTTATATTTACTTTTTCGCTGATATTCTTCCAAGTAGAATCACTGCTCACCTTCGTTTCATAAAACAGACAAGCCTTATGGTTATTTATGTCATTAAAACTGAAAACTCTTTTGAGCTGTAGTAAATTTTAATACTGATGCTTTTGTATGCTGAAATAGTTGACTGCCATATAGAAAATACATGTGCCACACCTAAGTTGTAAGAGTTGTGATTTTGTTATTACTTCCATAAAGTGTGAAAGACTAATTTTCATATACAGAACATTCATGCAAGTTGATGTTTGCTGTGGTTCATCATTTTTCAGAGAGGATGGTGCTCTTGAAGAAGGTGAGCATTCTATGAAGCTGGGGGGGTAAATTCAGCAGGGATGTGAGGAAGTACTTCTTCACAGAGAGGGTGGTGGATACCTGTAACAGCCTTGCAGCAGAGTTAGTGAGGGGTGAAAACAGTGTTGGGTTTCAAAAATGCCTGGGACAGGCACATGGGAATCATAAGAGTAAGGGTGGGGGGATTGTGCCACAGATAAGTAGGGTGAGCAGCAAACAATGAAGGTAAAAAAATGGGCAGACTGGGTGGGCCCAGTGGCCCTTATCTGCCATGACATTCTCTGTTTCTATGTTTCAATGATCCATTAAAAGTTTTGTAACTTCATGACCTTAGTTGAAGAACAGCTGCTGAAATATGATGGTTGTTCATTAATGATTTATTGTAGTTTCTCTTCATTGTAGTTTTCAAAGTTCATGAGTTAATGAACTTCATTTCACCTTGATAATTCCCTCTTCAAATGTCATCTTACTAAATCTGTTCCCTGCAAAGACAGGACATAACTTGATAATTAATTTGTATATAAATTGTTTCTGTATGTGTATCCAGGCATAGCACCCTTTCCTACCAAGTAAGCCCTTGTCACAGGTCTCACAAAAGATCTTTTGATACACTTTGAACATTTTAAAATCACACTATTTCATTTTAGAGCCTAAACAATCTGAAACACTTCCAACCACTATGATCAATCCTCCCATCACTTGTAACAAGCATGATCATAAGTGCAACTTCCAGAATGGGAATAAGTGTTTGATGTACCAAACAAATCAATTTGTGCTCTAATGAGCTTGTGAGCTTTGTAAGCTATTACCTTAGATTCGTGATGTAATCTCAGCATGACTCTTATTGACAAACAGTGTAAAAAGGCTGGGAATGCTCATTACAGTGCCCAGTAGATCTATTTGATGCAGTTTAGAATTTGATCAAACACATTCGATATAGCTTTACAAATCTCCTTCAGGAAAACTCAGAATAGAAACTGGATTTTGATTGCACTGGAAGATGTTGTTATTGCTCTTGCCACTCATCAAGTCAAATGACCCTTTTAACTGATGCCAACAGAAGTTTCCAGGATACTTTTTGTCAGATTTAGAGGGGGCTAGGCTTCCATGGCAACCACCACATGTATGGCTTCTGCTGGTACAGTACATCTGCACCCACCTTTTCTTTTCCCCTGAAGGACTCTATTAAAGATTTTGCCTTCCAGGTACCATTTGTTCTGTTATATAGAATGTAAAGTTCTGCAAGCAGCATGGTAGCTGTTGTTTAGGATTCCTCTGTGTTGTCAGTGAAAAGCTTTTAATTAAACTTCCTTCCCCACTTATTAAAACTGTATTCTTTGAAATTTTGAACTGTTAGAAAAATGAAGGCATGGGGCCTTTTTACATGGACATCAAGATGTAATTGTGATGCATGTAAAGTACAATTGTGCTTCCTTGTAGTGCTGTCTGCTACATATCAAGCAATACAGATCCTCACATTAAGATAACCACATCCATAAAACACAGCACCATAATCAAATTAAGGGTGAATAAATGTTAAAATTAGCAACTTGGGTTCAACTTTATTTGGACCCCTAATTTTGGTGTCAGGACAAAGTAAGCCCTTGGGTGAGAGGGTATAGCCCAACAACACCACCATCCACCCGGTTGTGTATTAGTGCTTTCCTAAACATGAACCAAGTACAGCTGTAGCACACACAAAAAAAAAAAAATATCAAATCACAGTACTGTATGACTCAAAAAAGAGTGAAGTTCACATCATCATCATTTATTTCAAAATGTGAATGGACATGGCAAGTGAAAACACGAAAACCTAACACATACCTTGGGAGCTCATAGCAGATACCCAGATATCATTTTTGTGCACCCTGCACTTTGATTGGGGGCATGATCTGTGAGTATGCCAGCTGCTTAATTTGATGGCTTTAAAGTGACAAATGCTTCAAGCAATGCTTTTTCTTCATTTTTTTTCTATCTCACTCAAGCTTAATTTATTTATTTATTACAAATGTATTTATTTATTTAGCAAAGTGTTTCACCAGGAAAGACATACTGAGCCTATACCAGCTCATTTCCAGATGCATCCTGGGGGAGAGTGGGAGTAGGAGGGATACAGTGCAAAATCATAAAATATACAAAATAATACAGAGAGACAAAGATTAGCTAGTACAATAGCAGTAAACAGACAATATATTCAATAATTACTATATGGGCTGGAAGGATAGAAGGGATAAAGTATCAAAATAAAACAGTGACAGAAATTAGCTACTAAAATAGCAGCAGACACAATATATACAATATGTACAATGTAAGCCGGAAGGAAACAGGAGTAAAGTAATAAGGACTGGTTGAGAAAGAGTGGAAGATAAGGAGGTAGAGGTGGGGGGAGAGGAGGGAGAGTAGAGTAGAGAAACAAATGGTTCTGGGCAATCAACGGCAGATGCAGGGGAGAATGAGGGAGAGTGGAGTAGAACAGATGGGGAAGGGGTATTGGGGCAGTTGCAAGAGGTGGTGGTGTGAGCGTGGAGTAGTGAAGTTAGTGAGTGTTAATTGGAAGCAGAGTGAATAATTAATAATAATACTTTATTTATTTAGTGCTATTCTAACAATCACAGCACTGTACATATTTAAAAGCATCATAAAACAAACAGTTCAATTAGAACTTTTACAAAATAATTTAAATACTTCAATTAAAATATCCCAGAATCCATATAAAATACTAAGTGCTGAATGCCTGTTTAAACAGATGTTTTAAGCCTGTTTTAAAGTTCTTCATAGTCCGGCACTCTCTAATCTGATGAGGTAGAGAGTTCCTCAGGAATGGGACAACAAACATAGAAGCCCGGGCCCCAGATGTTTTCAACCGCACCCTGGGAACCTCTAACAACCCCTCGTCAGTTGAGCGGAGAGGATGGCCAGGGCTGTAGGGAGTCAGGAGCTCTTGCAGGTAGTTTGTTCTCAGTCTGTGCAGGGCTTTATAGGTCAGAAGACTTACCTTGAAGGTGATCCGCCACTGTATAGGCAGCCAGTACAGATTGCGCAGCACGGGAGTAAAATGACTAGACTGAGAGGTCCCAGTCAACAGTCTTGCCACAGTGTTCTGCACCAGCTGCAAGCAATGGATGTCAACCCCCGGAAGCCCCAGGTAGAGGGAGCTGCAGTAGTCCAGGCATGAAGTTACAATGGCGTGGATCAACATAGGCAAATCACCAGACGGAACAAGATGCTTGATTCTGGCGATGTTCCTAATATGATAAAAGGAAGGCTTGATGACTGCTGACACCTGCACATGCAGTGTCAGCCCATTGTCAGGAACCATCTCCAGATAGTGCACCCATTCAGAGGTAGATAGTTGTACACCCTCAAGCCAAAGCCAAGAGGGTAAACCCACTCCCGACCTCTCTGTCTGGCAACCCAGGTCCACCACCAACACCTCAGTCCTCCTGGAATTCAGTTTCAACCAGCTGGACTTCATCCAGTCATGTATTTCCACCAGACAGCTGTTAAACATCGAGACCACACTATTCTGGTTGGGTGCAAAAGACAGATAGAGCTGTGTATCATCAGCATAGCAGTGAAACCTTAGCCCATATTATCTTACAATGTCTCCAAGGGGCAACATGTACACTGCAAACAACATAGAGGACAGCACTGAGCCCTGAGGGAACCCACACGGCAGAGAGAATGAATCAGAGGGAAAAAAATCCTGACATGGATAGAGGAAGAGAGTTCCAAGGTTTGGGAAATCAGAAAAAGAAAGCAGCTTGATCAGCAAGGAATGTACGTGAGGGAAGTAGGAGGGAGCAATAGCTGGGATTGCAGAGGGAGTAGGAGGAAGGGGAGATAGGTGATAGGGGGGAGGTCAGACAGACAGTGAGGGAAGAGAGCCAGAACTTTGAAATGAAGGAGGCAAGTGGGTTAGGCGGTGATCCACAAGGGAAGAGAGGGATAGTGCAGAATACAGAGCGCAGTGGTGGGTGCGGGGGGCAGTTCAGAGCAAAATGGCAGAAGGAGTGGAAGATGGTGTCCAGTCTGGGCAGGGGCTAGGGTGGACCTCCGGGCAGCACCATAGACAATGTCACCATAATCTAAGATTGGGAGTATCATCTTAATGAGGATATCCCTGCATGCAGATAGAGGGATGTAGGTTTTGTTCCTATAGAGGGTACCAAGCTTTGGGTGGCGTTTTTTGTAAATGGCATCTATGTGCTATGAGAAACTTAAGTGTTGGTCAAGCCAGACACCAAGGTATTTAAATGAGGGCACATCATCAATTGTGTCCCCATCTAGGGTGTGGAAGGGGGAAAGGATGGGAGTTTGGAAAGTCTCGGCCTAGTGCTAAAGCACAGAGACCATTTTCTTGGCATTTAGTGATAACTGATTTGTTCTGAACCATTTCTGGACCAAGTCAAAAATCAGGTTGGAGCCTGGATCTTAACTCTGCTGGAGAAGATCCAGAGATAAACAGGGCCATGTCATCTGCATATATGTTGATGGATGTAAATGAGCAAGCAGGAGGGAGGTCATTTAGGAAAATGGAGAAAATAAGAAGGCTAAGGATGGAGCCTTGAGAAACACCAGTATTAATGGGGAGAGGAGGGGACAGGGATTCTTCAGGTTTACTGATTATGACCTGCCTGTTAGGTAGGAGCTGAACCAGTTTATAGCAGGGACTGAGAGGCCCACCACTCTCAGTTTGTGAAGGAGAAGGGGGTGGGAGACTGTGTCAAAAGCTTTCACTAGATAGACAAAGATGGTGTCGGTGAAGAGACCCTGGTCCATAGCAGAGTGAATGGCATCAGTGAGGCGGAGGAGGAATGAAGTAGTGGAGTAGTGTTTGCAAGAGCCAGATTGGAAGGAGGTGAAAAAGGAAGAGTAGTCAAGGAAAGGGGAGAGTTGGAATAGAACTACGTGTTCTTGAAGTTTGGAAAGGATTGGGAGGAGGGAAGATAGAATGGTAATTCCCTGGGGAGGAGGAGATACCACCTTTAGGTTTGGGAATAACTGTGGCATGCTTCCAGGGGTCTGGGACAGAAGCAAGAGAGAAGGAGAAGTTAAGCAGGGAGGTGATAGGAGAGGCAACAGCGGGGGCAGAGAGGTGGAGGTGCTTTGGATCTAATCTTTCAGGGTTCTCACCTAGCTGGGGTTGAAATTGAGAAGGGCTTTTAGAGAATGAAAATGAGCCCATTGGGCATGCAAGGCACTAAGGAGTCATTTAGGTGATGTGTGGTGAAGCACACAAAATAAAAACAAGCAAGCTCATATGGTTTTCGGGGAAAAGAACCCAGACCCAAAATAGGACACAATAAAAAAGTCTTTAATAATCACAAAGGACAAAAGCAGTACAATACAAAAAGCACATCAGGTGAAGAAGTAACCCCAATAATGTGGCCATTTCATGCCACCCTGGCGCTTTTTCAAGACTTCATCAATGCAGGACTCAACTGTTTAAAAAGCTCTACATGAGCCAGGTGCATGAAAAAGTTAAAGGCATAGTGACACTTAACATACAATGTAAATATATTTACTAACTATCATTTAAAAAGAATAAATAATGTGCACACTATAAGTGCAAAACTGCATATAGGAACCTATCATATAATCTACAGAGTATATTATCCCACACTAGTATGTTGTTTTAGCACATATGTAAACTAAATATATAGCACTGATGTGCAGTGAAGCCTGATATGGTTGATGAGTAACAGGTGAGAAGGAGAAATCAAGTGCAGATGGGTGTGTGGGAGAAGGGGTGGGGTGTGAGTTGGAAGGAGGGAGGAAGGAGAGGAGAGCAGAAGCACAGGTGGCAAAGTATGTGTTGAAGGCAGAGGCCACTAAGAGAGGGTCATAGAAGATGAGTTGCCCATCTTTAAGACAGGTGGGTGGACTGGATAGGAGGGGAGAAGAGGGCACGATTAACTTTTCAGAACTTGGAGGGGTGACTTAGATTTTTCTGGAAGGAGGAGGAAAAGAACTCAGCTTTTGCTAACCTGCTGGCTTGAGTATAAGCATTCCTCAGGTAACGGTACCTGTTAAGGTCTGCAGGTTCTCCAGAGGATCTGTAGGATATCCATACCAGGTCACGTGCATGGTGGAAAGCCAATAGTTCTGCTGTGATCCAAGGGAGGTGTGAACCTCTGGCCCTAGTTTTCTGGAGGGGAGCATGCTGATCCCAGATTAGTAGGAATTTAGAGAGGAAATAATCAAGGACATGGTTTATATTAGGGGCTCTGGTGATGGGTGACCAGTCAGTTGACTGCAGATCAGCATGAAGGGAGGATAGGTCTAGTGACCAGAAAGGTCTAGTGACTGGAAGGAGAGGATCTGGTTAATTTTGGGGGGTAATTTAGGGTGGTAGATTTTACGCTTGCAGTATACCATATGGTGATCACTGAGTGCGTCAGGGAGGGTGCCTGCACAAATGATGTGGTGCAGGTGATTGGTGGGAACCCAGTCCAGGAGTGAGTGA
The DNA here is from genome assembly GCA_016271365.2 of Neoceratodus forsteri. Taxonomy (NCBI): domain Eukaryota; kingdom Metazoa; phylum Chordata; order Ceratodontiformes; family Ceratodontidae; genus Neoceratodus; species Neoceratodus forsteri. The sequence goes on along the minus strand of CM028135.1, from coordinate 285,164,054 downwards.
TTTAGGGATTTAAAGTTTAGGCAGGTTGGGGTAGAGATGAGCTGAATAAGGTGCAGGGACCTTATGTTTTGGCAATGTTTAGAGTGGGAAAGCCAGTGTAGGTTGAAATCACCCACAATGAGGAGTTCACCAGAGGGGGCGAGAGAGGAGATGGAAGTCAGGAGCTCAGAGACTAGGGAGGAGGATAGGCCAGGGTAGCAGTAGACACCTGCCACATAGATGGGGATGGAGAAAGAGAGAGCTAGTTTGAGGATGAGGAGTTCATAGGTGCAGGAGAGGTGACAGATAGGACAGTGGTGAACTGAGTATAGAAGGATATGTAGATGGCAATACTACCATCTTTACAGGTATGGTTTTGGCAGGTGAGGGTGTACCGCAGGACTGAGATAGCAGAGATGGCAATTTTGGAGAAGAGCCTAATGTGATTTTGTTTTGTTTTTTAAGGCTTTTACAGAGTATTTCAGGAAAAGGAAGTGTCTTTGGAAAGTGACTCTTATGACGAGCCATGAAATTCAAAGACTAAACGCTACAATCTGATTCTGGTTGCTCAATCAGTTAAAGCTCCAAATAATCTACAACAGAAACACCATATTAACTGCACAGGAAGTGAATTTACATAACAGAAAAAAATGGAAGTTATCCCTTTAAGATTACTTGTAAATTGTATCAATTTTAAATACCACCACCAAATACTGGCATGGGGGTTACACTCAATACAAGACAAAAGGGAGTTTAAATGCAATTGATGCTGACAGCGATATATTCCATTTTAATTCTCCATCCTTTATATTCATACCTATAGACCACTAAAGCAATAATAACAATAATAACTATCAGTATACATATGTTTATGTTACTAATCAGTGCATACTGGAATTAAGGGGTTAACAGAGAAATGAAGGAGAGGTGTACTCATTACCTATTATCTTAATGCGAAGGACAATGTGAAGGTTTGCCTATACTGTGTCTCTTCCTACAAAAAGGGACTGAAGCCAGTTTCACCATTAAGTTGGGACTTAGACTCTGTAAAGTAAAATAAACCTTGCTTCTTTTGGTAAGAACAAGTTCAATCTCTCCCCTCCCCCCAGCCAGGTGTGTAGACAAAACCTATCCTGATGGATCTGAGTCATGGGCATCCAAGAAGAGAACACCCAGGACATGTTGTACATTCCTCATGAGGATTACCATTTCATGCTCCTGTCTTTTCATATACCTTTCAAATCTTACTGTACAGGAGGTTGCATGGGCACTGTGTCAAAAAACAAACAACGAAAAAAAATAACAATTTTATTTGTTGTACAGGGGATCTATTGACTAACCAGCCAAAATCTTTTACGGTCATGGGGCAAAATTATATGTCCACGTACACCATGCTGAAAAACACTACAGTTTCCAAAGGGTAAGAAACCCTTAGGGCTTGGTAGACTCCAAACCCCTCTCTTAACCTTCTGTCACTGGCACAGCAACTGTCCCTTACCAAACAAATAATGTACAGAGATGATAGGGCTGCAGCTAAGGTGATTTACCTAATAAGGCTAACAGTTGCTGACTGTAAGGGTCAAAGGCAGGATTAAAAGAACAGAGAGAATCACTTTAACAGAACTTATCTTGTTTCTGGTCAGTATTGGAGGCAGCAGGATGTTTTGATTGTCCTTGGAGCAGGACCAGATATGTAAGTGAGGGATGTTGGGAGTTTTCAGATGTTAGCAGAATTTGTGTTACCATCTGACAACCGTCAACACACCCCTCACTTACCTATCTGGCCTTGCTCCAGACAACCAGCACATCCTGCTGCCCCCAACACTAACCAGTAACAAGGTAAATGTGGTGAAAAGGTTTTTATATGAAATATTGACTTTAAGTGGTGTTTAAAAATGATTTTTTTTAAACCCAGTTTTTCCATTTTGCAGGAAATAGTGGCTTCTCTTTTTTCCTGCTTCTTAATTTCCCAGTCATGGGTAAGTAAATGCTACAACAAAGTAACAATAATTACATAAAAACAGAATATCAAATTAACCATGACAGATTATTCCTTTACTTAAATGCAAAACAATACTAACCTGTAAGGCTTGGTTTCCATGTGTCAGTCTTTATAGCACAGTTCAGTTATAAAGACTTTTCCCCATCAAATAATGGTCCATAAAAGAAATTCAGCTATACCTTCATTGTCCCTCATCCAGATACCTACCTGATCCTGACTCCAAATGTTCCTGGACACATCTTAAATTTGTCAATTCTTCATCATATAAAGACTCTCCCACATCAAATTGGGGGGGGGGAGTACACTAAACCCTTCAAAAGGGGGGGAACTTAGAACATAGAAACATAGAATTTGATGGCAGATAAGGACCGCTTGGCCCACCCAGTCTGCCCATTTCCCGACCTAATGGATAAGCTGCAGATCCTAGTTAGCCAGCAGCCTACTTCTTCCTACCCCCAACCCCTAGAATTACCTTATGACTGTCCCATGCATGCTTGAATTCCACCACTGTTTTTGACTCCACAACCTCCTCCAGAAGGCCTTTCCATGCATCCACAACCCTCTCTGTGAAAAAATACTTCCTTAAATTACCTCTGAGCCACCCCCATCTTCAAATTGTGCCCCCTTGTTCTTGCACACCTATTTTTTTGAAAGATGCTACCCTCTTGGACTTTGTTGATTCCCTTGAGGTACTTGAAAGTTTCTATCATGTCCCCCCTCTCCCTCCTTTCCTCGAGGCTATACATATTAAGTTCCTTAAGTCTCTCTTCATATGTCTTCCGGTGCAGACCCTGCACCATTTTAGTTGCCCTCCTCTGGACAGCTTCCATCCTGTCTATGTCTTTGCGGAGATTGGATCTCCAGAACTGCACACAGTACTCCAGATGAGGTCTCACCAGCTGCCTGTACAGAGTGATAATAACTTCCTGTTTTCTACTGGTGATGCCTCTCCCTATGCATCCCAGTATCCCCCCAGCCCTCCTTGCTGCCCTCTCACATTGCTTGCCCACCTTTTGGTCATCTGATATGACTACCCCCAGGTCCCTTTCCATTTTTGTTGTTATTAGTATCTCACCCCCCATTGTGTACTCTTCCCCTGGGTTTTTGTTCCCAGGTGCATTACCTTGTACTTCTTAACATTGAATCTAAGCTGCTATACATTTGACCATTCCTCTAACCTTGCCAAGTCCCTTCTCATCCTTTCCACCCCACCTTGTGCATCAACTCTGTTGCAGATCTTTGTGTCATCTGCAAAGAGACATACTCCTTCAGTCCTCTGCAATGTCTCTTATAAAGACATTGAAGAGGACCGGTCCTAATACTGAACCCTACGGTACCCCACTAGAAACCCCCTTTCCTCAGAGTGGACTCCATTTACTATACTCTCTGTGTCCTATTCTCCAGCTAATTCTTTACCCAGTCTGTCATCTTGGGACCCACTCCCAGGCTGGCTAACTTGTATATTACTCTTTTGTGTGGGACTGCGTCAAATGCCTTGCTAAAGTCTAGGTAGGCCATGTCCACAGCCCCTCCCTGATCTACTGCTTTGGTCACCCAGTCAAAGAAATCTATCAGATTCGTCTGGCATGACCTTCCCGCTGTGAATCCATGCTGCCTTGGGTCCTATGCCCCTCTGGCCTCTAGATACTAGATAATTATTTCCTTCAGAAGTGATTCCATCATTTTGCCTATCACTGAGGTTAAACTAACAGGTCTGTAGTTTCCTACTTCTGCCTTGCTCCCACTTTTGTGAGGCGGAATCACATCTGCCCTACTCCAGTCCTCAGGTACCACCCCATCCTCCCATGATTTGTTAAAGAGTGTAGTCAGTGGTGTCACTAGTTCTACCCTTAGTTCTTTTAGAATTCTGGGATGAATCCCATCAGGCCCCATTGTTTTGAATTCTAAAAGAACTAAGGTAGAGACTGATGTTTCTGTTCCTAACAAATCATAGGAAGAATGAGGTGTTTTGATGGCGATAAGGAGGATGGGGTCAGCATGGCTCATCCAGTTGGGGTTTACATTCTCCCAGCAACCAAGCATGTGCTTGACTTTGAATATGCAACATGCATCAATAGCTGTGGTATAGTGAGCATATTGGGTAAATATGTGTGTATACTCTGACTATTGCGCTTTCAGGTATGCTGCCCCTCACTCTTGGAACTTGTTGCTTACAGACCTGAGAAGTGCTCCATCACACCTAGCTTTCAAGCGTGGACTACGCTCTCACCTCAACTCTATGGACCAATGCACTTGCTTTGACCCTACTTAAACTCTGGAACTACCTAAGACAATCCTCCCCTTTCTTCCTATATATTCATTAGCCTACCTCCCTCTAATGCTCTGTTGTTATTTACAAATATTTGTTTTCTCTGCCTGCCTGCACTTTAATAAAATGTGTACAAATCTGCCTGCACTTTATGAAATGTTTAGAAAGTATTCTGTATGGCTACTCTATCCTGATCATGCCACTAAAAATTGTCTCAAGACTTGCCTAATTACTTTAATTCTATGTATAGTATCCTGCTTTGATATTACTATGCTGTATGTCTAAAATCGTTCCTCTCTCTGACTCTATGTATAAATTAGCAATAATCCTGCTATTGTTTTGATATGCTTTTCATCCTACTGTGTTGCACTAAAACATATGTTTTACTTATTGTAAGTGGGTACTGGTCCTTCCCGTTCCCTCTCCACTCCCGCTTGCTCCCCTACCCCTCTGAGCCCTGCCGGGTTTCGGTTCCATAGCCCTGGGTCTTTTTTGCGCCTTTTCCTGCTAAAGCCATAATTAGCCGTACTTTGCCGTAAGTGCCTTCAGGCTGGCTGCTTCCCCCTCTTTCAGTTCCATAACTACGGGTCTTTTTTGCGCCCTTCCCGCTCATGCCGCACTTTGCCGTAAAGCACCCCCCCCCGGTTTTTCCACTGGGTCCTTGTTTTGCTAACCTGAGTGCTGAACCACGATTTCCCCTGCTCTCCTGCCTATCTATGGCCATCATACCTCTACAGTAGGTACTTGTCCCTTCCCTCTCCCCTGCCTGTTGTTCACCCCTCTTTATTACCTATCTCTCATATCTCTCATACCTACTATAGTCCTAATCCTCTGTTTCATCCTCTCACCTTTTCACTTAAACTGTACTCCTCTCCCTACCTACCGACCATCCCCGTCTTGCTCTGCCACCCTTTGATTCCACAAGCCCGGCTGCAGATCTCTATCGGGCACCACTAAGCCATCTTCGCCGTAATTTTTCCTGCTCATTTTCTGCCAAGCCCTTCACCCCTCATCAGTGTCTCACACCCTTCCTGCCTGCTTAATCTCCCCCTCACCTCCCCTTCCCTCTCCTTTCCTCCCTCCTCCCATCTAAATATGTGCTCCCTTCAGTACCCTCTGCCCTCTGCCCTTTGCAATTGTATGCCTGTACTTGTACCAATGTACCTTTGCTTGTATTGTGTATACCTAAACTGTCCTATCTTGTACTGTAACTGTGTCTCCCGGGTCGTGCCTGAAAATAGTCACCTGTTGGCTAGTGCACCTACCCGGTTAACAAAAACTAAATAAAATAAATAAATATACCACACTTTATATTGAAAAACAAGTCAAAGTGAGTATACAGTTCACCCAAAGTGAACCTAATCTGACTGTACTTTTATGCACAGTACCCTTACAGAAATATAGGTATGCTTTGTACATGCAGAATGCATGCCACATGTTTAATTGTGCAATGTTTACATGCAGTTCGCATACACAAAGTAATCCAAAGTGAACCAGGTTTAAAACGCAAATCAGGTTTACATGCTGCAAGCTTGACATGTGCACAGCTGGTAAGTTGATGTGAACATCTAAAAATTACATCAGGTTTGCATGTTGCATGCTTGACATGAGTGCAGCAGTTAAGCTGGTGCAAATCTTATCTTAAAAAAACACATCAGTTTCTACTTCTTATACTACTGCTAGCAATTAGAGTCATTAAAATATATTTTTATTTATATCCCCATAAAAATTATGCAAACTCATTAATTCTTATCCTTTTTCAAGCTGTTTAATGGCTTTTGATGTTTGTAATTAAATCACCATTAATTTGTAAAGTATTGTTTGATTACTGCATTAAATGTCTAGGATATAGCCAGTCAACATCCCCCATTCCAGATGAATGAAGAGGGGCCTCTGTTGTGAAACCTATCCTTTTTCTTTTGGACCATGTAACTCTGTTACACATATTTAGTGCTACAAATGTGTTTCTCTATTACTGTTTCATCTCACTTAATTTCCCTTTGTCATTTTGTATTGAGCGTATACACGATGGCCATGCTCAACACTCTTTCTGCTGAGTAGGGTCTTGGAAGCATGTAGCATACCTCACATTTTGTCACTAAAAATGAGGAAAATGGACACTCAAAATGAGGGACAATGAGGAACACTAACCCACATGATGATCAGGACACATCATGAAACATGGAGATACGGTACCTCAGATCACAGTGGAAGCCATTGCATTAGCACCTGAGAATGAATTTCAACCATTAAGCAGGGGTGCCATTCAGGTAGAGCAGAGGGGAGCAGTTGCTCCCCCCCCCGATATTTGTGCCTAGGTTGTTCTTATGGTGTGGCAATAATGGCATTAAATTTGGATTTAATCTTTTGCACAGTAAGTGCCCACCTGGTCTATGTGTGCTAATGCTGCAGGTACTCTTGAGATTTGACTGTGTCTGTATTGTGTCGTCCACTCTCTCCGCCTATTAGTGGCAGCACAATCACATGTGATGTGGATTAGCTCCAGTCAAGAAAGAGTGCATGAGTCTGGCAAGTGTGACACTGTCTTTCCTGCCACAGAGTAGACAGACTGCACACTACACACTACAGCTTGTAGGAGTCAGTGAGCACTGAACTCTCAATAGCAGTGTTGTGGCAACATGTTTTTGTTGGTCTACTCTTAGTGAGTATCTGTCTCCCCGGTGGCTGAGGGGGCAGAGAGTGAGCTAGAAGCTAACTCTAGACAAGGCTACCTACTTACTACTAAGCTCACTTTGCAAAACAAAACAGCACAGACCCACACAGCAGCAAGCTAGGCTTAGCAGCAGTGGTGGCAGCGGTGTGGATGGCCTTCATAGGCCTTGATCAGTGTAGTGTGGCAGCAGCCACAGCAGCAATCAAGCAAGAAGCAAGCAACCCAGTTGGATGGGTTCAGTTGATGAGGTGGCTTGGTCATGGACCACATTGGGAACCTGTGATGGTCAGTACTAGCCTCCAGCTTCTGATGGAAGGAGAGAGGGGGAGAGGACTGAAAACTGGACTGGTGGCACACTGTGCCAGACTGCAGATTCTGGCCATATGGCTAGGTAAGTAAAATTACATTTTTACAGGGGGATTGGGGAAAGTGGAAGGAATGAGATATTGATGTGTTTTTCATGTTTCTTCACCTTTGGGCAGGTTCATGAGCCACAGGGGATGGGTATTGAATGGAATAGAGTTGGGGAGAAAAATTGAGACAAAGTTTTTTTTTTGGGGGGGGTGCAGAACTTCAGCCAGGAAAACATTGGTTAGTAACTGGGTGGGTTTAAGCCCAATACTGATGCACTGGTCTGGGGTATATATAGATAAATCTTATACATTTAAATTTTTCCTGATTTGCATATCACTTTTCAGTCAAAACAAATAAGCTGTACCTTTTAGAGATGTTACATACTTTTTAGAACTGTCCCTTGCATTCCCCGACAGTCAAGTGGTATGGTATGCACAGACTATTACAGGCCCACTATAGTCAGGCTTATGACCCCCCCAGTGAAGCTGACTTCCACATCCCCACACTCAGGCACACTATGACAAAGGGCAAAGGAGACTACGGGGATGTGCACCACTGAAATGAATGGGGGTATTTTTGTATTACTATTTTATACATTATTGATGGAGAGTTAGAAATTAATGAAGGCCACGCTCGACTAACAAGGGCCTTGTTAGTAGAACAGTGGCCTTCATTATTCTCCAACTCACCATCATAATGTATAAAATAGGAATAAAAAGAACTCCATTCATTTCAAGGAGGAAGGCACCAGCACTCTGACCCATGGACGTCATCTCCTAAACACTCCTGCCTCTGGCTCCCTAGTACTCAAGTAAGAGACTTTTTACTTATATAGCTATACTTGGTGGGTTGTCTGTAGTAGCATGGCCATACCCAGTACAGTGTGTGCGCATGGGGGGACTGGCCATGTAGGTGTGTCGAGTTAGTAATACTTTTGTGTTTGCAATTTAAAGTCTGTTTGGATGGAATCGTTCAAACTATGAAGAGAAAATAGAGGAGTACAGGCCAGACAGAAGCAATTAAGTGGTTTTGTGGGTGAGTTTGTGTATTGGGGGTGGGAAAAACCACATGTGTTTCCATTGGTATGTGTGCTACAGTTCAACTGTGAAAATGAGATGAGCAAGAAAAGAAAACTGAAAAGCAAAGCAGTGGCTACAAGCATGCCACATGCGTGCAGATGTAATCAGATACAGTATGTATTGAAGTACAGAGGAGCCATATGTGCATAGACAGTATGGCTTAGTGGTTAAAGGCACTGAACTGTGAGTCAGGAGACTTGGGGGTATGAAGACCTGGGTTTGAATCTCATCAACCTCCACTTGTATATGGTGTGATCCTGAGCAAGTCACTTAACTTTTATGTGTGCAATTATCAGTGACCACTTGCTTTTTGCGTGCATGCCACATGCATGCAGTCTTTCTCAATTTAACATAAAAATCATGGTTTCCACATTTGCTTGCTGCACGCATGCCATATGTATGCAATCGGTTCCAATTTAACATTTAATCATACTTGCAGCATGCATATCATTTGGGTAGTTTTATGTGTGCAGCATGAAAACATTTCATATAATTATTTCTGTAAGGGTATCTGGAGAGAAAAATAAAACCCGAGTGCATTGTCTCTTCACCCTCAAAATGTATGCATCATATACTGCTTCACCCTTCTCCTCAAAGGGTGCATATTCAGTATCTGTGCTGGTGTACAGCACTGTAACCGTACCTCTCAGATGTACAAATTAGAAGGGACATCCCTCTTTTAAACTCTCAGAACTCCATACCTGTGGTAAAGTAGCTATTCCACATTTTATTCTTACATTCTAAATAATACATTTACACAGATCTGTGTGTCACTGATTCATTAGCAGACTTTATGAATGAGAGACTGAATATTTGGGGCCAGTTTCTTTCCTGAGTTCCTGTCTATAATGCGATGCTGTATCTCACATTTTGTCTTAATCCCCACATTCTAAGGGTCAGTGTACCATATATGGATGTCAAAAGGCTGAGAAGCCTGACATGTAATACAGTACTATAGAAGGTACTGTAGCATCTCGACTCCTCTGTTAGGACACACACACACACACGCATACACACGCATCTGCACACCTCTTTGGCTGTCTCAGAGCTGGTTGGGTGGGGAGAACTCTAAGTGAACTGGTCAGCAGTGTTGCTAATGATCAATCCCCTGACATTCAAGCTGGTCCAAGATCAAGGATTCAAATTACACCCCCTCTGAGGAGAAATGTGTGCTGCTACCTCCATAGCCTTAAACCTCTCCCGTTTCAACAACAGTGCCCCCACAACCCCCAACCCCCCAAAAAGCTGCATCCAATGAAGTTACTAGGATGTGGGGTCCAATTTTAGTTTGCTTGCTTTTAATGCTGACAATCTGTGCACACACAAAAAACCCATATAGGTATTTAAATATTACAACATAGCACGGTTATCTCAACCAGCACTAAACATGGCAGCATGAAATAGGTTCATAGGTGTGTACAAATTCGAGGGCAAGCCCAATTTGAACTCACCGCCATACATCCTAATGGTGGAAGAAGAATTTCCTAGCACCCATGTACTGGTCTAGTCTAAATTTAAACTGCTTAATATTATTACTGGTTACAACAGATAAAGGAAAGGAATTCCAGATTGGGGGAAGTCTTTGAGTAATAAAGTTACTTCTTTTGACTGTTCTATTATGGTCAGAAGATGACAGAACATGAATCAGTGACATGAGTGAGTTTTTGTTATTTAGGTTGGGGGCAGAAATATCAGTAAGAGCAGCTGAGATGTGACCCTCGCTGGAGGGACAACATACACTGGATCACTTTTGCACTTACTTTCCTCTGTGCCAAGCCCCAGTCAGTCCCACTGCCTGCACGTCCAGAGAATAAAGATCTAAAGTAGTTTACTAAAGGAGTTTTGATACTGTAGAATATAAACCTAGGTACAGGTAAAGCTAATAGCATATTTTCCTTTCGGCAATGTTTTTAATTCCAGTGGGGTGCACTTCTATCAGTTTGGAGACATGCTTGCACTAGAGGAGGGGTACACATTTGTCCTGGTTCTTTAGCTCATATACAGAGCAGTTTAAGAAGAACATTTGAAACAGAACCAAAGTATGTACACTTCATTCAAGTTGGTATGTGCTTCAAGGTGGGCAAGTCACCTAGTTTATATTTCTGTCAGCAAGTGCCAACATTGGAAATAATAACTTTTTGTTACAGTTTCTACAGACTTTTTATTCATTTCATTTGAGTATGCTCTAGTACAAGTAAATGTGAGTTCTGCCCACAAAAAGAATGTACTATAAATTCAGACATTAAATCATGAATTCATATTATTTTAGGACACTAAATCAAAATTAACATTTTGTATAAGTAAGTGCAATGGTTCCAGCAGTTTTCCAAGCTTGTATCGCCACGTCATGTGTGTCCCTCATTTCAATGAAAATATTGAGTTGTTTGAATTGAAGGGTTGCTACAAATTGCCATGATTGAATTTTTATTATCATTATTATTCTTTATTTTACTGACAAATAATAAAATTGTAAAATGTTGATGAGGTTTTTCACAGGTAAGGCTTTGGGTTAGCTGAGCTGAGCTCATTGTAAAAAAAAAAAAACCCTTAGTAAACAGACATAGGGATACAGTTCTAGGCAGTGTACCATCAAGATATAAACATTTTTTCAGTGAAGCCGTCCACAACAGCATCGAATCTTGCCAGGTCGCTGTGGTGGCTCGCTGAACAGTGCTGCTCTCACTCCAGGTGTTCCACCCCATCCCCAATACAACTCTGACTCAGAGTTGTACCTTTAGAGATGGGGACTTGTGAGAGGGCATGGCCCCCCACATAGGGATTGAGGAAGGCAAAGCCCTCCACAGAAAAAGACTGTTTTCTGATGGGAACAATGCAGACAGTCAGCATTGTTCCTGCCAATGTTGGGGATCTCAAGGACATTTCTGATGATGTCAAGTGGTGGAACCATTCTTGTCTGCCTTGATATTTAAGAAATGTTTGCCATATGAATGTAGATGTCAAAAAGTTCTGCTTCAAAAAGAAAGAGGTGTAGCTGGTCCGGTGGCACTGGAGGTTGAGGCGCTGGTTGTTACACCTCACACCACGCTGGAGACCAGGGCTCAGGAATGAGCTCCTGCTGCTGGAGGTCAGCAGGTGGGAAAGTGGATTGAACATCCAGAGGACTGTTCTCCTCTCTTGGGGGGAGGGAGACTTGTCATCTTGCTCCCTGACTGCTCTCTGGCAGTTGCTGGAGGGCAGTACAGGTTGGGAGGCATGCTCTGATGTGCCAATGTTAGTAGGGAGGGAGGATGGGAGAAAAGCAGAGGAAAAGAGAGCATGGCAGTGCTCGATGATGACCGCCACCCCTGAGGGCTGGCACTGGCCTGTGGATTGGGTCTCCGGGGGGAGATGTAGCATGCTGCCTCCTCCCTGGCCCCACCACAGGGGTAAATCCACAGGGAAACTGTCAGTGATAGCGAGTGTGGAAGTGAACGGGTCTGGAGGGAGAGTCCCTCTGTCAGGAGGGCTAAAGCCACCTGCCAGGGCTCTAAGAGCATAAAATGCAAATAAAAAAAAAAGAGGTGAAGGGGTGGTCGCAATTTAAAAGTAAACATGGTGACACCCAAAAGTTAATAAAAAGTAAATCCAACAAGGGGGAAAGTGTGTTAAGTAGGCTAACACATTAAACATTAAAAAGTTTAATCACCTCTCACTAACATACTAAGTGTATGTGTGTCTACTGTGTTGCTAGTGTGTGTGTGTGTGTGTGTGTGTGTGTGTGTTTAGTCCTTCAATCACATTTGTGAATGGTCTCATATACATGTTTTTGTAGCATTTTATGATGGGTCCACTCTGGCTTCTACAACTTTGGTATCAGTGGGTGCTTCTATAGGGGTGTTCAAAACCACAGACCCCAGCATTAAAATATTGCATACCCTATAAAGGTGTCCACACTGCCATGTACTGTATGTGGTTTGTTTGTTTGTTTGAATGTCTGCCTGTTTTCTGTGTGTGTGTTTTTTTTTTTTTTTTGGAGGGGGGCTTTTGCAGAAGAAACTTTTAAAGATGTATTTGAGAACATCTGGTTTGTCAGACAAGGAATGCTGTAATAAAGAAAAACAAATACCTAAGCCTGCTGTCTCTAGTCAGATAGGAACATGAGGCTTAGTCTGTGAAGAATGAACATTTAACAAACTGGTGACTATTCCGGAATCAGTAATTTTGACTACATATGACATAAGTCCCTATTTACTGCCCATATGGGAAAAGGTTAAAGCAAGACTCCACTAAAAAGAGCAAACATGTCTTCACGGAAGGTCAGGAACACATTTGTCCTGATCCCTTAGATGATACACAGAGCAGCTTAATCATATATGGTGATGACCAGACAGACTAAAAAAAATAGATAAAATCATAATACATAATATGAGAGATTACGTTTCGGGGACACACACACACACACACATGTACACATACACACACACACACATGCGCAAAAGCTTTTGGCTATCTCAGAGCAGGTGGAGTGTGAAGAACTCTAAGTGATCTGGCCAACAAAGCTGATAATGATTGATTCCCTGACATTTGAGCTAGTCCAAGATCAATTATTCAAATTAGATCCCCTCTAAGGCAGAGTGTGTGCTGCTTCCTCCATAGCCTTGAACCTCTCCCGTTTTAACAATTGTACCCCCCAGAAAACTGCATCCAATAAAGTTATCAGGGTTTGGGGTTCAATTTTGATTTGCTTCCTTTAATGTTGATAATCCGTCCCACACCAAACACATATACTGTAGGTATTTAAATACTACATCAAAGCACGGTTACCTCCACCAGCACTAAACACTGTGGCATGAAATGACAGAAGATGAACCACTGACACAAGTGAGGTGGATTTTTTGGGGGGGCAGAAATACCAGTAAGAGCTGCTGAGATGTGACCCTTAGTGGAGGTGCTCCTCTGGGGGGAAAGAGGCTCTTTTGTACAAACAGTGAAGGAGTCCTCTAGATTTGCTGGTACATCAGTGCTGATACAGTGACAGCAAAGGGTAGCCCAGTGACTTGTTGACAGGCACACACAGAGCCATTGCTATTGGTGAGACTGAAACATGTGAGTTTCAAGTTCAGAAATCATTGCTCAAACAACATGCAAAATGCAGCACATGTTCCATGCTTGTGCCCTTTTGTAACAAGACTGAAAACCCCTTCAAAACTCAAGCTCAGCAGTGGGTTACATGATCTGCTAAAAATGTATGATGATAGCGTCAAAAACAGGATCTTAGTGTGCCCTAACAAAGTCACCATCAGGAAATGATTGTATGGGGGGCTTTTAATAATCCTTGTCCCGCTCTCCATTATGTTATGACTAGTGGCCATGTTAGAGCACCTGCAGTTTACCCTTTCCTGTAATCATTTGCAAGACTTCCCTGAGAATTGCACTGCAGCCTCAGTGGTGACAGAGTACCCTGCCCTGAATGGTTTTACTTCAGTGTATGAGGCAATTTGGCAATAATCATTTGCAAATTGCACTCCCCCTTACCATTTATAGAAATATGAAATTGCCAGTCACTCGAGTGAGCACAGCATTCAGGCAGGAGAGGGAAGGAGAGGGGAAGAACAGCCAGAGGGTCAACTGAGTGGTGCCACATTAGTGGAAGGGGCATTTTAGCACAGTACCATTAAATCGGTGAAGGGGATGGTGAAGAAATACATCTGATGGACACATGTTTTGGCCATAAACTCACAGAGTTGTATTCTGTTGCCATGGCTCAGGAAGCTCAGCTTAAATGGTTGGCATAGACAGTATTGTATAAGGCAGACTATGTATTGTGTATAATGGATAACTGCAAAGCTGATATTTATTTGTCATTTTTATTTTCACAGTTACTGGCAGTTGAATAAATAAAAACTAAGTAAGAAACTGCGTCAGCCTGTTTGTTATTGAAATTTTGCCATGTTTTAGTTCTGCATGCATTTTCACAGTGGCTGACTGAGCCACTCATGCTGACTTTTTTTCTCCTCCAAGCTGCAGTATTTGTGATGATGCCTGTTGTCATTCATGAAATGACGTCAATATTGCAAGTCTGTGGCTGTTGTGTCTGCCAGGCGCACACTACTGTGTGCTGTTAAATGACACTAGGAAGTTGACAGCAGTGTCCAGTGTCTACTCATTTTTAATATCATTTTTCATGTTTCCAACTCTCCCGTCAATGATAAAAGAAAGTTGGTTTGAAAAAGAGAGCAAGGCTACCACAGTTCTGGTAAACATGCTGAAGGCAGCAGTTTAATTCAAACAGATCGGTGGTGCTCTGTGCAGGTGTCACAGTGGATGATCTCTCCACTGCCCTTCCCCCTGTAGCTAGACAAAGGTAACTGAGGACCTGTCACTTCCTGGTGTCATACTGCCTGAAACTGATGGGTTTTTTTTTAATTTTTTGAGTGGGGGAGAATGTTGTGTTTCTTTTTAAACTGTAGTTTTTAGGCAATAATTACCTATTAAATAAATGTCAGCTCAGAAAAATAAATATGGGCAAATGAATGACTCTGTAGGAATAATCTGTTGTGCTGATTCAGTGAAACTGCATGTATGTTGAATGTTTCTTCCACCCACCCTACCCCACAAAAACACTATTTACAGTCACACCATGAGGGTGCATATTTAATCTGTTATGTAAAATATTTGCACATACAGTGTGTCCAAGAATGAATTACCTACTAGCAGAGATTAAATATTTCCTTTACAACTTTCCTTTTAGGGAGACTGTCCCCTGTCACACCTGCAAAGAGTACCACAGAGCTGTTTAAAATAACCACACACCTACAGTATGTTTAAGAAGACTGTGGTAGTCTGTGCTCTCTTTTTCAAGCAAACCTTTTTTTTTTTCCATTGATCGGGGAACTGGAAATAGCAAAATTATATTATAAAAGAGTAAACAGACACCGGACACTACTAGCAGCTTACAAGAATCATTTGACAGTGCACACAAGTGCGAGCCTGGCATACACTCTGGAATAATGACATCCCTCTATGAATGACATCAGGTACCATCACAAACACTGCAGCAGGGGGAAAAACTGAGCACGAGCAGTTCCATCAGCCATTGTCAAACAGTAGGAGGAACTAAAAAAAATGGCAAAAATAACATTTTCTGTATTCAAGGTATTCCTTCTGTCAGTGATGCACCCTTCATCCCTCAGCTGATCCTAGTTTTGTTCCACATTAGGTAATAAAGCAACCTCCTGCCAACTACACAACCCAGCAGCTATTTAATGTATTATATGCAATTATATGTTTTATAAACAAAAAGGTAGAGGAGAAGTGTTGGAGCCCAAGACCACTGTGTCAGAGACATTGGTGATAGTCGGGATGGACCTTTGCAGTGAAACAAGCCCCCCAAAAAAGCCACTGTGTCACTACTTTTTAGTATACTGAATTAGTGCTGGGAACAATAGAGCCCATAGACCCAACAATATACAACAAATGTCAAGCAGGGAATGGAGAAAATACAGAGGACAAGTAGAGGTAGAAGGGAAAGGGGAACAATTGGGGGCAGTGAAAACTAGTTTGGAATCACTAGAGCAAAGGAGCCACATCATTAATGCACCCACTAACACTTTATAATAGCATAACAGCATGTTATCTAACTGAATATTTATTTCAACATATTTATTAACTTATCTTGAAATTGAACTGGCAGTTATGGAAATGGAGTTTGTATTTACATAATAAAGTTGTGATGTTTTAATGGCTGTACATATTGTATACATATGCTTGTTGAGCACTGACACACTCTTTACACTGATATGTTGTACTGCACTTTTAAGAAGGGACACTAAATAAGTGGAATGTTGTAGGTGCTTTTTTCACTCCTGAAGAAGCTGCAAAGTGAAACACTGGGTGTTTTTTGTGGTCATTAATAAAAGTCAAAAGGCAAAACTGACATTGCAAGGCTTGCATTAAAAAAGCAGTACTGTATCCAAGTGCACAGATAGATTTAGTAACTGCAGCTACCAGCCTTAAGTGCTCCTATTTTTCAAATGTAAATGTTTAGTGGAGCTAAACATTGAGGTGCACAGAAAGACATAGTGACTGTTCCTGTATTATATTCCTGTACTGCTCTAGTCACAATAATGCTAATAATGGCATGTTGCACATCCTCCATGAGAGGGAGACCCCCATCTCCCATATCCAATGCACATCCTCCAGTTAGGAGACACTGTATATCAGAGAGATTCCCAACCTCCCTCCACCATGGCATCCAGTCCCAGAGTACTGCACAGTGGGAGGGAGCGCACCCTCGCCAAAAGTCAGTGCTGTGCAGGGTTGAAAGAGAAATAGCGACAGAGAGACACAGTGAGTGCATGGCAGTGACAATGCCAGATTGAGTGGCCCACTGTAGAACCGTACAACAGAGAGAGCCTGTACAGAGAGACAGGATCATTGCCCTCCCCCCCCCAATTCTGTGTATGGTCCAGTACCATGCCTGGTTCCTACAGCTTTGTTCAGCTGGGTATCATTGAGAAATCTGTGGTAGTTGTTTACTTTATTATTATTTTTCTCCTTTGACTTTTGAAGACAGCAACAGATCTTGCTTGCAAACCAGGAGAGAGAGAGAGAGAGAGAGAGACTCACAGCAGTTGGAACAGCTGTCAGAAGACAGAATGTGTGACAATGCATGTTTTCTGGCATGAGATGCAGAACAGAATTCCTTGTTTTTTGCCTCTCTGTCTGTTTGCCTCTCTCTCTCTCTGTCTCTCTCCATGCAGCAGTTTGTAATACCGAGAAACCAGCACAAACAGTGACACTGCATCTTAACTGGGATGTCATGTAATAATATGGAAAAATGAATAGGAACAGTGTGGTGCATCTCAACTGAACTATGGCAGATAAATAAATTGCAATAAACATTTGTCAATGCAGAATGTTTGCCATGTGCACTGGTGTCATAGGGTGAGAGTGTTTGTAAATAGCTTCAGTGAAGGAATCCTTTTATTAACATTTAATGAGCAAGTTTTTGGTACTAGTAATCTGCACCACAAAATATTTATGGATAGATCTCTTAACTGGAAGGTAAGCTATTACATATGTTGGAGGGGGGAGACTTATTAATACTCAAAACCTGCTCTTTAAGAATGCAAAGAAGAAGTGAGGATGTTGGATGTTGGATAGTGTAGCTGTCTTATTTGTTAATATTTGTGACCCAAATTCTCAACACACCCTTCTTATTACCCCACCTCATGAAGAAGTGCAGAGAAAATTGTAAACTCCTGTCTGAAATGTAATTTTGTGTGAGGACCACAAAATCTCATTTTGGGATATGAAAAAAACATTTTGGCAGGATTTGAAAAATGACAACTGTCACATTCCCGAGGCACTGTAAAGATGTGTCTATTTTGTAAATTTGGGGTATAAATATTAAAAATTACCCAGGTTATTAGCCTGTGTTCACACATTTCAATGTAGGCTCATAACTTTGTTTGTTAATATTTTTGCCTCACATTTTCAACATAGCCTTATAATCCCACCTCATGAAGAAGTGCAGAGAAAAATGTCAGCATCTGCCTAAACCTTTTGTGTGCAGCAACTGTAAAATCACCTTTTGGGATGCAAAAAAAAAAAAAAAAAAAAAAACATTTTGGCTAGGATCTGAAAAATAACAGCTCTCACATTTAAGAGGTGCTGTGAATAAATGTCTATGTTGATCATTTGGGGTCAAAATATTGAAAATTGTCAAAGTTACAAACCTGTATTCACAAATTTCAATGCAGTCTCATAACTTTGTTGTTTTTAATATTTGTACACCAAATTTTCAACATAGCCTTCTTATGACCCACCCTCATCAACATAGGTGGAGAATATGTTCAACTACTGCATGAAAGGTGATTTTGTGCAGTGACTGTGAAATTACCTTTCAGGACAGAATTGTGTTATGCCACATAAATGTTCATGAGGTGGAGTCCCAAAAAGGGCATGTTGAGAATCTGGGGCAAAAATATAAAAAAATGGGCAAGTTATGCCACTAAGTTAAAAACCCCATTGAAATACATTGAAACTGAAACCCCCATCAACATTGAAGCACTTTCCTCAGTTTGCAATTTGGCTTTGAAGGTTGAAGATTTGTCTGCGGTCCAAGGTAGATTACCGCGATGGACCTCCAGTGGGTAAGTATGGGGTGGGGGTGTGTGAGGTGGTGGGTTCTGAGTGGAAGGATCAGGTGAGGGGTTGGGTAATTGCACAGCAGACAATGCTGTATGGTTTTCATTGTTTCAGGTTTATAAAAAGAATGGCGAGGGACAGTTTTCTTTATTTCAGGCACAGTTTACTATTAATGGAGGACACTGGGGTACTGGGCACCCCCGGTGTCATTGGGAGGGACAGTGCTTAAATATTTGAGGCCACTTGGGGATTGGGCACCCCCAGTGTCACCGAGTTATGTTTGGGGAGGGCACACAACAGACATCACTACTGTATATGTGTGTGTGTGTATGTGTGGGGAAGGGGTGCTGACAGGGAGAGTCAGGTTGGGGGATAGATAAAGCCACCAACAGCAGACATCGATGGATGATTTTCTTTGTTACAGACACACATTCCATGCATTTCAGGCTGACCATGACAGATCAGCCTAGCTTGCTGGATGATGCGGATCAAAGGGATGACAACTTCTTTTGAAGTTGGGACCATCCCCATCCAGCAAGCCAGAAACTCTATCATAGTCAGCCTGGGTGCTGATTGATCTGGCACAGTTGCACCCCTGTAATACTGCTCTACATTAGACAGACAGTATCCACACCCCTCAAAGGGCACCCTCATACCAAGATGTTCACTGTGCTTGCATGCACAGCGAACACAAAAAGAAACAGAACATAGCTGATATTACCAGTGGCTCTTCTTGCCATGGAAGCTGAGTGTTCTAAAGCTGTCTCATTATGTTTTAAACTTAATGGCATGCAGATGTGTGTACCCAGTTTAGCAGCCATTAAAAATCACTCTGTCATTGCCTTTTAATAAAATATCTTGTTTTAGCTCTCATCTCCTTGTACTTCTGTAAAACAATTTAAAAACTGAAACATATACTGTGCTGAAGACAGTCAGCCCTCATTCTCCATGTTTCCTTGCTTAAGTCAGTCAGCCCCCATGCTCCATGTTACCCTGCAGTGAACATGAAGCCATAAGCCTTTGTGGTGATGTAGAGATGGCTTCAGTAATGTCTGCAATATAAATACTGTAGTTACTGATGAATAGTATTTGGTAGTAAGACAGTCTATTATTATTATTAAAGCGTGGACCCTGTTATATGATGATGTTCAAATAAATCCAAGATGTGAGCTTCCAAATGCATAACCTTGTCCCCCTGAAAAGGAAATCATTAGTTGTAAAAAATTGAACATTTACAAAATGTAAAAAACAATTTGTAAATGTACTGATAATATCTTAATTACATTATTACACGCTTCTTTCTGATTTAATGAATTTCCTGAGTTACCCTGCATCTAGCATTGTCAAACAGGCATGAATGGCTGAAAAAAATCAACACTTCATCTGTTGGACTTAATACCATGGTGTGTAGGCAAAGGTGATAACCCAGAAAATTTCTATTAAAGCATGGGCAATTATGGCTGTGGCATCTACAATATTGAGGTGCAGACTGAGTATGACAGCCAGTGCAAATGTCAGAGAATCTGATCAAGTGTAACATATACTCCAAGCAGTATAACTGCCTCACTTTACATTATACTAATCAGTACAATGCTCAGATTACTTAAAAGATCAGATGCAATGGACAGTCCCTTTTAATAGTCAAAGTATCAACAACAAATTCTGGTCAGATCCACCATGGCTGCATAATGAAGTTAGTGAGATTGTGTGGAATTGCTAAGGAGGCATGGAGAAACAACACAATGATTTGTAAGTAGTAAGATTTGTTTTAGTTTCTGTTCTAAGGAAGACATACACATTATTAGGAAAATATATGGAGGTTGTTACACTGTGAAAAGATCACACCTTAGGTTCTTTGCATAGTATGCTGGACAAAGAAATAACAAGTAGAAATAATAAAAAGGTTTATTACATACTCATGCCATAACAAGTGAAGCAAAGCAATCACAAGGGAGCCAATTTCTCACCATTCCTTGAGGATAGTCTCTCTCTCTCTCTCTCTCTGAGGAACTGGTGTGCATACAATTATAACAGTACAGTTACAGATTTGATAAACATACAGCATTGGATAAGGCATGTAAACAAGGTGGCTCCCTTGGGCAATTACATAGGAAATTAAGCTGCAAAGTAAGGAAGGATCTCTGAATCTCTAAATAATGGCAATTCATAGTCTGCAACCTGTTAGTCTCACTGGAGGCAGTGAGTCTGAGAACACATGCAATGTCATCAGAAAAGCATACAACGTGTCACAATAGTGGAAAACTACAGAATATGATTTACCATGAGTATAGCAGAATATATGGCAGAAACATATCATATAGGTAAATGCATTACAGATAGATATAAGCATAACAAATATAAAGAACACTATCATAAGTAATAAAATAAGATACAACATTATAAGACTGTGTAAGGCACTAATACTTGTAGGAGTATAAGGTTAGGATTACATGTGGGTCAGTTGGTGGCATATAACCCAGGCATAACAGTCCCCTCCTTGTTGCCCTAATTGCAAAAGTGGCAACACAATAAAAAGATGATGGTTGGTTATAGAAATGGTATATCTGAATGTGTCAACAAGCCTGAGGTAAAAGCCCTGTAAAAGAACTGCAGCCATGCAAGATGCTGGAAAAAAGTACACCTCAGATGGCAACGGTGCAGTAATGGATGAGTTAAAACAAGATATAAATTACTATCAAGCTTTGAAACATTGATTTGAACATCTGATTTTCAAAGCACATAAAACTGGTAATGTAAATGAATTACAATTCTATAGCATACAGATAAGGAGACTGTGAAAGAAGACCTATTCAGGAAGTGACACAGGGGTAAACGCAGATGGTCAGATCATAAAATACAAAACAGAAACTAGGTATGTCAGCACTACAGTGGACATGTGTATAAGAAAAATTGTTGATGTGTATTATCACAGAACATTGTTTGTTAAAAAAAAAACAGTGTTAAAGTCATTGTCCATTCATAAAGAACAGTCCATATTGAGAGCTGAAAAGGCAGATAACGGTGGCGTACTGGACAGCGGTGTATGTTATTGATTGAAGAATCTAATAGCAATGTTCTTAAAGAGGAACCAGTCCATAAGGTTTGAGTTTGTAACCGCAAAGCAGTGTAGTAACTCTGGAAATGCCATTTGTCAAAAGTTTGTAACCCATGGAGCATACATGGCACATGGGGTTGCACAGACATGTACCAGCATGATAAGAAAGGTAATGTTCATGTAGCTGGTTGCTGGTTGGCTGGATTGGCAAAGGCCTTGGCAAGGGTTGCATGAGAATGTCCATTGAATGTTTCAATGGAATAGCCATACCCATACAGGCATAGCTATTTGTAAAAAGAGCACAATTTGCATAAATATTGACAGTTCATAAACAACATAATTCATGAAAGAGCAAAGAGCACAGTTCATATAAGAACAATCAGTTCGTATAAGGTGCCGTTCAAATACGGAAAAGCAGCCAGGAAGAAAAGATGCATGTGTTGCTTGAAGATCTTACCAGTACCTCTCTGTAGTAACAGAAAACTTGTAAAACTTTGTTAAAAACTTAGTTTTAAAACACACATATAGTTGTTGTTGTTAAAAGGAAAATGGTATGGTCTCTAACAATACCTTTAGTTATAGTGTGGTGTGACATAGACAAGTGATAGCATTGGCCGAGCACTTGGAGGTGCAGGTCGAGGTCCAATAATAAGAATATACTATTTATGCATCTGTGAATACACCCTGTTTCCAAGTCTCAGAAGAGGCTGTGACAGTAGGGAAAGAAAAAAACATAGTTTCCCTGTTTATGAGCTGATGTTCAGCATAGTTTAGGTCTATTGCATGAAATGAAAGTGCAATGTTATGCTTGTTATATGCACTTTGAACCTTTATTATATGGCAGTATGCCATTTACACCATGAAACACAGGGAAGTACAACAGTGCCTGTTGTGCCTATGGGATTTGAAAATGTCCCTTTTGTAACGTCCATTGTCTAGGGTGAAATACTCTTACTGTAGGTAGTCAGTAGTGTGGTACTCTGATACTGGGTGTTAAGCATGTATCAGTTCTTATTGCAAAGGGGTCTTTTTTTTCCAGTTGTTTAACCAGGTGAGACACACTAAGCTGAAAGCTTGTTTACAGGTGCAACCTGGGAGCACAGGGAAGTTAAGTGACTTGCTCAGGATCACACGATATGCAAGTGGGGGCTGTGGGATTCAAACCCAGGTCTCCAGATTTGCAGCTCAGAGCCTTCAACTACTGCGCTATACTGCCTCCCTCTGGTAATATGATGCTATGAAATCTAGAAGTATTTGTATTGAAGCAGAAATTATGTTCTGCCATATTATGTGTGTAATACACATTATATACAAGGGTACCTAGGAGTGATGAAGCAATCAGACCACTAGTTAGTCTGGGTTTATGCTTGGAACATTGGATAGGCTTTTGTCTCTGTTGGGGTAACAACAGTTGGAAACATGGCAGTGCTAGCAATGGAATGAGGTGAACAATACTATGTAGTAGTAGTATTATATGGAAATAGAGCAAAAAATATGGATGTAAGATTACAGTACTGGTGTAGAAACCTGTGTGTTGTGCTTGAGCCTGGCATATAGACAGGATGCCAGTGGGTGATCTTCTGGTATAGGGCCTACCTTGGAGTGTGCCATTAGCTTGGTGGGCCTTAGAGAGTTGTCATTGATTGCTAGCAGTCTGCCATTTTCTGTAAGATTGGTTAGGGGCCTCCATTATGGTGTCCAGGTATACATGGTTATCATGTTGTAATGAATCTGGATGGACAGCAATGCAGATCCCTTTTGTTTGGAAATATGAATGGTGGCACATAACATATGAGAAAGAAATAATCCTTCATGGGTGCGTTGTTGGGACATTTCAGCTTGCAAAAACAACTAATTTGTTGTGTAAGTGGTTGGTACTTGTTACCCCTTCTCCCCATGTGGGTGTGACAGATGTCATCCAGATGGGCCTAATACTCCAAAACATCCATGGATGTGTAGCAGTTTACTGAGCTTATACTTGATAAGCTGCAACATTATGTGAAGACATAATGACAATGACATAATGACAATGAAACAAAAGTCATACTGAGCACATTGCATTAAATATATTTTAAACATTGATCACATTTAAAATGAAGTTGGTCATCAGAGTCCAGGAATGACTATTGAAATGATATTGTCTTTTACAGGAGCTAAAAAGACAAAAAGGATATGTGAAAGAAATGGGCATACCTCTCAACTGTACCACATTACGAGGAACAGACTTTCTGAATATAAATGCAAACATTTTAACAGTGTTCTGAGCTTCTTAGGTAAAGATTTGATTAAGTGTTCCACATTTTGCTCATTTGTTCCACATTTTGAGAGGCAGTGTTCCACATGTGGGGGACAAAAGGTTGAGAGGCATGGAAATGGGAATGTACACAGTCCCCCCACCATCTCAGCTGAATACTAGTTGAGGGCCAAGGAAGGACCTTGCACCTGGCTGATGCTGGTTGTTGACATAAAGCCACTTGCAAATAGATTGTTTACAGTTGTTCTAAACCACACTACAAAGGCAGAGAGGCTGAGCTGGTTTATAATGTTAGAGAAGATTACATATTTTATTTTTAATGTGTAACCAACAAATGGGTTATTAGCAAAAATACATTTTTCTTCATGTGTGTTCTTACTGGAGGGACGGTGGGTTTACCACCCCCATTTCTGGATCTGCTAGCTATAGCTCAGTCAGGTCCAGAAGTAATTTAATTTAATTGCAACCACTTTAGGTGCACTGTAAGGTGGCATGGTTCAATCCCCTCCTTGAGCTCCCTGTATAGTACAGGAGGCTAGGCTTACAATATATCATATCAATGGAAATGTCATAGATATGGTGAATCACACTAAGAATGGTAGCAGCTGCAACATTATACATACTCATCATTGATGAATCATAAAAGCCTTCTGTCAGTGAGTACAGCCTGTATGAAATAATTATTTGTTAAACATATAGGCATGCAATGCTGTGTTAGTAGTTAACTATGTCATTAACAGTTCCAACAATTTGCTCCTTATGGGCACACCAGTTGTTAAAACTTGTGTTAATGTAAGCAATCTGTTACAGAGGGTGGTCATATACAATTCATGCCCCCAAGTGCCTACTTCTGTGAAAAAGGCAGGATGAAGATAGTAGGATACTGTAGGATCAATGCTGGAGCAGATGCCTGACCATACAATAGTAAAAACTATCAAATTGGCTAGCAACAGGTGTTTGCATAAATGTTAGAGAACGCTTAATTCCCAAAAGAGGTGTGGATATTTATCCACAATAATAGTGGCAAGCTGTCTTTGCCAATCAGAGATCACCTAGAAGGTTGTATGCTGAATAAATGCAGATGGGTTTGACCCAACTTGTTAAAAATAAAAATAAGGGCAATACAGTATCCTACTATGATTCAAACTATAATATAATTATAGTGAAATTGGGCCACTGGTTAAAATACACTTATACATTACCAGTGGTTACTTGTGAAGGTTAGTCTTATCCCTGTAAGACAGAAAAAAATAAAATAGAAGCCACAAAAGGGAGTATCTCATTTACTAAGAGTGTTGTCCTTGTGGAAGGTTAGCATTGGTTCTCAAATTGTTGATATTGATTTTAACCCTAATAAAAACGCATGCTTTCGGCAACCTTTGGTGGTAGGCTCTTTTTTTTCGTAGCTACTAGTACACTCCGATGAATTCCTGAAAATGAAATCAATTATTCATTTCAGAGTATTAGGCATCCCTAATCCTCTGAATTGTGACATTAGAACTGTGTCATTAACACACATATCATTCGGATAAATAGCACAAGTTATAATACTGGTATTTTGTAAGTACAAAATTGTTAAAAAGGGTGTTAAATTAGGTCATAAAAGGTTAAAATCTTCCAAAACAGACATAGTATGTTCTATGGCAGTGTACATTGCGTAGCTATCCTGTGAAAGATAAAGTAAACATCTTACTCCAAATGCTGGGGTGAACAGTCCCCCCCCGATCACCTTGCGATGCATGGGGATAAGTGATACAGGAAAAGGACAAAGAAGCCATGAGATCTTCCATAAAGGAAGGCAGACATAGGAATGGGTGTATTTGTAGATAGCAAGCAGCTTCAGGGCTGCAAGCCCAGAGAAAAAACAATTTTAGTCCTACCATCATGGACAGATGAGGAGTAGAAAAAAAAGTAACTTGTAACAAAAGTACTCTTGATGTGCTAACCCCATTAAAGTTACATTTGGTTATAAAATACCAATTTAATTAGGGAGGTACATCAATTGTGAGCTGGAAAAAAAGGTACAGTACAGCTCAAAAACACACAGAGGTCAAGTGATTTGCAAAAAATTGCACACCGTGCAAACAATGTTTCCTGGGACCAAACCCAGCTGTAGCTGCAGTGGCCTTGGACACCACACTGAATGAGAGGTCTGACAGATAAAAGAATACTGTCTAGCTACCGAATGAGGCATCAAAAACAAAACTGATGAACCATCACAATTTCTATGATGGCAGGGGGAGAGGCCATTTTAGAAGGCAAAAAAACATAGAAAACCTCTGCAAGCATTTGCGTCATGCTTCCATTTTCTTTTTTTTTTTTCAATAATAAAACTATGATTAACTTGAATCAGTACTAAGGACATCAGTCCACATATTTTAACATTAAACCAACCACTTATCTGAAAGATAGAAAATTTGCAGACAAATGCCAGCACTGCAAACCAGAACATGTCATTGACAATAAGTCAAAGATTGTTGACCATTTTATGAGCTGATTTCCCTCAGCAAAAATGAAATAAAACACAAAAAATTAAAAAGGTAGCTTCAGAAAACACAGTTAAAGACCCTGATAATGAGTAACAGTGACAAATAAACATAGCATGTACTGAATTTGGCACAGTGTTTCCCATCCACAATTATTTGGACACATCAAAATCCAGGACGGCACATTCAAAAACATATATTGCAACACTACGTCACTGATGAAGGTTAACTTGGAATAAGGAAATGAAGATTCTTTTAATTTTCAAAAAAAATAATTAGCTCAAATGAACAAAGCCAAGTGATGTAATCAGAGTAAAAGACACACTTAACTCTTGCATCCCAGACAACACTAATTACTGATTTCAAAACAGTTTTAAAATCAAACACATCATAAAAAAGTTTATTACATACTCACGTCATAACAAGTGAAGCAAAGCAATCACAAGGAAGCTGATTTCCCTTCATTTATTCGAGGATGGTCTCTCTCTCTCTCTCTCTCTCTCTCTCTCTGAGTAACTGGTGTGCATACAATTATAAGAGTACAGTTACAGATCTGATAAACATACAACATTAGATAAGGCATGTAAATAAGGTGGCTCCCTTGGGCAGTCACATAGGAAATGAAGTTGCACAGTAAGGAAGAATCTCTGAATCTCTAAACAATGGAAATTCATAGTCTGCAACCTATTATCAGTCTCACTGGAGACAGTGAGCCTGGAAACACATGCAATGTCATCAGAAAAGCATACAATGTGTCACAATAGTGGAAAACTACAGACTATTAGTGATTATGAGTATAGCAGAATATATGGCAGAAACACAACATATAGGTAAATGCATTACAGATAGATATAAGCATAGCAAATATAAATAAAGAACACTATCATAAGTAATTAAATAAGAGAAAACATTATAAGACTGTGTAAGGCACTAGTACTTGTAGATGTATAAGGTTATGGTTACATGTGGGTCAGTTTGTGATATATAACCCAGGCATAACAGTGTGCACATTTTAATGGAAGGAATAGTATGCAATATAGGTTTACAAAAGAACTCAAGAGCAAATGCCACTGACAAATGTGTTATCCCAGAGGATATTGTCCATACAGTCAAATTTTAAAGAAAACACAATTGCACATACCCCAATAATGCAAAGCTTCATGGGAAACCTATGCAACTCCCCATGATGGTACAGAAGGTGTCAGTACATGAAAACATAATGCTGGCATATGTTCAGCCTTGGGATTATTTACACAGCTTTTTTTTTTAGAGAAACAGGGTTTTTGTCCATGAGGTGATACAAGTTATATTTAAGTAATGTCTTGATGTCAGGCAGTCAGGTGTAATGAGGGACTGTTAGCAAAGATAATGTGATAGTAACTTTCAGAGGGGTCTCTGTTGATAAGGTTAAGGTTGTTATGCTTGTGATAATGGGAATATTAGGAATTTATGAGGTCTATGCAGGAGTGGAGTACAAATATGCAGAGTTTCATAAGTATGTTCTCAGGGTGCAGGCAATGTGATATGCAGATTTGTTTTATAAATAGGTAAAAATAGCGATATGTGCAATTGATAGAAAGATAGATAATTACATAGACAGATAGAGAGACAGACAGGCAGGCAGAATAGGAATGGCAGTGAAGTTTTGAAGTGAGACCAAGCCCACCCCCACCCTGCAGAGATGGACAGGCATTGGGGTGTGCCTTTGGGTCATCACCCATAATGCTCACGCATTTCACTTCACCCTACCCTGCAGACACAGACAAGTGTTGAGGTGTGCCTTGGGGTATTTGAGCTTTACACTCACACCATTCCATAAGGAAATATGCTAAAATGGCTGCAGTATAGGAGAATGGAGTGAACTTTGGGGCTGAAGAGTCAAAGGCGGACCTCAATAACTGTCACTGACTGTAGAATAGTAATTGTGGTTGAATGGCATAAGCATTACTGTTGACAATCCCAAGTTACACCCTTGATGCCTGTCAGTCCCTACAGGCCAAGGTGTTATGGTCAGAAACCCTAATGGCCTCTGCATTTCTTGGTATTTTCACTCCACGTTTTCAACATGGGCTTTTTGTGACCCCACCATATGAACAGTGACATGATCAGTTCATTAACTAAAAGGTGATTTTGAACAGCGACTGTGCCATTTGGTACCACAGGTACAAAAACACATTTTGAACAGGATGTAAAAAATGACAGCTGTACTGTTCATGAGGAAGTGTAAAAAAAGATAATGTTGAAAATCTGGAGTGAAAATTTAAAAAAATCGATGAAGTCATGAGCTTGCATAGAAACTGCACAACACACACCCATAATGCAATTATTGTGGGGATTTGTTACACCAGATTTTCAACATAGGCATTTTGGGATCTCCGCTCATGAGCAGTGGCACTGTGATTTGCTTAATCTGACTCAAACATTGATTTCACACAGCGACTGCGCCCATTGTGCACCAGATGTACAAAATCACATTTTGGGC
The DNA here is from genome assembly GCA_016271365.2 of Neoceratodus forsteri. NCBI lineage: Eukaryota > Metazoa > Chordata > Ceratodontiformes > Ceratodontidae > Neoceratodus > Neoceratodus forsteri. The sequence goes on along the minus strand of CM028135.1, from coordinate 285,135,328 downwards.
AGGATGTGAAAAATGACAGCTGTACTGTTCATAAGGAGGTGTGCAAAAATGGCAATGTTGAAAATCTGGAGGAAAAAATTAAAAATTCTCAAAGTTATGTGTGCATAGAAACTGTGCAATGCATGCTCAAACATAGACATTTTGGCCCAGGTATTCAAAAGGGTTGCGCCATGCACAACAGGGTTGCTCATGCGCAAGTCCAAAATTGTGCCATTTCGCGATATTCAGAAGGAGGCAGTTGCACCCCCGGAAACATGCTGAGCAATAGCGCAATGAAAATGAAGGCATGCGCAACCGAAGGGGGCGGATCCATGCATAAAGAGCGCAATGCGATATTCAAACACTTGCGCAATGCGCAATAGTGGCACAGCCGGAAACTGCGCACTAGCGGAAATGAGCCAAAATAAAAAGGCTCAAGGAAGCGGCGCAAGAACGCTACCAGGCTGCCAAGTGGGGGGAGAGAGAGAGAGACAGAGACAGACAGACAGACTTAAAAGGGCAGGCAAGGAAAGTGCATCCCATAGTTTGTAGAGGCCAGCGGGGGGTGCCCGGTGCAGTGGAAGTAGCAGTGAGGACAGCGGGGGTAACACAGCAACAGCAGCCGGTGGGGCAGAAGCCAGGGAGATGGACAGTGCCAGCTTCCACATGGAAGCCGTAATGAGGGGGGGTGAGAATCCATGCTGCAGGGGGACGTGGCCGTGGAGGGGCCCGTCGGTGGTATGCCCGACAGGCAGTACCGTGCCCGCATCAGCTTTGAGCTGTACACAGATGTAGAGATCGTGGGCTGGTACCGCCTGAACAGGGCAATACTGAGATGGCTCTGTGAGCTGTGCAGTGATGTGATGCAGGCACCCTCATGACGGAGTCACGCTCTGTCGGTGGAGACCAAGGTGACAGCCTGCATGTGCCTGCTCGCCACGGGCACCTTCCAGAGGCTGACAGGGGACACCACAGGCATCACACAGTCGGCCACATCACGCATCCTCACCCAATTCCTCAGCGCACTGCTGCCACATGCTGTGGAGTACATCCATTTCCCCAGCACCGCGGCAGAGCGTACAGCAAACATGCAGGAGTTCAACAGGGTAGCACGTATGCCTGGTGTGCTAGGGGCCATAGACTGCACCCATGTGGCCATCCACACGCCACCTGGCCCTGATGGCCATGCATATCGGAACCGAAAGGGCTTCTCCAGTGTCAACTGCCAGGTGGTGTGTGATGCCACTGGGCGCATAATCAATGTCTGTGCCACACACCCCGGTGGAGCACATGATGCCTTCATATGGTATCAGTCTGCACTGTGCCATCGATTCGAGAGAGTGGGGACATCCCTACAGGACATCTAGTGGGTGAGTACACATGTATGGAATGCAAACTCTGGGCAAGGGTGGGAATGACATAGGTGCCATGGTAGTGGCACACAGGGAGATGGCCAATATGGACCTCAACATGACACTACTCTCCACTATCTCCACACAGGTGACTGCGGATACCCACTCTGTCCCTGGCTGCTCACACCATACCGGCACCCCACGACCCCAGCACAGCGATTCTATAATGAGGCACATGCTGCAACACATAACATCATAGAGCAGGTGTTTGGGATGCTCAAGGCACGCTTCCGATGCCTAGACACCTCCCCGGCGGTGCCCTACAGTACAGCCCCCAAAAGGCCTGTGGGATATTCCTGGCCTGTTGCATCCTGCACAACATGGCCAAAGACCATGGGATAGCCGTACAGGTCGAACAGGGGAACAGCGATGGGGACGCCAGTGGCGCCGGTGATGATGGTGATGAGCAGCCCCCCCTAGGACGGAGGGACCCCCGACTGATCCGGCAGGCCCAGCTGCACCGGGACACCATCACAGAGGAGCACTACGCACAACACAGGTAAGTCAAGGGGACATGTGCAACCAACACTGTCCATGCGCAAACCACAGGCACACAGGGGAACACACCAGGGGTGCATGAAGGTCAGGGGAGTGGAAGGGTCCAGGCATACCAACACACCATCAGGGAGGGGTGAGCACTCATATGGACACAAACACACACCAGGCACACAGCGTACATGGGCAGATGCACAGCACTGCAGAACCGACATTGCTAACACACAGCACCACCGACCACCCCCACCACCTGTACTGTCCAAGTACGTGTGTCAGAACCTGGGCACCCTTGCACCTTGGTGTACAGTGCAATGCAGGCATCATCATGCACACGCACCTGTGGACAGCAGTTGGGAGGGTGTGTCGGCGTGGTGAGCAGAGCAACCAGCAGTGCACTGCCCACCATGACACACATTGCACACAGGGCAGCACCAGACAGGGCCCACACTGGGAGACAGCTCAGTCATGTAGCTCTGTCCCACGGCCACCATGGATGCATGGGCGGCCCCGCCGTTACCCAACAGCATGGGCAGGCTGAGCAGAGGCCACATGGGGTGGCACTGTTGCACCACCAGGGGTTCCACTGTGCGAACGCGACCTTGCCCACACAGGGGTCTGCAGCACGCTGAACAAACCTGCACCAGGGGTGCTCGGGATGCCCACAGCAGAACCCGGCATCGACAGGCATGGTGTTGCATGACGCCGGGAGCGGGGAGTGGAGGTGCACTGTGGGGTGTGTGATACAGGGGCACCTGACTGTGTCCAATGCATCCACGACAGAGACCACTGCCTGGGTCAGCCTGTCAATGGTGGCGGTCACATCCGTCCGCGAACAGACCAGCTCGGCTCGGTCCGAGGCACTCCCTGCTGTGCCACCCACAGACACAGACAGTGCCTCCACGGACCTTGCAACCCGCCCCTGCAGCTGTACTGATTCCTGCAGCAGGCGGGTGTGCCGCGTCAATGGGTACTGTGCCCCAATGGCATCGTGACCCCCAGGTGTGGGCGGTCCTGAGGCACATCACCCTTGAGGGTGGGTGCTGTTCGCCAGGACCAGGTTAGGCGGATCAAGGCGGTGGACATGTGCCACTGCTTGACACTGTACCCCCAGACCTGGTGTGCGACTGCTGCTGCTGCTGCTTCTCCAACCGCTGTGCCCCCAGGTCCACCTGTTCCACTGCCATGCTGGCAACAGTGCCAGACACCTGCACAGCCACCGGTGCTGCCCCACCAGTTCCAGCATGCTGGTACACAGGTTTGCACCAGAAAGGCCCAGGGGCACGTGCTGGCCTGCCGTGTGTCTGTCATGGGACACACACCTATCACTGCCCATTACAGGCCTTCTATCATCAATGGTGCAGGTACGTGCTACTGCCATGGTCACAGCATGCTGGCATGCTTGCATGCCAGACTGCTGAGACACAGGCTGTGCACCCCCCACACCCGTATCACTGACACCAGAGTTGTTGGCCCAGCGTGCATGCTGCTGCAGTGCCTGCTGGCTGGAGGTGGAGGTGGATGGTCCCTCCTCCATGTCCAGCAGGTCCGCATCACTGTCTGGACCCACCACCACTGGCTCCTGCAGACGAACAGGATCTGTAACAGAAAAGAGAGTACATGTGAGTGCATGTGAACAACCACCACAACCCCCCCAAACACCACCACCATGTCATACCGTGCAGTGATGGGCTTCCACCTGTCACTGTGCAGTCTACAGCATTTCCCCATGAGCATTGTCCTGAACATCACACAGCATGTAACTCACCTCTCACCTGCAGTAACCGAATCTGGCCAGCACAGCCCACTGTCGCACATTTATAGTGCAACACATGCAAATTAGGAGTGGCGCACCTGTAATGACATGCAAATCACGCCACTGTGCCCTTGAATGGCTGATCAGATGATTTGCATATGTCGGCTGAATATCGCGAATCTGCGCCTTGCGCAATATGGAAGAGTTAGCTGAGCCAATGGTGCAGATCTGTGCCTGTGTGTGGTACACTGCATCACGCATGCCCAGATAGCTTACGCATGCGTCTATGGCACTGCTGATGTGCTGAGCGCGATAGGCAATTCAGGCCATGGCCACCATTGTGCCAGTGGCGCTACAGCACTGGCCACTATATGGCGCTGTGGCATTTCTGAGCAATAGTCCACTGTGGCACTGGTACGCAGCTGGTCTGTCGTGCAGGATACCCATACGTCAGATGGTGCTGTGTGTAGCCTTGCGTCATTGCTCATGACCTAGTGTATGCCTTTGCCCCCTGCCGCTGTTACGCCTGCCATGTATGCCGCCCTATTGCGCTGTCTGGTGACGGCGCTGTAATAATGACAGCGCTGTTCGAACACGCGATTGGGCCTGTGGTGGTCTGTTACGCAACATCTCCACATGGGGTTATGGTGCAGCAGGCGCCATATTGCCTGCTGTAAACTGGCTAACATGGCTAGGAGGAGGGCTGCGAGTTGGAGCCCACTGGAGGTGGCCAACCTGGTGGCACTAGTAGAGCCCCAGTATGAGGCACTCTATGGTGAGGAGCCCCTCACCATACCAAGAACAGAGGTGTGGCAGCAAGTGGCCACTGACCTGGTGGGGGTCACTGGACTGCACCAGTCTGCTGAGCAGTACCGGCACCGGTACAGTGACCTTCGCCGGAGGGAGCCAGACATGTTGGCAAGGCTGCTGGCACATGCCAGGCAGGGCATGGTGCCGAGGCCAGGTGAGTGTACCATCTATGCACCTGTATTCTCTGTAGGGGTGTGTGTGTGCTTTGGTGGCTGTGCATAGGTGATGGCTTGGACACGGTTGGCTGTGTCAGTGTGTGCAGCTGTGCGATGGATGGGTATGGCTGTGTGGCAGGCACTCTCACTGGGGCAGGGGCACTCTGCTTTTGAGTCACACTGATGTTTGTCTCAACATATGTCTCCCACAGGCCGGGATGTGAGGATGCAGGGCTGGGGTGAGGGAGGGCCGTGCCAGGCCCCAGTGGAAGCAGGAGTCAGCCCCGGATGCAGCAGCAGCAGCCACAGCATCAGCGGCAGCAAGAGCTACAGCAGCAGACACAGCTGCTTGAGCAATGTGAGTATCATGACTTCATGGATGCTATTGCATGCTGGGAGAGTCCACTAGCCCTGCACAATACAACCATGCAGAAGGGAGGTCATAATTCCACTATACAAGACACTAGTGAGGCCCCACCTGGAGTACAGTGTACAGTTCTGGAGACCATACCTACGTAAGGATGTAGAGTGGGCAGGAAGGTTCAGAGGAGGGCAACAAAGATGGTGCATGGCTTGCATCATGGGTCCCTATGATGACAGGTTGAAGGAACTGAACATGTACTCCCTGGAGGAGGGGGAGAGGGGATATGATAGAGACATACAGGTATCTTACAGGGGGATCAGGGTGCAGGACACACTATTTTGAAGTGAAAAGATGTTCCAGGACTAGGGGCATGGGATGAAGTTGGAGGCGACGATTCAGAGGACACATGGAAAAGGATTTCTTCACAGAGCGGGTGGTGGACAAGTGGATCACCCTGCCAGAGGAAGTGGTGGGGGCTGAAACAATCACGGGATTTCAGAATGCACGGGACAGACATGAAGGAATTCTGGAGGTCGGGGTAAGGGGCAACAGACTTCTAGGAAAACAAAGTGAACTTACAAGCTCAAATAGATGGACTAGGTTGGCCATAGGCCCTTATCTGATGACACTGTCTATGTATCTATGTATGTATGCACGACACAGGTGACATGCATCACTGTCCAGTATCACAGCACGTCTGTGTAGGTGTCACTGGTGGTCCAGGCATGCACTGGGCACATAGCTGTGTAACTGGCATCGCACCATGTTGCCACGTCACTGGACAGCCTTGTTTGTGCTGTGATGGACATGGGCAGTGTGTGTGTGCAGTGGTGTGCATAGCTGGTGCCACCTGTTTGTGATGGCCATGTGCATGTTCCCTGTGGGTGGGTGCATGCCATCACAGGTGTGGGACACTGGGCTATATGGCTTGCAGGTTGGGTGGTGTTCAGGGTTGTGGTCAGTCACAGCCATTGACTGTGTTCCCATTTTCCTAGGCCTCGAGGTTCTCAGGAGGATGGCACGTGATCTTCGGCGCCTCACCCAAATTGGACTGGAGAACCAAGACATACTGCAGGCCATCCGGTGCCATGGAGCTTGGCGAAGGAGGCACAGAACAGGGCACCAGTAGGGGGAGGACCAGCAGCCAGCTGGGCCATAGCCCACATTACCCTTCCCACTTCTCCCATCCCTAACACCCTGCCTTCCCTCTCCAAGTTTTTATTCCCTTCCCCTTGAACACCCCTACCTTTTACCCGTCCCCCCCCTGGAAATAGTTTCTCTTGGTTTTGTTATTGACTCTTTTAAATATACATTTCTATTTTGATATGAATACTGTGTTGGTCTCTGATTTGCAGCTGGCTATGGGTGCTCAGTTGCAGGGGTGTACATGCCATCTGGGGTGGTATGGTCCTGGGTGTGTGTGTGCATGTGTGTGCGTGTGTGTGCATGGGGAGGTATCTCCAGCATGGCAGTGATGTTCTGTTGGTCTTGCCGCCAGCTGCCACCCACTGCTGGGTGCACAGGGTGTGTCTGGCTTGTAGGCTTCTGTGCTGCACGGGGTTGACGTGTGCTGGGGGGATGCATGGTTTCCTGCAGTGCCAGTCACTGCACATAGGTGGTGTCTTGGGCTCACAGTGCAGGGTGTGCTGTGCATACGGGGGGCTGCTGTGCACTGTGGTTGTCAACCCCCTGTGTGTGGCACTCTCAGCATGCCAGTGGTTGTGCAGGGGTGTCATAGCTCCGCTATGCTGTGTTGGCTTGTCCCCATGGGCCAGTAGATCATCCATCACACCCCCAGTGATGCTGTGCTTGGGGTGTGCAGGTGTGGTGTGGGTTCTGCAGTGTGTTCCTGTGCCCATGTGTGGCATGGCTGGCGGTGGGCCCCAGCCTGCCTCCCTGGATGTGCAGTTCCATTGCTCTGGGGGGGCTCAACTTGCGCTATGGCACCTCTGGAATGCTCAGCTGGGCTGCCCCAGTTGCTCCATAGCGCAACATTTTGGCTCAGCTTCTCCTTCCTGGTTGCGCTATGGCGCAGTATGTGTGATATTCAGACGTTGGTTGCTTGCACAATTTGTGCTGCTCCATGTTTGAATATCGCACCTGTTGCACATTTGCGCAACTGGTTTGTGCTTGCTCCTGCTGTTGCACTCATTTTGAGCGCAGTTTGAATATCTGGGCCTTTGTATAATTTTGCTGCCAGATTTTCAAAATAGGCATTTGGGACCTCTGCTCATGAACAGTGTCCCAGTGATTTTTTTAATCTGTCCCAAACATTGATTTCCCACAACAACTGTGCCACAGTGTACCAGATGTGAGAAAACACATTTTGGGCAGGATGTGAAAAATGACAGCTGTACTGTTCATAAGGAGGTGTGAAAAAATGGCAATGTTGAAAATCTGGAGTGAAAAGTTATGAGCAAGGGTGGAAAGTGCACAATGCATGCTCATAACAGTAATTTTTTTGTATTTTTTCACCAGATTTGCAACGTAGGCTTTTTGGGAGCCCTCCTCATGAACAGTGACACTGTTGTTCTGTTCATCAGTCCAAAAAGGTGATTCCATGCAGTAACCGCAAAATCACCTTTTTGGACCGAATAATGACACGACAGTGATTGAATTCATTAGGTGGGGTCCCAAAACCCCATGTTGAAAATTTGGTGCTGAAAGTTACAATGCTGGCTGAGATATCCACCTAAGCTGGTAAACAAAACATTTACTATAAGCCATTATAGAGCTTACCGGCATTTCTGCAGTTCACAGTGGGCTTTGAATAGTGCAAACACGTTCTCGCTCCACCAAAGATCATTGCCCGAGGCTCTGGAGGTAAGTATGGGGGTGAGGGTGGGTGGGAGGTGGGGTGCTCAGAGGTGGGTGCAGGTTGGGGAGGGGCACCACGAGACAATGAAGGACCATTTTCTTGTTCACAGCTTAAACAAAATAAAAAAAAACTGTTGTGGAAAGATTTTCTTTATTACAGGGATATTTGGCACACTGATGGTGGGCTCTCAGCATGCCACTGAGGTGTTTTGTGGGGGGCAGGCTGGAGCCAACAGGGATTGGGCACCCCATTGGCAAAGAAGTAAGGATCTTTGTTTGGGGGCATGATTCCGAGGGGGATTGGACTCTCCCTCGTCAGACAAATTATTGAATGGGGGACAATTATGCTGATGGGGATTGGGCTCCCCCATCAGCAAATGAACTGGGGAAGGGTCATGCCTACAAGGCAGATTGAGCACCCCAGATGTTAGCTTTCTGAGGACTAGAGGCAGACATCGACAGTGACATCTGCCCTCATGTTTCTTGAAATGTTATACCAGACAAGGCATGCCCTGTATTGAGGGGGTGTTCCATCATTGCAGCGGTGAAATTCTTTCAAGTTGGTGGCATGCTTTTGCACTTTTGTCATAGACAGCATGCTCATTTATTGTTGCCACAGAGACAAGCCCCACAAAGCAGTGGGGGCATTGGCCCCAACACAGCACATCCACAAACTGCTACTTCTGCAAGATGTCACATGTTTCTTACACATGCACACAAGCAAACATAAAAAACATGCCTAAAATACAACCTGGCATGATCAGTCTCTGCAGTCCTGTAACTGCCAGAGGTTGGCAACTCTACTGAGAACTTTTTTTTTGGTCTGCTGCCAAGTGTATAAAATTAATAACACTGCAGGAACCTGTGTGTGTGTGTGTGTGTGTGTGTTAGGTAAGGGATGACTCTGCAGACAGCTGAGCCTTTCCAGTGCACAAATGTTTGACTGTGATGGTTAATTTCACTATTGCAGTATATGCTAGCACAATAACAAACACAAGGGAAAAAACAGCAGTACAGTAAGCAACCCAATACTCTATCCTGAAAATTATAATAATTTATCCATGTCCATGTTTTATCCTTATATTGTCTGTTGCCTGCTTTCAATGTTTAGCAGTCCTTGTGGCCATTGACACAGGGAGGTCACTGATCTGTGCAAAAGGTCATACACCTTAGGTTGTGCCTTGACCTTAAACCTCAAGGTACTGTTTTTTTGTCATAGGGTATCCCCCCATACTTAGTGCAGGTCTGGTTACTCATTAGTCTTAAGATATGCTTCACTCACACTGAAGTTTAATAATAATGTTTGTAGTTTGTTTGTTGTTTTCATTAATGTGACCTATGTAGCATTCAGATATGCTTCACTCACACAACAGAGTAATAATAATGTTAATATTGACTTTTCCATAAGTCTGTGATCTGATCATATATACAAATGCAAATATATGTGGAGGCTTAATGTCACAGATCAGCCCTAGCTCAGGGTACTTAATAAATAAAGATCCACAATAATCTTTAATAGATATTTTCTACATTTCATGATAAAAGCAAACACTACATGCCCCACTGGGCCAGGGAAAGATAACTGTGGAGAGAATTTCCCTGGCCCAGTTGGGCATGTAATGTTTGCTGTGACCTTTACATGGAGAAAATATCTGGTAAACATTAGCATGGACCTTTGTTTATTAAGTAGCCTTTGCTACTGTTGTACCTTGACTTTAAACCTCCAGGTACTGTTTTTTTTTTGTTACAGGGTACCCCCCCGGCTGAGTGCAGATCTGTTTATTCATTAGTGTTCAGATATGCTTCACTCACACTGAAGTTTTATAATAATGCTTATACTGTGTTTGTAGATTTAATTTCTGTGACCTACACAGTGTTCACATATGCTTCACTAACGCAATAGAGTAATAAATTATTTTCTATAAAGCTTTTTTCCTACAGACTCCATCCTCTTCCTCTGCCCATGATATTATCACACTTTACATATTAAACTTCAAAGCACAAAATCTGTTCATATGCTAAAATCCCCAAGCCTTCAGTTACTTCACACAATAATGGTAGATGTTAGGTGCCAGGATCTATAGGAAAACTGCCAGACTTTCTATCTGAGAGGCAAATGACTTTAAATTCCTTTCCCACTAATTCACATTGGGTGAATCTCACATGCCAGTGTCAAATCCACTTTCCATGCAAAGGATATGAACTTAAGCAAGGCCTTTGTTTTTAGTGCCTATATGGTGTTACTTAGCACATCACATCCAACATTTGCTTCTGAGGTTGCTTGAGATAAGCTATTTTAAATTACTGCTAAGAAACCAAACCCATATAGTCTGGATCTATGGACTGAAAGCAACTGGCTAATACAAAAAAATGTCCAAGAGACAACATGAACATATAGGGGTCTCGAACAAAGAAAAGTGCACATGTTACCACAGGAGCTGAAAAAATGAAAATGCAGAAAACTTTTTTTTGGGTCAGCACAAACCTGTTTAGTTTTTTTGTCGCATAAAACCTTTTATTACATAAAAAAGCATCACATATAAAAGGACACTAAATATAAATGTGGTTGGATCTCACCAAACTTGCGCATATCGCTCAGTAAATGCTCTCAGAGCTTGAAAAACATGAAGTCCATACGGATGGTGTAATACTGCGATGGTGTGAACCAACATTAAACAGCAGTGTGGGCAACATAACATTGGTACCAGCAACACATGCCGTAAGATTTACAATGTTCAGCTAAACTTGTAGCAAAGGCAGACGGGCATGTGTATATGCACAGCTAACAGCTAGTGGCGTGGGTGTACTGAAATGTATTATAAACATATCACATACTGCATACGAACTTCAAAACAGAAAATGCTAAACACATTCGCCATGACCACCGAAAGCCGCAGGTATCCACATGGAAGAGACAACAAATGTCACGCTATGACACGCTTACGTATCGACCAATAGGATCTTCATCAGAGCATGACATGTAGGTATGTCTCATCCTCTTAAATGCAATCCAGCACTTAAAGGGACAGAAAAGTACAAATAAATTTAAATAGATTTAAATTTAACACATTCTACCAACAACACTTATTTAATATCTACAAATTAACAACAAAATTTACCAAAAAATTCAACACATTTTCTACAATAGAGTTATCCAACATTACAAAGGAGAACAGAGTCGGACAAGTCATTTTCTCAGATCTCGTTGTCAGAGCACGAGAAGTCATAGCCACGAATGCTATTGTAAGTGCCACCATTAAGCCCAAACCAAGAAAATGTGTATACAAAACTTACTATTTAAAAATAGAACACAATAATGGCATGAAGGGTTATCAGAGAACACCAAAAGGAAACACAGCTGGAAAGTCTTGTTTCCTCATTGTGAACAGAGCACAACAAGTCATATTCACAAATTTTTAACCTTAAATGCAAAATCAATTACAGGTAACTATAAAATGGAATGTCATCGTTCAGACCAAAAGGAACCATAGTGTTAAGTTCAAAAATCCAAAAAGATTCCCTTTGCAGAAGTTTCATGCTCAAGTCTCCACCTCAGAAACCCACGTGCACTTTTTCAAGGCTGACAAATCTAAGAGTAGCAGGGGACCCATGTTGTACTTCTTGATAATGTCGTGCCATTGCATAATCCACATTTTTTTTATTTCTAATGGCTCCTTTATGCTCCCCTATTCTTAGTTTTAAGTTTCTCTTTGTCTGGCCAACATATGACATGCCACAAGGGCAAATTAACATGTATATCACTCCTTGGGTGTTACAATTAATAAAAGATTTTATTTCATAACTCTTCCCAGATCTCGGATGATGAAAACACTTGACGTCAGACATGTTTGAACAGTGGACACATCTTCCACATCTGAAGTTTCCTTTGGGAAATGAAGGCAGCCAATCTTGCTGCACATTTGTGTTTTTATAGGGAATATACGACCTAACTAACATGTCCTTCAAATTTTGTCCCTTGGTGTATGAAATCATGGGCCGATTTCATCCTATTTCCTTCAGTCTAAGATATGAATTGATGACATTCCTATATTTGTGAATGATTTTACCAATTTTAGGAGCCAAAGGGTTAAATTCAGTAATAAAAATCAATTTATCTTCCTCTTCTCTTCTTTTAAAGTGGAGTCTAATAGTGATTCCCTATCCATGTTTTCTACCAAATGTATGCCATTGAGTAGAATCCCTGGTTCATAGCCTCTCACAATAAACCTATCAGTTATTTCCTTTTTTGCTTCATCATAGGACGTCTCTTCAGAGCAAATGCATTTTGCTATGATGTATTGTCCTTTTGGAATATTGGAAATAATGGATCTGGGATGGCAACTATCAACTATCAAGGTACTATCAAGGTACAAGAGGCAACAGAGGAAAGCAGAATTATAGAGGGAGACAGAACTGGGGAGGGTGAGGAGATCTCCACGACCAAGGAATCTGAATTGGAGGTCATAAATCTATCAAACATATAGTTAACCCCTACCCAGACCCAGGTTTTATCCAAGGGTTTAAGTTTCATTCCCATGACTAAGGTTAATTCATTTCAAGTGGAATTGGATTTGTTTAGATTTTTCAGAAAGATATATCTGAAAGATATTTTTAGTACAACAAATCCACTCCCTGTGGTCAGTGATAGTACCAGGTAAAAAACTCCTTTTAAGAAACCCTCTTCTTACAATCCCTCATACTCTAATCATACCATTAATACTTTCTGTAATTTGGTTACAGGGGATGTGCATAAATTAATTAAAAATAACAACAATAAGTATTATGCACAAAATATAACCATTAAAGAAAGGAAAGCCATACAAGAGCTTAAGACATTAGATTCAGTGGTAATAAAACAAGCAGACAAAGGAGGTGCAGTGGTAGTATGGGGTTTGGATGATTACAAAAGAGAAGTCGAGCGTCAATTAAGCAATCAAGATCTCTATCAAAGGATTAGTAAAGATCCTGTGGAATTGATTAAAATTAAGGCAGACGCATTAATCGACTATGGTTTAAATATGGGAGAGATCACTAAAAAAGAAGCTGATTTTCTTAGAATATCCACCCCAAAAAAAAACAGTTCTGTACCTCCTGCTGAAAATACACAAAAATTAGTTCCCAGTGGTTGGTAGACCGATTGTCTCTGCAAATGAATCTGTTACTGAAAATATGTCTAAATATTTAGATTTTTTTTGCACAAAAATTTGTTCCAGACCTACAATCATATGTGAAAGATACAAAAGATGCTTTAAAAGTGCTGCGAGATGTTGTAGTATCTGAAATGGACATATTGGTCACAATAGATGTGGAAAATCTGTATTCTAACATCCCTCATGAAGGTGGTTTAAAGGCACTACAAAAGAATTTAAGCCGGAGGAATAAAACAAAACCAAGTACTGAGTTTATATTAGAGCTGGCAAGATTTGTATTAGAACAGAATTATTTTTGGTATGATGGCTCTTTTCTACATCCAAATAAAAGGCACTGCAATGGGAACCACCTTCGCACCTAGCTTGGCAAATTTATATATGGGAGAATGGGAAGAGACCAACATCTATGATGAATCAAATAACATTTTTTTGAAGCACATAAAATTATGGAAACGTTACATAGATGATTGTTTGATGGTCTTGACTGGAACAAAAAATGAGTTACAACAGTTAATGGAATATATAAATCATACAAGTTCTCATTTAAAGTTGACATATGAGAGTAATATGAATAGTATTCCATATTTAGACATTTTGATTGAAAAGAAAAATCATGGTCATTTAACAAAGTTGTATAGGAAGCCTCTGTCTAGAAATTCTTTGTTGAGATTTGATAGTTGCCATCCCAGATCCGTTATTTCCAATATTCCAAAAGGACAATACATCAGAGCAAAATGCATTTGCTCTGAAGAGACTTCCTATGATGAAGCAAAAAAGGAAATAACTGATAGGTTTATTGTGAGAGGCTATGAACCAGGGATTCTACTCAATGGCATACATTTGGTGGAAAACATGGATAGGGAATCACTATTAGACTCCAACTTTAAAAGGAGAGAATGGGAAGATAAATTGATTTTTATTACTGAATTTAACCCGTTGGCTCCTAAAATTGGTAAAATCATTCACAAATATTGGAATGTCATCAATTCAGATCTTAGATTGAAGGAAATAGGATGAAATCGGCCCATGATTTCATACACCAAGGGACAAAATTTGAAGGACATGTTAGTTAGGTTGTATATTCCCTATAAAAACACAAATGTTCAGCAAGATTGGCTGTCTTCATTTCCCAAAGGAAACTTCAGATGTGGAAGATGTGTCCACTGTTCAAACACATCTGACGTCAAGTGTTTTCATCATCCAAGATCTGGGAAGAGTTACGAAATAAAATCTTTTATTAATTGTAACACCCAAGGAGTGATATGCATGTTAATTTGCCCTTGTGGCATGTCATATGTTGGCCAGACAAAGAGAAACTTAAAACTAAGAATAGGGAAGCACAAAGGAGCCATTAGAAATAAAAATATGGATTATGCAATGGCACGACATTATCAAGAAGTACAGCTTGGGTCCCCTGCTGCTCTTAGATTTGTCGGCATTGAAAAAGTGGACGTGGGTTTCCAAGGTGGAGACTTGAATGTGAAACTTCTGCAAAGGGAAGCTTTTTGGATTTTTGAACATAACACTATGGTTTCTTTTGGTCTGAATGATGACATTCCAATTTATAGTTACCTGTAATTGATTTTGCATTTAAGGTTAAAAATTTGTGAATATGACTTGTTGTGCTCTGTTCACAATGAAGAAACAAGACTTTCCAGCTGTGTTTCCTTTTGGTGTTCTCTGATAACCCTTCATGCCATTATTGTGTTCTATTTTTAAATAGTAAGTTTTGTATACACATTTTCTTGGTTTGGGCTTAATGGTGGCACTTACAATAGTATTCATGGCTATGACTTTTTGTGCTCTGGCAATGAGATCTAAGAACATGACTTGCATGACTCTGTTTTCCTTTGTAATGTTGGATAACTCTATTGTAGAAAATTTGTTGAATTTTTTGGTAAATTTTGTTGTTAATTCGTAGATATTGAATAAGTGTTGTTGGTAGAATGTGTTAAATTTAAATCTATATAAATTTATTTTTACTTTTCTGTCCCTTTAAGTGCTGGATTGCATTTAAGATGATGAGACGTACCTACATGTCATGCTCTGATGAAGACCCTATTGGTCGATACATAAGCGCATCATAGCGTGATGTTTGTTGTCTCTTCCATGTGGATACCTGCGACTTGTGGTGGTCATGGCGAATGTGTTTGGCGTTTTCTGTTTTGAAGTTCGTATGCGGTATGTGGTATGTTTATAATACATTTCAGTACACCCACACCGCTAGCTGTTAGCTATGCATATACACACGCCCATCTGCCTTTGCTACAAGTTTAGCCGAACATTGTAAATCTTACGGCATGTGCTGCTGGTACCAATGTTATGTCGCCCACACTGCTGTTTAATGTTGGTTCGCACCATTGCAGTATTACACCATCCGTATGGACTTCATGTTTTTCAAGCTCTGAGAGTATTTACTGAGCGATATGCGCAAGTTTGGTGAGATCCAACCACATTTATATTTAGTGTCCTTTTATATGTGATGCTTTTTTATGTAATAAAAGGTTTTATGCGACAAAAAAACTAAACAGGTTTGTGCTGACCCCAAAAAAGTTTTCTGTATTTGCAACTGGCTAATAGTTAACTGGTTACTGCATTACTGTTACTGATATGTCATAATCAAACTATTTCTTTGTTACACGGATCAACTCAAAATAAGTGACTCTTCTATTTATTTTCCTACCAACTTCTTCACAAATTGGATTATTTCAATGATATCCTTTACAGGACTAATATTTCCATTTCTGTACCAACTTCAGTAAGATTTTTTTTCCTTTTATACCATGCACCCAGTTATATTTACCACCTTTCATGTACTGTCATTTTTTAATGTACTATAACCTGCATTGATTACTGATCCAAGATACCAAACTTATAGGGCAGCAAAATTAAATCCAATCTCATGTAATTATTACATATTGGTGTTAATTACATTTTTAGTCATGTACTACTCAAACACATTAATTTCATTATCTAGGTACTTGCAAATGTATTTATAATATTTAAAAACTTTCACAGGGCACCTTTACAACCTCAGGAGCTATATTCATACTTTAGTAATTTTCATGTAACAGGCACCACACCATGATTCTGTGTGTGTGTGTGAAGGAAGGAAGGACTCTGCAGGCAGCTGGGCCTTTCCAGTGCACACACCTTTGACTGTGATGGTTAATTTCACTGTTGCAGTTTATGCTAGGACAACAGCAAACATAAGGGGAAAAAACAGCAGTACAGTAAGCAACCCAATACTCTATCCTGAAAATTATAATAATTTCTCCAAGTCCATGTTTTATGCTTATATTGTCTGCTGCCTGCTTTCAATGCTTAGCACTAATTGTGGCAATTGACAAAGGGAGGTCACTGATCTGTGCAAAAGGTTATATGCCTTAAATTGTACCTTGATTTTAAACCTCTGAGTATTGTTTTTTTTTTGTCACAGGGTAACTCCCCCCCACACTGATTGCAGACCTGTTTACTTATTAGTGTTTAGATATGCTTCACTCACACAGAAGTTTAATAATAATGTTCGTAGTTTTTTGTAGATTTAATTTCTGTGACCTACACAGTGTTCAGATATGCTTCACTCACACAACAGATACTATTTAACTTGGGTCATACTGCCAACTGCATTCTAGATTTCCTTTCTGTGACATAACCAGTGTTCAGATATGTGGAGGCTTAAAATCACAGATCAACCCCAGCTCAGGTTACTTAATAAATAAAGATCAAACAGTAATGTTTCATATTTTCTCCATTTGATGGTCAAAACAAACACTACATGCCCCACTGGGCCAGGGAAAGATAATTGTGGAGAGAATGTACCTGGCCCAGTTGGGCATGTAATGTTTGCTTTGACCATTAGATGGAGAAAATATCTGGTAAACAGTGTGGACCTTCATTTATTAAGTATCCTTTGCTATGGTTGTACCTTTACTTTATACCTACAAGTACTGTTTTTTTTTGTCACAGCCCCCACGCTGAGTGAGTGCAGGGCTGTTTACTCATTAGTGTCAGATATGCTTCACTCACACTGAAGTGTAATAATAATAATGTTCAAAGTTTGTTTGTAGATTTAATTTCTGTGACCTATACAGTGTTCAGATATGCTTTACTCACACAACAGAGTAATAATAATGTACATACTTTTTTTAGAAACATCTAATCATTTTGCAGTTGTGTTTTGCTGTATGTGTGTGTGTGTGAGTGCCATGTGTAGGAGGCAGTGCTTGACTGTTTGTAACCAAATCTAATCATTTTTCAGCTGTGATCTGCTGTGTGTGTGTGTACTTTTGATTCAATTGCTTGTGTCTTACATGGAAGACAGTGCTTGTAGACAAATCTAATCTTTTGTAGTTATGTTCTACTGTGTGTGTGTGTGTGTGTGTGTGTGTGTGTGTGTGTGTGTGTGTTTGTGGGTTTGTGTCTTGTGTAGATGACAGTGCTGGACTGCTTGTAAATAAATCTTATAATTTTCAGCTGTGGTCATCCACTGGTTAAGTAGGCTTTGTGATTGTTTTTATGTGATCCAATCCTTACTTAGTATGTGGTTACTTTATTGATGTCTCCTATGGAAGGACTCAAAATGTTCAGGATAGTTTTTTTTAGCAAATTCAGGGAAATCACAGAGCCACCAGACTTGGACATTGGGTGGAATTTTCCTTTAACTTCTCTCAAGCCACAAGCAAGCCAAATAAAACACTATGGAGGAAGTTTCAATTTGTCAAAAAAGGCTATTTAAAGAGATTCTTGCTAATGGCATAATCTTCCCATCAATGTTAGTGCTAGACATATTGCAGCTACCTTGGCTTGAGGAAGGGTGACCATGGTCAGGATCCCTTAGTAATTGAGATGCATATGCAGCAAATAAGTCAGGATGGACTAACTTACCCTAAAACTGTTGAGTATCACAGTCTGTATAATACACAAGGCTTACAGTGATGAATCTTCATATGGTTTGGTTGGTCAGTGTTCTACTCTTTACAATTCATGGGTGACTAGCTAGGGAAACATTTTTCAATGACTGCCAAATGTGATACAGTGGCAGATGTTTTCAAGGTATAACATAAATTATGTCTATCAGGTATTGTTGCCCAGGAATTGGACCACATTTTCATAGAGACACTTTACATTTAGGGTACCTGATTATCCCTTTGTGAATCACTGCTGCTCTCTTCACTGAAATCACTGTTAGACATGTAGCTGACTTAAATCTTACTGATTCTAGAATTTACCCAGAACTTGTATTTATTAATTTAATCTCTCTCTCTCTCTCTCTCTCTCTCTCTCTCTCTCTCTCTCTCTTATATATATATATATATATATAGGATATATTGATATTCTGACTGAAGATATCATATTTATCTTCACGAGAGGCCAGTGATATCATGATATCACTGGCCTCGAGTGAAGATAAATATGATATCTTCAGTCAGGCCATGTCATATTCTGTTTATAGAATGTATGCTTTGCCCCCCCAATACAACTCATCACATGCCCCTCTCAATGCAATGGGTGATATAAAGGTGATGGCCCTAGCAATACAACCCCACTTACAGAAAAGCTGCCAAAACAGCAGATGTCATTTATTGTTTAAAAAATATCTGGTGGATCCTGTTATTTATGGTTAGTTTTAAAAAGTCTTATCTGGTTTATCCTGCCATGCCCCCCCAACAGAGCTCCACATGCACCCCCAAACATAACAGATTACATAGGGTTTTCAAATATCTGGTTGATCCTGTCAATTTAAATTACTAAAATATCTGGTTGATCCTGCTATTATTTTGGGGAAAAGTGATTTTTTAAAATGCTTATCTGGCTGATCCTGCCACTGTGAGCACTTTCACTTTCCCTGTAATTGTAGCGTGGCCGAGGGCTATCCACACTGATGATTGATACATTGCCAAATGTTTTCTAGGAGGTGCCCCGGGTTCAGTAACTGAGAAAATGCTGTGCTTTATGCTTATTTCTATGTATCTTGTTGAAAAAAAGCTTCCGACTGCACATAGAGTGCAGCAGTGACCGAGCCGGCGGCTTCTGAACAGTAAAAGGAAGCATGAGCGTCTGTTGCCAGTATCATAATGTGATATAAAACTAAGTCTGGTGTTCACTGTAACCAGCTTAATGTTCCCCTTTCAATAATAATGTATAAAATTACCACCTTACTTTGTCACTTAATGAATATCCATGCTGGCAACAGACGCTCACGCTTCCTTTTACTGTTCAGAAGCCGCCGGCTTGGTCACTGCTGCACTCTATGTGCAGTCGGAAGCTTTTCTTCAACAAGATACATAGAAATAAGCATAAAGCACATCATTTTCTCAGTTACTGAACCCGGGGCACCTCCTAGAAAACATTTGGCAATGTACCAATCATCAGTGTGGATAGCGCTCGGTCACACTACAATTACAGGGAAAGTGAAAGTGCTCAGAGTGGCAGGATCAAACAGATATGTTTTGATATGATGTATAGGAATATGGAGATAACATATGACGTATAGGAACATGAAGATAACAATGTTATCTTCACTGGCCACCTGAGATATCATGTTTTATACTGTTATTTATCTGACAACATACATTGTATAAATATATTTTTTTTTTTGAGGGGGTGCCTGATTATGGATTATCCCAAAATTTAATTTCAGCATTTTATTGGAAACTTTTCACTTTGATTTTCTTATTTAAAATTTTTTACAGTATGTTGTCTGTATAATTCTGTTGGCATTCCTGGTAATGTACAGGGGTAGGGGACTGAGTTGTGATTGGGTTTGAGTAAGTAACACAAATATTCATTACTCTGCTTTGCTATCTCCACTGGATTTTTTACTGTACCCCCTTTATTAATAATATACTTACTTTTTTTGGCTTAGGCTATTGATGTAACTGTACAATTGCTTGCTGTTGCTTTTGTCTGCATTTGTTGCATTGAGTTACATTTTCTTTTTGAAATGGTTACTTTTGTATTTATGTTTCTTTAAAAATGTTCCATATTTTGACCATGTGATTATGTCATGGCATTTGTTTTAAGATATTTTATTGCATGTTTAGCTTTTTGTTGTTTGTTGTTGTTGTTGTTGAGCCACTTTTTCCACATCCTCATTTAACCATCTTGCTTGTCATCAGTTGTTATATTCCTTGATCCTTTTAATGTAAACTATTACAAATGATAATATGGTGCCCTAAGCAAGTAAGGTCAACCAGCATGGTTATCAAACAGTGAACTGACCCCTCTGCATGAGTGGGGATGGGGATATCAGCAAAATAAGTTTCTCAGTTTGTAAATGGTTGTAAATTAAGCACTGAAACTTAGCATAGAAAGATCACTATAGTGGAGGTTTCAGCTTGCAAAAAAAAAGGCAGTACTGGGGATAGCTCAATTAAAGGACAACTACATTATAAATATGTGTGTGTGTGTGTGTGTGTGTGTGTGTGTTGATTCAATTGCTTGTGTCTTGCTTAGAAGACAGTGCTTGTTGACAAATCTAATCATTAAGTAATAATGCCTTTATAGTCTAAATAAAATCTCTATTGTTCTCGCCCTATATTTCCTAAGTAAAGTGAAAAATATTTAATTTACTTTCCTTTTCATACTCCTGGTTTGCAAGATGGCATCATGCCAACATTTTATTTTACTACAACTGGTGTCCTGTATTTCTGCCTATACAGTTGTGTGTGCATATGTGTGTGTGTGTATATATATGTGTGTCTGTGTGTGTGTGTGTGTGTGTGTGCGTGTGTGTGTGTGCTGGAACAAGGAACATTATCATTACAATCAGGGTTTGATGTTTTTAGCAAATACAGTTGTTTTGCATCAGTTTTTTGAGTTCCACAACAAAATTATATTTTAAGTAATAATGCCTTTTTAGTCAAACCAATGTGTCAGTTGTTGTCTCCATATATTTCCTAACTGAAGTGATACAGGTACACTTTTTTCCTTTTGCATTTCATGCTGGCATTTGCAATGGCCCCTGCAAATTAATGATACTGCTTGTGTCAGTAAGTGTGCTGTTACTGTTATTTGAGAAAACCATCACCATTGATAGATTTTTTCATTTATTTCAGCATGTTTGTCACCCCATTCATGTGGCATGCAGCACAGTGCTAATTTTACACACTGACTGTCCTGTATTACACCTTGTTGTCAGTAGTTGACCACACTACAATATATGGCAAGATGCTAAAAATATTCATTTTGACATTGAATGCCTAACCGAAGTGAAAATGTAGTTACAGTTTTGGCCAACTGCATTTAAAATGCAGAGCAATTTGGTTCTTTCTCTTTTTATACTTTGAATACAGCATTTTTCTGTATTGTAAAGACACTGTTTTAGGATAAGAAGTTCAGACAATATGGATATTCATTAAGTGACAAAGTAAGGTGGTAATTTTATACATTATTATTGAAAGGGGAACATTAAGCTGGTTACAGTGAACACCAGACTTAGTTTTATATCACATTATGATACAGGCAGGTGCAATACAGGACGGATCCTTCATCCTGTTAAGCCAGCTGAAGTTTAAATGCAAAAATAGTATTACCAGAATGTTACAAGATTCACAAGATCTACTTTCTGCTGTTGTCTTAAGGTATCTTAATTGTCAAAATCTTGATGTTTCCTCTGAGGCTGTTCTTGCAACCTAGGCAAGGTAGAAATGATATCCCTATTTTTGGATGCAGGTTCCCTCTGCCCTGGGAACACCTATCTGCCCCTAGTAGGTGAGAGAAGATTTGTTGGGTGCATACCTTTTGGTTATGGATAAGTCTTAAAAGTTTATGTTGAGGGCTGGTAGTATGGATTCCAAGATGCAGAGAAAAAAAGTTTATTGTTCATCAACCATCCACACTTGTTTTGTATAAAATCTATTTTCTTTTATTTGTTGCTTTACTATGAACAAAGTGATCCCCTGTAGCCCAGCTTTTCACCCAACTCTGGGCTTCATCAGGGGCAAGGATCTAAATAAACATAATATTCATTGTCCTGTACATATCAAAAAAAAATTTTTTAATTACAAATTATTTTTTTATATTTGTATTTTTGATCAGACAAAATTTGTCCATATCGGACCATATTATGCTTTGGCAAAATATTAATGCATAGATTAATATCTCAGTTGATGGTTAATCACTGTAAGGCAGTTATAAACATTTCTCTCTATTTCCATCATAGTGTGTTACTGTCTCTTTAAAGGCTAAATGAATTAGTCACCATGGTTTACATAAATTTCAAAGGAGCAGAATATTGTTTCATCAGCACACAATTAGCAGCTACTAAGTTTATCCACATAAACATTTGCCTTGCCATTAGTGTTAAAGCTCTTTAGTTCACAGCTGTACTAGCCACCTTATGAGTTACATATAAAAATGGAATCTCATATTCACCTGCTTTTCAATCTCACCAATAAATCCCCTTTATGTTATTTAGTAACCGTTTTTCATTTTTAGCCTGTTAGACAGATAAAGATGTTCAGTTAACTAACTAGTTCCCTATGGACTAGAGAGGTGCATTTAGATACAACTCATTTTATCTCTGTGTATAATGACTTAGCAGTTAAGCATTTTTCAGCTTATGTAAATGCCAACTAAGCTTTTATCTTCTTAGCTTAGTTTTTCATGTTATTTGCAAGTCATAGTTCTATTATTGCTTTTGTCTTACATTTCCTTACACTCTATCAGCACATATACAGAATATAAATCTACATCTTAACATTTTCTTAATAGTTGTACTTTGCATGTAATAACATATGACTGCCCCTTGAAGTTAAAAACAGTGGTAAAATATAATTCTACAGTCCTGACCACGATTGCTTGACTTTGTACTTCTGTACCTGTTATTACTTACTTTTCTTGTTTCTTATTGATTCATGTGTAGGGTCTCTAAATAGTCTGCCACTATCTTTTTACTTTGTAGCTAGGCCCTTTAACGTTTTTGTTACCCTTTTCAATGGGCTGTTTTTATGCAGGAGCTGGAGATATAAATGTTATTATTCTTTACAAACTAGTCATTGGTTGCACATGTCTTACATTTGTTTTACCATCAAACACTTGTTCATTAGCTTTGTATAACGTTTCTCATATATTTACCTTGCTTCTGTGTCCTGGGCCTTGTCTGTTGCTGTTTCAAAAAGTTGTAAGAATGTGTCTCACTTTAGTGATGCATTTTTATGTGCCTGCAGAGTGGGTGGTGCCTCTGGTGCATCACTCTACTGATCCGCCCACAATGTGATGTGTGCAGAGCAGTATCCACCCATGTGTGCTCCCAGGGGTGTTGCTATGCAACCAGGGAGTGAATGTGAAGTGCAGGGTGTCTGAGCAGAGGCAATCCCCACTTCCACACTGATCTCTACGTGCCCAACACTGCAAGCTTGATTTTAAAACTGAATTAGTCTGATCAAGCCACAAAGTGGGAAGGCAGTCTCACACTAAGGTTCTCATACTATTTCTAATAGTTTCAGGCAGTGATATGCCTTACATGAAGGAATTAATCCTTTCTGTCTAGTTATTTAGAATGGTTGATGATTACAGCAAGGGGGGGATTTTAAAGACACAAGGTGATATACAGGGGGCATACAAGATAGTGTGAAGGGCACAGGGGAAGGGAACAAAGTCTGCTCTGGCGTTCCCCAGGGAAGGATCCTGGGTCCTCTGCTTTTTAGTGTATGTCTCAACGCCCTGCCAAAAGCCTGCTCCAGGAATCTACTTCCTGTGCTGGGCCTTGGAAATCAGGGACAAGTCACAGTTACTCAGAAGCTGTTTGAGCTTGGTTAGGCAACCTGTGCATAGTCAGTGACTTTATGTGGATGATGCTGTTCTTTACAGCTCACATCCTGACCCCTCCATGCTCCAGAGTTCCCTACAAAGCTCCTTCCTTGCTGACCAGACTGGTTGTCAATATCAATAAAACAAAGACTATGCTCTTCACCCTCTGCCAGTCAAGAGCTAAAGACTTCCCCCTGACAATCCACTCCAGCGCATGCCTTACCATGGAACAGGTCCAAACATATAAATACCTTGGCATCACCTTCGACACCACTCCCTCATTTCATGAGCATGTCAAAATTCTCACCTCTGCAGCCAATGCCAGTGTGGGCCTTCTCTACAGATATAGGAACTGCCTGACTCCAGAAGCACTCCACCTGGCTGTCACTTCCTCCGTCTTATCCTTGGTAGACTACGGTCTTAGTATCTATGCTGCCACCGACCCTACCGCACTGAACCACATCCAAATAGTCATCAACAAGGCCTGTCGGCTCCTTTTTGGTGCCGACCATGGTACACACACCTGCACCCCTTACGCTCTTGCCAATGTTCTCTCACTCGAAGAAAGGCTCTTATACCAGTCCTTTCTCCTCACCAAAAAAGTCCACATGGGCCTAACCCCAATTGGAGTCATGGCCTCCCTTCAGGCTGCCACCCACACTGCAGCTACATGTGCAGCCTCCAAGACTCTATGGAAGGTCCTCAGAGCCAGGACCTCACTAGCCCAGTGATCCTTCCCAATTAGAGCCCCATCCTGGTACAATGCCTTCCCTCCCACCATCACATCCATCACCAAATTAGGCACATTTAAAAAAGCACTAAGAACACATATCCTTTCCTCTCATAACTGCCTATGCAACTGCCAACCTCCTCTTGGCCCGACCTGACTGCCGCTTGTCGCTTACCTGCTTTAGTCACTGGCCCTGAGTTACCAACGCCTAGAAACACATGGCTCTCAGTCTTTCCCTAGTAATCTCTAACTTCACTAAACTCTGACTTTGTCCAGTGCCTAGTATATTATTCCCCAGACAAAGCCCTGGTGGGCTGCTCACCATTAGAAACATAGAACCTTTCGTTGTGTATGATTCCAATTATGATTAATTGTTTTGGTCAACTCCTTTGTCTACATACTGTACACCTACTTAGCTACCAACTGTATAGGTCTACTCACTGCTCACCCAACAAGTTCACTTCATTGCTTAGCCACCACCTGTATAGGCATCTTTTTCTTTGTAACTGTGTATATTCTATTTTATCTGTACTGTTTGTCATTGTAACTACCTTCTGACATGAGCCTTTGGAAATGAGTCTACGACTCAAAGGGTTGTAATTCTGATTTCTCAAATAAATAAGTAAATAAATAAAAACTGCTTTTATGAGAAAAGTAGTATTATTACTTCTGCTACTATCTGGGTCAGTTCACCTAAATCCTGGGCATTGATTAATGGGGAACAAAATGTTGATGGGGGGATTAAATAAGAAGCTAACAACTGTTACTATTGCACATTTAAATATTAGGAGTCTAATCTCTAAGTGAGTGGAATTTGAAGCTTGGGCTATGCAGCATAAGTCTGATATTATAACTTTATCTGAAACATGGTTGATAGAGAAGAACCCAAATAAAGAGATTAGGTTAGCAAATTATAATGTGTTTAGAAGAAATAGGGTTGGTAGAAAGGGGGGAGGGGTTATGATTTATGTGAAATCAAAGTTTAAAGCAATGGAAATTTTACCCCAATTTAGTAATTGTGGTTGTGATGCTGTTTCAGTTAATCTCATTTTGGGGGGCAGAGTAAGCATCTTACAATCACTTCAGTATACCTTCCCCCTGGAATAAAAAAAACAGGGTATGGAACTCATTTCAAGTATTAAGAGATTTTTCCCATTGACTATGGAGTGGATTTTAATGGGGGATTTTAATTTAAATTGGGAGTCTGATCAAAAGCTGCCCATATTAGTCTTGTTTCAAGATTTGGGTGTTCAACAAATGACTGACCAGGTAACAAGGTTTAATTATAAAACAGATGGGAGAATGGTATTGGACTGGATAGTTGTTACTCACCCTGAAAAGATTTTAAGTTCAGGAGTACTAGCAGATGGGATAAGTGAACATTGCTCCATGTATTGTAATTGGTCTTCAAAACAAAGGAAGAGTCCACCACGATGTATTGAAACCAGGAATTTAAAGTCTTTAACTGAGGAAGCTGTTAATAGGGCTTGTGAGAAAGTTGATTGGTCCGTATTAGATTCAAAGGTTGTTATAGATATGATGTTGGAAACTTTTGGGTAGTTATTAAATCAAGTAATAGATTAACTGGCCCTTTTGAAAAAAAAATGAGGATTAGGGCAAATAAAAATGAATGGGTGTCTAAAGACTTACTGAACTGGATGAAACAGAGAGATACAGCTTGGAAGCAATATAAAAAGGTTAGAAGTCAGTGTTCACTCCAGGCTTATAAAACACTTCAAAATAAATGTAAGACTGATTAGAAAGGCAAAAATGTGATTTTTTTTAAATGAGAAGTTAAAAGTATTAGGCAATTCAAAGAAGATATGGCCCACATTAAATACTCTGGTAGGAAAGGGGGCACAGGATAGAACAATTTCTTTAATGGACATGATCAATTAGTGAGTAATACAACACAGGTGGCTAAAATCTTTAATGAATATTTTGGGGATTTTTCTAGGTTTCAAATTAAATATATTCCTATTAAGGTAAAGAAATGTTCTTGATACTGAATTAGAGGTCAATTATCCTAAATTCTATTTCTGTGTGGTCACTGTGGAACAGGTAAAAGATTATATTCTGAAATATAACCCAAAGCCATCAGTAGGGCAGGATAAGATTTCTTTTAGAATCTTGAGATTAGGGATAGATGTCTTGGCTAGGCCATTAACAATGATTTTTAAATTTTCACTTTGTCACGGGATATTTCCAAAATGCTGGACGTCTGCCATTATAAGGCCAACACATAAATCTGGATCAAAAAAGATGGTTTCAGATTATAGACCAATATCTCATTTGGCACTGTTATCAAAGATTATGGAGAGAATGGTATTTGATCAAACTCAAGAATTTTGTTAAAGTATAACTTACAAACCAGGTCACAGCATGGATTCAGATCACAACATAACACAGAGACAGCCTTGGTGGGTTTCACAGATGGCATACGGGGTGCCCTTGATTGTGGACCTCACCAAGGCTTTCAACTTAGTCAATCATTCTTTGTTACTGGACTCTCTGTGTGAGTTCTACTTTGCAGAGGAAGTGATAACTTGGTTTGAGAGGTATCTGTCACATAGGGAGTTTAGAACAGCTACAGGACAGGAATTTTCATACCTGGGATTGAGTACCTCTATTGTAATGCAGGGCTCAATTTTAGGCTCACTTTTGTTTTCATTATTTTCTAACTCAGCACCCAAGACTTGTGTTGAGTACCAAATAACATTATATGCAGATGATGCGGTTTTATCTGAAACAGGTCCAAATCCAGATCAGGTGTTATTGAAGGTTCAAAGAGATTTTGATAATTTTCAGAAGTGGCTTTTGGAACATAAGCTTATTCTGAATACAACCATGACAAAGGTGATGGTTTTTACTGGCCCAAGAGTAACTAGAAATATAAATATGTCAATTGTTGATCTTGAGGAAAATAAAATTGAGCTGGTTGATAGCTTTTGTTATTTAGGGATTACACTGGATTCTAACCTTACCATTGAATCTCATGTTGAGAAATTAAGAAGATGCATCAAAAGCTGGGAATGTTATTTAAAATAAAATCATACTTAATTCCAGAATCACATAGATTATTGGCATATAGCTTTTTAATGAGCACATTAGATTATGGATTAATAGTTTATTCAGGAACAAATTATAGGGTGCTAGACAAATTACAATCAACATAACATTTGATTTTAAGGTTTATGACTGGCCTTACTCAAAAGACAAATCATTATGAATTGTTAATAAAAGCTAAATGTCCCTTATTTCAGGATAGCATTAATATTAAATTATCTACTTTTCTATTTAAAAGTTTGAAAAGCTCACTCCCTTTATCCATTCAATCTTTATTTGATAGATTAAGTGGTAAAAAAAATTATATGGTACTTAGCCTCAGGACTGTTAAAGGTCCCTTTTTATAAAAAGAAATGATAGGCCAGAGATGTGTGTCTTATAGGGCTTCAACTTTTTTTTAATAAGATACCAAGAGAGATTGTAAATTGTGAATCAATTAATTCCATTAAAGTGAATACCGTGAAGTGGATTAACTCGATCAGTAAGTGCTTATGTTTTTAAAAAATATAAAACTTACAAACCAGGTCACAGCATGGATTCAGATCACAACATAACACAGAGACAGCCTTGGTGGGTTTCACAGATGGCATACGGGGTGCCCTTGATTGTGGACCTCACCAAGGCTTTCAACTTGGTCAATCATTCTTTGTTACTGGACTCTCTGTGTGAGTTCTACTTTGCAGAGGAAGTGATAACTTGGTTTGAGATTTATCTGTCACATAGGGACTTTAGAACATCTATAGGACAGGAATTTTTGGAACTGGGATTGATTACCCCTATTGTAACATAGGGCTCCATTTTGGGCCCACTTTTGTTTTCATTATTTTCTAACTCGACACCCAAGGTTTGTGTTGAGTACCAAATAACATTATATGCAGATGATGTGGTTTTATCTGCAACAGGTCCAAATCCAGATCAGGCGTTATTGAAGGTTCAAAGAGATTTTGATAATTTTCAGAAGTGGCTTTTGGAACATAAGCTTATTCTGAATACAACCAAGACAAAGGCGATGTTTTTTACTGGCTCAAGAGTAACTAGAAATATAAATGTTTCAATTGTTGATCTTGAGGAAAATAAAATTGAGCTGGTTGATAGCTTTTGTTATTTAGGGATTACACTGGATTCTAACCTTACCTTTGAATCTCATGTTGAGAAATTGATTAAGAAGATGCATCAAAAGCTTGGAATGTTATTTAAAATAAAATCATACTTAATTCCAGAATCACATAGATTATTGGCATATAGCTTTTTAATGAGCACATTAGATTATGAATTAATAGTTTATTCAGGAACAAATTATAGGGTGCTAAACAAATTACAATCAACATATCATTTGATTTTAAGGTTTATGACTGGCCTTACTCAAAGGACAAATCATTGTGAACTGTTAATAAAAGCTAAATGTCCCTTATTTCAGGATATAATTAATATTAAATTATCTACTTTTGTATTTAAAAGTTTGAAAGTCTTACTCCCTTTATCCATTCAATCTTTATTTGATAGATTAAGTGGTGAAAAAATTACAAGGTACTTAGCCTCAGGACTGTTAAAGGTCCCTTTTTATAAAAAGAAATGATAGGCCAGAGATGTGTGTCTTATAGGGCTTCAACTTTTTTTTAATAAGATACCAAGAGAGATTGTAAATTGTGAATCAGTTAATTCCATTAAAGTGAATACTGTGAAGTGGATTAACTCGATCAGTAAGTGTTTATGTTTTTAAAACATGTAAATGGATACTTGAATATTTGTATATGTTGAATTGTCTGTTTTTGTATTTTTGATATTGTCATTGGGTAGTGAATGTTGTTATATATTGTATTAATTGATGATGTATGTCCCTGCTTATTGAATGTTAAATGTAACTTGTCGCTTGTGAAAACGGGCTTTTAGCTCATCTAGCTAACATGTATAAAAAGCTGAATCTTGTATGATGTTGCATGCACTGGGTAACGCCACCTAATTAAAAAAAATATATATATCAGGATTAATGCCATGCTGACAATAATTTCCAGATTTGGTTTCAATAAATCTATTAAAACTATGTCCCTTTAATAATCTTAGTGTATCCTTATACATATTCACTGATTGTGTCAGGGTGTTACTGTTACTGTGTTGCTAGAATGTGAAAAAAGAATGGTTTAGAAATTTAGTGAGAAAATAAACACTTGGATCTAAAAATGTTCTGTATAGTTTTCCTATTATATTGATTTGGTATCTACTTGGTTATTTATACAATTTATTGCCCTTCAGTTTTCCTTGGCATTCTCATAAACAGAAGCCTGCCAAAATATGTTGTTCTTTAATCCCAAACCATTTAATTTGATATGTTAACTAAAAAAAATAAATACAGTATAACCCATTAATACATTTGATAAGAGAACCTATTATATTATTATGGAGCATTATAGCATTATGGAGGTATTGCCTACAGTATCAACAGTTTCTGCATGTACTGTATTAAAGGAGAACATTATTCATGTAGACTTTGGAGCACTGTGAACCTTTTTCATTCTGGATTTGCCACTCAATCAAGAAATAAGTGTGCCTCATCCAATAAACACTATAAGAGAGATTTTTGTTTATGAAATGTACACAGCTTGAATGGGTCCCTGAAGTTGACAATGATGCTCCTTGAACTTGTTCAGGCATTCTGCCAATTTATGGAATTACCATGCACCAATAGGATTTCTTAGTAGTTTGAATGACCCCAGGAATTGCCGGACTGTCATAACAGTGTGCATGTGGTAAAATCCTGACTCACTGGAATGCCTGAACCAATGCAAAGAATTGCATGCATGCCTGTAGTCCAAAATTGTACTGCTTTCATGGTTTCCAGCATTTCTGAAATTGGTTTCAGAAAACTACACACACATTTTATAATTCAGACCATCTGGCAGGCCCAACATGGGCAAGTTTTGGGCACTATTTGAGGAGACATGAGGCAGCAGATATTCAGGGAGCTAGAGAATGTTGTCTTACCAGGAAAGCCTGTGAAATTGCTCTGCTGCATCCTGCTGCCTGTCCTGTCCTGAACCACAGCCCCCCCACACTGGCATAGGTGATGCAACTCTGTCGGTGCCCCTTTCAACTCTGCCTCTCCCCACACTGCCTTAGAAAACAATAGCTGCCTAATGGAAACAACTACAAAGTCCTCCAAAAGATGAGAGATGTGAAGGGACCTCCTCAGCTTTGGAATCATTAGCACTGCTGGCAGACAGATGTTTGCTGAAGTTTTTGTAATTCCTAAACTGCATAGTTCACACCTCTGTGCTTTTTGTGGACTTTCATGTGTTCTGCATGAGCTGGTCATTGATTTATAAGTTGTGCATATTTAGAGGTGTTTTATCACACATTCAGCAAGAGCGACACTTACTGTGCATGGCTACATGACATCACTGGAAGTCCAAATTGTGTGATAAAACACCTCCAAATTTTCATCACTTAGAAATCTATGAACTTTTACCTGGTTCACAGGAATATTGATTAATGCAGATACAGCTTCGGAGGTCTACGGATGCATGGTGCATGAAAGCTGAACTACTTGTCTTGTCTGCATGGGCTTACACTAGGAAATATATAAATGTTTTGTTACCAATTGGTGCAAATACATATTTCTACTTTTATTTGAGGGGGTTCCATATTTGATAATACTGGCAGTTTTCTTTTCACATGATTGTATTGAAAGTATTTTTTATCTATTGAAAAGTACTTGCTCAGACCAGCAGATCATCAAAGCTCAAGATAATAACTATATGATAGGAATTGTTAGGGAAATTCTGTAATAAGTAAAACAGAATGAATTTCAGGATGCCACTTTATAATATGATATGTGTTGGGTCAACCATTAGCACCATGAAAATGAATAAAAAAATAAAGAATGCATGAACACCACTATTTGTTTCCTTCTTAATAGTTTTTCTCTTTTATTTTTGTGAGAAGAAAATAAAAGAAAAATAAGAAGGAAACAAATAGTGGTGTTCATCCATTCTTTATTTTTTATTGAAATCATATAACATTTTATGATAATTTAGTGACTATATCTAATAGCAGCAAGAAGTTGTCAATTCTAAGCATTAAAGGAGCAATAAATGTCAGGTCACCGAAGTTCTGAAATCCTATAGTGTGAACAACTTGCAACTGGCCCCTTAATAACATCACTTTCTGGGTCATGATATTCTATGCCATTATTTGGTTTACGGATTCGAGCTTGCCAAACCCTTTATACTGGGTGATGTAGACATGCCTAATTTGGTACACTTGATGCATTTCATGAAGTTGCGGTGATCAGCACCAGGAAGGAGAGGGTGCATGACACCAGGCACTCCCACTTCAACTGCTACCCAACTAGTATTGGCATTTACATCTGCTGTGCTGGCAGCTGTTCACTCACTCCCTTACATAATGTCATGGTACTACCATGACAGCCAGAAATATTGTCAGGACACCAGCTGGGGAAATGATATGGGTAACACACCCTAAGTTCAAAAGTAATTCTAAAATCATCTTTTCATTTATTTCTTGTGGCTGGCTTGAATTACAACTAGACCAGGTGTTTGCATTCCTGGTCCTAATATGTAACCATGACTTAAGGAAAGTCAAATTCCATTATTTAGTTTACTGTATATAGCCATCTTTATAAAACTCTTCTGGTACTACATGACGGTCCAGGTGTATTGAGAGCAATGGCATAAAAAATAAATGTTCTCTCTATTGTTTCCTTGTTTTTGTGTTACTATTGTCGATTAATACTCTGGATTTCAGTACAGTACAGTGCAGTGCTCCTGCAGCAGAGAGATCCCAGCTAGAAAGAAAAAACCTGTGATAGTGACAGTTGAGTGTGCATCCCAATCTTATCATCTGTTTACAATACTATTTATTTTTTCAGCATAGTGATACAGCTTGTGATTTGCAACATTATTAATAAATATTGTCTTCATCATGTTCCACCATATTCCTCTATCCCATTTTGCTAGCCCATATGCAGCACACTAGCAAAACAGGATGGAGGAATACGGTAGAACATGATGAAGAAACCAATATTCATTGATAATGTTCCAAATAAACAGCTGTATCTGTGCTGACAACATAAAAAATAATATTAGAAACCTGCTGACAAGAACATGAGACACAGACGACTGGTGCTATCACATGATTTTTCATTCTAGTGTGGATTGCTATTCTGTGGGAGCACTGTGCTGTACCGAAATCCTCAAACAGGAAACATGTATTGTTAACATTCCTTTGTTTTTCTGCCAATGGACAGTTGTGTACTCCTTGTGGAATTTAATCAGGCAGGCCATAAACAGTAATGGCTGTTTCCAAGGGTTGTTTTTTGGCAGCATGGCAAGAGCACTGTAATTTGTAGTAGTCCTCACTCATCCAATCTGCTATAAAGTGATTATAGGGTCATAATTACAAAATACAACTAATTATTTGTGCTTGCATGATCACCAAATGGAGAGAGTCTTCTATCTATCTACAAATGGCACAGTGAAACAGAGCCACATAGCAATGGGACAGGACACTAGTGTTGAAAACACTGTCTCCAGCTCTCTTTCACCATGGCTAACTGCTGGCAAAGCGCACTGTGTCTCTCGCCACTGCTGACAGTATGGGCATGCTGTTGCAGACAGGGACCACAGGCAGAGACAGAGGAGACAGCTGCAACCAGCCACAGTACTGGACAGTAGAGAGGGAGAATTGGGAAACAGCAGCTGAATCTTAGGTTTCCTATTGCCCGTTGAAGAAAACAATATGCATAGATAATGTTCCAAATAAAGAGCTGTATCCATGCTGAAAGCATAAAAAATAATATTGGAAACCTACTGACAAGAACATGAGAGGCACATGACTGGTGCTATCACATGATTTTTCATTCTAGTGTGGATCGCTATGCTGCAGGAGCACTGTGCTTTACCGAAATCCACAAACAGGAAACGTGTATTGTTAACATTCCTTTATTTTTTTGCCAGTTGCACTCAATACATGTGAACAGTTGTGCACTACTTGCAGAATTCAATACGGCAGGCCATAGACAGTAATGGCTCTTTCCAATAGTGTTTTTTTGGCAGCAGTGCAAAAGCACCGTAATTTGCAATAGTCCTTACTCATCCAGTCTGTTATAAAGTGACTATAGGGCCATAATTACAAAGTATAACTCATTATTTGTGCTTGCATGATCACTGAATGGAAAAAGTCTTCTGTCTATCTACAGATGACACCGTGAAACAGAGCCACATAGCACTGTGACAGGACACTAGTGTTGGAAACACTGTCTCCAGCTCTCTCTCACCATGGCTAACTTCTGGCAAAGCCCACTGTGCCTCTCACCACTGCCAAGAGCATGGGCATGCTGTTGCAGGCAGGGACCACAGGCAGAGACAGAAAAGAGAGCTGTAACCAGGCACAGTACCAGACAGTAGAGAGAGAGAGAATTGGGAGACAACAGCTGAATCTTAGGTTTCCTGTTGTTCAGTAAACAGAAAAGTAGTGCCAGCACAAAAGTAAAAAAAAAAAAGTATCTATGCATGCATGGCAGTCTATAGGGGGTCAGAGTTGAGGTAGCAAGTAGAGTTTTATTTTCTCAGAAGAAGCCAGAAGGGGAAGGAAGGAAACATATTCAATTCAGTGCTTTAGAGTAACTGATAATTGCTATTTTTCTTTTAAACTTAGATTGTGGGATTTTAGTGACACTGTACTTTCTTTGTTGTCTTTACTTATAATTGTTTTTGGGCTGTTGAAAATTTAAAACATAGTGGTGGTATAATTCTGTGCTGTCTTTAATTGCTGCAAATTTTATATTGGCTTGTCTGACTGCCCTGTAGTTGGGTGAAGGGTGTTAATTGTCTGGCTTCTGACCTCAGCTACGTGATAACTGGAGGTGGAGCTTAGTCAGAGTTGAGGTAGCAACTCTTAATTATATGCCCTGTTAAATCTGATTGACAGCAGCTAAACAGAGGGTATAATAAGGGTGTGAAGTAGGAGGGGCATAAGGGGGAAGAAGCCCACACTCAGCACAAGTGTTTTGACTTTTTTATTTATTGGTTTCTTTTTTTTTTTTTAAGAAAATTATCTGAGGATCAGTGGCAGGATTTTTAGGACAGTAAATTAATAAAAAGGGAACTAGGAGAGCTTCAGTAGCAGACAAGTAGTGAAATTGCAGTATAATGTGGGGAGTGGTGCAATGAAGTGGCTGTGGGGCAGCCATATTCAGGCAGACCTTCTGGACACTGAGGTGCTGCCCTATCTGCATGCATCTCTCTGGACTGTGGGATGAGGTAGCCAGACTCAGAGCAGAAGTAAACTGGGTCAGGAGTACCATAACCCCTATCCAGAGACCACCCAGTCCAATGCAACTGCCTCAAAGAATGTCGAGAACGAGGAGCACTTGGATGACAGTGGGCTCAGGGAGGGTTAGAGCGGTCAGGCAGAGGCACATCCCAGATCCTATTCCACTCAAGAACTCATATGCCACACTGGAAAATGAGGACAACCAAATAGAGGTACCCAGAGAAGTGGAAGGAAAGGATGTGGAGGTTAGCCAAGGAGGTGACCTCAGCGGGGAAAGCAGTGGACCCAGAGGAGGAGGAAGTGAATCCTGGTGGGGACTCCATCATAAGTGGGATCCAGCTAGGAACACAGGAGGGGAGGATAGGGAGGTGAGGTGCCTACCAGGTGCCATGGCATGGAGGATTGAAGGAAGATCCTGGGATCACTGGGAAGACAAGACAGGAGGGTGAGCTGGATGTCATTATCCACCTAGGTACTAATGACCTGGCAAATGGGGAGCCAAAGGAAGTTCAGGAAGAGTTTAGAAATTGGGAGGGTCTCAAGCAAGTAGCTACTTCTGTCACTTTCTCAGAAGTACTACCTGTGAGAGGCAAGGAAGCATAGGAGTGCATGCACCAGGAACTTTAACTCATGGTTGAAGAACTGGTGCTGTGAGGAAAGGTTTGGATTTATTGGTGAATGGGGACCCACCTGGAAGGATGGAGGTTTGTTCAAGCCTGACGGCCTGCATCCATCCTGGAGGGGAATCCAAGCACTCAATGATAAGTTTAAATGCTACATTGACAAGCATTTAAACTAGCAAAGGAGGGTGGCAGGCCAGCAAGGAGGGTACCTACTTGCTCACCCCCCACAGCTAGCAGTGGAACCAGTGAACCAGAGGAGTGGCTATCTCTGCAAAGCAGTGTGCAAAAGATGGAGATTAGTGCCCAAGAGGTGGATAGGCAGAAAAGGGTCAAAATTCAGCAGAAGGACAGACAGCAAGGAGAACCAGGGATAAAGGACAACCAAGGAAGGGGCTGGAGTAGAACAGTGAAACAGTCTAGGGAGGTCAAATCATGGAAAGCCATGTGTGCAAATGCCAGGAGCCTTAGCAACAAGATGGAAGATCTGGAGGCTGTCATGGTGCAGTCAGACCTGGACATTGTGGCCATCACTGAAACCTGGTGTAATGATAACCATGACTGGGAGATGGCCATACCTGGCTACAACATATTCAGAAGAGACAGAGCAGGCAGGAAGAGAGGAGGAGTGGCACTGTATGTGAAAAATAAGGGCCACAGAGATCCAGGAAAAACAAAATGGGGGAGAGATACTGTGGGTTAAGCTGGAAAGGAAAATGGGAGCAGCCATCCGCACAGGTGTGGTCTATAGACCACCAGCCCAGGAGGAAGAAACAGATAGGAGCTGATGCTAGCCATCCAAGAGGATGGCAGACAAGGGTGAGGTAGTACTGGTTGGAGACTTCAATATTCCAGGCGTGGACTGGAGCATCCCAGCAGCAGCATCAACTAGAACAGATTTATCCTGGACTCCTTCAGGGTGCCTTCCTCAAGCAACTGGTCATGGAACCAGCTCAGCAGAAGGCAATACTGGACCTTGTCCTCACAAACAGGGACAGTGTGATGGGGGTAGCAGTGGGGAGCACCTGGGAACAGTGACCACCAGTCATTGTGGTTTGAAATCACAGAAGAGCAGAACCAAACCACACAAAACACGTATCCTGGATTTTAGGGGGCAGACTTTGGGAAAATGGGAGATACTTGAAAGAGGCATTAAGGGGAATGGGACAGGAATCAGGAGTTGAGGAACAGTGGGCAGTATTTAAAATGGGGATTACAAGAACAACAGAATTATGCATTGAACAAGTTAGCAAAAGTAAAAGGAAGAGGAGACCATTATGGTTTTCCAAAGAGGTAGCAAAGAAAGTGAAAGCCAAAAAGATTGCATTCAGGCAATACAAAAAGACACAGGCAGATGGGGATAAGGAGAGTACCAGGAGAAGCAAAGGGAGGCAGGGAGGTCAATAAGGGAAGCCAAAGCCCAGACAGAAGAACACATTGCAAAATCGGTGGGTAGAGGGGACAAAACCTTTTACAGGTACATAAGTGAAAAAGTCAAAGGAGGATAGTGAGACCGAAGGGGGAGGATGGGGGGCATGGAGGATGACAACAGTAAAGCTGACATATTGAACAGGTATTTCTGCTCCAGTCTTTACTGAGGAAGAGGAGGTAATGGGTCTGAAGGAGTACAAGGGGTGAGAATGGTGCAGAAATGGACACAAGTCCCTTTACATGAGAAAGAGTCCTGAAGGAACTGGAAGTAACAAGAGTTGATAAAGCAATGGGGCCAGATGGGTGCACCCAGGGTCCTTAAAGAACTAAGAGAGGTGGTGGCTGAACCTCTGGCTATCCTGTTTAGCCGATCACTGGAAACAGGAGGTACCCAAAGACTGGAGGACAGCAGATGTAGTCCCCTTATACAAAAGCGGAACAAAGAGGAAGCAGGGAACTACAGACCAGTCAGCCTCACCTCGGTAGTGGGAAGATCATGGAAGCACTACTGAAGGAGAGATTGGTGGAACATCTGGTTGTCAATGGACTACAGGATCCAAGGCAGCATGGTTTCACCAGGGGGAGGTCATGTCAGACCAACCTCATTTAATTTTTTGACTGGGTGACTAGAGAGGTGGATCAGGGGAGGGCAGTGGACATGGCCTATCTGGACTTCAGCAAGGCCTTTGACACTGTGCCACATAGAAGACTATTACACAAACTGGGGAATATAGGTGTGGGCAGGACAGTAGTGTGGTGGGTAGGTAACTGGCTGGGTGGCAGGACACAGAGGGTGGTGGTAAATGGCTGTCACTCCACTGAGGGAAGAGTGACCAGTGGGGTACCACAGGGATCAGTGCTGGGACCGGTCCTATTCAACATCTTCATTAGTGACATTGCACAGGACCTAGAAGGCAGAATTTCACTGTTCACTGATGACACAAAGCTCTGTAACAGAGTAGACACACCAGAGGGTGTAGACAGAATGAGAAGGGACCTGCAGAAACTTGAAGAATAGTCAGGGGTTTGGCAGTTGAAATTCAATGCAAAGAAGTGCAAGATAATGCATATGGGGCACAAAAACCCTGGCACAATATATCAGTTGGGGGTGAGGATATAGCATGCACCGAGCAGGAAAGGGATCTTGGGGTTATCATCTCTGATGACCTCAAGGTAGGGAAACAGTGTGACAAGGCAGCAGGTAAAGCAAATAGGATGCTGGGATGTATAGGCAGGGGCATCACTAGCAGGAAAAGGGAGGTCATAATTCCGCTATACAAGACACTAGTGAGGCCCCACCTGGAGTACAGTGTACAGTTCTGGAGACCATACCTACATAAGGACATAGACAGGGTAAAGAAGGTTCAGAGGAGAGCAACAAAGATGGTGCATGGATTGCATCACAAGTCCTATGAAGACAGGTTGAAGGAACTGAACATGTACTCCCTGGAGGAGAGGAGGGAGAGAAGGGATATGATGGAGACATACAAGTATATCACAGGGAGGAACAGGGTGCAGGAATACACTATTTTTAAGAGAAAAAGATGTTCCAGGACTAGAGGGCATGGGATGAAGTTGGAGGAGGGACGATTCAAGGAAACATGAGGAAAGAATTTCTTCACAGAGAGCGGGTGGTGGACAAGTGGAACACCCTGCCAGAGGAAGTGGTGGGGGCTGAAACAATCACGGGATTTAAGAATGCATGGGATAGACATAAAGGAATTCTGGAGGTCAAGGGTAAGGGGCAACAGACTTCTAGGAAAACATAAACTGAACTTACAAGCTCAAATGGGCAGACTGGGTGGTCCATAGGCCCTTATCTGCCGACACTGTCTATGTATCTATGTATCTAGGTATAATGAATTCAGCATCAGGACACTGGGGGATCAGCACCCCCACTGCCACTATTGTATTTGTTTGGGAGGGGGAGTTGGGTGGTGAGTGCTGAGGGGTGGGTCAGATGAGGGTTTTGTAAGAGTTTTCTCATGGCAGACCACTCAAAATAAAAAAAGTACAGTGCAGAGTGCTTCCGGTGCTCAGGCTCGCAGGCCACTATTGACCCTTATCAAGTTGTACAGTTGCAAAAAATGATGTAGTCATTTTCTCAATGCAATAAGTCTGCAGAGCTATGCCCACTGCAGCCCTAACAAGTTCTGGTCAGAATGAACAAGGCAGCATAATACTATTTTCAGTGTCAGTGGCTCAGCAGGTTGCACACTTGCCTCTGAGGCTTGAAGATAAGAAGGCTGTAGGTTTTATACCCACATCAGGCACTTGGGTTAAATCCAAATACATGCTCAATAGTGCAACATGAGGGGTTTGCTTCACTCCTGAGGTGCCATCATTTAGATGAGGTGTTAAACTGAGGTCCCTTCTGCATGGTCTGGTGGTTGTTCAGGTGGGCATTAAAGATCCTATGGCACTCCTTGAAAAGAATAGGGGCATTTCCCTGGAGTCCTGGCCAGTTTCCCCCATTCAGTAAAATGCCACCTACAGCTGCATAAGGTTCAATTTCAGTTGGTTACCATCTGTACCCAACCATGGTCATCCCTGAAAAAGGGACTTCAAGTTTCAGCAGTCCTACCTGGTCAACAGTATTCATCAAGTAAATAAATAAATGTTATAGGTGTTAGGAGTGATCTACAAGGGAATTTATATATAACCTCAAGCAGCTCAATATTTTGTTTAAAACTGGCAGCCAGTAACAGTGATTGCTGGCCCTGTTAAAATGAACATATTCTCTGGTGTCCACAAATACAACCCACCCTCTTACTACTGGGCCTGTTAATAAAATAAATATATATAATTTCCTGGTGTGCAGTGGCACCATTGTTGTCCAATCGCCTGTTCCAGTAGTAACAAATAATTATTTTGCTGCAATATGAGGCCTGTTGGGTCCAGTGGCATGGAGGGATGAGGTGCTAGGTGCCTTATTTCCCCCCACATCAGTGATCCAAGTTCAGGAATATGACAAATTGCCACGGGTCAGAGAGCAGACTGAACATTCATCACATAGCTGTCCTGTCCCTTCATGGAAAGGCATTCTGACTTGACCTTTGGCTTCCCCCAGGTGAAGGTAGGAACTCAAGAAAGGGGAAAAATACAGAAATGGCTAGCGCAGGTTCCATAAAGCCCTACCCAACCACCAGTGTCCCACATGACCACCTGGATGACTGGCTTAGTTGTGGATGTAAGTGACTGGGTGGGGATAAGGATGGCTCTCCCTTTTCTGGCCACCCTAATATGGGGGAGGGAGGGAGGCAATCCATGGGAACTTTGGGCTCTGTGGTTTGGGACAGGGGAAGTAGAGATAGGGCTGAGAGCCTGCCTGAGTCAACTGGCAAAGCAAAAGGTTTTACGGAGGAGGGGAAATGCTGCAGTATGTATAACCTTAACACATACAGTATACACAACCCTCCCATAATGGGTGCAGATGCACTGTTACGGTAAATCTGTCTAGCATAGGTAATAATGTACAGGGTCTCTTACCAGGGTGCTATGGAGCCAGAGGTAGGAGTCATAAAGGGATGGCATTTCTTAAACCTGTAGAATAAAATAGAGGAAAGGGGTTACAAATGATCCTCAGTTCCTAGAGAGTTACTAGGAAGGATAAGACAAGTTATATATTATAATACTTATCTGATGGGAAAGAAGTTCACATCCTGTGAGACCTGTGAAAGTAAAGAGAAGAAGGTTAATATGGAGTAAATACAGTAGTGGGAACAACAGAGAAGAGAGAGAGATGAAATGAGTATAGTACAGCGTAAGAGGTAAAACAAATACAGCTGAAGAGGGATTAATTAAATTAAATTAAGTAAAAGATAGAGACAAGCTTACTTTAAGTATAATACTAACATCAGTAACTGTTTACCATGAGTGTCAAAAACAAAACACAAAAAAACAGAATAATGAAATGTTTGTTACCATTGGAAAAGCTGTTCCTATGTTTTCACCTTGACTTGCATGTTGGTACTGGCCCAAGTGGATGTATGCCAGGCATGTTGCTGGAAAATAAATCTTGCACTTTGCATGTAAAACTGAATCTAGGAGTGCTGATCATTCTTTTCTTTTGTTATTTGAAGCTGGTTGCTTTGTTTATGCACCTTTTCCTTTACTTGTGCACCATTCTACACTACTTACACAGTAACCACAGCATTGACCCCTGACCATCACAGGACTGATCATCCCACTCCTGGCAGTCACAGGACTGTACCTCCTCAGACAGTCACAGGACTGACACCCTCCACAGCACTGGGCATCCATCCCTGACAGTCACAGAACGTATCCCCATTCTCGAGAATAACAGCACTACACCCCATCACCATGGCATCACTATACCCATATCCTCGACAGTCACATGGATGACACTTTCCACAGACAGTCACAGCAGTAATCCCCTAAGAGTAGGAAAACCAACATCCCAGTCCCCCTCAACAGGACAACTCTTCCAGTACCAGGGCAACTCTGTATATTAAACTTTACACTGCTTGTTAAACAGTCTTGTAGCACTACTTCTAGGGTTACAACCCCTGCCTGTATTGCTATCCACAGGCTGAGTGGCTTGGGTTCATAACTACTGTAGCTAGTACCAGGGTTTGCTCACTCACAGTACACAGAGTTTTGGTAGCTCCACTCAGAGTCAGGTTTCAGTGGGTATCTACTAAATTTGTTGTAGCCCTCTGGGAAGCTATAACTACCCACTACCCCACCTAGTGGCCCTATATCTTGGAGCAAGTAGTAATCTCTCACAACATTCATAATATATTTGTCAACAGACATTAATGATATGCTCACAGGTTTCCCACTTACCATGGTATGGGCTTCAGTGTGACCTCCTGGAACCCCCTGCAAACAATGGTTATGAGGCATGCAAGTTCAGGAATATTCCAAACACAGTAACAGACCACCAGTAAACATGCACGAGGCAATAAAACATTGCAACACCAATCAGGTTTATTTAGAGGGAGCATAACAAGGAAGGGGCAAATCTGGTCAAATGATGTTATCCTTACTGGTTTGAGCCAGGATACTGGCATGCATTTAGTTCTACTTTGCAGTCCTATAAATATACTAGGTACCCAGATGGAAATCAAGATAGCCTAAATGGTGCCTGGGGTTGCATCTATTGTTGGGGCCCTTGATGAAAGAAGACATGTTGATTTGGCATGCAGTTTTATTTGTGTCCAGTGGCTGGATGGGACAGTCTCTTGATCCATTAAACTAGCAGTAAAATGGAGATTAGGCCATCCCACAATGATTATTAAAGCTTGTGTCAGAGCTACCCTGATTTCTACTTACTGTACCCAGACACTGGAGATGAACCAACGAAATAAGACCTGTGGAGACATTTCTTGAAACAGGGGGAGGATTCCCTCATGGCCCTCATACAGTAGCTGGTCTGTGATGCAGGAGCAAATGACTGAGGCTGATTTCACATTGCCCAAGGCCGAATGGCTTAGCAGAGTCAATGAATAAAAACTGCAAACCAGATATCTTGAACTGGCTGGCTGCACAGACACTTGGGCAACTTTTACACATCTATATGTAAGGATTACAAGAAATACAAAATCACACATACCCCAATAATGCAGAGCATCATGGGCTGTATATGCAAATCACCACAGAATATTATGCTGGTTCAACTTTAAGCAAAAGTGCATGATGCCAAAAGGCCTCTCATACAGTCTGCAAAGGGTGCCAACAGAAGACACATAGACGTGTTTCATCCTACCAGGACTCATCAATGTACCTTGTCTGTGTAACACCCCAGTGGAATGAACCTGTTACCATAAAATGGTCTGCCTGGGTTATGTTGTGGTGAGCCCAATAAAAACAAGCTAAAAGACAAAGAACCTCAGTGTGCAAACTCTGTGGCAATGGTTACCCCAAAGGGCATTGACCGGGAAGCCAAGGTTCAAAGAAATACACAATCACACATACCCCCATAATGCGAACATCATGGGCTGTATATACAAATCACCACAGAATATTATGCTGGTTCAACTTTAAGCAAAAATGGATGGTGCCAAAAGGCCTCTCATACAGTCTGCAAAAGGTGCCAACAGAAGACATATACACATGTTTCGTCCTACCAGAACTCATCAGTGTGCCTCATCTGTGTAACACCCCAGTGGAATGAACCAGCTACCCCAAGATGGTCTGTCTGGGTTACATTATATGTAAGAGTGCTGCTGGTTTCTCTCTAGTCCTTCCAGTAGGCTTTCAGACTGATCCGTAATACTGCCTTTTGCTGCATGAATCCCCACTTGTTGCATGCTGCAGCTTGCACCAACTAATGCACCTTGGACCTCATGGATTGAACCACTGAGAGAAGTCTAGGCTCACCAGACCTATCCTCTGAGAGATGGCTGTCTCTTCAGAAGCTCACATGCTGAACTTCCATTGCTCTCCTGACATTCTTGTAATTACCGAAACATGGCTAAGACCAACTACCCTGGACTACGAGGTTATTATTCCTTCATACAACTTTTTTTGAACTGATAGGAAATCCCAAGGAGGGGGAGTTGCCATCTATGCCTGTGACAACATCATCACTTCTATGGTGGACTCAGCTACAGTCCCAAAGGAGTTTGAGTGCGTCACACTAAGAATCCAACATACCAAATCAACCTCAGTCTGTATCATTGGGTGCTATAGGCCCACCACAGCTTGCCTATCACCACTTAAACACCTAAGTGACATACTAGGGACCTCATCTACAGAAGTATCCATCCTTAGTTACCTTAACCTGGACTGGCTCTCTCCAGCCTCCATACCATTGAAAGAATTCTGCAATGCTCATGGACTTACCCAAATCATAAATGAAGTTAGCCGCCCTAACACCAAAAATCCAGAGCATAGCACCCTTCTTGATCTAATCCTGGTAAGCAAGTCCCACCTCTTCTCCCACTCAGGAGTATTTTTCAATGATGTCAGCAATCACTGTGCCATTGAGTGTGTAAGGTTGGCGCACCTCCCAACCTCCTCTTCCTCAAAATACATTTTTAAGAGATGCAGATGGAAGTTCTGTCCAAATGCAGTTCTCTACAACCTCCAGTATGCTAACTGGCAGAAGTTCTACCTCACACTTTCTGTAGAAGAGGCACATGTGGTCCTCCATGACATACTCACTGAAACCTTAGATCTCCATGCCCCAGTTACTAAAAGTAGAACCAAAAGAAATCCTGCCCCTGGTTCACAGAAAACCTAAAAGCTGCCTTATGGTACAGGGATGCTCTTTGGAAAAGAGCTAGAAAGACAAAATCAGCCACAGATTGGTCTGCCTTCCAAACTGCAAGGAACATCTGCATGAGATCTATCAGAGCTGCCAAGTCTAGTTATTTCTGTTCAGAGCTTAATGCATCCTCCAACTCCACTACTAAGTTCTGGAAAACCCTAAGGGAGATCGAAGGCCATAATAATTCTGGCACTCTTCCCCATAAACTTTCAAGCAGTGGCATTCATACTACAGATAAAAATGAGATCCTTGATCTCCTTAATAACCACTTTGCCATGGCAGGGATGGCTTTTGATACCTCCCCAGCAAATACCATCAAGGCTCAGTTTCATAGTCAGCCACCTGAATGCCTAAAACTTGACTCTCATGCTCCATGACATTCATTTTTCTTCTGTCAGCTCTCCATCACACAAGTTGAGGAGCTCCTTCTTCAGCTTGATACAAATAAAAGTGCGGGTGTGGATATGATTGAGCCCTTCTTCCTAAAAGTGGATTATCACATTCTGGCTCCCCCTATTACCCACCTGTTCAACTTGTCTCTCTCCCAGTGATCCCTCCCTAAGATCTGGAAGACGGCTCATGTCATCACTCTATTCAAATCAGGGGACCCCTGTGACCTAAATAATTACCATCCAATCTCCCTGATCCTAATCTTGTCTAAACTGTTGGAGAAGGTAGTAAATGAG
Source organism: Neoceratodus forsteri (assembly GCA_016271365.2). Lineage (NCBI taxonomy): Eukaryota > Metazoa > Chordata > Ceratodontiformes > Ceratodontidae > Neoceratodus > Neoceratodus forsteri. The sequence goes on along the minus strand of CM028135.1, from coordinate 285,090,578 downwards.
CAGCTCAGATCACATCTTGAAAATTTTAATCTACTAAACCAGATTCAGTTTGGTTTTCATCCCATGCATAGCACCTCTACTGCGCTTATTAAGGTTACAAATGACTGGCAGATTGCACTTGATAACAAACAATATGTCTGCGCCTTGTTTCTGGTCCTTAGCAAAGCCTTCAATATGGTGGACCATGATCTACTTCTGGCTACCATAAAGAAAGTTGGGGTGGGCAACCTGGCCTTAAGTTGGTTCACAAATTACCTTGTGGACAAAGAGCAGCAGGTCAAGGCTGAAGGAGAATTATCGCCTAAAACAATACTCCTTAGAGGTGTCCCCCAAGGATCCATACTTGGTCCGCTACTTTTTGCCATCTACATTAACCAAATTGACACTGGCCTAAAGTCATCTAATATCCATCTCTTTGCTGATGACACAGTGCTTTACATTGACAGACCAACTCCAGATTTAGCCTACATGGATCTCCAAAGTGACTTCAACATCCTCCAAGAAAACCCTTCTCGACTTGAAACTTCTGCTCAATGCTAAAAAAACCTAAAGCCATGATTTGCTCACCACTAGCCTTGCATCTCAAAAAAAATCCATCTGGTATGGTTCTTCACATAACCATCCTCTTGGGAGAAGCCCTTGTATTCATAGAAAAATTCAAATACCTGGGGGTCTGGATAGACTCCAAACTCTCTTTATAGAACTCATTGACAAGCTCACCAGAAAATTGAGGAAAGGCTCAGTATTTTCTTCCAAATCAAGCATGCATTTACCCACGAGGCTATAAAACTATTAGTTCAAGCTACCTTTTTGCCTCTCTTAGACTATGCGGACTTCCTGTATGGTCTTAATGTAGGGAACAAAACCCTTTCTGGAAAAAGTATTTTGGTTTTATTAAAAAAAAAATCATTATTTTATCTGATTTTTAGATGGGACTAATTTCTGGTTAAGTTTATTGTTTGCATAAGTTCCTAAGAGAAAACAAAAAGTGTTAGTTAATTAAATCTTAAGACAAGATGCCTGACTTTAGTGCTTAAGGGGAGAATATCTCTGTTCCCTAAGCAGCACTTAGTCATATGCTGGATGAAGTCTGAGAGAATAGAGATGAGACTCCATTTTGTTTTTAAGCCATGATATAAGTGGACACCATCCAAGCTAAGCATGTAGTGCAATGTTTTTTTAAGGGGCCTAGTGCAATGTTGTTTCAAGGGGCCTAGTCACATTTTTGGACTGTCTTTGTGATGTCCAAGCATAACAGATTTATGGGTGTTTGTACCAGAAAAAGTCTTAGCTCGTGCTAGGTATCCATGGCTACAATTAGATAAGAAACCAGTTACTGGTACACTGAGTAGTCTTAGGAGATGAGTTAAAAAAAGAAAGAAAAAATAAACTTTCTCTGTTTAAACTTTGTAAATTAAGAAAGTATTTGGCTTACAACTTATAAATCCAATATGGTGCCACTACGGAAATTGGACAATTATTGGAAAATAGTATGATAAATAAGCTTACAAAGTTTTATGGTTGCAGAATGATGACTTTAAAAACGTTATGAATATAATTTATTTAATATCATTTTTTTATTTCAAAACTAGACAAATCTAGTATCTTGTGATAGCTCACATCTTAGAAAGTCTAACAATATGAATATTAAATCTGTAGTTTGTTGCTAGAAAGAGAATTATTGTCTAAAATGTTAGAGTAAATTAACTTTTCTGACAGTGATTTATTGCTTTTTTAAAAGAACGAAGACTCTCATGTGTTTTTACAAAAAGCAATGTTTTAAGGAGTTTAGAAATTGATTTTTCTTACAAATCTTATATCATTTTGTAGCTTAGACTATTTAGAGTAAGACTAACATTTTGTTTTAAGAAGTTTTATTGAAATTATTAAGTTATAACCTTAATAGTGTAGTTTAAAAAGTATCCATACTACAGATATCAGACTTTGTCTAGAATGTTTTGCTTAAGATAAAACACCTAAATATGCAAGTTTAATTTTTAAAATAGGTTAAATAAGGATTTTATGAAAGACAATTTATTTTAAACTAGAACCAAGTTTGAGGAAAAGTGGAATGTCTTAGGAGGCATGTCTGTATGTCATCATTTATCTTCTGAGATGTCCTACCTTTTTAGTAACTCAAACCAATTAAAATCTGGTGATGACATAACCACATCAGTTTTTATATTAGTAAATACTGTTAACCACTCCTAAGTCTGAGCTATTGATGTAAAAAGACCTATGTTTGGTTAACTAAGAATTTTATGGCTTTATACTGATACTAGGCCAAAAAACTTTGGGCCATGCTTGTTTGAAATGCAAGGGTTAGCCTATGGAGAGCCAGAGCTGGGTGCTGCTGAAGATATCCAGAGGCAAACAAGAAATGCAAGAACATTCTCATTGTGTATAAAGCAATGTCTGTGTTTATTTGCTGAACATTTTGACAAGCAATGTTGCTTGCTGAGGACCAGACAGACTTACCTTTAAAATGCACACAAACTATACAGCGTGCTGAGCAAAAATAGGTCTATTGTCCTAGGGTTTTAAAAGCAGATGCACACCATGAGTCAATAAGCTCCAGTTGTTAAAACAACTTGCATTTACAAAAAAGTTCTTTAAATCCAGTATTGCTATGGACTGCGCAAATTAAAACTGTGTTCTACAAATCTAAGAACTGATTTTTAGCAAAAGGTTAACTTGCAGAGTGAATTCATGGTAAAAGAAGTTTCAGGGTTAAAGTTAGCTAACAAAAAAACATTTTTTATCAAAAGCCAGACTCAGCCAGAGTTCTAAGTGGAAAAAAAGAAGACCCACTTCTACAACCAGAAATATAAGTATTCCTTTTTAATTACTTTCAGTAATTTTAATTAATAGTCTTGGTCATTTAAATTGGCTTATGTGAAAAAGTAAGAGGAAATCTACTTTTAACTATTACATTTGGGTATATAGCTTAAAAGCTTTGAACTATAATATTTTGCATGATTTAAAAAGTTAAAACTGAGTTTTATTAAAGTATGGTACAAATCACTAATGTAATAAGTTGTTGCCAGTTCTCATAGAAAATACATTTTATATGCAATAAAGTTAAAACAAGTTTTATAAAAAAATAATCTGAGATATTGATTTTATAAGTATGTGTTCTGATGCATGAAGGTTATGTTAAATACTGGGTATGATAAAAGTAGTATAACTGTTACCATTCATCATGCTAAGTATTGCTTATTTCTTTACATTGTTTATTTGCTAGAATTTGTTTTATTAGTTGCTGGATTATCTAAAACAATTTTGTTGATGTTTACAAGATTAGGCTTGATATTTATGCTAATGAGGAATATTTAAAACCATTGTATAGGTATAAATAAAATATCTATTTTTCATATAACTAGACATGGGGTAACCAGTGCCATTTACCATTATACTTAAATCTGGAGAGCATAAAATAATATCACATAAATATTTATTAATTTGGGTAATTTATTAAATAATGTTTGGGTTAGGCCCATGGTGAATCCAAGTGTATAATTGTAAAAAGTGATATTATAAGTTGTTGTTCCGACATCTTTGGGGGCTTGTCTGTGATGTAACTGTTAGTGAATAACAATCCACACTTACAGTGTATGAAAAATAAATTATGTTATTATTGTTAGTAGTTGCAATACTTCTAAATTGCAAAAATAATACTTTTCTGTTTTGTTTTTCTGAGTCTAAAGTTACCTTAAACAAAACAAAAGGAAAGCTAAAGCATACAAGTAAACAAAATAAAATCACTAACAGTAAAGCAACAAGAAAAAAGAAAACACGTCTTTTAAAGCCTCAAGAAAAACAAACTTTGTTGAAATTGTTGTGTAAAAAATTATTGCTCTTTCATTTGTTTTTCAAAAGAATACCTGATTGTTGTTAAAGTCTGTAAGCACTATAGCATAGCCATGACAACATTAGCTGTAACTGCAGATATGCTTAGTAGTGAGACAGTAATTTATGCCACAGCACAGCTAACTTTTATTAAAAGGACTTACCTGCCCCATCAGAGTCAGGGAATCCAGGCTTGGGAATCCTGGGTTTGTGGAATTCTGGTAGGACGTGAAAGGGAATAACAGAGAGGGTTGAGGAGACACAACAGGTCGGAGGTCCTAGACAAGAGATTGGGAGGGGGGTAGAATTAAATTAAGATACTTATCTGATTGATAATACAGTAGAAATAAAGAAAAAAATAGATTAGTATGGAGAACATACAGTAGTAAGGGACAGAGCGAGTGCAGAGGTGCAGTGGGGTCTTAGGATTTGGGTGGCCACGACCAAAAGGTATACTAAATAAAAAAAATAAATAAATAAGAGGGTACGGTACAGCAATGGAGTAAAGAAAGGGGAGTTTTATATTGGGGGCTCAGCAAAACACCCTTAGCACACCTAGGTGGCCTGCTGGTGGCCAACAGATTTAAGCAGTAGCCCTAATGGGCTAGTGGTCCCTGCATTATTTAAAAAAGGGGACACTTGTGATTGAGTGGTCTTGAGCTGTCCCAGGAGGCCAGTGTTGGTATAGCCCTGGTGGTGTTGTAGGCCAACTGCCTCATGGCCAGTGGCAAATGGTGTTTTTTTTTTTGGTTATTCTGTTTAACCTTTCCCTAGCATCTAGTGGGGTCCTGGGCCCCAGATGTATGTAGCAGGCAGGTAGGTTGGTCAGAAAACCGCTGATCAGAAATGCTATGGATGTTGCTATACAGTCATCAGTTTAGTGCTACTACACAACAGTGATAGTGCTGGCAGGCAATTTCAACTCCCAGCCCACACAGAGTTCAGTCTGTAGCCTGCTCCATGTGGGTAGGGAAGAAGATGGAGATTTTGGGGAGGGGAAGGAGGTGAGGGCAAATATGCCTCCCTCTACTGATCAGCCAAAAAGTGGCTATGTAAAGAGCCCCCAAGGGGCTGGTTTAGAGTGTACAGAGGGTGGGCAGTAAGCAGTAGGTGGCAGGAACTGCCAGCTAAGCCACATGGTGGCAGAGTGTAGGTGCCAGAGGGGCCTGGTAGAAAGGGACTGGGAAAGCAAACACACAGGATAGTGGCCATAAAGGAAAAGCTGTACTGCAGCTGAAGGCCAATGCCTATAATGGACTTAAAAGTAGATGTGGGTGGGAGGCAGGCAAGGGAAAATCAGTGGGCTCCATGAGGGGAGCATGGAAACAGCAAGCACTGCATACAACAGAGCTACACAGTAGCTAATGTTAGAGCACCAGAGGCTAACTAAAGGATTGGAGGAGGAAAAGGACTGCGCAAGGTCAAGGAGAGCTCATAATTGAAAACATACAGTGGAAAACAGAGCTCTTACATGCTATAAATATAAATAAGTGTATATATGAACCAGAGTTCAGCATGTTTATAGTTCACTTGCATCACCAGGTAAGGAAAAAGGTCCAGCTCACCATACAATGCGCAGGGGAAATGCTGGACCTCACCCAGCAACTAATACATCGAGATCTGGCCAATGGAAAATCATGTACACAAATGCCCACAGTCTGGGAAACAAGATCCCAGACCTGCAGGCAACAATGAAAAAGGCTAAACTGGACATAGTAGCCATTAGCGAGACATTGCTCACCAGTAACCACACTTGAGAGATTTCAGTACCTGGCTATGTACTGTTCAGAAGAGACAGACGTGCAAAAAGGGGGGGGGTAGAGTGGCCCTTTATGTAAATGAAAATATCAAAGCTACAGAAATTCAGAATACACATAAGGAGCCAGAAGAACTGTGGGTCACCCTGGAAACAGGAAATGGGACAGCCATACGAACCGGGGTTGTCTACTGGCCTCCAGACAAAGGGGAGGACCTAGACACATTACTGTTAGAAGATATGCAAAACATGACAGCTAAAGGGGAGGTTCTGATACTGGGAGACTTCAACATGCCATATACAGATTGATCAATACTAACAGGAACATCCACCAGAACTAGATGCATGGTGGATTCCCTGCAGGGAGAGGGCCTCAAACAACTGGTACAACAACCCACAAAAGACAGGTCTATCTTAGATCTAGTACTGACTAACAAGGAAAGGATCACAGATCTCCAGGTAGGTCACCTGGGGGCCAGTGACCATCACATTGTATGGTTCAATTTGGCCACTAGAACTAAATCATGCCTTTCCAAGGCAAAAATTTGGGACTTCAGAGGAACTGACTTTGATAAGATGCCCAACAGAGTTAAGCAAGCCCTGGCAAGAAGAAATGCAGGTGAGGGGGTACAGGCAAAGTAGGCAAGCATTAAGGATCCAATACTTGAAACAACATCCCATTGTGTGAGAGAGAAAAGCAAGAGCAAAAGAAGGAGGAAACCACTTTGGTTCTCAAAAACAGTAGCAGAAAAGGTCAGAGCCAAAAGGCTGGGCTTCAGGAAATATAAGGGAACGCAGCAGGACGAAGGTAGGGAGGCATACCAAACTTACCTAAGGGAAGCATGGATGGCAGTAAGGCAGGCAAAGGCCCAAACTGAGGGAATACTTGCACAAACAGTAAAAGAAGGGAACAAAACTTTCTGTAAATACATTAGTGAAAGGAGAAAGTCCAGAGGGGTAATGCTAAGATCAAAGGGGATAATGGGGAGTGTGTGGAGGAGGACCAAGGAAAAGCATCTATCCTAAATAGATACTTCTGCTTAGTATTTACTGAGGAGAAGGTAAGGCAGGTCCCACAGCTCAGCACCATGGACACAGGGGGGATGGAGGTGTGTACTAGTCCCTTCACAAAAGAAAGGGACCTACAGCAGCTTGCTAAGCTTAGGGTGGACAAGGCAATGGGACCTGATGGCATACATCCCATGGTACTAAAGGAGCAAAGGGTAGAACTAGCAGAGCCATTATCAGAATTGTTTAGTGAGTCTCTGAGCACAGGAGAGGTCCCAGAAGACTGGAGAAGGGCTCATGTGATCCTGCTCCACAAGAGAGGTAGCAGGGAGGAGGCAGGGAACTACAAACCAGTAGGTCTTACCTCAGTAGTGGGCAAGATTATGGAGGCATTCCTTAAGGAAAGGGTAGTGCAACACCTGGAATCCATAGGATCACAGGATCCAAGTCAGCATGGGTTTACAACAGAAAGGTCCTGTCAAACTAATCTCATAGATTTCTTTGACTGGGTAACCAGAGTCGTTGATCAAGGGAGAAACATAGAAACATAGACTTTGACAGCAGATAAGGACTGCTTGGCCCACCTAGTCTGCCCATTTCCCTACCTAGAGGATAAGCTGCAGATCCTATTTAACCAACAGCCTATTTCTTCCTACCCCCCACAAAAATTGCCTTATGTCTGTCCCATGCATTCTTGAATTCTCCCACAGTTTTAGACCCCACAACCTCATCAAGAAGGCTGTTCCATGCGTCCACCACCCTTTCTGTGAAAAATTACTTCCTCACATTGCCCCTGAGCCGCCCCCCTCTATCTTCAAATTGTGTCCCCTTGTTCTTGCACATCTCTTTTTCTGAAAGATGCTACCCTCTTGGACTTTGTTGATTCCACTGAGGTACTTAAACATTTCTATCATGTCCCCCCTCTCCCTCCTTTCCTCAAGGGTATACATATTAAGCTCCTTTAGTCTCTCCTTGTATGGCTTCTCTTGCAGACCCTGCACCATTTTAGTAGCCCTTCTCTGAACTGCCTCCATCCTGTCTATGTCCTTGCGGAGATGGGGTCTCCAGAACTGGACGCAGTACTCCAGATGGGGTCTTACCAACTGTCTGTACAGGGGGATAACAACTTCCTGTTTTCTGCTGGTGATCCCTCTCCTATACATCCCAGTATCCCCCAGCCCTCCCTACTGCCTTCTCGCATTGCTTGCCAACCTTAAGGTCATCTGATTTGATTACCCTAGGTCTCTTTCCATTTTGTTGTTGTTACACTCCCCCATTGTGTAATCTTCCCTGGGTTTTGTTTCCCAGGTGCATTACTTTGCAGTTCTTTGCATTGAATCCAAGCTGCCATACTTCTGACCATTCCTCCAACCTTGCCAAGTCCCTTCTCATCCTTTCCGCCTCCCTTGTGTATCAACCCTGTTGAAGATCTTTGTGTCATCTGCAAAGAGGCATACTTTTCCTTCCAGTCCCTCTGCAATGTCACTTATAAAGACATTAAAAAGGACTGGACCCAGTACTGAACCCTGTGGTAACCCACTAGTAACCCCTCTTTCTTCAGAGTGGACTCCATTTACAATTATCTTCTGTGTCCTGTTGTTCAGCCAATGTTTTACCCAGGCCACCACCTTGGGACCCACTCCCAGGCTGGTTAATTTGACTACTAATCTTTTGTGTGGGACTGTGTCAAATGCCTTGCTAAAATCTAGGTAGACCATGTCCACAGCCCCTCCCTGGTCTACTACTTTGGTCACCCAGTCAAAGAAATCAATTAGATTCATCTGACATGACCTTCCCACTGTGAACCCATGCTGCCTTGGGTCCTGTGCCCCACTGGCCTCTAGGTACTGAGTGCAGTTGATGTCACCTGCCTTGACTTCAGCAAAGCTTTCAATACTGTTCCACATAGAACATTGATTAATAAGCTAGGTAGGCTCAGGGTGAGTCAGAAGTTGGTCAACTGGATGGCAAACTGGTTGATGGGCAGAAAACAGAGAGTGGTGATAAACGGTATACAGTCAGAAGAGATGCAAGTCACATGTGGGGTATCAGAGGGATCAGTCCTGGGGCCAGTCCTCTTCAAGATCTTCATCAGTGACATTGTAGATGGACTGGAGGCTAAGGTTTGTCTGTTTGCAGATGACACCAAGATCTGCAACAGAGTAGACTATCCAGATAGGGTGGGCAGAATGAGGAGAGATCTGGATAAACTGGAAAAATGGTCAGAAGAGTGGAAACTGGGGTTAAAGCAAAGAAGTGCGATATCATGCACATAGGGAAGAGAAACCCTGAAGCCACCTATAGGTTGGGAGGGGAGTTTCTGGCAATCACAAGGGAAGAAAGAGACTTGGGCATCACCATCACAGATGACCTGAAAGCAGTAGGTAAGGCTAGGGGGATGTTGGGGTGTATTAGTAGGGATATCACAAGTCATAAGAGGGAGGTAATAATCCCTCTTTACAAGACACTGGTTAGGCCCCATCTGGAGTACTGCATGCATACTGGAGGCCGCACCTGCACAATGATATTAACAAAATGGGGTCAGTCCAGAGAAGGGCAACCAAAATGGTGCAGGGACTGCATCAGAAAACATTTGAGGACAGATTAATGGAGCTCAATGTGTATACCCTAAATCAAAGGAGGGAGAGAGGTGATACAATCAAAACAGTCAAACACCTTAAGGGCATTAACAAGGTGAAAGAGTCTAGCATGTTTCAATATAAGAAAAATAGCAGGACAGCATGAGATTAGAGGAAGGCCAATTAAGGGGTAATGTGAGGAAGTTCTTTTTCACAGAAAGGGTGGTGGATGTATGGAACAGCCTACCTCAGGAAGTGGTGTCTATGAATACAGTGCAGGGCTTCAAACAGGCATGGGATATGAATAAGGGAGCAATACAGATGAGTATGAATAGATGGCCATTGACAGAGTAAAGGCCTATGGCACATTCATAAGGTAGAAAAAATGGGCAGATTGGATGGGCCTTGCAGTCCTTATGTGCCATCAACTACTGTGTTTCTATGTTTCTATGTATATGCAATAGGGGTTGACATAAATGGAGTGTGATAAATCCCTTTATCCAAGTAACTGTGTGTATGAATGCAGACTCTTAACATTTATATACAGTTATTACTACATCATCCTCCATTAATGTACATAGTAGACTGTACCACACAACCCCACCCTCGCTGTCTGGCTCTACATACCAGTATCTTGCTTTTAGTTTTGTTTCTTCCACTGTTCAGGTTGCCCATCCCTCACCCATTCCACCTGCCACTTAGTCATCAGTACTCCTATCTATTCTCCTGACTACCATACAGTAATAATGTTTCCTGTTAACAGTTTTTTTTGAGGTTTTTTTTTGCCTTTATCATCAAAGCTTTGTTCAATTGGCTGATCCAAACTGCACTCCAGCTGTCACACTCCTCTGCATGTTGCTTTCTGTCCTCTTCACGCCTCTTGATATACAAAGTAGGCACACATTTTTTTTAAAACTGCTTCTTTGAAAACTGAACAAGTGATAACCCCTCTCAGTTTCCCAACCTCACTGCAACTGCCACAAGAGCCCCCCGCAATCATATAGAAAACTGTAAGATATTTTTTTTCCAAAATTAAATGCTCAAACCCAGCAGATAATGACCCCTCACTCCCTCTCTCACACTTCTGTCCTGGTTTCCTGATCTCACTACAACTGCCGCCAGAGGCTCCTGCCAGCACGCAGAACTGTCTAGTAAACAAAATTGACACACAGACATTTATTCAAAAAACTGCCTACTTGGAAACTCCACAAAGGTCTCTCTTCCACTTGGGTTTCCCCCCGAAGCTTCTACAACTGCCACCACTCCCCCAAGCACTGGGATCTTTCCTCAACCGCCAGTAACTAAACTGTAAGGAAACAAAAAAACAGATCAATTATATTATTTTAAAACAAAACAAAAAGAAAAACAAAGACAATTGTAAACAAGCATTTGTCAATGCTGAATGTTGTCTCGCTGGCATTGGCATTGGTAGTGCTGGAATTAGAGATGCATAATAGGAATGGCAGTGAAGTATTAAAATGATGTCAACCCCACCACCCCAACTCTGTAGAGACTGACAGGCATTGGGGTGTGCCTTTGGGTCATCAGCTATAACTCTCATGCCATTTCACTTCACCCTACCCTGTAGGCACTGACAAGTGTCATGGTGTGCTTTGGGGTCTTTGGGCATTATACTTACCCCATTCCATAAGGAAATATACTGAGGTGGGTGCAGTCTAGGAGAAAGAGGCAAACTTTGTGGCCAAACAGTGCAAGGCACACCACAATGCCTGTCACTGGCTGCAGGGTGGGGGTGGGGGTGGAATGGCATGAGCATTGCAGCCAATGATCCCAAGTCACATCCCTGATGCCTGTCAGTCTCTACAGGGTGGGGTGCTACAGTTGGAAACCCTAACACCATAGCGTGTGTTGGTATTTACACTCCAAATTTTCAACATGGGCTTTTTTGTGTGCCCACCTCATTAAAAGCGGCACCATCAGTTTGTTAGCTGAAAGGTGGTTTTGCACAGTGGCTATGCCATTTGGCAACACAGGGATGAAAACACATTTTTGGCAGGATGTGGAAAATGACAACTGTTTTGTTCATGAGGAGATGTAAAAAAAATGGCAACGTTGAAAATCTGGAGTTTAAATATGAAAAATTGGTGAAGTTATAAGCATGCATAGAAACTGTGCAACACACATCAGTAACTCAATAATTTTTGGGATTTTTTTAACCATGTCTTTAATATAGGCATTTTGAAACCTCTCCTCATGAATAGTGGCAGTGTTATTCTGTTAAGGTGTCTGAAATGTTGATTTCACACAGTGACCACGGCATTGTGCGCCACAGGTGCGAAGACACATTAAGGGCAGGATATGAAAAATAACAGGTGTATTGTTCATAAGGAGGTGTAAAAAAATGCCAATGTTGAAAATCTGGCATGAAAATAGTGCAAATTTGCGAAGTTACAAGGCTGCATGGAAACTGCGCAACGCATGCTAGTAACAGTCATTTTATGGAATTTTGTCACTGTAACAAGGGATATAGAAGTGTGTCCCTATATTTCAGGCTAACCTCATTTTGGTCTAAACCATAATGTGTTTGTGTAACAAATGATGGCCTATATAATTGAATTATATAAAACGTGTAAAGCTACAAGTCAAACTGAGCCACAAGTTGCAATATTAAGGTGCCTTTTGATATTTGTACTGACCATGTGAGTAATAGAAAACAGGTGTCTTAAGTGTCTGCACAGACAGAAATACAGGGATAGAGTTCAAGTTACCCTTTTGACTATTATTATTAGGACAGGCCAAAATGCCTGTGTGCACATTCTTAAGTCCAAATCTATTTCTTGCTCCTAGACCTTGGTAACTGGTAATGACAACTATTACTAGCCTTATATAGTAATATAATTTACACTATCAATACATTTGTGCTTACCAAGGATAAGTTCATACATGTACTAAAAAGAGAATTGCCTTTTAAGTTGATGTTTGTATTTGTTTTGAACCAATCATAGACAACCGTAGAAACTGATAATGCTGTCTTCCACTATATAAGCAAGCCAGCACACACTGTTAGTTTGAAGAATGAAGGATGTACCACTTGTAATCTCTCACTGTGATTATTGTTATAATCATTAAATTTTTTCCGCCATCAGTCTTGTCTCCGTTCATCTCCTTTCTAAGTATTTGTAATAGATAATTTACTAACTGTAATTTTTTCCACAAAGCTACAATTGGTGCCTTAAAGACTCGGATTGCTGGTGCTGCATGTGAGGAGGCAGCCTAACTGCTGGTTGGTTAGTCTGCCAGCCCTAATTAGAAGGTAGACGGCTCAGAGACGTGGTGCTGCTGGCTTTAAGCAAAGAAGAAGGTACACACAGACAGTCACAACCACTTGACAATCAGGTGATGTAATGCTTTGTATGCTTCTCAAATTGTTTTAAATATAAAGTAATGCTTAACTCTGTAAGGAACTCTAGGGCAGAAGTAGGTAAGTGAAGGTGCTGGGACTTGCAAGCCAGACCTCACGAAGGACCATAAGACATAGCTAGACAGACCAGGGCACCAGTGCATGGTGCACCTGGCTGTAAAAACTAAACAGGCAAGAAAAAGATAAGAAAAATGAGTATGGAAACAATAATAGGTCATTTTCTAGGAAAACACCTAAAGGGAAGCTATGAACCAGTGCCGATGATCAACAGGCACAATTGTATTTACTCAGCAAGTGTCCCTTCGTAATGAGGAGTAAAAATGAAAAGGAAATCTTTGCAAATGCATTGCAAGGGCTGTGCAGTATAATCAGACTGTGTGTGTCACCAGAATAAAGTAGCTCAGATGAGGGATGAAAGGATCAAAATGCTAAACAACTAGAAGAATTAACATTGATGTATAAAGATAGCATCCCAATAGATCAATACCAAGAGTTAGAGCAGCAGTATATTAATTTTAGGACACAGCTAATAAAAGCACAAAGGGATTTGTGTCTGTTAAATAGGGATCATGCCCTTCTACAGATTAAGCTAGACCAACAGTCACAAGAGCAGGCTAGTGAAACCAGGCAACTGTATACAGAACTACAGGGAGCAATGGAGAAGATTCAAGAGTTAAGTAATATAGGAGAAGGGGTGGTAAAGGTTAAAGTGGCACCCGTGCAAACACGGGGAATGATGGCCACCGGCGGACCTATGTCTGCTGCCACAAGGTATCAGCAAGAACAATATGCTTTAGAGCTGCAAAACAAGTGTGCTAAACATGGATTAAAAAGGGAATACACTGAAAAAATTGGAAACAAGGAAAAGGCAGAAAGACATTAAAAGCAAGAAGATAGCTATGATAAAAAGTATGCAAAAGTAAGAGATACTTTGAGAGAGGATGATGAGGCACGTCAGGCTATGAGCAGAGAAACTGATGAAGAAGGGCCCACTACCCCCCCACCAGGAGCTAAAAAAGAGGAATGGGTAGAAAGGGAGGAAATGCAGGAAATGGAGCAGGATGGAGAAAAGTGGAAGGCAGTGGGAGGTAAAGTGGTAAAGACAAGAAAGGTGGTACAAGAGCCCCCGCAATCACCAATAACCATTATAAAGGAAGATAAAAGCCCTATAGTCAAGGATCTGACTATAGAGGAAATGACCAATTTGGGCCAAATGCTAGGTCCAATTGATCACAAAACCAACCTACCTGAATTGCGGCAGAAATTAAAGCAGTTAACAACCACCCTCCGCTTAACCAACCAAGACGTATGTAGGTTGGTTATGTTTAAATTGTCCCCTGCCTTAGCAGAAGCTATGCCCGAGGAGGTTCAGGGGACACACAAAGGGGCCATGCAAAACATAAATTCATGGGCAGACTAAATGAAGTAGTTGAGGCTATCAGAAAAGCAAGAAGGGAATCTGCAAAGCAAGAAGTTGACTGGGACAGAATACTGCAAATAAAGCCACAGTTGGGAGAGGGACCACGGGTCTTTATCCCTTGGCTTTTTGAGGTCTATCAGAGGTACGGAGGGCAGGATTGCCTCTCGGAAGATGATACTACCTTCTGAGACTTATGGATTAGGGCATATGATTCAGACCCCACCCTACGGACAGTTGTAAAACTGGCTCCAACCCAGGAGGAGCGAATAACCCTCCTAGAGACTTATCTTAATGAAAAACAGCGAAAGGCGGAAGTTACTGCTGTGACATGGACAAATGGAGGACCACAAAAAGAAACTAGAACTTGCTTTAATTGTAAAAAGCCTGGGCATGTAATAAGTGATTGCTGGGCAAAGGGGGGAGGTAAGGAAGGACAAGGACCTCGGCAAATGGGAAGGGGCCGGGGGTTAAAATGGCAAGATGCAAGAGATAAACCAGGACGAGGGGGTGATAGTGCACAGGATTTGTTGGATCAGATAAAAACAATATTAGATGCAGTGGAACGAAAAAAAACAACTGCGCCGCCCCAAGAATTTGATGATGAAGACATCATCAAGCGGCTGGCTGCGATCAAACAGTTGGCTGAAGAATAGGGATGCGGAGGCCCCGGGGCCCCTGACTCACGATGGGTATCTGCGCTAACATTTGATAACCAGGGGCGACCAACCGTGCCACTTAAAATGGGAAAAAAACTGGTGATGACTTTAGTTGATACCGAGGCGGCCGTCTCACTTGCTACTATGCACATACCACTGGATCCAGAAAAACCTCCCTTACAAATAGAGGGCTGCACAGGACACACAGCACAAGGGTACGTGACTTACCCACAAATAGTTGTTTTAGGAACCAAGGTAGTTGGGCAGGGAAGATTCATAGTAATGGAGGGAAGCATCACAAAGCAAAATATAATAGGAAGTGACTTTTTAAAGAAACACCACCTAATTATTGATTTAGTCAACAAGTGTACTGACAAGTAACAGTTAAAGGGTATAGTATTACAACAGTACCTGAGAGTTATATTTGGGCTTCAGTTAAATCCAATAAAGCATATAGGCGGCCCGAGGTAAGCCAAACAGAGTTACAACAAATAATAGACAAATACCCCAGTGTCTGGGCAGTGTCTGGCACTGATTGTGGGACAGTCAGTGACATAGAAATAGCAGTGGAAGGCCCTGACCCTGGACATACTAAACAGTACCCCATCACACAGGAGGCAGTAACAGGAATAGAGCCAGTAATTAATGATTTATTGTCCCAAGGGGTATTGCGACCCATTTGCTCAACAGCAAATAGCCCTATATGGCCCATTAAAACCCAATGGAAAGTATCGTCTAACTATAGATTACAGAAAATTAAATAAAGTAACTCCACAAGTTAGCCCCATTATAAGTACGGCAATTGAAATGTTTAACAAACTTAAACCCACAAGTAAAGTTTTTTCGGTCCTTGACCTGGCAAACGGATTTTGGTCCCTACCCCTCAGCCGACAAGATCAGTATAAGTTTGTTTTTACTTTTAAAAATCAACAATACACCTTTACTCTTTTGCCCCAGGAGTTCACTCCTCCCCAACATTATTTCATCGCTATGTGCAACAAGTATTCCAAGAGGAGGGGTTGGAACATGAGGTAATCCAATACGTGGATGATTTGTTGTTGCAAAGCAGAAATACGGCGGAGCACGCCCAATTATTAGACCGAGTGCTTAAAGCCCTAGCTAAAAGAGGTCTTAAAATTAATCCAGAAAAGGTGCAAATTGCTAGGCCAGAAGTGACATTTTTAGGAACCATAGTGTCAGAGAAGGGTAGGCGTGTTGACCCTGCCAGGACTACCCTTATACAAAAGTTACCTTTACCAACGACTGTAACAGGGCTTAGGAAACTGTTAGGAATGATCAATTTTTGCAGAGATTATATTGAAGGGTATTCTGAGATCACTAAGCCGTTGTATGCATTACTCCGAGACAACCCACAAAAAGAGGACAAGCTAATATGGGAAGGGGAAGAGTTGCAGTGTTTTAAGAAATTAAAGCAAGCATTAATGCAAGCTCCAGCTTTAGCCATCCCAGGTCATGCAAAGCCATTTATAATACAAGCTGTAGCAACAGACAACACTATAATAGCAGTACTATTACAAAATTGTTGGGATAATTTGGTCCCAATAACATACTTAAATTGACAGTTGTCTAAAGTGGAACAAGGTTTTAGCCAGTGTGAAAAAACATTATTGGCAATAGCGTGGGCAGTACAAGCCTGCAAAGAAATAGTTGGATTTAGCCCTATAATTATCCAAACAACTCACACACCCATTAAATTGTTAGTGGAAGGAAAGGCAAGGAGTCAGCCATAGCAGGCAGGCTAAGTGGCTGCTAGCACTAGGATAAACAAGTTACAGTACAAAACTCAATAAGCCCACATGATGCAGTACTTGGACTACCAGGAGAACCCGATTGTGGGAACTCATACAACAG
Organism: Neoceratodus forsteri; assembly: GCA_016271365.2. Lineage (NCBI taxonomy): Eukaryota > Metazoa > Chordata > Ceratodontiformes > Ceratodontidae > Neoceratodus > Neoceratodus forsteri. Next base: position 285,074,056 of record CM028135.1, on the reverse strand, counting down.
GAGGCATATTTGTCCCCTTTGAGAAAGACATGGAGATGATAAAGGTCATACAATGTTATGTGTTGATGGATCGCGATACTGGGAAAAAGGAAATGCCTATACTGGGGCGGCTGTGTATTTTAATACTGGGGATGATGATGAAATGAAGCCCCTAAATCAGCAGTGGTTGCTCATTAAATTATCACCAGGAGATTCGTCTCAATACGCAGAATTGGTAGCCATATATGAGGCAATAAAGGCAGTCCCATAAGGGCGCATCACAATTTGTACTGACTCAAAGTTTGCTATAGGCTCGTTAACCACATGGTTGCCCATATGGGCTAGAAGGGATATGAAAACAGCTACAGGGGAGCATGTGTGACATAGACAGCTTTTAAAAGCAATTTTAAAGGAAGGAGAGAAGCTCCCAGGGAGAATAGCTTTAGTTAAAGTAAAAGCTCACACTACTAGTAAGTACGGGACCTTCAAGGAATGGGGAAATGAGAAAGCAGATAAATGGGCTAAAATCACTGCAAAGGGAGGGGACCCTTGGGAGGGCATCAGTCCACAGGACAGGCAAGGCTCAAGTAGTGTTAGTGAGGTTAAAAGGGTGGATACTCCGCCTAACTTGCAGGAGCTCCAAAAACAGGACCAGTGGATAAAACAGAAAAAAAAACAAGTGCAAATGGATCCGAAGGTCCATGGGGCCTTCACCATAATAGATAATGTTTTATATCAAAGGGGGGAAGACAAAATCCCAAAGTGGGTAGTGCCCGACCCTTTACAAAAGGACATCGTACTAGAGAACCATCGGTGGGCGGGACACCCAGGACATGATAAAACCTGCCAAATTATCAAAGGTAAATTTTACTGGCCCGACATATCTAAAACTGTCTGATCAGTACTACAGACATGCTTAATATGCCTCCAGCAGGACCCCAAGCGAGAAAAATACCCCCTACAGTGATTACCTTTAGCAGAGGGACCATGGGATGCATTACAAATTGATTACGTTGGGCCGTTGCCCACCGCAAAGGGGGGATATAAATATATGCTGGTTTTGATAGATATGTTCTCAAAATGGGTAGAAGCATTTCCAGTTAAGAGTGCCAATACTATAACAACAGCTTGGATTTTATATACGCAAGTTTGTGCTAGATGGGGATTTCCTAATATCATAGAATCTGATAGAGGAACTCATTTTGTAAGCCAAGTGATGCAGGAAATGTGTAAGATAATGGGAGTTCAACAGCGACTACATTTGCCATATAGGCCTCAGGCCTCAGGGATGGTGGAAAGATTGAATGGACCTTGAAAATGCCTTAAAAAGGCAGTGTTGGATGAAGGAAAGGACTGGGTTACACACCTCTGGGGATTTTGATGGCCATTAGAGGACAGTCAAGCTAGTACAGGATTAACCCCTTATGAATTGATGACAAGAAGAAAATGAGGTTGGTTCACCCACAGGATGTACCCCCACCAGGCTCAGCTACCCAAGATAAGGTTAAACATGAGCAGTTTTTAAAGGCAATACAGTATCAACTAGACAAATATTTAACCTTTGCAGCCAGGAACATGGCTGTAGCACATGAGCAAAATAAGCAAGGTAGACAGCCGATAGCAGGATGGGGGCTACCTATAGAGGAGGAGATGTAGTGATGGTGCAAAGAGTAGGAACAGAAAAATCCTTGGAAGGATGCTAATTGGTTAGGACTGTACCAAGTGTGCAAGCAGTTAGGTGAATCACGGTATATGTGGTTAAAGTAAGTGGCAAGAAAGGGGGCTGGAGGAAGGAAACAAGAATGCTGGGTACATGTTGATCAGTGTAAAAAAGTGTCAAACAAAGCTGGTTGAAAATTAAAATACTACACTTGATGTTTATAGCCATGAAGACACAAGGCATCATTATCATCAGCTTGGTGACAGCCATAAGATTTTCTATAATCCTTAGCCTATACATTAATGTGGAACAGACTAATGTCACGCGCGAGTATAACAGTCCATTACACTGTTAATCAGTTGGAACTGGGACCCTGTTGATACAAACACCTACACGACACGAGCATGGAAGGCCACCTGGACTAAAAACAACCGTACTTTCATATCTACAAACTGGTGTGTGGACATTTTTAATAGCTGGTCCAGCTGTGCCTCAGAGCTCAAGACTGGATCACAGCAAAGCTACATGGACCGGGAACAAAAAAATGGGTCTCTTGTCATAAATAGAGCCACACCAAAGGACAATGGTGTTTATGTGTTAACTCTGTCCTACTGTCTTTGGGGTGATAATAGTGTTTGTAACTATGCTGGCGTAAACAACTCATTACGTTTTGTAGTCTCAGATGCCATATACTTAACTGTAACACCAACCGAATGCCCAAATGTGACAACAGGGCCAGAGAGTGGACTTACATCAACACCTATTGATCAAATGCTTGTAAATAATGTAAAGTACAGTAGAGTGCATATAAACTCAGATTTTTCTGCTTGGAATATAAATGTTAACAGTAGTTGTGCAGACACTGGTGTGTCAAAGTTTTATGCCACCATATTAATTGACATGTTAAGTGCCTTCCATGTCAAAACAGGGAGCATAATGGCCCCTCTTATTAGTAAAGAAAGGGTTAGTAATACTAGAAAGAAACGAGATCTGTGGGGAGATCTGGCTGGACTTTTTGGATCAGGAGTGAGCATATGGAATAGGGAAGACCTTGAGGCCATTAAGGGGTACCAAGACCAGTTTAATACTAACACAGGAGAAAGGGTCTTGCTACCACTTACATTAGGCCAGCAAGGTTTAGCAATGGAAGAGCGTTTATCTGTGTACAATATACATGAGGTGGGCCATTTGTTTAAAGAGGTAGAGCACAAAATGAATGAAGTTGTGGTTGAACATAATGAAGAAGTTTTTAATAATACCATAAATAAAGCTATAGTGTGTAGTGCTTATGGATCTTATGTTTTAACTCAAGTTAGTCAATTGCTACAGGAAATTACTCATAATCAATTGCCTAGTCAAATTTCTGACGCACAGCTAAAATTGTGGTATTGTCCAGATTGCGTTAATGTTAATGATAGTAAGTGTATAACTTTTTGTATTAAAGCTCGAGCCCCACCTATGTGGTGGATTCGAAAGGTAACGAAAGTATATGTTAAACCATAAGTGTTTAGACTTAACAGTACACTTAGTAGCACCATGAGGGTGTCCCTCGTGGTAAGACTACCTCAAGTTGAGTATAACAAAGAGGTGTACTCCCAAAAGGTACAAGTACACTCTGTAGGGTATTTACAAGGCCAGTATTATGCATATCGAATTTCGCCCCGAGAGATCCTAGAACGCAGCAATGATGGGTCCTGGGTAGCACCAAACTTACATTGCTGTGAGAAAATAATAGTCAATGGATATGCCAGTGTGATGTTATGTCACAAACGCAACCCATCTGTGGGGAAATTCCCATGGGTCAAGCTAAAAATAATACTGCCTGGTGCCCTATCCAGTTAAAACGATGGTATACCCCACAAGTAGTTGTAACCTATAATGGTAGTAACCAATACTGTGTTGTTACAAATACACCCATCTTATTTTATGAAGGACAAATGTGTACTATTCACAACCCAAACTTTTGTATTATTCCCAAACATAACATATATATTGGTGACAAGGTGTTGCACCCTATTACCAACCTGGAGGATGAGAGTTATAATGTGACATTTGATACCCCACACCAAGCATATGATATTAACAAGTATGCACCATCATTTGAGCTGTGATACCTCTCCTGTCTCTTAACGCAGTCACTTTAAATCGAAAAGATACTCATTTGATACAAATCAAAATACTGCTCATAAGGCACAAGTAGTTGTAAATGAATTGCTCAGTGAAAGTGATAATGAGCACTTGATTTATAGCTATGCAGGAGGACCCTTAGGAGTCCTGTCTTTTAAAGTTTTACTTGTGTTGCAAGTGGTCTTAGTGATCTTGGTAATTATAGGCCTGTGTCACTTAAGACTTACTATTCGTAAAGTACGTAATGAGATGTACATGCTCCAAGGAGCTGCACTGTTGCACAAATAATAATTAGGAAATATAGGGCCAAGGGGGGCTTGTAACAAGGGATATAGAAGTGTGTCCCTATATTTCAGGCTAACCTCATTTTGGTCTAAACCATAATGTGTTTGTGTAACAAATGATGGCCTATATAATTGAATTATATAAAACTTGTAAAGCTACAAGTCAAACTGAGCCACAAGTTGCAATATTAAGGTGCCTTTTGATATTTGTACTGACCATGTGAGTAATAGAAAACAGGTGTCTTAAGTGTCTGCACAGACAGAAATACAGGGATAGAGTTCAAGTTACCCTTTTGACTATTATTATTAGGACAGGCCAAAATGCCTGTGTGCACATTCTTAAGTCCAAATCTATTTCTTGCTCCTAGACCTTGGTAACTGGTAATGACAACTATTACTAGCCTTATATAGTAATATAATTTACACTATCAATACATTTGTGCTTACCAAGGATAAGTTCATACATGTACTAAAAAGAGAATTGCCTTTTAAGTTGATGTTTGTATTTGTTTTGAACCAATCATAGACAACCATAGAAACTGATAATGCTGTCTTCCACTATATAAGCAAGCCAGCACACACTGTTAGTTTGAAGAATGAAGGAGGTACCACTTGTAATCTCTCGCTGTGATTATTGTTATAATCATTAAATTCTTCCGCCATCAGTCTCGTCTCCGTTCGTCTCCTTTCTAAGTATTTGTAATAGATAATTTACTAACTGTAATTTTTTCCACAACGCTACAGTCACCAAATTTTCAACATAGGCATTTTAGGACTTCTGCTCATGAACAGTATCAGTATCTCGTCATTTCCTGAAACTGTCCCAAAAACTGATTTCGCGCAGCAACCATGCTATTCTGCACCGGACGTGCAAAAACACATTTCAGCCAGGATACATAAAATGGCAGCTGTACTTTTCATAAGGAGGTGTAGAAAAATGCCAATTTTGAAAATCTGGAGTGAACATGTTACAAATTCACGAAGTTACGAGTGTGTGTGGAAACTGCACAATGCATGCTCGTAAAACAATCATTTTGGGGATTTTTCCCACCAAATTTGCAACATGTTTTGAGAGCCCACCTCATGAACACTGGCACTGTCATTTCATTAATCAGTCCTGAAAGTTATTTGGTGCAGTGACCGAGAAATCACCTTCGAGGGGCCGATTAACGCCATGACAGTGCCAGAATTCATGAGGAAGGGTCCCAAAAACCCCATGTTGAAAATTTGGTGCCAAAATTCCAAAAAATGCCTGAGATATGCATCACAGTTGAAAAAACCCTATTTATTCCATTATACAGCTTACTGGCATTTCCTCAGTTCGCGGTCAGCTTTGAACAGCGCAGACGTGTTCCCGGTCCACTGGAAGATCATCGTGCTGGACTCGGAGGTAAGTATGGGGTGGGGGGCACTGTGGGGAGGCAGGGTGCACAGTGGATGGGTATGAGTTGTGGGAGGGGCAGGAGACCACGAGACTGTTTTTTCTTGCTGACAGGTAAAAAAAAAAAAAAATTGCAGGACCATTTTTTTTTTTTATCAGGGAGCATGTGTAGCTGGAGTGGGCTCCCAGCATGCCCAACAGACTCTTTTGAGGGCAGCTCTAGCCAATGGGGATTGGGCACCCCGTGGGCACACAACAAAAGCGGGGTGACATTATGCTGACTAGGATTGGGCACCCCCATCAGCATACAACAAAAGTGGGAGGTGTTACATAATGCCGATGGGGAAGTGGGCTCCTAGTCGGCAACATCACTGGGCACTGAAGCAGATGGGAGTGGGGCCCCGTTGCAAGAAAAACTGTTGGGGCGTGCATGATGCCGGGGGTTAGCTTACTGGCATACATTATAAATGGGAGGGGTTGTGTACCCGATGGAGTGGGCTCCCTGTTGGCATTCTGACAGGAGGCAGTGGCAGTGTTGCGTACACGTTGGGAGGTGTGTTGTGGTCACACTGCATGACAGCTCTGCTCTCATTGAAGTGGACCTTTTTTTAGATCTGGTGGCCTCATTCCAAATTGCTGATGTGGTGTCGGCATGCTGCCTGATTGGGGAATGAAGGATGCACCTACTGATGCATGCCCTGCATTTGCCCAACAGTGACCGTGCCTCCAAATCTGCCACTACCTCAATATGTTGGCTGCGCATGCATTAGCCATCATAAAAAGCAGTGTTACTAACCCACAAAAACAATCTCTCAGCAGAAAAAGAACCACTTGACCCACCTAGTCTGCCCAGATGTTCCCTGCCAAGTCCTTCTCTGCAAACTCTAAATAGTCTCTTGTGACCCTTCCTCTTCCCTGCTTATTTACAGATATTCCCCTATGTCTATGCCTCACATGCTTTAAGCCCCCCACCATTTTTTACCTCTACTACTACTGCTGTCAGTCTGTTCCAAGTGTCTACCACCCTTTCAGTAAGGTAGTAATTCCTCACATCCCTCTTAACCCCCCCCAAGCTTCATCACATGCCCCTGATCCTGGTGCTCTTTCTCATTTGAAGGAGACACCCCTTGCACCCTGTTCACCCTTGTTAGGTACTTGTGGGTCTCCATCATGTCCCCTTTTGAGCTTCTCTCTTTTAGGGTGTACATGTTGAGAATCCACAGTCTGTCATCACAGGGCTTTTGGTGCAACCCATGTACCATTTTAGTTGCCCTTTGGCCTGTCTCCACCCTATAGTTTTCTAAGGAGCAGCCTCCAGAACTGGACATAGTACTCTAAGTAGGGTCTCACTAATGAGCGATACACTTGCAACACCACCTCTTTCCTTCTTCTGCTGAAGATACCCCTCCCTATGCACCCCCACATCCTGCTAGTACTACCCACTGCTTTGTCACACAGCCCTGTAACATTAAGATCATATAATGACCGCAAGGTCCCATTCCTGATTAGTGACCATCAGTACCACCCCAACCCTATAAAGCAGCTTCTGGAGTCCTATACCCTAGGTGCACAATTCTGAACTTTCTTGCATTGACCCCCAGCTGCCATGATCTTGACCACTCCTCTAGTTTCTCCAAGAGCCATGTGCACTCTCTCTGCTTCCTTCTTAGTGCCCACCTTACATATTCTGGTATCGTTGTCTGCATAAAGGCATTACCTTCTCTGCCAGTTCTTCTGCAGTGTCACTTATGAAGACACTGAAGAGGACCATTCCCATACTGAAACGTGCTGCTTACTGACCCATCACTGCATTGAGAACCATCACCCTCTGACACCCCAGTTTTTTCCCCCCAGCTACTATTTTTTTCCACCTGCATCTCTGGTCAGCTCCCTTCTGCTCAGCCACTGCAGCACCATCACACTGGCATCAGCCATGACTTGCTCCACCATAGAATGGATCCAGTGTGTGGAGGAGCTGCCTGGGTAGCCAGGATAGTTTCACATGTTCTTCCATCCCTTAGGACGTGAGCGGCAAGAGAGCACAAGCATGTGCACAGATGTGCATGGCGCAGCTTCAGCCAACATCTTCCCACTCATGAGGTGCTCCTGGCTGCACTGCTAACTTGTGGTCACTCAGTTGGAAGTACTACAGCAGAGCTGGCTGTCCTTCCTCCCTGGAGGAGAGCATCTCCTAGATCGCTTGATCCTCCTCTTCCCCCCAGTGAGCCCCCAATGATGTGAGCTTGTTCCAGAACTCAGGTCACCTGTGCCACTGGCTATAGCACTACCACTGAGCTGAAGGGCTGGCTCATTAACCAGTTTCTAATTAAATTCACCACTTTGGATCCCCCTAGGCTGCTCATTTCTTAATTGCTCTCCTGAAGGGCACAATGTTGAAGGCCTTACAGTCCAGATAGCAGCACACTGTGGCAGCTCTCTTAAAAACAGATCACAGACAAGTACTATTTATGTCAATTTAAAGCCAACAAATGGTAACTTATCTGTTGCTTTTGGTATGCCATGTCTGGATTTATCTCTGGTTCAAGCAGAAGTGAACCTAAAAAACAGCATACATCACAAAATACTACGCACACACTAAGTTTATTTCAAATTAATGTAGCCACAAAAAGACAACTTTTGCTGTCCCTACTGCCACACAGTATACATGACAAATCTGTTCATGTACAGTTGAGTCAAATGGCAGAGGAAAATCAGGCTGGTGGCACCAGCAGTAAGCATGGCTGGATCTTTTTTTGAATCATTTTGTTCCTTGGCAGCAGAGTGCAATGTCCTGACCATGGTGGTGAGAGGCAGAGCTAGTAGCATCAATGGGTTGGAGCCAGTTGCAGTAGGCTGAGCCACAATAGAGCAATTTGGGACAGCTCCCCCTTCCCTTATCTTCTCAGCAGAATGACCATAGAAACATGCAAACTGATGTCAGATCAGAACTGGTGCTGTCCAGGTTCCCCACCACCCTCTGATCCCTGGCCTTGGTAAAATTAAGGATATCCCTGTTGCCTAGTGGTCCCCCCACCCTCTAATCCCCAGACCTGGTAGAAGTAAAGATCAGGAGTTGAGAGGAGGCCTGTGCCAGTCGTTGTTCCTAGCTGTCCAGAGTGCCATACACTAGAGAAAGGGGGGTGGAACAGGGTGGTCGGATGTGAATTAGAGGGTAGGAAGTGGACTGTTTAGGGAGGGGCAATGGACCAACAAGGTTTACTTTAGAAAATGGAAAAAGGTGATGGGGGGTGTCCCAGTGGATCACCAGGATATTATACCATGACAAGGACCGGTAGATTAGGGTGGATGGCTGCTGCATTTGAAAGGGAGCAGCTAAGCATCGAATTAAGTGCAGGTTTTTGGTGACTGTAAACAACTGTGCTTGGGGAGTTGTTTAATGCCACCAGAAATATTCCCCAGTGCACTAGTATTCAAGAGTAGACAGCTTCATTTACATAGGAGCAGTGGTATTGTAACGCCTTGGCTTAGAGGTGCACACGGGGCTCACATTGCCTGCAGTGGGTGTGTTACCATTGCAGTCTTTTTTTTTCTAGATGTGAAAAGCTTCATCAGTTGATGGCTATAAGAGAAAATATTGACCCTGACAGATGAACAGTGACCAACAATAGTTATGACTATTGGTAGTCAATAGTTTGTCCTGAGGAGTCAAGGTTTATCCATTACAAACCCTCAAAATTCAGGTCTGACCACCACAGTCACCATTATCTGGTGCCTGGAGGGCTGGCCCCATTGTGCTGAGGGTTGAGGCACTGGACACCACACCTCATGCTTTGCCAGTGACTCGGATGAAGGAGGTCGAGGAGCGAGATCGAGATCGAGCCACCGCAAGGCAGCTCTCTCCTTCTGGAAGGGATTGGAGGCTCCCAGGCCACTGGCTTCCAACCAGTGGAGGATGGATGGCAACGCCAACTGGGAGCTCGAGCAATGGCCACAGGGAGGGGTGGAAGGGGCTGAGCTGGTGTCACAGGGCGTGCGTATGCCTCTGCATATGCATGATGCCTGTGTGCTGGGGCATTAGGGAATGGGAGAAAATGGGCACAAAACTGGAAAAACTATAAATAAAAAAAAATCTGGTATCTGGATGAACCACCACACCACATAGTCAACCACCCTCCCCACCACTGGATCACCCTTCCAGGAACCAGACCAAGCTCTCCTCTCCAGCCCACAATCCTCCATGCAGCTTGAAACTCTTTCTGCACCAGCTTTCCACAAGTTAGGCATATTCCCTTGAACCACACCACCCTACAGCCCAGCCACTTTTCTGAGGCATTCTGATTCCTGATGTTCCACTGCAAATGCATTAACATGATATGTGGTTCATGGGCACAGGCAATGCAAAGGGTGCAGGAGACAGGCAAGGCACAGTTGAGGCTGCATCATTACAGCTTCCCTACCTGGCATAGAAAAGAGATCTCTTACCTTGGTCCTGAGGAGCCTGGGATGGGTGTCTTGGAGTGATGTCCAATCGTACCTGTAAAAATAAAAAAAAAACATCCATGGGGTCACAAAGGATCCATAGTTCTTCAAGAACAAAATGGAACTGATAGGAAAAGTTAAACATAAGCAAAACTTATCTGATATGTAGGGAGTGTGTGTCCTGTCAGGCCGGGGTCAATATCCTCTCAGACCTGTAGAAATAAAGGGGAAAAAAATGATTAGTATAAGGAAAAAATAAAAGCAAGAGTAGAAACAGAATTCCAGAGAGGTACAAGAACTACAGGGAGAGCATAAAATATTACATACACAAGCCTGGTGATCCCTAGTTCAAATCCCACCACAGTCACTAGCTCAGGATATGACCTTGGGAATGTCACATGACCTCTCAGCTTTAAAACTGGGTTAAAAGGGCTGGCCTGCTGGCACAGAGGTAGCGCTACCACTTGCGGCCCCAGTGACCCATGTTCAGTAGTGAGCCTGGGCTGCTGAAGGGCCAGCCAGGGGGGAGAAGGAACGAGCACCGTCAGGGCCACTCTCCTTCTCTGGGGAAGGTGGGCTGCAGCCCTCACTGCTATACAGCAACCTGGGTGACCACGGGTGGCAGTGCAGTCAAGGAAGCAGTAGTGATGGGAGGTGTGGACGTCAGCCAAGGGCCTGAGTGAAGGAATGTCTCAGCATGCCCTCATCTCTTTAACCCTCCTCAAGCACTGACATCAGCAGTGGGCAGGGACCAGAAACACAGGAAAATACCTCATTCTTGTTCCAGAAGATGGGCCTTGGCTCTGGTGACTGGGGGGAGCTTGAGGAGCATCCCCAAGTGTGCACTTCCCTGAGGTCTGGATGGATTGGGGAAGTTCTCTCTGCCCCACCTGGTGGAGTTATTTGGGGCTAAGCATGGTTACTGAAGTGGAGCACTTAATAGAGGAAGGTGTCCTTGGGTCTTTCCAGCACAGACTGTGTGGTGCATTGAGTACCCCGATGGAAGGGGTGGCTGTGGGAGAAGAAGGGGGCATAAAGAATAAGTAAAATAAGAAAAATGGGTTAAAAAGGGGTGTCACTGTGAACAGATCAGGGGAGTAGCCACACCATAGCCTTAAAGTGTAGGCCTTCATTTTGATGTAATCATTTTAACATAATAGGCCTTAATTCTGCTGCCCATGGATACCACCGGACCTACACAGCATGTATCCATACTTGGGCCTTCAAGGGTGGATGGATGAAAATAACTGATGCCACACATGCCCCAGCTTCCAGCCCAGGGTGAACAAGCAAAGGTACAGCAATGATCAACACCAGACACAGTTCCAGTGAAGTCATCATGGCACACGGCACACAACATTGATAGCAGTGCAAGTGGCTCAGTGTGGAATTGGCAATGCATTTGGCACAGCAAGTGTTGACATTGTGTATAGAACAGCAAGCTGCAGACTGTGCAAGTGGCACTGTGTGATGATAACAGTGTACATGGCACAATAGAGTTGGCAGTGCATATGGCAATGCAGTGATGACAATACATCACTGTGTGTTGTTGACAGAGCATGTGGCACAGCATGGAGTCACCAGGGCATATGGCACTGCACAGAGATGGTGATGCATGTGACAGTGCAGAGGCAGTAGTGTGTATGGAACAGTGAGGTGGTGGCAGTGCACATGACACTGTGCTGAGGGGAGTGCACATGGCCCATGCAGAGCCAACAGTACTATCCTTATTAGTTGAGGAATTATAGATGGGGAAATATTTACACTAATGGATGAACTAACAGACCATTGTTTTGACTATTAGTAGTCAATAGTTCATCCAGAGAAGTCAAGATTTCCATTATATATCCCAACAATTCTGGCCTGATCCCCACCCCCACCATCCAGTGCCCAGATCAACCTCCTCCCACCAACAGCCAATCATCCTCCTCTCTGCTAGATCCCCCTTCCAGGCACCAGAACATCTTCATGCAGCTGGACAACCCTTCTAGCCCAAGCATCTCCATGATGAGCAACCTCACTGGAGTAAGAGCACCACAAAGCCTCCAGACCAGGCTCTTCCCAAGCTGACCACCATCCCTGCATCCAGACCTGCCTCCAACCACATGGCAAAGAACCACCGTGTAACTTGAGTACCCCCCAAGCCTTCCTTCCAACAGACCACAGTCTCTGCAGCTGTCCCCTCAAGCCCTTGGACCAGTACTCCCCAGCCAACCACTCTACCTAGAGTTGGACCCACCACAAGCCCCATTCCAGCCCACCCAGTTGACCACAGACCATGCAGCAGGACCTCCCTTCCATCCCTGTACTAGCCCTCACTACCACCACAACTAACCATCCTCCCTGCAGCTGGCTCACTCTTTCATGCCCTGGATCAGCCTCACCCAACAGACAACCTTCCCTGCAGCTGGACCCCTGGGACAATCATTCCCACCAATGGAACAGCCTCCACCAGCTGAGCTCCCTTCCTATAGCTGGACGCCCAGATGGCCACCCTTCCCAGGAGCCGGACCCACCCTACCTCCACAGCAGAATCTCACCCTCTGCAGCTAGACCCCCTTCCCCAGACCACCCTTCCACAACCAGGGACCCCATACCTCTCAACCTAGTGTAAATAAAATGTGAGACACTAAGATAAAAACATACAGCACTCTAAAATTCAGACTAAGCACAGCACTTTTAAAATAAATAGCTACATGGATTCAAATATCAGTTAAAAAAGCATGCTTTTCAGAAACAGGAAAATTACTCAAATTATTCCACAAGTATACACAAAAGAGAGATTTTAATAATCAGCAGTCTTCAGAAAACGAAAACAAAAAAACACATACACTGATCCCAGCATTACTATTTAATGTAATGGATTTACATATGCTAAAGTTCTAATTAAATACAATATTAAATGTAAAAGTACAGCTTTCTCACCCCACCCCACATTAGTTTACAAACAGGATATGCAATCAATATCAATTCCTCAACAAGTACTGTATATAAGGAAATATTTTCACAAACAACAGTCAGCAGCTTTAAAAACAGAACCAAAAACAAGCACAAGGGTGCCAGCATTACTATTTAATATAATAGATTAACACAAGCAAATCTTTGTAATCAAATACAATATCAAATGCAAGCAAAAAGCCTCCTCCACACACATTCAAACATTAAATATCTGCATTCAATTAATCTTTCTTTCTCAATTGAAGCCTACTCCAGATTTGCTCAGATAAAAAGTTGTAGTCTTTTCTCTAAATATAGTACTTTACCTGCAAAATGCGCAAATCCAGTTAATCCATGCAGATCTCTCTGCCCTGAGCTGTTCGACTGCTAATTGAATTATGGAGAAGATTCAGGAAGTCACATGAGGAATTAAGTCACATGCATCTCTTGATGCCCCAATGGATTTTGGGAGTTGTAGTTTTTCTTACTGCATGACTAGATGTTTAAAGTGAAAGAAACATATTAAAAGTCTGATGCCTAAATTGTATAATTATGTGATTCTTCCTGGTAGATAAATAACCTGTGTAATATATGTGATGTTCTTTTCCACAATAAAAATGAGTTTAACAAAAAAAGGCCAGTTTTACAAAATGCACTAATTATTACAGAAAATTAAATTGGTAGGGGGGCAAAGGATCAATAAAAGAAGGCTGTATTGGGGAACCACATTTTTATCCTTTTATTTACCAAAGATAGTCAAACTGAGGCATTTCATTTTTGGTGGGCTCTTACAGGAGCAGTATGGGAAGTCTTTTTCAGCTCCCCTTCCTATTTGTCCATGCTTTTGTTTGGCTGTGACAGGCTGGCAGCTGTGTATTTATCTCTGCATAATGCCCACTGAAGAAAAAGTATCGGTGCCAGAGTGATCCATAACATAAAAATATCACTGTGCCAGTTTAGGACATTGGCCTCATATTCAAAATGTAGCACCAGCACTAAAGTGGTTTGCACCAGCACTACCCAGATTTGCACTTGCGCTTGAGGTGGGGCAATATTCAAAGACTCATGAAGGGCCCCCTAAGCCCAGCAGTGCCCAGGCACTAAAATACTACTTGTGCAAAAGAAAGGGCCATCTAATGCATATTAACACAATGGCATTTTCAAAGGTCTGTGGAAGTGCTAAACAGCCCCCAAAGTGGTACTGTATCACCACCAGAAGCCAGCTCTAAATGGGGCACAAATGCTGTGCACTCACGCCGAAGGCAGGTAGCTGTACTGCAGCTGCCCACCTCTAGTCATCAGTTCTCTTCACTGTCAATGCTCTCTTGTGGTCTAGTGTTTCCCCCCGATCACCCAATCTCATCAGTCTTAGTACTCCATGGTAGTCTACTGTGTCCTCAATCACCCATTCCCATTGCCATAAATGCTCCTTTGTGGCCAGTCATACCGTATCATCTGTTCTGACACATACAAGGTATCAGTGGTGGTCCAGCAACCCCCCACCTGATGTGCCTGCTTACAAACCACTTCCCAACACCCCTCCACCAGGTTGGCCAGAGATCATTGCAGACCAATATGGTGACCAGTACAGCCCTCCATTCACCTCCCCAGCCAGACACCATATGAGCTGTCAGTAAGTGTGATACTGTATGCACACACACTGATAGTTTATATGGCAGCTGGTTGAGAACGTGAAAGGTAGGTTAGATTCTGGGGAGCATTGATAGTTACAAGGATAGGTGAGCAGAGGGCTACCACTTGCCAGGCTTCCAGTACAGTGTCAATGGTGCTAAGGGGCTGCTGCACCCCATGAAAATGAACCCATAATAGGCCTTCAAATGTTCCCTTAGCACCTTGCATGCCCAATAGGCCGATTTACATGTTGGAGCTGAGCATTGCCCACAGGGGTCTTGGCGCTATCCTGTTTTGGACAACACTATTCCTTGTGGGCTATATACAACACAGATCCATGCTGGAAGGATTTCTGCACTTTCCCCTGCAACAATACAACCCAATATTCAGACAGATTGTGTCATGCACTATCCAACTCAATATTGCAGCTGCCAGGTTGGGCACAAGTGCAGTGGAAGCATTTGCAGGGTGCTTGCAGTTCTATTTGAATATAGGAGCCATTGTATTTTAAAAAGAGAGCTTTTTTAAATAAACCTACCCACCCCCTAAAGCTCCTCTTCTCCCCTTGTAATCCTCTCTCTTCATTCTTCAATCTGGTAGAACAAATTTGGCATTGTTTTTCCTTTTTACATCAGGAGTTTTTGGTATATTTTAAGTCGCACTCCATCCCCCCCCACCTGTCCGCAACCCACCCAGCTGCTACACTGAGAACACTGCTAAAATGATGCATACTAACTCCTGGTCTTCAGAGCAAGCAGCAAGGACCAGGAAATACTTTTTTTTTTAATCACATAGTCCCTGTCCTCAGGGCAGGCAGCAAAGACTAAAAAAACTGATGGAGAATGGCTGAGAGTCACAACAAGGGACACACTTATTAAAGCTAATAATAAAATAAAAGTCATATCATGCATACAGTCACTCCTGGTCTTCATAGCAGGCAGAAAAGACCAGAAATTGTCAACAGAAAACATCTGAAAGTTGCAATGAGAGGAAAAGATGTTTAAAAAAAGAGGGAAATATAAATAAAATTATAGAGATAGTGTGTCAATCCCTACCAGTCCTCGGAGAAGGCAATGGGGACCAGGTGACAGCAAGACACAAAATCATAGCTCTTCCTAGTGACAGATAGTGCAGGAACTACTTCTTTTTAAAATCAAACCTTTTTTGTATTTTCTTTTTTGTAATTTTTTTATTCTTTTAATTTTTTTAAACAAAACAACCTATTACTCATTTTAAAAGCATAATGAGACACTCCTGGGTGGGCATTATGCTGAAACAGATACCCTTCCAGGGGCAGAAAGACCCTTCATCTGCAGCACTGTGCCTCACTAAACCCTGGGCATTTGATTATCTCAGCATAATGCCCGCCCTGTCATGTCTTACAGTTTTGGTGGTGGGCCCTTTAGGATTCCACTCCTGGATAATTCTTTAGTGCAAACCATTGTGGACAGTAGTATGGGCCTGAGAGTGTCAAGGGCATCATTCTGCTGAATAGTACTGTATGTCTTTTTTAATCTCCTCATAGCACTCTTTTCCTCCTTCCTACCTATCACCCAGCAACACACATGAAAACAATCCGTACCCCACACAATCTGCATATCAGCTACACAAAATACACAGTAGACCTCATTACTGCAGCCCACCAAGTAGACCATCTCTACTCACCCATGTAATGGATTGTCCATAAAGTTTATTGGCACATACTTGTTGTTTAATGGCCATTAATGTATTTGCTATCTATGTAATTTGTTAATGGTAGGAAATGCTCATTATAATAATTTCATGGTATATATTCTGCCATTAAAAATGGATGTTGATGAGATTTACTAAAAATAAAATAATAAATATTTAATGAGCTCTAGTCATCATTCATTCATGTTAATAAAGGAAAGGATGGTCAACTGCTTTGTAGACAGCGGACTGCACAACGAAAGGCAGCATGGCTTCACAAATGGGAGGTCATGCCAGACAAACTTAGTAGAATATTTTGATTGGGTGAAGAAGGTGATCGACCAGGGGGGTGCTGTGGATGTGGTCTATCTAAACTTCAGAAACGCCTTCAACACTGTCCCTCATAGACGGCTGGTAAATAAGCTAGAAAGCTTAGGGGTGGGACAGAAAATAACTAGGTGGGTGGAAAACTGGTTGATGCCATAGAGTGGTGGTAAATAGGTACATTCCATGGAGAAGAGAGTAATAAGTGGGGTGACACTCAGAGGTCAGTACTGGGGCCAGTCCTTATATATATATATATATATATATATATATATATATATATATATATATATATATTTAGCACTATAGAGGAGGGACTGGAGGGGAAGGTCTACCTATTTGAGATGCTACAAAGATCTGTAATAGGGTAGACACACTGGGGTGGTGGAGGCTATGAGGAAGGACCTGCAGATTCTGGAAGGCTAGTCAGAAATATGACAGCTAAAATTCAATGTCAAAATATGTAGGGTAATGCACATCCAATTTTTCCAATTGCACATAGGGCATAAAAACCAGCAAACTGTATATGCACTGGGGGTGGATGGTGATAAAGCAAACTGAGCAGGAGAGGGTTCTGGGGATTATAACTTTGAATAACCTTAAGGTGGGTAGCCAATGCAGAAAGGTTGTGGGTAAGGCAAATAGAATGATGGCATGCATAGGGAGTGGCATAAATGCATAGGGAGTGGCATAACAAGTAAAAGGAAGGAGGGAGGTGCTGATGCCACTTTATAAAACTATGGTGAGAAAACACCTGGAGTATGGAATCCAGTTCTGGAGACCTCACCTATGCAAAGGCATAGACAAAATTGAAAGGGTTCAGAGAAAGGCAACCAAGACGGTGCCTGGTATGCATAGGAAGCCCTATGAGAAGAGATGTAGGGAGTTAGATCTGTACCCACTGGAGACTAGGAGGGAGCTGGAGGACATGACAGAAGCATTTAAGTACATGAAGAGGATTAATAAGGTGGGGGAAGGGAGCTTATTTACAAGGAAAGTAAGTGCTAAAACTAGAGGGCATATTTTAAGATTAGAAGGAGGAAGACTTAAGGGCAATGTAAGGGAGGCTTACTTCATGGAGACGGTGGTGGAACCCTGGAACAAACTGTCTGAAGAGGTGGTGGGGGGTAAAATGGTAGAAGGATTCAAGAGGGCATGGGACAGATACAAGGGGTTCACTGGGGGATGAAATAAATGTGAAGAGTGGGGGGGGGGTTGGGGTAAGTGGCAGATGTGATGGGCCAGAGTGGTCCTTTTCTGCCAACAGATTTCTATGATTCTATGATTCATTAATGGGGTATCTTAGGAATTTAATGCAGTAAGCAAACAATTCTTTCAAAACTAATACCAATTAATGACAAAAAAACTAAAGCCATTAAAAAACTGAAACAAGATGTAATGGTGAGAATTAACAGGTTTGACTAGATTTAATGGAAAAGTAATGGAAACTAATGGTAGTTTAATGTATCTTGTGAGCTGTAGTGTTTAGATTACACACAGACTAATTGTCTAAGTTTTAGTTGTATATAGCAGAATGGGACTTGAGAAGGGATAATATCCTATTTTGCTTTTATTTAAATATATTTTCTGCTGGAAAAACAATGGAAATATTGTACGGCATATTGAAAAAGTAATGCAAAAGAAGACTTCAGCACAATTCAGGTGACACACTTTAGGAGAGACAGCTGGTTATAGTCTTCAGGTATGATTCAGTGCGTATTCAAAAAACTGTACTTTTGAAGAGCATTGTAGATTTATTCCTAATCTTCATTTTGTAACAATTTTCTCATAAACAAATAATCAGTTGAATACATCTTACAATTTAATATTTTCTGATGATGATTACAGATTAAAGATGACTAAAAGTAGTCTTCAAAGACAAATTAATGACTGCTTTAATACAAAATTTAGCATTCAGCATCGGTGAGGAGTAATTTATCTTAACAATACATCATAGAACAGACTATAATGAGATTACTATTGATACAACTGTGCTGCCACATGAGGCTAGGGTTGCTGTGAAAGGTGCCTAATCCTGAAATGTCAAAATAATTCAGTACCATGGTGCTACCATAGTGCCAGCATTTGAGGGAACTGCAATCTTAAAATTACATGATACCATTGTATTATCAGTCTGTATGTGAGAGAAAAAAATGGTAAAAAATGCCATAGAGATACCATTTTGCCAGTGCACTACCAGTGCGCCAAAGAAAATCGATACTTTGCCTACCTCTGTGATATCACAGTACCACTGGATAGTAACATAGAAAAATAGAAACATAGAACATAGAAGTTGAAGGCAGATAAGGACCGCAAGGCACATCCAGTCTGCCCATTTCTTTTTCTAGCTTATGAATGTGCCATAGGCCGTTGCTCTGTCAATGGCCTATCTATTCATACTCATCTGTATTGCTCCCTTATGCCTATCCCATGCCTGTTTGAAGCCCTGCACTGTATTCATATCCACCACTTCCTGAGGTAGGCCATTCCATGCATCCACCTTCCTTTCTGTGAAAAAGAACTTCCTCACATTAACCCTTAATTGGCCTCCCTCTACATTGTGGATTTTTCAGCTTACCACAGTATTGCCATTGTTATACCACTGTGTTGCCATTGTGGCAGATTTGGTAAGGATGGTAAAATCTTTTAGTTAGCCCATAAAGAAGGGAAGGGATTGTATTTTGCCCAAGGGGGCTAGGCACTTGATCCCTTCCACTTTCTATTTGCCTATGCCATCCCCATGCTTCCTTGTTTTATGATGTAATTTTATGCTTAGTGCAGGGACATACTCCATGCAAGCCTGTGGAGCATGGTTTTCAAAGTTATTTTTACCACTTCAACCCAACTTGTAATACAAACCGGAGGAAGCATTCAAGTAACAAGGCTCCAATTTGTATTACAAATCAGGTTAAAATGGTAAAAATAACTTAAAACCACTCTCCATAGGCTTACATGGAGAAAGTTCCCACACTAGGCATGTCATTACATCATAATACAAGGAAGTGTGGGGACAGCATCCATGATCAGGAAGTGGAAGGGACAGAGTCGTTAGCCTCCTCAGGGGCAAAATTCAATCCCTTCACTTCTTTATGGGGCTAACCAAAAGATTTTACTACCACTACGGAGGAACTCACTTTCAGGTAAGGGAGCCTCCTGACAATTTTGCAGACAGATAAAAAAATGCACAAAAGTTGCTCTTTAAGCTGTTGCTCAATTGCACACTAGCCTAGGGAGACCAAAGTTGAAATCCCACCAGGGTCATCACTCACTGCATGATCCATAAGTCCATCTTAATGTTTCAGGCCTCGACCCCAACAGTATAAGGTAAAAATATAAATCTCACTATAAACAAGGTGTTACAGGCTTGATTCACAAAGGTCGGTGCAAGCTACTCCAAAGGCAGCTTGCACCGATCACAGGTGTGCCAGTGATCCTGTGCCAGATTCACTATTGGGTAGGGTCCCATCAGCAAAGTCCCATGGCACGTATGGCAACCATGGCCCTGCACCAACCAGATTGTGCATCTAGAAAGTGTGCTGCAAGCTGTGGGATGGTCATACTGCAATAGAACCATGGACAGCAGTTCCTGTTGGCTAGCAGTCACCCCCAGTCCCGATCCCTTTTTTGTTACATAAAATCACATTCCTGGTGGCTAGGGCCCCACCCAGCTCTGATCCCCTTCTCATTACTGTAATCATGTCCCTGGTGGTCTAGCGGATCCCATTCCCTATCCCAATCAGCCCATATAAATTAAATATATCTTTCCCTGGTGGTCTAATGGACTTCCACCCTGGTAGGCAGTGCCCCACCACCCCACTCCCACAAACCTAAAACAGAGCCAATGACTGGCATGGCCCTCCTCACACCACCACATCTGACTGCCAAGTGAGCTGTC
Organism: Neoceratodus forsteri; assembly: GCA_016271365.2. NCBI lineage: Eukaryota > Metazoa > Chordata > Ceratodontiformes > Ceratodontidae > Neoceratodus > Neoceratodus forsteri. The sequence goes on along the minus strand of CM028135.1, from coordinate 285,053,726 downwards.
AAGGAGCTCATACTGCATACTGTACAAACTCGCTGACTTGACAGCTTGAGTGAACTGTCAGTCAAGAAGCGTGTACTGTATATAGTACACGCTCCTAGACAGCTCAGTCAGTGGCCGGCCACTATGGTGTGAGGAGGGCTGAGCTGGTCTCCAGCTCTGTTTCAGGATGGGGGTCAGGGTGGTCACACTACCTCCCATGGTGGGGGGTGGGAGTCCACTAGACCATCAGGAGATGAGGTTTTTAATATTCTAATATAAGAGCACATCAGAGATAGGTAGGGGGTCCAATGGACCACCCAGGAATGATTTTGTTAATATTTTTATTTATGGGCACATCGGGGGTTGGGGGCTGCTAGACTACCGGGGCCATGATTATTATCACTAAAAGGGGATGGGCTAGGACAGCGGCACATGTTGAGGGAGTGATCTGAGAGTGGCACAAGTGGCCAAACCCTTCCAAAGGATGATGTTCTAAGTACCCTTAGTCCAGCCTGAATGCTCTAAGGGTACTTAGAAGTTTGTCCTCTGGGAAGGTTTACAGAATACCTTATTAGGGGATATAGCAGCTTGCAGCTGCCACATGTCCCCTAGCATCATGCCACAGTCCATTTTGTGCTACAAGGATGGTGCAAGCCCCCCTTTGAGGTGCACAGCCTGCAGTTGATGCAGGCTGCATTTGAAAATCACTCTCACTGTATCTTTTGATGCAAGGGGCACTTTGTGCCATTCCCTCTGGTGCAAGCCCCTTGTGCCATTCCAAGAGCTTTGAGAATTGGGCTCACCATTTTCTGAAGGGTTGAACCAGCCATAAATGTACATTTTTTTTATGGTACTCACATTATCAAGAAAATTTTACAAATTAGATTCTGTCTTCAGTTATTACTACTTCATTTAAAGGAAATATACCTCATGATGTATTGAACTTTCAAACACATTACCTTACAGAAGCATAAGCCCTATGATCCATGAAAGATGATTTTCTATTACTCCTGAGGGAATTAGATCACAAATCAGGCCAAGCTCGATGGCCAGCTGATCCCTTATACTTCCCCATCTGCCACAAATGCCCCCATGATCAGATGTTTTATGGCATATAACCAGGGAGAGCATGGTGATGTGACCCATTGAAATCTATGTGGCTTGGTTTAAAAAAAAAAAAGTTTTTTTGTAAAGTGATAAAGTGATAGCTGGTAGATATGAAAGCAAACACTTAACTAATAAAGGGGTTAATTTGTTGCAGTGCCTTTCAGATGTACCAGAGATTGCTTTGTTATTAAAAAAAAGGTTTGAAACTGAGACACATAGTGCTCAATGGGGCAGGTCCCTGCACTCTTCCTGGCTGGACATCATAAAATGTCTGTATGCAGGGGCGAACCAGGAACTGGAAGGGATCAACTGCCCACTGAACCTTCTGATTTGCAATACCTTCCAAGCTCACCTGATTTATGATCCCATACCTTCCCTTCCCTTGCCTTCCCTTCCCTTCCCCTTCCCCTTCCACTTCCCCCCCTCACCTCACCTCACCTCACCTTACCTTACCTTACCTTCCCTTACTAACAGGCATAATTGAAAATTACTTTTCATATATTAGGACTTGTCCTGTTTTAACAGGTTATAATGGTCAAAAGCCCACACCTATAGCTTGTAAATTCACTTTAAGAGAGCCATTATCAAGGGAGTTCTGCAGTTTCTCATCAGCTGCAATGTTTTATGATACACAACAATTAAGAGTAAAAGCCATCTCCCGCTCAGCACAACAAATTTGTCAGCTTGCGATGCTAGATTAGTCTCTTTAATACTACTGTTCAGAGCTCAGAACAATAGTCCTATGAGCTCTGAATGACACTATTACAGGATTTGAATGATACCGTTATGGGATTTCTACTGTTATATTATAGGATTTTCTCAACATAGTTTTCAATTGTATTATTTTAATTATCCATTTTTGACAAATAATACTGTATTATGTTATGTGGAACTATCTGTATGGATAACTTCAAAATGATTAAATAAAATGATTAACATATAAAAATACATTACAGTGGACTGTGTACATTATATTTATTAAAAACATTTAAATATGGTTGTTTGTTAAACTTGTTGCTGATGAAAACATGCATTTATGCTCATTGGTTTACAAGTATAAAAAAAGATAGTTTTCTTTTCAGTAATAGTAGTAAGTAGAATAATAGCAATAAGACAATCTTTGGTTTCAAATTTAGATAAGAATACTTACCAACTGGTGGAGGAGATGCCTATCCAATCCTAACAAACTGTGGCATTTTGCAGGAATTACTTCAGGGATGGTGTTAAATATGTAAATCAACTAGATAGGCCTTACAATGCATTTGAACTGAGAAAGAAAATCTATTTTCAAGTCATGTTTAGTCTTACTTTTTTGAAACAAGTTTAGAAGCAGTTTTAAATCCTAAATAAATATTCAGTGGTTGAGGGTAAAAAATCCTCTTCAGAAAAGAAGACAGGAATAATCCACAAAAAGTCAGAAAAATAACATTAAGGCAGAAGTAAGCTGAAAGCAATCCAAAAAATGGATTTCTTTTTTGTAAGGGTGTGTGTTTATTTCTCAACAAGATTTTTTGCCCTTGCAAAATGGATTCTTGGCTCATCTGACAATACTGAGAAGAAATGAGTGTTACATTTTGAATGGTATACATATATTCACAGAAATGCATATCTTTACTTAATATGTGCCAGTGTGAGTGCAGAATGTTTCTTAATCTACATGTCATGGGGTTATATTCTGTTATGAACAGTACAATACATTTTCCTCCCTTCACCTTTGATGTATTGTTATTCACTAAAGCTTCCCTTGGAATTTTCTTAGCATGATTCAGAGTTTCATCATGCATTCTCACATCATATCCTCTTTCCTTAAAGCAATATTTCAATTTACTTTTCTGTTCATCAAAATCAGATAAGATTCTGCAGTTTGCACTGTAAATGATAAATTGTCCATATGGGACACTTTTTTTAATTTATGTTGTATGAGTCCAACACCAGGGAAGTCCCCTGCAGTGCCTATTGTCCCACCCAGAACCCCATGTTATTTTTTGCCATATAAGTGTTTTACCTCCTGTGTCCAGATGGGCAGTACATAAACCCGGTCTCCAGTTCCTCCATGCCTGCTTCCCACCTTCCTCTGCATGCATCTGGTTGTTGAGTCTCCCCACAAGTTCCCCTCTGGTGGCAGGGCTGGGGAGGGAGGGACATCCTCCCCGCCAGAACAGCAGATCTGAGGTGGATCAGGTCATGTGCCGAGTGATGGTGCAGGCATGGAAGCAACTGGGTCAGGCTTCATGAAGCCACTCCAACACCGTTTTCCATTGTCTGGTTTCCCCACCCCTACTGTGGAGCATCTGACTCATGTGCAGAGGTGCACCCATCTAACATTCTCCACAGATCCCTCCCATAATGTTTGCCTCTCAGGCCTGCTGTACCTCAGGCCTCCATCTGCGGCAGCCAAGGATGGGCTGACAAGCCACCCATCCCCAGGAGAGGAAAGCAGCTTTTAGGATGTTCAATTCTCTCCCTCCATTGACAAGCCCTGATGACCTGAGTCTATTCCTGAACCTGGGTCGCTGGAGTGGGAAAAGGTAAGGTGCACAAGGCTCCTTAGCTCTCTTCACCCCTAGGCCAGGTTAGAACCCCATATTCTCTGGCACATATAGCTCCATCACCTTTGAGAATTTCCTGGTTTACACCCTGAGGTGTCCCTTCTGACTAAGGAAGGGTTGGGGAGCAGTTATTCTTTCTGTCTAGGGTCCTCAAAAATAAGGCGGGCTGGCCTGTCATTGGAGCCCAAACCTGAGTATAGTACATCTGTCTGCCAGCCTGGGGTATTTTCCTTTATTCTGTGATCCCTATCCCCACAGATGCCATTGCTTGGGGAGTGTCAAGTATGTGTGAATGCTGCTACATGCCACCACAAGACACTTGCAAAGTGGGCAAGCATTAAATATGCAATACTTTAAGCAACATCCCATTGTGTTACAGAGAAAAGGAAGTGCAAAAGAAGAAGGAAACCATTTTGGTTCTCAAAAACAGTAGCAGAAAAGCTCAGAGCCAAAAGGCTGGCCTTCAGGAAATACAAGGGAACGTAGCAGGGTGAAGATAGGGAGGCATACCAAGCTTCCCTAAGGGAAGCAGGGATGGCAGTAAGGCAGGCAAAGGCCCAAACCAAGGAAACACTAGCACAAACAGCAAAAGAAGGTGACAAGACTTTCTATAGATACATTAGTGAGAGTAGAAAGTCCAGACGGGGTACTGCTAAGATCAAAGGGGATAAGGGGACATGTGAGGAAGAGGAGAACCATGTAAAAGCATCTATCCTAAATAGATACTTCTGCTCAGTATTTACGGAAGAGAAGGTAGGGCAGGTCCCACAGCTCAGCACCATGGACACAGGGGGGAGGGAGGTGTGCACTAGTCCCTTCACAAAAGAAAGGGTCCTACAAGAGGTTGATAAGCTTAGGGTGGGCAAGGCAATGGGACCTGATGGCATACATCCCAGAGTACTAAAAGAGCTAAGGGTAGATCTAGCTGAGCCATTATCAAAACTGTTTAGTGAGTCTGTGAGCACAGGAGAGGTCCCAGAAGACTGGAGAAGGGCTCATGTGATCCCATTCCACAAGAGTGGTAGCAGGGAGGGGGCATGGAAATACAGACCAGTCAGTCTTTCCTCAGTGGTGGGCAAGATTATGGAGGCACTCCTTAAGGAAAGGATAGTGCAACACCTGGAATCAATAGGAGCACAGGATCCAAGACAGCATGGGTTTACATAAGGAATGTCTTGTCAAACTGATCTCATAGATTTCTTTGATTGGGTAACCAAAGTGGTGGACCAAGGGGGAGCAGTTGATGTCACCTACCTTGACTTCAGCAAAGCTTTTGATACTGTTCCACACAGAAGATTGATTAATAAGCAGGGTAGGCTCGGGGTGGGTCAGAAGTTGGTCTACTGGGTGGCAAACTGGTTGATGGACAGAAAACAGAGAGTGGTGGTAAACGGTATAAAGTCAGAAGAGATGCAAGTCACAAGTGGGGTACCTCAGGGCTCAGTCCTAGGGCCAGTCCTCTTCAAAGCTCCATCAGTGACATTGCAGATGGACTGGAGGGTAAGGTATGTCTATTTGCAGATGCCACCAAGATCTGCAACAGAGTAGATGATCCAGATGGGGTGGGAAGAATGAGAAGAGATCTGGATAAACTAGCAAAATGGCTGGAAAAGTGGCAACTGGAGTTTAATACAAAGAAGTGCAAGATCATGCACATAGGGAAGAGAAACCCAGAAGCCACCTAAAGGCTGGGAGGGGAGTTGCTGGCAGTCACAAGGGAAGAAAGAGACTTGGGAGTCATCATCACCGATGACCTGAAATCATCCAAGCAGACCACTAAAGCAGTAGGTAAGGCTAGAGAGAGATGTTGGGGTATATTAGTAGGGGTATCACAAGTCAGAAGAAGGAGGAGGTAAAAATTCCTCTTTACAAGACACTGGTTAGGCCCCATCTGGAGTACTGCGTGCAGTACTGGAGGCCACACCTTCACAAGGACATTAACCAAATTGAGGCAGTCCAAAGAAGGGCAACCAAAATGGTACAGGGACTGCATCAGAAAACATATGAGGACAGATTAACCGAGCTCAATATGCATACCCTAGAGCAAAGGAGGGAGATAGGTGATATGATCGAAACACTCAAACACCTTAAGGGCATTAACAAGGTGAAAGAGTCTAACATGTTTCAGTATAAGAAAATAGCAGGACAAGAGGACACAGCATGAGATTAGAGGGAGGCCGATTAAGGGGTAATGTGAGGAAGTTATTTTTCACAGAAAGGGTGGTGGATGCATGGAACAGCCTACCTCAGGAAGTGGTGTATATGAATACAGTGCAGGATTTCAAACATGCATGGGATAGGCATAAGGGAGTAATATAGATGAGTATGAATAGATAGAACAGTGACAGAGCAAAGGCCGATGGCACATTCATAAGGCAGAAAAAGAAATGGGCAGACTGGATGGGCCTTGCAGTCCTTATCTGCCATCAGTTTCTATGTTTCTATGTTCTATGTTGTCCCACAGAAGCACTCCCAGCTGTAGTACCACCTTGCTCACCCAGGTGGCAGTGTGGAAGGGGGACTACTGTCCTCCCTTCCTGTGGAATGAAAACTTCTTATGTGATGCTAGATCCTCCCTTCCCCACTGGCCCATCAATGACTCGGGCTTGCTCCTGACTCTGGGGCCCCAGCATCATGAGCAGTAGTGCTACTATTGAGCTAATAGGCCAACTGATATGGGCAATCTTTGATGAAATCTTAGACAGGAATGAGGGTATGGAGAAGGGAATTTGTGGCATTTGGTTTACTATGGCATTTTGTGATAATCCTGCCACATTTGAACAATTTGTAGATACAAATACAGAAAACAAATCACTTGTGAAATTAAGGTTCAGGTCATTTTGGTTAATCCATTCTACAAATGCATGAGCATCCTAAGCAGTACCCCTCCTAATGCAAATCACATTATCAATTAACCTCATACATGGAACAATTTTATTGGTGAATGGAATCCTTGTATGATCCACGATCACCCCCTCCTCCTACCATTCCAAAAACTGGTTGCCATAGGAGCGACTGTTGTACTCACAGCTATTCCACAGGCCTGCGGACAGTATGGCCCATCAAAAACAAAATAGTTATGGGTAAGAATGAACTCCACACTGGCAATAATAAATTCCACTTGCACGTGTTCCATACCTGTTTTTTGAAATGCATGATAGTGCTAAGATTCCATCAACATGGTAAATAGACATGTACTGTACAGGGATGACACATCTGTGGATAACCCCTCATATTTGTTTTTTTAATTATATATCCTCCAGTTTATTTATTGCTTCAGTTGAATCCCTAATGCACGAGTGCAAGGAGGCAAACAAGCTTGTTGAAAAAAGTCTACAAATCCAGAAAATCTTTCAGTTAGTGACCTTGCTGAAGGCACATTTGGGCAGACATGGGGTGTTAGTGAGGTATTTGTGTAGTTTTGGGAGTACAAAAATGTAGGGTATCCTGTGATAGGGGTGCGTAGGAAGTGGGCACCTGCTGAAACAGTGACCCACTTTCGGCTACTGCCCCAACGGCAGGGGTGTGAGGTTGGTGGCCAGATGGGGTGGGTCATGAAAAGGCGGCAGGATGTTGTGCGCATATACATGTGCACAGGAGGTGGTGGGAGCGAGCCCGCCAAACATAGTCAGGGAGTGTATGTGAGGGGTGGTACCATGGGTTGCCATTAAGGTGGCATCGTGGCGTGGTTGGCTAGGTGCTGGCCTGTGGTGGTGGGGATGCAGGGTTCAGGACCGGGCGTCGGTATGTTTCATTGCTCCCAGCCCGAGACAGTGGTTTTTTTTCCCCCGTATGCACTCCCCCTGACATGCACCTCCCTGGAGTTGAGAATCCTAATTTAGGGACGTGCAGGGGACACAGCCCCTCATATAAAAGAAAAAAAAAGTTATTTGCACCGCTTTTGGTTGTGCCGGGATTCCACATTGCCGAAATTGAATTTTGGTGCTGTGGGGTTGCGATAAGGGTGTTCAGCATTTACTAATCGCCATTATCATATGGAACCAAAATGTAGGAACAATGGAACTGTCACACTGTAAATGTAGTGTTGCATCTGTAAAAAATATTCCCTTCACTCTGTGCTTCATCTATTAGATCCTGCAATTGCTTTTGGAATAATGCAGTGGATTTCAATCAGAATTTTCTATTTCTCCCTAGTCATCCCATTGCCAGAGGATTTCACCCCTGTACATGTCTATATGGAGGAATACTTTGCTTCTGCCTTTATTGGCAGGTTTGTCCACTATTTCAGGGCGTGTTTTTTTAAATTTCTCCAATGCTTTTATTTCATCTGATGGAGGTTTCCATATATTTTTCTCCAATCAGAGTGAAAGAAAGACTACATCCCTCATAACTAGTTTTCTATGCATCCTAAGTGCTGGGCTAATACCCACCATGCCTCAACTGTCCCATATTAGACTCGACATCTCTCATGCCAACATTCAACACCCCTTGGTCCACACACAACACATAGGTAAAATGAGGGATGTCCCTCCTAATGTGGGACAGTTGAGAGGGAAAGACCAAGGGATTCTGAGGTGCAAAATGAGGAATGTGCTCCCTAATGTGGGACAGTTAAAAGGTATGATACCCACACAAGGATACAGCCTACTAGCTGGTTTGAAATATGTGCTCCTCAATGCAGTAATTTTCATTCCAATATTAGAGATCACTCCATTTCTGTCCCAACAAGTACCCAAATTGTTAACCGTATCTTTAATGTTGCTGTTGATTACCTGATGAGGAGGACTTAATTCCATAGCTGTCATAGTCTCGGAGTTGTTCTGGTCTAAAGCCCACAGAAATGTGTTCTCATGCTGGTCATCCCAGTTGTTATTATCCATAACCACATTTAGAGTTCCATCCAATTCATGGACTGTTAAATCCAAAACAGGGTTCAATGAGAGGTCAAGTGATAAATCATTGCAGTCCTCTGTTCCAGTTCAGTCCATAAGATATGACAGACTGCTTCTGTCCAGAATTGCTGTTGCATTCTCCTTCACCATCACAGTGTTGTTTTCTGAGTCGTGGAGTAAAAATTTTTATTTAAAGCAAGACACCTGGGGCCAGATATTCAAGAACAGATGCAAGCAGGGTGCAAAGGTTTGTGCTGCACCTGGTCCCCTCCCAGAGGCTGCTATATTCAGTCAGATAGCAGACTGGTGCTATCCAACTGAATATCGATCCATGTCAGTGCAATTCTAAGTCAATCTGCACTGTCCCAATGTGCACCTGAGCTGTGTACAGTCCATAGGAAATTTCACCACTGGAGTTTATAGCACTAGGAGCCATGGCATGATTTTCAGTCGCAAAATGCAAATGAGCCCATTGGGCATGCAAGGCACTAAGGGGACATTTGCATGCCCATTATGGACTCATTTACATTAGAAGCAGCAGTCCATTTGCTCCCATCCCATGGGCACCTGCCATGTCATTTCTAGTGTCTATTGGCATACCCCACCCTCTGATCACCCATCCTGGTGTATAGAAACTATTCCTTGGTATCTCGTGACACCCCCAACCTTCAATAATCCATCCGAGTGCTTAGATAGTATTCCTCTGTATCTAGTGGCACCCCCCCATTTTCTGATTACCCATTCCATGTATTGAACTGTCTCCCTGGTGTCTAGTGGCACACCCACCCTCTGATCACCCATCTCAGTTCATAGAACATTTGCCCTGATGTCTAGTGTCAGCCTCCAACCTCTGATCATCTGTCTTGGTCCACAGAACATGTGTCTTGATGTCTGGGGCCCTCCCACCCTCTGATCACTCATCCCAGTTCATAGTACATTCACCCTGGTGTCTAGTGGAATTCCCCACACACCCATCTCCTGGTTCATGTAAACAATACTATCCCTGATGTACAGTGGTACCCCTGCCTCCACTCCCTGAATGCAGGTGCGACAAACAGACTGGTAAACACTGGTGGTTCAGCAGCCCCCCACCCACCCTACCCACACACTGAAGATCACCCATCCACCCCTCATTACAAGTCATTTCAGTGATGTGTGGTGAAGCCTGATATAGTGACCACCAATCCCTTCCTCTCACCTACTTGGGTTGCCACCATATGAGCTGACTGTGGGGGTGTGTACAGTATACAATATACTTTATGTGCACTCACTGTCAACTCATACAGTTACCAGCCAAGGAGGCGAGAGGAGGGCTGTCCTGTCAGTATAACAGGCTTTATCGCACATCCCCAGAATGTTTGATAAGGGGTGGGGGATGGGTGGTGTTCTGGGACTGGGGGGATGGGTGGGGGGACACTGGACTGACAGTGTTTGTTGGTCCATTTGTCCACTAGCACTCAGGAGTGGGGTGTGGGTACCACTGCATGCCAGCGATAGCATATGTTACATGGACTGGGAGATCGAAGGGTGGGGGTTGCCACTAGACACCAGGGTAAACATTCTATGAACTGCAATGGGTGATCAGAGGGTGGGGGTGCCACTAGACACCATGGTGAATGTTATATAAATGAGACTGGAGAGCAGAAGGTGGAGGGTGCAGCTAGACACCAGAAAATATGTTCTATTAACCAGGACAGGTGATCATGAGGTGATGGGTGCCACTAGACACCAGGGTTGATGGTTCAATATACAGAATGGGTGTTTAGGAGGTGGAGGTGCCACTAGACACTAGGGAGACAGGTCAATATACAGAACAGGTGATCGGGAGTGGGGCGCCACTAAGTGCTAGGAAGTGGTACTCTATATATGGACTAGGTGATTGAGGGTCGGGAGTGCCTGGCACTGGATGCCAGGGAAATGCTTCACAGATACAGGGCAGGTGATGGGGTGCCACTGGACACCAGGGAGCTTTCTGACAGTCACAGGACAGGCAAATGGGTGTGGGCAGCTGCAGTACAGCCATTTTGACATTGGTGAGGTGGGGGTGCAAGCTTTTCAGCCAGTTAAATTGAAGTTTTCAGAGGTGGTGAATAGCATCACTTTGGATGCAATTTACTGCCAATGCAAACCTTTAAAATTGCCAATATGCCTGTATGCAGGCATGGACCCCTCATTTACATAGGCACAACATTATGTTAGTACCTGGGCACTAATAGGTTTCACCCATGTTACAAGGGCCTCTGAATATAGACCCCATCATAAAAATCTTTGCAAACTTGTATAGCAGAGGAAAAACCTGGCTTTTGTCCTCCACTTTAAATCTATCCATCTTTGGGATGGGTACAAAGTTCAACTCTTTAGATGAAATTTGAATGTGTGTTTCATTGAATTAAGTCCCTGAAATATGTATTATTTTAATTGCAAACACTTCTTGAGCTATTGTTGCTCCTCAGACTATATGTGCCAGTTTCTTTCTTTTTTACTCCTTTGTCTCGTGTTTATTTTCTGAATGTTTTTGATGTTGTTTCTATGTCACTTTTGTTACTCATCTGTTCTGTAAACAAAGTTTGTTTGTTTGTTTGTTGATTTGCTTTACTCTGGGGGAGTGGGGCTCTTCTCACTATCAGAGCCTGATTTCTCAGTCCAGTTCTTTTTATTCACATTCCTCTTCTTAATATTCATCCCTGAGTTGCATTGTGATCTAGCTCTTAATCTTCCCCAGCTGCAGAAGCATACATGCTGGCCCCTCCTGTATACCTGTCCGGTTCTGAAATCATCCATGTCCCTTATAAATCTATTTCTCATTCTCTCAGTGATTTCAGATTGAAATTCAGCTATTTTGTCCTGTAGTTTCTGATATAATCATTCAAAATCCAGATTGTGTGAAAAGCCAGAGCTCTAGTTTTGTTTGTCTTACAGTATATCTTGCACCACTTAAGTTTTTTTTAGTCCTCAGATATTGAGATATATTTTAGTTTACAGTATTTCAGCAATGCAGCAGTGCAGATTCCAACTTTTATTTTTAACTCTCTTTTTTTGATCCATCTGATAGAATCTTTTCTACCCTCACACCTCTTAGGATCCAGTTTCTTTTCATGATATCTGGATAACCTGTACACGTTTTGAAAAAAGCTGATTTCAGATATCACCAGATATTCCAATTTTACAAAGATCTTTCTTTATGTCACTTCACACTCCTCATGGAAAGGTATTTTATGGTTCAAAGAGATCACTCAGTAAACCCCCATGTCGATATATCAAAACTGAGCCCTCCCTCACCCAGGCTGTAAGCCACTCTCAACTGTGCACTTGCAGATGCTGAGTTACTGGCATTGTCCTCACTGCTGATGTAAATCAGAGAAAAGGGAGAGATCCACCCTACTTAAATCTTTTGAGCCACACAGTAGGGCACTATATTTGCTCAGATTTACCAAGTGCATGCTACCACCCATTAAATAAGCTGTCATAACACACACAACGGGGCCAAGCAAAATTTGTCAGGTAATGCTAGTTAACTATAAAGTTAAACCAAGCACAGATCTGGCTCACAACCCCCCCGAAATAAAAAAAAAAAACGGTGCCATGTGGCCCAAAAGAGGAGTGATGTTACTTCCATAATTTGTTTTTCAAAATGTGGACAGACGTAGTAAGTGAAACCAGAAGAATTTGAGTCAGCCCACTGGATCAATGGTAGAGCTCCCACCCTACATGTCGACAACTCATGCTTGGGACCAGACTCGGGTCACAAGGGATTTGGGTGGGGGGAAGGGATCAAGTATCCAATGGACTTATTACCTCTCTGGAGGGTGGAGATGGCCATACTGCTCTAAGATGGCTACCAAAAGGAGGTTTTGTGGCAGTTCAGTATGTGTGACAGGGAAGAGAGGGCCACTGACTGACATGTAGTGCATGCGTTCCTCCACATGCTTGCATGATAATGCCCTTGCATGTCAATGGTCAGACAGAAAGTACAACTCAGCTGGCAATCCTTGAGGAACCTTCATCTAACTCAGAAAACTCCTTATTAAATGGCACCAACCAATGGCAAAACAGTCCCACAGATCACTGACATACTTGCAATTGAGCAACATACTATATCAAACAGACATGCAGTTCTGGGTAAAAGAATACCGACCAGGAATGTCACTAATGGGGTCCCACAGGGGTCAGTCTTGGGACCCACACTATTCAATATCTTTATCAGAGATATAAACACCAACATCAAAAACTCTTGGTAAAATTTGGCGATGACTCCAAACTGGGTGAAGTGGACACCATAGACAAGAACTACACATTATGTAATGACTTAAAGGAAGTTGAGAAATGGTGTATACATAATAAAATGCAACTCAGTCAGGATAAATGCATAGTAATGCACTTCAGGAAAAATAATCCTGAATACCCATACCAACTTAACAATCATGTATTAAGAACTTCAGTAAAAGACAGGAATTGGGAATTGCAGTGAATAACAACCTTACATCAAGGGACCATTGCAAGTGAGTAGTCCAGACAGCAAACTCTATACTTAATAGAGTAAAGCACACCTTTGTTAATAGAAGCCAATCAGTTATTATTCCACTGTACCAAACATACATCAGACCAGCCTTGGACTTTGGTTCACCATTCTGGAGTCCACAGTACATCACAGATAAAAAAATTACTTGAGTAGGTCCAGAGAAGAGCAACTAAATTGGTTCCCCATTTGAGTAATCTACCCTGTGAAACTAGATTGCAACAGACAGGAGTGGTTAACCTAGAGGATAGAAGATCAAGGGGAGACATGCTGAAGCTCAACCAAATCCTTTACAATGGGGACCTGACCAAGCAATGTGGTTTTGTATTTAAGAACAGAAATGCCAACCTTAGAATCCATGATAGGCAACTATATATTCAAAAGGCAAACACTTATAAAAGAGATACTTTTTTTACCATTAGGGCTGCCAAAGCTTAGATCACACTCCCCTATGAGGTGGTACATACAAGGAACCATAGTGACTTCAAAAAGAGGCTAGACAGACACCTAAAATGGGTCGTACCAAACTCCAACTGAGACACCCACAAGAAATGGGAGACACTCATGATGGGCTAATACCTTCTTGTGTCTTATTGCACCAAGTAATACCAACCAGAAAGTGGGGAAAAGGCTGTTTCTTTAGATGAGGACTATCAGATGACCTTACAGACACCGCAGCAGTGAAATAACACCCAAGGAATGGTAAGTCCCTCCAGATCAGAAAAGAACTCTGATGGTGGTAAAAAATCTGCACGCAAAAGGCCTGGATTTTAAAAGGCTCCCTAAGATCGGCACACCATACGCTGAAACCCCGACTGCAGAAAACTTGGGTGTGCAGGGACCCTGTGACTGATTTTGCAAAAATTGGGGTCCCGGCACTAACCCACCCCCCCTGAGTTTGCCACAAGCTGTCCACTGTGTAACACAACTGGTACCCAGGAGGGGAATGCTGCAAGCTACAGCACTTTTGAGCAGCAGTGGTAGCAGTTGAAGGGACCCATCTGCCATGAATTGGGTGGTTGCCAGGGCCCGTGGGGGTCTGACAAGGGTAGCTCGGGGTGGAGGGTTGGTGACAGATCCAGAACAGGAAGGGCACAGCAACCTCAGTGCCAGGAACTGGGGAGCAGTTGAGTGACTGTTGGTAGGAGGAGAGCCCTGATTGTCACCAGCTGCAGCTCTTCCACTAATGGGACACTTGGCCAGGTGCAGGGGGGGCAGAAGATGTCTGTTGGAAGTGGCCACAACAGGGGGCAAAGACCACTTCCTACCCTTCCATGGCAACTTGGATGGCACACTGGCCATTAGACCACCTTCTGGCTGGTCTAACTCCAGCAGCCTGCGTGGACTGTGTGTGTGGGGGGTCTGGAATATTGTTTAAGGGAATGTGGCAGTCTAGACATGGCACTAGCCTCCTCCAGTCATGGTACAGCCATGCAGCTGGCACAAGGATGGTGCAAGGTGGTCTGTGCAGCAGGCCATGGTGCTGACGCAAGCCTCCTTTAAAATTTCCCGAGTGCCACAAAGTCTGATGCAAGGTGTCCTTGTGTCACTGTCTTTGATACAAGGTCCTTACATCAGTCATAGATCTTTGAAAATCCAGTCCAAAGAATGTTTTTGATATAACTATAGTAAGCCAGGCCATATTGCAGGAAGCTGCCATAAAATCAAGGAGGGTAACACTGGAACAAACTTGACCCTAGCAAATTGGGGCAAATATTTAATAGATGTCAAGGTGGGAGATAAGACTGTGAAGGGACTTATAGATTCAGGAAGCAGACAGACCCTGGTGTGTGTTGAAGTGCTGCAAAAAGACTGTGCAAAAGGACCAGATGCTGGAGTCATATGCATCCACAGGGACACTCAATACTATCACACCAACCAAGTGACTCTGAACATTAATGGGGTATGTGACAGGGTTAGAACCCCAGTCTGAATTTGTGCTGTAATAATCTAGGTGTGTAAACATGCTATACACTATTTTCTAAAGAAATATCATGATCTCATGTCAGAAGAGTCACCCTGTCTATGTTTATTTAGGATGAGTCAGCTTGCCTGTGTTTACTTAGAGAATTGTGAGTCAGACAGCTCACATGGTGCTGATATCATCAGTAGGCAGGGATTAACGCTTACCTCCTGAAATACAGAACAGATGAATCAGATGAGCCAGTCAGTGGAGACCTGACTATCATGGAGGAAGCTTCTTATAAGTACATGCATATTTTCATGTGCTAGGAATCTATTTGACTGTAACTAAGCCTGGAAGTTGTGCACTGAGGGAAATGTGCACTGATTTTGCAGAACTGAAGGACTAATCACCTATTTCCTTTCTGTATGTTTATTATTCTACTTATGTATTTATTTGTTTATTTATTTATTTATTTGGAAAATAAATACTGCAAAGATCTTTCTATACCTTTTATCTGGCTTTGTTGCATCTGTCTCACCCACAAGCCTTCACATCTGGGGCCAGATATTCAAAACTTTGCCCTGGGGCTAAATTAGCACTACCCAGCATGCTTAATTAACCCAGAACCAATAGCCTGCTATATTGAAAAGGAATAGCACCAGTGCTAAACCTGCTGAATATAGCATGCTAAGGAAGCCAGGCAAACTGGGCTGGGAGTACAGTGCAAAAATAGCCTGGGAAATAAGACATCTCTGAATATGGCAACCAGGAAGTGCAAACCACAACAGCAGCCCAGTGCACAGCAATGTGAAGGAAGGTAGAGGCGAACTATATGGCCAGTGTGTGCACTAGCAAAGGAGTGGATTCATTAAAGCTGCAAGCACCAGCACATGTGAAATTCTGCAGAAATGTACCATGTTTCTGAAATGTTTGTGGGGTGCAAACACATTTGCACAGGTTTTGCATGGAGTTAAGCCATTTCCCTGGTGCTATCATGTTTTCCTGGGGCAAAAATTTGCTATATTCAAAAGAGATATGCAAATGAGCCTACTTAGGCAGTCTGTGGGCAAACATCCATTGTAGCAGCTCATTATGTCCTGATTTGCATGCAGTTTTCCTAGTGTTATTGCAGGGTCCCACAACTCCACCTGTAGGTCAGTTTGGTATTACAGGGTCAGGCCAATCTTGCAGGTGTGTACTGACAGTGGACATTACTATTCTGCTGTTGTGCAAACCACTGGCATGGGATACTCACAGTGACATATACATATACATGGCTGGCTGTGTGTGCTGTGGTGTCTGTACAGATGTGTGTTATGTGGCTGGGGGGGCACATACCATCAGACAGGCACACTGGTGTTGGGGTATTCCCTACACTGAACCATTTGCACTGCTTGGATTGTCCCAGCTTTGTGGCAGTACCCAGAATGTGGTGCAGATTAGTCACCTGTAAACCCTTCCCTCAACACCCTCCATGCTCCCAGTGCTGCATGTGTGTGCTGGATTCTGTTGGTGTCCACTGAAGGGTGGTCTGCAGGTGTGTGCTGTATGGACACACTGCTATGATGTTCACTGGGTGCTTGGTCACCAATTAATGCCTGGCATGGTTAGGACTGGTGGCTGATGGTGGCAACATAGGAGGTGCCATTTGTGTGCAGCATATTTCTTCCATGTCTGGTTTCTTTCTATGTTTAATATTTACTGGTTAGGGTCACGCAAAGCCATGCAAAGCTACAAAGTCACACAAAGCTGGTTTGCCCATATTTAAGACTACCTTTTCCTGGGCAGTAATTTGCACTATGCAAAGTGTCATGTTAAGTCATGCAAAAACACGTTGTGTGGTACTAATGCACTGAATATAACATTGCACCTGTATTCATGTACATGCCCCCTCTTTATGCCCCTTGCATATATTATACTTTTGTCCGGCACTAATGCAGTTTGCCTGCACTATTTGGACTTTTGAATATAGTGTGCCTGTGCAAATCCAGCGCAAACAAAGTATTTACAGTTTGTGCCCAGTTTAAAGTTTTGAACATCTGTCCCCCTGGTGTTTGAAGTCAGATGCTGGTGCATCTAGGCTGGGAGAGAGACATTACCAGGGGATATCACCCTGATATCCTGGCAGATGTCAAAGGAAGTACAACAGCAGCAAGGCAGAGGTGCTGGAATGAGATGAAGGTCACCATCTGCTGACAGTGGAGTCTTAGCAAGAACCATGGTAGAAAAACTGTGTGCACCATCATTTCCTGGACTACAGCCAGTGGTTCTGTCCAAGTTAAAGCCTGAAGTGGCTTCTGTGGAGCAGTTGCAGGCTATGTTCACAAGCCTACTGCAGTCTGCCAGTATCAATGATAAGCATCCAGTGAAATAGACAGATGGTCTGACTGTGGTGTTCCAAATGATAAAGGACTTGATGATGTAGCTGATCTGAAGGTGGCTAGAGGAAAAGCAGCTTTGCCTGAAGGCAGAGAACAGTGTTGAAGATCAAGAATAGTTGAAGTGCAGGTGTTGTGCACTTTGGGTTGGAGGAATATGAGAAAGTGGAGTTCCTCTTGCCTGAGCTAGAAGAGATGGAGAGAACAGAGGCACTTTTACCTGAGCTAAAAGAGCATGAGACAATAGAGGTAATACTGCCTGAGCTAAAGGAGTTGGAACAGAGATGAAAGGAGAAATATAGCCTACCATGTGCACTTTTTCAGGACTTGGGTCCAGGCATCCAGAAGAGTCATGGAAGCTCTACAGGAAGCAGCAATGAAGTGGTCTACTTAAGACCAGAAGGGACAAAATCATTTTTTTATGGGGTGATTCCCTGTGATGAGATGGACTTGGGTAAGATGCAAACTAATGATATGAAAATCAGGAAACTGTGTGCATATGTGCAAACAATTGATAATGTTCCTGTCCTTTATGGGAAAGTAGACTATTCTAAACCTAAAGTGAAGCCCACAAGGATGAAGCCCAACTCTGCAGAATTCTACAGTAGAGTTACTGCAGAAAAAAATGCCATTTCAATGTGAGTTAGTCCCTATTGTCCTGCAGGAAACCTGTGACACTGCGCTTCATCCTGGTGGGCTTCACTGCATATATATCTACATATACGCTATAGAAAAGGGAATTATGTATAGAGGGCATCTTAACTTCAAGACCAAAATAAGGGAGAAACAGTTGATTATGCCAGATTCATGCCACGTACAAGTTATACAAATGGCACCCTTGTAGAGGTCATCTAAAAGTGTTGAAGAACACTGGAAAAGTTGCTGACTCAATACTGTTGGCCTGGTGTGTATAAACAGGTGGCATGATATTTCAAAACCTGCCATATTTGTCACAAGGTAGTGGCCACTGCTAGGGTAGCAGCTAGAATAGTTCCCAAGGGAGGTTGGAAAACATCCCAAAAAGGTGGAAAGGGTACTGTCCTTGTGTGAAAACCAGACCTAAAGAAGAGACCTTTGCTGAGGTCAAATAGAACTGACCTTCCACCTAAGTTAGAGAATATGGGTTTGACATAGACAAATATTGGTAATGTCTCTAATGACAATGCAATGGAGAAATGTTGCTAATGTTAAGTCTGTATACTTATTGAAATATTTGAATACTCCTGAAGGATTTGGTGGATATGAGTTAAAAGTAAATCTGAAAATGTATAGCAGCTGAAATTTAAATATAGCTGCAGTCAGGTATGGTTTTCATAGAAATAAGTAAAAAGGTTAGAAACCAGTATCACTAAATCTGAAAAAAAAATAGTGAAGACTGGTTCCTTTTTAAAGAAGGGGGTATGTGACAAGGTCAGAGCTCCTGTATGAATCTGTGCTGTAATAATCTAGGTGTGTAAACATTCTATACCCTAAATTCTAAAGAAATATCATGATCTCATGTCAGATGAGTCAGCCTGTCTGTGTTTACTTAGAGAATTGTGAGTCAGACAGTTCACATGGTGCTGAAATCATCAGTAGGCAGGGATAAAAGCGTACCTCCTGAGATGAAAAACAGATGAGTCAGATGAATCAATCAGTGGAGACCTTATGGTCGTGTAGGAAGCATCTCATAGTACATGCACATGTTCATGTGTTAGGAATCTATTTGGCTAGAACTAAGCCTGGAAGTTGTGCACTGAGGGAATTGTGCACTGTTTTTCATAGTACATGCAAGTTCTCATGTGTTAGAAATCTATTTGACTGGAACAAAGCCTGGAAGTTGTGCACTGAGGGAGTTGTGCACTGATTTTGTAGAACTGAAAGACTAATGACCCATTTCCTTTCTGTATGTTTATTATTTTATTTTGTTTTATTTTTGGAAAATAAATACAGCAAAGTGTGGTCTATACCTTTTATCTGCATTTGATGCATCTGTCTCACCCACTAACCTTCACAGGGTGTTGCACCAAATGAAGTGGGGGTAGTACCAAAGTTACCTGTACCTGTGATTATTAGAAATGACTTTCTAGGATTTGTGAAGTTAATCACAGAGGGAGTCAAACCTGCAGTGTCAGCAGCTGTGACTGGACCACAGGCAGAGAAAAGCTCAGATGTTGGGGACTCCTTTTCTTTTGGTGACTTTGATTCAGAATTGTGTGAGCCCAGCTCCAATATCCAGAAGTCCAGGAAAGAGAAAAGACATATGCAAAATCAGTGGCAACAAAAGACTGATGGACATAGGGGACTGATGTACAAAAGTACTCAAACTAAACTGATAACTGGTTGTGGTTTTGTTTCTGAGTAAGCTAACAATGTTTCTACCCAAGGTTATTTTAAGCAGCTGGGAGTGAAATAAAAACAGGATGAACCAATGTTTAAAAGATGTAATGGACTACTGTACAGAGTTTGGGTTCATTCTCAGACACAGGAATGGATAGAACAGTTAGTCATACCAAAGAA
This sequence comes from Neoceratodus forsteri, assembly GCA_016271365.2. Classification (NCBI taxonomy): domain Eukaryota; kingdom Metazoa; phylum Chordata; order Ceratodontiformes; family Ceratodontidae; genus Neoceratodus; species Neoceratodus forsteri. The sequence goes on along the minus strand of CM028135.1, from coordinate 285,033,939 downwards.
GTATAGCTCTGAGTTGTTACAGATAGCACATGATAGTCCTATAGCTAGTCACTTGGGGAGGGACCACCCACTTGCCAGACTATTGTACAGATTTTACTGGACTGAGATTATGGAGGATGTTGCTACCTATTGCAGCTCTTCTGCTCAGTGTCAGAAAGTAGCCCTATTAACTAATAAAGACAAGGTGCCCCTGGTGCCCCTACCCTTGATAGATGTGCCCTTTGAGAGAATTGCCATGGATGTGGTTGGTCTCTTAAACAAAAGTAAAATGGGTAACTGATTTATTTTGGTAGTATGTGACTATGCTACTTGATACCCAGAGGCAATTCTGATGTGTACTGTCACAGCCACAAATGTGGCAGCAGAGCTTGACAACATTTCAGCAGGGTGGGCATACCCAAAGCGATTAATACTGATAAGGGTAGTAATTTTAGTGCTACATTACTGAAGGAGCTACACGGACTACTAGGTATTACTGGTATAAGAACCCCCCCTTATTCCTGCCCAGATTCTTACCTCTGAGTGGGTGCGCAACCTGGTAGTGGTGCTTGGCAATGGTCTGACCTTTCGACATCAGGTGTTGGCAGTCATCAAGCTGGCCTTTTACCATCTTAGGAACATTGCCAGGATCAAGCACCTTGTTCCGTCCAGCAATCTGCCTGTTTTGGTCCATGCCTTTGAGACATCGAGCCTTGACTACTGCAACTCCCTTTATCTAGGGCTTCCTGGGGTTGATATCCACCGCTTGCAGCTAATGCAGAACACTGTAGCATGTTTATTGACTGGGGTATCAAGAAGAACCCATATTACCCCAATGCTGTGCGATCTGCACTGGCTGCCTATTCAGTGGTGGATCACCTTTAAGGTAGGTTTATTAACTTACAAAGCCCTACATGGACAGGGTCCTGATTACATGAAAGAGCTCCTGGTTCCTTACACCCCTTTGCGACAGCTCCGCTAGGCTGATGAGGGGTTGCTGGAGATTTTGAGGGTTTGTTTAAAGTCATCTGGTGCTCATGACTTTGTGTTTGTTGCTCCTACCCTCTGGAATTCTCTGCCTCATCAGCTACGTGAGTGCAGGACAGTGGGATGCTTTAAGCAGGCACTGAAGACCTATTTGTGGGGTAAAACTTACCCCGAACTTCTGTGAACTTCTGTGATTTTATCTGTATTTATTGTATTTTGTTTTTATGTGACTGTGCAGCTCCTTGATTTGTGAAAGGTGCTATATTAAATAAATTTATTATTATTATTATCATCATCCTCAGACAGACAGCTATGCTGAGTGTTTTAACCAAACCCTTAAATGCATGTTAAATAGGTTTGTAAAATGTGAAAGGAAAGACTGGAACCAATATTTACTTTACCTGCTTTTTGCTTACAGAGAAGTGCCTTAAGCATTAAGAGGTTTTTCACCCTTTGAAATGTTATATGTTAGACAACCTAGATGGCCACTAGATGTAATAAAAACACATGGGAAGATAACCATGCACAGAAAGAATCTTATTTATTTATGGCATTTTGGAAACCGGGTGGGCCATTGGGACCAGAGGTCCATTTTTCAGGGATGACCCAGAGTTAGTTACATACAGTAGATACAGATACACAAGTCATAGATAAGACAGAACAAATGCAGATAAGAAAATTATGTACAGCTATACAGGAGCAATTAGAAAAAGCATTTGTCAATGCCAAATGTTGTCTTGCTGGTACCGGCATTGGTAGTGCAGGAGTTAAAGAGATGCATAATAGGAATGGCAGTGAAGTATTGAACTGACGCCAACCCCACCCCCACCCTGCAGAGACTGACAGGCATTGGGGTGTGCCTTTAGGTCATCAGTCATAATGCTCATGCCATTTCACCTCACCCTAACCTGCAGACACCAGCAAGTGTTGCGGTGTGCTTTGGGGTTTTGGGGCCTTATGCTCACCCTATTCCATAAGGAAATATGCTGAATTGGGTGCAGAATAGTAGAATGGGTTGAACTTTGGGACTGAAGAGTCCAAGGCACACCTTGATGCCTGTCACTGGCTGTAGGGTGGTGGTGGGTGTGGAATGGCGTGAGCATTACAGTCGACAGCCAAAAGTCACACCCTTGACACCTGTCAGTCTCTACAAGGTGGGGCATTATAGTTGGAAACTCTAATGCCCCAAATTTTCAAAATGGGCTTTTTGTGACCCCACCTCATGAACAATGGCACGATCAGTTCATTAGCCAAAAGATGATTTTGCACAGTGACTGCACCATTTGGGGTCACAGGTGCAAAAACACATTTCAGGCAGGATGTGAAAAATGACAGCTGTACTGTTCTTGAGAAAGTGTAAGAAAATGGCAATGTTGAAAATCTGGAGTGAAAATATGAAAAATTGGTGAAGTCATGAGCGTGTGTAGAAACCGCGCAATGCATGCCCATAACACAATTATTTTGGGGACTTTTTTGACCAAATTTTCAACATAGGCATTTTGGAATCTCTGCTCTTGAACAGTGGCACTGTGATTTTGTTGCTTTGTCCCAAAAGTTGATTTCCCACAGCGACTGTGCTGATGTGCAAAAACACATTTCGGGCAGGATGTGAAAAATGACAGCTGTACTATTCATCAGGAGGTGTGAGAAAATGACAATGTTGAAAATCTGGAGTGAAAATATTAAAAATTGTCAAAGTTAAGAGCATCACTGGAAACTTGCCAATGAACACTCGTAACGCAGTCATTTGTTGAAATTTTTTCACCAAATTTGCAATGTAGGCTTTTTGGGACCCCACCTCATGAGCAGTGGCACTGTTGTTTCATTACTCAATCCTGAAAGGTGATTCCACGCAGTGACAGTGAAATCACCTTTTGGGACAGAATAACAAGATGACAGTGCATGTGCTCATGAGGTGGCGTCCCAAGAACCCCATGTTGAAAATGTGGAGCCAAAATTTCAAAAAGTGGCTGAGATAGCCACCTAAATTGAACCCCCCTATTGATGCCATTATACAGCTTACTGGCATTTCTTCATTTTGCAGTTCAGCTTTGAAGAGTACAGACGTGTTCCTGCTCCACCAAAGATCGCAGCACCAGACCTCCAGAGATAAGTATGGGGTGAGGGGTGTGTGGGGAGGTGGGGTGTGCAGAGGGTGGGTGCAGGTTGGGGAAGGGGACACTGTGGACAATGGACTGTTTTCTTTTTTTCAGGTACAGAAAAAAAAGACGTTGTGCCGTGGTACAGTTTTCCTTCTTTACAGGTGAAATACAACAAATGGACACACTGGGGTGGGATCCCAGTGTGCCCCATGACTTTCGGATGGGTATGTTGACCACACTGGGGTGGGTTCCCAGTATCATCTGGAGGCATCAAGAGCCTGGGGTTCCATTCCTGATGCTGTTCACCCCAACAGACTTAGCCTGGGCTGTTAGCTTGGAATTCTCTCTCTTGGCAGGCAGAATCATTGAATGGCCTCCCCTTACCTGTCTCTCTGTTTGCCATCCACTCATTTATTCTGCCTCACTGTCTGCAGAGGGATGTTGTCTGTCATGGTGTCAGCTGGGATGGAGCTACTCACCGCAGCTGTTGGAATTCCTATACACAATGGGGGTTGGGTGGGGGAGAAACATGCCAATGTGGTTGGCTTTCTGTGAGTGGATGCACACTGGGGTGGGCTCCCAGTGTGTCACACATAATGTGGGGGGATGGACATGCCAACATGAAGATTGCACCCCTGATGTCATCTTTCATTTGGGATTGTGTGGTGAATGGCAGGAGACATCCCCATGTTTATTGAAATGTTTCACCAGGAAAGGCACATACGGGAAGCATGTAATATGTGCCACTGCATGATGAGCTTGTCTCTGATTGCAGCACCACATTTTTCTCAAGTTGGTGGCCCTTTACATAATACTTGTGTCACCGTTAGCATGCTGGCTAATTGGGGAATGAAGGATGCACCTACTAAAGAGTGTCCTGCATTCGCCAACACTGACACACCTCTGCATTTCTCCTACTACCACAAGATGTTGCTTGCACATATGCAAGACAACATAAAAATCAGTTGATGACAGCAAGTTACACAAGTAAACATAGTCATAGGTGTAACACATTGGTAACATGTAACAATAAATATTGAAATCAAAGTCAGTCTATAATAGAACGCAAATGTATGACACTTCTGATAAGATGGGTTGCATGGCACTGAGTTAGTGGGTTCAATGGTAACAGCTGCACTGCCTTAAGGGTAGCTGGTCCATTCCACTAGGTGTCAAACAGACGAGGCATACTGATGAGTCCTGGTAGGACGAAACACGTGTCTATGTCTTCTGTTAGCACCCTTTGCAAACTGTGTGAGAGGCCTTTTGGCACCATGCAATTCTGCTTAAAGTTGGACCAGCATAACATTCTGTGGTGATTTGCATATGCAGCCCATGATGCTTTGCATTGTGGGGGCATGTGTGATTTTGTATTTTCTTGAAACTTGGCTTCCCAGCCAAATGCCCTTTGGGGTAACCCTTGCCTCAGTGTTTGCACACAGAGGTTCTTTGTCTTTTAAACAGCTGCAGTGGCAGCATTCCAACACGTGGACTTTGAATCCAGTTTTAACCCACCCAATGTGGTGGCATTGATTAGGCTTTCAGGGAGAGCACACAAGTAGTGTGGAGCACAGTATGCAAAGAGTATTTTCCCAGGGTTGGTTCATACCCATGGTATCTCAAGGAGATTGGCATTTGCTGAGTGGAGGGTATGCCTTAGTGGCTTCAGGGTCAATAGATCTGCTAGGTTGGGGGGTGTAGATTTCAGTAAACTTAAAGGTAAGGCAACATCATATAGTCATACAGTATACGTGCACTGAGAAAGAAACTTGCAAAATATGCTTAAATTGCTCACAGCAACCAGAATGAGGCCCCAAAACAGCAGAAGGTGTATTATGACCATGTGGTAAAAGAAAAAATTCTTTAGCAAGGAGAGAAGGTCTTGTTACTGTTACCCACTACAGAAAACAAACTTACTGAAGTGGCAAGGGCCTTCTAAAGTGGTTAGATGCACTGGTACAGTATCTGTGAAACTGAGACCCCTGATTGGAAAAATCCTACAAAAATATACCATGTTATCCTCCTGAAGAAATAGGTTGAAAAAGCACCACAGGTTGCTTTGTTAGTACTACCAGAAATTGATCTAGAGGACATTGATATAGCTTATGACAGACTAGAACAAACTGTAACTTCTGAAGCTGTAAAGATGAGTATTTCATTACCCACAGAACACACTGAAGAAATTAATACCTTGATAAAGACATTTATAAGTACTTTTAACATACTACCAGACCAGGCAAAAGGGATCAAACATGTAACGGTGGCAGAGATTGCTCTCCTTATCAGACAAAAGACATGCAGATTACAAGAGTAGTTAAGAGCAGACGCGGTTCTGGAAACAGGAAAAATGAGAGTTGGGTATCAATGAAGAATTGAGAAGTGCTTGGTCACCACAAGTACATACATACAGTGGTGCACCCAGGGTGAAACCCAATTCTGCAGTATTTTGCAGCACTCTGCAGAATGCTACAGCTGACCTACTGAATAAAGCAATGTAATTTCAATGAAAATTAGCCCCTTTTGTCATTCAGAAAAATGTGACACTGCCAGAATGAAGTGAATGCCACAGTTCCCTGCATGACAAAAGGGACTAATTGCCATTGAAATTACATTACTTTATTCAGTAGGTCTGCTGCAGCATACTGCAGAGTGCTTTAAAAGTGGTTTTCATCCATGGGGACACCACTGTACTTTGGTGTTGCAGTTCTGGTGTGGCAGTGGGGCTCTGGTGCTTCAGCTAACATCTTTTCATCCAGCAGGATGTGATTGGAGAAAGGAGCAGGACACCTACTAAGGTTTGGGGATTGGGGGTCTGGGTAATGCAACCTTCTTGTGGGTCTGATGTTGGAATGAGATCTGTTGTGTGTTTAGGGTGCTTAGATTTAAAACTAGATTTTAGACTCGCTAAGGTGAAAAGATAAGAGCTTACGTTTGGAGTGCTAAATTAGATTTTAGACTTGCTAGGGTGGAAAGATCTTAGTGCTTGCTAGATTTGCTAGGGTTGAATTTCCTAGGGTTGACTTTGGGACTGCAGAGTGTGTTACAGCATAAAGCTGAAAAGGTCCTGATTGTTTTCTTCCACAAGTACAACCACCATTTTTTTCTTGCAGGCATGACTGAGGAAGCAAGCAATGGATGACAGTGATGCAGCTGGCAGACAGCATCAATCAAGTAAGCTCTCAGAGCATGCACACCCCTTTCAACCCGGGAGACAGGGTTTAAAAACCCTGTTAAGTGGTTTGTGACCTTCTACTTTAGTGTTGTAGTTTGGGCGTGGCAGTGGGGCTCTGGGGCTTCAACTGACTTCCTTTTGTCCAGCAGGATGCAAGTGGAGGAAGGCACAGGATGCCTACTAAGGTTTGGGGATAGGGGGTCTGGGGTAATACAACCTTCTTGTGGGTCTGATGTTGGAATGAGACTTGTATGTTTAGGGTGCTTAAATTTAAAATTAGATTTGGACTTGCCAGGGTGGAAAGATAAAAGCTTATGTTTAAAGTGCTAAATTAGATTTTAGGCTTGTTAGGGCTGAACGATCTCAGTGCTTGCTAAATTTGCTAGGGTTGAATTTGGGACTGCAGTGTGCTACAGCATAAAGCTGAAAAGGTCCTGATTGTTTTCTTCCACAGGTATGACCACTGTTTTTTCTTGCAGGCACAACCAAGGAAGCAAGCAATGGACACCAGTGATGTAGCTGGCACAAAGCACCAATTCAGTAAGCTCTCAGAGCATGTGCACCACTTTCAAACTGGGAGACAGAGATTAAAAACACTAGTAAGTGGCTTGTGACATTCTACTTTGGTGTTGCAGTTCAGGCATGGCAGCAGGGCTCTGGGGCTTCAGCCAGTTTCCTTTAGTCCAGCAGGACATGAATGAAGGAAAGAGCAGGATGCATACTAAGGTATGGGGATTGGGGGTCTGGGGTAATACAACCTTCTTGTGGATCTGATGTTAGAATGAGTCTTGTGTGCTTAGGGTGCTTAGATTTAAAATTAGATTTTAGACTTGCTCAGGTGGAAAGATAAGAGCTTATGTTTAGAGTGTTAAAATACATTTTAGACTTGCTAGAGTGGAAAGATCTTAGTGCTTGCTAGATTTGCTAGGGTTGAATTTTTCCTACCCTTCAGCCCCCCACTGTTGCCAATTATTAAATAGTCTCTCTGGGGATTTACCCATGGGAGTATATGACCAGCAGGGGAGGAGAGGAGATATTAAGTGTCAGCAGAGGAAAGGGAGTGGCCACTAGTAGAAAATCTGTGTCCTAGTACTTCCTATACTTTTGCTATCTGGGCAAATCTGGGATTCTCGGTATTAAAATGGTGGCATAGAGGCTGTTGTTTACCAATACTTCGTATACTGCTTGTGGTAGCAGGGAATCTCTGGGAGCCCCAGTATTGATATGTTTGGCACATGGACTATTGAATAGAATTTGTTGCATTACTGGCACAGTGATTATAAAATAGGATTTGCTGTACTACTGAATTGTACTCCAGGTTTAAAGGGCAGATTGCTTCTGGTTGTGATTGGGGACAGACTGCTTTTATTGGGGGGCATACTTTGCTGGTTGGCAAGTTGTACATGAGGGTAAGGTAACGGAGAGCTGGGGAACTCATGGACAGGCTAGGTTTAGGAGAAAGGGATGGGGTGAGAGGGTGGTATGGGCATCCTTCTGTGGAATATAAGGGGGATGATGGTGAATGAATAGTGAGACGGGAAGTGTAGTAGGCTGCAACAACTGAGAAGTGGCAATATTTCTGAAAATTGCATGGAAAGTGGGAGGGTGTTTGGTGTGCATGTGAATAAGGCAGCTTAGAAATGAGATCAGCTGTTTAAAAATGGAGCTTATGAGGGGACTATTAGCTGCAAGGGAGGGCAACTCAGTAGCCAAGGAGGGAAGAAGGACAACTGACAGGGGGAGACAGATCAAAGGGGGGGAGTGGGAAATGGGTGGCAGATGGGGCAAGGATACAGATGGTCCCAGTTCAGAGGACAAACGAGGGTGGGAAAGGGGTAGAATGGAAGGCGGGAGGGAAGGAGAAATCTAACTGTCTTGGAGTCTACAGTGGGGGGGTGGCTAGCAGAAGAAAGGAGGAATTAGGTGGGATTAAGGGGACATCAAAAAAATTAGTTCACAGTACTAGCAGGAGAGGGGGATATGATAGAGGGAGTGCTGGGAGGAGGAGCTAAAGACAATCGAGACGAGAACAGAACAGGAGCAGGGTAAAGGGATTGAGGGGATATGGGATGGGGAATATGTTGAGGAAGGGGGTTGTGGCAAAGAGGAGAGAAGGTATGACAAGTAAAGGGGGAAGGAAGGTATGACAAGAAAAGGGTAGGGATGCATTGGGGGAGACAGATGGAGGTTGGTGGAAATCAAAATCAAATCAAATCATCTTTATTGCTAAAACGCCTTTCAAAACAAGGCGCTGTACAAGAAGATCACACATAGATATAAATTAAAACAATCATAAATTAATCAACCATAACTAGGATATGCTAAACTAAATAAATACGTCTTTAACTCCATTTTAAATTTCTCGATGGAAAGAGGAGGTAAAACCAGAGGAAAAAAGAGGGGCGGGAGGACAGAGCAGAGACAGGGGAAATTACAGCAGGAGTGGAAAGGAGAACAACTGCACTGGAGGCAGAGGAGGAGTGGAAAGGAAGGGGGAGGGATAAAGGTAAATCGGGGTGAGCAGAACATGAGAGCTGGGGAGGGATCCTAGTGCTGGGTGACTCAGTTCTGAAAGGGATCAGATGGGGTAGCAAGGGGGAGAGGCATAACAACATAAGGGTGGAGGCCATACAAGGCATGACAGTGGAAAGGGTGGGTAAATCAGTTCTGAAGTATGCTAGGAGGGGTAGGGAGAGATCTCACATAGTTCTGCATTTGGGAACAAATGTCCTGGTGGATAATATGGTAGATGTAGTTCAGGGGAAGTTTGAGGAGCTGGGGTGGACTTGAAAGGAGACAGGAAGATAGGTAACTTTCTCGGAGGTGCATCCAGTACCCAAGGAGAGCATGGCAGGGAAACTGAGGATAGAAAAATATAATATGTGGCTAAGAGAATGGTGCTGGTCCAAAGGGTATAGGCTGGTGGGGGGGATGGGGAAGGACCCAGGAGGAAAGTGATCTCTACACTAATGACAAGCTACACTAAAGTGAGGAGGGAAGGAGGATATTGAAACAGAAACTGGGGGACTACTTAGTAAACAATGAGAATTTAAACTAGAAGAAGGGGTGGCAAGTGGACAGGATTCAGGCAGGATCCACAGATAGGGAAGCTGAATGAGCTTACCCCCCCATACCAGAAGTAAGGGACTTAGGGGGAGGTCAGGAGGGGATACTAGAAATGGAGAACAAGTAAGGAAGGGTGGAAGGAAGTGGGGTGGAGGGTGTAACCTTGATTGCTAGGAGTCTAGGGAAGAAAACAGCAGAGTTGCAGACTATCATGGCAGATGGGGAGGTGGACATGGACCAACCATTACCATGACTGGGACCTGGCAGTACTAGGGTATAGGATATTTTGGAGGGACAGGGTAAAAGGGAAAGGGGGGTGGTACTGTCCTTTTGAGGGAAGGACTGAAGTGTGTCAGACAGGAAGAGGAGGAGGGCAGCACAGATTCAGTATGGGTGCAGCTCCAGGGCTCCACAAATAGAACCATCAGAAAGTGAGTGGTGTACAGGCCACTCTCTCAGACTAAGGAGTTAGACAGGGAACTAGTGGGACAGATCAGAAGAACTTGTGGGAGGAGCAGCATGATGATTGTGGGGGACTTCAACCTACCTGGAGTGGATTGGGGTACCCCAGCCACCACGAATAGGAGGGATCAGATATTTCTGGATGCTTTCTGGGTCAGCTTCCTTTTGCAGATGGTCAACAAGTCAACCAGTTTAGGGAATATCCTAGACCTCATGCTGGTGTATGGTGAGTTTGTGAGGTGGATGGGATTGAAGAACCACTGATGAGGAGTGACCACCACTCAGTGTGGTTCAAGATAAACATGGGGAAAGGGGGAGTAGAAACAGGCACATAGGAGGGCTGACTTTGGGAGGATGAGGAAATAGTACTGGGTTATCTGGCCAGGATCCATCCAAATAAGGACACTAACCAGAAGTGGGGAGGTCATTAAACTGGGAATTGAGGAAGCAACCGTAACATGTACAAGGGTCCAGATTAAGAGGGCCAGGGCAAAGAAGCCTAACTGGGTGAGTGGGGGGGTGTAATGGAAAAACTAAGGAAGAAAAGAGCTGCCTTTAGAAGTTAAAAAAAATCAGGAAGTGGGGAGGACAGAGAGGAATGCCTAATGAAGTCGAGGGAGGTGGCAAGGGCAGTCAGGTCAGCCAAGGTGTCCAGGGAACTCAGGCTAGCACAGGGCATCAATGAGAGGGAGAAGGACTTATTCAGGTACATCAGGAAGAAAAGGAGTTGTAAGGATGAAATAATAAGGAATAAGAGGGATGGGCAGGGTGGATGGAAATGGGCTGAACAGGCAGAAGCATTAAATGAGTTCTTCTGCTCAGTATTTACTAAAGAGAAAGGGGGATCTGCACTCAAGTGGGGTGGAAGGGTGGACACGGGGGGGGGGCAGGAGGTGACAGATGGGGAAATCCCAGTGGGCAGAGTACCAGAGGGTTTGAGGACATTGAGGGTGGACAAGGTGCCTGGGCCAGATGGTATACAATCCAGGGTTTTGAAGAAGCTAGCAGAAGTCCTGGCAGAACTCTTGGCAGAACTGATCAATGACTCCCTGGACTCGGGGAGTGTATCTCAGGACTGAGGAATGGTGCACATGGTACCCCTCCACAAGAGTGGCCCCAAGGATGAGCCAGGGAACTACAGACCGGTAAACCTCACATCCGTCATGGGAAAGCTGATGGAGACAATCCTGAAGGAGAGACTGGTTTCCCTCCTAGAGGCTAATGGGCTACAGGACAGCAGACAATATGGGTTTGTCTCAGGCAGATCCTGTCAGACCAACCTGGTGGAGTACTATGAATGGGTAACCAGGCAATTATACAGGGGTCATGCAGTGAGTGTCGTGTACCTAGACTTTAGTAAGACATTCAATTTGGTGCCACTTGGGAGGTTAGGAAGGAAGTTGGAAAGCACAGGGGCAGGGGGGAAGATGGTGGGATGGGTATTGAACTGGATGCAAGGGAGAGAGCAGAGGGTGGTGGTGCGTGGGGAGCTCTCATCTCCCAGGGTGGTGACAAGCAGGGTGCCACAGGACTGGTGTTGTTTGGGATCTTCATAGCAGACATCTCAATATGCATCAAGAGCAAGATTGGTCTGTTTGCAGATGATACCAAGATGGGAGCAGTAGTGGATGATTTAGAATGGTGGCAGGGTTTGCAAGATGATCTGGCAAAACTGGAGGTTTGGTCAGAAACTTGGCAGCTGGGGTTCAATGCCAACAAATGCAAGATGATACATTTTTGCGCAAAAACCCAAGAAGGAGCTACCAGCTAGGGAGGATTCAACTAGCCAAGACTGAAGAGGAGAAGGATCTGGTGGTGCTCATAATGGGAGCAATGAACAACTCAGCACAGTGTAGAAAGGCAGCTGCAAAGGCCAACAGGATGCTGGGTTCTATTGCCAGAGGCATACCATCCATGAGTGGGAAGGTGATCCTGCCACTATACAGGTCACTGGTTAGACCACACCTGGAGTACTGAGTGCAGTTCTGGTGACCATACCTTAAAAAGAAAATTAGGTTACTGGAGGGGGTGCAGCACAGGGCAACAAAAATGATCCAGGGGCTAGGTGACTTACAGGTGAACATGTACTTCCTGGAGGACAGGAGGGATAGGGGGGACATGATTGAAACCTTCAAGTACATGAAGGGAATAAATAAGATGGGAATGGAGGGACTTTTCAAATTAAGGAGGGGGAAGGACACTCAAGGGCATGATCTGAGATTGGAAGGGGGAAGGTTCAGAAGGGAAATGTGGAGACACTTTTTTATGGAGAGGGTGGTGTCTGGATGGAACACATTGCCACAGGAAGTGGTATCCTGTAGAACAGTGGGCTGCTTCAAAAGGGGATGGGACAGGGTAAGGTGGAAGGTCACTGGGGGGGGATGAAGGGCAACTGCAGTATAAGGGCAGCTAACTGCACAATCAAGCAGACTTGATAGACCATGAGGCCTTTATCTGCTGGCAATTTCATATGTTCATAAGTGATATTTGCAAAACAAAAAAGAAGAAGGGGTATTAGAATTTGCCTTGATTTTAGAAAATTTAGTAAAGTGTCCATATTTTACAGCTATCCTATGCACCGGGTAGATGATCTGGTTAACAAATTGGGAAGTGCCAAGTACATCAGTACCCTCAATCTCACCAAGGGTTACTGACAAATTAGCCTTGCAAAAGAATCCAGACACAAAACTATATTTTCTATTTCAATTGAATTCTATCAGTTCACCACCAAGCCTTTTGGTTACAAGGTGCATTCACTACATTCCGGTGGTCCATGTATATAATTCTAGCCCCTCACACTGGTTATTGTGCTGCTCACCTGAATGATGTTGTGGTGCACAGCGTAGACTGGAAAAGCCACTTAAAACACCTTCAGGCAGTTATCCAGTCTATCAAACATTCAGGTTTGTCCATTAGTCCTACCTAGTGCACACTAAGCATGCAGAAAACCAGATATTTCGGTTATATTTTGGAAAATGAAGAAGCAAAGACCGAGATTTATAAAATAGAACCTGTAGCTAACAGTCCTGTCCCTAAAACAAAGAAACATGTCAGGTCATTTTTAGGTCTGGCTGGTTACTACAGGAGCTGTGTTCCCAACTTTGCCAGTTAATTACTCCCCTCACTGAACTCATGAAGAAACTATACCTGAATAATGTGAAATGAACCCCAGTGTGTGATGAAGCTTTTTGGGCCACCAAGACTGCATTGTTCATCCCCTATTTTAAGAAGTCCAGACTTTGAGAAACAATTTCTGTTATAGGCAGATGCATCAGAGGTAGGACTAGGTGTAGTCCTGTGTTAGAATATAGACAGGAAGGTATATCCAGTCTGGCAAGAAAGGAATATCCAGTCTGGCAAGAAAGGAATTTCACATTCTGTATATCTGGAGGAAATTGTATGACAGAGAGAAAAAGTACTCCACTACTGAAAAAGAATGTCTTGCTGTGAAATGGGCAATGGCATCCCTTAAGTTTTATTTGCTGCAAGCTCACTTTGAACTTAGAACAGATCACAATCCTCTCTGTTGGCTTAACCAAATGAAAGATAAAAATCCCCAGATCACAAGGTGGTACCTGGCACTGCAGCTGTTTAAATTCAGAGTGATGCACACATTTGGAAAAGAGAATGTCAATGCTGACTTTCTGTCAAGACATGGTTTAGGAATTGAGAATTTAGAAAGTTGAAAAAAATGTGTTTGTTTAACTGAAATGTTTGCTTATCAGGGGTCTTGAAAAAGGGATACCGCATGTGCAAAGAATTGTAAATGTTACAGTATTTGGAATTGTTAAAAGTTAAACAAAAGAAGATTTTGGAATCCTGTTTTTTAAAGAAATGAAAAAAAAACAGGTTCTCTCTTAAAGTGGAGATTATGTGACGAGGTTGGGTAAGACCCTGTCCCATTTTTTATACAGAGAGAATTGAAAGCAAAGATCTATTATGTCCTCTCCTATTCTGTCAACTGTCTATCTCTTGCCTGTTGGATTGCACAATCACATTTTCCTTGTGAAGCCACTGTGGTGGTCCCACTATTCCTTCAGTTTTCTCCTTTCTTTCTTTCTTTCTTTCTTTTTCTTTCTTTCTTTCTTTCTTTGTTTTCTTGTTCTCAGTTGTTCACACTTTGGTGTACCTGATGTGGAACTTTTGTAAAAGAGCTTTTGCTCAAAGGTAATGACCGAATCTTGAAATCAATAAAATTACATTGTTAGAAAGATTGCAAAAACCTATTTGTAACTCAATTGGTTAACCCTGAGATGCAGTTTCACTTTTGCAAACTCATTTGCAGATGTGTCAGCAGGAGACCAGTTCCGGGGCACAATGTTCTTTTTTGTAGCACCTGCAGGAAAGAAATTGACAAAGTGCTGATACATTTTGTGAGAAATGTGAGCTGTATATTTTTTTTTTATGAGCTCAGAATGCAGAAGTTAATTGCCAGGAAAATACATTATATAAAAAGAGAGCAATCTTTTGTTGGAGAATGAGAGAGATTTAAATTTGGAGAAACCCTCAGAAGAATGACTTTGTTTCATTTGAACTGCCTGAATAAGAACTAAGCATGTGCAGAAAAAAAATTCCGCCAGCAGAATTTCGGCAAAAGTTAGAATTTGGCTTCAGTGAAAGTTTTGAAATCATTTCGCCAACTTTAGCAGAAATTCCACCTAAAAACTGAAGAATAAATGTAAGACCTGCTGGTTAATGTATTAAACTCCGGAGAAAAAAATCCACAGAACTAATCACTGTCAGTGTTCAGCTCTGCAGCTTTCTCCCCAACAGTTTTATTCATTAACCCCCAGCTAGTCTTGTCCTGTTCTGCCACCAACCCATAGATCACCCCTTCATATAATAAATAATATCCTCATTCCCTGGTGTCTAGTGGCCCCCACCCACTAATCGCCGGCCCCATATAAAAAAAAAAAATATTGCTGTCCATCCAGTCCCCTCACCCACCCGCTGATCACCCCACCACATAAAAAATAAAATTCCCTCATTACCTGATATCTACTGCCCCCCCACCCGCTGATCACCGCCCCATAGAAAAATTTTTTAATGTTCAGTTCCCCACCATACAGTCGCCCCTCCATATAAAAAGTTATAATATCCTTTCCTCAATCCTGGTGTCTAATAGACCCCACCCCACCGTGGCAGGTGGTCCATCACCACCCTACTTCCCCATCCCAACACTGAGTGAGTGACCAGCATAGCCCTCCTCTCTTCCGTGGTTGTCAGCTCACTGAGCTGAATGAATGAGCACACGCAATCATTCTTTGCAGCTCCTGGAAATATTACAGTACAGTTTTAGGGGTAGTGAAGAGGACAGAGCAGTTCTGGTCACCTGTGGAGTTGGCAGGATGGGGGAGGGAATGGCATTGTGGACACTGGGTCCACAATGCCATTCCCCCCCATCCTGTCAACCCCACGGACTACTGGAATAGCCCCATCCTCTTCTCTACCCTTGAAAACTGTGCTGTAATATGACCAGAAGCTGCAATGAATGAGCATGTACACACATTCTTTCAGCTCAGTGGGTGGCCAGCCATGGAGGAGAGAGGAGTGCTGTGCTTGTTGACCACTCAGGATTGGGATAGGAGGGAGTGGGGTGGGGATGGACTACCTGCCAGGGTGGGGGGGTCACTAGACACCAGGGAATGAGAAAAGGATATATTTTATTTTTTATATGGTGGGGCAATCAGTGGTGTAGGGGGGCCACTAGACACCAGAGAATGAAGGTATTTTATTTTTATATGGCTGGACAATCAGGGGGTGGGTGGGGACTGGACACTAACAATTTTTCTTATATGGTGCCGGTGATCGGGGGGTGCACAAGAAACCAGGTGCCAGAGGCCAATGATTGGCAGGGGAGGAAGAGATGTATCACCAAATAATAAATTAAACTGTGGCTGGAATAAATTCTGCAGTTTAATGTATTATTATGCAGTTTAGCCCAAAGAATCAACAGAAAAGAGTGAAAATCTACAGAAAATGGGCTGAAGTTTCCAGTATTGTCATAGGCAAAAGTGAGAAAACATTTGTGGAAGTTCCAGAATTTGAAACTTTCGCCCATCCCTAATAAGAACTATCTTGCACAGTTTCATTTATTTTTTTTATTTCATTGTTATTCATAATAATAAAATTCTACTTGCAAATGTTATGAATTATCATGGTTTGTCTATGCTTCTTGACCTGTGCCTCAATGTCATGGCCCTCTTCTCTCCTCCCTAAACCTGCCTGTGTGAGAAATAATGCTCTCTAATCTTTAACTTGATTGTGACCTCCTTTGTTTAAGTGCATGCCCTAAAATTTTGTTTCAACTCACCAGCTCAAACATTGCATCTGCTGTTTTCCATACTTCCTGATTTACCTCATTCCTCTGATCCAGCTCCTACTCTAGCAAATAATGAGGATGAGGTATAGGTACAAGTCCATGGGAAAAGGGAGTGGGCACAAAGGAAATGTCGGAAATGTGTTCACTTGCGTGATGTAGTATGATGGAACTAGGTTCATTTGGAACATTAAGCTTTCATAGTCTTTTGCCAGTTTTTAATTAATATACCAAAGGCATTGAAAAGCATTAAACTTTTCATATTGATAAAAGCAACAAAATAATGCAAACACAGTTCCAGCTCCGGCTCTAACAGTAGTCTGAATGGGAACAGTGGTGTAAATATCCAGATCCAGGAACTCAGAGTTGTAAACTACGTCCTACTGGTGGCTAGTTAACAGGCTCAGCACTCACACAGAACAAGAATGAACCAGAAGCACAATAAAGTAATGATTACAATCCATTTATCAGACACAGTCATAAAAAGTCGACAGAAGAAAAATGATGGCTTGATACATACAGAGAGGATCCCTTCCCCCGATACTGTTACCCCCCATATACTAGGTGGTTACTGTACATCTTACAATGGCAAGAAAATGTATTTGTCTGTGATTGATCAGTGTGTGTATGGGACAGTGATGTTATTGAACAACAGCTCTGTAAAAGGTCCAGGCACACACATGACTGTATGACACCATGAAAAATCATGCCACTTCTCCACAAGTTACCACCACTCAGAACCTATGCTGAAGCCATCACAGCTTAATGCCCACCCTCCCAACACCAATTCCATTTCTTGCTCAGGCAGTCAGATGAAACAACACACTTCAGCACAGAAAATGAATTTAATTTTCTTGCCAGCATTTTCTCCCCAAACGGAGCAGCTTGACTGAACCAGCGGCTTGAATGAACCATGCAGACCATAACTACAGTATCATAGAAACATAGACATAGAAACATAGACTTTGACAGAACATAAGGACTGCTTGGCCCACCCAGTCTGCCCATTTCCCTACCTATTGGATAAGCTGCAGATCCTAGTTAATCAACATCCTACTTCCTCCTACCCTCCACTAGAATTGCCTTATGACTGTCCATTGCATTCTTGAATTCCCCCACTGTTTTTGACCCCACAACCTCCTCAGAAAGGCTGTTCCAGGTGTCCACCACCCTCTCCATGAAAACATACTTCTTCACGTTGCTCCTGAGCTGTCCCCCTCTATCTTCAAAGTGTGCCCCTTGTTCTTGCACATCTCTTTTTCTGAAAGCTGCTACCCTCTTGGACTTTGTTGGTCCCTTGAGGTACTTGAAAGTTTCTATCATTTCCCCCCCTCTCCCTCCTTTCCTTGAGGGTATACATATTAAACTCCTTTAATCTCTCTTCTTCTGGCTTCTGGTGCAGATGCTGCACCATTTTAGTTACCTTCCTCTGGACTGCCTCCATCCTGTCTATATCCTTGCGGAGATGGGTCCTCCAGAACTGGATGCAGTATTCCAGATGGTGTCTCACCAATTGTCTGTACAGAGGGATAACAACTTCTTGTTTTCTATTGGTGATGACTTTTCTTAAGCATCCCAATATGTCCCCATCTCTCCTTACCGCCATCTGACATTGCTTGCCTACCTTTATGTCATTTGATATGACTACCTCCAAATCCCTTTCCATTTTTGTTGTTGTTAGTATCTCCACCTCCCATTTTGTACTTTTCCCCTGGGATTTGTTTCCTAGGTGCATTACTTTGCCCTTCTTTACATTGAATCAAAGCTGCTATAAGTTTGACCATTCCTCCAACCTTTCCAAGTCTGTTCTCATCCTTTCCACCCCCCCTTGTGCATCAACCCTATTGCAGATCTTTGTGTCATCTGCAAAAAGGCATACTTTTTCTTCCAGTCCCTCTGCAATGTCATCTATAAAGACATTAAAGAGGATCAGTCCCAGTAGTGTATCCTGCGATACTCCACTAATAACCCCCTCCTTTTTTTGAGTGGACTCTGTTTACTATTACCTTCTGTGTCCTGTTGTCCTGCCAATTTGTTAGCCGGCTACCACCCTGGGACCCACTCCCAGAATGGCTAACTTGTTTATTAATCTGTGCGGGACTGTGTCAAGTGCTTTGCTAAAGTCTAGGTAGGCCATGTCCACAGCACCCTTCTGGTCTACTACTTTGGTCACCCAGTCAAAGCAATCTATTAGATTCATTTGACATGACCTTACCGCTGTGGAATGTTGCATGGTTCACGGAAGCCGCTTGCTTCAGGGATGAAATGCTGGCAAGGAAATTAAGTTTACTGCTCATCCTTAATATGTTTCTATCGTGAACCTAAAATAATTGAAAAAAAGCTGTGGCTCAAAATGACTTTTCCATCTCTGCTTGACATCGCAACTGTGACAGCACATGCACACTTTAGCACCATGCTGCACAGTTGCTCATGGGCAATCCTCTGATTCCTGCCATGACTCTCACTTTTTTTGTTCACTCCGATTTCAAATAAGACAGCTCTTTTTTTTCTCCAGGTCATGACTCCACTTTCACCCAATATGAGCATTAGAACAAGGCCACACAGGGGGTGAGAACCAGGGGCCAGAAACACAGAAACACGGCCATGAAGAGAGAGCTACCAAGCAATACAGGGTATCCATTTAGGGGCAGCGCTACCTGCTGAACAAGACAGAAACTATGGACTTTGTTCCCAATAGGTATACCTCCCCTAACAAAAAATTAAAAAAAATATTTTAAACATATTTTCCCATTTTCTTCTTCTAAAAACAAAACAAAACAAGACATTGTATAATAGCAATAAGACACCCTAGGTGTGTGTTATTGTGTACTACTATCACTCCTGGGGTGGTGGAAGCACACGGCTTCACCTTAACCCCCTGTCATGCCTTTTTGCTTAAGTAACCAAATATACTGTAGAACATCTTAATTATGTCTTCCGGACAAGCCTGGTAATCTTTTGGAGAAGGAATTGGCTATATTTCAAAAAGTTTTGGCACAGGCACAATTACTGATTTTTGACTGCACCAAATTAAATGTGCCAAAATTGTGGATTCCTATTTTTTAACATTTTAGCACCTTTGCGACAGTTCACCTTCTTTACAGCAAAACAATGACTTATTTGTCAATATTTTGATGCATGTTGCATTTTCTGTGTGCAATTTACATCACCTAAAACAATGCTTTAGATAACAGTTTATGTGGTCTAGTTTTTTGATGCAAGTGGTGCATTTGTGCTAAAATCATGATGCAAGTAATCACATGCATCTGGAGTAAGGGTTAGCGAAAGTTAAAATTGTCAACTTTGATTCAGCTTCAGTTCAGTCCCCCCGACTTTAGTTTGGCTTTGACACTTTTGGCAAAAGACATTTCTGGTCCTTGGGATGGGGGAGTCTAGCATGCTAAATTAGAATACAGAAGCACTCCTTCACCAGCCTCACCTGCATCAGTCAATCCCAACCTCTTCCAACCTCCGCTGTTCCTCCTGTCAGTTTTTAAAATATGGTCAATCAGCAGTTGGTACAGTGCCAGGAGACATACTTTTTTATAAAACAACTGTCTTGGGAACTTCTGATGATGCACAGGTATAGAGCGGCTGCATTGAGAGAGGCTTAGTTGAAAGACTTCAATTTATTTTATTAAGAAATTATTCCTTGGACTCTCTGTCATGTAACTTGTGATGTGGACTGTAGTTTACTTGAAGCTACTAACTATGGGGAAACCAGTGAATAAACAAATACTGGTATCAAAGAATACAAAAAAGCATCTTACATTAGCATTCTCACAGAAGCTACTAAATGAGTTGCCAGAGCAATGCAATCAGTCCCATCCCAGCAGAGCTCTCCAGGGGCTTTAGACACAGAAGAAGCAGATTGTAAATTTAAAGACAGAAAAATTAGAAAGGGTGGCAGAGTGGTGAAAACCAGATTTCTGAGGCCCCATGACCACATTATTCAGCTCTCTGGAAAAGTTGCCTCATCCCTACAGAATTTAAAGAAAGCTAAGAAACAAGTGAGCATATTGCAGGATAAAATGAGGTGCAGGAGTAGAAGACCTTCTGTATAGAGAAGAAGCTTGAGCAACTGAAATATGCTCCTTGAATCAAAACAGATGCTCCACAAGTTGAAATTTCAAATTTTCTCCTCAAAATGGGCAGTGAAGGGAGAGATGCCTTGTCATTTTTGAAAAATGGATACCGGATTTGCTTGGGGTGACAGAGTTTTCATGAGGGCTGTAGCTAGAGTGAATGCACCAAGAATTAATGTCCCATCTACAGGAAGAAGAAAAATCAAGGGCTATAGTCCTCAATTGCCTCCGCATTCAAGATAAAGAAAAAATATTATACTTGGGTAGTGCTGCAACAAGAAATTAGATTTAAAAGGAAGAGAATTTCATTTTACCCAGAGCACATGAAGTTTGACAAGGTGAAAAAAGACTTGCACTAGACACTAAAACTGATATTCTTTATTTCAGCATTGACATGATAGACATGCTGCTTGTCACAAAAATCAGGACTGGTAACATGCATGTGAAAAGGGCACCAAATGACCTCTATTCTTCAGCATCAAATTGGAGGTGGTGAATGCTTGCGAGTCTTACTGACAGTACAGCTTAATTAGTTTATGACATTTGAGACATTTTAGTCAATGAGACCTAGTAAATTGGGATAGCTATCAGATACACTGGAAATTAGAGTTCCTTTTTTATGTTTTCTTGGGCTTGCGTAAGAAACATTCTGTTTCACTAAACAGCATTTCAGAGGTGTGTCACTGACTACCCCAATGCAGGTCAAGCTGCATTGGGCTTGTCCCTGATAGACTAATCACCATGCAAGCTATGTATGACAGTGAGTCACAGTCTATGGGTGGAAACATCGTGTACGTGAAAGGACTGAAGTGCTGCAATGAGAGAGACTTCGGTCCTTTCATTTCCATTAAGCTAACTGACAAACAGCTGAGTTGCTTTATGAATTTACCTTCTAGTGTACAAAGTCTGTGTACGAACATCAGATTACTTTAATTGACCTCCTGAGACAGCCAGCAAAACTAAGTTAAATAATAGCATAGCTAGTTTACTGATGAATTGTATCTCCGATTTGCATTTTCATGCAGTTCGGGCTGGGGTGTCCACATTTCCCAGCTACTGTTAGTTACCTCCATGCACATTCATAATTTCATATCCAAACAGTCTGAGGCACTGGGAGGGCTTGAGCTCAGTAGAACCATTTGGGAGTGTGTGAGAGCAGCAGTAGCCATTGCAGATTCCCTACTCATGGTACTTCAGACTGAGACTGACGGGCATCACCAGGCCATCGCACATAGGTCCTGAACTTTAAGTTTTGTGCATAAAAGGAAATTATATATTTTAAGCCTGTTGTAACCTGTCTCTCAACAAATCTGGACAATGTACCATTCCCAACCACCAAATGCTGTTACACACACACACACTCTCCACTGAGCCGAGGGTTGTGATTTTATCAGCAGCATGACTATTGATCAGACCTTTGGGGGACTGTGCTGAGCCCTAAACTGAACTTTGTTACTTGTGTGGTTTAGCCCAAGCATCACGGCATGATGTTGCAGTGTCTTCGCTGCTGCCACCCCCGGATCCCCGTTTTAAAATTGATATTACTGTATGTGCAGACACGGATCCTGTCAACATGGAGCCTCATTTTTTTTACATGTCTGCTGCCCCTCTCTCTCAATATAGTTTTGAATGTAGCTATTCTAGTGCCTCCCACTCACCATGACAGTCAGCCGCCTGGCTCTGCTGTTAGCTGATACCATGGCTGCTGCTCTAAACAACAGATTTGAACCTGGATCATGGGAGTGAACATAAGTGTTGGAGTTGGGATCTGTGTAAACAGCGGGTACCTCAGGGTGAACAGTGTTCCCTACAGAGTTGCAGAAGAGATGGGACTGTAGGGGGGGCCAAAAAAGTCAAGGGGGGGCACCACAACGTATGAAACCAAGGCACATTGCACAACCTCCTCTGCTCACCTGGCACTGACCAGGTCACAATGGTCTCTCAATTTTTAACCTCAAGAATTCCATGTCTCCTCCAGCAGTCAACATGCAGCCTGGGGACATTTCATTTCTCCACAGATGGAGGGACTGTAGGGAGTGGGAAGGGTCTGTTTCTCTTAGTGTGTGTGAGTCCTGTTTTGTGGAGGGGAGCTGTGCAAGCAATATCTGTGTTATGAGAATGTAATTCAGACTGCCAGTGGCCATAAGTAAATTATCTTTGCATCATGATAGCTGCCTTATAGTACCAAATCCTTAGCATGCAGCAACTATTTACCATTCAGCATGATTAGATGATCCTTTCTCCGTTGATGTAAAACTGTCAAAATCTGATGACAGCTATGCGATTTTAACAATTGACATCAGCTGACAGGCTAAGAATGATGATAAGAATGATGTAACTGGTAAGTGTGTTTGTGTGTGTGGGGGGAGCGGGTGAGGGACTGATGCTTGAGTATGCCAGAGGATTGCTGTGAATGTCGCTCAACAGCACAGGCAGGAATCTCCATAAACAGCCTCCTTTCTGTGTCAATATTGCATGCTGTATGTGTATCAGCTGTATACTGGCAAAAAGTTATAAACCCACGATTTCACTGAGGACTGTAGATCACTGGTTGTTTGGGGGAGGGTATCTTAAGGATAATCAAGGCAGTACACTACAGATTTGTAGCAGAATTAAGCAGGTAAGGGACATTATTTTGCATCCCATAATACGACTGTTTTATTTACAGTGGTGTGAAAAAGTATTTGCCCCCTTCCTGGTTTTCTCTATTATTGCATATTTGTCACACTGGATGTTTTCAGGTCTTTAGACAAAATGTAACATTAGATAAAGGGAACCTGAGTGAACAAATAACACTTGTTTTTTTTTTATTTCACTTATTAATGAAAAAGTTAACCAACACCAATTGGACTGCGTGAAAAAGTAATTGCCCCTTACACTTAATAACTGGTTACGCCACATTTAGCTGCAATGACTGCAACCAAACACTTCCTATAATTCAATATCAGTCTTTCACATCGCTGTGGAGAATTTTAACCCCTCTTCCTCGCAGAACTGTTTTATTTCAGTAACATTTGGTAGGTTTTCGAGCATGAACTGCTCGTTTCAAGTCCTGCCACATCATCTCTATTGGGTTTAAGTCTGGACTTTGACTAGGCCACTCCAAAACTTTAATTTTACTTCTTTTTGTCATTCTGATGTGGACTTGCTTTTGTGTTTGGATCATTGTCTTGCTGCATGACCAACTACGCTTCAGCTTCAGCTGACGGAAGGATGACTGGACATTCTCCTTAAGAATTTTCCGTACAGAGCAGAATTCATGGTTCCTTTAATTATGGCAAGTCATCCAGGTCCTTAGGCAGCAAAGCATCCCACACCATCACACTACCACCACCATGTTTGACTGTTGGTATGGTGTTCTTACTGTGGAATGCTGTGTTTGCTTTACGCTAAGACAATATGGGATCCATGTTGTCCAAAAGTTCCACTTTGGACTCATCTGTCCATAGAACATTTTCCCAAAAGGCTTGTGGATCATCCAGGTGCTTCTTGGCAAATGAGAGACAGCATTTATGTTCTTCTTGGTTAGCAGTGGTTTCCCCTTGCTACTCTCACATGAAGCCCATTTTGCCCAGTCTCTTTCTGATTGTGGAGTCATGAACACTGACCTTAGCTGAGGCAGAAGCCTGCAGTTCTTTGGATGTTGTTTTAGGATCCTTGAGACTTCTTGGATGATTTTACACTCGCCTTTGAGTATTTTTGGCAGGCCGCCCACTCCTGGAAGGTTCACTACTGTTCCAAGTGTTCTCCATTTGGAGATTATGGCTCTCACTGTGTTTCGATGGAGTCCCAGAGCCTTAGAAATAGCTTTGTAACCCTTTCCAGACTGATAGAGGGCAACAAAATGTTTTCTGATCTTTTCAGGAACTTCCTTTGATCATGGCATACTGTGCTTGTTGAATCTTTGTGCTGGCAATGTGACTCTGATGGTAGGGCCAAAATAAGTGAGGTTTATATTGAGCAGGGCTGGCTGTAATCAAGCCTGGCTGTGTTCAATCAGCTGACTCTAATTATCCCTTTAATTGGGTTGATTTAACTAGAGGCAATTACTTTTTCACAGTGCCAGTTGGTGTTGGTTAACTTTTTTCATTAAATAAATGAAATAAGTAAAAAAAAAAAAGTGTTATTTGTCCACTCAGGTTCCCTTTATCTAATATTATATTTTGTCTAAAGACCTGAAAACATCCAGTGTGACAAATATGCAATAATAGAGAAAATCAGGAAGGGGGCAAATACTTTTTCACGCCACTGTATATATATGAAACTCAATCTGAGCATTGATACATATCTTCCTCAAATGTGAGCATTCAGATTTTGATCTGCAGCAGAAAGAATTGCTTAGGAGTTATTGAATAACTTATATGGCCCTTTCAAAGCTTCTTAAACAATAACAGCCACAATTACATACAGGAAGCATTTTCGTCAAGATATCTTTCTGTTGTTGTACTATGAAAAGTCATTTTATCCTTCAGATTTTCAGTTATTCACAGCAAGTGAATAAATACACATCTACATACATGTGATATCTCCCTCTTTAAGCAGGAGACTCCTGTTTTTTTTGACTGAACTCCCTCCCTCCCTCATGGGAAACAAAATCTCCTGCTTTAGTAAAATTCTGTCCAAAATATCCATGGTTTTTGGGCAGATAAAGACACATAATTAAATCAGTGATGAACAGTGTATCTGATAACTTTATATAACTAGTTGTTTATTCTTTTTAGTGTTTATTCTTGACAAAATGAAATAAATTATATTTTTGTAATGACTTTTTTCTTATTTTTTTGATGCCATTTAGGACAAACTCATGACGTTACAGCATCTCCCTACTAGAAGGCCAATCTCCCCCCTAATTTGACCCAAATCTCCTTCTTAAACAGTTGGCAGGTGAGTCTCCCTCCTAATTTGACCCAAATCTCCTTTTTAAGCAAGTTGGACATATCACATGTATGCATCCATGCCTAAGGGTGGGTAACATCTAGTCAGCGTTTTGCCTTTCTGTCTGTGTAAAAGAAAAAAGTAGAAAGAAAGTTCTGTGACCCTAAGCATCTCCTCAGCCATTTCCTGTATTAATCTAGCAAGGAGGAGGCTGGCCTGCTCTATAGAGATATACAGCTGAGGAGGGGATGTATCTACAGGTCAGGCTACACTCTGAGAAACAGCGTTTATAGGTAAACCTTTGCTTTTAATTCCCTGTTTTAACATAGCAGCTCAGAATATGTGCCCAAATGCTTTTCAGGCTGTTTCCTACTTAGTTTATTAATTTAAAGGAGCTGTGCTCCAAAACACTGTTTTTTAAAGGAGCGGTGCTCCAAACTGCCACTTTCACACAAAAAGGGAAAGAGCTTGAGAAGCCACACCACTGAGAAAAGGCTAAAAACAAACCTCAAACTCCAGGCCATTGCTTCTCTTTAGTTTAGAGCCCAGGCTGATTGTTTGTGCAGAAAATAGGCTTTGTCTGGTTGTTGCTTTGTTTTTCAGAGGCACCTAAAGCCATTGTTTTACTACTTACAGGCTTTAGGGTACCTGAGGGAACGAAAGCAGCATTTTGGCATAACAGCAAAACAAACAGCCAAAAAGGAGCTGTGCAAACATGTGCACAGTCATGGTGTATGTGGAGCAGACACCGGGGAACTCTGCAGACTGCAAATAACAGTATCGCTGAGGAGAAAAGCTGAGAAACAGCTTGTAGCTTTCTCTGGGTGGCAGTGCCTTGCTTTTCCTGGACCAGGCTTCTTTTTAAACAGCAACAACATTAACAATATGGATAATATGGATACCAGTATTTCTTTTATTTACAAGTTTAAAGCCACAGTTTATATCAATGCATTTCTACTATCAAAGGGGCTGCAGTGGACCTAGCAATGTAAGAAGAGCAAAACCCTCCAGGGACCTTCAGTAGTGTCACAGGCCCATCTTATTGTAGCAATAAAGCATCTTGATCCACAAACTTTATGATTCACATGTACAGCTTCATACAGTATATGGGTTAGGCACTTTGTTTCATTTGTTTCATACATTAACCTATGGGAAGGCTACAACTGCAAGGAGACATTTCCTGTGAAGTGAAGTTCCCCTTAAGAGACAACTTTACAGCTCAGAGAACTGAAGCACAGAGAGGTCAGGTGACTTGCTCAGCATTACAGTAAGCCATTGACAGGGGTGGGATTCAAACAGGTGAGCTCACTGCCTTGATTAAGTGTCCACTGGTGCAAGGAAATGGTGCTAATACTCCTATGAGAAGGAAAGAGAGAGTGAGTGTATGCATGTATGCATACACACACACACACACACACACACACACACACACACACAACACACACAACACACAACACACACACACACAGACACACACACACACACCCTGTCAATAAACCATCTTTGGACCAGGAAATCTTGGTGAATTACTGACCCATCTCAAATCTTCCCTTTTTAGGGAAGATTATTGAGAACGTGGTTGCATGTCAGCTCGAGGTTCACCTCGCTACCTTTATCATCTATGAGCCCTTCCAGTCTGGATTTAGGACAAAGCACAGTACTGAGACTGTGTTAATACAGGTGCTGAATGACATGCTCTGGGCAAGGGATTGAGGCGTGTGATCGATTGCTGTTCTCCTCGATCTCTCATCAGCATTTGACACTCTGGATCATGGGCTGCTGTTGGACGGGCTGAGAAAATATGTAGTGCTCTCCGGCAAAGTCATCAGCTGGTTTGAGTCTTTCCTCCATGGCAGGACCCAGAGGCTGGTCTGGTGAATCTGTCTTTGGAACCAATGGGCCCTTCTTGTGGAGTACCCTAAGATTCGGTCCTTTTGCCCATGTTATTTACAGTGTACGTGCTGCCTCTGGGCAAGGTCACAAGATGGTATAAGCTTGGGTTTCATTGTGATACCCAGATCCATCTGTCTTTTGCACCTGGAAGAATGGATGCAGTCTCCGTGTTTAATGAGTGCTTGTCTGAGATCCAGATGTAGATGATGTCAAGCTTGTTGGGTACTAACCCAGGGAAGACTAAAGTGCTGGTGGTTGAGCTGTGTCACAGGGTGGAAGTAGTGGGCTCTGGAGAGGATTCTGGGCTATGACTCAGTCATTCTAAACTAGCAGTCTCCATCAAGGTGAAAAATCTGGATGTCACTCTGGACAATGAGCCGACACTAGGGGCTCAGATGTCTGTGATAGTCCAGAGTGGATTTTATCATCTCCATAGTATCATCTGGATTAAGACCCTCCAAAAATGACCTAGCCACACTGGTACATGAGTTTATTACCTGGAAGCTTGATTACTATAATGCGCTCTACCTTGGGGTCAGGGGAGGTGCATTTCAGCACTTCAGCTGTTGCAGAATGCAGTGGCCCGGTTACTGACAGGTCTTTTGAGATCCAAGCATATTACATCACTGCTGTGTGAGTTGCATTGGCTGCTGATACAGTGGTGCATCTCCTTTAAGATAGGTCTGTTAACCCTCATGGCCCTACGTGGGCTGGGTCCAGGCTACCTGTTGGAGCTCCTTCATTCTTACACCCTGAGATGTTCTCTTCACTTGGCAGAAGAAGGCCTCCTGGAGGTCACCAGAGTCAGGTTAAAATGTTCAGGGGATAGGGAATTTGAAGTGGCTGCCACGGTCCTCTGGAATTCATTGCCTGGGTCCCTAAGGATGCCCCCTTCTATGGAGATTTTTAAAAATGTTTTAAAAACTTTTTTTTTGTCAAAGCCTTTGGAGTTTTACAAAGGTGAGTTTCAGTTGTATATCTCTAGGGAAGAATATTATGTTAAGAAGATATTTTATTGTTTGTGGATATTATTACGTTTTATGTAATAGTGCCCTGGGCTTTCGGGGAAGGATACCACAAATAAATGAAATCTACTACTTCTACAATCCCAACTCATGATTGTCTAGTCAAAAACACAGTAGACCTATGCAGTTCAGCTTTTTTCAAATTAAAAACCTAATAATTACTGTCTTTCATTAATGAGGTGTCTAATACAAAACTCAACATACTATTTTCTGAAGGTCACCACATTATATGGTCACATATGATCATTTAAGAAACCGGAAACCCAGTTCCCAGTTACCATACTGTACTGTCCATAAAGGGGGCACTTCTAAAAGAACAGACTATAATATATCCTGCTGCACATTGCCATTTCCTTCCTATAAGTATAAGTTTTCAGAACTCATTTTGATCCACTTGGAAATCGATTACTCTTTTGCTTTAATTGCTTCCTCTGAGATAATTAAAGAAACGTTCAATTTTAATTTGTGGGGGGTGCACAGGCTGCTCTAAATTTCTCGGGGAGAGGAAGGAAAAGATATGTCCTGGTGAAGAGTGAAATGCAGTTTTGGTTAAAAAGGGAAGCCATTTCAACCAGATTAGCCTGTGACAGTGCAGGTTGAACATCGTCATATGGTCCCAACAACCACACAGCAAATGCAAGCAAGCAAACATTCGGCATTGACAAATGCTTGCATTATAATAGCCCCCCCCCCCAAAAAAAGTATATTGAACTGCTGCACAACCACCTACAGCACAGAAATCTGAGATCTATATGTCATCATTCAGAGGCACATTGCTGAATGCACTATGTTGACTAACCCTGATTACTTGGGAAGGGCATGCCATGGTCACATTATCATTTTGCTGCTCAGTTAGTTGATATAACATTATTAAGAAAGTACTTTATGTTATGTACAAGAACATTCTTGGCTACATTGAATACTATAGATGTTTTGCTGCTGCATTTCATGAAAAGGTTGCACTTCAAAGCACTTGCTCTCCCATTTGATGGCAACTGTGACAATGGGGGAGGTGGAGGGAGAACAATGGTGGCAGTCAGAATCATGTATGTGTCCCTTATCCTTGGCTGTCAGGATGAACAGCATAGATGTATGCTGCTGGAATTAACAGAGACAAGGAATTTCTTAACTATTTAAGCTGACACCCCCAGGGTAGTGTACTGATGTCTCAACATAAAATATAAAGCAACTGTGTCCCATTGTAGGGTCAGCAGAGAGATTTTTCTTTTGATACCATGGCACTCCCTCTGAGGTCATGCTCAAATTAAAGTATTTAGGTTAGGTTTCACCACCATATTGATGCCATTAACAGAATGCTCCACCCCAAAGTTGGCACCCTTTACAGCAATAAGGAAAGCCAACCACTCCCAGTCCACTGGGAAATAGTCATCAAGATGGTGATTCTGGTGATTGACTATGTGGATGTGGTCTATGGTGCCATCCCTTCCTCCTCTCTTGCCAGACTGGATACTCTTTGCAATGCCTTCTGCCTCTTTGATGCTAACCCTTACAGAAATAATAATATGAAATGTTTTCATGCTGCACACATAAAACTACCCTAGTGATATGCGTGCTGCAAGTAAATGATTTAAATGTTAAATTGGAGCCGGCTGCATGCATATGGCATGCATGCAGCAAGCAAGTGTGGAAACCATGATTTTTATGTTAGGTTGGGAAAGACCACATGCATGTGGCATGCATGCAAAAAGCAAGTGGTCATTGATAACTGCAAGCATAAAAGTTAAGTGATTTGCTCAGGATCACAGCATACACAAGTGGGGGTTGATGAGATTCAAACCCAGGTCTTCAAGCCTCCTGGCTTGCAGTTCAGTGTTTTTAACCACTAAGCTATACTGTCTGCACATATCTGGCTTGCTTGTACTTCAATACATATTGTATCTGAATACATCTGCACACATGTGGCATGCTTTAAGACACTGTTATGCTTTTCAGTTTTCTTCTCTTACTCATCTTATTTTCACAGTTTTGGGTTATTGAAGTTCCTATTGTCTACAGCAATGCCTGTCTAGGACCATGAGTAGTGCTGAACTGGTTTCCTTTAATGTTAAAGGAATCAATAGCACTGTGAAGCTTACCTGTAAACTTACCCAGGTACTGTATACCATTTACAAGTAGAAATTGCTTTACTCCAAAAGTATCTCTCATCTCCTCTAGAGCACAGTACACTGAAATGGGCATAGGTGGGATAGCTCCATTCTTCCTTGTACCCTAAACCAAAAAGAAATGGGGTCATCATACTGATTCATAGAAACTCATTGTTCCAGGTGCAGAAATCTTGGACTAACAAGTCAAGGTAATGGGTATTAGTGAATGGTTAATATCAAGACACTCACATATCCATTTTAGATTTATATGCTCTAAATGACTCCTTTCACAACTTCTCCAAGAGATTCATCATTAAATCAGTGAGAAATCATGTGACCTTTGCATTGTAGGGGGTGATTTTAACTGTATACTTAAACCTAGTGGATAAGACAGAGTCAGGATTAGTTTCCTTGCAAAACAGGGTACTACTAATGACACTTATAAAAACTTTAAATTGCTTTATTAAACAACATGGCCTGGGGGATGCATAAAGATTTTTGTATCCAGGAAAGAAAAACTTCACTTTTCCCTCAGTTTTTTTTTTGGTTCCTAAAAATTGGCTGTATTGTGTGGAATTCTGTCATATCCACAGTATTTCTAATTCAGATCATGCACCAGTATCTATAGCGCAAACCTTTCATTGGGGCTGACTAAAAAGACATACTGTAGAGAATGAACGTGCCATGTTTAGCAGATTCAATTGAAAAAGTCAAAGTGGAGATAGCATTGATGAAGTATTCAGACTGATGCAGGTTGAAGGCATGTTTCTAGAACAAGTATTTTGTTACAGAGCTATTTACTTTCCTATAGCAGCTTTTGTCCCCTTGGCTCTTATATTCTTGTTCCTTCCTTCCCAGCACTTATTCTGTTACCAGTTATTTTTGAATCCTAATTGTCCTTTTCACTGCAGCCACAGAGATAAGTCATCCCTTCATTGTTCCCTTCATGACACGCCAAGTGACAATGGTATAGCCTTCAGTGGTACAGTTACTTTAGAAATACTCCTTCACTGCCATCTCCAGTTTGGTATACTCTGTATTCCCAGTACTAGGAGTAAATACTTTTCATATTTGTTCTTTAAAGAGGGTTTCCTGCCAAAATTGCTACATTGCAAAATTAGAATAAGCATATCCTCAATAAATCTCATAACAAAAATTAGGTTTCTGCGTTACTTCATTTTAAAGTTATGAGCTATTTTGCAACCCTGATTTCACTCACTGTTCAAAAAAGCCAGTTTCAGTGAAGAGCCACTGATGATGTCATCTCCTGAACTCACACTCTAGTCCCCCATGTCAGAAACCTTATAGGATCTGCTTCTCCAAAGTTTAAGAAACTGTAGCTATAGTAATCCTTTTAAAAAAATGACATAGGGCTGGCTGCAGTGCTTGCATTTCCAGAATGTTCAGATGCATGACACTATACTTTAGAACACATCAGAAGGTTGTTTTGGAATGCAGTACTAAACCAAGGCATAGAATGCCAAGGTGGTGCACAATTTTAAAATTTGGGATGGGGGGACACGCAATCTCAGAATGTGACAGGGATGTGCCATCTCAAAATGTGGTGGGACAATCAGTCTCAAGAAGCAACAGGGACACACAACAAGGAATTTGCTGGGACTGGCAATTTTGAAATATAGTGGGGATGCACACTGTCGGAATGTGACAGGACACACCATTGATTCTGAAATTGCTTGTCCCTGCCACATTCCAGAATTGTACACACCCACCATATTTCAAAATTGTGCATCACATCCCTACCACATTCTAACATTATGCATCCCAGCCACATTCTAAAATTATGCATCCCTGCTACATTCCAAAATTGCGCATCCCTTCCCCATTCCCAAATTGTGCATCCCTGCCACATTCTGAAATAGTGCTTCCCTTCCAAATTCCATAACTGCACATCCTTGCCAACTTGTGTTTTAATGCCACATTCCAAAATTGCCGCTGCCATGTTCACAAATTGTGCCTCACACCACATTCTGCAATTATGCATCACCATCACATTCCGAAATTGAGTATCACTGCTACATTCCAAAATTGTCACTGCCACATTCCCAAATTGTGCATCACGCCACATTCCAAAATTATGCATCACCACCACATTCCAAAATTGAGCATCACTGCCACAATCCAAAATTGTGCATCACCACCACATTCTGAAACCATGTGTCACTGCAGCAATCCAAACCTGTACATCACCACTACATTGTGAATCACCACTTTCTGAAATTGTGCATCACCACTGCATTTCTAAATTGCTCACCACTGCATTCTGATATTGTGTGTCACCACTGCATTCTGAAATTGTGCATCACTGCTACATTCCAAAATTGTGCATCATCATCACATTCCAAAATTGTGCATCAATGCCACATTCCAAAATTGTGCTTCACTGCCACATTCCAAAATTGTGCATCACTGCCACATTCTGAAATTATGTGTTCCAGCTACTTTTTGGGACTGTGTCATTGCTGCATTCCACAATTGCAACCTGGTAACATTTCAAAATCATTTACCTGCAGTATTTTAAAAATTGCACACAACTTTGTCATTCTAAAGCCATGGTTGCCATTGCATTCCATCCCCCTGTCACAGTCTGAAGTACTGTACCTTGCATCTACACATTATGGAAGTGCATGTGCTGACTCCTTCCCCCAGTCAGTTTTCCTTTTTTATATGTTTACTACACCTGCAGTTTTAAGTATCATAGGAGAATAAATCATATAAGGTAGTTTGCAGGGTGGACTAGACTGTGAGTTCAGGAGATGACATCATTATCAGCTCTTCACTGAAACTGACTTTTTTGAACAGGCAGTGAATTAAGGGTTACAAAATGACTTGTAACTTTTAAACAAAGTAACTTACAGATCTGATTTTTGGCATAAGACTGATTGAGGATATGCTCATCCAAATTCTGAATTTGTTGATGCCAAAAATGTTGGCCTTGGTCCCTCTCTAATCCTCTTTGTGGTAATTCCAGTATTATCTTATTAAATGTAAAGGCAAATTCACCATCATTTCTTTATTTCACACAGTGAACATCTTTCCAATATTTCTGTATTCTGGGGCATGCCCAAAATGTGTGATAAAAATCTCTTTTATTTCCACAACCCTGCTAGCAAGAATCCATATGTGTAGTATTAAAATGTAAAGTGTACTTTGCAATTTAAAAATATTGTGCTGTGGGTCACCTGCTATATTACATTTCATTCTTTTTGTGTGCCTCAACAACCTGTTTCTCACCCCATCTCTTTTAACATTTGCTTCACCTTTGCCACTTCTCCCTGTAACACCTGATCGAGATTAGACATAACTTTACCCTTAATAGTTTCTTGTAGAATCCCCAGTAATTGGAAATATAATTCTTCCATTTCCCACTTTGTTTTTTTTTTCTTCTGATACTCATGAAGCTCCTGACATGCAGGCACTTATAAAAATCAATTTGCTGCAAATTCAATTTATGTTTAAGCTGCTCAAATTATAGTAAAATATTTCCTTCCATGCAATGTTCTAATAAATACAAGCATTTTCTCTCCCACTGCCCAAAACCTCTGTCCAGTATTCCCAGTAAAAAATTCAAATGAAATAAAAATGACAATAATCTCCCTAATTTATTCACTTATAGACCCGTTCATCTAAATTCCATCCAGTCCCTCATTATCTGTGCTGTCCCCAGATTTAGAAAGGCTAATATAGAAATCTGCTCCAATGGCAATGCGTGTAGCAGAAATAAAGTTCCCACAGAGGAAGCTTTGATTTTCATGCCTATCCATGCTGTACCTTTTTCCTTAGTAACCAATTTTCTTTCTGGGGTTATTTGTGTGGCTAAAAATTAAGATTTAAATTCTGGACAGGCCACCCCCACCCTCCACCCCCCAATACACATACACACACATTTCCTTCTGCATGGTGAGACATGTAAGCATTAATCCATGAGAGATTGTGGATCTATTTGAGAATTAAGCCAGGCCTGCTGGGGGGGGGCAGCCGAGTGCCTCAGAGTTGCCTTTAACAGGAGTGAGAATCTTAGGGATAAACTGATTCATAGTAGAATCATTACAACTCCTAATATTACCTCAACTTGGCTACCCCAACATCCTTGTGGCTACTACAGATGTGATCGCTGTAACATTTGCAAATTTGGTATTCCTACTAAGAAATGTATACATCCAAAATGCTCTGACATTAAGGTTGACATTAGGGAGCTCATTACTTGTGACACCTCTTATGTGGCATATGCACTTTGGTGCACCTGCAGTCTGCTCTATATTGGTAAGATCATTAGGCCCCTGAAACAGAGATTACAGGAACATGTTCATTCCATCAGCAGTGGTAAGCAGGATACCCCTGTAGGTGTACATTTTGTAGACGTCCATAGATCTAAACCTGATGACCTGAGATTTGTGGGTATAGAGCATGTTCCACCCATGAAAAATTGGGGAGACAGACCAAATTTGCTCTTACAGTGTGAAAGCATGTGCATTTATACTTTACGTAGTGTTAAACCACAAGGACGTAATGAAAAATGCAATTTAAAACCATTTTTGGAAAAGAAATAAAAATGAAATAGAAGTAATGTTTACTGGTCTGTCTAGGATTATTTTTGCTGCTTTTGTCATTTTAAAAAAATATTCACATTGTGTTTTGCTATTATGCTTAAAATGTTTAAGATATTGTATTATATTTTGTTTGTTAAATAATCTTTCTCCCCTTTTGTGTTCTCCCTAGGTCTGCTTCCATTCCATTTCATCTGGCTGCCCTCCAGCTGCTTTGGTCCTCACTTACAAGGAGATCCCAAAAATAAAAGTTGCCTTGCAGTTTATCTTCTGCCTGTTGCCTTGCTTTGCTGGAGGTTTGGTCCATCTTTGTCACCATTTCATTGTCTGTTTTATTTTGCTTTCAGTGTTTGTTGTGTTAAATGATTTGTATTTTTATACAAGTGGGTATATTGCGCTCCGTTTGGGCTGCTCCATCTAGTGACTGTAATTTAGAACTACACTGATTATTGAAATCACAGTGAGATGTCTTCTTCATAAACGTGTTTTTTAGTAAGATTTAATTACTTAATTGGACCCACTATATAGGGTCACTCTTTACCAGTTATGTGTTACCCCCTGATGAAGACTCAGATTTGAGTCGAAGTGCTGGGGTTTAGTAAGCTCTTGTGTTTTTTGCCTGTTGGTCCTTTAGATGCATTGGCATCATTAATAAATTTTTCCTTCTGATTATACTGATTTTGGACTGGACATGGATTCTTCCTAATATCAGGCTAGAGTGCTGATTTCTTTGACTACAATTGTTTGTGGGCTGGCAGCCCTAAATTTTTACAGCACCTCCCTTTGTTTTCTTTGCTGATCACAGCACATCTACCTTGTTGTGCCTCCAACCACCTTGGCATGGATTAATTCTCAAGTAGACCCACGCTGTCTCATGGGTTAATGTACTTGTAAGATGGCTAACAAAAAGGGCTGGGGATGTGCAACTCATTTTTGTTAGCCATGTTATAAACAGCAGTCAGACGTCGAAGGGAGTTGTAACCTGGAACTCTGAGGGCTCTGTTCCTCGGATTTTAAAACACCTCGCTCCTTTTTGCTGGGATTCTGGGTACTGGCATTGTAAGGGTTTCTATTCTCCAGAGTGAGGGAGCCATCTGAATACAATAAAACAAAGTGAAAAAAAAGAAATACCACAGGACCTTGACTAGGATGTTAAAACACCTCACTCCTTTGTTAATGCGCAAGTGAGCACTTGCTTACTTGTAACATGGCAAGGTAGCAGACTCTCGTCACACTGTGTTCTGGTAACATAGGTCAGCTGACCATGGATTCATTTTCAATGAATCCATGGTTGCCTTCCAGAGCAAGTGCACAGTAGTGGGAGATTGGAAACGTGCTCAACACTGTGACATGTAGAGAGAAGATGGGTCCATTGGCACTGTGAGACACAACGAACCAAACAGTCTCTCTGCATAGAGCAAAAGTGAGCAACAGTGATGGGGACATACAACATGAACTGCATAAATTCCCCAAACACCTGTGCTATCCCAATGTTCTCTGTTTCATAACCTACACCCTGCAGCACTGAACATAGCAGCACATCATTTCACCAGTGACTTTTGTAATCCTCACCGCACAGTTGTTATCATCACAGCATGTCATTGCAGAGATGTGTGTTCCTAACCAGACAGGTGAAGTGTACCTTTGGGCCCCTCCCCCAGGTCGCCATTCCCTCTGCTGTCGCACACATGTAACATGGCAAGGGTAAGTGGTAAACAACAGCACTGTAAACACTTTCGATTGTGGACTAAATGGGAAACTGTGAGTGTGCAGCTACGCTGCTCCTTGTGTCTATGTGTGGGTGTCGGGTGCGCAGCTCCCTGTGTGTCTCTAAGTGCACGCTTGCCACATTAACAAAGGAGTGAGGTGTGTTAACATCATAGTCATGGTTCTGGGGTATTTTCTTTTCAGATGCCCCCCCCCCATAGAACAGAAGCTTTTAGAATGCTGGTACCCAGAATCCTGGCACAAAGGTGAGGTGTTTTAACGTGACGAGAATGGAGCTCCCCGCAGGATGTAGATTAATTCTAGGCAGACCCATGCTCTCTCATGGCTTAATGCTTACATATTTCATACCAGCCTACAAAATGGAGAAGTAAAATGCTTGAAAAGGCCTTACAAAATTCCTCTGGATAGCCTTCTCCTGCCATTGATTTACCATGTTTCAAATTTTAAAAGCATGAACTAATCCTTCTTTGGCAATTGGGGCCTCTAGTCTTTGTTTATCAGATGCTGATAATTGAGGTAACTGGAAGATTTGAAAAAAGGCATACAATTTAGTTGACCCTTTATCCACTATTAGAGGAGTGTATAACTAATTATAAAATATCCCAAATTTGTTTGCAATATCTTGTGAGAGTAATATACCCACAGTACCTCCTAGTATGTCTCAATAGTATGAGTTTTTCCTTCCCTGCTTGTTGTGCTTACAAGCAACCAGTTCTATCAAATCTACCACAGTTGCCCTACACAATGCCAATGAGGAGGACCAACTGGACTATGGTGGGCTCCGGGATGGTGGGGGTGTGGGCTGTGAGCACATTCCTCAGCCTTTTCCACTATGAAAATCATTCACTGATCTGGCAGGATGGGACTGCTGGTAGGTGGCAACCAAGTTAGTAGACAAGGGGGGTGTGGGGGTCCTCACTAAAGAAGGTGCCAAAGCGGGAAGAAGAGGACCCCAACAGAGAAAAATGCAACTTCTGGTGAGGGGGCTCAGTCATTGGGGGTTAGATTTGGTAACATTCAGGAAGCGAAATAGGGAGTTGAGGTGCCTATCTGGCACCTCGGCTCAGAGGCATGGAAAGTTGAACCTAAGGATTACTAGGGTGGTGGAGCAGGATGGGGAGCTGGATGTCACTGTTGACCTGGGAAAAATTACCTGGCTAGGGATGGGCTGGGATTGTGCCAGGGGAATTTAAGGAGGTTGGGTGAAGTCTTAGGCAGGTAGCATACTCAGTGGCTTTTGTTGAGATCCTGCTTGTCTGCAGCAGAGGGGAGGATAGGGATCTCCACACCAAGAGCTTCAACATGAGGTGAAAGGAACTGTGTATAGAGGAGGGGCTCAGCTACGTTAGTGACTGGGGACCAGCCTGGAGAGATAAGGGCCTATACAGGGGTGATGGCCTGCATCTGGTTGGGAAGGGAATCACAGTTACTGGTGGATTTAAATGTTACTCTAATGAACATTTAAACAGGCTGAGGGAGTGGCAGAAGAAATCAAGTAGACATAAACTGCTCCCCCCCCCAACAGACTGCAGCAGGAAGAAGGGATGGATTTTTATTTTTATTTATTTATTTATCTCTCAGATTACAAAGACCTGTGAGCCAGGGGCTCTTTTGTAAAGGTCCCACATCAAAGCAACATTAGAAACAATACATAATGGGATAATACAAAGCAAATAATACAATCAGAAAGGACAGTTAGTTACAGGGGAAGTACCATTTGAAGGAGTCATGAGGGTTACAGGTATATATAAACTACATCAGGATTCCAGAAAAAAAAAGCAGGCAGGTGCATCATAAGCGCAGTCAGGAACCTTGACTTTATCCAGTTCAGAAGAGGATAGAAGGAGGGTGAAGAAATGAAGCAGCCAGTACCAGACCATAATACTGACTTTGTGAAGCAAGGACGAGGGGGGCAGGGGGAGCTGTGTGGAGCTAAGGCCAGATGATAGGGGGAGGGCAGATGATTTGGGGGAGGCGGGAAGAAGAGCATGTGTGATGACTAGCTGGGACAATCACACCTGCAGAGATCTTCAAGGTGCTGCCAGAGTTCACGATTGAAAAGACCGAGCTTAGGTTCACTAAGGATTGCCAATGGGAGTTTGTTTATCGAACTGGGGGCACAGAACATTAAAGACCTCTGTGCCTGGGAGGTCCAGCAGTACAGGACTAGGTAGGTGCCCCTAATAGCACTCCTAGTGCTGCACAAGTTGGGGATCTGCATGAGAAGGTGCTGGGTTGATTGTGGTGTAAGCCCTAAGATGATTTTCTTTGCCAGCAGGCCAGTGTGGTATTGGATCCTCCCTCTGAGGTTCAGCCCACTGGACTGGGCATATAAATCGCACGTGTGGGTGTGCTGGTGAACCCCAAGGATCAGTCTACATGATTTTTTAAGAGCAGTAATAATTTGTTTGAGGGTAGTATCAGTGGCTGAGCTGTAAATGACTAAACCGTAGTCAACTGTGGAAAGTACTGAGCTGGTGATTGCTAATCTTATGGCTCCAGGGGACAGGTTGCACCTGTGCCTGTAGGGGATCCCAAGCCTGATGTTGACCACCTTTGACATGTGATCTACATGATCAGCAAAGGACAGTGCACTGTCCAAGGTTATTCCTAAGTATTTAAAGGTTGAGACCTGTTCGATGGGGACCTTGTCACTGTTGATGATAATAAGGGGTACAGATTTACACTTGTTATGGAAACTGGCAAAGAGCATGGACTTTGTTTTTTTGTAGTTCAGTATTAGTTTGTGCTGTATGAACCAGGCCACAAAGTCTGCAAAATCAAGCTGAAGTGCTCTGGCTAGCAGGAGAAGGTTAGAGGGTTAGAGTGACTAGAGAACAGTACAGCATCATCAGCATAAAGGAGAAGATTATTGGTGCAGGGTTTAGGGGAGGGTGTTCAGGAAAAGGCTGAAAAGTAATGGGCCCAATATGGAGCCTTGTGGAACTACTTAGAGGACTGGATGGCTGACAGATAGGGTGTCTCAGATTTTTACCAGTTGAGATTTGCCATCAAGATAGTTTTTGAACCAGTTTGTGACTCCATGGGAGATGCCAAGGGCAGGAAGTGACTGTAACAGGACAGCGTGCTTGACCATGTCAAATGCCTTGGTGAGGTCTATGTACGCAGACCCCACTAAGTGGCCTTGGTCAAGTGCCTTGTGGATGTAATCAGTGTACTGGAGGAGGGCAGATATGAAACCATGCTGTTCAGGACATTGGATTTTGTACTTAGTCAAATAGTCAGAGAGATGGTCAGATGCAATTCATTCCAGGGCTTTTGGGAGGGGTGGCAGGATGGACATTGAGTGGTAGTTTGAGGGTAGGGCCGTGTTCACACTATTGTGGACTGGAGTCATCACAGATGCTTTCCATTGCTGAGGAAACTGCCCAAGGCAGAGTGATAGGTTAATGATTTTGGTGAGTGGCAGTAGTACTGAATCTAGGATGAGGTGAAGTAGCTTCAGATCCAGTGAGTCACCACTGGAATGAGACTTGCCAAGAACCTTTAGGAGATGGTTTTTTGATTCCTGCTGGTGACTTTCTTAAAATAAAAGGGTCAATTTTTTGGATTCGGGGAAGGCGCATTAGGGTTGCCAGGGATTGGTGAATTATTAAAGAAATCAGTGGGGAGGACGCCGCTAAGGTCCTTGAAGGCTGAGTTAAAAGTGTTGGCAATGTTCTGCAGGTCCTGAATGACTTCCCAATTTATGTGAAGCATAGAAGGATTAGACTTTCTGTTGAGTTCTTTGATATTCTCCCAAAACTTCATGCCATTACCCCAGGAGTTTGTGAGTGCTACTTTATAGTGTGCAGATTTGGCTAAATGGATTTATCTGGTGCAGGTGTTCCTGGTGACTTTTTATTGCTGCCAGTCCCCTTGCTTCCTTGTGGCCCATGCTTTGTGCTGCAGGTGATCCCTAGCTGCCAAGAGTTTTAGGAGGGAGGGAGGTGATGATCCAGGGGCTGTTGGCAGCCTTGATCTTTCTTTTTGCATTAGGTGTGAAGATGTCACAGGTAGAGTTGAATATAGCTATAAAATATTATAGCGCATGATCAATACTAGTGACTGAGTGCAGGGGGGACCAGTCACAGTTTTGGAGATATGTCTGGAGGTGTAAGAGCTGCCCTTTCCTGAGGACACATTGTTGAGCCACTTTAATTGGTTGTTTGGGGGCTCTGTTAGTCCAGTGACAGATGACCGGGGAGTGGTGACTGAGAGAGTCAGGGAGGACCTCAATTCCAGTAATCATCTCAGGATGGTTAGTGAAAATCAGATCAATCATAGTGGTATTTCTGGTCCTATGGTTTGGATTGAGGGGAGGTAAATCTCCCAGGGTGCAAAATAGGGAAAAAGCAGAGTAATTGAAATGAACAGAGGCAGGAACACAAGCTGAAAAAAGAGAGGGGCAAAGGAGGCAGGGCAACAAAGAAACAAGACGAGTAGCAGGCAGAGTGGTAACAAATTGTGTAAGGCTATGTGCAAATGCAAGAAGTCTAGGAAATAAAATTCTGGACCTAGAGGCCATCATGGCAGAGGCAGACCTGGATATCATGGCCATTACTACTGAAGTGTGGTGCACAGGAAACCATGACTGAGACATGGCCATACCAGGCTTTACTCAGTTTGGGAAAGATACTGTAGGATGGAAGGAGGTGTGGTGCTGTTTGTAAGTGAGGTGATCAAGGTGACAGAGATACGGGGAATCAAGGAGGGAATGGGGGAGGTTGCAGGTACTGCGAGGTACCCTGGAGATGACAAAACAGAGCCACTATTCACACTTGCACGATCTACAGTCCTCCAACACAGGGGGAGAAACTAGGGAAGGCACTGGCACAATGTCAGAAAAAGTGGAGATACTGCTGGAGGGGGACAATTTATTTATTTATTTATTTTTTTATTTAGTTTTTGTTGACCGGGTAAGCGCACTAGACAAATCCTGCCTATTTTCAGGCACGACCCGGGGGAGGAGGATACAGATGAATGCCAACTGACCTTGAACCAGATTAAGCTGTTGGTGGTATTTTTAGTGAATGAGGGAAATTTGGTCAGGACACCGGGGAAATTCCCCTACTCTGCTGCTACATTGCTGCCAGCAGGGGGTCTGGTTGTCGTCAGGATGGCCACTCTGCAGCTGACATTGAAGGAGGAGGTTGCTGGCTTGCTAGGAGCGTTAGCCTCTGCTCCCACAGACAGTGTTATGGAGGCTGTTTCTCAATCGGACTTTGATTCAGATAATGATTTTCAGGATGCTCCGCTTGTATGGGCAGATTCTGCTCTTCAGTCAGGCCCTGACTATTCTGTTTTGCCCATTTTGGATTTATCTCGAGAATTTGGTGCTCCCGATTTAAAACTTGTTCCGACTGACCCTGTGAATTCAAAGGAACAGTTGCAAGACTCTGTGGTATCCCCGGTTCGCAGCACGGCTACTTCTCCTGAATTTCCTACAGATGTGATCTCGTCTGGTGATTCCGCGTTGAGCGGTAAGACCCTGTTAAATATGTCCATTTCTGACTATGCCCTTGGTGTTTTGCCTTCTCCTGTGGCAGCTTCGGCTGCACGTGTTGTGGACTGCTCTGAGAAATCTCTAATTTTGACTTGTACTGAGTTTGCCGATATCGATACGGCTCGGTCTGTGGACAACACCAAGTTAATTACAGCTTCTGTGGAGCCTGTCTCTGAAAAGCGCTTGTGAGCGCGAATTAGTTCTGTCAAAGCAGAATCTCTGCCTGTCATGCTACAGTTGGCTGTTTCTGCACTGGGAGCTCCTGAGGGGAGCTGTCGCATTCCTGAGACAGCTTTGTCTGCTCACAGCACTCCTAGCAT
The DNA here is from genome assembly GCA_016271365.2 of Neoceratodus forsteri. NCBI lineage: Eukaryota > Metazoa > Chordata > Ceratodontiformes > Ceratodontidae > Neoceratodus > Neoceratodus forsteri. The sequence continues at coordinate 284,991,750 of CM028135.1, read as the reverse complement.
AGCGGCAGCACTACTACGTGCTGGCAGCAAAATAGCTAGTTGTAGCGAGTCCTTACAGCCTGAGGGAGTGCATTCTGCTCCGCTGAATGAGGCTTCTAGTTCTGATGTTGGGTGCAACATCGCTACAGCAGGGGTGGGCTCCTCTGCGTTTACCCAGAATGTTTCAGTTCCTTTATTGAAAGCTGCCGGGTTTGTTTTCAAAAAAAGTCTTCCTTCTATGGATATTCAGGAGAATTCTGATATCATTTATCAATCATCTGCTACTTCTCAAACAGGGGTCACTGAATTCACTTTTGGGGCCTCTAGTATTCAGCGGCCTAAACGGGTTATTGAGCAACCTACAGTGCCAGCCTCTGTTTCCCTTTCGAGTGATATTCTTCAGGAATCCTGGTCTCCGGAGCAAGCTCTTTTGGGGGCGGGTTGGACACAGACTCCCTCTGGGGTTTGGAAGCCTGACCTGGTTTGGGATTCTGAGTTTCCCCTTTCTCAACATTCACCTGAATGGAAACTGATTCCACAGCCTAAGGACTTGGCTAGCAACAAACATACTACACCTTTAGGAACTGGGCCTTCACCCCTTGCTTCCCCTCCTCAGGTTACAGTACCCCCCCTTCCCCTTACAAGCATTGATTTGCCACTTCAGGAGAAGAGTGCCCCTTCACAGGACTCCTCCTCAGCCCAACTTCCTACAACTGCAGGATTGCCTCCTTTGGTGAATGAAGTACCAATTCAGGACTTTTCCGTGCCCAAATCCTCATCCCAGAAACCCCTTATGTCCGAGCTTTTTCTTCTTCCAAAAGGGAAGTGGCACCCCAACGAAATGCAGTTCGAATACGATATAAGGGGGGCCTGCAGGACAGGCCTGACAGACAATATGTGGGTAAAACACTACTGAAGGATTCTTTGCATTTTACTCCCCAAGACGTGTATGCCTTTATTAACATATCTGGTGAAGATAACTTTGATGTCAGTTTCCGTACTCCTCGTGGTTTGGATTTATTTTGGGTCCGTTATGGTCAGATAAAGTTTTCCCCCACATGGACCCCCTTTATGGTAATACCTCTTTTTAAACCTTTAATTAAATATGTTACGGTGATGTTTAGAAATGAGGGGGTCCATGTGGAGGATATCACTTTTTGGTTGACACAAAAATGTGAGGTCTTAAGCAGCCCTGAACCTATTTTAGATTCGGAAGGTTTTTGGACATGGGGTTGGAAATATAAGGTCAAACTGAGGCAATCTGAGTCTGGGGTGGCCCATATTCCAAATTCCTTTATGCTTGGAAGAGACAAGGGGGTCTGCTTTTACGGAGGTCAACCACGTGCTTGTTATAAGTGTGGGTCTAGAACTCACCTTTCTAGCATTTGCAATCGACCTCATTGTGAAAATTGTGGGGAGGTAGGGCATGTTATTATGCAATGCATTAATATCTCTAAGTGTGACCTCTGTTACAAATCTGGCCATAGCGTTCGGGTTTGCTCATGGGCTGCCAGGAATAAGGTCAATTGTATTAGTTCAGACCTTCTTATTCAGAATGCCAAGGATGCTTTTGCCCTCCCCCTTTCTTCCCCTACTCCTTTAGGAAAAATCTCCTCAAAACTTCCCCCTCCTTCCCCTTCCCTTTCAAGACAACTACCTCCTTCCTCAGATGTAAAACAAGTGGTGGCTATAGGTACAGTACCTTTCTCCCCTCCTTCTTCTGCTGCTGTGGTCTCTGCTACATTGGTAGATGAAAAACCTTGTATGGGCCCTCCCGGCTCCTTGGACTTTCCTCCTGTGTGTTATTCGGAGGAGGTTTCCAGAGTTGCTGGGAAAGAGCCTAAGATCTCGGCACTTGGACCATCTTTGCCCAGGCGCAGATCTTCCTGGAATTTGCATCCTAAATCTCCCCCTTCTGTTACTGGCCTTGAAATCAGTAACTCATATGCGGCTCTTTTCACCCCTTGTGGGGACACAGAAATGGATTTGGGTGACTCAGACTCCCAGAAATCCTCTTTGTCTCAGTCCGTGGATAATTATAAAGAGAAAAGAAGAGAAAAAAAATGAGTTTTTTTTTCTTTTTCCCACTCTGCTCATAAATGAGTTTCTTTGGGGCTCTCTTAATACCCACAGCTTGTTGAATAAAGCTAAACGACAGGCCCTTTTCATCATGTTCATGAACGGTATTTATCTGTCTGTTTCCTGCAGGAGACTTGGATGTTTTCTGTGGAACAGTTAGCCTCCTTTAAGCGTGATTGGGTTGGGGCCTTCCTTTTGATCCTTTGGCTTGGATAGGGCGATGGTATTGGTATTTTATTTAATTCCATTTCATTTGTTTTACACAATTTAATCAATCTCATACCTGGCAGGGTTTTGATTCTAGACGGGAAATGGCAAGGTATTTGTTACCGTTTTATTAATATCTATAGCCCCCAAATGAAAGCTGGTAGAGTGGCCTGTTTTAAATACATACAACCTTATTTGGTCACCTCTGTTAAGATTTTGTGGGGTGGGAACTTTAATTGTACCATTCCCACTTTTGCAAAAAAAGGTAACAAACTTTATTGTGATTCTCAGGCGCTGGCCAATATTGTTAAGATAGCTGGCTTATCTACTTGTTTGCATTCCCCTTCCCAGGGTGCTCAATTTTCATTCCGTAAAGCTAAGATTTTTTCAGTTATTGATTATATGTTTGTTTCCCCTGGTTTATTGGTTCATTCCTTTATAATGACCCCTAGTGAGTTTTTGGATCATTCCTTTTTATTATGTACATTTCAGGTACCTAGTTTCTTAGAATGTAGACGTGTTTGGAGGAAACATAACAGTTCTATTTTAGGGTTACCCTATGTGCAGAATAGAGTAAAATGTATTTTGAGAGCAAGATTGTCGGTAGCTTTTTTATATTCCGATTTAGGGGAGTGGTGGTTGAGGACTAAGGCCGATTTGCGCAGTTGGTTTAAAAATCAAGGGGTTAAAACAAAAAATTCTAATTTTTTAAGTATTTGTCCCTTAGGCAACAGCTTCAAAGGCTCACTACAGTGGCGTACTCATCACATTGGGATTATTCAGCTCAAATAAGAAATGTACAAGAACAAATAAGGATTTATCAGTATGACCGAGCTAAAACCTTACAAGCCATTTTAACTAATGGTATAAAAAAATCCCCATTGGGTGACCCCTTTGAAGCCTGCAAGGTTTTGAGGGATTCCTCTAATATGGTCTCACTTTCTAACCCTGATCTTTCTATAGCAGATACTGTTCCACAGTTAAGAGAATTGATTATGTCCCATTTTCAGTCTTTGGAACCTTCTCTACCGATTTCTGAAGACTCCATGCATTCATATTTGAGTAGTTTCACTATTTCGTCAGAGGCATCTGAAACCTTACAATTATTAGAGCCCATTTCTCAGGGAGAAATTTTGAAGGTCATACAGGCCTTGAAGCGTAATATTTCGCCTGGTATGGATGGTTTGTCTAATTCTTTATATAAAGTATTTTCTGATGAATTGGTACCTTGCCTTTTCCTTTTATTTCAGTATTTTGTGAAGCATACTATGTTTTTTCCTACTTTTTCAGATGGTTTATTGATCTATTTATTTAAATCTGGGGATAGACAGGACATTAGGAACTGGCGGCCTATAAGTCTCTTAAACTCGGATTATAAAATTTTTACTAGTATTTTGAATAACCGATTAAAGAATTATGCTAGATTGGTAGTTTCTCCCTTCCAATTCTGTGGGATTCCTGATAGGAAAATTCAATCAGCTTTAATGATGCTGAGGGATGTTATTGAGCATCTATCGGTTTCTGGTATTAGTAGTTGTCTGGTTGCAGCTGATTTGGAAAAGGCTTTTGACCGTGTCCATTTACCTTTTTTGGTTTTAACCCTGGAAAGTTATGGGGTTCCAGTACGGCTGGTTGCCTTGCTTAGGCAGTTGTATCAGCATAATGTTGTTTTTCCCTTTTTAAGAGGGCACATGGCCGCCAGCTTTTCTTTGTCTACTGGAGTGCATCAAGGCTGTCCCCTCAGCCCCCTTCTTTATGTTTTTTCTTTAGATCCCCATTTACAAACCTTGGTTCAGGTTCCACGCTGGACTGGGGTTTCAGGAACTTTATCTCAGGACCAGCATCTTTTGCTGCAAGCATATGCCGATGATTTAGTTTTGTATTTTTCTGATCAAACCTCTGTACCTTTATTTTTGGAAGCTTTTGTTGATTTTTCTAGTATTTCGAATGCTAAGTTGAATTTACAAAAAACAAAAGGGTTGAGCATTGGGGCTGTAGGCCCTGTTGAGGCCTTTCAGGAGGAAATTCTTATTTCCAGAACTCCTCTTAAAATTTTGGGCATTTTGTTTGGTTCCCAGAATTTGCCAGTAGATAATTGGGAATTGGCTCTTCAAACTGTGAAGCGCAAAGTTACTAGATGGAAGAAGTGAAAATTTTCTAAACTTAAGCGTGTACAGGTGATTAAGCAGTTTCTTTTGCCAAGTCTGCAGTACATTGCAATGATTTTTCCTCTCCTGGTTAACCTGGAGACAAGAGTGTATAGTTTGTTTTTCCAAATGTTGTGGGGTAGCCGCTTAAACCCGATTAAAAGGGCTTTTATTTATTTGGCTGTCAAATCTGGTGGCCTCGGGATGATTGATCCTGTTGTTTTTTTACATACATTATTTTTTATGTGTACAGTTAAGAGTGGCTTGGGTTTAGCTAAAGGAAATGTGGAAGTATGGTCTCCGCAACCATTGACAAAATATTTCCAGAATTGACTTGTTTTGCCCCCTAAAATTAATCCTCTAGTATGGTTTCCTTGTTATTTTCGGCCTGCTGCCCAGAAACTATATAAGTGGGGTATTACTAAAGAGATGATTTTAACATATAAGAATAAAGGCCTTTACCATTCCATCATGTCAAATATACACCCTCAGAAGCCCTGTTTCAAGAATTGCCCTGTGGCCTTGAACTCTAAAGTTTTAGCTAATTTGAATAGTCAAAGATTGCCTCATCACCAATGGGAAATACAGTGGCTAATTTATTATGGACGTTTAAATGTCTGAGGTAATGCTAAGTATAAGGCAATCGAGGAAAGGAATTGTCCTTATCTTGAGTGCATTAATGTAGTGGAGACTATGGAACATTTTTTTCTTCAGTGTTCCTTTTCCACTGGTTTGTTCACCTTTTTGGCTCACTTATGGGGTTTACCTTGGTTAACCTAACTTTCCTATGAAATTTTGGTTTTAGGATGTTACCCGGTGGGCTTTTCTTGTTATCATTATGGGACTTTATCATTAATTTTTTGCTGTTTAAGGTTTTATTTATGGCAAGCTAGATGTCAAAGGGTATTGTACCAAAGAAAGATGACTTATAATGTTTTCAGTATGTTAGTTGTGAAAGAACTTTCGAAAATTTATTCTCAGGATGAACAGCAATTGGCTCCTGTCACTCTTTTAAAGTGGTGGAAAGGGTTTCTTCATTTTATAAAGTTTAAATGATGTATTGGGTTTCTTTCTTTTTTTATGTTTTTTTTTTATTATGGTTATTTCTCTCCCTTTCTTGTTTTTTTCTTTTCCTTGCTGATTTGTATTATTGGAATTTGATTGATTTATGAGTTTTATTGTGTTGTCTTCTATGTTTATTGTTATAATAAAAACTCCCCTACTCTTTTCAATAAGTGCCATGGGATCTTTAACTTCCACCTGAACTACCACCAATCCAGGCAGATGGCAGATGAGACCTCGGTTTAATGTCTCATCTGAAAGATGGCACCTCAGAAGTGCAGCACCCCTCTCATGCTGCACTACAGTGTCAGTACTGGGATATTAACCCAAGTGCCAGATGTGGGAACTGAACCCACAACCCTCTGATCTCCCAGCCTCAGAGGCGAATGTGCTACCTACTGAGCCACTGACACTGCAATAATACAATAATCTGCACAGTGTAGATTGGTGCCTCCCAGCTGCAGCCTCAGCCATAAACAGGGACATTCTGAGCACCCTGCAGGGGACATTTCTTAAGCAATGGGTTAGGGAGCCCACTCATGATGGGACAATGCTAGACCCGGTGCTCACTAACAGGTAGAGTACTGAAGACAACAAGGCAGGTGGCCTCCTGGGGACCAGTGTGATTCAAAATAAGGATGGTGGTGGAAGTTAACCACACAAGACAATGATCCAGTACTACAGGAGAGTAGATTAAAAAAAAATGTGCCAATGCCTCAGAAACGACCTAGCAGGGAGATGACCTGGGTGAGTTGGAGGAACAGTGAGCTAAACTAAGGGAAGGCACAGAAGGTAACAAACCTCTGTGTAAAGAAAGAGAGCAAAAAAAGAGGAAAAAGAGACTGCCATGGTTCTCGAAGGAAGTGGATGACAAGGTAAGGGCTAAAAGGATAGCATTCAGGAAGTACAGTATAAAGAGATGAAGAGGAAAGATGACTGAGAGATGCATCAGGAGAAGCAGACAGAATCAGGGAACATTGTGATGAGCACAAAGGAGCAAACTAAGAAAAGACTAGCTCAAGGGGTAGCAAAAGGGGGTAAGACATATTTTAGGTACATGAGTGAAAAGAGAAAGACTAGGGAGTGATTGGAAGGTTAAGAAGGGTAGGCAGGGACTGTGCAGAAGAGTATCAGCAAAAAGCAGATATCCTAAACAAATACTTTTGTTCAGTCTTCACGAAGGAAAGGAAGGGGATCAGCTCCATAAAAGCAAGTGGGGATTGGGGGGGAGGGGTGGAGGTAGACACAAGTCTCTTTACAGAGGAAAGAATCATTACGGGACTTGCAAATCTGAAAGTGGACAAAGCTATGGGCTAGATGGGGTACACCCAAGAGTAGCTCAGGGAGGTATTGACTGCACCTCTGATAGTCCTTTTTTTTGTAAATATAATCTTTATTTATTTTCAACGCAAAGTGGTAAGCATTTACAGCAGATAAGCTATTCAGTACAGATACAGAAAACAAACACTATTCCTGAAAAGTCCCAAACTAGAACCCAGTGGACCATCCCCACCCCCAACCCCTTTGGGACAGCTTGGGGGAGAGGTGACTTGTCCTATATTGCTGGCTAAACAGAAACATAGAAATATAGAATCTGATGGCAGATAAGGACTGCTTGGCCCACTTAGTCTGCCCATTTCCCTACTTAATGGATAAGCTGCAGATCCTAGTTAGCCAACAGCCTACTTCCTCCTATCCCTCACTAGAATTGCCTTATGTCTGTCCCATGCATTCTTGAATTCCCCCACTGTTTTTGACTCTATGACCTCCTCAAGAAGGCTGTTCCATGCATCTACAACCCTCTCCATGAAAAAATGCTTCCTCACATTACCTCTGAGCCATCTCCCCTCTATCTTCAAATTGTGCCCCCTTGTTCTTGCACATCTCTTTTTCTGAAAGATGCTACCCTCTTGGACTTTGTTGATTCCCTTGACATATTTGAAAGTTTCTATCATGTTCCCTCTCTCCCTCCTTTCCTCGAGTTTACACATCTTAAATTCCTTTAGTCTTTCTTCATATGTCTTCTGGTGCAGACCCTGCACCATTTTGGTTGCCCTCCTCTGGACAGCCTACTAAGCAATAAGCTGCTGTAGGGGAAGCACTCCAATATGAAGATCAATCCATCTCTAAGATGCAGCCCAAGAAAAACAAGGGAGGGCAGACTGCCATATGGGTTGCACAAGCAGAGAGCAGGATACCAAGGACAAGCCCAGTTGGGATCAGGATGTAGTAAAAATCTCAGCACAATTAAAGTAAAGATTAACCAGTCCCATTCCATCCAGGCAATACCAACATGTTCAGGGAACAAAATGAGGGTCTCTGCTCATGATGTGTAGGAGCCACCCAGTCCATCGTGAGGTATACAACTCTGCACAATCATTTAAAGAGTGAGTGATTCTTTCCACATGGTACATACCATTTACCATACCTCTACAGGAATCTACCATGGGCATTGTCGAGGTAAGCCAGCCTTTGGTGATTATTTTTTTGGCCATCATTAACAATATGACCAAAATGTATTGAGATAGAGTCCAGAAAACTCCTTGGGTACTGCAAAAGGAAATGCATCTGAGGAGTAAGCTGAAATCGTCTCCCAAAGTAGTCCCTAAGTTCTGCATCCAAGTCATGGAAAAAGGGCTGAAGATTAGAGCAATTCCCCATAAAATTGTAGTAGGTTGCTTTATCTCTCCATAGCCTCTCCAATAAGCAGAAGAATAGGAGGGGAGGTAGTGAGCCTTGATTATTGGGGTACAGAAGTATCTCATCAAGTGTTACCATACGTATTTCCTCCATTTGTGGGAGTTCATTACTTTAACTGCAGCCTGGCATACCCGTAGCCATTTCTCTATTTCTATAAGTCAGCCTAGTTCTTCCACCCATCAGAGCACTATATCTAAGGTGGTGACTCCTAGGGTAGATTGTAAAGCTTAATACAGCTGGGATATCATATGATGTGCATCGCCAATTTGTAAATTTGTTATAAAAGCTGATAAGTGGGGGGTATTGATTGTAATCACAAACCCCCAATGGGAGAGACAAAATACAGTGTCTGATTTAAAAATAACAGTAGAACTCTGAACTGTGGAGGTTATATTGGGTTTGTATTGCATCAAATTGCCGGACGATATTGCTCTCAAGTAATTGATGTATACACTGTAGGCAATATCTTTCCCAGTTATGGTAACCATGGTCCCAAAGGAGCAGCAACTGAGAAATCAGGCAGAGGAGGGAGAGAAAGGGTATGAGATGCAGTCTCTTCCTAAGCAATTGCCACATCTGTACTTGGAAGTGTAACCATGGGTCCAACCTTGTGAGTGTCTCAACCAGAGATGATCTGTGGTAGCTAAGTTGTATAAAATTCTGACTAGGGAGCAAGGCTCATTCTATATCAAGCCATGTTGCATACTGTCCCTCCAAATGGCAGACAAGTTTAAAGTGGAGATGAACCACTCAACAGTATACCTGGAGCTGTGGGAATGCTAGTCCCCCCCAAAGTGTGAGGTAGAAGCAGTTGTTGAAGTTTAATATGTGAGCATTGTCTAGCCCAAATGAACATAGAAATCTCCTTATTCCAAGCCCACCAGGTGCAGATAGAAATGAGTACCAGGACATTTTGAAAGAGGTAGAGTGCTCTGGGTAACACAGCCATGTGCACTACTTCCACCTTTGTGATTAATGAAAGAGGTTGGATGCCAAATCAATGAAAATCTCATACTTCATTTGAAAGGGGTATAGTTATCATGGAAGGCCATGGCTAGGGAGAGGGAGATCTGATTCCCCAAGTAGTGGAATTTCTGCAGATAACAACAAAAGGGAAAGGCTACTTTAAGGGGCTGAGTGGGTTGAAAATGGAAACTAAGTGTTTTTGCTGTATTCAAGCAGTAGCTGGACATGTCACTGAAGGTTCTTATTAATGCAAACACCTTTGGAAGGGACACCGCATGATCACTCAGATAAAGCAGAATGTTGCTTGTGTAAATGGCAACACAGTACGGTGCTCCTAACCTTCAGCTAGTATCTCCTGCAAATAAGTGGCCTCTCTAATGGCCTGTGCTAGGGGTTCAATGTACATTGCAAAGAGTAGTGTTGACAGCAGGCAGTCCTTGCAAGTCTCCCTTTGTAGAAGGAAGTCACCACAGTAATATCCACTGATCTTAACATACGCTTCGGGGGAATGGTAGAGCCATTGCAGCATATCTGTGAAGGTGACTGGGAAAGTGAGCTGCCCCAGCCTTGAGTACAGGAATAGCAGGAGACCCAGTCAAAGGCCTTTTCTGTATCAAGACTTAATAGCAGGGAAGGGGAGGCTGTCTGCTGCATCTGGTGGATAATATGCAGGGTACAACAAATATTGTCAGTGGTGGTATATGCGTGAACAAACCCAGTTTGATCCCGGTGATTGATTGCAGGTAATAGTTTATCCAAGCGTTTTGCTAAAATGGACATAAGGGATTTGTAATCTGTACTGAGGACTGAAACAGGGTGGTAAAAGGAACAACAGAGCAGATTCTTGTCAGGTTTAGAGATTACTGAAATCACTGCATATACACAAGAAGGCAAAGGGTCACCACCCTCTGACATCTCATGGAATGCAGCAAGGAATGGAGGGACAATCTGTTCCTTTACCAGTTTATAGAATTTGGCCCCATACCCATTCAGTCCAGAAGCCTTCCCAGTTTTTGAAAGACTGATAGCTTGATCATATTCCATCATGGTTATGGGGCACAGTAACTGGAGACCACAATCCTCCAGAAGCAAGGTAAAGTTCAAGGGTTGCAAAACAGCATCAATGAAGTCTTGCCTGGGGGTGTGTTCCAGAGTGTAAAGGGCCTCATAATAGGACTGAAAGGTCTTTGCAATATCTTGATATCAGGTGAGGCACGCCCCTATAGTAGGGTGTATTAGGGCTTAGATTGTTACCACACAATGTTGTTTGTGTAGTTGATAAGTGAGTAGGTGAGAAGAGAGGGTGTTGACCTCATAGAATCTCTGCAATAAAAAGGTGAGTGCTATTTCTGCTTGCTCTAAACAAAGTTTGCCCAAATCAGCTTTGACATTGGTAATTTGACAAGTGACTGACTTGTCACCCTGCTGATGGCCTGCTGAAGAAAGTGTAGGGTATCTTCCAGAAGTTGCTGATGCCCCTGCCACTGTTTTTTTAAGGTTCGTGGAGTACTCTATAAGAAAGCCACATAGAATTGCTTTTACACTATCCCACTGGATGAAGTGGGGATCATCAGTGGGAGGGATAATTGTGGAGAATCTACTCTGACTTTTCTTGAAGAAAAGTATGGAATGAAGGGTATTTTAACAAATAGTATTAAGCCACCAGTGTGTCATTTTTTTTCTAGGCTAAAATCCTAGTAAGAACTAATGCAAGAATGGTCCAAAAGGAAAATGTCTCCCGAAGTGCAGTATGTATTTCAGGAACTATACTCAATCTGCATAAAGCAATAATCAGTCCTGGAGTATGTACAATGCACAGGGAAATAGTGGGTGTAGCCTCATTGTCTGGAGTTGAAAGAACGCCAAACATCTACTAATAATCTTTTTAAAATATTTGTGTGCAGGAGGTTGTCTAGGAGGGGAAGGGACGGAGGAATCTAAACTGGGGTTGAAAGTGATGTTAAAGTCACCTGCATGTAACAGTATTCCCCTAGTGAAGGTAATAATTTGGTCAATTAGGGATTTAACTGTTGGAGTATCTGCACCCAGAGGAAGGTAGAGGTTCACCAGTGTGATCTCCTGCCCATGGAAGGAGCCACACACTAAAACAAAATGACTAACTGGATTTTGGCACACCTGACATTCCTCAAATTGTGTGTGCCTGGGAATTAGAAGTACAGTGCACTTTCTATTATTCACCTACTATGGTACAAGACAAAAGTTGGCAGATAATCGAGGGTGGTTGATAATCGAGGTTGTCGAATAATGGGGGCAATGGCAAAATGAGAAATTGGCATGAGACTAAAGTGGACAGATAATAGAGGGTGGCAGATTATGGGAGGCAGATAATCGAGGGAGATCTATACTACTCCATGTCTATGGCCCCCTTTATAAGAGGGAGAGCACTCTGCAGTAAAGCCTAATTTAACAGACTTAGCATGTTCCACCTGGGATAGTTGGGATCCCTGCGGATAGACGAGGTCTACTTTAAGTTGCTTGGCTTGCCCCAATATTTTTTCTCTTTTAATAGGACTACTGAGCCCATTCACATTCCATGAGCAAAGATGGACCTGTCAAGATCCCATTGGAATAATCATAACTACCAAAAGTAATACATTGCCCAGTCCCTCCACCCCTGGGCAATCCACCTTGCTACACCATCCATCTGTACCAGCTGCACACACTTAACCTTTTGTTGACCTACTATGTTACTGAAACCTGAAAAAGCAAAAATTATATTTATTGTATAACATAGAGAATACTGATCTCCAAAATCCCAAACTCTCTGCCCTGTTGGAGAACTTGCCAGGGCAACCACAATAGGGAGGGCCCAACTGGGGTCTGTCAACATATGAACTTCCAAGGTAGCGGTCATAATAGACCCTATGGAAGGGAACACCTGCCTGGAGGAGTGGCCTTACAAAGAGGGGCCTCCTACTAAAACTGGCAAAGGGTGGAGCACCTGAGGGGTTGATGTCACACCCTCTGATGGGGTCAGGGAGTAGCAGGTATGATAGGCTTACAGTCCAAGGGCTACCTATCCTCGTGATAATAACAACAATGGTCAGGGACATAGGAAACCATGTCATACCCAAAATATCTTAATGTTTGAATGAATAATATGCATTGTGTCCTGCCCTCTGAGAGGGGGAGTAAAGAGGGCAGATAGTAGTGTACACTGTCCCCATGGCCCATGGCTTGAGACTCTGTACTTGCAAAAAACATGCCTCCAAATAGCTACCAAAAATGTCCCCCCTTCCAGGGAGACAAGAGAGGTGAAGGAAAGTTTTCCTTTGGGGTAAGCTAGTTCCCCATCCAATACCTACCATACCATTAAAGTAGAAGAAAGCACCCACCTACTCACTCCTGGACCCCCACCAGCATATTAAGGCAAATATAACAAGCAGTTAACATTGCAAGATGAATACCTAAGGACCCAACGATGTTAAACAAACTGGAATAGTTAGGAAGAAAAAATCCTTAAGCTGCAGAAAGTGATTCCATATAGTTGCGACATTTCAAACAGATGTTCATGAATAATATCCTTGGGAGCTTTACAGACATTAGGCAAAGGAACTGAGAGTGCTGGACACTGCACCTAGTGTTGTAAAAGACTAGTGGACCAGGTGTGCCCCCACCCACGCTGCACCACCACACCCTGGCCACTACCCCCCCACCCCTAAATCAAAACCACTCCCCATCAACCACCAAGCCCATTCTGTCTGAAATCTGACCAGTGACTCACTGAGACCCAGTCAGCACCAGCAGTGTGATTAGGATATTCCTCTTCTGAGGTCCTCAGGCTGCATCTCAGTTGCAGATGCATCAATGATGGCATTGTGGCCTTGCTCTACTGCAGAATTTACTGGGCTAAGTAGCTACTGATGGGGGCTTGCAGCAGTACATCACAGAAAACAATGCCCTATAGTTGCAGGCAGAGGGAGCAAGGACAGTCATCAGGCAGCTATCTATTCCATCACCACACAACACTAGAATGTTTAACTTTTTATAAAGTGCTGCTGTGTGAAGAGGATTCACAGATCATCACCATCTTCCAGAGAGGCTTCAGTGAAACTGCTGTTCCAAGGAAGCGTGGAAGAAGGCCACAAGTGGACTAGAGATGACAGCTGCTACTGACAATGTTCTCCTAAATGCAGGACCACAGCTCCAGTGTGCTCCTCAAAGGTCAGTGGGGGAACTGAAAACCACAGCAGGTATAAGCCCAGTTCCTATGGGGGAGATGAAAATGGCAGAGGGAAGGGGTGACACTGAGGAGGGAGGACACTACCAAGGGGGGGGGCACTTACCAGACCCCCCCAGAACCCAGCTCTCTTAAATAAATGCCTCACTAGACAGTCTGAATTTTTAATATCAGTCCTCAGAGTTCTCTTGCAGGGCAGGCTGCCCCTGTGTAGAATTCCTCAAGTACAGAACAATATCCTGAATGCTTCAGCTGCTTGACACCATCACTGGGACCTTGAGGTTCCTTTACTCTGCTTGGACCATGCATTTTGAGAGAATTTGGATGCCAGGAACTCTTTAGGGAGGTTTTGGGAAGTCTAATCTACTCAAATACATTGCTTTGCAAGTTTAGCATATGGCTGTTTCAGCTGTTTTGAAGGTTTAGCTGCCAGAATAAAAAAATATAATTATCCGAACAGGGTAGGGGTGCAGAATTGAATGTTTTGTTGTTTTAGAAATTTCATTATAAAAATGTACTGGCATTGTTTGAGCAGGACTGAAGTCGAATAATCATCAATATAAATTTGTGTGTCCTGATAAGTGACAACCTTTTGCTGCCAGGCCATATGTGAGATTTTCTCTTTTTCAGGAAAATGCAAAAACAAACTAAGATTGATAGTGGTAAAGTACACACTCACTGACAGCTCAGTCTGTGGCCAGCCATTGCGAAGAGCAGAGGACTGCACCAGTTGCCAGCTTGGGGTCAGGATGGAGGGAGCGGGGTGGTGGAACATTACCTGCTGAGGTGGAGGGGGGTCTGCTAGACACCAGGGATCAGTATTACGTAATTCTACAGGGGGTCAGGGATATTAAGGGGGATCTGCTAGAAACCAGGGACTGGATTATCTTTCATGTACAGGGGATCAGGATGGAAAGGGGATACACTGGACACAAGGGAAATGGTGTCTGTGTGTTGGTCAGGTGATCAAGTGGGGCGAGAGACTATTAAACACCATGGAATACATGTTAACATATCAGGCATGGGTGCAAGTGGGGGGGGTGGGACCACTGGCACCAGGAATTGATATATTTTAACATCAGGCTGATGATCAGTGGGGGGGGGCACTACTAGCACCAGGGAATGATGTCTTTAAAAATTTGGCAGGCAAATGGTGGGGGGGGGGACCACTAGCACAAGTGAAAGATGTCTTTATAAAATCAGGCCACAGTTTGGTGGGAGAGGTGGACCACTAGTCACCAGGGAAAGTTTATTTATTTCATCAGACTGGCAATAAGTGTGGGGGGGGCACTAGACACCAGTGACAGTTTATTTTTTACATCAGGCAAACAATTGGCAAGGGTGCAAAACTAGATGCCAGGGACTACTGTGTTGGGGCTGGGGGGCCACTGCACTTCCTCCGCCAACCACTAGGGTTGCACCGGAGTAAGTTGAGGTTTTGATCAGCGGTATGTGCACTGTGCAAGGTTGACTGAGAAAAATGGCCCTGCGCAGTGCACATACTCTGACTATTGGACTGCCCCAATATTCAGGGCCCTGACCTTTCATTTTCATTGTGCCCCTCACTGAATATTGCCTGGGCGCAAACCTGTTTTTCCATTCTAACAGGGCTTTTGAATATGGGAAATCCACTTAAAGCTCAGTTTGTGTAGGCAAACTGGGATTTGCCCCAGGAAAAGTTTTGAATATATTACCCCTAGATTTTTGAATACTATTGAGACTTACTATACAATCTAGAGGACAGATTTATATAACTGAGGATGCCAAGGACCTGTTCACAAAATTAATTTTTTTGCATACCTAAATTGATATTTTTTTAGAAAGAATTCATTAACTCATATAGGCAAAATAACTTGTTATTTCCTATAGTCAAAAGGAAATAAAAAAGGTTTTTTTCATATCAATAAAAATACCTGAAAATGACCCATGAGTAAGCTGCAGTAGTAATGGGAAGTTTTATGAAAATAAATGTAATGGATTACTGCAACAAAGTTTATTTTTTATTCACTATCTTCTCTATATTGTAATTTGACCCATTCCATTTCTTTCATTTATACAATAATGAGTACCCCATACAGTAGGTCTGTAAGACATTAGAGCTCTAAGATAAAAATGTTCCCAGGATAATTAACAAAGATACTCCCAGACATGCAAAACAACACTCTGCTGATTTTAAACAGGTCTAACTTTATCTTGAAAGCAATTAAATACATTTCTTTATTACTGTATCTTTACAAGTTTACCATTTTAATATGCAATACAATTGATATGCTGCAGCTGGTGTAATTTACCTGTCAGATTATATTTTTGGTGCATGGGGAGACACTAAATGCCCAGAAAAGGGGAAAAAAAAGTTAGGAATTCAATTCTCAGGTATTTTGTATGCTAATATTTCTTGGAAATGTGTCAGTAACATTAGACTTGACTTTAATATCCAGTAATTCTACTTAAAATAAGCATTTGTCAATGCCGAATGTTTACTTGCTGGTATTAGCATTAGAAATGCAGGAGTTAGACAGATGCAGAATAGGAATGGCAGTGAAGTACTGAACTTCACATGAAGCCCACCTCCATCCTGTAGAGATGGACAGGATTTGGGTAAGGTTTTGGGTCTTCACCCATGACGGTCAAGCCATGTCACCTCACCCTATTCTGCAGACACTGACACATGTTGAGCTGTGCCTTAGGTGTTTGGCTTTACAGTCACCTCATTCCATAAGGACATACATTGAAATGGGTGCAGCATAGGAGAATGGGGTGAAGTCTTGAGTCCATGATACACCTCGATGCCTGTCAGTGGCTGGGGGAAGGTGTGATGGCATGAGCAGTACAGTTGGCAATCCAAAGGCACACCCCGATGCCTGTCTGTCTCTACAGGATAGGACGTTATGGTTAGAAACCGTAATGCCTCAGGCATTTGTTGGCATTCACAGTGCAAATTTTGAACATGGCCTTTTTGTGACCCCACCTCATGAAAGGATTCGGGACCTCTTGTCAGAAACAGTGGCAGTGTGATTTTGTCAATGTGTCCTGAAAACTGACTTCCAACAGTGACAGTGCCATTCTGCACCACTTGTACGAAAACACAGATCGGGCAGGATGTAAAGAATGACAGCTGTACCATCCATAGGGAGGCATGAAGAGATGGCAATGTTGAAAATGTGTAGTGGGAATATTAAAAGTACTTGCAAGTCCCAGCATACGTGGAAACCGTGCAATGCATGTGCGTAACAGTCATTTTATGGAGTTTCATCACCAGATTTTCAACATAGGCATTTAACGACCTGTGGTCATGAACAGTGTCACTTTGATTTTGTTACTGTGTCCTGAACACTGATGTCCCACAGCAACCACGGTATTCTACGCCGAAACTGCAAAAACACATTTCAACCAGGATGTGAAAAATGACAGCTGTACTGTTCATAAGGTAGTGTGAGAAAATGGGACAATCTGGAGTGAAAATATTACAAATGTGGAGAGTTATAAGCTTGCTTGGAAACTGCACAACACACATGCGTAACACAGTCATTTTATGGATTTTCATCACCAAATGTTCAACATAGGCATTTTAAGACCTCTGCTAATGAACAGTGTCACTGTGATCTTTGTAATGTGTCCTAAACAGTGATGTCCCATAGTGACCGCGTTATTCTGTGCCAAAGTACAAAAACACATTTCGGCCAGCTTGTGAAAAATGACAGCTGAACTGTTCATAAAGAGGTGTGGAAAAATGGCAATGTTGAAAATATGGCGTGAAAATATTGCAAATGTGCGAAGTCTCGAGCGTGTGTGGAAACTGCACAATGCACACTCGTAACACAGTTAGTTTATGGACTTTTGTCACCAAATTTTCAACATAGCCATTTTAGGACCTCTGCTAATGAACAGTGTCAGTGTGATTTTCCTAATGTATCCTGAACATGGATTTCCAACAACAACCGCGCTTGGCTGCGCCAGAAGTGCAAAAACACATTAGGTCCGGGATGTGAAAAATGACTGCTGTACTGTTCATAATGAGGTGTGGGCAAATGGCAGTGTTGACAATCTGGAGTGAAAATATTGCAAATGTGTGAAGCTATGAGCGTGCGTAGAAACTGCACAACGTACGCTCATAACACAGTAATTTTATGAATTTTTCTCACCAAATTTTCAACATAGACATTTTAGGACCTCTGTTAATGAACAGTGTCACTGTGATTTTCTTAATCTGTCCCAAACATTGATTTCGTACACCAACTGCGCCACTGTGCGCTATATGTGCAGAAACACATTTTGGGTGAAATGTGCAAAATTAAAGCTGTACTGCTCATAAGTAGGTGTGATCAAATAGCATTGCTGAAATTCTGGACTGCAAATATTAAAAATTCATGCACTTACAAGCGTGCATAGGAACTGCTCAATGCACATTCATAAAACAGTCATTTTTAGGAATTATTTCACCAAATTTTCAACATAGCCATTGTAAGACCTCTGCTCATGAACAGTGTCACTGTGATTTTCTTAATCTGTCCCAAACATTGATTTCGCACATCGACTGCTCCATTGTGCGCTACATGCGCAGAAACACATTTTGGTTGAGATGTGAAAAATAACAGCTGTACTGCTCATAAGTAGGTGTGATAAAATGGCAATGTTGAAAATTTGGAGTGCAAATGTTACAAATTTGTGAACTTATGAGCGTGCATAGGAACTGCACAATGCACACTCATAAAACAGTAATTTTTAGGAATTTTTTCACCAAATTTGCAACATAGGCTTTTTGAGAGCCCACCTTATGAACACTGGCACTGTCATTCCATTAATCAGTCCCAAAAGGTGATTTTGTGCAGTGACCGCAAAATCACCCTTCTGGCCCGATTAACGCCATGACAGTGACAGAATTCATGAGGAGGGGTCCCAAAAACCCCCATGTTAAAAATTTGGTGGCAAAATTCCAAAAAATGCCTGAGATATGCAGCAAAGTTGAAAAAACCCTATTTTTTACATCATACAGCTTACCAGCATTTCCTCAGTTTGCGGTCGGCTTTGAAGAGTGCAGACGCATTCCTGGTCCACTGAAGATCATTGCGCCGGACTCCAGAGGTAAGTATGGGGTGAGGGAGGTGTGTGGAGGCAGTATGCTCAGTGGGTGGGTGTGGGTTGCAGGAGGGGGGGTTCCCAGACCGCGAGGGACCATTTCTCCTTTACAGGGAAAAAACAAAATAAATAGACAATGCAGGATGGTTTTCAATTTTACAGGGGCATTTGGCACACTGGGGTGGGCTCCCAGCATGCCAAGGGACTCTTTTGGGGGGGCAGCTGTGGCCAACGGGGATTGGGCACCCCTGTCGGCACACCAGGAAACAGGGGGGAGAGAACCATCATGCCAATGGGGATTGGGCACCCCATTGTCAGGCAACAAAATGGGGAGGGTGTTTACATCATGCTGACAGGGAGTGGGCTTCCTGTCGGCAGACAACAGCGGGTGGGGAGTTACATGTTGCCGATGGGGGGGTGGGCTCCCCCGTCGGCTAAATAAAACATTTGCGGCACTGAAGCCGCCAGGGACTGGGGCCCCCATTGGCCAACAAAGACCACTTGGGGGGGCACATGCTGCCAAGGGGGATTGGGCACCCCCTCGGCATGGGAGGCTGCCTCATACTGTTTGTGAACATGGCGGCAAGCCACCCGCTATGCTCATAAACAGTATTAGACTAGCTAACATTCTGCCCTGCAATGACGGGTCACTCCCTCATTGCAGCACATTGACTGATGCTGCAATGATGAGGTGGCCCCTGATTGCTGCGGCTAAAACGTTAGAACTTGGTGCACTTTTTGGAGACCAGTGTCATCGGCACACTGTGCCTTCATTGGTCCACCAGTGCCAAGCCCCCAAATGCAGTGCCTCCCTTGGCTGTAACACTGTTGCGCCTCCACAACTCGCTTCTCTCCAAAGCTGTCACATAATGTTTCTTGAGCATGAGCATGCAAACATAAAAATGACAACCAGGTACTCTGAAAAAAATCTACCGATGTGTTGGATAAAAGATATATTTTAAAACATGTCTTTACTAGGCCTGTAGTACAGCAAGCTGCTGAAGAAACATAAAGAGCAGCTGACACCTTCAGGAGAACTTTAACAAAACATAATATTTAAACACAGTTCAGCTTGTATTTCACATTAGTTTTGTATTCCTCTTCCCTATTTATTACTGAGGTCATTTGCATGAAAACAGGATGTTTGCTCCTAAAGAGTTCATCTATTCCTGTTGCCTGCTCCCTACCCGAGGTCATAATGCACCACTTGTGACATCACAGTTACTCCCATGGCAACATATTGTGATGTCACCACAGATGATTATGACTTGAAGTAGGGAGTAAGCTATAGAGGCAGATAAACTAAGGGAACTCTAAAGAATAATGATCATGTATTCATACAAATTTACTCAGTAACCAATAATGGGGAAGAGAAATATGATTTATTTATTTGAATCTAAGATTACACAATACCTTTGAGCCGAGGTTCTTTTACAAAGGTTCCACGTCAGCAGGACGTATATATGTATATACACATCTATACGATTGTATATGATCTATATGTAATATAGATAAGGAATGCAAGTTGAATTGTACCTAATTATTATGTTTTTCAAAGTTTTCTCTGAGGTGTCAGTAGCTCTTTAAATAGGATTGTTCAAAGCTGAACCAAGCTGACTAAAAAGTAAAGATCTGTGCAGTTGGCAGCCTCCACTTCACAAATTAGTTAGCAAAGTTTGCCAAATTTGTGAAGTGCAGACTTGATGAAGTGTCTGGCAGATGAAGTGGCACTTTTTCATGTGAAGTCATGCAAATTGACTGGCAAAGTTGCAACTTCACCATAATTTCGCCTGACTTTACTGAAAAAGTGACATTTTTATGGGAAAACACACTGAGAAGTTATTTACAAAGGCAAATTTTACAACTTTGCTGGAACTTTGTCAGTGATGTACAATTTTGCAACATCTCTACTAAGGGAAGTAATAGTGGTGGGGGGGGGGCTTTAATTTACCCGATGTAAATTGGAGTACCCACACAACAAGTTCAACCAGAAGCAAAGATTTTCTGGAAGCTCTGCTCATATCAGGTCTGAAACAGCTTGTGAGGGATCCAACCAGGGGAGAAGCAGTTCTTGACCTGATACTCAAAAACGGAGGTAATATCTCTGAGGTAGTAGTTGGGAGTCACCTGGAGTCCAGCTACCACTGAATGGTGAGGTTTCAAGTCGAGACAAAAATGGAATAAAAGCACTCAAAAACTAAAGATATGGACTTTAGAATAGCCAATTTCACCAAAACGAAGGAAAGTCTCAAAAAGACCCTTGCAGATACTGAACGAGGGAGGGATGTTGAAGAACAATGGACACATCTCAAAACAGCTCTAATACAAATCACAAATCACTGCATAAAGACGGCAAGAAAGGCAAAGAAGAAAATAAAAAAAAAACACTCTGGTTTTGTAAGGAAGTAGTTACCAAGGTGAGGGAAAAACAGATTGCTTTTAGAAAATACAAGAACTCTGGATCCTACAAGGACAGGGAGGACTACAAATAGAAACTAAGAGACACAAGCAAAGAAATCAGAACAGGGAAAACAACAATGGAGAAAAAGACAGCCAAAGAGGTCAAGAAGAGTGACAAAACCTTCTATAGATAAATCAGTGAAAAGAGAAAGACAAGAGGTGGGATTGTCAGACTAGCTAAGGAAGATGGGGGAGACACAGAGGATGATAAGTACAAAGTAGAAATCCTCAACAGATATTTCTGCTCCATGTTTACCAGGGAGGAGGAAGGTTGCTGACAAGGGGCAGCACAGATGGTGGAGAATTATATTCAGGACTGTTTACAAAGAAAAGAGTTCTAAAGGAATTGGTGAAACTCAATGTAAATAAAGCCATGAGACCTGATGAAGTACACCCTAGACTACTAAGGAAGCTAATAGAGGAACTAGCAGCTCCTCTGGCTGACCTTTTTAACTTATCGGTTGAGCAGAGTGAGGTCCCACAGGATTGGAAAAAGGCCACAGTTATCCCTCTACACAAAAGGAGGAGCACAGAAAGTGCAGGCAACTATAGACTGATAAGCCTCACCTCTCTTTTAGGCAAAATCATAGAAACCTTCTAAAGGAAAAGATGTCCTTTCTAGAGCAAAAAAGCAAATTAGACACAAAACAGCATGGCATCACCATGTGCAGATCGTGCCAAACTAATCTAATTGATTTTTTAACTGGTTAACCAAAATTGTTGATCAGGGCAGTGGTGTAGACATAGTATACCTGGACTTCATTTCAACTCAGTGCCACATAGATGGCTATTTAACAAATTAGACAGCATGGGAGTAGGGCAACAGGTGGTGAACTGGTTACAGAGCTGGCTGAGAGGAAGGACCCAGAGGGTACTAGTAAATGGCTCCCCATCAGAAGAAAGAGGAGTGGCTAGTGGAGTGCCACGGGGCCAGTGCTGGGTCAGATCCTCTTTAATATTTTCATAAGCAACATATCTAATGATCTGGAAGGTAAAATTAGTTTGTTTGTAAATGACACTAAGATAGGCCATAGGGTAGACACTCCAGGAGGAGCAGAAAAGATGAAGGCTGATCTCAGGAATCTGGAACTGTGGTCACAAACATGGCAACTAAAGTTTAACGCAAAGAAGTGCAAGATCATGCACCTTGGAAGAGGAAACCCAGGAGAGGAATACTACCTAGGAGGAGTAAAACTGGACTCCACAAAGCAGGAAAGAGATTTGGGAATAATTATAATGGATGACCAGAAGATGTCCAAGCAGTGTGAGAAGGCAGCACTAGAGGCAGTGGCGGAGCTGGAGGGCTGGGGGTGGTCGCCCTCCTTGTTGCCTCAGTGTGAATAGTGGCACCCTGACACCAATTTTATTCACTGTTTAGTGCCCATTGTGGAGCCCCGTGATTGACTGAATGGCCCTCCCTGGCTCCCAAACATTCCTAAACCTGTCTCCGCCACTGGCTAGAGGCATAGGGAATGCTGGGCTGCATATTTAGGGAGATTACCAGCAGAAAAAGAGAGGTCATACTGCCACTGTATAGATCACTGGTGAGGCCACACCTGGAGTATAGCGTCCATTTCTGGAGGCTGCACCTTTTGACAGACTGGAGACAGCGTAAAGGAGAGCAATGAAAATGATACAAGGGCTGTACAGTATGGCATATGAGGAATGGCTGTGGGACCTAAACATGTATTCCCTGGAGCAGTTGAAGAAGCGGAGAGACATGATCGAGATCTTCATGTTCCTAAAGGGAATAAACAAGCTGCAGATTCAGGACATGTTTCAAAACAAAAATCACACTAGAACCAGGGGGCACGACATGAGGCTCGAGGGGGGCAAATTCAGGGGCAACACACACAAGTTCTTCTTTACCGAAAGGGTGGTAGACACATGGAACAGCCTTCCCCAGAGTGTGGTGAAGGCAAAAATGGTGAGAACTTTCAAAACTGCTTGGGATAGGTACAAGGGCATTACAACTCTGAATAGCAGATGGGGGGGTAGACTCATGGGCAGTCTAGATGGGATATATGGTTCCCTTCTGCCATCACTTTCTGTGTTTCTATGTAAGAAGGCAAATGGGCTGAGAAGACCAAACTGAATTTATGCCATTCATCAAGAGATAAAATTGCGTGTGCATGTTAATTTAGTAAATGATTTACTATAGAACCTTTAATTGCTTGCAGTTACATTCATGCTGTATACTTATTGTATTGTAATTTATTTTTCAGATGGTGGTTTTGCATAGTATAAGGATACAGGGAATACAGCTGCCAGGACTGGGGGGACTGAATGTGACAGAGGACCCCCCCCCCCCTTTTTCAAATGTCGTATCCACTTTTCAGGTTTTACTTTGTTTAGGGATAATCTGGAAGGTATACCCCTTTCATGTGTAGTCTTATTCAGTGTGCTGTTATATGTCTCATTTGTTGGGCTGGCCACCCATTTTGTATGTTCCTCTGTCTTGTGCTTTGTCTTGTCTCCCCTTCATATGTACACTCCAGATCCCCTTTAAATAAAACAAACCTCTAAAGGTCTATGCGACTAGATATGCATTGTGTTACCAAAAGATGACAATGATTTAGTCGCTTCTCATTTAATTTCTATTAGCCTTAAGGATATTATAAGATCCTATATATAGACTTTCCTGTACCTAAAATGTGGCTTCTGTTGCCTAATAGCCACAGTGCTGGGCTCTAGCGCTGAGCCTTCTTTTGTTTATTGGAAGGAACTTCTTAAAGCGGATTTACATTTGTATTTACTTCACAGAAAATTAATGTTGCTGTTCCTTCCGCTAATAATTTTACCGTCCAATTATTAAGCGCCCAGACTGATGGCATGTTTGAAAAGAATTAGCGAGAAAAGTGGAGTCTGCAAATTACTGCAACGGATGTTCGAGACTATCGCAGCGAATTCACAGTCGGAAAGGGCTCTGTTTAAAAATGGACAGACCTGGTGATATGCCTTTTAATTGTTGTTAGAATCTGGATAGAAATATAAGGTTTTGGAAGTAGTTTTCTTCTACCTTGGACGCTGCAATACCGAGGGTTCCTTACTCTTCCTGTGGTAGCATTTACTAAGAGCCGGCCGGCCGGACTCTCACTGCTCTTATACTGCTCCAGGAGAGGCGGACCCTCCGTTTCCCTTCGGCGTGTGATGAAACATGTTACAAAGGGAATATAATGTTTTTCAAACAGCTTAAAAGTTATAATTCCTCTATAAAAGTATTATTATGAATAAATAAAATGTGTTAACGCTTTGTTTCCTCAAAGTTATAACCTGCTAATATTAGGGGTGGAGTTAATGTGTCACATGATTATAGAGACTATAAATACTGTCTTCTTCTGAAACCAGTCAGTAAGACTAGGGGTGTCGAACTGGTAACACCCTGACTTGAGTTAGCTGTTTCTAGCTCTGGTACTCGAACCTATGATGTTGTAAATATATTTTCTTTTGGTCGTTTCCAAGTACGCTGTAAAATAAATTTTCACTTCTTTGCTGCTAAATCTTGTCTGAGTGCCTTGTCTGTATCCCACACCAGCTCACACTGAAGCCACAAGGGGAGCGGGATTCCGACGGCCCAAAGCTAGGCTATTAAGGACTCATCAGCCGCTAAAGGGAAGTGTTTTCATTTAAATTGTACCTGGTTGGTGACATACAGGGGAATTTTGTTTTGAGGGTCCCACAAATTGAGCTACGCTGCTGGAAAGTGGAAAGGGGCTTACTGTTGTATTTGTGCAAGTTCTGTGGCCAAGTGTCCATTCTTTTTACATGAGCAATGCTGAAGGGGGCTGTGTGACTTGCTGTTGGGGTGTAGTAGCTGTGGCACAGTGTCCTTTCTTTTGCAGGTTTCCCATGCAGGAGCAGCCGAATCAGGAGGACCAACCTTGTGAGTGGGGGCTACATCTGGCAATGGAAAATTTAGTGTGGGGGCAGTAGCAGGAACGGGACTACATACAGTAAATGTGCCATGACTGTTTTTCGCAATAGTGGCAAGGGGATTTAGGTTCAACCCACCCTCCCCCTTCTGCACCTACCCCGTGATAGTCCAGCTTTATTAGTGGATGATCAGGAAAGGATTGTACTACTTCCTGCTTAGGCCAGGTCAGGTGGGGCTGTAGCCACATCATATAGACAATAGTTGAAGAAGTATTGGTATGATCTAAAGGAACAGGGTAGGGGTGAAACGCCAATAATAAAAGAAGAAAAAAATGTTTATTAGACAGTACAGTAGAAAGAAGATGAAGTGACATCTACCCTGAATATCCTTCCATAGCAAATGCAGAGGAGGGAATATGTCTGATCTGGAAAACAGAAGGTTAGGCTAAGGGAACCCATATAGGCACTGAAGGGAGATAGAAAGGAAGGCAGAAAATTAGGAGAGATGGATTGTCTGGGAGGAAATAAGAAAGATTGCAGGGTATACAAAGGCCAAGAGGGAGGAGGGGGTTATGAAAAAGTAAGATGGGGAGATATCATTGGTCAACATGTGGCATTCAAAAGGATGGGGGAGCGGGGGTGCAGATTGGTAGGAGGTAGGTGGGCTGGAGACAATGGATGGGGTTGGCAAGGGGGAAATGGGAGGATGGTCAGTTGTAATGGTTGTGGTGCTGCCATCTTCCTTGGGACATTGTGGAATGTAGACAGTTGTCAAGTCTACAGGCAAGGCAACTCAAGGAGGAAATTGAGTGGCTAAGATGGGCATTGTGACTGGAGGGGGACAGAGTGGCTGGGGAGCAGGGAAGAAGTGGCAGTAGATTGAGACAAGGGGACAAGGCTGAGAGGGATACAAGGCAGAAATCTAGGAGACAGAAAGCACCTGTGATACAGATTCAAAGAGGGGCAGAAGGGGGGAACTGGATGGTAGTTGGGGGATGAGGCAATGAGGGGAAGGCAATAGGCATAGGGAGACAAAAGGGAGAACAGGACAAAGGTACTGAAGGCATCACAGGCATCCGGGGGGGGAGTTCTCAAACAGGTTCTCTATTCTGCAGTGTCTGGATGAACAAGGGGCCAGCGCTGTACTGGCAAACAGGGAGAGGCACAAACAGATCAAACAAGGGAAAGCAATTATGGAAGGAGTGAGACTTAGGCCAAGAGGGATAACTTGAGTGGGGAAGCTGGGAAGCCATGTAGGGAGGATAACATATGGGGGAAGGCTTAAGGCGGGAGGGGTACCTGACAGGGAGGTTGGGAAGCTGGGTGGGGAGGACAGCACAGCAAGCATGAGCAAGGGGGAACCAGGAGGAAAGAGGCTGAAGCAAGGCAGCAGCATCTCCAGGAGTGGAGCCCACAGTAGGGAAGATGGTGAGCCTGGGGGGGGCGCAAACCAGAGAGAGATCAAGGGTGGGGAGGAAGCTGGGGAGCAGGAGGGAGAAAAACTCAGAAAGGAGGGACAGCACAGAAGACACTCTATGGGCATGAGGCTGAATGGGGAGGGGCGAGTTGTAATAATAGGGGACTCCATCTTGAAGGGAATAAGATGGGGTAATGGGAATTCTGGCAGTGGCAACAACAGGGTGTAATGCATGCCAAGCATGACAGCAGGGAGGGTGGGAGCAATGTTATCAAACTGAGTGGGGCAGGAGAGGCCACACATTGTAGTTCATTTGGGTACCAATGATCTGAGAGGCAGCAAGATGATGGTAGCACAGGAAAGGTTCTGAGAGCTGGGTAGGATCTGTAGAGGTTTGGGTAAGTCAGTGACCTTCTCAGAAGTATTGCCAGTCCCTTAAGCAAGTACAGCTAGAAAGGGGAGGCTTGAGGAGTTCAACATGTGGCTGAGAGGGTGGTGTGAAGAAAAAGGTGTTGGCATGGTTGGAGGGTGGGGCAGAACATGAGATAACAAAGAACTTTATGCAAGAGACAGGCTGCACCTAAGCAAGGAGGGCACTCAGATCTTGAAAGGTAAACTGGAAAGCTACTTAAGGGACAGAATACATTTAAACTGAAAGGGTGCAAGGAACTCAGCATCAGGCATGGGGGCCCAAGGGCCTCCCCACCAGGAGGAATGACAAAAGACAGGATAGTAAAAAGAGAGGGGATAGAAGGGGAGGGGTAGAGAGGAGGCACACTATAAGCAGAGGCGAAGAGGGCCATGGGACACACTGGAAGGCAGTGACCCTGAATGCAAGGAGCCTGGGAAACAAGGTAGCAGACCTACAGGCACTACTAGCAGAAGGTAATGTGGATATTGCTGCCATTACAGAAATGTTGGCAACTCAGTTCCATGACTGGACCTAGAGATCCCAGGTTACCAACTGCATAGGAAGGACAGGGCTAAAGGAAGGGGGAGTGGTGTGGCTTTCTATATAAGAGAAGGGGCAGAGTGTAGTTGAGAGGATGGGGATGAGGGTAGGACAAAAGCCCTTTGGGCAGTACTACAGAATACAGATGGCAGAAGAATTCAAATGGGGGTGGTGTACGGTAGTCCATTACCATAGCGACCAAGATTGAGTGGCTAGAAAAATGATGACTCAGTCTTGGCGACTGTGATCACAGCTTCCTAGGGAGGAGGGTGACTGGATATTGTGGTCTGTGAAAACCACGACAGGAACTTGCACATATACATGCGCATGCACCCTTGGAGGGGAGAGATGCAGGGGAGGGATGTCATGTGGAAGGGGTTGCGGTGAGCAGCTGCCGAGCACAAACACTAGTGTCATGGGGAGCGTGGTCAGCTGAGAGGCATGGGGTACCTGGTTCTGGTCCGGCGTGGGGTGGTTTGTTTGTTTTTTGCCAGCTGGTGGCATATATTGCATCAAGTCCCCCCCCGACATGCACCCTCCTGGAGTTGAGAATCCATAAGTAGGGGGTGCAAGGGGCACAGACCCCCGCATTAAAAATGAGACCGGTAGGTCTCAGGCACCATTTTTCAGTGAGCTGCCAGTGTGCATCACTGAAATTATTTTTCGGCGATGTGCACTCGTCATAATAGCGATCACTGTTGCTCGATCGCTATTATGACATGGAACCGTGGTGTACAAACCACCTTCACAGTGAACTGATTTAGATAGGGAACTGGGAGAACAGATCAGAAGAGCAGGGGGAAGAGGTAATCTGATTCTGGGCAATTTCAATCTGCCAGGAGTAGATTGGACCACCCCAGCTACCACCTGCAGCAGGGAGCAGGTCCTCCTTGATGCTATCCAGGACTGTTTTCTGACTCAGAGAGTTAAGGAGCCAACAAGGGAGGGTGCCATATTAGATCTAGTGCTGTAAAATGAGGAGCAAGTCCAGGATGTTGAGGTGAGGGAACCGCTCGCAGGTAGTGACCACCAGACAGTGTGGTTCTCAATCTGCATGGGGAAGGAAGCACCCAGGACTAAAACAAAGGTGATGGACTTTAGGAAGGCAGACTTCAACAAGATGGGGATTATAGTGATGCAGCACCTAGCAAAGATACAACCAGGGATGAATATGGACCAAAAATAGACTTTCATCAAGAGAGGGTTGACTGAGGCCACCAATACTTGTACAAAGGCTTGCAGAATGAGTGCCAGAACTAAGAGGCCAAGCTGGTTTAATAGCAAAGTGGTGGAAAAGGTAAGGGATAAGAGGGCAGCCTTCCTGATATACAAGCATTCTGCAAGGGAAGCAGACAGGGAGATTTACACAGAGAAATCTAGATAGGCAGGCAGGTAGGTCCGGGTAGCCAAAGCTAAGAAAGAACTAAGATTGGCTCAGTGGATTAAGAAAGGGGAGAAGGACTTCTTCTGCTACATTAAGGAGAAAAGAAGTAGAAAGGACAGGATGGTTAGAATCAAGAGTGAGGGACGGTGGGTGGAGAAGGGTGTGAAACAAGTGGAGACACTTAATACGTACCTTTGCTCTGTCTTCACCAGGGAAGCTAGAGGGCACATGCCAAAGGGGAAGATCAGGATGCCCCTCAATGTGGGGAAGGAGTATGAGGGGGAGACTGAGGTTGTCAGGGTCTTGAGAGGACTTATGGAACTGCGGGTGGACAAGGCTCCTGGCCCAGATGGGGTGCACCCAAAGGTTCTGAGGGAACTGGCAGAGATATTGGCAGCACTACTGACAGACCTATTTAACACATTGCTCAAGGAGGCGTGTGTCCCTCAGGACTGGAGGACAGCTCATGTGGTGTCTATCCACAAGACTGGCCCTAGAGATGAGCTGGGAAACTACAGGCCAGTCGGCTTAACTTCCATAGTGGACAAGTTAATGAAGGCCACTATGAAAGAAAAGCCCATGTCCTTCCATGAAGAAAATAGTCTCCAGGATGACAGGCAGCATGGGTTTGTTAGGGGAGGTCATGTCAAACCATGCTAGCCTTGCTTGTAGAGCAGAAAGCAGCTAACTAAAAGAAGCTACATTTTCTTCTTAATTTAAAACTTATATCTCAGTAGGAGTCAGTGTCAGTTAAGATTAAGTAGACAGATAACTTTATTAGAAGTAGAAGGGGTCTTATTTACGGTTAAAAAAGAAAGAAAAGAAAAGAAAGAAAGGCAGTGTGTGTTCTGTGCAGGAAAAGGTACTGTATCAGGTGACTTTGCTAAACCAGTAGGAGGAAAGAGAGCTTACCTGGGGGTGTGGTTTAGACACTAGAAAAGCAGGTGAATCAAATTACAACTTCCTGTTGCTAGCCTTTTTTCTTACCAATTCCCCTCCATCCCACCCAAAGCCAGTTCTACTTTTATAGCCACTGGATTTAACTGTCAACAGGAACTTCCTGTTTGGCAGTAGGAAGAAAAGGATCATAGAGAAACATTGGTTTTGTCAACCCTGAAGTAGAAAAAGTAGCTCACTCCCCCCTAGCTGCTGGTAGTTTGATATTGAGCAAGGAAGAAGGAGACTACTGAAGAAGATAGGAAGTTGCTGTCCCAGAACAAGAAGGGTGAGAGTTGTAAGGAGAGGAGAGAGTAAGCATCCAGAGAAACAGTAGAGGGGACACAAAATAAGACATGATAGGAGTGGTGCAGTGCAATGGCTTTGAAGGCAGTGTTCTGGAGACATTCTGGAGGCTGCGATGCTGCCCATTTGCAGGCACTTCTCTGGTCTGAGAGAGGAGGTTGCCTCCTCCAGTCTGACCTGGCTAGGATTCGAGAAACCTCCTCCCCCACCCAGGGACCACCAGGGCCAATGCCACTACCTCAGAGGTTGCCAAGAAAGAGGAGTTGCTGGACCAGGGTGGGCTCAAGGAGGGAGAGGGTGGTGGAACAGAGTTGCATCCCTCCAGCTGTACCTCTTCACAATTCATTCACTCTTCTGGTGGATAGTGGTTCCTCTATGGAGGCACCTGCAGTGGAGACCAAGGAGGATGCTGGGAACCTTCACAAAGGAGACCCAAAGGAGGGTGGAATGGGTCCCACAGGGAAGGAAACAACTCCTGGTGGGGACCCAATCATTAGGGGGTAGAATTGGGGAGGATGGGGAGAGGGAAGCAAGATGCCTTCCTGGCGCCACAGCTTGAGGGACAGGAAGCGAATCCTCAGGATCCGGGAGGAGCTGCACAAGGAGGGAGCTGGATGTCATTGTCCACCTGGGGACAAATGACCTGGCTAGGAATGGGATCAGAGCAGTGCAAGAGGAGTTTGTAGAGTTGGGAAGGGCCTTAGACAAGTAGCGATACGGTAACCTTCTCGGAGGTGCTGCCTGTCTATGGCAAGGGAGATGCTAGGGCACTTCTCACCAGGGAATTCAATGAGTGGTTGAAAAACTGGTGTGGAGCTCAGGGTTTTGGCTTCATTGGGGACTGGGGAGCCACCTGGAGGAATGCAGACCTATACTGGTGCGATGGTCTGCATCTGTCCAGGGGGAACCAGAATCCTAGGTGAGAGGTTTAAATGCTTCATTGGCAAGCATTTAAACTAGCCAAGGGAGGAGGCACTGAAAAGGAGCTGGGAAATCCGAGCCTCCCCCCACAAAACATGGTGATTAGTGAGGTAAACACCAAGGTACAGAAGTTATTAGGGAGCAGAACAGATTTAAATGTAAAAAAAGGCAAAGGCAGTAAGGACAGAAATGGGGCTAAAAGGGGTAAGGCTATCAAAAAGTGGAGGGTGATGAGTACCAATGCCCGTAGTCTGTGTAACAAGCTCCCTGAACTAGTGGCCTTGATGGAAGAGGGTTGCCTGGATATTGTGGCAGTCACAGAAACATGGTACACAGAGAACCATGACTGGGATGTCAACATACCAGGATACACAATCTACAGGAGGGATAGGGAGGGTAAAAGAGGAGGAGGAGTAGTTCTCTATGTAAAGGAAGGGATCAAAACAACAGAACTAAAGAGTAAACAGGGAGCAGATGAGGCACTTTGGGTCACCCTGGAGACAGGAAATGGCACCACAATCCGCATGGGGGTTGTATACAGACCCCCATCTCAGGGGGAGGGAATGGACAAGGAAATGATAGAAGGCTTTCTTAGAATGGCAGAAAAAGGGGAGATATTATTGATGGGGGACCTGAATATGCCAGATGTTAACTGGAGCACCTTTGCTGCAGGCATATCCAAGAGCAGGGTCATTCTTGATGCCCTACAGGGGGCATGTCTCAGACAGCTAGTATTAGAACCGACTTGGGAGGGAGCAATCTTAGACCTGGTACTTTCAAATGGGGATGGAGAAAGAATCTCAGATTTAGAAGTGGGTAGCCATCTGGGAACAAGTGACCACCAAACAGTGTGGTTCACGATAAACACAGCCATACAATCAAGCCATACAAAAGCAAGAGTACTAGACTTTAGGAGGGCTGACTTTAGGAAAATGAGAGAGTGCCTCAGAAAACACTAGCAAACAGGCAAGAAGGAGGGGTGGAGGAACAATGGGGAGTGATCAAATAGCCATCACAGAGGCAACAAGCCTCGTAAAAAAATCAATAAACACAACGAAGGAAAACCACTATGGTTCACAAAAGAGGTGGAGGAAGGTTAAAGAGAAAGGGCAGCATTCAGGAAATATAAGGAAACACAGAAGGAGCAAGACAGAGAACGTTATCAGTTAAAGCAGAAAGAGGCTGGGAAGGTAGTCAGAATAGCAAAGGCCCAAACCGAAGAAAGGATAGCCAATTCTGTTAAGAAGGGGATAAGACCTTTTATAGGTACATTAGGGAGCGAAGAAAGACCAAAGGAGGGATACTGAAGCTTAATAAAGGGGAGGGAGTCTGGGTAGAGGGTGACAGTGAAAAAGCAGGGTTACTGAACGAATATTTCTGCTCAGTATTCACAAAGGAAGAGGAGGAGAGTTACCTAAACCAAACAAGAGAAATACTCTGAAGACGGGGTCAATACCAGTCCATTTACAGAAGAAAGGGTTCTGAAAGAACTAATAAAATTGAAGGTGGACAAAGCAATGGGGCCTGATGGGATTCACCCAAGAATTTAAAAAGAACTAAGGGTAGAACTAGTGACATCGCTGACTACCTCTTTAACAAATCATGGGAGGATGGGTGGTACCCAAGGACTGGAGGAGGGCAGATGTAATTCCTCTTCACAAAAGTGGGAGCAGGAAAGAGGCAGGAAACTACAGACCAGTTAGTTTGACTCAGTGGTAGGGAAATGATGGAATCACTCTGAAGGAAAGAATTGTTGAGTACCTAGAGGCCATTGGGGCACAGGACCCGAGGCAACATGGATTCACGATGGAAGGTCATGTCAGACAAATCTAATAGATTTCTTGACTGGGTGACCAAAGTAGTAGATCAGGAGGGGCTGTGACATGGCCTACCTAGATTTTAGCAAGGCATTTGATACAGTCCCCCACAAAAGATTAATACATAAGATAGCCAGCCTTGGAATGGGTTCCAAGGTAGTAGCCTGATAAAAAATTGGCTAGACAACAGGACACAAAGGGTAGTAGTAAATGGAGTACACAGTGAAGAAAGGAGGGTTACTAGTGGGCACTTAGGTTCAGTACTGGGACCGGTCCTTTTAATGTCTTTATAAGTGACATTGCAGAGGAACTGGAAGGAAAAGTATGTCTCTTTGCAGATGACACAAAGATCTGCAACAGGGTTGATACACAGGATGGAGTGGAAAGGATGAGAAGGGACTTGGCAAGGTTGGAGGAATGGTCAAATGCATGGCAGCTCAGATTTAATGCAAAGAAGTGCAAGATAATGCATATGGGAAACAAAACCCAGGGGAAGCGTACACAATGGGGGGTGAGATACTGACAACAGTAAAAATAGAAAGGGACCTGGGGTAATTATATCAGATGACCTAAAGGTGGGCAAGCAATGTGAGAAGGCAGTAAGGAAGGCTGGAGGGATACTGGGATGCATAGGAAGAGGCATCAATAGTAGAAAACAGGAAGTTGTTATCCCTCTGTACAGACAGTTGGTGAGACCCCATCTGGAGTACTGTGTGCAGTTCTGGAGACCCCATCTCCGCAAAGACATAGACAGAGTGGAGGCTGTCCAGAGGAGGGCAACCAAAATGGTGCAGGGTCTGCACCAGAAGACATATGAAGAAAGACTAAAGGAGCTTAATATGTATACTCTTGAGGAAAGAAGGAAGAGAGGGGACATGATAGAAACTTTCAAGTACCTCAAGGGAATTAACAAAGTCCAAGAGGGTAGCATCTTCCAGAAAAAGAGATGTGCAAGAACAAGGGGCACAATTTGAAGATAGAGGGGGACTGCCTAGGGGTAATGTTAGGAAGTATTTTTCACTGAGAGGGTTGTGGATGCATGGAACAGCCTCCCAGAGGAGGTCGTGGAGTCAAGAACAGTGGGGGACTTCAAGAATGCATGGGACAGGCATAAGGCAGTCCTAGGGGTGGGTAAGAGGAAGTATGCTGTTGATTAACTAGGATCTGCAGCTTATCTGTTAGGTAGGAAAATGGGCAGACTAGGTGGGCCAAGTGGTCCTTATCTGCCGTCAAATTCTATGTTTCTATGTTTTCTATGTTTCCAACATGGTGGATGTCTCAGACTGGGTTACAAGGTCCTTGGAAAGAGGGCAGGCGGTGGATGTACTTTATCTGGACTTCAGCAAGGTGTTTGACTCAGTGCCCCATGGCAGGTTAGTCAACAAGCTGAGAGATCTGGGGGTTGGGGACAAAGTGCTGTGGTGGGTAAAGAGACTGCTGACAGATAGGAACCAGACAGTAGTGGTAGGGGGTGAGCTCGCTGAGCCTAGGACTGTGACCAATGATGTCCCACAGGGCTTGGTACTGGGACCTGTGTTGTTAAATGTATTTATTGGCAACATAGCAGAGGGGGTCAAAAACAAATTCTGTCTTTTTGAAGATGATACTAAGCTCTGCGGGAGGGTGGGCACAGAGGAGGGGAGACGGGATCTAAGGGAGGACCTGGCAAAGTTGGAGAAATGGTCAGGCATCTGGCAGTTGGGTTTTAATGCTAAAAAATGTAGGGTGATGCACATGAGACTAAAAATCCACAGGTCATTTACTGGCTAGGGGGAGTTTAGGTGACAGTATTGGAAGAGGAGAATGACCTGGGGGTTTGGGTGAGGGGTGACATGAAACCCACAGCACAGTGCCATAAGGCAGCAGCTAAGGCAAAAAGAATGCTGGGTTGCATAGCCAGTGGAATCACCTCCAGGAGGGAGGAGGTTGTTCTGCCACTGTACAGGTCACTGGTGAGACCACACCTGGAATACTGTGCCCAATTCTGGTGCCCCTACCTTAAGAAAGATATCAAACTACTGGAGGGAGTACAGCAGAGAGCAACCAAATTGATGCAGGATATGGGGGATAGAACATGTGAGGAGAGACTAAGGGTGCTGAACATGTACTCTCTGGAGGACAGGAGAGAGAGGGGATATGATAGAGACCTTCAAGTACATAAAGGGCATAAATAAGACCAGCATTGAGGAAATCTTTCATCTAAGAAAGGAGGGTACAATGAGGAGTCATGACCTGAAGCTGTTGGGAGGGGGTGGGGCAGATTCAGGAGGGAAATGAGAAGGCACTTCTTCACAGAAAGGGTGGCAAAAGGGTGGAACGAGTTACCAGAGGAGGTGGTGGTGGCAAGGACAGTGACCAGTTTTAAGAGGGTGTGGGACAGGGTAAAGAAGGTTAGGTCAACATGGAGAACAGGGGGTTGGGTACAGTGAGGGGAGAGAAGGGGAGGAGGTACAACTCCAGGAGGAGTAGGGGGGCAACTATTTGGTATAACTAGCTGCACAATCGAGCAGATTCAGACCATTATGGCCTGTATCTGCTGGCAATTCTTTATGTTCTTAAGGATTCTTCCTTTATGGTTAGACTGACATAATAGTGGAGAAATAAAGTGGCAAATTTATTATGCCAGAGGACACTAGCAACTGCATTGTTCTAACAAAAAAAAAATAAAATCTGTCATACAGTCTAACTTTCCAAAACATTTTTGGCAGAAAAAGTGGCACTTTTTCATGCAAAGGCATGCAAATTCACCAGCAAAGTTGCAACTTCATGATCTCTTTGCCTGACCTCACCTGAAAAAGTGTTATTGTCACAGGAAAATGCATTGCAGTTATTCATGAATGTGAATTTAATATTGGAGATATGAAATGGCAAATTTGTTATGCAAGAAGACTTTAGCAAGTGCATTGTTCCAAAAACTTATCTTTAATACAGTTACAACTCTAGTCTAGAGGTAAGGATGTCTGGACCTGTAGCAATTAATAAACATTTGAAAGAGCTGAAATGAATGAGTTGTTGTGACATCTTTACAATTAACAACAAGTGAGAGTGCTGGACTTGAGTTGTACAGTTTTGTGTTAGGGTGAGGCAGCGCCCCCACCCCCTCCATAGCAGCATCCTAACATAGCTAACTGCTGAGGGTGCACTTTCTTTGTGACAGTGTCTATAATACATTTAACCTTTCCCAAAAAGTTTCTGGCAGACAGAGTTGCACTTTTTCATGCATACAAATTCATTGCACCATAACTTTTCCTGACTGCACCTGAAAAAGCACAATTTCACAGGTAAATATATTGTGAAGTGGAAAAATGGCGATGTGAACAATTCACAAAATTATTCACTAAGGCAAATATTCCAGCTTCACTGGATCTTCATCGGCAAACTAACCCTTTGAGAACTGAATATGTGTGAACGTATATAGATTCTGGACGTATATATACGTCCACAGTCTTCTAACTTAACACTTTGTAACATCTCTACTAAGAAAGGCAAACAAGCTTAAATAACTGAACTGAATTGATGCCATGTATTAAGAGATAAAACTTAGTCTGCATTTTGATTTTGTGATGGTTTACTGTAGAATTCTTAATTACATGCATTTACATTCATGCCATAAACGCACAATATTGTAATTTATTTTTCAGACTGTGATTTCAGGTAGTATAAGGAGAACTCATCAGTTTCGGCTGGATTGTGATAATGCTGGAGAAATGAAATAGCAAATGTATTATGCCAGAAGACTTTAGCAAGTGCATTTTTGCAAAAAAAAACAACAAATCCATAAAATACAATCTAACCTTCCAAAAATATGTCTGCCTCAAACTAATTTTTAACATTTAACAGTTAGCATCACTAGGACTTATATAGTATTATACCGCACAGGTCACTTTAAATTCTTCGGTATAAACCATGCTTACAGACAGCTATATCTGGGTGCTTGATGAAGTCATGAGCAAAACCAGTCAGGCCATTTGTGTGTTAACATCTACTCTGTTGTAAATTTGCTATGAATTGCAAGAACTGCACTTGTCTGCACTTTGGCAAAGCTTGCACAAAAAGTAATAAAGTTGCCAAAACTACTGACAGCCGGTGCTGCCTTCCTTTTGTTTTGAACTAGTGACTGTACTGGCAGAGGACAATTCGAAATCATGGAGTGGCCTTTGCTCTTTGTTCCTAAGCTAACAAGAAAACATTTCTTTTTAGAAGGCTGAGAAAAGCCTTTCTTTTAACCAAGATTTTTTTCTCTGGTCCATGGTCTGCCTTCCCTTTCCCATTTCCTAACTGAATCCCCCCAACCCAACCTTCTCATGGACATAACAGTTAACCATCATTTAGCCAGGACCACAGTGATGATGAGTTGCCTACCATATCAGCCTCACATGGGCCTGCAGGGGAAGCCAGTATCAACTACAATGGACCAGAGTTTCTCTCGTCCGGTATTCTCCTTGAGGGTGCTGACATGTGATGATGCACATGCAAACAAGAGGCGTCATACATACTTGATTTGGGCATTTGCCAGCTACCCACACCCAGGACCGGGCAAGCAAAAAGGCCAGTGTGTCCCTCCTCCCCAAGTGAGGTGAGCTACCTTTGGGATGCTTATCCTGTTCCCCTCCCTTGCTGGCAGTCAAGCAGCCTGTGTTTGTTCCTGAGCCAGGGTCACCAGTGTAAACAGCAGTTGCAGTACTGCTGTGCTACTCAGCCTTGGAGGAGGCCTTCTTAGAATAAAATTGTCCTTCCTTCTTTGCCTTCATTTTAAGAATATTCTATTCAGGGATTGCCCATAAAAAGGAGTATCACTGAAATGTTGATGTAGGTACTTATCCTCAAAGCCATGCTATAGCTTGTACAATGCTAAAAGCCTAAAGAGGCTTGTATGACAGTCATATGCAGCTCTGTTGCACACAAATGGCTAGGCAGGAGTTTTAAAATGAATCTAGTTAATATAAATGTTCATTATGTATGACAGCTGAAAAATAGTTCAATGGGGGCATCCATGGTGCACTGATGTTACCCAGGCCTAAGGTACATGAGAAATGTAATGCAATCAAATGGAAGTCATATCCCTGGGAGGTATTTGTAAATTTTCTGTACCCCTCTTATGGCTGTACTATTATTTTTAGTTTCATATATGAAGCACAGATAAGCACTTATCAGGCTGAGACAATTTAAAAGTAGCATTTTTAAGACATGAAATCATTTGTAAACATTGTCCCACTCCCATTTCCCACCATGCCCCATGATCTCATCCAGTGAGTCACTTTCACCATGTTATTAGATTGCCGTGTGCCAACACAAGCTCTTGATTGAAAGTTCATGTCATGCAATCCCACCTTCCCTTCTCCTCTGCTTTAATTTAACCTGCCTTCTGCACCCGCACAGGAGAAAAAAACAGTTTGCAAAATGCGTAGGCAGAGCACATACAGAAAGATTTAAGAAGATATTAGGGCCATTTCTATAGAAAGATACTACAGAATGGTTTGCATTGAGAACTGAGCCTTTGTAAGCTGTTTCTTTTATTACTGCTACCCCTACCTCTTTGGCTCTCTAATGTCTTGTGGTGCTTTGTTTTGACTGGCCCATACCATGTCAGTTCCCATGGTATCATAATCTAATCTATTTTGAAGTAGTGAGCAGTTGGTAAAGGCAGTGACCAAGTGCATCTTATTTTATTTCTCCATGAATAACCTTTCTAATAAACCTTTATTTCTCTCAATCAGACTTGTGTCACATTGTTTAGATTGCCTGATGACCCAGTCAGCTACCAAGATATTACACTCTTACTCTCAATATTTCTTAATTAGGCTACTGCCACATCTGACTGGATAATGACCCAGACAGTCCCCATTTTTTCTTTAAATTTAATTATGTCTCTCTTTCCTACAGAAGTAGTTGCTGAGTGTACTGCCTTTTTACAGTGTTGACCTTTTTTGACAGAAGAAAGGACATATACCTTTTTCCACCCCCAAACAGAAAACAGACCTTTTTAAAGTGCCGTATTTTATTTGCTGTAACTTACTATGAAGGAATGTTAAGGATTCATAGAGAGGAGCAAGGGTAGTCATGGGTAACAGGCCAAGGGGGAGGCCTTTGGAGGAGGAGGAGTTAGCTGCATAACCTGTGGAGCCTCAACCCTCCAGTACACACTGTGGAGGTGTGGGAGGTGGCCCAGACTGCCAGGCTTGTGGCACTACACTTGGAACTGGCTGCAGTATGGACCATAATACATCAATTGCACAGCAGAATGGAGGTGGGACAAGGGGTGTCCAATGCCACTGCCACTCCTGTCCCTCGGCATTCCCCTAGGGTTCACAATAGGGGATGTAAGGTGGTGGGGAGAGGTAGCAGGCCAGAAGATCACTGCTTCAGGAAAGGGAGGGAACTCTGGGTAACAACTAGAAACCATTCCACCCCCGAGGGAAGTGGTATATGCTATTCCTGCATTCAGGGGACAATACACCCTCTTTGGGTTATGTGAATCCTCTCATTCCTATAGAAACATAGAAGTTGTCAGCAGATAAGGACCTCTTGGCCCACCTAGTCTGCCCAGTTTTCCCTGCCAACTGTGCCACCACAGATCCAACTCAATCTCCGGTCATCTCCTCCCCTTGCTTTACTACCAAGGACCCCTTGTATCTATCCCATGCATGCTTGAATCCCATCACCGTTTAGGCATCCACCACCTCTGCTGGAAGGCTGCTCCTGGTGTCCACCACCATCTCAGTGAAGAAGTATTTCCTCACATTTCCTCTGAGCCCCACCCCCTCCAACTTTATAGCATGACCTCTTGTCCTGAAGCATCTTTATCTATGGAAAATGCTACCTTCCTGTACCTTATTAATACCAGTCAGGTATTTGAAAGTTTCTGTCATATTTCCGCTTTCCCTCCTCTCCTCTAGAGAGTACATATTCATTTCCTTGAGTCTTTCTTCATAGGGCTTTGGATGCTGGCCTTGCACCATTTTGGTAGGCCTCTTTTGTACTACCCCCACCTTATCAATGTCCTTCCAGAGGTGGGGCCTCCAGAACTGGACACAGTACTCAAGGTGGGGTCTTACCAGTGATCATTGCAGGGGTAATATTACCTCCTTCTTCCTACTGGTGCTACCCCTCCCAATTCACCTGAGTATCTTGCTAGCCTTCTCTGCTGCCTTATCACACTGCTTGGCTACCTTCAAGTCATCAGAAATGATTACCCCCATGTCTCTCCTGTTTGGGAGTTGCCAGTACTTCCCCTCCCAACTGGTATGTAGCCTCCAGGTTTCTGTTCCCCAAGTGCATGATTTTGCACTTTTTTGCATTAAAACCCAGCTGCCAAACCCTTGACCATTCTTCCAACTTTTTCAAATCATTCCTCACCCCCCCCCCCATGGTGTGTCTACTGTGTTGAAGATTTTTGTGTCATTCATGAACAGGCATACTTTCCATTCTAACCCTTCTGCAATGTTGCTAGTAAAGACACTGAAGAGTACTGGGCCTAGTACTGAGCCCTGAGGCACTCCACTGGTCACCATGCCTTCTCCAGTGTGAACACCATTTACCACCACCTTCTGACTCCTGTAGCTTAACCAATGTCTTACCCAGCTTATTACTTTTTGACCCACTCCCAGACAGGCCAGTTTGTTCACCAGTTTTCTATGTGGAATGGTGATGAAGGCCTTACTGAAATCCAGGGAGGCCACATCTACCGCTCTTCCCTGATCCACTACTTTGGTCAACCAGTTCAAGAACTCCATCAGGTTTGTCTGGCAAGATCTCCCCCATAAAAGCATATTGCCTTGGATCCTGTAATCCACTGGTTACAAGATATTACACTATCCTTTCCTTCAGTAGTGTTTCCATTACTTTGCCCACTACCAAAGTCAGGTTGACAGGTCTGTAATTTCCTGCCTCCTCCCTGTTCCCATTTTTGTGAAATGGGACCACATCTGCCCCCCCTCCATTCCCTCGGAATATCCTCTGTTTCTAATGATAAGTTGAACAGAGTTGTCAGAGGTACAGCCAGCACCCATTTGAGCTACCTTAGTATCCTAGGGTGCACTCCATCAGGTCCCATTGCCTTGTCTGCTTTTAATTGTGCTGGTACCTTGAAGATTTTCTCCTCTGTAAAAGGATTGGTGTCCACATCCCTACTATTTATGCCCTTGTCCTTTTTCTTTGGCCCATCACCTACCCCTTCTTCTGTAAATACTAAACAAAAGTATTTGTCAAATATATCTGCCTTCTTTTGTCCCTCCTCTTCGCAACCCCCTTCTTCCCGTTTTATCCTTACTATTCCCCTTTGGTCTTACTCTACTCACTTATATACAAACATACAAAGAAGCCAGCAGAAGAAGGCCATTTGGTTTATCAAGTCTGCTCGTATTGCATGGTCCACAGCTTGAGCTACTGTCCCTGCCAACCTCCCCACTCCTCCCATCCTTCCTACCCATCATTCTTACCTTCCCCCTTTGCCTATCCCAGCCTCTCTTGAAGCAGGCCACTGTCTTCAATGAGATAACCTCTTCTGGCAGTGCATTCCAAGTGTCCACCACCATCTCTGTGAAGAAGTGCGTCCTGACCTCCCTCCTAAACCTCCTCTCCTCTAGCTTAAGATAGTGCCCCCTCTAAAGATATGCCCTTTTGATTTTGCTGAGCCATCCCAGCAGTGCAGTGCTACTTTAAGTTTAAGACTCCCACTGGGCAACACTGCTTTACTAACCCCACCCACCGGGTGGTGTGGCACCATGTCATAATGCCTAAAAGAAAAACATCTCCTACAACAACCACTAAGAAACTACAGCTATAGCAAGAACAGTTACATGATAAAATGGCAAGCAGTCAAG
Source organism: Neoceratodus forsteri (assembly GCA_016271365.2). NCBI lineage: Eukaryota > Metazoa > Chordata > Ceratodontiformes > Ceratodontidae > Neoceratodus > Neoceratodus forsteri. The sequence continues at coordinate 284,950,445 of CM028135.1, read as the reverse complement.
ACCTCGCAAAGCAGGCCAAGGAACCATGCCAAAGAAAACAACTGTAACCAGGGCCGAAGCAACTTCTTCACATTGTTATGCAACTGGCACGCTAGTGCCAGTATAGTTAGGGTTACCCAGAGATTTCTATGTTAAACCCAAAATGTTGCACAATAATAACTTTGCAACCGTTTGACAGATTTGCTTGGAATTTTGCATGTACGGTCAGGTACCATAGATCTCTGGATCTGGCAAGTTTTGTTCTGGTCAGATGTGTGGTTATGGAGTGCCAAAAACATGTAAAAACCCACCTTTTGGCTATTTCTTTGCTCAGGGCTACAGCCCAAATGGTTTGTCTGTCTGGTCTGAAATTGTCAGGGAATATGCATTCTGGGTCACTGATGTGTCTTTTGAAGATTTGGTGAAAAAATATTAATCTGTTTAAAGGTTATTCAAATTTAAACTTTCCCATTATAGTCAATGGGAACAAATATATGTGCCATGTGAAAGCACCCGGTACTTTCGCGAAAGCACCTTTTACTGTCACAAGTGCCCTCAGTAGTGATGTGCCAATGCCATCTTGTTTTCAGTTAGCAGTGGACAAAAATCATTGTAATTCAAAATGTACTGCCCCTAGGTAAACACTAACACTTGTGTTTACCTAATCAGGGCCCAAGGAACACAATGCTGGCATCATGTTTTAAAAATAACCACTGCAAATATGTTTTTCAAGATTGCCCCCCCCCCCAGCATTGTCGCAAATTGCAGAAGAACGGTGCAACACTTTCACACAATTTGCAAATGTTTCATGCTGTTCTTTCACCAACCATGCAAAACTTTCACAATTTGTGACAGTACAGCCACAAAATAAACAATTTCTTTGCACCTAACTGCAAATAAACTGTTAGGGTTTTCAGTTGAAATTTGCAGGCTAGCAAACCCTTGCCCAACAGATGACCCTTTTGCTGGTTTAGTGAAACAATTTACACTGGTTCCATAGTTACGGCATTCCAAAGTTGAGAAATTTCCCATAGGATAACGTTGTGATGCCCGTATCTCAAAAACAAATTGAGATATGGATTTTTCACTCTGGGCTGCTTTGTCTGTCTTTATTTATTTATTTATTTGTTTATTTTTATCTTTTTCTCTTCCCTCCTGACTGGCCCCCTTCCACTACCCCCCCCAGCCCCATCACCCCGGTATCCACCATAATCACCACTGGCTCTTTCTCAAGGTGCCAGCTGGCCAGGTGTGATGCCTGCTAAGGACTGGAATCATCTCGCCGGTTGGGATATTTTCCTTTTTTCTCTTCCCGTCCCCCGAGTGTGGTGTGGTTGCATGCAATGATGCCAATGGCCGAGCAGATCACTCTTCCGTGCATGGCATGCTGGGTGTCAGCCCCGCATCTACCTCCTTCATTTGTGGGTTCGTTACACCATCCTCAAGCCACTGCCAGGGGACAGGCAAGCAGTGGACTCCATCCCCACCCCTCCCAGGGAGAGGAGAGCTGTCCTCCAGATGTTTGAGCCTCTCCCTTCCCGGCCGGCCCCCGGCAGCCCACTTGCACCTTGAACATGGGTCACCGGCATGGCAGGAGTTAAGGCACAGATGCCTCAGTCCTCCATGCCACTGGGCCAATTCCAGCTTAGTCCACCTTTAGGTGAACTAAGCATGCACGGAGGTTTCCAAGTCATGATTACAATGGCAATGGAATTTTTCCATAGTTGCCTTGGTTACTGAGATAATGCCAAATCAGTGTTACAAGGGTTCATTTTCATGTCTCTAGGCCTATGTTATGTCTCCATACTTATGTGTAAGAGGGAAAGCAGGGCCCACAGTGTCCATGCTCCAATATATGCATACCATTATACAAGAATGGGCAGCATGAAGGGAGCACAGGGCCCGTAGGAGAGAGTTGGGGGGCATACCATTATGCAGTACTGGGTGCGTAGGGCCCAAAGGGCCTTGCACACTCACAGGGAGATGAGGGTTCATTACAATGTCTCTACACTTATGAACAAGGCCCTGCACTACAACAAATTCATAACATTACATATTCATGGCAGAGTGAAGGGAGAACAGGCACATGCAAGTTACATTACACTTTCTAAAAAAAAAGTGAAATTCATTGCAAAAAGCTCTGTTAATGCATCAGTTCAGGTTGATAGTACAGTGACAAAAGCATGGAAATTCGATGTTAGGGTTGCCACCCCTACCACGCCACCCCACCACCATCTACACACCAACATGCATCTGGGTGTGCCATGGGGTTGTCATTCCTAACACTCATCCCATTCTCCTATACTGTACCATGTCAGGTTGCTTACACATGGAATGGGGTAAGAGTTGGGCCTAGCAACCCCATGGCACACCCTGATGCCTGTTGGTGTGTGGAGTGTTGGGGCAGTGGGGTGGTAGGAGTGAGAACCCTAACATTGAATTTCCCTGCTTTTGTCACTGTACTATCAACCCTAACTGATGTATTAATGGAGTTTTTTGCAATGAACATACATACACACACATATATATATATATATATATATATATATATATTATATATATATATATATATATATTCTATGCAAAAAATGTCATTAATGTATCATTTAGGGTTAAAACACAAAAGTAAGAGTATGAAACTTTTAGGGTTGACCTCTCCCCTGGACCTGCCCATGTTCCGAGATTGACAGCTGATGTGGTGTGTCTTTGGGGTTGTGAGGCCTAAATCTCACCCCATTCCATGTGTAATCATATTGACAAGCCACAGAAAAGAAGAATGGGGTGAGATTTAGGCCTCACAACCCCAAGGACACACCCCATCAGCTGTCAATCTCGGGATGATGGGCAGGTCCAAGGGGGGAAAGGGGTCAACACTAAAAGTTTAATTTCCTTACTTTTTGTGTTTTAACCCTAAATGATGCATTAATGAAGTTTTTTGCATAGAATTTCCTTACTTTTTGAATAAGAATATAAAAGTAAAAAGTTGTGAAGTTGGTGGAGCGCTTGGGCTCCCCCGACTCCCACCGACACTTCCAAATTCATTACAAAGTGAAACATGGTTGGTGGGAGCACAGGCCCTTCAGGCCCTGCACTCCCACCAACTTATACATGTCTGTGTAAGATAAGACTGCAAGTACTGAGTATCATATCATATCATATGTACTGCTGGGAGCACATATGGGTGGGAGCATGGGGCCCAAAAGCTCCCACCACATGGAAAGAAAGCAAAGTGTCAGTCATTAGAGTGGCATAATTCAACACCTGTTTACATGTCAGACACTTAACCACTGGAAATTACCTCCATGGCAGTAACGCTAGGCACCCTATAAATGTGAACTAAGTACCACAATGCAAAACACCATACGCAAAACATGCAGTGTGTCACACAATATGCCAACAGCAAATTAATTTTCCAACACCTAAACACCATAATTCACATGAACAGGACATCTCCTGAAGACCCTCCAAATTTCAATATAAAAGAGAAAACCGTTTCCTAGACACAACATGTGGAACTTTGAGATTTTCATTCATTGGAGTGGCAGAGTTCTGCACCTGTTAAAATTTTAGACACCTAACGACTTAAAAGTAGATCCATGGCAATAAGGCTAGCTACCATATAAATTTCAAGCCAGTACAAAAATGGAAAACCCTGTCCACGAAACATAAAATGTACCATGCAATATCTCCACAGAAAATGTGTTGTCTGACATGTAAACATTGTAATTCACATCTACAGCACATGCCATCAGCACCCTTCAAATTTCAAGTAAAAAGACCAAACCATTTCCGAGATATTTAAAGTTAGAAATTGTTAAAATTGGCCTCTCTGTTCCATTAAAATTTGGCCATCTAGTCCTCCCTCGCAATCAAAGATCACGATCAAAGAATCTCGTAATCAAAGAATTTGCAGGCTCACAATCAAAGAATTTGCAGGCTCACGATCAAAGAATAAAAAATGGTGAAATTCAAATTTTAAACATAAATGCATGAAACCACTGCCATGGTTCGATAAAACAAAGCCCCCTGAGCAAAACCCACCCTCATTTGTGTTAATAACCCACCCCTGAACTGACAAATTTGTTTTTTTCAACTGGTCATCTTGTCCCTCGCTCATGATCAAAGATCGCAGTCAAAGAATCTTACGATCAAAGAATTTGCAGGCTCGCGATCAAAGATCGTTAGTGAGTCATGATCAAAGAATAAAAATGTGTGAAACTCTATTTTTTTGACCGTTTTGAACAAAATCAAAGGCATGGCTCAATAGAGCGAAGCCCCCCAAGCAAAACCCATACAAGTTTTACTTCAGGAGTCACTCCTGAGCCAAGATATTTGAGTGTTTCCAACTGGAACCTTAAAACAAGATGTCAGCCGTCACGATCAAAGAGTTCTCTGTGTCAAAGATTCTTTGAATGTGAGCCTGCAAATTCTTTGATTGTGAGGAGGGTCCAGATGTCCAAAACTCCATTCTTTGTTCACAAAATAACCATATAAATGTTTCCATTGACTTATAATGGGAACTTAAAACTGCAATAACTTTTGAATGGATTAATATTTTTTCACGAAACAAAACGCAGCATGTTCATTGACCGAAGCTCTTTCAGATGAGCCAACTTGCAGAGCAGCATGCAACATGACAGCCATGCAGCACCACAGACAAAATCCCCAAAACTGCCCACATAACTGGCGAAAAGTGCATTTTTCAGTGTTTTGGTGCGCAAAGACCATAAGTACGACTGAAACAAAATTTGGCAAATCAAGAGATCTACCATGCCCCACCATGTATACCAAATTTCATGCAAATCCATTGAATGGGTCCAAATTTATTAACGCACAAAAGTTTGAGTTTAACAAGAGGCTTCATAACTCTAAATATGGGGCGCGACTGCACCCCTATAATATATATATATATGGTCATTGCAAAAAACTTCATTAATGCATCAGTTAGGGTTGATAACACAGTGACAAAAGTATGGAAATGTGATGTTAGGATTACCTTCTACCACCCCCACCACCCCCAACCTCCACACACTGACAGATGTTGGGGAGTGCCATGGGGTCATTATGCCCAACTCTCACCCAATTCCATTTGTAAGCAAGCTGACATGCTACAGTATAGGAGAATGGGGTGAGAGTTAGGCCTGATGACCCCATGGAACACCCTGATGTTTCTTGGTGTGTGGAGGGTGGGGTGTAACCCTAACATCACATTTCCATACTTTTGTTGCTGTACTATCAACCCTAACTGATGCATTAATGAAGTAAGTTTTTTGCAATGCAGTTCCCTTCTTTTTCAGAAAGTGCAAAGTAACACGTAACTGGTATGTGCTTGTGGGAGCGTGGGCCCTCTGGGTCCTGTGCTTCCACTTACACATTAGTATGCAGCCAAACAGCAGCCCCATAGTACTGAAAAGGAACACTTGTAACTCTTATTTGGCAATATCTCTGTAACCATAGCAACTATGAAAAAAACTCCACTGCAGTTGTAATCATGACTTAAAAACATCCACATAGGTTTAGTTCACCTGAAGGTGCACTAAGCTGCGTGTAGCGAAAAATCCGTATCTCAAATAGTTTCCAAGATATGGGTGTTTAAAGTCACCATGGGTGCCGCATTGTTAGTCTATGGGAAATTTCTGAACTTCAGAGCACTGTAACTATGGGCCCATTGAATGTTTTTGGACCAAACCACCAAAAGGCACATCTATGGGACCAGGCCACCCTGTAAATTTCAGCCCAAAAGCCCCAATCATTTTGATGCAGTGGGGAGGCAAAGAATTGCTGTTTTTTGGTGCAGTTCTGTTGTATATTGTGAACTTTGGCAAAAATTTGGGACAGCATGGGCACAACAATTTCATGATTTGCAAAAGTGTTACATCTGTTCTGTCGTAATTTGCGACAGCACGGGGGGGGGGGTCGGATCACCGAAAAGGCATTTCTTGGGGGGAGGGAGTTCCCCCAAAAATAGATAGTGCTGTGATCCTCAGGGCTCAACTAGGTAAACACAACTGTCAGTGTTTACCTAGGGGGTCCCAAATTTAAACACCAGGAATACTTCTCTTGCTAACTGAAAACAAGATGGTTACTGCATGACAGTAAAAGAGCCATTTGTGACAGTAAAATGTAGTGGTGGCAGCTTTCGAGAGGCACAAATATTTTTCCCATTGACTATAATAGAAACTTGTTTTTTGAATAACTTTTGAATGGATTCATATTTTTTCACCAAATCTTCTGAAGGCACATCAATGACCCAGACTGCATCTTCCCTGAAGATTTCAGACCAAATGGACGAATCGTGTGGGCTGTAGCCACGAGCAAAGAAATGCACAAAAAACCTGTTTTTGTGCATTTTTTGGCACTCTGCAGCTCCAAAACTGCTCATCTGACCATAACACAACTTGCCAGATCCAGAGATCTATGGTACCCCACTGTGCATGCAAAATTTCAGGCAAATCTGACTTACAGTGGCAAAGTTATTAAAGTACAAAATTTGGGGTTTAACATATAAGTGGCCGGGCAACCCTAACTATAGCTGCACTACTGTGCAGCTATTATATATATATACAAATACAGTGAAGCCCACCAGGATGAAACGCATTGCTGCAGAATTCTACAGTACAGTTACTGCAGTAAACAATGTAATTTCAGTGGGAGTTAAGCAAGCAATAACACACGATGAGGTATGGGTTATGTCCTGATAAGAGAACACCCAGGTGCCTTATGCACCTGAGCGTGGTCTTATCAGGAGATAACCCACACCTCGGCGTGTGGTATCGTGCTTGTAAAATGGGCCCCCAGTACAAAAGTTAATAATAAAAAAATGCACATAAAAAAGTGTATATATAAATATTAAAAAATATGATCAGATCAGTAGAAAAAAAAATAGTCTGGCATTGTGTTGCAATGGAGCTTATTTATTAAAATGTTGGTACCTGTCTGTTTCTCCAGTCCCTACACACACACACACACACACACACACACACACACACACACACACGCACACATTCTCTCTCTTTCTCTCTGTCTCTCTCTCTCTATCAAAACCTTATTTTTTTTTATATTTCTTAGTTTTAGTTAAATCAAGGGGGGTTGAGCATCTGCCATATCATGTCACATGTTGTTTACTGTGAGGTTTCTTACACGCCCCCTACAATACAGAAACCTTTCTTTGCATATTTTTACTTTAGCTTTTTTTAAGCTTTATCTGTTTAAATCACTTTGTCAGTTGTGTTGACTACAACAAGCGTGTACCTCAACGGCATTGGAGCAAGCGTGTAACTCAAAGGCTGCCGTAGACAGTCATTTATTGCTTTGAGGTTCTCAAATCCTAAAAACACTGAAGGGAAGGAAAAATACAGTTGTTTGACATTTGTGACCTTAGTAATGCGGTGCCATTTTAGATGCAAACTCCTGGGTTGTTGTGGCTCACATTTACAGGAGACAATGAACTTGGGGGATTGCAGTATGAACTCTGGAGATGCCAGAAGCGTACTGGGTGGAATTTTGAACAGCAAGAGCTGGATGTGCAACTTGGAGATGGACAGTGAATAAAACAAAATATGTATTCAAACAAAATAGTAAAAGTTTCTGGCTTGTGCAGGACGGGGGACTTTAGGCACAGAGTGGCAGTTTCATGGTTTCTCTGCTGGTGCACCATTTTCCCGGTGCAGCTGTTCTGGTTCCCTTGGATGGTAGCTGAAGAGCTGCAGCAGGAGTGGTGCCACTCATTGAATTTACGGTGTGGTACATTCCAGTTGGCACAACTAGTGCCGGTTGTGAAGTTAGCCCCTGATAAGAACATGGCTGGAAACCTCTTCCAGACAATCAGAGTTAAGGAAATATTACGCCTATTTTATAATCCCTTTTGTCATGCAGTAAACCTGTGTCACTGTGCTTCATCCTGATGGACTTCACTGTATATATATATATATTTCTACCACGGGGGTGAGAGCTTTCTCAGTAGGATATCCTGTGTTATTTCCACTGCCACTGAGAATAAATCCTGAAGACAACATTTATCCATACTCTGCTGATGTCACCAGAGTGAGAATAACTGCACTGCAGCTTGCTCTCTAAAGGAAACTGCTTCAGAAAACACTTTATCTTTACTAGGAGAGAAACACACTAAGCTGAAAGCATGTTTACAGGTGCAGCCTGGGAATACAACAAAGTTAAATGACTCGTTGAGGATCACACAGTGTGCAAGTGGGGGCTGTGGGATTCAAACCCAGGTCTCCAGCGCAGAGTCTTAACAGCTCAGAGCTTTAAACCACTGTGCTGCACTGCCTCCTTAAGTTTTTTCTTATCTCTTTCCCACTGAAGCTGCAACTTACTCAATTAGCTTTGCAAATGACTCTCACCTGTGACACATTGTGTTTCTGACTTTCCTAGCCCATTACTGTGCTGATCTCAGCTTTACAATAACCTGAATTCTAAATGAAACTCTTTTACAAAGCACTTTCTGTTTCTCAGTGCTACCTACAGCAATTTGTCTTTCTCAGCGAGCCTCTGACTCACTCAATTAACTTTGCAAAACACTGTCAGCTATGTTTCTCACTCCCAGTCCATTCAGAACACACACGTGCACACACACACACACACTGACAGCACACACAGAATGAGCAGGAAACACACACAAGCATAAAAAAAATTTCCTAAAGCTCTCACCCCTGTGGTATAAATCACATACATGATGGGGAGATCATGGGATATGGAAAATATTCTCACTCCTGCCTCATGAGCTGTGTATTTTCACTCGTGCCTTTGGCACTCATGAGAAAACACAGCTCATTCTGCAGGAGTGAGAATATTTTCCATATCCCACTCCTGCCCATCATGTATCCCCTATATATAACAACTCCAGTCCGTGGAATATTTGACACACAACATTACAACTGGTGCATTATCAATGCAAACACTATTTTGACATGCTGTTATTCCTTAGCTATCCTTCATAGAGCATATTGACTGGTAACTTGTGGTGGTGTAACACGTAACAGCTGTCCATTGCAGTTTCCTCTGATCTGATGCGTAATTTGTGCTTAACTGCTGCTTAATATTGTTCTGTGCCTAACTGTTGCTTAAATATGTTTTGTACCTAACTGTTGCTTAATTTTGTTCTTCTGTGCCCAATATTCAACCATTCAACTGGGGAAATTTGAGGTTTTCGTGAGCATACCTTACCTGATCTGAACAATGCCTGCTCTTGCACTTATGTTCCTCTGCCTTTGCATTGCCCTTGCTGGTGTCTACCTCCCTCCCCCCACAATACAGGCACTCCATGCACTGTAAGCCCATCTCCCACTCTTACCCCTTTGGGTAGCGGCACTTATTATATTCCGTCTCCCAGCCCATGAAGAGGGTAGACCTCCCATCCCTCACTGTGGACCTCACTCATCTGTCACAACTCTTTAAGCTCTTAGAATCCTGGGATGTCTGCTACAACCCGATCTATACTAATTCTGTGCATGTTAGAACAATTGCCCCCCTGAAGCAGAACAACAATGTTTATTTATTTATTTTTATTTTTATTTAAACATTTGGTAACCGGAAAAGGCACACTGAGCTAAGGCTTGTCTCCAGGTGTGACCCGGGGAGAGAAAACATGGGATACAGTATACAGGATACAAATACATGAAGCAAATAATACAAGATACATTAGAAACAGTATACAGGTTTTAATAAATGCATCAAAAAAATTAAGGTAATTTGGTATAAGGCAATATCAGCAGTGGTTATAATACAAAGTAGGCAATACATACAGTGCACATATTATATGATGTTATGGGAGCAGGTGGGGGTGGGCAGCTGGCACAGCTGAGATTTGACAGAGGTGAGAGAGAGAGAAAGAGTTACAAAGGAGAGGAGTCTGAGAGTTCAGGAGAGAGGGGAGCCAAAAGGTGTAGGCGGATCTGCCCACATTTGACGGTGGTTTGGGAATGGAGAAGGAGCGAGAGTCTCTTGAGCGAAGGGAGAATGTAGAGGAGGGAATGGGGGCGAGGTGGGCAGAGAGGTAGGAGGGGAGTAGGTTGAACCAGTATTTGGAGACAAAGGAGATAGAGTGGATGAGACATGGATGAGAGAGGGGAGGAGAGGGAGCTCCAGGGAAGAAAGAAGAGCACAGTGGTGGATTCTATGGGGAAAATCAGAGGCAAAACAACAGAAGGTGTAGAAGAAGGAGTCAAGTCTAGCAAGTGAAGAAGATAGTGCATAGCAGTAAACTATGTTGGCATACTCAAAGATAGGTGTTATTATTTTGGATAGAAGTTCCCAATGTAAAGGGAGGGGCAGAGAGTTCCTGTTTCAGTATAGGATGCCGAGCTTTGGGTGAAGTTTTGAAGATATGTAGTTGATATGAGTAGAGAAGTTTAGTAGTGGTCCAACCAGACAGCTAGCTACTTATAGGAAGAGACTTTGCTTAGTGTAGTGCCATCCAGAGAAGTGATGGGTGGGGTGGGGAGAGCTTTGGCTATTCTTTGAGAAATTCCAAAGGTCATAGAGACAGTTTTTGATGTGTTTAATTTGAGGGTTTTTTATCCAGGAACCAGGACTGAATGGAGTGGAAATCCTGTTGTAGGGCAGACTGGATCGAAGTCAGATCAGGGCCAGAGATGAATACGATGGTGTCCTCTGCATACATATGGATCAGGGATTTGGAGCAGACAGAATGAAGGTTGTTTATAAAGATGGAGAATAAGATGGAGCCAAGTATAGAGTCTTGGGGGACACCTGCTAGGATAAGGAGGGAGGGGGAAAAGGAATTTGCAATTGTGACTGATTGACATCCGTTTAAGAGGTACAAGTTAAACCACTGTATGGCAGGAGGAGCACACCCTGCATCTTCAAGTGTGTTTAGGATCAGTGGGTGGGATACATAGTTGAAGGCCTTGGCCAGATCAATGAAGATTGCAGCTGTGAGGTGGCCTTTGTGAGCAGCAGATTGGATGTGACCAGTTACTCGGAGAAGGGAAGATACTGTGGAGTGGTATTTTCTGAAACCAGATTGGCAGGGGGAGAGCAGGTTTCTGGAGGTGAGGAAATCGATCAATCTGGGTTGAACTGCATGGTATGAACACTAATTTGTTGTAACACTATATATATATTCCTGCCCTGTACCTATCATTTATTTACTTTCTTTTTTTTTTCTTTTCTTAAATTACTGTGTTGTTGGACTCCCAGTTGTTCTAACATTGCATATACTGTTGCCTGTATTTATATATGTGAATGCTCAGGCTCATCTTGTAAATGAATTCTTCTCAATGATGTTCACTTTGTTAAATAAAGATTGATTGATTGATTGATTGATTGAACTAGACATTCCTGCAGCTTGGATAAGGGGGAGGAGGGAGATAGGATGGTAGTTCCCAGGTGTTGAGGGGTCACTGCTTTTGTGGAGAGGGTTGACACAGGCTGACTTCCTGGCTTTGGGAACTGTGCCTGTGGAGAAAGACAGATTTAGTAGGAAGGTGAGGGAGAGAGTAATGGCGGGGGCTGATAGGAGTAGTAGACTGGGGTGAATTCCGTCTGGGCTAGATTTAGATGGGTTGAGGGATAGGAGAGCAAGCAGTAGTTCATTACTAGAAACTGGGGTGAGCAAGAAGTTTTTGCTAGGCAAGTATTGAGTGAAGGTTTTTGTTGCAGGTGGGAATGGTGTGTATGGGTCAGGGATGGCAGATGTAGTGAAAAAAGTGTTGAGAGTATTGACCACTTGAACAGGGTCAGTCATAGTAGTGCCATTGTGCATGCGCGTTGGGGTGCAGGATTGAATTGGTGGGTCTACGATGGAGTGGACTACATTCCAAAAGGAGGACGGGGGTGCTATACTGAGATGGTTTTTGAAGTAGTCAGCCTTGGCACACCTAATGGTCTTTGTGCATGCATTTCTTATGGAGTTGTAGGCTTGTCTAGAGTTTGGGGTTTGGGAGGCTTTGAAAGTGGACCAGGTCTTGTCACTGGCTTTACAAAGGGCAACTATTGGTCCTGTAATCCAGGGGTTGTGGCATATTCTAACCCTTGATTTTTTAAGTGGGGCATGGTAGTCCCAGATGCTTGTGAAAATACTAGTGAACTGGGCTAGTGCAGTGTCAACATCTGTGGCAGAGTAGACTGGCACCCAATTCACATTGCATAAGTCAGAGAGGAGGGAGTTTATATCAAGTGAGTTTAGGGTGTGTGTTAAGAGGTTATGGTTAAGAGGCTATGGCACCACCCCAGACACAGGTATCTGGTGCTTCTCCCACTACTTATGTCCAGCTTGGTTCACTGTCACCCAGATCCCCTGCACCCTACCAGCAACCATCCCCAAAAATCTATCCTGATTTTGGTGCACCTGAGCATTCAGAGCCTCCCTGCTAAATTCGATCAACTGAAAGCCTGGGTTCTGGCTTCTAAGTTTGACATCATTGCCCTTTCTGAGACCTGGCTAACCAGCAAAATCACTGACTATGAAATTAAATTAGCTGACTTTACTATCTTTCGGAATGATAGGATTAACAAAAGGGGTGCATGTTGCCTTTTCTACCTCTCCAAACACCCAAGTCTGCTCAGGCTCTTGTGAGATGCTGTCTCTTGATAACCTGTTTGGCTAGAACAAGACCCTCACAGTCTCGACCATATACATCCCTCCTTACCATTCAGATGGGGACCTGTCTGTCATCTCAGACTTTGGACAGTCACTGCCCAAGAGCAGGGAATTGATACCTCTTAGTGACTTTAGCAGGAACTGGCCCACAAAGTAGGCAGTCAAAGCCAGATATCTCTTTTTGAACCATGGTCTGAATCAGATAATCTCCAGCCCCTTCAGAGTAAACTACATGTCTATGTATGAATCTACTATAGACTTGGTCACGGTTTCCAACCCCTCCAACGTCCTTGACTCTAGGGTACTCCTTGGTTTATTAAGTGACTACTGCCTGATCCTCTGTGACTGGTTCGCCAGGCTCTCCTATTCCTCCCAAAGCTATATCACTTCCAGACAGCTCCACAATCTCAACCTTGAGGCCCTCTCCTCTGCACTGTCCTCCACTGACTGGTCCTTTCTTGACAATATTGTGGACACTGACCAAGCCTATGACAGCTTCTGCAAGTTATTCAATGGGATTTGTGATAGCCATGGTTCTCTGATGTGACACAGAATACATGGTAACAAGCAGGAGTAGATCTCTAGGGATCTCCTGAGGCTCTTTGAAACAAGGGACCAACTGTGGTCCAATATGAAAAATGGAAGACCCAGCTCATATACAGGATTACAAAACATTGTCTAACTCCTGTAAATCAGCTGTTTGTATGGTCAAAACAAGCCACATTAAACTCAGCCTGTTTTCTAGCCTTGTAAATCCTAAAAAACTGTTGAATGAAATAAACAATATTATTGGAAGATCTAAGGGTACCCATTCGTGGACCATAGGGGGCAAGGATTGTGCCACCTGCAACCGCAAGACTATTGCCTCCCTCTGTAATAATTTTTTTGTGACCTGGATAAATGTTAAAATCCATCTCGAGACCCCCTTCCCCTTGCCAGAGTCACCCAGCATGTCATACGAATCCTCCCCACCTCACCTGAAGTTTACTTCAAACACCCACCCATGGGGCAGGTTGCCAGATACCTTAGATGTTCCAATACCAAACCTGCCTCCAGCACTGATGGAGTTGACTACAATCTGGTTAAATTGGCATATAAAGAACTGGCATAGCCCATTTCTTGTATTTATAACCACTCAATACACACTGGTGCCTACCCCAAATTGTGGAAGATGCTCACCATCATTCCCATTCACAAATCTGGGCTGAAACACCTCACCTCCAATTATTCCTCCATCTCCCTCCTAGCCCCCCTTTTGAAAGTTTTAGAGAGGCTAGTCTTTGACCAGACAACTGCCTGCATCAAGCAGTATGACTGGTAGACCAGCACCCAACATGGATTCTGCCCCAGGCACAGTACTGAGACTGCCTTGTTCAGACTCACTGATTATGCGCATCATGTCTTAGACTCTGGGAAATTTGTTGCCACTGTTTTCGTGGACCTCACCAAGGCCTGCAACCTTGTAGACCTTTATTTTCTGGTCCACAAACTTTCCATTCTCAGTTTCTCCCCTGATGCCACCATTTGATTTAATAAGTAACTGTCAGGTAGGGTGCCCAGGACAGCAATTGATAATGTCCACTCAGACTTTCATCCCATCAATTTTGGTGTCCCTCAAGGCTCCATCCTTGGTCCCTTACTTTTCTCACTTTTCCTCAGCTCACACCCTGCTGTTCCACTGAAACCCTGTTGTATGCTGATAATGTTGTCATCTGAAGCTTGGGAAGGGGCCTGGTTATACTAAACAAAATCATTCAACAGGATTTTATTCACCTTCAATCTTGGTTCCTAGACAATAATATAGTCCTCACCACTAAAAAGAAAAACAAATCCATGGTCCTCTCAGGCATTGATCAGGGACCAATAAGAAAGCTGCCCTGGCTGGCCTAGTGGTGTAGGTTGCTGAGGTGCTGGATGCCTTGCTTCTTACCAAGCCGATGACCCAAGTTCAAGTACGAGCTCGGGTTGCAAAGAGTCAGCCTGGGGGCAGGCTGGGAGAGGACTGAGCAGTTAGCTGGCAGCTCTCTCTCCCCAGACTGAGGAGGCAAGCCTTCCTGGCTCTTGGCTGCCACTGAATAAAGGCTTGATGGTAGCATCAAGCAAAATAGGGGGCTACCATTAGGCTGGGTGTGTAGAGCAGGGTTGCCAGTTACAGAGTGCATGCATACCTCCATGCACATGTGCTTTTGTGTCACTAAGGCAAGGGAATAAGGGGAGAAAAAGGCAAAAATATGACCCCCATCACCATTCATCGCCCTTGGGACTTTAGGGTCCCATGCAGTGTGGATTCTGTTCCAGCTGGGGAAGCAGAAGATGGGGCTGGGGACCCCAGGATCTGGCCCGATGATAGGCATAAGGTGGTGAGGACAGGTGAAAAGCTATATGAAAAAAAGAAAGCTACCTTGACTCCTTTTCTCATCCTCTACCAGGAAGGCAATATGGTGGAACTTGTCACATAGTTTAAATATTAAGGTGTTTTCTTTGACAGCACACTATCCTTTGACACCCACGTCAGTCACCTGACAAAAACTGTACACCAGAAAACTGGAGTTCTTCACAAGGTCAAAAGGTTCTTGACCCAGGAGACAAAGAAGTTAATCACACTCAGCCTACTGTTCCCCATCATTGACTGTGGCTCCCTAATATACGCTGCTGCAACTTCTGGGATCCTTGCCAAAGTGTGCACAGGCTCAATAGTATCTGCCACTTCCTGACTGGCATGACATATAGGATTGATCACTGCCAACTGTATAATTACCATTCCTGCCTCTCCCTGGAGGATTGGACCCATGGATCATCAGTGTTGCTACACAAGGTTGCCCCAGGAAAAAATTTCCCCTCATATTTCCACACTTCTCCCTTGCTCTACCAACAAGCAAGGTGTAGCGTTGTGGTGAAAATTACAGTTAGTAAATTATCTATTACAAATACTTAGAAAGGAGACGAACGGAGATGAGACTGATGGCGGAAGAATTTAATGATTATAACAATAATCACAGCAAGAGATTACAAGTGGTACATCCTTCATTCTTCAAACTAACAGTGAATGCAGGCTTGCTTATATAGTGGAAGACAGTATCACCACTTCCTATGGTTGTCTATGATTGGTTCAAAACATATACAAACATCAACTTAAAAGGCAATTCTCTTTTTAGTATATGTATGAGCTCATCTTTTGGTCCTCACAAATGTATAGATAGTGTAAATTATATTACTATAAATGGCTAGTAATAGTTGTCACTACCAGTTACCAAGATCTAGGAGGAAGAAATAGATTTGGACTCAAGAATGTGCATACAAGCATTTTGGCCTGTCCTAATAATAATAGTCAGAAAGGTAATTTAAACTCTATCCCTATATTTCTGTCTTTGCAGACACTTAAGACACCTGTTTTCTATTACTCACATGGTCAGTACAAATATCAAAAGGCACTTTAATATTGCAACTTGTGGCTCAGTTTGACTTGTAGCTTTACAAGTTTTATATGATCCAGCTTTATAGGTCAATATTTGTTACACAAACACATTATGTTTAGACCAAAATGAGGTTAGCCTGAAACATGGGAACACACTTCTTTATCCCTTGTTACAAGCCCCCCTTGGCCCTATGTTTCCTAATTATTATTTGTGCAACAGTGCAGCTCCTCGGAGCATGTACATCTCATTACGTACTTTACGAATAGTAAGTCTTAAGCGACACAGGCCTATAATTACCAAGAACACTAAGACCACTTGCAACACAAGTAAAACTTTAAAAGACAAGGACCCTAAGGGTCCTCCTGCATAGCTATAAATCAAGTGCTCATTATCACCTCACTGAGCAATTCATTTACAACTACTTGTGCCTTATGAGCAGTATTTTGGATTTGTATTAAATGAGTATCTTTTCGATTTAAAAGTGACTGCACGTTAAGAGACAGGAGAGGTATCACAGCTCCAAATGATGGTGCATACTTGTTAATATCATATGCTTGGTGTGGGGTATTAAATGTCACATTATAACTCTCATCCTCCAGGTTGGTAATAGGGTGCAACACCTTGTCACCAATATATATGTTATGTTTGGGAATAATACAAAAGCTTGGGTTGTGAACAGTACACATTTGTCCTTCATAAAATAAGATGGGTGTATTTGTAACAACACAGTATTGGTTAGTACCATTATAGGTTACAACTACTAGTGGGGTATACCATCGTTTTAACTGGATAGGGCACCAGGCAGTATTATTTTTAGCTTGACCCATGGGAATTTCCCCACAGATGGGTTGCGTTTGTGACATGACGTCACACTGGCATATCCATTGACCATTTATTTTCTCACAACAATGTAAGTTTGGCGCTACCCAGGACCCATCATTGCTGCATACTAGGATCTCTGGGGGCCAGACTCGATATGCATAATACTGGCCTTGTAAATACTCTACAGAGTATACTTTTACTATTTGGGAGTACACCTCCTTGTTATACTCAACTTGAGGTAGTCTTACCATGAGGGACACCCTCATGGTGCTACTAAGCGTACTGTTAGGTCTAAACACTTGTGGTTTAACATATACTTTGGTTACCTTACGAATCCACCACATAGGTGGGGCTCAAGCTTTAATACAAAAAGTTATACACTTACTATCATTAACATTAACGTAATCTGGACAATACCACAATTTTAGCTGTGCGTCAGAAATTTGATTAGGCAATTGATTATGAGTAATTTCCTGTAACAATTGATTAACTTGAGTTAAAACATAAGATCCATAAGCACTACACACTATAGCTTTATTTATGGTATTATTAAAAACTTCTTCATTATGTTCAACCACAACTTCATTAATTTTGTGCTCTACCTCTTTAAACAAACGGCCCATCTCATGTATATTGTACACAGATAAACGCTCTTCCATTGCTAGACCTTGCTGGCCTACTGTAAGTGGTAGCAAGACCCTCTCTCCTGTGTTAGTATTAAACTGGTCTTGGTACCCTTTAATGGCCTCAAGGTCTGCCCTATTCCATATGCTCATTCCTGATCCAAAAAGTCCAGCCAGGTCTCCCCACAGATCTCGTTTCTTTCTAGTATTATTAACCCTTTTTTTACTAATAAGAGGGGCCATCATGCTCCCTATTTTGGCATGGAAGGCACTTAACATGTCAATTAACATAGTGGCATAAAACTTTGACACACCCGTGTCAGCACAACTACTGTTAACATTTATATTCCAACCAGAAAAATCTAAGTTTATATGCAGTCTACTGTTATCTACATTATTTACAAGCATTTGATCAATAGGTGTTGATGTAAGCCCACTCTCTGGCCCTGTTGTCACATTTGGACATTCGGTTGGTGTTACAGTTAAGTATATGGCATCTGAGACTACAAAACGTAATGAGTTGTTTACACCAGCATAGTTACAAACACTATTATCATCCCAAAGATAGTAGGACAGAGTTAACACATAAACACCATTGTCCTTCAGTGTGGCTCTGTTTATAACAAGAGACCCATTTTTCTGTTCCCATTCCATGTAGCTTTGCGGTGATCCAGTCTTGAGCTCTGATGCACAGTTGGACCAGCTGTTAAAAATGTCCACACACCAGTTTGTAGATATAAAAGTAGGGTTGTTTTTAGTCCAGGTGGCTTTCCATGCTCATGTCGTGTAGGTGTTTGTATCAACAGGGTCCCAGTTCCAACTGATTAACAGTGTAATGGACTGTTCATACTCACATGTGACATTAGTCTGTTCCACATTAATGTTTAGACTGGGGATTATAGAAAATGTTATGGCTGTCACCAAGCCGATGATAATGATGCTTTGTGTCTTCAAGGCTATAAACATGAAGTGTAGTATTTTAATTTTCAACCAGCTTTGTTTGACACTTTTTTACACTGATCAACATGTACCCAGAATACTTGTTTCCTTCCTCCAGCCCCTTTCTTGCCACTTACTTTAACCACATATACCGTACTCTCACCTAACCATTTGCACACTTGGTACGGTCCTAACCAATTAGCATCCTTCCAAGGATTTTTCTGTTCCCAATTTTGCACCATCACTACATCTCCCTCCTCTATAGTAGCCCCCATCCTGCTACCGGCTGTCTACCTTGCTTATTTTGCTCATGTGCCACAGCCATGTTCCTGGCTGCAAAGGTTAAATATTTGTCTAGTTGATACTGTATTGCCTTTAAAAACTGCTCATGTTTAACCTTATCTTGGGTAGCTGAGCCTGGTGGGGGTACATCCTGTGGGTGAACCAACCTCATTTTTCTTCCTGTCATTAATTCATAAGGGGTTAATCCTGTACTAGCTTGGACTGTCCCTCTAACGGCCATCAAAATCCCCGGGAGGTGTGTAACCCAGTCCTTTCCTTCATCCAACACTGCCTTTTTAAGGGCATTTTTCAAGGTCTGATTCCATCTTTCCACCATCCCTGAGGCCTGAGGCCTATATGGCAAATGTAGTCGCTGTTGAACTCCCATTATCTTACACATTTCCTGCATCACTTGATTTACAAAATGAGTTCCTCTGTCTGATTCTATGATATTAGGAAATCCCCACCTAGCACAAACTTGCGTATATAAAATTCGAGCTGTTGTTATAGCATTGGCACTCTTAACTGGAAATGCTTCTACCCATTTTGAGAACATATCTATCACTACCAGCATATACTTATATCCCCCCTTTGCGGTGGGCAATGGCCCAATGTAATCAATTTGTAATGCATCCCATGGTCCTTCTGCTAAAGGTAATCACTGTAGGGGGTATTTTTCTCGCTTGGGGTCCTGCTGGAGGCATATTAAACATGTCTGTAATACTGATCGGACAGTTTTAGATATGTCGGGCCAGTAATATTTACCTTTGATAATTTGGCAGGTTTTATCATGTCCTGGGTGTCCCGCCCACAGATGGTTTTCTAGTACAATGTCCTTTTGTAAAGAGTCGGGCACTACCAACTTTGGGATTTTGTCTTCCCCCTTTGATATAAAACATTATCTATTATTGTGAAGGCCCCATGGACCTTCGGATACATTTGCACTTGTTTTATTTTCTCTTGTATCCACTGATCCTGTTTTTGGAGCTCCTGTAAGTTAGGCAGAGTATCCACCCTTTCAACCGCACTAACACTACTTGAGCCTTGCCTGTCCTGTGGTCTGATGCCCTTCCAAGGGTCCCCTTCCTTGGCAGCAATTTTAGCCCACTTATCTGCTTTCTCATTTCCCTATTCCTCGAAGGTTCCGTACTTACTGGTAGTGTGAGCTTTTACTTTAACTAAAGCTATTCTCCCTGGGAGCTTCTCTCCTTCCTTTAAAATTGCCTTTAAAAGCTGTCTATGTCGCACATGCTCCCCTGTAGCTGTTTTCATATCCCTTCTAGCCCATATGGGCAACCATGTGGTTAACGAGCCTATAGCAAACTGTGAGTCAGTACAAATTGTGATGCGCCCGTATGGGACTGCCTTTATTGCCTCATATATGGCTACCAATTCTGCATACTGAGACAAATCTCCTGGTGATAATTTAATGAGCAACCGCTGCTGATCTAGGGGCCTTATTTCATCATCATCCCCAGTATTAAAATACACAGCCGCCCCAGTATAGGCATTTCCTTTTTCCCAGTATCACGATCCATCAACACACAACATTGTATGACCTTTATCATCTCCATGTCTTTCTACAAAGGGGGACAGATATGCCTCCTGTTGCATGAGTTCCCCACAATCGTGGGGTTCTCCTTGGTAGTCCATGTACTGCATCATGTGGGGCTTATTGAGTTTTTGTACTGTAACTTGTTTATCCTGTAGTGCTAGCAGCCACTTAGCCTGCCTGCTATGGCTGACTCCCTTTGCCTTTCCTTCCACTAACAATTTAATGGGCGTGTGAGTTGTTTGGATAATTACAGGGCTAAATCCCACTATTTCTTTGCAGGCTTGTACTGCCCACGCTCTTGCCAATAATGTTTTTTCACACTGGCTAAAACCTTGTTCCACTTTAGACAACTGTCAATTTAAATATGTTATTGGGACCACATTATCCCAACGATTTTGTAATAGTACTGCTATTATGGTGTCATCTGTTGCTACAGCTTGTATTATAAATGGCTTTGCATGATCTGGGATGGCTAAAGCTGGAGCTTGCATTAACGCTTGCTTTAATTTTTTTAAAACACTGCAACTCTTCCCCTTCCCATATTAGCTTGTCCTCTTTTTGTGGGTTGTCTCGGAGTAATGCATACAACGGCTTAGTGATCTCAGAATACCCTTCAATATAATCTCTGCAAAAATTGGTCATTCCTAACAGTTTCCTAAGCCCTATTACAGTTGTTGGTAAAGGTATATTTTGTATAAGGGTAGCCCTGGCAGGGTCAACACGCCTACCCTTTTCTGACACTATGGTTCCTAAAAATGTCACTTCCGGCCTAGCAATTTGTACCTTCTCTGGATTAATTTTAAGACCTCTTTTAGCTAGGGCTTTAAGCACTCGGTCTAATAATTGGGCGTGCGCCACCATATTTCTGCTTTGCAACAACAAATCATCCACGTATTGAATTA
Organism: Neoceratodus forsteri; assembly: GCA_016271365.2. NCBI lineage: Eukaryota > Metazoa > Chordata > Ceratodontiformes > Ceratodontidae > Neoceratodus > Neoceratodus forsteri. Next base: position 284,929,347 of record CM028135.1, on the reverse strand, counting down.
CCTCATGTTCCAACCCCTCCTCTTGGAGTACTTGTTGCACATAGCGATGAAATAATGTTGGGGAGGAGTGGAACCCCTGGGGCAAACGAGTAAAGGTGTATTGTTGACTTTTAAAAGTAAAAGCAAACTTATACTGGTCTTGTCGGCTGAGGGGCAGGGACCAAAATCCGTTTGCCAGGTCGAGGACCAAAAACTTTACTTGTAGGTTTAAGTTTGTTAAACATTTCAATTGCTGTACTTATAATAGGGCTAACCTGAGGAGTTACTTTATTTAATTTTCTGTAATCTATAGTTAGACGATACTTTCCATTGGGTTTTTTAACGGGCCATATAGGGCTATTTGCTGTTGAGCAAATAGGTCGCAAAACCCCTTGGGACAATAAATCATTAATTACTGGTTCTATTCCTGTTACTGCCTCCTGTGGGATGGGGTGCTGTTTAGTATGTCCAGGGTCATGGCCTTCCACTGCTATTTCTGTGTCACTGACTGTCCCACAATCAGTGCCAGACACCGCCCAGACACTGGGGTATTTGTCTATTATTTGTTGTAACTCTGTTTGGCTTACCTCGGGCCGATTATATGCATTATTGGATTTAACTGAAGCCCAAATATAACTCTCAGGTACTGTTGTAATACTATACCCTTTAATTGTTACTTGCCGCAAGCACTTGTTGACTAGATCAATAATTAGGCGGTGTTTCTTTAAAAAGTCACTTCCTATTATATTTTTCTTTGTGAGGCTTCCCTCCATTACTATGAATCTTCCCTCCCCAACTACCTTGGTTCCTAAAACAACTATTTGTGGGTGAGTCATGTACCCTTGTACTGTGTGTCCTGTGCAGCCCTCTATTTGTAAGGGAGGTTTTTCTGGATCCAGTGGTATGTGCATAGTAGTAAGTGAGACGGCTGCCCCGGTATCAACTAAAGCCATCACCCATTTTTTCCCATTTTAAGTGGCATGGTTGGTCACCCCTGGTTATCAAATGTTAGCACACATACCCATCGTGAGTCAGGGGCCCCGGGGCCTCCGCATCCCTATTCTTCAGCCAACTGTTTGATCACTGCCAGTCACTTGATGATGTCTTCATCATCAAATTCTTGAGGTGGCGCGGTTGGTTTTTTTCGTTCCACTGCATCTAATATTGTTTTTATCTGATCCAACAAATCCTGTGCACTATCACCCCCTCGTCCTGGTTTATCTCTTGCATCTTGCCTTTTTTGCCCCCGGCCCCTTCCCATTTGCCGAGCTCCTTGTCCTTCCTTACCTCCCCCCTTTGCCCAGCAATCAATTATTACATGCCCAGGCTTTTTACAATTAAAGCACGTTCTAGTTTCTTTTTGTGGTCCTTCATTTGTCCATGTCACAGCTGCAACTTCCATCTTTCACTGTTTTTCATTAAGATAAGTCTCTAGGAGGGTGATTCGCTCCTCCTGGGTTGGAGCCAGTTTTACAACTGTTCTTAGGGTGGGGTCTACTGTAAATCATATGCCCTAATCCATAAGTCTCGGAAGGTAGTATCATCTTCCGAGGGGCAATCCTGCCCTCCGTACCTCTGATAGACCTCAAAAAGCTGAGGGATAAAGACCGTGGTCCCTCTCCCGACTGCGGCTTTATTTGCAGTATTCTGTCCCAGTCAACTTCTTGCTTTGCAGATTCCCCTCTTGCTTTTCTGATGGCCTCTGCTACTTCATTATAGTCTGCCCATGAATTTATGTTTTGCATGCCCCTTTGTGTATCCCCTGAACCTCCTTGGGCATAGCTTCTGCTAAGGCGGGGGACAATTTAAACATAACCAACCTACATACGTCTTGGTTGGTTAAGCAGAGGGTGGTTGTTAACTGCTTTAATTTCTGCCGCAATTCAGGTAGGTTGGTTTTGTGATCAATTGGACCTAGCATTTGGCCCAAATTGGTCATTTCCTCTATAGTCAGATCCTTGAATATAGGGCTTTTATCTTCCTTTTTAATGGTTATTGGTGATTGCGGGGGCTCTTGTACCACCTTTCTTGTCTTTACCACTTTACCTCCCACTGCCTTCCACTCTTCTCCATCCTGCTCCATTTACTGCGTTTCCTCCCTTTCTACCCATTCCTCTTTTTTAGCTCCTAGTGGGGAAGTAGTGGGCCCTTCTTCATCACTTTCTCTGCCCATAGCCTGACATGCCTCATCATCCTCTCTCAAAGTATCTCTTACTTTTGCATACTTTTTATCATAGCTATCTTCTTGCTTTTTATGTCTTTCTGCCTCTTCCTTGTTTCCCATTTGTTCAGCCTATTCCCTTTTTAATCCATGTTTAGCACACTTGTTTTGCAGCTCTAAAGCATATTGTTCTTGCTGATACCTTGTGGCAGCAGACATAGGTCCACCGGTGGCCGTCATTCCCCGTGTTTGCACAGGTGCCACTTTAACCTTTACCACCCCTTCTCCTATATTATTTAACTCTTGAATCTTCTCCATTGCATCCTGTAGTTCTGTATACAGTTGCCTGGCTTCACTAGCCTGCTCTTGTGACTGTTGGTCTAGCTCAGGGGTTCTCAAATGGTGAGGCCAGCCTCCCTTGGGAGGCCCCAACCTGTTCCATGGGAGGCTCAAGCAAGTCTGAAAAAGTACTGTATTTAAATTTTGAGATTTATTTATCTTGTGCGAAGAGATGAAGCAAACTGAAAGAGGATAATAGTAGGTGAATTTTATGTATTTATTTACTAATAGGTGACAAGTGAAGGTGAATGAGCCAAGGCTAATTTCAGGTGTACCCGGGGAAGGGTAGGGAGTGAATACATTTCAAAAGGTAACTGCAAAACAATCAAGAAATACACAGTGAATAATAGTGCAAAAAATATGAATAATAAACTAATAATGAGTGGTGGTAATTGATCAATTTGTAGACTGATGGTAGAACAGCCCAAATACAAGGGTTGGGCATAGAAGTACTAAGAGCAATAGCAGGAAGGAGCAAAGTAATCCCAGAGAAGTTGCTTAGGAGCAGGGAAGGAGGTGGAGAGGCAAAGTATGTAGGAAGGTTATTTCATATAGAGAGGAAACAGAGAAAGTAGTCTGACCCATGAAGGTACTGCAACAAGAGGTAACAATGGTTCAAGAATGAAACTAGAGGAGCAAGTAGGCTGGCCTGTGGGGGGGGGTTACAATAAGCTATATAATATTTATTGTATTTATTTGGTATTCAGATAACACTTTTGAGCACAGGAGCTCTATTTCAAAGGTTCCACGTTAGTATAAGAGAAAGAACTGAATGTGAGCCAAGTACTTAAAGGGGTTTCAATTTATTAATGGTGTACTGCGCGAAGTTCAGTATGTTATTTTTCTTGGGGAGATCCAAGATTATTTCAGTTTTTGGGGGAGGCTCAAAATATTTTCCATGGATTTAGGGAGGCTCACTGTGACAAAGTCTAAGAACTATTGGTCTAGCTTAATCTGTAGAAGGGCATGATCCCTATTTAACAGACACAAATCCCTTTGTGCTTTTATTAGCTGTGTCCTAAAATTAATACACTGCTGCTCTAACTCTTGGTGTTTATCTATTGGGACGCTATCTTTATACATCAATGTTAATTCTTCTAGTTGTTAGCATTTTGATCCCTTTGATCCCTCATCTGAGCTACTTCTTTATTCTGGTGACACACAATAGTTTGATTATACTGCCACAGCCCTTGCAATGCATTTGCAAAGATTTCCTTTTCATTTTTTACTCCCTCATTACGAAGGGACACTTGCTGAGTAAAATATAATTGTGCCTGTTGATCATCAGGCACTGGTTCATATGCTTCCCCCTTTAGGTGTTTTCCTAGAAAATGGCCTATTATTGTTTCCATACTCATTCTTCTTATCTTTTACTTGCCTGCCTAGCATTTACAGCCGGGTGCACCCGTGCACTGGTGCCCTGGTCTGTCTAGCTATGTCTTATGGCTCCCTTGTGAGGTCCGGCTTGCAAGTCCCAGCACCTTCACTTACCTACTCTGCTCCATGAGTTCCTACAGAGTTAAGCATTACTTTATATTTAAAACAATTTGAGAAGCATACAAAGCATACATCACCTGATTGTCAAGTGGCTGTGACTGTCTGTGTGTACCCTCTTCTCTCGCTTAAAGCCAGCAGCACCACATCTCTGAGCGTCGTCACCTTCTTATTAGGGCTCGCAGACTAACCAACCAGCAGTTAGGCTGCATCCGCACATGCAGGCACCAGCGATCCGAGTCTTTAAGGAACCAATTATAGCGTTGTGGTGAAAATTACAGTTAGTAAATTATCTATTACAAATACTTAGAAAGGAGACGAACGGAGATGAGGCTGATGGCAGAAGAATTTAATGATTATAACAATAATCACAGCAAGAGATTACAAGTGGTACATCCTTCATTCTTCAAACTAGCAGTGAATGCAGGCTTGCTTATATAGTGGAAGACAGTATCATCACTTCCTATGGTTGTCTATGATTGGTTCAAAACATATACAAACATCAACATAAAAGGCAATTCTCTTTTTAGTATATGTATGAGCTCATCTTTTGGTCAGCACAAATGTATAGATAGTGTAAATTATATTACTATATATGGCTAGTAATAGTTGTCACTACCAGTTACCAAGATCTAGGAGGAAGAAATAGATTTGGACTTAAGAATGTGCATACAAGCATTTTGGCCTGTCCTAATAGTAATAGTCAGAAGGGTAATTTAAACTCTATCCCTATATTTCTGTCTTTGCAGACACTTAAGACACCTGTTTTCTATTACTCACATGGTCAGTACAAATATCAAAAGGCACTTTAATATTGCAACTTGTGGCTCAGTTTGACTTGTAGCTTTACAAGCTTTATAGGTCAATATTTGTTACACAAACACATTATGTTTTAGACCAAAATGAGGTTAGCCTGAAACATGGGGACACACTTCTTTATCCCTTGTTACACAAGGGATCCACCATCAATCCAAATTCACCTTACAACCCCCCCTCAGATGCTCTACTACAGGACTGAGAACCCTACCCTTCAGGGCTATTAGTCCCTACAACCTCCTGCCTTCCCATTTCATCTCAGGTGTGAGCATCCCTTCCACCAGTGCTGGCCAACATCAGATTATGTTGAATACAATGCAAGGCAACTGTACCTAATTTGTTATTTCTTCTAATTTATACACTGCACTACCAACATGTGTACATTGTCTGTTCCTGTGTTGTATCATAAATGTTGTATCATTAATGTTCTCCTCAACTGGTCGCATGTGAAAACCGATCATCTTAGCTCATCTTGCTATCCAGTGTAATAATGAAATGAAATGAAATACTTTTTTGCCATCAGTGATCCAGCAGTAGCCAAGACTGCTGAGTGAGGTGTGATCAGAATTGGGTAACTGTAAAAAAGGTGCTTATGTTAGGGAATTTGATTGTTAGGGGCACCAAGGGAATGGTCTGTAACACAGATCAAGAAACACAAATGAGATGCGTTAGGTGGTGAAAAGAGGTCCACGGAGCAGCCGAATGAAGCTGCAATGACTAAAACACAAAAAAAACAGTGATACACATGGACTGTGGCAAAATAATTATATATTTAATATTAACATGAACTAACAGAAGGTTCCCCGGCACTTCGAGGGTAACAATCCTCTTCATCGGGGGGGGGGCATCCATAACACACATATCGCAATTTAAATACACCACCATGCAAAAACATGTGACTTTAAAATCCAATCACATAAAAGCACCATTATACATGTTATTTATACCAAAGAAACACAGATCAGGTGGGAGTATAGAACCCTGTCTCCCTAGGATGACAGTAGAATGAATACTCCTTAGAATAGGTGGGTTGGTTGGGGACCTGGAAGACACAGATATTATTGTCCAAGCTGGGCTGAATGACACAGCAGGTATGTCACTAGGAGAAGTTAAGGAAAATTTCAGAGCACGTGAGCTAGCTCAAGGGGTTGACTGGTACAATGACCTTCCCAGAGGTTTTTACAGTACACAGGATGGGGAGGTAAGGAAGATTAAAGTCTTCCAGTGTAATGATTGGGTGAAAGGGTGGTGTGCTAAAAAGATTTTTACTTCATGGGGAACTGGGTTTCCTTTTGGTTGGACAAAGGCCTATTTCAATTGGATGGCCTATGTTTAGGCTGGTAGGTCACTGGGGCAGAATTTTGAGGCCTTTATCTCAGGGCACTTAAACTAGTGGAGGGGGAGACTGGGGCTTGGGTCATCATGGGGTACATCCAATCTAGGGGGACCTAGAAAGCACTCCACCATATAGAAGGGGCAATCAGGGAGCTAGCAGTAACACAGAAGGGATACATGGTAGGCCATGCACCTAGAAGTGTATACCAAAACTAATGGGTGGAGGGTGTTGGCTAAATATTCATCAAAGGAAACAAGCAAACTAGTACTGGCAAATGGATGGAGGAAGGATGGCAGGGATAGTTCAAGTGGGGTGGTTTGTACAAAATACCATAAGCCTTAGAAATAAATAAGTGGAGTGCAGGCAATGGTAGAATGTGGCAACCCTGACAAATGGCAGCAATGGAAATGTGGTTGTCACCCAACAATGACAGGGATGATGTGGTCCCAGGCTATGCACTATTTGGGAGGGACAGTGTAAAGAGGAGAAGGAGGTCATGCTGTATGTCAGGGAATGTATGTAGATAATAGAGGATTGGGAGATCGGGGGTAAGGGCATGGTTAAATCACTATGGGCACAGCTTAAAGCAAATGGGGTGTTGTCTGTTTGTTTGAGATCTTCAGGCCCCTCATCAGGCAGAGGTGGTAGACATGGCTGTCGACAAAGAAAATGGGAAGTCAGAAGCTGCAAGGGAAGTCAAACTATCAGAAGACTTCAACATATCACTTACTGGAGTATCCCAATGTTGCAGAGCACTAGAAATCAAGCTTGGTATAAAATTACTGGACTGCTTAATGACTCAAGAAGTAGAGAACCATTCTCAATCTAGTTCTGACCAAACAAGACAGCATCAGGGGGTTAACACTGGAAGAGCCACTAGGGTCTAGTTAACACAACACTGTTGTTTGACATAGTCCTGAAACCACAAAGGCAGTTGACATGGACAATTGTCCCTGGACTTTAGGAAGGCTGACTTTAGGAAGACAAAGGAGAAGCAAAAAGAAAAGTTTGGAGGTACCAGCAAATGGATGGGGCAGACAGCAAGTGGAAGCATGTCAAACAAGGGATTATAGCTGTAACAAAGGGTTGTCTCAGAGAACTGGGCTATTCGGTTTTCCAGGAAGGTTAGGGTAGTGGTGATGAAAACACACAGCCTTGACAGACTACAAGTCTGAACAGATGGAGGCAAGCAGGGATCTCTACCTTGTCAAACAAATGAAGCTGGTAAAGTTGTGAGGAGGAGTAATGCAGAGGTAGCGCTAATATTGCAAAAAGAGCGATGGAAGATGACAAGACCATCTTTAAGTACTGTATATCAGGGAAAGGAGAAAAGAACAAGGGTAAAACAGAGAGATTGAGAATGGGCAATATGTGTGGAGAAGAATGGTCAGGAAGCTGCTCTTTTGAACAAATGTTTCTCCTTAGTTTTTAGAGTTCAGAAATGGGGTCACTGCTAGACTGCAGCACTGTGTTAGGGCATGGAACAAATATGGGAATGGGTAGTATCACACAGGAAAGGTCACTTAAGGGTCTGAAAGGGCTTCAGGTGTGCAAGTCCCTAGGCAAGGACAGTTTGCACCCATAGGTACCCAGCTGGGCAGACTCCGGTTGCACTGCTGGCAGATCTATTCTATTGCTCACTTGAGATTGGCATAGCCTCCCCGGGACTACAGGGTAGCAGACATTGTCCCTCTGCATAAGAGGAGGTCCTGTCAGGAAGGACACCATTTTAACAGTTCTTTATGCTATGAGACAACCCTTTAAGCTTGTAAAAAGAGATTTATAGTCTTCTTTTGATCAATCTGATGGAGAGCAGATTGTTTCCTAACCCTAAATAAAGTTTAAAAAGTTAGGCTGTTTCATGAGGGAGAATGAGTGGTTCATTTTGATTTTTCAGTTCAGACTTTAGTTGGCACAAAATTGAACTTACTTAGTTCCCTACTCATCTTGTAATTATGTTGTGCAACTCCATGCCCTCTGCTCTTCTTCTTCTGCATTCATTGTACCTACCATAGGGCACCCTGTCCACTATCTGTGGGCTTCAAATTCTTCTTGCTACTGCACATGTCGGGCATCCTGATGTGGCTTTACCTTCCCCTTTAGCATCTGCTTCTGTTTTCTGGGCTTCTTCCTGGAGTCATTGCTACCATAATCTTTCTTTTTCTCCTGCCTGTTACCATACATACTCCACAGTGTGTACCTAGTGCTGTGTTTTTGTCAGGCTTTGTGTCCTTTGTGTTTCTTTCAGATTTGGTCAATACTACATTTTACAAAAATTGTTTGCCACAGCCACTGACCCAAACTCCTCACAATAACCAACAACCTAAATTGCTCCCTCGAGTCCCCACATTAAATTCCTTGTCATAATTACCAGTAGGGATGGAAACATTCATCCACTATGCTTCACATAGTTCTGTGGCACAGTAACAACAAGAAAAAGTTTTTTTTTCACATAGTCTTTGTCATGAAACAGAGGGGTTGAGACTTTTCATATCATTGACTAGTGACAGGAACACTTCACTGGTGAAGTGATTTATACTTCATAAAGTGTGGCCTGCTGAGCAGATCATGTGACTGATTTCCTGTCCAAAGGGAATGCCAAATGGTGCATACTGCATAGAAACATAGAAGTTGACGGCAGAAGGAGATCACTAGGTCCATCTAGTCTGCCCATTGCTTTTAGACCTATTTTGACACTCTAGTTGCCCTTTGCAGTCAGGGCTCCCTTGTGTCTATCCCATGCATTCTTGAATCCCCCCACAGTGTTGACCTCCACAGCCTCTTAGGACAGGCTGTTCCAGGTGTCCATCACTCTTTCTGTGAAGAAAAACTTCCTGGTGTTGGTAGAGAACCTCCCTCCTTGCAGCCTGAGGTCATGTCCCCTGGTCCTGAAGCCTTTCTTGAAGTGAAAGAGCTCCTCTGCCTGTACCTTGTTAATGCCTTTTATGTACTTAAATGTTTCAGTCATGTCCCCTCTCTCTCTTCTCTGCTCCAGGGAGTACATATTCAGTTCCCTAAGTCTTTCCTTGTAGGACATGAACTGCAGAGCCTGAATCATTTTTGTCACCGTTCTCTGTACTGTTTCCAACCGGTCAATGTACTTCCTGAGGTGAGGCCTCCAGAACTGGACTCAGTATTCCAGGTGAGGCTGGCCAGTGATCTATACAGTGGTAGTACCACCTCTCTCCTCCTGCTCATGATTCCCCTCCCAATGCAGCCCTGCATTCTGTTGGCCTTCAATTCCCTTCTCACACTGCTTACTAACCTTCAAGTCATCTGAGATTATGATTCCCAGATCTCATTCCTGGTTTGAGGCTGCCAGCCTTTCACCTCCTAGGTAATACTCCTTTCTTGGATTTTTCTTTCCTATGTGCATGACCTTGCACTTTTTTGGCATTAAATCTCAGCTGCCACACTCCAGACCATTCTTCTAGTTTCTTGAGGTCAGCTTACATCTTGATCACTCCTTCTGAGGTGTCCACCCTGTTATACATCTTGGTGTCATCTATGAACAGACACATCTTCCCCTTCAGTCTGTCAGCGAGGTCTGCTATAAAACCATTGAAGAACAGAGGCCTCAGCACTGAGCCCAGTGGCACCTGGCTAGTCACCCTGCCTTCTGTTGATTGTGTTCTGTTAACCTGTACCCTCTGGGTTCTGCTTTGTAACCAGTTTTGTACCCACCTGACCACTTCTGGACCAATCCCTATGTGGTCAAGCTTCTTTACCAGCCTTCTGTGTGGAACCAAGTCGAACATCTTACTAAAGTCTAGGTAAACCACATCTACTGCCCCACCATTGTCCACTATTTTTGTAGCATATTCAAAAAACTCAAGCAGATTTGTCTGACATGACCTACCTGCTGTAAAACCTTGCTGTTTAGGGTCTTGTTGGCCGCTAGTTTCAAGAAATTATATGATCCTCTGTTTGAGTAGTGTCTCCATTAGTTTCTCTGCTATAGACGTGAGACTCTCCGGTCTGTAATTACTAGTCTTTTCACAAATGCCTGATTTGTGAAGTGGAACCACTACTGCCTTTTTCCGGTCTTCGGGTACCACACCACTCTTCAAGGATTTCATGAATAGAAGTGCCAGAGGAGCTGCTAATTCTGCCCCCAGTTCCTTAAGGATTCTGGGGTGCATCTCATCTGGTCCCATGCCTTTGTCTGCTTTTATTTTATTTAGCCCCTCCAATACTTCGGCTTCTATAAAGGGACTCGTGTCTACCCCTGGTGCTGGGGTGTTGCATTTTTTTCAGAGCTGGGCCATCCCCATGGTCCTCTTTGGCAAACACTGAGCAGAAGTATTTGTTGAGGATTTTTCCTTTCTCTGGGTCATGTCTGATGCCCTTCCCTTCTTCAGCAGCAATCTTTACTATCCCCCCTTTTCCCTCCTACATTTCCTAATGTACCTGAAAAATGATTTGTCTCCTCTCTTTGCTCCTTCTGCTATCTTTTCCTTGGTCTAGGCTTTTGCTTTTCTAATTTATTTGTCAGACTCTCTCAGTTTTTCCTTGTACAACTCCCAGTCTTTCTTAGTTTTTGTTTCCTGGTATATGCTGTACACCTTTTTTACTTTGATTGTGGTAGCCACTTCCTTGGAAAAACACAGAGGATATCTTTTTCTTTTTGCTTTGCTGACCCATCTGGCACATTGATCTGTGGCAGTCTTTATTGCTCTCTTGAGTCTCCCCCACATGATCTCCATCTCCTGAACCTCTGTTTTCATTAGCTGGCTACTTATGTTGTTCCTCATTTTTTGGAAGTCAGCCTTTCTGAAACCTAACATCTTTATCTTTGAGTAGCTAGTGTCCTGTGTTATGTTTACCTTAAAGTTTACCATGCTATGGTTGCTGTTGCCCATGTAGCATCCCACTTTGATGTCCTTTATCCTTTCTGAGTTTGTGAGGAGAAAATCGAGAATGGCATCTCCCCTTGTTGTGGTTTTAACAAGTTGGCATAGTCTTGTGCCTTGCAGTGACAATAAGTAGTCCCTACCTCTTGTTGTTGCTGCCGTTAGTGTGCTCCAGTTAATATCTGGTAGGTTGTAGTCCCCCACCAGTATTACGTCACCTTTATCAAACATTTTGTGGATTTTCTCTATTAGGTCTTTGTCTCCTTTATCTCCTTGATTTGGAGGCCTGAACACAATGCCAATTCTGAAGGGTTTTCCTTTACCTGTCTCTACTGTTAGCCACAGTGATTCAAAGTCTCCAGGTTGCCTTTTTTACTTCTGTGGCTTTTATTTCCTCTATGAATGTAAATGGCTATACCCCTCCCCACTTTTTATGATGTTCTCACAGTGCCATGCAACAGCATACCTCTCAACTGTCCCTAGTTATGAGGGGCATCCCTTATTTTACCTCTAACAACTACTCTGTCACTTATCTGTCCGTTATTGAAAAAGGTGCCTTCCACACAGAGAATGTTTTTGTTTTTTTCATCTGTTTCTTCCTCGGATCCCAGTCGGCAACCATCCTCAGCCACCCATCCAGCCCCGCACCCCAACATCAGGCAGCATCCCCTCTTCCCCCATGGTTTTACCCTCTTTGGCAGGGCAGTGAGGAGCCCCCCCCCAGCTCAATTCACCTCGACCAGGATCCAGTTCAAGGAGCAACATTCAGAATCAGGGTCTGTGGTCGGTGACTGCTTCATCCTGCATGACATGGGACCATTTTTTCATGTTTTCTCCCTTTGCATGAGTGGGGCGTGCAATGATGCCAGTGGAGGGAGCACGCATGTGTACACATGAGCTCCTCCAGGCATCTGCCCCATCTCCACCTCTCTTCTGCAGTGCATTGGAGACACTGCCCCCAGCCTCCGCGGAGCCAGTGCACTGACCATTGGAGTCCCCTCCCGGAGGGAGAGCAGTTCATCAGATGCTCGATCCCTCTCCTCCCCTGCCAACCTCCAGTGGCCCGTGCTCTTTCCCAAACTTGAGTTAGCAGTGTAGCATGAGGTAAGACATCCAGCACCTCAGCCCTCAGCACCACAGGGCCATCCATGCAGAGAATGTGATGTCAATTCAGATTTTAAAGTAGAAATTCATAATATTCTAAAGTGTTAAATAAACATAAACATGGTACAAGTAAACACTATCAATTACACAGTGTTTTGAGCTTCTGTCCCCATGTTTGAGGATAGTCCCTTATTCTGAGGGTCAGGGTCCCTCACTGTCCATAATTTGAGTGTCTATGTCCCTCATTTCAGTTGCAAAAGTTTGAGATGTTGAGAGGTATGTGTTACTGCAGTGAGAGATCCAGAAGCAAATGATTTGATACCTTTTAATGGACCAACATAGATGTAACAACAAGAACAAAGTGCTCTAGCTTTCGGACCAACCAGTCCTTCTTCAGAAGCTCATGGCAGTTGTTTAGAAAATACAATACTTATAACAGCTAGATAATGCAGAGAAAAACAGAAAAAAAATCCCCATTGGTTTAAAATACTCATTTAAAAAAAACCAGAAGATGATGTCAGAGAAGTTTAACAGTACAATACTGCCCTCAGTCCAAATGAACCTTGGGTTCAGATGTGCTTGGTGCAACACACATGCAAAGAATCCTACTGCACATAAATTTAATTGACATAAGATAACACTGCTGAAGCAGATAACTCCCAAATCAAGCCATGAGTGTCACAGTCAGTATAAGGATGTGATTACTGAAAGGCAACCCCACCCAGCTTAAAGACAAACTAAGATAGTTATAGGGCTCATGAAATTACAATGTATGCATTAAAGACAAGAATTACCAGTAAAGTTGTCTAAAAACATCAGTGCACACTGTGTGATGTGTAAAACCTAGCTGGACATGCCACCCAGCTGTATTCTCAAGCTAAATTAAAGGCCCAGAAATTACAAAAACCTCAGGACTATATAAATGATAATTTAAATATAAATTGATAATATTAGTGTTAAAAAACTCTAGTCGAGGAACCTCAAGGAATTCAGACCATGCAGCCTGATATGTACTGATGTCAATATATACTGAGAATGTAGCAACTTCATGTACCACAAGTGTCAAGGAATCTGAAAAGAGATAAAAATGTAATTTATCTCCTCCTGTTCATACAAACAATACAACCTAACCCACCCCACATCACAATAATGTGGGTGGGGGAGATACATAGCTTAAACGAGATGTTGTCTCTCTCTCTCTCTCTCTCTCCTCTTTTTCTCTCTCTCTCTCACACACACACACACACACACACACACACTCAATCTCTCTCCTAGTGAACCTATATTAACTTCAGTCACTGTAATAGTTCCCCAAAGGAATACAACTTGTCATGAAATCCTGAGTAAATTACTACAATATTAGCCTAATGTAAAAGATATGTGCAGGACCCCAAGCAAATGAGATCACACATCCCAATATGTACAGAGTTACAAAATTATATATAACAGTATAAGATAACACTCCTGTATGTACACTAGCAGGCTGGGTAATCTGAATATGGTGCAATGGAATCAATCCTCCCCTCCCCACAGGCAAAGATAAAAAGTAAGGAGAAATTCTTTATGTGTGAAATAAAAATAGTAACACATTATAACTCCATATAGCTAAATAGAGACTTACCTCAAAGTGACAGCAAGCCCACATCTGTTATATCACATACCTCACAACACATACCCACACATACATACACACACGCATCCACATCTCACACATGCTGAAGTCCTATAATATGTCAGTTTGAAGAAGAAAAGGTCTGTGGATGTTAGTTTCGTAGTGTCCCATAAAGCCAATATCCAAGTTCATCCCATCTGCTACCATATTGAGATGTAAATAAGTTTAATCTCAAAAGCTCGTCTCTGTTGTGTGTTTTGAGATTTCTTTTAAGACCATTACTGACATATCTGAGACTGAGTGGTCAGGCTGGGAGAAGTGATGCCCCACTGGTTTTCAGTCTTCCTTGCTGTAATAGTATGTCTGTGTGAGTTCATCCTAGTGCGGAGCTGTTGGCGTGTCTCTCCTACATAACCTGTTTGTGGACATCTCTTGCACTGAATGAAATAAACAACATGTCGTGACATGCATGTATAACTCCCATGCACCTGGAATTGTCTGTTTTGTGATGTAACCACACAGTCTGAGGTAGAAGTGAGCCCACAAGTCTTGCAGGGGCGTCGATTGTAGGGTCGTGTGCCATTGTGTGACATGGTATTCTGTTCCGGTGAAAGTTTGCTCCTAATAATTAGGCTGGATAAATTTGGCGGTTGTTTAAAAGATAGTAGTGGAGTTCCTTAAAATACAATTAAGGGTGTCATCCTCACTAAATATTGGATGGAGATCTTTAATAATCTTACGCAGACGTTCAAGGTCTGGATGATATGTGACTACCAAGGGTATTCTTTCTGTAGCTGTCTTTTCTTTATATTGAAGTAGTTGTTGTCTTGGTACTTGCGCTGCCCATTCTGTTATCCTGTCAATTTCCTGGAAGAGTGTCCCTGCTCCATAAAGGTGTTTTTCAACATAGCAAATGTGTATCTCTGTCATCCTCATTTGAACAAATACGTTGACAACGAAGTGCTTGACTGTATATGACAGATTTTTTTGTATGGTTTGGGTGGTTACTTTTCCTGTGCAGGTATCTCTGTCTGTCTGTTGGCTTCCTGTAAATACATGTATGTAAGGTTCCATCCTTAATGATGACTGTGGTGTCCAGAAAGTTAACCTTGGTGGTAGAGTACTCCAAGGTAAGCTTTATAGTAGGGTGGAGATTATTAAGTTTCTGATGAAAATCTTTGAGTGCATCTGTGCCTTCCGTCCAGATGATAAACAAATCATCAATGTAACGGAAATAAGCCAGTGGTTTGTGGGGATACTGCCTTAAAAATCCTCCTCCAAGTCAGCCATAAAGAGATTAGCATACTGTGGAGCCATTTTGGTGCCCATTGCTGTTCCTATAGTTTGAACATAATGTTTACCATTGAAGTTGAAGTTGTTATGTGTCAAAATGAATTCCATAAGTTCCCCACCACTCCAGGGTTGATGTTTTGGTCAGGTCCTTTCTCATGTATGTATTTAAGGCATGCTGCAATGCCATCTGTGTGTGGAATATTAGTGTAAAGGGATGTTACATCCATTGTCACTAAAATGGTATCAGGTGGTAAATCCTTATAACCAGAAAGTACACGCAACAAGTGTGTAGTGTCCTGGATATAACTGTCTCTTTCCATAACCAGTGGTTTCAAATGGTATCTATAAACCCTGAGATCCCCTCAGTCAAGGTACCATTACCAGAGACTATGGGTCTCCTGGATTGCCAGGTTTATGTATTTTAGGCAGCATGTAGAATGTCCCTGGCTTTGGTTCAGCAGGAATGAGGTGAGCTAGTTTCTTTTGGACATGGTCAGGAAAAGTTTTAATTAAGTCACATAGTTCATCTTTATATCTTGTAGTGGGGTCACTCTCCAGTTCTCTGTAGTATGTAAGATCTGTTAGCTGTCTATTAGTTTCAGTAATATAATCCAGTGAGAGAGTAAGAGCAGAAGTGGTAGGATATGTATCTGAATGTGAAACAAAATCAGTCTTATTAAGCTGAAGAAATCAGTTACCTGTACTGTTGAAGTGTTAGCCGAGGTTTAGCGCTAAGACTTTGTAGGAGGGTTTTGAAAAGTTTTTGTTTTCTAAGAAGATATTTTTAGATGTTTTGTTGTACTTAGGTAGTGTGCCTGAGCTGAATCTGTTGGTGAGGAAAGAATCAGCTCACAGTTTCAATGCTGTTTTATTAAATGTTTTAAATGTTTAACATTTTTTATCAGTGTCACTGTTTATTTTAATGGTATGTGCTGACCATATGTTTTCACTGGCCAGCAAATCTGGAATTTTGGAAGTGAGATGATTTTTTTTTCAAAGTAACATTTTATTTAAAACAAAATGTTTCTGGCTGTGCAAGACAACAGTCAGTTATTTTTAAAGGGTTGTGAAACAAGTCTTGGCTCCTGTTGTGCACCTCAGTGCTCATGCAGAGAACTTTTGAAATAAAAAATATATAATAATATCTTTTTGGACTTTACAAAGGCATTCAACTCTGTGCCGCACAGTAGGTTGCTGAAGTTAGGGGATCTGGGAACAGCAAATAATCTTGTTAGTCAGAAGCTGGTTGAGGGGGAGACAGCAGAATGACATGGTATATGAAGTCAAGTCAGGGGAGAGGAAGGTCATGACTGGGATGCCATAGGGTTTAGACCTGGGGCAGGTCACTTTCAATATGTTCATCAGTGACACCGAAGAAAGAATACAAGGCACACAATGTTTCTGTTTGCAGATGACACTAAGATCTCTGGTAAGGCAGACAGTAGGGAAGGAGACATGGAGCTGCAGAAGGACCTGCAAAGATGAGAGAGGTGGTCCAAGGTTTGGCAGTTTAAATTCAATGCCAAAAAGTGCAAGGCAATGCATATAGTGAACAAGAACCCCAGGAAGGAGTATTGGATGAGAGGGATTAACTTAAACACCACCATTTGACTCCCTAAAACAATATAGCCAACAAAACAAGGCCTACAGCAAGGGAACCAGGATTCTGGGGTTTAGATTCCTCCTCTCACCCTCTATACCTCCCCAATAACTTATTTCTCTGGTAAAGCTTGTGTAAAGTATCCACTTTCATCACTATTTATTACTTGTACCCTATTATGTGGTATACCTCCTGACTTATGTATGCATCTCCTCCAACTGGGCACTTATGAAAATGAGCAGTAATACTCACATGCCTTCCACTATAAAAAATTAAAATGAAATGAAATGAAAGATTCATGGGGGTTGGCAACAAGAGGAAGGAGGTGATACTGCCTCTCTATAGATCACTGGTGAGACCGCATATGGAATGCTGTGCCCAGTTCATGAGCTGTCACTTAAGAAAAGTCAAAGACAGACTAGAGATGGTACAGTGCAGGGTAACCAGGGCTTCAATTAACTCCATTTTGAGACTATTTGACTTCCACAAATAAGGCAAAAACTTACAAAATAAAGGGGGAAGAAGTCATTGACTTCTAAATGTGAAAAACAAAATTGGATGACTTCCAAAATTGAAGGTACAGAAGCCAAGAACCACTAATCTTTATAATAATATCCATAAATTGATCCTTCCTAAAATATTGGCTTCCAAATGGCGAGATCTGGGAAGTATTTTGACTTCCAAAAATGTGGAATGACTTCCAGATTTTGACTCATGGAAGTATTAGACTTCCACTAAAAATAAATGAACTGAACCACTGAGGGTAACCAAAATTATCCAAAACCAGCAGGGCAGAGCCTAGAAGAATCAGTTTAAGGCTTCAAATGTATACTCGTTGGAGTCCAGAAAGGAGAAGAATGATATAAAAGAGACCCAAAGGTTCCTGAAAGGAATAAACAAGGTATTGTAGACTGCAGGGAAATTCAAGGTCTCCTGCAGTTGAGAGACAAGACTATGATGAAAATATTTCTGTTGCTGGCCTCATGGTGGAGGAAGCACTCAAACAGGCCAGATGGGTTAGGCCACGTAAAACCCAGGCATGGGCCTCACCGGATAGGCATTCTGCATCACAAGGGTTCCTGAGTCAGCAAACCCTCTAGAGATCCCATCGCCTCTTGAGCTGGTTCATACCCCGTACTGAGACTTACAACCCTGGCAACCAATGTTGGCACCACAGAGAGCATCTCTGAAAATAATAGTGACAACAAGGATTCCACTTTTGCCCCTAAGCATCAACAGAACAAGACTGGGGATCCCCCGCACCCATCCCTTAGCAACACCAGGGCAGGACAGCACAAATGCCAACAACCCTGGCATAACAAGGTCAGAGAATCAAACAAGAAATCTCAACACAAGGACATACACAGGGCTTTTTCATGCCTCTCCAGAACCAGCAAAATGTCAAAATGCCATTAGGATAAAATACAGAGGAGGATTAGAAACTTACACTGACAGGATATATGTGGAAAGAAGATATTAAAGGAGAGCATGGGTTTTGCTGCTCAAGAGACCTGTGCCCTTATACACTCTTTGGGAGACCCAAATTTTGACACCAGCTTTAAAACAGTTGCTGACCTTGAATTGTTTTGGCAAAGATATCAAATCTTTAAGTATACACCAGATTGGTCCCCGTTTATAGCTATTTCCCTTACTGAACTTACTTTTTGAATAATAATTGTGCTTTTTAAGAATGAAGTGGTGTCAGTCTCTGATATCTTATACTGGCTAAGAACTAAATGTACTGTCTTGGGGTTTCCTGACCCCATCATGGACACTGAGCAGTTCTGGATGGGGGACTGGTGCATTTGGGTATGCTTGCCTCAAACCAATGAGACAAGTCAATATTTGCCAAGTTGCATTTATTTAGGGAGACACTGAGGCTTTATATTCTATGCTGGTCAGACAAAATCATTTTTCAGGTGTGGAGCACACACTCATTTGAACAACGCATGCAATCAGCTCAAGTGCTCCCTATGTGGGGGGATCGGTCATTCAGCAATTGGCTGCCAGACTCCTGTCCATTGCAACCTTTGTGAGGAGACAATGCACACATATAAGAACTGTCACTGGGCCTCCCACAATAACCCAACCACAACTGCTGAAGAAAAGGATGAATTTGTTTTTAGGGAACAGCACAAAGCATCTTCTACTTCTTCTTTATGGAAGCACCAGTTTAGCACAAACACAGTGGTGGAAGACCCATTACAGACACAGGACAGGTACGAGCAAGATCAGCCTGTGGTCAACTCTCAGCATCCTACTTCAGCATCAGAGTCTCTCTTAGCCTCTGAAGGAGACACAATTGTGGAGGCTGACGAGAATCAGATGCCCCCCCACCACTTGAGAATGTCAGCAATTATATCAGTATTCCTGCTACCCATGCTCTACCTTTCTCTTCCTCTGAGATTCCAGACATGCCCCCACCCATTACAGATGATTGGGAATATCAAAAGTCTAACAGACTGACCTACAGCAGAGCGGCTTGGGTAGGGGCTTTGCCTAAGACCGCACAATCCATGGAGGTTCAGACAGGGAACAGAGTTTCACTTCTGGCCAAAAGAAAACAGTAGGCCAAGGACCAGGAGGATTCAGATGTTTTATCTGTGGCCTCATGACAACCAAACCCCATGACTGATACTGAAATGACATCTGGTGTCTCTAGGCCATCCAGGGGGAAAAATGAAGAAGTCCAAATTGAAATCACCAGTGCAAGGGGGGGGGGTGGTTGAAGCACTTTAAACATCATATACAATGCCTGAAAAACCCTAAAAGGGGGCATACTACTTTTTCTGTCCTTTGTGACCTGAACTTGAATGTCTATTTTTTGCAGGACACTAGACTTCATACACTCCAGGAATATCAGTTAGCTTTAAAGGAGTGGTTCAGAGGACCCTCTTTCTGGTCCTTAGGGGAGGAACCTTGTGCAGGGCTTGGTATTCTTTTCAACACACCAGGGTTCAAAGTTTCTAGATTTATTGACTTGGTTCCTGGTCATGTGTTAATCTTAGATGTGATTTATTGTATCAGGATTTTAGATTTATTAATGTTTATAATCCTCGAACAAAATACAAAAGAATTGAACTTCTGTAAAAAATTCAGCCTTATTTATGTACAAGATTTATAATTCTAGGGGGGAGATTTCAATTGTATTCTGTCTTTGGAGGATAAAACAGGAATTATACAAAAATAATGTAGTGATTCAAATATTTTGAACAGAATGTAAAAAAAGCCCACAATAAGGACTGCACATTTGAAGGAGGCCCCAATCCGTACCACACCTTCTTCAAGGGAAGACTATCTACTCAAATAGACTTCATTTTTGCATCAAATTGGTTACCTGTTACTGCATATGCTGTGATTCCTCTAGAGACGTCCGATCACAAATTGATAAGGGTGGGCCTTGGGGCTCCCTCAACAAGCCAGTGTCAAATAATATGTGGAGATGAACTGTTTCTTTACTGGAAGACCCGGATTGTTGGGAGGAAATCCAAGAGGTATTAAATGCTAAAAAATTTGTGTTTGAATTGTATGACAACTTGTTGCAATGGTGGCAGGATACTAAAAGTGTCATACGGTTGTGCTGCAATAAAGTAACAAAAGCAGCCTCTTTAGAAAAGTATTTGAATTATTTAAACCTAAGAAAGCAGTTACAGAAATTAAACTCTCAAATTGTAGAGACTGGGTTTGATTACTCCAAGCAAATACATAATATTAAAAAAGAAATTAGTATTTTTCAATATGATGGAGCCCAGTCATTGTTCATTGAGCAAAATGTTGGTGCCCAGGGAAACGCATAGCAGATAAATCCTTACTATAGCTGCAGTCAAAGAGTATACACACAATATATGACAGAATTGCAATTAGTCTTTGGGGGAAAGATAAATAGAAATCATGAAATGGCAAAATTGGTTGATACCCACATGGAAGCTTTGTTTGGACAAACAGTTCATAGTCCTTCTAATTTTGAGGATTTTCTTAGGGAAATACAAATACCAGGGGTACCTGTAGAAGTACGGAAACAACTGCTGGACCCTATTACTAAACAAGAACTAATATTGGCTGTTTCAGGGTTAAAAAATAGCATAGCTCCCGATCCAGACAGGATTTCTGGGGAATTTTATAAGAAAACTATAGATATTTTAACTATCTTATTAAAGTATTTAATTATATTTTAGCAGGACATGTGCCTTTCCCTTCTTCTTTGGCAGACAGACTTCTTATTTTTTTTTCCACAAAAAAGACGACAAGTCTGATCTAAACAACTGGAGACCAATAAGCCTCATTAATTCAGACTAGAAAATGTTGTCTAAAGCATTGAGTAACAGGTGGTATGATATATTATTTCTCCTGCTCAGACCTGCGCCATTCCACTGCACTCAATGTTAAATAACATAAAAGTTATCAGAGAAGTATATGAATGTCCAGATTTTTCAGGATTAATTATTAATTTAGAGGCCTTTGAAGCAGAACCCCATGACTATATTTTTAAAGTTTTGTGGTATTATAGTATCCCTGTTCCCTTTATTACATGGCTTCACATTTATAAATATGCATCCACAAGTCCTGTAGTAAATGGTTGAGTAGGGAGGACTATTTCAATATTTAGGGGAGTGTGGCAGGGTTGCCCACTAAACCCCTTGCTCTATGTATTTGCCATAGACTCTTTGCTTAGGAAATTAAATTTGGCAGCAGAGATTGAGCATATAAAGGACCCAAATCAGTTGTTATTTTCAGAAACTTTAGCTTACACAAATGATATTAGTTTACTGGTAGCAGGTCTGGTGTCAAGGCATTGGATGTGGTATCTGAATTTTTTGGTATCTCAGGTTTCACCCTTAATAGGCATAAGAGTATTGGTACGGTTGTTCCTAATTCTGACACTGCTGTTGTTACAAACATAGCAGAGATCCAGATCAGAAGTTTGCCTCTTTGAATTTTAGGTATTTTTTGACACTTCTGACCCAGCAACATTAAACTTGGAAGAATTAATTCAAAAAGAAGAAGAAAAATAAATAAATGTAAAACATATTCAATGACTAGGAAGAAGAGGGTTTACATGTTCAAGACCTTTATTGTGCCATTATTTTTAATAAGTTATATTTTTCCACTGCCATTAACATTGGAAACAAAAGTATATAATATAGCCTTTAGATTATTGTTTGCAACTAGATTAAATCCTGTAAGAAGAGCAGTCATATATTGGCTGGCAAAAAGTGGCGGACTGGATATGTTGAACCCTGTAGAGTTATTTTTCACCATTTTATTATATTCAAATTTGCTACCTATTATTCAGGAAAAACAACTAGTAGGGGTCCTTTTTTTCCATGTGAGAAGCTCCATTTCTTGCAGAAATGGGAGTCTCAAAACTGTGGGACATTTAGGGCCATTTCTTTGGGATCGGCACTGTACCTACTTGATTTGTTTAAAACACTTAAGACATGGAAAGTAGTGCTTAATGTAGTTTTATATACCACTAGGAAGGGTGTGTATAAGAAAATATTACAGTTTGAATTCCTCACTGTTCCTTGTTTGTCTCACCCTAGTGGCATTAGAAGTTCCTACTTCTCACTCTAGTGGTATCAGAAGTGCCTACATCTTGCAGAAATGGGAGTCTCAAAACTGGGGGACATTTAGGGCCATTCCATTGGGATCGGTGCTGTACCTACTTGATTTGTTTAAAACACTTAAGACATGGAAAATGGTGCCCAGTGTAGTTTTATATACCAGTAGGAAGGATGTGTATAAGGACATATTACAGTCTAAATTCCTCACTCTTCCTTGTTTTTCTCACCCTAGTGGTATTAGAGTGGTGGATGTTACTGCTCAGCTAACATAATCAGGACTCCCACAAAAATGTGGGACACATTGTGGCTTTGTTGCCATGACTGCTTAAATGTATATAGAAATCATCATCATACAACTATGAAACAGAGGTTATGTTTGAGGAAGTCTTGATTTAAACAACTTGAAACTATGCAACACCTATAGTTTAATTGTTCTTATATGAAACGTTTTTGGGATGCCTTGGCTCAGGTGTGGGTACTCCCCCAATTTAAAACTATTAAATATGAAGCTTTAATTTATGGTACTTACCCGAAAGAGTTGAAATATTTTTACCCAAGTACAATCTGAGCACCAATGACTATTATAAAACAAACTCTGGTCATAGCCAATATGGCTGTGATGAGCTTTTAGGAGTGGCAAGAGTGCTGAAAAGAATATGCGGTGCCTTCGCTGCACAGGAGTCAGCCATAACTAGTACTGCAGGGTTTACAGTAATGCACATCTGTGATACTCATGCACGCTCAGTTTGCCCAGGAGTCAGCTATGTGCAACATGGCACCACTGAAATGACTACTTATGCACGATACTCATGCATGCACTGTTTAAATCAGTGCCACCATATTGTCTATGGCGGTTTGTCACTTCTGCAGTTATGGAAAGGAGAAGTAGTGCACCGGGAAGGTGGTGAGTTCATGCAGCCCACGTAGGGGAAGGGATGCATAAACAGAATCACTGGAAATTATGCTGGAGCACTGTGGCAGCACATCAGATAGCGGTCTGGTCACATAATTCCAAAGTGCTCTTATACAGATCTGATGATGGTATAACATCTGTGGAGCTTGGCCCATGCAGCTGTAAAAATCAGACTCAGGAGGAGACTATTAACAAACTAGAGATCTGGTCTGGGACTTGCTTGTCATCACAGTCACTTTCTCATTCTTTTCTAAGCAGTAATTTCTGGTAAATGTGCCTTAACCATATTGATCTCAGTGCTGCTAAACTATTTCTGATTTTCCCCTGATTGTGGTAAGTGGGGGGGGGTATTAGCAGTCTTGAAGTGGTAGCTGCCAGTGGTGGCACTGTCTGAATAAAAGTGGTACTCATGCTCATTATGCACATTTTAGAAATGACCCCTTTCCTTGTTCTTGCTGTAAAAAATAAGACCCCTTTAATACAAAAACAAGGAGTCAGTTATGGCCTCTACCCCCTTCCCCTTTTCGCTTCAAGTGAGGAACATTATTATCGGTTCACATCTGATGTTCAGTGGCAACCATAGACTCATAATATTGTTAAACAGTAATCAACTGTATGTAAAAGCTTGTTTTTTTGAATGTGTGATTTCTTAATGTTGCCAATACCACTCCACCCATTTTGTACTCTGCCCCTTGATTTCTGTGCGTCAAGTGCATTATTTTAAATGTTTGTGTTGAAACCTAGCTGCCATACCCTTGACCACTATTCAAGTCTTCTAAGGTCTCTGCTCATACTTTTCCATCCTGCTGCAGATCTTGGTATCATCATGCAGTGTCAAATCTTCCCTTCCTGCTTTTTTTTGCAATTTCACTTATAAAGAGGACTGGGTCCAGCACTGATCCCTGAGGTACCCCCCCCATATCACCCTCCCTTCTTTGGAGTGAACTCCATTTACTACTAGCATCTGTCAGCTATCCCCAAACCAATTTCTTAGCAAACAGCCACATTTTTTTCTCTCTGAGCCAACTCAGTAGGAGTCATGCAGAACAAATGTAACTTTCTCAGAAAGTATTTAAGTCAGACATACACAATTAGCATGAAAGTTGTTCAGGACAAAAATGCCTTTCAAATGAGCCTATGCATTAAGCTGACCTAATTATATTTTTTAAAATATGGCCATCTGATTACCTGAATTTTCATTTTTCTTCACTATTTTCACCTTTTGGATGGCTATATTAAAAAAAAAACATAATGAATTCAGTTTAGTGACTACCCTCATTTGAAAGGTAGTTTTGTCCTGAACAACATACATGCTAGCAATGTATGTGTAACTTGTATACTTTCTGAGATATTTACATTTGTTTGGCGTTACTCCTAATGTGTTTGCTCAGAGAAAAAAAATGAGGCTGTTTGGAAGCACAGTAGGAGTCATATTAACATACTAAGAAGTCAGCAGAAGTAGGCCATTTGGTCTATCTAGTCTGCTCATATTGCAGAGTCCAGAGCTTGAGCTACTCTCCCTGCCCCCACTCCTCCCATCCTCCCTACCCATGATCCTTACATTCTCCCTGTGCCTATCCCAGCCTCTCTTGAAGCTTCCCACTGTGTTCAAAGAGATCACCTCTTCTGGCAGTGCATTCCAAGTGTCCACCATCCACTTTGTGAAGAGGAGCTTCTTGACCACCCTCTTAAACCTCCCACCCTCCATCTTAAGACTGTGACCCCTTGTGTTATGGTTGCCACTCAATTGAAAGAGACCCTCCTCATGCACCGTATTTATACCTTTAAAGTACTTCAAGTCCGAGTCATGTCACCTCTCTCTCTCTCTCTCCTGTCCTCCATGGAGTACATGTTCATTGCCCTCAATCTTTCCTCATATATGTTGCCCTGCTGACCAGCTATCATCTTTTTAGCCCTCCTCTGTACCTTCTTCAGGAGATCAATGTCTTTTTTGAGGTGTGGGCAGCAGTACTGAACTCCATACTCTAGACGTGGCCTCACCAGTGGCCTGTAAGTAAGTAAGTAAAACTTTATTTTTTAAGCGCTTTTCAAAATCAAAGCACTGTACAATCACATTAAAATCATACAATTGAGTAGAATAATCAAAAACATTTTAAACTCCTTCAGAGTAAGCTTTAAAAAACCAATACATTTTGAGCTCAGATTTAAAACTCAAGACAGTCAGGCATTCTCTTATCTGAAGAGGTAGAGAATTCCACAGGGAAGGGGCAGCATAAGAAAACGCATGTGCCCATATGTCTTTAACCAAACCCTGGGAATCTTTAGCAATCCCTTGTTGGCGGATCAGAGTGAGCAAGAGGTGTAGTAGGGAGTAAGAAGATCTTGCAAGTACTGGGGTCCCTGTTCATGTAGGCTTTGTAGGTCAGCAACCCAACCTTAAAGATGATCCACCATTGAACCGGCAGCCAGTGCAGTCCACGCAGCCCAGGTGTAATATGACTAGTCCTAGATGTACCATTCAAAAGCCTGGCTGCCACATTCTGCACTAGCTGCAAGCGGCAGATATCAACCCCTGGCAGCCCTAGGTAAAGGGCATTGTAGTAATCAAGGCAGGAGGTCACGAAGGCATGGACCAATGTAGGAAGGTCAGCCGGAGGAACCAGGTGTTTCACCCAGGTGATATTCCTAAGATGTTAAAAGGAAGATTTGACAACAGCAGACACCTGTGATTTCAGAGTCAAACCATCATCAAAAATAACACCCAGGTTATGCACCCGGTCTGAGATCAAGAGCTGGACACCATCAAGCCATAAACCTGATGTGAACCCAGCCCTAGGACCCACCTCAAGGTGACCAGGGTCTCCAAACAACACCTTGGTCTTATCTGGATTTAACCTCAGCCAGCTACTGCTCATCCAGTCTCTGATCTCAGCTAGACAGCTGTTAAGCACAGAAATCACATCATCCTGTCAGGGAATAAAGGACAGATACAGTTGGGTATCATCTGCATAGCAGTGAAAACCCAAACTGTATCACCTAATGATCTCTCCTAATGGCAGCATATAAACTGCGAACAATATGGGCACCAAAATGGAGCTCTGCAGCACCTCACAGGATGGGGAGAAGGTGTCACAGGAATAAATTCCAGTGATAACCCTCTGTGACCTGCCTGTAAGGAAAGATCGAAATCAACATAGAACTGTTCCAGACAGTCCACAGAAAAGCTGAAGGCACTCCAAAAGCACACTATGGTCCACAATATCAAATGCCACAGAGAGATCAAGAAGGACTAGAATAGTATGAGCCTTTTGATCCCTCACAATTAGGAGAGCATTTAAAACCCAAACCAGGGCGGTCTCAGTGCTATGTCTTTTCCAAAGCCGAGATTAGAGAACATCATAGAGATTGTACAAGGGCAGTATAACCTCCTGTCTCCTACTACTGACCCCCCTAGCTATGCATCCCAGCATCTTGTTTGTCCTTGTTGCTGCTTTCTTGCACTGTGTGGAGTGCTTCAGGTCACTAGTGATCATCACACCCAGGTCCCTCTCCATCTCCTCTGATGCAGATACCAGGACTCCACTCAAGTAGTACTCAGTCTTGGGATTCTTGGTTCCAATATGCATAACTTTGCATTTCTTGGCATTGAAGCCATGTTGCCAGATCCTGGACCACCTCCCCAGCTTTTCCAGGTCATCATGTAGGTCCAGTATCCCTTCAGCAGTGTCCACTCTCCCACAGAGCTTGGTGTCATCAGTGAATAGGCACATTTTTCTCTTCATACCATCCCCAATGTCACTGATGAAGACATTGAACAACACCGACTGACTGGTCTGTAATTCTCTGGGTCATTCTTGGGACCACTTATGTGAAGGGGCACCACATGTTCTGTTCTCCAATCTTGAGGTATCATGCCTTACTCTAGTGAACTGTTAAATAGGTCTGTCAGTGGCCCTGCCAGCTCTTTGGCCAGTTCCCTTGGATGTATTCTGTCTGGGCCTGGTGATTTTTCCACCTTTAATGATAGCAGCCCATCCCTCACTCTATCCTCCACTATCACTACATCTATGTTCCCCCTCTCCCCTGCTTCTCTTTTCCCTCTTGAAGGCACTGGTAAATCCTTCTCCCTGGTGAAGATGGAACAAAAGTATTCATTTAGTATCTCTGCTTTTCCACCATTATCCTCCACCCATTCCTCCCCTTTCTAAGCCTAACAATCTCTTTCTTCTTGTCTCTTTTTCACTTATATAGTGAAAGAAAGATTTCTCCCCCTTCTTAATTCCTTCAACTGTCTGCAGCTTCTTCTGTACTTTAGCTTGCAGGACTTCCTTACTTGCCTCACTAGCCAACCTTAGGTAATTTTCCCTATCCACCTCTGTCTTGGTCTTCCTGAATTTCTATAGGCCAGCCTCTTTTCCCTTACTACCTAGACAACCCCAGAACTGAACCAGCTGGGCACTTTGGACCTTGTGTTCTTACCCCCGAGCCTAACACACTGCTCTGTGGCAACCAGTATTCCTTCCTTATTGATGAACCACCTTTGAGCCACCCCCATATCAGGTCTGATGCCTGCCAGGTGCCTCTTTATTACTTCACCCATTTTCCTGAAGTCCATCCTTCTAAAATCCAAGATTTTCATCTTAGTCAGGATGCTTTCCCTGCCCATATCTAATTGGAACCACACTGAACCACACTCCCACCCAATGGCTCCCTGACCATTACTTCCTGCACATGCTCCCCATTTGTGAGCACAAGTGCACTTTGGTAGGCATAATCCATGCACAGAATATTTGATGGTAGGAATAAGACTGCCCTCTTCCACAGAAGCACTGGGTTCCTGGCTGTGAACATTTTGGCATCAATAAAACAAGCTAATCTAGCTGTGAAGAATCATGGTGTGCTCGTACTTTCTTGTCTTCAGTTGAACTGCAGGTTTGCAACCTCTGTAGGAACACCCCTCTCATTGTAGTGTGCTACTTCTCTTCTTTTAAACTTCTTCCACAGAGGAAAGAGATACAGTATGTGGGCCATAGTCAGTAATACCCTGCAGCCAGCAAGTCAGTGCAATAAAGCATACACAAAGGTACTGAAGATGATGGGTTTTATAGGGAATGGTTTTCACAGTAGGCAAAGCAAGGTGATTCTTTCACTGTACAGATCCCGTTTGAGGCTTCACCTGGAGTGCCATGACCAGTTCTGGAGACCTCACCTGAGGAAAGACCTAGACAGACTATGGCTCTAAACATCTATTCACTAAAATCCAGAAGGGAATGTTGGTACAAGATTGAAACATACAAGTTTCTCTTTGATATAAAGAAGGTAAACTGTTATGTCCTATTTGTACAAAATAGGGATGCAGTCACTAGTAGCATGAGTGGAGGTTGGTAGGATGCAAATTCCCTTCAAGGGTTTAAATGGGGCTAGGACAGAGCAAGAGGAATTATAGTCCCCAAGAGGGGCAGTAAGGGTTCAAGGTGTGGTAGTGTGGGGAATGGGTACAGTACAACAGCACAATAGGCCAGTGGAGTGAGTTAGTATAGCAAGGGCAGAGTAGATAGATATTCAGTCTCCCTTTAGTCAAGTTGCTTTGCATGCTATGTTGATCTTTGTTACTTGAATATAAAATGTATCATCCCTATTTTACCCTTTCCCCCCAGGTCACACTGGGAGATAAGCAACCTGCTGCTCAGTGTGCCTTCCTGGAGAAACATTTCAATAAATAAATAAGTTACATGTTTCTATATGTCTTCTAAGCCATGCACAATAACACACCATTACCAAAAACCCTTATATAGATACATATCAATATGCTTCAACAAATCCCTAGACATCATAGTGTCCTGCACACATACACAGAGTTATACCATGGCCTTTCACCTATGTACAGTTATGTAGCAGTAACCCACAGTCATACAAAGCTATATAACTGTGCTCTGCACTACAATAACCAGGCATAAGTGTGCTGTGCCCATACACACATTAGTACCATTGCCTTCCACCCACAGACCCACATACCAGTACCCTGCATCAATAGAAAGACATGCAACCATGACCTGAACTAAAATAACAGTACATAAGTGCCCTGCACACATATGCCCACTTGTACCATTGCCCTGCACCTATACACACCCCTATAATAGTATTGTGTACCTATGCAGACATTCACAAGAATGCTGGGCACAAAAATCAGTGCAGATAACAGTGTTCTGCAACTTTACACACATTTGTACCATTGTCCTTCACCCATGCACACCTCCATAATAGAATACTTCATCCATAAAGATATATTACTGAGCAGTGTACTATAAACCAGGCATAACTGTCATGCACTCATATCGCCATATCATTCACCCATACACACCAATGTAAGAGTAGTGAGCCACTGACTTTGAAAAGTGATCTAAAAGTACCCTGCAACAACACAGATTCATATAAGAGCACCAGTCACAGAAATCCATGCACATAATAACGTACTGTAAACATACACACCTACGTAATATTAACCAGCAAAAGTAGACAGCAATGCACATATTTGTAACACTATCACGAACCCATAAACACAGACACTACATTGCCAGTAACAGTAAAATTAATACCTCTTTCAGCCACTTTTACAGACGCACTGTTAGCATTCAGCAGCAATTCAGATATGACAGTTGTAATATAGCTTAGCATATTTATCATTTGCTTCAATCCTTTTCCTATTCTGAATGACATCACTCTGGCATTTTGGTTTTTCCTGTTTAAATGAAAAAAAAAAATGATGGGACATCCATCTAGTTTCAAGCAGCACTGACAGAGTAAAACCAATAGTATCTAAAAGAGTTTGTGAAATTGTAAATTAACTTCTGTAAAGTGGCCAGCACATAAAACACTATGATCAGTTGGTTCCTAGCAGGCACTTTTAACACCAAGTGCCCACTGCTTGCACTGATGGTTATCTTTAGGAAAGTGATAGAAACTGTGTGCATACCCTTTCCCATTCTTGTAACCAATAGCACAGCAGTGCTTCATATCAGCAAAAGATGTAACAGGAAACAACAAAATTGAACAAAAAGTAACCACACAGACAGACATTAAAGTCAGTTAAAAATAAAATATACTGTAACAAACTTTGTTAACAAGTTGATAGCATTATAAAAGCAGGCAAATACCATGATTATACTGGTAAATTGGGCAGTAGAACTCACACAGTTTGTTGCAAAGCCACTGTCAGAAGTACTATTTAAACTGTCAAGAAACAATACATTTGCCACTCCAGTACTCAGATTACAAACACTGCAATGATAGACTGCTAGACACATAAATCTGACAATTTAAAAGAAATTATGAAGGACTCAGTATAAGGACAGCATCTCTGACAGATGGCAATGCTCACAGACCACCCACTGATGTCATGATGCTGCAGACTCTGGTAGCACAGCTTAGCAGAGCATCAGGAACAAATTACAGCAGTCGGAGGAAAATGGAGCTATGAACATGAAAGCAGAATTACAGTATTTATTAAGCAGAGGGGTAATAAAACAACTAGGGCACTGCTTTAAACGCATTTCTTTATTAACACTATCTTTTGCAGTAAAAAATAAAGTGTTGCACATGATCTTTAAACTGAAAGAAGGTATTATTTAATTCAAATACCATAGTGATTTGCATTAGTGGAAGGATACACTGAAAAGTCCAAAGCATGTGTTCCACAATAAGCCGTCTTCCAGCTGAGCTTCAGCAAGATGGCTGTAGGCTCCGCCCATAGCCATAATGAGTTATTTGGCAGGTAAGGTGCCAATTTGAACTACAGCAAAAATATATCAATCTGATGGACCTTATTGGAAATATTACATATGAAGTGAGCTTGGTGTATTCAAAAGAAAAGCTCACTCTTCCTAAACCTGTGTTTGACAAGTGGTGGAGGCACCTCCCGAATGCTGAGTATTCAGGATTGTAATATGGGTGAATTAGTGTGCAATTGGGGGTAGGTGGGGAACTTATTTCAATGTGTGGCAATAATATGTGATTCCAAGGTTGGTTATGAACTTGTATCTGGGTGGTTATTATGTATTTTATGATTTGTGATGATACTATTTCATAAATAAAATTTCCCTTACTCTTTTCGAGAAGTGCCATGGGATCTTTAACATCCACCTGAACAGGCAGATAGGACCCCGGTTTAATGTCTCATCTGAAAGACAACAGCTCAGGAATACAGCACCCCCCTCATGATGCACTGCAATGTCACCATTTGGATTGACCCCAAATGCTTTCTGTGGGGCTAGAATCTACAACCTTTTGATCTTCTGGTCTCAGAGGCAAGTGTACAACCTGTTAAGCCACTGGCACTGACATATTTGATGCTTGACACTGATGTGTCCATGAAAGGCAGACAACCATTTTTGAATGTCAATTACATTGTTTAGGTTCAGAGTAGCCACTAACAAATTATTTCATGCCAATCTGTTCTAATTAGGAATAACATTCTAAAAATGGTGGCAAATGTGCACTGCTCCCACAAAAACATGCTCACTGTGGTAGAAGGCTCTTTCATGGTTCACCAGAGGAGAGGGTGTGAGTGTTAATGTTAATAAAAAATTTAAAAGGATATTTACCTTGCTGGTGCTACCAACATTGGGGTGATTCAACATGGAAATAAAATGGTCATAGACAAACAATGCCATGAAATGGAATTAGAGTCAGTAGACATGGTATTGGTCAAAATCTATGATCAGGAGGGACCCTTTAGCTAACATTGGAAAGGTCCTACCTACCCTGTAACTAACTGGTGAAGTCCCACTGTGTATAAAATCAACATTACAGGGAATAGCAAGGAAACAGCATAGGGATGTAAGTGACTTCTTGTAAATCAGTTGAAACTGTTCACTAACCTACCAATGAGGGAAGGGACGCCCTCCTCTCTTTGTTTGTTTTCTTTTGTTTTTCAGAAATCAAGTAACGTGTGGCTGGCAGCCACAGCTGGTAGGGCAGCAGATATCATATTCAGGAGATACCAACTCTATTGAAAAATAATGCAAAATTATTTTAAGGTTAACACTAACATACTAAAGACAGAGGGACCTGAGTCCCTCCTCTTTGTTTTTCTTTTGCCTTCCAGAAATATGAAGGTGTCTGTTGGTAATTGTGCTAATTCTACTTCCATTGTGGCATATTGCCACAGAACTTTGGGACTTCAAGTGACCATGCTGTTGGCCACAATTCAACCATTTTCTCCCATGTGCTGGCAGAGACTTTCTGATAATTATGACATCATCATACGAGGGTGGGACAGCTGCAGTCTAATGGACTGAAGTGCTGCACACTCAAACAGATTAGATAGACTGAATGGCTTGTATCTGCTGGCAAATTCGAATGTTCATATGTTCGTATCATGCTGTTCACAGCATGCCGTTATCTACTTTTGTAAAGACTCACTAAGAAATATTTCAGACTTTTGTTTAAATACAATCCAAGTCATAAAAGAACACATTTGGACAACATTGTTTTTGCTTCATATTTTTCTGGACAATGCCTTCTTCATGGTTGACCCAATGCAATGCTCAGATACAGGCACTTATGAACTGACAATTAAAGACATAAACAAGAGCAATCCAAATACTGTGGTGGCAAAAATCATCACTTTATAACAAACTGTGACAATCTTCCAATGACACATCACCACCTGTGTGCCAAGAATGCCTGTAGAGACTAAACATTCGCCTATAGTGGGACAGGACCCATGCAATGGACTTACTACTACTGTTCCCCGAAGACTTTAAATAAACATGTGGTACTGTATAAATCTGTGACTTTACTATTATGACATGTGGAAACATAAGCATTCTTGTTTCATATTTTTGTTTTTACTTTTTGGATGTGATTGCCATTCATCAGGCAAGAGAGGATAATATTCTGTGATTGTGAAAGTTTTCTCATTTAGCACATGTCTAAACATAGACATTCTTGTGCATGTACTAACATATGTTTAACAGTGTGTGGTACAAATGTATACATTGTATTACTGTCTGTCAGGCATCAGCACAAGATCCTGTAGCCAGGCAAGAAACTTACCCACAACATTGCATATTCTTGTCTGCATTAGGTCTGTTTGGGTTAGGGATGTCAGTTTGGAAGAGGTCCAATTTAGAGGCCAAAAGGCAACATATTGGGTACTTAGAGACCCAAGCTAAAGGTACAAAGCCTGTGCTACGTGGTCTTGATAGTTTTAATTGTTTTTTTTTATTTTCTTTCATGTGAAGTTTCTTATCATGCTACAGCCTACAACTCCATTGCTATGCAGAACAGGAGACCCTGTCATGGAGTCTTCCATACCAGACAGGTATCAGGCCTTGAATGATTTACTGGCACCATCTCAGGCCTCTTTGCATCTGGTTTGACCATGTCTAATACGGCTGATATGGAGACTATAAAGAGACATATGCATCAATATTAAGCACCAAATGTATAAATATGGGGTTACAGGCCTAGCACAAAAAAGTATGTATGATATATACATCATATCAGTATGTATGTATCTATGTATTACACGTTTGTTTACTGCAAAATAATTTAAGATCAATTAGTTGCAAACAATCTTTAAAGATCTGACATAAACTCAAAGGTAAAAGAGTAACATGTACAGCCTATGAGAACTAAGTTCTCACAATCATTTATAATTTGCTCATGAGATGCAGAACCAAAGGGCGCTTCACATGTCTCATCTCTGATAACTATTTGGCCAAGTGGTATTGCCCAGTATGTGCAACCAGAACTCAGAATGTCCTTATCGGATGCTTGAGGCCTGTCTAAAGCTTTCTGTTATGACAGCCAGGAGCCTGGGTAATGTGACTTTGCATCCCAATCAAGGCAGATGCTAATTGAGCAAATCCTGTGCTAGGCAGGATACCTTGAATATCTCTTTCACAGTTTCTCTGCCTGTATTTGACTCTAATGTGGATCTATTTGACAAACTAGCTGCAGTCCATTCTGTGGGTCACTTGAAAGGTGACGTCTACAAGAAATGGATTAAGAATCCCTCCTTGGTCGTCTACAACCCCACCACGGTGTAATGACAGGTTACCCCTGTCTGCGGTCTTGGTGGTGGGTTCCGGCAACATCTTCCTGTCTGCCTGAAATGGCACATGGCCTGTGAAGATCTTAAAGTGGCACCTTCATATGGAAAAAGTTTTATACACTATGGATGGTCAGTATTGTCTCAATTTAAACTATAAACTCTTCACATATGGGACTCACATGCCCAGTGACCACTCCAAATTTCTGTTTTACACCTACTGTAAGCACTGTCCTTGGTCAGACAGTTATATTACCAGTTCCGTTTCAAGAGGAGCAATACATCCTCAGTGAACCGGGTTATCAAAATTATGTCATAAGTTACTTTCCAGATTTTACTGTGCATGTTTCACTGCTTTCCTTTGACTTACGAGTTGTGCCAAACTACTAAGATGAACATTTAATCCACATTAGCAATAATACATATCGTGCTCAACAGTTTTTGGATTCTTTATTACTGATCTTTCAATCTCAAACACCTGTTTTCCTTCTTACATTACATGCCATCATATTTTTTTTTTTTTTTGTTAGTGACACTATTTCGCATTTTTGCATACATCGTATCTTGGGGGGATTATAGGGAAACTGCTTGCTATTATCATTATTGCTCCTACTGCATATGCATTCATTATTACTTTATTATTATTGCTTATATAGCTTAGGGATTTATTGTTAGGGTTCTACACTTATTAGTATTCATGTATTCTCACTGAATATCCATAGTGCTTATTAGTAATTGTATTTTTTGTAAGCCAAACGCCTTCATTGGGTAGATGAGGTGCAAAGGGATATAGCAGTGTAGTTGTCACATTAGCCTGTCATACACACACACGCACACACACACACATTTTCTCAGCTTGTCTTAGCCATTGAGTCTGAGTTCCTCTGATACCCTAAGGCTGCTCTGTTTGAATAACCCTTCTCATTTCTTCACGGACCCTGTGCATGAGCAGTTTGTATCTCCCCAACCCCAACTCTGCTCTCTCATTCTTTACCTCCATTCTTCCCACTTTTGTGGCTAACCCTTTTGTTTTACCCTGTTTCTATCACCACTACACCAGGCTGCCTGTTCCCAAACAAGCTACAGTGCACAACTCACCCCTCTGGAACAAACAGCAAGAAACCAAAGTAGAGACACACCTGGAGCACATCCTCTGAACTGGGCTTTCCCATCGATGCTGTGCATCAACTGCCCCACCCACCCTGGTCCTCCCCAAGCTTTATTAGTAGTCTGGGCCACATGACTTTCTAAGTTCTCACTTTTTCACTTGCAGGTTATATTCTACTGCCACTAAGAGGTACTAGTGGGACACTTAATTAATCTCAGGTCCTGCTCTGACTCCAAGTACTATTTGGATCTGTACACTGCCTCAATCCCAAGCAATGATCCTTAGGAGCCACTCTCCCTATCTACTCCTGCATTCTCTGAAGCTGGGATTTGAACCCACAACCTTTTGCTTCAGAAGTGGTGTCTAGATCCACTGCTCCATCCAGGCAGCCCTACTTGCTCCTGCCATGGCTGACAGCTCTCATTCCCCACCCATAAAAAAGCCACTGCAAATATTATAATCACAGCCTTTAATCTGACACATTTGACCCCACCTCAATCCAAGACACAAGAGCTAAGAAGTGCATTGGTGCTGTAAGAATGAGACTTCATTAAGTCTGGCTTTACATAGCTCTAGGACTAGTACTCCCCCCATTCACAGACATCGGCACCTCTTGATGCATGGATATTAAAAGTAAAACAACTCTGCACTTGGCTTGATGCTCCTTATTTGCACCACCCCCAACATCCCCCACTATCACCAGGGAGGAATGCATGGCAATCAAAACACCACCACGGGAAGCTCATGCTTATCCCCTCCCTCCCACAAGCATCAACGTAACAGCAATTATGCACAACTGCAGCAAGCGTAACGTGCCAGTCCTGCACTGCACAATGACCCTTAAGGAAAATAGATGGCAGGCAGTAAGGATCACATGGCTGCTACTTCTGATATCCAGGAACATTCATCCTAACCCGGGCCCTGCACCAAAAGCATCAACCTCCACCAAGAATGAAGGTGTACTAACAATTGCCTCCATTAACATTTGTAGCCTACTGGCCAAGTTCGACCAGCTACAGGTATGAGTAGCCCAGCATGAGTCAGATATCCTGTCAGTGGTAGAAACCTGGCTTAGCTCGTGGGTCTGTGACATGACAATCCAGCTACCTGGTTACACCTCCTTTAATCAATCAATCAATCAATGTCTTTATTTAACCAGGTGATCACCGTTGAGCAAGCTCATTTTTGAGGTGGACCGGGGTTTGCCAACAAGGAACAAGGGACAATATACATGGGATGCAACACACAAGAAAATAATAATAAAAAAAATAAAGTGAGATACAATAATACAGTATATACAAAGTATCAGCAGGTAGCATTGACAGTAGTATATGTTTGGAACAGAAAATACAGCTAGTTTTGGGTAGAACATAATTTTTCATAAAAGTAAAGAAATATACATATCAGGTGCACCAAACAAATAAAACCTAATATAAAAAGATATATAGTGATACAGTATGGAGAATTTAGAGCTGGAACCAGGGTCAAAGGAATGTGGAAGGGACAGATATAGAGGGCAGAAAAAGGGGAGAGGGAATAGTCGATTATAGATGTGATCAGTCTTTAAACAGTAGTAATTTTAGAGTGTACTTGGACTTATAGGAGTCACTATTTAGAGTAGACAGGCACAGGACTCCTTATTATGATGTAGATATAGGGATTTAAAAGCTGTTAGGCTGATGGGATCAGTTAACTTCAAAGTTTTTTGCAGCTTATTCCACAGTTGAGGGAGCACAAAGCTGACGGCTGCTCTGCCAATGCAAGATTTTGCTTTGTAAACATAAAGATAGATATATGAGGTGCTTCTCAGGGCATTCTTCCCTAGAGTGCAAAAAGGTAAACAGACAGAGATATACTAGGGCAGTTTATTTGAGATAGCCTTGTACGTGCAAACCGCAGCATTTTTTTGCCGTCTGTAAGCAAGGGATGACCATCCCACTGCCTTGTACAATGCACAGTGGTGGGTTGAGTAAAGAAGACCCGCGATAAATATTGTGGCTCTGTGATAAAACGTATTGAGTTTGGCTAGGGTACCTGCTGGTCCCTGACAATATAGAAAATCTGTGTAATCCAATAGGGAAAGAAAGGTAGTTTGAACCAGTTTCAGTTTAGCGTCTCTTGAGAGGAGATTAATAATCCTAAAAAGCAGATCAAGTCTTTATCTAAATTTCTTTGCCAGTTCTTCTAAGTGACTTGTGAAAGTAAGTCTATGGTATAACCAGACCCCCAGGTACTTGAACTTTGGTATGTAGTCCAACCGCTCACCTAGAATGGTAGTGATCTGTGGGAGTATCCCAGCAATTACAGGATTAATTGCATTGTGAAGGGGCGAGAGGAACATTGCTTTGTTTTTTTTTTGCATTTAAAAAGCAGTTTCTGGTTTATAAGCTGATGTTGCAGCATATTAAATTAATTTTGAAGGGCTTTACAGGCTGCATCAGGGGTGGGGCTATTAGCATAGAGTACCGTATCATCTGCGAATAGGTATATTTGTGCGTCTTTGATGGGGACATCTACGTTGTTAATATAAATGGTGAAGAACAAGGGACCAAGAATGGAGCCTTGTGGTACACCCCTCAATAGGGGTTTTGGTGGAGAAACTTCCCCTTCTGCCATTATTTGTTGAAGTCATCCCAAGAGGTAGTTGGAGAACCATTTAAGGGATAGGGAATCAAAACCAATGTTCCAGATGGATGGCAGAAGCAGTCTGTGATCAACGGTATCGAACGCCTTGCTTAGGTCCAAGAAAACTGCTGGAGGCTCGACAGACTTGGTAAGAGAGGTGGAGGTTGTGTCATCTATCTCAAAGACACCCTACAGGGATGTGTTCTCCCCCACTGTAGCTCCAACAGTAACACCCAGATCCTAGCAGTAAAAGTCCTGCTTCGTGCACAGAGAAAAGGCCTAATGGTGGTGTCTATTTAAATACCCCCAAAACAGCAGGCTAATGGCTTTAAGGTGGTCCTCAAGTATCTCTTTAGTATGTGCCACAACTCTGAGGTAATAATGGTTGTTGTCTCGTGAGGTGGTGCACTGCAGGGATGATATCTCCTCAACCAGCTTGACCCAACTTGTGGACTCCCCTACCCATGTAAACTATCGATCAGGTACCAGCACCCTATTAGACTGGCTTGCAACCAATTTCCCAGATAGGATCATCAAGACAACCATTCTACCTGATTCCAATCAGTGACCACTCACCAATTCTATGCTGCTGGTCGAACAAACTGCCAAACATTCCGGCAAAATTTCTAACGACAAGGGTTCTAAAGGAAAGTCAGTTCCAAGCCTTCAAAGCACATCTAAGGAGGCAAGACTGGTCAACCATTGATGGGTCATATGATGTCAACAGAGCACTCAACTACTTTATCGAAATCTTTAGCGCAGCATGTAACTTCTTCGCCCCCTATTCTAAGTGAAAAATATAGGGATCTCATAAGTCTTGGATCACCCTTCCCCTCCTTGAAAAAAATGAAAGGAATGCACCAGCTATGGCATAAGGCAAGAAACTTCAGCTCCCCTTTAGATATGCAGAACTACAGAACTGCCTATAACAAATGTACCTGGGCTGTTTGAATAGCAAAAAATCAGTTTTTTAAAGAAGAATTAATCAATTTGTGTAATGATAGCTGCAAGATCTGGAATAATAACATGACCCTAACTGGCAAGCCCAATAAAATGCCTCCTAATATGCTTAGTGTTGAGGGAGTTGTAACACCATATCCCCAAATCATTGCTAACACATTCAACAGGGCATTTACAGACCTTAGTGGCATGCTCCCCTCTAGCATTCTTGTCCTCACAGCACCGACTACAACTAAAACATCAACAGTCAGCAAGCAATCTTATCACCTCCATTCTATCTCATGATCATTTCTAAATCTAAGGCCAAAACATATATCCATCATGCTATTCACAAGTCCAGGTACAGTGTCGACAGACTGGGCCTCAAACTAATTATGCTCTCCCTAGATGAGGTACTTTTGCCCTTAACCAAAATATTCAATCTCTCCCTCACAACAGCAAAATTCCCCCAACTCTGTAAAACAGCAGTGGTCACACCAGTCTTCAAAAAGTGGGAACAGGAGTGTACACTCCAACTACCAACCAATTTCCATATTACCCCCCCCCAAATCACTCTAACGCGTAGTTTATTATCAACTCATAGGCCATCTTGACAAATCTCAACTTCAGTGCCCACAGCAACATAGTTTTTGGCAGCATCACAGCACGATCACCACTCTTGTAGAATTCACTGGGTATATACATGGTGCTCTGAGCCATGGGATCTTACTGGGGGTGATCTACATTAACCTCACCAAGGCCGTCAACACCATCAACCATGGACTACTACTAAACCAGCTGTATTCAACTGGACTATCACCTGAATCAGTAGGCTGGTTCAGTAGCTACCTCATTGGATGAGTTCAGTAGGTCAAAATTCAAAATGTCCTCACAGACCATTGCTCTGTCAGCACAGGTGTACTACAAGGCTCTATCCTTGGCCCATTACTATTTAGCCTTTTTCTAAATGACCTCCCAATGGTGTGCCCAGATAGAGTCCTATTATATGCAGATGATGTAGTGCTATTTTCTAGTTACACGGATCACTCTTCCCTTGAACGACAAATGCAGGCTCATTTCTCCTAAGTTGTGTCCTGATTTATGAACTACAGGCTCCTTATGAACTATAAAAAAAACAAAAACAGTGTTATTCACCTCCTCCCACAACAGACACAGACTTTATCCTCTAAATATAGTGAACTGTCATAATAACCCATTAAAAATGGTCCAAAGCTTCAAATACCTCAGTATCACCCTTGTTAGCCACCTCACATACACGCAACACATCGACTTGGTAGTCAAGTCCATCAACCTCAGAACTGGCCAACTTTACAAACACAAGCACTGCTTTACTGGTGGGTCTTAAAATTAGCTGTGAACAGCTCTATCCTATCAATAGTCAGTTATGGGCTTGTTGTTTATGGGGCTGCTATGGACACATCACTAAGAAGTTTAAGGCTAACTCTAAACTAAGCCTGCTGCCTCATCACAGGTGCTCACAAACTGATGCATACTTGTGATCTTTACACTCAATCAAGTTGGCTGAACCCCTGAAGTAGACTGCAATACTAGGTCTGCTTCTTGCTAAGAAGTCATTACTCGGCCTTACTCCCCCTGGAGTCCAGAGACTATTTTGACAAGCTGAGCATCATAGGGACACAAGATGGAACAACAATAGATTGCTCAAAGTCCCCTTCTGCTGTACATCCCAGGGTCAGCGTATGTTTGAGTACTGGGAACCAACCTGGCTAAACTCACTCTGAAGTAACCTACTGCTAAATCCAAAACTTGGACCTTTCAAAGTTGAACTGTGCACACACCTTGCTGTAACAAGTGCCTGTGACTGCTACCTCTAGTTTGCTACCTGTAGTTATCAACCTTGCACCCTAAGTACCTCTCTGTTTTCCCTCTGTATTCTGTTTCTACATGACAAAGCCTGATCTGGCCGCAAATGACTTAATTCCCTGCTCCTCTCCCAACCCTAGTTCCCCTCCATATGTACCGCCTAACCAAGTCTGTCCCAAACCCCTCTTGTTCTCTGGAACCCTCTCTCTACCTCTCCCTCATTACCCCTTCTCCCTAATTCTCACTCCTGTCCCACACCGTGTCCTGCACTTTATCTTCTCTTCCTGTTAAGTCTTTCTTCTTCAGTATTCTACTGAACAACCTACATGTCTCTGTCTGTTCCCATTGCTCTAAGAAATTGCACATATGCATTCTTGTTGGAACCAAGGCAACAATATTTCTTAACTTATGTATTTTTTTAACTTTTGTTTGGACGTGGACTCTATGTATCATAGTTTCCAATTTATTGCATCCCTTGTATAGCCTTTGTACTTTATCACAATGGCATTGAACCTTTGTAAATGAGCCTTTGGCTCACAGGTGTCAATCCAAGAAATAAATTAAATAAATAAAATATATTTCATGTAGAAAGGCTGTGCCAATAACTGTGTACTGATTTATGTGTGAAACTGCATAGTATAAGGAAGTATACCAGCTATTGTGTCCTGTGTTTTTATTATAATTGGTACCCCCACAAACACTAAGCAATCCTTCCCTACAAGAAGGTCTCCTTTAAAGATAATGGTCTCTATACCTCAGGGTGTGTGTTGCCTATGCAGAGGAATGTAGGCAACCCTAAGTCAGAATGCTGCACAGCGGGGGTCCTGTGGCTCCTCAGAGGTATTCACAGCAGGTATGCGAGCACCTTGTGCACTCAGTTCCTTGGCTGCCCACATGGCTATGCACCATGGGCAGTCCAGGGGAGAGTGTGGGGACATGCCCATACTCAATGCCATTCAATAAGATGTGGAGTGCTGGTCATGGGGGAGGCACAAGATATGGCAGGGAGGACCCTACCATAAAGGCTATGCACTCCTCACACCCTCCACCCTGCTGGCTCAGCACATAAAGCTGATAGGGAGGGCTGGAGGCAGCCAGTCAAGCATTTGCCTCTAGTTGTGAAAATACAGGGTCCATTGATAGCCTCTGAGCTGAACTTCACCTGATGTATTGGCCAATAAGTACAGTATATTGTGTTAGTAACAATCTGAATCTCCTTTTCAGCTGCTATAGTGTAGTCTTCATCATGTCCTGCTATTTTATGTTACACTTTATTAATGGAATCTATTGTGGGACCCAGGTTACTCAAATTATTGTGCAATTCTTTTCTGTCAATATCAAACTTTTTTTGCTCATCCCTTATCATTTTGTGTAATTTATGTTAAAAAAAAACAGAATAATTTCCCTACATACAGGCATCCCACTATCTCATCATATTTAATTCAGGGTCATGATTATACATTCATGATTGACCAATAGGAAGATGTTACATATCCATCGTGCCTTCCCAGAATGCTTGCATGCAGCAGTGGATCCAATTCAGGACCCAGGGCAGGCATCTGATTGGATGCCCACCTGTGCCCCTCAATCTACACCTGCACAGCTATGCACCTGGGAGGAGGGGTGGGCCTGTGAACAGGTGGCTGGCAATGGTGAATACTGGCCAGTGCGTGCCTGTCATAAATACCCAGTGTACATTAGTGCATAGAGCCCAACATGAATAAATCTTAAATCCTTTAAAACATTTCAGAAAAAATGGAAAATTTAAGTAGCCAAATGAAAAAAGTAAAAAAAAAAAACTTTCAAAGTAATTTACTGTAGTCAGTAATTCACTCTAATATCTTGATAACATAGTCCCGGCAGCAGGAGTCAAATTAGATTGCAAAAGTACTAGGAATGACTGGGACCAACAAGTACAACCGGCAAAAACCCATCTTCCACATTCTGCAGCTTCCAGTGGACAATAACCAACAGGTAAGGATAATTTTTAAAAGTGTGGGAGAGAAAGGCAAAGGAAAATTGGGGGGTTGGGGTGGGCAGTAAGAGAAAAATGGGAAAATAGTATAACAAAAACCAACATTAAATAAATAAGCAAAAATATTTTTTTGACAACAGTGATAAAATATCATATGCTTGAGCAGAAGAACCAATCCCCCCACAGGGTGAAGGGTCAAAAGGACACAACAAACAAAGTCTAGACAGCACTAAAGATGGGTGCCTGGTCAATTTCTTCATTCAGTCTTGTTCTGTGCCTGGAAGGTCTCAAATTTATTTATCCAAAATTCTTCTCTCTTGAGAATCTTCCTTTCAATATTCCCCCCTTTCTATTTTTTTGATTATTTTGATACCATAAAAACTTAAAGTAGTCACTGTGTAATTATTAAGGAGAAATTATGTGCTACACTCAAAGCTTCATCATTTCTCCTTATGGCTGACTTGTGTTCTGAAATTGTACTTTAGTTGTCTGAATGTTTTTACAATGTAGGCCATGCCACATGGATGGAGATAGTGTTACTTGATGTGCATGTGATTCACTGATTGATCTTAATAATGAATTTCTTATATTGTTCCTGTACTTGTGTAATTTCCTGTAATCTATGTGTGTTTCCACACTGAGAACAGTTGCCACAAAGGTAGTTTCCCACAGTGGCTGGGCCAAAGCTGAACCCTGAAAACTCTATGTCAGAAGATGGAGTGTGGTCTGACCATACAAGGCAGTCCTTCAGGGTTCTATGTGATAACGGCAAAAGACTAAAGACAATCGCCGTTATCTAGAAGTCAGGAGTGCCACAATAAATTTTTGGAGCTCTGACACCCCGGCGCACACCAAAAGGGCACCGGGGACTTAGTTTTTTAATGTTTTATGTGGGGGTTGTGCCCCACCCCCACTTAAGGATTCTCAAGTCCGGGGTGTATGCTGGGGGTGAATACATAAAAAAAAAAAGATTTGGGCATGGCACAACAAAAACGCATCAGCGCCCAGACCCGAACCCAGTACCCAGGTGACCAACACTGTGAATCCACCCACCACACCATGGGGTCAGCTCAGCAACCCACCTCGGCATCACCCCTCACATAACCTACCTCCCCTCAGTGTGCATGCCCGCTCCCCCTCCAAGCACATATGTATAGTGACATACTGTCGCTATATTCATCCACTCCCCCCATCCGGCTGCCCTACTCTCCCGTAGCTGTCCCTGAAATGCACTGGGGAGTGGGTCGCTGTTATTGTATGTGCCCATTCCCCAGAGCTAATATCATGGGATACCATCCTGCTTCAGTGTTGCACATTTTTTGTAGCTACTAGAGGTGGGAAATAATAACTGTTTTCATCTTTCTCAGTAGAACAGAGTAACATCCAGTGTTTGTGTAGGAGAGTTTTTATTCTCTCAAACACTGGAAAGAACAGGGTAGAAACACAATCCTGTCTGCTGGTTTCCTTTTCTCTGTCACAGTTGTTAAAAGAGTACTTCTGTGTTTACCCATCGCTCTAGACTGAGCATTTTTGATCACTAGTCTAGTATAACCCCTCTCTGATGATCTGCTTTCTATTTTGTAAGCTTCCTCAGTAAAACTTTGTGTAGTATTACATTCAGTTGGTTTTCTGTAAAAACAACTACTCAGTATGTTATTCTGTTTAGAGATTTCTAGGTCTGAAAGAGCAACTTTTTCATAGTTATACTCCATAGTAAATTTCATATGTTTTATAAGAATTTCAATACCCATAGGAAGCCTTTAATTCTGCTTCAATTCCAACCCATAATGCTAATTA
Source organism: Neoceratodus forsteri (assembly GCA_016271365.2). NCBI lineage: Eukaryota > Metazoa > Chordata > Ceratodontiformes > Ceratodontidae > Neoceratodus > Neoceratodus forsteri. The sequence continues at coordinate 284,884,977 of CM028135.1, read as the reverse complement.
GTGATCTATACACCTTTTTTTAAATGTGAAATTTTTTTAAAGAATGCATTAACAGTAGGGTCCAGGACATAATGAGATTCAAATTCATACATATAAATGTTTGCATAGGCAGGGGCCATAGTAGTTGTTCCCATCGCTGTATCTTTAATTTGTTCATATAAGTAGTTCTCATATCTGAAGAAATTCTTGGTTAACACCAACTCTGCCAGCTCCAACAGGTAATTGTTGGTGGTCAATCAGAAGCATTAAGCAAGTCTATGGTGTTTCTCAGGACCTCTAATCCTTCAGCATGAGGAATCGATGTTTATAAATCAGCTACATCAAGTGTGGCTAAAATGCACTTAGACCAATCTATGAATTCCTGATTTACTTTTGCAAATAATTTAAGGACATCCCTTGTGTCTTGTTGCAATTTGGAGAACAAAACTTTGTACAAAAACTTCCATAAATGTTGACAAAGGCTCAAGGACTGAGTCCATCCCAAAGACAATGGATCTGCCTTGGGTGGACTCAGGCCTTCGTAAACTTGAGCAGGCAGTAAAAAAATGGTAAGACTGCATCTTTTTTAATTAATGCCTCTCTCACCCATGTTACCAAATTGTGCCTTTATAGACCTTCCTCTAGTAATATTCTAATTTTACTCATGGTATCTGTAGTATGGTTGTTAGAAAGTCATTTAAAATTTGCCTCATTGCTTAATTGTCTAAAACATTAGGTTTTATACATATCATAATCCTTTATCCTCCACCCTTGTCAGCCTTTTTATAATAATGCTTTTGTCATCAAACAGAGATTTAATAGCCACTTTTCCACCCTTGTTGTATTCTAAAACATCTTTTTGTCCTCTGTTTAAAAATGAATCCATGTCTTTTTCAACACATGATATGGAACTAGCAATATTTGCTGGTATACCACCAGGGGCAGGAACTGAGACTTTATTCCTAACTTGATCCTTAATCTCAGCATTTCTTTCTTAGACTCTTTTGTATCACTGTCATTAAAAACAGTGCCTTAAATACAATTTACTGTAGAATCTATTCAGGTTAAGTTTTGTTTTACATTCATTAACTTTCTCAGCTGGGACAAAGAAAAGTACATGAGGCAGTATAGCACAGTGGTTTAAGTTTCTGAGCTGCAAATCTGGAGACCTGGGTTTGAATCCCACAGCCCCCACTTGCATACTGTGTGACTCTGAGCAAGTCACTTATCTTCACTGTGCTCCCAGGTCACACCTGTAAACAAGTTTTCAGCTTATTGTGTCTCTCCTGGTTAAACAATTGGGGGAAAAAAAGTCCCTTCTTAAAGACTCTAGGCCTGATTCTAAGATGTATGGTGCAACTCGCTGGCGAATGTGATTTGCGACATATGCCACTATGCCAGGGACCCTACTCCAGATTCCAGAACAGGCAGGGTCCCCGGCACCTATGCCCTGCAACTTGTGGCACCTCCAGCAGTGCACCACAGGAAGGGCACACCTGACCTGGGTACTGCAAGCCACTGACAAGCCCGATGACAGGGTGCAGTCCCTCCAGACCCAAATCAAGACATGCCCACAAGCCCCAGTGGGCCATGAGGGGGGTTCCAGAAACACACTGGCACCGGGAGGTGGCATCACCACAGCACAGTACTGGGAGCCGGAGGGTGGACCCTGGTATGGCTGGGGTGGGGGAGACTACTATGCGGTGGGGGGGTATTGGCACAGCAGTGTGTGGTTCGGGGCCATGTAGGGGGTATCAGCCAGTTGGACATAGCGGAAGCCCCTTACTCCTGCACAGAACTGGTCTAACCCTGCAATGCTGCAGCACCTTCTGGAATGGTGTTGAGGGGTTATGGCAACTGCCCTTCTGGAACTGAGTGCTCTTGCTGATGTAACCCCCCCTTCCACCATGCCGTATGGGCCTTGGGTGGCATAAGTCCCCCCTGGGTTAAGGTCACCTGTGCCATGGTGCAGGCCACCTCTTGGAATCCCTGCCAGCTGAACCCATGGGGCAAAGTGTTACTTACACCATATGTGTTGGCGCCAGTCACACTGTGCCACAGTGGACCCATCTTTGAATTGGGCCTCCTGACCTCAGTTTCCACAAAGTCTCATTTGAATAAGTTGAAGACAGCATTAGAAATAATAGAAACAGACAAATTGATGGCAGATAAAGACCACTAGGCCCAGCTAGTCTGCCCATTTTCCCTGACTACTGTAAAAGCCACAGACCCTACTTGATCTCCGGCTTTACCTCCTTGTTCTAATTACTAGGGTTCCCCATGCCTGTCCCATGCATGCTTGAATCTCCCACTGTGTTTGCCCCACCACCTCAGCTGGGAGTTAATTCTATGCATGCATCACCCTTTCTGTGAAGAAATACTTCCTCAAGCTACCCCTTAGTCTATCCCCTTCCAACCTCATGTCATGCCCCCTCATTCCTGGACATCACCTTTTCTGAAAGATGCTACCTTCCAGTATCCTATTTATGCCTTTTAGATATTTGTAGGTTTCTATCATATCTCCCCTGTCTCTTCTATCCTCCAGGGTATACATATTGAGGTGTTCCAGCCTCTTCTCATATGACTTTTATGCCCTTCTTTGAACTGCCTCCACACTGTCTATGTCCCCACAGAGATGCAGCCTCCAGAACAGGACACCGTATTCCAAATGAGACCTCACTAATGATCTGTAGAGTGGCATCACCACCTCTCCTTTCTTCTGCTGGTGATACCTCTCCCTACGTACCCCAACATTCCACTGGCTCTCCCCACAGTCTTGGCACATTGTTTGGCCACCTTTAGGTCATCAGATATGATTACCCCCAAATCCCTTTCCTATTTGGTTACCATCAGTTTCTCCCCTCCCCCATCATGTAATCCTCCTCTGGGTTCTTGCACCCCAAATGCATGATTTTGCACTTTTTCACATTAAATCTCAGCTGCCACACTCTGGGCCATTTTGCCAGTTTATCTTGGTCCCTTCTCATTTTTTCCACGCCTCCAGGAGCATCCACTCTGTTGCAGATCTTAGTGTCATCCACAAAGAGGCACAGCTTCCACTCTAGCCCCTCTGCATTGTCACTTATGAAAACATTAAACAGGACTGGACTCAGGACTGATCCCTGTGGCACACCACTGCCCACCCTCCTTTCCTCAGATTGAGCACCATTTACCATGACCCTCTGTCTTCTAACACTCAACCAGTTCCTAACACAGTTTACAACCTTGTGACCCATTCCGAAGCTGCCCATGTTGTTCACAAGTCTTCTATGTCAAACGGCATTGAAGACCTTACTGAAATCCAGGTAGGTGACATCCACCATTCCCCCCGATCCATGACCTTAGTCACCCAGTCAAAGAAATCAATTAGATTTGTTTGACATGACCTTCCTACTGTGAATCCATGCTGTCTCAGATCCTGTGTGCCACTGGCTTCAAGATGTTCCATGATCCTTTGTTTAAGTAGTGATTAAATAATCTTCCCCACTATTGAGGTGAGACTGACAGGTCTATAGTTTCCAGCCTCCTTCCTACTGCCACTTTAGTGAAGAGGGACTACATCTGCCCTCCTCCAGTCCTCCGAAACTACTCCCATATTGAGTGACTCTTTGAACAGTGCTGCCAGTGGTGCCACCGGCACCTCCCACTATGATTTTGAACTCCTCCCTGCTCTATCCTGTCTCCTCCTCTTTGGTCCCTTTCTCTTGCCTTTTCTTGGCGTTGGTCTTTTATTTCTGCTGTTTGCCTTTTTGTCCCTTACCCCTCTTGGTCTGATGGTGTAACAATCTCTTCTCCACTTTGTTCTCCTGTGTCTATGACTTGTGTTTGCATCTTCTGTTTGCCCTTCTGGCCTCTCCCTAAACAAACTCTGGCCAGAGCCAATAGGGCTGCAGGAGATTAATTTGGGTTAAAAATATTGAAAAATTATTTTATTTTTATATTCTTACACCTACTTTTCAACACAGCCTTGTGATGAAGCTACCTCATAAAGAAGGACAGAGAAAATGTTCATCTCTGGGCCCAAAGGTGATGTCATGCAGGAAATGCAAAATCAACTTTTGGGCTGCAAACACACATTTTGAGCAGAAGTTGAAAAATGACAGCTGTCACATTAAAGAATTACTGTACCAAAATGGCTATGTCAAAATGTGGTAAAAATACTGAATATTACCAAAGTTATGAGCCCACATTTGTAAAATTCAGCATAGCCTTATAACTTAAAGCAACAGTGCAACAATTGGTGAACATTTTGACCTATACTTTTCTATGCTATTTTAGACTGACACTTACCTCCTTAACTATGATACCCTTCTTTCCACAATTTAAATATGCTTGAGTACCTTTTTCATGTCTGAAATAATAAAAGGAGCACTCCTTTTAATGTGTCTCGAACCAGGTTTTCATCGGTATTTGTAGCTGTTTTTGGACAACTATTGTTCCGTAAGGGCAGAGAGCACTGCCTGCTGCATAATAATTCATTTTAGTCACAACAGAAGTGATGTATAAACAACATGGTCAAAATTGGCTGAAAATACTGATGAAGACCTGGTCCACACTGTATTAACCCTTAGGCTGCTGAAACAGTTAGAGCATATAAACATTTTGGACTGATATATCAGTCTGTGGCATAGCAAGGGTTAAAAGAAGTGCTACTTTTATTATTTCAGACATGAAATAAGTACTAAAGCAGACTCAGACTGTGGAAAAAAGGATATCATACAAGTCAGAAGGTAAGTGACGATCTAAAATAGTATAAAAATGCATTGGCCAGAATTTTAACCAGATTACTGCACTGCTGTTTTAATAGATGAACATACTATAATCATACAACATAAGGAAGTGCAAAGTATAATACCACCCCATATGAAATTTATTCAAAGTCAGGGAATGCATTGCTATTTTTTTTTTTTTGGCATTGAAAAAGTATAACTTGGTCTACAGGGAGGAAATTCGGATACAACTTTACTTAATCAAGCCCTACTATGGGGGGGGCAGTGTCCACCCCAGAAAAGGAGAGTCACTGATAGATGGCTCAGTCCTGCTTCTACCTTCCACCCTGGCTGGCTCCCCGATGACCCCAGGTAGTTCCCGAACCTGGGTTGTCAGCTTGACATGAGGTAAGGCTAGATGCCTCAACCCTCTGCACTACTGGGCTAGCAGGTGATGGCCTTCTAAACTGACCTGGCAATAGATACTGTGGACATGAAGACAGCAGAACAGTCCACAGTGTTGCCCATCCCTTAGCTTTTGCCAGCACTAATCTGATATGGCTGTGGAGAGCTTTTAGGAGTGTCAAGAGTGTTGAAAAGAATATGAGCTGCTCTCACCTCACCAGAGTCAAATGTAACTGATACTGCTCCTATTACAGAACTGCCCATGTGTGATACTTGCACATGTGCAGTTTGCCTCATAGTCAGCTGTAACATGACAGAACTGACATGACTACATATGTGCCATACTCACACATGCATAGATTAAGTCAGCACCAGTAAAAGTAAGACCCCCACCGAAAATGAGACACTGCATCTTAGCCAGTCTGATGTGTATCAGTACATTATAGAAATGGGTAAAATTAGGACCCCCTCTGAAAATGAGATCCTGCATCTCATCAAAGCTATCCTGTGTCAGTACATTGCCAAAATGGCTAAAAGGATGACCCACTGAATATGATATCTTGCATGTCAGTCAGCTCTCCAGCTGTGTCAGTACATTGTAACAATGCTATAATACCATCAAGAGGTTCTGGAGACATATGAACAAAAAGCTTGAGAAATTTCAACATTTTTCCAGAGCCTCTGTGATATGTTGCAGGTGACATTTACCATTTAAAATAAATAAAAAGAGATAAAGTCAGTTGTGTACATGTATTGATTTGAGCATACAGAAAAATGTACAGGAGTTTTGTCCCAGTTTTACATGAAAAATACTGAGAAAAGGAGGGTGACCGACAGAGAAATGCTTTGTTCAATCTGGGAACACTGCAATTGACACCACTATCATTCTTTGTAATTCCCTAGGATGCTCCTTGCAACCTATGAAAACCCTAAAAGATTAACTGCCTAACATTTATTTACCCTTCCTACAAGTATAAAACCATAAGAGTTCCAATTGCCCCATAGTCAGCCATATCATGGCAGCACTGGCATGACTACATATGCACCAGACTCACACATGCATAGTTTAATTCAGTACAGGTAAAAGTAATACTCCACTGAAAATGAGATGCTGCATCTTAGCCAGGCTAACTTGTATCGGTATATTGTAGAAGTAGGTAAAATTAGGACCCTCTGAAAATGAGATCCTGCATCTCATCAAAGCTATCGTGTGTCAGTACATTGCCAAAATGGATAAAAGTATGCCCCACTGAATATGACATACTGCATCTCAGCCAGGCTATCCGGCTGTGTCAATACATTGTAACAATGCTATAATACCATCAAGAGATTCTGGATACATGTGAACATTAAGAGCAAAGCTTGAGAGATTATGTTGCAGGTGAGTGTTACCATTTAAAATAAATAAAAACAGCCTTAACATTTGTTATAGTGATTTTACTGACAGGCATAAGTTGACAGGTATTCAGTTGTGTACATGTACTAATTTGAGCATACAGAAAAATGTGCAAGAGTTTTGTTCCAGTTTTACATAGAAAATACAGGGAAAAGGAGGGTTCCCTACAGTAGAACACTGCAGCCGACATCGCTATCATACTTTGTAATTCCCTCCCTAAAACATTAGCTGCCTAGGTCCAGAAAGGGTTAACATAAATTAACTATTCAGAGGAAATGCTCTCTCTCACACACACACACATACACACACACACACACACACACACACACCAAGACTGTAATTTGACACTACTGCAGTTGATGCTGTTATCTGTTGAATGACATGCCACTATTTAGTCTCCAAAGATAGCAAGTTACATTGTAATGAAAACAAATTCTGGTCAGATCCACTGCGGCTGCATAATGAAGTTAATGAAGTTGTGTGGAATTGTCAAGGAGGGATGGAGAAACAACACAATGATTTGTAAGTAGTAAGATTTGTTTTAGTTTCTGTTTTAAGGAAGGCATACACAGTATTAGAAAAATATATGGAGGTGTACATTTTAATTGAAGGAATAGGAAGCAGTATAGGTTTACAAAAGAACCCCAGAGTAAATGCTACTGAGGTATGTGTTATCCCGGATGATATTGGCCGGACAGCCAAATTTTAATGAAAACACAATTGCACATACCCAAATAATGCAAAGCATTGTGAGAAACATATGCAAATCCCCATGATGGTACAGAAGGTGGCAGTACATGAAAAAGTAATGACCAGCATATGTTCAGCCTTGGGATTATTTAGTTTTTTTTTTCCTTTTTAGAGAAACAGGGTTTTTGGCCATGAGGTGATGTAGGGTTTTTGTCCATGAGGTGATGTAAGTTATATTTAAGCAATGTGTTGATGTCAGGAAGTCAGGCATAATGATGGAATGTTAGCAGAGAAAATGTGATATTATACAATGGCAAGAAAGAATCCTGGGCTCTGATTGGTTAGTTGGCCATCATAGCAGGGATGTTATCCTCGCATAACATCCCTGCTGTTCACAGGTCTAGTGCCATCATTATTGATCCTCTCTTTTTTTGCATCTCCACTTAAGAAACAAAAATATTTTTCCACATTAATAAAAACATTCTTTAAAATTATTTTTTTTATTTTGTATATAAAAACAAGCCATTGTATAATAGGAATAATGCCCTCCAGGATGGGTTTTATGCTGGGATAAAATCCCTTCTCGGGTGTTGGGCACCCTCGGCCAGTGGCCTCAGGCCCAAACACCCAAGGTGGGATGTTATCCCAGCATAACACCCACCCTGTCAGGCATTATTCCTTCAGTAACTTTCAGAGGGGGTCGCTTTTGATATGGGTAAGGTAGTTATGCTTGTGATAATGGGAATATTAGGAAAGTATGAGGTCTATGCAGAAGTGGAATACAAATACACACAGTTTCATAAGTATGTGCTCAGAGTGCGGGCAAATGTGATATGCAGGTTTGTTTTAGAAACAGGTGAAAATAGCGATACATGCAATTGATAGAAAGATAGATAATTACATAGACATATAGTGAGAGAGAGACAGACAGACAGGCAGAATAGGAATAGCAGTGAAGTATTGAAGTGACTCCGACCCCATCCTCACCATTAAGATATGGACAGCAATTGAGGTGTGCCTTTGGGTCATTGCCCATAACACTCACGCTAGTTCACCTTATCTACATTGCAGACACAGACAAGTGTTGAGGTGTGCCTTGGGGTGTTCAAGCTTTACACTCACCCCATTCAATAAGGAAATATGCTGAAATGGGCACAGTACTGTATAAGAAAATTGAGTAAACTTTGAGACTGAAGAGTCAAAGGCACACCTCGATACCTGTCACTGACTGCAGGGTGGGGATGGGGGTGGAATGGCGTGAGCATTACTGTTGACAGTCCCAAGTCACACCCCTGATGCCTGTCATTCCCTACAGGGAAGGGTGTTATGGTCAGAAACCCTAATGCCCTGGGTGTTGTTATGGTACTTCTTAACCTAGCAACAGCATTTAATGCATTATATTATAAGGAGGAGTAATTTTTTTTAATACATTTACAGACAGTTACATAAACTTCATTTTCTTCATAGAATAGTTTAAATTTAATAACAGTGGTAGTAGAAAGCAATTGCCCAGACAACATGAGAACTATAACTACTTTATAGTGTACATTGACACCCCATAAGGACCTCCTTGAAATTGAGATGCAAATGTCACACATTTATCAGTTTTCTAACAGGAATATTTTACTATCCTAAATATATTTCTTGCTTCAGTAACTGCTCAGCACATCTATTGCATAACCTACTTATTGACATTTTATACCTTCTATGCAATGTACTGCTGCTTACTACACCAACATCATGAACCATAAAACAAATGACTGCCATAACTAGGGAGGCAGTATAGCACAGTGATTTAAGGCTCTGAGCTGCAAATCTGGAGATCTGGAGATCTGGGTTTGAATCCCACAGCCCCCACTTGCATACTTGATGACCCTGAGCAAGTCTCCTAACTTCTATATGCTCCCAGGTTGCCCCTGTAAACAAGCTTTTAGCTTAGTGTGCCACTCTTGGTTAAACAATTGAAAGAAAAAAACACAAAATATCATTGTTCTTGCTTTATTTTGCTACTACACTTTGACTTATACATCCATCCTTAAATGTACTTTTTATAGCTTATGTGTCTGTGACCTAGGCAGAACTACACATAAAATCTTACACATAAATAAATCATCAGAATAACATTTATTTCAGTAGTACCTCCTTCCTTTTCCGGTGCCCATGACACTATGTGTGTGTGTGTGTATATATATATATATATATATATATATATATATATATATATATATACTATATATATATATATATATATATATATATATATATATTAACTTCAAAGCACTAAACCTATTTGAATGAAACACAAGACTTCATTCTCTTCACACATTACTGCTAAACTTCAGGTCCCAGAGAGATGAAAATGTAGAGCTTCCCCTAGCTATTTGGGTGGGTGCTTCAGCTGTGTGTGTGTGCGTGGTGGTGGTGGGAGGGGGGTATAAAAAGCTTTTAAGAAACAGACATTCTAGTATCCAATATAGGGTAGTCTTCTTTGGGTGACATATTTTACTCTTTTGTGGGCTTATACCCTGTCATTCTTGTGTTGCAAGTGCTTGCTTTCCTCAAGTGCTGTAATTTGAAGATGCAGTTTCACAAGTGCTGTATAAGGATGCAGTTTCAGGCACTCCTTAATTACTTTTTCTTTCCTTCTAGACCTTAAGCTCAGATGCCCCAGGCAGCTCTGATAGTCAATTGTTCCAACATGATAGATCTACCTCATGCCCCTCCCACATGAACCAAAAAAAAAGGTAGGAGTGGATCTTTAGGAGCTTCTCATGTGGAGGTGGGGTGGATTTTACTCCCCCCAAAAAAACTAATGCTGCCTCCCACTACTCAGGTTCCAGTTCTTGTACCTCCCATTTAAGAAAGAAAATAGTGCCCTGCAACCATTGATTAACATGAAAGCGTATTTATTTGAGGGCGGAAAGCAGTTTTTGCAGGATGGTAAGGCGGAGGAGACTATTTACACCTTCAGCCAGTTCCACAGACAGAAAACATGGCATCAGCCCTTTTGTACATGTAAAGCGTCTGCAGGCTCTGCCCACTGCAGCCATAAAAAGCTGAGAAAACAGTGTTGAAACTGGTCTAATCAACAGCCCTCTTGCATTAGCTCTAAAAATGCTATTTACCAAATTGGATTCAAAAGAAAGCATGTGTTTCTTGTACTCACTCACTGAATCATTACAAGTTTGTGGAGGAGAGGTGATTGTCCACAGCATTTTTTTCTTAATCCCTAGGCTGCCGATAGAACTAAAATGAATCTATTTGATTGAGCCCCGGATAGATTTTCAGTCTTCAGTACTACAAGGGTTAAATTGAAGGAATGCAAAGACGTAGACGGATCATTCGAAAACTCCAAAGGAAACATTCGTTGGTCTGAATCCTGTAGCTCATTTTTAGAGCTGATCCAATAGGGCTGAAGGCTCCACCTACCTGCAGCCCTAAAAAGGTCATCCTGCCCGAGCTTGAGCTTGACCTTCTCTGTCACTACCATCTGTATTTGCTGTTGCTTCTGGATCTATAAGGACTCCTCTTGAGTATCCTTACCCTGTTCTGTTGGAGCTACAATTGTAGATCCAGTTGTCCAGGTAATCTACTGAATCACATCTACATTTATGTAATTTTATGTTTTTTCCTTATATATTTTCTTCAAAACATGGATTTTGGGTTAACCCCTGAAATGCTTATTAGCAGATTTGTGCTGTACACCTACCCTTCCATGTGTGGTCTTCCTCATGTACTCCTGTCATTTCTCCTTCCCTAGCTAAGGAGCTGTTCCACTCTCCTAGATATACTCACCTAAGCAACCTGCCTCTGCAGGCCTACCCCATGAAGGGAGAAACTGTGGTCCATAAATGTATCCTGCCTCTGCAGACCTACTCTAGAGAGGGAGTAGATATACTTTTAAATTTATTGTGTCTCTGCAGGCTTATCTCTGATAGGGAGTACCTGTCATCCTCAACTTATACTACCTCTGCAGGCCTACCCCAGATAGGGAATAGCTATAATTTCTACTTTATCCTGTGTCTGCAGGCCTACCCCAGACATGTAATAGTTTACCTCACTAGTACTCCTGCTTCTGTAGGCCCATCCTGTCTCTAGTTCTCCCTTTCCCTCCTACTCTATCCTGTTCACCTACCCATTTCAGTTTCAGTTTGCCATTCTCTTTTTGGGGCATATCCTGAGTTTGAGAAGATAATGGCAAATGCTTGTCCCCAACAAAAAGTTCCTTCATATTTCTCAAACCAGCTTATGCCCAAGCTGATACTGTTACCCTTGCATGTCACCTGCTTTGTCACACACATCAGTTGACTCTGGCAGTTACCTGTCTGGATGTCTCATTCATACACAACACAGGTTATACACATATATTCACATTCTATATAATAGATGGGTTAACAGACAGCAACACTACACAGTGGCCTACACTAACTCTGATACTCCATCCTGTCATGCTAATGACTACAAAAGGGAGTATTGTTTGAGGCACGTATTTAGCAAGCAATACACTGTCCTATACTAGAGGTATAGTGGTATAGCCTATAGAGTAGATACATGAGCTGTGAATGGCCAGGGTACAACCAGCTGATCTGGATCTAAGCTAGATGTATGCAAGTAATGAATAGGGTTTCCAAGTACAATGAAAAATGCACTATTCATTATTCAGATACCAATAATGAATAGTGGCACTATTCAGGCCTACTGGTATTTGGGAAATACTACACAACAAGAAAGAATCAGCCTCACCCTCCTCCACAGCCCAATCATCTTAAACTACAAACCTCAGTCCCTCTCCCACCCCCACTCTCTGCAACAAAGCACAGTCTCACTCTCCTCCTCCAAGCACCAACAATTTAAGGTTTAAACTGATTTAATAAAAAAATGAATCCCGTGATGGGTGACTGGCAAAACCTACCCGCCACCAGAGCCGGTCACCATCTGCTCATACATTTTTGTTGTAACAAGAATCATCCACCCACCTCTCATCTCCCCACCTTGGCAGCAGCCCCCAACATGATCAGCTGTTTTACTATGTGAGCAAGCATCTGAATGCTCCTGTCAGAAGAAGGTGGACTGCCATGGAGGAGGGTGGGTTTTGTCGATCATCTTTGCCGTGTCTGGGGAGGCTTCATATTTTGAAATTTGGGTGCTAGGGGGAAGAGGTTAGGAACTGGGGGCTGCTGCTGTGGTGGGCAATGACTTTTTCTACAACATAACAGTGTGAGGAGGTGGCTGCCAGCCGTGGTGCGAGGTGGGTTGTGCTGGTCACCCATTGGGACTCTTTTTTTTTTTTTTTTAATTAAACTAGCATACACCTTAAATTGTATGTGCTAAGGGGGAGAGGTTGGGGGGATGGGGTTGTAGTTTATGATGTCTGGGCTAGGGAGGAGGTTGGGGGGGGCTGATTTTTTGCTCCACCCCACAGGCACATAAATAATGAAGATGAATACCTATTTTATGAATATTTCAGGACCTAAATATGAATATTAGGCTGAATAGTCGAAATAAGGCATTTGCTCACCTCTAATCTAAGCAACAAATCCTCGCTCTGCATATTGCCTGACACTGAGCACAACAAATTACCTCACTGTTTTCCCAGATGGTCATTACAAATATGCCTTGTGACCAGAGTGTGTTACCCAGTCAGCAAGAACTAACAGCATGAATTATACATACACACTGTGTATAATGTGTCCTGCCACTCTTGCTCACATGATGTTCTTCCACAAGGAATTTATACCTGTGGAAATAAATTGATCACAACACTGCCATCCTGCAGAACACAGAACAATGCTAAAGGGGTCTGTGTCACATGAATTGCGGATGGTATATATCTGTAGTGCTGTGTTGCACTGCAGTGCTAAACAGAAAAAAAACTTACATGAGTTGTTTCTGAAGGAATTGTATAATTACAGTGTGTCCTGATGCACCACAGGCAACTCTTCAGTGGGGATTATGACTCTGTGGGGGCATGGAGGCTTATAATGGGTCAGTCATGAGTGCATAACGGCAAGCTAATGATGATTTGTGCCTTGCCTGTGAAGCAGGTTGATTTGCATATTAAGTACCAATATAGCCCTCTTTTACCCTTACTAATTCAGTTTTGAGAACTAACCACATTAGTGAGTTGCTGTCCACAAATATGTGACTGCTGTGGTCACATGCGACGATGACATCATGGCACACAACAGGGTTTTATTTAACTCTAAAAATTGATTAGCGTTTTGCTCATAAAAGTTCTAAAACATTGTGAAAATGCATAGGATTTGTCTCACTGTGTTTAACAAATGTAACACGTCTAGAAAATCTATATGAATGCTTTCTGTACAGTTAGCATTGTCCCAAGAAAAAAAAAACTGCTAATCAATTATTTAAAACCCTGCACAATGATGAAATAGTGCTTGTTGTGCTGCATTTTGGATGCACACAGAACTTTGCATATGCACACTTGGATGTAAGTTCATCCACAGTATGCATCAGGGTTGTGACTTCTTTGTCATCTGTGAAGATGTAAACAAGTTTGAGTTCACAGTACAAGCAGATAAATATACTGTACATAGCACATGTTGCAAAGTCAAATCACTACAAAGCAGACTTTAAGGAAATGTTGGAGAGATCTGCTTGAGGCAGAGAAGAAAATAATTTTCAAACCTGAAACATCTCCCCAACAAGGGCAGGCAGAAGGTCAGAAGTTCCACCTATAGGAAGTGATGGTGTGGATGGTGGGGGGGGTCAGCAGGAAGGGGGCTCTCTGTTTGGGCTTACTGCCAAAGAGATCTGTGCAGAGAAGAGCAAAATATAGAAGACTATTGCAAAAAGGCTCTCAATGGCAGTGATTTAAGAAGGGTCCCCATAACAATGCTGCCATCCTCTGGCATGACCCAATCTGCCAGCAGACGAAATGTCTACAGGTGCTATAGGCTGCCATACCTCCCCAGGCTCCATTAAGGAAAGATACAGCTCTGCATGTGCCTGTGTAAAGTATATATTTTAAAACACTGTGCATGGCATGTGGAAGTTAGGCTTTACACCTGTACCATGTGATAAGACAGTTAATAAAACATTCTGTTATACTGTGGTGTGGTGTGGTGTGGTCGAGCCGATGAAAAAGAAACCTAGAAACATAGACAATGATGGCAAAAAAAGACCAACAGTCCTTATGGTCTGCCTGAGTTCCCTATCTAACCCTGGGACCTACTGTCTATCCAGTGTCCTAACCCTCCCCCTCTGCCCTCCTATTCTCCTTCCCGAGTCTGTCCCCCGAGTAACCACTATACCCTTTGCTCTGTACCAACTGTGCTTGAAACCAGCAACGGTATTAGCAACCACCACCTCAGCTGGTAAACTGCTCCATGGCCCCACCACCCTTTCTGTAGAATAATATTTCTTCATGCCCCTCCTGAATCCCCTCCTATGAGTTTCTATTCATGGCTCTGTGACCACAAACAAGCATTCAAGCTAAGACTTTTCTTGCGGTTCACCTTGTTTATTCCCTTTAGGAACTTGAAGGTCTCTAACGTATCTCCCTTCTCCCTTCTGGAGTCTAGTGAATACATTTTCAGTGCCTTGAGGGGCACCTCATAAGACCTGCCTTGTTGACCCTGGATCATTTTTGTTACCCTGTAATGCACTTACTCCAGTCTTTCCTTATCCTTCCTGAGTGACAACACTGTACATGACAGCGACCACTGAGTAGTGTAGGTAACACTCTAACATCACTGTATTGTGAGCATCACATGAGTTGACATTCAGTGGCATCAACACACCTGAAATGTTCCTTGATGCAGACTGGCATGCTGTCCTGTCCTGTGTGACATATTGGAGGACATGCAATTGGACCTCATTGTATTTTTTGCAGTATTTTGTGGAATGTCACTGGCAGACCCTGTGATATAAGCATTGCATTCTATCTCCACTACACTGTATGCTGGGTAACTACATTGGCCATTCAACTGTCATCCTGAATTGTATCATGTCTAGGTTCTGTTGACTATTATGTGTAACTAACTAGCACATACCTGACACTAACCATAGGAAGCGCATGTGTAGCATGTGGAGGGAGTGTTTCTAAAGTCATTACTCCTTGCTATACCATGTTTCCAACGATGTGGCATTTTGTTCACACAGCATGGTCCATAGTGCAGTCACGTAATGTGTCTGTGTTTGCAAACTTGCATTGTCATCTGCTACAGAGCGGATCCACAGGACATGGACTGTTGTGCACACCCACACTGCTACTGTGACAATATGTCCACATCATACATCGTCCAGGTACCCATGTGTGCCCTAATGGACCATATGGTTACCAGATGTACTCACCTACCCCTTACTGATCACCCTACAACACACCTCAGGGCACATTGCCATACAGATGGTATGCAGACTGTTCACTGCTGATTGTGGCAATGTGTATTGTATGGTGATTGCTGGTAGCCATCCATAACATTCTGGGCATTGGTCAGGTACGCTATTCATGACAGGCATTGTCCCGAATACACAATGTATCCATGTACAGCCATGCACAAGGAGAGTGCAAATACATTGTCCTGAATATTCGGGTCGAATATTCTATTCGGGGCCTCAAATATTCAGATATTCATAGTTGGCTGCTGGCATTCTAAATAAAACTTTATCTTGGAGACCTGTGACCATGTTACTGAGGTTGGTGTGTGCTCAACTTCTGTGTTTTTTATGTCTTTTTTGGTTTGATGCACCACTTGCCTTGTGCCTGCTCAAAACTGCTAATTGTTACATTATCCGAATATTTGGGCTGAATATTCTATTTGAGGCCCCAAATATTCATGCATTCATAGTCGTTATTCTGGTACAATTAAAAACAAAACAAAAGAGAAAGCCCCCGGTAAGATATACAATCTACTCCCTCATCCCTCCACCTTCTGTTAGAATCCATCCTCCCTCTTCCCTCCCCAGATCACCCACAATTTATAAAACAAATAGATGTATTTAAAAAACAAAAACTATCACAATGGGTGGCTGGCACAACCCCTCCACTTGCATGGTTGGCCATCATCTTTGAGCACTTATTTGTATTAAATCCATTAATCTGTTTTCCATCCTCCAGCCAGCAGCAGCACCTCCTCCACACCCCCCCCACAAAGCACCCCTAATCTGATGACTAACAAGTGGTGATGACAAATTAATGGGGGTAGAAGGTGACCAATAACACAGCCTGCCTTCCTTCATGGACTTAGCTACCTTCTTCTGTGTGAAAGTGCTCGCCTGCTTGCTCATAGTAAAACCCGCTGATCATGTGATCAGCTATTTTTACTATGAGCAAATGCTTCAGGGCTTTCATTCAGAAGAAGGAAGCCCAGCCATGGAATAGGCTGGGCTGTGTGACTGATCACCTTCTCCTTCCGGTTGACTTGTCATCTCCACTCTGGAGTCACCATACTTTGGGTGCTGGGAGGATAGAGGAGGTGCTGCCACTGGTTGGGGGATGGTAAAAATATTAAATTAATGGATTTAGCACAAATAACTACTCAAAGATGGCAACTGATTGTGAAGCTGGGTGGGTGGGGAGTTGTGTAGTCTGCCCACTGTGGGATTATTTTTTAAATATAGTTATTTTTATTAATTTGTGGGTACTGTGGGGGAAGGAGGGTGGGATGGATTCTAACAGAGGATGTGGGGACAGGGGTTGTAAATCTTATAGGGAAGGGAAGGGGACATTGTTTAACCAGGACAGGCACACTCAGCTGAAGATTATTTCCAGGTGTGACCTGGAAGCACAAGGAAGTTAAGTGACTTGCTCAGGGTCACACAGTATGCAGGTTGGGGCTGTGGGATTCAAACCTAGGTCTCCAGGTTTGCAACTCAGTGCCCTAAACCACAGTGCTACACTGCCTCCAACTTATGGGGGCTATATACTTTGGGGTTTGTTTGGTATTTGTATTTCCTGAATATGAACTGATATGAATAGTATGTCTGTTCATTATTCGGATATGAAAAATAAATAGTGCATTATTCATGGTATTAGGGAAATGTTATACATTATTCACACACCCTACCATGCACCCATGTGAAGTGCCATCATGGTGCAGGGGCATGCTTTGTCTACTTATTTATTTATCCAATCTCGGATTGCAAATACCTTTGAGCGTAGACCACTCATTTACAAAGGCTCCATGTCAGAGGGAGGAGGTCACAAACAAAACAAGGGAGGTATATACACAATCAGTAGTTACATTAGAACATAGCATATCAAATAATGCAATTATGTACACAGTGCTATATAAGGGTGAAAGGGAAGAGGTGGGAGGGGGAGTTAGCATAGAAGGAAAAGAGAGGGGAGAAGAACAGAATCTAGGTAGAGTAAGAAAACATGGCAGCCAGAGACCTTGTCATATAGTGAGAGAGTAAGGGTAAGCAAGGTGGAAGAGGGTATATGGGAGGAGGAGGGGGCAAACAGGGGAAGAAGGGATAGCAAGATAGGATAGATGTGGACCAGAGGGCCTGGTTAGTAGAAGAAAGAAGGAATCTCTGGAGAAAGCAGAGATGGAGTGGGGTAAGGAGGGGGTGACCGAGGGGAGGAAAACTGTTATGACAGAGGAGATGGGGCCCAGAAAGCCTGGAAGTGCAGCAAAAATGACAGTAGTGTTGATACAGAAGGTGGGAAATTAGATATAGCAATCACAAGCGCTTTTGGTCAGTAGATGCAGCCAAAGCATTCGTTTGAATTGTGTAAGCCTGTGTAACATGGTCAGTTGGTTGCTTAGGTTATTAAACCACAGTGGGGTTCTGTACAGAAAGGATCACTGGCATTGTGCAGTCAGACAGTGTGGGATTAGAAGGAGGTCAGACTCAGGGGTGCAAGTGTGTTGGGTCTTAGGGGATTTGTTTAGCAGACAACCATGCTTGAGGGTAGTAATCTAAGTAGTACTTTTTTGGTCAGAAGGCAGGTTTAGTATTTGATCCTGTCACTTAAATTGAAGCCAGTTAGATGGAGAGTATATCTCACAGGTGTGAGTAAGGCGAGCTGCACCCATAATTAATCTACAGGCCTTGTTCAAGGCAATCATGAGTCCTTTAAGTGATGTGGATGTTGCAGCACTGAATATGATTAGGCCATAATAATTGATCGAGAGGACCGAGCTGTGAACTGCAGTCTTCAGGGCTTCTGGGGTCAGACTCTGTCTATGTCTGTAGAGGAGGTGGATTCTGGTATTCACGTCTCTGGCAACATTTTCTATGTAAGGCACAAAAGTGAGGTGACTATCCAGGGTTAATCCAAGGTACCTGAAGAACTGAATTTGCTCAAGAGATTCTCCATGGTTGTTTCTGACAGTGAGTGTGTGCACCGAAACTTATTTTGAGAGGTTGAAAACAACTGGACTTTAGTTTTCTTGTAGTTCAGCACTAATTTGTGATCATTAAACCAGCTCTCTGCTTCCATGAATCCTTGTTAAAGATTGTTTTCAAGTGAGTTGGGATCTGGGTGGCTAGTAAAGATAATTGTGTCATCTGCGTAGAGGAGAGTACGCTGACTGCAGGCAGCTGGGAGGTTGTTAAGGTAAATACTGAATAGTAGGGTCCCAAGGATTGAGCCTTGTGGTACCTCAGATTGGACAGCCCTCTTCTCCGAGACAACATCTGATATCCTCACCCTCTGCAATCTATCACTAAGGTAGCTTCCGAGCCATTTCTGAGCATTAGGAGCCACCCCAATTTTAGAGAGTTGGTCAAGCAAGAATGTGTGATTCACTGTGCCAAAATCCTTTGTTAGGTCAACAAAGGCTGCGCCTACAAGCTTGCCTAGTTCGATGAACTGTTGTATGAAGCTAGTGAATTCTAATAGCGCTGAGGCAGTACTATGTCCCTTTCTAAAGCCATGTTGTTGAGGGCACTGGATAGAGTAGGTTTCCATGTAATCAGCAAGCTGATTGGTAATGTTTTGCTTTAGCACCTTGTACTTATGGGTGTGTTCAGCTCATGCATGCCCAGTTGTGCAGTGCAGTGTTATGTTGTCTCTCTCACTTATACATAGGAGCATAGGAATCATGTCGCAGATGGGTACCACAAGATCCATCTAGTCTGCCTGTGTTTCTGCCCCCTCCCTATTTATGTGTTCTTTGTTCCAACAGGCCCATCTGCAGAGGGACACATCAAGAAGACATCCAGGTAGGAAGGCCAGCCGCATCTAGGGTTGCCACCTATCTGGTATTAGACCAGATTATCTGGTTTTTAGGGTCCTTATCCGGTCATCCGGTTTTGATTAAATGTAGTCTGGTTTTGGGGCAATTTTGAGTGTTCATATACTCTTAAAACTAATGTATCAAATCATTCACTGTTCTGGCTGCACTGCATGCATGTCTAGGTTACAGAGAAGTTCTGATGTCATACAGTCTTGCCTTTGTTTGTAAAGCCATTCTGCCTGGGAGGTGTAAAGTTTGGCCATTAGCAGTAAATTAACCTAATCTTTTCCACTCTGAATCTTAAGTGTGGTCTTTTACTGATGACAGAAAACAGCTTTAACACCTTTATATGCTCTCATGTGTTTCTTTTTGTTCTGTATTCTGATGTTTTAGACCCTATTTTATGTTTGTTTGCACGCATGTGCAAGAAACATAGTGCTATCATCCGACTTTTTGGAGGTGTGGCAGCCCTCTCCCAATTCAGTCAGTGTGTTTGCAGACACGGACGCAGTTCTCCAATGCCTGCTGGAGCTGTCTATGACAGCAGTCCAAAATGCAGTGGCATACAGTTGAAAGGGGGAGCTACACTTCAGTGAGCAGTAAGATATCGCCTGCTCATGCGCGCTCCCCCTACACACACATACGCATGTATACTGCGTGCTCAGCCCCCCCCCACACTGTATAGCCGACGGGGTGTCCAATCCCCATCGGCTGTGCTGTTTCCAAACAGAGTTCTCACATGCCACGCCAGCCCACCCCAGCGTGGCTCCAAATGAGTAGCCAACAGGTGGCCAATCCCTCATTGCTCCATGGCCCCTCACAGAGAGTACAGGGTGCCATGTTGGGACCCACCCCAGCGTGGCAACAGATGCTGTCACCAATGGGGTGCCCAATCCCCGTCCAGCTCCACGCCCCCAAATAGCCATCCTCTGCCATGCTGAGCCCACCCCAGCGTGTCAAACATCTGCCGCTCTCCTTGCTTTAAAAACAAACAAACCTTGAAACAGAAAATGGTCCTCGCTGTCTCTGCCCCCACCTGTGCTCAACCCACTGTGCACCCCACTCACCCACACCCCTCCAACCCCATACTTTACCACCGACTCCCCAGCACGACCGTGGACCAGGAACACGCCTGCACTCTTCAAAGCCGACCGCTAACTGAGGAAATGCCGTAAGCTGTATAACGGATAGATAGGGTTTTTCAACTTTGCTGCATATCTCAGGCATTTTGGGAATTTTGTACCAAAGTTTCAACATGGGGTTTTGGGACCGCTTCTGCAGATGCTCTCACTGTCATGGCTAATCGGCTTCAAGGGTGATTTCACAGTCACTGTGTGAAATCAGCTTTGGGACCAAGTAATGAAATGACACTGCCACTGTTCATAAGGTGGGCTCTCAAAAAGCCTATGTTGAAATTTTGGTGGAAAAATTCCTCAAAATGACTGTTTTACGAGCGTGGGTTGCGCAGTTCCTACGCACGCGCGTAAGTTCGCAAATTTTCAATATTTTCACTCCAGATTTTCAACATTGCCATTTTATCACACCTCCTTATGAGCAGTACAGCTGTCATTTTTCACATCTTGCCCAAAACATGTTTTTATCTATGTAGCGCACAATGGCGCAGTTGGTGAGCAAAATCAATATATGGGACACATCAAGAAAATCACAGTGACACTGTTAATGAGCAGAGGTCTTAAAATGGCTATGTTGAAAATTTGGTGAAAAAATTCCTAAAAATGACTGTTCTACGAGCATGAGTTGTGCAGTTCCTACGCACGCTCGTAAGTTTGCGAATTTTCAATATTTTCAATCCAGATTTTCAACATTGCCATTTTATTACACTTCCTTATGAACAGTACAGCTGCCAATTTTCACATGTTGCCCAAAATGTGTTTCCACACATGTAGCGCACATTCCTCACAATGGTGCAGTCGGTGTGCGAAAGCAATGTTTGGGACAGATTAAGTAAATCACAGTTACACTGTTCATGAGCAGAGGTCTTAAAATGGCTATGTTGAAAATTTGGTGACAAAAGTCCATAAAAATACTGTGTTATGAGTGAGCATTATGCAGTTTCCACGCACTCTAAGTTCATGACTTTGTAATATTTTCAGTCCAGATTTTTACCAGTGGCATTTTTCCACACTTCCTTATGAACAGTACAGCTGTCATTTTTCACAACATGGCCAAAATGTGTTTTCACACTTTCAGCGCAGAGCATGTCGTGCTGTGGGAAATCATTGTTCGGGACAGATAAAGAAAATTACAGTGACACTGTTTATGATCGGAGGTCCCAAAATGCCTGTGTTGACAATCTGCTGTAAAAAATCCCCAAAACTAATTACATTACGGGTGTGCGTTGCACAGTTTCTATGCACGTTCGTGACTTCACCAGTTTTTTAAATATTTTTACTGCAGATTTGCAACATTGCCATTTTTTACACCTCCCCATGAACAGTACAGCTGTCATTTTTCACCTCCTGTTCGGAATGTGTTTTTGCACCTGTGGTGATAAATGTCATAGTCACTGTGCATAAGCAGCTTTTGGCTAACAAACTGATATTGCCACTGTTAATGAGGTGGGGGTCACAAAAAAAACATGTTGAAAATTTGGAGTGAAAATACTAACAAATGCCTGAGGTGTTAGGGTTTTCAACCATAACGCCCCACCCTGTAGAGAACGACAGGCATCAGGGGTGTGACTTGGGATTCTTGCCTGTAATGCTTATACCATTCCACACCCTGCAGCCAGTGAGAGGCATCGAGGTATGCTTTTCTTGGACTCTTTGGCCCCAGAGTTCACCTCCATTCTCCTATACCACACCCATCTCAACGTATTTCCTGATGGAATGGGTGCACATAAGGGCCAAAGACCCCAAGGCACACCGGGTGATATCTTGTCAGTGTCTGCAGGGTAGGGTGTGATGAAATGGCATGGCTGTTATGCCTGACGACCCAAAGGCACACCCCAATGCCTGTCACTCTCTGCAGGGTTGTGGTGGGGTTGACTTCAGTTCAATACTTCACTGCCATTCCTATTATGCAGCTCTGTAACTTCTACACTACCAATGCCAATGCCAGCAAGCAAACATTCGGCATTGACAAATGCTTGTTGTTAAATGAATTATCACATTTTTATGGCCTTTATCACTACATTGAATACCTCTCTCCTGAGTCCTCAACAGCTAGCTTCTGCTCTTATTTTGTACTACCAGAACATTCCATGATATTAGCAACACATTTACAGGTCATTCAGATAAACAGCATGGAATGGTGTGTCTGAAATTGTGGCATGTCCTAGAAATATGAAAAGAAACAGTAGTAGCTGCTGAGGTAAGGGGAACACAGTGCATTACTGAGGGTACTACAAGCATCAATAATTAAGTTATCAAAAATTGGTCAAAGCATATATCAGAATACATGACTGGAAAGGAAAATGAGAGAGTGCTTAACAGAGGTTTGAGCACTCAGCTGTGAATAAACTTGGTACATTAAGCAGACCTGTGTTTGATTCCCACAGCCTCCACTTGCATACTGCGTGACCCTGGGCAAGTCTCTAAACCTTCCTGTGATCCTGGGTCATTCCTGTAAAACAAGCCATGTGGCCCATGAGAGTTAACCTGGTTGCCAAAGAACACAAAATGAATAAATAACAGTATAAAATGCTTTCCTATCACTATTTATGTCTATCCTTATGTTACAAATGGCTTTTGAGAAGGAGCGATATGCTCGTCAGTAATAAAAAAGAGGTGGAGCCAGAGGTGGAGTTTTGGGTGTGGTTTACCATCTGGTTTTTGCCTCATCCAAAGGTGGTGACCCTAGCCGCACCTCACAGAATCATATGCAGCACCAGTAAGTGGAGGAGGGGATGACTAACCAAGACTGCTCAAGAGGATCTGGGTTCCAGTGCCTTGCGAGGATCCTACCATGCAATTATGCAGACCAGTACAGGCAGTACATGTATGTGGATCTGCAGTTGACATTGTGCTACAGCATTCACCGGTCATATACTGTACTAGAGAAACATAGAATTTGCCAGCAAATAAGGATTGCTTGGCTCACCAGGTCTGCCCATTTTCTATGCCTATGGTATCACTGCAGACCCTACTTGATCTCTGTCCCATTCACCCCCTGTTCCCATTCCCTAAGAGTCCCTTATGCCTATCCTATGCATTCTTCTTTTTTTCTTGGAGCTACCCGTATCAGAGGCCCATAGCTTGCACCCTATGGCGGGGTTCCTAGGGAGAGACTTAGATCCACCTTGAGGCTGGTCCAAGACATACATGTTACTGGCATCATTCAGCAAGGATGGAAGCCATCATTCAGCTACTGCTGCTACACAGGGTTTTCCCTTGCATCAGTTACCTGAGGCATGGACATCCAATGACATCATTGCACAGGCATGCGTGCTCCCACACATGCCCCACAGACATCCAGCACTGCCTTCCTCAATGCTTGTGATCCCTGACTTGGTGTACTCCCTGCCTCTGCTGGGGTCACCCAAATGTCAGATGCCACTGACCCTCCCTTACAGAGGTGGAGACCTGTCTCTGGGATGCTCATCCAACCTTGCCCTGCCCAGCCCTCTTATGCTCCAGGCTCACTCGTGAACCTGGGTCATTAGCGTTGCACACGGAAGTGCTACCGCTGCACCGGCAGGTTGGCCCATCCCATGCATTCTTGAACCCTATCACTTTTTTCACCCCACACAACTTCTGCTAGAAGATTGTTCCAGGGATCCACCACTCTATCTGTGGAGAAGTATTTCCTCACATCTCTCTTGAATCAAACCCCCTCCAACTTCTTATCATGCCCCCTTGTCCTAGAGCACCTTTTTTTTCTGAAAAATACTTCCCTCTTGTACCTTATTTTTCCCCATGAGGTATTTCAAGGCCTCTATCATAACCCCCCCATCTTCCAGGGTGTACATATTTAGGTCCTTAAGTCTCTCCTCATAGGGCTTCTGATCCAGATCCTGCACCATTTTAGTTGCCCTCCTCTGGACCACTTTCACTCTTTCTATGTCCTTTCTGAAATGCGGTCTACAGAACTGGACACAGGACTCTAGGTGGGGCCTTACCAGTGATCTATGAAGACAACACCACCTCCATCTTTCTGCTTTGTGATATCCCTCCTTATGCAACCCAGCATCCCACTTGCCCATCAAACTGCCTTGTTGCACTGCCTAGCCACCTTTAGGTCATACAGTATGATCACCCCAGTTCTCCTTTCTGCTTGGTTGTTGTTACCCTCTCCCCCAATTTGTTACTCTGCCCTATGTTTTTGTGCCCTAAGTGCATTATTTTGCAGTTTTTCGCATTGAAACCCAGCTGCCATACTCTTAGCCACTCATCAAGTTTTCTAAGGTCACTGCTCATCCTTTCCACTCCCCCGGAGTGTCCACCCTTTTGCAGATTTAGTGTCATCTGCAAAGTGACAGACTTCCCTACCAGCTTCTCTGTAATGTCACCAATAAAGACATTAGAGAGGACTGATCCCAGCACTGATCCATGAGGCACCCTGCTGGTCACCCTCCCTTCGAGTGAACTCCATTTAACACTTCCCTCTGCTGTCTTTTATTTATTACTTATTTATTTTTATTTAGTTTTTGTTGACCGGGTAAGTGCACTAGACAAATCTTGCCTATTTCCAGGCACAACCCAGGGGAGGGGGATACAGATGAATGCCAACTGACCTTGAACCAGATTAAGCTGTTTGTGGTATTTTGTTTTAGTGAATAAGGAAAATTTGGCCAGGACACTGTGGAAATTCCCCTACTCTTGTGAGCCAGAGGGCACTGTGTGGCTGAGCATTGATCCTGCTCAGTGGCGTCTAGACACTTGAGGGAGTTGGATATGTGGGTGGCTAAGGAGCAGGTCTCCTCCTTGGCCCCTATTGCTTTGAATGGAGACCGGTACTGAAGGAGGTTTTCCGGCTATGGAACTCACGGAGCCTGATGAGTTGCTTAAGGGCAAAGTGGAAGAGGACTTACCAGTGAATTTGGATTTGGGAGTCCCGGAACAGTGAGAGGCAACGCAGCCTGCGAGTAGTGATGAGGCAGCAGATTTACGAGTACAGTTGGAGGAAGCTGAACGCTTCTATCAGGCAGCATGGGAGAGGTTGCAGGAGGCACTCGAGAGGCAGGCCACGAAAGCAGTGGTACAGGAAATGGAAGTGCAGGTTTGAGTAATGGAGACGGAGGCAACTGTCGCAGCTGTAGGCTCTGCAGGAGACTTGGTGAGTCTGAATGAAGATATTGCAGCAATGGAAGTTTCGGTTAGTGCTTGTACAGACTCTGCATTAGTATCAGAAGTGGGGGCTTTTATTAATGCATCCGATGCTGTTAGTACGGTATCTGCTGTGCAGGATGAGGCAATCCTTGATGGGCAAGCTGCAGATACAAAACATACAACGGGAGCTTCTGCTCAGATTGCTTTGCCTGAGGTGGCATTTAATATTGGGTCCTCAGTAGGAGGTGCAGAGCAAAGTTTGAAGGGGGGAAGCAGAAAAGCTGTGTGTCCATAGCAGATGGTCCCAGGCAGGGACAAGGTATGCAGAACATGGACCAGGATTCAGACAATTGGGTGACAACAGCCTTGCAAGCTGCAGCCTGGGTGAAAAATCCTGTGGGTACTGGGTGGGATGTAAATTTGAATGGTGCAGGATCTTTACAAACTTTTCAGCCAGCAGTTTCTGGAGCTTCAATAGTGCGCCCCCCCCCCCCCGATAATGCTGTGGGTCCTTCGTTACCACTGGGGCAGTTTTCTCCTTCAGGAAGTGAGCTGGCTCAGCAGCCAGAAGAGCCTCATCCTTTGTTAGAAATAATTAGAGAACAAGAAACAGAGGGTTCTAATTCTTCTACTGAGGAACAATAAGAAAATCTAATTTAGGACAACAAGACTCTGTTTCTGAAGATTTACCGGAGTTAGCTCCTTTGGTTTCAGCTCTGCTATGATGTGGCATGGAAAGGTAAAGGAACATTTATTTCCAACTGAGAGAGGCCCAATGTTAGAACCAGCAGTTAGAAGGAATGCTGTAAGGCTGAAATATAGGGGCGATATTTCTACAGTTCCGGACAGACAATTTGTTGGTAGGACTCTGTTAAAAGATAGTATGAAATACTATGCATATGAAATATATGCCTTAATTCATGTTCCAGGGGATTCTATCTTTGATGTCAGTTTTAAGCATCCTGCAGGCCTGGAAATATTTTGGAAACAATACCGTCTTATGAAACTTTTTCCTTTATGGAGGTCTTTCTTGGCAATCCCGCTAACAAAACCGCTCACAAAAAAAGATTACTGTATTATTTAGGAATGAGGGGGTGAATGTTGCAGATATAACTTACTGGTTGCAACAGCACTGCACTGTTAAAGGTTTTCCTGAACCCATTTTGGATGAGGAACAATTATGGACTGGGGGGTAAAAATATCAAGTAGTTCTAAATCTTGAAAATGGTCAAACCAGTCATTTACCAAATTGTTTTTTTTGGGGGGTCGGGACGGGGGGTGATTTTTTATCCCGGGCAGCCACAGGCTTGTTTTAAATGTGGAGACGTGGGTCATCTTAGTAATGTTTGTGACAAGCAAAAATGTGGTTTGTGTGGGGAGTTGGGGCATATGGGGGCCCATTGTCGGCAGCCGCTGCATTGCAATTTATGTGATGAATGAGGCCATTCCTTTCGCACTTGTTCTTGGGCATCGCATAATAATGTAGATATCACTGTTAGAGCTGAGCAGGATGTTTATGTGGCCACTGCTCAAAAAGAGAAAATGCGCATGATTGAGTTACTTAACACTGTTCTTGATAGGAATCCTCCGCCTCAGAGGGTCCCAAGGAAAGCAGATGGGACAGGGAATCTGGAGAAGGGGGTAGGGGAAGAAGTATTAGAGAAAACATTTCAGAGTACTCTGCAAGAGTTAGAAAGTGACATAAGACCTGAATAGGTTGTGGGAACAACAAGTCTCCCTTGTCAGTCTGGAGAAGGTGAGAGGGAGAAGGAAGATATAGATAATGTAGAGCAAAGTGTTGAAGTAATGGAGGAAGGTACGTCTATGCCCCCCCCATGCAGTTGGAGGCAGAATTCCAGAGAGTAACCAGGTCTAAAGCAGGTAAGCTTCTAGCAGGCTCCCAGGTACTGTCTAAAAGCATGGATGGGGTAACAGTTCAAAATTCTTATGCTTTGTTGTTTGAACAGGGGGTGGAGGAGGATGGGTTTGATTTGGATCTTTCCTCTGTGGCCTCCTCTCAGGCGGAGGGTGCTTCAGAGATAGGCCCTCCTGAAAAGCTTAAAACTAGGAAGAGGAAGAAAAAGAAATGATTAGGTTAGCGATCCTCTTTTCCTTTGTTGGACTTGTTATGGTTTTCTCATTCCTTACAGTTAATGTGAACAGTAATAAGTCTTATGAGAGAAGGCAGAAAACCTTCCTAAGTCTTAGTATTGGGGGTGGGCAGGTCATTTTGTTGCAGGATACTAGGCTGCATACTTTGTTTGAGGTGCAGGCTGCAAAAAGAGAATGAAGGTGGGGCGTCTCTTGTTTGTCAATAGGGGAGGAACAATGTTCTGGAATAGGATTACTTTTTTTAGGGGTTGTTGTCCATATAGTGCATGTTTATGATATACAGCCAGGGAGAGCTATGGTTGTTGGTGTAGTGTTACAGAAAAAAGCATTCAGGATTATTAATACATATGCCCCCCAGACCAAAGCAGAGAGGTCTAATTTGTTTAAGAAGGTGGAACCATACTTGAATACTTCCAAGTTAGTTCTATGGGGTGGTGATTTTAATTGTGGACTTTCCCATAGAGATTGGGGGAGGACTACAAAGAAATCTTTTGTGATTCTCATACTTTGTTAGCAGTTTTACGTAGGAATAACTTAAAAGATGTTTATGAGATTTTGCAACAGACACCGCAACACTCCTTTTTTAAAGGTAAACTACCCACCAGGATAGATTTTTGGTTTGCATCAGTGCAAATTACTTGTCAAGAAGTAGCTTTGTTGCCATTAGAGACTTCAGATCATTTGACAGTTAAGCTACTGTTGGGAGAAAGACAGAAATTAATAGCGGGTAGGGGTTATTGGAAAATGAATATTTCAGTGTTGCAGGATGTTTATGTACAAAGATCAATAAAAGAATTGTATTTGTTAAGGAAAGATGTTTGCTTTTTGTATGATAGTCCCATAGATTGGTGGGAGGATACAAAAAGTAACCTGCAATGTTTGTATATATCTCTTACGAAGAAGAAGGCGAAGGACAAGTATATTGCATACTTAGGGCTTAGAGCAAAATATATGCAAGTTCTAACACAAGCAGCGGATAGAACAAATAATGTTTCAGTGCATTTGCAGAGTCTAAAGGGGCAAATGTGTCAGTACTTGTAGGAAACTGCTAGGAAGGTGGCGAATCAGCAGAAATATCAGGCTATAGGTACAAAGGAGGAGGTAAATCCGTATGATATAAGTATGCTGGGTATGCAGAAGTTGGTTATGACAGCACTGAGAGATGAGCAGGGTAATTTAAAGGTGCAAAACCATGATCTAATGCTTATTGTACAGCAACATGTTGTAGCGACTTTTCAAAAAGGAGGGTAAAGGATGTCAGGACTCCATTTTTACAGGCTTAGTTATACCTTCTATGGCTGATGAGGAGAAAGAAAGCATGGTTTCGCATATTTCAGAGCTAGAGATTAGGGAAGCCATTTCTCAATTATCTGCCAAGACTACTCCTGGATATGATGGGATGCCAAATGATTTCTATAAGGCTTTTGCTGATATTTTTGCCCTCTGTTTAGAGCTACTTTATAATGCTATTTGGGAGGAAAATAGGCTTGATCCTTCGATGAAGATGGGGATTATGATTTTTCTATATAAAAAAGGAGACCCCCAAGACATAAAGATTTGGAGGCCATTAACTTTGTTAAATACAGATTATAAAATTCTGGCAAAGATACTTATTACTCGATTGGCAAAAGTTGCGAAAAAGTTAATTGTCCCAGAGCAGACTTGTGCAATTCCAGGAACATAGTACAAAATTTGACTTTAGTTAGGGAGATTGTGGAACAAGATCTAGGAAATAAGTTAAAAGGATATTTAATGTCAGTAGACCAGGAAACTGATTTTGACGTAGTTCGACAGGAGTACCTTTGAATGGTATTGCAGCATTATGGGATACCTAAGGCCTTTTTAGATTTAGTTAAAGTATTATATGCTGAGGCTCAAGCTACTTCTCTGGTGAATGGATACTTAGGGGTGCTGATTTATTTAAAAAATAGGGTAAAGCAGGGTTGCCCGATGAGCTCCTTGTTATATGTTTTTGGTCTGGACCCTTTATTAAGAAGAATTGGGCAAAATGATGACATCAGAGCCATTACAAACTGTGATGGCTATGTGTTTCAAAAGGTTTCTGCTTATGTGGCTGATTGTGTTTTTACTGTAGCAGATGGAGAGTCTGGTACCAGGATATTAAATATGCTACAAGAAGTTTACGATATTACATAAATTAGACTTAATATGGGTAATAGTATTGTTTTGGTGTTAGGAGATATTGAGAAGGTAGATAATTTTCCATTTCTGATGACTACAACTCAGATTAAAGTTTTGGGTTTATTTTTTGGAACCAGGGATTCAGAAGACCAGAACTGGAAAACTGTTTATGACAAAGCACAGCTTAAGGTTTTGTCCTGGTTATCTTGGAAAATGTCTAGGAAAAAGTGGGTTTATCTATTTAAGGCATATATAGCACTGGTTTTTTTATATGTATCGCATGTGTTTCCCCTCCCTTATAAGATGCACACTAAAGTTATGGGTCTATTTTTCCATTTTTTGTGGGGAAGTAGGTTAAACCCAGTTAAGAGGGTTCATACCTACAGGGTAAGGAAAGAAGGACTGAATATGATTCATCCTCTGATTTATTTTTTTGGGAATTTCTTTTTTAGCTCTATTTGCCCAGTGTTATTGCAGACAGCAGGAATGGGGCAAGTCTGTATGCAATTATGGGGTAAGCCTTTTTTAGAAGCATGGGGTAGAGGTAAGTGGCATCCTATAGATAAAATGCTTCCAAGTTATGTGCAGACTACCTTGCGCTATATATGATCCTGGCAGATTGAATTGGCATGGTCTTTAGGAAAAGGGAAGAAAATGTTTTATGAAAGTATTTTGGATACATGGTATTGAAAATAGCTGGTTTTTCAAGTATCCTCCATGATTTAAATTAGTTTACTGTTAGAATGTATGATTGATCCTAGAGTTCTTCTTAAAATGCAGGATTTTGCTTGGATATGTGGTCATCAGAAGTTACAAGTAAGAGGCAATCAGAAGCATAAGCAGCTGGATGATAGAAGGTGTGGAGAGAGTGCCTATGCTGGAGCTGTGGAGACAATGCAGCATCTGTTTTTTGAGTGTATTCATGCCCTTAAGTTTTGGAATTTATTGTCGGATTTGTGGGGGGGGGATTGATTCTATTAATGAACTATGATATTTTAATTTTAGGACAAATTCCGATTGCTTGGGAACTATGGACAAAAAGTACAGTCAATATTCTTTTGGTATGTATAAAGTGGTCCATTTGGCAGGCGAGATGTCTTAGGTTCCTGCAAGGTAAAGTGATCCAACAACAAGATGTTTTCTTTAGAATACAGCAAGAGCTTGACAATATTTATGAGTATGAAAAACGTACTCTGGGGCAAGTGGTGGTATCAAAATTGTGGAAAAATGTTGGATGGGTGGGTTGATGTTTTTGTATTAATGTGTTTCTTTTTTTTTCTTCTTTCTTTGTTTTCCTTTTATTAGTTATCCAAATCGGTTTGACAACTTCTCAACAGGATAATGGTTTTTTGGTTTATGTTCTTTTGCTTTTTTGGTGGTGTTTTTTTTAGGATTTTAGTAGCTTAGACATTATATTTCAGAATTTGTATAAAGATGTTTGGGAATTTACAGTTTTATATTTTACGTATCATTTTGTTGATTTATTATCTTAAACTATTGATGATGCTTCTTTTGGTTTTTGGTTTTGAATTCTGAATAAAAAATTCCCCTACTCTTTTCGATAAGTGTCATGGGATCTTTAACATCCACCTGAACTACCACCAATCCAGGCAGATGGGACCTCAGTTTAACATCTCATCTGAAAGACGGCACCTCAGAAGTGCAGCACCCCTCTCTTGCTGCACTACAGTGTCAGTACTGGGATAATTAACCCAAGTGCCAGATGTGGGAACTGAACCCACAGCCCTCTGATCTCCCGGCCTCAGAGGCGAGTATGCTACCTGCTGAGCCACTGACACTGACTATCCCTTAACCAATTTCCTACCCAGATTACCACCTTTGGACCTACTCCATATCTACCCAGCAAGCTTACTAGTCTCCTATGTGGAATGGTGATGAATGCATTACTGAGTTCTAGGTATGCTATGTTCACCACAATACTCTGATCTGGTTCCTTGGTCACCCAAACAATTCTATCAGACTCATTTGACAAGATGTTCCTCCCCAAGAATCCATGCTACCTCCTCTCTTGTAACCCATTGGATTCAAGATATTCTACAATCCTTTCTTTCAGCAGCAATTTTATTAACTTTTCCACCACCGAAGCAGGCTAACTGGCCTATAATCGCCAGCCTTTTCCCTGTGACTACATTTGCCTTCCTCCAGTCCTCCTGGAACACTGCTGTTTCCACTGAGCTGTTAAACAGGGCCATCAGAGATGCAGCCAGTACCTCCCTGAGCTCCCTCAATACCCTTGGGAGCACCCTTTCCGGCCCCATTGCTTTGTCCACTCTCAGATTTGTGAGTCCCTTCAGGACACTCTCCTCTGAAAATAAACTAGTGTCCACCTCCCTCCCTCCCTCCAATTCTCCTGTCACATTTTTGTGGCCCCTTCCCATCTCTTTTCTCTGTGAATACTGAACAAAAGCATTTGTTCAGAATATCAGCCTTTTTCCATTTCCCCCTCTGCACAGTCCCCCTTCCTTTCCTAACCTTACATTTCCAGCCCTGATCTTCCTTTTTTTGCTTACCTATCTAAAAAATTTCTTGTCCCCTTTTGTTTCTACCTTGGCTATTCTCTCTTCAGTTTGTGCCTTTGCACTCCATACTGCTTTCCTTGCTTCCCACTTTTTCCTCGATACACCTTCCTATCCTCCTCCCTCTTTGTCTCCTTGTACCTTCTGAATGCTTCTCTCTTAGCTTTTACCTTTGCCACCACCTCTTTAAAGAACTATAATGTCCTCTTTTTCCTCTTTCCTTTGCTCCCTTGCTTGATGCAGAGGTGTGTTGCCTTCACTATGGCCCTTTCTAGTTTCCCATCACTGTTCCTCCACCCCACCCAGTTCATCCGCCTCTGCCAGGTCATCCATGAGGCATTCGCCCATCTTTTTTAAAATCTGCCCTCCTGAAGTTCAGGACCCTCATCTTTGTGTGATTTGATTTGACAGCCATCCTCATATTGAACTGCAGTGTATAGTGATTGCTGGTCCACAGGTGGCCTCCCCCACCTTGAAGTCTGCAACACGGTTCCTGTTAGAGAGCACCATGCCCAGTATTGCCCCATCACAAGTGGGTTCACTGACTAGTTGCCTCCTGAATGCCCCTGAAGGCAATTGAAGATTTCCCTGCTTCTGACTGAAGCTGCAGCTAGGAAGCTCCAATCTACATCCAGAAGGAAGATTGAAGTCCCCAACCTGCAGCACCTTCCTCTTTCTGCCATCTTACTAATGACTTCCATCAGTACCTTATCTAACACCCCCTTCTTGTGATCAAGGTCTGTAGATCACACCAGTGTGAATAGAGGCTCCATTCCTCATTTCTAGGGTGACCCACAGTACTTCTCCCCCTTCTCCCCTTTATTACCTGTATCTCCATCGCTATGATGCTCTCCCATACATAATGTAGCACACCCCCCTCTTGTCCCTCCTACCCTGTCCTCCTGAACAGAGTATGTCCTGGTATGGCTATGTCACAGTCATGATTTTCAGTGCACCATGACTCCGTAATGGCCACAATATCGAGTGTGGCCTCTGCCATTGTGGCCTCTAGGTCTGGAATCTTATTTCCTAGACTTCTAGCATTCACACATATGGCTTTCCAAGTTTTGTTATCTCTCCATTTGTTACACCCTTTTTCCTTTTTGCTTTCCCTCCCTCCCTCCCATGTTTTTAATGCATCTGCTCCCTACTCCTTTCATTTCTTCCACCCTGCTTCCTGTATTAATTTGCATCCTAGGGGATTCCACTCACTCCTGTCAGGATCTTTCTACTCTGTTCTTCAGCCTGTGTTAGGGGTCAGTTTCTGCCTCCCCAATCCCTTTCATCACTCTCCATTGGATAGTTTAAATGTTCATC
The DNA here is from genome assembly GCA_016271365.2 of Neoceratodus forsteri. Classification (NCBI taxonomy): domain Eukaryota; kingdom Metazoa; phylum Chordata; order Ceratodontiformes; family Ceratodontidae; genus Neoceratodus; species Neoceratodus forsteri. Next base: position 284,851,308 of record CM028135.1, on the reverse strand, counting down.
AAAGTAACATTTAAACCATCCACTGAGGACTGTGATTCCTCTCCCAGATGGAGGCAGGCCATCACCTCTGTATAGGCCCTTATCCTACAAGGTGGTCCTTAGTCCCCAATACAGCTGAGTCCCTCCTCTGCACCATTTATTCAGCCATGAGTTGAAGCTCCTGGTATGTAGATCTCTTTCATCCCCTCCCCCCCAGACCTAGACAGGCAGCACCTCAGAGAAAGTCACTGAGTGTACTACCTAAGACCCCTCCCCAGCTCCCTAAACTCCCTCCTCTACTATCCCAGTACCATCCCTAGCCAGATCATTAGTCCTTAGGTGGACAATGACATCCATCTCTGCCTCCTGTACTGCTGCCATAGCAATCCTTAGGATCTGCTTCTCATACCTCCGAGCTGTGGCACACATAGGCACCTAACACCCTCTCTTCTCTCTTTTTTGTTCCAAAATATATCCCCTCACAAAGTCCCCCACCAGAAGTTTCTTCCTCTTCCTCTGGGGTCCTCTTCCATCCTCATTAGGCTCTCCACTATGGAGGACCCCCATATCCTCCCTGGACTCTAGCATGAGTGCCTCTTCCTAGCAGTTCTGCCTCACTAGAGCAGCATGAGAACAGCATAGAGGTACTGGTTGAGGAATGTGCCTTTGTCCCACCACCCCCACCATTCCTGAGCCCACCATAGTCTAGCCATTCCTCCTTCCTGGCATCCTCTGAGGTAACAGTAGCAGTCTTGGTGGCCCCCTGTGTGGGGAAGAGTTAGCCCCAATCCCAACCAACTCGGCCTGGAGTTTAGTGACCTCCTTTCTCAAATGAGAGAGGTACGTGCAGATGGTGAATAATCACAGTCTCCAGAAGGTCTCTCTGAAACTGTCCCCCACAGCCACTTCAGTGCACCACTACCAGCATTCCCAACTTCTGTTCTCCCTGTATTACCTGGAAATATTTTTGTATCATTACCCTGATATGGTGTTTCTAATTTTCCCCTTTTGTTTGTTTGTTTGTTTCTATTTGGGTTCTCCCGCGTGCCTTGTTTAAATCTCTTCATACTCCTACCCTAGAGAGGGTGTTGCTTCTTTTCCCAATTTTGGCCTACAGTACCTTTGCCTTTTGCCCTTCCCAGTAGTGACTGTTACACAGTAGTGAACAGCTGCCTTACCTTAGTCGACCAGCTGAGTTCCACACTTCCCTGCTTCCTTCTGCTATGCCTGCCAACACCTAAGATGTCAGTGACCTGTTCCACTCCTTCACTATTCCACTCGCTCACTGGGACATGAATGTGCTGGACACATTAGAGTGGAGGTACTTTTATAGTGCTCTCGTAAGAAGGCACTAAGCCTCTGTCAGCGCCAACACCTGGGTCCAACCCCCAGTTATACACCAGATTCACAGGGCTTCCTGAATCTACTTACTCCAAGATTAATCTTCAGAGCTAGTTTCCCCCACACCACCTGTTACAATTTAAAACCCAAGTTATAAAGTACCCCAAACACTGCCTACAAAGTTTGAAAGTGCTCTGAACACCACACTACTTACAGATCTCTTCTTTTCCTCCTACTTACCCTGCTTCTTTCAATATGAATAGAAATAAAAATAAATATCAATATACCTTTAAGGCAAAATTGGGTGCTTTCACTCCTCTCTGTCTGCAAAGTCTTGTCTGTGTTCTCTGTTCCAACAGACCCATTGTACTGTATTGCTATGGTCATAGTGACAAATGTGACCAGTCTGGATTCTGTTTCTGTGTGTGCAATCCCAACAGTATGTATGGATGCATTCACTGCTGTGTGCTACTGGAGGAGTATTATGCCACTCCACACAGGTGACTGAACCTGGTATGGTAGCACACCACCACAATGACAATTTTACAGTGAACACCACCACAGCGACAAATTTCGCCAGGTTGTTGTGGTGGTCTGCTGTATGCTGACACCATGACTCCTAGCGTTTTGACCCCACCCTGAATCAGCTCCATCATGAAGCTGGCTAATTAGAGATGAAGGGTGTGTGAGAGGCACAGTCCCCTGCATGAGGGTGTAGGGGGCAAAGCCCCCCAGAAAAAAACACCTTTTCCTGACAGGAACACTGCTGACAGTCAACATTGTTCCCATAGATGTCGGGAGTTTCGATAACATCTTTGTCAATGTACTGACTTGGAACCCTGGCACTACACACCGTCACAGTAATGTGTATGTGGTTCATGCACTGTGGTCATGTAATACATGCCCATTGCAACATACTACTGGCACAAATATGCAACTTGTAACTGGACAACCTTAATACGAGTGTTATGCATTTGTGTGCTGCCATGTGTGGCATATGCTGCTGTACATTTTTGGATAGTTGGTACAGTGTGCTCATTGTACTGTGCATGCATCTGGAGACCTCACTGCCCTGCCTCTATACCACTGCACTATGTTATGTGTAGTGCTGTGATTGCTGGCTTGAGGGGTGTGTATTCTCCATACATATTGCCATAGAATGTGACATTCTTGTATGGCAACACTCACAGCATGCCCTCTAGCACGTGTATCTGTACAGATCATAGTGCCCACACACTGTGGCATACAGTACAACACTGGCATCACCTACTTGGGAATGCATGTCCATGAACCACTACCCATGGTCTCCCCCTCATACCTTCTACCATTGATCATGTGTCACATGCATGACAGGTGTAACACACTGTGACAGAGGAGCAGGCGAAGAATGTCAGACACAAAAAGCTATGGATCTATTGTTAATATGCAGTGCAGCTAGTGCTGCATAGTTTTTATTCATGATATGTGCAAAGCAGGTATGTATCAGATGTGCAGAAAAATTCAGAATAAAGTCTCTTTAAAAAGTTTTTATCAAGGTGCAGAGTAACAGAGTTGCAGTATGGAAGCTTATCACAGTGAACTTTTAAAGCTTTTAATTTCAGGACAAAGGATCTCAGAAAAACTGCAGCTGGATACACCCCCACAGGCTTCCAGGAGTGCTGAAACTATCAGCTGCATGAGTTTAGCAGATGTCTTACCTCTAGAAATGCTGGATACCAACTAACTAACAGGCAGTGGAAGGGGCCTCTTAATACCACTCCCATTAATCAGCTTCCATTTATAAATTAGTGGTTTGTATCTTTCATATACTATGCACCATTACAGATACTGTATAACAGAATGCAATGTGAAACACTTGCTATTATAGACCTGTCTGTTACCATTTTCCATTTAGGTACAGGAGAGGAGATTTTTTGCAAAGGTTCTTTTACAAGGGGTCCAACCCTGCCTCTGGATCCATTCCCCCTTCTCAACTCAGGAAGAAGAGAAGTAGTTTTTCTATGCCTAACTTTGCACTGCTCTTCTCCTGCACATGGGCGGCCCATCTCCTCTGAATATCCCAATGTGCAGGATATTCATGGGCACACCCCTTCAACTTGGGCCTCATACATTAACTTTGGGTCATGGCCCATCTCAAGTGAGGTGCCTCATCTCCCTCCTTTGAATATGGGAGGTTGGAGCAACTTTTGAGATAGACAGCTTATCTCTGTTTTTTCAGAGATGTGCTGCCAATCTCTTTTGAAAATGTGGGCCTAGATGTCTAGCCTATTTTTCACAGAAACGATCATTGTGCAAACTAGGATTAATTATAAAATGTGCACCATGAGAGTACTTGACTGGGTGCCAGTTATACACTCTGATAGGGTTAATGTTGGGTAAGCCTGGGTAAAGAATTGTCTGGAGAATAGGACACAGAGAGTAATAGTAAATGGAGTCCACTCAGAAGAAAGGAGGGTTACTAGTGGGGTACCGCAGGGTTCAGTATTAGGACCGGTCCTCTTCAATGTCTTTATAAGTGACATTGCAGAAGGACTGGAAGGAAAAGTATGTCTCTTTGCAGATGACACTAAGATCTGCAACAGAGTTGATGCACAGGGTAAGGTGGAAAGGATGAGAAGGGACTTGGCAAGGTTAGAGGAATGGTCAAATGTATGGCAGCTTAGATTCATTGCTAAGAAGTGCAAGGTAATGCACCTGGGAAACAAAAACCCAGGGGAAGAGTACACAATGGGGGGTGAGATACTAACAATGACAAAAATGGAAAGGGACCTGGGGGTAGTCATATCAGATGACCTAAAGATGGGCATGCAATGTGAGAGGGCAGTAAGGAGGGCTGGGGTGATACTGGGATGCATAGGGAGAGGCATCACCAGTAGAAAACAGGAAGTTATTATCCCTCTGTACAGACAGCTGGTGAGACCCCATCTGGAGTACTGCGTGCAGTTCTGGAGACCCAATCTCCGCAAAGACATAGACAGGATGGAAGCTGTCCAGAGGAGGGCAACTAAAATGGTGCAGGGTCTGCACCGGAAGACATATGAAGAGAGACTTAAGGAGCTTAATATGTATAGCCTCGAGGAAAGGAGGGAGAGGGGGGACATGATAGAAACTTTCAAGTACCTCAAGGGAATCAACAAAGTCCAAGAGGGTAGCATCTTTCAAAAAAAAGGTGTGTAAGAACAAGAGGGCACAATTTGAAGATAGAGGGGTGGCTCAGAGGTAATTTAAGGAAGTATTTTTTCACAGAGAGGGTTGTAGATGCATGGAATGGCCTTTCGGAGGAGGTTGTGGAGTCAAAATCAGTGGCGGAATTCAAGCATGCATGGGATAGTCATAAGGCAATTCTGGGGGGTGGGGGTAGGAAGAAGTAGGCTGCTGGTTAACTAGGATCTGCAGCTTATCCAGTAGGTAGGGAAATGGGCAGACTGGGTGGACCAAGCGGTCCTTATCTGCTGTCAAATTCTATGTTTCTATGTTATCAAAGTTCTGCAAGATACCCAAGTGACCACTCCCTGGTGCAATGCCTGTGGGTAGTTAAACAGACAAGGCCACCAGTTTGGATCACGGTCTGCCTGGTCCTAAACAAAAAGAAGGTGCCTGAATTCAAATCTGACTTGGCCCAAATTGATTTGTGCTTCTTAGATGTCATTCCCAGTTTTGACTTGGCTCTAGAACTCTTTTTCTCAGAGTTCACACATCCCTGTAATAAATGTGCACCCTTTAAAAAATGCAAGGCAAGAGGAACACCATCAAGATGGATCATCTCTGAACTGCTTAGCTGCATGAGGGGTAAGTAGAAACTATGGGTACTGACCTGGGAAACAGGGTCCTCTGTCTACCTGCAAAGGTACAAGGAAGCCCACCATACAATATGTGTGAGGTGTATATTAACCATTTCATTACCTGTATAACCAAATTTGTCATTTATGTTATTTGGTGCTCATGTGGTCTGGCATATGTGGGTCAAACCACATGTCCCATTAAAGAAAGAATTCAGGAACACTTTAGAGCCATCAGGAATGCTGATTTATCACACCTGATTACAAAGCATTTGAAAAATGTACAAAACACACAGGAACAGCACTTAAATATATGGGGATAGACCACATTCCATTTAAACAGAGAGGGTGTAACAGACAACTGACTCTAAGTCAAAAAGAATTCAATATGTTTTTAGCTTAAACACACTGAAACCCTGAGGTTTTAATTATCGAATGGAACAGGAACCAATCTTAATTAAACCTTAGGAGTCTTAGGAATGTGTCCACTTACACTTTGTTTATCATCTATTTATGCACATATAAACTGTGTGTTAAATCAATATCCAGTTGCTACATTGTTACATGAAGGTTTAAATATGAATATCTTATGATTCAAGTATTATTAGGGCATTAAATGTACTGGGAAATGTATCCATGTTATTGCTTGATCATGATTAATTTGTTTTGTTTTTGAAATAATTATTTAAAAGAAAATGAATAAATAATAAAATAGAATAAAGTAAAAGAATTTGGAATATGATATTCATAGTTACTTAAACAAGTAGCATGTTCCTCTTTTGCAAACTCCATTCTGTCTGACCCAGACACATCCTTACAATTAGGAAATTATCCTGGTAATAATGAAATGGATGAGCGCCTAGTTTTAGTGGCATAAGGGATTATGCAATTTAAGCTATGTGCCTCCTTACTTATTTTGGGAATTATTGATTGGTATTGGTTTTGAATTAATTAACTATACTTGGGTTATTTGTGTATATATAGGGTGAAACTAGATTGTAAGCCACGCCCCTGAAGAAGAGGTACTGTTACCTCAATGCGCCAGGCTGGTCAGACACGTGTTTGTTGGACCCGATCATTATTATAATTTGTGCACCGTAAGGTACTGTATTTTTATAAATTGTACCATGACTTTGAAAAAATTATTTTAAAGAACAGTAAAACTATTTTTCACTGACCATTTGAGTGCTGGCTATTTTTTATTCATAGAAGAGAAGCAGAGACTTGCTGGCTGCAGCCTATGGAACCATTTTGAATTTGAGCAGGTACAGTAAGTTTGTCTTGTTACCTTCTTTTTTTATATCTTTTTTCCTTCTCTACTATCTTTACTCCTCTTTGTCTACTTCTTTTACAGGTACTTTTCACATATCAACAGTGTATTTGTTGTAATGCTCGTATCACATCAAACAAACAGTGAACAAAAAGAAACAACTTGAGCAAACAATTTACAATATTCACATTTTTTTTATTTCTGTGGTACCACTAGTCTGCTGAAAATAGGTTTGATACCTAAACTACTTTTCTTCAAACAAACCTGACCCCAATCAGCAGGTTCAGGGTTCGGTTTGTTCTAACCTTACTGCAGGAAGAGAGACACCAGGGGCCCCATTTTCAAAAGTAATGCATGGTACAAAACCAAAGTGCGTGGCACGAAATGAAAATAGAGTAGAAGTACAAAGATTCAGAGGTAAGACGTCTGCCGTGCATATGCAATAGTGCTGTGGTGCATAGTTAATGTATGCCATGCAGAAAAGAGGGGCATACACCTACATACATCACACACAACAATATTCAGCCAAAATGTGCAATGCATTCATTGTGCAGACCGCAAGAGTGCCATGCAAATTAAGGATTATAAAGGGCAGCCATTAACCCAGAGCAGCCACACAGGAAGCCTGTGCACAAGCTGCAGTGGTGCTCATTGCATTTCACATGTCAGGGCAGACCTCAGGCGAGTGAGGGAAGGTGATGCCCCCCAAGGGAGACAACACAGATCCCACAGGATTTACACCCAATGAAGATGGTACTGGTCAAAGGTGACATTCGAACAACTCAGCGACAGCCACATTGTGGACCGATACCATCTCAACAGGGCTGTCTTCAGACAGCTACGCAAGTTCCTTCATGAGGTGCTGAAGGCACCCACACAAAGGAGCCATGCCATAACTGTCAAGATGAATGTCACAGTGGCTCTGAGCCTCCTCACCACAGGTACATTTCAGATACCGGTAGGTGACACTTCCAATATCACCCAGTCTACCACCTCCTGCCTCATGAGCCAGTTCCTCAATGCTCTGCTGCCACATACTGAGGAATATATCCAGTTACTCTGTGCACCAGCAGTGCATACAGCAACCATGCAACACTTTTATAGGATTGTGCATGTACCCACAGTCCTAGGTGCCATTGACTGCATCCATGTGGCCATCAGGGCACCACCTGATGATGATAAGGATACAAACAGTACATTAATAGGAAGGGGTATCACTCTAACAACTGCCTAGTGGTGTGTGATGCCACAGGGTGCATCACAAATGTCATGGCACTTTTCCCTGAAAGTGCATATGACTTCTACATCTGACAAAGGTCTACCCTATACCAAACATTTGAATCAGGGGACATACATAGTGAGCATCAAGTCTGTTGAGTGCAAGCAAATGCAGGAAGAGGTTGGTAATATATTGAAATGGGTACTAACATGTCTCTATCATCCACACAGGTGGCAGCACATACCCCTGGCAGCAGTGGATGCTCATCCCAATTTTGCAGCCCAGGTCTGAAGCCAATGAACATTACAATAAGGCATATGCTCCCACGTGCAACATCACTGAGTGTGTGTTCAGCATGATGAAATTGCAATTCAGATGCCTAGACAGATCCAGGGGTGCCCTACAGTGCAGCCTAGACAAGACCTGAGGTATATTCCTTGCCTGTTGTATACTACACAACATGGCCCTTGACCATGGAGTAGTAGTCCAGGATCTGCAGAACAACAATGCAGAGGATGTGGAGACACTAGAAGAGGGGAAGCAAGAGCCAGCCAACAGGAGGGCACCATGACAGGTTCAGTGAGGATGGGAGTACAGGGTGAGACTAGTGGAGGAACATTACCATCCAAGAAGGTGAGTACAATAACCATGTTGGACATGGCAATACTGCCAACATACAAACTGTGGGGGAATGCACTGTGGGCAGTATGGTGAGGGTGAGGAGCTGGAGGGAATGGTCATTGCACATGTGCACATGTGTGCCAGTTGGAAACAGGACAGTGCACATACCACACAATAAAGAACATGTGCCACACTGGTATGGCTGGTGTGTTTGCAATTGTCAGAGAGATACCATGGCACTTACCCACACTGGTGTGGTACAGGCACAATCATCACACCAATGCCCATTCCAGACCACCAAGCAACACATATAGGGGAGGAAATGCCATCCATATATGAGCCTAGGCCACAGCAGCAGTATGTAGTGGTGGTGTGGGTGTGGAGGATGTTGACATAGCATGCCCGTAGGCAAGAAAGGGTGCATGCTGGCCCAGCTGTGTGTGGAGAGGTCATGGGCATGCCACGTAGACACTAGACCCCTCATGTGTTGTATCCATGGCTGCCATGGACATGGACAGTGTGTTGCTCATGTGAGATGGGTTGATGTGGTGGGGACAGCCAGAACATGTCGAGGGAATCACCCACCTGGGGGTGGAGCAGTCCAACATGACCATGAGTGACCACTGGATGGGCTTGGTTCATCAAAGTTAATGCCATGACCAAGTGTGTTGAGATGTGACAGCCCTAGGGACGGTGTGGTTGAAGTGTGGTTGGTGGGAGTGTGGGGAGTGGTTGTACAGGGAGCACGGATGGTTACAGTGCCATGGGGTGTACTGGAGACATGATGACCAGAAGAACCCCTGGATCATTGACTCCTGGCTGCTGGCTCCTGTTGTGCCTTGTGCAGCCCGCCATCATGTGCAGCAGGTGCTGTGGCAAGGTCATATATGGCATTCACAATCTCTGTAGTCTCCGCCACCACTACCATCATCTCTGCCCATATGCCACTGAGAACCCTAATGAATGCAGCATGGCAGACTGTGGCACACTCCTCCTGGATGCACATTTGGGCCCGCAAACCCTGCACAGCCTCATAGAAGAATTCCTGGCCCTCCACAGTAGCTCTCAGAAGCCAGGCATGAGCAGCAAGCTGTGGGTCATTGGGTACATGTCCTTGGATGTTGTCAGCCTACTGCTGAGGAGGTAGCACCTGTATGTCAGATGTGCAGGCAACACATTTCGGGCCACCTCCACATCTGTCTGCTGGGGTGGTGGTGATGGGGCATGTGCAGGGGCTGCATGTGATGGGGTGCCAGAACCTGTGCATGGTTAGGCTGTGTGTGGACAACTTGCACACAGGGTGGTGCGTGAAGGGCAATGTGGCCCTGTTGCTGTGCCTGTGCAGGCCATGTGCTTTGGACCTTTTACTGCACAGTGGCCACCTGGCAGTGGCAGTCCATGTGCTGTGCAGGGACTGGCCCTGGATGGTGGAACAGGGTAGGCACAGTGACTGGAGGATTGACCAGTGACACATCAGATGTTGTTGCGCAGCTGGTGCCAGGTGTTTCAGTCTCCTCCCCAGACTCTTAGGGAAGGTCCTGTGCAAGCAAGCATCAAGATGTCACCAAACAAGGAGACAGTCTCATCATCATCTGCATCCTTATCATTGGCCATCTCCCCCAGTATTCATAGGCCCAGGTCCAAGGCCTCCTCCTCCCCAGTACCTGAGATCACCACACTCACATGGGAAGGCCATGATGGACCAGGTCACAGGTCATCATCACCTACCCCTAGGTTGGATGGTGTTGTGGAGAGAGAATGGGGGACACAGTCAGAATACAGGTCCATGGAAACATACAACTGTAATAGACACACATAGATAGTAATGCACACCCAAACATGGCATGGGACACGCCTGACAGAGGATACAGAGGCATATTGCATGGCCCAGGCATGACGCAGAAACATAACACACTGTAGTATGCACACAGACACAACAGCATCACAACAGTGTACACACAGTTCTACTCACCAACCCACCGGTGCGAGTAAGGACATAACGTACACATGCTACATACTAGCCAACCACAGGTGATGTGCAACACATATACGTACATTGCCAGGATGTTTCAAGACCTGTCTGAAAGCCACCACCAGGTACACCCTGGACATGCGCCTGTTGGAGGGTGGTGGCAATCAGCTCCTCCGTGGATTTAAGCTGCATATCCCTGGATGGGCCTCCACCTGTGCCCTGGCCAGCAACTCCTTGATCTAGAAATGTAGGCCACTCGCCATGTTGCAGCACTCACTTCACGTCCAGCACATCTGGCCCTGGGCATTCACTGTCTCAGCCACCTCCTTCCTGGCCTGTTTCTGCTCCAGGGCTGTGCTACTATGCCATGTCAGCAATTCCTCCCTGGCCACATATGTGTCGGTCAGGGCCCTTAGCTCATCAATTGTGAATTTAGGTCATCTGATGTGTGCAGAAGACATACCTTGTGCTGTTGGGAATGACATTTGGAGATGACCACATGAACATGGCCTAGAACAGTAAAACAACCAGGCAAACCCACACAGGCAAACAAAACAGCAGTTCACAAACCCTGAAGGCTGCAGTACCTTTGAGGTGTAGTGGTGCTGGTGAGCCATTTTTATTTTTTTATTTATTTTATTTTATTTAGTTTTTGTTAACCGGGTAGGTGCACTAGCCAACAGGTGACTATTTTCAGGCACGACCCAGGAGACACAATTACAGTACAAAATAGGTCAGTTTAGTTAACATAATACAGGCAAAGGTACAATGGTACAAGTACAGACATACGATTTTCAAAGGCAGGCATACGGTTTCAAATAGGCAGAGGGCACTGGTGGGAGATCACATTTAGGGGGAGAGAGATAGGAAAGGGAAGGTAAGGGGGATTTTAGGACAACAAGGGAGGGTGTGAAACTGATGAGAGGTGGAGGGCAATGAATGAAAGGACGGAAGATAGCAGCTAACAGCCTTGCAGTGCTGGGCAAGGATACACAGCCCGGCTCACAGAACCAAGGGACGGCAGAGCAGGGGGGGAAGAGATGAACAGCAAGTAGGAGGGAAGAGTGCTGCAGAAAGCAAGAGGATGAAACCAGAGGATAAGGGGCAAGGAGGAGTCGAGGGACACAGTTTCAAAGTGCAGCATTTAGTGGGAAGGTACAAAGGGATCCAATAGCAGCGGAGCCGGATCAGGAGAGGTGGCTAGGCTGAAAGCACGTACAGCAAGGGGCAGCGTAATTACAGCTTTAGTGGGAAAAGGCACTAGGAAGACCTGGGGGCTGAGGAACTAAAACCCGGCTGGGCTCAGGGACTCATGCAGCGAAGTACGGCTAGTTGTGGCTTTTGCAGTAAAAGGCTCTAAAAGGACCCGGGGCTATGGAGCTAGAACTCGGCTGGGCGTGGGAGACGCATACGGCAAAGTATGGCTAGATAACATCAGGTAGGGGGAAGAGTGTTGCAGAAAGCAAGAGGATGATGCCAGAGGGTAAGGGGCAAGGAGGAGCTGAGGGACACAATTTCAAGGTGCAGCATTTAATGGGAAGGCACAAAGGGATTCAATAGCAACGGAGCTGGATCAGGAGAGGCGGCTAGGCTAAAGGCACGTACGACAAGGAGCGGCGTGATTGTGACTAAGCACGGAAGGCACTAAGAAGACCGGGCTGTGGAACTAAAACTTCGGCTGGGCTCAGGGACCATGGAGGCAAAGTACGGCTAGTTACAGCTTTTGCGGAAAAGGGCACTGAAAAGACCCAGGGCTATGGAACTGGAACTTGGCTGGGCATAGAGACGTATATGGTAAAGTGCAGCTAGATACAGGTTGGCGGGAAAGGCACAAAAGGGGTTTTGGAACTGAGGCCAGGTAGGACTGAGGGGGAGAGGAGTGAGAGGGGAAGGGAGAGGGAAAGCAAGAGGGACCAGTACCCGTTAACAATTGGATACATCTTATGGTTTAGTTCTACACAGTAGAAATGACTAAGGATAAAACAAAAGAAGGATTATGTCATAATTATACACAAAGTCAGAAGAGAATAAACAATGTTGGATATGCAGTAAAAAGGTCAGAATAATATCATATTACAACGCTAAGGCAATTAGGCAGCAAAACATGATTGGAGTAAGTGTCCATATGAGTGGTTTGTAAGCATTACATTGTAAGTGCAGGCAGTCTTACAGACAGTTCATTAAAGTGCAATCAGACAAACCAGGTGACAGAGCAATCGAGGGGAGGTAGGCTAGTGAGTATATGGCAAGGGAGGATTGATTTAGACAGGTTACAAAGCATAAGTGGGATCAAAACAAGTGCAATGGTATGGTCCATAGAGTAGAAGTACGAGCGAAGTCTCCACTTGAAGGCTAGGTGTGATGGAGCACTTCTCAGATCCATATACAGTAAGTTCCAGGTGAGAGGGCAGCACACCTGAAGGCACCAGCACCCTTTGGAGTACAGCAGTGGGAACTGATAAAAAGACTTGTCTGATCACCATCTCAGGTCATGCGGATGGTACTACAGGTTGAGTAGTTCAGACAATGTGGCAGGTTTCGACACTCTGATTATGGAGTCTAATAGGCTGCAAGGGTAGTATAGCCTCGTGGAGGAAGGGGATAGCCAACCTAACCCTTTGTATAGTTGGCAATGGTGCGTCAGACGTGGTACTTTAGCTGCATATCAACAGACATTATTGTAGGTGGTGTCCCATTTCTGTAGAACAGTTTTATTTGCCAAGGTGAGGATAGGTGCACAATAAGACAGAGTGGGTAATAGGGTACCCCTGGCAATAGCAAGTTTGGCTGTGGGTGTGAGCATAAAGTTCATCCTGTAGGCTTACCACAGGGAACAGAGCTGGGACCGGTCCTATTCAACATCTTCATCAGTGACATTGCACAGGATCTAGAAGGCAGAATTTCACTGTTCGCTGATGACACAAAGCTCTGTAACAGAGTAGACACACCAGAGGGTGTAGACAGAATGAGAAGCGACCTGCAGAAACTTGAAGAATGGTCAGGGGTTTGGTGTTGAAATTCAATGCAAAGTGAAAGATAATGCATATGGGCCACAAAACCCTGGCACAATATATCAGTTGGGGGTGAGGATATAGCATGCACCACGCGGGAAGGGATCTTAGGGTTGTCATCTCTGATGACCTCAAGGAGGAAACAGTGTGACAAGGCAGCAGGTAAAAGCAAATAGGATGCTGGGATGTATAGGCAGGGGCATCACCAGCAGGAAAAGGGAGGTCATAATCCGCTATACAAGACACTAGTGAGGCCCCACCTGGGTACAGTGTACAGTTCTGGAGACCATACCCACATAAGGACATAGACAGGGTAGAGAAGGTTCAGAGGAGGGCAACAAAGATGGTGCATGGATTGCATCACAAGTCCTATGAAGACAGGTTGAAGGAACTGAACATGTACTCCCTGGAGGAGAGGAGGGAGAGAGGGGATATGATAGAGACATACAAGTATCTTACAGGGAGGAACAGGGTGCAGGAAACACTATTTTTAAGTGAAAAAGATGTTCCAGGACTAGAGGGCATGGGATGAAGTTGGAGGAGGACGATTCAGAGGAAACATGAGAAAGAATTTCTTCACAGAATGGGTGGTGGACAAGTGGAACATCCTGCCAGAGGAAGTGGTGGGGCTAGAAACAATCCCAGGATTTAAGAATGCATGGGATAGACATAAAGGAATTCTAGAGGTCAGGGGTTAGAGGCAACAGACTTATAGGAAAACAAACTGAATTTACAAGCTCAAATGGGCAGACTGGGTGGGCTATAGGCCCTTATCTGCCAACACTGTCTATGTATCTATGTATCTATGTATCTATGTAGGCAGCACCCAGCTTATAGTTGACATTCTTACACGACTCCTGAATATGCTGCTTCAGATCAAGATTTTGGTCAAGCTGTATCCCAAGATAGCGGAAAGAACTTACAATCTCAAGGGTGGATCCATTGATATCAGGAATTGTCAGTGGAGATGTGCAGGCTCTAAGCTTATGCTTTGATCCAAAGAGCATGGCCTTAGTTTTGCTAGCACTGGAGTATAAGCGATGAGCTTCAAGCCAGTGCTGTGTAAGGTGGAAGGCTGATGACAGTGTGGAATTCAGGTGAGAGATGTTGTCAGAGTGAGCATATATAACAAGATCATCAGCATAGAAGTAGTGAGTTGCCTGACGTTATTACGGTGGGCAGGTTGTTGATAAATAATGAGAAGAGAAGTGGACCAAGAACAGAGCCCTGTGGTACGCCAATATTGATTGTGGTACTGTCAGAGATGGCTGAGTTAAGCTTTACAGCTTGAGACCTGTTGGTGAGGTAGCTACTGAACCAGGACGTTACTGGGGGTGAGAAGCATAGGTTTTTGAGGGTAGCAAGCAGTAGTGGATGATCAACAAGGTCAAAGGCCTTTGTAAGGTCAATGAACACAGCACCTGTTAGCTGCCCTTTGTCCGTATTTGAGAGAACGTCCGATGTGAATTTGTCAGAGCAGTTGTAGTACTGTGGTGCTTCCTGAAGCCATGCTGCGCTTCACAGAGTGCATTAGTGGAGTCAATAAATTCAGTGACCTGGGTGGCTACTATCTTTTTGAGTATTTTACTCAGTACCGAGTGTATGGCAATGGGTCTGTAGTTTTACAAGTCATTTTTGCTCCTTTTCTTGAAAACTGGCGTGATTCTGGCACCCTTCCAAATCTCGGGGACAGCACCTGTAGAGAGAGATAAGGTGAAAATCCTGGCAAATGGGTGGGATATGAGGTGGGCAGCTATTTTCAGGAGTCGAGGTTCCAGGGTGTCAGAGCCTGGGCTAGTGTTCTCAGATATCCCCAACAGTAGTTTGCAGACTTGATTTCCAGTAACCCTTTTAAAGTAAAACAATCTTTCACAGGCATGTTGTGAATCAGAGCTTATCATGTTGGAGTATGGTTGAGAGTTATCAGGCAGAGATTTTAAAGAGGACGTGATAGCAGATAGGTCCGAGAATTGCTGGTTGAAGGCATTGGCAATGGTGATGGAGTCATTGCAGTGGACCCTTGCAGTAGTATGTCTGAGGGGTGAAGGATTGAGGGGTTCGAGGAAGGTTTTATATGATTCCAAAACCTTCGAGGATCATTAGCAGAGCTGGTTAAAAGGTCTTGGCAGTATCTGCTCTTCGCAAACCTGATATGTTTCTTACATTCATTTCTATGCTGTTTGTAAGCCTGATGATCACAGGGCAGCCTGGTGGATTTATGATGTTTCCAAAGTTTGTCCCTGAGTTTGAGCTTGTGGAGAAGATCTTTGCTCAGCCACCTAGTTTGTTGCCCCCTGACCCTTCTTTTTATCTTAGGTACATGCCTCTTTTGTACCTCCCCAAACCTGCTGAGGAACACATCCAGGGCAGCCTCAGCACTTGTTGCACTGTAGATGTCGGACCAGTCAATAATAGATATGTCATTGAGAAATGCTTGTACATCAAGCGCTACAAAGTTGGTAATGATGATGAGGCGGGACCGAGGAGCAGGCGGCTGATAGGAGCGCCAGTGACAGACTGTGGGAGAGTGGTCTGTCAGAGAGTCCGCAAGTACAGTGGTTTTGGATACATGGTCAGGCCTGTTGGTGAGAACCCAGTCTAATAGCATTCCTGTCTGCGTGTTAGTCATTCTCGTGCATTCTGTTACAAGTTGGTGAAAGTTATATTTTTGGACCATAGATGCAAGGTTGCCTTGATTGGGGCCTAGCCAGTTTAGTTGATGTCCCCAACAAGATACACTCATTCAGTTTCACGGATTGAGACACATGTTGTAGTAAGATCTGGAGACTTTCCAAACCTCCAGTGGGTGGGTTGTACAAACACAGGATGTGCAAGTGTTTGGCTCCTAGGGACAGTGTAGCATGTAGCGATTCACAGCGCATGTGGGGGCCAGGATTTGGAACCGCTTTTAATGAGAGGTGATTTTTGTAATAAATGGCAACACCCCCAACCCTTTTTGAGCCACTTTGATCCTGCCGAATGATGGCATACCCAGGCAGGGCGCAGTGGGCATCTAGGATATTGGGTTTGAGCCATGTTTCAGTAAGGCACAGGATGTCAGGGTTAATCAGTTTTGCCCAGGCTTCAAGCTCAGCCAGGTGCCCCATAAGACTCCTTATATTCATATGGGCTAGTAATAGGCCTTTATTAGCTTTGGCTGTGGTTGGTATAGGGATATTATGTGGCAGACCTGGGTTCAACTCGATGTCACCAGCTATCAGGAGCAGCCTTTGGGCAGCCTTGAGCAGGTTTCTAGTCAGAGTGTCACTTTTTTTATGTCTAGCCCTATGCTGTAGGTAGTACAGGAGTGACAGGTAGGTACAGCCTTTCTTCAGAAGTGCATGATGTAGAGCAGGAAAGGGGTGACAGTAGGAAAGGAGAAGATTAGAGAAGAAAAAGTCCTTTATAGATTACACTTTGCGATTTGTGACAAGCGGCACAGATAGGGAGACACTACTTAGACAATACAGGAGACACAGGCAGAAAAAAGAAGCCAAGCTGGAGCAATAGATAGTGACATAAGGAGTCATTTTAGAATGGGAAAAGAAGGTAGCAGGGGCACAGGAAAGGAGGAGTATCAGATAGAGCAGTGCTAAGTGTGGCAATGCGATATAGAGAAAAAATACTGGCAGGCCTGGTCAAATACTTTGAAAGGAAAAGAAAATAGAACGCTGTGATGCAGGCCAGAAGGCGGGCTTGGTAAAAGAAATAACAGAACCGTTAGTTTGAAAGAATAGTGAGCTGCCCCTAGTGGAGGCAGATCATAAGGAGCCAATGGAAAAGTAGACACTTAGTCATAGGACCCCCTGGTGTCTATAAAGCTAAAGGGTTGACCAGGATGGGTGAGGTGGGGGGAGGGGGGGGAGCCGGCGCAAAGCACCAGTGGGAAGAGAGCTTCAGGGAGCTGTATTACTTGGCCGCAGTGGCAGCGCTCACAGTCCCTGGGGGTACAAAATAGTAGTCCAAATCAGAAAAATATAGAGTGAGAACAGCCGCTTTCTTTGTGGAGAGTGGTACTTGGTAAAGTCCCAAACCCAGCAGGAGAGGGCCAGCAGGATGGAGATTGAGTTAAACGTATCTTGTGGGCTTTTGCACCTTTAGCAGCACAAGGTACCAGGGTGCGGCCGAGCTCCTGGTTCCCTTCCCCGGGTGGCTTGCGGTCGGTGCGGCTCCTGGCAACAGACTTTCTGGAGGGGTGCTTTTGTCTTCAGTGGGGGCCGCTTGTTAAGCGGGGCCCCGGAGGCATCTTTTCGGTCCAAGGCTGGTTCCTAGATCCTGGAGGAGAGTGTCCAGAGCCCCGGTGGGCTTGGAGGGATCCTTGCGGGCTTTTCCGCCTTTAGTGGCACAAGGTATCAGGGTGCGGCTGAGTTCCTGGTTCCCTTCCCCGAGTGGCTTGCGGTCGGTGCGGCCCCTGGCAACAGACTTTCTGGAGGGGTGCTTTAGTCTTCAGTGGGGGCCGCTTGTTAAGCAGGGACCCTGGAGGCGTCTTTTCGGGTCCAAGGCTGGTTCCTAGATCCTGGAGGAGGGTGTCCAGAGCCCCGGTGGGCTTGGAGGGATCCTGAGGGGTAGCAAGGAGAAGCAGATTAAGAAGGCAGCAGAAACAATGGTAGGGGGCGTAGGTGATAGAAAGGAGGAGATTAGCAGGTAGAGGAGTAGGGTTACAGGCTTCAGTTAAGGCAGGTGAGTAGGACAGCACTTGAAATAGCTTTTACTAGAACAAAGGGAGTTTAGGAGATTCAAACAGAAAAAGGCGGGAAGGCATTACAAGGCAGCAGAGAAACAGAGAAAATTAGTTACAGCACTATAGGCAGCAGAGAATCAGAAAACTTACTTACAGCACTACAGAATTAATAAGCTAGGATTACAGGAGATAGTTTGTCTAGGCAGCAAAATTTAGCTTTAGGGAGCTGTATTACTTGGCTGCAGTGGCAGCGCTCACAGTCCCTGGGGGGTAAAAATAGTAGTCCAAATCTGAAAAATATAGAGTGAGAACAGCCGCTTTCTGTGGAGAGTGGTACTTGGTAAAGTCCCAAACCCAGCAGAAGAGGGCCAGCAGGATGGAGGTCGAGTTAAGCGTACCTTGCGGGCTTTGCGCCTTTAAGCGGCACAAGGTACCAGGGATCGTCGAGCTCCTGGTTCCCTTCGATGGCAACTAGCGGTTGGTGCGGCCCCTGGCAACAGACTTTCTGGAGGGGTGCTTTTGTCTTCAGTGGGGGCCGCTTGTTAAGCCGGGGCCCCAGAGGCATCTTTTCGGTCCAAGGCTGGTTCCTAGATCCTGGAGAAGGGTGTCCAACCCCGGTGGGCTTGGAGGGATCCTTGAGGGCTTTTGCGCCTTTAGCGGCACAAGGTACCAGGGTGCGGCCGAGCTCCTGGTTCCCTTCCCCGGGTGGCTTGCGGTCGATGCGACCCCTGGCAACAGACTTTCTGGAGGGACACCTTTGTCTTCAGTGGGGGCCGCTTGTTAAGCGGGGACCCCAGAGGCGTCTTTTCAGTCCAAGGCTGGTTCCTAGATCCTGGAGGAGGGTGCCCAGAGCCCTGGTGGGCTTGCAGTCCCTAACATGAAAATGACCTGACTACAGTCCAGTAATGAGATTCAAATGGTCAGTTAGGGTGCAGTCTGTGCAACGATGATGTTTGCATAGGCTGCCTGAATATTTCAAAATAGCATGCTGCGTAGCCATCATCACATCATGCAGTTTGTACTGTGCCTCACATCACTACAGCACACCTGTTTTGACATTTTTGTGATTGATGGCATACGTCATATCTTCGCACTGGACACAGTGCCATAGAATTAACAGTACACTGGTATACATTGCACATGTGCCATAATAGGCTGCAGCACATGTCCATTGAGTAATTGTGATATGCACGATTCATGGTCACACAAGACCTTCCCAACCTGGCGCACTAAGTGTACCATATGTGCGTGGTGCAATAGCACGAATAGGTGCATGTTGCTGCAGTTTACATTCTGTCATACATGTGCAGTGTTAAGCCTTCTGTGCTCTGCTGAGCACAGCCATGGTGATAACATCACTAGTGCAGGACTAACAAGCATTTGTCAATGCCGAATGTTGCTTGCTTCTATGTGCTGTTTAGGTATTTGGAAGTCATTGGAGTGCAAATATTGAAAATTTGCGAATCCACGAGCCGCAAGCGAGGAACTGCGCAACGCACGCTCGTAAAACAGTCATTTTTAGGAATTTTTTCACCAAATTTTCAACATAGCCATTTTAAGACCTCTGCTCATCAACAGAGTCACTGTGATTTTGTTAATGTGTTCCATACATTGAGTTTGCACACCGACTGCGCCATTGTGCGCTACATGGGCAGAAACACGTTTTAGGCAGGATGTGAAAAATGACAGCTGTACTACTCATAAGGAGGTGTGGTAAAATGGCAATGTAGAAAATCTGGAGTGGAAATATTGAAAATTCGCAAACCTACAAGCGTGCGTGGGAACTGTGCAACGCACACTCATGAAACAGTCATTTTTAGGAATTCTTTCACCAAATTTTCAAAATTCCCTTTAAGATCTCTGCTCTTGAACAGTGACACTGTGATTTTCTTAATGTGTCCCATACACTGAGTTCATGACACCGACTGCGCCATTGTGCGCTACATGGGCGGAAACATGTTTTGGTCAGGATGTGAAAAATGACAGCTATACTGCTCATGAGGAGGTGTGATAAAATGCCAATGTTGAAAATCTGGAGTGAAAATATTGAAAATTGCAAACTTACGCGTGCGCGTAGGAACTGCTACGCTCGCCTAAAACAGTCATTTTTGAATTTTTTCACCAAATTTTCAACATAGCCATTAAGACCTCTGCTCATGAACAGTGTCACTGTGATTTTCTTACTTTGTCCCGTACATTGATTTCGGCACACCAATGCGCTATTCTCGCTACATGGGCGGAAACACATTTTGGGTGAGATGTGAAAATGACAGCTGTACTACTCATAAGAAGGTGTGGTAAAATGGCAATGTTGAACATCTGGAGTAAAAATATTGAAATTTCATGAACTTACGAGCCTGCGTAGAAACTGCGCAACGCACACTCGTAAAACAGTCAGTTTTTGGAATTTTGGCACCAAATTTTCAACACGGGTTTTTCAGTCCCCTTCTCATGAATGATGTCACTGTCATGGCAGTATTTGGGCCCGAAGGGTGATTTGTCAGTCACTGCGCAAAATCACCCTTCGGGCCTGAGTAACGCCATAACAGTGACATCATTCATGAGAAGGGGTCCCAAAAACCCTATGTTGAAAATTTGGTGCAAAAATTCCCAAAAATGCCTGAGATATGCAACAAAGTTGAGACCCCCCTCTGTAGCCCATTATACAGCTTACCGGCATTTCCTCAGTTCGCGGTCAGCTTTGAAGAGTGCAGACGTGTTCCCAGTCCACCGAAGATCGTCGCGCGAGTCCGGAGGTAAGTATGGGGTGGGGGTGTGTGGGGAGGCTGGGTGCACAGTGGGTGGGTGCGGGTTGTGGAGGGGGGTTGGGAGACACGCCGGGACCATTTTCAGTTTTCAGGTATTTAAAAAAAAAGCGATGTGGGAACCTTTTGCCACACTGGGGTGGGCTCCCAGTGTGGCACAAGGGCGTTGGGGAGCATTCAGCCGATGGGGATTAGGCACCCCGTCGGACGGTCAGAATTTGTTTCCATGCTGGGATGGGCCCCAGCGTGGAAAGACATGGGGGTGTTCAGCCGACAGGGGATTGGGCACCCCGTCGGCTATGGAATTTGTGGACAGGGGGTGTTCAGCCGACGGGGGATTGGGCACCCTCATCGGCAAAAGGACCACTTGCTACGCTGGGATGGGCTCCCAGCTTAGCAACTACTACTTGGTGGGGAGGGGGACGCAGCTCAGCCGACAGGGATTGGGCACTCCGTCGGCTATACAATGCGAGCGGGGGCGCTCACGCCTGCGGGGGGGAGCTGCACGTGAGCAGCCTCTTATCGGTGCTCAATGAAGCATAGCTCCCCCTTTCAACTGTATGCCACTGCATTTTGGAGCGTTCATAGACAGCTCCAAATGCAAATATTACAGGGCTACATGCCAGCACACTGACTGAATTGGAGGAGAAGGTGACACACCTCCGAAATCTCCGATGATGGCACTATGTTTCTTGCACATGCGTACAAGCAACATAAAAATGATGCCCAATCATGCAGCTTATGCAGTTTTCAGGATTGCACAAATATAATAGGATGTGAGGCACACACAGCTGCTGCAGAATGCCAGGAGCCAGATGAATCTTGGCCTCCACACAGTGGGACCATAGATGATCAGATTGAAACTGGCCAACTAGGTGGCCCTAGTGGTCCTCGGGGATGGTTAACTCTGTCTCAGAGGACCTGGATAGGCCCATGTGCCAGGTGTGGGCCTTAATCATAAGTATGCTCACAAGGCATACAGGAGTCCAGACAGCAGTGTTGTCACAGGTATGGCAACCTCAGACAGAGGGACAGGAATCAACAGCATAGCTCCTGCAACACAGTGGAAGTGGGTACGGTGCCACACCCAGGTTTGTACACACCAATAATGTGCTACATGTTGGATGTAATTCTCTGGCAGAGGTATGTCTGTGTCTCACTGTGACTTGTGCACAATGCGGCATGGTCTCATTACCAATCTAAGGTTGTAGAATGCCATGCTGCATACCGGTCTGCCATGTTTGGCACAGTCATACTCCTACCCCTCTATAGTGAGGCTGTCAAGTGTGACATATTATATTATGTTCTACAAAGGGCAGCAGCTGCCTAGAGCCTTCCAGCATTCCATGCACTACCATTATTCATCCTGCTAACCAGGGAATGGTGTATTCAAGTGCCAGGTGCAGACTGTGCAACAGTGGGATGCCCACATAGAAACATAGAATTTGACGGCAGATAAGGACTGCTTGGCCCACCTAGTCTGCCCATTTCCCCTACCTAATATGTACCACCAGCATTGCAGCCGGTGACCACACCACACCATCCTTAGCTGTCTGCAGTCTGTGTCATTTACTCACATGCATGTCCTGCATCCTACATGTGGTCCATGATTCCTGTACATATGGGCCATGGCCCGTATAGTTCTCTGTCACTGTAACATTCGCACTATGGCACATATTTATTCACTAGATTGATTTACTATCTGACATGGATGTCTCATGGCTCCTGTGACTGTATCCTCCACAGACATACCCTGTAGATATCATGGGAGAGTGGTGTGTATTTCCTCAACCATACCTGTGGCACTGGTATCCTGGTGTACATGTCACTGTGGCGTAATGTGCACAAATGAATATTGCACATCCAGAGGTTACCGGCTT
Organism: Neoceratodus forsteri; assembly: GCA_016271365.2. Lineage (NCBI taxonomy): Eukaryota > Metazoa > Chordata > Ceratodontiformes > Ceratodontidae > Neoceratodus > Neoceratodus forsteri. The sequence continues at coordinate 284,828,790 of CM028135.1, read as the reverse complement.
CAGAAAAGGACAATGCCCTCATACTTCACACGCAAATCAATGTTAGGGTTGTACAGTCCCAACAACATACCCTGTATATGTGTGATAAATGTGTGTTTATGACCAATGTGTATACCCCCACAATGCAGGTACAGCCACATGTATGTCACAGTGAGGCTCACATACCCACACAGCATCATGGCACTGAATAGTGGCTGGAGACATGTGGTATGTGGCACTGTTGTTATGCCATTCAAATGCACTCACACCCTTGGTAGGATGCACTGCTGGAACATGTGTGATGCATGATGGCCCTGCTAGTCATCATGGCTTTGTCCAGGTGTGTGCTCACAGTGACATATTTTATGGCTACTGTGCACTGTGACGTCTCAACACAGTCCCATATCCATATCCATGGTATCTGCATGTGTACATGGATGTGTCCGTCCATGTGCCATAGGGCACATAGCAGGACCATGTACACTGGCTACATGTGTCATGGCATTCTAGTGGGCCATTTGCCCTGCAGGGCCCCATGTGTCCTGTACAACACATGCCTCCTTGTTGCCTGGCATGAGTTGTGAAGGCACGTAGTGATGCACATCACAGTGTGTGAAGCCAGGTATCTGCCTGGCATCCCTGTTACAGGTCACAGCACCAGGGTATGTATGCAGCATGTGCACATATGTGTCATGCAGGTGTCCACTGTGTGTTGTGCAGACCAGCCTATCACTGTGCCACCACTGTTAACAATGACACCATATAGCCCTCCAGTGGTTTCTGGGGCAGGTTAGGAGTCACTGGACTGCCATGCACACACCTGCTGTGTTGTGTCATGCCATGACATGTACAGGTGAACCTCCATAACCTTACACATTTATGTACCTGTCAGGGACATGGTGACCATTACTTGCATTTGCACATGTGACAACACCTCATGCCACAGCTATGCAGCCCTGTGTCTGCCTATGTCACTCCATTGGTTGAACCATACACTTCCTTGGGATACATGCTGACATGACTGTGAACTCCATCCAGTGCTGTTTTGATGCTGTGTATTTCCAGTGGTGTCACATGTCCATCTACATCTGTGTCACCCATTCACGGGTGACACAGTTGTGGGCTTGTCCTTCTGCTGTCCTATGTATCCGTCGCAGCCAACACTTCTCCAGACACTGGAATTGTTTTCCGTCCTGTGTGTTAGTCACTCCTGCAGCACAATAGGGGTGCACCCACAGACTGACTGACTGGTATATCTCCCAGCATCATAGATCATGGCCCATAGAATGCCGGCAATGCATATTACATGTAACACCCACAGTCAGGGGACAGATGTGGGGTGTTACATTCATAACATGGTACACCTGCCAACATGTACAGTGTACTATCAATGGACAGTGTGTGTATTAGGGTGAACCTTGGAGGGGGAGTAGTGTCTGTCCATATACAGTGCCTATACATAGGTACACTGTACTCCATCCACTGGTGATGGTGCATCCATTCACTCATGTGTGTCATGTGGAATTCGACATTTTGCATCATTGTTTGGTGGACTTTGGGGGACATGTTTGGTGATGCATGACTCTGAATGTGTCTTTGTCATTATGTTTATATTGCAGACCGAGAGGCCAGGTGGGACAGTGAGAATGCAGGAGATAGTGGACAGCAGCATGCTGTTCATGTGTTGTGGTGCAGATGTTCATGTGAGTATGCATGAGTTAGAAACCACTGCCCTACCCACTCTTTGCTGCAGTTTTACCATGCTGCATCCACTGAACCCTTGTGTTCACAGCATGTGGGTCTCTGTCATGCAGTCGCACATGTGGTACATCCACCCTGTACAACATGGCCTTCTCCACACTGTTGATTGCTGTGTGGGACACGCGCCTACTCTAATGCTTTGAGCACTGTGCACCTCATAGTCCTATCATATGGCCCATGTCATGCTCAATGTGGCCATATGTTACATGTCTGTGTTGGGCACACATCACTTGCATGTCGACCATGCACAAAGTGTGTGCAGGCACCCAATGCAGACTGTATTGCACCCTCTGTGTCCCATTCATTCTACATTCGGTAAACACTTAGGCAGCTAAACACTTGCCTGTAGGTGTAATGTCAGGTTAGTCATGTGGCCACCACATGTGCCATGGTGGTTGATAACCTGTTTTACAGACAGGCAGGCCAATCATCTCCTCTTGCCCTTGGGACAGTTGGTGGATGTACTGGCCTGACTGTGTGGTTCCTTCAGCCTCAGGTGTCTCTGCACAGTCCAGTGTGTCAGACCACCCACACATGACACCCACTTCAATGTTGTAGGTCTGTACCCTGCGATGTCCCCACATGCCCATGCACCTGCCCCACACAGTTGTGCATGTCCCCCAAGTGTGTTCTCACATCACTGTATGTGCCCCTACACACGCATCCCAGCCCACTTTGGTGTGTACCACATGTAAAGTTTAGGCCACAGTCATACAGTGGACATGTCTACCACTCTACCCAGATATCACCCTCACATAGTATTGGATCTCAGTGTTCTGGTGATGTGCTCTTATAGTCAAGCTGTATGGTGTTAGCGTGTCATGGTATGTAACTGTGTTGTCATCAGCTGTGATACACCTGAATAATGTAATGCCCACAGCCACTACCTGTGTGTGCAACATTGTGTAGCCATGCCCAGTGCATCATCTGAGTCACGCATGGCAGGGTTGGCAGGTATGACCCTCTCACTTATGCCAATGGATGATATGTTGCCACGGAATACACATTCTACCAGGTGTACTGTGTAATTATGGGCATGGCTGTACCTTGCTGTTGACCATGTGTCACCATTGGTGGTTTGCTGATAGGCATGCTGGATAGCCTACACCCCCATGTCATGGTGCAGCCTGAGTGTACTGAACATCAACGGCACTGTCCACCTCCAGTTCCTCTGCTACATGCCCACACATGTGACCCTTTTTTTGCACAGTGGCACACATTTTGCAGGGTGGTGTTAGTATCATGTGGTGGTGCATGTTGCCATTGCCATGGAGCTGTGCTTTGTACACTGCCATACACAGTGTGTGAAGGCCTGTTCTGTCAGCATGATGAGCCAGATGTGCCCAATGACAGGTGTCATGGCCACTATGCTAGTGGTATGGTGTGGAATTCGTTATGTGCCATGATCCTGTGCGGATTCCTCTGCACTGTTTGGTCAGTGCATCATAGTGGCCCTGTGGTGCCCCACACACATATCCAATGATGGGGTCAAAGTTTATTATGTAACCATTGGCCAGCAGGGCTTGTGATAGGGTGTATCTGCAAGCCCCACAAACATTTTCAATAGACCAGCTGCTGCACCTACTGAAACATTATTTTGTTCAATACATGTCTGCAGGACTAGTTAATGGAGATTCTTACTAGGCTGGTACAATGTCTACCAGTATTTGGCAAGCATGCTGGTGCTAGTTTCAACCCCTGCATTTTCTTCTGCACAGCTGTCCCCAGGGCAGCCAGACTATGGGTGTTTTCATGGATTGTGGGGTGGTGTTGCTTGCCCACATGGGTTCACGCTGTGTCCATCCATCCTTGCTTGAATCGGAGGGCCAATGTAGGCAGTCAAGGCCAACTGTGGGGGGTCTGCTGCCACCCCTCTCCCATAGGTCTGGCACCTATGGCTATCCCACACACACATCTGGCATTGGAGAATGTACCGTGGCTGTGGCTACTGCACATTCTACACACAGTCATGTGCCTCTACATAATATGGCACTGTGCTTTCTGGACTGCACATCCTACAGTGGCCTATTATGGTGTCACGCCCAGGACACACATCTTGTGCTTCCTGGAACACATGTCCACCACACATATGTGATAACTGTTACATGCAGCACTGTGACACAGCCTGTGGGTGGCACACCACATATGCACAGCAACATATCCCCACAGTTGCTTTGTGCTGGGTGGGGGGTGTCTCTCTGTTAATAGGTATCACCCCATTGGCACTGCTGCTGTACTGAGTTGTTGTTTTCTTCCCGTAGATTGGGTCCAGCCTTGAGGTGGAGCAGAATGAAGGATTGTACTCCATGGGACATCACGTTTGCTGAGAGCACTGTTCCAGCAGCAGGGCACAATTCTTTGGACTGTCAGGACTATTGTGAGGCCATTGGGAGCAGTTTGGAGTGAGACAGCTTCCTAGCACCACCTGCAGGTGCCACCTCCACCCCCTGGCACTCCATGAAGTGGCCCAGTCAGTTCTATTTTATGACCCTACCCTCTTCCCACCTCACTCTCCCATCGCTCTTCCTACCCCGTCATTGTAAATAGTTCCAACCCTCCCAACCTTGTCCACCGTACTCTCCTACCCAGTACCTTCCCTGTTTTGCTTTTATAGTTGTTGTTGTTGACATTGTTGTTCTTCTGGTTGTTTGCTGTGTTTAACCTCTAGGATTCTTATTGTGCTGTTTGATATTTATATTTCAGTACATATTTTTTCATTTTTCACATGGCTGTGTGTGGTGTGTTCTTTCCTAGTGATCTTTAATAGGTAGTTGACCATTGTGCCCCCATTCATATGTCCTCAGGTGCAAGGGTAGATGATGGCCTTCACATCCCCCACTACTCCCTGTCCCGGGGTGGGGGGTTCCACTGTGTGTTTCATTGTGTTTACCTATGCAGGTTGCATGGTGGGTCTGTGCCACATCTGTCCTGCCATTTCATCCTGCCGGTTCACTGTGGTGGCCTGGCCAAACACTGTGTGTAAACAACACTGCCTGCAGCATGTAACCCTGCGTACCTGTGTGCAGTTGTCCTGGACTGTCATCAGACATGTACATCTTTGTGGTGCACCCCATGTGTATCTGCCCAGGCTCTGAGTCATTTTGGTTGTATCCTGGTGGCACAGTGGCCCTTCCGTCACAATGTCATGTCTGCTGCAGCGTCCATCATGCTCCACCATCACTGCAATCCATGGGTTATGGCCTCTGTTGTGCTCCCCTGTCTATAGCAGTGTGTGTCTGCAATGTACACATGCGTGTACATGCCTGGGCACGTCTTTACAGTACACAGAGCTGGCCCCTTGTGGTCCTTGCATCTGGCCCTTTCGGCCCATGTGGTTTGCCACTGGGCCTCCCCTGTCCCTTAGGCTGCTGCACTTTTGTGTAAGCCGCATTCTGTCATGCATATGTGCAGTGCGCCACATACATTGTTTATGCATCTGTCCCCTGCTTCCTTTGTGCAGGATTGTCCCACATTCAGAACTGGCCATGTGCGCCATGCATGTTTCACTGTGCCATTTCACAATGTTGCTATATTCAGTGTACATTGCATGGCTGCTGTGATGTGCTATGTCTGAATATCTGCTTTTTCTGCATGCGCACAGTTTTTCTTAGTGGCACAATCGCTTGTACGGCATTGCCTCCCACCTCTGAATATGGGGTCATGTGTTTAATGGAGTCTGCTTTCTTTTCCATGCAGCCTTTTCCTGTCTTCCCTAGCAGTTCAGGGGAAGACAGAGGAAGGGCAAACATGCTTTTCTGTGCTTCAAGCCATTTTACCTGGTTTTACATTGGTTTAGTTTTTCCCCTTTTTAACGTTCTCATTTTCCATTTATTTTCTTTGTTTTGGTTTGCTCCCTTTTTATTTTTGCTACAGCTTCATGCTTTGAAAGTGCATACTCCTGCTGTTTCCACTCAGCAGTGCTTGCTGCTATCCTCAGGCAGGACAACATCTGTGGGTAAATTTCTTCATACAATCTCTCCGTATTCAAGTCTCAGAGTGACTGCCAGGACACAGCATGGGGGGGGGTGTCACCAGGAGTAACCATGGCGAAAATAGAAGAAAGATGAAAATAGAAACAAGCAGATAGACAGGAAGGGAAGAATATGAGAGTCAGGGGGGGGGCTTAGCTCTGTAGAGGGGCCAGTTCTCAGAATGGCCAGGAAAAATAAATTTTGTCATGACACACATTCACAGGATAGGACAGGACAGGACAGAAAAAATAGAAATAGTTTTTTTTTTTTTTTTTTTATTCAGGGGAATTACCAACATTCCCATATCTACTGGGACAGGGCACTGACCCTGTCACACACACTGATATACTGTGCCCATGATTCACCATTGCTTCAGCAGTGCTCGGCAGCCTATAAATGCTCCTGTACTGAGCCTTTGTTCCCTACCCTAGGGACAGTAGGCCATGATGGCCCATTCAGCAGTGACTTCCACACCACCACTGTGCAGATGGCCATGGTAGTGGACATGTATACATCAGCAGAGCATACAGCAGTGCCAGTAAGGATGGATTTTAATACCTTGCAGTATTTCTGTAGTATAACTGCAGAGTGCTGCAGTATGCTGCGAGGAACAGTGTAATTCAAAGGTAATTAAGCCCTTTAGTCATTCAGTACTGGTATTTTGTGACATGTTATTTACTACAAGGTACTGGGCAGCATTGTGTCTGGCATCTCTGCACATTGCCATTTCCTGCTTTGTGCATACATTACCGTGCTTCACATCTGGATGTGTTACAATGCACAGCACAGGTACATGCTGTCTCCACTCAAGTGATGCATGCAGTCTAGCTGAGGACCATGTCCAATGCATCTGGATGTCCCTCACAGGACAGTTGTTACTTCCCTGTACCTGTGGCATATGTCTCACATGCTGATGCTGTTTAATTTGTTGTTTGAGGTCATGCTCACCGCAGATGGGCCTGCAGGGACAGGGGCAGCTGTTGTCCATTAGGTGGTGGACTCTTCACTATTTTCGGGGGATCAATACCATAATGGAAGAGGCTATGCAACTGTTGCAGGCAGCCACAAGCCTCCCACAATGGGTTTGGTTGAAAAGTAAGCTCAGCACTGCCATAGCCTTCTTGGGCCAGTGATGAGGGTGTGCAGAAGGCCTGTTGACATTACTCAGAAGAATCAACAGTGCCTGCATTGCAGGCTATGTTGGACATTTTCAGGCAGGATGCAATAAATATGCCATTGTGTTTCAGTATCTGCTGTGAGTTTTGTTGTTATCTGGCATTCTGCCATAGGTTTGTTTTGAATTCTGTTCATTTTACATTTAGTTATTTTCTCGCAATGTGCCATTTGTTTTCACTTCTTGTATTCCATTGCCCATTTACATTTTATGTTTGCTTGCATGAATGCACAAGAAACGTGGCAGCTTAGGAGAGAAGTGGGTTGTGGGGTGCGGCATTGTGGTGGCCAATGCTGGCACTGCATTGTAGGGCTTGGAAGTGCTCAGCCAATGCAGGGACAGAGTCCTGATGACACTAGTTCTGCAGAGTGCCATCAAGTTGTAACAATTTCGCCACTGCAATCGGGGGCCACCTCATCATTGTAGCATCAGCCATTCTGCTGTAATGAGGGAGTGACCCATCATTGCAGGGCGGTACCTTGCCTGGTGTAACATTATCAGGAACATGGCAGCTGTATGTCGCCACCTCAGAGGCACATAGAAAGCCAACGGGGGTGCCCAATCCCCCTGTCGGCATGCCCTTGACCCAGTTCATTTGTCAACGGGGGAGCCCACTCCCACTCAGCATAATGCCCCCCATTTCAGTTGTGTGCTGAGGGGGTGCCCAATCCCCCTCAGCATCATGCACCCCCCACATGTTTCTGTGCTGACAGGTGCCCAATCCCCATCGGTTTCAGCCTCCCCCTTCCCAGTTCCAGTTGCCAATGGGGGATCCCACTTCCCATCAGCATAATGGCCCCCAATGCTTGCATGCCTGTACCAAGGGAGTGCCCAAGTCCCCTCGGCATCATGCGTGCCCCCACCCATTTTTGTGCCGATGGGGCCCAATCTCATCGCTTCAGTCCCTCCCTGTAATGCAGGTGGTACAATACAGCCCACCCCAGTGTACCAAACACACTCACAAAAAAAGAACCGACCTGTGTTGCCCTTTGTTTTTTACCTGTAAAATGAGAAAACGGTTCCTCAAAGTGTTCTGGTGCCCTCCTCCCCAACCCACACCCACCCTCTGTATTCTTTACCTCCCCACACACCGCGCTCATGCCATACTTACCTCCTTAGTCAGGCACGATGATCTTCAGTGGACCTGGAACACATCTGCGCTCTTCAAAGCCGACCGCGAACTTAAGAAATTCCAGTAAGCTGTATAATGGCATAAATAGGGTTTTTTCAACTTTGGTGCATATCTTGGGCATTTTTGGGAATTGTGGCACCAAATATTCAACTTGGCGTTATTGGGACCCCTCCTCATGAATTCAGTCAGTGTCATGGCACTATTTGGTCCAGAAAGGTGATTTCACGGTCACTGCACAGAATCACCTTCGGGGCCGATTAATGAAATGAAAGTGCCTCTGTTCATAAGGTGGGCTCTCAAAATGCCTATGTTGCAAATTTAGTGAAAAAATCAAAAAAATGACTGTTTTACGAGTGTACGTTGCGCACTTTCCACGCACTCTTTTAACTTTGTGAATTTGTAATATTTTCATTCCAGATTTTCAACATTGGCATTTTTTCAGACCTCCTTATGAACAGTACAGCTGTCATTCTTCACGTCCTGCCCGAAATATGCGTTTACACATCTGGTACAGAATTGCGCGGTTGCTGTAGGAAATCAATGTTTGGGACAGAGTAAGAAAATCATACTGACAGTGTTCATGAGCAGAGGTCACAAAATGCCTATGGTGAACATTTGGTGAAATAATTCCACTAAATGTCTGTGTTAGCGCATGTGTTGCCCAGTTTCCACGTACGCTCAGAAGTTCGATCATTTTTAATATTTTCACTACAGATTTTCAACATTGCCATCTCTTCACACCTCTCTATGAATGGTACAGCTGTCATTCTTCACATCCTGCCCCATCTGTGTTCTCAGACTGCTGCCAGCAACAAGATCAACGGACGTCACCCGGTGAAGCTGAGCCTTCTAGCTTGAATTTTCTGGCGCTTTTCCTGACTGTCTCTGATTGGCCCCTTTCCCCAGCTGAAACATTCCTATTACTGTAGCTTATCCTGCTTCAGAGCTTTGAACTTGGCAGTCTTACTGCAACTGCATTTCTTTCAGCATCAGAGCTGTAACTATTTCCTTTCCTAAGCAACTGTTTTAAATCTAAGGTTTTTCTCTCTCTAAGTGTCTGCATTACAAACTGCGGTACAAACTGCAAGTTACTGAATATACTGTGTTAACACTGTTTTCACCTGCCACTGTTTAGCATAGTAACCTATTTAGTTGCTACTGTTTAGTGCTCAAGTTAACATTTGTTGCCTCTCTACTCTCTTTTTGTACTGCTCTCCTAACTTGCCTTTCCGATCACTAATTTTCCGACCATTACTTTAATTTTGTGCCCTACTGAATCTTCTCCATGCTCCCTATTGCTGTCTCCATTGCATGGCGCTGACCCACCCCCTTCCCCACTCCTTTCTTTCTCTCTCTCTCTCTCTCTCCTTCTTCTAGTGAAACTCACCCCCGGATTAAGCTAATTTCCTGCTTGCCTCCAGCTTCCTGCTGTTTCCCTGTCTCTGTCCCTGTCTTCTTTCTGCCCACAGATTTCAGGCCCACTAAAGCTAATTGAAATTCTCCCTTCTTCCTTCCAGCATAGGAGGGCCCTGACCAGGCACGCCCTCCTCCACCTCTGTGGTGTGGCTCTCGTTACCAGCCACCACCTGCTCCTAGGACTGCTGCCAGCAACAAGATTTCCCACTGGCGCATTCGTGCCAGCTCCTCACCTGCCCTATCTGGGCAATTACTTGTATGGTCTAAAGGTAATCACATGCTCCTTAGTGCTAAATACTAAGTATCAACTTTCCCACTTGCTTGTTTTTCTAGATGCCTACTAGAGGCACTTTACTGGTGTCACAGTCATACACACAAGTCCGATCCATTAACTTGCTTTAACAGTTACATGAACAGCCTCTCTATGCCTCCTATGTTAACAGCCTCCCCTTACTTACTCCTCATTTTTCTCCCTATTTTCTCCATCCCTTCTCTCCCCCCTACTTCCTAAATCCAACCCTTACTACTTCACCCTTTTGTTGCTCTCCCTTACTAAAAAACCTTATGTTTCCCCTTGCAGTAACCCCTTCCACCTTTCTTGGTCCCATTTCCCCTTCCCAACTTACGCATCTCTCATGTCTGTACCGAACTCCTATGCTCTATTATGCTTGTTAAAAATGCAGTTCTCATTCTACTACTGCCCTCCTCCTTCCCTTTCTAGATCACCAGTATCCAAGCATTGGAATAAGAGTTCCATACTTCATTTCATCATCATCTCAATCCTACTCTTAGCCACTGGAGATATTAACCCTAACCCTAACCCTAACCCTGGCCCTTCCCCCTCCCTTACCCCTGCACTAAAACATAATTACACTGGCACCTACCCTGCAAACTCACCTGATCTCCCCCATGGTCTAAAACTCCTCCACCTCAATATACAGAGCCTCCTACCTAAAATGGACCTTCTACAGCCCCTTACTGTATTGCTTGCCTCCGACATCCTCATCCTTTCCGAAACATAACTAAATAATAAAATCCAAGATCCTTCTATCACTATCCCAGACTACCCCATTTCCCATCAAGATCATGCCAGTAGAGGTGGTGGTGTGGCGATTAACACCTCCACCTCTATCAATGCTACCAACATCCTATCTACATCCGTTCCAACAGCCGACAAGGCTCTCATCCTTAGACTCTCCCTGCCTTTCTCAGTCCCCATCTATTACTGGTGTGTACTGCCATCCTGGCCACTCCTCCTCCATTGCCTCAGACCTCATCATTAACATAGTAACCCTTGCATTATCAGAGGAACTATATATTATGGGGGATTTTAACCAAAATTGATCGGCCCCCTTCCTAAGCAAGACATGAAATGACCTAACTGCACATAACCTGATGCAGCTTATCCAAGAGCCAACCCGCCTGAACCCCAAAACACAGAATCATTCCCTGCTTAACTGGGCCCTCCCTATGCATCTGCACTGGGTTATAAAATCGGGCTTACTTCCCAATGCCCTAAGCAATCACCATATGGTTTATATGGTCCAGAAAATTCACAGGCCTGAAGTACCCCACAAAATAGTGTAAGTCCGCTCCTACAAATCTCTGGACCTCACCCCGCTCCACCATGATCTAGCCCACACAGACTGGGCACCCATAATCTCTGCAAACACCATCAACGAAGCTCTGGACTATTTCCAAGTTCATCTTCTAAACATTTAGAACAAACACACCCCAATAAAGCATTCCAGAGTTCATGGAAACCACCTCCCATTGATCACACCAGAATTACTGGCTTGTCAACATGCACGTGACCCTGCATTAAAGGTTCATAAAGCTTCCAGATTGCAAAGGGAGCTTGACAAATATGGTGCCCTCAAAAACTCCTGTACTAAAGCAATTCATTTGGTAAAGGCTGAATACTTTTGCTCCACTTTCCAAGCAAACAAACACCCCTTCAAAATTCTGGAAGGTTGTCCACACCCACTTCTCCCCCCATCAAAACCACCTACTCCACTCATCAAAGTAAACAACTTGCTTATATCTGACCATCCTACTGTTGCAGCAGAATTTATCTCCTACTTTCCTCGTGTGCCTTTTCCCTTCTTACTTCCCTCCCCTCCTCCCCTGACCACACCCTCTAACACCACCACCCTTAGTGATCCCCCTTATGTGAGAGCTTCTTCTTCTCCCCTCTTTCCCCAGCTGAAACACTAAATGCTCTCCCTGCACTCAACCCTTCAAAAGGCAGTTCACCTGATGATCTCAACCCTAAGCTCCTATATCTATCTGCTCATACTATCTCCACACCATGGTCTGCACTACTAAACCTCTCCTTCTCTTCTGCATCTGTCCCAGACACCTGGAAGCATGCCACTGTCCTTCCCTTACCAAAGGGAGGTGACCCCTCCTCACTTGGGAACTACCTTCCCATATCACTTCTGCCTATCCATACCAAGTTTCAGGAGAACTAGATCCTCTCTCAACTCTTCTCCTATCTCTCTGATTCTTCCTTCTTCACACCTACCAATCTGGATTTCAGAAAAACCACTCCACCACTACTTCCCTGCTTAGGCTCATGGATTCCTCCTATCAGGGATGGATAGTGGCCTAATTACCTCCTCCATTTTTGTCGCCCTCACCAAGGCTTTCAACATGGTCTCCCACCCCCCCTCCTAAGCAACCTCACTTTGGCTAGCCTTTCTATTTCTGCCACAAATTGGTTCAGATCCTATCTAGCGAGTCAGATCCAGTCAGCTAAAACTGATGATTCTATATCCTCTCCACGTCAAATAAACACTGGTGTGCCACAAGGCTCTTTACCTGGCCCACTATAACTCTCCATTTTCCCAAATAACCTCCCGTCAGTATGCTTCTCATCCTCCATCCACATGTATGCTGATGACACTGTTCTGTACATCTCCGGCCAATCCCCCCAAGATGGTGAAGCCAGTCTCTAGCATGACTTCGACATGTTTCAGCACTGGCTAAGCTCTCATCAGCTCCTTCTCAATGCCAAGAAGACAGTCTCCATGACCTTTGGCACTAGGCAGAGACTATCTAGGCTACCTAAATTGCCTTCCTTCCCCACCCTTGATGGGACTACCCTGGAGGACATCTCCTCTTTTAAATATCTTGGGGTCTGACTGGACCAGCACCTCAAATTTTCTGGACACGTGGATGCCATCCCAAAAAAGCTGTGCCCCAAGCTTGGTGCCCTATACAGGAACCAAAATTGCCTACCTCTGTCCGCTAGGTGTGAACTTGTCCAGACGATACTACCTATTTTTGACTACTGTGATGTAGTCTGTAGAGCTGCTTCCAAGTCCTCCTTAACCAGATTGGATACCCTCTTCAATGCCTTCTGTTGGTTTGCTCTAGATGCCCCGTTCCTCAGTCATCACTGTAACCTTTATCACTCTATTGCACTTCCCTCCCTTAACAACTGACATCTCTCCCACTGTGCTAAATTCATCTCTAAATTTTGGTTGGGTTCTCTCCATCCATACCTCTTCTCCTCCTCCTCTCTGTCCATGTCCCCACTCTCCTCTCATTCTCTAAGATCTAGTGACTCTTGTACCTTGACAATCCCTCACTGGTCTACCTCAAATAGGCAGTCATGGTTCTTGCTCAGGTTCCCAAAGCTTTGGAACTTGCTACCCCATCAAATAAGGATCCTCTTCCCCCCCCCGTCCATCTCCTCCTCCCTGCACAACGTTTTCTCTCCAAATTGCAACTGCTCCTAATTACCCTCCTCCTCATCACTACTCACCCCTATTTTTACCTGCACTACTTTAGTTTTAATTTAATTTATTGAGGTGGCCCACTCTAGTGTGACACCCCAACAGTGAAACCCAAAAACAGACCATTACAGCAACAGTTGCCGTAATGATCTGTTTTCACCAATGTGGCTTCTCCTGGTGTTCTGCCCCTCCCCGGAACAACTCCGTCCTGGAGTTGATTATAATTAAATGCGGGAGGTGCGGGGGGCATAGCGCACCACAAAAAACACTGGGCAGGATTCATGAACTGCCCAGAACCTAAGTCCCACTCCGCAACTGCCTTTGTGGACTGGAATCACCTGCCGCTGCGGTGGTAGTGATTCACAGCCACAGCAGTTGCGGAGGGTGTTACGGGTGCTCCCAAAAACCATAGCCCATTCCTGCAGCTGCGGCCATCTCCCCAGTGACACCACCAGCAAGCAGTCATAGATACGACCGACTCCACCTTTGTGAATACCTGCTGCTGCGGGTAACCAGCGGATCTGCAAGTCATAACCGACTTGCGCCGAGGTGTACCTGCAGCTGTGGGTATTTCCTTGAGTTTCATGAATCCTGCCCACTGCCTTTTGGGATGGCACAATACCAGTGTTGGTATTGTGGCATCGCTGTGAAGGACACTGGGAATTTTGTGTTGAGCACAAGTGGTGCTTCCATTTATTGTACACCTCTTAATATGCATTCAGTATAATCGTACTAATGCATAAGCACTTCTGTTTGTTTTCATTTAATTTTCCCTTCCTGTACATTGCATAAATTCAAATTGTATGTATTTTTTGCATCATTATGTTCTTGTCACATGTCCTGCCAAATGTATTTGTATGCTTGTATACTCCAGTACCCCTCTCCTTCAGGATGCACCAGGTGACGAGCAACTTGATGCTTCAGTGTGCCTTTCCTGGTGAATTTATTCAATAAATAAACAAACATATTACAGGGCTTTAGGTGAGGACAAATAGGAGGGCTCAGATTAGGCCAGAAGTTCTAGTTGCCAGTGAGTTTTCTTCAGACAGCTAAGTAGTTATTGTTTTCAGTCAGGAATCTAATTAATAGACTGTATAAGCCTGATTTTAGTTTGCTGGTTTAAATTTTAATTCAGAAGGACAAGCAAGACAAGAGTTGGCACTGTTACTTCCTGGTTTAGCAGTATAAAGGTGAAACCTTCATGAGTGGCAGTGAGTTAAGCAGCTGTGTGGTGTACCAGCTGGTGATGGTGATGATTATACTTAGGTTTGGTATCCAGTGAACAAGGTGACTGAGATTGAGCTACTGCAATAATGGCAATTCAGTCTCAGCACATGTTGTGGGCTATGCTGAAGGGTTGGTGATGGTCGAGAAGGAAGGCGACTGGAACCACACTGTGAAGGACAGAAGGGGAGGGAAGATATGTGGGAGGCAGTGCAGCAGAAGGCTGCCAAGCTGGCCGTGTGGCACGGTGGGGAGGGTGCAGGGTTCAGGTCTGGGGAGTGCAATCATGTTTCATGGGAAGGGTTGGGGTGTGCAGCCCCCCGCTTAACAACTAGATCCGTGTTGGCACCTTTGTTTTCTCCATGAGTGTACATCATCGTTTTTATTTTCAGCAATGTACACTTGCCCTAATGGCGATCGCCATTCAGCGATCGCCATTATCTCATAGAACCCTTAGGTTTATACTAGGGTTTTAGAGACATAAGAAGACTATGAGGGTTACTGGGAATTTATCCCTGCCATTTTCAAGGTTCTACCCTTATAATTTGTGTTCATATATTTATCTGACTTGTGCTTGCAAAATATTCACTGTTGTTTGTTACCTCCTCCACCAGTAAACCATTCTATTCCTTTACTGCTCTGATAGTAAAGTATGACTCCCTTAAGAATGTGTTAAAGGTTTTAGTTTCAAGTTTCTGCATATGCCCCATGCTGTTGTGATATTGGTTCTTGAGAACAAGTCCATGCTCCTTCATTAGTGCCTGATCATTAACTACTGTATATTAAACTTAAGTAGTAGGTCTCCTTTGACTCTTTGTGTTTCTAAACTTCATTTTCAGATGTGTTAACGTTTTCCCATATGAATAAGTTTGGAGAGGTTTGACTAGCTTTGTTGCATTGCCTTCTACTCTTTCTGAGGCCCAGATATTCTGCCTTAGGTACAGAGACTAAAACTGTTAAGACCAGTCCAAATGAAGGCATACGTATGCTTTATATAGTAGAATTATTGCCTCTTTTGACTGACTTATAAATTATTTTCTGATGCAGCATAATATTTGCCTTGCCTTCCTTGCTGTTGCATAACAGTGCATTCTTGATTTAAAATCCTCAGTAGTCAGAATTCTTAAAACCCTTTCATCTTTGCTCTCTTTAATCATATTTCCCTCAAAATAATTCTTAATGTCTTTGATGTTTTTTCTAACAAAGTGTACTACTTTGCAGTTATCCATGTTAAGTTGCATGCACATAGATATTACGCATACCAATAATTTATCTTAGTCCTGTTGTTAAGATTCAGTTTCTGATTTTGTACCTTGTGCTCTACCTAATTTACTATCATCTGTGAACCTAGTTATCCTATTCATGATGGTTTTGTGTAGGCTGGATATGAAGATAATGAATATGTTTTGACCCAAGACTGATCCCTATGGGATGCCATTGTGTACACTAATATCTAAGGAAAATCCAAAGATTCTAACAGTCGCTGTTCAGTTACTTAACCAGTTATCTTCCCATTTTACACTATTGGTGCCAAAGCTGTAACCTGCCATTCATCAAGGGGTACTTTATCGAAGGCCTTACAAAAATCCATGTTGAACATATCTACAGGGATTCTCTTATCTATCATCTCACTTGCTGGCTTATGGAATACTGTTAGATTAGATATGCACTATCAGCATTTTTTAAGCCATGCTGAGTGCTATCATTTACTCCTACTGCAGGTTTTCAGATTGTTTGACCGTATTGTCCTTCAGAAAGATTTCAAAAATGTTGCATATTAGTGACGTTAGATTAATTCGTCTGTAATTATTGCAGATAGATCTATTTTCCTTTTTATGTATGGGAACCATGACTGCTTTTCTTCTGTCGCCTGGTATTTTCACTGTTTTTATGTTTTGTGTCAGTAAAATACAAATGTTTGAATGGGGCAAGTTCTGATGATAGTTCCATTAGTAACCATGGGTGTATATTATCCGGTCATAATCATTTGATTATATCCAGTTCCCTCCATTTCATCTCAGTATCTTTGGCACTAATTTGCATGTTATCATTGCAGTGTTCCCTAGTTTGGACTAATCTGGTCTCCATGGTAATGTCCTTATTAATTTTCTCTGTAAATGTTGTTGCAAAATAATTATTGAATCTAGTTGGCATCTGTACTGGGTTATTTGTTTCAACTCCTCAACTTTGATCAGTCCGAGTCATATTTGCAGTGACATTTTTTAGCTAATGCAAGCATAAAATGATTTTACTCAACTTTTAATTATGGCTAATTTATGCTCCAGTATGTATTTCTTTCTTTCTAATGATTTTGTTACACTCTGACATTGCATTCTTTTTTTTATATCACAGTTTATCTCCCACTGCTGACTGGGCTCAGTGGCAGTATTACAAACCATCTGAGCTCTGTCCCTTCTCCATCTTGTCAAACATTATGCGGCACAGCAGTGGGGGCTGGATTTTTTGTATTTGTCCAGTTGCTTATTAGGTCTCTGAAACCCTACCCCTATGGTGCAGGTTAATGAATTGCTATTAATACAGTATTAGTAATGGCAAGGTCTAGTGTATTATCCTTCCAGTAGGTAATCCTACCAATTGTTCTACACTGCATTCCTCAAGTAAACATGAACATTTCTTTTCTGTTCCACAAGTGGGGAGTCTGGGATTCCAAGTTAATACCTGGATAATTGAAGTCTCCTAAACCCTGTACAGGACCTTTATTAACTACTACTTATATCTCCTTATTAACAAAATCTGAATTTCATTATCACATTCTGGTGGTCTGTAACAGATGCCAGTAGGTATCTTTTTTGCTTGTGTCATATCTAATGTTTACCCAGATACTTTCTTTAGAACAGTTATGCTGTTTAAAGAGCAACTCTGCACTTCTGCACATGGTTTCATAAATAAGATGTTTCAGTTGTTACAATTTACTAGAGTAGATTTGTTATGCTTTCAAAGTTCCTTTTCAAAATTTATAGCATATCTTTGTAGTCCATTTAAAAAGTCTGTATAGAAAACTTTTGATAACACTTGCCTCTCCCCGTTAATCTCACAAAGCCTTTGTTTATGACATCATAGTGCTCTCCATGACTACAGACTGTGATGTCATAAACAACAATTATGTGCTTAGCAGGGGGAAGTCAGATACATTTTAAAAGGCTCAGTGAAATAATCACTGCATTATCCACATACGTAGTGGACCAACAGCAGAGGAAAGTAAAAAAATCAAAAATTAGAAAACATTAAAGCTAAAACATAACTGGTATAAATCTAGTGTTTTTGTAAGCGTTTTATTATAATAGAGAGTTGCTTCTTAATATTTGTTACTTCAGCACTAGGTACAATGTTCTTAATGAGTAGTGTTACTCCTCACCCTCTTCTTCCCTCTCTGTCCCTATAGCCTTTTAAACTGGTATTCCACTTGTCTAACATTGACCACCATGTCTCTGTAACTGCCAATATGTCAAAGGTACCATGTCTTCTAATTAATTTGAGATGGTCTGTTTGCTTATGCAGGCTTCTTGCAATTGTTAAAAAATATTGTGATATCCTTTTCCATACTAAAATCATTTTGCTCCAGTTTGTATTTCTGATTTCTCCCCATGACTCCTGTTTATTCAGGTAAAAGGATTGCATATTGCATGTTTTTTTCTTAGATTCAACATTTTTGGACCTTTCTTATTTAGATGAAGGCCATCTCCCCCCACATATGTCATATCTATTAAAAGTACTTCAGTGCTAAATAAAAAGGTGACCTTCTTGCTCTGTCCAGTGTAGCAACTATTGACTAATTCTCCTGATTGCCTGTTCCCCTCTGTAACCAGCTCTGAGAACAGGTAAAATATTTCTGAGAAAAATATTCAGCAACTCCTATTTCTAAGTTTACATGCTCAGTCTGTGAAGTCACTGTTAATGTTTTCTTCTGATTTTCTCCCAGTATCATTAGTGCCAAGTGGATTGCAATTACTAGTGTGGGACCAGAGTTGCTTTAAATATATGTTATATGTGATATATCATTAATCATTACCCCAGGACACAAGTCACCATTGTTTTTTCCTTATTACTAACATACTAAGATGCCAGCAGAATAGGCTTAATGGTCTTTCGTGTCTGCTTGTTTGGTCAGCCCCCACCCTGGGAGCTGACCTTGCTGCCCCCCCTCGCCCTCTCTGGCTTCTCCCTTCCCAGTCCTGGATATTCTTGCTGCACAAGACTTTGCTTCCAGAACCCTTCCCCCTGTACCTGTCTGACCCCCTCTTGAACCCCTCCACTGTCTCTGCCTCCACCAGCCCCCTGGGCAGTGCATTCCATGGCTCCACCACCCTCTCTGTGAAGTAGCACCTCCTCCTTTCTACCCTGAATCTCCCCCCCTCCAGCTTCCACTCATGCCCTCTAGACAACCCCCCTCCTTCCTTCCTGCAGAGCACCCTGACTGCTCCTTCCCTATTTATCCCCTTCATGTACCTGAAGACCGCTATCATGACCCCTTGGTCCCTTCTCTTCAAGCCTCTCCCCATAGGTCCTGTCCCGCAAGCCTCAGATCATTTTGGTTACCCTCCTCTGGACCCTCTCCAGGAGTTCAATGTCCCTCTTTAAGTGTGGCCTCCAAAACTACATGCAGTACTCGAGGTGTGGCCTCACCAAACAGTTATACAGAGGAAGTATCACTTCCCTCCTTCTGGAGGTGATCCCCTCTAGCAAAGCATCCCACCATCCTGTTGGCTTTGGCCGCTGTCCTCCTACAAGTCTCAGAGTTGTTCATCTTGACATCCACCACCACCCCCAGGTCCCTCTCAGCCATTGAGACTTGTGACATTTTCCTCCCCCAGGGTGTACACTTGGCCTGGGATTCTGGCTCCCGGGTGCAGTACCTTGCATTTCCCTGCATTGAACCTCAGCTTCCACTTTCTAGACCACCTTTTCAGAGCCTCCAGGTCCCCCTGTAAGGCCAACTTTCCCTCCTCCCCATTCACCACCGCCCCTAGTTTTGAGTAATCTGTAAAGAGACTCATCTCACTCCTGATACCCTTCTTATGACAGAGACATAGGAATTGAACAGGAGGGGCCCAAGGACTGATTCCTGAGGGACCCCACTAATGACCCTCCTTGGGGATGAGACTACCCCGCCAGTCATGACCCTCTGGGTCCAGTCCTGTAGCCAATTTCCTATCCATCTGATCATCTGGTTCCCCACCCCCATTTCTCCCAGCTTGTCCAACAGGCCTCCGTGAGGAACAGAGTCAAACGCCTTGCTGAAGTCAAGAAAGAGGACATCCACCAGTCTACCCAGGTCCAAGGCACTTGTCACCCAGTCATAGAACTCCACAAGGTTTGCCTGACATGATTTTCTCGGGACAAATCTATGCTGCCTATCGTCCAGGCACCCCCCTAGCCACTCCTTGACAATGCCCTCCATCACCTTGCCCACCACCAATGTCAGGCTGACGGGCCTGTAGTTCCCTGCCACCTCTCTTGATACCCCCCTTGTGGATAGGCACTATATGCGCCACCTTACAGTCCTGGGGCACCCACCCTGTCCTCAGAGAGATGCTGAAAAGCTCCGCTAGGGGTTTTGCCAGGACATCCGACAGTTCCTTCAGCATACTCTGATGTAATTAATCTGTCCCCGGTGCTTCCTATTTCTTAAGGGACCTGAGGGCTTCCCTAATTCTATCTGCCATGATTTCCACCTCCGCTACCTCATCCCCCTGCTTTGCCTTCCCCCCCTCCTGCCAGTGATGGGCTCCCCCAGACCCACCGATCGGTAAGGATCCACCCTCCTCAGTTTCACCATCTCCTCACTTGTATGATGCAGCCCCCTCATTTATTTGGTGAAAACTGAGGCAAAGTACTCATTTAGTACCTCAGCCTGCTCCCCCAGGACTTGTGCCCATCCCTCCCCTGTTTTAATCCTGCTAATCTGCCCCTTCACCCTTTGTTTTTCCCCAATGTATCTAAAGAACCTCTTGTTTCCTCTCCTAATTTCTCTGGCCAAGTTCTGCTCCTTCCTTGCTTTAGCTGCCCTCACCACCCTAGTGGCCCTTCTGGCCATCAGTTCATACTCCCCTTGATCCCTTTCACTCCTTGAGCACTTGAAATGCCTATAAGCTGCCTTCTTTTCCCTCACCACCTCCTGAACCTCCCTGGTCCACCAGCAGGGTTTACGGACCCTACTGCATTTTTGTCTTACTCTTGTACAGGTGCTGCTAGCATCCTGCACCCCACTTCTGATGATTTCCCACCTACTGTCAGTGTCCATGTCTGGCCCAGAACCATCCAAATGCTTCTTAAGGATCCTTCCCATTTCCTTGAAATCCGCCCCCCTGAAGTCAGTTACCTCCGTCTTTGTGCAGCCTTCTACCCCTCCTAGGTCCAGACAGAACCAGATCGTGGCATGGTCATTCCCTGCCAGTGGGTCCCTTACCTCCAGACCCCCAATCTGGTCACTGTCTGCCAGGACCACATCCAGTATCCGCACCTCCCTGGTCGGTTCCCCCACCTGCTGAGTTAGGAATGCATCCTGATAGACACCCAACAACCTCTGTTCCCTGGCCACCGAGGATGTCACAGTCTCTCAGTCCATTCCTGGCATGTTTAAGTTCCCAACACTACCACCACCCTTCCCCTGCCCAAACTGCAGTGTCTCCCCACATCTTCCATCAGACTCTCCTCCATTTCCTCCGCCAGCGTGGGTGGTCTATACACCGCTCATATTTTTCCTCTCATGTCCCCCCTTGTTATCAAGGTGACCCAAATCATCTCCACAGTTCCCTCTGCCTCCTCCAGTCCTCCTATGCCAATGCAGTTTTTGACTATATTGCTACCCCTCCTCCTCTTCCCTTCCCCCTGTCCTTCCTGAACATGGTGTAACCCTCCAGGTTCAGGTCCCAGTCATGCCCTGCAGTGACCCAGGTCTCAGTGACCACTGCCACATCCACCTCTCCCTGAGTTAGCATCACCTGGAGCTCTGGCATTTTATTGCCCAAGCTCCTGGCATTTAGCAGGACTACCTTCCATCCTTTCCATATACTTCCATTTCACCTGCTCATGTTCTCCTGAGGATTCCATCTTCCCCCAGTCAGCACCTTACCAGTCAGCCTTTTCCCACATTCCTCCAGCTCCCCAAGGGGTGGAGACAGATTCCTTCCTTTATCGGACACCCCCCAACAGCCTTTTTTCCTGTCCCTTCCCCTTCACAAGTTTAAACCCCACCTTTCACCAATGAACCCCTCTATTTTCAACTTAAGGATTTCTCTCCCTTCCAAAGTGAGATGGAGCCTATCTCTGACATATAGCCCTTTATCCTCCCAGGTCTCTCACCAATCCCCCATTAACCCATGCCCTCTGGCCCCACACCACTCCCTGAGCCACTGGTTTATCTCCCTAATCTTCCTCTTGTGTTCCCCATTAGCCCTTGGTACCGGCAGGATTTCTGAGAAGGAAATCACACATCCTATGTCATGGCAGACCATGGCAAGCTCCCTGAACCTTGCCTGTATCTCTAGCTTAATATTTCCCTCAATGTCATTGGTACCCAGGTGGACCACTATGTCCGGGTTACCTCCACAATCCTTTGCCAGCTGATATACCTCATGCTTGGCCCTGTGCACTGTTATTCCAGGGAAACATTTTGTTCTAACAGGCAAGCTTCTCCCTCCCTATCTCATTTGATACCCCTAATAATGGAATCACCCAACAGGAGCACTCTGACCACCCCTTTTACTCCATTTCCCCACCCTACCTTGTCCCTCATCATTTCTACCGGCCCCTCCCCCCTATCTGGGTGCCACCTGCCACCCCCTCCTTATTTACCCTGGCCACCCCCTTCCCTCCGATCCTATGCCTCCTCCTTCCATGTATCCTTCTGTACCCCACTACCCCTCCGTCACTGCTCATGACTGGTCCTTCCCCCCCATCTGCTATACTTGCCTGGCTTGTCCTCCCTTCCTTACCATCTCCGTTCAGACCCTCCTTGCCTGTTGTGCTCCCCTGACCTAAACCCTCAGCTCCCTTTACTGTATCCTCCTTGTACTTCTGGTCCCTTTCCTTGCCCTTTCCTCCCAACTAGTCCTTCTTCTTGCACTTTCCTCCTTCTACCCCCTCCTCCTCCTCTGATCCCCTGCTCCCCCCATTTTCCCACATTCCAAGTTCCCCCGTTCTTCCTGCTATCCAGCCCCTGCCTCCTGCCCACCACTCCCTTTCCACCTCTAACCACCCCTGTCATGGCTACATCACCTCCCTCATCCTCAAGCAGAAGAAGAGAACTGAAGCAGTTACCGAACTTAAGATCTGATCCACCTCCACCCATTGCTTCCTTCTGTCCAGCCCCAGCCATCTGCCTACTTCCCTGAGAATGTCCTCCCTTTGGACCTCCTCTGTGAGAGTCCCCAGATACCTGCTTGCTTCCTTGGTAGTGTCCTCCTTTTGGGCCCCCTCTGTCAGGGTCCCTATGCAACCCCAGAGTACTCTCCTGCACTCCTTTCCCTATGCCCCTGCCTCTAGTGCTTGGTGAAACCCTGTGGGAGAGCCCCTTCCCTATTCCTCAACCATACCCCCACTCCAGCTGTCTTCTAATCCCCTCAACCTCCTCCCTAAACTGTGCCAGCTGGTACCACCCTGGGCAACCATCGAACTTCCAAGCCCAGTCCAGTATCATGGCCGCCCCACACCCTGTGCACCCCACCAACCTCCCAAAGATGCCAGACCTAATGACGTGTTGTCCCATCCCCCTCCAAGTAGATTTCCTTGGGTGAGCCTCCAGGTTCCCCACTAGTCCAAGATACACCCCTACCCACTAATCAGGTCATCCACTAATCCTAGATACAGTCCCACAGTAAACAGGTACCCCCATTACTAAGTGAAATACTACACAGTAAACTTATAGGGGAAGTGAACTCTTTAAGCTCCTCTTTCCCAGCCTTTAAACCCAACCCCTAGTGGCTAGAACTACATGAGCTGCACCTCAAGCCATTTCCTCCAATTGCTAGGCAGGTGTTCCCCTATAAATGAGCCGAGCTCTGGGGAGGAGGGGTAGGGGAGGGTGGGATTAGGGCCTACACCTGACTCTCACAAGAGTGTATCAGCCTTGTGTCTACCGCTCACTGCACCTCCAAGCACTACCGGCTAAGAAAATCTTTCAAGTCTACTTACTCTCCAGCCTCCAGCTAGAAGCTTCTTCCCCCTTCTCTAACTGAAGACTGACTGAGCTGGCAGTCACACCTTACATTAAACCAGCACTAATCACCTGTAATATGATGCCTGCACTTACAGGCCGGATAGCAACTTTTAAACACACTCAAACACCAAATTGTCTGTCAGAATCCCTTCTTCCTGCCCAAACTAAATGTAAAAGCACAATAAAAGGCTGCCCAAACTAAATGTAAAAGCACAATAAATGACAGTTAAGACCAGCCCTCAAATACAATTACAGACACACAGAATACCAGCTAAGAAAATCTTTCAAGTCTACTTACTCTCCCAGCCTACAGCTAGAAGCTTCTTCCCCCTTCTCTAACTGAAGACTTATTGTTGTTACAAATGTGACTATTAGTATAACAGGTTACTGAATCTCCTATTAGTACAGCTTGCTCCCTTGAGGTACTGTCTGAAATCATTGCTTCGCAAGCTGTCTTTATGTCTGGGTTCCTTTCTATTTCAATTAGAGGTTCAAACACATTTGACGTTGGAACTGAGAAATGCTGTGCCCTCCTTTCCCTTTTTAGTTTGCATTCTCCCTCATCAAACCTCAATTTGTTGTTGAACCCTTTTTCCTCACTCTCTTTTCCTCATTCTGCTTGTTTCTATATTGTTTTTACTTTTTTTCACTCAGTGTTGCTAATATTTTGCATAGTAAATGTGTCATGATCTTTTTGGGGGGAGGAGTGGGATGACTATTTAATGTCTATGGATTTGTTCAGTAAACTAATGATACGTTGTTCCCTGGGTCTGTGTCAAGGTTCAGAATGGTCTGATCCACAGACAATTTGAGTTCCCTAATGTCCTCCATTTTATTTATCTCCAACTTTAGGGCTGCTATTTCCTACAGATAGCTCTCTATTAACAGGCACTTATTACATGTATATGTGACAATCAGGACATTTGCTTCCACCATATTTATACTGAACATACAGCAAATTATACATTTATTGTACCTCCCTTTCCCGTTTATTGAGTCAGTTAATGCAGGTTCACTCATAGTTTTACCTGTACAGGCAACAAAATGTCCTGGCATACCTGGTTTCCATTCAGTGCTCACCAGTGCTTACACATGATCTACTTGAGATAGTCATGAGACTGGAAGTGCCACCAGATGCTACTTCTGGTTTCATGAAAATCAGGATTTTAGAATAAAAACCTTAAAAAGCCATGATATTACATGCCATACAGAGACTTAAGAGATAAGAGTCTTGAAGAATGAGGTCAGAGCAGGAGAATCTGCACAAAGCAGAGACACCACAATGGGGTAAACAAAGACAGAGGATGCTGACTACAGCATCAAGGTAGGAAGGGAACTTGAGGGGCATAAATCCTAGCAGATACAGGGAAATTATTCCTTGAAAAGGGTAACATCTAAGTCAAGGCCACTGAAGGTGAGTGGCAAGGCTGTACCCCAGTTAAACAACAAAATTCAAGTATCCTAGGCAAATCCTGTCTTTGATACTGCGTTATGTAGATAACTGAAAGGGTCTGTGTCAAAGTCAAGAGGGAGTGTGAGCAGTTGAGTAATATAGTCTAAGACTTCTTTACAGACCTACAACACACAAGAATTTAAGGTTGACATTTTGGGGGGAAGTGGGGAGACTGCAGGGGGTAAAGAGCAGTGGTGAACCAGAGGGTGCTTATTGAGTTTGGTCATTGTATCATTGAAGGGAGGTCCCAAATCATGAGGGTAGAGCTTTAATCCACAAAGCATGAGATATTCCACTTAAGGGTTGCAGCATCCAGGCCCAATGAGGTACCACTGTCACAGTCACTACCAAGGCCCACACAAGCCAGAACTAAAGACTGGATAGTGATGGAAACAAGAAGAAAAAGGAGGAGGAGGTGGAAGGTGAAGCCTATATCACTAGGGCTATGCACGAGCAATAGGTTCACTCTGTTGCACGAAGAGGATCCCAGTCAACCCTCCAAATGGAATACAGGATCAGCATGCTCAATAGGTAGGTACTGCCATCAGACATGCTGAGCGAGAGAGCAGCCAAAAAGGGACATGAGGAAGGTACTCATATTTGAGACTCAACATTGAGGGGCACAGGGGAGGACGTGGCTCTAGCACCCAGTGGTAAAGAGGTGGTGTGCTGCTACTGGGAAGCAAGGCCATCACATCCAAAGTGTCTGGGAGACACATGACTCCCACAATTCCATCCACATATTGCTTTTTTAAAGGAGTAAGGATAGTAAAAGTATAAATAAGTGCTTGCTTTCCCTTGATAACATTTTAATTGTGGGCCTCTCCCAGAAATTTTCTTGGCACGATGTCCCTGCCTGGAAGTGACAGCAGACAGACTCATAGTCAGGGTGAAGGAATTTATGGGGAAAGGTGGGGAATGCAGCAAAGTGGTCCTAGGTGGGTTCCCTTCTTGCAAGTTCTCTTAGTTTCTGTGTAGTTTGGGGGCTGGCAATGTAAAAATTTCAATCACGAAAAGTCTAGAAACCAGCTACACCACAATTCATATTCTGTGTATATTGTTTGTTCAACAAATTATCCAATCAGAGATCCCCATATATGAGTCCAACATCTCACCCACATGGGCTTCTTCAGGGATAAGGATCTATATATTAACATATAATAGTGTCTGAGTATTTTAGTTACTTAGTTGGGGGGAGGCTAGATCTGCTATTGTATGCAAGTATAAATAATATGAGCAAGTGAAACATGAAATAGATCAAGGCCAGGTTCTGTACTTTAGGGAAAGCAGCTAAGGAAAGAACAAGTGTGGTAACCTTCTCTGAGGTACAGTACTACCACAGCCAAGCTTGAGTAAGGGAATAGATTCATGGGTTCCAGTTCTGCACAAATGGGTGGTGCAGGGAAGTGGGATTATATTTCTTCAATGACTGGGTCCTGACTTGGAGGGAATGCAGCTGTTCAAAAATAATGGCCTACACCCTAATGAGGAAGACAGGAGTGTGCTGGGAGCTAGATAGGTGCAGTACATAACAGCCACTTTAAACTAGGTAGGGGGTAAGGGACACTGATAGTGATATAACCAGGATAATCTTACTGTCCTCCCCCACCAAATGAAAGCTTGAATCCAAGGATATCTGGGGGTAAAGGAGGAAAATGCAAGGACCTGTTATTGGAAGATGATTTGTACCAATACCAGAAGTCTGGGCAACAAAATTCCTGAATTATACATATTGGTTGCAGAGGGTAATGTGGACCTGGAAGCTGTCATAGAGAAGTTGGCAGATCAAAACCATGAATGTGACATGTCCATACCAGGATATACCTTGTTCAGAAAAGGCAGGTCAAGGGACGAGGGAGGCAGGGTTGCACTTTATGTGAGGGAACAAATCAAGGCCACAGAGATAGATAATCTGTGTGGTTTAGGGGAGTTAGAAACTCTATGCATGCTAGTAGCTACAGGTAGAGGGAGGGCTTGATGTGTTTTCTAGGGTTCTAATTCAGTTCAGGTTTGGCAAGGTATAGTTCAAGTTCGGTTTAAATTGATAAGTAGATGTTTGGGTTTGAGTTCAGTTTGGTTTGAGTTTTTTTGTGTAATTTTTCTGTCGAGTTCAAGTTAGGTGTTAAACGATAAAAAAATGTACCATTACAAACAGATGGTAGATGCTATTATATTTACAGATACTTATATTTATAGATATTTACAGCAGTTTTTGGAACTTCCAGGAAGAGAACCCACAGCACAGAATGATTTAACTTAAAGGAATCTGTAAGGTACTGGACTATCAGGCACATGAAGGACTGTTTTAAGTAGCCATCAGATTATATATCTCCTGTTACACCAAAAAGCAAACAAACTGCTAACTGCTTAATAACTTTATCTCTGACACTGTTGTATACAAGAGGAAGATAGTTCTGACTTATGGTAGACTCATCATGAAGAACATCTGTCACATTTATCTTTCCATGCTAAGCACCAATATCCAGAAGCATCTGACAGAAATTGCAAAAATCAGTCTTTGAAATCATGTCGAATGGCTCTAACTCTTTGCAGCAGATTATTGCATACTCATTTCCAACTTTACCTATCAGCAACTTAGGCACAGATACAAAAGAATAAGCAGCTGAGACTGAGTTTGATGCAAACAGGGTCTTTCTTTCAAAGAATGAGTGAACGGTAGCTTGCTTGTCTCATACAGATGCTAGTTTCTTCCTGCCACCATCGCTATGTAGATGTCTTGTTAATGTTTTTGTGGTGTTGGCTGAAATGGTTAACACCTCTTTACATGTTTAACACGTAGCCCATCATTTATCCACACTCCCTTCTACAATAGGGTTCCAAAAAATGTCTTTAAATTTCTCAGTATGGTAGTCAGCTATTTCCAATGACCCCTGTTTTACTACATCCAGCTTTTCTTTTTCTTTATCTGCTCTGTTAGGTGTAGCCTACAGGGAAGTGGAAAACATTCATAGACCATTGGGCCAAGATCAGCAGGCAGACAAGGAACTGGTAGTTACTGAGGAGTGCAGCCGGGTCAAGGAAAGTACTAATAGTTGGGGGACTTTAACATGCCAGGCAAGAACTGGAAGGTCCTGGTCAAGCTGAGTGTGAGAAAACAGCTCCTGGTAGACGCATGCCAGGAAGCACTCCTAATGCATCCTACAGATGACCTGACAAGAAAGGAAGCCCTGCTTTACCTGGTGTTTACAAACTGTTTATGGATCCAAACTATAACAGTCCAGGAACCGTTGGGGTCCAGCGACCATTGCAAATATAGTATGCTTAGTGGTCCAAATGGAAGCCAGCAAAGGGTGCTAGCTCAGTGGAAGTGTGGACCTTCAGAAAAGTAGATTTCACTAAGATGTGAGGGCTGGTAAAAGAAAGCATGAGCAGATTAGTGGGACTAGGAGGGAGAGAAGAAAAATGGGAAGCATTCAAATTATGAGTGCTAGAAGTGGCAGCAAACTGCAATGGGAGGATTAGTAAAGAAAATAAATCAAAAGACACACTGTGGTTCACATCTATATACTGTAAAGAAAGTGATAATGGTAAGTGATGGTCACATGGCCTAAGTTGTAGAGTTAGGCAGGTTGGGCTGACCGGAAGGGTGGCTGGGCCTTTGTCTTCCATTACTTTCTGTATTTCTATGTCAGATATGGACCAAATTGTTTTCCACAGTGGATGTGCCAGAACTGCACCATTACACTTCAATAGCTCTATCTTTGTATTATTGTACATAAAAAATCCCCAAGCCACTTATTATTCATCAATATCTAAAACCACTTGGACAATATTTGGGGTTTGAAAGTTTGTACTTTTTGCTGTATTTGATTCTGGAAGAAGAATGCATGTTGAAGATGAACTTAATCTACCAAATGGCTGTGTCTTTTTGTGATTGATTTTTGAATTATTTACTATGCCAGACTGATTTAGACTATGTATTTCTACTTAATTAGTTGAAAGGTGGCCCTGCATGATGACTGCATGAAACATAAAGCCAAAAGATAACATTAAATGTTGAAGAAAAAAAAAGTACGTCACAAAAGCAAAAAGGGTCCCCATATAATAAGTGCATGTAACAACTGTGCTTCTTATCAGTGGAAGTCCTGCTCAATAACAAAATCACAAAGTTTGGTGAGCACAGAAGCACATAACAAGCAGATGGTTGAGGTGTATATACCACAAATGTATTGCAGTGTAGTGGAGAGAACAGAAATTATACCCTAGTGCTTTAAACCAAATGGGGTTCTTCTTCAGGGGGCAGGAACCCAATGTAAGCACATTCCTTTAAATGGATAAGTTAAAGTGACAAGTATAAAATGTAAGCATAATACAAACAGCATGTAAGCAGCACGAGTCCCATTTTTATGTTGGCGCACTTGAATAGCCAACATCTTGAGGCAGTGGAGATTTGGAGGTGCAGTTGCTGTTGGGCGAATGCAGGGCACGCACCAGTAGGTGCGTCATGCATTCCCCAATCAGCCAGCAGCAGGGGCTGACACCCTGCCTGGCTAATGAGGTGACGACATCTGAGAAAAGGTCTGCTGCAATGAGAACAAAGCTCTCGTGCAGCATGACCACAGTACACCTCCCCCTATGTGCAGGCAACATGGTGGCAGTGACTGCCTCTGTTGCCTGTAAACCCCACCTCCTTTATTGTGTGCCGATGGGGGTGCCCAGTCCCCATAAGCATCATGTCACCCCTCCCTTTTTTGATTGCTGAGGGGGTGCCCAATTCCCCTCACCATCATGTGCCCCCAAACAGTTTCTCTTTGCCAATGGGGATGCCAAATCCCAGTAGGCATAATGTGGTCCCCTTCCAGTTTTTGATTGCCGAGGGGGTGACCAATCCCCCTCGGCTCCCGCAGCTCCCCTCCCTTTCCTTGTTTGCCGATGGAGGTGCCCAATCCCACATCGGCTAAAGCACCCACCCACCCACACACACTCAGCTGGCACACTGGGAGCCCACCCCAGCATGCCAAAGCACCTATTAAAAATGAAAATGGTACCCTGGTGTCTTTTATTCTTTTTTTCCCTGTAAAGAAGGAAACGGTCCCTCAGTGGTCTCCCTGGCTCCCTTCCCACAACCTGCACCCACACACTGTGCACCCTGCCTCGCCACCCCCTCTCACCCCATACTTACCTCTAGAGTCTGGCGTGACAGTTTTCAGTGGACCAGAAACACATCTGCACTCTTCAAAGTTGACCGCGAACTGAGGAAATGATAGTAAGCTGTATAATGGAATGAATAGGGTTTTTCTAACTTTAATGCATATCTTAGCCATTTGTTGGAATTTTGACACCAAATTTTCAACATGGGGTTTTTGGAACCCCTCCTCATGAATTCTATCACTGTCATGGCATTAATCAACCTCGAAAGGTGATTTCGCAGTCACTGCATGGAATCACCTTTTGGGACTGATTAATGAAATGACAGTGCCTGTGTTCATGAGGTGGCCTCTCAAAAAGTCTGTGTCGCAAATTTGGTGGGAAAAATCCAAAAAATGACTGTTTTACTAGAGTGCATTCTGTAGTTGCTACATAGGCTCGTAACTTCACGAATTCACAATATTTTCATGCCAGATTTTCAACATTGTCATTTTTGTACACGTCCTTGTGAACAGTACAGCTGTCATTTTCCACATCCTGCCTGAAATGTGTTTCTGCACTTCTGGCGCACAGTAGCACAGTTGCTGTAGGAAATCAGTGTTCGCACCAGATTATGGAAATGACAGTGACACAGTTCATGAGCAGAGGTCCTAAAATGCCTATGTGAAAATTTGGTGACAATACTCCATAAAATGACTGTGTTACGAGCATGCATTGGCAGATTGCACGCACGCTTGTTATGTAATGCATTTGTAATATTTTCACTCTGAATTTTCACCATTGGCATTTTTCCACACCTCTTGATGAACAGGACAGCTGTCATTTCACATATCCTGCCCAAAATGTGTTTTCGCACTTCTGGTGCAGAATAGTGTGGTCACTGTGTGAAATCACTTTTTGTGACAGTTTGAGGAAATAACAGTGACACTTTACATGAGCAGAGGTGCTAAAATGCCTATATTGACAATTTGGTGCAGAGCACCCATAAAATGACTGTGTTACAAGTGTGTGTTGCACATTTCTCATGCACCCTTGTAACTTGCAAATTTGTTTTATTTACATGCCACATTTTCAACACTGGCATTTTTTTACACCTCCTTATGAACTGTACAGCTGTCATTTTTCACATCCTGTCCAAAATGTTTTTCCGCACTGCACTACCAAAGCCAATGCCAGCGCGACAACATTTGGCATTGACAAATGTTTGTTACAAACGTTATAGTAACAGAGATAATTCATTATGTGAGGCTCATACATCAGCTCCCAAGTACCTTACAATAGTGTCAACAGTACATTAATGACCACCAAAAAAATAATAAAAAAATCTGCATAAAGTTCTGAGACTGAAAGTGAGAGATTGTTAGGGGAGCCTATTAAGCAAAACAAATATTTTGAACTGAATCATTATTAAACATATTTTTTTCCACAGAGGTTTTTCTGCTCCCCTGGCAGGCTGGGTGGCTGTATCATCCCGTCCCATGGTAAACAACCATTCCAATTCTCTTTAGCACTGGGTGGGCTGTTACTGGTCTTTGAGAGGGCTGCATTAAGCCCAGTCTCTGCATTTGCCACACATTTTCTCCACTGGGGCCTGCAGATGTGCAATAGATGTGATGTTAAAGCTCCACCTCTGCAGAGATGGCCCAGGCATCCTGAAGGCAGGTTTCCCTTCCCTGACATGGTGATATGCATGTGCTGCCATCCAGCCACCTCTGGGTGGCAGTCAAGCAGTGCTCCACACTAACCCCCTCCTCAAGGAAGGAGAGCCATCTTGGATGCTCAATCCTTTATCTTCCTGCTGGCCCCTGAGCAACCCAGATTCATTCCTGACCTCAGGTCACCAGCATGGCAGGAGGTGAGGAGTCCTGCTCCTCAGTCTTCCATGCCACTGGGCCAAAATTAAACACTGTATTAACCAATAGAAATAGAGATATATATTCACTGGTAATAAATAATTATAATAATTTAAATATTAGAGTTTTGAATCAAATAGAAATAGAGTATGAATTCATTGTATCCATGAAAAGGAAACCTATATTCTTGTTAAATCCAAATATAAAGCATCTTTGAAAATTAGGATAAACCATAAAAAATCAAAAATGAAAAACAGAAAATAAGGAAGGAAAAACAGAGAGAAGTGTAAGTCATGGCTAGGGCTCTGTTCATTTTTCTTCTAGCCAATATTTTAGCAAAATCATTCTGAAACAGAAAGAAAAATGATTGTGTGAAGCTGTAGAAACTATATGTAAAGCAACAAAACTGACCTATTCTCTTTATTTTCATAGTTGGCATTTTCTAAAGACTGTACTTCAAGATAGGTTTGTATTCTGTTTATTGATACTCAGAACATTTCTGTTTACATTCTATGCTCCATGTTATGAAATACCAAATTCACAGAATTTAAATCTGAATTTCAGCAATTATACTACTGGTCAAAGTAACAGAGCAAAATGTAGGCAGGGCTCAAATCAATGATTCATGGAGCTAAAGGTATAGGTGCCAATACCACGGTAGTACATAACGTTTTATGTTCACTTAGTGAACAGTTTTATCGGCACTCTCAGTGCTTACTTAGAAAAACTTCATCAGCCTCTTTTATGTTAACCTGTAAGTCTATGCTACCTTTAAACAACAGCATACACCATTTTTTTTCTCCATTTATTTTGAGAAATCTTTTCATTTACATATAGACAAACTGTCCTCTGTATTGGTTTTAAAGACACTTTACCAGAACTTTTAGTCCTTAGTTTGTCTGTGTTGCTTATTCATGGCTCAGTTGCCTATTCTTTTAAAACTGGCCTTTTTTTGCATTCTCCAGATGCAAGTAAACGCAACCGACCGTTGCTTGCAGGATACATTCTTCCAAAGTGTGCAGTAAAACACTGCTTTCAATTCTTAATCCTGGGTGTGTTACAGCTGCTGCTGTTATTTCTGATCCATCCTGCTGAACAGCTAGTCAGCTTGCAAAAAAAGCCCAGAGGTATGTTCATGCTTTACCTTCTTATATGAGAGATACTATGCATTTATTAGAAAAA
Source organism: Neoceratodus forsteri (assembly GCA_016271365.2). Classification (NCBI taxonomy): domain Eukaryota; kingdom Metazoa; phylum Chordata; order Ceratodontiformes; family Ceratodontidae; genus Neoceratodus; species Neoceratodus forsteri. The sequence goes on along the minus strand of CM028135.1, from coordinate 284,795,615 downwards.
ATTGTAAATTTCAGCGGGGAACCAGGATATTTGTGGTTGGGGATTAATGTGAAGTCCCTCTACATGTCAATCAGACATATAGATGGACTCAAAGCTTGTGAATATTACATTTGCAAGGATCCTTTGCATGATGCCATTTCAAACAAATGATTAAGGAGGGATTAAAATTTGTATTGACACACAATTATTTTTTTATTTGATAACAAGTTCTTCTATGAATGTTGTGGTATGATGATGGGGGCAGCAATGGCACCCTTATACACCAGCCTCTTTCTTGGACTCTGGGAGTAGGTATCAATAACAAACAGGAAGGAAACAATTTTTTTTAATAACATTGTGATGTGGATCCATTTTATCTATGATATAGTCTGTATATGGAAAGGCACTGAACAAGAGGAATTGATGTTTATGGAGTGGCTTGATAATATTAATTTGACATTCACTTCAGACATACAAGCTAACAAACTTAATTTTCTAGATGTTACCCTGTCCATAAACAGTTAAAATAAGGTCATCAGTATGGCATATTGGAAATCCACATCTATGAACAACGTGCTGCATGCTAAAATCTAACAACCCCAGAGTCTTAAGGACTTAATATCGTATAGGCAATTTTTACATCTTAGACATAATTGTGAATAGGATTCAGATTTTTTTACACATGCTGAGGATTTGAGAAACAGATTTTTGGAGAGAGGTTGCACCACGGCAGTTTTAGATCAAGCTTTTGTGAAAGTGAGATCGATGGAGATAGAGATCCCAGCTCCTTAAATCTAAATTCACTAAAAAATACCATCACCAGCTTAATCTGGTTCAAGGTCAGTTGACATTCATCTGTATCCCCCTCCCCCGGGTCATGCCTGAAAATAAGCAGAATTTGTCTAGTGCACTTACCCGGTCAACAAAAACTAAATAAATAAAATAAATAAATGCACACAGATATGTTTCCCAATGTGTGTCCCTCATTACAGAATAACATTTGATAGCAGGCAAAACTTGGAATCTACTGACTAAATACTGGCCCATTCTTCAGATGATGCTGAATTGCCAAATGGGATAGGAGATTGACCTGAGATCACTTTTAGAAGGGGCCAAAATCTAAGAGATAGATTAGTTTAAAGCTGATATTCTGACCCCCCCCCCAAAAAAAAAAATTGCATGGTAACCAATGAGACTTTTTGGAATGTTTCGCTGTGGGAACTGCAGTATATGTGAATACTGGCTCAGATATTCAAAGCAGTTGCACTGGCACAAGTACAGACTTACACCAGGAGCCATATTCAGTGGGAGCCATTGCGCAGCGCTATTCCCATTGCACCAATGCACAACTATAATGCATGCAGCTGCAAGTGCAGGGGGCGTACCCATAAATATCCAGTTCAGTGGCATATTCAACCATGAAACCATGGCACAGGTGCAGAGCAAATCAAAGTTGCTCTGAGTTGACTTGCTCCTATAACTACAGGGTGAAAACACACAGACAGCACTTGTGCCAGGCGAGAGGGAGTGAGAGACAGTGAGAGAAAGAAAGAAAGTAAGAAAGAAGGAAGGAAGGAAAGAAAGAAAGAAAGAAAGAAAGAAAGAAAGAAAGAAAGAAAGAAAGAAAGAAAGAAAGAAAGAAAGAAAGAAAGAAAGGAAGGAAGGAAGGGAGAGGGACAGAGGTGGCATCGGAGAGAGAGGGAAGGGCAGAAAGAGTGAGAGAAAGAGACAGACACACTGCCAGACAATGCACCAGGGTGGCACACAATCAGCAGCAGCCAACTGCCAAGGGGGTTATTGGACAGTAAGGGCAATGGATAGTGCACCCTTCATGATGGAGGCCATAATGAGGGGTGTGAGGGGGGGCAGGAGGAACAGCAACATGGCCAAGGAAGGGCCCGATGGCAGTATGCCCGACACAGGTGGTACTGTGCCCTCATTACTTTCGAGAATTACAGTGACACAGAGATTGTGGGCTGGTACCACCTGAACAGGGCCATTCTGAGGCAGGTCTGTGAGCTGTGCAGTGAGGAGAAGCAGGCACTCACCAGATGGAGCCATGCCATATCCGTGGAGATGAAGATGACAGTCGTCATGTGCCTGCTCACCACGGGCACCTTCCAGAGACCAAAAGGAGACACCACAGGCATGACCCAGTCAGGCACGTCTTGCCTCCTCACAAAGTTCCTCAATGCTCTGCTGCCATGTGCTTCAGAATTCATCCATTTCCCCAGCACACAGGCGGAGCATACAGCAACCATGCAGGACTTCCACAGGGTTGCACATATGGTGTGATTGGAGCCATTGACTGCACCCACGTGGCCATCGACATGCCACCTGGCCCCGAGGGCATGGTGTATATTAAAAGAAAGGGGAGCCAGAGTGTCAACTGCCAGGTGGTGTGTGATGCCATGGGGTGGATCACCAATGTCTGCACCACACACTTAGGGAGTGCACATGATGCATTCATCTGGCACAGCTCTTCGCTGTGCCACAGGTTTGAATGTGGGGACATCCCCATGGGCCACCTAGTGGATGAGTATGGTATGGGCAAGGGGTGATGGGCAGTGCATACTTTGGGATGGGGAGGGCAGGGTGTGAAAGGTGGCATGGGGCACCAGGGACAGGCAAGGGGCACAGCATAGAATAGCAGAAGGCTAACCATGTCATTATCCACAGAGGGGACACTGCATATCCACTTACGCCCTGGTTGCTCACCCCCTAATGGCATCCATCATCCTCAGCAGAGGAACACTACAATGAGGCACATGCCAGCATGTGCAACATCATCGAAAGTGTCTTTGGCATGCGGAAAGCACATTTCCATTGCCTAGACAGGTCAAATGGTGCCCTACAGTACAGCCCCATGAAAGTCTGTGGCCTATTCCTGGCCTGCTGCATACTGCACAACATGACCATTGACCATGGGATAGCTGTCAAGGCTGATAAGGGCAACAGTAGTGGGGATGATGGAGGCAATGGGCTGGAGGTGGTGGCCAGCCACCCCCTGGGTGGAGGGATGTCTGGCTGCAACAGTAGGCATGACGGCATTTGGACACCATTGTACAGGAGCACTATGGTACACACAGGTAGGTGGTGTGGTACACATGCATTGGCCACACAAACAGGTACAGCACACATGCAGAGGCATGCATGGCACTGGGCATGCACACACAGAGGCATGATGCAGAGCTATGGGAGTCAGGAGCACACAACCACACACAGCAACACACACACACACACACACACATATGCACCCACACACCCAGGTGGTGGTATGTGGTGTGGATCAGATGCATTGCACCAGTGCACAGGTGCAACTGGTGCGAGACTGCCTTCATCAAGCCCACACCACATGGTCAGTGGCCGGGCAAGCATGCGCACAGGCAGCATGTGGCATGGCACACAGGCACCACACCAGTGGTGAGCGCACACACACCACCCATGTGCACACAGGGCAGCAGCTTCAGACAAGGCAGCCCACACATCAGGTCTGCTGCACAGAACCATGGCATGCACCCAGGTGGCAAGCAGCACCTGTTGCTGTATGGACACCTGCAGCACATGGGTGTGCTCGGCCAGCGGGTTGGTGTCCCAAGGCTCCCAGGTGGGATGCCGATCCTCATGTGGTGACTGGCCATGTTGCACTGCCTTCCTCTCTGGTGGACACTGCACAGTGGGGTCTGCAGGAGGAATGGGCACAGCAGGTGCACCAGTGGCAGACTCTGTGACCAGCTGCCTGGTGGCACTAGCAGCCTTCTGCCATCTCCTGTCCGGCCATTATATGCGACCCAGCACCTGCGCATCCATACCACCCTGACTGCAGGGCACAGCTGGGGAAGTGCACACCACTGCATCAGCAGTGGTGGCAGGTAGTTGTTCTGCCACTGGCAGAGCACTGGGTGTGCTGCCTGTGTCAGTGGCTGCCAGGAGCATCTCACCCACAACGTTGCACATGCTGTCCAAGATAATCATGATGTCATCATCAGTGTCAGACCCCATCCTGATCTGTGTCTTTGCATGGAGAACACCAAGGCTGGCATCCTGCAGGAACACATCCAGGGCCTTGTTTGACCCAGGTCCAGGACATCAGCCTGTGAGCTGCATCCTGTTGTGTCCCCGGATGCCAGTGGAGGTAGAAGGCCTGTCCTCCGGGGTTGTTCCAGCTTCCATGGCTGCTCCCGCTGCTGGCGCCACATCATCCACATGGAGGCATGCTGGTGCTGCAAGAGAAGGAAAAGCATGTCAGTGATGCATTGCCCACATGTGCCCACCCTACACTGCCACTGCATGTGTCCTGCAGCATGGCATGCTGACATGTATGGTGGCTACATGCATGCCATCATGCCCATGTAGGCACCCACCATGCCACCAGCTGTGCATGGCTGACATACATACCATGCAGTGATAGGCTGCCACCCATCTAGAAACCACTGCCAGGCACACCCTTCACTATGCTGTGGTGCGTGGTGGCTTCCACCAACTCCTCCTGTGCTGTGAGCAGTGGCGCATCCACAGACCCCCCTCCGGTGGCATTCTTAGATGCACGGATGGCTACCACCTTCTCCTTGATGTGCCTCTTGTCTGTGCCCACCTTCTTCCAGCACTCCAGTGCCAGCTGCTGGTGGCTGCTATGCTGGTTAACATATGCCATCACCTCTTCCCAGGCCCCTGCCCTGGCCTGTGGTGTGCCCGTGGCACCACTCAACAGGGGCTCCCTGTCGAGGTATTCATTGAACAGGGCCTCTGTCTTCACCTTTGTGAAACTGGGTGTGCACTTTCAAGCAGGCCTATGCTCCTCACCCTCCTTATGTTCTAACATTTCACTTCCTATGGACATGGACAGCACAGTGTGTCAGTGGCAGCATCACCCTGTTCCATTCCACTCTGCTGTGCTGTCTGCTCCCAGTAAACTGCAGAAGCATGCACAACTCACCTCGAAAGGATGCAATATCTGTCCATGGTCTGTGCTGTTCTGTGGTGCGTATGAGGTGCAGCACATGTAAATGCGGTTTGGCGCAATGGTAATAACATGCTAATGCACCCAGTGTGCCATGCATTGGCTGATGAGTTCATTAGCATGTGGTTTCAGAATATCATGAATTTGATCTGTGCGCAATGAGATTGCTCCCGAGCAAGTCACGATGCAATGGACATGCATGTATGGTGCACAGGCCTGTAGTGCGCATGCACCTAATGATATCATGATGTCAATCATGCACTGTGTGCTGACAGTGCAATGCAGGGGCATAGCGCATGATGCACCAGGCCTGCTATTGCGCATGTGCATACTGCACAGAGGAGGGTGACCCCTGGTGTGACCCCTGACCTGGTGTCCCCACCTGGTCATGCCCATGCTGCACATCTCCAGCACTGCATGATAGATGGACACAGTGCATTTTCCCTTGCATCACACATCTGGTGCATGTCGTGGACACATGTACCTATTGCTGCTATTTTGGTCACTGAGATCTCACTGTGTAGCATGGTGCAGGGATGTGCACGTACAGCCCAGACCTGGACACAGGTTGAACTCAACCTGGTGGCCTGTGTCCAGCCCCATGCCCCCCAACTATTTGACCAGGTGCCCCTGCAGAAGTTAAGTGTCGCAGTGTGGCAGGAGATTGCTGCCAGGCTGCAGCAAAGGACTGGGGTGGACAGAACAAGGGAGCAACACCATCACTGGTTCAGTGACCTGGTCAGGTGGGATCCAGAGTGCCTGAGGAGGTTTGAGGTGCATTTGGCAAGGGGCTGCGCCACAGCCAGGTAAGTCGGCCCATATCACATGTGTGCCCTGGTGCTGCACTGTGGTGTTGACTTGACTGCCTGGCATGCCCTGCAGAGTGGCGCACTGTTATCATGTGCATCGTGGCATGGCATTACCAGTCACTACTTGCGTTATGATGCAGTCGTGCAGGATGTGTCGGGCAGGGGCTCACCCTGTGCACAGGGGTGAGGGTGGTGGGCAGCTGCTATGGATGATTTCTGATGTGTACATCTCTTTATTCTATTCCCAGGGCCTGAAAATCTCCATCGGGCACAGGCAGCAGCAGCACAGCAGGCCGCAGTGGGCCATGAAGGAGGAGCAGAAGCGGGACCAGCACCAGTGGAGCTGCAGAGGACAGGTAGGCACTCTCATGGTCCTTCACACTCTACATGGGGGGTGGCAGAGAGTGCGTGTGGGCAAGGCCACCTGTGCCATGTGCCATGGAAGTTGTGTGTCACACTGTGAGTGGTGCATGCCACTGTGGTGCAGCCATTGGACATGTATGCCAGCTGTTGGTGGGGTGGATGTGCACCTGGCTGCCACTGTTGTTGCTGTGGTGCTGCCAATGCGCTGTGCCATGTGACCATCATTGCACAGTCATGTGACCATTGTGTGGCAGAGATCACCTCTGTGCACTGTCGTGGTGTGCCGAGTTGCTGGCAGGCTTTGGCCCACCCCCTGCGGGTGGCCAGTATGGGCCCTTTGGGGGGGTGTTCCCACTGCCCATTGTGTACTCTGGGTGGGCAGGGTTCCTTGGGACATTGCACAGATCACCTGTCCTGTCCCTTGTCATAGGTGTCCATCGGAGGTGACGGAGACCTGTGTACTGCAGGCTGCTCCAGCAGCTCATCTTGATAACATCAACCACCACCATAGAGGCAGTGCTGCAGATGTGGTGCGTGCTGCTAGCTGACTGGAGGCGGTGAGGAGGGCAAGGGGCAGCAGGTCATGGCTGCTGTTAGTTAGGCCCCAACATTCCTCTGTTTCCCCTGCTGTACTTTCCCCTACAGTCTCCCTTCCCACTGTACAGTCCCAGTTCCCTGTCCCCTACCCTTGCTTTTCTACCCTTTCCCACCCCCTTGGTTTTGAACATAGTTTTCTTCATAAATATATATATTTTGATGTACCTGCCTGTGTCAGTGTCTCCTTTGCAGGTGGCGTGAGGAGCCATGCTGCAGTGGCCCAGTGTCTGTCCATGTAGTGTGCATGTGTCAGGGCACATGTTGTGCTTCTGTAGTTCACTGCTGTGTGCTGTGGTATGTCCCATTGTGATGGTGTCCTTCCCCTTGGTCAGTGTCTGTGCCTTGGGGTGCCCAGGTGGCGGCTGTCAGTGGTGTGTGGCAGGTATGTGCATGGTGGTGGCACACGGCCATGGTTGTTGGTCGGGTACTGGCCACACACTGTATTTTAGCCCCTGCTTGGCATTGTGCAGCCTGTCCCATGTGGTCTATCACACTACCTGCCACCTGGAATGTTCAGTGCCTCCTGTGTGGACTTCCTGAGTGCCTATGTGGCATGTGTGTGTGCCTGGCTGTGTGGTCCTGGGTGTGGTCTGCTCTGGTCTAGCAGGATAGGGGGCACATCCAGCAGCTTGTGGGGGTAGGGGGCTCCCTTGGTGACCCTCTATTGGCCATTGGCACCTCCTGTTGCCTGCTATCTGTGCCAGTGTTGTGTTCTGGGGAGGGGGTGTCTGGGTGCCTGTGTGCACCCTGTTGTGACCTGCTGTTGGTGGCCTCCTGTAGCCTGTCAATGTGCTTCTCTGGCTCTGCCCCTTTGTCTCTTCTGTGTGCCATGCCCCCTCTGTTGCTCTGCTGCTCTGCTCTCACAGTTGTGCTGGAGCATCTATTTCTGCACCATGGCGCAAGTCTGGTTGTGCCATGGAACAAGTCTGGTTGTGCCATGGTGCAACTGTGCCATATTCAGCCGAGTTGCACTGTTACAGTGTGGCTTTCACAACCTCTGGATATGGCTTCTGTTGCACCATGGTGCATCGGATTTGCACTGCACTGGACTTGCGCTGGCCTTTAGTGCATTTCTGAATATCTGGCCACTATGTACAAGGAAATTGTTTTTCTCTTTAAGGATGCCCCAAGGTAGTAAAAATTAAACAATTTATTTCTTGTGTGACCACCTTTACTGTCTATGTCTTGCATGAAGTTCTATGTAGGAAGAACAACAAGATATTTGAAATTATATATATAAGTGCACATGAGAGACATAAAGCGTATGGACACCACTAACCCAGTCGCTGAACATTTTCTGGCATATTACAACAGTGACCACAATGATTTATATTTTATGGAAATTAAACAGGTTAAATTGGGAAGGGGATAGTGACAGATTAAACAAGTTGTTACAACAAGAAAGTTTTTGGATTTTTACATTACAAAGTCTAAATCCAGTTGTATTGAATAATGAATCAAACCAAATCTGCAATGTAATTTTTACTATGGATTTATTTGATCATACTAATGTTCTGTCTTCTGTCTTAATCTGATTCCAGGTCCTTGCTTTGGGGCAATGGATTGCAAATGCTAAATTACTGCTTTCCCTTGATACAATATGGAAACACAAGGATTTGCTCCCTCACATTCCTTTTTCTCCTCCCCCCCTTCACCCACAAACCTGGACCTATTTTCTTATTTATTATTTTTGCAATTTATTTTTATTTCAGCATAAACAGTAAGTGTAGAGTTTTTTTGTTCCTCTTTAGCTAAAAGTAAACCTTATAGAATTATTCTATTATGGCCCAGATATTCAAAAGAGTTGAGCCATGCGCAATAGGGTTGCGCCTGTGCAAGTCCGAAAATGCGTCATTCTGCGATATTCCGCAGGAGGCAGTTCCGCCCCCCAAATCATGCTGATCAACAGCTCAATGATAATGAATGCATGTGCAACTGAAGGGGGAGGAACCATGCATAAATGGCACAGTGCAATATTCAACAACATGCGCCACGCGCAATAGGGGAGTCAGCTGAAGTTGTGCCATAGCAGAAATTAGCCAAAATAAAAGGGAGCAAGGGAGAGGCACAAGAACGCTACAGGGAATCCAAATGAGAGCAAAATACAGCAGAAAACACTGGGCAGCAGAGACACATAGGGCAGGCCAGGAAAGGACACCTGGAAGCAACAGGCACCGGGGAAGGTGTGGGGAGCCACAGTGCAGAAGGGGGAAGTACACCACACAGCAGTGAGGCCAGCCCAGGCAGGTGTTCCTGGTGCAGGGGAAGTAGAAGCCAGGACAGCAGGGGGGAATACAGAAACAGCTGCCGGGGGGGGCAAACACAAGCCAGGGACATGGCCAGTGCCACCATCCAGATGGAGGCCGTAATGAGGGGGATGAGAAGGAGGGCAGCAGGGTGGCGTGGCCGTGGAAGGGCCTGTCAGTGGTATGCCCCCAACAGGCAGTACCGAGCCTGCACCAGCTTTGAGCTGTACAGTGATACCGAGATTGTGGGCTGGTACCACCTGAATCGGGCAATTCTGAGGCTGCTCTGTGAGCTGTGTAATGATGTGATGCAGGCACCCACATGACACCATGCCCGGTCAGTGGTGATAAAAGTGACAGCTTGCATGTGTTTGCTCACCACGGGTACCTTCCAGATAGCAACTGGGGATACCACAGGCATAACCCAGTCAGCCACGTCACGCCACCTCACCCAATTCCTCAGTGCACTGCTGCCACATGCTGCGGAGTACGTCCATGTCCCCAGCACACCGGCAGAGCGCACAGCAAACATATAGGAGTTTCACAGGGTAGCACGTATGCCTGGCATGCTGGGACAATAGACTGCACCCATGTGGCCATCTGCACACCACCTGGCCCCTAGGGGGCTCCATATATAAATCGCAAGGTCTATGCCAGCATCAACTGCCAGGTGGTGTGTGATGCCAGGGGGTGCATAATCAATTTCTGTGCCATGCACCCTGGTGGACCACATGATACCTTCATCTGGCACCAGTCAGCACTGTGCCACAGATTCAAGACTGGGGATATCCCCACTGGCCACCTAGTGGGTGAGTATGCAAACCACATGGACAATCATGCCTGCGGGGGCATGGTCAGAGGTGACATGGGTAGTGGCCTACATGGCCCGGGGCAGGGCAATGCTGATCACCAAACTAACCTTCACCATCTACTCACAGGTGACAGTGGATACCCACTCTGTCCCTGGCTGCTCACACCCTACTGGTGGCCCACGACCCCATTGCAGCAACGCTACAATGAGGCACACGCCACCACACGTAATGTCATCGAGCGGGTGTTCGGGATGCTGAAGGCACGTTTCCGTTGCCTGGACACCTCTGGCGGTGCCCTACAGTACAGCCCATCAAAGGCCTGTGGGCTATTTCTGGCCTGTTGCATCCTGCACAACATGGCCAATGAATGTGGGATAGCCGTACAGGTCGAAGAGGGGGACAGCGATGGGGACGATGAGGATGCCTGTGACAATGGTGATGGCAGCCCCCCTTGGCTGACGAGTCCCCCGACTGTTCCGGCTGGCACAGCTGCACTGGGACATGATCATGGAGGAGCACTTCAGCCAACCCAGGTAAGCCATGGGGCCATGTGCAACCAATGGTGGCTAAGGCACAACCCACAAACATACATGGACATACACCAGGGATGCATTCAATCAAGGGAAGTTGCCGGGCATGAAACCACACACACGACCAGGGATGGGTGAGGTCTAACATGCCACGTGGACAGACACACTCATGCGCCGCACACACACACACACACACACACACACACACACACAAAATGCACCACACATGCACAAAGGGTAGGAGGCACACTGACCCAGAATGCCACCCCTAGCCACACACATGTCCACAGACCACCAGGCCCACTGCTTATCCTTGTGCATGTGTCAGATGCTGAGCACCATTGCACATTGGTGTACAGCATAATGCAGGCATCATCATGCACACACAACTGTGGACAGCAGCCAGAAGGGTGTGCAGATGGACTGTGTTCCCGTGTACAGGGCCGGGTACCCACCCGTGCAATGCCCGCTGAATGACACAATGCACACAGGGTAGCACCAGACAGTAACCGCATTGGAAGACAGGTCAGTCACGTGCCACAGTGCCCCAGCTGCCATGGATGCATGGGCAGCCCCGCCAGCACTGACAGGCTGACCACTGGCCTCATGGGGTGGCACCGATGGTCCCCCAGGGGTTCCACTGTGTGAAAGTGACTGTGCTCATGCAGGGGCCTGCAGCACACCAAACATGCCTGCGCCAGGCATGCTCGGGATGCCCACAGCTGAACCTGGTGTCGACAAGGAGAGTGTTGCATGATGCTGGGAATGGGGGGTGGACAGTGCACTGGGTAGTGTCTGCGACACATGGGCACATGACTATGTGCCCATTGTGGCTATGACAGCAGTGAATGCCTGTGTCTGCCTGTCAATGGCAGCGGTCACATCACCCAGAAACCGGTCCATCCTTGCCAGGATCAGATCGGTGTCTCTGCTGCGACGCTCTTCTACCCACTCCAGAGCCACATGCAGTGCATCCACCGATGTCACAAGCTGCATCTGCCGGTTGACTGATGCTTGCAGTATGCGGGTGTGCTCATCCGAGAGGTCATCTGCATCCTCAGCACCTTGTCCCTCAGGCTGTGTGCAGCCCTGATGCCCAGCACCCCTTGAGGGTGGGTGCTGCACACCATGACCAGGTCTGGGCATGTCCACAGGTGGTGCATTGACGCCACCCCTGATCCTGTACCCCCAAGCCCATTGGCGGACTGCTGATGCTGCCCCTCAGACTGCCACTCACCAGGGCTCACTGGTGCTGCTGCAGTGGCCGCAACAGTCCCACTGTTCTGTACACACACCAGTGCTGCCCCACTGGTGCTGACAGGCACAGGCCAGGGCTGTGATGACATGCAGGCCTCCACGGCGGCACCACCCACAGCCATGGTTGTGATGTTACCTGCTGTGTGGCCATCCCGTGGCACACATGTGTCACTGCCCATGCCATTAGCGACATTATCGTCATCGGTGACGGACCCTGCACCAGCCTGAGTCACAGCATGCAGGCATCCATGGATGCTGGCACACTGGGATACGGGCAGGGCCTCCTCCACACCTGTTCGAACAACATCAGTCTGGACAGCCAGGCAGGCTCACTGTCGCACTGAGCCAAGTATACCTGTGTAGGTGGATGGGCCCTCCTCCATCTCCATCTGACTGTCCTCAGTGGACAGGCCCAACACCGCTGAGCCATGCAGATGCTCAGGATCTGTAAGGGAAAACAAAGTCGTGTTACTGCATGTGACCTACCCTTCCCCCCCCAATAGACAGACCATGACCTACCATGTAGTGACAGGTTACCACCCATCGGGAAGTCACCACCCGGAACACCCTTATTGGCACAATGCTGCATGCTTCCAGCAACCCTCTCCTCCTGTGGGGTCAGGTGTAGCACCTCCAGCTGTCCCCCACCTGTCACAGCTCGTGCTGCCCTGATGGCAGCCACCTTCTCCTTTATCCTCCTCCTGTCTGTGCCTATCTTCTTCTTGTACTCCTGCACGGAGTGCTGGTGGCTGCCATGCAGATTCACTGCAAGCACCACCTCCTCCCATGCAGCAGCACGGGCCTGTGGTGTTCCCTGCCATCCGCTGAGAAGCAGCTCCTGATCCAGATAGGCCTCAAACAGGGCATCGGTTTTGGCCTTGGTGAAATTAGGACTCCTCCTCCTCCCACCACTGTGTTCCTCCTCTCCCACAACTCGCTCAGTCATTATTTAGCCTGTGAGAATGAAAGTTGTTACCTGTGACTGTGCAGTCCCATGCATGTCCCAGAATCCAGTCCACATTCCCAAACAGCATGCAACTCACCAATAGACTGCAGTAACCGACTATGGCCAGTGCAGACCAAAGTTGCACTTTTATAGCGCAATCCATGCAAATGAGGTGAGGCGCAACTTTAAGTGGATGCAAATTGCAGTGCTGCACCATTGAATGGCTGATTAGCTGATTTGCATATGACAGCTGAATATCGTGCTGTTGCACTTTGCACAATTGTGTTGAACGTGCTGAGCCAAGGGTGCAGTTCTGTGACATGCACAGTACACACCTCAATGAGCATGCCTAGGTTGCTGATGCAGGTGTCTGCCATGCTGCTGATGTGCTGTATGCAGGATGCAATGCAGGGCACGGCCACCATTGTGCCAGTGGCACTACAGTGATGTTCACCTAAATGGTGCAGTGGCACTGGACCATCATAGGCGCACCAGGGCAACAGCATGTTAGGCTGCTACTGGAGGTAGCACACAGGCATCCAGTCACTGCACATGCATTGGGTTCTTGTGGCACTGTTCCTGTCCGTGCGCCACAGACCCTTGACCCTGTGCCCAACCGTAGCCCCCTAGGCACCATGCATCAGACATGGGTGCACCACTATCACATTGTTCAGTGACAGTGCAATAGGGAATGGCAGCACTCTGCTGCGCAGCATCTGCACGTGGTGGACCTGCACAGCAGAGCGCCATTTTGAGCTGACTGTGCAAGTGGAATGGCGCGGAGGAGGGCTGCACAGTGGACACAAGTTGAACTGGCCAACCTGGTGGCCATTGTAGAGCCACTTTATGGCCCACTGTTTGGGGAGGCACCCCTGGACTGGTCCAGGAGCCAGGTGTGGGAGGAGGTGGCCAATGCCCTGGAGGAGGCCACAAGAAGGGGTCGGGTGGCGAAGCAGTGCTGCCACAGGTATGGAAACCTGCAGAGGAGGGAACCAGACCTGCTTGCCCACCTGCGGGCATGTGCTAGGAGAGACACGGTGCCACGGCCAGATAGGAGTTACATCCACACACTTTTATCTTCCATATGGGAATCACGATTGTATGTGTCTGGAACATGGGGGAGGGACCATCCAGTGTTGGCAGTGGTGGTAGCATCAGGGTGTGGGGTGGGTGGGTCTGGCTGGGTGGGGTGCACACACATGGGGGCAGGGACTTTGCTACAGGATTGTACTGATGTTCTTCTGTCCATGTTTGCACCACAGGGCCAGAGGAGAGGCGTCTGGTCAGGGAGATGTGGCGCCAGCAGGACGACATGGCCGTTAGGAGGGGAGATGGTCCACAGCGCCTGAGGGACCAGCCTGATGATGGTGAGTGCCATACCTCCATAATTACTATTGCATGCTGTGTAACAGGGTGGGCAGTGGGGCATGGCCACCATCCATTGACACCACTGCCATGCAAGCACTTGTTACAGTCAGCACTGTCCAGTGGCACTGCATGTCTGGGAGTGCGTTGATGGTGGTCCATGCGTGCACCGGGTACATGGCTGTGCCACTGCCTTCGCACCACATAGCCATGTCACTAAATGGCCACGGTGGTGCTGTGCATGACTTGGCCAGTGAGTGTGTGCAGTGGTCCGCATGGCTGTATGTGCCTGGGTGGGCAGGTCTTGTGGATGTGATCACTGCGGGTGGTCACACACCATCACAGAGGCATGTCCCATGGCCGTATGCCATGCACATTGGGTGGGCTGTATGGGGCTGTGCATTCACACCTATTGACTGTGCTCCCTTGTCCTAGGTGTCCACCAGCTTCAGGAGATAAGGGAGGTATTGCAGGAGATCCTCAATGTGGGCCAGGCATCATTGGAGATCCTGCAAAGGATTGACTGGCTTAGGGTCTTGAGAAGACACCTGAGGCAGAGCAGCTAGAGCGGGGAACGGGTCTCCCATTGATTATCCCTCTGCCCCTGATATCCCCTGCCCCCCTGGACCCACTCTCACACCCCTCCTTTCCTGTCCCATTTGTTCATCCCTGCCCCTTACCCACCTCCACCTTGTTTGTGGCCCTCCCCCCACATTTGTACATAGTTTTGTAAATAGTTCCTTTTGATATGTTTTTTGAATAAAAATCCTTTGATATGAATACTGTGGTGGTCTCTGATTTGCAGTGGCCTATAGGTGCTCAGCTGCAGTGGTGTGCATGGCATCAGGGGTGGTGCAGTCATGGGTACATGTGTGTGTGTGTCCGTGGGGAAGTGTCTATGGTGTGGGGGTAGCTATCAGTCAGTGTCTGTGGTGTGTGTGTTGTGCCCTGTGCACTAGATGACTGTGTACAGTGGTCCATGGTGCATGCTCTGTGTCCATGGCACCCTGTCAGCCCATCCATGGCCTGTGCAGCTGACACCCTTGCATGTCTGTGACCTGGATGGTCTGATGGCATGTCAGTGGTGGCTGTCCATGCAGGGTAGCCACTGTACCCGTCACAATGCTGGGTTGCCTCCTGTCACTGGTGGGGTGCATGTCTGCCTCAGGTGACACTGTGGCCTCTGCAGTTGTCCCACCTCCATGCTGTGGCTTGTGTGTGTTGCAGGGGATGTGCAGCACTGTCTGTGACTTGTACTCCGGGAAAATGCTGGTGGCGTACAGGTCCAAAGTGCCTGCACAGGGTGGCTGGCACTCCTGTGCCATGGAGGACTACAGGCTGTGTGTACACAGTTGCCATGGGCCCACGCTGGGGGCTTGGTTGCCCTGCTACTGCGTCCCTGTGTTGTTGTGCCCTTGGGTATGGGTGGGTGTTTGTCCATGCACTGTGTGGCATCCGGTGTGGTGCATGCTTCCACACACCACTGTGGGTGTCTACACTGGCTGTCATGGCCAGTTTTGGTTCGGGGTGTGTCCTTGGGAGGGTGTGCAGGGTACTGTACCACTGGTGGTGGTGTCCGGGGCATGCCCTGTCCCATGTGGGGTACCTCATGTGCTGATGCATGGTCGGTCTCTCAGCTGCACCTCGGGGGGGCTGTGCATGGTGGCACTGTGTATGCTGTTGTTGCATCGCTGTGTGCTGCCACCCACTGATGGGTGCTCATGGTGGGGCTACCTTGCATGGTTCTGTGCTGCACAGGGTTGCATTGTCACAATGGGGGTGGTGGCATGCAAGGGGTTTCCTGCAGTGGTGGATGTTGCTCCTAGGCAGGGTGTCTGAGGGTCATGGTGCAGGGTGTGCTCTGCATTGGGGGGGATAGTGTGGCATGGGGTGGTCGGCCCTCCTTGTGTGCCATTCACAGCTTGCCAGGGGGTGTGATGGGGCACCATGGCCCAGCTGTGGTTTAGTTGCTTGTCTCCATGGGCCAGTGGTTATTCCAGCCCTTTCCCAGTTGTGCAGTGCATGGGGTGTAGGGGGACGATGTCTGCTCTGCTGTGTGTTCCTCTTCCCATCTGTGGCATGGATGGTGGGCCTCTACATCCCTGGTTGTGCAGTTGCAATGCTGTACTGCTGCTGGGGGGTGTCCCTGGTTGCGCTATGGCACCTCTGGACTGCTCAGCTGAACATCCCTTTTTGTGCTATAGTGCATCAGATCTGCTCAGCTTCCCCTCCCTAGCTGCACTATGGCACAGGTGGTACGATATTCAGTCGTCAGCTGTAGGTGCATGTTGGCTGGCTCAGTTTTTGAATATCTCACCTCTTGCACATGGGCACAATGGACTTATGCTTGCTCCTGCTATTGCACACTTTTTGGGTGCAGTTTGAATATCTGGGCCTATATGTTTAAAACTAATATGTATGAATTGTTATCTCTGTGGTCCTCAAATCCATATGTACCCCCCCCATTGGCCCCTTATTTAAAGGGTACCTAAACAAGCAGTTTTTTAAAACTGCAAACTCCAAAATCTGTTGTCATAGTGAGGTAAAGTAAAGGCTACTGTTTACATGTATGCTAAAACTGCATTTATATAAATAACATAAATGCAGTTTCATAGCTTTTGAAAAATGTAAACATCAGCCTTTCACTTTCAAAAAACAGCATTGGCTTCTCCCTAAGATGTCTGCCAAGTGTGTTAAGTGCGTCATGATGACATCATCGGAGCCAGAGCCAGAGATCCACATATATTTCTATAGTGCTAACTAGTTCTTCTTTCCCTCTTTTTTTTGAATTGTTATACCAGAATGATCAACACCATGTATTACCTCATGGATTATTCTGATCAGTACACTTTAGGCTATGATTTTGTTCATTTTGTTTACTTTAACTTGCAGCAAATGTTTTGCAATCCAGAGGACTTTTTCTTTGGCAAACTGCATTACAGTACAACACTTCAAATACCTGATGATCTAGTGGTTATATGATGCACTGATTTTTTTGTTTTGTTAACCAGAAGAGATGCGCTAAGCTGAAAGCTTGTTTACAAGTGTGGCCTGGGAGCACAAGGAAGTTTAGTGACTTGCTCAGGATCACATAGCAAAGTACAGGTCTTGTCCAGTTCCAGAGCTCATGCTCTCTTGTAATTCACAAATAAGGCTTTATTTTTCCATGTGAACCCCCTGTACCTAGCCTGCCTTCTGCTGAATACCCCACCATCCATATCCTGTCCTTAGTACTGCCTGGGACTGCATATGAGCTTGCGGTCTCATGAAGAAAATTATCACACCTTAGATTGTAATCTTGTACCTCAGAGGGTTGTGCACACCTATACTAATACGCACCATCAGCTGGCACTGTTAAAAATGCTTCCCAAATCACTCTCCAGTTCACATTCTCAATTTTTGACTTCTGCTCCCATAGTAAACATTGAGTGGATCATCACTCTTCTGCACTGTGATGGTAGTATTTACAGTTCCCTGTTGTGTTTTTTTCTCACCTCATTAACCAACAACTAGGTCTTCCTGGAGGGCCAAGCAATAATCATCATAACCCACCAGAAAAAAACTGCTGTTCATGCCCTCTTAAGGTCTGCACTTACAATGGATAACAATATTATTAGCAGGAGAGGCATACTACTACCTTGAGCAAATCAACTTGACTTCCAGTGTCAGTCTATTCCATTACCTGTGATCTGCAGAACCCCGCAGGACAGTTCCCAGCAATTCTTCTCCAGTACGTTTCTGCTCTGTACTCCACAATATGAGTTGGCTGGCTACCACCCTTCCAAATCTTCAATGAGGTATAAACAACTTCCTCAATACTGTCCTAACAAACATCAACATCCCCCTCCCCACCCAAGGGTAATCTCCCTACACTGAATTCAAGTAACAGTTTAGGTGCAGCCCTGCCACTCTGAGTATTTGTCATCACTGGCTACTCTCATCCACAGTCAGGTAGTGAGCACAATGCTGGCAGCCCCACATTTCAGATCTCATAGTGATCTGCTCAGCGTCCTCCTTCATGTCTTCAACTAACCTGAATATAGCTGTATCCTGCTGGAATGGCCTCTTCAGTTCCTCCTTGGCATTCATTCTTCTCACCTGCTACCCACACCAAAAACTGGTGAGTTCACTGCCCTTCTGAATCATCAATTTAGTTAGTACAATCTCCCATGTTATAGTTACATATTAATAATACACATGATCTTCTGGAAAGCCAGGCTGATAGCAACATGGCACAAGTGGGAAAATAGGCCTTCCTACCCATATAAGATCTAAGCAACCTATGATTAAGCACTATTAAATGACGTGCGTAATGATGTGTAAACCCATCATTTAATAGTGTCTAATCAAAGGTAGCCCAGATCTTTTAAGGATAGGACAGTCCATCATTCCCCTTGTTCCCTGCTGCTATGAGCCTGACTTACTGGAAATATATGTTTATATTTGATATGTCAAAATAAAATGGGGACTGTACTACTTGCATTCATGATGCAGAAGGGTGATGAGCTCACCAGTTTTTGGTGTGAGGAGGAATAGTGAAGAATGAATACCAGAGGGGGACTGAGAAGGCCACTCTTGCAAAGCACTGCTATATTCAAGGAAGGGGAAGACAGAAGGAGAGAAATATGAGCAGATTGCTGTGAGAAATAAGATGTGGGGATGTCAACACCTTGATCATTGCCTGACCCCGTTGTCCTGGCCAACATTCCCCTTCCCATAAAACCAGTTCATGCAATTGTCCAAGGCTGTGTGTGGATATTAATATATGGAACAGCTGCCACTACACTTTCAGTCACTTCACTATCACTCCAGTATTGCTCGTATAGCACTTTGGGATACAATGTGTATGAAAACCACTATATACATGTTGATTCTTATTATTATTATTTCCCATGGAAAAAGAAGACAAGACAAGCATATATTTGAGTTTCAAGAAAGTATGAACTCTAACATTGGACAGCACAAGAACTTTGCTACAAAAAAGTGATGGCTTTAGAGGGTGGTGAAGGGTGTGGCTGCAACCCCCAACGTATTAATGTACTTGCTTGCTACTGCATTTTACTTTGTTAAAGAAGTCTGATTCATTAATTGTACAAATGTTTACATTCAAACTATGGATTACATTTGTTGGTTCTGTCAAAAACATACTAGAAAAGAATAATAGCAGAAAATATAAAGGTTTAATAAAAATGTTAAAAAGTGCATATTAAGCATGTCCACCACCCTATCACCCCCATTGTAGCATCCTGGATCCACCATAACCACTAGGCCACCAGGTTATTCAAGATTTGTACTGCACTGTGGTTTGCCACAGAGAAAGTCAGTTGGATTAAAACACATTTTCAGCATGTTAAAGTAAACAAAATGAACAGAAAAATAGCCTAACATGTGCGTTATACAGAATAATGCACATGGTTTTGACCATTTGGGTGAAACAATTCTATACAAAGGGAAAAAAAACTAGTTAGCACTATAGAGAACCATATATCTTTCTGACTTGGGCTCCGATGATGTCATCACATAACACATTTGACAGCCATTTTAGGAAGCAGGTTTTTAAATTGGATTTTTAAATTGGAAGGCTGATTTTACCAATTTTCAAATGTCCTGAAACCACATTTAGGTAAATTATGTAGATGTGATTTTAGCATTAATGAATGCAGCAGCTTTTCCTTTAGTCACCTACAGAGTCAGATTTTGAAATAGTTTGTTGTCAAAATGTTGTTTAGGTATCCTTTAACTAGAAGGCACACCTCTCACCACAAACAGATCTAGGGGTAGAAAGAGAGTTGTGGGGGTTACATACAAAACACAATGAAACCAAAAACTAGGTTAATTTACTACTGAAACATGTCTGATTGCTCACCATTGACAAGATGGGGCCAATACAGAACACAACCAAGTGTGGCTACTACCTGACACACACCTAGTGGGACCAATGCATAGCCAACAACCCAGGTCCTGGGGAGAAAATGTTTCCTCAGGACTAAGCTAGGTTTGCACTTCTAGACAGGGGTACCCAAAGTAATTCCACATGGGGAGCAATAACAAGAATGTCCATACCAGGCTGGGATTCTAGAGTGTGGCTTTATTCCAAAACACTCGTAGGGACAACACAAAGCAAAGATGGACCCCCAAGGGTTACATACAGGGTATTTGCAGACATTTAGGGTACAGAACTTCAAGAATTCCCACTTATCACAGGACAGTTGTTGAAATGTGGACTAGCCACCAGAAGAACACACTTTCCCTCGACTAGGCACATATGGCCAGTAATTGGACACTTCCCATGTTGCATAGGATAGATGATGTGGTACTCGGACCACACAGAGCACAAGAGGCTCAATACTTGTAGGACCCACATACTAGGGGTAACTGGAGAAAAACCCACTCACTGGGGCAGAACTGTAGAAAATCCCACTCACTGGGGCAGAACTGTAGAAAATCCCACCCACTGGGGAAAACTGTTTCTTCAGGCATTGACCACATGCACTGACAGAAAACACAGGTGCCCTTCAGAACCCGTAGAGGAAAACTGGTCACTCCAGATGGGGGGGGTCTCCCACCTTTTGTTTCCTAATTCATACCCTTACATTCATCTGGTAAATACATCTCACACACTGTAAAACTGTAGATGCTGTTTTGAAAAGCATATCACACTTAACATCATACAAAAACACCTCAGGGGTGTCAGAAGTAAAAGCTCTGTCACATGGATGGTCACATACAGTACGTGACTCCACTGTGGCAGACAACTTTTAAGGAAAAGTCTAAGGTGACAGGGTCCCTTTGTCAGAGAATCCAGCTTTAAAAACTGCAGGTACTCCTGGACAAACTTCAACCAAACAAATGTACTCAAAGAAAGTTGTCATACAAAGGCAGCTTCCAAAGTCCTGGAAGGATCAGGGAATTGCCCCTGAAATCCTGACATCCTGCTCAATCCCTCCTGGGCTGAAGCACAGGAAAATCCAATCTGGAGATGGTTTCCACCACTTCAACAACCTGGAAAGGGCTGTTCTCCACTAGGATGAGAAAGAAACACAACAGGAAAGCAGCAGCTCTATGTCAGAGCTGCTTCAGGAGCTAGAGCTACACTCTGCAGCCTCCCACTCGAGCTCCACTACTAGACTCTCTTGAACATTCTGTCTCCTTCACTCACAGCTGCTGCAGTGTGGCTTATGCAGCTGCAAGAGTTCTGAATGACATCACCTCCCCAGCTCTCAGCTGTGACTGACAGTAGCGAGGGAGACAGAGTGAAATCCACTTAACTGGCATTTCACTAGCTGCCTTGCCTGTCTATCACTAATTCTAACTGGGATTCTAGTAACTCCTGGGAACAATGGGGTTACTCATAATTTTTATATGAATTGCTTTATTTAGGATGTTTTGTTTGACTATTAGAAATCAGTAACTGATATTAAGTCATTACATGTTTAATTTGCAATAATTATGTGATATGGGGTGGCACTGTATCGAGGGGTTTAAGAGCAATTCACTACAAACCAGAGCCTGCTCCCCAAGGAAGACCTAATTTATTTGAATTGAATATACTTTATTTTATTTTTCACAAGGAGAAAGGGACAACACACAAGAAAAATAAACACATTACACTTAAAAAACAAGAAAACTACTATTTATGGACTATACTACCCCACTCATGAACTCTGCCCTCCCTCTCCTCCTCTCACTCCACTCCAGAAGAAAATCTACAGATAAGAAGGATACTAAACCATAGGCATTGTGTAACTCAGTTAAACGGAAAACTTTTTAGGGAATTATATACATATTCCAGAACAGGTTAATCCTACAAAATACAGCTGTTGACATAAGAATGGAGACCATACCTACACATTCAGGCCCAGCAAAGGTACAAACAGTCTCTATGATGCAACATTCAGAGTTAATAGTGCATATAATGATTCCCATGTATGCTTGAACTGTACCATTCAATCTATCATGCTAGCAACCATTTTTTCTGCTTGCAAAGCAAAAATAATTTATCTATGCCATCCCAAATAAGCGGGACTAGTTTTTTCACACCAGTGTCTTAAAATGACTTTTTAGCGCAGGCAGATAAAAGAGCCATATGTCTACATTGCTTACCAACTAGTGTGTGACCATAGTATCCCACGAGGCATACCTTGGGAAGAAATACTGCATCAAACCCTAGAATGGGGTCTAGATGCTGATGTAAGGTCTCCCAAAAACACGTTTTCACATTCCCACAAAATATGATTTAAGGTGCCTTGTTCTTTACCATAGCATGTACAGAGAGGGGATGCCAGCTTACCCATTGTATGCAATTTAACAGGAGTGGAATAGAGGTTATGATATATTTGAAACTGTATGAATTGGTATCTGTCCCATTTGATATATTTATAGTTTAACTTCCAAAGATGAGGCAATTCATATGGCTGTTCAGGTGGAAGAAAATCATGATTCATGCAAGTGGCAGCCCCCATCTTCCTAGTAGGAAGTAACTCATATAGTTTGTTATAAAAAAAAAGGTATAGCATGAGAAGAAGAGGCTTTATGTGCCAAGCTAAGTAAGGAAGACCTAATGGTTGAAGTGCAGGGGTATCAGGTGAAGTTGATTTCACGTTGTTTGGAGCTGACTTTACTGCTATAATTTTAGAATAAATTCCTTTTATTTGCAAGATTTGATTTTGTGAATTTATGGTTTATTTTAACTTGAAGTGCAACCCTTTGGTGTTGTGGATAAACAGAGAAGTAATCTTAAAAGCATTGGGTAGAACTGATTAAAAAACAGTAGTAGAAATAATAATATAAAAAAAAGTTTACACATGAATTTAACAGTTCAATTGATAAGGAAGTAAATAATTAGATATGGGCAGAGACAAAAAAACAAACAGAAATAGTCTTTGAAATCCTAGTTTGGTATAAATCAGATCCTCTCCATGGATGGAATGTGAAAGTAGGAGACCTATAAATTGTGAAATGCTGATGTTGTAAGACCCTCCCGTGAAGCAGCCTGAGTGTGTGTGTGTGTGTGTGTGTGTGTGTGCGCACGTGTGTGTTTGTATGAGCTCAGAAGCACTTAAGTGAATGTTTATGCTGTATAAACGCACATATATGTCTTCAAGGACACAGCAGACACAATGTAGGATCAAACAAAAATAGAATCATGTTAATGCATAAAGGCATCAGAAGTCGGTTGTCAGCTTATCTTCCGTAATGAGTCATGAAACTAAGATCCGCATTCATCCCATTATTTGTTGCATTAAGAAGAAAAATAAGCTTGACCTAAGCCCACCTTTCATGTGTATTTCTGAAGTGTCCTTTGAGAATCACGACAAAGAGGTCAGAGGTGGATTGATCAGATTGAGAGAAATGCTGCCACACTGGTTTTCCAGTCTTTTTCACTTTTAAGTTGTGCCTGTGTGAGTTCATTCAGATTTGAAGGGTTGCCTGGCTTCTCTCACAAACCTTGTGGACACTTCTGTCACTGGATGTAACAGATGACATTCTGGGATACACATGTAAAATTCCTGAGTACCTTGAATATCTTGTTTTGGGGAAACTTTATAAAATCTGAAGTGGAAATGTGCTTGCATGTTTTACATTTAGGAATATTGCAAGGTTTAATGCCTCCTAGTAAAGGTGGTTCTTGGAAGATATATTTCAAGATGTCATCCTCATTTAATATTTGTTGTGGGTCTTTAATCATTTTTCACAGGGGCTCCAGATCAGGGTTGTATGTAACAACCAAGGGTGTCTGGTTGGTGGGGGACTTTGTGAAGTCTTTATATTGTAGTAGTTGTTCTCCTGGCATAAGTGTGGCATGTTCCAAAGCTCTGTCAATTTCTCTAGAGTGTCCCTGTTCAGTATTTTTTTTTCAGTTTGATAAGGTGTTCATCTCTGAACTCCTCACTTGAACATATTCAGTGGCTTTGAAGTGCTTGACTATACAGTATAGATTTTTTAGTGTGCCTAGGATGACTGCTGTTTTTCTGTATCTCTATCTGTCTGTTGGATTCCTGTAGATACAGGTCTGTAGGGTTTATCTTTGATGGCAACTGTGGTGTCCAGGAAATTGTTGCTATTGTCAGAGTACTCCAGTGAAAGTTTAATGGATGAGTGGAGGATGTTAAGTCCTGATGAAATTCTTTAAGTGTGTGAATACCTTCCATAACCACCTCACTTATCTAACCTGATTGTCAGGAGCAAAGTTATCCCCAACCAAAACAATAGAACACTATGGGGCACTAAACCTACAGTACTCTTAAGTGTAAAACATGTAAGGACATTTCCACTTCTGACTTTCTCAACACCCCGCCCCCCAAAAAACAAACAAATAGATAAGCAATTCAAAATGCAAAGGTGTTACTCATGTGTCTCCTAGAATGCTGTCTATTACATCCTGTGCAAGAAGTGTCCATATAGAGGCTATGTGAGGGAACCAGGCAGCACCTTCAAACTGAATGAACTCACAAAGGCACAACATACAAGTGAAAATGATGGAAAAAACAGTGGGACAGCATTTTTCTCAATCTGATCATTTTACCTCTGACTTCTCTGTCCTGATTCTCAAAGGGCATTTTAGAAATACATGAAATATTCAAGAAAGGTGGGCTTATGATGTCATGCATACAGTATTTTTCTTCTTAATACAGTAAATAATAGGATGAATGTTGAACTTAGTTTCATGACCCATTACTGAAGTTAAGCTGACAACAGCATTTAGTCTTGCCTCTGGTACAGGTGCATTTCCTGTGCATATTATTTATTTTTTATATATTATCTCTTACATTTGATACATACTTTAGAGTGCTTTTATACATCAACATGGGTCCATTTATATTCCATCAAACTTTGTGCTCTCTGTGTACTTGTTGATCTATAGGTGTGTTTATGCAGCATAGATAAATTTTCACACAAGTGCTTCTGAGCTCACACACACACACACACACACACACACACACACACACAGTCTGCTTCTAGGGCAGCTCTTAGAACATCAGCATTTAACAATGTATAGGTCTCCTACTGTCACATTCTGTCCATGGAGAGGATCTGATTTATACCTAACTAGGATTTCAAACATTGTTTTTGTCTCTGCCCATATTCAATTATTTACTCCCTTTTCAATAGAACTGTCTCATCCATGTGTAAAAGTTTATTTTTTTTAATCAGTTCTACCCAATGTTTTTTAAGGTTTTCCTCTGTATAGCCTGTCATTTTATCTGATGAATGACGCTGTGTAGACTGAAAGCTTATTGTCTTTTGAGGGCATATGCCTTCTTCACCTGAACAAACTGACACATCAATGGGCTTTGGAGAAGTGGCCACAGCCATGTATTTGTTGATAAAACCAATTGTCCATATATACAATTGCTAGCGTGCTATGCACAGCTAGGTAGCCTTGGAAGGAATCTAGCTCCCCATGGAGCACTATATCATTGATGGTCGACCCTCCCTCCCAGGAGATGGCCGCCTTCCATCAACCCAGACCCTGCGAGGGACAACAGCCTCTGGGGCATAAGGGATGGCTCTGTGACTGGCTGCGGCTAGCTCCTCCCCCGTCAGAGGATCCACCATGCCGCAGGACCCTGCCCGAAGATGGTACCCTCCAGATGCCATCTGTCAGGCCTGCCCTCCTGTCAGCTTCAGGGAGATCTAGCTGGTCAAGACACATGATCCCCTTTTAACCCCGCCACAGTGTTCCAAGACTACCAAGCTGCCATAAGGCGAGTTTAACCACTCACCCCCCACAGGCACCTCACACCAGTACTCTCACCACTGCCTGTTGTATGTCATTCAGAAGCAAGTCTAATCCTTTCTCAGATAGATGTACACCATCTCTGCTATACAGATCAGGCTCTTTCACAGACACTTCCTCGTGCACTGCTATGGACCCCCCAATGAAATCCATAATTGGTCTCATGGCCTCGTTCTGCAGCCGGCACACCTTGTCTAATGCCCTAATGTTCCAGACTTGCTGCCACTGCTGCCATTGCACCATATCTGACCAAATTATATGCACCTGGTGCCCCCATTGTTTCACTCTTGCCAGGTTCTGCCCGACTGTCTCCTTAAGCTCCCTTGCATACATAACCCCCTGATCATTTCCCCCCAAATGAAGGACTAAAACATCTGTCTACCCCCTCTCTTGGGCTTTTGCTTGCAGTGTTGCGATCAACTCATTACACCACATCCCATGCCACACCAATCAATGCACCTCTGCCCTCTTGGGTGCCAGGAACAGGTTCTTTCCTCCGGGATACTGCCTTACCCTGCGGGCTGCCCAACAGATGCATGAGTGGCCACAAATCCAGATCTGCTCTGCTCAGGCCGCAACACCTGTCCAAACAAAGCAAAAGAGAGTTATAACATGTGTGGCCTTATGTACCTTTAAAAAGCCTGTAACTTCCATCTACCTAACGCTTGTATTGTCCCATCTGTTAAGCTCACCGCCCTGGCATGTGATGCTGCTCCAGTCTTAAAGGAGTGTGTGTTGTAGTGTTCTGCTGGGATGCCCAGCTGTTACAAGGTCTTTTGCAACATGTGCCTAAACTGGTACACTGTTAGGGGGCCACCCCTCCATGATGGAAGAAGGCCCTCACCATTGCCGGGACCTGAGTTATATAATCCTGTTCCCATGCTCCCACATCCTACTGGAGCCCATGGGGTGCCCCTAACTGGCACCACCACCCGTGAGCAATCTGATCAGTCTTGCTTTTTTGGATGCAGGCAAAGACTCCAGACATTGTGACCTCCGCGGCTGCCTCTGCCAGTGCTACTGGTCTCCCAATAGCCTTGCTAGGCTGCACAAGTGCTGACACCCAGAATGCCCTGCAAAATGCTATTAAGTACACTGTCTGGAATAGCCTTGTCTCATCAGGGGATGAGCATACCTTAGGCAACTTGTCCCAGATCTGCTTGAACATGGCAGGGCTAATATGTCATCTGTTGTCCATACCCCTCAGGGTTGCCCATGCCCAACATCCCAGCATCTTCCTAAGGGCAAATGCCCTTGTAGAATCAGGGAAGCCCTTGACTTTCAGTAACCAGGCAATGCCAGCAATGCGATGTTCGACTGTTGCCCGGGTGATCCCAGCATGTTTTTTGATCGGTACATATTCACTCAGCTGTGCAACTGGGATCAGCCATGTCGTTGCTCACCCTTGAGTGTGTTGGACCTCCAAAAAACAGTTGACTTCCCTCTGGTATGCTATAAACATCTTAGGTGCAAGGGCCTTCTCAATCAACTCCCAGGCCTCTGGGTAATGAACTCCTATAGGAATGGCGGGACTTTCCTGGGCTGTTGGTCTGCTGCTGGTGTCAATTCTCTGAACCTCTGCCACTGTAAGTGAGAAAGAGTGTCAGCGATGCCATTTTCAATACCTGGTACATGCACTGCCCTAAAGGTAATATTCAACATCAGACACTTGAGGACAAACACCCGCATGAGGTTGCCCATCAGCTCCTTGCCCCCCAACTGTTTGTTGATGGCATACACCGCTCCAGTGTTGTCCAACCTGAATGTGATGTGCTTGTCCTGCAGCACATCTCTCCAGACCACCAATGCCAAGACAATGGGGAAAAATTCCATCACCATTATCTGTTTCATGATGCCTTGTCTGATCCACTCTGGAGGTCACTGCCCTGCACACCACTTTCCTTTCAGGTAAGCCCCAAAGCCCAAGCCCCCCGAGGCATCTGTGAAGAGTTCTAATTCTTCACTGGACACCAGCAACGGCCACATCGACACCCCATTGAAGCATTGCAGAAATGTCTGCCAAATGCCTAGGTCCACCCACACTGCCACTGTGACCTGGATTCTATGTTGCAGTTTTGTACGGCCCGCCCCAATGACTGCCCGGCACTTCATGAATGTCCTGCCCATGGGCATTACCTGGCAGGCAAAATTGAGATGGCCCACTAGTTGCTGGAGCTCCCGTAATGTGACTTTCCATGCCCTCATCACAGCATCCAGCCAGGTGCGCAAGGCAGCCAGCTTGTCTCGGGGGAGCTGGAACACTTGCTCTCTCATGTCAGTCTCAATCCCCAGGAAGAAAAGCCTTGTGCATGGCCTTTCTGTCTTGTACTGGGCTAATGGTACACCCAGCTCAGTGCACACTTTGTGGAATGCTGCCATGATATCCGCGCATTGCCCCAAGCCGTCCCTCCCCACAAACAGAAAGTCATCCAAATAATGAACCATGTGGTTGACTTTGGCTTTCTGTGCTGTGGCCCAGGGCAGGAATGTGCTGAATTGCTCAAAAACCGCACATGCCACCGTACACCCCATGGGCATGCAGTTGTCCATATAGTAGTACCCATAAAATGTCATGCCCAGTAGCTCCCTATCTGCTGGGAACACCAGCAACAGCCGGAATGCTGATTCTATATCAGCCTTCACCAGCAATGCCCCCTGGCCTGCCTGACACACCATCTCCACTGCCCTATCGAATGACGTGTACTACATAGCGGTGTTGACTGGATTGATGTTGGAGTTGACTGACTCCCCTTCCGGGTATGACTGATGGTTTATCATTTGGAACTCACATGGCACCTTCTTGGGAACTAGGCCAATGGATGACACCCTGAACTGTGGGCAAGGGGGAGAGGAGAAGGGGCCGCTGATCCGACTCATGGCCAGCTCTTTCCATAGCTTGCTACACATGACCTCTAGTCACTCCTTGGCAGAACGTAAGTTTTCAGCCTCATATGCCCTCCTTGGGCCTTGGTAAGGTATATGGAACTCCTCCCTGAAACTATTTGCCAAAGAGTGAGCGGCCACCCTGTCTGGGTAGTTGACCAACCACCCTTCAATAATTTCTGCCTTTACCAGTGTTGGCAGCCTTTTTCCCTTCCTTCTGAAAGGGATGAAAATTGTCTGCCTTCCCTGCCCCTGTTGCCTTCCCACACTGTTGAAACAAGTATAGTTTCCCGCATGCCATGCACTCATGCTTGCATCTATAATGCTCAGTCTTGCGTGACCCCTGGTTGTAGCTGAAACAATGCCTTTTACTGCCCCCC
Source organism: Neoceratodus forsteri (assembly GCA_016271365.2). Classification (NCBI taxonomy): domain Eukaryota; kingdom Metazoa; phylum Chordata; order Ceratodontiformes; family Ceratodontidae; genus Neoceratodus; species Neoceratodus forsteri. The sequence goes on along the minus strand of CM028135.1, from coordinate 284,766,748 downwards.
CTTTTTCTCCATTTCCCCATTGATAACCTTTTTTCAGTGATGGGGGGGTGCCTCACCAGGAAAACACTGTGTGTTGAACCCTTCCCCCCAAATCCGATCGTCCACAGCAGCGGGAGGTCCAAGACCTCCCATGATTGTGCTGTGTCTATCTGCTTTTTCCTCCAATACTCCTTATCATATTCTAACCACCCCCCACCTGGCTTACTAGCGTGCATGGTCATTATTCTATTAAAGTATACCCACAATCCATCAGCTTTCCCCGGGCTGCCCTGTGTATGGGTCCCAGTGTAAATTGTGAACCCAGTTCTCCCACGTCCACTGCACAGTTGCTTTCCATTTCTGTTCGACTCTGTTGTCCCCCTTCTTGCCTTTTTTCTCTTTTCCTGGCTCTTTTGGCTGGTTCAGAAGAGCAAAGATGTCAATATATTCTCCATTGATTATCTGTTGCCTCACCTTGTCCAGCAAGTGCGACTCAATGGGCTCAGTCAGGGATAGAAAGCTCACTGACCCTTGCTGTGGCCTTGGTGGTGGCATAGATGCCACTCCTGCTCTGATGACCCCGATCCCTGCTATGATTGGATAATTCCTGGCCGTACCCTATTCGGGTTCGCCAGTAATTCCAGAAACCATTCAAGCTTCTGCTCCACACCTGATTGACCCAGGTTTCCTGCCGGAGGCTACATGTTAGGATCCTCCCACCCTTGGGGTATCACCGTGGCCACACCCCGAGCCCTCCCACTGGATGGCTGACCCAACCCCCAAAGGCTGGCTGCTGTGGCACCCATGGCCCGGTACTCTCAGTTCAGGAGCTTGCTTGTGGCAGGATGGGTTGACCCTGCCCCAGTTGGTCACGAGTCCGCAAGGTCACCTGCAGCGGTGCTGGCTGGCCTGCTGGAAGGCCCCCCTGGCAGACCCAGGCTTATGGGTGCCGATGCCTCCATTTCCTTCCTGTGCCCTACCAACATTTTTTATGGTCTCCCACTTGCTACCCCATTTCAGCTGGCACCCCTTGTTCCTGCTGGGGGTGCTACCACTCCTTAGTAGAGCCCTCAACTCCTCAGCTGACAGCTGATCCAAGTCTGGCATACCCACTATTTGGTCTGCTGCTGCTGCTGCTTCTTGATCAGCCCTCTTCCTTTGTGCTTTTTTCTGAGAAGGAGGGTGCCCCAGTGTCTCATCTGGACTGGGCTTCAGCTTCTCTGGATCTTGGCCGGACATGCCCTGCACCCCCGCCAGAGACACAGGTTCAGTAAACAGGGTCAGCGGTGCCAGGTTCTCCGGCTGCTTCCCCGGGTTAGCCTCCTCTGAGTTTTTGGGTTATGGTGGGGGCAGCAGCCCTGAAGATCATGATCTCCCATCTTCACCCTGCTTCCTTAACAGTGCCTCCCACCATGCCTTACCCTTGCCTCAGACGAGGGCAGCCAGCTGCTGTTCAAGATCTACATTCATCTTCATGATATGCCTGCAAACAAACAAATCACAGCCACTCTCTCCTTGTTAGTGCTTAAGCTGATGCTGCTGCCCCCAACATGGGTCATTGACCGTGGGACATTTTAACACCATTTTTCTTTTTTTACATTACCTGCCCGGCTAGTAGCTAGTACTTGCTCCTGGCAACCTAGGAGTCCCATAATGAAGTTAGTCAGGCCCACGCTTTATGCCAGAAGGGCCTGTGAAAAACACTCAAATAATTTTAATCTTAGCAAACCAACAGACTCACAATGCCCAATATAAACCCATAACATAATGTTTCTAAACACACTAAACTTACTGAGCAATCTATTGGTGTAATAAGCACTTACAGGTTGTAAATTCTGACTCATTTCAGCCTCTTGCTTTATTTGTTAGAGTGGGATGTTGTTACCCTGCTGACATTCAGGAACTGCTTTAAAATCTTCCTGAGTAACTGATATCCCAAGCTTATGGAGGCTCCACCATTAAACTCTGAGAAACCCCTAAGTCTGCGCCCAGGTATGGGTACAGTAACTACCCATAATGTCAATTACCCCACCGGTAGGCTGCAGCCAGCACATGAATTTCTTGATTCTAAAAGTGTTAGTCCAGTGAATTTTTACCCTAAATATATCCCAATAATAAACAACTTGCTTACTTCTTACAGTTGGCCAGCTGGAGGGGCCTGCAAGGTATCCCAGACCTAGGCTCTAGGCCTGATCCCCCACCAGTCCATGTGGTCTACTGGCCCAATCCAAGCCCTTACCTCTTGTTTGCTGTTCGTGCTATGACAATAAAATACCTTAACTAAATTACCTTAAATTGATAAGAAACTCTGGAAAGAGCTAAAAAACTACAACTCAGTCCTAATTCTGATTATTTAGAAAAAACTGCCCGGCTATCCAGCCTCCAGGCTGCCCCCACCCCATTGTTTTCTGTAATTAAATAATCAGCAACAGTAGCTGGTCCTATAAAGCATCTGCGTTTCTTGTGGCAACCAGGACCACAAAGTGATTAATATCCTCAGTAGCAAATTTCCCCTAATGAGATTCTAGTCTCTTCTACTACTTTCCCCACTGGGAGTTCTTTTTGTTATATGCATCAAAACAACAGAAAGCATTTATTTATTTTTATTTAGCTTTTGTTAACGGGGTAAGTGCACTAGCCATAAAATGACTATTTTCAGGCACTACCCGGGAGAGTACAGACATGCAGAAACTTAACAGAATAACAAATTATAAGTGCTTTACATACAATGAGTTAAAGAGGATACAATATATTAGAACATACAAAGTAAAGCACTTTACATATAATGAGTTAAGCTGATACTAGTATTGACCTTCTTCATCAGTCAGAGTTAACTGTGTCCATATCTTTTTACAGAGAATCACAATTTTAACATAGGTGGAGGCTTTGTTTTTTTTTTTGTTTTTTTTTTTCATTTTAACTTCTGTAGCTTTTAGTAGAGGTATATGTAATGATCACAAACTTTAGTGCTGTATGTAAATGTTAAATTCTTTTGATTCTCAAATACCTCACAAAAACCATTTACCTTCTGTAGCTTTCAGTAAAGGAATGTGTTTTGATCACAAACATTAGTGCTGTATGTAAATGCTAAATTCTTTTGACTTTCAAATACCTCGCAACAACTATTTGGTTCACTCTTCCAGCTGAGCTGCTAGAGGGGCCTACAAGGTATCTCAGATCTAGACAAAGCCTGGTCTCCCCTACCCTAGCCATGCGGCTGCAGGCCCTCCCCCAGCCCTTACCTCTAGTTTGCTGATCCTGCCTAAAAACTACAACACATAGTCTTAATTCTGATTATTTAGAGAAAACAAGTCTGTTGCATTGATTGAGATTACATATTGTCCTGCAATAAATCATGTTTCAGTCAGAAGTGTCCCACTTTGGGCTTCCTAAAAGGTGGTAACCCTATTTATAAATACTACAGAGGACAGCAGTAATGACTAAGCTGCTAAATTGCCTCATTCCCCAACATTAGTACAGTTTGTTACACTGCCCTAAACCAGCAAGGTGGAAGCCACCAGCTCCAACATGCCTACCTTAGGCCATGCAGCCTCTGGGCCCCAGACTAAGCCTTACCTCTGGTGCAGTTGGTGTGTGCTGATCCTGGTTTCCTTATTCTGCTTGTGACCTGGGACAAGGAGCAATGAATAAGGATTCCTCCTGTGCAGCCCCTCTTAAGAGGCCTGGCTCCTCCCTGTCCCTGGCCACAAGCTCCCTCCCCCCTGGGAACCTATCCCCACAGCCCCTTCTGGGTGGTCCTACCTGGGTCCCTACTGTTCAGATGTCTCAGGCCCTGCACCCAGACAAAGCCCCGCCTGCTGCGATACCTTGCAGGCGCCTCCATATTCTATAAATCTTTTGTTGGTCCAAAAAAAAAGGCATCAAGTCACCCACTTTGTTCATCTTTTTGTATAAGGACCAATAGGGCTACAAATATTTCTCAACCAAACTTAAAAGATCTTTGCATTCATATCTTAAAGCAGCAGTGCATGATAGTGGTGAAAATTTTGATCTATGTTTTTTTATTCTATTTTACATTGCCCTTTATTTCCCAACTTATATGATATAATTCTTTCTACAATTTGAGTCTACTTTAGCAGTTTTTTAACATTTTGATGTAATAAAACTAGTGTTCATTTTAATATGGCTTTGAACAGGTTTTCATCAGTATTATTGGCTATTTGTTTACATCAGTTGTTTAAAATCACTTTTGTTGTGACTAAAATGAACTATTTTATGCAGCAGGCAGTGCTCCCCAATCTTATGGGCAAATAAATTTTCAAAAATAACTAGAAATGCTGATGAAAACCTAACTCAAGCCATATTAAACAGAGCTCTCCTTTCATTATTTCAGATGTGGAAAAAAATACTAAAGCAGACTCAAAAATGGAGAAAGAAGGGTATCATACAAGTCAAGGGATAAGGGGCAGTCCAAACCAGAATAAAAAAGTATAGGTCAAAATGTTCACTGCTGCTTTAACCACAATGGATGTTCGGCTAAACCTTAAACCTCAGAGTTTAACACAGTTTAACTTATTTATTCAGATCAGCACTGACGTTACACAGTCAAACTACATGTCAGATAAGCAATGGTAAATTTAAACATGGATTAAATGAGGCATATCTAGTTCATATTGATTTTAATGCTAAGAACAGTAGCATGACATTGAAAGGTGTTGTAATGAGAATTTTATCATTAACCTTTTGTCACCACATAACTAGATAAACTGAGCACAATAATACATTAAGATAGATATTTACTGAATGATAAATATGTAAAAATATAAAGGAAATTGATTAGAAGGTACTATTTTTGTAATTTGCTGCTTTTGGATATTTGTAAGGTTTATTGTAATATGGCCAGCTCTCTCTTCATAAATAATATATATTCTCTTTATTTTAGTTTGCCTACTTCTCTGTGGTTTACCATAATCCTAGCCAAAATTTAAAAAGTAACAGTTTTGAATTGCAAATAAATAAAAGAAAGGAAACCAGTCCAAAAACAATGCATGCAGTGCAAAACATTTGTGGGCTTTGCTAGTATGTTGACAACTCCCTTGGCACACGTGTCTCCATTTCTATTTAGCCCTTGACTCCCAAGATTTTTTTTCATTCAGTTGATAATCTCTAGCACACATCCATGATCAGACCTTTGATCTGATTATCAGCAATGTCTATTACTGTCACAGTGCAGATAAAAGTTAAGAATGTCATTTTTATCAGTGCCAATTGATCAGTAGATAACATGCTTTCCTCTGGGGCACAAAGACTGGAATGTCACAGGTTCTAGTCTCACAACTGGCAACTGTGCAACACCCACAAACTGACTCTATGGTGTAATACCACTGGGGGGTGCTGCACTGTTAAGGTGCCATCCTTTGGATTAAATGCCAAACCAAAGTCAGTTCTGCTCATCTCTGTTTGTAACAAACAGGCTTCTGATGGTGACAAGCACACCCTTGGCAGCTCTTCCCAAACTCATGGCAGCAGGGGCTGGCTAATTGGCTTCCTACTGTCCGGTCACATAGGGACCCCATCAGTCCACCCTTGAAACATTCTGCAGTAGTGGAATACTCATGTGGCATCCTCATGACCTGTGACTTTGAAAAATCATAACGTTTTATTTTTTATTTATTTAAAAATTGTTAACTGGGAAAGGCACACTGAGCAAAGACTCATTTCCAGGTGTGACCTGGGTGAGAGTAGAAGGAGAGTACAGAAGAATAAAAATTACATAACAACATATAGGGTTACATAGTTAACATAAAGGTGCCAAAGCAATATGATGATCTGGTAGGTAAAACAACAGCATGGTTCATGCCCACAAGTTGTTTCCCCTTCGTACCTGAAGTGACCCTTTCTCATTTCATGAGATGGACATATTAGCATAGCTGGTCCACTGGGATGAACCACACATTCCCCCATCTCTGGGCCTGATCTACTCTCAAATATTTCTCCACACACCCCTCTGTTATGCAGCCCAAATGCCATTTGGTAAGTAACTCCCAGGCATCTCGCTCATCAATTCCCAGAGGGAAACCTTAGGCTTCCCCTGGGGTACAACTCTGCTTCAGAAGCCAACTCCCAAAATCTCTGGCACTCTAAACAAGAAATAACATCAGCAGTACGGTTATCCACACCTGGTACATGCACAGCTGTAAACTATATGTTAAGAATGAGACATTTTAGAACAAAGACCTGCATAAGGTTACCCAGTGGGCCCTTGTACCCCACCTGACCATTGATGGTATAGGTTACCCCAGTAATGTTTGTCTTGAAAGTCACTTTTTAGTTCCTAAGTTGCTCTTTGTAAATGACCACGGCCACTGCAATGGGAAAAATTGGCACCCCTTTGAAGCAATTTAGGAAAGCCAGTCACACCCCAAGATCCTCCATCATTGATTCTGACACCAGAATCCTGTAGTGATGCTTACTGCATTTGGAGCTGACCTTCATCAGTCAATGAAGGAATGTTCAACTCATAGGCATGACTTTGCAATCAAACATGGGGTGGTCAAGACATTGCTACTACCGTACTCGCACAAGGTGATCTTGCAGGCCTTAACCAGCCAGGCAAGGAGGTCCTGAAGTGCTATCAGCTTCTCCTAAGTCAACCAAAAATTCAGTGGCAACCATATCAGTCTCTATTCCCAGAAAAGAGATCGTGGTCCACAGGTCTTCCATCTTCTCATGGGCTTAATGAGTCCTTAGGTAAGCACATCCTACCTACAAGGCAACCATTATTTGGTCACAGTGGTCAGCGCCTGACTGCCCTATGAACAGGGAGTTGTCCAGTTAGTGTGTTAATTTTGACCATCCTGACTTGTCATGGTGGCCCAAAGCAGGAACGTGCTGAACTGTTTGAAGAAAGCACACACAGCTGTACACCCCACTGGCATGTAACTATCTATATAATACTGACCCTCAAATGTAATGCCTAGAAAATCTCAAGTCATCCTGGTGCACCGGCAAAGTTCAGAAAGCCAATTCCATGTATATCAGCCTTACCTAAGAGAGCTCCCCCAACCCACTCCCTGAACCACCTTGATTCCCTGTTGAACAGTGCCTAAGACACTGCTGTGTGGACAGGATCAATATTATTGTTAATCAAGTTCCTCTCCAGGTATAAGTGATTTATTATCTTAAAATCTCCTTATGCATCCTCAGTAACTAGCCCAATAGGAAAAACTCTGAGATGATACCTGAGAGGCATCGCGAAGGGCCTACTAACACTATCTGTCACTACCATTTTGTTTAGTTTGGCCAAACAACATCCAGCAGATATCAGGTTCTCTGTCTCATAGGCTGGATAGGAACCATTATACAGAATCCAAAAACCCACTCTAAAAAAATAAACCCTCCCTAACGCCATCTGCCAGGGTGCAAGCAGCTGTCCTTTTCTGGTAACTGGCTAGCCATCTCTCATAGTGATCAGCCTTTACTGGCATTGGGAGGCCTGTTTTACCATTTCCAAAAGGTCTGAATGGGGTGGTCCCCCTTCTGCACTAATTAAAATGGTGTAGATGGCCACATGCCAAGCAGTCATGTTTATATTTACACAAATTTGACTTACGCATTCTTTGATTACAGTTGTAGCAGCGCCTATGCCCACTTTCTTCCAGTACTGACCTACTCCCCTTTCTTCAGTAATTGTGGTTGTCTGACTGGGAATCCATTACCAGAATGCTGAGTTCCCCCCCCACCCCAGGTCCATAGCCCACAATAATGGGAGATCCAGCGTGTTCCAGGACCTACCTGACTTGTTCTGTTTTCTCCCAATGTAATTCTTCATAATTGTATAGCCATCCCCAGCTGGGTTTACTAGCATGCATACAGCAATCTGGGTGTAGTCCAGTATGTCCACAGACTGTACACCTTTATTGGATTCACCTGCATCAAATATTGCATAGCCAGGTGACAAATTCTCCGAACTACACCTGACTGTAACTTAACAATTTTCTCTGCTTCCTCATCTTTACCTTTCTTTCCTTTTTCTTCCTCTAGCTCCTGATCCTGTTGAGTATTATGAACAAAGGATGTACTCCCCATTTGCTATCTTCTAGTGCACTTCTGTAAGGTGTGTGACACCACCAGCTCTCACAGACTTACATAGTTAATGTATATGAGTTGTGGTCCTCCCTAATGGGACACTAGGGACATGGGTATAGCCTTTGTGGCCTGATTCACCCCTGACACACTGCCCATATATGGGGGTCCATTTGTTTCTGCTTCTGAGTTGCTACAGTATAAAGACTAGGACCTTGTCAAGTGTGCTCAAGTGTTGAAGGACCTGCTGATGGACACTCTGGTTGGGGAAGGGCCAAGAGCAGTGGAGATGGTCTACCCAGTTGCTGAGGATCAACCTACAGTACAAACACCAGGCCCAGTTTATTAGGTGGTACTGTTGTCTGAGGTAGGGGCTGTGAAAGCACGGGAGCTGGTGGTGGGAACATTGGATATGGCATAAATGGTATGGCCAGGATCTCAGGTGCAGATGATGGAGGTACCAGGACTTGTTTAACTGATGAGGACAGACTTGGGGGTGATGAACTTGCTGACACGGCAGGCATGTTGTCCACTGGGCCCAATGGGACCAGATCCCCTCCCTGGGGCTTCTGTGGGAACTCTGGCACTGGTCCCACTCCTGGGGTGGGAACCTGAAAAGTGTGCCTCAACAATACCTCATCAGTCATTCTTTCCAAATCTGGTTAACTGGCTAAGGATTCTCCAGTCCCAGAGGTGCTTGCAGTGGTTTCCAAGACCTGATTTATTTTTTTAGCTGGGGGTATTGGTAAGAGTTTTTGTGAACTGGTGCTGCCAGAGTCTCAAGCTGCAGTTGTGAATCTGGACAATCAGAGGGTACCTTGCTGGGCAAAGGCCATCTGGGTTCTGGGATATGATCTCACACCATGCTTTTCCCTTTGACTATATAAAGGCTGCAAGCTGTCACTCAGATTCTGCTCCTGATGTTTTCCTTTTGCTCAGCATCATACCCATAAGCATTTGTGAAAATACAAGTACAAAATCTATTTCTGTGGTTTTAGCCTTCACTGCCATTTATCACTGGATATACTGGGAGAAGATTCATCTTAGAGATGTTGTCTTTAGTGTACTATTACCTCTACTTGGTTAAATCTCTAGCAAAGAGCACACAGTTACACACTCACCACCAAAATGAAAGAAAACTGCATCTCAGAAGCTTTATGAAGTGTGCCCAAAGTTGATTAAAGTGCCAGTGAAAAACACATCTTGATGTGTTTTGAAATAAAGTTCCTTTGTCAAAAGGCATGCAGGACCCAGGATTATAGCATCATACATAGTCTAAAGTGACGTCATCATTCTGAGTCAAACAATGAAAATGCAACATTGCATACATAAAGTGAAAAATTTATATTGTTAAAATCAGTGAAATATCCAAAAGTGCAGGTGAACTTTAGTTAAACTCAAGTAATTAATATGCAATCCTTGACCAAAAGACATAAATCAAGTCCTGAAATATGCAATATTAGGAACAAAAAGAGTCCCAAAAGTCAATAAAAGCAGAGCATTTATGCCTCAAGAGACACTGACAGTTGACAAGTTCACTTGAAATGTTAGTATGCCACCATATGTGAAACATAATCTGCAACTAAAAACATATTATATATAAAATAATGCATGAAGGGTGAGTGCATAGCATGAAATTATTGCTCACCCAAGGTGTGGAATGCTACATAAATCTCAAATGCGAAGCCTGAGGGGTTTATTAAATCATCCCATACTGAGGGTGGTCATTAATTTCTTATTTATGCACTCACCCCCATGCATTGTTATATGTAATTGCTGGCTTGCATTTTTTTCTCCAGATAGAACAAAAATTCTGTGACAGAGTGTTTTCAGTTAGAAGTGTACTGAACTGAATGTTTAATTGTTTTCAAAATATTTGAACTGTAAGTAGTTGCAAAAAGCTTGCTGAGAGTCAAACAGTGAAAAACTCTGAATTCATTTTTGGAAATGTTTTTCTTTTCTTTTAATCTATTGCTGTAGGCTGGTTGTTGTGAGAACGCTACATGGAAACTGGAATGAGGAAGGTAGTCTATGTTAAACAGAAGGCTATAAATTTAAAGGAGCTTCAGTACAAAGTTGCAGTTCAGTAGTAAAATGTGTCTAAAATAACTGTTTCTTAGGATAGTTGGGTTCTTTTTTAGCCAGTTTGTATTTGTACAGTTTTCTGTGCTTCTGTTGCTTCAGAGATATGCAAATTAGGGTAATGATGTCTGATACCCTTGAAGCCCTTAACATTTTTTATAGAAATAGAAGAGAAATAGAAGGGAAATAAAAAGTTGGTTCATGAGGGAGTTTTTTTTTTTAATGGCTGGCTTTTGTTCACTGCTACTGTCTAACACAAAGCCGTCTCAGAGGAGGTTTCAGCCGATTTTGTTTGTGGAGCAGCCAGGTGCAGTATGAGGTAGCAGAAGGAGCAGGAGGCACATGCTAACCATTATTACTCATCATGGGTTATAACGGCAAATTATAACCTGCTCCTTCAATGATATAAAACCCAAGCTAGTTATTACATTGCAATTAAAATACACTATTATTATCTATGAGAATCCTTATATTTGCATTTTATTTAATATATGGAGAAATGTCAAAGTTTTCATTCAGACCTGGTTAACTGCAGGCTCCAAAGGTGCAAGTCCAAAACCCCTCCCTCTGCAGTAACAAACTTGTAAAATCTCCACCTTGAGGTTTTGGATATACTTTCTCAATAGCTCTAAAAAGAAAATGATGTCCCTGTTTGTCAGTAGCTTACATCACATGCAGGACTGTTGTATATTTTGGATCTCCATTTTTGAAGGCCCTCTGGTGTTCCCCAACTCTTGTCCTAAACTTTTTTTTGGTTTTCTCTATATAGAAAACACCACATTCACACAAAGCCATATAAATCACACCATAGGCTTCGCAAGTTATCAACTGTCTGATTGTGAATTGTCTCCCATTGTGTGGGATAAAAAATGATTTCCCTGGTGAAAAGACTTTGTAGTATGTGCATTTCTGACATTTGAAGCAGCCATCATATTTATTAGTTAACCATGTCTACTGCTTTGGTTTACATTGTCTACTGTGTACTAGCTAATCCCTTAAAGCGACCACTGTCCTATATGCCATCTCTGGTGGTGTGCTGTGAGTCTCACACAGACTAGGATCACCTCTCAAAATATTCTAAATTGGGAAATGCATCAATTACATTTGGGAGTGCATCATTTACAGCACTTTACTGCAGATGAAATGATGTTTGTTGATCAGAGTTGTGTACAGCACTGTGGTACTGTAACAGCTTTCAGATGAGTGCCATACCAGTAAGGCAGAATGCATAGTCAGGACTTATGCTAATAAATGATCAGATCATCCAGAAACTCAAGTAAAATCAGTCGGACCATGGTATTATTGAAAACAACTGCATTCCACATTCAGAACTTAATTTAAGGCAGCAAACATGGTATTCCCCTCAAACCAGGTCTCTCTTGGTATCCGTCCTTGTCAATAGCAAATGTTATTTTTTTTTACCTCTACTCCCCAACCCTAGGCCATGCTCTCTGAATCACACACTGTGGTACTGTAACAGCTTTAACATGGTATATCATTACAATAATGAACCCCCCTCAGGGAATCCAATACATCAGCAACAACCCATTCGACATCCACAATGTTGAATGGGTTGTTGCAGCGATGAATGGATGCAGTGGCTTCACTGTAAGCCACTCTCCCTCGTAATCCACCCCCCCCAGAGTTGACAATCATTAATTCTGTGGGAGGTAAGGGGGGCAAAGCACCCTGCAAACAGTAAAGGTTTCTGCTGCTGTGGAGATCTGTCGGCACTTTACCATTGCAATGTGATCACCATCGGCAAAGTGATATCAATGTAAGGCCATTTGACAATGTTGTTGTCACCGTGACTTGGTGGAACCTTTTCAGATGAGTAAGGTAATGCATAATCAAGATTGATGCTAGTAAATGAAAAACATACCTTACAGTTCTGCTGCAGGGACCACAAAACTGCAAACTGTGGAAATTCAAGTTGCAGTTCCACCAATAATCTGCACCTCACAGAGAGAGAGAAGATGAATATGCAGCAAATTAATGGTGAGATAAACACTACAAGGTGAGCCCTCTCAAGGTTATGAGACTAAAAATACTTCTAATATTAAAGAAACCTCTATTGATATGTTGGTGCCTTTGAACAATTCTGTCAGCATTCCAGAGGGGTGCAATTTAACTAATGCTATGGCTGACAAAGTTTCAAGAAATGCTACTCATGATATAAATGGTTCCCAAAACTTTAATACTGGTATCATTAACAGAGTATTACCATTATGGAGACCAATATCACCACTACCTAAGTCACACCTATACAAACAGATGTTAATGTGGGTTTTCAGACATCATCTCGGAAGGGGGGACTGGATAAAACTACTATTAAGGGGTCAGTATCTATGTCTGCACACTGCGACTCAGGAAAGCTCAAACTTTACAAATTGGGTCAATAATCTCAGGAAAGACCTACTAGCAATGTGTAATGAAATCAGAGGGGGATGTGAAAAAAAATGCATAATAAATGTCAGAACTGGCCATACAGTGGTTAACATTAATGCAAAAATGTAGGATTTATCACTCAGGGCTATGCAATTGAGGTGAGGTGAGGTGAAGCTACCTCTGGCTGGAAGCTGCAATACTGAACATAGGATTTGCAAGAAAGCGAGTTATGCTCACAACAGAGAGAGAGAGGTGAACCTTACAATTGTCTTTGGTTTGTAGCAGATATTCTGCAGGTGGAGGCTACTTCTAACTGAAAGGTGAAATAAGGAACTTAGAATTATCAGGAAAGACAGTCTTTCATGCAACAGAGAGAGGTGGATCTTGCTTTACTTTTGTTACAATTGTTAAGATTTTCAGTGCAGGAAGAGTTTAAACCCTGAGGGACGGAATATTGTTTACTGTGTCTGTCCTGGTGCACAGCTGACTTATTTTGGGTCTGACTGCTTTCAGAGCACAAATCACCAGGCTGTTTTAGGGCTGGGGAGGTTTACCTGTGTCTGACTTGGATGTCTGAATTTTTCTCTGTTTGATTAGCAGGGTATTTTCTCTGTCAAATTGTTGTGTAGGGCATCTTGCCAACAGGAAGGCACTCATCACAGCAGTGGGTCAGAGCTTTAGCTGATTGTTTCGGGCGGGCACAGTTTAGGCCCAACCCCTGCCCACCCTCACCCCACCAACCCCTGGAAATAATTCCTTTTTACCTGGGGTTCTGACATCATTTCCTCAAGAGTGCAAGGTCCATATCACTGTCATATCCTCTCTAGCACACTGCACTGACTATATAAGCATACACATTGTATAATATATATATTTCTATATAACAAACCAATCATGTACACACACACACACACACACACACACACACACACACACACAAAAAGTAGATAAACATGTGGGGAGTAGTGCAATGTAATGTCTGTGGGGCAGCAGTCTTCTGGGAGTCTTTCTGGAGGCTGAGATGCTGCCCTATTTTCAGACAACTTTCCGCCCTGAGGGAGGAAGTTGCCCATCTTCAGGCCACACTGGACAGTAATAAGAGAACCTTCCCCCAGGCCACACTGGACAGTAGTAAGGGAACCTTCCACCAGGCCACACTGGACAGTAGTAAGGGAACCTTCCCCAGGCCACACTGGACAGTAGGAATGGAATCTCCCCCATCCAGGGAGCACCAGAGCCACCACCACTACCTCAGAGGTTGCGAAGAAAGCACAGCAGTTGGACCACAGTGGGCTCAGGGAGGGTGAGGATGGTGGAACAGAGGCACACCCAGTCAGTTGTTCCACTCCACAATCCATACACCTTTCTGGGGGAGCATAGTTCCCATATGGATGCACCCACAGAGGAGACTAAAGAGGCTGAGGACAACTGTCACAAGGGAGGCCCACAGGTAGGAGGCAGAGGGCACCACAGGGAAAGGAAGCATCTCCTGGTGGGGGACTCAGTTATTAGGGGGATAGAACTGGGGGGAGCAGGGAAAACTGAAGCATGGTGCCTGCCTGGTGTCATGGCTTGGAGGGACAGGAAGCGCATCCTCAGGATCACGAGAACAGCTGCATAGGAGTCTGAGCTGGACATCATTGTCCACCTAGGGATAAAAGACTTGGCTCATCATGAGATTAGAGCAGTGCAGGAGGACTTTGTAGAATTGGGGAGGGGCATAAGACAAGTAGCACACACAGTATCCTTCTCAGAGGTGCTGCCTGTCAATGGCATGGGTGAGGCAAGGGTACTTTGCACCATGCAGTTTAATGAATGGTTGAAAAAATGGTGTGGAGCACAAGGGTTTGGCTTCATTGAGGACTGGGGTTCCACCTGGAAGGACACCAGCCAATACTGGCAGGATGGTCTGCATCTGTCCAGGAAGGGAACAAGTCTTTTGAGCAATCAGTTTAAATGTTTCATTGGCAAGCTTTTAAACTAGTCAAGGGTGGAGGCACTGATAATCAGCAGGAAAATCCAAGCCGCTCCCTACAAAAAGGGGTACTAAATGAGAAAAAGACCAAGGTAGAAAGGTCAGTGGGGGATGCTGCAACAGAAGGTAAAGCCATCAAAAAATGGAGAGCAATGAGTACCAATGCCCATAGTCTGGGTAACAAGCTTCCTGAATTTGTGGCCTTGATGGAGGAGGAACATCTGGATATTGTGGCAGTCACAGAAACATGGTACACACAAAACCATGACTGGGACATAAACATACCAGGATACACTATCTACAGGAGGGACAGGGAGGGTAAAAGTGGAGGAGGAGTAGCTCTTTACATAAGGGAAGGAATCAAAGCAACAGAACAAAAGGGTAAACAGGGAGGAGAAGAAGCACTGTGGGTCAATTTGGAGACAGGCAATGGCACCACAATCTGCACAGGGGTTGTATATAGACCCCCATCTCAGGGGGAGGAAATGGACAAGGAAATGATAGAAAGCATACTTAGGAAGGCAGAAAAAGGGGATATATTGCTGATGGGTGATCTAAATATGCCAGATGTTAACTGGAGTGCAGTTGCAGCCACCACTTTGAAGAGTGGGGTTATTCTAGATGCCCTACAGGGGGCATGCCTTAGACAACTAGTATTGGAACCCGCTCGAGAGGGAGCAATCTTAGACCTGGTTCTCTCAAATAGAGATGGAGAGAGGATAACAGATGTAGAAGTGGGTAGCCATCTGGGAACTAGCGACCATCGAACAGTATGGTTCACAATAAACACAGTACTAGAGTCAAGCCATACAAAGGCAAAAGTACTGGACTTTAGGAGGGCTGACTTTGCCAAAATGGGTGAGTGCCTAAGGAATGCACTAGCAAATGGACAGGAAGGAGGGGTGGAAGAACAATGGGGATTAATAAAAACTGCCATCACAGAGGTAACAAGCCTTTGTGTAAAGCAAATAAACAAAAAATGGTGTAAGAAACCACTATGGTTCTCAAAGGAAGAGGCAGTGAAGGTTCAAGAGAAAAAGAAAGCATTCAGGCAGTACAAGGAATCACAGAAGGAGCAGGATAGAGAATTGCATCAATTAAAGCAAAAGGAAGCTGGGAAGACAGTCAGAACAGCAAAGGTCCAAACCAAGGAAAAGATAGCCAACTCAGTTAAGAAGGGGGATATAAACTTTTATAGGTACATCAGGGACCGAAGGAAGACCAAGGGAGGGATAGTGAGGCTTAATAAAGAGGAGGGGGGTGGGCAGAGGGTGACTTTGAAAAGGCAGAGATACTAAACAAATATTTTTGCTCAGTATATACAAATGAAGAGGGGGAGGCACATAAAACAAACAATAGAAACACTCTGGATACAGAAGTTGATACCAGCCCATTTACAGAAGAAAGGGTTCTGAAAGAACTCTTAAAACTGAAGGTGGACAAAGCAATGGGGCCTGATGGGATTCATCCCAGAATTCTAAAAGAACTAAGGGTAGAACTAGTGACACCACTGACTACACTCTTTCACAAATCATGGGAGGATGGGGTGGTACCCAATGACTGGAGGAGGGCAGATGTGATTCCCTTTCACAAAAGTGGGAGCAGGGCAGAAGCAAGAAACTACAGACCTGTTAGTTTAACCTTAGTGAAAGGGAAAATGATGGAATCACTTAGGAAGGAAAGAATTGTTGAGTATCTAGATGCCAGAGGGGCACAGGACCCAAGGCAGCATGGATTCACAGTGGGAAGGTCATGCCAGACAAATCTGATAGATTTCTTTGACTGGGTGACCAAAGTAGTAGATCAGGGAGGGGCTGTGGACATGGCATAACTAGACTTTAGCAAGGCATTTGACACAGTACCACACAAAATATTAATATACAAGTTAGCCAGCCTGGGAGTGGGTCCCAAGATGACAGCCTGGGTAAAGAATTGGCTGGAGAATAGGACACAGAGAGTAATAGTAAATGGAGTCCACTCTGAAGAAAGGGGGGTTACTAGTGGGGTACCGCAGGGTTCAGTATTAGGACCGGCCCTCTTCAATGTCTTTATAAGCAACATTGCAGAGGGACTGGAAGGAAAACTATGTCTCTTTGCAGATGGCACAAAGATCTGCAACAGAGTTGATGCACAAGGTGGGGTGGAAAGGGTGAAAAGGGACTTGGCAAGCTTGGAGGAATGGTCAAATGTATGGCAGCTTAGATTCAATGCTAAGAAGTGCAAGGTAATGCACCTGGGAAACAAAATCCCAGGGGAAGAGTACACAATGGGGGGTGAGATACTAACAACAACAACAAAAATGGAAAGGGACCTGGGGGTAGTCACATCAGATGACCTAAAGGTGGGCAAGCAATGTGACAGGGCAGCAAGGACGGCTTGGGTGATACTGGGATGCATAGGGAGACGCATCTCCAGTAGAAAACAAGAAGTTATTATCCCTCTGTACAGACAGCTGGTGAGACCCCATCTGGAGTACTGTGTGCAGTTCTGGAGACCCAATCTCCACAAATACATAGACAGGATGGAAGCTGTCCAGAGGAGGGCTACTAAAATGGTGCAGAGTCTCCATTGGAAGACATATGAAGAGAGACTTAAGGAGCTTAATATGTATAGCCTCGAGAAAAGGAGGGAGAGGGGGGACATGATAGAAACTTTCAAGCACCTCAAGGGAATTAACAAAGTCCAAGAGGGTAGCATCTTTCAAAAACAGAGGTGTGCAAGAACAAGGGGGCACAATTTGAAGATAGAGGGAAGGTGGCTTAGAGGTAATTTAAGGAAGTATTTTTTCACAGAGAGGGTTGTGGATGCATGGAACGGCCTTCTGGAGGAGGTTGTGGAGTCAAAAACAGTGGTGGAATTCAAGCATGCATGGGACAGTCATAAGGCAATTCTAGGGGGTTGGGGTAGGAAGAAGTAGGTTGCTGGTTAACTAGGATCTGCAGCTTATCCATTAGGTAGGGAAATGGGGAGACTGGGTGGGCCAAGCGGTCCTCATCTGCCATCAGAATCTATGTTTCTATGTTTATCAGTGTGGAAAATATAATGCACCCCACAGCAGCATCTGTCTCCAGTTATGAATCACCATTGAAACATCTTAAGGAAAAGATTCAAGATCAGGAAGACAGATCAGGAAGGGGAAATCTCAAACTCATACAGTACCTGAAGGGGTAGAAGGCTCTGAGGACTCACTTAAATTTTTCAGGAAGATGATAATGATTGCCATGAGCAGGAAATACCTGGAAAAAACTATACCTTTACACAGATCACATATACAGTATAAATAAACTAAAGGGATCCCGATCAGAGTGTGGGATTGCCACTAGACACCAGGGAAATATAAAGTACGGGGATCATGATCATAGGGTGAGGGGGGGGGGCCACTAGACACCTAAGAACTAAAAATCAAATAAGGATACAATTAAACTAAAAATCGAATAAAGATACAATTAAACTATAAATCAAATAAAGATACAATTAAACTATCTCAAAAAGTAAAGAAACTCTTTGCAAAAAGCTATGTTACTGCATCAGTTAGGGTTCAGGATAAGCAAGAAAAGTAGGGAAATTTGATGTTACAATTTTCAACCTTAACACCCCTGCCCCACCCCTTAAGTGATTGAGAGGTGGAGTTTTCCTTGGGGTTGTCAACCCTAACACTCACCCCATTGCAGTAACAGAAAAGCTGAGATGTGATGAAGACAGGTGTGTATGTTTCGTGAGTTCATAGAATGGTGTGAGCATTAGGGTTGACAACCCTATGGAAGACTCCATCTCTCATTCACTTCAGGGGTGGGGCAAGGGTGTTAGGATTAAACCTAACATCAAACTTCCTTACTTTTGTCACTTCATCCGGAACCCTAACTGCTGCAATAACATAGTTTTTGCAAAGAATATAGATATAGATACAAATACAGAGAGAGTAAATGAAAGAGAATAAATGATAGGGAAGGGTGGTATACAAGAAAATATACCTGCTGGGGGGTAATGAGCTCATTAAGCCATGTGCCTGAATGGTGAGTAGCCTAATGGGCTCGTTAGTCACCCAGGTGCATATATTTCCTTGTATACTACCCTTATCCATCATTTGTTTTATATAATACATGGTAAGGAGGAAATGAGATGAGGAGATAGTATTGTGCTGATTCCAAGTTTAATTCACATTACTAATATTATGCATAGTAATTGCCTCAGGTACTTCACTGTAGGCATGTGGAACATAGGCATATCATAGGCACATGTCATTCTAAATAGTCCAAATATGCAGTACAATCTACTATGGAGGTAAATGACAATCTTTATTGTTCAATCTTAAAAGGTAAAGATCATTACAATTTGTTCACAAAAAAGCAATACGTGTAAGACACAGGTATTAAGAAACAATTAAGATAAAAGAAAAAATATATATAAATGTCCTGGAGGGCATACATTTAAAACAGAGGTTTGTATTATTGCTTGGACAGGTTAAAAGGCAACTGGCCTCAGTGCAGTGGAGTCTTTATTTGTCACCCTTTTTCCTAATTTTCTGAATTCTGACCAGAAAGTTGGCTACTTTGGAAATTGTGAATTCATCTTCAGCAGTAAACAGTATTTGGAGAATCAGATTCTCATCAGCACACAGGAGGGAATTAAAAATTAGTGCAATCCATATTTTGTTGGCCTTTTTATACCAGGCACATTTCAGCGTAACTTGAGCAAGGTCCTCAATTACCAGTTTATGACAGTTACAAAACTTAGCCCACACATTCAAAGGAGATGCATGGCACAAAATGGAGATGAGTGTCTAATCTTGGAAAATGCGCAAAAGCATGAAATTCAAAAGCAGAAATGTGTTGCACATGTCAGAATATGCAATCATGCAGGTATAGTGTATGCAGTGCAGAAAAAGGGGTCAGGCACCTGAATATGCCGTGCATGTGTATATTCAACCAAAATGAGCTGTGAATATGGCACACATCTCAAAATTGTGCCATGCAAAGTTAGGTACAGTATAAAAGGGGCAGCCCTAAATCAGATAGCCACCCAGAGGTTGTCCGCAGCACTGCAGCAACAATGGATGGGTCGGTCTTTCACATTGCAGCAGTGACGGCTGATGTGAGGAGACAGGGAGCACTGCAACGTGGACGTGGAAGAGAGATAGTACCGACCCTATGTCAAATTCAAACAGCTCAGTGACATGGACAGTGTGGGCTGGTACTGGCTCAAAAGGGCAATTCTGAGACAGCTCCGTGAGCTGCTCCATGATAATCTGCAGGCATCCACACATAGAAGTCACACCATGATGGTGGAGACAAAGGTGACAGCAGCACTGTGCCTGTTCACCACGGGCACCTTTCAGAGACTGGTGGGTGACACCACTGGCATAACCCAGTCAGCCACATCCCATCTCCTCACTCAGTTCCTCACTGCTCTGCTGCCCCATGCTAGTGAGGTCATATGACTGCACTTTTACAGGATTGCACAACTACCAGGCATGCTAGGGGCCATTGACTGCACCCACATGGCTATCAGGTACCACATGGTGGGGACAGGAGGTGTATGTCAATAGGAACGGGTACTACTCCCTAAACTGCCAGGTGGTATGTGATGCCATAGGGAACATCTCAAATGTCTGTGCCCACTTCCTTGGGAGTGCACACAATGCCTATGTCTGGCATCGGTCATCCCCTTACGAAAATGGAATATATTGCAATATATTGAAAAATATGTGTTAATGTATGTCAATGCACTGAGAAATATACTGTCCCAATGTAATATAATATATAATATATTATGAAATATATTTTTTAAAATATACTGGCATAATATATTTCTAACCCATAGTATGCAAAAATGTATGTCACTATATTGAGAAATACATTGACTCAATGAACTCTAATACACAGTGTATTTCAACATATACTTTGAAACCTTATATTCTGCCTCATGCTTTGCTTGGAAGCATGTCAATCTATTTTAGTAATAAATTGTCTGAAATATATTATTAATATATTTCAAAATATATACAGC
This sequence comes from Neoceratodus forsteri, assembly GCA_016271365.2. Lineage (NCBI taxonomy): Eukaryota > Metazoa > Chordata > Ceratodontiformes > Ceratodontidae > Neoceratodus > Neoceratodus forsteri. Next base: position 284,746,272 of record CM028135.1, on the reverse strand, counting down.
ATTCTTTGTATGTTACGTATATTTTTTATATATTACATATATTTTTATATATGTCATCTGTTATATATATTTTATACATGCTACATATATTTTTTATATATGTTAACATGTATTTTTGTCAATGCATAGTTTTGTCCCCGTTGTACAGTTGCATAACTAATTTGCATATTTCAACAACATAGTTAATCAGCCAAAATCATGATAATTTCTAGTTTTACAATACTTTAGAATTTTAGCTTACAGACTGAAAAGAAAGGTACAAGTTATAAAGCAAGTACATGTAGGGTCTCACCCTGACCTAAAAGTGAAACAAAATGGGGTGGTATAAATACCAATCTGAGCCTTTAACACATGTGAGGTAAGTCATATGTGTAAGTACAAATGTATAAAATGTATGTTTTAGTTAAAGCTGCTCTGTAAAACAATTCAATGTAAACATTTCCATAATTAACGACAAGATGAACTCCAGTTGTACATATAGAGGTAGGTGTAAATCATAAATAATTTCCTTTGTTTTTTTCTGGGTAAGTTAATAGTTATATTTATATCTATTACACATGTATAGCATATATATTTGTAAGTAGAGGAAACAACATGTGAAATGTAAAAAAAAAATGCATTTATACATATATTGGCAATATACCAGCAACATATATTTACCATCCTTATTTCAATATATTTGGAATTTAATCAGTACATTTTGCAATATACATAATATACTAAACGGCAATAACATGTATATGTACAGCACATTCCAATATATTTGCAAATTTTAAAATATATTGAAATAAATTGATTTTCAAATACATTACAATATATTATAGAACAAGAAGACTGGAATATATTTCACTATATGTAAATGCGGCAGACTGCAGTGGTGGCAGAAGTGCAGGAGGTGGCCCAGTAGGAATGTGCTGCCATAATGGCTGACAGCCATGTGACACACGGGATGGGGAGGGAGGCAGAGAGGGGAGTGAAATATGACTAACACTGGATGGATGTGGTACCATGCTGGGAGGGTGCATATGTGATGGACTGCAATGGGTACAGGCAACATGGATGCTGCCAGCCAGTAGGGTCCTGTAACAGTGCAAGAAAAGTAGAGCACTATGATGCACTGGAAGGGAATAGTGCCATATGGTACAACAAGGCAGCATTGTTTCCATGCCCCACAGACCAAACACTATGCAGGCCACAGAAGAAGTGATAGTGAACAAACAACAGCTGGAAAAGTGCCACAGAGGTATGCGCCGGTGTATGCAACTGGGACACAGTGTCTGGTGTAATGTGCTGATGGTGGTGACTAGCTGAAATAGGGCTTGGTGGGGTGCAGAATGCCATAGATGTGTACTGTAGACTAACATATCTCCTTCCTCCATACAGGAGACAGTGCATATCTCCTTTGGCCATGGTTGCTCACCCCAATACAGCAGCTCACATCTGATGCAGAGGAGAGGTACAGTGAGACACACATCACAACAAGGAACATCATAGAGCGTGTGTTCAGCATGCTAGAGATGCAGTTTAGATGCCTGGACAGCTCCGGTGGTGCCCTTCAGTATGGCCAGAACAAGGCTTGTGGCATATTCCTAGACTGTTGCATGCTACACAACACAGTCATTGACCATGGAATAGTCGTCCAGGTCCCAGAGGGTGACACTCAGTGGATGTGGAGCCGCAAGACGAGGGTAAGCAGCCAGTGCAAGACCAAAGGGACCAAAGATTGGCACTGAGGAGATGGTGGCACAGAGGCACCATTGTGCAGGAGCATTTTGGATCCCAAAGGTGAATAATGCAGTCATCCATGATATTGCTGGCATGCACACAGGCACAGAATATATGGGAGCATGGTGCATCCCACGGTGATGTACAGTGTGAACTGGTTGGCCCTTTGCAACATGCAGACAGGTGTGCCCAGGTCACATGCTCACATGTCCACAGGAGGGGCAACAATGCCAAGGAAGCATACAAGTGGCTATGATGAAATGGCGTGGGTCAGAGATAGACCATTGGCACAGACCCACAATGGTAGGTCCCAGGTGCACTCATCATGCCAATACCGGTCCCACAACACCATGACCCACATCCATGGCTCAGATGTCATCCAAAATCCAAACGATGTGACAATGCCACTGGGGTGTGTAGGTGGGGTACTGTGGGAACAGGGTGTGGACAGCACACAGCCATTGGCAATACAGGGCAGATGTTGCCCCACCATTGGTCTTGAGGCAGCACGAGCAGACCAACAGGGCCCCGGACACCTCAGAGTGTGTGAGTGTGGCCACCACGGACATGTGCATGGCCCCGCACCACAGGCATGGGCGACTCCAATGGGGCTCTCTGGGCCCATATGGGGAGAGGCATCCACCTAGAGGGCATCAAACCCCATGACCGAGAATGGCTACGCATAATGGTGGGCATGGAGAACCACACACTGTCACTTGGGGCACATGCTGGTGCAAGGGCAGGGGATGGGGTATCAAAGGCATTGTGGATACAGCATGCTGGCATGGGGTGCAGTTGTTGCTGTGCAACATGCTGCATGTTGTACGGTGACCATGAATAGCCAATGCTGCACTGCCTTTCTGTATAGCCGCACGACACTGGTGAAGCCTGCAGTGATGTCAGCGCCTAAGAGGTGTATCAACCCAATTATCTCCACATGATAGATGGTTGCCCACTCATCAAGGAGCTGTAACTGACCCTGCATCCCCTGCACAGCTACACAGAGTGCCACCTGGCTCTCCACTGAGACTTTCAGTAGCCTTGTGTGTTCCTTCAGCTTGTCATCTGAGGCCATGTGTTGGGGGGGGCTGCTGACCTGGGGGGTTGTGGCTTGGCATGTGATCGCCACATCACGTGACTGTCACATAGCTGGCTGATTGGAAACTGGTGATGTGGCATGTGCATCCACAATGCACGCTGGGGCTGCTTAAACACATGGCTGGTCTGGCTGTGGCTGGTCACTACTAGACCATCGCAGGGCAGCAGTGCCCCCAGTTACACCTCAGCAGGCCGCAACATGATGCCTTCAACCTGTACCATGGCCAACTGCAAACGGTCACCCACATGATGCACATGGGCCAGCCCTGGATGGCTGCTGGTGGCATGTGCAGCATGGGGGTTATCCATCCGGGCTACATGGGGGCCATGTCAGGGATGACACTGTTTGCCTGGTTGATGTCATTGTCATCAGTGTCTGAGGTGAGGACTTCCAAGGCTGTTAGGAGTTCCTCTGCTGACAGGGAGATGGCATTATCAGCTTCATCACCACCATCATCCCCCATGTGTTTGTGCATCCACAGCAATGGCCACCACACTGGCCGATGCTGTGGCCACAGGCACATCGCCCTGCTGCCCATGCAGCTGTACCCGTGTAGCTGCACCTGTTCCAAGATGTGATGGTGCTGTGGAAACAAAAGTGGAGAACATGGTTAGGGTTGCATGACCATGGCAACATAACCGTAACATATACGGGCAGGTGCACGTGCATGTAACAGGTGTGCAGGTGGTAATACACACAAACATGACAATGTGAGCAGGTCACACAGCAGACATGCTAGGATGCACATAGAGGGTGTGGCATGCACCAGTGGTGTAGCCAGATAATGACATTGTGTATACACACACACACACACACACACACACACACACACCAACCTCTGTCCCCCTTTACATCCTGTACACATCCTCCCATGCAGCCTCAGTACAAATACACAGCATTTGTCGGATGATCCATCTAACCTCTAAGCAGGCTGAACACATATCCACCCCCTACACTATAAAAGTAGAAACAGACATACCACCCAGTAGCCTGCGGTACATCACAGACACACATGGGAATGATACTGTACACAGAAAGGCATATGATTGTGACAGGCTGCCACTGGTTACATGTTGAGAGGCACAGGGTCAAGGCCAGTAGCTCCTTGGCACAGTGATAGATGCCATTTATTCACTTAATGCACTCCTGGGGGGGTATGGTTATATTCCCCCTGTGCCTTAACCGCCTCTGCCACCTCTCTGTAGCCCTGTTCCTGGGGGTCCCAGTCTTCCAACTCAGGAACTCCTCCGGCTGCACATAGGCCTCAGTGAGGGCCTTCAGCTCATCCTTTGTGAAATTTGGATGACGTCTTTATCTTCCAGACAGACTCCATACGGGTGCTTATGGAACACACAGACAGGGATCGGCTCAGCTACATCAACAGTGACATGTGATGTAAAACCATGCACAGCTCAGGGAGAGATACATAGTAACATAACAGATATCCTACCTGCTGCAGTACCTCTGGTCACCTGTGCAGAGGGGTGACGCAAGACTGCTCTTATGGCACAGTGCATGCAAATAAGCTGAATACATTCCAATAATAAGATGCAAATGTGCAGATTGGGCACAGACTGTGCAATGAGGTTATTTGCATATCCTGGCTGAATATTGCAGAGATGCACCGAGTGCATCCTGATTTGTTTCGCGCATTTCAGTGTGCTCTGCAGAACCCCATAGCACATTCCCACAGGTGCATGCTCAATAGCTGCCACATGTCACTGCATCATATGGGTACAAATCTGTGATGTCAGTGTTGTTGCAGGGCACAGATGTGACAGCGTGGTGCACATGAGCAACAGGCGTGTAAGATGCATAGTCCTTGACACCTGTGCTTTGGATGGCTGGGGTCAGGGTGATGGATGCCCTTCACAAAATGGCTATGTGAGGCTGCCATTCATGTGCGATTGTGGGGGGTGCAATCTATGTTTCCTGCATGGCAAGACACTACCATACAAGCCTGATCGTGCATTGCAATGGCGCACATGCCAGCAGCGTGCAGATTACCTTGTGTGCCCAATCCCACAATGGGCTCAGGACAGAGGCCTGCAGAAACATGCACTGTACACATATCCTGCAGCATCACTTACTGTAATGGCATGTGCAAGCTGCAGAGTAACCACCAACCAGCTCCCCCAGAGCTAGGAAGAGGTGGAGCTGGCCAACCTGATGGCCCTGGGGGTCCCCAGGGAGAGCCAGCTCTTTGGGCAGAAGGAGCTGGAGGTGACTCACTCCCAGGTTTGAACAGACATTGCCAGTCACCTGAGCTGGTGGACAGGCATCCCATGGTTAGGGAAACAATGCCTTCACAGATATGGGGACCTCAGATGCAGGGAGAGAGCGCTGCTAGACTGACTGCGTACCATGATGAGCCAGGGCATGGTGTCACAACCAGGTATGTAATCCATGTGACTGTATGTCAATATGGTTGTTGTAATATTACAGAGGTGTGGCTGACACTGCACAGTATGGATGGTGGTATGCCATCCATAGTTGACATTGGATGTGGTACACTATGATGTATTGAGGTCTGTTATGGCTGCCACATTCTGGGCCCACCCACTATAGGCTGCATGTGCACAGCACTTGTCCGTACCAATGTAAAAAAAAATAAATAAAAAAAAATGTGGGCAACACCTGCCAACAGAAGCTGGCATAGCGCTGTGTGTTACCTGCAAATGTGCGGCAGAACAAGGTACAGTGAATGGGGTGTACAGGCACTCAAGGGGAGCCAATGCACAGTCTGCATGCCTGTGCATGCCATGGTGCAGTGTGTGGCCACATCATTGAGTGGCATGGCTGTCATGCAGTGTGCAATTGCATGACTGTCACTCTCCACTGTTGCTCATATGCACCCATGATTGCAGCCTGCCATGAACAACAGGCCACACAACAGGACATGATACATGGATATGCCACATCGCAGCATGGATGTGTAGCACAGCTCCACTGCTGGCACCACATGTCCATGTGCAACATGGTCCCCCATGTGACCATGCATGCCAGGGGGTGCTGGCATATGGCATGGCAAGACATGGGGTGTCTTTGTGGTCACCCATAGTGCACCTCCAAGGACCAGTGTACTGGTTGACATGGCACAGCTACAGGTTGCTGGCTTCCAGCCAACATATGTGGCAAGTCGGTATCCACAGTGTGGCCTGGACCCAGTCCTAGGGCTGTCATGGTGACATTGCCGATGCATTAATTTATCTGAGCTATAGTCTGTGCTGCAGTCCTGGGGCACAGTGGTAACAGGCAAGGTCCTGCTGTGCCTTGTCCTGCCCTGACGTGCCACAGTAGACATGCAGTGCAACACACAGGTAGGTGGTAGACATGGCCATGGGGGGCATTTGGCGGCAAGAGGAATTTGGGTGGCCCACTGCCATGGCTATGTGGGCTTGCATCCATGCCCAGCATGCTGATGGTTGGTGGTCCACCATCCCAGTGGAAACATGGCCATGATGGTATGTCTGAACAGTGCTGTGCAGCCACTGTGGCCCAACAGTGCTGGCACATAGCCACCTACATCATTGCCAGAGTCCAGTGTGGGATGTGCATGAGGTTGCCAACATGCAGACATGGGTGTCCATTTCAGGCCACACAGGGATGCCCACTGGGTACAATGTCCATCTTGTGTTTTGGGTGCCCATACCACACACTGGTGGTGCACACTGGGCCAGATGCCAGCTATGGCACCTGTCTCTATAGGCTATGGTCCATGGGACACCTTCCTTGTACCAAGCACACATGGCAAGCAGCTGGGGGCCCACTGTAGGGTGTCACATGGCTATCATGGTGCACCCACGTATGACATGTACCATTGCCTGATGTTGTAGTGCATGGTCCCTGGTGATGGGGGGACACTGTACAGCCCTACAACATGCCTCTTTGGTGGCGCACTGTTTGCCAGCTTCAAGTGGGGGGCTGTGCATTCGCTCGCGGGTGTTTGGTTGATGTTCATAAACCTGCATTGTTTATGACTGTAGATGGGGTGACAGGCGGGGTACTGCATAATGCTGATTGTGCCTTTGCCATTGTTTTTTCATTGCAGACTGGGAGGCCATCAGACAGGCACCAAGGGACACCCACAGGCATGAAGCAGAGAGAGAATGCCAGGCCAGACAGCAAGGTATGGCAAGGGTGTCACCAGCAAAAACATCAGGTGAGTCTGCATGTGTCATTGTATGTGCCATGCCCATCGTGTCAAGTGTAGCCACCAAGTGTCACCCACTGTGGTCCATGGTTCTACATATGTGTGTGTGCACTGTGTGTGCACATGGCACACACATGCATGGGAATGCCACTGCCCTATCCATTATGGAAGTCAACACCCTGATGTCCACCATGTAGGCCCATGTGCAGTATCATGCTACCAAGGCTGTGCACATATTTGGCCAGACCTATGCCACATGGTATGTCCACTGCAGCTGTGTGGCACATTGCTGTGTTGTGCCACCATCCCCTGCACAGCTCCATTAAATATAGTACATGCAAGCACATTGCGTAGACCATGTGCCACATGCTTTGTCCCATTGCCACTAGATGTGCACTGTGTTGGGCCTATGTACACACATGCATGTGGTTGTGTGGATGTTGGGATCGGGGGGATCCACTCAGCACATTGTGATTTGTGGCATGGGGTTTAGGCATGCATCTGAGATGCCCAGAGTACACACATGTAGTGGCAATGGTGTACTGTTGACTCATTCTGTGCTGTTGACCCTGCAATGTCCTGTGTGTCTGGATACAGTCACAGACCACCTCCACCACCTACTCAGTGTATGCCACATGGCCATGAACATGTGGCACCCAGTGCTGTCTCCCCCTGTTGTTGTGTGGTCATTGGCATGTGTGTGCCCCTGCACTGCTTGGCATGCCCCCTGTGCTGCGCAACATAAGTTCATGCTATACTGCCAACATCTAGTGGTCATCATCCCCTCCATCACCCTCATGTAATGCATGTCACACATTACTTTGGTGCTGTGCCCTCATATTATGACACTGTGGTATGATTTGGTTTCAGTATGGAACAGTGTTGCGCCCAGTTCTACCATTGCAGGTATTTGTATTGCCATGGCCATCCCCTGTGTGCAATGTGGGGTGTATCTCTGATCGGTGCAGATTGTGACACACACATGGTATTGGTAGGCAGCCATGGCAGTCTCGCATCAGACACTGCATGCTGTGGTGCCACTCCACACACCAATGGCTCTATGTCATGTCTACCACTGTCCGTGGCTGTGTGATGTCATTCTCCAGTGCTGGCCTCTGGCAGTTGCCTGCCAGCCATTCCTATTAGCCCACACCACCGTTTCACTGTGTGACCTGTGTGTGCCACACAGCTGTGGGTGTGACAACCCCTGGCCCTTCCCGGTGACACCGCACCTGTGGCCTTCTGTGTACATACCACCATCCATTGAGAAGGGTGCGGGCAGTGTCAGAATGGCCCGCCCAGTTGCCTGGCTATATCCATGTGTGCCCCTTCCATTGGGTACTTTGCCAACACATCACCTCTGTGAATGTGTGTTGTTCTGATCATTTTAATGCTCATCCTACTGTGTATGTGGGGCCCTGACAGTACATGTGTGCTGCTGGCACAGTGATAGGGTGTCACATTTGTGTTACATATAGTTCTGTGTGTAGTCACCTGGGCTGTCCACCATTGTTTTACATGGAGGGCCCCTTTGCCAACATTCCAGGTTAGTCCCCTGTGCTCCAGTATAGCCCTTGTTGTTGTTGAGCCATGACAGCATTTGACCTTTGCATTACCCACCTCCATCCACACTGTGTGGCAGCATGTTGCAGCACCCTGTGTTTCGACTGTGCTTGTGATGTGTGTCACCCCCTTGGTACCCCCTCTGTGGTGGGCACATGAGCACGCGCCTTGTTCACATAAGGGTCCCTCTGCACCATGCAGTCTGTGCATTGATGTTGCCTGTGTTGCTGAACATAGGGCCATTGGGGGTGGACTGGTTTCCATGCCTCCATGGGACATCAAGGACAGTGACTGGGTACATGGCCACATCCATTGTCATGGCCGTGCCACTGTGTCTGATGGGTTGTGTCCCTGTCCAATAAATGTCCAGTGGACATGTGCGGGGCTGTTTCTGATATGGCTGTGCGGCAACTGCCATTCTTTGGCTGCCTTGCAGGTGCCAGTGTCCACTTCTGCATGGATGTCTGCATGGTTGTGTCCAGGCCCACATGTCTCTGGGTGTTGTCCTGGGGAGTGGGGTGTCACTGTGTCCACACCTGGGTGCATACTGCATGCTGTCCCACCTCGTATGCCTGTGGTGGTGCCTCCAGTACACCTGTGCCAGGGTCAGACACCTGTGGCCATCTCACATGAGCCTCTGCATCTGGGTTGTGTGCTGTGGTGGGGACCAGTGTGCATCCATCACAAAGCCATGTGACACTCAGCAACATTGCCCTGCACCATGGCATTTGCACATCTTGCACTGCCATTGCCTGCTGCCATGTCTGTGCCCCATGTGGCATGCTTCGTGACACACATGTCCATGGCACTCCAGCCATCACTGTTGCATGTGGCACTGTGACAGGGTCAGTGAACTGCATACCACACATGCACAGTCGCACATCACCACTAGTTTGGGGGGGGGGCTGGACCTTCTCTGCATACATGATGCACTTTTGGCACTGCTGTTACATTATGTTGTTCTAGTTCTTCCCATGGGACGTGTCCAGCCAGGTGGCAGAGGAGGCCAGTGTCGGAACAGACAGGTGGTGGCAGCATGGCAGAGAGGTTCCTCATGCACTCAGTGGTTGCTTCCTTCCATTTTGCTGCAGCAGGGGAAATTGCTCAGCACTGTGAGGGCAATTGCCCATGTCACGTCCAATATTCTGGCACATTTGGGTGCCCCGTGCCAGAGATGGGTGCCACGGCAAGCCACTGTTGAGCCATAGATGCGTCGACCACCATGTGTGCTGCCATTTTCCCCTTCCTTACCCCACACTCCCACATCTTCCCCATCCATTGTAAATAGTTGAGGCAGTACCACCATTGTCCATTTGCCCCCAGGCCCTGAGTCTGTATATAGTTGTGTATTTGGTTCTAACTATTGTTGATTTTTTGATGTTTTACACTGTTGTTCATTTACTATCATATTGTCATTCTAGACATCAGCAGAGTAGGCCTGTTGGTCTATCAAGTCTGCTTGGGCTTCAGCACCCTGATTGGGTACCATAGCTCTCTATCTGTCTCCTTGCACTGTTACTCTGTCCACCAGTCCTGCCCACCCCAGGCAAACCAGCCTCTGCTTCACGCCTTTCCTATATCTGTCCCATCCTTTCTTGAATCCCTCCACCATAGCTGCCTGTACCAGCTCCTCAGGCAGTACATTCCACAGTTCCTACACTCTCTCTGTGAAGTACCTCCTCCTCCTTCCCCCCCCAATCCTAACACCCTCAATCTTCCAACTGTGTCCTCTGGTGATTCCACCCTTCTTTAGTCAAAAGATCCCATCTCGGCTTACCTTATTTACTCCCCTGAGGTACTTGAAGACCTCAATCATGTCCTCCCAGTCTCTCCTCCAGCGCGAACAGGTTGAGTTACCCTAGTCGTTCCTCATATGTCATATCTCCCAGGCCCCGGATCATTCAGGTTGCTCTCCTCTGAACCCTCTCTAGGAGTTGGATGTCCCTCCTTATGTGCGGCCTCCAGAACTGCACACAGTACTCAAAATGTGGTCTAGCCAGGCTGTTGTACAGTGACAAAATCACCTCCCTGTTCCTTGAGGTAATCCCCCAGTGATGCATCCCAGCATCCTATTTGCCCTGACCCCAACCCTCCTGCACTGCTCTGAATTGTTTATGTTAACATCCGCCAAGACTCCTAAGTCTTTCCCCTGCTGTGGCCTTCAACTCACCCCCCCCCAGGATGTACACATATTTGGGGTTTTCCCACCCTAGGTGTGGCACCTTGCACTTGGAGGAGTTAAATTTCAATTTCCAGGTGCAGGACCACCTATCCAGAATATCCAGGTCCTCTTGCAGGGCCAATCTCCCCTCCTCCCCCTCCACCACCCCACCCAGCTTAGAGTCATCTGCAAAGAGACTCATTTCACACCCGATACCATCTGTGATATTGGAGATGTAGGAGTTAAACAGGAGTGGCCCCAGGACTGATCCCTGTGGGACCACACTTATGACCTACCTAGGAGATGAGGCCTCCTCCGACCACTACCCACTCAGTGCAACCTGAAAGTCAATTTCCAATCCACCTAACTGTCAATGGGCCTACCCCCATCCCCCCAGCTTCTCCCTTAGGCCAATGTGAGGGACCTAATCAAATGCCTTGCTGATATCCAGGAACAGCACATCCATTGGTCTCCCCCTGTCAAGTGCTGATGTCACCCACTCATAGAACTCTACAAGACTTGTTTGACACAATCTATCTAGCACAAACCCATGCTGCCGATCATCCAATGAACCCATCTCCTCCAAGAAACCTCCCACCCTTTCCTTAAGTATGCTCTCCATTACCTTCCCCACCACCAACGTCAAACTGACAGGTCTATAGTTTCCTGGTTCATCTCTCGATCCCTTCTTTATGGATGGGCACAACATGTGCCTGCTTCCAATTTCTTGTAAAGAGATCCGCCAATGGCACAGCCAAAACATCCGCCAACTCCCTCAGTAGTCTTGGATGAATAGCATCAGGCCCTGAAGATTTACCTTTCTACTGTTGGTGTTGTTCTTTTTGTACTGTTTTCATACTGGTTATATATATATATATTTTTTTTTTTAAATGCAAAAATCTTCGTTAATGCATCAGGTTGTGCATCAGGGTCATCGGCCCTAACTCTTACCCCAACCCATGTGAAAACAAGCTGAGGTGGTGCAGTGCAGGAGAATGGGGTGAGCACACCCTGATGCCTGTAGGTGGGGGCACGGTGGGGGTGGGGTGCAAGGGCTGGGAACCCTAATGTCAAATTTACTCACTTTTGTCACTGTAAAATAACCCTAACTGATGCATTAACAAAGTTTTTTGCATTTAATTTCCTTACTTTTTAAGAAAGAATAGAAAAGCAGAAAGTTGCGCAAGTTGGTGGGAGCGTTGGGCCACATTATACAGCTAATGACTAAAAAAGTACATTGACAACAGCACAACCAGCCACTAAATAAATGTTAATGTAGTAGAACAATAGAAAACACTGTCCACAAAACGTAAACTGTGCCACACTATATCCCTGCAAAAAATACATTGTCCGACACGTAAACATGTATATTGTCATGTACAGGACATGCCATCAACACCCTCCAAATTTCAAGTAAAAAGACCAAACCATGTCCAAGATATGACATGTCAAAATTTGAAATTTTCACTCGTCAGAGTGGCACAGTTCCACACCTGTTGACATTTAACACACACAATGACTGAAAACAACATCCACGACACTAAGGCTAGGTATCCTATGAATTTCAAGGCACCACCACAAGCAAAATGCTGTCCACAGAACGTAAATTGTGCCACACCATAGCTCCACCAAGAAAAAAGATTCTGACACAGAAACACTGTAATTTACATCCACAGGACATGCCATCATCACCCTCCAAATTTCAAGTGAAAAGACCAAACCATGCCCGAGATATAACATTTTAATGTATGAGATTTTCATTTGTTAGACTGGCACAGTTCGGCACCTGTTGACATTTAACAGACACAATGACTGAAAACAACATCCATGATACTAAGGCTACGTATCCTATCAATTTCAAGCCACCACCACAAGCAAAAACACTGTCTGCAACATGTAAAGTGCATCACGCAATATCTCTGAAAATTTTTTTTCTCTGGCATGTAATCATCATAATTCACATTTACAGGACATACCATAAACACCCTCCAAATTTCAACTAATAAGACCAAACCATCTCCGAGATATTCAATGTCAAAGATTGGTAAAAATTCCTTATCTATTCCATTATAAAAAATGTGTCCATCTTGTCCCTATCTTGCGATCAAAGATGGCGATCAAAGAATCTCATGATCAAAGAATTTGCTTGCTCACAATCAAAGAATTTGTAGGCTCACAAACAAAGAATTTAAAATGTTATAAATCCAGAAATTGATAGAATTGCTGTATACCACCACCAAGGTTCGACAAAACGAAGTCCCTGAGTAAAACCCACCCTCATTTATCTTCCTAGGACACCCTTGGCTGAGAAAATTGATTTTTTAATCTGGCCATCTTGTCCGTTGCTCATGATGCATGATCACGATAAAAGAATATCACAATCAAAGAATTTGCAGGGTCACAATCAAAGAATAAAAAATGTTCACATTTAAAAAATTAACAGAATTGCGGCAAACCAGAGCCATGGTTCATCAGAATGAAGCCCCCCTGAATAAAATACACCCTCATTTGTCTTTCTAGCACACCCCTAGACTGAGAAAACTGATTTTTTAATCTGACTATCTCGTCACTCGTTCACGATGCACTATCACAATCAAAGAATCTCACGGTCAAAGAATTTGCAGGCTTGCAATCAAAGAAATTGCTTGCTCATGAACAAAGAGTGAGGGATGAGATGGCCAGATTTTTAAATAGATTTCTGTAACCCAGGGGTGCCCTAGACTGTTATATGAGAGTGGGTTTTGCTTGGGGGGCTTCGTTGTGCTCATGTGAATAAAAACACATACGGTTTCATTATCCCTGGTAGTCTAGCAGCCCCCTTCCCCCGATCATGATAACATACATAAAGACCTGTGTTTCCCTGGTAGTCTTGTGTCCCCCATGTGTATTTGATTAATATCTCATTATTTTATCCCTGGTAGTCTAGTGCCCCCCATGTCCATTTATTTATATTTGTTGTTTATATCCTTGGTAGTCTAGTGGCCTTCCAATTTGTATTTTATTATTATTATTATTCATATCCCTGGTAGGCTAGGCCCCCCCTCATTTAAAAAAAAATAAGCATTTGCTACTTCCAGGTAGTCTAGTGGCCCCTCACCCTGCTTTGCCAGTCCATCAGCACCCCCACCCTTCCCCAGCCGGCGACAGGCACAGCTCACCTCTCACCTGCCAGCCAGCCAATGACTGTGTGATTATGAGTGCTAATTCAAACAGGCACTCTGAAATTATTTCTGAGCGCCTGTTTGAATTGGCACTTGGTAATATATACAGTTACGCTGGCTGGGTGAGAGGTGAGATGTGCCAGCTGCCGGCCAGGAAGGTAAAAGGTGGCTGGCATGGCAGGGTGGGGGGTAGGAAATACTAGACTACCAGGAAGTAGCAAATGCTTATTTTTTTAAATGAAGGGGACCTCTAGACTACCAGGGATATGGAATAATAATAAAATACAGATCAGGAGGGGCCACTAGACTACCAGGAATATAAACAGCAAATATAAATAAATAGACATGGGGGACACTAGACTACCAGGGATAGAATAATGAGATACTAATCAAATACATATTGGGGGGGCCACTAGACTACTAGGGTAACAGAAAACTTTATGTATATTATTATGATCGGGGGGGGGGACTGGTAGACTACCAGAGATAATGAAAAGTTATATGTTTTTATTTACATAGGGCACAACGAAGCCTCTGGACCAAAAGCCAAGCTTATATAACTGCATAGGGCACCACTGGGCTACAGAAAACAAATGAAAAATCTGGCCATCTTGTCCCTCACTCGCGATGCATGATCACGATCAAAGAATCTCGCAATCAAAGATTTTGCAGGCTCACTATAAAAGATCGTTAGCTAGCCACGAACGAAGATTACAAAAGCTCAAACTCTATTTTTTGACCAATTTGGAGAAAACCAAAGCCATGGCTCGATAGATCATGGTCCCCTGAGTAAAATCCAACCAAGTTTTACTTCAGAAGTGACCCCTGAGCTGAGATATTTGTGTTTTTCCAATCAAAAAACTGAAAACAAGATGGTGGACCTCACGATCAAAGAATTTGTAAAATCCTCAGGGATGAAGATTCTTGAACTGTGAGGCTGCAAATTCTTTGATCGCCAGGCGGGACCAGATGGGCAGAACCCCATTCTTTGTTCGCAAACAAACATGTCAATTTTCCTATTGACTTATAATGGGAACTTAAAAGTGGCATAACTTTTGAATGCCTTGATATTTTTTCACCAAATTAAAAGTGGCATGTTCGGTCATGAAAGCTCTTTCCAACAAACCATTGTGCAGAGTACCATGCCACACAATGGCTGTGCAGAGCCAAGTCCAAAATCCAAAAAGCTGCCTCCAAAAATGATAATTTTCATTGTTCAGCACTTTTGTGCGAAAACACCGTAAGTCCAACCAAAACACAATTTGGCAAACAAGAGATCTACTATGCCCCACTGTGCATACCAAATTTCGGGTAAATCCATTGAATGGGTCCAAAGTTATTAATACCCAAACTTTTGACTTTAGTATGTAAGTGACCGCTGAACCCTAACTATAGTGGCGCGACTGCGCCACTATAATATATATAGAAACATAGAAACATAGAATTTGATGGAAGATAAGAACCGCTTGGCCCACCCAGTCTGCCCATTTCCCTACCTAATGGATAAGCTGCAGATCCTAGATAATCAGCAGCCTACTTCTTTCTACCCCCACCCCTAGAATTGCCTTATGGCTGTCCCATGCATACTTGGATTCAACCACTGTTTTTGACTCCACAACCTCCTCCAGAAGGCAGTTCCGTGCATCCACAACCCTCTCTGTGAAAAAATACTTCCTTACATTACCTCTGAGCCACCCACCATCTTCAAATTGTGCCCCCTTGTTCTTGCACACCTCCTTTTTTGAAAGATGCTACCCTCTTGGACTTTGTTGATTCCCTTGAGGTACTTGAATGTTTCTATCATGTCCCCCCCTCTCCCTTCTTTCCTCGAGGCCATATGTATTAAGCTCCTTAAGTCTCTCTTCATGTGTCTTCCAGTGCAGACTCTGCACCATTTTAGTTGCCCTCCTCAGGGCAGCTTTCATCTTGTTTATGTCCTTATGGAGATTGGGTCTCCAGAACTGCACACAGTACTTCAGATGGGGTCTCACCAGCTGTCTGTACAGAGGGATAACAACTTCCTGTTTTCTACTGGTGATGCCTCTCCCTATGCATCCCAGTATCCCCCCAGCCCTCCTTACTGCCCTCTCACATTGCTTGCCCACTTTTAAGTCATTTGATATGACTACTCCCAGGTCCCTTTCCATTTTTATTGTTGTTAGTATCTCACTCCCAATTGTGTACTCTTCAACTGAGTTTTTGTTTCCCAGGTGCATTACCCTGCACTTCTTAGCATTAAATCTAAGCTGCCATACATTTGACCATTCATCCTTTCCACCCCACCTTGTGCATCAACTCTGTTGCAGATCTTTGTGTCATCTGCAAAGAGACATACTTTTCCTTCCAGTCCCTGTGCAATGTCGCTCACAAAGACATTGAAGAGGACCGGTCCTAATACTGAACCCTGAGGCACCCCACTAGTAACCCCTTTTTCTTCAGAGTAGACTCCATTTACTATTACCCTCTGTGTCCTATTCTCCAGCCAATTCTTTACCCAGGTTATCATCTTGGGACCCTCTCCCAGACTGGCTTACTTGTATATTAATCTTTTGTGTGGGACTGAGTCAAATGCCTTGCTAAAGTCTAGGTAGGCCATGTCCACAGCCCCTCCCTGATCCACTACTTTGGTCACCCAGTAAAAGAAATCTATTAGATTCAACTGGCTTGACCTTCCTGCTGTGAATCCATGCTGCCTTGGGTCCTGTGCCCCTCTGGCCTCTAGGTACTCGACAATTCTTTCTTTCAGAAGTTATTCCATCATTTTCCCTATCACTGAGGTTAAACTAACTGGTCTGTAGTTTCCAGCTTCTAGATAAATATATATATATATATATATATATATATATATATATATACGGTATATATATATATATAGATACACACGCACACACATATATACAGTATCTTTCACATGGCAGTGTACAGTGTTTTCTTCCCTAGGGATCTTTCACAGGTGTTGTATTTGTAACATGTGCCACTTATCCAAGTGTCTGCAGGTGCATGGGTGGTTGGGGGCCTTCACATCCCCCATTGCTCCCTGTCCTCAAGGGGGGGCCCTCTGAGTGTCTTGCTGTATTCATCTACACAGGTTGCATGGTGTACATGTGACACGTCCATCCTTACATTTCATTCAGCTGGCTCACTGTGGTGGCATGGCTATGTACTGTGAGGGTGCCACTGGCCTCACCATGCACCCCTGTGTAATCCTGTGCATGTATTCTGCACTATTGTTGGTCATATCAAGTTGTTGGTGTGGGCCCCATGTGTGGCCTTCAGTTACATGTCATTGTGGCAGTGTCCTGGTGACACACTGGGCCTTCCATTGCACAGGCATGTCCACTGTGGTGTCAGTTGGCATCAGTCATCACCACTGTCCATTGGTCACAGACACTGTTGTAGTCCCCTATCCATGGCTGTGTGTGTTTCTACAGTGGCCAGTGTGCATAGGTGTCCACATGCCTCACCATGGCTATATGGTGCACAGTGCTGGCTACTCACTGTCCCTGCAACAGGCCCTTTTGGACCCTATGGTGTGCCACTCTGCCTCCCCTGTCCACTGCACTGCTGCTTTGTTGTGCCTCTGCCCTTCTTACATGCACCCTTGCATTGTGCTCATTGCATTGTTTTTGCATTTGTCCCTGCCTGTTGTATGTGGTTCCACATATTCAAACGTGTCCATCTGCACTGCACATCTTCAGTTGTGCAATTGAGCATGTTCAGGATATACAGCCAGACACACACCACTGCATTTTATGGTGTATCTTCTGAATATCCCATTTTTTTGTGATGGCACATCTTAGATGCATGGTGCATTCACTTGCGCGATGCAGCTTGTCACTTTAAATTATGGGGTTCTGTCTTTTATGCTTAAGGATTTAGAGAATCTGGCAGGCAGCATGTTTGAATGAAATTGTTTCATTTTGTATCTAGTGTATGCCTTTCTATCACTTGGTTCTTTCAAAAAATCCAGATAATATCTATAATGGTGATTGCAATTATTCCTGCTGTACCGCTTAGAAAATTTAGACTTTGTAATTTTGGATAGGTCTTTTTCGATATAAATGGTTGTTATTTTTTCTTGTTTGAATATATGATTTGTATTTATAACTTATCATTATATTGTTTTTGGTGTAGTTTACCAGAATCTCTAAACTATATAATGAAAGACTCTTGTAAACATATTTTAGCCATTGTGATGAAGGTTGGAGAGGCCCAGTTCAGCTCTGACAAAACATGCATGGCTGGAGCACATGATACCTAGGACTGTGCGCATTACTTGAAGAAGTGGTTTCTCTAGGGATTCAATGGGAGATGTGGAGGTGCTGTGAAAGACAGTGTGAAGAGTAGTGAGAGCTCCAGGGTGTCTCTGGTACTGGTAGGCATATTAAATGCTGTTGTAATACATTTCTTCAGAGACAGGTGCTGCAGTGGGGTCGCAATGCTATTGGAGTCAGTGTCTTTTGACATCATAGAGGACATTGGTCATCTTGCAGGGGAGGATGTGCTGTTCACAAAGGTTAGGCTCAAGTTCAGTGGACAATTATCCATAGTGGAACTTGCCGGCATGTCAAATTGGCACAGTGGAATTGACTAATCTTCTATCCCCCATAAAAGTATCAAGTCTCTTCTTAAAACTATTTATAGTCTCACTTTCAACCACATTACTGGGAAGTGTATTCCATATAGCAATAATTCTCTGGGTATACCATTGACTTCTGTTTACTGTTTTAGAAGTTTCTCGTATTAATTTTATATTATGAGATCTTGTTATATCATGTATCACAGTTTTTTTTTGTTAACCCAATTAATTCTAAGAAAGCATCATCTTTACTAGCTCTAAAAGCTAAACATAAATCACATCTCAGTTTCCTATATTCGACATAGTATTAATTCAGATGTTTTAATCTGTTGTGATAATTCAAATGTCTTACCATCTTAATTTTTTTTTTTTGTTACTTTTCTCTGTATTTTTTCCATCTTGTTTTTTCCCTGGATAGAATATGAGGCACAAAATGTAGAACAATATTCAATATTTAGGGTGGCAGTATAGCGCAGTGGTTTAAAGCTCTGAGCAGCAAATTTAGAAACCTGGGTTTGAATCCCAAAGCTCCCCCTTGCATATACTGTGTGACCCTGAACAAGTCACTTAACTTCCTTGTGCTCCCAGGTTGCACCTGTAAAAAAGCTTTCAGCTTAGTGTGTCTCACCTGGTTAAACAATTTGAAAAAAAAAATAAATATGTGGACGATATAGTGCTGAATATAAAGGGAGAATAACGTCAGCCTCTCTACTTTTAATTGATCTAAGGATACTTCTAATTATCTGATTACATTTTATTATAGTCCGACTAGCATGGTAGTCAAATTTTAAGTTGTTTGAAATCCAGACACCTAGATCCTTGTGGTTTACAGCTTCTTTTAAGGCAATATCATTCAATTTTTAATGAAAACCTGGTTTATTAGATCTTGATGCATCACTATACACTTTTGTTTATTAAATGATAGTTTATATTCAACTGCCGAGTTTGCCAGGAAGTTCAAGTTATCCTGAAGTAATTTTGCTGATGTTTCATTATGGACAATTGCACCAAACTTTGCAATTATCTGCATATTTACATGACCAAACCCCAGGCAGTGTTTGCATTGATGACAGTAGAATGTTAAATAAAATAGGTCCCAAGACCGATCACTGCAGTACACCACTTGTCACCTCCCCCCCACGTTGATTCATATCCCCTTATAGTCACACATTGGGAATGGTTCTATAGCCATGAATTGACCCAGTTGATTACATTAGGGTGTAGTTGTAGTGTAATGAACTCTTCACTCAAAATTTTATGTGATACCGAGTCAAACGAGAAATCTAAAAATACCACATCTACAGGCATTTCTTTTTCCAGTGTTGCACTTATAGGCTCAAAAAAGCTCATTAAATTAATAAGACACGATCTACCAGAAACAAAACCATGTTGTGACAAATCATAAAATGAGATGCATTTGAGATGATACTAACATACTAACATACTATTTGCCAGCAGATTAGGCCTTACGGTCTATCCAGTCTGCTCGAACCTCAGATCTCTAGTTGGGTGCCGAGGCCCCCACACCTTGTGTTCCAGAAACCCCTATCATCCATCCTCACCCCCCTGGAACAGGCCATCATCTGATATATCCACTTTCTGTGTCTGTCCCACCCTCTCTTGAAGCCCTCCAATGTGGATCTCTGAACCAGCTTACCAGGTAGTGCATTCCAAGGGTCCACCACCCTCTCAGTGTAAAACCTCCTCCTCTTCCCCCCCCTCACCCTTCCACCTTCCAACTTCAAACCATGCCCTCTGGCGATACCTCCCTGCTTTAGTCTAAAGATCCCCTCCATGTTTACCCTATTTATTTCCTTGAGGTACTTGAAGACCTCAATCATGTCCCCCTGTCTCTCCTCTCCTCCAATGAAAACAGGCAGAGCTTCTCAAGTCTGTCCTCATACGTCAAATCCCCTAGTCCTCATATCATCTTAGTTGTCCTCCTCTGTACCCTCTCCAGGAGCTGTATGTCCCTCTTCAAGTGTGGTCTCCAGTACTGTACACAGTACTCAAGGTGTGGTCTAACCAGTCCATTGTACAGCGGCAGAATCACTTCCTTTCTCCTAGAGGTGATCCCCCTTACGATGCATCCCAACATCCTGTTTGCCTTGCTAGCCACTCTCCTGCACTGCTCAGAGTTATTCATACATGCATCCACCATGACCCCTAGGGCTTTTTCCCCTATTAAGGCCTCCAGCGCCTCCCCTCCCAGGGTGTACCTGTGTTTAGGATTTCCCCACCCAAGATTTAACACCTTGTACTTGGTGATATTGAAATTTAATTTCCATGTGTGAGCCCAACTTTCCAGGGTGTCCAGGTCCCCTTGCAGGGCCAACCTCCCCTCTTCTCCCTCAACTACTGCTCCCCTCATGAAGAGACTCATTTCACACCCTATAATCTCCCTGATGTCTGATATGTATGCATTAAACAGGATCGGACCCAGGACCGAGCCCTGCAGTACCCCACTACCAACCTCTCTAGGGTTCGAGAACTCCCCACCGACCACTGCTCTCTGGGTGCATCCAGCTAGCCAGTTTTCAATCCATCTGACCATCAAAGGGCCTACTCTCAACCCCATCAGTTTCTCCACCAGACCATTGTGGGGGACAGAGTCAAACGCCTTGCTGAAGTCCAAGAATAATACATCCACAGGCTTTCCCCTGTCCAGTTCTAATGTTACCCATTCGTAGAACTCCACAAGATTGGTTTGACATGATCTACCTGGCACAAACCCATGTTGCCGACTATCCAGACTTCCCACCTCCTCCAAGTACACCCCCAATTGTTCCTTTAGTATACTCTCCATTAATTTTCCCACCACTGAGGTCAAACTGATGGGTCTATAGTTACCTGGTACTTCCCTCGACCCCCCTTTATGGATTGGCACCACATGTGCCTTTCGCCAATCCCTAGGTACCCTTCCTGTCTCAAGTGACCTATTGAAGAGCTCCGCCAAGGGTGCAGCCAGTATGTCTGCCAATTCCCATAATACTCTCGGATGAATGCCATCTGGTCCAGGAGATCTGTCTTTCTTTAGGGCCTTGAGGGCTAACCACTCCTTTGTGGCAGAGATAGCATCATCTGTCCCCTCCACCTTACTGGCCTTTTTATCCTTATCCTGATGTGACACCCCTGGGGTACTTCTCCCTACCTCTTGCTCCATTTCTGTTGCTCCCCTGATCCCACTCACTGCCACTTCTATCTCCAACATGCCTTGCTTTGTAGATATCCCATCCCCCTCCCTAGTGAACACAGAGGCAAAGTACTTGTTAAATACCTCTGCCTGGTCCCTCGCCTCTTCCACCCACCCTCCTTCTGATCTCAATCTGCTGAGATGGCCCTTAGTTTTTCTCCACTCCCCAATGTACTGGAAGAACCCCTTTTCCCCTCCATGTATCCCCTGTGCCAGCCACTGCTCTTTACTGGACTTTGCCCCCCCCTCACCATCCGGGTGACTTTTCTAGATGCAAGATGGTACATTTCCTTATTCCTATCCCCTCTTGTTGTTTTATATTTTTTGTAGGCCACCTTCTTTTCTCTGACTGCTACCTGAACCTCACTGGACCACCAGCATGGTTTATATGACCTTGCCCCCTTATGTTTCACCTTAGCACAGGTCCTGACTGCCTAATGAAGTCCCCATTTTATGACCTCCCATCTACTTTCAACATTTGTCATTGATGTAATTCCCTTCAAGTGATCCTTGAGAATATTTCTCATGCCCACAAAGTCTGCCCCCCTGAAGTCCACTGCCAGTGTCCTAGATCTCATCCCCCCTCCCCCCATGCTTATTTGAAACCAGACAGTATTGTGGTCGCTCCCAGTCTGGAGATCCTCTACAGCCATGTCCCTTACCAGATCCCCATCCGCCAGAACCACGTCCAGGACATGCCCCTCCCTTGTGCGCTCCATCACATGCTGTGTTAAGAACACATCATGGAAGCCGTCCAGCAGCCTCTGCTCCTTGGCCACCTTAGAGGACATGGTTCCCCAGTTTGTACCTGGCATATTAAGGTCCCCCATCAACACCACTCCTTCCCCTTTTGGTCCACACTGGGCAATGATGTTGTTCAGCAAACCATCCTCCAGAACATCACCCATCCCAGGGGGCCTATATACTATACCCAGCTTGACCTCATCTCCTGCTGGGGATCGTAAGGTGACCCATAAGGCCTCCACGTTTCTCTCTGCCTCTTCTACCTTAGCAATTTCTATGTCATCTCTAATGAACATAGCCACTCCACCCCCTCTGTCCTCCTTTCTATCATTCCTAAGCATAGTGTATCCCCACACATTTAGGTCCCAGTCATGGTTTTTGTTGGCCCACGTCTCCGTGACCGCCACCACATCCACCCCTCCTTCGAACAGCATGGCCTGGAACTCTGGCAACTTGTTTCCCAAGCTCCTGGCATTTACTAACACCAACCCCCACCCCTTATCCCTGATCCCCTTTGTCGAACCCCACCCAGGTTCCTTATACTTCCATCCTCCCTCTGCTCCTCCTGAAATCTCCACCCACAGTCTGTTTCCCCCCCCCTTGGGTTTGAAGGCTACTCCTCTCATCTGGAGGAGGCTTCTGGTCAGCCCTCCCTTATCCCTTCCCCCTCACAAGTTTAAACCCCACCTTTCTTGAATGTAATCAGCCATCCCTGTTTAGGACTCCTTCCCTAACGGGCAAGATGAAGCCTGTCCTGGCATACAGTCCTTATCCTCCAAAACTCCTTTCCATTTCCCTAACACCCCCAACCCACTCTCTTCACCCCACTTCCTCAGCCAGTCATTAACCTCTGTGTTCTTCATTTTTTTCTCCACTGAGGCCTTTGGTACTGGCAATATCTCTGAAAAGGAAATGTTGCATCCATTATCCCGACAGACTCTGGCAAGTTCTTGGAACCTTGCTTGGATTTCCAAAATGCTATTTCCCTCGAGATCATTAGTTCCCAAATGCACCAGGAAATCCAGTTTCCCTCTACAATCCTTAACCAGTTCATACACCATGAACTTTGCTCTGTGCACTGTCAGCCCAGAGATACTCACTACCTTCACCTGGCTATGGCATCCACCCCCCCGTTCCTCCCACTTGATACCCCTAATCATAGAGTCTCCCAATAACAGAACCTTAACACCGCCATCATCCTTTTGGTTACCTCACTATGCACTCTCAGCCCCCCATCCCCCCCATTCATGATCTCAATTCCATGGGAGTCTTCCTGCCTTATTAGAGACCCCCTTGTCACCCTCCCCTTTCTGCCTCCCTCATTATTTTGCCCACTTAACACAGACCCCCTCTGAATAGATATCCCCTTTAATCCTATCTTATCCAAACAATTTATCCTGGCCCTGATGGTTTTCCCCTTTCCCCACACCACCATCCTCCCCCCTTGTAATAGTACCCCTACCTCCAGAGGCTCTCTGTGGGTCCCCTTTACCTAGGGCCCCATCCTTGGTACAGACCCCCCTGCTGAAGGAGGGCCCCTCCCCCACCTCCTTGTCTCCCAGTTTCTCTCCAGTCATGCCCTCCTCCCTCATGTCTGCAATATGTTGCATCTCCCCCATCTGCTTAACATTTATGTTTCCCCTTCTCCCTCTGGGACTATTTCTATCCTTTCCATTGCAGGTCTGTGATGCCCTATGGGTATCTGACTCCCTCCCCCCGGCCTCTGTATCAGTTTCCTCTTTTCCACCAACCCTTTCCTCCCCCACTAGATTGCTTAGTAGCTCAAATTTATTGTGACACTCTATGCCAGCCTCCATCAAGTAACCCGAGTTTCCCCTGACTGCACCTCTAAACTGCCCCTCTTCCTCCCCTCTTGCTCTGTTCTCCTTAGGCGCTCCCTTCCCACAGTGTGCTGTTCTAGGCTTCCCCACAACAGCCCCTCCCTTCTCAATGTCTGCTCTACTAGGCTTCCCCACAATAACCCCTCCTGACTCTTCCCCCTCCACTCTCTTTGTATTCAGAATGTTCACCCTGTAAGCTTTCCCCTTAGCATCAGCATCCCAATCTAAGGGTCCTCTGTCCCTAATATCCCCCCTCCTGCTTGCTGTAACATAACAACCTGTAATTTCAGAGCGTTGCCCCAGCCTCCCCTCAGCCCCACCCTTCTGCTGCCCATATCCACACCCCATATTCTTGGACACCCCCAACTCCCCAGCTTACCCTTAACCAATATACTTCCTCCTGATACAAGATAACTGTCTACAGAGTGGGCAGCCTCCCTCTCAGACCCAATTGAGAATTATTGCCATCCCACAGCCTGTGCAGCCTACAACCCTCTGAAGATGCCTGCCATGGTGGAATATGGCCACCCTGTTTGTCCCCTCTGTTTATAATGGCACACACCTCTCTTCTCAGTCCCTTCCCCCTGGAATACAGTTTCTCTCTATATTGACTGCAGTTATTTACAAACCCAATTTCAACCCCACCAATAAAGTTCCCAAGTCTCACAAACACATACAGTCCGGTGTGTGTCCAGTCCCACTAACAGTGTGTGTATGCAGACATCAGGTACTGTATTATGTCACAGACCCACCAGTTCCTGTTGCTTCAAATTTCAGTCACAAACAGAAATACACAGCCCTTCAATCCCAACCCTCAGTGGCTTTTCAGTATTTAAGAAAACCTACAAAACAGGGTGGGTAGGAAGGCTCTTACCAACATCAGGCAAACATCACTTTTAAATTTCATTCTAATTATCACTGCCAAACAAGTGTTCCCAAGCCCCAAAAGTTACAATATCACAGCCCAAGTAACAGTTCTAACTCAAAGTAGTAATTTTTAAAACACAAAACTAATTTCACATACAAAACTATTCAAATATTTCAGTTCAAATAGAATATAAACCCAAACCTCTGTCCTTACCAGCCTCCTAGCCTCCTGCTTATGTTCCCAAGTGAACAATGAAAGACAAGATGATTCTTGTTAATTTCCCCTCCTCCTAACACCAGGCAAACATCATATTTAAATTTCACTCTAATTATCGCTGCCAAACAAGTGTTCCCAAGCCCCAAAAGTTACAATATCACAGCCCAAGTAACAGTTCTAACTCAAAGTAGTAATGTTTAACACACAGAACTAATTTCACATACAAAACTATTCAAATATTTCAGTTAAAACAGAATATAAACCCAAACTTCTGTCCTTACCAGCCTC
Source organism: Neoceratodus forsteri (assembly GCA_016271365.2). Classification (NCBI taxonomy): domain Eukaryota; kingdom Metazoa; phylum Chordata; order Ceratodontiformes; family Ceratodontidae; genus Neoceratodus; species Neoceratodus forsteri. The sequence continues at coordinate 284,720,681 of CM028135.1, read as the reverse complement.
CTAGCCTCCTGCTTATGATCCACAATGATTTTTGTAACAATCTCTCTAAGATCTTTACCAGGACACATGTTAAACTAATTGGTCTATGGCTTTTCATATCATTTTTTTTCTCCCTTTATGTACTGGAGTTACTTTGGCCATATTCCATATTTCAATGCATTCTCCCAATTTTAGTGAAGCATTAAATAACATAGTTAATGGGCCTGCTATTTGATGGTTTACTTCCTTTAAGAATTTTGTAGGTATTACATCTGGTCCTGCTGAGCTATTATTTTTTATAAGCATTATCATTCCAATAATATCTGATGGATAAAAGATTGGATAATTGTCTTGCAAAGGGGGTAATTCAGTTGAGATCTCATCCTTATATGTATGGACACTTAAAAAGTATTCATTAAAGGCATTGGCTATTTCGCTTTCTGAATTTATTACACCCTTATCAGTTAAAATGGGTCCTAATATTTTATCATTTTGTCTTAGGGATCCAATGTAATTAAAGAATTTCTTTTTATTGTCTACTATGGATGTTGCTAATTTTAATTCCGCATCTTTTTTAGTATTTCTTATTCTTGATTTTAAGTCCTTAGTAACCTCTTTATAAGCTGTAATATTTTGATCAGTTGGAAACATTTTTTGTTTCCTATATAACTTCTTTTTTCTCTTAACTATTTTTTTAATTTTTCTGTTCCACCAGATCGGTACCCTACGATTTTGGGAATATTTGGTTCTTTCTGGAACCCATGACTCAGTACGAATACTTATTTTGGCTGATATTTTCTCCCAGGTCTGTTTTACAGAACTATCTCTTAACTCCTCTGCCCAATTTCAGTCATTTAAGTAATTTTTAATACTATCATAGTCAGCCTTATAACAATTCCTAAATTTAGTTGTACCTATAATAGGTCTATATGTAGGTAGCACGATGTCCACAAGAATTACGTTATGGTCACTGTTTCCCAAAGGTGGGAGAATCTTGGGGCCATTATAACTGAGTTCAGGAGTCACTAGTATTAAATCAAGAATATTAAATTTCCCGGTATTTTCACAAACTATTTGCTCTAAATTAGATTAAATGAGTATTTTGATAAATCTTTTTTCAGCAGTATTTTCTTCTGTGACATTCACCCAGTCTATAGATGGAAAATTAAAATCACCTAGTAACATTATTTCCCTTTTGAAAGTCTGATCTTCAATCTCATCCAGGAAAATATGTGTTTCCTCAATAGTCAAGTGCAGGAGTTGGTAGCATAAACCAAGGACCAAATAATAAGAAACATTTAGAATTTGTACCCAAATTATTTCATTTTGAGCATATACAGTATTATTGGATGTTATTTCTACAGGTTTTAGATCCTCCTTAATATAAAATGCGATACCTCCCCCAATTTTGTTCTTTCTCTCCTTACTTATCTGATAATAACCGGGAATACTGATTCCCCAATCTTGTCTTGAGAACCAGATCTCGGTGATTTCACATATATCAATACTGTTTCCAGTCAGAATTAAACTTAGTTCCTCGATTTTATTATTAAGACTTTGAGCATTGGTTAACAAGAGTTTTAAAGATTGAGCCTTCAGTGTATTATTATTATTGGTTGGATTTTGGAGTAATCTAGGAAAAGTATTAAGGATGGTGTCTCCAGAAGGAGAGCTTACTCGAGGTGTTTCCACCCCCCGTTATCTAGTTTAAAAAAATATTAATGCAGTCTTTTATCTGTCTACCAAGGATAGAACTTCATTTTTTATTCACATGAAGCCCATCCCCACAAAATAAGTCCCATTTGTTGTCAAAGTCCTCCCAGTGTGATATACACACAATGTTTTGTTTCAGGCACCAGAATCTCATCCAGTTATTTACTGGTTTAATTTTATTATTTAGTTCCATGGTATATCTAGGCACTGGTAGTATCTCAGACAAGGTGACTCCAGCCCCTGTTTCAATAATTGTATTAGTTAGAGCCACCAAATCTTGCTTCATATTATGAACAGAGTCATTCAATATAGTATTAAGTCCCAAATGTATAATAACATATCCTTGACCCTCACTTCCCTGTAGAATCATCTGGCTGGGTTTGCTGTGGGAGGGAGGACATACAATACAGAGGGACTGCTTAGTGTCCAGTGGCTGCATTGCAACTGTACATTGGCTGAAACAGCTGTCCAATTGGTTGACATGTTAGTCATGGCTGATGGCCAGTCAGGAGACATGCTGCATGTCTGCATCAGGGACAGTGACGTTCAGCTGCATTGAGTCTCCTGAATTAGACTGGTTGTGTATTTAGATTTGAAATTCTGGGGTGCTATATAAATTGTGCTCTGGCTGGCCATGTGTTTACTTGAAAGGCAGGTAAGCTTCAATGAATAAGATCTTTAGTCTGGCTTTATCTGTTTTAGTACATATTTGGTTTAATTAATCGTATGTCCTAGGGGTTTTCTCCAGTACATGTTTTGGTCTGTCATTCAGTATATTCTGTGCACTTGTATCCTTCTGCATTCTTGTGTAGTTGTAGGTCTCCACATTTCAGATTGTATTATTCAGATGTTTGTAGTACAAAATAGAGTCCTATATTGAAGAAAAGCGTGAGTAAAACTGGGGGTTGTGGAATCCAGTGGTGCCGGTGGTATATATTAAGTTTATTTCTATATCTGTGAGTGGCTCCATTTGGTGTAGTTAGCTTCTTGTTACTTCTTTTTTTTTTAGGTGTTTCTGTTTGGCTGGCATGGTTTGTATGGAAATGGTGGATATGCGGCGATATACAGTATAGTGTGGATAATCTTGTGATTCGAAATGTCTGACCAGGCTGCGAAGTATGCTTTTGAATGTTCTAGGTTCATATTCTGTGCTGTCCTTTTTCTTTTGGGTTAATATGAAGATTGCAATGTGCTTCTCTAGTTTGGAGAGGGGGTGCTGAGTAGTTTTCTCTTTTCACTGATGCTTGTAAGATATTGTTGTATTAGTTTGATGTTGAAATTGGTCTTCTTTGCTTTATTCTTGTTCTGTTGTTGATTTGATGAAATTCAGTCTCTGCTATGTTGGGGTTAGTTCTATTTCTTAGTTTATTTCTTATCATAGAAACATAGAATTTGCCAGCAGATAAGGACTATTTGGCCCACCTAGTCTGCCTATTTTTCCCCTGCCTACAGTATCACTGCAGATCTTACTTGATCTCAAGCCCTTTAACTCACCCCTTCCTTTTTACTAAGATTCCATTATGCCTATTCCATGCATTCTTGAACTCCACCACTGTTTTCACCACCACCACTTCCACTGGAAGACTGTTCCAGGAATCCACCACTCTTTCTATGAAGCACTTGCTCACATCTTTCCTGAACCTAGTCCCTCCAGTTTTTATCATGCCCACTTGTCCATGAGCACATTTTTTCTGAAAAAGACTTCCCTCTTGTAGTTTGTTTACCCCCATGAGGTATTTAAAGGCCTTTATCACATCACCCTCTCTCCTCTCTTCCAGGGTGTACATATTAAAGTCTTTTAATCTCTCCTCATATGGCTTTTGATGCAGACCCTGCACCATTTTAGCTGCCCACTTCCATACCACTTCCACTCTACGGTATGTCCTTTCTGAGATACGGTCTCCAGAACTGGACACAGTGCTCTAGGTGGGGTCTTACCAGAGATCTTATCTAATCTGAACAGTGCGGTTTGGTGCTTTTTTTTTAATTTTTCTACTGGTAGATTGGTATTTACTGGGTAGTTAATTGGTGCTCTGCAGACTTCTGTGCTGGTTTGTGGTTGTACTGAGCTAGGACATTAGAGGCATGTAGCTTATGGGGGGGTGGTACTGTTATAGAGCTGTTTTGGAGAAGTATATATGTTTAAGGGGAGTGGAGTGTACTGTTATAAATCTGTTTTGGGGATGTATACATTTAAGAGGGAGGGTACTGTTACTGTGCTGTTTTTGATGTGTGTATACCTTTAAGGGGTGTATACCTTTAATTGGGTAGTATATACCTTTAGTTGGGAGGTATACGCCTTTAAATGCTGAGGTTTACATTAACTTGTACATTTTTATTTATTTATTTATTTAGTTCCAGTTTTTGCAGTTTACTCCACATGTATAAAACTGTATGGCCCGGATATTCAAACTGTGCCAGGCTGTGGCGCAAGCCTGGACACAGCTCAACTTTGTTGCTCAGGGGTGTGGCCTGGGTGATATTCAATGGAGCTGCGCGATGGTGCAGCAGCTTTGAATATCGCACCCTGGCCACCCCCCACTGTGCATGGTGCAGTGGCACTGTACCAGCGCAAGTGGCCAGAGTGGAGCATGGAGATTCACTAGTGCAAGTGCCATTGCACCATGCACAGCACCTGCATTATTCAAAAGAGGACATGCAAATGGGGCCATAATTTATGCAAGGCACACATGGGGCCATTTGCATGTCATATTTGCATCCCATTAGCATGCAGGTGCGCCGATCCCCGACGACTTGTGCCTGGCGCCCTGCCAGGCATCAGCCGTCGGGGACGGACGCCCCCTGCAGCCCGATCATCGGGATTCGACTAAAAGAAAACCCCCCCTTCCAATATTCCTGGTGGTCCAGTGGACCCCTATGTGCCCGATCGCGGGAATCGGTAGAACCCCCCCATCCAATATCCTTGGTGGTCCAGTGGACTGCATTCTGGCTGATCGGGGCATCTGTAAACATAGATCAGTCCTATTACCCTGGTGGTCTAGTGTACACCCTCCACCCACCGAGCCTCACTGCCCGCTCCACCCGCGCTTCGGTAGGGCTGCAGCCCATTAGTTCACAGTGCAAGCCAATGGTGTGCAGCCCATACCATGCCTACTCAGTCAGATATGTGAATCAATTCATTCACATATCTGGATCAGGTTGTATGGTTGCATGCCCATTGGCTCGCCACTGTGAACCACAATGGCATGCAGCCATACCGAGCTGTCAGTTGGCGGTGGCGGGTGGCAGGCAGGTGGTGCTGCCGCCACGCTGACAGGGAGGGAGCAGTGGGGCCAGTGGGTAGGTGGGGAGAGGCACACTAGACCACCAGGGTAATAGGACTGTTCTATGTTTTAAAGATGCCCGCATCATAAGAGTGTGGTCCACTGGACCACCAGGGATATTGGACGTGTGTGTCTTTAGATGGATGCCCGCAATGGGGCATGGCAGAGTGCCACCAGGTGCTGCAGGAACTCAGGTGGCCACCCACAGGTGGCAGCTGCCGTGTTGCACCCGGCAATGTGGCAGCTCACCTGTGGGTGGCCATCATTTGTTCCTTTTTTGGGGGGGCTTAACTTTGTTCAGGCACAGGTAGGGATTGCACATGCATGACTCTGAAAATCCCAGGCTGAATATCAGGCTGTGCAGGTTATGCATGGGCATGCCCCCCCCCCACCTGTGCCTGCATGCACTACTGATGTGCTCCGGCGCATCAGGATTTGTGCGGTGCACTTTTCCCTTTTGAATATCACACCGGGGTGCATCAGTGGGTTGTGCATGGTGCAACACTGTTGCACCATTCCCAACCCTTTTGAATATCTGGGCCTATTTTTATTTTGTTATTGTGTCACTGCATTATTGGGTGGCATTGTGTGGGTCATGGTATTTGTTATTTCCCAGCAGGGTCATATCCCAAGTGTCAGCAGGTATTTCCCAGGGATGATTAAAGTACCACAGGTGGAGGCAGCACACCATTTAACTGCAGATGCCTAAATTATTCATTATCAAGAACCCAGGTCAGCACCCTCAGAGTGTTGTGGACTTTTATCCCTGAGAGCCATGGGTGGCTTACATCTGTTAGACCATTCTTTCTTCTTACTGCATAAATGCTAATGAGTATAAATGAACAACAAACAATGCACTTATTTTACAAAATTTCCATAGTCTTTTAATATATGTAAAACAGTAATACTCTCATCATATTTTTAATGGCTGTGAAAATTTCAAGAGCTTCACAAAATGAAACAGAAGGCTGTCTCTGGAGACTGCTGGATAAATGTATGTTACACCTCTTGGTTCCACAGAAGTATATTTCAGTGCTGTCCCATGCTACTTGTCATTTATAATATATTATTTCTTTACTTTAGTATAATATCTGTATAAACTATGCAAATTATACATGTGTTTTTCTTTCTTCATAGATGTATATCTAACTAGGATAATTAAAATGGCATACTTCTTCCTGTGAAGGTAATGCAAATTAAGGACACTTCAGTTTCAAAATATAATTCAGATTTATTGCTACAGCATAGTCTGCAAGTTTATACCATGACATAAAATCATCTAAGAAACAGCTGCTATGTCTGACTCTTCTGCCTACTGTTTTTGCACATTTGTGCAATGCTGCTGCCTCATGCACTTTGCTTGAACAGGTTTTGCTGTCATATGCAAGCAATAACATTTTGAGGTGCAATGTATGAAATGCGGCAGGTATGGAATAGAATTGGCAATGGATAGCCTGTTACATTCTGTATCCCAGTTCCCAGGGGAAGGGCATCAGAGGAAGAAATTCCAGTGACAACCCTCTGTAACCTGCCTGTGAAGAAAGATCAAAACCAACTTAAGACTGTGGCAGATAATCCACAGAAATGCCGCAGGCACTCCAAAAGCAAACCAAGGTCCACAATGTCAAATGTCACCGAGAGATCAAGGAGGACTAAGATAGTAAGAGCCTTTCGATCTCTCACAATTAGGAGATCATTTAACACCTGGACCAGGGCCATCTCAGTGCTATGTCTTTTCCTAAACCCAGACTGAAGAGCATCCAGGACATTGTGGGTTGTAAGATGGTCATCCAGCTGCAACACAACCACCTTCTCAATAACCTTAACCACAAAGGGTAGATTAGAGACCGGTCTGTAGTTTGCTAGACAGTCTAGATCCAAGGAAGGTTTTTTAAGGAGTGGTCAAATGACCGCCTCCTTGAGGGGACTAAGGAAAAAAAATCCTTTTGCAAGGAACACCAGAGAATTTCAGCAAGGATCGGGGCAGATAACATCTACACAACGTACCAATAATGGCATAGGGCTCGGATCCAAACTACAGCTGATTGGTCACAAAGTCTGGACAGTCCTCTCAATGTCCAAGAATTTCTGGCTATCCCCAAGGTACGACACCTCTTGTACACCTCAGGTAGCAATGGAGGACAGTCAAAAGTGTGTAATCCCCTGAGCATGGTGGGAGAATAATGCCTGGCCATCTCAAAACCCTCCCAACACATTTCAAATACACTTATTATAACACAACGTATTCCCACTAATTAAATAAAACAATAAATAATTCCAACCTTGATCCTATAATCACTTGCATCCCTCAAATTATATACCCTTAATTACACTAATAAAAATAATCCAACAGTTCCCTATGATAAATGATCCAGCAGACCTTTACGAACAAATCAGAACAAATAAGTTTGAATGTTTCATGAATGAACTAAGGAAGCTCCCACCTCACTGTTCAAAAATGCTATGACTTCCCAATCCCAGGCTCTGCTCTCACCAGGAGTTGAGTGGCAAGTAAACAGTAAAAGAAATGTAAAAAGAACCAAACAAATGAAATCTAGACAGTGTCCCCAAAAATAATATAAATCTAGGCAGCTTGCAATAAGATCAGTTCAAGTCCAACATAGCAAAGGAAAAAGGAAAAGTCAATCCAAAGCAGTTTTGAGGGCAAAAATCTCCAATGGCACAATAAGACAGGCCTCAGAGAAAGTTCGGGAGACAGTTCAAATATCCCCAATACAGTGGTGGGCTGAGACGTGAGGGCCAGAGATCTGAGAGGAGGACCCCCCTCCAGTTGTGCCAAATCACAGACCCAGGCTTCTAACTACCAGCGACCCACAGCTACAACCCCCCGAGGGACAAACCACTAGGTATGTCCAGCAGAAGGCTTAAGAGAGAATCCGATCGACTCTCCGGCTCCCTTGAAAGTCACCAGAGAAACTCCAGCCTAGTCGCAGGGGCGCACCGACCACTTAGCCCCAGGCACAAAATGAGACCCCCTTGCCACCCAACACAATTCCCAAACCACACTACTGCTTAAGGAATAAGTCTAAATGTCAATTTAAATCACTGAGCATGCTCTCACCACACCAGCTACTTCCTTGACAGGTGATGGATTTTAGGCTCATTCCGAACTTCCCCGCTTCACAGCCTGCCCTCTAAGTGCACACTCTTCCTCACAACAGGCAAACGCAGATCAAGGTTCCCACAGTATTTAAACAACAATTCAGCCCAAATCCTCTAGACTCAGGCGTACAGCTCACAGCACCTAACAACAGGTTCCAATCCATGTTCCTCCACAGAAGAAATCAGTCTGTTTCGATCATCCAGAAATGGAACCCTACACAGTTTCAGAGGTAAACTCACAATAGCAGAGTGAGCCACAGAAACAATAAAAACAGCTGAATACTCCCAAATAGTGAAGCAGGACAGGTAGAACAGCTGTCCTGAAAGCTAAACCGTGGTTTCACAAAAACAAAAGGGAACCACCACAACAGCTGATTGAACTCCCGAATAGCAGGAAAGTAACAAAAACACTAGCTACATGCCCACAATTCTCTTAAAACATTATATGACTCACTTAATAGCCCTTTTCTAACTAAAACTAACTAAAACTAAGTAAAACAAAATGAATAACATAAAACAAACTTGGACTCCAGAGCTCAAAAAACAGTGAGCTCACACACCGCCGCCATCTTGCCTGAGGAGCTAGAGGATAGTGTATGGTCCGCTATCCACAGCAAGCATGTGTTGCCATTGGGAGGTTTTCTATGGCAACCGTTTAAACCTCGTGAGCGAAGCTTGAGTGGTTGTGGTTGCCATGGTAACCTCTGGATGGCTGCTCATGCTTGTTGTGGATAGCGGACCATATACTGTCTTGTATAGTGTATGGTCCACTATCAGCAACAAAAAAGTAGTCTCTTTTATTGAAATAGCAATGCAGTGTCATTACATTATTATTTTATTTTCACTGTCCCTCTCTTCCAGGTCCTGCACTCACCACCGCAGCTGTCTCTGTATGACCAGAGGTTCGCAAACATGTTTCAAGTTATGCTGCACTAGCTATGTAGCTACCCAATATAGCCACTATAGTAACTTGATTACACTGGAATGCCATATTCAGCCATTAACACTTTACCAGTTAGAAGCAACAGGCTAGACAGGATAAAGCACACACACACCACTCTCCTTAAAGGTGCTCTAGCAAAACAATAAATTGAAAATTGGTGCTATCCCTAGAGGTGCTATTCTGCAAACAAACAGTCACATCTATGAGTCATATTTGAAGTCCTCAGTGATGAACAAATCATAGGTTAGTACCAGCTGAACAGCCCATGCTGTGCCAGCAGTGTGAGCAACTGCATGAGCTGCAAAAGACAGACACCCATCACAGCTATGCAATGTCTATAGAGCTCAAGGTGACAGCAGTACTGTGTTTCCTGGCCACTGGAAATTTCCAGATACTGGTGGGTGACACGACTGGTATCACACAGTCTGCCACCTCATGCTTGTTAGGTCATTTCCTAGATGCTATGCTGGAGCATACTGTGGAGTTCATTGTATTCCCCACCACTACAGCATTGCAAACAGTAACCATGCAGCAATTATATCATGTTATGCAGCTACTGACCATACTGGATGCTATTGACTGCTCCCATGTTGCCATCCATATACCCCTATGGGATGGCATAAAGGCCTGTTTGAATAGAAAGGGCTTCCACTCCATTAACTGCCAGGTGGTGCTTGATGCAAAAGGATGCATTGTCAATGTCCTGGCATGGTATAGTACCCAGCAGTGCCCATAACACCTTCGTCTGGCACAATTCTGTAGAATGTGAATGTCTGCTGTAGGAAACTTCCATTCTATGCCGGTGCTTTGAAGGCAGGAATATTCCTAGTGGGCACCTCATTGGTGAGTATACGACCAAGGCCCCCTCCAACAGCCACTGGTGTCACTAACCAATGCCCTTTTTCTACACCGGGGACAGATACAATGTTGCACATGTTGCTACATAAATGTCATTGAGTGGGTCTTTGGCTTGCTCAAGATGCTGTTTAGATGTCATGACCATTCCAGTGGTGCCCCACAATACATCCCTCAAAAGGTCTGTGCCATATTCCTTGTCTGTTCCTTACTACACAGCAGGGCATTCAACCATGGAATATTCTTGCCGGCCCCAGAGAGAAACACTGCAGTGGATTCCAAGCCAGTGGACAAGGAGATGCAGAAGCAGCTTGACCCCAGGATGGCCAGGAGATCCAGGGAATAGCAAGGCCACCACATTTCAAGCCTCATTGTAGCCAGACAGTGAGTACAGACTACACAGGAGGCACTAATGTTTTAACACATGTGAGAAAGTAAGTGCAAGACAAAACAAGGATTAACAGAAATAGAAAGCCATCCAGGCAGGGGGGTATAAAAAGGTGGATGAAAAACAATAAAAAAACATCCAGACCAAGGGGTACAAAAAAGATGCGAAGAAATAACAAGCCATTTAGGCATGGGGGTACAAAGTGGGAGTAAAATAAATAGAAAACCATCCAGGCAAAGGGGTAAAAAGGGAGGGTAATAGAAATACAAGGCCAACCAGGTAGGAATGGTGGAAAGGGGGGATAAAAAAAAAGTCATCCTGGCAGGAGTTCACAAAGGGGGGATTAAAACAAATACAAAGTCATCTAGGTGAGGAGGTGGTTTTACTATAAGGGATGAATACAAAACAAAGCCATCCAGGCCGGGGGGGGGGTGGTTGTACAAGGGATGGAAAGAAATCCAAGGCCATCGAGGCAGAGGGAACAAAGGGTGTTGAAAAAAATAAAAAGCCATCCAAGCAGGTGGAAACATGGTTATTGTGCAAGGGAAGGCATGAGATGGCACATCTGGGGTAGGGCTCAGTGGCACAGTCACCCTAGGTGTGACCCCTACCTCTGCCATGGACACAGGGCTGGCACAGACAATGTGTCCAAGATGGTAGCAAGTGGGGACATCATCCACACAATGGGAGATGGGTGTGGGGAGGGCACAAGGTGCCCATGGCCCTACAGGGTACTAACCCCTCCATGGAGCAGGCCATGGCCAGAGGTGCATGGCTTTGGGCAACCATGTCCCAGCGTGAAAAGTGTCCTAGGTTTCCTAGCCATCTGGCTACCTGCTCTGCGAGGGTGGCATAATGCTAAAGCATCTGCTAACCCCTCAATTGGAATGTCCTTTTGCTGCAGCTGGTACTCATGGTACTGGAGACCATGCCTGAGGTCTCCAGCATGGTGGTGGCAACCCTACACAAACCAACTGCAAAGGACTGCTCCAGTCTATCCAAAGCCACCATGTGCTGTGCATGGTGAGCCTCCTCATGCTGCTGTTGGCCCTACAGCATGTAGCATATGTGCCCCTTCTTGGTCTGCAGGCCTTACTGGGCTCCCACAGTGGACTGCAGCAGCTGCCTGTTGCATACATTCTGCTGCCAGTGAGGACTGTTGGGGGGGATAGGGTTGGACTGCACCCTGGCCCATTGTGTGGGCCGGGGTTGCACCGTGGTTGGTGCTGCACCGGGAGCCTGGGTTGTGGGCAGCACAGTGTTGCTGAGCTAGTAGGACTGGCCTGGGACAGCAGGGTGGTGGCCAGCTGAGGGTCAAGGTCCTGGGGTGGCATGGTGGTGGCCCTGCTGGTGCAGAATCCTGGGGGCAGCACACCAGTGGATGGGTCAAGGACATAGGGTGGGAGTGGCACAGTGATGGCTGGTCTGAAGGGTGGCTAAGTTCCACTGGAAGTGGTGCTGGCAGGCAAGGATGGTCATCTCCTTCTAGTCAGAAATAGACTCCTCTCTTCTCCACTTCTCCATGCAGGTCTCCTCTTCCTCCTCACAGTCTGACTCAGTGTAGGCCCCAGCATGGGTCGGCCTCAGAGGCAGTAGCCATCGTGATGGGCCCACAAGGGAGTCCATTAACATGAGAAGGATTTAGGTGTACAAATCAATCAAAAACTAAACTTTGGTCAACATATCAGTGAATCCATAAAGAAATCTAACTATGTAATAAATGTGGTAAAAAGAACATTTCTAAGCTGAGACGCAAATTGTCTACTGCCTCTCTACAATCAATATGTTCACCCTAACATGGATTATGGTTCACCTCTGTGGAATCCATGGTTGAGGAGGGACGTAGACAGGCTAGAATGTGTACAGCATCGAATGACAAAAATGATTAGGAGAGTGAACCACATGATGGTTGAGGAAAGATTAACGCAGGTGGACTTGTACAGGTTAGAAACTAGAACAACAAGAAGGGACTTATTGATGTTTTTTTAATAATAAATGACAGTGAATTAATGAATGAAATGGGTATGAAGTTCCACAATAAGCCAAAGGGACTAAGAACACATAACTGTCAAGTAGAATTGGAGCAATATACTAGCATATCCAGATTTAACAGTTTCATACAAAGAACGGGTAAAAACAGAACTGTTTACTGAGTCAAGTTATGATTACACAGTGGATGGTGGGCAAAACTGGACTTACTAGATAGATGGACAGATTTGATGGGCAGTAGCCTTCTTCTGTCTAAACATCCAGTATGAATACCATGGATGGGACTATGGAGAGAAGAGAAGTGAGTAATATTGCAGAGTATGCACATACTCTACCTGTGTGCTAACCATGGCAGCATACAAACTCAGTGTACCATGTATCACCACACATGCAGCCCATGTAGTGTAATGCCCATGTGACCCTAGTGCCATACACATCACGCACAACCTATTCCTGGTTAACACAGAGTATACGACATACATATGATGCAGTAAAGAATTATCCCACAGATGTCCACAGCTTCAGGATACCTGGATACTACCATGCAGCCTACACCCATAGTGTGACACATCCAACAGGTATGGCTGGTCTGGGGCACTGAAGGCCCACTTGGAAAGTAGATACATTGGCCAACCAGAAAAATCAATAGGGGAGGGCTCAAGGTGACACATGCATGTAAATATTCCACATATATGTGATACACTAGTTGTGTTTACCGCTTACATGTACATGCAGTTCCATAAATACTCCATTTAATTATGTAATAAATGATGAATGCAATGTAGAGTGTAGAAGGTGTCCAGAAACCCAGCAGCGGGGTAGGGGGAACACATGGAAATGTCAAGGATTCCTCGTGGGCCAGTCTGAATTTGCCAATAGGTACACAATTACTGATAGGGCATGCAGTACTGATGTTCCACACAGATGGTGAACCATAGCCCATGCAGGGTGCATGCATAGGGCTATGGTGGGATTTGTACACAGAACACAGATCTGTGCAGTACATCCTTATGCACACATTGCTACTCCAGCTGTGGTCCATGTAGCCACGGCAACCCCTAACAAGTATGCAAACCTCAAAACCATTGGTGCATGTGTAACCCCCACCCAGGTATGCCGTTTCTATCTTGACAGCTCTACCTGGTGGTCTGGGTTCGGGGAGGAGTATGTCACTTGGCACATTGGCTAGGTTTGGCTACTCTACAACGGGGCACCCAAGTAACTCTGGACAAAGGAAGCAATAACTGTAATGTCCAATACCACAAGTGGGATTCTAAAGTGTGGCTTTTATTCACATCCAGCCGAATAAACAAAGCATAGATGGACCACCATGGGACTACACTCCTGGTAATGCAGATTTAAGAATACCAGAACACATCCTCATCACTTTAGCCCTCCGGCTCTGAAACACACTGGGCACACAACCCGAACTTGTACGCTGCTCTGGGTTTTCCCTGGCTCGGCTCCCTTGCCAGCCACTTGGACACTTTCCATATAGCATGGAAACATTTACTGGTGGCTCCCTAAATCACCTATGAGCACTTCTGCTCCATAAGAGAATCTTCCTCATCAGTCCCACGTCTGGGTACTTTCCTCATGCACTGGCCAAGTACCTGAGAGAAAGCAACAGGTGTCCCAAAGCAAATCCGTAGAGGTGAATTTGGTTACTACTGATGGGGTCGTCTCCCACCTCTCGCTCCCATAATTCATACCCGGCCATTTCTCTGGACTGTAACACCTCATCCTTTAAAACACTTTGCTGTGTAGATTCTTTTTAAATGTATTCCACATTCAATCTACTGTCTTTACATCCCATTTGTGCTGAACTTGAACAAACTTAATAAGTGGCTGTGTCCATCACTCTAGACCCCCCCCACAGAGTTAAGCAATCCAATCCCCACATCTTCCAAGCTGTACCTGGTTGTCTTTTTCTAACCCCACAGTAACAGTCCCTTTAGTTTCATCTTGATTCAGGTGAAAACACATGGCCCTTTAGCAGAGCGAACTCACCCCTTGGTTGCAGGTGCCCCACAGGCGTTTTCTACTCAAAGAACTCTCGTCCAGAGCTTCTAGTGCCTCGGTACAAACTTAAATCAAGCAGCTTCTTTTTCCTAGCTGGACCGGGGGGGAGGGGTTGCCCCTGGAAGCAGGCTGATTCCTTCCCCCCCATCCCCGCAGGGATGGGGCCCTGAACCACTGAAAGCGGTCTCCACTGCTTCAGTGTGCTCTTCTTGTGTTCCTCTTCAGGTGAGAACACACACCTATACAACAAAAAAAATAGCTATTTGACAGAGCTCTGAGGGCCTGTTTACAGCAGAGCACCTCTTCTACTACAGACTGCAACAGAACTGATTTCAAGTTCCCCAGCATTCTACTCTAACCTCCAACTGCAACATTCTAGTGTGGCTTATGCAGCTGTGGCAGTTCTAAATGATGTCATTCCTCAGTCTCAGCTGAGACTGAGAACAGAGTGAGACAGTGTGAAATCCATTTAACTAGAGTTTCACAAGCTGCCTTCCCTGCCTACCACAAGATCTGACAGGGATTCTAGTAGCCCCGGGTAACAGGGGGGTTACACATGGCACACACAAGCTCAATGTGATGGGACTCATGCGGTCACTCACATGGCTGTGTTGGTCCAACCTGATGTTCATAGACTCATCCTAGGATGTCAGTTACCTCAACCTGATGCATGGCTCCAGCCATCACCTATTCCACAGAGGCTAAGGGCACTGAAGTACTGGGGCCACCGCCTGTAGCCTGGATGTTTTCCTGGACCCTGGATATCACCTCATTGGTGTGCCTTATCAGGTCTGTAGCCCTTTTTTTGACCTCTTTCCATGTCTGGACAGTTCCTACTAAGGTGTTGACTGCTTCAGTGATTTGGTCCCAGGCCTTGTGAATTTTGGACCTGGTCCCCCTCCATTTGCTGACCAATTCCTCATTGGCCACTGAGGCCTGGGTGAACGTCAATGCCTCACTCTTTGTTAACTTGCACTTTCACAGTCATTTGTCCTCCATCATACTACCCATTGGAAATGGGAAGGAGAGACAGCTCTGAGTGCTGTATAAACATACAGCAGAGCATAGAGCAAAGGTACGCTGGTGTTCATATCTGAGTAGCCCCTGGCCAGGACACATATATGTTACTGCATGGCCTGGTCCAACACACAGCTAGCTGCCTGCCTATCACTGCAATTGGCCATGTGCAGATACAGCAATTGTCTAGTCCTGATATAGCATAAACACACTGCTATGATCACCCATGTCCCTATTGTAGGCAATTTCACAATACACTTATCTGTAGCTGTCTACAGTACTTCTGTGGCATCTGTGTGGTGCCCTATGTCCTTTAATTATGCTCCAGGTGCTATGTGGCATGAAAATGACTGAGCAACTTCCCGTAATGACATGTTAGGGGGATTTTGGATAACGACTGTGAAATTAGCTCACTTGCTTACCATGTTTGAATATTGGAAGTTTTGTCCTAAGCATATCGTCTTTTTGCTAACACTAGCAAAGTGATAGCACAAGTGCTAGTGCTATGTTCCATTTGGCACAGACATGACATTGCAGCCAGCCCACCAGCACAGTAGTAGCACTGCCACTTGCAACGTCGATGACCTGAGTTTGGAAGTGGATCCGGGGTGTTGGACGGCCAGCTGGGAGGGAGGAGGATCGAGCTTCCGTAGGACTGCTCTCCTCCTTCTCTAGGAGGGGAGGAGGGGCAGATCCCAATGCTTGTCTGGCCCCTGGTGGAAGTTGAGTGAAAGGCAGCCTTGGTTAGAAGGTCGAGAAGTGTGGCAGACATCTGCACACATTGTGTGGGAGCGCGTGGCATGCATCATGATGTCTTTGCAAGCCACGCTTCCCAGGGGACAAAAACATGGAAAATGCCAGTAGTAGTATGCTGGTGGGTACTCGCAGGCCCTACACTCAACTAGCTGCACTCACCAGCCTAAACTGAATCTGGTCCTCAGCAAGGACTGAGGACCCATGCCAACCCTGCCGGGGAGGGCAAGCCTGGGGGAAGACAGCTGGTGGTATGTCATGGCAGAGATCGGGGTGATGAGGCTGGGATGTCTGCCTGAAAGAAAGCTGTCTGGGAGAGGGGGGAAGAAGACATGACATCACACTTCATTGGGGGCATCATGATGCTGCACTGGCATGCAAGCTATGATGGATTCTGTGTTATAATGGTGATCATGGAATAGCGATCGCCATTATGTGAGTATACATCACTGAAAAAAAAGGTGATATACATTCGCAGTGATGAAAATGGGTGACAACCAAAAGGTTGTTCTGTAGGGGGCTGTTCCCCACACATCCCCACAAATATGGATTACTAACTCCAGATGGGCTGCATGTCAAGAGGGAGTGAAAATCCAGAAACTGGAAAAAACAAAGTTCCAACCCCCCCAAAAAAAATCTTTAGCCCTTCCCAGCACCTGCACCTATCCCACTATAGCCAACCACCCTCGCCAGTACACCAAGCTGCCAGCTCGGCAACCTCCCACCGCACTACCCCTTAGATACCCTTCCTCCTCTTCCTGTCCCCCTTCCCTCCTTCCTGTCACCCTGCTGTAACTATCACTACCCTTGCAGGGTAGCCCACATGACAGGCACTGAAAGTGAGTCACTCATGTTCGAGTTGCTCACTTTCAGCCGCCCTTATGACAGGATACCACTATGATATTGTGCTATGGCACTGTGCATGTACAACACAGTGTAGTGCATGTGCACCATGTGCATGCGCAGCTCAGTTCCTGCCACTTGTGGCCAGTCCCTCCCACCCAGAAGCAGTTATAGCTTTGTTTGACATTAGCACAGCACAAACACCGAAAAGTGTAGCACTAATGGCTGGCCTAATACACAGAGCCGGCAAAAACTTCACAGCAGCAGTGTGTATTCCATTGTGTGAGGGCTGTGTGCGTACTGGAATGGCAAAAAGGAGGAGGAGGAGGAGAAGAGTAGTGATCAGAAGAACACCCATTGTACAGTGGTGGAGCAGGCCAGCCTGGTTAACCTCGTTGTTTCCAGGGAGAAGCAGCTGCTGAGAGAGGGGAACGTTAGCAGAGAGGCCAAGGTGTCAGATCTGGGCATTGGCGGTGAAGACCCTGGCATGTAGGACTGGAGTAGCCAGGACAGGGGACCCGTGCTACCACCAGTACAGTGACCTATCCAGGAGGGAACCAAGGTGCCTGCAGCAGCTGCTGGCAATGGTCGAAAGTGGCACTGTGCCACGGTATGTGAATACAACTGGCTGTATGTATGGTTGCTGTGGTGTCCTGGGTGTGGTACTGTTTCCATGATACTTGACTTCTGTGTTACTGTCCCTGAGGAAATGTGCAATGTACAGTATCTGTGTGTATCTGTTGAGTCCACTCTGTCCTGTGGAAACTTGTCCACTGTTTTGCTTGATATAACGAATGGAGATATATGGGACTACTGTCTCTGTAGATACCCCCTTTGCCCTTTAAAATACAGGATCCACTATGGATCTTGTAGCCATATACTTGCCACTGATGTCTGTCTTGTATAATCCCTATTTATCCCTGCATGGATAACTGATGCAGCCTATTCTGAAGCTGTGGTTGTTCTGTTACCTTGTCCTGATTGTACCGTAATATTTTGTAATCTCCTGGGTCGTGCCTGAAAATAGGCAGATCTATTGCCTAATGCACTTACCTGATAACCAAAAGCTAATAAATAAATAATACCAAGGGTATGTGATACCACAGTGACGTGATCACCATCTGTCTATGGGTGCTATGTCAGATTGGATAAATAAATCATGTGATATGGGGGTTACTAGTACTCAGGGTGTTAGGTGCAACAATTAGCATTTTGCCAAAGCCAGTGTTTGTTTCATGCACACTGTATGTGTTATGTAGCATGGCTGTTAATATACAGAGATCATGAAATGCATGGTATACTACTGAATTGGAGTGGGTGTTCCACTCTAGCACCTGCCATTGCATTGGGTTACACCTATGGTTCGCTGTCAACCCCTACTGTTGTACAGGTATGATTCCTGTGCGCCTATTGTTTGTGATCTGGGTTACATGCATCCTACTAAGTAATATGATGTGCACATAGTGTCAAGCTAACATATATAGGTATGTTGAACAGTTGTGGCAATGAAGTCTGAATGGGCCACTACATGAGTCTTGCACACACAGTGCTAGTCCATAGCTACAATGCTGGTATGTAGCTTGGAGGCTGTGCCCAGTCCATGGTCACATTTGTTTGTGGAGCACGTCATGGCTGTGCACAATGGTAAGACTTGTCCCTGCATAGTCCTCTCCATTTCCGCCATGCAAATGTGACTGCTGGTTGCATATGGTACAAAGGCCTGTGTACTGTTTAGGGCCACATGTTCCACTGCTATTGATAACATCACCCCCCCCCCCACAGACAACAGGACCCAGCCAGCCCAGACCAGGGCTGGGAAGGATGCAGGATGATGGGAGGGAGTGCCCAGCCATGATGGTTTACAGAGTAAGACAGTGGAGTTTGTGTGGGTCTCATCCACACATCCATGTAGGTATACCCTGCACTGTGTGTTTCGCAGTTTGTGTTGCATGTCTACACTTTACCACCTGTTTCTGCAGTGGGAGGACGATGTCCATGTGTATCTTGACAGGTTGCATGCATGCCTGTGGTGGTATGCACTGGTGGTTGAGGAAAGTCACCTGGCCCTCAGGGCACAGTCCCATCACTGACATTGTGGTGTGTAAGAGGCACTAGTGTCTTCTGGTTTGATTGTCACTGCAGCAGGTATGCTGCCCTGTGCTTGTGTACAGGGCCTTGGCATGCATTATACCATGAGATGGAATGTCCCTTATTCCACAGCCTTAGTACACTGGGCCAGTGACAATGTTATGCACTGAGCCATGTGGTATACCGGTCATGTTTTGTCAGATCTGTTGTGCCATAAGGCTGGGCCTAAGTATGCATTTCTACCTGGTGGTGGTAGGCACTGGCCACTCTTGTACCAGTACACACTGGTAGAATGTCATGTGTGGCATGCAGCACCCATGGCAACCAGTCCATTTCTGTGCCATCTGCAGTGCCATCCGCACTGGATGCCATGCCAATGCATCATACCAGAGACAGTCTTATGTGGCATGGGGCCGATGGCAAGGGTGGTCATTGATGGGCTTTTAATGTATGGTACCATGTATTTGTTTGATGTTCTGATGCAGGTAGAGTTTACATGACACAGTGATGTCTATAATATGAACATTCCACCAAACATGGGCAGTGACATGCACAGGATCAGTATGATGGGAACTTAGGGTAGGACCAGTGTCTGCTGGGATGGAGGTGCCTCCAGGTGGCTCTGCAACTCACACCAGTGTTATAGTGACTGTGGTACAGTGAGTCAGGAGCTCACCCATGTGAAACACTGCTGCACTCATGTGATACCCTGCCTGCTGCAAACGGTGCTGCATGACAGTCCAATTCATATACAGCTGTGCTGTGTGTATCCCAGGTGTGTGTGTGTGTGTGTCTTGGCACCAACCATACTGCCCATAAGGGCAGCTCATGGATGTCTGTCATTCTGCACACTTGAGTGGGCCTGTGTGCTGCATGCCTGGTCCGCAGGGCGCTGGGTGTGTGCATTCAACACATAGCAACTTGGGCTGTTACATTGCCTGTTGCACCCCATCCTGGCACAGGTATTGCATGTGCTGCTCTTTCATATCTGGCATGCCTGCTGATGTTGTGTGTCCATTGCATGGCTCAGTCCTGCTGTGTTGTAGGGCACACTCATTGTATGGCTGCCCTCTACTCTTCAGGTCCACACTGCTGTCTCTGTTATGCCACTCACATTCCATTGCACCTGTGTGACTCTGTCCTCCTGTGTGTGGCATGTTGGCCCATATGTCGTCTGTTTGTACATATGTTATGCATGTTATGCCACTCCTGTGTACCTCATCCTGTGTGCACAGTTGGCTGAATTCAGTGTGCATACTGTGTGATCCTAAACAAATCATTTAAGTTCCTTGTGCTCCCAGGTCGCATCTGGAAACAAGCTTCAACTTAGTGTGCCATTCCTGGTTAAACAATGTTCCCTTAAACAATGTTCCCAGTGTGTTTCTTTTCAAATGGACCCAGAGGAATGCAGAAGACAGAAAGGGTCAGAGAGGCATCATGCTGCAGGAGGGACAGGATGATTTGCTATGGTGCCAGGTCAACCTGCTATGGCACCTAGTTCAGAGAGTAGGGAACTGCACCCATGCAGTTGAAGACCTGCCATCAGTGTTATGCTTGGGTTATATACCACCAACTGACCCACATGTAACCGTAATCTTATACACCTACAAGTATTAGTGCCTTACCACAGTCTTATAATGGTTTATCTTGTTTTATTATTTATATTTAGTGTTCGTTACTATATTTGCTATGCTCATATTTGTCTGTAATGCATATACCTATATGATATGATTCTGCTATATATTCTGTTATACTCATAATCACTCATATTCTGTAGTTTTCCACTATTGTGACATGTTGTGTGCTTTTGTTATTACTTTGCAAGTATTTCCAGACTCACTGTCTGGAAATAAGAACAGATAGCACGTATTCTGTTTCTGACTATGAATTTCCAAGATATATGCCAACCATGTACTCTTGCTTCCTGGGGTCCACCCAGATAGTACACTCTGTATATTATATTCAATTGTACTTGTCTGTCTTATCCAAATGTTGCAGTCTTATCAGCAGTGTATATATGTAACTGCCAGCCAGCCCCTCCCCAGACTCTGAGATTATGTTGTTCTTTCTGTATGTTTGTTCGTTTCATGTTTAGATTTGTTTAGTACATGTAATCCCGGGTCTGACTGGTGGAAATCATCCTCTTTGTAACTCCTTATTACATGCTTTAGCATGAGTATTGTAGTAATAAATATTTCTTTTTATTACTTGCTTACCATCTGTATTCTTTACTCAGCGCTACCATCCAAGAACCTGAACTATGAGCAGGACTCATAAGTAACAGCAGCCATCACCCGGGAGCTTCAGCAGCAGCTGCCATCACTACAACCACTATCGTCTGCAGCCCCTTGAAAGAGTAGTGGACATTTTTGTATTTCTTTATTAACAAGTAGGCACCCTTTATTTTTTAGTTTTTGGTTCTTAATGGGAGGGTGCTGTTGTTTATTTTATTTCTTAATGGGCCTGTGCCCTTTTTTTTTTGTTACTTCCAAACAGGAAGGTGTCCCTTTTTTCTGTTAATTCTTAAGGGATGGGTGCCTTGTTTTTATTTTACTTCTTAATGGGCTGGTGCCCTATTGTTTTTGTAGCTCATAATAGATGAGTGCCCTTTTAGCATATATTCGGCTGCTGGACAGTCTATATTTGGTTTCAGTGTGACACAAGGAAATCAAATGACAAAACTGGAGCTAATAATAGCTCTGTACATTGCTGAAAGCTATACACTCTCCTGCAGCTTAACCTCTGACATCAGCTGGAGGAGGTTCTGGGATGAGCCCTGAGCAGCACTTGTCACAAAATGCTGGTGGGAGGGACTGCAGGATCAACAAGATTAACTTAAAATATTAAAACTTGCCAGAAGATACAGTTTTTATTTGTGGCAGAAAGGCTAATTGGTGGCTTCCCCATACTATGGTGTGGATGTTGACAGGTGGATGTTTCCCTTTATAGCTGTTTTCATTAAAAAGTTACAGAAGGCTTACAGGCTGAACAGTAAAATACATTGCCTTTCCTGTTTCTTCTTTTTTCCATGCTCTAGCTTTTCCAGCTCACTCTGCTCCATCCCCACCTCATTACATCATCTTATACACATAACACCAGTTTAGAAAAAAAATTAAATAAAAGATGTAGAAAGGCCAGCCCAGTGGTGTAGAGGGTTGAGGTACCATAAGTGTCTTACCTCCTGCCAAGCTGGCATCCTGGGTTAGGCAACAAGACTGGTTTGCTGGGTGTCAGCCAGGGTGGAAGAGGATCGAGTGCCTGATGGCTGCTCTCCTCTCCCTGGGGGAGGAACTGCATGCTTCAATGAATGACAGCCACTTGGTGGAAGCCATGTGGCAGTGCAGGTCAAGGAGGGCAGAAGATGGGAAGGCTGATGGACTTCATGGCGTGCATGTGCCTCCACAAGTACACACTTACGAGTGAGCCCCAGCATGGAGATGGACCCAAATTACAGAGAAAATGATGCCAGATGAGGTGTAAATGACTCCTGCCCACTGATCCCCACATGCCGCACCACCAGACCGCAGGAGACCAACAACTGCATGTGTGGCTTTGGGGAGTGAGAGGATGGCCCTCCCCCTCCTGACCCCACCATGTGGGCAATGTGTGGGGGGTACCAGGCTTCTGAGTGAGTACCAGGGAGGTGTAGGACGGTGGAGGTTGGTGGGATAGAGCTGAGGGGAGCCCAGTCTATCCTGGTCAAAGAGAATAAACAATGGATGGAAAAATTGTGCTTTAGGTGCAAACCACAACAAAATTGCAAGCCCATTTTGCACACTTTTTGACTGCAACAGGCACCCAAACTCAGTTTACACTACTCACTAAGCATAGCTGCCATGCTTATGGAAAATGTTTTGAAAGCCACCTTCTTCACCAATCAGCAGCTACAGTGGAAGCACCATCAGTGCATTGACATAAAGTTAATACGCTGCATCCATAGTAACACCCTTAGCAACAGGAATGTCAAAAAGCCATATAACACTTTGTCACAAAATAAGAACACAAGCCTCATACATTTTTTTTCTCAAATCAAAAAAGAGACTAAACCAAAAATAACCCAAAACACAAGGTCTTGCCCATTTGCATAAATGAAATATTCCGGGGGGACCTTGTGTGATACATGATTTATGTACACTTGTGCTATTTGCCCTTGGCCACCCCATATTTCCTGTATATGATGTTAATTAGCACTACTTGTCAGGGGTGTAGCCAGACAATATACAAATGTACACCAGGACCGTGTTTGTTGCCTGATTTGGCACAATAAATACAACTTTTGTATCTCATGACAATGGTTGTTGCCATGCATTGCTCCCTAAGACACCCACATACCAGCCCAGAGCCTGTAGAGTTGTATTGTCCTTGGGATGCAAAGAGAGGAGTAGTGACCAGTCCTCCTAGTTTCAATTCCTATGAATAAAATTACAGAAAGGTTCAGCATTTTCTTTGTTAGTTTTCATGGAAAAAGGAAGCAGTTCAGAGCCTATTTACTACCCCTTAAATAAAATTGCACACCATGGAGTGCTTGGAGTATGCCTGCCTACACCCATGCTACTTATGACATTTCTCAGCATATTACAAAATAATGAACAGCCTATTCATTGACTATTGCAAGTGTGTACACAATATATACACATTATAAAATGGGTAAAAGAAATCCTTCATCCTGATTGGTCAAAAGGCCTGTCCTTACCTGTCAACAAACTGAAAGGTGGCACTACTTTCCTAATACCTTAACCTCCATAGGAGAAAGGGCAGCAATATCATTGAGCAACTGATATCTTTCATCAGTCCCTCTGCAACCAGAACTGATCTTCCATCACAAACATGGCTGCTACATTTACATTGTAAAAACTTTCAACTGGGCCCTAAACATAAAACTACCTTAAATAAAAAATAAAACAAATTAAGTAAACGTTGTTTCCCTGATCATCACACTCTCCTTACACACATAAACAAATTAGAAACATTAAATATTGTTTATAGTTTTCATTACAACTGTTCTTTACTAACAGTGAAAAATCCCCCTTCTGTCTTTACCTGCTTATCAGGGAAATCTCTTCTGCTTGCCTTCACAGTGAGATAATTGAGCCACTGGCTCTAAAACAGGCCTTTGTTATCTGTGTGTACAGTATGTTGGGAAAGTAGCATTCTACCAGCGGAACTGAGCAGAATTTTGAATTCCTGTATTCCATGATAAACATTCTGTGCCTTGAATGAGGGAAAACATGGAAAAAAAACAGGATAAAGAAAGTAAGCAGTACAGTAATACTTTATAAACAAAAAGAAAAGGTGGGAAAATGCAGTTACAGAGGCAGACCCAAACTGCTCAAGTAATACATTGCTGTCCCTCCAACTCACTGGTTCAGAATTTTTCAGTGAGTTGCTGTTCAATCAATTTTACCACTCCTCTGCCCAAGTCTGGGGACTATTTTTCACCATATTTAAATAAAATAACATACTATTATTAAATCTTTAATAATGCGTCCAGAGTTTTGTTTGATTGTTATAGAAATAGTTGTTACCCATTTTATAAGAGCAATAAGATACTTCAGGGTGTGGGTTGTTGATTGATAGGAGCACTACCCAGTTGCTGTAGACATTTGATGCAAGTGCCTCGTGCCTAACAACGCACCTGGGGGCATGCTTTTATCGACCAACAACCCACACCCTGTCATATATTATTGCTTTCTTATTGCAATACTACTGGCATGTGCAACAACCACCCAAACAAGACCTGTAATAAAAGTTTACTTTCTACTGTAATACACTGCAGCCCTAAAACCCTCTCAAACTACAGTTGCTGCAAAAAAGAAACAGACCCCCCCCAAATCACTACCAACCACTTTTGTTGCTCCTTCCATATCACTTGCCACACTGACAGCTGTACATGGGAAGTAAACAATAATACCAGACAGGTTGTGCAGTATTAGGCAATATTGCACAGCCCAGAGGTGTAGTGAGCCTTATAGCCCCTGGGCAGTCTGGTATTGCCCAACACCACCCACCCAGGAGGGTATTATTGTGCTTAAAAAATGGACAACTGCATTTTATGTTTGCAAAAAAAATATTTTTTTATATTTAAATGTTAAAATAGTTGTTTGATTTTTTTGTAATAAAATAGTTCTTCCACCTGCATTTGAAAACTTTTTTTAACTTAGTTGTCCTACTCAAGCATCCATAGTTTTAACTTTTTCTGCTGGTTGTAATGGTTACCTGTCTCCCTCCCCCCACACACACACACTCACTTAACTGTTAAAGCCCTGTTTTCCCCCGTTAAGGTTTTCAGTATTTGTTTTATGTGTTTATGTTTTCTTTCTTTCCCTCTACATGCTGTAACCCCACCACCCCCACTCCTTCAACTTTGGTCATTCTAGTGGCACAGTGTCACCCGAAAGATCACCTCTTCTTCCCTTCTCACTATCATAGCTACTTCGGGGGGGGTAGTTCTTTTAGTAAGAAGAGGCTGAATCTGATGATTCAAGGGAATGAAAATTGATCTAGTGAAGTGCAGTGTGAGACACTTCCTTCAAGGTGAGGAGCTTTACTGGGACTTTACTTTAGGAGCATAGAGTCTGTGGAGAGCTGCGTCACTTGATCTGATGGCTTTGACATTCAGTAAGAACATTACTTGACTTACAAACAGACAAATAAACAATGTAAAGGTGTGTGTGCTGTGAGAGACCAAGAGATTGGTAACTGACATGCACACTGTGAGCGAGGAAGGGGGAAAGTGGATGGATCATCAGGAATGAGCAAACAACCCAAAAAAAAAGAAAGAAAAATTACATCTACTGGGATACGGTCGAGAGGGGTGTGTGAATAGTGGAGAGGGTGAACCAGTGTTGTACAGTCCTCTCCAGTTGTACAAGTCAGAAGCAGCTCTGTTTTCGGGAGCGAGAGGGTGGCCAGCTGGTGGAACTAGAGCATGGTCAGCTCTGTGAGAGTGGAGCTATGGAGAGTTACATGTCATGGGAGAAGTCAGTACTGCACAAAAACGAAAAAAAAAAAAATAAAATAAAAACATGTGTAGCCAGAAATTAGTTCAGGGGAGGTTGTGTGAGGTTTCATCAGGCAACTGGCATTGAACTATGGAGACATGGGAGCCAGTGTCTTCCATTAAGTGAGTGAAAAAAATGGTGGTGATTTTAAATTCAATTAGGTGCTTTCGGACAATGAGAAAGCAGGCTGGGCACTAAGATACCTCAATGGGTGAAGGGGCACGAGGCTGACACTTTTTATTTCCTGGTTGTCCATTGAAAGTTAATGTACCTGCCTGGTAGGGGCACCAGCCATTCAGAGAGAAGGAAATAAAAAGCCCATTTTCTAATCAGAGTTAATGTGTATAAAATACACTTAGCCTCCATATCACTTGCCAAACTAACAACCACACATGAAAATCAATATTGATGCAGCTAACCAGAGTGGGAAGTGAGTGAAGATTACGAAAAAGTTTCCACTTTCAAAAAAGTTGACCAAATAAAATGTAACCCCCTTGTTACCTGGGGTTACTAGAATCCCTGTTAGACCTAGTGGTAGACAGGGAAGGCAGCTTGTGAAACTCCAGTTAAATGGGTTTCACACTGTCTCATTCTGTTTTCAGTTTCAGCTGAACTGGAGTGATGATGTCACCATAGAATTCTCGCAGCAGCTTAAGCCACAATGGAATGCTAGCTGCAGAGGGTTAGCAGTAGAATGTTGAGGAATTTAAGTCAGTCTTCTGGGAGCAGTTTCAAGTGAGACTAAGAGAGGAGTGCTACAGTGTGCAGCTCCTCAGAGCCAAGCTCTGATATAGAGCTACCAGAGAAGAAGGGGTTGTGTGTTCTCACTCTAGAGAGGAACACAGAAGAGACCAGAGTAAAGTGGTAGAGACCATTCCTAGAGTTGTTCCAGTGGCCCATCATCCGGAGGGATGGGGGGAATTCCAGGAATTCAGCAGCAATCCCCTGGTCCAGCCTGGACCGGGAGAAGCTGCATGAGAATCGAGTTGTTTGTGAGCACCTGAGACATTTGTGGGAAGAAGCCCTGGGGCACCTGCATACCCTGGTGAGTTTACTCTGAAATAGAGACAATGTTCAATGAGACAGAGTTTGGAGTAAAAGTGGCTGCCTACTGTGGGGTCAAAGGAAGCCTTGCCAAATACAGAACTTTTTTCTTTTTTTTTTTCCTTTTGTCTTTGGTAACCAGATAAGTGCCACTAGGCACAAATGCCTATTTTCAGGGGTGACCTGGGAGCACTGGGCGGTTAAGTGACTTGCTCAGAGTCGCACAGTATGCAAGTGGAGGTTGTGAGAATCAAACTCAGGTCTGGTCTGCTGGATGTACCAAGCTCGTTCACACCTCATTCCTCTAACCTCTAACCTGTAGGCTATACTGCCAGCTTTTAGTCTGTGTATGGCTTGGAAGCATCTGCAACAGTGGTTGTCTAGGTTAAAGACATAGCCACTTACAGTACTTTTAAAGTCAGGACACCTCCAGAGATGTAGAATGTTAAATGTGTAAAACATTTCAAGTGAGCATCTACAAATAGTGTTTCAAAGAAAGGTGTTGTATCCAAATGAATGGCTGAGTATAGATTTGGGAGCAAGAGGTAGGATCTGGAGTAACCAGGTTTACCTCTCTGGATTCAGTTTGGGCACCTATGGTTTTCTCTCAGGCACTTGGCCAGTGTCTGAAGAAAGCACCCAGATGTGTGATTGTGGATTTTTCCCTTAGAGCTAGAAAGTGCTCATGGGTGGTTTAGGGAGCCACCATCAACCTCTATGCAATATGGAAAAATGTCCTGGCCGGGGTGCCACATCAAGGAATAGAAGAGAAGAGAAGTGTACCAGTTCAGGCTGTGATGTACCCAGATCCATTCAGAACCTGAGGGTTAGTAGTGAGGAGGTGTGCTTTGTACCTCAATAATTCGCATTACCGGAGAGTGTAGCCCTGGGGGGGGGTCCATCTTTGCTTTGTTAAACTGTGCTATGTGAATGAAAGCCACACTCTAGAATCCCATTCCTGGTTTGGACATTTCAGTTATTGTTTCCAGTCACTGGATTTACTTGGGTGCCCCTGACCAGAAGTACAAACCTAACACCATGCTGAGCAACAGTTTTCTCCCAGGGACCCAGGTTGATGGCCATGCCAAATGGTCCCACCAGGTGCGAGCCAGGTAGATGCCACACTTGGTTTGCCTGACTGAAGGATGGCAGGCTCAGTAGTAGAAGTAACGGGTCCACATAGAGTTCTGTAAAAGATCATTTGTAGTGACTAACCCCACCTCTCTCGGTGGCACCTAGATGTGACAGGAGCAGCCCTGCTGACAGAGGAAAAAAGGGGGGGGTGGTGGGGGGAGGTTGCACTTACACACATAAACAAATTAAAAACAATAAGTATTGTTTATAGTTTTCATTGCAACTCTTTCTTTGCTGACGGTGAAAAATCCCCCTTCTATTTTTACCATGCTCATCAGGGAAATCTCTTCTGCTTTCCCTGACAGTGAGATAACTGAGTATGTATCTTTAGAAAGGTGTGTGTGTGTGTGTGTGTGTGTGTGTGTGTGTGTACGTGTGTACAGTATGTTAGAAGAGGAACATTCTGCCAGTGGAACTGAGGAGAATTTTGAATTCCTGTATTCCATAGTAAACATTCCATGATAAATATTCCATTTCTTGAATGTGGGGAAACACGGAGAAAAAAAAACAGGTAAGCAATAATACTATATATACAAAGAGAAAAAGTGGTAAATGACCCTGCTGTTTAGCTTTTAGGACAGAGCGAGCAGTTCATGATGCTGTCAGTTAGTGTGGCAGTTCTGAACCACACTCATGCTTGCAGCATCAGGGAACTGAGAAGCCTCTGTTATGGCTTCATTTTAGTTTTGTCTACAGAGTGAAGAGAATGAAATAAAGTAAGGGGCTATGTGTCATACTTAGAATGAGGAAAACAGCATTTGTGAATTGTTATGGCTGGCAGGGGGAATATGAAGCTTAAGTGGGCAGGGAGGCACACATTGTATAACATTACTTTAATCTAGCACCAATAGCGGAAGGACTATTTTATGTTAAAAGCACAGATTCACTTACATCTATTGCTCCCACTGTAACACGTGTGCTGCCTTCATTTCAAAATAAAAAAAATTGCTTCTAAAAATAAAGGGCCATTTTATAAGAGCAATAAGGTACTCCAGGGTTGTACATTACAGTGTGATAACCACACTCCTAGGGACAACTGGCACTCGGCATTCAGCCTCGTGCCTAACTATGCCCCTAGAAATGCTGTTATCACACTGTAATGCACACCTCATCATGTCTTATTGTTTACTTAAACCAACAAGAACTTTACAGAACATAAGCTTTCAGGCTGAGGCTACACAGATCCTTTCTTCAAGTGTAGCAGGTTCTACAGAAAACATGCTTTTATATTTTGGAAAGAGCAATCTACTGATAAATAAACTGTTATACATGGGCATAACAGTTCTGTTGATAAGCCAGTATCATACCTAGGGAGCAATAAATAATTATTTTTTTTTTAATCAGTAGAGACACACTAAGCTGAAAGCTTATTTACAGGTGTGACCTGGGAGCACAAGAAGGTTAAGTGACTTGCTTAGGGTCATACAGTATGCAAATGGGAGCTGTGGGATTCAAACCCAGGTCTTCAGGTTTGTAGCTCAGAGCCTTAGACCACTGTGCTATACTGCCTCCTTAAACTGGTTGTGGGCAGAGACAAAAAAGGCAGTCATTGAAATACCAGGAGGTTATAAATCAGATTGGGGATGCAGACCCCTCTCCCAAGATGGAAGTGACAGCAGAAGGCCTATAAATTATTAGTTGTTTATAGAGCAGTGTGTGTGTGTGTGTGTGTGGGGGGGAGGGGGATAATAAAAAAAGTATGTATATATCTATGCTGCATAATCATACATACACAAAAGAATGCAGTAGATAGCATGTGCTCAAACATATAAACAAGCATTTGTCAATGCCGAATGTTTTCTTGCTGGTTCCGCAGCAGGACACTGTGGGCACGGTGAGAGACAAGCTTCTCCGACACTGGACACCATGTGTATGTGTGTGGTGTGGGAGGGGGAGAGAAATATTTGAAGTGTGGCATGGAGTCTGCTGTTCACTTTGCTCCTGTGTACTCATGTTTCACTTTGGGGTCGGGCCAAGGAGGCCCGCGGCGTGGGTGAGCGGGTGGGTAGAGACAAACCCATGGGGAAAAGTACACGATACGTGGGGTGAGTGGCTGCAACATCTCTCTCTCTCTCTCTCACTCACTTTGCAAGGAACAGATGACAATATGGACAAAAGTAGTAGATCTGCGGGGCTGGTGGGTGGGACATTACGTAGCGGTTGGGGACACTCACTTCAAACTTATAACATGGGTTGCTGATGCAGTAGCATTCACAGTACCACACACTTCTCGCTTGTCACACTTTGCAGAGAAATTAAATGGCTGCCGGTGACTGTTGCTCTGGCTGGCCCATAAACAAGTGTAGGTTGTGAAAAGGGATCATGCCGCCCAGGACTACTCACATCAGCTGTGCTGATATTGTGGATTAATGGAGAGCCACGCATACTGAGAAGAGCAATGAGGTTCCATATTTTCAGAAACCCATGTTGTAAGTAAGTAATAACCCACGAATAGGTGTGCGGTTATTGGGGATTAACGCACACCTGGGTGTGTTGCCAGGCATGAGGCCACAGGTTGAATGTCCTCACAGCACCCGGGTGTGCATTAATCCCCAATAACCGCACACGCTGTCGTGGGTTATTGTATTTATAACATGGTGCAAAGTGAGGTAATTCTGCAGTTTGTAAATAAGACAAAATATATAACAATTTGATGGCAACATTGGAACTTTATTATGTATCCTGCTGCCAGCAGATATGAGGAACAAGAAGTAGGACAACAAAACATAGCACAATGCTCACTGTCAGAAGTAGAACAGTGGAAGGACAAGGACACAGAAGTGAAAAAAAAAGGTTATAATTGCAATGCCCCCTTCTGAGGCACATAAAGTGCTCCACCATCTTTTTGGAGGGCAAAAACGAGCTGCCTTCGCAGGTTGCTGCTGGGTTGCATGCAGTTTCAGCTTAGCATTTGTAACATTGTTTTATCCAAAATTGTATGCAGCCCATTTCTAAGCTCCCTTGGCCCCACTTGAAATGTGAATCTGGGCAAGGGAGCATTTGCAGCATCACAGCAGCAGTTCTGTGCTGCTGAAAACCACAAGTAAATTCTAGTCCGCTGTCCAGCTCAGCTGTCCCAAGCTAGGGATAAGGGAGTGGTAAGCACACTGACTGACTCGTGTACAGTGCTCCAGCTTTTGGGGGGTGGGGACATCCTGCTACAGTTGAGTGGGACCATACCTCTACAGTGTCTTACCTTTCACTGGTCCAAAGGCCATAAGAAGGTGCTGTGAACTCGGCATAAAGCAGAAATGTAAAGCTGCTGGGGGAGGGGGGTCTGGACTGAATGACAAGCTCTAGGAAAAGTCAAGGGGGGAGGGGGGCTATTCTGTTGGTGGGAGTGGTAGTGGTGGGTTCAACTGCAGAGAGAGTGGAGGTTCAGTGGTCTGAGAAGTGTGCTCAGCTTGGGGAAAGCTAGTCCTGGTGCTGGAAATATCATCAAGCTACAGGGAGATTTGTTGGACAAATGGGGTTTGGGGTGGGTCCAGTTTTTAAGGAGGGCAAGCATCTGGCATGAGAAGTTGGTCTGTGGTCAGAAAAAGTGAGTGCTAAAATCATAGTGCTATACAAAATTCATAAGAGAGGGATGTTTGAAAGTAAATCAATATGAACAACATTTGAACAGCCATGTTTGTGACTATCAGCAGAGAACTCTTAAGTCTGGCAAATAATCAGGGCAGTTGACTGAAAGCAGACCAGCACTGTGTAAATTGAGAGATATGGGTCCCTTATGTTGCTGTCGGGGAGGGGGCAGTCAGCAAGCTCTAGCCATCACTGCAGCAACGGTTCTCTGTCACTGTATATCTTCCACTACCTGGCCCGCTCCTGAATGTTGGGGTGGAGGGGGTCAGCTGCAGGCAGTTGCTGGTCTGTGAAAGGAGGAGTTCTTGCTGTGCCAGTATGTCTGGGGAGTCAGCTGCCAAGGAAGTGTGGGATATGGCTTTGTGCTGTGTGAGGGGAACACATGCTAGCATGTTGGGAGGGGTTTTGCTGAAGGGCTGGTTGTCCTGTGGGAAATGGGATTCCAGATAAGGGATGGGGGCTTAGGGATGTCAGCTGCGGGGGTTGGGGGTTGGTCTGTGGGGAAGGGGAGGTCCTTCTATGGTATGGTTACATAGATACATAGATACATAGACAGTGTCGGCAGATAAGGGCCTATGGCCCACCTAGTCTGCCCATTTGAGCTTGTAAGTTCAGTTTGTTTTCCTAGAAGTCTATTTCCCCTTACCCCTGACCTCTAGAATTCCTTTATGTCTATCCCATGCATTCTTAAATCCCGTGATTGTTTCAGCCCCCACCACTTCCTCTGGCAGGGTGTTCCTTGTCCACCACCCGTTCTGTGAATAAATTCTTTCTCATGTTTCCTCTGAATCGTCCTCCCTCAACTTCATCCCATGCCCTCTAGTCCTGAAACATCTTTTTGCTTAAAAATAGTGTTTTCCTGCACCCTGTTCCTCCCTGTAAGATACTTGTATGTCTCTATCATATCCCTCTCTCCCTCCTCTCCTCCAGGAGTACATGTTCAGTTCCTTCAACCTGTCTTCATAGGATTTGTGATGCAACCCATGCACCATCTTTGTTGCCCTCCTCTGAACCTTCTCTACCCTGTCTATGTCCTTACGTAGGTATGGTCTCCAGAACTGTACACTGTACTCCAGGTGGGGCCTCACTAGTGTCTTGTATAGCGGAATTATGACCTCCCTTTTCCTGCTGGTGATGCCCCTGCCTATACATCCCAGCATCCTATTTGCTTTACCTGATGCCTTGTCACACTGTTTCCCTACCTTGAGGTCATCAGAGATGACAACCCCAAGATCCCTTTCCTGCTTGGTGCATGCTATATCCTCACCCCCAACTGATATATTGTGCCAGGGTTCTTGTTCCCTATGCATTATCTTGCACTTCTTTGCATTGAATTTCAACTGCCAAACCCTTGACTATTCTTCAAGTTTCTGCAGGTCCTTCTCATTCTGTCTACACCCTCTGGTGTGTCTACTCTGTTACAGAGCTTTGTGTCATCAGCGAACAGTGAAATTCTGCCTTCTATATCCTGTGCAATGTCACTGATGAAGATGTTGAATAGGACCGGTCCCAGCACTGATCCCTGTGGTACCCACTGGTCACTCTTCCCTCTGTGGAGTGACAGCCATTTACCACCACCCTCTGTGTCCTGCCACCCAGCCAGTTACCTACCCACCACACTACTGTCCTGCCCACCCATATTCCCCAGTTTGTGTAATAGTCTTCTATGTGGCACAGTGTCAAGGCCTTGCTGAAGTCCAGATAGGCCATGTCCACTGCCTCCCTGATCCACCTCCTAGTCACCCAGTCAAAAATTCAATGAGGTTGGTCTGACATGACCTCCCCTGGTGAAACCATGCTGCCTTGGGTCCTGTGGTCCATTGACAGCCAGATGTTCCACCAATCTCTCCTTCAGTAGTGCTTCCATGATCTTTCCCACTACCGGGTGAGGCTGACAGGTCTGTGAGTTCCTGCTTCCTCTTTGTTCCCACTTTTGTATAAGGGGACTACATCTGCTGTCCTCCAGTCTTTGGGTACCTCCCTGTTTCCAGTGATTGGCTGAACAGGATAGCCAGAGTTCAGCCACCACCTCTCTTAGTTCTTTAAGGACCCTGGGTGCACCCCATCTGGCCCCATTGCTTTGTCAACTCTTATTACTTCCAGTTCCTTCAGACCCTTTCTCGTGTAAAGGGACTTGTGTCCATTTCTGCACCATTCTCACCCTTGTACTCCCTTCAGACCCATTACCCCCTCTTCCTTAGTAAGACTGAGCAGAAATACCTGTTCAATATGTCAGCTTACTGTTGTCATTCTCCCAGCTGCTCCATCCTCCCCTTCAGTCTAACTATCCCTCCCTTTGTCCTTCTTTTACTTATGTACCTGTAAAGGTTTTGTCCCCTTTAACCACTGATTTTGCAATGTGTTCTTCTGTCTGAGCTTTGGCTTCCCTTACTGACTTCCCTGCCTCCTTTGTTTCTCCTGGTACTTCTCCCTATCCCCTTCTGACTGTGTCTTTTTGTATTGCCTGAATGCAGTCTTTTGGCTTTCACTTTCTTTGCTACCTCTTTGGAAAACCATAATGGTCTCTCTTTCTCTTCCTCTTGCTAACCTGCTTAATGCATAATTCTGTTGTTCTTATAATCCCATTTAAATACTCCCACTGTTCCTCAATCCCTGATTCCTGTCCCATTCCCTTAATGCCTCTTTCAAGCATCTCCCCATTTCCCAAAGTCTGCCCCTAAAATCCAGGATACGTGTTTTGTGTGGTTTGGTTCTGCTCTTTCTGTGATTTCAAACCACAATGACTGGTGGTCACTGTTACCCAGGTGCTCCCCACTGTTACCCCCATCACACTGTCCCTGTTTGTGAGCACAAGGTCCAGTATTGCCTTCTGCCGAGTTGGTTCCATGACCAGTTGCTTGAGGAAGGCACCCTGAAGGATTCAGGATAAATCTGCTCCTAGTTGATGCTGCTGCTGGGATGCTCCAGTCCACATCTGGTATATTGAAGTCTCCAACCAGTACTACCTCACCCTTGTCCAGCCATCCTTTGGATGGCTAGCATCAACTCTATCTGTTTCTTCCTCCTGGGCTGGTGGTCTATAGACCACACCTGTGCGGATGGCTGGCCCCATTTTCCTTTCCAGCTTAACCCACAGTATCTCTCCCCCATTTTGTCCCTCCTGGATCTGTGTGGCCCTTATGTCATTTTTCACATACAGTGCCACTCCTCCTCCCTTCCTGCCTGCTCTGTCTCTTCTGAATATGTTGTAGCCAGGTATGGCCATCTCCCAGTCGATTATCATTACACCAGGTTTCAGTGATGGCCACAATGTCCAGGTCTGACTGTACCATGACAGCCTCCAGATCTTCCATCTTGTTGCTAAGGCTCCTGGCATTTGCACACATGGCTTTCCATGATTTGACCTCCTAGACTGCTTCACTGTTCTACTCCAGCCCCTTCCTTGGTTGTCATTTATCCCTGGTTCTCCTTGCTGTCTGCCCTTCTGCTGAATTTTGCCCCTTTTCTGCTTATCCACCTTTTGGACACTAATCTCCAACTTTGCACACTGCTTTGCAGAGATAGCCACTCCTCTGGTTCACTGGTTCCATTACTAGCTGTGGGGGTGAGCAAGTAGGTACCATCCTTGCTGGCCTGCCACCCCCTTTGCTAGTTTAAATGCTGTCAATGTAGCATTTAAACTTATCATTGAGTCTTGGATTCCCCTCCAGGATGGATGCAGGCCGTCAGGCAGACAAACCTCCATCCCTCCAGATGGGTCCCCAGTCACAATGAATCCAAACCCTTCCTCACAGCACCAGTTCTTCAACCATGAGTTAAAGTTCCTGGTGCATGCACTCCTATGCTCTCCTTGCCTCTCACAGGTAGTACTTCTGAGAAGTGACAGAAGTAGCTACTTGCTTGAGACCCTCCCCAGTTTCCTAAACTCTTCCTGAACTTCCTTTGGCTCCCCATTTGCCAAGTCATTAGTACCTAGGTGGATAATGACATCCAGCTCACCCTCCTGTCTTGCCTTCCCAGTGATCCCCAGTATCTTCCTTCCATCCCTCCATGCCGTGGCACCTGGTAGGCACCTCACCTCCCTGTCCTCCCCCTCCTGTGTTCCTAGCTGGATCCCTCTTATGATGGAGTCCCCCACCAGGATTCGCTTCCTCCTCCTCTGGGGTCCACTGCTTTCCCCACTGAGGTCACCTCCTTGCCTAACCTCACATCCTTTCCTTCCACTTCCCTGGGTACCTCTATTTGGTTGTCCTCATTTGCCAGTGTGGCATATGAGTTCTTGAGAAGGAATAGGATCTGGGATGTGCCTCTGCACTTGCTCTAACCCTCCCTGGGCCACTGTCATCCAAGTGCTCCTCGTTCTCAGCATCCTTTGAGGCAGCTGCATTGGACTGGGTGGTTCCTGGACAGGGTGATGGTACTCCTGACCCAGTTTACTTCGCTCTGAGTCTGGCTACCTCATCCCTCAGTCCCGAGAGATGCATGCAGATAGGGGCAGCACCTCAGTGTCCAGAAGGTCTTCCTGAATATGGCTGCCCCAGCCACTACATTGCACCACTCCCACATTATACTGCAATTCCACTACTTATCTGCTACTGAAGCTCTCTTAGTTCTCTTTTTATTTATTTACAGTATTAAAAATCCTGTAACTGATCCTCAGATATATATTTTTTTAAGGAAAAAGAAACCAATAAATAAATAAATGAGTCAAAACACTTGTGCTGAGGGTGGTCTTCTTCCCCTTTATGCCCCTCCTACTTCACACCTCTTACTATACCCTGTGTTTAGCTCCTGTCAATCAGATTTATCAGGGCATTTGACAGTCTTTCAAACAAGGGATTTCAGCTATGTGTGGGAGGCTAACTGCCAGTCTGTTCTGGTGACGTAGATGGAAGGGAGAGTGTGGTATGGGGCTTTCTGTTGTGAGGGGGACACACAGCTAGTATGATTGGGGGGGACTAGTCTGTGGGAAGGGTGGCTCCAGCTGTGCACTGGTGGCTCCACTGTCACTCGCTCAATGCACTACCAACAATGCATGTGGCACAATGCGGTCTACAGTGAACAGTGTGTTTCTCAATGCAGTTGGCAGTGTTCATGGCACAGCACAGTGCTAGCAAAACCCATGGTACAGCAGTGTGTCAGCATCGCATGTTGCAGTGACTTATCTGTAGAGGGGGGCCTCAGAAATCTGTTGCCAGGGCTAGGGGGCTCTGGAGTCTGCATTCAAAGGTTAACACCTTTGCACTGCACAATTGGTAGCACTTCTGCCACTGAGCCAGAAGGTTGTGGATGCTGGTCCCACAGCTGGGCCTGGGGTTGTACTCTAAGTGCTGGCACTCCAGTGTAGTACCTCTGCTATTATTCCACTGTGCCATGTGTACAGCTGTCAGCAGGATTTTAAAAAACTTGTTTTTTGTGGGAAGGTTGTATGATACCATTGAGACCTTGCAATGATTACATTACTGTACTTCTGATGGGGGGGGGGTTGTGCTTGGGTTATGCAGTCCTTTGGATGAAACATTAAACTGAAGTACCATCTACCTATCTCTGCATCTCTGCTGCTGTCTGGTGAGTCTCCAGGTGGAAGTAAAAGAGCACAGCGCCTTTTTTTTTATTTTTTTTTACTTTTTTTTTTTTTAGCCCCTCTCTCATCACAGTCGCTCCACTCTTTGGGGTCTCAACATGCCCAGGCTGGCTCCCATGGGTGCCCACTCCCCCTTTTGAACCACAAACCATCAGTTTATCCCCCCCGTTTTGGGGTGGGGGATTCCCCTGTCTCCTCCTTGATTCAGGAGGGGAGCGTGCACCTGGAGCTGCTGTGCAGGGATCTGTCTGCCAGTGTGACCATGGGGCTTTTTTCCTTGTTCTCCCTGCCCTCCTGCAGATGTCAGCACACATAAGGAGGACCAAGAAGCTGGAGGTCCTCTGCCAGCGTCTGCCCCTCCCTTGATTTCAGCCTCTTCTGCTGGACTTGCACCACCCGTGGTCACCCAGGTGGTGGTGGCATTGTGGCAAAGAGAGCTACCCAGCCCTCATGGAGAAGGATAGTGGCCCATCAGGCACTCAGTCCTTCTCCCTCAGCCAGCCCTCTGATGTCCCAGGCTCGCTACCAAAATCAGGTTGCTGGTGTCGCAAGCAGTAGCGCTACTGCTGCACCGGCAAGCCGGCTAGCACAGTGCCCTTTTCACAGGAGTAGGAGATTTTTCACCAGTGTCCTGACCAGCATTTTCCTTCCTATAAAATGGGTTCAGACACTTGCCCGTGGCTATTGAGATGCAAAATGACTTCAGCTACATATTTACAACTAGTTTACTACCAGTTTCTCATTGTTTGTATAGCAATTGTTACTGTTATTTTGGAATACTATGTGTATAACAATTTGCACTAAATCTGCAATAGTTTTTTAGCACATCTGAAAAATACCTTGAAAGGGGTTTACATGTGTACGGACAACATAAACTGCCTTGAAGTGATGTTCAGTATGTGAAGAAAATATATCTGTGTGCAATATATAACTGATTGATTTAAATTGTACACAAGATAATGAAAAGCAGAAGTATGAAGCAAGCTTGTTGGCGTAGTGCATTACCACTCATGATGCCAGCATCCTGGGTATAAAGCGAAGGACAGTGGTAAGTCCTGAGGATACTGGGTGATGGGGTTGGGGGGGTCTGTTGGCAGAGTGAGTGCCAGCGGTGTGCAGGGAGAAAAAGGAAGTAAAAAAACAAACAAACAGATTAAACAGCATTTTGAGCTATATGCCGGGGGGGGGGTCTTGGTAGCTAGAGGTCAGTGATGGGTGGTGGACTCTGGCAGTGGAACTGCAGCACCTAAGTGGGGGCACAGAGCATTGTATGGTAGGTGCAGAGGGGCTCATGAAGAAAGTGGTCTCAATGTGGGAGGTGGATGTCGCGGGGCCCAAGGAGGAAGGGGGTGTCCAGGGACCAGGGAGTGAAATGTCTGCAGGGCACAGGAATGAGGGGTTTCTGGGGAGAAAGGGACATCCAGTGGGCTGGGGAGGGAGGAAGGTATCTGGTAAGCTGGGGCAGGAAGTGTCAGGGGTGTGGGAGGGAGGGATGTCTGGTGGGCTGGGGAGAGAGGTGTCTGGTGGCCCAAGGATGAATGTTGTCCAGAGGGCCAGGAGGGAAGTCAAGGGAGTTAGGGGTCTGAGGGTCAATGGATGGAGCCAGAGCACAGCTGGTGGGGGACTGTAGACAGAGAAAGGGTGTTGGAGGGGACCGTGGAGTGAACAAGAATCTTGGGAGACTATGTGCTGAGAGGGCATTGATGAATGAGGTGGTGAGTAGGAGTTAGTGTTGGGTCATGGAGAGAGGGGTAATATCACAGCTGAAAACCCTTGTTCCACAGACCAGACAGCATTCCATAACTGAACCTCCCTTTCCCACAGACCAGCAACCCCCTGCAGCTGGCCCCCTCCAGCACCTCCCCTGTGCTCCATCCCCCAGCTGATTGCTAGAGCACCATAGTCTGTATTGTTTGATGTGCAATACGGTCCTCAGTTTCTAGACAATGACATTTAGCAATAAGCTTCATTTGGTTGTTGAGTCATATGATTTGCAATACTGTCATATAGTACTTAAATAAGCAATAAGGCTGGACTGGTGTAGGTGGAGTGAGCAGCTAGTCTGTGGTTGAGAAAGGTGGTTGGGAGATGGGCAGATTCAGAAAGGATGACTAACAAAAGGAGCATGCTAGTTAACTGTCTGTGTATGGCTGTCAGTGCATTGGCGCTGCAAGCACTGCTGTCATTGCACTGTAGTGCCATCACTGTGCAGCATCTACTGCTCCCACCGTAACACGAGTGCTGCCTTCATTGCACTGTGCCAAGTGTACCCCTGTCATTGCAGTGGACCACATGTTCTGCAGTCACTGGATTTTGCCACGTGGAATCTTGTTACTGTGCAGCATGCACTGCTATCACTGTCAGCTGCTTCATTGCTACCTGTCAGGAGGTGGGATATTGGGAGTATGGCAGGCAGTTCCACTAAGGAAAACAATGTTTCAAAAGTTCCCTGGTGTGGGGTTCTACTTCAGTGGAGGTTGTGGCAGTAGGTTGTAGTGCGTGGGCTATGCTGGGGACATGCTGACGATTGGGTACTGGTGCAGGGCTGCTATCATGGGAAACTGGCTACATGGGTATCTATACTAGAGAGATTTACTGTTGACCATGCTGCAGATGACTTCTGAAGTAGCCAGAGTGCCCAAAATAAGCATGTTTTTCACCCAAACACTGTTCCCTGGGGCTTGTGTTGTGACCAATTGGGCTCCAAGATTGATGTTCATTAAATGAGTATTCTTTCAGCATATCACAGGGATAGAATTGCAGCATTTTAAATACACTGAAAAAAAAATGATTAACAGTTTGACACATGAAAGTGCTTAGCTTTGAAAATGCATAGCACTTGGCACAGACTGATTAGCGACATTTTTAAAAATGAAAGTTTTATTAATACAGTATTGAGTACTGTGTCTTGGATGCAGTCAAAAATGGTTAGCAGTCTTCTGCAGAGCATTTCTGAAAATGGTTAGCATTACCCCATTTTGCTTTTTGTTTTTTTTCCCCAAACTCTTTATTCTACATCATCCTGAGGTATCTCTCAGTGGTGCCTTCTTAGCTCATCCCCCTGCTACTCCCCAACGAGACCCCCAACGGTGATCACCTCCCACAGAGACTTCCCAGCTCCCCTGGATCACCCCTGAGGAAGGACCCTTCACTCCTACCTTGGTGGCATCTTTCTGTAATCAGAGGGTCTGTCTTCCATGGGTGGTGCCTGTGGATCACCCGGGTGTGGCAGTCCAGTGTTGGGGATGTGCCGGGATGGCTCCTGAAGCCATCGTCTCCTCCTCAGTCCCCTGTTTTTTTTCTTGTATGGTTGCCCAGTCCCTCTCTCTCCCCTGAGTGAGGACATGCAATGATGTTCCCTGACATCTGCTGATGCTCCGTCCCACTACTTTTGCCCTTAAGCAGTGCAGGTACCTCTGGCTTCCATCGGGAGCCACTGCTGTGCCGGGCATACCCTGGATTCCTCCCCCGAGAGAGGAGAGTAGTCATCGAATACTCAATTCTCTCTCCCCCCGGTGACCCCCAATGTCCTAGGCTCATTCCTGAATGTGGGTCACCAGCATGGCGAGAGGTGTGGCGTTCATCACCTCAACCCTCAGCACCACTGGGCTGGCTTGCTTAAGTTTTGCTATGCTATACCAGCTATGTAACACCCTGGAATTGGTCTGCTGCAAACTTAAAAAAACAAAAAATAAACCCTATATTGTACCTGGAGTGGAGGTCCACAGTGATGGCAGTGCACATGGTACAGCACCATGTCAGCAGTGCATATGCCACAGTATCTTGTTGGTAATGCATGTGACACAGTATTGGCCTGGCATAGCTCACTGTCAGCATCGTTCGTGGTACACCGCTGTGTTGACATTACATGTGGCATAGCAGTGTCAGGATTGCAGTTGACACAGTTCAGTGTTAGGTTGTATGTTTTACAATACAGTGTCAGCAGGGCACATGGCACAGTGCAGTGTCGGCAATGCAAGTGTAATGGCACGGTTCTGGCATCATGCATGGCACAACAGTGTCGACTTACACCAGTCATGTGCAATGCTGAAACTGATGTCACTGAGCTGTTCCACAGGTACTACAGACACTGCGCTATGCCATGTGCACTGCTGACACAACACTGTGCCTTGTGCTGGCTGACATTGTGTTGTGCTATGCATGATACTGGCATGGCTTCACTCCACCTGCACTGCTGACACAGCACTGTGCCACATGCAGTCCAACACTGCACCGTGTCACTTGCAGTCCCAACACTGCTGTGCCGCATGCAGTATCAACACTGCAGTGTACCACATGTGATGCTGACTGTGCTTTGCCATGATAACACTGCACCACATGCAATGCCAACAATATACTGTGCCACGTGTTCTGCCAGCATGACACAATGCCATGTGCATTGCCATCACTGTGCTGTGCCGTGTCCAGTTCCAACACTGCACTTCAAGACTGCAGCGCCACATGAGATGCTGACACTGTGCTGTGCCACGTGCAATGCCAACAGTGTGCTTTTAGTTACAATATTGCATTGTGACAAGCATCTGTACCACATCAACGCAGCCAGTCCCAGAGGTCCATTCACACACCACTAGCCATACCACCACACCACTAGCCACACTATCACCAATAGTTGTCAGACTAACAGACTGACTTTTAGTTACAATATTGCATTGTGACAAGCCTCTGTACCACATCAAGGCAGCCAGTCCCACAAAGGTCCATTCACACACCACTAGCCATACCACCATACCACTAACCACACGATCAGTTGTAAGACTAAGACTGGCTTTTAATTACAGCAACACCCCAGAGTCCCCCTGCAGAACAGCAGAACCTTCATCTCACACAGGATAGTCATAGCAGGCTTGGAAGCACCCAATAAGCCCAGAACAGCACTTCCTGACCTTGATTACTTCCACGGTTAATGTCTACACATAGCTGCCTTATTGTTTGCTTTTCCCAGCAGGCATGTCAACTAAAACCTAAATCTGCACACAGGGGCATAGGCAGGATTTTGGAGGGGGGGTTAGACATGATATTTGTGAATTATGAGGTAGTATAGTGCAGTGGTTTAAGGCTCTGAGCTGCAAATCTGGAGACCTGGGTTTGAATCCCATAGCCCCCAGTTGCATACTGTGTGACCCTGAACAAGTCACTTAACTTTCCTGTGCTCCCAGGTTGCACCTGTAAACACGCTTTCAGCTTAGTGTACCTCACCTGGTTAAATAATTAGAAAAAAAAAAAATTAGGACAAATAAAAGTAGGGAGTGTCTGGGGCTGCTAGGTCCCCAGAAGCTCTGAGTTTTCTACATGCTCTGTAATGAGTTTTAGGGTTATTTTGGAAGAAAAAAAAACACTTTCGTTACATCTTCTCTACCTTTAATTTCAGGGGAATTTTTTTCCATGGAATCAGGGGTGTGGGGGACTGGCTGGCATTAGAGTTTGCAGGTCCAGTGGTTCTGGCAATTGGTTGTCGAACATTGCCATCAACCAAATACCCCATATGCAGTTTTTGTAATATGTTGTGAAAGACTTCTACAGAAAAGCTGGGAGTTTGGTAGCCAATAGGCCCTCTGAAGCTCTGGGATTTGTACATGCTCTGTGGTCAGTTTTAAGGTTTTTCTTGAAGAAAAACGTACTTGTTACATCTTCCCTACTCCTAATTTCAGGGGATATTTTTTCCATGGAATCAAGGATTTGGGAGACCAACTGGCATTGGAGTCTGCAGGTCCAGTGGTTGTGAATAACTTGCTGGAACACCATCAACCACTCACGCTATATGCAGTTTTTGTAATGTCATGAAAGATTTCTTCAAGGGGTATGTAGGCCACTAGGTCCACAGTAGATCTAGGGTTTATAGATTCTCTGCAGTTTGTGTTTTAGTGTTAGACATCAGTTGTGTGAGATGGTGGGCAGCAGTGGAGGTGAACAGAGGCTGTGAGTAGTGGCCGCCAATCTTTAGTCCAGGTGGGCAATTGAGGATGGCTCCAGTAGGAGGTGGGCAACTAAACTACCAGATAGTCTTTTAATGCCAAATCTGGAACTGGTGTGGGTGAGAGCAAGGGAGGAAGTACCACTGGTACCAGGGGATAATATTTTATTGTAAGTTGTACTGGGACCAGGAGTGAGGGGGTCCACTTGTATTTGCACCTTGTTGTCAGAATGCCCATCTTTGTTTTGCTTTAGATCACTGAAAACAGCAGGGATGATACAAGAAAATAAACAGGTAGCAGCGCTCATCCTCCCTCACCCCCAGTCCCAGTACAACTTCAAATAAACGATTATTCCCCTAGTTCCAGTGGTACCTCATCACCATCCCTGGTCCTAGCACACGTAAAAATATGTGCTGGTCCAGTGTTCACCTTCTCCTGCACCAGATCCCTGTTCTGGCATAAAAACACTCCTTGGTAGTCTAGTGACCCATTCTCTCTTGGCACCGTCCTCTGCTGCCCCCACTGCCAGACTTGAGCATGCAGCCAGAATTCACCCTCTGCTCACCTGTGGCGCTGGCTGCCATCTCATTCATGCAAGTACAGTCTATACAAGTCACATTACCCATATTGGATGTCATTTGTGTGAGATGGTGCCCAGCAGTGGAGGAGAACAGAGGATAAATAGTGGCTGCCATATCGAGTCCAGGTGGGCAATTGAGGAGGAGGCCAGGAGGGGGTGGGCAACTAGACTACCAGTCAGTTTTTTTTAATGCCAAGCCCAGGACTGGTTTGGGTGAGGGAGGAAGTAATGTACCACTGGTACTCGGGGATAATCTTTGAATGTAACTGGTTGTACTGGGACCAGGAGTGATGAGGGGCACTAAGCATTTGCGGTGGCATGAGGGGGGCAATGGCATTTATGTGCAGCTTAACCCCCCCATTCGTACTACGTAAATGCAATGCATCACATAATGAAAGAAACATAGAATTGGTTGAATATCATAACTCAGAATTAAAATGCTTTATATCACTACACTGAAAAAGGACTGCAGTGCTCTTAGATCACCCAGTCTATCCAGGGCCAAGTCAAATGTAATATTGCTTACCTCCTT
This sequence comes from Neoceratodus forsteri, assembly GCA_016271365.2. Classification (NCBI taxonomy): domain Eukaryota; kingdom Metazoa; phylum Chordata; order Ceratodontiformes; family Ceratodontidae; genus Neoceratodus; species Neoceratodus forsteri. The sequence continues at coordinate 284,676,333 of CM028135.1, read as the reverse complement.
TTAAGCTGTGTGTTGCCCAGATTCCCAAAACGAAGTGACTGACCTGAGGGAGATTGGCTGCTGTCCGCTGGTACTCAAGACAGAATGCCGGGCTGAGGTGGGAGATGACCATCGATGGACATCCGTGACCCAAAGAGACTGACAGGCTGGTGTGGGGAAAAAAGTTTTACTATGCCCTCCTCCGACTCACTCCTCCACCACACTCATTCAACCCGGATGACAGCTACTACTGGTGTTGACCACTCTCTCTCTCTCTCTCTCTCTCTCTCTCTCTTGGCTCCTCCGATCTGGCCAGGCTCACCCACGACAAGCAACTCATGTCTACACGGCTCAAGAATGCAGTCGGACAGCTGGGTCTAGTGAAGTCTATACTCCAGACCACCAAAATAATCCCATGATTCCTCACTGTCCATGACCTGTCTCCTCCTCAACCTCTAACTCATCGTGTGGCCAAGCATCGCGATCTGCTGTAGTGCATGTGGCAAGCCAGTGCACCAAGCCACGCCACTTAATTGGCTGCTGAGAGAGGAGGAGGAGGAGGAGCAGACTCTCAGACCAGAGGGACTGTCAGGGATGGCAGGGACCACAGACATACCAACCACTTCAGTTTGGCTTGGGGAGGGCTTCCTCCTGCGGCTGCTCCCAGCCCAACTCAGTTGAGTTCCTTTCCTTTCCACAGTGCAGCTGGCCAGCAGCCAGTACCCTAGACAGCAGAAGCACTTAAAGGGCCTGCTCTCTGTGTGGGTGGAAACTAAGCATTATAAAAAATTTCAGATGTCATTTCTGAGGGATGTTTGAACACCCTAAAAAAAACCTGCACACAATCTAAACAATTAAAGCATGAGAGAAATTAGTGCAAAGTCTGGAACTGTCTTACTGTTAACAGACAAGACACACCTGTTTCAGTAAACTTTACTGTGGTGCCATAAGTCACCCAGCTACTCTGCTCTCAGTGCCTGCAGACCCACACCTCCCCCACTTTCATGATTTTTTTCCTTCAGTTTAAACCAGCTGCTCTGCTATGTTTTCTGTCAGTGTCTGTGGACCCAACCCTCCCCAGCCAACCCCCCTGTGGTACACACATTCATAACATCCCCCAAATTATTAAAACAAGCTACTCTGTACTCTATGTCCACTGCCCCACAGCTCCCCAGCTAAACCCCTGTGGCACTCACGTTCATAAAATTACCCCCTCCAATTACTCTGCTCTGTAGTCTGCGGACCCATCCCTCCCCCTATGGACATATGCATTCCATTGCCTTTCCAGCTAGCAATAGTATATGCTAGGGGGGATTTTTATAGTCCATTTGTGGTTGCACAATATTCAGGGTTTGAATATAGATGGGACTCTGAGGGAAACAGCAGCATTAAGTAGCAGCCCCCAATCTCTATGGAGCAGTAATGGAAGATCAACCCCTCCCCCACCCATGGCACACACACAGACTTTCCATGTTACCCAGTCCCCAGCTACACCCCTATGGCACCCACATTCCTTTCCCCCTCCAATTAAATCCAGCTGCTGCTCTGCTGCTCTATACTCCGTCTACAGATCCACTCCTCTCCAGCTAAACCCTGTGTGGCACCCTCTTACATGTTTTTCTTCAGTTAAATTATATTAAATAATTATACCAACAAGTACCTGATCTGGCAGTGTGTGATGATGTCACTGACTGTGCGTGGTGATCTAAGTCTGGTCTGAGGTAGCATGCACAGCACAGCAATCCTCACTAGGCTAGGAGACACCAAAGTAAACAGCAACATGGTGAAGGGACAGTCATGGTGGATGGCACAACACAGTCATGCACCCAGTAGCAAACATCTCCTTGGGAAGATGACTCAGTCGGACAGATTCACTCAATTAGATCATCACTCCAGTTGGCACTCACAGTCACAGACAGTCGCTCGCTTGGGCACCCCTGCAGCAAAAGTGCAAGCTGGTAGGCAGCTTTTTCCTCCTCACAATCTCTCCAATCTAGTCTCCACTGGCACTGGTCTGGCCCTAGTGCATGCTGTGGGATGGATCACTCAGCAGCAGCTACAATAATTCTTTGGAATCGGATCTCCAATGGTGCCGTGACTGCCTCCAACATGTCCACTCCAGTCCGATTCTTCAAGTGTGATGGGCTAACAGAGACTTCTCGCTAGCTCTGCCCAAACTCGAGCAGCAATGCTCCAATGGTGACCCAGTATCCTGTTCCTCAGTTCAGAAATAGTTACAGAGAAAGTACCAGGTGTTTTCCAGGGCATTTAAACAGACTACCTGTTATAGGCACTCCTCCTACCCTCACAAACTAGCCAATCAAGAATGTGCAATATCTCAGCAGACCTGATTGAGAAAGGTAGAAACATTTCTCAATCAGGTCATCTGGAGGTACGTATCATCAGGTAATGAATCAAGACCAACTCTCCCCCTCCAGCCCGAGAAAAGAAAATGGTAAACTAAAAAAATGGGAAGACACACCGGCCGGCTTTTTGCTACCCCCTGTGCTACTCTATAAGCATGCCATGGCATGTCTGACGTATGAGTGCCTATGCCCTTGTTGTCTATCAGAAACTAATGACTTTGTCACACATAGCTTGAATCCAGTCACAACTACAGTTCTGAGTGCAGGTTGGCTAAAATTTACACCTCCCACATACTGCCATTTTAAGGGCTGGCCTTAGGGCATGTGGCACCCTAGGAGAACTTACCATCGGCGGCCCCCAACCCTCCCGGAAATTTTTTTTTTTCAATCACACACACACACATACACACACACTCAAGGAGATTTGGAACTATGACTGCTGGACTCTACATGCCAAGCTCTGTCTGTCTATTTATCTGTCTGTCTAGAGCTTTCTCCCCAGCCAAGTCAGGACTAGGGCTGTCCGGCAGTATGTTAAGAAACAAGCAGTACATTTTAGAAAAAGAAAGCCACACTAAGAGTCATGTGATGCACCAGGAGGAATAGCAGCTTGTCTAGGGACTCTCTCCCCTCTTCGGTGTATTTTTGATACTTTTACCACATTTCGGAGAGATTTATTTAGCCTGAAGTTAAATATAAACTTGCGATTCAACAAGTGTAAGTTTGATTTGGCTGTCGGGCGAAGATGGAAGAAGCTTCCCAAGAACTAGAGGCAAAGCGCCCCCGATGCAGCTCTTCCCCATCAGACTCTCAGGATGAACTAACTCCTTCTCGGGTCTACAGCGAATTGTCTACAATAAAGGCGTGCTTTTCAAATTAATAGAAGAAGTAGCTGATTTTAAGCCTGCGCTGACCCAGTTGGCTCGACGAGTTACTGATGCCGAGGCCAGGATTTCTTCATTGGAGCGGAGTTCAGAGAAGCTCGCCTTCGACGGTGGATTGTAAATGGCGGTGGCTAATTAGCAGATCGCTTAGATGACCTCGAGGGAAGAAACCGCCGCAATAACCTGGTTTTGTTGGGGCTCCCGGAGGGAGAAGAGGGCCCCAACACAATTCTTTTTTTACAAAAATTCTTGAGGAAAACAGTTGGACCCTCACCTAACGGGCCAGAATATGTTATTGAAAGGGGCCATCGGGCCTTAAGGGCTAAACCACCTCCAGCAGACCCTCCCCAGCCTGTGATCTTCAAGCTCCTTAATTTCCTTGATCAGGAGCATATCTTGAAGGAGGCGAGGAAACTACCAGCTATCCTGTGGGAGGGTAGAAAGTTACGAGTAGTCCCCGATTTAACTTTAAAAATTCGGTTGGCGAGTCCAAATTTCCCTATTACGTTGAAGCTTGGCAATGAGGGGAAAACATCGCATCTTTATCCTGTAAGCTAGAAGTGTTGTTAAAAGATGGCACAAAGCGCCTGATTCACGGAGGAGGCTTTGAAAACTCTTAACAATCGGATGCCTGATTTATTTCCTAAAGGCTGAGGAGATCTGCAGTCGGGATGTGCTTCTGTTTTTTCTTTTTCTCTCTGCCCTGGACTGAATCTGGTTTGGAATGTCTCAATTTCAACCTGCAAGAGACAATTTCTAGTCTACACTATAGTCGGGAGCTCCTTTATTTTTTTTTCCAACTCCATTTCTCCCTTTCAGACTTCTATGGGGCCATCGCTTATATGACTGTGTTATTTGAACTTGTTGATTACATTGATCCCTTGGGAAGTAGAGTCATTTTGACTAAGTTGCTTTTTATCTGCTAGAGGACCAGAGGACTGTGAATGTGCGGATTAGTTATTATGATGACCGGCTTATTCCGGTCTGTTTCTTAATGACGGTTTAGTCTTTATTTTCTTTTCAATCTCAGTCTTAATTTCTCTTCCTATTCTCTGGTTCTCGGCACTGCCGTTGGCATCTGATTTGGAATGTAAGAGGTCTCAGTGGATTGTAGGTACTGCCGTAGCCTCGTTTGATTTATTAATGTAGGGAATGTTACAACTTGATCACCTTATTTGTTTTTACATTAGGATTCATTGATGGGCATGTAAGTGGGTAATAGTTAATAATATGCCAACTACAGTGAGAGGAGCTTCAGTATTATTATTGCCAGTTGGTTTGAGATTCTTAATTTTTTCAGCTGGATAGGCTAATGGGGATCGTGATATTTTTATTTCTTAATTAATTACCGCACGAGGTTTGAGCCCTGCTTCACCACTCGCCCGTCTCATTGGGTTGGCCTTAAGGCTAAAATTTGTTTTTGGTTGCAATTTTATGCCAGCCCTCTAATTCATTTTATTGTCGTATTTGGAGGCTGGTGTAGGGGGTGGGTATGCTTTATCCTAAGCCATTGTTCAGGATTATAGAGTAAAGGGGAATTTTCTTGGAGGGCCTTATAGGGTTTGCTTAATTACTGGAATGTGGTACGCAGCTTTACTTTATTATGAGGGGGCCTCCTTCTGAGCGTGCCATGGACCAGTGGTTCTGGAGTCGGCCGAGGGCCGGGAGGTTGGTATTTTTGGGGGTTAGGGATAGGAAGGGACTGCATTATAGGTTTTTTCCTTTGGGGTCTTGGTATTTGGGGGGTATTTGGGGAGGGAGTTGGCAGCTTTCCAGTTAGCTTCGCATATTTCTTTGAGCTTTGTTATGGTTAGCAACCTGAATATTATTTCTTGGAACATAAAAGGGGGGACAATAACAAGAAAAAATACATTATTTTAAACCATTTGGCACAATACACTCCGTCAATAGTTTTTCTTCAAGAAACTCACATGCTTCCAGATCAGCTCCATTATCTAAAGAAAAGATGGGTAGGTCAGGTTTTTGGGGCAGGGGTGTCCTCAAGCAAAAGAGGGGTAGCTATTTTAGTGGCCAAAAAAATTCCCTTCTTTCCGTCAGATGTTTTCGCTGACTCTAATGGTAGATACGTAATTGTTTCTGGGAAGTTGGGGGGTATTAGTTTAGTGTTGGGGTCTATTTATGGTCCAAATCAGGAATCACCCTCCTTCTTTACCCAGCTGGTGCTGGTTATAGCCCCTCTAGCAGATAGACCCGTAATCTTAGGAGGAGACTGGAATCTGGTGCAGTCCAACCGTCTTGATCGTTCATGGTCTAGAGGAGTTCATCAGTCCCCGACTCAGAGGGCATTGGCTGAATTCACCTCTTCTTTGGGCCTCATGGACCCGTGGAGAACATTAAATCCTGATACTAGAGAGTTTACCTTTTACTCCCCTGTTCATAAAAGCTATTCTCGAATTGACTTCTTCTTGGTTAGTCAACAAATTCTTTCCTTTATTCAAGAAGCTACTATTTTGAGTCGGGTAATTTCAGATCACTCACCCGTTGGATTTAGATGTCGACCACTGTCTGCTCCACCTAGGTCCTATTCATGGTCCTTGAACAATAGTTTGTTCAAGGATCCCCGATTGTTGAGCCGTTTTCGATCCTTTATGTCTCATTCAATTACATCTAATTGGGGATCAATTAGGGCGGTGGACCAGGCATGGGCGGCTTTGAAGGCTACATGGAGAGGTGAGTTGATCAGACTTGCATCAACTCGCAAAAAGGAAACCATGCTCCTCTTATCTAACTGCTTAGAGAGGATTAAAGCCTTGGATGTTATGGGAGAGGACTTGAGATCCCTTGATCAAGAGCAAGAGTTAACTATGCTTAGGGCCTGGTACACAAGTACCTTAAGGGAGGGGGTGGAGAATATGGCCTCTAAACTGAAGGCCTCATACATAGGGCAGGGCAGCAAAGCTAGTAAATTTCTAGCTTGGCAGTTAAAACAACGAGCTGCTGTTAAGTGCGTGGTGGCGTTGAGGCATCTGAGGACGAATAATTTGGTCTCGGATCCAGAGGGCATACTTGATATTTTTGTTGAGTTTTATAAAAACTTATATACTGGTACGCCACCCTCTTCAGAGGGAATTACCAAGATAAGGGAATTTCTGGCAAATATTTCCTTGCCTAAATTACCGGAGGAGCTTAGCCAGAGGCTGAAAGCTCCCTTCTCCTATGAGGAGATTTCTGAAGCTGTGGATTCTTTAAAGTTAGATAAGGCCCCGGGACCGGATGGATTTATAGCCCTTTTTTGTAAGACTTTCAAAGATCTTCTGGTGCCACTGTTGCAACAACTTTATGCCTTCTGGCAGGATCATGGGATAGAGGACCCTTCCCTTTTTGAGGCAAGAATCATTTTGTTACCTAAACCTGAGAAACCATTGGATCTGGTTGGTAATTATAGACCAATCTCATTATTAAACATTGACGTTAAAATTTAAGCCAAGATTTTGGCTACCTGAATCAAGGTGGTGTGGCTAGGGTTAGTGAGCCCGGAACAGGCGGGATTTGTAGCTGGCCGGTCATCAGCGGACCACTTCCGGAAATTATTTTATTTAATCTCTGCGTCTACGTGTCCAGACATGGAAGCATCTTTGGTCTCACTAGACGCAGAGAAAGCTTTTGATAGGGTGGAATGGGATTTTATGTTTCAGGTATTGTTTCATTTTGGTTTTCCAGGGAAGTTTTGAACTATATTCGGTCCTCTACTCATGTCCTTCAGCGAGAATTCAATGCAACAACTTGATTTCAGCTGCTTTTCCCTATTAAGTAGGTATGCCAGGATGTCCTCTCTCCCTATCTATTTAATTTATATCTGGAACCTTTGATCAGGGCCATTAATAAGGACAAGTTAGTTCAAGGGATTTAATTAGGGAGTCTGAGTATAAGCTATCAGCTTTTGCTGATGACTTATTATTGCATGTTAGGAATAGTCAAGACTCACTTCCACATCTGTTTCAAATCATTTCAGGTTTTAGTGAAATCTTGGGCTATAAATTAAACAAGAGTAAAACCACGGTTTACCCATTATCCCCTTACCTTCAACAGAGCTGGTGTTTATCCTTAGGCCTACAATGGCAACCCAAATCCATGTCTTATTTAGGTATCCAGATTTCAAAGGACCCAGCTGATTTAGTGGAACTAAATTTAAAGCCCTTGTTTAAAACTGTCAAGGAGGACCTGGAAAGGTGGACTAAACTTCCGTTATCCTTTTGGGGGAGAATTAACACAATTAAAATGATGATTTTGCCAAGAATTTTCTACCCTCTATTCAACCTTAATGTATACCTTCCCAGGTCCTTCTTTAATCCACTTCATAGATATTGCGCTGACTTTTTGTGGAAGGGGAAACCTCCGCGTAGGGCCTATGTGAAGCTTACTCGCCAAAGGAAGGTGAGGCCTGGTGCGGACTTCTATATTTACTATCTGGCTAGCCATGTGACCGAGACTGGCCCCTATGGATGTCAGATACAGTAACGACTTCCGTGGGATGTATGCTGGATCGGTCGATTGCTCATAGTACTAATCTTGACTTGGAATCTTATTTATATATTCCATGGTCTAAGATTCCCTTGGAAGTGAGGGATACCCCGTTTGGGTGGGATATTAAGGCTCTTCATCAACTTTTTCCTTTCTGAACATCCCCTTTGCAAAAGACCTTATGCAACCTCTTTTAAGGAATCCTAACCTTTTGATCGGTAACCAGCCAATAAAGAGATGTGTAGGTAATCTCCCTCCTAAGCCTAGGGTAGCGGATTTTGTTTTAGGGGGTTCAGCTATTTCGCCCTCTGTTTTGGTGGAGAAATTCGAGATTGAACCTAGTGATCGGTTTTGGCTGTACCAGATCCAAAGATGTATTCGTTCCTCCTAAAGGTTAACAGAGGGAGTGAAGAGGCTGGGGAGCTTTTGAAGAAGATGAGATACCTGATATCTGGAAATGGTACCTCCAAAATTTATAAATTAATTTTGGCAAAGAGGGACTCCAGAATATCCCCAATATCCTACTATTGGGAGATAAATTTATCCTTGGGCTGGTCTGAAGAGACCTGGACTAAGGTTTGGTTGGATCTATATACATATATTAAGCAAGACAGATTGAGGGGTCTTCAATTTAACATTTTGCACAATCTTTATCTTCTCACCAGCTAAACTGTCTCGGATATATAGATTTAGCTCCCAGAGTGTAAGGATTGTGGTTGCCCTATCGGCTCCACTTATCATAAATTATGGGAGTGTCCTAAGGCAGTTAAACTTGGGATGCGGTTAAGTCGTGGATAGGCCCATATTCAAATATTTCAGCTTATTTTAATGCTGATGTATGTATATTTGGTATGTTTGCCCAAATCTCTGTGGTTGCCCAAAAGCACCACATGGCCTTGGTTGCTTTGGTGATGAAGCTGCTCCTTCTCCGCTACTGGTGTAGTGATAAATCCCCCTCATTTAAGGAGTGGTGGAATGAATTTCTATGCGCTCTAAATGCGGAGAGGGCTGTAGCTAGTTTTTTCAAATCAATTGAGAAATTCAATAGACACTGGGATAGCTTTTTTCAGAGCTTGAAGGATAAATATGGCTACTAGAGGGGATAGGATGATTTGTGATAGCCATACTTGGTACAGGAGTGGGCTATTTGGTTTTACTTCTTTTCTCTCCCCGAGTAGGTCAATTATATTTAATGATCCTATACTAGACTACATCAAGACGAGGCAGATTATGTTTTTTTAAGGTTCAGGTTGCTAACCTTCTTTGGTTTTCATTATGTTTTACTTGTTTCCTTCTCTCTTCTATTGGAATAGCTGCCTGGGTATTGGGAGGGTGGGGGACTGGGGTGGGGTTGGGGATTCTGGGAGGGGTATCCCTTTCCTATTTGTTGTGAGTCATGAGATTTTACTACATTAATATTTGTAATGGGGTTTTGGTTTTGGGGTTTGGGCTTGGTTATTGTAATTGTTGTTTGTTATAAAATAAAGTTATTTGCCAAAAAAAAAAAAAAGAAAGCCACACTAAGATTAGGTGCACACTAGCACAACATTAACATTTAGCCTGATAAAAAAAACTAATGCACTCACCCTCTTTACTGGGATAAAACAGGCATTAGAAGTGAACAATTAGTTTGAATTTTCTTCTTTATTATCCTTCATTTATATTTGTTATTATATTTTATTCTTATGCAGAAAATGTGACAAAAGTGCTGGAGTAAAAATACAGTGACTTTAGTCTGCCCCTGACCTGTTTGGAAATCACTGTTTTCAAGCCAAAACAAGTCAGGGAATAGCAAGGATTACTATATTTTTACTTTAGCAGTTTTGCAACTTATCAGCACAGCAAAAAAGAATATTAAAGAAGCAAATGGAATCTTTTCAGATGCTAGTATTGTTCTAGTGAAGAAGGGGTGCCCTAACTTTGAATTTTGTTTTCTGCTGCAGCACAGGTGTAGGACACAACAGCCCATCAGATTTCAGCCAGGAAACCCTGCCCCTGAACCAGTGATGGACTGGGCTGTCAGAACGTGTGTCCAGTAGTCAGAGATGAACCAGAGAACTGTCCCATCAAAAGAGATGTGGGAAGTTCTATGGCTGTCTGGTTTTCTGCCACCGATCTCAGTGCTCTGGCCAGTGTTACAGCAGAAATGGGAAGGGATCATCCTTTTTCTGGGCTGATCTATGGGACGCTAGAGTTATCTTGGCTAGAGCACAGCATAGGACAATGTTGGTCCTTCCTTGTCAGTTTAGCACTGCTTCCTGCAAACTGTGAAAGAAACCTAAAGGAAGAAATATGTAATTAATAATTTCAGTTAGAGATCTTTACAAAGTTTTCTTTTTTAAATAAAGCAACCTGCAGCTATGTTGCATCTATTTGACTGCTCTTTTATATGATGAGATACTTGCAGTACACAAATGTGTGAAAGTACAAATATAGCACCAGATTTAATAATGGTAAATAGCCCTGCAGCTCAGCTTCTGATCTTCTCTGCTAACAAGCGTGATGTTGCCTGTTGAAAAAATGCAACCTTGTAATAGCTGAGAGCTGAAAATCCCGTTAATAAAGGATCTGTCACCAGGAGCCTCTAAATGTGCTGTGTGGTACATAAAGGTGTTTTGTATTTCCTTTCAATTGCCCAGCCGATATTAAAGAGCGGGTGCACACTGTAATTTTTCCAGCCCCGTTGAAACATATATGGTAGCTGACCTGCTCCAGTGTTGAGGGATATTAAAAATACCATGCGGTTCAGTCCAGTAAGAAAGTTACACTAACCCTAATGCGTACCCCAGGAAAAACAGAGCTGTTTCCATCCTGAACCTGCTGACACACCCACAGGCTGGCACCTGCAGCCCCCTTTTGTGATGTCAGAAAAAGGGCTGTTTGTGTGCTCCATTGACCTGTATGAGTGTGATTTTGTTATAGCATTTAATAATATTTAGTGGTGCAATTTAGAAAAATCAAAGCGACCACTTGCATTACAGGGACTGCTACTCCAGCGGTCATTTTGATTTGTTTATATTACAACTCAAAATATTACTAAAAGTTATAGAAAAGTCTCACTTATACAAGTCAATGGAGCACACACACAGCCCTTATTTTCTGATATCACAAGAGGGGGCTGTAAGTGCTTGCCTGGGGGTATATCAGCAGGTTCAGGTGGGCAACTCTGTTTTTCCTAGGTTGCAATTAGGGGTCCTGCAATTTTTTACTGTTGAACTGCATGGAATTTTAATACCCTCAACAATGGAGCAGGTCAGCTACATATATTTATTTATTTATTTATTGATTGATTGACTGATTAAATTGTGTTGACCCGGTAGGCCCACTGAGACTAGAAGTCCCTTTTTCAGGGGTGACCGTGGGAAGGGGGGGGGATACAGATGGTAACCGACTGAAATTGAACCAGATTAAGCTGTTGGTGGTATTTCTGGTGAATGGAGGAAATTTGGCCAGGACATGGGGGAATTTCCTTTACTCTTTTTGAGAAGTTCCATGGGATCTTTAATGTCCATGTGACCAACCACCAGAACAAGCAGATGGGACCTTGGTTTAACATCTCATCCAAAAGACAGCACCTCAGGAGTGCAGTACCCCCTTAATGCTGCACCACAGTGTCAGTATTAGGATATTACCCTAAGTGTCTGGTGTTGGGATAGAACCCGCAGCCTTCTGATCTCCCAGCTTCAGAGGCGAGTGTGCTCCTGCTGAGTCACTGGTAAGATATGTTTTTTGGGGGGGATGGAAGAATTACAGTGCACACCTGCTCTTTAATCTAATTTTTGATGGTGTTCCACTTCTATTCCATTCTACGCTACGGGGCTGGTTGGGGGGAGACTATGGGGGAGACAAGGAGACATTATTTCACTGAGATAGTGGTGGATCCCTGGAATGCACTGCTCATGGAACTGGTGGCAGTAGAAACTGTGGAGGGTTCAAGAAAGGGTGGAATAGGTATAAGGGGAGGTTGCATCTCAATACCCCCCTGGGGGATGGGAGTGAGGGGCCCCGTGGGATGGGATGGGAGGGGAGGGCCGTGGCAGTGCCTTGTACGGGCACTGATTACTGAGCAGACTCACTAGACCAGATGGCCTATTCTGCTGGCTTCTTAGTATGTTAGTACAGCAGGGTGGGAAGAAGAAAGCACAGCAGGTCCAGAGTGGCTTACGTGACATGGTAAGTGGTGCTGGTGGGTTTCTGAACATGTGATTGATCTCCTGTTCCACAAGTATATGCCCCAGCCATTGAAAGACCACTGCATTCCCTGTTCTTCAGTGGTTTGCATTTTATATGTCAATGCAATGTGTGCTTTGTAATGCAGAGTATTGTCCAGTGCCTTATACCAGTATGGTGCATATCACAGGAAAGTGTATGTTATAGCTATGATTAATTGGTGTAGTGTAGTGCAGTGTGGAATATATTCAATTAAATAACTTATGCAGTACTAAAAAATAAATCATGTTCTTTAATTTAATCTTGGTATGTTTTTCCTTTCACCACCAGCTAATGTATTTTTATACATCTCAACTGCTATACATTTTGCATAGCTCTATGCATTTTATGCTAAAATATACCCGTGCTCCGTGAAACTCATTTTCCTTATAATGTTAGAGCTATGTTTGGACACCGAGATTATTAAAAAGTTTAACTCATTTGGTAGGAACATTCCTTAACACTGAGCATATGGGACCCACTACTCTTAGACTTACTATTCTTTTAAAATAAGAAAGTTCTACATTCTGACAATTTATCCTATTTGACAGGAAAATCCTGAGTTTAGGTTGCACCTGCAACTACCTACTCAGTTTAGGTTTTGTAGAAGCGGCTTTTTTCTGCGCGAGAGTTTTAACTTACTTTTAAAAAGTCTGCTACCCAGAAGTACGATGGACGCTTGGAGCACCATTTACTGTAAAGGTGCAGCGCTGCATCATGCTCTTGCATTGAAGCACACGATGCAGCGCCGTACCTTTACAGTAAATGGAGCCGCCTAAGTGTTCACCATACTTCCAGGTAGCAGACTTTTAAAAAGTAAGTTAAAACACTTTTGCTGTAGCAGAAAATTAGTCACTTTTTCTACAAAACCTAAACCCGTAGCTAAGGTTTGCAGGAGCGGGAGCCCCTACGAATCAGAGTTTTCCTTGAAGGCTGGTGCTATGCATTTTAATGTGGGCAGCTTGTGAATTTGGTATGGCTATATTAGATTTCATTGTACACAGCAACTAGGCATGAAGAATAGGCTTACACACAGGAAGCTTTTCCAAAGGATAAATTAAAATAGCTCACACAAGGAGTGTAAATAGTGTGCCAACTCGTTTACATAAACATTACATTACATAAATGACATCTCATACAGTGTAACATATATGGTATAATTATGTAAGTCTGTTATCCTTGCTTATACATAATTATATCATGTCATTTACTTAAAGGGCAAGGTAGGTATGCAGGTCCCTTAAAGTTTGAAAGCTCCCAAAATCCACTTTCAAATGAGGTACTAGACCAATAGCTACCAGCAGTTCAGAGCAGTGATGGATATTCCATAGCATTTCCAGGAGTAAACTTTCTATTCACTTTGGAGTTTTGCCAACAGTGCTGCATAGCAACAAGTGGTGGAGTGAAGCAGAGCAATGAGTGGTAGGGCAGCAGGGTTGACTACATGACTGAGTGAATGAAAATTTTTTTTCTGGATGTTGTATGGAATAATCTGTTGATCCTGTGTGCCACTGCTTAAAATTATATAGCAGGAGAACCAACATGATTGACAAGTAAAAGAAAAATAACTGGGCTGAGTAACATGTTTTATTCAGCCCTTAATGGTATAAATCCATATCTGCCGTACCTCACATACATTCATTATTACCACCACCTGCACGCATGGTCCTAGTTCTATGGTATGTAGCTAAAACTCCAGTAAATGAAAAATGAATGATAGTGATGGGAGACTGGAGTCAAGACTAAACAACTATGCAAAAGTCTTATACATCACACTGACCATGACAGTCTCACAGGTAAAATGCATCTTTTTGATTGTACACTGTACAATAAAGAAAAAAATTGGATTCTCCACTCCACCCTCTGCAACCGAACCATTCAGTTTCAGGATGCTTCCTATATCATATACTGAAACTGTGAATGGGTTCTGGTTGTTGCAGATGGGGGAAGGGAGATCAGGATTTTTTTCTGTATTGTGTACAACAGCAAAGAGACGCATTTTACCTGTGAGACTGAGAAGATGGTCAGTGTGTGATAGTTTTGCACTGTTGTTTAGTCCTGACTCCATCTCCCCTCTCCTGTATAATTTACATACTGACACTGTCACTGACTCTGTCATTATGAGTGAGAGTGACAAGTCAACTACAAGGTATTTTTTGTTAGCTGCCATATTGAGAACACAGACAGGGCTGGTTGCGCTTGAGTTGCTAATTTTACTGGAATTTGGCCAACCTACACTCTGTCCTCACTCTTTAGAGAATGGGTATGGAGCATTTAATACAAAATAATATAAAAATATAGATACATTACATACATCACCAGGACAGGTTCCTGGTTCAGGGGAGTAGGGGACCCAGGTACTTGGGGGGGGTAAATTAACTCCCAAGCAGGGCTGCAGCTATGAATTTTGGGGCCCAGGACAAGTCAATTGAAATGGGCCCCTGTTTCCCAAACCAGCTAATGCCAAGGGTAATGCCAGCTCTTCAGGTGGGCCCCTCCTGAGCTCTGGGCCCCGGACAACTTCCCAAGTTCCCCCCCCCATTACTGTGGCCCTGCTCCCAAGTCCCAAGTAGGGTAACACTGGATTTCAAAAATGAGGGACAGACCCCCCAGCCCCTTGCCCCACTCCCTGACACACACACACACACACACACACACACACACATGGTGTCCTAACTGCCTGTTTCCTAAAGGTCCTGCAGGCAAACACCCCACATACCCTGTCATCCAGTGGTATCCCTTCCTAGCCCTACTGTGTTGCACACTTGCCATCATCACCATGCCCTTCAGACTCACATCTTATTCATCCTTCCAAAACTACTCCAACAGACATGTGCACAGCAGTGGAAGCCTGGTGCTGGGAATGGGCTGCTAGCCCCTGCTTCATATAAAAGGGTGTCAAAGAGACTCAGCACTAGTCAGACCACATAGGCTTCATACGGCTATATAGCCACTGTTGGAGTGGTGTCTGTATTGTGATTTTCTTTTGGATGAAACTGAATAAAAGATGCTATAAGGCCTTATGAATCCCCTAAGTTTTTTCATGAGTTGTTGGCTGACGAGTGCTGGGTCTCTTTGGGACAGTGGTTCATCCTTCCACCTGCTGCATCTGGTTTCTGCATTGTGCTCTTTGCTGTTACAATCTGGGTAGCACAAGAAACTGACTGTGACATGGCATGTGATGTGATGGCCTTGGCCTCTTTCCTAAACAGTCACAGCACCTGTTGTTTTGGAACAGTATTGCAGCTCCCAGTCCAGTCTAGTCCCACCCCACCCACCCACGTCCCGAACTGTTGCCTTTCATCCTGATTTATGCCAGCCAGCAGTGCCTACTAGTGCAGCAAACTGTGTTGGAGCCTCGAAGAGTTGACAGAGAAACAAGAAAGCCCCTCTCTACTGAAAGACACCCAGCCCAGTCAGCCATGATCTCAATTGAGTGCACTAATACTTGTTTTGCACTTACTTTTTGCTTAGTCCATCCAGTCCTCACTTGCTCCAGTAGTTGCTCCTCCTGAAGACTCTGTGGCAGTGTGGCAGTCCTCTGACTAACTCACCAACAGACTGACTAATCCTCGCAGCAGGGGCAGGCCACAGAAGTGACCACCGAGGCACCTACCCATACCATTTCCATCCCACATCAGAAAAAAATAACTACCAACCCGCAGCCTGCCTGACATCCGAGTGATGACTTTCGGCCTCTACACTGGCACTCACAAATTCTGATCATGATCACTGTGATCCTGTTGCAGCAGCTCACTATTCATTCAGTTGCAGAGCAAACCAGTGGATGGATGTAACTTGGAGTTGCAGCAGAGAACAAGCACAGCAACTTTACTGCATGCAGTAGACTTCTCCCTCTCTCTCTCTCTCTCTCTCTGTCTGAGGATGACGTCCTCAGCCATGGCTGTCTCTTGTGCATGCCCACACCAAGCTCCATGGCTGCTAGAGTCACTGAGACAGACTAACCATCCACACTCCACAGCAGTGGCCAGGGGCCAGTGGTACTTACTGTACAACATCTCTCTCTCTCGGGTCAGATTGGGAAAGTATACAGCCCTACAGGTGAGCTGAGCAGTGATCAGCTCCTTCAGCTTCTCCTACCTTCCCATTGTATGTTCACAGTCATTGTGTCTGACAGTAGGAGGACAGGATCAACTCCAGGAATCAACAGAGAACCGGTGGGCAGCCATCTGTGAAGCTCCTGAATGGAACAAATGAGGAATGAAAGAATAAACAAAACAGAAACCAATCAACCAAGCCACTGTCAAGACCTAGGGACAAGGTATGCCTCTTGAGTGTCTTCAGTGAACAGAGTGACTGCGCGAAGGCTTGATATGGGCAAAGGGCTGCTGCCAGACAGTGCCTCTAAAGGTATTAACATGTACTCTCCATGTCTCCATTGGCACATTCCCACCTTAGTTGACCTAGTGTGGTGTCAATGGTGTGCTTACATGACAGCAATAAACTGTCTACTGAGGAGCTGGCACCCTGGGGGGAACAACAAAGAAAGAGCAGTACAATACTTGCCACTCACTTTACTTTTAATTACGTTGCTTCCTTGCTCATTTCAAAGCATCGTAGCTCACCTATTTTAATGGTGGCAATAACCATTTGACACAACAAACAGGGACCACCCCGACATTGCTGGGTCAGCTTGCCTGCATGCAAACTATTCAGAATGTAACTAGAGGCTGACGCTGCAATGACAAGGCTGTCCCTGATTGCGGGAGTCAAATCATTTCAAGTTGGTGGCAGGCTTGCAAACTAATGTCACCACCAGTGTGCGCTTGCATTGGTGACACACAGCCAAGCCCACAAACGCAGTGGTGGCATTGGCCACAACAATGCCGCACCTCCACAACCCACTTCTCTCCTAAGCTACCACAACATGTTTCTTGCACATACATGCAAGCAAACATAATAAAACCATGTTAATGTATAAGGCACACTAAAAATATATTACATGTAAGAGATATGTACAGGGAATGCATAGGCACCTCAACCAAGAAAAATGAAATATTTCCTCCTATACAACACTTACCTATTAACTACTTTCTATATATTATGTAGGTGTAGGTAATTAAGTACTTTAATGCTAAATCTCAATGTTTGCACCAGATTAACTCTACCCCATTAAACCGAGTTGTCCAAAATTTGGTATGCATAGATTCTGAGCTAGGGTTCCCATATCCTCAGAATGTTGTGCCAGTCTGTTCAGTGGGGGCAAAGTTATTGAGGTACAAAAATCTTAACATTCTTTGAAATTAAGACATTTCTTTGCTTTCATGTGACTAAAAAAATACTTTATACACCTGAAACTTCAGGTTTCGTAGAGGCTGGGCCACAGCACATGCCTTCACAAGTCTGAAGTTTCAAATTTAGACATCGTTTTTAAAAAATCAGTTAAAAACTATCCTATTTTCTGAACACTGTCAGCTCATAAAATGAACATGCTATGGATAGGTGGATTTTTGTGATAAAGAAATAAGGGACAGTGATTTCCTTCACACTGCTTTTGTCAGCTGTGGCTGAGGAAAACAGTGTAGAAGAAATCACTTTCAATCACATTGCTCATGTCACTCACATCTATCTATAAATGTTTCCCCTCCCTCCTTACCTCTTATACAAAAAGGCTAGTAAGTGTCCGATCCCACTAAAAGGTACCCCTGACCTGTGTCTTTTAAAAATGACTGCCAGGTGCCCAGTCATGAAAGTCTGAGATTCCGCAGCCAGATAGAGTCTTGGCACTCATGTCTGCATCTGTATTCACTACCCCAATCCCAAGGGCCCCTGCACTTCCACAACCCCCCAGACAGCCCCACAGTTTCTTTAAATCTGTATTCACATGGAAGTGGAGGCAGGCAGATGGACTCTTCCACTGGTGCACGGCCAAAAGGGACCTGCATGAATCAGGATACAATTCCACTATCGTAAAAAGAAAGAAAATTTATTGCAAAAAGAAAAAAAATACTATATTAATGCACACATTAGGTCAAAGAATGCAAAGCTTGTCAATATTAATGCATATATCATCTCTTGAGTAAACAAACATGATATCTTGCTTCATGCAGGGCCCACAGGGCCTAGTCTGAAGAAAACTATGGCTGATTCTGCTGGTCACATTTGGTAAGACATACTTGACTGCCTCCAAAGAGTATAGGCCTGTGAGCCACTGGCTTGGAGCTGTATTTTGTTCTTCAGACAGGGGGTCTACAGGTTGGGGGAAGGGGTGGGTATTAGAAGTGACAACCCTATGGAACTCCACACTACCAGTTCACCAAGACTCCATACCCTGATGTTTTTAATTTTCTTACTAACGCCAGTTTGCGATCTCCAACCCTAATGTGCGCATTAATGTAGTTTTCTTTGCAATGTTTCTACATATATATGTATCTATCTATCTACGTCTCTATCTATCTATCTATCTATCTATCTATCTTATCTATCTATTTACCTATCATGGCAAAAAAAAACTAAATTAATGCTTATTAGGGTTGCTATTGCACAAAATGCAAACTGCTTAAAGGCTAGAAATAAACTATTAGGGTTGCAACCACAATACCCACAAAAGTTGGAAATGTGCAACAGTACTAGGGTTCTTATGTCTAATTCCCACCCAAGCTGCCACCTCCCCTACCCTTACAACCAAACAGGATAGTCCAAAGGTATAGGGCCATACCTAATGGTATGGTACCTCACAGAGTTAACATATTAAAATGTGTATGCAGCAACCCTAATCCCCTCTCACCCCTTGACTGATGGGTAAAGTACATGTCTGGAGTCATGACACACAGGTATGGTATTTCATATGTAATGCAGAACTGTAATTAGAATACTTTGGTAGTGCAAGCACTTCTACACACAAAGGGTGGTGGGAATCTGGAACAATGTACTGATGGAACTAGTTAACAGTAAACATTGTGACACCTTTACAAAAAGGTTAGATGAGTGGTTCAAGGAAAGAAATCACAAACCATATTTTAGTTAATACATGAAATGGACTTCAATGTACAACATGTCTGATTTCATCTCCAGTACTGTAGTATTAACCATAGTATACCTGTGAAGGTTTACATCCATTCTATCATGTGCCTTCCTTGGCACACAGCTTTGCACACCCTACCAAAAGTAGCGGAATTGTTATAAGTTTGATACTACTACTACTATACACATTGCATAGTTGTAAGTTACTTTCTTTAAGATGAATTCTGAACTTAGAAAAATAGTCAAACCAAGTTATATGTTTGGGATATGTACACTGTTTTATGCAGGGTCTTGTTGTAGTTTAATAAACAAAACCCAAGAACAGACTTGGACAATACTAAACATATAGTGTGGTGCTCTCAAGAAGGTGATGTTGTATGATGAGTGCGCTCTACTCTAAGGTGGTGAAAAGAGATGAGCAGGGCACCAGAGGTCTGAATTATTTTTCGGATAGGATAACTGCTATCCGGACAAGGAGAGGCAGGAGTCGACTTAGTAATTTTTAAATGCCCACAGGGCAGACGTTTTAATTGGAACCAAGGGGGGGGTAGACAGACACAGTCACCAGAAGGAGTAGGGGATGCCCGGTTAACAATAGGGCAGATTATAACAAGGATACTGAAATACTTTTGCTCTACCACTTTAAAGTTTACCTCAGCAAATATAACATGCAGGCCTACTGCCACTCTTATTCTAGTACTAGTTTATACTGTACTCTCTACTTACACAAGAACCAGTCATAGGCTACTCAGCACTCATTAGGGTGATCAGCATCATACATCTACAAAGAGTCCAGAATTTTACAAAGGTCCAGAGATCCGCGTCTTCGCTGTACACCGTCGTTCTTCGCTGGTAGCTACAAGGGAAATAAACAGAACTGTGGAACCTAATCTCAATTCCCAGCAAGGACCTAGATAAGGCCACTGGGGTGGTGAGAGGTTTAGTAAACAGACCATATATCTTCGGCAAAGCCCACTCTCTCCGAGGCTGCCGGAATGTAGAACCAAAGCAACTGGTTCTGAAAATAACACACACTGAAGCAAGAAGTTCCTCGGCCAAAACCCACTTCTAGGGTTGCCAAGGATGAAGAAAGACCAAGATCTGCATGGCGATGAATCCAATGGAGGACTACCACGATCCGACTGATGCTGCAGCACTCCAAGGGCCAACTGGAATCGGAAGGAACTCTGACAGGACCAGGAACCATAGGAATCTGAAGAGATGATGGTTGAATCTGCAATCCTCAGGTCAGGAACTAACACAAAACAAAGAAACGGTGGACGCGTCCCCGACTGGGCTTCGACGGACTCGACTTTCGGCGGAATGACCAGGTGGGAGCGCAAAGTGGATATTCTCAAGATGAGCTCTCTCTCTCTCTCTTCTGTAGAGGGCGACCAACTTCGGGACATCTGGAACTGGAACCATACAGAACGGCACTGGCACGGCTGTCGTGATGTGTTTTGGCGGACGTACTTTCAAGCTGTGAAAACAAGAAAACGGCGGGTACGACTGGTACAACTGACGACGGACTTCGACTTCGGTGGACGACATGAATGGATGGGATGAGTTGAAAGATGATCTTTCTGGAGTGAAGAATGCCGGAAGGATGTCTTCTTCTGAGTAGAGACTGATTCTGAGCACGTGGTGTAACAGACCACACTAGGAGACTGCAGTGTGGTAGAAGACTGAGACTGTCTTCGCACAGTAGTAAACATATAACTGAAGAATGCCCAAAGAACTGTGGAATAGTACAATAATTTGCCAGGGAGGGCAAATTATAACTTCAGGGGTAATTGTTACTGATAAGTGCCAATGTCCAGATGCTTAAAGCAATAGTTCAGGTACTTCAGACAATAGTTCAGGTACTTGGACCAATAGTTCATGTACTTAGGACAATAGTTCGGGTACTTCGGGCAATAGTTCAGGTACTTAGGACAATAGTTCGGGTACTTCGGGCAATAGTTCAGGTACTTAGGGCAATAGTTCAGGTACTTAGGGCAATAGTTCAGGTACTTCGGGCAATAGTTCAACATAAGCAGTACAGTAATCACAGTAAATTCACAGTATAGGCAATTAGAACACTCTCAAATGAACCCCTGTTTCTATAGGTAGGGTACTTCTGGGATAGGATCCCTTACTGTCCATTGTGGCTAGGGCCACCCTTTAGACCAGGCTTTACCTCGGGCCTAATGCCCTACCATTACCTCGGGCCTGAAGCCCTACGTTAGCTTGAGCCTGCCTTATTCCACTAGGCTGGGGCCTCCCTTTAGTACCACTGGGCTGGCTTGCCCTATTCCGCTAGGCCAGGGCCTCCCTTTAGTACCACTAGGCTGGCTTGCCCTATTCCGCTAGGCTGGAGCCTCCCTTTAGTACCACTAGGCTGGCTTGCCCTATTCCGCTAGGCCGGGGCCTCCTTTTAGTACCACTAGGCTGGCTTGCCCTATTCCACTAGGCCGGGGCCTCCCTTTAGTACCACTAGGCTGGCTTGCCCTATTCCGCTAGGGCGGGGCCTCCCTATAGTACCACTAGGCTGGCTTGCCCTATTCCGCTAGGCCGGGGCCTCCCTATAGTACCAGGCTTCACCTCGGGCCTAATGCCCTACCATTACCTCGGGCCTGAAGCCCTACGTCAGCTTTGGCCTGGTGCCCCACCTTAGATTGGGCCTGGAGCCCCTCATTGCATTGGGCCTGGTGCCCCACTTTATATTGGGGCTGGTGCCCTACTTTATATTGGCCTGGTGCCCTACTTTATATTGGGCCAGGTGCCCTCCTTTATATCTGGGCAGGAATCACCCTTTTAAATGTATTGCCCCTTTAAATCTGCAGGCTCCCAGTGCCTGCTGTCATTCAGTACAGCAAATCCCACCTCCGCTCCGCCCCCTTCATTAATATTCATAGGCTGCTATAAAGGCCTTGCTTCTAGCCCCTCCCAGGGCGTCGCTATCCGCCTCCCTCTTTAATATTCATTTTCACGGGTCCTATCGACCCGATGCTCTCAGCGTGCCGTCGGCCTTTTTAGTGCCCTATTGCTTTTAAAACAATTCAGTCCCCTAACCCTTGAAAACTGGCGGTCAGCACAACTTGTGCTGCCGCTGACTTACCACTCTGCGGTCTTCTGGGCTTGCCAGGCTGAAGGGAGGAGGGAGGGAGGGATGCTGTCAGAGGGAGGGAAAAATGAGCAGGCAGCTGGGGGACGGCTCGGGGGGCCTCCGATGTCCGAAAGAGAGATGCGGCGTTTCTCTGCCGCTGATGAGGGACCAGAGGAACTGCCAAACACTCAGGGGGCAGAAAATAAATAATAGGAGGGCTAAAATAATAAACGGAGGGCTTTTAAGCCCTGGAAACGCGACGGGAGCAGCGTTTTTTTTTTTCGTGGTGCCCCGATGGCACCATCGACCATGGCACAACTGCAGCGCAGGATTCTTCGATGGACTGGAGGAGGGACTCACCAGGAGTCAACAGGACTGGCTTCAGACCAACAGGTAAGCCACAAGTCCCTGTTGTACTCTATGATCCTCTGCCCACAGTCCCACAACAACTGAACAACTCTGGAATGGGATTTTTAAAATTAAAACTGTCTAGATTCTGGAATGGCTTATTGGAATGCTGTGCATGAGCCACTCAGCACAGCTGCCCATCCAGCCATTATGACATGGCATGCTTGCAAGATCTATCTTTTGACCAGGATTTAAGTGCATAAGGCACTTTTTCTATTATTTACAGTGTTTTGTGTGTGTAGGGAGGTGACTTTCTATGTCTAGGGGCCCCTTCGTACAGTACCCTGCTGCCTACCCCTACAGCAGGTACTCTAAGCACCGGTATATTCTGTGTTCATTAAATTATTTTTATTTATTTCTGGAATGACCAACTTTGGGCATTACAGATTCAGGCCCGCCTAACAATACATGTCCCCATGTATTCCCTTAACATTCTATAAAATCTATCATCTTATCAACCTCTAAAATCTTACTTAATACTCTATGAAGATCTTACTTTATACTCTATAAAGATCTTACTTTAATAAAACATTCTTAAAATCTCTAAAATATTCTTAAAACATCTACTGTACTTTAAATTTTTGTTTTAAAGATTTACCCTAAAGTGACTGTGTCTGGGAAATTACTGGAAGTAGATCTACCTGTTGTACCAAGGTACGAGTTGAGAAACTTCTGTGATATACCTTCTAGGAGAGATACCTGCGTTCGATCTTTGAGATCTGCGGAGTTGGAAATCAATAGGTTCTGGAACAGGACATTCTCCTTCCAGGAAATCCGGTATTTCTGGAGCTAGTACTGGTACACAGTTCGAACAGTCAAGGGAATGCATATGCGAAGTACGAATCCAGGGTTCTGTACACCAATTTGTTGGTGATTCTGGTTTCCATATTTTGTCTCTGGTGGACTCCTGCCTCTCTTTTGGCTTAGGACTGTCCTGTTCTTTAATGATCACAGTGTCTCTGACAGTGCAGCTTTTATTGATAGCGATGGACAATTTTGGTGCCATGTCCAAATTCTTGTTTGATCTTGTAGACCAGCAGTTCAGGGTAAGGTATCTCGATGATGTAATAAGGTTCTGATTCCCACTTTGAAAAGAAAGTTTCTACATTTCTGGGTCTTCTTCAACATTACCCTTTCTCCAATAAGTAAGGTGCAGCTTTGGCCTTGGTATCATAGTTGGTTTTCTGCTTCTGCCATGCTTGTTCCATGTGTTTTCCAACTATTCTTCCGGCTTCTTGTAATCGTTCATTATGTTCTTGGACCCAATTTGTCACTGGCTTCTTTCCTTTAACTTCTTCTGGTGGCACTTCCAATACTAAGTCCATTGGAAGTCTTCCGTGTCTTCCAAACATCAAGTAGTGTGGGGTATAACCTGTGGAGCAATGAATCGTATTGTTGTACAGATACGTGAGTTCTGGGAGTAAAGCAGGCCAGAAAGGACGTTTATATTCTGGTAGAGCTCGCAACATTTCTAAGAGAATTTGGTTTGTTCTTTCACAAAGTCCGTTTCCTTGTGGATGGTACGCAGTAGTCTTTAACTTACGAGTCCCATATAGAGCACATAGTTCGTGAAAGAGTTGAGATTCAAACGATGTTCCTTGATCTGTTAGGATTTTAGTGGGGTATCCATAAGGTTGTACAAAACATCTCATAAAGGTTTCAGCGGTGGTTCGAGCAGATAGATCCTTCACTGCACTTGCAACTACGAACTTGGAAAAGTGATCCACCATAGTGAGGATGTAAACGTGTCCATTTGAACTAGGATCCAGTTTAAAGTGATCAAGAGCAACTAGTTCCAATGGTGCGCTACTGACTATTCGATGGAGAGGAGCTCTCTGATTCCCCTTTTCCTTGCGCTTTAAGTTGCATGTTGGACATTCCTCACACCATTTGCTATATCACTGCGCATTCCTACCCAATAGAATCGCCTCTGATGATAGCTTCCGCTTTCTGTCACTGAAATGTCCTGAGTTGTCATGGTATGCTTCCAACACTACTGAAGCACTAGTCTTGGACGACGATTTGAGTTGTCCCAGTGTGTGTGGTGGTGGATCTCTATTCTTTTCACCAGATGATCATCCTCTATTGTCAGCGGGTCCTCTGCTCTACAGTTTTCGTCATCTCTGTGGTCAATTTCTCTTCATTTCTTTCATGCGCTCTGTTGCACAACTAGATCCTTTACTCGACGCATCATGTGGGGTCCTTGGCTCTTGTAGTTTCGCCCATAGGTTCTTTTGATTAGCAATCACATCATTTACTTCTTGCTGGTCTTCCTCCAACCTCTGGAGGCGTCGACAGCATGCCTGCACAATCTCGTGGTACTTGTAAGAAAGGTGGTATTTCAATATTCTCCAGTTGGCTGTCATCTATTTCGCTTCTACTGTTTAGGCATCCGGACAGGTACTGTCATTCTGCATTCAATTTACCTGGCTAATACTTGGGATGGAGAATCTGTAATTTGCGAGGTCGGTAGAGCCCACCTTGCTCAAGGGCTCCTAGCTTTGGTATTCAGGGTGTGCTAACAGGTTATTGTCTGTGAAGACTGTGAAAGGGGTGGCGGTCAAATATTGTCTAAATTTTTCAGTGATGGCCCAGACTAGCGCCAAGAATTCCAATTTAAAAGAGCTATAGCGGTCGCCGCTCTGCTCAGAGCCTCTTATCCTCTGCTGGCATATGCGATCACCCTACACCATTTTGTTCTTTGTGCAAGTACCGCACTCAATCCTCTGTTGCTGGCATCTGTATACATTGTAGAAATGGTTTTGCATAGTCTGATATGCTAAGATGGAAGCTTCAGTAAGTATGGTCTTTAGTTGATCGAAAGCCCTTGTTGCTTGGTACCCCATGTAACCAGACGATTCTTCGGGACTCTACCTTCTGCTGATCCTCTCAGGAGTTCGTGCAGAAGGCACTTGCAATCTTGTGAAATTCTTAATAAACCTTCGGTAGTAGCACCAACAAATCCTCAAGAATTTCCGGACCTCTCTGATAGTGGTGGGAACAGGCCATTTCTTAACAGCTTCGATCTTCTCTGTCTGGCTCTACTCCATCTGTGGAGACTATATGTCCCAGGTAACTTACTTTGGTCTGCAGTTGGTGACATTTGATGGTTTAATTTCAAACCCATACTGGATCAGCTTTTGGAATACTTTCATCCAGGTGGCGCAGATGATCTTCATCGTGTTTTGGAATATACGATAATATCATCCAAATACAACAGCAGGGTGTCAAAATTCGCTCCAAGACATCAGTTCCACTTAGCCTTGGAAAGTTCCAGGTGCATTACACAAACCAAAAGGGGCATCCTAGTGAATTCAAATAATCCCATGGGAGTAATGTGCTGTTTTCTCCTAATCCTGAGGTGCCATAGGAACCGCCAGTATCCGCTGGTTGCATTCAAGCTTATGGAGAATACGGCTGCTGACTGAAGAGCCGTGAGGGAATCCTCGATCCTAGGCAGAGGGTATGCCTTTATGAGTGATGGCATTCAACTTGTGTAGTCCACACAGAACTGGATCTTACCATCCTTCTTTTGACCAGAACAATTGGTGCTGCCCAAGGGCTGTGACTTTCTCTTATCACCTTCGCTTCTTTCATCTCCTTGATCATCTCTTTGACCTGCTGGTACATAGCTGGTGGAATCGGCCAAATCTCTCCAGATAGGTGGATGTCCATGGGTATGATGTGATATGTTGTACCCCATGAGCTGACCCAAAATCCAAGGGTGTTGGCTGAAAGCTTTTTTCTGGTGCAAAATCACCTCCAAACATCGGCTTTTTGCTTTATGCTGGTAGTTACTACCACAACTTTGATCTCCTTGGTCCACTCTTGGTCTTTGGTCTTCCATTCCATGTTCCGCACCTTTCCATTTCTTCCCCAGCTTCAACTATATCCTGCAAACACATACTGTGTGGGTTCTGCGCAAGCGGGTTGGTTCCGCACAACTGTATGTCATGAGTCCCGTAATTGAGCACCCGGACCGGTATTCTCCCTTGGCTCACCATGGTTACTTTCTAGCCACTATTATGGGCTCTTCCTTTTCTATAGGTGGGTCTCTACTCAGGGCTATAGTCTTGACCCGGCCCACTCTTTGCTTTGCACCACAAAGTTGTTTCGTCTGCCTTTAAGTTATGTGTCTAGTATCCGTCTATCAATACCTTACCGATTTCACCCTCGGGATTGGCGAATCTTTGGTGGCATTGCAAATTGCGTATGGTCTGTTGAAGGGCATGCTTCCATTTGAGGCACATGGTTGGTTTGCTGCTGGAGGATGCCTATTAGTTTGCCGAAACAATTCTGCAAAACGCTCATCCCGAAAATGAGTGGTGGTAGCTGATCACTCTCAGTGTCGCTCACAATGATGCCCGCTAGTATGTTGAACGTTAGCCCTGAGCTGTACATCAGCTTCCAGGTAACCCAGGTATGTGACTTCATCCCCATTGTTTGCAATTAATTTACCCAAGATCTAGGAGGTGACTTCAGATCATTGGGCCCAGTACCTTCAAACTCTTCCTTGGTGGATGGTGACTTCATGCATCCAGTGTCCAATAGCGCCATTAGCTCGATGCCATCGACCCTAACTGAATCATCGGGCTGTCGCCAACAAAACATGACTGTTCTAGCGGGACTGCTGGACCTGCTCATCGGTTCTTCGGGGTCGGTCCTCATATCCATAAGAATTTGGTTTAAACTTACAGTTGTTGATCATTGACCACATCTCCATTCGACATGACCACTCACACACGCGACAGGCGCATATATGGGCCTACCTTGGCCATCAAACTGATCTGTGGAGCATCTCCTTCCGCTCCTCCTAGAGTGGTTCATTCGTCGGGCTTTCTCTCTTCTCCGATGGACCATAGCTTTTCTCATTCTTCCATCCAGCCTTCCAGCTTTGCATCTCTTTATGCATTTCTGCCATCTGTTGGTCAGCATGGCAATCTGTTCTGTCAGCTCTGAATGGTGTTGAGCGCCCATCTGTACCGAGCATATCGGGTCCGTGACCTGGGTCCTGTATATGATCATGTTCGGAATGCTGGCTCGGGGTAAGCAACAGCTCTCTCTGGCTCTCATCTTCGTAAGGACACTTCTGGTTGGAGGCCCATGTTTCCAGGACTGATCCTCTTTCCAATCCTTGTCAGTATAGGTCGGCCATTGAGTCTCTATAGAGATTTGGGATATGCTGGAGCTCTTCTCTAGGATGCCCAGAACCGAATATACTGTAGCTCTTAAAATCCAGAAAGTCCACTTGTGGGTTCTGCAAATGCAACATCCTTAGTTCTTTTCAAGGCCTCACTTTGTACTCCCTCCACAAAATTTCTCAACTAGACTCTGTCTGCATCCTGACTTCTGCTGGCCTACTTTCTCTCTATTGCTCGTAACAGCTCTTGTAGACTTAATGCAAATTCTCTCAGGTCTTTCGAGACTTTTGGGTACATGAGAAGAACTTCATCTTGAGGTCGGATACGGTCCTAGCATCACAAATCTGTTGCAACCTCTGGAGTATCTGGTCTGCTGTGGCTTTTGCTCCACTTGGCCATGATTGACTTCACGGTGGGCAGCTCCCTTCACTGTCCTGATCAAAATGTCAACTTTTGTGGCTCTGGGATTTGATACAACCAGAACATGGCTTTGTACTTTTGAATGGAATTCTCCCAGATTGCTGGTTCCATCTCCATCTTTCTCTCAGAAAAATCATGGAAGCCAGATGCCCAAAGTAGTACTGCATGGTTAGGGAGATGGTGGATACTCCTCTAAGTCCATCTCGGTCTTCTCCGGACAATCCACTACTTTCCCCCGGCTCCATTGGTGCTTTTTAATAAGCCACACCAACTTTGGACTCCTTGGATATATTATCTCTATCCTGCCGACTACGCCAATAAAATTTCTATTTATCTTATGTGGTGCTCTCAAGAAGGTGATGTTGTATGATGAGTGCGCTCTACTCTAAGGTGGTGAAAAGAGATGAGCGGGGCACCAGAGGTCCGAATTATTTTTCGGATAGGATAACTGCTATCCGGACAAGGAGAGGCAGGAGTCGACTTAGTAATTTTTAAATGCCCGCAGGGCAGACGTTTTATTTGGAACCAAGGGGTGGGTAGACAGACACAGCCAGCAGAAGGAGTAGGGGATGCCCGGTTAACAATAGGGCAGATTATAACAAGGATACTGAAATACTTTTGATCTACCACTTTAATGTTTACCTCAACAAATATAACCTGCAGGCCTACTGCCACTCTTATTCTAGTACTAGTTTAGACTGTACTCTCTACTTTACACAAGAACCCAGTCTTAGGCTACTCAGCACTACATTAGGGTGATCACCATACATCTAAAGAGTCCAGAATTTTGCAAAGGTCCAGAGATCCGGTGTCTTCGTGCACAACTGGCCGCTCTTCACAGGTAGCTACAAGGGAAATAAAACAGAACTGTGGAACCTAATCTCAATTCCCAGCAAGGACTCCAGATAAGGCCACTGGGGTGGTGAGAGGTTTGGTAAACAGACCATATATCTTCGCAAAGCCCACTTCCAAGGCTGCTGGAATGTAGAACCAAAGCAACTGGTTCCTGAAATAACACACACTGAAGCAAGAGGTTCCCCAGCCAAAACCCACTCTAGGGTTGCCAAGGATGAAGAAAGACCAAGATCTGCGTGGCGATGAATCCAATGGAGGACTACCACGATCCGACTGATGCTGCAGCACTCCAAGGGCCAGCTGGAATCGGAAGGAACTCTGACAGGACCAGGAACCATAGGAATCTGAAGAGATGACGGTTGAATCTGCAATCCTCAGGTCAGGAACTAACACAAAACAAAGAAACGGTGGACACGTCCCTGACTGGGCTTCGACGGACTCAACTTTCGGCGAACGACCAGGTGGGGGCACAGAACAGGTTCTCCAAGATGAGCTCTCTCTCTCTCTCTTCTGTAGAGGGCGACCAACTTCGGGACATCTGGAACAGGAACCTAACAGAACGGCACTGGCACGGCTGTCGTGATGCGTTTTGGCGGACGTACTTTCAAGCTGTGAAAACAAGAAAACGGCGGGTACGACTGGTACAACTGACGACGGACTTCGACTTCGGCGGATGACACAAACGGATGGGATGAGTTGATAGATGGTCTTTCTGAAGTGAAGAATGCCGGAAGGATGTCTTCTTCTGAGTAGAGACTGATTCTGAGCACGTGGTGTAACAGACCACACTAGGAGACTGCAGTGTGGTAGAAGACTGAGACTGTCTTCGCACAGTAGTAAACATATAACTGAAGAATGCCCAAAGAACTGTGGAATAGTACAATAATTTGCCAGGGAGGGCAAATTATAACTTCAGGGGTAATTGTTACTGATAAGTGCCAATGTCCAGATGCTTAAAGCAATAGTTCAGGTACTTCGGACAATAGTTCTGGTACTTGGACCAATAGTTCATGTACTTAGGACAATAGTTCGAGTACTTCAGGCAATAGTTCAGGTACTTAGGACAATAGTTCAGGTACTTTGGGCAATAGTTCAGGTACTTAGGGTAATAATTCAGGTACTTCGGGCAATAGTTCAACATAAGCAGTACAGTAATCACAGTAAATTCACAATATAGGCAATTAGAACACTCTCAAATGAACCCCTGTTTCTATAGGTAGGGTACTTCTGGGATAGGATCCCTTACTGTCCGTTGTGGCTGGGGCCTCCCTTTAGACCAGGCTTTACCTCGGGCCTAATGCCCTACCATTACCTCGGGCCTGAAGCCCTACGTTAGCTTGAGCCTGCCTTATTCCACTAGGCTGGGGCCTCCCTTTAGTACCACTGTGCTGGCTTGCCCTATTCCGCTAGGCCGGGGCCTCCCTTTAGTACCACTAGGCTGGTTTGCCCTATTCCGCTAGGCCGGGGCCTACCTATAGTACCACTAGGCTGGCTTGCCCTATTCCGCTAGGCCGGGGCCTCCCTTTAGTACCACTGGGCTGGCTTGCCCTATTCCGCTAGGCTGGGGCCTCCCTTTAGTACCACTGGGCTGGCTTGCCCTATTCCGCTAGGCCGGGGCCTCCCTTTAGTACCACTAGGCTGGCTTGCCCTATTCCGCTAGGCCGGGGCCTCCCTTTAGTACCACTAGGCTGGCTTGCCCTATTCCGCTAGGCCGGGGCCTCCCTTTAGTACCACTAGGCTGGCTTACCCTATTCCACTAGGCCAGGGCCTCCCTTTAGTACCACTAGGCTGGCTTGCCCTATTCCGCTAGGCCAGGGCCTCCCTTTAGTACCACTAGGCTGGCTTGCCCTATTCCGCTAGGCCAGGGCCTCCCTTTAGTACCACTAGGCTGGCTTGCCCTATTCCGCTAGGCCGGGGCCTCCCTTTAGTACCACTAGGCTGGCTTGCCCTATTCCGCTAGGCCGGGGCCTCCCTGTAGTACCAGGCTTCACCTCGGGCCTAATGCCCTACCATTACCTCGGGCCTGAAGCCCTACATCAGCTTTGGCCTGGTGCCCCACCTTAGATTGGGCCTGGAGCCCCTCGTTGCATTGGGCCTGGTGCCCCACTTTATATTGGGCCTGGAGCCCCTCTTTACAATGGGCCTGATGCCCCACTTTATATTGGGCCTGGTGCCCTACTTTATATTGGCCTGGTGCCCTGCTTTATATTGGGCCAGGTGCCCTCCTTTATATCTGGGCAGGAATCGTCCTTTTAAATGTATTGCCCCTTTAAATCTGCAGGCTTCCAGTGCCTGCTGTCATTCAGTGCAGCAAATCCCACCTCCGCTCCGCCCCTTCATTAATATTCATAGGGCGCTATAAAGGCCTTGCTTTCTGGCCCCTCCCCAGGGGCGTCGCTAGCCCCACCTCCCTCATTAATATTAATTTTCACGGGTCCTATCGACCCGATGCTCCTGGCGACGCTCAG
This sequence comes from Neoceratodus forsteri, assembly GCA_016271365.2. Lineage (NCBI taxonomy): Eukaryota > Metazoa > Chordata > Ceratodontiformes > Ceratodontidae > Neoceratodus > Neoceratodus forsteri. The sequence continues at coordinate 284,645,049 of CM028135.1, read as the reverse complement.
CCGCCTTTTTCAAGTGCCTACTGCGCTTTTAAAACAATTCAGTCCCTGACCCTTGAAAACTGGCGGTCAGCACACTTGTGCTGTTGCCACTTTACCGCTTTCCGCGGTCTTCTGGGCTTGCCGGGATGAAGGGAGGGAGGAGGGAGGATGCTGGCAGAGGAGGAAAACGAGCAGGCAGCTGGGAGACGGCTCGGGGGGCCTATGACGGCCGAAAGAGAGATGCGGCGCTTCTCTGCCACCGATGAGGGACCGAAGGAACTGCCAAACACTCGGGGGGCAGAAAATAAATAATAGGAGGACTAAAATAATAAATGGAGAGCTTTTAAGCCCTGGAAACACGACTGGAGCAGCGTTTTTTTTTTGTGGTGCCCCAATGGCACCACCGACTATGGCACAACTGCAGCGCAGGATTCTTCAGTGGACTGGAGGAGGGGACTCACCAGGGAGTCAACAGGACTGGCTTCACAACCAACAGGTAAGCCACAAGTCCCTGTTGTACTCCTGTGATCCTCTCTACTCCACAGTCCCACAGCAACTGAACAACTCTGGAATGGGATTTTTAAAATTAAAAACTGTCTAGATTCTGGAATGGCTGGATTATAATGCTGTGCATGAGCCACTCAGCACAGCGTTCCATCCCGCCATTATGACATGGCATGCTTGCAAGATCTATCTTTTGACCAGGATTTAAGTGCACAAGGCACTTTTTCTATTATTTACAGTGTTTTGTGTGTGTAGGGAGGTGACTTTCTATGTCTAGGGGCCCCTTCGTACAGTACCCTGCTGCCTACCCCTACAGCAGGTACTCTAAGCACCGGTATATTCTGCGTTCATTTAATTATTTTTATTTATTTCTGGAATGACCAACTTTGGGGCATTACAATAGCTTGACCCTGTGTCACCACCATGGTGGGAGATATCAGTTTCTGAGCTGGTGGTTAGTTCAGCTAGTAGGTTTCAAAATGTGTTAGTCACTTCAATATTTTTGTGGCCATCAATTTCTAGGGCTCAAAAATTACTTCTTGGGTAGGTAAGCAGTTGGCTAGTAAATGTCAAAATGTGGTAGCAAAACCAACTGTTTTCTAGCCATTGGCCACCTGGCAAACTGATTTGTCCCACCCTGGTCACAAGAGTAGAGGAGCAGGAAAGGATGGGGATTAGGGTTGCTATGTAGAAACTTTAATATGTTAACCTTGTACAAGATACCATACCATTGATGTATCACCTGTACCTTTAGACTGTCCTTGTATCATAAGGGAAGAGTACACGGCATGGTGGGTGGGAGTTAGACATATGATCCCTAATACTGAAGCATATTTCCAAACTTTGTGGGCATTGTGCTTACAACCCTAATAGTTTATTTCCAACCTTTGTGCAGTTTATGTTTTGTGCAGTAGCAACCCTAATGAACATTATCATAGTTTCTTTACATTTAAATTTCCTTACTTTTTAAGAAACATGTGTCACTGCTACATTTATTCATTCCCTTTGAAACCCTACACAAAGCAGGAGGTGACTCGTAGCATAGTTTTCAGAGAACACTTTCTGGTCTGTGATTATGTCAGGGAGGCTGCACATCTGATGGTCTGGTTGCTGGAGTGCAGCAGCTCCATGACTGTGTTTGGCATGATGAGGGACAGCAGGCTAAGTTGGGAGGGGGACAGTGTTGTTATTGCTGAAAAGAATGGTGATCGGGCATGATGGGATGAGGGAAGGCACGCTAAGTTGTGAGGGGCAGGGTATTCTTATTACTGTCATGAATGACAAGAGAAGTGAAAGATAATTTAAAAATGTAAAAACTATACTCACTTTTCTCACCACACCGAGGCACTTGATCACCTGTCAGCTCCTCATGGTACAGGATCCAATGATTCCGCTAACACACACATATACAATAAATAAAGCAAATGTGTATGTGATTTAAATATTTTTTCTATCTTAATCACAATTTATAAATTATACTTCAGAGAATGTAAGTGGATCACTTGCGTCAAAGTAAGTAGATGACTTTGACTGTGAGGAAGGGTAACAAAACAGAAAAAAATTATATAATAAATCAGTGAGGTTGGCAAAGTGACAGAATACTCAATGGTTAACTCATACAGGGAAATGACATGGCATGTCAATCTGCTTGCAACTGTGCTATCAGAAGGAAAGGTTGAACAGCAGAATAAATTGGTCTGTTTTCATTCATCTACTTATATTCAGCACAAGAGCTGTACTCACAGAACATTGCTTGTACATGGGTGTTCTGTAAAATGGAAACTCTGGTTAGCATGCACCACGGTACCCTTAGGGGTACCTTTCATTATCCTGACACTCTCCTGCCCAGGCACTATTGCCTGATAGGTGCAGTGTCCCAATACTGAGCATCCTGATGGTAAACTAACTGACAGATGTTGACAGGGGTAAGGTAGCAGGCGCAAGGGGTACCTTACCCCTGCTGCTGCACATCAAGGAACAGTTGTGTGGGGGAGATGGCTGAGTTGCTCTGGTGGTGAACAGGGCTACACCACTGGCAGCTCTGCCAGTGCGCTCCCTCAGAACCAGATTCTGGTTTGAGTACCTTCCTTTTAAGGAACTCCCCATTGTAACTAATATTTTTTTACTCCAGGGTCCACTCCCCCTTGGAGTTAGTTATTTTAGTTACAGGTGTGTGGAGGGTACAGAGTGTGAAGCCACCATATTATCCACTTAATTTAATTTGTGATGCCCAACATTGTAGTGTTGGGCATTCAAACTGTTCTGGGCTATGGATTTCAAGATGCTAAACTCAGTATCCTGAGCATTGGGATACCAAGTTTAGAGATTACATTATATATCCTGCACCATCAGTGTATTTCAATCAGTATACATTTTGGATGAAACATATTCATGTTAGTATGACATAAGTCTATTAACATGTGTATCAATAGTATGTGTACTCAGAGTAGTTAGGGATAGAGTTACATTATAAAGTTATTTCTCATTTCTGAGATTATACCGAGAGTTCTGGTGGGGGGGGGGGTTAGAAGTCATAGCTAGATTTTCAAGAGTGCTGGCAGAGAAAGAGAGCAAGACATAAATCTCTACGATTAGCTGAGCATTGAGAATATTTGACTCCTGTGGGACATTCTATTTGTATTTGTTATACTCAAGCAAGATTTTGTCATGATACAGTGAACACTTCTCCATGCTTTCATCAAGGAGATTCCGCTTATCATAACAGTGCCACTGAAACAGAACATTTCTGCATCATAGAGAACCATTCATTTTCCCTTATCTTCAGAGAAAATTGACTACTACAACATGCAGTCAGGTTACAGATCTTTAACCCTCTGCATTGTTCATTTCCCTTTCCCAAGTCCCCTAACCACCCACCAGACTCATGAATGAACATGATGGAACTCATCACATAAATAGCTAATTATGTCAGATGTTTGTCACACAGAATGGTGAAATTGGGAGGGAGGGCATGTGTTTTTGCTTCAGAAGTGAAAGTACTCCCAGCAGGAGATGGAGGTAGGATCAGTGATTATTTCCTGCTTATAGAGAGAATACATTGTAGAGTTGTCAGTTGATTGGCACAGGTAGCTTAAAGATCAAATGCAAAAGTACCGTATTTTTAAAAAAAATACCCTTTGTTGCTAGTACAAGGACAATCAGATCTTATGTATTACAAATAAACTGCAGGAATTGCAATATTTTGTGCATAAGTGTTGCTTTATTGTCTCTCTTATTTGATGCCTTCACAGAAAGACCCTCAGACTTTTTCAGACCAGCTGGCAGAATCCTGGGTGAGCAGTGATGTAATATAAGCAAGAGTGAAATTATTTTCATCAAGGTCCTGGCAGCTTAGTATACACGCAGTACGTCAGATTATAAAATGACAAAAATCAGTTGTCACTTCAAATAGTATTAAATGTACTATAAAATATTAAATATCTAGCAACCTTCACATGCTAATTGGTAAACATGTGTGGATGGTATTAAACAAGAGATGGGGTGTCCAAACATCCTCAGGTCATATAATTTTTACCCCATTTTCCTTACTAACTAAATGTAGTTGGATTTTGCTTCACCCTTTTTACTGAGGTTCTACAACACTCTCAATATTATGCATTTTCCCTGTAATGGGTTCTCTTCCCCCAGAATTTGTACCACTGCCTTTGTAACCCTTCCAAAATACTTACTTATGTCCTGCACCTCTTCATAATTTGTATTCTACCTTGTCCTCTGCTGATGTAAGACCTTTATTAATCTTTCTCAAAATGTGCACCTCTTTTATTGTACTCTCACAATATTTTTACATTTACCCCTTCCCTCTCAGAATTTGCACTTTTTACTCCTGCATCCAACCAAATATGAACCCCATCTTCTACACCCCCTCTTAAAATCAATAATTTAACCCATACCACCAATATATATGTGTATCTACCCCTGCACTCCAATAAATGTACACCACGTGCACCTCTCTCCAAATGTGTAACTACACCACTCCCAGAATTTACATGAGCACCCCTGCAACCCTTCTGAAATTTGAACTTATACAGCCAAAGTTTGAACTCATACCCCTACACCCATCCTGAAATTTGTATGTATACCATTGACTCACTCCCCACAATTGTACTTGCCCTTAGCCTCACTGCCAAGATTTGTACTTGCACCCCTGTGCCCCTCCCAAAATGTGTATCTGCTTCACTCCCAAAATTTGTAGTTGTAACCATGCATCCCTCCCAAAATTTGTACTTGTACTTCTGCACATACCCAAAATTTCTAATTGTACCTCTGCACATCTTCCAGAATTTGTAATGGTATGCCTGCACCCATCCCAAAATGTATATCTGCTTCACTCCCGAAATGTGTAGTTGTACCCCTGCACCACTCCCAAAAATTGTACTTGCACTTCTTCCCAAATTGTACTTGTACCACTGTCCCCAAAATTTGTACTTGTATCCCTGCACCCCTCCTAAAATTTGTACTCATCCCTCTGCACCCCTACCAAAATTTTTCCTTGTACCCCTGCACCCCTCCCAGAATTTATACTTGTACTATTGCATCCTTCCCCAAATTTGTAGTTGCACCCCTTCATCCCTACGCAAATTTGTGCTTGTACTTTCACACATGCCCCAAATTTATAATTGTACCCCTGCATATCTTCCAAAATTTGTAGCTCTACCCTTGTATCGCTTCCAACATTTGTACTTGCTTCCCTACCAAAATTTATACTTAACCCCCTACACCCCTCCTTGAATTTGTAACTGCACCCCTGCACTCTTCCCAAAAGTTGTACTTGTATCCCTGCACCACTGCTGAAATTTATACTTGCACCCCTCTCAAAATGTGTACTTGCATCCTGCATAAATAGGCATCCCTCTGAAATGTTACCCACTCACATCTCTTAAACTGTATAAAGGGTTGAGGTGCAGACTTTGGGAGTCATGTGTGAAAGGTATAATACATACATTTGAAGCAGTGTGGGGCAAATGGTACTAATATGTAGAGAAGTGCAATGGTAGGCATGTAAACTGTGTGAGGGTTGCAAGAGAAGGGATGAGTTTTTCTGGCAGTCTTGGCAAATGTTGCTATTTTACAGGGAGTGGGGTAAAACATCTGTGTAAGAGTGAGGATTATGCAATGAATTTTGGGAGGGGTACAGGAGAAGAGGTAGAACTTTGGGGGAGAATGGAGGTGGGGGAAATAGTTTTCAAAATGTGCAGAAGGGGTAAAATGTTATAAGGTTCCAGGTGCAGGGGCAGAAATTTTGGGAAGGGAGTTAGGAGAAAATATAGATTTAGTGTTTGGGGGGTTAGAGTTGTAAAAAACATTGCAGGTTTGGGGAAGCTGTGCAGGAGGTACAAGCTTCAGGAGTCATGGCGTAGGGTACAAATGATTGTAGCAGAATGTATAGTATAGATGTGGGACATGCGCAAATGGGCACACATCTTGGGTGAATCGAGATGGGATACAAATGTTGCTGGTGTAGTGTGGGAGTTCAACCTCTGCAAGGGATGTGAGGGGTGAGTGGGCCGATATTAGAATGAGTACAAGGTAGCAGAAGAGATATCAAGGGCGAAGGAGCAGATTTAAGGATGTATGCAACATTTTTTGTGAGGTACAGAAGTACACATTTTAGGAGGCATGCAGTGGTAAGTATGCATTTCAGGAGGCATGTGGAAGAATGGGTATGAATCACAAGAGAGGTGCAAGGTAGAGCTAGAAACTGTGTCGGCATGTTTTGGAATAATTACAAGGGAGGAGCAGGATAGTGCTTTACATTTTTGTGGGGTTTTGTGGAAAGGTACTGGGGTACTAGTACCCTTTTTGTGAGTGTTTTGGAAACTCAGCAAAGGGAGTGAATCCAAATAGAATTAATTAGGAGGGAGTTGTGGTTGATGCATTCAGGGTTGAAATGGGAACACAGGAAAACAAAGTTACATTTTAATAGTAGGAGAGTTTTTTGGGAAGGGGACATACAGTGCTCAAATGGTTGGTGATCACCCTAGGGAACTTGCCAGATTTTTATCATTTTGTTTTACCAGTATAAATCCATTAATAAAAGGCCCATCAGAAAACTTGTAGCAAAGACTGATTTTTGACAATTTGATACACTGTGTGTACTAAGCTGACAGGATCTGGAGGAAAATTATGTCAAATGTCATTATTGCTTGAATGACATCAGTGCCAATCCAAGATTCCACTGGCTGGTGTGAAAAAGTCTGGGTGATGTTTTCTAAAACCATCAAATAAGAAAGAAAGACAAAATATCATTCATGCATGACTAATTGCAGTTTCTGAATTTTATTTGTAACAAATGAGGCCCAGTTGTCCTCATGGGGGGGGGCAAATAGTACATTTTTAAAGTTTTGCATTTGATCTTTAATATAAAAACAAAATCCAGATTTAAATTTAGAAACAAAAAGACAAGTAAATGAACTGTGCTTCACATTTTAAGCACACCTACAATACTCAAGAAGGGACAGTTGAGATCAACTGTTCAGATGTCTTTTCAGACTCCAGTCACAGCTGATCATACCAGAAGTACCTAATCATTTTTATAATCATTTTATTACTACAGTATTGTTTGTTAAGGGTGCATGTTATAGTTTCATCAGTTAATTACAAGTTAACATCTTAGTCAGAAATGGTGATAAATTTTAGTTTCTTTCAAAACAGAACACCATTTCTGATTTCATTTGTGGGGCTTGGACTATTTCTGTATTGATTTTCTAGCAGACATATAGTTCAAATCTGAAACAGACTATGTTTCATGTCATTAAAAAAAAGAAAATAAATTACACATGAACAGTACTTCATATTTTATGGACACCATTCAAGATACAATTTATGGACACCATTCAAGATACAATCAGTAGCCTTGTTTACACAACCGTAGCATTTTTCTTTCTTTGCCGCTCCTTTCCCACTGTGCAGTGTGCTTCATCTACATTTTCGGTTTACTCTGCTGGCCCTTGCAGTGATACAGGTTACACTGTGGAGGAGGGCTAGACATTCCGTGTGATGGGTTTCAATGGCAGGGAGACAGCTTCATTGCAGATTGAATGCAGCAGAGAGTTTACAGTGCAGCTTGATGTGCTTGATCTGCTACATGTACCCACCCCTGAGTCAGAGCCAAAAATGGATCCAAAGTGCTCTTAATGCACTCCAGTAAGTGTCCACACTGTTGTGTTTGCAGCACATCAACTGGTGCGCACAGGTTGATGTGCTGCTAACACGATGGTGTAAACAAGGCTAGTGACAATTCTGATCAGCTGTTAAGACATTGCATCTGTTCTGACTGTGATCAGAGGTCATTAAACAAAAAGCACCTTTTTGATTTTTTACCATGGCTTTCCTCTGTATGATTTCTATACCATGGTGCATGCTAAAGTTTCACGGTATCACTATCATAAACAATGATCAAAACTGGGACTCCCTGTTTTATTTGAGAGGGAAAACTACATATTTATTTATTTTATTTATTTATTAATGTAATCAGTTTACAACCTTTGAGCCAAATGGCTCATTTACAAAGGTACCTCATCAACAATGGTAGATAATACAGTTAAAATAGAAAGCAGAGTACATACAAAGAAGAGCATCAGTATAAAACAGACACGCATTAATGGCACCTGGTTACAGCAAACATTGGTAGTGTGATACAGAGCAAAACTGGTATACTTGACAGCAGTAGCTGGCAGCAGGTAGTTATGCATAGGTAGCATAGGGAATGCAACGTGATTCTACCCATCAGTAGTGATACAGTTGGTAGAGGAAAACAATTGAAGTAGTGAGGTTGTTAGGAATAAGGAGGGAGGATGGAGCAGCCCAGAGGGCATTGTCAGGGTGGAGGGTGAGGTTGGGGCATCCTTTAGGCACAGGAGCAGCAGCGCTTGCTGAATAGCTCGCTTTTGAGGGCATTTTTGAAAGTGGAGATGGTGGGGGTATCAGTGACGTCCCGGGGAAGGTTGTTGTACCATGCAGGGGCTCTATGGCAGAACAATCTCTGACCAAGTGAGGTCCTAGCATGAGGAACCAGGACGGTGGCTTTGCAGGAGGTCCGGGTGCTGACAAGGGGCTGTGCTGGAAGGAGGGAGGAAGTCAGCCTGGGGGGAGAAAGTCCAAGTAAGGTTTTTTTTGAAATGATGCACGTTTGGTATAGTAGGCATTCATCGAGGTCAAGCATAGTTGCAAGGTCATAGAGTTGGCAGGTATGAGTGAGCTTAGGGGCCCCTGTGATAAGCCTGCAAGCCTTATTTAGGAGGAGGCGAATTTTGTCGAGGGCCGTCCTGTTGGCAGCCCCATAGACAGGCAGTCCATAGTCCACCAGGGAGGATATGGAGAGTAACCGCAAAGCCGGAGGCATCAGGGGAGACAGTTTTTAACGTGCAGGATACCGAGTCGGATATTGGTTACAGAGGCGAGTGTGTCAATGTTGGTATGGAAGGAGAGTGCTGAGTCAAATAAGATCCCTAAGTTCTTATAGGATTGGACTTGTTCAAGTTGTAGTCGGAGCTGGAAAGGATATGGAGAGGGGGTTGGATGATTTATTTTGAGGTGGGTGAAGAGCATGGTTTCGATTTTTAAGATTTATGACCAATCTATGCTCTTAAGCCAAGCCTCAGCGCTGTCAAAGGCCCTTTGTAGGAAACCTGGAGGGATGTGGGGTTACGGTCAGTGGCAAAGAGGATGGTATGTCATGACAGCAGTATTTTCCCGGGCATGCACTGGGCAGGGTGTTAAGGTAAAGCGAGAAGAGAAGGGGCCCCAGGATGGAGCCCTGTGGAACCCCTGAGAGGATCAAACATGGGTCAGAAAGACTCCCACCAATTTTGACTTGTGGGGAGCGGGCAGAAAGGTAGCTGGAGCACCAAGCCAGTGGTCCAGAGGCAAAACCAGTGTGACAGAGGGCTTCCAGTAGTAGGGGGTGGGAGACCGTGTCAAAGGCCTTTGATAGGTCAAGGAACACAGCCCCCACCAGGGAGCCAGTATCCAAAGAGGAGTGAAGGAAGGAGGCGAATTCAATGAGAGCAGTGCTAGTACTGTGTCCTGAGCGGAAGCCGTGCTGTTCAGGGCAGAGGATGTTGTATTTGGTTAGGTATTCAGTTATTTGTGCAGCAACTAGTTTTTCCAGTGCCTTGGAAAGGGAGGAGGATGGAGATCGGTCGATGAGTTCCCAGCTAAGGACCTGTCACCCCTTTATGGATCGGAGTAACCATTGCAGTTTTCCAGGAGGAGGGAATTGTCCCAGGCAGAGGATTTGTTAAGAAGGCAGGTGAGTGGGTGAGGACTTGATCCAGGACCAACGGAGAATTTTGTGGTCCAGGGAGTGCCACTGGGACTGTTGCCTTTTAGAGCACGAGTCAGGTGCAGTCTGGCTTCCTGGGTAGTAACCCTATGAAGGTGTAAGCAAGGGCGATGGAGGGCAGGGGTAGGATGGGGGGGTGGCTGATCAAAGAAGTTACTGGGGAGGATTGGGCTAAGGTCTGTAAAGGTGGTGTTGAGTAGGTTTGCAATGTCGGTGGGGTTTGTGATGGTGGTGTTGTTGGTGGTAATCTGGGATGGGGAGGGGAGCGGGTGTTCCCATTCAGTTGTTTGACCTTATCCCAGAAGGTACAGGTGCTCCCAGGAGGTAGTGTGAGGTGGCCTGATAGTGGCTCGGCTTTTGGCCTTCCTGATTGCCCATGTACACTTGTTCCATGCAGCATTGAGGCCTGTCTGTCAGCTGGGTGCCTAGTTTCAGTGGCACAGTATCAAAGGTCGTCCCTGTGTCTGAAGCACAGTGAGAGAGAGGGGTAAACCAGGGCAGGTTAGGTCTTTGAGCGGACGGTGGAGATGGGAGCAAAGAGATCGCAGGCTTTATTAAAGGTGGAGGTAAAGAAGGCAAGAGCGTATCTATATCAGGTGCATGGAGAATCGGGGACCAGTCTTGCAGTTTAAGGTACTGCTTAGGTTTTTTAGGCCATACGGTCTGAAAGCTGGCGAGAATACACTGTGCAGCGGTCGGGATAGGGTGGTCAACCAGCAGAAGAGCAGGGGAGTGGTCACTGAGTGAATCAGGAGGACCTGGATGTCCAGAATTTTAGGGGCGGTTAGTGATGATGACATCGAGGAGGGTGCTAGTACCTCTCTTGGGGTTCCTACGAGTGGGTTGGGAGACTAGCTGAGTTAGATCCAGAGCAGTGAAGGAGTCCTGAGTGGGGAGGATGAGGACAAAGCCAGTTCATATGAGGTCCCCAACTATGATTTTGTCAGCATTGTGGGAAGGGTGGCAGGTAGTCAGTGAGGGATAAAGAGATGGGTTTTGAGTCTGGGTGGTATGTAGGCAGTGGTGAGTTAAAAGGGGATCTAGCGGGGTCTGGGAGTAGCTTAATGGAGGCTTGGGCCCATTTACAGGACGGTGCAGGAGGGGCGATGCCAGTGGTGAGCTCCTGGTGTAGATAGCGCCTTAGCCACCACCACGTTTGGTTACTCGATCCTCACAATAAAAGGTGTAGCCAGGGAGGGAACAAGGAGTCAGGGGAAATTAGATAGCCATGTTTCCACCAGCGCAATGATGTCTGGTTTGTGCTGAGAGACCCAGCATTGAGGGAGTCAAATTTTTCAGGACGCTGCATATATCATGGAGGCAATCAGCAGTCCGGGACACCCTCCTCCAGAGGTGGTCCTGGTGGGTCGGGATTGGGGTGGATATTGCCAGATAAGAGTAGTAGAAGGACAACAGTTCTAGCCAGGCACGCAGGCGGGGATTGAGCCACGGCTAGGAGGAGTTGGGGTGGGATCATGGAGGAGCAGGGATGGGTAGGAATTAACATCGGGGAGGCAAGGATAGTGAGCTGTCTGAAAGGGATGGGAGGGAGGGGAGTGGCGGAGATGGGAGTTGAAGGTCAGTGTGCATGGGCATAGTAGGGTGAGTAGGGACTAGGTTGGTGGGAATTAACGTGTGAAATAGCCTGTGGCCTAGGGGAGATAAACGGCTGGAGGGAGGGGGAACCAGGAGGAGGATGATGGGAGGGAGTTTAACAGAAGGTGAGCAAGCATGGCGAGCAGGTGGTAGAAGGTAGGGAGTTAAGATAGCTGTACTGCCTCTAGAGTGTAGCTGCCACTTTAGGTTAGTGGTAGTGACACTGACCCTAGTGGACAGGGTACAGGGTTCAAGTCCCAACTAGGGCAGCACAGAATATGCCTGGGAGGACAGAGCCGTAGTCAAGGGGACAACATGCTGGGAAATTGGCCTCCGCAGGGGTGGAATGTAGTGACTCCTAGTGGTCACTGGGTGTAGGTACAGGGGAGGAGGGGCAGGTCTAAGGGTGGTAATTGGAAGACAAAGGGGGGAGGGTGAGGATGGGGTAGGGCAGAGGAGGGAGTATAGGCAGGGTAGTGCAGGAGAGGTGAAGGGAGGATTCCAGGATAGGTAGGCAGACAACAGGAAGTGCAACAGCAGTGGGGTCCCTCTAGTGGTGAGACGATATAATCTGTAAATGAGAAAGTGGGGAGATAGAAATATAGCAGACAGGAAATGATGTCAGTGGCGGTGCCTATAAAGAAATGCCTGCCAGGGTGGGTGGGTGGAGGGCGGGCGGGGCAGTCGACATTCGCGTGTCGACGGGCTAACCCCCATCACAGATGCTGCTGCTGGGTGAGGTAGTTTAATTACCTCCGTGCAGCCCCCGACAGATCCAGGCTCCCTAGGGGGAGCGACGCTGCTGCACAGCCTCTATGAATGGAGACAGAACAAATGGCTGTGTAACATACTGCTTGTAATATGGATAAAACACTGGTTTAACTAAAAAAAAAATCAAGAGATCTATGAATGGACAGTGATGCATATTTGCAGTAGCAATTCAGCTTACCTGCAGTAACAGATTTGATCAGCTGTTCAGATGTCTTTTCAGATTCTGGTTACGCAGTTTATCAAACAAAAGGCACTTTTTCCTTTTTTTATTGTTTGGTTTTCTTTCAATGGCAGTCTTCTATGGATGCTTACTGTGAAACAGGCTCATATTGTAGTTTTTATACTTCGGACCCTAACTGGTGATGTGGGTAGTTTCTCATCTATCTGGTTTGCATGTCAGTACGGCAGGGAGGGGTAAGTATGCATCAAACAAAGTACATTTTTAGTTATTGGCTCTCATTGATTATGATTTTTTCCCATAATAGTTTCAGTTAGCTATCTATTGATGTGATGTATGAGTTTTAAGTTACACAATAGGGTAATGTAATAGGCTATACACACAAAAGGTAAACAAAATGGTTACTGTAGGTATACTGAATGACTGACACAAAAATACATCATTGTCCATTTACAGATTGACTTTTTTATCCAATTGCTACTTATGACAAAATGGTATCTTGTAACTTTAACATTCACCTTTAGTTGAGAAATCATGCAGAGGAAGGCCATGGTTAAAAGTAAAAACAGTGCTTTCTGTTTGATCAGCTGTAAACGCAGTCTGAACACACATCCTAACAACAGATCAAAACTGAGTTGTGTCTTGAACGGCTTCTGTAAAATATGAAGCACTGTTCATGTGCAGGTATCCCTTTTTTTTGGCTTTTCATTTTCTTGAAACATTGTCTATCATTTATTTGAAACAATGTCTGTTTCGGATTTCAGCTATATGTGTCTCCCTGAAAATCAATACAGTAATCATCCTGTCTCCACAAATAAAATCAGAAATGGTGCTTGCTTTTGAAAGAAACCCATGATCTATCACCATTTCTGATTAAAATGTTACCTTGCAATTAAATGCAGAAGCTATAACATGCACCCTTAAACAGTACTGTAGCAATGCTATGTTTATCAAAAAGGTCAGCTACTTTTGGCATGATCAGCTGTGACCAGATTCTGAAAAGATGTTCAAACAGGTGAGCACAACTGCCGTTTCTTATGTATTTAAGTTTACTTCAAGTTTAAAGCACTGTTTGTTTACAAGTCCTAATAGAAACATAAAAAATACATCTGAAACCATCTAGATTGGAGGTGATGTCATATCAATATTAGTACAAAGCCACAAACTGGCACCTGATCATCAATGTTGTGTTTTAGAAGCCTATGCATTTTTATACATTGCTATCTCTTATTTACAGATAGGAAAATCTGTTGTGTGTAGGGGGTATGTTATAACTCCTTCACCATTGCACATCTTTTACTGCTTCACTATACAAAGGTAAAATATGCATATCTATGGGAAACCTTCATTTAGAACAGAAACTGCACAAGCAATCTGTGATCATATGATCTGTACCCAATTTTTATCCTATCTTTTCCAATAGTTCTTGTGTGCTGCCAGATGATTTTTTTACAAGACATTGTGTTGGAGCCAGCAACACCTCTGCACCTCCTTGAAAAATGCTAAAGCAACCAGTTGGTGCAGCAGATTAATATGAATTGTACTATATCTTAAATACACATAATTCATCCTACTCTAATAAAGTGCTTCAGGATCACAATGACAATTTGACACCCCGCCCTTAGCCTAAATCATGATAAAGGCCACAGCATCATCTCAAATATTAAAATTCAGTAAGGGGCATTTCTAGGAGATTTCTTGCTGACACTGTAGTTTTGCATCACCACTATCCACAAAGCATCAACATCTTTGGCTATGGGACTATCTTTAACTCTTAAAACACTGGGAGCCCCAAACCATAACTTACCTCCAACTCATAAATGGAGTGATGCTCTATAACCCATATGATAAACACCTGAAAGAGCTGTTACAAACTGTCACAACGTTTGCTGTGAACAACAGAATGACATTTACAGACTATATAAATGCAGCAAAGTATTGTTTACTAAAAGGGAGCTAATCCACACTGGAACATAAAGTTGGATGATGGATACAGCATAGAAAAACTTAAGCATGAAGGTGTTTTCAAGTACACATGATAATCAAGAAAGCAATAATGTAAAATAAAAGAATGAAGTTGAAAATCAATAAGAAGGAAGATCTGGTGTTGCTGTACTTTCTGTAGTATTGAGCTCTACCAACACACAATAAAGTGTAAGCTATAAACCAGCTGCAAACTCATACAGTTTTGAAATAATCGAAATGCCCAGAAAGTCTTGGAACAGCTTAGTATAAGAACAAAGAAACTCCTGTTTGTTTATCCATTTTATTTATAAAAACCTGTGCATCCTGAGATTGCACATTCCAAAGTCTGAATGTAGCTTTGGTCCTATTGAGATTGACTACAACAACTGGTTTCCAGTTGTATATTTACACACTCACATATGGACACTACAGAGTCCTAATATAGTTAAGGTCCCAAACAATAAGACTAACTTTTGAAAACCTTTTGGGATAGCACGTACTGACATTACTGCACCAGCAAGAACAAACAAACCAACAGCAGAACTTCCAAGGCAGAAAAAATCAAAGTGCAACAGTGAAATAAACACAAGAGACATGAAAAATCAGTAAACTATGCTACATAAAATATTCTGTGTAGTTGTCTGTCTTTTCCTCATGGGAAGTGATAGTTTGCATAGTTCTTCATATGAAGTGCCACTAATGCATTTTTTTTTTGTAAAAACAACCCAAAAAGTTAAAAAACCCACAAAACCTTCAGGATGTAATCCCCCTTCCCTCCACACTCTCAGCACCCATACCTCATTCCTCCATTCCAGAAATATTCTATGGGTAAGTATAATAATAGTTTTACTATAGCAAGGCAGCTGTATCAAGTTTAAATAGCCCTTTACCTAGCCATTTTTCGTACACATAAGCAGCACATATACTTTAAACCAGTCCTCATCCTCCCTACCCAACTCACTAAAGCATCAATATAGACCTCATGCCACAGTTTCAGGCACCCAAACTCTTTTTGTCCTTCCACTTATGTCCTAAAGAATGCTATAGAATCTGACCTACGGTGGAGGACAAGCACAGCCCTCCCTCTAACTTTGTTTGTTGCTGTTTACTAACGGAAACCTGGTTGCAGTCCCATAGTAGTCACCTGATTGACTCTTCAGCTGATTAGCCAGGTAATTACTACAGGAGCAAACCCCAGATTTATTTAAAAAATTGGAGATGGTCAATGTCGTTGGGGGCTGTGCCTGTCCCCTGCTGAGGGACTTTTTCTTTTGTTTCCTTTAGGGAGTGAGTAGGAGGGGATGAAGGTGGTGGGGTGCCACAGATTAATTTGGTTATACCTCAACTATTTATTGAGCCAGAGATCTGACACTTGGCAAAATTACTTAATTAGAACATCTATAATGGTATGCCAAGTATCATGGCATTAGCACCCATTGCCTCAAAATTATAGGTGCACAAATCTGTTCTTTTATTTTTTGTGGGAAATGTCATGAACATTTTTATCTGCATATAAATCAGGCACCTGATGGAGCTAGAACTCTGAAACTAGATACATATATAAATGTAGTACTAACCCATATTCCTGCAAACTATTATAACATTTTGATTAATGCTTTCAAAAGTATACTATTATGAAAATCTAAATGTCTTCAACATTTTTGGCTAGCTATAGCATATCTCCCTTTAAATCTTGTGATTTTAAACTTGGTAAACATACCCATGCCACACATTTTTTTAAATCCTGAAACTGTGTAGAAAATCTGGATAAGAAATATAACTGAAAATTACATTTTGATTTAACTCCTTCACACCTATGATCCACTCTTGTGGGCTACTTTGTATTGATTTCTATTTAATTCAGGTGTGTTGGGCCACCAAGAACTCACTCCCTTTTAATCTAAGACCTGAAATTTGGTGCACTTATGAAAGCCAGTAAGTACCTGTGTACCTTCCAGATTTGGTATCATTTGGGCACACCCCTTGAAAACTAGACCAACATAACTGAAATTTATAATTTGGCAAAATTCTGTGGAATTTTTGGAATTTATTTATTTGATCACAATACAACCTTCTTTTAACCTAGAGATCTGAAATCTGGTAAAATTACTTTCTGATAAGAGTACTAATGTTGTGCCAAATATCATGACATTAACATGCATAGTCTCAAAATAATAGGTGCTCAAAGTCTGTCATTTTATTTTTTGTTGGAAATTTCATGGACATTATTATCTGCATATAAGTCAAGCACCTTTGCAGCCAGAAATATGAAAATGGGTACAAGTATAAATATAGTAACAGCCAGCATACCTTCAAATTTTTGTAACATTTTGATGAATGCTTTCAAAGCTATATTAAAAAAACTAAAATCTACATTTTGGCAAAATGTTTGGCTGCCTATAGCATGAATGTTTTTAAAGCATGAGACTAAAAAAGCATGGTGCACATACCCATTTTGCATGTTTCTCTAAATGCTGAAACTATGGAGAAATTTGGATAAGCATTTTTAAAATTAGATGCAAATAAATGAATATCATATTTTGATTAAATGTTTGGCCACCCGTAACTTAGCTACCTTTCAACCTAGTACTCAGAAATTTGGAACTATTATGAAATATATTCGTATCTGTATACTTGACAAATCTGGTATCATTTGGATATGTACTTTGAAAGCTAGACCAAAATAACAGAAATTTACAATTTGGCAAAATTCATACAGTGCTGTGGACTCAGAATGGTAATTTCACCAATTTTTTTCAGTGGAATTTTACATTCTGCACAGTTCTAGTTTGTGAAATGCACATGTGCTGCTTATGTGCACAGATTTGGGGTGGGAGAATGTATATTTAAATTGATGCAAATGCTTTAGTATAGTAAAAAAGGTTACTACACTATTCTTTCCCAAGAAACTATGCTGAGATTGGGGGGAGGAGATATGGGTACTCAGAATGTAGGGTGGATGGGGGATTATATTCGAATGGTGTGGGAGGCATGAGGCAGCTGGGAAATATGGACCCTTTCTAGAACTTGGAGATCATGGTGATGGAGAGTGAGAAAGAGCGAGAGAAGGGAGAGAAAGGGAAGATGGAAAAGTGATACATGTGGGGAGGGTTAAAAAGGGCAAAGTGGCAGAGGCTGTGGAAGAAGGGGTTTAGCCTGGTAAAGCTGAATTTATTGGCAGTGGTATGCACCATCTCCTGAAATATGGGAGGACCATTTTTCCAATAATCTACCACCCGGCAGAGAGAAGATGCAAGCTTTTTTCCTACACAGTGCAACAAGCTTAAGAAGGAATGTTTTGTAGAATGCTGTCATTGTACAGTACGGTAGTATCCACTGCCATAAAAGCAATAACATGCCATGTCATTTACTACTGTATCTCAATACTGGTTGCAGCTGCTATTGCTCACAATACTTTATGTTATATTGCATTGATAGCAGCTGCTATGCCATTGCAAGGTGCAATAACCTCTGACAGTGTTAAGTATGGCAATGGCTACCACTGCAGCTAGGAAAGTCAAGATGACTTAATTATTTGAGATTAAGATTATGAATAGAAAGTCACTAAATTAAATCTGTACACACTCAAGCTCAAGAGGACCAAAGGGGATCTAGTACAGCTGTGCAGAATTTCTAGGGACAAACAACTAATGGCAGACCTTGGGCAGAAAGTAAATCATAGGGACTTCTCTCTCAGAAGTCATGATCACCAGCTAATGCTGATTTTTCCTAAAAGAGACAGTAGGAGATTTTTCTTTACCCAAAGGATAGTTCCCATGTGGAATTCTCTCCCCTGGGACGTAGTGGAAATGGACTCATTTAATACCTTTAAACTAAAATTCGATAAACACTTACTAAATTCTATGGGAACTAAATAACCTGCTTTGAAGGAGATGTACCATAATGGGCTCTTGCCTTCTGTTCATCTACCTATCCTTAGTATAACTCCTTGTTAAAACCAAGACATGCAAACATAAACAAGTGAAATAAGGAACACAATAATGATTGTCTCAACCATCCTTGATGCAACAGGCCTAATCAAAAAGAACTTCTAGGCACTTATAAATATATCACCAGTATATTTGACACCTCACACAATGGAAGCTATTTGTGGAACATTGTGAGCATTGAAAAAATCTTTTTCAGCACATTTATGGGATGAAGACAGTACTGATTATAAACATGCAGTGTTACAAGAAAAAGGTTCATTCTTGTCATGAAATTAGCAAGCTAACTGAATTTGAAGGCATTACCACAAGAGAATCAAATGTAAAACTACGGGGACAATTTTAACATCAAATGATCTTACAATACATCAGAGGATTCACTCGGGAGTGATCAATTAAGAATAAGAAGAACTCTTGGTTAATTTGAAAGACAGAGAACAATACTGATTTCCTGTTTTTGAGCATTCACTAACTCAACAAACTCCAATCAGAGCCAACATAGCAGCATAAAGCCATTCATACTGCTCTTGAAGAGCATGGAGCTCATGCAGGAAAGTTAGAAACAGAGAAAATTGATGGCAGATAAGGGCCACTAGCCCCATCTAGTCTTCCCTTTTCCTTACCTGTAACAATGGCTGGTGACCCTGTTTTGGCATCAGCTAGCCTCTCCTTCCCACTTCTAGGGTTCCTTTATGTATATCTCAAGCATGCTTGAATCCCTCTACTGTGCTTGCTCACACCACCTCTTGAGGCAGGCCATTCCATGTATCCAACACCCTTTCAGTGAAGAAGAACAGCTTCCTCATATTTCCCTTATCCTTCCCCATGCAATCTCATATTGTACCCCCTTGTTCTTGTACTTGTTCTGTACTGAAAGATGTCACCCACTCTAACCTTATTTATGCCGTTAAGATACTTGAAGGTCTCTAGTATATCTCTACTTTGTCTTCGCTGTCTCTCCTCATACGTCTTGTGGTACAAGCCCTGTACCATCTGAATTGCCATTCTCTGAATCACATCCACCCCATCTACGTCTTTATGAAGATGTGGCTCCAGAACTGCACAAGGTATTCCAGATGAGACCTCACCAGCATTCTGTAAAGTGGCATCACTACCTCCCTTCTTCTGCTCATGATACCTCTTAGTGCACCCCAGCATGCCACTGATTCTCCTTGTAGCCTTTTTGCATTGTTGGGCCACTGTTAGATCATCCAAGATGATAATCCCCAAGTAATTTTCTTCCCGAGTGACTGCCAACAACCCCCCCTCTCCACCCATCCTGTATCTCTCTGCAGGATTTCTGCACTCCAGGTGTATCATTTTGCATTTCTTCACGTTGAATCTCAGTTGCCACACTTTGGACCATTTTTCCAGCATTTCTAGGTATCTTCTCATTTTCTCCACACCATATGGATTGTCTACCTTATTGCAGATCTTGGTGTCATCTGCTAAGAGGTGACCCTTTCCTTCCAGCTCTTCTGCAATGTCACTAACGAAGACACTGAAAAGGACAAGCCCCAGGACAGACCACTAAGGTACCCCACTGGTCACCTCCCTTTCCTTGGACTGGATATCATTAACCACCACCCTCTGCTTCCTATCCCCCAGCCAGTTCCTAACCCAGTTCCTGCAATGAAGTTATCCTTGAAGATGGAGCTCATGGTAGAGAAGTGTGCCATGTCCAGGATGTCTACTGGCATTTGTATATCCACACTGACTCAAGAGATCCATGGCAATCAGACTCACAAGGCAGTATAATACACTGTTTTTGAATAAAGTTGTTCACCCTGTATTTTTATAGTGTATAGTATAACTTTTTTATTCATTTGTTACCGGGTTGGTGCAGTGGTCCAAAGACCTTTTTCAGGCATGGCTTGGGCCAGAGACATGCACATTCAATGGTAAAATACAATGAACATCAGCAGTGAATCATACATAAGCAAGTACAAAATCCAGTGCAGTCAGGCAACATACAGAGGTGGACAAATTATAATACAAGCACACAGTGCAAGATGAAACAAACAAGGTGGACATTATATAAGATATATAAATATATAAACACAGACAAGGTATCAATCACCTGTAACAACAGATCATGTTACAGTTATGTGAAATGTGCACAAAGCAGTTCTTTGGCTTTCATAATGAAACTTTTGTATGCAGTCTCTAGAGATTCCATAATCCTGTTTTACCACAGAAGGGTACAGTCACATTCCATGACCTTTGAAGTGTGGTACAACAGCATTTTGAAAGGGATGGAATTCTATGCAGAGCAATGCTCTACTATACACTGTATATCAGTTCTAGGCAGATAAGGATGTTTTTTTCCCACCTAGACAGCCTGTTTCCCCTACCTACTGTAATGCAACAGACCCTACTTATTTGCCAGCTTTATCATCACTTCCACTGCATCAATGTTCCATTATGCCTATCTTACTCATTAGTGAATGCCAGTGTCATTTCTGACCCTGTCACCTCTGCTTTGAGGATGTTCAATGCATTCACTGCCCAATTAGTGAAGAATGACTTTCATACGTTTTGCCTAGGTCTGCCATCCCCATCTTCATATCATGACCCCTTGTTCTTGGACACCTTTTAATCTGAGAATGCTTCCCTCTTGAACCTTATTTATACCTGTGAGGTATTTGAAAGTCCCAATCACCTCATATCATACCGTATCCCTAGTTACCTCCAGAGTGTAAATAATGAGATACTTTAATCTCTGGTCATAATTATTTTACAATAACATATTAGTAATATTTTACAGAGGCTGACCGAGTTATAATACACATAGAAACATAGAATTTGGTGGCAGACAAGGACCGCTTGGCCCAACTAGTCTGCCCATTTGGCTACCAGATGGATAAGCTCCAGATTCTAGTTAATCAACAGCTTACTTCCTCCTACTCTCCACTAGAATTGCCTTATGTCTGTCCTATGCATTCTTGAATTCTCCTACTGTTCCTGACTCCACAACCTCCTCAGGAAGGCTGTTCCATGCATCCACAACCCAATCTGTTAAAAAATACTTTTTAACATTACTTTTGAGCAGTTCCCCCTCTATCTTCATATTGTGCCCCCTTGTACTTGCACATCTCTTTTTCTGAAAGATGTTACCTTCTTGTACTTTGTTAATTCCCTTGAGATACTTGAAAGTTTCTATAATGTCCCTCCTCTCCCTCCTTTCCTCAAGAGTATACATATTAAACTGCTTTAGTCTCTCCTTGTATGTCTTCTGGTGCAGACCCTGCACCATTTTGGTTGCCCACCTCTTAACAGCCTCCACTCTATGTCTTTGCAGAGATGGGGTCTCCAGAATTGCATGTAGTACTCCAGATGAGGTCTTACCAACTGTCTCTACAGAGGGATAACAACCTGCTGTTTTCTACTGTTGATGCCTCTCCCTATGCATCCCAGTATCCCCTGGCCCTCCTTACTGCCTTCTCACATTGCTTGACAACCTTTAGGTCATCTGATATAATTACTTTTAGGTCTCTTTCAATATTTTGTTGTTATTAACTCACCCCCCTTGTGTACTCTTCCCCTGCATTTTTGTTTCCCAGATGCATTATCTTCCACTTCTTTGCATTGAATCTGAGCTGCCATATATTTAACCATTCCTCCAACCTTGCCAAGTCCCTTTTCATCCTTTCCACCCCACCATGTGTATCAACCCCGTTGCAGATCTTTGTGTCATCTGCAGTACCCCACTAGTTATCCTCCTTTCTTCACTGTGGACTCCATTTACTATTACCCTTTGAGTCCTGTTGTCCAGACAGTTTTTTTTATCCAGGCTACCACCTTGGGACCCACTCCAAGGCTGGCTAACTTGTGTATTAATCTTTTGTGTGAGGCTGTGTCAAATGCCTTGCTAAAATCTAGGTAGACCATATACACAGCCCCTCCCTAGTCTACTACTTTGGTCACCCAGTCAAAGAAATCTATTAAGTTCATCTGACATGACCTTCCTGCTGTGAAACCATGCTGCCTTGGGTCCTGTGCCCCACTGGCCTCTAGGTACTCAACAATTCTTTCCTTCAGAAATGATTCCATTATTTTCCCTACCACTGAGGTCAAACTAACTGGTCTGTAGTTTCCTGCCTCTGCCCTGCTCCCACTTTTGTGAAGTGGAATTACATTTGCTCTCCTCCAGTCCTCTGGTACAACCCCATCCTCCCATGATTTGTTAAAGAGTCAGTGGCATTACTAGTTCTACCCTTAGTTCTTTAAGAATTCTTGGTTGAATCCCATCAGGCCCCATTGCTTTGTCCACCCTTAGTTTCAAGAGTTCTTTCAAAACCCTTTCTTCTGTGAATGGATTGGTATCAACACCCCTATTCAGAGTGTTTCTCTTGTTTGGTTTAGGTACCACCCCCTCCTCTTCCATTGTGAATACTGAGCAGAAATATTCATTCAGTATTCCTGCTTTTTCACTGTCACCTTCTGCCTACTTTCCCTCCCCTTTATTAAGTTTATGTATCCCTCCCTTGGTCTTTCTTCACTCCCTAATGAACTGTAAAAGGTTTTATCCCTCTTCTTAACAGAGTTGGCTATCTTTTCCTCAGTTTGTGCCTTTGCTATTCTGACTGCCTTCCCTGCCTCCTTCTCCTTTAACTGATAAAGTTCTCTGTCCTGCTCCTTCTGTTTTCCTTGTATTTCCTGAATGCTATCCTTTTGTTCTTTACCTTCCCTTTCACCTCTTTTGAGAACCATAGTGTTTTTTTCCTTCATTTTGTTTTGTTGAATTGCTTCACACAAAGGCTCGTTGCTTCTGTGATGGCTGTTTTGATTATTCCCCATTGTTCCTCCACCCCTCCTTCTTGCCTGTTTGCTAGTGCTTTTCTGAGGCACTCTTCTCATTTTCCCAAAGTCAGCCTTCCTAAAGTCCAATACTCTTGTTTTTGTATGACTTGATTTTATGGCTGTGTTTATTGTGAACCACACTGTTTGGTGGTCACTTGCTCCCAGATGGCTACCCACTTCTAAATCTGAGATCCTTTCTCCTTCCCCATTTGAGAGTACCAGGTCTAAGATTGCTCCCTCCCAAGTGGGTTCCAACACTAGCTGTCTGAGACATGCCCCTGTAGGGCACCAAGAATGACCCTGCTCTTGGATGTGCCTGCAGCAAAGGTACATCTGGCATATTCAGGTCCCCATCAACAGTATCTCCCCTTTTTCTGCCATTTTAAGGATACCTTCTAGCATTTCCTTGTCCACTTTCTCCCCTGAGATGGGGGTCTGTACACAACCCCCATGCAGATTGTGGTGCCATTTCCTGTCTCCAGGGTGACCCACAGTGACTCATCAACTTTCTGTTTACTCTTTAGTTCTGTTGCTTTAATTCCTTACCTTATATAGAGATCTACTATTCCTGCTTTTTACCCACCCTGTCCTTTCTGTAGATTGTGTATCCTGGTATGTTGACATCCCAATCATGGTTCTCTGTGTACCATGTTTCAGTGACTGCCACATTATCCAGGCATCCTTCTTCCATCAAGGCCACTAGTTCAGGGAGCTTGTTACACAGACTGTGGGAATTGGTACTCATCACCTTCCATTTTTTATGGCCTTACCCCTTTTAGCCCCATCCCTGTCCTTACTGCCTTTTTCTGCATTTACCCCGTCCTGCTCCCCACTGACTTCTCTACCTTGGGGTTACCTCTCTAACTACTATGTTTTGTTGGGGGAGGCTTGGATTTCCCTGCTCCTTTTCAGTGTCTGCCCCCTTGGCTAGTTTTTATGCTTGCCAATGAGGCATTGAAACCTATCACTTAGGATCCTGGTTCCCCCCCGGAAAGATGCAGACCATCATGACAGTATAGGCCTGCATCCCTCCAGGTGGCTACCCAGTCCCCAATGAAGCCAAAATCCTGAGCTCCACACCAGTTTGTCAACCATTCATTGAATGCCATGGTGAAGAATACCCTAGCATCATCCTTACCATAGACAGGCAGCACCTCCGAGAAGGCTACCGTACATGCTGCTTGTCTAAGGCCCCTTCCCAACTCTACAAACTCCACTTGCACTGCTCTGATCCCATCCACAGTTAGATCATTTGTCCCTAGGTGGACAATGACATCCAGCTCCCTCCCTAGTGCAGCTGCTCCCATGATCCTGAGGATTCACTCCCTATCCCTCGAGCTGTGGCACCAGGCAGGCACCTTACCTCCCTATCTCCTTTCTCCCTACTTTTCCCCTAATGATTGACCTCCACCCCAGGAGTTGTTTCCTTTCCCTGTGGGATCTCGTGCCACCCTCCTGTGGATCTCCTTTGTGGAGGTTTCCAGCACCCCTCTTCACCAGAACAGCATATGAATTGTGGAGAGGTACAACTGGAGGGATGCACCTCTGTTTCACCACCCTCTCCCTCCCTAAGCCCACCTTGGTCCAACCTCTCATCTTTCTTTGCAACCTCTGAGGTAGTGGTGGTGGCCCTGGTGGTCCCTGGGTGGGGGAAGAGGTTTCAAAAATCCTAACCAGGTCAGCCTGTAGATGGGCAACCTCCTCCCTCAGACCAGAGAGGTGCCTACAAACAGGGCAGCATCGCAGCCTCCTGAAGGTCTCCCGGAACACTGCTGCCCCCACAGCCATTGCACTGCACCACTCCCATCTTGACTTATTTTGTGTCCCCTCTCCTGTTGCTTTGTATGCTTACTGTCTCCTCCCTCTATGTATTTTTATACTTACTTCCCTACTGCCTATGTGCCCTTACAACTCTCGCCCTTCCTGTTCTGGGACAGGAACTTCCTGGTGTCTACAGTAGTCTCCTTCTTCCGTGCTTGGATACAGACCTCCAGCAGCTGGGGGGAGCTATTTTTTAGGTTCCTACAAGGTTGATGAAACTAATGTGTCTCAATAATCCTTCCCTTCCTACTGCCAAACAGGAGGTTCCTGTTGTCAGTTAAATCCATTGGCTATAAAAGCAGAACTGGCTTTGGGTGGGAAGGAGGGCAATTAGTAAAAGAGCTGTAGTTCTAGACTGCCGTTATTTGCTCTGACAGCAAAGTTCTTCTCTGTCAACAGCAGCAGGAAGCTGCAATTGGAGACTCCTGCTCTTGTACTCCTAAACTCCTAAGCCACACCCCCAATTAGCTTCAACCTCTGCTCCTGACTCAGTAAATTAAGCTGATACAACCCCCTTCCTCAAAGAACACACACAGACACACAGTGACTTTCTTCTTTTTTTAGTTAAATGAGACCCCCTTCTTCGAATGAAGTATCTGTTTGCGTAATCCAAACAGGCACTGCTGAGATAGAAGTGATTTATCAGTAAAAGAGCTGTAGTTCTAGACTGCTGTTATTTGCTCTGACAGCAAAGTTCTCCTCATGGGTTATAATGGTGAGCACGTGCTAAGTCACTCAAAAAACGGCCACTTACTGATTGGCTGGTACTCTACTGCTGGGTGTGGTAAACAGTTTCAGAAATATGGTGGCTCCTTATCCCATCTACTGAGGAGCCACCAGACCGACAGTCATCATCAGCTTCTCTTTATCAACCAGCTCAACATCTACAAACAAACAAAATCTATGTGACTGATCATCTTATTCGGAACCCACAGTGGACAACAACTACCAGTGGGAACCGGGAATGACTCAGAGGCCAAAGGGCCTGAGGTAAGCCCTATCGTGATTGCTATCCAAATATCCAGCTCTGCCAGTCTGCAAGTGAAAAAATAAATGGCAGATTAAATAAAAAAGCTTTACAAGATAAAAAAAAAGAGACAAAGATAGAATGTGCCTGTGTGTGTGTGTGTGTGTGTGTGTGTTTGTGTAATTGACACATGAGTGACACACAGCAATACCAAATGCACTTTGGCAAAAAAAAAAATTGCTGATCAGCAATTATTCAAAATAAAAGACGATGATGTGTCCTACTTGAATGCAATGGTCGCTGTCAGTGTGGGATACTTTAATAACCCCTTTGGGCTTCACCCTCAGGGTTTATGTAGCATCCCACACCTCAGATGACCATTAAATTCTCGTAACACACACTTCCTCATCCATTATTCTATATGCTACAGTCACTGCACCATTTCTTAATCATAAAAGATTTTATAATGATTTTTCAACAATGTAACATACATGAAGCAGAGATGACTTGGCATCAAATGCGGTAGGTAACAGTTGTTTACTTAGCTTTTGCTTATAGGATACACTGTTTACAAATATAGGCATGCACTGAAGGAATTTAACACAAGTAGAACTCTACATTGGGATGATTAACCCCTTTCTATATGAGCCATAATAAGTAAGAACATCAACCATTGCATTGTGAACCACACCCTCTAGCCCTGAGTCAATAAAGGAGTATGAAGACTGGCTATACATCAACTTGGAAGTGGTGTGGGTTCATCATGTTGAACTTTTACAGAAGGAAACTGAGCAAAATCCTGAATATTACCAGCCATTGCTGACCTGTCTGGGGGTTGGGGGTGCTAAGTCAGTATTTTTAAGAGTGACCCCTTTCTGGGACCTTTCAGTCTATAAGTACTGCAGCAAACCAGTTCGGGTGGAAGCTTAAAGTGGAGTAAGAATATTGTCTGGTTTAGAAGGGTGGGTTGCCAGGTGGTGGAGTGGTGGTAGAGCATAGTCGTGATCTGAGATAAATGCCCCATTTCTTGTTGCAAACCTATGTGTTGTTGTCAGTGGTGTATGTCAACTGTTTGAGAAGTGCTAACTAAGCCACTGTCGTATTTAATAGTGCATCTATCTCACTTTTTAACAGATATGAGCACCTGGCTGACCTAGAAATTAATTCAGAACAACAGCTTGCCTTAGAAACGCAACTAGAACCCACTACTGTTACTAGTCCTATAGTTAAAAAACAGATACTTGTAACAACAAATCAAAACAAAAAAAAATAATGCAAACTCAAATAAAAAGTGTGCCAAAAGATCTAATTTTACAAGATCTCCAAACCGAACAGCAATTTTTAACTTTATCTGATCATACATCAACCCACCCTTCGCCCATTTCTGTTCCCCCAAAACAGATATTGGTATTAGGGGATTCTATAATTAAACATATAGACAGAGCCATATGTAATGCTGATAAAGAAAACCGTACATGCTCTAGTTTCAGAGTTGCAAGGGTGGCAGATATCACTAGAATGGTACCTGACATTCTCAAACAAGCAGGAACAAATCCTTTGGTTGTGATCCATGCAGGTACAAATGACATAAATAGTTCTGAATTATTACACCTGCAACAGGATATTGTGGCACTAAACAACTTATTGGTTGAAGCTGGCTGTATAGTGTGCTTTTCAGAAATATTACCAGTCCCCAGAGCTACACCTACTATTACCCAGAAAATTAAATCTACAAATGAATGGCTAAGGAAATGGTGCTTCTCACAAAATATTCTGTGTTTTACACATTGGGAGAATTTTCATGATAGAAACTCTTTGTTCTGTTGGGATGGACTGCACCTTAGTCGAAGGGGTAGCTCCTTATTGGGGAAGAATTTCACAACTGTTATAAATCAGAATTTAAACTAAAAATGACGGGGGAGAATGGGACATTGTCCAAGTCTCTAAAATTCAACTCAGCAACTTCATCCGATAATACATGCAAATATCTTAGCCTAAATGCAAGGTCACTTAATCTACTCAAACTGGGGGACTTGGAGGCAAAATGCAACATTTTGAATTTGGGTGTTATTGCAGTGACAGAAACTTGGTGGGATTCCTCGTCCATATGTTCTAGAAATATCCCCAACTACAAACTTTACTATAAAAACCGACTAGATAAACAGGGTGGTGGAGTATGTATCTATGTTAGAAATGACATCCCTTCTTATGAACTTCATCTTCCATCTTCAACTGAAAATGTATGGGTTAATATTCAATTAAAAAAATCAGTCACATATCACTATAGGAAACTGTTATAGACCCCCCTCAGCAAACCTAGAATACACCACTGATCTCCTTAAAGAAATTCCCATATTAGCAGATAAAGGAGATGTAATCATCTTGGGTGATTTCAATATGCCGTCAATCAATTGGAATACTCTAGCTGGTCACACCAATATTGAAAAGTACTTGGTAAATATCATTATGGAGGCAGGGCTTGAGCAAATTGTCAAGGAACCCACAAGGGGTCAAAATATTTTAGACCTTATTCTCACCAATATTGAACAAAAAATAGATAATTTTCATATTGGTGACCCCCTTAAGAATGATGATCATTCCTCTCTTCTATTTGAAATCCCTTTGGTTGCACCCAGAGACTTTGACTTATGAAAATTACAACAAAGCAAACTTCTTAGCTATCAATAAAGAAATTGCAAATATAAATTGGGAAACCTTACTCTCTAAATTATCAACTGAGGAGGCTTGGAATTCATTTAAATATATAGTTAATAATTTAGAGAATCGGTATATACTCAATAAAAAAATTTATAATAACAAAGGGAAGGTTCCAGTATGGTTCAATAAAGCCATCAAATCTCAAATCAAACTTAAAACTAAACTGTTTAGAAAATTAAAAACTAGTTCACATCTCAATAAAGACATATCTTTATCCAAATATCGAATAGCAAACAAAACATTGAAAAACATGATAAGAGCAGCCAAAGTCAAATTGGAATTTAAATTAGCCCATACCAAAGACTGTCATAAGTCACTTTATTCCTACTCAAATAATAAAAAAGGTAACACTAGGGAAATTGGTCCAATATTCAATATGGGAATTAAATGTGAGTCAGATATCATTACTGCAAATCTTTTTAATAAATATTTTTGTTCAGTCTTTTCTCCCACTGACAATAGGGTTCATAGAACCACTCAATCTTCACCTTATTCAACTACTCACAAAATCAATATGACTAACATTCAGCTAGCGATTGGTAAACTAAAATCAACCACAAGCCCTGGCCCTGATAATATCCACCCAAACCTCCCAGTGCATCTCCCTTCCTTTATTAATCATCTTTAATAAATCACTACAGGAAAGTCGAATACCAAATGATTGGCGTACAGCTACTGTTACACCAATATTTAAGAAAGGAAATCGAGGCAATTTTGAAAATTATCATCCCATTAGTTTAACCTCTGTTGTGGGAAAAATCATGGAGAGAATAATCAAAGAGAAGCTAGAGGATGAGATTACAACTTTAGGTATAGCTGACTTAACTCAACATGGCTTTATGCCAGGTCACGTGTACCACAAATTTAATTGCTTTCTATAATATAATCAGGATACCTTGATAAGGGTATTCCTACAGATGTAATACAACTTGATTTCAAGTAAGGCATTTGACAAGGTACCGCATACTAAACTTCTACAGAAATTAAAAACATTTGGTCTATCAATGTACCTCATTGATTGGATATCTGACTGACTCACATGTAGGACCCAAAAGGTTAAATTTAATAATATACTATCTGACTGGGGCTTGGTGACGAGTGGGGTCCCTCAGGGTTTGGTATTGGGACCCACTCTGTTTAATTTATTTATCAGCGATATGCAAGATGGACCATATAACTATCTCTCAAAGTTTGTGGATGATACCAAACTGGGAGGTAAAGTAAACAACCTTAATAACTTGGAAGCTTTAGTTGACGATTTAGGGAAAATAGAAAAATTGGCAAATGAGAACGGAATGTTTATCTATCATGAAAAATGTGTGGTTCTTCACTTTGGAAGAAATAATCCAATGAATAATTACTATCTTAATAATATTAAACTCAAAACATCAAGCTGTGAAAAAGATTTGGGGATTCTAATAAATAATAAACTCACATACAGGGAACATTGCTTAAAAACAGCCAAGATGGCAAACGGTCTTTTGAAACAAATCAAACGTACCTTTGTAACCCGTACTGAACAATGTATTATTCCTTTGTATAGGACTTTTATAAGATCTTATATTGATTATGGGTCCCAGTTCTGGAATCCATACCTTAAGGGTGACATATCTTGCCTGGAACATATCCATAGAAGAGCAACTAAAATAGTTCCAACACTCAAACATCTTGACTATATAACAAGACTGAAACATACTGGTCTACACTCTTTAGAACTTAGGAGAAAAAAAGGTGATTTATTATTGATTTATAAAATATGTCAATCACCCACTTTAATGACCCAATGTGGACTTGTTTATTCATCAAGAAAAATAGTCCCTAGACTACATAATAAACAATCAGAACTACAACTTTTTCGTACTAACAAGAGGGGAAATTTCTTCAACATACGAGCAGCAAGATTGTGGAACACCTTGCCCAAAGAATTAATCTCCAAACCTAATTTCAATGCTTTTAAATATAACTTGGATCTGTGGATAAGGGAGAACTTATAATAGGTTATAATGTCCCACAATAATGTGGGGTACAATCTCGATGGGCCTCGGCCTCCTTTTGTCCCTAAAACCAAGTAATAATAAGTATGCCATGTAAGAAGAGAGGGAGGTAGATTCTGGCACCACCTCATTAGGATAGCCCTTTGGGCTTCAAGTAGTACTATGAGGAGCCATTTTTTTGATTGGTTGGAGCAGTTTGACACCTTCAAGGTATGGCCCAAGAGGCTAAGGGTTGGGGTAGCAGGGACTTGTGTTTGCAGGATCTTGGAACAGTCCTGAATTTCTCCTGTCCAGAAGGGCACCAGTATGGGATACAACCATAGTATGTGCAGCAGATTGGCCTGTGGAGCCTGGCACCTCCAGCAAGTGGAATGGGGATGAGTCCCATCTTTTGGAGTGTGTTCGGGGTACGGTACCATCTCAGCAGTATCTTAAGCTGTATGAGCATTGGTTCACATCATGAAGGCTAGTCCTAAACCTAAAAAAGACCAAAGTTATGCTCTTCTCGCATCTCCAAAGCAAAGCCAGTGGTGTCCCTCTTGTGATACTGCCTGGCACACTATACCCCATTGAGCAGGTTTCCCCCTACAAGTATCTGGGCTTTACCTTTGATTCAGCACTCTCCTTCCATTCCCATACCAATGCCCTTTCTGCTGCTACCAATGTCAGGATTGGACTGTTTTACCACCATAGGGACTGCCTACCACAAGAGGGCCTTAGATTGGCAGTCACCTCCTCTGTACTGTCACTAATCGACTATGGGCTGCCCATCTATGCTGCAGCCAACAACACTGTGCTTGCAAGAATCCAGCTCCCTATAAACAAGGCCTGCAGGCTAATGCTGGGAGCCCCTAGGCACACCCATATGAGCCTGCTGTTCTCCACTACCAACTTGCTCAACCTTGAAGAAAGACTCCACTTCCAAATGTGCCTTCTTGTAAAAAAGACCCTGCTAGGGCTCTACCCCCCGAGGTCACCACCTCCCTGCTGCGTGCCTCCCCCTCAGTCTCCACCTGCAGCACTGTCAAAACCTCCCTTATTGTCCCCAGGGTAAGGACCTCTATGGCCCAGAGATCCTTTTGCTATCGGGCTCCCTCCTAGTTCAGTTCCTCCCAGTTAACATACCTGACTCCACTAAGCTTGATCCTTTCAAGGTCTCCCTCAGAAGCCATCTGACAAGCATTCACTGCAGCAACTGCACATAATCCCCCATCTGCCCCTTACCATCACACCTAGTCGGGGTTTGCCCTGTATACCTTTGCTGTATATGCCTGGGGTCTCAGGCAACATCTGCTGACTAATGTAATAAAATATCTATGGTTGCTACCTGTACCCGTGTACCTACATTATGACTACTGTGATCTACCTATTACCAAGCTTATACCACCAGTGAATTCCTGTAACACTGGTTGCTTTTTTAATCTAAGCATTATGTGCTGTACTGTTCTGTTTGCTGTGATGTATTGCTTTCTTGATGAGGTGCCTTTGTAAATGAGTCTTTGACTCAAAGGTCTGTAAACTGATGATCTAATAAATAAATAAATAAAGAAAAATAAATAAATAAGCTGGTTCTTAGAGTCCCTGTAGACCAGATAGGCATCTTTGAGGTATTGCCACCCTTCGGTGTTACCTTTATTTGTAGGTCCTGCTCTCATTGCACCTTACACTTAATCAAGGTGTCAGTTAGAGAGTCCCTAAGTATACCATACACCTTGCCTGCTGTACCCTTTACTTTGCCTTGTTTATGCATGGTGATCAGC
The DNA here is from genome assembly GCA_016271365.2 of Neoceratodus forsteri. Lineage (NCBI taxonomy): Eukaryota > Metazoa > Chordata > Ceratodontiformes > Ceratodontidae > Neoceratodus > Neoceratodus forsteri. Next base: position 284,612,742 of record CM028135.1, on the reverse strand, counting down.
TATTTCCACCCATCTCCCATATGTGCTGTGGCTCTGAGGGTCTTGGATGCATCATAGATCTAGAGAAATCTCCAGAAGTCTGTTTTGGATAGTAGATAATGTGCCTGCATTTGTAGAAAGGACATCATGGCTTCAGAGTCCAGTGCATAAAGATTTGCTATGGTACAGATGCCCACTTGTTGCCAAGAGTGGCACTTGATGGTTTGTCCCCCCACTAGCACATCTGGGTTGCCCCATAAGGGGCTGAACTGTGTAGATGGTGCCCATAAGGGGGCTGGATACTGAGTGAGAGTTTTGCATCTGTGCCAGGCTTCTCTTGTCTCATGGATAACAGGAGGAAGGTGGCCCTTTGGGTGTCCCCCTTTACTCAGCAGGTTCCCCAGCCATTTGGATTCTGATTGATCCATTTCCAGATTCACCCATACACTTGTATTTGTGGTTTTAAGGAGAAATCATCTGATTGCTTGTGCAGCCCTATATGCTAGTAAGTATCCCTGCAGCCAGGGGAGACCCATTCTCCCAGACCTGTGTGCCCGTAAGCTATTTTTTCCAAATCATGGGGTTTTGCCTTACCAGATTAACCCTGCTATCACCTTGCTGATTTTCAGAAGTGTGTTTAGTTGAGTAGGGATTGGTAGGTTGCACATGAGGTATGCTATCTTAGGCAGTACGAACATGCATACCCCATCTACCCTGCCTTTCAGGGATAGGTGTAGCTTAGTCCATCTTTGTGTTTCTACTCTGATGGAGGCTGTGATGGGTTTGTAGTTTGCCTTGACAAAGTTCCTCCATAGTATGGTGATGTTTATCTCTAAGTATGTAAAACCTTGGAGTGCCCATACCACTGGCGTGCCCTGTAGGCATTCCCTTGTGCAGGACAAGTTTAGTGGTGACAGCATGCCACTGCACCATTTCAATTGCCCTCCTCTAGACCACCTGTAACCTGTGCATGTCCATTCAGAGATGTGGCCTCCAGAACTGGCCACACTACACTAGTTGAGGATTCATCAAGTTACTTTATTTTACAGTGGTATAAACACCTCATACTTCTTGCTGGTGACACCTATGCACAGCAACATTCCACTGGTGCTCCCATCTGCTTTGTTGCATTGCTTGGATTCTTTTAGGTTATCAGAAATGACAGTCCCCAGTTCTTTTCTGTTTTGTGCTCACCATTACAGTACCCCTTCATGTACTCCACCCCTTGATTTCTATGCACCAAGTACTTGATTTCTTATTTATTCACAATGAATATATGGTGTATTGTAAAGTGTTGTTCTGTGTAGAATTCAATGTCTTTTAATATGCTGTTGTACCACAGTTCAAAGGCCATGGAATGTGATTGAACCCTTTTGGGTTATAACATCATTCTGAAAGCTAGAAATTGCACACCTCAGTTTCATTCTGAAAGCAACATAACTGCCACATGCACATTTAACTCAATACTATATACATTAAATTAAATACAGGATGAGGAACTTTATGCACGACCAGTATGTTCTGCTAGCTTGAGGTTCTGATTCCCACTGATATCTCAAGCTTCACTTTTGAAGTAAGTGGGAATCAGAACCTGTCTATGGCAGAACACACGGATTGTGCATAGTTGCCCATCCAGAATTCTCTATTTAGTGATACACACTGGACCACTCCTTAAGCTTAAGTAGTTCTATCTTCATTATTCCATTCAGTCACCCCCCCCCGGGTAGTGTCTACCCTGTGGTAGAGCTTTGTCTCAACCATAAAAAAAGCATATCTTACCTTAACCCCTCTTTATTATCACCAGTGGTGTCTATAAAGAGTACAGGCCAAAGTACTGATCCCTGTGGTGCACCACTGGTCACTCCTCCAACACCAGATGAACACCATTTCAAACCACCTACTGATTCTAACTACCCAACAAATTCTCTACCCAGTTTGACATTTTATTACACACTCCCAGGCTGCGCAGTGCCTTTACTATTCTGCTATGTGGAAAGGTATTGTGGGCCTTACTGAAATCCAGGTAAGCCACATCCACCACTCCACCCTGATTAATATCCCTCATCACCCCCTTGAGAAAACTAAAAGATGACTTTGATACCAGATCCCTCCAAGTGAATCCATGCAGCCACAGATACTGTATGCCACAGTATTCAAAATATTCCACAATCCTTTCCTTCAACAGTGTCTCCAATACTTTCACCTCCACCAAATGCTGGTTGAAGGGCCTATAGTTGCCAGCTTACTGCCTGCTGCCAGCCTCCTCCCTGCTTCTACCTTTGTAAAAAAAAAGCCCATGGTGAGGGTACAGCTCTGCAATGCTGCTAACTCACTTGTTACCTGATGTTGCAAGCATTATGCAAAGAGTCAGTGGTGCACAGCATTGCCAATGTGACCAAGAATGCAGTTGAACATAGGGTCCCTTACAATGAGCCCCTTTTGTCACATCCACTTGGTACAGTAACCTAGAATAGAACTCCTGGCTTTGAACATTTAGATCCCATAGATTATTTTATGCTCTAACACAGTACCTCACAACAATATCTAATTGATATTCCCGTACATACTGTTTCCATATAAAATATTTTTTTCCTGACATGTTATGGATTGCAGTATGATACTGTTAGGTCCCCCACCAAACACATTCTGACCAAATGTCCAAGCAGTGTACCACACTTTCAATAAAAAAATGCCTTCTATCACCACTCATTAAGTTGCACAATTTCAGTATAATTGTAAGTCCTCTTGTGGTTGTGTGTCTGCACACACACACACACACACACACACGCACTCACACAGTGTCTCTTAGTCCTAGCACAGCACATGTATAAAACTAATGTTTAGCCTGATATCTGTAACTAGCAGCCAATGTTTTGAAGGAGAAGATGCCTGGTTTATTTATGAACTGGATATTTCTGACATAAAGTTAATTCAAACATGTCAATAAGAGTTCAGCCATTTTTCTGATGTAACACCTAGCAAGATTCTGAGGCAGTAACACAATCCTTTAAACTATTCAAGCTAATCTCACTATATATGCAAATGAGGTACTTGAACTACAACCCCCTCTCATTCTTGAATATCACTCAGAAGCTCTGAAAGCATAAGGTTCTCAATGTCCTCTTTGTCTTGTCTGCAATGTTTCCAATGCTTCCTATTTGTATTTTATGTTGTTTTCAAAGGTTTAAAACAATCCTATCACACTGCTCACACAGTGCATAGTACTTATAGCCTTTATTTGGGCAAAGTGTATTTTTTACATTTCAAATGCTTCTTAAACCTCAATTGCTGACTGGAAATACCAAGAGAAGGAATGCCTATAACATGGGAGAACTGAAGTAAGCAGCTTCCCCTCCTTCACATTCCTTTGTAAATTAACCCATTCACCACTGACTTCAGCATACATTTGAAGGAATGGACAGGGCAGCATAGAAGGAAGCATGCACCACACACCCACACAGGAAGTATAACCAATTGAAAACAAAGCAGAACATTTATGTATGTGTGTGTGTGTGTGTGTGTGTGTGTGTGCAGTAGGCAGCACAGATCCAAGGAAACAACATGGTAGGCATGCAAAAGTAAACAAAAACAAAGAAGAAACTGGGCTCAAACATTGCACTGCACAGCAGAATTTTAAACAGCTACAAGCTAAACAGATCAGAAGAAAGACATCTATATGGTACTGACTTTTTGTGCAGTACTGTTGCTTTAAGCAGGAGGCAGATATGTGTGCCTCAGCACCAGCTGAAACACCAAGCTTCGGACAACTGCCTCACATTCCTGTCATGTGCTACCACAGTCATTTTTCTTTCCTACATCATGGCAATATGTCAGCATGGCTTCAACCATGCTGTTGTAAAAATGATATTCTTTCTAGTCATGAGCTTGGCAAAACAAAAAAACAACACATTTGAAAACATTACTCTCAAGTAAAATGTGTTCATTGTCTTTACCTGGGGAAGATGTTTTCATTGAAAATAGATCATACCAGAACTGAGTGGCTTCCCACAAATGGTGACAAGATAAAAAGAATTACAGAAATATTCTAGTGTGTTATAAGAAACAGCTGTAATTCAGTCAATCAGCATCATGCTAGCCACAGAACAGAGAGTTACCCACTGTGGGGAATTTTGTCTAGCTGCATTGTCTTTCAAGAGCAGACAGTACAATCCACTTATGTTTAGAGACAGTACCCACAAAAATCTTTTCAAATGTATGGATTATGTGAGGAGTTTTTCATGCAGTGAGAGCTTGCTAGACATGTGTTGATTCACAACATTAAATTCTCAGAAATATTTTCTGCTTTGCAACCTTCTGTTAAACTTTTAAATATAAACTGACTACAGCTACAGTTCAAAGTGAATCACTTCATGGAGTCTTGTTGCAGAGTAGTCCAAATATTAATTCATTCATCTCCATGACTGAGTCCCAGTGGCATTCTGCATAACTTCAAACCCCTGAAAGCCAGATCTCTGTATCGGGTAGCATTGGCTGCCTGGCACTTTGGTGAAAGAGGCATAGACCATGATCATATGGCTATCTGAGAACATTAGCAGCATGGTTTGGTGCATACATGAGGACACGTTCCTGGGGTCTGTGGTTCCATGACACCATTCTTTCAATAACATTTACAGGGTGCCTGGTGGTGGTGTTGCAGGTGCTGAGTGTGACCATACACAATCTGGAACACACATGTCCTTGTGAGCATGAGTACATTTGCTGTTGGTGTTGGGTGGGATTATTAAAAAGGTAAAATTTCCCATCACTGCTAGTAGTGTGATGGTGTAGAGTCTTCCCTTTTTTTGGTTAGTGCATCCCTACTGTATGTAGTAAGGTTCAATGTGATAAGGGCAAATTCAGAATGCTGAATGCCCTTCTGGCAACTTCACATCACCGAAATTGAATTTCGGCATAGTGGAATCCTAGCGCCAGTGAAAGTGGCCCAAAACAACTATTTTTATTGCTTTCCCCCTGTGTCTGCCTAAATTAAGATTCTCAACTCAAGGGACGGTGCATGTTGAGGGGGTGCATATCACATGCAAAAATTAAAAACACTGTCTTGGGCAGTGCGCAACAAAAACTACCAGCACCCGGTCCCGAACCATGCATCCCCACCACCCCAGGCCAGCACCCACCTCACCACACCATGACACCAGCTCGCTGGCAACTCGTGGCACCACCCGTTACAAACCCTCCTACCCCACGTTTGGTGGGTTTGCTCCCCCTCACGTGCATATATATGTGTGACATCCTGTCACCTTTTCGTGACCCTCCTAATCCGGTCACCAACCCTACACCCTCACTGTCGGGGCAGTCACTGCAAGTGGGTCACCGTTTTGACAGGTGCCCACTTGTGGTGTGCCCTTATCACAGGATACCATGTACTATATATCATATACTAATGAAGTCACACGTAGGAGAGTTTTGACCAATGAGGAAACATAATTGGCCAGATTACATTACATACAGTAATAGCAAACCATTCCCTTATTTATTTGAAAATGGGTAACTGGGACAGGCACAGTGAGCTAAGGCTCATTTTCAGGAGTGACTTGGGGGAAAGGGGAAGGGCAGAACACAGTTACAAAGAAATATAAACCAGGCTGGAAAATAAGGTTATAACTATGATGATCTCTCAGGTCCATAGAATTCTGTTGTAGTTATTTTAGTCATTGAACTAATGAAACACACATTTACAAGTTGCAGAATCATTTTACATCCAGAGGAGGCTGACGATTCTTGCTTTTAATGGTAGGAAACTGTGCTGTAACTAAAATTACATTATACTGTTTTCCACAGAATAACATGACTGTGAGACTCAGGGTAGAGACAGCAGTGAAAAAAATACATCATTTAAAAAATATGTTGTTGCAAATATAGCTCAGAAAACAATAACTCAAAGTACATGTTATATTTCCAGTGATCTTGAAGATGTAACAACTGTGCCAATAGTATTGCTAGCATATGAATGACTTGTGAAATAGAAAACATAGATACATAGAAAACTAGTGGCAAAAGGTGACTTCATGATCTACCTAGTTTGCCTTGTTCTCTTCTTAGGTGACTTAGTTCATGGACCCTAATTGTCCATTCTAATCCTCCCTACTCCATCTTTTCCAGTGCACATAATCACTTCCTTGTTCCTGTCCCATCCACTTTTGATTCTCCTTATTTAAATTGACCAAGTTGGTGGGTAGTCTGTTCCACTTTTCCACCACCTGATGTGTCCTGATGTGTGAAAATGTACTTTCTGATGACTTTCTTAAACTCTGTACCAATTTCCTTTTGTTGCCTCGGCATTATTGTTACCACTATTAGTGAACAATGTGCTAGTGCCAACTTTGCTTTTCCCCAAACATATTCAAATGTTGTAGCATACCCCATTCTCCTGGCTTCTAATGAGTATATACTGTATATATATTCCAGTTTCTGCTTGCATGATCTACCTTGCTGCCCATGTTTTATCTAAGCCACATTTGTTAGATTTGTTTATTAGATGTTCTACCTTTTGTAAATTTCTAAATAACTAGTGGTCAATAGGTAAGGTCAGGACAGGCTAGATGGGCCTTGAGCATGTTTCTGTCCTTAACATTCAATGTTTCTAAATACATTAATACAGTAAGACCTCTGTACCATGTTACATTTTTGACTGTTATTTCTATTATGTAATAAAATTCTACATACCAGTAAATCATTGGTTTGTCACTTTTACTTCAGCATTCTGTGCAACCACACAGTAACACACAGTACATATGTTGAACACCAATAAAACATTTTTATTTGTCTTCTTGTGTTTCTTTGAATATAATCCAGTATTTGTTTTAATTTGGATTGCACTATTCACTGGACTGCGATTAACTTCTGCATATTCTTTTGACTAAATATGGCATAACTGCTGTTTTTACAGCACAGATATCTCAGAATGTTCAAGTTTCAGTAGTTTACTCTGGCCACTGATGTATGGGAGACTGTGAGCACTGACACATCAAGAAGTAATGCCTAACCAGGAGAAAAACGGTGACAGAGAAAGGTTAAAATGCAGCAATGGAAAGAAAAGAGTTCAAAGCTGTTTAACAGCTGTATCAATGAACCAGGAGCAGACGGGTAAGATTATGCTGCTGTTCTTCAGTGATGTGCTTTAACAGGAGTAATGCTGAACTGGGAGCAGAGCAGAAGGCAGGGAACATCAATCAGGCAAGCAGTGGGAGAAAGAAACAAGGGGGCTCAGCTCTATTCAAAGCAGTTGTGCCAAACTGTGAGCCATGCAGGAGGCAGACAATGTCTATCAGGCAGGCTGGCAGTGGGAGCAAGAAGCCAGAGGGTTCAGCACTATTAAACAGCAGTAATGCTTCACCTGGAGCCAAGTAGGAGGCAAACACTGGCTGGCAGAAAGGCAAGCACATGTAGCTGCAGTTAATGATTAATTGCGATGACAAAACCAGAGACCAGAAGCTGAATGTGGTGTTAATGTTAACACCTTATAGATTAATGCTTGTGCTTGCACAAAGTGAAAATATTGCTAATAGTGTATTTGAGAGATGTGACACTGTCAGTTCAATGCATGGCAGTCTGCAATGGGCCCAGCAGTGTCAGACCAGTTGTCAGCTAGGTTGATCATAACACTCTTCAAGGCTTGCTGGGCAAAAACATTGTAAAGTTCAAAGAAAAGAGCTCACCAAATCTCTGGGCAGTTCTTTGATTTGATCTGCACAATGCCAAGCAGCAAACAGCTGATAGCGTCATGATCAGCGTATGCCTTGTTCTCCCCCACAATGCAACATCTCACTTACAAGTATCCCTTCCACTTCCCCATCGCTTCCCATGCCCGGTCAGTAAAAACAACTGCCTCCCACTGCCAAGTGTCCTTCCCACCTCCCAATCCTTTCCATGTCCCAGTTCGTGAAAACAACTCCATCCAACTGAGAGTGTTCCTCTCACCTGTCAGTCACTTCCTGAACCTGATCTGTGAAATTAACTACCTCCAGCTGCCGAGTATCATTCCCACCTCCCCATTGTTTCCCATGCCCCAAGCCACAAAAGCAACTGCCTCCCACTGCCAAGTATCCCTCCTGCTTCCCTGTCACTTCCCTTGCTCCATAAATGTTAAACTGACACTGAGGTGCCCAGTTCCCAGTGTTAGTACTTGAAATAAAGAAAACCATCCCTTGTAGTCTTTTAAAATTGGTTTTACACCCTTTAAAAGGAAACAGTACATCAGTGTCTGTTGCCACTGCCACTCCCTACCGCCACTACTCACCCACTGCCACTACTCACCCACCACCTGATCCCATCCACTTAGCAACCATCACCACATCTCCTCCCCCTTAAATACCAGCTGGGGGTCCAATGCCATAATCCTCTCTAGACAAGAGACTCATTTCACTCTTTAATGCCAGACTGGGAAATGAGGAAATCTGGTAAGTACATCAAAGTATTTCAATGGGTTTTGAACTCGTACTCATAACTTGGGCATTTTTTTAATATTTTTACCCCAAATTTTTAGCATGTAATTTTTAGGACCCCACCTCATGAACAAGGTAGGTGAAATTGTTCAAATCTGGTCTGAAAGGTGATTTCTCACTTGCTCTGCAAAATGGAAAGGCTTTAAGCTTGAGGTTCAATGGGCTGAGCAACTACATCACTCCCCCATCAGGCCCTTAAAGACCACTCCTCCTGGACTGTTCCAGGATTCACCTCTTGGTTGCAGCTGGAGGTGCTGTTCTTCCTCCCTCCCTTCCCCTCGTTTGGTCTTTTGCCATTGTTTCCTCGGCTGCCCCCAGTCTCCAGCCCATTCTCCTACATATACTGTCTCCTGCCCCTTCAGTCTTCATTGTCAACCCCTTCCCTGTAGTTCTTTATGCTGTCCCATTGATCCTGTTCTGTGTTGTACCTGGCCTCCTGGCTGCCCGCTCCTCCTCATCACCGTGTCACACTGCTGGTGTGCTGCTCGTTTCTGGCCCTTCTCTTTGGACCACTGTTCTGATAGTGGGATTTCTCCTATGAAGCTCTGTCCTGTTCCGGATCCTCACCACTTTCTCTGGCTGCATGTCATCTGTTCCCCTCCGGCTTCACTTGGCCGCAACCCCGGATCCTTCTTTCGTTCCCTTTCTGTGTGCCTCACAATTGTTTGTGGCCATCTGCTTTCCTCGAGCCCAATTCTTCAACAGTGCTTCTGGGAGCAACATCATTGGCCATGCTCAGCTTTTGGTGGCTATCTCACCCAACGCGTCTCTGTTTCTCCTCTCTTTTCTCTTTTTCAGTGCACTGCTGCCACCTCTGCTTTCCATATCCTCTGTGACCGATTCTGTGCTGGGTTCCTCAGTGGTCCTTCCCTCTCGCCCTCCATTTCTCCACCTGCTGCATTCTTTCGGTTCTTGGCTCCTCTGCTTTCCACTCAAACCTCTCACCTGCGATGTATTTTGCATGGCGCTATGATTTTACCTCAAATTTACCCTTGCTCCGAATATGTTTACTGATGTTCTTAATCCTGTTTGAACTATTTCTGGACTCATATCTTATTATCTCTTTCATCACTGTTGATTGAAACGTTTATTCTCACTTCATATGTGGAGCCCACTATTTGTGGACATTTTACTGTTTATGTTAAGAAAGTGCTTCACATTCTGGCCATTTGCTCTGCTTTTTGCAGACCAGTGCTATGATCTTTCATGCTTAGTGGTTGGGAGGTAAGTTTCCACTTCATTGCTCCTTCTATCTCCCGTACTGCTTGTTCTTCCTGCATTCCTCACTCATTCTGCACCCTTTCACCCTTGGCTCTCCACTTTTCATCTCCCAACAGTGGCTGGCTCTGATATTTGCATGGCTCTTGTGATTTGGAGGCCTTCTTTATTCACTCTGTCTATTCATTTGATGCTGGACTTCCATTTCACCCTGCTCCCATCCTGTCCTGTTGCCTGGGCTTTCCATCCCTACCTCTCTTCATTTGGGTCAGCTGTGTCATGGATGTGGCATCCTTCCTGTAATGCAACATTTTACAGGCTGCCCCTCACGCTGTTAGGGCTGTTTGTGGTCTGGTAACCTGTTCCATCTTCATCCTCTGTTGCTTGCCTTGGTCCTCCTCTCTCCATCTCTCCACTGTATCGCGGGTGTCTACCCCCATTGAATCCACTCATTGTCCTCCTCTTACCTTTCCCTCCTCCCTCCATTCTGCTCCTTCTATGACCTTTGCTTTCTTTTTTTTTTCCCCTATACTGCCATCACCTTCCCAATTTATATCCTCCTCTTCATTTAGCTCTTATGGTATCCAGGTGCCTGAGTCTGGTTCTCCTTTGCTCAGTCTGATCTCAGGGTCTACTTATTTACATCAATTAATTCTACTCATTCACATCGATTAAACGAGTATACCTCTCATTGAGTCCTATGCTGCCTTATTGAACTGCTGCACTCTGGCGGTTATTGTCACCATCAATCTTCTCGTGACCTCATCTGCATATCCCTCGCTCATCCGACCTCTATGTGGGTCTACTCCTTCACATCAAATACTTGAGCATAACCCTCTCAGGTCCATGCTACCTTGACTTGACCTGCTCTCTGCTCGGAGACATGCCTTCATGTCCATTGCCCCTTTGCTAGGGGCTGGCAGACTTCTCTAGATCATCATACATCATTCATTTAATATCTCATCTTATACCATTCTGACCTTCAAGGCTTCTTTCCATCATCATGCTTCTTGTCTTGCTTTTAAGCATCTTGTTACAGAGACACCACTCACATCCCTCGACGGCATCCATTTCAAGCAACAGAGAGAGTGCTTCATCTAAAATTGGACTTTTCCTCCTTCCTCAATCTCTACTTTAAATTACTATAGCAGAGTTGTTCCTAATCAAAACATCATCCAGCCTGAAGGGAAGGTGACCTAGGCCTTGGATCCCCAGAAGTTTCCTCCTCAAAGGGTTTTTTTCCTCTCATCTGTGCAAATGGTCATAATATTAGTCAGGGTTAGTGCTTTCATAGGTTCCTTAGTTAGGTTCCTCTGTTGGATGGAGTCAGATGGTGTCCCCGGTTGTTCCCTCTCCCCTTAGGAAGTCCACCCTACTGCATCTCATCAGAGTTCCTTTCATTCGTTGTCCTTGCCTTTTATTGCTCTTCTCCTGTCCTTCCTGTCTATGTCTGTCACATTCATTTCCGGTCTCGATATCTTCTGATTTCTCTCCTCTTCGATGCTTGTCACCCTCTTGAGTATTCTTTTTGGCTTCTTCTGAAGCTATCTTTAGCCAAGGGAATCACTCCCACAGCACTTTTAGGAGGAGACCCTTCTCTAGGGTTCCTTGCATAGTACTCCTACAGGGTGATATATCCCACAAATAGAAAGGTGAATAGCCACAATGTATCAAAGTCATAAGCATTCATATCATCCAGTTGCGTAAGCACAATTGAATGGTGAGGCTTTAAGCCTGAGGTTCAATGGGTGGAGCAACTACATCACTGCCCCATCAGGCCTTAAAAGGCCACTCCTCCTGGATGGTTCCAGGATTTGTCTCTTTGTTGCCCCACCATCCACCCCTCCTCCTCCAATGGCTTACCTCTCTTTCCCATGGGCTTCTTCCTGAGCTACCGTTAGCCAAGGAAATCATTCCCATGGCACCTATGGGGGAACCCTCCTCTAGGGTTCCTTGCATCATACCCCTACTGAGTGGTATATCCCATGGATAGCCATGGTGAATAGCCACAATGTGTCAAAGTCACACAAGAATACATCTCATCCAGTTGCATAAACACAACTAAATATTGTTTTGGCAGGATTTGAACATGTGCATATACTGGGTTTATGATGTGGAGTCATTAGAAGACTGTGTTGAAAATTTGGGGAAAAATAGTAAAAGACAATAAAGTTATGAAGGTACACTGAAATTTTTCAACACCCGCTCATAAATGTGGTAATTTTTAATATTTTGACCTAAAATTTTCAGCAAAGCCATTTTTTTCACAACACCTCACGAACATGAGAGGTGTCATTTTTCAAATCCTGGCCAAAAGGTTTTTTTACACTTGTGGAGTGAAATGATGTTTGGGGCAGTATTTTTAAACTGACACCTGTTATGTTCAGAAGGAAGGGTCATAAAAAGACTAAGTTGAAAATTAGGGCCAAAATGTGAAAACATGACTACTTTAGAAATTTGAGGTCAATATGTGGGAGTCCTCTGAAAATAAAGAATTGCATCTCAGCTTGCCTATCATCAGAAAATACAATCTAAAAATGTGTAAAAGTAGGACACCTCTGAAAATGAGATATTGAATCTCATCTGGTTTATCTTGAGTAAATGTATTTATAGTAACAATGTATACAAGCAAGACCCAGTAAACAGCAATACAAGTGGTGAACATTCAGTATTGACAAGTGCTTGTTGTTGTTGTTGCTACTCTGTACAGTACTGCAATAGGTTAATGAGGATGGCAGGCAACAATCAAGAAGGAATCTGAAAACTGTAAACTGAATGGCAATGTGCTTTCAGTTTTCTGTGAAAGCAGTGATTTGCATGTCCAAATATTTCAGCTCCTCATTCCTGTCTAACATTAACTCTCCATCTAAATTCTGAAGGGTAGTTCATGCCTATTTTCTCCCCATCCCTCCCCTCAGTTTTCAAAATAAATAACTCCCTAGTTTCTGACCCTGGCTCCAAGGCAAATTAATTTAATGCCTACTACACCTCATGTGCCACATCTCTTCTAAATTCCCTTTTTCCTTTGCCACCTACTAACTTCAGCCCTTTGCCTCAGCCAGCACCTACCACTCCCCCTTTTTCCTTTTCTAATATCTCCTCTGATGAGGCTCTTAGTGCCTTCCTATCCCTCAACCCCTCTAAAGGCTCCTCACCAGATAAGCTTGATCCTAAACTTCTCTACTTTTCTGCTCCTGCAATTGCTTATCCTATCTCCCTAATCCTTAACCTCTCCTTTATTTCTGCCCAAGTACCCTTTTCCTGGAAACATGCTGTAGTCCTTCCTCTCCCCAAGGGTGGTGACATATCCTCCTCCGGCAACTATTGCCCCATTTCCCTCCTTTCTACCCTTGCCAAATTTCACGAACATTTAGTTCTCTCTCAACTATCACCCTTCCTCTCTGATTCCCCGATTCCTCCTTCTTCATCCCTTTCCAATCTGGTTTTCAGAAGAACCACTCTACAACCACCTCCCTCCTCAGGCTTACTAACTACATCCTTTCAGGGACTGATGATGGCCAGATCACCTTGGCCATGTTTATTGACCTAGCCAAAGCTTACAGCACTGTTTCCCATCCCCTGCTTCTTGATTCTCTCTCCTCAGCTGGCCTTGCTCTGTCAGCCTCCAACTGGTTTAAAGCCTACCTCACTGGCAGGACCCAATCAGTGAGAATCCTTGACTCCATCTCCCCTCCACTCCCCATCAACACTGGTGTCCCTCAGGGCTCAGTGCTTGGTCCCCTACTCTTCTCCATTTTCCTTAATGATCTCCCCACAGCCTGCTTATCCTCATCTATCCACATGTATGCTGATGATACTGTTTTATACAGTTCCTGCAAAAACCCTTCTGCTGTGGAAACCAGCTTATAGCATGACTTTAATCAAGTTCAGCTCTAGTTTGCATCTCACCAGCTTTTTCTTAATGCCAAGAAGACAGTCTCAATGACCTTTGGCACCAGGCAGAGACTCTCTATGCTCCCAGCCCTACCCACTTTCCACACCCTTGATGGGACCATCCTGGGGGACACCTCCTCATTTAGATATCTGGGGTTTGGATGGACCAGCACCTCAACTTCTCTGTGCATATCAATGCTATCCTGAAGAAACTGTGCCCCAAGCTTGCTGCTCTGTACAGGAATCATAGTTGCATCTCATTAACTGTGAGGTGAGAAATTGTCCAGAAGATGATATTCCCCATCTTTAACTACAGTGACGTAGTCTATGGTGCTGCTCCAAATCTTCCCTGACCAAGTTGGACACTCACTTTAACTCCTTCTGCCACTGTGCTTTCAACTCCCCTTCCGGCTCTCACCACTGTGATCTCTGTTGCTCTCTTACCTTCCTTCCACTGTCTCACAGACATACCACACACTGTCCCAAACTAACCTCCAAATTCTGGTTCGGAGTGCTCCCCACTTATCTCTCATCCTCTCTCTCCACTCCACCTCCCCCCACCTACTCTCTCTCTCAGATCAAATGACATCAACATGTTGACAGTCCCTCACTGCTCCACCCTCATTGGTCAGACTGGTTTCGCCTACCGCTTCCCTAAAATCTGGAATTCACTCCCCTCTGAAATATGACACTCCTCCTCCTCCAGCTACTCCTTTACCTCTGCCCTACATAATTACCTCTCCCTCAGCTGTTCCTGCTTTAACTTTCCTTAATACCTTCCCCAGTTTCTGCCTTCCTACCCTAATCCCCCCAGCAGGGTTCTCAATATCGGTAGGGGTAATCATGAAATGTCTGCTCCTCTCCTCATATTCACTTCTTGCCTCTCCTCTCTTCTCCAGCTGCCATTCTGGGTCATCCATGAGCACAACCTATCCCATCCTTTTCACTCCAACAGCACTTGTGTAGGACTTTGAACCTGCTCCTGATACACTCATGCACTATAAATGGTTCTGTCACTTTATTATTGCTTTGTATGTTTATAGGTCCTTTTGTACATTTTTGGATAGGTATTGTAATTTATCCACGTTCCACTACTTTTTATTGTACTTTACCTTGTTTTCCAACTGTTGCTTTATCTTACATTGTTGTACTGTTTGTACTACAGTACCTACATACTATTGTACAACTGGCCATCCTTCACAACCCTATGTAATCCCCCTTCCCCCAGGTCACACAGTGAAATGAGCAACTTGTTGCTCAGTGTGCCCTCCTGGTGAAAGATTGCAATACATAAATAAAAAGATGATTATCAACTATAGATTACTGAGGTCAGCCAAAATCGAGACTGACTGAGGCAGACATTCTATTTGACACTTTGGATTCAGAATCCCAGGTTTTTGTTTTAAAGAGACATTTAACATGGCTACAAAACTAGTTGTAGAACTTAGAACAATGAATTGTCATTTCAGTTAAGTTTATGTAGGAACAAAACATGTACAGTATAAAACCAACATTTATCTCATGCATATCAGTAAATCACGTATATTACAAAGCTTTCAGAACACATTATACAGTACTGTACATAACCATTAAGAGCCAGTCTAACTTTAAAACTGTTATTTAAGCAACATTTGCCAGTGCAAATAAAGTGTGTGAGCTTTGACTATTCACAAATTTCATAGATTGTACAATAACATGTTCATCATGTAATTGACTCAAATGAGGAACAATCCATTTTCCCTTTGCTTGAGAAATACTTGGCATGACAAAATTAAATGTGGTTATGAAAGTTGTACCCCTTGGCAGCATGGATAATAATCAAATGTCGATAATAAAACAATCATTGTCCAAAAACTTTGAATTGCTGACATGTTATTGATCAACCCTAAATATAACCTTACCAATGATTTTCTGAGTGCAAGTTTCTCACAAAATGCCAAACTATTTAGCAGATTTCTTTTTAACAGATGAGTACATTTTTGGACTGAGAATGTAATTAATTTTATTTAGATCTGCAAAATAACTATTATACAGGTCATTATTGTTTCTGAGTTAAAGAAAATATATTTGGATTTATACAGAAAAATAGAGCCCACAATGGTTCCATTCCAACTTTTTTTATTTTAATTTATCACTCAACCCAGAGAGACAACAATCCTTAAATGGGAATTGTAAAAATTCTATCCAGCTATGTTTAGGGATCCTCTTATCACTATTTTAGTTAATTTTTCCCAGTAGGTGACTGCTGTAATTAAAGCCTGAACTTTAAGAGTAGTAATGTCAGCTTTGAGTCTCAATATGATTGTGGGGGTGTCTCTGTGGAAGGGTAGGTGTAACATGTACCTAATAAAAATATTTTGCATCTATTAAAGCTCTTTGAAACTAATATCTATGTATACACCGTACTTCTGAGTCATACACAGCTGTTGAATTCACCTTTACATTAAATCATTGACACAGAGTTATAAAAAAGTCTGAGTCAAAATCTCTCACAAATGTCATGATCCCCTTGTTAGAATGTAGGGCTCATTGTTTTGTCTGATTTATATGGGTAGTTCATCTTAAGTTCCTACCAAATGCTATCCCAAAGTACTTGTAACAATGCATTTCTTCAGTGTCTAATGGGCCCATTTTCCAGTTTTTAACTTTTTTTTCCTTTAATTCTAGTTTATCTCTTGGTACTCTCGGGGCATCATTCTGGCATACCCACTCGACCACAACATCTAACTTCCCACCTAAAACCTCCCTGGATGAACACCCTACTACAGCTCCCTGACCACAGCTGTCCCCCCCAGATCTGTACCCCCCCAGGCGTGGCCACCTATCCACTTACCAGGTGTCCTCATCTGGAATTTAGACAGCCAGGCCAAGAGCTGTGCAGGGCAGGGGGAAATCATCCAGGAGAGAGTCCGGTGTTGGGGATGTGGGCCGAAGTCACTTGGGCCACTGACACCTCCACCTAGAGCCAGGGGTTTTCTAGTTTTATTCCCTCCCCTTGGCTCAGACATGCAATGTGTCCAACGTGGGTGTGCACGCACCCATGCATGCCTACAGGATTGTTGCTGCAGCCAATCACCTTGGTTGCTGGATCTCAAGCTGCTGTGCCCTCCAGCCACAGCTACTACCCAATAGATCAGAGGATCAGAATCCCCCCTCCCTCCCAGGACAGGAGAGCAGTCCTCCTGATGCTCAATCCTGTCCTTCCACTGCTGACCCCTGCGGCCCAAGCTTGCTTCCAAACCAGGGTCATCAGCGTGGCGTGAGGTGTGGCATCCAGTGTCTCAACCCTCAGCACCACTGGGCTGGCTTCAGTTTTTAACTTTTGATTTTAGTGTAACCAATACCATTATTTTAGTATTTCTGCAAATTTATTTTGACATCAAATTTTGCCAGGTGTTCGACTGTGGCCTTGAAAGCTCTTGTCATCTCAATTTTGGTCCTAGAGACTATAATTGTATCATCTGCATACATCAGAGTACCTATATTTGTGCCATTTATAACTCGTGGATGTCAGTCAACATTTAGCAGACTTTCCATAAGGGTTTCAAAATATAAATTAGAAAGGAGATGTACTGAAAGACGACCTTGCTTTGCCCCTCATACAATGGGTTTGGAATCTGTCAAGTTCCCATCTCTAAAGACCCTAATTTTGGCAGCTGTACAAAATGTAATAATTTCAAAATGTTTAACAGTCTAATATTGATATTCTTTTTTCTCCTAAATAGGCCATAATTTCTGCCTGTTCAGATTATCAAAGGCACCTTTGATGTCTATGAAAACAATAGATTCTCTTTTTTTCTGTAGTACATACTTGTCATTAAGGTATCTCAGTGCAAACATATAATCAATAGTACTAAAGCTGGAACAAAACCTTGACTGAACAATAGACAATAAGTTGCCTTTGAGTACCCAGTCTTCAATCATCCTCGAAATTATTCTTGTATATATTTTCTGAGCCACACATAGAAGGGTGATAGGTTGGTATCATGACATGTCTGACCTGTTCCCCTTTTTAAAAAGTGGCATTATCATACCTAATTTCCATTTTTCTGGTAACAGGAATGGAACACTTAATGACAGTGTCAGTGGCTCAACAGGTATCACTACACCTCTGAGGCTGGGAGATCAGAGGGTTTTCAGAGGGCTGTGGGTTCAATTCCCTCACCTGGCAGAGGGGTGTCAGAGGGCTTCAGGTTCAATTCCAACACCTGGCACTTAGGTTAATATCCCAATATTGACACTGTAGTGCAGCATGGGGGGGGGTGCTGCACTTCCGAGGTGCTGTCTTTTAGATGAGACATTAAACCAAGGTCCCATCTGCCTGTTCTGGTGGTAGTTCAGGTGGATGTTAAAGATCCCATGGCACATCTCGAAAAGAGTAGCGGTGTTTTTAATTGAAGGATACAATACCATATACAAGAAACAGATGTGCATGAAAAAACAACAATAATACCATATTTATACAATGAAAGAAATCATGTGATTTACCAAATATCAGAAAATATCAAGAAAAAATAGAAAATTAAAATTAAAAAATAAAGAAATTCAGAGACACTAATAGCCATCACAATACATGTTTTGATCTTATCAGTTAACATTTAGATATATGATCTCCTTAAACTTTATTTCATATTCAAGAATTTATTTGTACTTTATAAAAAAGGAGGGGCCTCGCCACCATGATTTAACAGTTTGTACCCCATACTTGTCTATTTCTGCAGTATAGATTGTATTTAATGCATTCTCACAAATCACTCAAAAGACTGCATAAGGCATACAATGTTGCCGAATTACCCATTGTGCTCTAGCATTCCATAAGTAAAATTTCAATACTGCAAAAAATGTTGTTAGGGACTCAGCATTGTATCTAAGTAATCTATGAGAGTAATCCCCCAATGTCACAGCCTCATACATAAGATTTTGGATCCAGGGCAAGTTCCAAACTCTAGCTAGAAATTTCCATACATTTTGGGTATAAACACAACAGAGGACAAAGTGTTCCATTTTTTCTTCTGTGACTCCACAACCTGTGTATGGACATGTTCGTTCCTCCATAGGTTTGTGCTTGTTATTACCACGAACATTTAGCCTCCATGTGCACTTAATCACTGGATTTCCCACATATGTTCTGGAATACATTTTTTTCATTTAGAAGTGTTAAAACTTTGCCCTGTTTCTGTGGCCTGCAGTTTTGAAATTCAGGCTGTGAAGGATCCACTGAATCTAGTACGTGTTGGTACAGTTGTTTCCTAGATGAAGTCTCAAAGGATGATTTTGAGATCTTCCATTTGTTCAATTTCTGAACTGTAGATTTCATAGACTCTGGAATCAATAAGAATTTTGACAATTTGAGGGGCAAATCTTCCCATCTTGGAAAGAAAGTTTGCCAATTATTCCACAGCCATTTGCTGACCAGGGGATCAGTCATTTTCCATGGTATTTTTAGAGAGTGGTACCAAATAGAAAATGAAAAAATACTACTGGGTCTATCATACTCAGCCCTCCTTTATTCCTAGGTAAATATGTATAAGCTTTCTTTATAGGATTGACCCAGCTCCCCCATAATGTGCAGAAAAAAATGCTTTACAAATGTGTCTCGAGGGACAGTGGTAATGGGAACACTATTCCTATATAAATTAGGCTAGGGATCAAAAATTGTTTTATAATATGCTTGCATTTTAACTTGGACAGTTTCCAACCCTTTTAAGTGTTCACCTTGGCCTCACACAGTTCTATGTGATGAAGGTGAATTCGGAATGCCAAACACCCTTATCACAACCCCACATCACCGAAATTCAATTTTGGCGATGTGGGATCCAGGTGCAAGGAAACAAGGCTCAAAAACCTTTTTCTTTTATGCAGGAAGCTGTGCCCCCCCCACATCCCCCCATGGGGGGTGATCCTGCTCCACAAGACTGGTAGCAGCGAAGAGGCAGGGAACTACAGACCATTCAGTCTTACCTCAGTAGTGGGCAAGATTATGGAGGCACTCCTTAAGGAAAGGATAGTGCAACACCTGGAACCCTTAGGAGCACAGGATTCAAGACAGCATGAGTTTACAAAAGGAAGGTTCTGTCAAACTAATCTCATAGATTTCTTTGACTAGGTAACCAGAGTGGTGGACCAAGGGGAAGTAGTTGATGTAGCCTACCTTGACTTCAGCAAAGCTTTCAATACTGTTGCACATAGAAGATTGATTAATAAGCTAAGCAGGCTCAGGGTGGGTCAGAAGTTGGTCAACTTGGAGGCAAACTGGTTGACAGGCAGAAAACAGAGAGTGGTGGTAAACATTATACAGTCAGAAGAGATGCAAGTCACAAGTGGGGTACCTCAGGGATCAGTCCTGGGGTCAGTCCTCTTCAATATCTTCATCAGTGACATTGTAGATGGACCGAAGGGTAAAGTTTGTCTGTTTGCAGATGACACCAAGATCTGCAACACAGTAGATGATCCAGATGGGGTGGGCAGAATGAGAAGAGATCTGGATAAACTAGCAAAATGGTCGGAAGAGTGGCAACTGGCGTTTAATCCAAAGAAGTGCAAAATCATGCAGATAGGAAAGAGAAACCCTGAAGCCACCTATAGGCTGGGAGGGGAGTTGCTGGCAGTCACAAGGGAATAAAGAGACTTGGGCATCATCATCACTGATGACCTGAAATCATCCAAACAGACCACTAAAGCAGTAGGTAAGGCTAATGGGAAGTTAGGGTGTATTAGTAGGGGTATCACAAGTCAGAATAGGGAGGTAATAATCCCTCTTTGCAATACACTGGTTAGGCCCCATCTGGAGTACTGTGTGCAGTACTGAAGGCTACACCTTCACAAGGACATTAACCAAATTGAGGCAGTCCAGAGAAGGGGAACCAAAATGGTGTAGGGACTGCTTCAGAAAACACATGAGGACAGATTAACTGAGCTCAATATGTATACCCTAGAGCAAAGGAGTGAGAGAGAGGTGATATGATCGAAACATTCAAACACCTTAAGGACATTAACAATATGAAAGAGTCTAACATGTTTCAACATAAGAAAAATAGCAGGACAAGAGGACCCAGCATGAAATTAGAAGGAGGTCAATTAAGAGGTAATGTGAGGAAGTTCTTTTTTACAGAAAGGGTGGTGAATGCATGGAATGGCCTACCTCAGGAAGTGGTGGATATGAACACAGTGCAGGGCTTCAAACAGGCATAGGATAGGCATAAGGGAGCAATACAGATGAGTATGAATAGATAGACCATTGACAGAGCAAAGGGAGATGGCACATTTATAAGGAAGAATAAGAAATGGGCAGACTGGATGGGCCTTGCGGTTCTTATCTGCCGTCAACTTCTATGTTTCTATGGGGGGGCTTTGCCCTTCACACCCCCCTAAATTAGGATTCTCAACTCTAGGGGGGTGCATGTCATGGGGGTGCATCTCATTACAAAAACAAAGAAAACA
The DNA here is from genome assembly GCA_016271365.2 of Neoceratodus forsteri. NCBI lineage: Eukaryota > Metazoa > Chordata > Ceratodontiformes > Ceratodontidae > Neoceratodus > Neoceratodus forsteri. Next base: position 284,591,749 of record CM028135.1, on the reverse strand, counting down.
CTGTCTCGGGCCATGCACAACAAAAACTACCAGTGCCAGGTCCCAAACCCTGCCTCCCTAACCACCCCAAGCCAGCACCTAGCCCACCACACCATGATACCAGCTCACCAGAAACCTGTGGTACCACCCCTCACATACTCTCCCACCCCATGTTCAGCGGGCTCGCTCCCACCCCCCCGCATGCATATACACCCGCAACATCCTGTTGCCTTTTCATGACCCACCCCATCAAGTTACCAATCCCACACCCCTGCCTTCGGGGCCACTAGCTGAAAGTGGGTCACCGTTTCAGTAGGCACCCAATTGCTAGTGCCCCATATCACAGTATACCACCTCACACCATGTTAAAGCTCATTCCCAATTAGTTGAAGGTAGGTTTTGCATTGTAAATATGATCCCCAAAATGCTAACTGGGTCTGGAGTTACTGGAAAATCCCCCACCATTGTAAGGTCTTCAGTCCTCGGTCCTAACTGAACAGTCTTACATTTTGCTAACTTCAATTTTATTGTCAAAGCTGTCGAGAAGAACTGCAGCTGTCTGCTAGCCTCTATTATGCTTTCAGTGCCTTTTAATAGTAAGCATGTGTCATCTGCATATGCTACAATTTTTACTTCATCCCCCTGGATGTTGCCTTTCAACCTCTGTATTACTGGGTTCTCCATGATGTTTCCTAAGAGTGGGTTAAGGGACAAATATACAGTAATGGGCTCAGGGGACATCCCTGTCTCACCCCTTGCTTTATGCTATATTCTGGGCCTATATCTCCCTGAATATATGGGCACCATGTTGCATTCTTATATAGCATTTTAATTTTACTAATAAATAATTGTGGGATGCCATATGCCTCTAAATCATGGAATAGGAAGCTGTGATTCACTTTTTCAAAGGCTTTCTTTTGTTACAGAGATATGATCCATCCTGATTGTTGTTGTTTTTGGGAATATTCCCAAATCTCCTGTAATATGATGAAAGGATGATGGATTGTTCTGTTTGGCAGTCCGCAGTATTGGAGTGGATGAATTATATTTCCTGCTATCTGTCATAACCTAAGGTGTAGAACCTGTGAAAAAATGTTAAAGTCCGTGTTCAGTAAACTTATTAGTCTCCAATTTTGGATAAGTGTTTTATACCCAGCTTTAAATAAGTAGGTTATTAAACTTTTTGAAAAATGTTTCAGTACTGAGTTTTGAGAAAAAAAAAAGTTGAATACTTGTTCCAGACAAAGAACAACTTCAGTAATAAAAGTTTCAAATGGTAAGCCATCCAAACTGTGGGCTGCCCCTAATTTCCTATTTTGAATAACTTCAGTTATCTCTTGGGTTGTTACTGCTTGAATAAGAGAACAGGAGTCCTGTTGTTTCATGTGAACTTTATGGATCTTGGAAAGATACGCTATCATATCTTGAGTGTGGGGGTCTTCTACTTCTTCCATGTATGTGACTATACCAAAAAGTTCCTCTACAGATGTAAACAGGCAACCTTCCATGTTCATTACAGTGGAAATTGTGGAGGCCTGCCTCCTATCTTTGCATGATGCACATGAATCAAGCACTGGGGATTTCTGTGTTCTGTAGGATAGTTCTGCCCTGACTGAACTTGCCCTATCATATTGAAAAGTCTGCATTTCAGTTTTAAGTTTATCAGTTTGCAAAGCCAGGTTATTCCCTACTGTAGGAGTTTTTGACAGTAGATATTGAAGTTGTTTTCTTAATGTTAAATATTTAAAATACTGAGTTCTAGATTTCATTTTTCCATGTTTCTAAAAAAATTGCCTAGTGCCTTGTTTGGTTTCTTCCCAACAATCACCTATATCCTCATATAAGTCAATAACTGATGCTCTGACTGCAAATAGTTGTTTTATGGTAGTTAGGAGGACTGGGTCTGTAAAGGCTTGTGTATTAAGTTTCAACCAAGTTTTACTAATGGAGTGTCACTGGTCTGCTACAAGAACCTAAATTATCATTTGATGGTCTGAAAATTCCATTGGGCATAGTGGGCATAGTGTTATAGATCCTCGTTTTACAAGACCACCACATGAAGTGGCATTAATTTGATTATTTTAAGGTTACGGTACAGTGTGAACTAGTGCTTGCTCAAGGGAGTCAGGAAGTGACCTACAGAGACTTCCTGCTCACCTCTTACATAACTGACGCTCCTAACGAGTGGAGCGAGCATGAAGCGGGGCGCCGTGGTGCAGCGCACGGAGAAGAGTGCAGAGACAGGAGTGTCCTGCACGTGTCAGCTGTGTCCGCTGGGGAGGCTGGGGAGTGGCACTAATATATGCACAGTATTCTACACTACCGAGTAAGTAATATCGATTCCTTATTACATAAAATGGATGACAACTATACCAAATGCACGGAATGCCATATGTACTGCGAGGGTAATTTAGGGGACAACTTCATTTGTGATAAATGGCTACTTCTTAAAACCATTCAAGAAGAAATAGCAAGGTTATTAAACAGAACACGTGTCAGAAGACATTGAGGAATTAGAAGGTTTTATAGACCAAATGGATGAGCAACTCGAGACCCCTCAGCATATCCCTTCCTCTTGTGATTCCACCTCCCCCACTTACTAATAAGGATTACAAACCACCCATCACTGACAATGATGATTGGGCCTTGGTATCCAAACATCCCAAGAAAAGGAGAGGTGGATAGGTCTTTAACAGTGCACCTATCTCACTTTATAATAGATATGAGCATCTGTCTGATTTAAAAGCCCCATCTGACTTAACTGTTGTTACAAGTCCCACTTTAGGAACACAAGAAATACATATTAAACCTTGCACATCTAGCCACACCTCTCTTTTTAGAACATTTTTGAACAGTTCCACTCAACCCTCATCCATAATTACAGCACAGAAGGATACTACGTCAGTCCAGACTAAGGTTTTATTTAAGGATTCTACCTTACAAGACCCCAATACCCACTTTCAGCCTGCCAATTTATCCTGTCATACATCTACTTGTCCCCTACCTGCTATTATTCCCCCAAGACAGGTATTTGTACTAGGGGATTCTATAATTAAGCATATAGACAGAGCTATATGCAATTCTGATAAAATAAATTGTACATGCTCAAGTTTTAGAGGTGCAAAGGTAGCAGACATTACCAAAATGGTACCAGATATTCTAAAACAAGCAGGAGCAAACCCTCTTGTCATAATTCATGCCAGCACAAATGACATTAACTGCTCTGACTTAGTACACCTCCAGCAGGACTTTGTAACACTAAATAATTTACTAACTGAAGCTGGATGTACGGTTTGTATCTCTGAAATATTACCAGCACCCAGAGCTACATCCATGTTACACAAAAAATCTAATCCTTAAATGAATGGCTTATGAAATGGTGCCTTGCACAAGACATTCCATGCATAACACACTGGGAGAATTTTGTACAGTAGAGATTCCCTTTTTTCTTTTGATGGTTTGCACCTTAGTCATAGGGGTAGCTCTTTGCTGGGTAAAAGTATCATTACCATCATAAACTAGTATTTAAACTAAAAACTAAGGGGAAGAATGGGATGCTGCCCAAGTCTCTGAAACAAAATCTAGCAACCTTACCTGATAAAGTATGCAGATTCCTCACTTTGAATGCAAGGTCACTTAACCTACTTATATTGGGGGAACTTGAAGCTAAATGTAGAACAATGAACTTGGGAGTTATTGTGGTTACTGAAACCTGGTGGGACTCAGCATCCATAAGGTCCAGAAATATTCCTAACTATAAGCTTTATTATAAAAATTGAATTGACAAGCAAGGTAGAGGAGTATATATTTATGTCTGAAATGACATTCCTTCCTATGAACTTCTTCTCCCCTCTACTTGTGAGAATCTTTGGGTCAATATTCAGTTAAAAAAACAATCACATATTACTGTTGGAAATTGTTATAGCCCCCCATCAGCCAATATGGAATATACTTCCAATCTCTTTAAATAAATCCCCAAACTTTCAGACAAATGAGATGTGATTATTTTGGGAGATTTCAACATGCCACAGATTGATTGGAGTACTCCTGTGGGGCATATCAGTATGGAAAAGCATTTGATAAATATCATAATAGAAGCAGGGCTTGATCAACTTGTAAAGGAGCCTATGAGGGGGTCAAAATATTCTAGAACTTCTTCTTACTAATGTTGAACATAAAATTAATAATCTTCAAATTAGGGACCCCCTTGGAAATAGCGATCACTTCTCTATTTTATTTGAAATCCCCTACGATTTTACAGCCCCTAGAGGGTGCACATTTGTGAAAGACTACAACAAAGATGATTTTCATGCTATTAATAAAGAAATTGCAAATATTAACTGGGAAACATTGCTCTCTGAATTATCAACTGAGGAGGCCTGGAACTTATTTAAGCATTTAGTAAGTAATTTAGAAAATCAATATATACCATCCAAAAGGATTTATAACAAGATAGGGAAGGTCCCAATATGTCTCAACAAGCCTATCAGATCTCAGATTAGATTCAAAACTGCAATGTTTAGAATATTGAAAACCAGTTCACAACCCGATAAAAATGTATTTCTAACTAAATATAGAACAGCAGTTAAAACATTGAAAAATATGATAAAGACAGTCAAAACCAATCTGGAATTCAAATTAGCACATACTAAGGACTGTCATAAGTCACTTTATTCCTATCTAAATAATAAAAAAAGAAGCTCTAGGGAAGTAGGGCCAATATTTAACAAGGGATTTAAATGCGAATCAGATATTGAAACTGCAAACCTCTTTAATAAATATTCTTGCTTAGTTTTTTCTCCATCTGATAAAAATACTCATAAAACATCTCACTCTTTACTACACCCAAGTACTTATGTAATCACTACTTCTGACATTATGCAGGCATTTAATAAATTGAAACTGACTACAAGTCAAGGCCCTGATAATATCCACCCAAAATTCCTTAAGGCAACCTCCCAAATTATTTCCCTTCCATTGTCAATCATTTTCAATAAGTCACTACAAGAAAGTTTAATGCCTGATGATTGGTGCACGGCCATTGTTACACCTATATTTAAGAAGGGAAATTGGGGAAATGTTGAAAATTATCACCCCATTAGTCTAAACTCTGTTGTGGGGAAACTTATGGAACGGATTATTAAAACAAAGTTGGAGGATGAGGTTAAAACCCAAAATATTGCAGACCTAACCCAACATGGCTTTATGCCAGGACATTTGTGTACTATACATCTAATAGCTTTCTATAACATCATCAGTACACACCTTGATAATGGAGTTCCTACAGCTGTAACACAACTTGATTTTAGTTTGGCATTTGATAAGGTGCCACATACCAAACTCTTGCAGAAATTAAAAAAAAAAAAACTTGATATTCCAATGTACCTTGTTGATTGGATAACTGATTGGCTTAGATGTAGGACTCAGAAAGTCAAAATTAACAACATCCTATCTGATTGGGGCTTGGTCACGAGTGGGGTTCCCCAAGGATCAGTGCTGGAGCCCACACTGTTCAATTTATTCATTAGTGATATGCAAGCAGGACCAAACAATTTTCTTTCCAAATTTGCTGATGATACTAAACTGGGGGGGGAGGGGGTAGGGTCAATGACCCTAACAATTTGGCAACACTTGTTACTGACTTGGGGAAAATAGAACATTGGGTTACCGAGAACAATATGTTCTTCAACCACGATAAATGCGCTGTCCTTTACTTTGGAAGAAACAACCCAAAGCATGATTACTATCTCAACAATATAAAACTTAAAACATCAAGTTGTGAAAAAGATCTGGTGATACTTATATCTGACAAATTCACATCCAAGGAACACTGTATAAAAACAGCTAAAATGACCAATGGTCTCCTAAAACAAATTAAATGCACCTTCTTTACTCAAACTGAACAGTGTATCATTCCTCAGTATAGGACTTTCATAGGACCTTATATTGATTATGGCTTTCCATTCTGGAACCCCTACCTCAAAGAAGACATACTTTGCCTAGAACAAATACAGAGAAGGGCCACCAAAATGGTACCAAGACTTGCACATCTTGATTATACTACAAGACTAAAACTTACTGGTCTACATTCATTAGAAACTAGGAGGAAAAAGAGGTGATTTGCTACTGACCTAGAAATTACTTCAATCACCCTCCCTTAGGAATCAATGTGGACTCATTTATTCAACTAGAAGGATAGTTCCTAGACTACATAATAAACAGTTAGAAATGCAATCCTTTAAAACTAATAAAAGGGGTAACTTTTTCTCCATAAAGACACCAAGGCTATGGAACACCTTGCCACAGGAACTAATCACTGCATGTAGCCTTAACACCTTTAAAAATAATTTGGATATTTGGATAAGGGAGAACTTATATTGAGTTCTGAAATGACCCATAAAATGTGGTGGGCTTCCTTGATGGGCCATAGCCTTCTTTTGTCCCTTAAACCAAGGAATACCAAGCAAGTAAGTAACTTCAAATGTTTTGAAACAAATATGTAATCAATAATGGTGGTATACTGGGCCATTTCGTAAGCGAAATATTTAGGATTTTTGGTGTAATTATTACAGTTCACTAGGTCTACAACTGAAAAGCATTTTTTAAAGGCTTGTGAGTCACAATATATTTTAGGTAGGAGATGTTGACTTTTTGATGTACTCAGGCTACAGTTAAAGTCAACTCCTAATAGTACTGCTCTGGCTGTGGATAAGTAGGGTTGTCTTTGCTCAAAGAGTCTCACTCTTTCAGCCTTTATTTGTGGGCCACAGATATTAATAATTCAACATGGCTCCCCATCCCAGTAACCATCTAGTATTAATGCTCTCCCAGGTATGAGGTCTAAGGCCAAAAAAGTGAAAATCAGGTGCCTGTAAAAAGAATGCCTACACCATCTGCCCTGTCAGCACCAAAGGACCAATAGGATGGACCCCAAGGCCATTCTGATTTGAAGGCCATAAGCTGGTTTAGTGATCCCAACCATGTTTCCTGGAGTAAAATTATATCAATTTTAAAATCAAAAATTATCTGGAATACAACCTGGCATTTTTTGTCATTTAATAGGCTGTGGAAATTAAAAGATGCCACTGTTGTATTATGAATAGTAGCCAGTCAGTTGCTTAGACAGTTCCAGTTTGTTCCAACTTGTTCATCTTTTTTTTCTTTTCTTCTTCTTCTTCCCACTGTACAATTTATCTGGGGGTTGAGGAAGGGAATTGTCCACTTCCATTGTTTCTTTGGGGTTATCCTCTACCTCAGATTCTCCCCATGTAGAGTTTGTCAAGAGTTCATATGGATTATCAGGCTTCACGGATGGTGCTACTTCCTCTTTTTTCAGTCTCCTTGATGATCTCCTGTGTGGTTGTGTACTGGGTCATTTTGTGATACCATCAAGTCTATTTTGTCCTCTGTTTGATCCTGTTCAATAATGTCTGTATAGTAGTAGTAACATTTTATTGAGTGACTTATATAAGTCATTACAATTATAGAAATACATAGTTTAAATTGAATTTGCCTGCACAGCCATATAAAATTCCTTGATGGAATGCCTAAAATATCATTACACATACAATATTACTTGTACAATTGTTATTACATACATATGCACAGCATTTGACCATATTTATAATAAGTATATCTTCAAATTCAATCAAATTTTAGCCAGTAAGGGATTTCTCCTGACCCTTAAATCTTCAATTAATCTCATATGAAGCTTTTTCAGTTCAAATTTTTAAGAAAAGAGGCCACAGCATATAATATTTTGAGGTTATAAGATTTTAATAAATAAATGACTATTGTGTCTGGTTCAAACTTTACTTCACTAAGTATTCCCCCTAATATCTGATATCTGATATCTATCTTTTTCATATAAAGAGCATAATATCATTAAGTGTTTAAGTGTGTCTATATCCCTACAACATTTACATAATATTTCCCCTTTGTTTTTCCCTTTGCTGTAAACATTTTTTTCCAACTACTTGTTATACTTTCAAATCTGGATCTATTTAACAATATCCTATAGTCAGGGTTGTTCACTTTCTGCAAATAGTATTCTAACTTATGTGATCTTTTATTTTTTGACATCCATTTGTTTGTTTTATATTGCTTACAAAAAGCCAGAGCTGATTGAATATAGATATCTCTGATTCTTTCATTGATTTTTAGCTTGATTTGTTTGGCATCTTGGATGAAGATATCATACTTTCCAGAATTATTCCTAGCAGGCCTAATGGATCTATTAACTTCTCCACTATTCCCCTGCTTGGTAATAACATTTGTTGCTTATGATACTCTATCACCTCATTCATACATAACATAGGCACATTTTGATTACTCATATTATATACCTTTAGCCAATAGCTCAATTGTCTTTTTTTAATATCACATTCTAGTGGTAATTGGCCTAATTTAGCCCTCACCAGAGCTGAAGGGGTTCCATTAGGAAGACCCCAAATTTTCTTATAGAATTTGTTTAAAATAGTTTCTAATTTGGATATATCATGTAGTCCCCATAATTCTGTCCCATAAAGTAATTGAGATCTAACTTTAGCATTTAGGACTCTTAATATTCCCTTTATTGATTGTCCTCCATACTTACATGCAAATTTATTCAAGATCGACATAAACCTATTTATCTTATCATCTGTATCCTTGACATGCTTACTCCATGTTCTGTCCTGTGATATAGTTACTCCTAGATAGCAAAAGTTAACTACCTCCAATTTATGACCATTGATTATATATTGATATTCTTTCTTATTCCCTCCAAAAACAATTACTTTGGTTTTTTCATAGTTCAATGTTAAATCTGCCCTTTTACATTCTTCTACAAATCTGTTTAACATTCTTTTAATACTTGTAAAACTAACTGAAATTAATGCCATATTGTCTGCAAAAGCAAAATCGGCATGACGCCTTTCTTCTATTTTAGGTAAATGATATTCTGGATCATATAATTTACTTAGTACTGTTTGAAAATATAAATTAAATAACTGGGGCAATAGTGTGCATCCCTGTTTCACCCGTATATTAGTTTGAAACCATTCTGTTAATTGACCATTTGCAGAATAACTCATACTACTCTAATTATCCTGATATAAATGCCTAATCATACATATACTGTCCTTGTCCATTCCCAATTCCTCTAACCTTTCCCATTGCTTAGTTCGATTTTCTAGATTGAATGCTGTTTTTAAATCCACATATATACAATTTAGTTTTTGTTTTTTAACCTTATATTTAAAGGCTAAATGTATTAAGGTCTAACATTGATCTAGTGTTGATTGGCCATTTTTAAATCCTGCTTGTGCCATATTAATAATTTCCTTTTCTTCCACCCATGATGTTAGTGTATTATTATTTATCTTTGTAAATATCTTCTCTGTAGTGTCTAATAGACTGATTGGTTTATAGCATTCTGGCCTGTTTATCTCTCCTTTTTTAAAAATAGACACTATATTGTTTAGTTTCCAACTTGCAGGTATCACTGTGCTTTTTCAAATCTTATTAAATAACAATGTCAAAAAAGAAACCCAATTTGCAGCTCTGTAGAAAATAGCATCAAAAGGTACCCCATCTGGACCAGGCACTTTATGTTTTTTAAATGAATCCAGTACTTCCCAAATTTCTTTTTCCATGATTGGGTTATTATTAGGGTATTATTGAATGATACCCATACTGTTCTTGTTCTGCTGATCTTCCCAGCTGTTTGTTTTGGTTCTTTCCATCTAATTGGAAGAACAAACTTTTATGGTACTGGACCCATTTATCCAGTTCGATCAAGTTATTTATTTTATTATTGTAATTTAATGTACCTTTGTTAGCTATGTTCCAAATTTTTTGGGGATTATTTATTCTTATAGCCACCTCAAATTTCATCCACAGTTTAGCTTGGTATCTTTCTTTATTTAACTTTAATACCTGTTTATGCACCTTCCTTAATTAATTTATTTCTTTATTGTTATTTATTGAAAAAAATTCCTTTTAGCAGTCTCAATGATCTATTGAATTTCCTTTTAGCATTTTTACAATCTTTATTATACCATGCATAAGCCTTGTTTTCCTTAATTGTTTATTCTACCATTATTATATTCCTTACATTTGCCATAACGATGTTAAATTCTGTTATAAGTGTTGTAATATTGTTAGAATGAATACAATTATTTAGATTTTCCAAGATACATCTATCATCCAACATTTGTACTAGTTCTTCACTATCGATGATGTTCCAACCTATAACATTCTTTTTTATTAAGTTTATTGGTGCCATTTCTATTTGTTTTTCAGTCAAATGTCCTTGCTCTATTTCTTTTCCTAGCTCTATTGCTGCATGCTGACTTTCTATAGTAATCCTTACTCTCATATTTACACAATTTGGTATCATATTCAAATTAGCCCATACATAGTCTACAATAGATGACCTCCTTCCCCTTGATATGTATAATTACTTGGTATATATCCTATTATCCTTCCATTTAATAGAAGAAGGACCTTATCATACAGTGTCTTATGTATATTTATTTCTGTATTATTTGCTGTGTTATCCTTCATATTCCTTCCTACTCCCAAGTATTCCTCCTCCTCCATATCAGATATAAAATATATAATATCTTCTGTTATTCCTTGTAAATTACCTAATCTTGCATTAAAGTTTCCAACTACTAATATTTTATCGTTAGGATGTTCAAGTTGTAATTTATCTATATTTCTTGATAATTTTGGGAGCCAATCTTTATCTCCAAAATTACTATTAGATGGTGGCACATATATATTTATCAGGAATAGGTTACCCACCCCTACCCTAGATATTTGTGTTATTAATATATTTTTACTATCAATTTTCACTTCTTTTGTTTTCACTTTGTCATTTAATTTGCAAAATGTGGACAAAACCCCTGCATTTCTACCAAATTTTTTCACCCTTTCAGCTGTTTTTTTCCACATGACACATATCCATCCAAGTGGGCATCACTTGTCACCCAAGTTTCCTGGATACATATATATTCAAAGGTTTCCAAGTATTTCACCACTTCTGGATCTCCTAACCTATCCTTGAGCTCTGAAGAGTTCCAAGAAAGAATACTTATTTTGTGTTTTACATTTAGTTTGTTCCCACTCGATTCTTTCCTTCACATGATCTCACTTCTTCCCTTGTTACTCTCATTATTCTGTGGCCTCCTTTCTTGTTCCTCAGTAAGCTGTCACTGTTCAAGATCTGTTAATAACGCATATTTCTTTGCTGTTTCTATCATTACTTTCCATGTCTTTTTGTCATTAAATCTTTGGACACCTTGTACATTTTCCTCAAACTCCATATGAATAAAAATGCCTAGCCCATCTAACAATGATAATTTCTGACGTAATAACTCAAAAATATTTCCTTTTTTATCTTGGCCAAAATTTGGCTATCTGTTTCACATCAGAAAGCCTGTTTTAGTTCATGGGTGCAGTCCTCTATGCACAGTAGTACAGTTAGTAAATCAGCCAATTTGTTCTTAATATTTTACTTATTTTCTTTAAATAGTTGTTTTATGTCATATATAATAATATATATTTCTTCCCCTACTTTATCCCTTGTCTCATAATATTCTGAGAATAAGTCTCCCAATGTGACTAGTTCTTCCATTTGTATTCCCATTCTCCTTAGCTCCTTTGCTTTATCTATTGTTTTTAAAATATAATATTGGTCTATAACCACCAATACCAAATCCATAATTGGGCTAATAATACTAACACCATTTAGCACATTCCTGCACCCATTCATTGCTATATCAAGCAAATTCTTGGTCATTTTAGATAAATGTTCATCTGTTTCATTGGGCAGACACACCATTTTGTGGAGTGGTAAAACATAATCCGGTGTTGATGTTTTTATTCAAAATTGCCTAAATCTTTTTTCTTGTTCTTTATCTGTACCTTCCATTCCTTCTCTCCTATTTTGACTCCATTTTTCCACTCTCTCCTCTTTTTTAGTTTTATTTTTGGTTTTACTGTGGGGATCCACTGGTGTTTCCTGTTCTAATTGTTTCTCATCCAGTTGTTAAATTTCTGTCTGTTCATTTCCTGATGGCACTTTTTCCTCATTCTTTTTATTATTTTGTTTAATATCCTTTTCTTGGACTTTTTTGTTTCTTTCAATACTCTACCTTTTTTGGTTTTCTTAGTTTCTTTTTCATTGTTTTGCCTCTATGTTTTTCACAGTTATTACTTTTTCTGATTGTCTAATTTTTGTGTTTATCTTTTTGACCTAAGTCCCTGTTTTTGTCTTCATACAGTTATCATTTCCCCCTATGATTCCTTCTGCCATCAAAGTAACTTCTCTTGTCTTGCATACAAGACTCATTTCATCTTTCCCTTCCTTATTTGCATTAATATTTCTTTCCACCTCCTTCTGTTCTCCCTTTTCCTCAGGTCAGGGAATCCACTCTTTAAGTCTATGCAAATGCTATCATCCCTAAATGCTTTAACAGGTAGCAACACATATTCTATTGAGACTTCCCTTGTATTTATCTCATAACAATCATGTCTTCTACTCTCTTCATCTTCCTCTCTTGATTGCATCATTGTATTTTGCTTTGTTACATAATTACTTTCATTATCTTGTTTTTCAACTAAATAATCTAATCTTTTCTTATTTTCAATTGTTATCCTTTTTAGAAATGTTAAGCCTTTTTTTTAATTTCTGTTAGTTGCTGATATATCAGAATATTGGATTGTATTGGGTCTCTAAGTATCCTCCGAACTTCTTCTGTTATACCATCCAGATCTAAATCCATATAGGAGGAACTCCTAGAACTAAGGGACCATGATTGTTCTCCAACCCAATTTCTTGGACCATCCAATATTCCCATTGACTCATCCAATCCTAGAGGTTTCATATGTTCTTGGGAAGTGGAATCATACTTAATTGACACTTTCATATTCTTAACAGCTGTATTTGCAATTTGTAAATGATACATTGTGTTTGTTAAATCTATTCCATTCACCGTTGTGATTCCTACTTCTGCCTCTTTTGTATTACTTCCTTTAATTCCCTCATTTACCCCTTCTTGATATATTAAACTCCCATCTATCTCTGTTTCCTTCTTTCCAATTTCTCTTAATCCAGAGCGTACATCAACACTTTCAACAGTAGTGTAATGATCTCCTGCCTCAGTCTCTTTTTCCATTTTGCTTGTGTCTGTTCTAATTACACTTAAAAACTTAGTAATGTCCCTATTTGGTGTAGATGTGTGTACAACTTCCTCATTACTTATTATATGACCCATTTCTTCTCTTTTCTGTTTCAAGTTACCCAATGTTTTTTCTGGTCATTAATTTATTTACCATCTTTTTCACAGGTTGTTTCAATGAGTAACTAGTTCTAATTTTTTTCTCTTCTTTCTGTTCTAACTTGTTATTTACTATAGTATCGGTAGCATTTTCTTCTTTTTTTACTTCTTGTTATTGCAGGCATTCTTGTTTCAATAAAGTTTCTCATATATGAGCACTTAGTAATTTATTAACTTAGTTGATCCACTGCCACCCAAGATCACTCAAAAAATATCAATATTACTTCCTAACTATAGGTTAAAACAGTAATCTCTATGGTAAATTATGATTCAGTAGATTCAATAAAATCAAATACAACATACAATATTTCTAACAAATGGACAGCATTAATTCTTTACAAAGATCTTTATGTTACACAGACACCAGTGATTGTCCTTCTATTCACTCAAACTGGTTTTCTGTTTCCTTGTTAGTCCACAAAAAATTCCAGCTTTCCACTTCCACGGTATTTCCAAAAGTTCTTAATAGTAGACAATAACTGGTAATAACTGATAATAAATAGTTAACAGAAGTTGATTGAATAGAATAGGTCACCTCCAGGAATAGAAGTTTCCTCTGTGTGATCGATAGTGGAGAAATATGGATAGAAGACAAATCAAGAAACAAGTCCCAGACTGTAAACTAGCTTCTTCCATAGCTGTAGGCCTTCTCAAAGTTTCTCTTCAGTAGATTTGTAGATGTAAATGTAGATGTTTTGATTCTAAAATGAACATCCACTGCAAAAATATCATAAAAACAAATAAAAGCTATTCTTTGTTATTGCATATAGTTTATAATTTACATTCCTTATATCAGGAGAAACTCTTATAAAAAATCTAAAATTTCACAAACTCTACTATGTGTTTGCAAAAGCTCAAAATCAGAATATAATCACTAAATAAAAATTAACAATCAATATGAATAACATACAGCAGCACTTGATTCTGCTCTCAGAATAACCTAGTTATTGCTCGTTACTAAAGTCTTAATCATTAGTCCTTTGCCTTACAAATTATGTATTTTACTCCTTAAAAATTTCCCTAGTTTATCCCTCTATTATCATATAAAGGATATAATAACCGCTAGTGGTACTAGTTGCTCTACTGTGTAATAGTTCCAATATAGATCATTTCTAGCCAACTTACTATTTAGCATAATATTTCCAATGACAATATCCAAGATGTGGCTATCTAGGACTAAGAATCGAAGGCTGTCTGGTTATACCAGGATTTTCCTCTGAAATCCACCGGAGGGGGGTCCACCATTCATTCACTACAGAATTTGACATTAAACATGTGCTCAGCTACACCACTTGACAACAGTTTCTCTTTGCTACCTTATTGGGAGCCGCAAGTCAGGAAGAATTAAGTTTAGTGGCATTTCAACTTTTAGCAACAGATATCGTAAAAACACTTACCCAATCTTCCGTTGCAACAACACCATAGGCCGTATTTCTCTATATCTATTCTGTAGTTGCACTCGATCGAAAGTATTAAAAGCAAGTATTAAAAGCACTAGCTCTATTAGCTTCAGATTTTTTTGGCTTTAGTGATAGCATACAATAGTAGCTTGCAATTAACTCCAAGAGCCTCACTGTTCTCTTCTTGCTGCTTCTCATTACAATTTGCTACAGAGTGCTCGAATGGCTTGGTGTTCTTAATCCACCACTCACATCTAATTAAATCTCCTAGGGTCCTTCTACTTATGTGAGACTGCAACCAATTAGTCACTGCCTACGTCTACTAGGTGTTTTTAATTTTAACACAAAAAAAGTGAGCACTCAATAACTCCCAATAACCCTCAATAATACTAATTGACCACTGCCCTAGCTCGTTTATCACCATTAATCTTCCCAGCTAGGCTCCATTCTCAGTTTCTGCTGTTGCTAGTTAATTATTATTAGTTAATTAATTATCAATCTAGTCTCTTCCACTCAATAGTGACTGACTCTATCTATCTGTCAGGTTTATGTTTTGGCTTATCAGCTATTCAATCATCAGACCTTCAGACCTTTTTGACCCTATTTTCTAACTGTTTTAATTATTCTAATAATTCAGGTAGTAATTTCAGTTAATTGTCTATCATACCCCCACATAATACTAGTTTTAACCCTTCTCTGGCTTGTGTTTTTTATAATTTAATCGAATGCCAAATACTATATTTTTTTTTTATTTAGTTGTTTAACCAGGTATAGCACACTAAGCTGAAAGCTTTTTTACAGGAGTGACCTGGGAGCACAAGGAGGTTAAGTGACTTGCTCATGGTCACACAGTATGCAAGTGGAAGTTGTGGGATTCAAACCCAGGTCTGGTCTGCTGGATGTTACCAGATTTGCAGCGCAGAACCTTAGACCACTGTGCTATACTGCCTCCAATGCTATACATGTGTATGCAAGCAATGTAACAATACAACAGATGGAACAGATATTGTATCAATACAACAGATGGAACAGATATTGCACCTCTTTCACGATATTCAGTGAACATTAACACATGTTAATACGTATTTAAGAACTTATAAACAAAATAAGATTAAACTTGAAATCCTGTAAAAAATCCAGCAGCCCTTCAAAACAGTACTGAAGGTTAAAGCAACCCACTTATTTAATGTGTTATTCCTCAGTTTGCTTGCTCAGGTCATCATGAATGATTGTCCATCTCCCAGCAGGTTTTCTGCCAATCCACGTCTTCTACTAATTCGTGTTTCTTTTTCTTCAACTTATTCTTCTCAACATGCCTCACTTTTTCTCATCTTTTTATTACTTTCTACTTCCTTTCCTTTCTTTTTCATCCCCATTCTCTCTTCTCACTTTCCATGGGGGGGGAAGGGAACCCCCTCACCTCTCACTTTACTCTTCCGCTTCTCGTCAGTTTTTCTTAAATTCCTCAACCACCGTCGAGTCCTGCTAGGGAACAATCAACAAACTCCTTTGGGAAACCTGGTGTGGTGCATATAAGAAATACCGGTAAGAAAGCAAAACACTAAGACAATGGTGGTTTACCTTGGATCCATGACGGGTGTTCGACAAATTTCTCGTTGAATGCCCTGACAGCGAAACTGGCAGGATGACTGAATTCAGTAGTTGGCTGCTGGTTTCTCAGCACATGAAGTGTTTTCTTCAGGGGGCTCTGCTTGCATCCCCCACACCACCCCCAATAAGGATTATCAACTCTGAGTTGGAGCTGATTCAGGGGCTGCAGGACCCCCAACAGACAGTGCCCAGTTCCAGCAGGTCCCCTACAGTGGCATGGCGCTGTAGCCGCTGTTGGGTACTTCGCTGTTGAACTGTCGCAGTCGGGTGGGTATACCATTTACCTTCTATAAAAATAACATGAGCGTAGCTCTCCTGCTTCTCTGTCTTAACACCACAAGACAAAGAGCGTGGTGCAGCACAGCCTCCACCTTCAACCCTCAGACCGGTTGTAGCAAGAGTGATGTTGTTTCTTTTTGCTGTTTATCCTGTACATTTTCTCTAGGTAATTTTTCCTGGGTTTCCAGCCTCTTTGTCATATCAGCTGAGGGTGAAGATTTGTTTTCTTTTGAGGAGTCTAGTTTTGAGGGTTGGGGAGGGGGGAGGGGGGAGGATCTGAGTTCTGTTCAGCCTGTGCTTTATTTATTAAGTCCACTGGGTCCAAAGTCTGAGATTTATTCACTGATGTCCACGGACATTCTTTGAATAAGTTGCCATACTCCTCACACAGGCTGTAGTGAGCGTGGTTTAAACATTGTCACCTTATGTGTCCAATTTCATTACAGAGGCTACACTGAAGCTTATCACAGACACTTGATAAGTGTGTCCAAGATCCACAGCCATAACAGGCCTTCAGTTGTCTGGGGTAAAAGCAGACCCCTCAATCCCTTCCCAGAAATAAACTATTTTCTATGTGTACTATCCCCTCATCTGTCTGATATAATTTGACTTTAAAGAGCCATCCTCCTGTCCAAAATTGTTTCTCATCCAGGATTGCCTCAGGTGAACACAGTACTTGCCATTTTTGCTGGAGCCAGTAGTAGATGTCTCCCACTGGCATGCTCTCATTATGGAACATAACTGTAACTGTTTTTATTAGGGGCTTCGTCAAAGGTATGGCCATGAAGGGGGTCCAAAGGGGGGAAGATTTTAGTTGATTATATTTAGTCCAGAAGGTCTCCAGGAAGGGAGTGGAGTGGAAGCTGATGTCAAATATATCTTCCCCCAAAATATGTATAAACGTAAAAACATCTGCTGGATAAAACCTTAAAGAATCTTTAATTAGTGTTTTCACCACATATTGCCTGTCTGGGTGAGGGTCCAGGCCACCTCTATATTTCAGTCATACCACATGCCTCCTAGGAAGTGGTTCTGTCTTATTTGTTTTAACAAGTTCTGAAGACTGGAGAAGGGCTCATGTGATCCCGCTCCACAAGAGTGGTAGCAGGGAGGAGGCGGGGAACTACAGACCAGTCAGTCTTACCTCAGTAGTGGGCAAGATTATGGAGGCACTCCTTAAGGAAATGATAGTGCAACACCTGGAATCCATAGGGGCACAGGATCCAAGACAGCATGGGTTTACAAAAGGAAGGTCCTGTCAAACTAATCTCATAGATTTCTTTGACTGGGTAACCAGAGTGGTGGACCAAGGGGGAGCAGTTGATGTCGCCTACCTTGACTTCAGCAAAGCTTTTGACACTGTTCCACATAGAAGATTGATAAATAAGCTGGGTAGGCTCTGGGTGGGTCAGAAGTTGGTCAACTGGGTGGCAAACTGGTTGACTGGCAGAAAACAGAGAGTGGTGGTAAATGGTATACAGTCAGAAGAGATGCAAGTCACAAGTGGGTACCTCAGGGATCAGTCCTGGGGCCAGTCCTATTCAACATCTTCATTAGTGACCTTGCAGATGGACTAGAGGGTAAGGCTTGTCTGTTTGCAGATGACACCAAGATCTGCAACAGGGTAGATGATCCAGATGGGGTGGGCAGAATGAGAAGAGATCTGGATAAACTAGCAGAATGGTCAGAAGAGTGGCAACTGGGATTTAATGCAAAGAAGTGCAAAATCATGCACATAGGGAAGAGAAACCCTGAAGCCACTTATAGGCTGGGAGGGGAGTTGCTAGCAGTCACAAAGGAAGAAAGAGACTTGGGCATCATCATCACTGATGACCTAAAATCATCCAAGCAGACCTC
This sequence comes from Neoceratodus forsteri, assembly GCA_016271365.2. Lineage (NCBI taxonomy): Eukaryota > Metazoa > Chordata > Ceratodontiformes > Ceratodontidae > Neoceratodus > Neoceratodus forsteri. Next base: position 284,573,295 of record CM028135.1, on the reverse strand, counting down.
TAAAGCAGTAGGTAAGGCTAGGGGGTGTTAGGGTGTATTAGCAGGGGTATCACAAGTCGTAGAGGAGGTAATAATCCTCTGTACAAGACATTGGTTAGTCCCATCTGGAGTACTGCAGTATTGGAGGCCACACCTTCACAAGGACATTAACTAAATTGAGGCAGTCCAGAGAAGGGCAACCAAAATGGTGCAGGGACTGCATCAGAAAACATATGAGGACAGAGATAACGGAGCTCAATATGTATACCCTGAGCAAAGGAGGAGAGAGGTGATATGATTGAGGCATTCAAACACCTAAGGGCATAAACAAGGTGAAAGAGTCTAACATGTTTAAATATAAGAAAAATAGCAGGACAAGAGGACACAGCATGAGATTAGAGGAGGCCGATTAAGGGGAATGTGAGGAAATTCTTTTCACAGAAAGGTGGTAGATGCATGGAATGGCTTACTACAAGAGTGGTGGCTATGAATACAGTGCAGGGCTTCAAACAGGCATGAGATAGGCATAAGGGAGCAATACAAATGACTATGAATAGAGAGGTCACTGACAGAGCAAAGGCCGATGGCACATTTATAAGGTAGAAAAAGAAATGGGCAGACTGGATGGGCCTTGAGGTCCTTATCTGCCGTCAACTTCTATGTTTCTATGTTTCTATGATACAAATGGTCTCTGTGTTTGTTCCAATTTAGAACCAAGGTCAGAAGTGGGGTAATCTTGAGATACTGATATCCCTTATGTATCAAGGGTTGTTCCAGGAGAATCTGAAGTATTTGGGAAAAGAGGTGGCTACATTTCCAGTGTCATGTCTTGTATCCTCAGGTTTATCCAGTAATTGCACAGATAGAGGGTGCCTATTTAGAACAACATTGCTGTTATCTGTTGTCTGGGGTGCTGCTTTATTCCCTGTGGCAACATCCAGGGAGTATTTTCAGTGTGAGACATTATTTCAGATGCCTTCCTTGTGGGATTTGTACAAAACTTAATGTAGCTCCTGACACCTGTTTGTCCAGTGGGGGGCTCCATTCTGGGGTTAAGGAGGACTGCAAGAGGGAAGAACTCTCCCACTGGGGTTCTGGCACCCAATTTCCTGAACTGTCCTGCATCCAACCTACACCCTGAAGAGCATAATCTGACCAAGGCTTTCCTGCTGCAGTTGTATAACTGATCCCAAAAGCTGCTTTTATAGCTGTAACTGTTGATTCTGTTTGTGTAAATTCAAACAGCATTCCTTCCTGAATGGAAGCCTTGGGTAAATTCCCCACATTCCAGATTTGTCCATCCACAATATTTCTATGTTGTAAAACCCCACTATCTCTTTTTCCTCATTTCATCAGTTTTTCGTTTCTGTTCACACTCTTTTTCCATTAAGATTTTTAATAAGGCAGTTTTCTTTTCTGTCAATTCATGTTCCCGGACTATAGTAGCAGTATCTGGGGACTGAACAAATATCTGCGCTGCAGAGTCCTTTAGAGTCTGTTCATTATGAGTGAGTCTTAGGCCCGGGACAAGAATCCCAGTATATGCCATTCCCGACTAATTTCTCACTTGATTTTGACCATCCACAATCCCTGTCTGTGGCTGCATTATGCTGAAATACTGATTTGGGGCCCTGTTGTCAGAAACAGACTCTGAACTAATCTGAGTCCCTGCGGGGCTTATGCTCTGTACAGATTTCTCCGGCAGCGCTTGGTTTACTAATGTGTTTTCCTCGCCTATACTATCAAACAGAACCTGTGCACTGGGACCTTTTTGCCCAAGGTTTAGCTTTAAAGAAAACTCCAGACAGACTAATGAGTTTCCGATTCCTATGAGCTGACTCTGTAGCAATTTTATGACTACCCAAAAAGATAAATACAGTAGCAGTACTTTGATCACTATTAGCTGTTTGAAAAGTAAGAGGAACTCTTTGTACCTGGTGTGTATTCAGAGCCTCTGTCAGTGAAATAGCTGTTGTCATGGTATCACTGTTACCTCTGGAGGCATTGTCCTGCATGCTTTCAGTGGGGGTGTGGTTCTGTACTGCGGTCCTGTAGCTGAGCCAAAGCTTGTTGGATTCTGTCATTTTTCTCTTTATACAAAGCTTCCTCCTTGTTTAATAAATCTTGCAAGTCTACAGCTGTTTTGTTCATGGAAGAATCCTTTGCAGCAGAATCTGTGGTACTTGTTTTTGCAGTATCAAAATGTCCAGGGTTCTCTCAAATATCACAGTCCATTCTAGTTTCAGTCGCACTTTCTGCATCATAAAACTCTTCAGTCTCTAGCTGTGTCAAGGCCTAGGAGGAGACCAATTCCCCAGCCTCCAGGACATCCATCCACTCTGAAGTCTCACCTGGACTGGCCATCCTGCTACTCACAGGAAGTGATGCTGCCCCCTACTGTAAAAGCAGGAGAATTTCCCCAATGTCCAAACCAAATTTCCCCCATTCACTGGAAATACCACCAACAGCTTAATTTAGTTCAAGGTCAGTTGGCACTCAACTGTGTGGGGGGTCAAGCTGGGAGGGGCAGCTGCAAGTGGGGTGCTAGCTACACACTTGAGCAGACTTGCTAGGCCATGCGCCCATTTCGCTGGCAAGTAAGAAAAGTACATAGATACACAGACAGTGTTTGGCAAGATAGTACTATGGCAAACCCAGTCTGCCCATTTGAGCTTGTAAGTTCAGTTTGTTTTCCTAGAAGTCTGTTGCCCTACCCTGACCTCTACAATTCCTTTATGTCTATCCCATGCATTCTTAAATCCTGTGATTGTATCAGCCCCCACCACTTCCTCTGGCAGGATGTTCCACTTGTCCACCACCCGTTCTGTGAAGAAATTCTTTCTCATGTTTCCTCTGAATCGTCCTCCCTCCAACTTCATCCCATGCCCTCTAGTCCTGGAACATCTTTTCGCTTAAAATAGTGTTTTCCTGCACCTGTACCTCCCTGTAAGATACTTGTATGTCTCCATCATATCCCTCTCCTCCCTCTCCTCCATGGAGTACATGTTCAGTTCCTTCAACCTGTCTTCATAGGGACTTGTGATGCAATCCATGCACCATTTTTGTTGCCTCCTCTGAACCTTCTCTACCCTGTCTATGTCCTTACATTGGTATGGTCTCCAGAACTGTACACTGTACTCCAGGTGGGGCTCACTAGTGTCTTGTATAGTGGAATTATGACCTCCTTTTCCTGCTGGTGATTCCCCTGCCATACATCCCAGCATCCTATTTGCTTTACCTGCTGCCTTGTCACACTGTTTCCCTACCTTGAGGTCATCAGAGATGACAACCCAAGATCCCTTTCCTGCTTGGTGCATGCTATATCCTCACCCCCAACTGATATATTGTGCCAGGGTTTTGTGCCCCATATGCATTATCTTGCACTTCTTTGCATTGAATTTCAACTGCCAAACCCCTGACCATTCTTCAAGTTTCTGCAGGTCGTCATTCTGTCTACACCCTCTGGTGTGTCTACTCTGTTACAGAGCTTTGTGTCATCAGCGAACAGTGAAATTCTGCCTTCTAGATCCTACGCAATGTCACTGATGAAGATGTTGAATAGGACCGGTCCCGCACTGATCCCTGTAGTACCCCACTGGTCACTCTTCCTCTGTGGAGTGACAGCCATTTACCACCACTCTCTGTGTCCTGCCACCCAGCCAGTTACCTACCCACCACACTACTGTCCTGCCCACACCCATATTCTCCAGTTTGTGTAATAGTCTTCTATGTGGCACAGTGTCAAAGGCCTTGCTGAAGTCCAGATAGGCCATGTCCACTGCCCTCCCCTGATCCACCTCCCTAGTCACCCAGTCAAAAAATTCAACAAGGTTGGTTTGACATGACCTCCCCCTGGTGAAACCATGCTGCCTTGGGTCCTGTAGTCCATTGATAACCAGTTGTTCCACCAATCTCTCCTTCAGTAGTGCTTCCATGATCTTCCCCACTACCGAGGTGAGGCTGACTGGTCTGTAGTTCCCTGCTTCCTCTTTGTTCCCATTTTTGTATAAGGGGACTACATCTGCTGTCCTCCAGTCTTTGGGTACCTCCCCTGTTTCCAGTGATTGGCTAAACAGGATAGCCAGAGGTTCAGCCACCACCTATCTTAGTTCTTTAAGTACCCTGGGTGCACCCCATCTGGCCCCATTGCTTTATCAACTTTATTACTTCCAGTTCCTTCAGGACCCTTTCGTAAAGGGACTTGTGTCCATTTTGCACCATTCTCACCCTTGTACTCCTTCAGACCCATTACCTTCCTCTTCCTCAGTAAAGACTGAGCAGAAATACCTGTTCAGTATGTCAGCTTTACTGTTGTCATCCTCCATCGGCTCCCATCCTCCCCCTTCAGTCTCACTATCCCTCCCTTTGTCTTTCTTTTTTCACTTATGTACCTGTAAAAGGTTTTGTCCCCTCTACCCACTGATTTTGCAATGTGTTCTTCTGTCTGAGCTTTGGCTTCCCTTACTGACCTCCCTGCCTCCCTTTGCTTCTCCTGGTACTTCTCCCTATCCCCTTCTGCCTGTGTCTTTTTGTATTGCCTGAATGCAATCTTTTTGGCTTTCACTTTCTTTGATACCTCTTTGGAAAACCTTAATGGTGTCCTCTTCCTTTTCCTCTTGCTAACCTGCTTAATGCATAATTCTGTTGTTCTTGTAATCCCCATTTTAAATACTGCCCACTGTTCCTCAACCCCTGATTCCTGTCCCATTCCCCTTAATGTCTCTTTCAAGTATCTCCCATTTTCCCAAAGTCTGCCCCCTTAAAATCCAGGATACGTGTTTTTGTGGGGTTTGGTTCTGCTCTTTCTGTGATTTCAAACCACAATGACTGGTGGTCACTGTTTCCCAGGTGCTCCCCCACTGTTACCCCATCACACTGTCCCTGTTTGTGAGCACAAGGTCCAGTATTGCCTTCTGCCGAGTTGGTTCCATGACCAGTTGTTTGAGGAAGGCACCCTGAAGGGAGTCCAGGATAAATCTGCTCCTAGTTGATGCTGCTGCTGGGATGCTCCAGTCCACGTCTGGAATATTGAAGTCTCCAACCAGTACTACCTCACCCTTGTCTGCCATCCTTGGATGGCTAGCATCACTCCCTATCTGTTTCTTCCTCCTGGGCTGTGGTCTATAGACCACACCTGTGTGGATGGCTGTCCCCATTTTCCTTTCCAGCTTAACCCATAGTATCTCTCCCCCATTTTGTTCCTCCTGGATCTCTGTGGCCCTTATGTAATTTTTCACATACAGTGCCACTCCTCCTCCCTTCCTGCCTGCTCTGTCTCTTCTGAATATGTTGTAGCCAGGTATGGCCATCTCCCAGTCATGGTTATCATTACACCAGGTTTCAGTGATGGCCACAATGTCCAGGTCTGCCTGTACCATGACAGCCTCCAGATCTTCCGTCTTGTTGCTAAGGCTCCTGGCATTTGCACACATGACTTTCCATGATTTGACCTCCCTAGACTGCTTCACTGTTCTACTCCAGCCCCTTCCTTGGTTGTCACTTATCCCTGGGTCTCCTTGCTGTCTGCCCTTCTGCTGAATTTTGGCCCTTTTCTGCTTATCCACCTCTTGTGCACTAATCTCCATCTTTTGCACGCTGCTTTGCAGAGATAGCCCCTCCTCTGGTTCACTGGTTCCACTGCTGGCTGTGGGGGTGAGCAAGTAGGTACCCTCCTTGCTGGCCTGCCACCCCTTTGCTAGTTTAAATGCTTGTCAATGTAGCATTTAAACTTATCATTGAGTGCTTGGATTCCCTCCAGGATGGATGCAGGCCATCAGGCTTGAACAAACCTCCATCCTCCAGGTGGGTCCCCAGTCACCAATGAATCCAAACCTTCCTCACAGCACCAGTTCTTCAACCATGAGTTAAAGTTCCTGGTGCATGCATCCTATGCTTTCTCCTTCTCTCACAGGTAGTACTTGAGAAAGTGACAGAAGTAGCTACTTGTTGAGACCCCTCCCCAGTTTCCTAAACTCTTCCTGAACTTCCTTTGGCCCCCCATTTGCCAGGTCATTAGTACCTAGGTGGGTAATGACATCCAGCTCACCCTCCCATCTTGCCTTCCCAGTGATTCCCAGGATCTTCCTTCAATCCCTCCATGCCATGGCACCTGGTAGGCGCCTCACCTCCCTATCCTCCCCCTCCTGTGTTCCTAGCTGAATCCCTCTTATGATGGAGTCCCCCACCAGGATTCACTTCCTCCTCCTCTGGGGTCCACTGTTTTCCCCGCTGAGGTCACCTCCTTGGCTAACCTCCACATCTTTTCCATCCACTTCTCTGGGTACCTCTATTTGGTTGTCCTCATTTGCCAGTGTGGCATATGAGTTCTTGAGTGGAATAGGATCTGGGATGTGCCTCTTCCTGACTGCTCTAACCTTCCCTGAGCCCACTGTCATCCAAGTAAGTAAACAGTAAACAGCTTAGCTAGTCTCAGAGCCCACCAATGGTGATCTTTTCTAAACACCTAAGCCAGTATATTATCAGCTCTAGGTGTCATATTGTTTTTTGTCTGGGCCAGAACTGCAAGTACCACTTCTTGCACTTTAACTGGTGGCCATGGGGGATAGTTTTTCTCTAACTGCAATTACTTCTTATCTATTGTGTGTGTGCTTTTATGGATATCAGAGAAATAATCATACTAACCAGGTTTTAAGCACGAATTAAGCACTCAGTGTTATTTGTTCTATTACTAGTACCCAAAGCTACCAGATTCCATATGGTTCTGAAACCTTCCTCTCTAATGGCCATCTGGAGATTATCCTATAAATGTTCTTTATACAAATTTTGTTTTCCTGTCTATTAGATGCTTGTACTTCTTTTTTAGTTGAATTAGGGCTTTCTTAAATTCTGTATTTAAATTTTTCGGTATTAATTTGACAATTTTCACTAAAAACATTTTTAGTTGATAGCATTCATTATCAAACCATTTGATATTGTTGAGACCCCATCCGGAGAAGAAGACAATCATTCCTGTTCCCCCTACTCCTCCAAAATCATTTCAACAATTTTATTTCAAATTATTGATACATCCAGATGGGTTTGTCTCCACTACTTTAGTATTAGTGAGGACATTACAGAAATCATTGGAAGCAGCAGATTGAAGTATCTCTATCACCTTAGGACCTGAGAAGGATGTCCATTTTTTTTTATTTGGTACCATCATATTATATGTTATATACATTCCTTTTTATAACCAGTGTTGAAACTCAGGTCCATTCTGCCATAGCATCTTTAAAGATACTAGGTGGTGATCACAATCCAATCCTTCTATTATTTCTCAATTTCTTATTAGTGGAAATGAAAATGCATCTGCTAATGCTAGATCAATGACTGAGCATCCCATGTTAGTAAGATATATACATGTTAGTAAGATATATATATATATATGTTTTAATTAAAGTTCCCTGTCATTCTGCAATTGAGAATTCTTAATAAATTCTCATCTGCAAATTGTAAGAGACACTTCCCTCTGAAATTACAATATATATATATCGTGAGTTTCCTAGTGGTATCCCAATTGTATCTTCTATGGTCTGGGTAGCAGCAAGCTTTCTATCAAGTCAGATATTTTAGCATTCAGATCCTCTAATATAAGTACAGTAACCTTTTCATAACAGCTGTTAATTTCTGTCAACACCTGACCAGATGTATCAAAAATATCTCCATCACAAGATTTTAATGGGGGGGGGGGCACATATATATCAATGACAATACAAACAGTCTTTCTATTTTGACTTACTGCCACTATCAGAAGATATGGATTCACTGACTGGACTAATGTACAGTCATCATGTACTGAGTTGGATACTAAGTGTGTAAACCACCATTAGGCTAACCAAATAATGAATTTCAAGTTATGCATATGCCAAATGCATAAAAGCCCTTCACTGTGCTCTGGGAGATGCTGGGTAACCAGGTTTCTTGAAGTAAAATTATGGAATATTGTTTGACAATATTTTGCCAGTTAGTATCTTGTACTTTATTTACTAGTCCTGAACATTCCAAATGATAATGCTTATAGAACGGTCAGTGTCTTATTAACAGGCTAGACTGAACTAGTGACCTTGATGGAAGAGGGACACATGGATATCATGGCAGTTACAGAAAAATGGTACATGGAGAACCATGACTGGGATGTCAACATATCAGGATACACAATCTACAGGAGGGAAAGGAATGGTAAAAGAGGAGGAGGAGTAGCTTGCTACATAAGGGAAGGGGTCAAAGCAATGGAACTGAAGGGTAAATGGGAAGGAGAGGAGGTATTGTGGGTCCCCTTTGAGACAGGAAATGATACTGCAATCTGCACAGGGGTTGTATACAGACCTCCACCTCAGGGAGAGGAAATGGACAAGAAAATGATAGAAGGCATCATTAGAATGGCAGAAAAAGGAGAAATATTGTTGATGGGGGACCTGAATATGCCAGATGTTAATTGGAGCACATTTGCTGCAGCCATATCCAAGAACAGGGTGATTATCAATGCTCTGTAGGGAGCATGCCTCAGACAGCTAGTGTTGAAACCCACTCAGGAGGGAGCAATATTAGACCTGGTACTCTCAAATAAGGGTGAAGAGAGGATCACAGATAAAGAAGTGGGTAGCCATCTGGGAAAAAATGACCACCAAACAGTGTGGCTTATGATAAACACAGCCATAGAGTCAAGTCATACAAAAGCAAGGGTAATGGACTTTATGAGGGCTGACTTTGGCAAAATGGGTGAGTGCCTAAGGAATGCACTAACAAATGGGCATGAAGGATGTGTGGAAGAACAATGGGGAAAAATCAAAACTGCCAACACAGAGGACACAAGTATTTGTGTGAAGCAAATAAATAAAATGAAATGAAGTAAAAAAACACTTTGGTTCTCAAAAGAGATGGCAGAGAAGGTTAGGGAGAAAAAGACAGAATGAGCAGAACAGAGAACTGTATCAGTTAAAGTAGAAAGAAGCAGGGAAAGCAGTCAGAATAGTGAAGCCCCAAAATGAGGGAAAGATAGCCAACTAAGTTAAGAAAGGAGATAAAACCTTTTATAGGAACATCAGGAAATGAAGGAAGACCAAAGGAGGAATAGTGAGGCTTAATAAAGGGGAAGGGAGGTGGGCAGAGGATAACAGTGAAAAGGCAGAGATACTGAATGAATACTTTTGCTCAGTATTCACAAAAGAAGAGGAGGGAGAGGTAACTAAACCAAACAATAGAAGCACTCTGGATGGGGGGGGGCAATACCAGTCCATTGACAGAAGAAAGGGTCCTGAAAGAACTCCTAAAACTCAGAGTGGACAAAGCAATGGGGCCTGATGGGATTCACCCCAGAATTCTAAAAGAACTAAGCAGAGACCTAGTGACAACACTAACTACCCTTTTTAAGAAGTGATAGGAGGATGGTAAGGTACCTGAGGACTGCAGGAGGGTGGATGTAATTCCCCTTCACAAAAGTGGGAGCAAGGCAGAGGCAGAAAACTACAAACCTGTTAGTCTGACCTAAGTGGTAGGGAAAATGATGGAATCACTTCTGAAAGAAAGAATTGTTGAGTACCTAGAGGTCAATGGGGCACATGACCCAAGACAGCATGTATTCACAGTGGGAAGGTCATGTCAGATGAATCTAATGGATTTCTTTGACTGGGTGACCAAAGTAGTAGACCAGGGAGGGGCTGCGGATATGGCCTACCTAGACTTTAGCAAGGCATTTGACATAGTCCCATGCAAAAGATTAATAAACAAGTTAGCCATCCTGGGAGTGGGTCCCAGGGTGGTAGCCTAGGAACAAACTGGCTGGACTACAGGATGCAGAGGGTAACAGTAAACAGAGTATATTCTGAAGAAAGGGGGGCTACTAGTGGGGTACTGCAAGGGTGCAGTGCTGGGACCAGTCCTCTTTAATCTCTTTATAGAAGACATTGCAGAGAGGCTGGAAGTAAAAGTATGCCTCTTTGCAGATGATACAAAGATCTGCAACAGGGTTTATACACAAGGGGGGGTGGAAGGGATGAGAAGGGACTTGGCAAGGGTGGGGGAATTCTGCATCAATTGAGCCTGTGTGACCACCAAAAGTGGTGGGACAGGGGCTGGTGCTGGTTTGAACTGCTGGCTGTCTTGTTGTGTTTTTATTACTCCCTGAGGTTTACTGAATGTATCTGGAACTATTGGGGGGCAGAGCTCTAGGAAGAAAAATGAGCTCCATTTTGGAATTGTAGTTCAGGGCTGAGGGGAGAACTACACATTTGCCTGTAGTTTGATCATTTTAGCACCCAAGCAAAGGGTGCACAATTTTTATACAGTAGTACAGTGTGTTCTGTCAAAATTGAATTTTTAAAGGCTAAGGGAAGAGTTAGTGATACCGCAACCCCTAAGGTACTTCTGGGTTGCGGCACACCATTTAGGAAGTGAGCTTGAGTGCCACACATGGAGACATGCACGTTCTCTGTGCATGTTTGGAATGCTAGGTGGTGAGGTGGAAGCAGGATCACAATGCTATATGTAAGTGTTTTGTGTGTATCAAGTATGGGATAATGGTGATATAGTTGGAGAGCCTGTATGTTCGGCAGTCTATACTGAACAATGTGGATAGTTTTATTGTAACTTTAAAAATTGGGGAACTTGGTATTAAGTGCAGGGGTTATGGAAAGTTCACCCTAGAAAACTGTCCAGGGTTAGCTGAATATATATGTAAGGAGTGTGTGGAGGTTAAAGAACTAAAACCCAAAATATTTGACTTGGAATTGGAACTGAAATGCTATAAGCAGGTTTCAGTCACTGTAAGGAGGGATGAGGAAACAATAGTAAACCAGAAAGATTTAACCTGTAAGAGAGATAGGGGAGAGATTAAACAAGAAAATGATTGTGAGGTGGTTGGAAACAATAGTCAAAGTAAACAAGCATTTGTCAATGCCGAATGTTGTCATGCTGGCATTGGCATTGGCAGTGCTGGAGCCAGAGATGCATAATAGAAATGGCAGTGAAGTATTGAAGTGATGCCAAACACACCCCCACCCTGTAGAGAGCAACAGTCATTGGGGTGTGCCTTTAGGTCGTCAGCTATAATGCTCATGCCATTGTACCTCACCCTACCCTGTAGACACTGACAAGTGTCAGGGTGCACTTTGGGGTCTTTGGACATTATACTTACCCCATTCCATAAGAAAATATGCTGACATGGGTGCAGTATAGGAGCATGGGGTGAACTTTGTGGCTGAACAGTGCAAGGCACACCACGATCCCTGTCAGTGGCTGCAGGGTGGGGGGTGGAATGGTGTGAGCATTACATCCGATGATCCCAAGTCACACCCCTGATGCCTGTCAGTCTGTACCAGGCGGGGTGCTACAGTTGGAAACTCTAAAACCGTAGGCATGTGGTGGTAGTTTCACGCCACATTTTCAACATGGTCTGCTTGTCAGGCCATCTCATGAAAAGTGGCACAATCACTTTGTTAGCTGAAAGGTGGTTTTGCGCAGCAGCTGTGCCATTTGGTGACAGAGGGATGAAAACACATTTTTGGGGAGGATGTGGAGAATGACAACTGCATTGTTCATGAGGAGGCGTAAAAAAATGGCAACGTTGAAAATCTGGAGTGACAATATGAAATATTGGTGAAGCAATGAGCATTCATACACAAACTAGCACCACATCCTAACTCCAATTATTTTGGGAGTTTGGTAACCACATTTGTAACATAGGCATTTTGGGACTCTCCCTTATGAACAGTGGCAGTGCAATTTTGTTAATCTGTCCCAAAAGTTGATTTCCCACAGCAACCACGACATTGTGCGCCACAGGTGCGGAAACACATTTTGGGCAGTATGTGAAAAATTACAGCTGTACTGTTCATAAGGAGGTGTGAAAAAATGCCAGTGTTGAAAATCTGGCATGGACATATTGCAAATTTGCGAAGTTACAAGGGTGCGTGGAAACTCCGCAATGCATGCTTGCAACACAGTCATTTTATGGACTTTCAGCATGAAATTTTCAACATAGGCATTTTAGGACCTCTGCTCATGAACAGTGTCACAGTCATTTCCTCAAACTGTCCTGGAAAGTGATTTCGCACAGCGACTGCGCTATTCTGCGCCGGATGTGTGAAAACACATTTCAGGCAGGATATGTAAAATGACAGCTGTACTACTCATCAGGAGGAGTGGGAAAATGTCAAGATCGAAAATCTGGAGTGAAAATATTACAAATTCATAATGTTACGAGCATGCATAGAAACAACACAACGCACGCTGGTAAAACAGCCATTTTTGGGAGTTTTGTCACCAAATTTACAACATAGGCTTTTTGAGAGCTCCCCCTCATGAACAGTGGCACTGTCATTTCATTACTCGGTCCCAAAAGGTGATTCCGCACGGTGACTGCGAAATCACCTTTTGGGACCGAATAATGCCATGACAGTGCCAGAATTCATGAGGAGGGGTCCCAAAAACCCCATGTAGAAAATTTGGTGTCAAAATTCAAAAACATGCCTGAGATATGCACCAAAGTTGAAAAAAACCCTATTTATTCCATTGTACAGCTTAGCAGCATTTTCTTAGTTTGCGGTTGGCTTTGAAGAGTGCAGACATGTTCCCAGTCAACCGAAGATCATCATGCCAGACTCTGCAGGTAAGTATGGGGTGAGAGGGGTGTGGGGAAGCAGGGTGCAGGTGGGTGGTCATGGGTCATGGGAGGGGGCAGGGAGACCGCCAAGGGACCATTTCCTTTTTCCACAGGTAAAAAAAAAAAACATGGGACCATTTTACAGGGGCATGTGGCATGCTGGGGTGGGCTCCCAGCATGTCAATGGAGCCATTGTTTCTTTTTGTGGGGCAGCTGTAGCTGACTGGGGATTGGGCACCCCCATTGGCACACAACAAAAGGGGGGTTACTTTATGCCGATGGGGACTGGGCACCCCCGTTGGCATATAACAAATGGGGGTTTCTTTAAGCCGTGGGGAGTGGAATCCCCCATCGGCACACACACATTGGGGGCAGGGTAAGCTGACAGGGGGATTGGGCACCCCTGAAGATGGCAGTTTGGTGGCCAGTGTGCCACCATGTTTGTGTTTCCGGGTAAGCACATCAGGAGGTCTGCTGCATGTGACGAGCTTTGCTCGCATTGCAGGGGACCTTTCCTTAGATGTGCTCACCCAGGTAGTGTGCCGCCGGCATGCAGGCTGATTGGGGAATGAGGGCTACACCTACAGATGTGTGCCCTGCATTCGCCCAACTGTGACCACGCCTCCAAATCTGCACTATTTCAAGATGTTGGCTGTGCAAGCGTGCCAACATAAAAAGGAAGGAAGGCAATAAACTTTAATTTGCCACTAGAAAACTATCTAACGAAAACATAGGAGAGCCAGGCTCAGGGAACAGTAGAAAATGTATTGATAAATAAAGATGAGGCTAGAGCTCAGGAGGGCCTGAAACTGATGTGGAACTCAGAAAGGTGTATATCATAGGAGATTCCATGGTAAAGTGCACTGATGCATACACCACAAGGGAAAATAAAGAAATGATAACTAGTTCTTATCTGCCAGGGGCTAAGTTGGGGGATGTATCCACACTTTTACCAAAAACAGTGTCCTCTAAATATCAGAAACCAGTAATCCTGATACATGCTGGTACAAATTACTTAAAATATACCCAGTAAGATTTAATTTACCTAGAGTTCATTAAAAAGGCAAAATATATTCAGGATATTGGAGGAACGGTTATATTTTCAGAACTTTTGCCAGTACCAAAAGGTAACGATAGACTGAACCAGAAAATCTTAAGAGTTAATAATTGGCTCAGGAGATGGAGCCTCATATAGGGGTTGGACTGTGTTATGACCTGGGAAAATATGCAGTGATGACTGGTCACAATATAGTAAAGATGGGCTTCATCTTACTAGAAAAGGAAGCAGCACATTGGGTAAAATGTTTAAGGAAGTCATCGATAAGTATTTAAATGACTGAGTTGGGCGGGACGGGCTATACATTTATATAAGGGCATGTCAGACATCCTCAAATAAAACCCTGAATGACTGTGCTGATATTAATAGAACACATATAAAATATAGTCAGACTGGGAGCAATTTAAACTTAACAAACAAGAGAGAGAATGGATATTAAAATTTTATTGCTTAATGCTAGAAGTTTAAAGAACAAAATGGATGAATTAAGGTACTTAATGTATACAGAAAATATAGATATCTGTGCAATTACAGAGACATGGCTAAGACCAGGGGACTGGATTGATCAGGTCATTGGATCTGACTTCTTCCATAAGGCTAGGAGTGACAAGAACGGTGGATGAGTGGGAACTTACATTGCATCCTCACTCATAGCCCAGGAAGTTACTATTAAGGAAGGAGAAAAATCAGAAGTTGAACAAATATGGCTGAATTTCAAAGTAAATAAAGGCTGGTAAAGCTAGGGTTATGTCGTTGCTCACTGAGCATGAATGAAGAGGAGAATAAAAAAAATGTTTGATATGTTGGACATAACTATGGCCAGTGACAATTGTATATTTATGGGAGACTTCAATTTTCCCAACATTGATTTAGACCTTTTACAAGGTAAAAGCTACAGTGAGTATAAGTTTATAGATCTCTGCTTAAGCAATAATATGGAACAATATGTGAAAAATGGTACAAGGGAAAATAATATTCTTGACTTGATATGTTCTAATATTGAGGATGGAATTAAGAATATTTCCATGCTATCACCGCTGTACTCCAGTGATCACAATGTTGTTAAATGCTCGTTATTAGTTGAGGGCCATAAAAAATAAATGGAACTATGTCAGTAAGAAATTATAAATAAAGCTGACATGTAAAGAATCAAGCAGGAATTTTGCAGTTGGGATTGGAGAAAGGATTTATATAATGCTACCCTGGAGATAACTTGGGGGAAAAATAAAAAGTAAAATTGAGTCTTGTTTTGAAACGTTTGTACCTATAGTACAGAAGTATAATAAATGTGGGCGAATCCCAAAATGGTTTTCAAAAAAAGTACAAAAAATAATTAAAGGACAAGGCATGTAAAAAATATAAAGCTAATCCATCACATGATGGGGAGGTGAAATATAAGAGCCTGGTAAATAAATGTAAAAGAGTTCTAAAAAGGGAAAAAGCAGAAGCCCAACTAAACCCTGCAAATAACAAATTGGATAATAATAAACAATTCTACAATTATGTAGGCAGTTTGAGGAATGGATATAGAAATATATCAAACCTTAAGGAAGGAGATGTAATTCTTTCAGACAAGACTGAAATGCAACTAGGTTTAATAGATTCTTCCTCAGTGTATATCAAGATCAGGATGTATTGGCTAACAGTAAATGGGAAAATATTGCATGCACGCCCAGGCAAAAATTCTTTATTACAGAGAAACAGGTATATGATAAGTTAAAAAAACTTGATATACACAAATCCAGGGGGCCAGATTAGTTGCACCTGAATATTCTCAATAGAGCAGCAGAGGAGCTGGCTGGGCCTCTGGCCTTATTGCTTAATAGGTCTCTTGAACAAGGTACTATGTTATAAGATTGGAGAATGGCTCATGTAACCCCCATTCATAAAAAAGGAGACAAAGCGATAGTTGAAAGCTATCGACCAATCAGCATCACTTCAATTGTGGGTAAATTAATGGAGGGGTTCATAAAAACATTCGTAGAGGATGAACTTAAACAGAGAGGGCAAACAGATATTACTCAGCATGGATTCAGTAGGGGGAGATCTTGTGTGAGTAACTTGCTGATTTCTTTGAACCAGCTGGTCAGGCCATTGACCAGGGGCTTCCAGTGGATGTAATCTATTTGGATTTGATTCAGTCTCATACCAGAAGTTAATAGAGATCTTACAGAGTCATGAAATTGATCCATGTTTGATTAAATGGATATACTCTTGGTTAATACATAGGACACAGAGGCCCGGATATTCAGACTATGCCAGGCTGTGGTGTAAGCCTGGGAGCAGCGCAACTTGGATGTGCTGGGGCATTGACAGGGTGATATTCAACAGAGCTGTGCCATGGTACAGCATAGTTGAATATCACACCCTGGCCACCCACAGTGCACATGGCGCAGTGGCACTGTGCCATGTGCAAGTGGCCAGAGTGGATCAGGGGGATGCGCTAGCACGTTCCGCTGCACTAGGCACAAAATGCGATATTCAAAACTGCACGTGCAAATGGAGCCATAATGCATACAAGACACAGATGGGGCCATTTGCATGTCATTATGGCCCCATTTGCATGCAGGTGCTGCTATCTCTAGTGACTTGTGCCTGGCTCCCTGCCAGGCAGCAGTCGTCAGGGACCGACGGCCACTCCCCAGTACAACAAAGTGCCCCACTGCCCAATTGCGGGCATCTGTTAAAATAATGATCATCCAATATCCCTGGTGGTCCAGTGGACCACTCGCAGCCCGATTGCGGGCTTAAGTATAAAATGAAATACATCCAATATCCCTGGTGGTCCAGTGGACCACTCGCAGCCCGATCACAGGCATGTGTAAAATAGAATACACGTCCTATATCCCTGGTGGTCCATTGAACCGCTATCAGACCGATCGTGGGCATGAGTAAATTAAAAATATATGTCCTATATCCCTGGTGGTCCAGTGGACCGAATCCTGCCCGATCACGGGCATATGTAAAATAAATAAAATCCCCATAACCCTGGTGGTTCAGCAGTACCCTCCCCTTCTCACCCACCTGCTGAGCCCCGCCACCCCACTCCCCCCCGGTCAGCGGCGCAGCAGCTCCCCACCTGCAAGCCACCCCTCCACTCACCCGACTGACACTGTATGCGGTGGGGCTGCATGACCATTGGTCCACAGAGTGAGCCAATGGGCGTGCAGTCTGTATCAGACTATACAGTCCAGATATATGAATGGATCCATTCACATATCTGGATTGTGTATGGAGACATGCATGCCCATTGACTCACGCCAGGGACCAATGGGCGGCAGCCCTACCATAGGTGTCAGTCGAAGGGTGACTTGCGGTTGCAGAGCTGCCGCCCACCACTGACCTGGGGGAGGGGTGGTGGGCTCAGCAGGTGGGTGGGGAGGGGGTACCACTAATCACCAGGATTATAGAGATTTGAATTATTTTATACATGACTCGCGATCGGGCAGAATTTCGTCCACTGGACCACAATGAGATATAGGACGGCATTTTAATTTACTCATGCCCACGACACAGAAGCGGTCCACTGGACCACCAGGGAAATAGGACATGTATTCTATTTTATGCATGCCCGTGAATGGGCTGCGAGCGGTCCACTGGACCACCAGGGATATTGGACGTGTTTCATTTTATACTTAAGCCTGTGATCAGGCTGCGAGTGATCCACTGGACCACCAGGGATATAGGACGTGTATTCTATTTTACGCATGCCCATGATCGGGTTGTGGGCAGTCCACTGGACCACCAGGGATATTGGACATGTTTCGTTTTATACTTAAGCCTGCGATCGGGCTGCGAGGGGTCCACTGGACCACCAGGGATATAGGACGTGTATTCTATTTTACGCATGCCCGCAATGGGGCTGCCAGAGGTCCACTGGACCACCAGGGATATTGGATGTGTTTCATTTTATACTTAAGCCCGCGATCGGTCTGTGAGCGGTCCACTGGACCACCAGGGATACAGGACGTGTATTCTATTTTGCGCATGCCCGCGATGGGGCTGCCCGAGGTCCACTGGACCACCAGGGATATTGGATGTGTTTCATTTTATACTTAAGCCCGTGATCGGGCTGTGAGCGGTCCACTGGACCACCAGGGATATAGGACATGTCTATTCTTCTCTGTATGTCCACGATCGGGCAAGGGGGGGGCGCCACCATGAAGGTGCAGCTGGAGCTCGGGTAGCCTCTCACAGTTGGCAGCTGCCGTGTTGTGCTCTGCAATTTGGCAGCTCACCTGTGTGTGGCCAGCTGTTGTTCCTTTTTTTTTTTGACTCACCTGTGTGCAGTGCAAGTAGGGGTTGCACGTGCATGGGCTCAGCACATCCCGGAATGAATATTGGGATGTGCGGAGTATGCATGGGCATGCCCCCCTACCTGCACTGCATACATTACTGATGCACTCCAAAGCATTGGAATTAGTGCCAGGCACAATCCCCATTTGAATATTGTGCCGGAGTGCATCAGTGGGTTGCGCATGGAGCAACAGTGTTGCACCATGCACAACCCTTCTGAATATCCGGGCCAGAGAGTACAAATTAGGGGTTATCTGTCTGAGTGGGGGAGTGGGTCCAGTGGAGAGCAACAGGGCTCAATTTTAGGCCCTTTATTGTTTGAAATATTTGTTTCAAGTGTGCGGGTATCTGGCGGAACGTGGCTGAGGAAATACGCCAACGATACTAAAGTGGAGGCCATAGTAAATAACAGAGAGGCAATAAATAATGTTCAACAACAGGTAAAGGAACTTGAAATATGGGCAAATAAACAAAAACTGAAATTTAATATAGGGAAAATGTAAAGTCATGCACTTTGGGTTGAATAACAGCAAAGTTCATTACAAAATAAATAATGAGAAAATATCCAGTACGGTTAATGAAAGGGACCTGGGTGTTGCCATCTCTGGCAATTTGGGTTTTGAAGCACATATTAAAGAAACCACAAAAAAATCACACCAGGTGATGGGGAATATTTTAAGAAATATATAAAGTAGAAGTAGTGAAGTTATAGTACCACTGTATAGATCAGTTGTTAGACCAATTTTGGAATATGGGACTCCATCCTCCAGCCCCCAGCCAGTCAGTGGAAGAAAAATGGTGGAAAAAGTCCAGAGGCGGATGATAAAAAAAGTTAGAACAGTAAAAAACAAAAGCTATCAGGAGAGATTACAACACCTGGGGCTCTTTTCTATGTTATATCAAAATATGAAAGGGGATCTTTGTTTTGTGTATAAGTCTGTTTGGGCTGAAATGCTGTTTGAAGCCACAGGTCTGAATAAAAAAACATTTAATGAGAGACTAACTAGAGGGCATGGTTATCAGTTGAAGGGGGAGTCATGTAAGACAACAAGGAGTGGTCTGTGGTTTAACCAAAGGGTGGTGGATAACTGGAATGTGCTTCCAGTGGAAGTTGTTGGGGCACCAAGTATGACATCCTTCAAGCAAAGATTGGATAAATATATGGGAGATAAGACTTGGGCTTATCACCACTGATATATGGCTGGTCTAGCATGGCTCTAGTGGCCGATTGACCTGTTCAGATACCTATGAACCTATGAATGGTCAAAAGTATGGCAGCTTAGAGTCAATGCAAAGAGTATTAAGTAATGCAGCTGGGAAACAAAAACCCTGGAGAAGAGTACACAATGGGGGTTCTAACAACAACAAAAATGGAAAGGGACCTGGGGTAGTTACATCAGATGACCTTAAAGTAGGCAAGAAATGTGAAAGGCAGTAAGAAGGGCTAGAGGGATACTGGGATGCACAGGGAGAGACATCACTAGCAGAAAACATGAAGTTGTTATCCCTCTGTACAGACAGTTGGTGAGACCCCATCTGGAGTACTGCGTGCAGTTCTGGAGACCTCATCTCCTCAAGGTCATAGACAGGATGGAGGCAGGCCAGAGGAAGGTAACTAAAATGGTTCAGGGTCTGCAACAGAAGCCATAGGAAGAGACACTAAAAGAGTTTAATATGTATACCCTTGTGGAAAGGAAGGAGAGAGGGGACATGATAGAAACTTTCAAGTACCTCAAGGGAATCTACAAAGCCCAAGAGGGGACCGTTTTTCAGAAAAAGAGACGTGCAAGAACAAGGGGAACACAATTTGAAGACAGAGAGGGACGACTCCGGGCAACTTGAGGAAGTATTTTTTTCACAGAGAGGCGGTGGATGAATGGAACCGCCTTCCTCAGGAGGTCATGGGGTCAAAAACAATAGGGGAATTCAAGAATGTATGGGACAGGCATAAGGCAATTATAGTGTGGCGTAGGAGGAAGTAGGCTGTTGGTTAACTAGAATATTCAGCTAATCCAATAGGTAGGGAAATGGG
Source organism: Neoceratodus forsteri (assembly GCA_016271365.2). Taxonomy (NCBI): domain Eukaryota; kingdom Metazoa; phylum Chordata; order Ceratodontiformes; family Ceratodontidae; genus Neoceratodus; species Neoceratodus forsteri. The sequence continues at coordinate 284,553,333 of CM028135.1, read as the reverse complement.
CAGACTGGGTGGGCCAAGCAGTCCTTATTTGCCATCAAAGTCCATGTTTCTATGAGAGTAATATTTGGGCAACCATACACAACAAGGCTGTGTTTCCATAGAGGGGTTCAGATGACAGCATACGAACCTCTTGAGCGAAGCTCGAGAGGTCCATGTTGTCATCTCAACCCCAAGATGGAAACACATGGTGTGTTGTGTGGGGTTGCCCATATTTTATTTTATATAGTATATGGTTTTGTACCCAGAAATCACAGAAGTGTTACCACCCTAAATAAAAACAAAAGAAAATGAAAAAAACTTGCCATTTCTTTGTTCTGTTTTATGATTGAAATTACATTTACAGACTTTTACAAGTTAAAAGGTACACATTTGGGCACTGGGTGATTAGTAATCAACTAGGTGCTGGGTGAATGAGGAATTTAACATGTTATGACATTTGAACTGTACTGAACAACTGCTTGGAATGCACACCTTGGAATGTGCACAACAGTTTAGAATGTGCACGACAAGGTTTTTGAGCAGACTCATTTTTATACAGAACAAAGGCGAACCATATACTATAGTTCTATTAAGGGGATTTCTTCAAAATTTTTGATATTTCATTATTGCTTTCTTCACTGACTGGTGATGAGGTAGCTAGTGCCCAGAGTGAGCTGATTTCCAAGGCTATGCTATTATGAATACATATCCCTTTTTGTTTATGTACTGTTATGAATCTTACATTATCTCCATCACTGTACATTTCCATTAAATTATTTTTGAACCAGCACTTAAATTCAATCGGGAACATGAATTCTGTTATCCTTCGTTGTTTTTCACTAGATTCTTTTGGCTCAGTTATTAGTTGAGACTTTTTAGCATTTACCAGACTGTTTTGACTTACATTTCTTTGATCTTGTTTCGATACAGATGCTTCTTTACTGCTCCTTTGTGCAATATCTGATAGAGTGTTATCCAGGTTAATACCCTGACCATTGAACCCATCAATATATGTGATTAAAAACTTTCTTAGATCAGGGTATTTGAATGTTAAACATGCCCGAACTTTAACTTTTTCACAGTTGTATCTATATGGTGACTTAATGACTGAACATGAGGAACTACCTCCTATAATGCTTTCATATGCATTGTAAACCACTGTTCTAAGCCAAAAGGGGTTTAATTTCTTGCCTTGGTATGCCCCTGAAATAAATCATGGGCAATAATTTCCTCTTCCTAATAAGTAATTCTTTAGGGCACGATTCACAAAGCTTTGCCTGGGTGCAAACCCAGTTTGCCCAGGGCAAATGGGGCTTTGTGAATAGCTGGTATTCCCAAACCCAGTTTGCCCCCGCAAACCTGAGACTGGACAAAGTAGTGAGGGGGGCCACAATGCAAATGAGGGGGAGGGGACCTGCATATCCCTGCAATTCCAGTCTCAAAGAATTTGCTCCATGCAAGGGCCTGTGCGAAGCGTCTTGCGTGGAGCAAAATACCACTGGAAAAAAACTTGTGGTAATCTGCGCAACCCTAGTGGTTGGCGGACGTACTGTGCCCCCCCATCCCCGATCACTCACCCAAGAATAAAAAAATGCTTGTTCCATAGTGTAGTGTCCCACCCCGGTCCCCGATCGCCCGATTACCAACCTGATAATAAAATATGTTCTGTTCCATAGTATAGTGCCCCACTCTGGTCCCGATCCCATGTATCCCACCCAGTAATAAATGTAATCACGTTCCATAGTGTAGGGTCCCAAACCAAACCCCCAATCCCCTGATTACCCACCCAGTAATAAAAAAGTTTTTTCCATAGTGTATTGGTCCCTCCCCTGTCCCGATTGTCCAATTACCCAGCCCTCATTTAAATAAAATCATTCCATAGCATAGTGGTCCTCCCCAGTCCCCGATCGCCTGATTACCCATATGTTAGTAATATAAAATCTTTCTGTAGTGTAGTGGTCCCCTATCCCATCAACTACTCCATTAAGGGTATACCACACTGTCAATGACATTTCTACAGTGTAGTTCCCTACAGTGACAACAGCGCCACATCACTGTAGGGAACCCACTGGAACCTGGCACTGTCTGTTGGGGGTCCTGCACCCCCCCCAATCAGCTCCGACTCGGAGCTGACAATCTAAGTGGGGCGGGGGCACAGCTCCCTGTATTGGGGTTGGAGACTTTGCCCGAAAAGCTACCTGTTTAATATGAAACCAAGCAGCCAACTGCAAAGGCAGTCGATCCTGCTGGTTTCACTGCTCGATCATTCGACAAAATTTTGTCGACGACCAGTGGTTGATTCCCATTAAGCGCACACACCACCATGCTCCCTCTGCCCCAGCATGGCCGCTGGTCAGTGAGCAGCACAGCCCTCCTCACACTTCCACGGCTTCCTGCTGACTGAACTGTAAATGATAAGTTACAGTATATACTACAAGGCCATAGATTCAACCACTGGGTTTGTAGTGTATACTGTAAGCTGTCATTGCCAGTTCAGTAGGCGGGCAGCCGTGGAGGTGTGAGGAGGCTGTGCTGATCGCTGACCGGTGACTGTGCTGGGGCGGGGAGCGGGTGGCGGTGCTTAATGGAGTGGGTGGGGGGTGGGGGGACCAGTACAATATGGAAAGATTTTATTTTAATAATGGCTGGATAATCTGGCGATCAGGGACCAGGGAGGGACCACTACACAATGAAATTATTTTATTTTAATAACGGGTGGGTAATCAGGTGATCGGGGACCATGGAGGGACAACTACACTACAGAATGATTTTATTTTAAAAATGTCGGTAATTGGGTGATCGGGGGTTTGAGGTGGGACCCTACACTATGGAACATGATTAAATTTATTACCGGGTAGAATGCATGAGATTGGAACCGAAATGGGACTGCTTCACTATTGAAAATATCTATGTTTATTATTGGGTGGGATACATCAGATCAAGACTAGGGTGGGACCACTACACTATGGAAAATATCTATATTTATTACTGGGTAGGAATTCAAGTGATTGGGGACTGGGTGGGAATGTTACACTATGGAAATTAGTTTTTTTGTACTGTTGGGTCTGCGATCGGGGTGGGACAGGGCACCACTAAACTATGGGGGAATGAGGCTGAATGGGGCTTGGGCTGGTGGTAGGGGCACACTGCCACTCTAATGGTTTGCAAATGAGCCCATAATGGGCATGCTAATCACCACTAGTGCCTTGCATGCCCATTGGACTCATTTGTATGGCTCCTTTAGTGAAAAGCACTTTAGCACCTGAGCTCTATTGGCTGTGGGACCATTTTCCTGGCTGGCTGTGGAGGAAGAGCTACTAGGTATTCCACTGCTTTTCCTGGGATAGTGCTGCCCCCACTGGCCCCTTATTCACAGTCAGAAAGCCCACTGGGTTATCTGAGTGTGAATAGCTCCATTGCCCACAAGCACAGACAGAAGTGCAGCACAAACTTTTGTGCCCATTTTGCGCTCCCTTTCTGAATCCTGGCCCTAGTGTCTATCTATAGGGGGTCTGCAACTTTTTTCCTAAGTCATTGTAAACATTTTAACAAAGACCACCTTAAGGTTTGTTAGCACTCTGTCACTCTGTAGTCCCAGATTTATTTCTGTTTTAGTGATCAGAGAATTGCACTTCTGGAGCCAGATTCACAAAAAATCGCAAATGCAGCGCAAAAGCTTGCACTGCGCCTTGTGATTGCATAGGTTTCAAAAGTTGCTATTCATAGTCAGATAGTGCACTGTGCTATCTGACTGTGAGTAGGGCCAGGAAGGGGCAGCCCTAATCCAGGAAAGCCACCACTAACCCCACTAGCAGTGCCCCAACATCCAGCCAGGTGAATGGTCCCACAATGAACAGTGCAGGTGTGCTATTTCCTATTCTGTAAAGCTCCAATGTAAATTAGCCCATTGGGCATGAAAGGCACTAGGTGTCCATTTGCAGGCCCACTATGGGCCCATTTACTGTACATAGACTTGGGGTGGCTCAGGGCACCCCCCCCAGCCCCTGCCCAATATAGTGGCAGTCCCTGGTGCTCTAGTGCCTCCACCCCAGTTCACTGATCGCTGTCCTGAGTATGTAAAATTAGTTTCCCTGATGGTCTAGTGGTACCTCCCCTAGACCAGTCACAGATTGCTATCCCCATATAAAATAAAATAAAAACTCTGGTAGTCTAGTGGTCCCTCCCCTCCCTGTGCTCTGATTGCTGTCCTGTTATAGAAAATTAATTCCCTGGTAGTCCAGTGGTCCCCTCCTGACCTGATCATCATCTCATGATATATTTTTTAATATTCCCTGGTAGTCCAGTGGTCCCTCTTCCCTCCATCAATGTCTGATCATTGTCCCCATAGTAAAAAATAATGTCCCTTGTAGTCCAGTGGTCCCCCCATGCTCTAATCACCATCCCTGTATATTAAAAATATGCCCTGGTAGTGTAGTGGTCCTTCCCCCCTGCCTAATTCACTAATTTCCATCCCCTGATAATAAAAATAATGCCCTGGTAGTCTAGTGGTCCCTCCCTCCCCCCGATCGCTGATCACTGCCAGATATGTAGTATGAATAATCCCTGGTGGTCAAGTGTTCACCTCCCTCCCTGGTTGCAGGCCCCATAAAAAATTATTCTGTTCCCTGGTGGTGTAGTGATCTCCTCCCCCCGCCCAATCACCCAGCTAAAAGATCACTAGATGCCCAGGGATTATTTATTCATTCTTTATATGGGATGTCGCTCAGTGAGGGAGAGGGCCACTATACCACCAGGGAACAGGATTATTTTTTATGGGCCAGCAACCAGGATGGAGGGGAAACACTAGATCACCAGGGATTATTCGTTCTGTATATCTGGCAGTGATCAGTGACCAGAGAGGGGGAAGGAACCACTAGACAGGGCATTATTTTTATTATCAGGGATGGTGATTGGTGAATGGGAGAGGGATCACTAGACAACCAGGGCATCAGTTTTATTATCAGGGATGGAGATCAGTGAAAGGGGGATGGGCGGGACCACTGGACTACCAGGGCATGTTTTTAATATAAAAGGATGGTGATCAGAGCAGGGGGGGAGGAGGACCACTAGACTACCAGGGACATGGTGTTGTGGATCGGGGGAGCACCTTGCACTACCTCCGACAACCACTAGGCAGAGTTAAAAGGAGGTTTTGCTTGGTGGTATTTTCTTCACACAAGGGAACCCTGCAAAAGGCTCTTGCATGGTGAAAATGCTTAGTGTATGGGACAGCACTGATATGCTGGTCCCCTTCCCCTTATTTGCATTGCAGCCCCATTACAACTTTGTCACCTTTGTGAATATCACTTTGGGACAAAACACAGTTTGCAGAGTACAAACTGGGCTTGTACCCAGGCAAAGTTTTGTGAACTAGGACCTTGGTCGTTTAGCTTTGCCTGCCTACTTTCCCTTTTATTCCATTTGGTGTACTTCTGGCTGGTAGTACTTGTCTCTGCAGCTCTTGCTGGTTACCACTAGTGCTTTTCTTTGTTGATACTGTCTCCTCCTTGCAGCATCATTACCCACAATCAATCACCTAATCTTTCGATAGTTTCTGAGTTTTCAGCTCCCGTCAATGTTTTCATATTTCTGTCTATTTGTCTATTTGTAACCAATTTTTCTATTGCCTTTGCTTCCTTTTCAGCTATATTAGCAGTTATTACCCTTACAGAAATATCGGTGTGCTGTGTACATGCAGAATGCATGCCACATACTTAATTGTGCAATGTTTGCATGCGGTTTGCATACACAAAGTGAACCTATGCAAACCAGGTCTAAAAATCAGGTTCTCATGCTGCAAGCCTGACATGTGAGCAGCAGGTAAGCTGGTGCGAACATCTTCTAAAAATTACATCAGGTTCACGTGTTGCATGCTTGACATGAGCGCAGCAGTTAAGCTGGTGTGAATGTCATTTAAATATCACATCAGGTTCACATGCTGCATGCTTGTCATGTGTGCAGCAGCTAAGCTGGTGCAAACCTCATCTAAAAAAACACATCAGTTTCTATTTCTTATACTACTGCTAGCAAATAGTTATTAAAATACATTTGTATTTGAATGCCCATAAAAAATAGGTAAACTCATTCATTCTGATCCTTTTGCAAGTTGTTTAATGACTTTTGATTTTTGTCATTAAATCGCTATTAATTTGTAAAGTATTGTTTGCTTACTGCATTAAACGCTTAGGACATAGCCAGTCAATATCCTCCATTCCAGGTGTACGATGAGGGGTCTCTGTGTTGTGAAGCCTATTCTTTTTGTTTTGGACCATGCAAATCCCTTATGCATATTTAATGCTACAAATGTGTTTCTCCATGACTGTTTTATCTCAATTACTTTCCCTTTGTTATTCTGTATTGATCATATACACAATGGCCATGCTCAGCCCTCTTTGTGCTGAATAGGGTCTTGGGAAGCATGCACCATACCTCACATTTTGTCACTGAAATGAAGGACATGGACACTCAAAATGAGGGACACTAACCCACACGATGATCAGGACACATCATGAAACATGGAGATACAGTACCTCAGAACACAGTGGAAACCATTGCATTAGCACCTGAGAATGAGTTTCTACCATTAAGCAGGGGTGTCATTTAGGTAGGGCAGAGGGTGGCAGTTGCCCCCCCCCCGTATTTGTGCCTAGGTTGTTCTTACGGTGTGGCACTAATAGCTTTAAATTTAGATTTAATATTTTGCACAAGTGCCCACCTGGCCTGTGTGTGCACATGTTGCAGGTACTCCCCCAGACTCAACTGTGTCTGTATTGTGTTGTCCACTATCTCCACCTTTTAGCAGCTGCACAATCACATGCGATGTGGAAGAGCTCCAGCCAAGAAAGAGCGCATGAGCCTTGCAAGTGCAACACTGTCTTTCCTGCCACAGAGTAGACAAACTGCACACTACAGCTTGGAGGAGTCAGTGAGCACTGAATTCTCAATAGCAGTTTTGTGGCAGCATATTTTTGCTGTTCTACTCTTAGTGAGTCTCTGTCTCCCCTGGTGGCTGAAGGGGCAGATGGAGAGCTAGAAGCTAACTCAAGACTAGGCTACCTACTTACTCTACTAGGCTCGCCTTGCAAAAAAAAAATAAAAACAACACAGACCCCCATGGGAGCAAGCTAGGTTTAGCAGTAGTGGTGACAATGGTGTAGGTGGCCTTCATAGGCCTTGATCAGTACAGTGTAGCAGCAGCCTCAGCAGCAACCAAGCAAGAAGTAAGCAACCCAGGTTGGGTGGGTTTGGAAGGCCGAGGTGACTTGGTCGCGGACCATGTTGGGGACCTGTGATGGTCAGTTCTAGCATCCAGCTTCTGGTGAAAGAGAGAGGGAGAGTGGACTGAAAACTGGGCTTGTGGCACACTATGTCAGCCTGCAGGTTCTGGTCAGATGGTTGGGTAAGTAAAAGTTAAATAATTTTGTTTTACAGGGGGACTGGGGAATGAGGAAGGACTGAAAAAGTTATGTGTTTGTCATGTTTCTTCACCTCTGCATGGCTTCATGATCCATAGAGGATGGGTATTGAATGGAATGGAGTCAGGGAGAAAAATCAGGACTAAGTTCTTTTTTGGGGGGGCAGAACTTCAACCAGGAAAAAAATTTTTCAGTAACTGGGTGGGTCTAAGCCCAAATCTGATGCACTGCTCCGGGTTATATACAGATGACTCTTATACATTTGAATTTTTCCTGATTTGCATATCACATTTCAGTCAAGCCAAATAAGTTGCACCCTTTAGAGATGTTACAGAAATTCTAGTGCTGTTCCTTGAATTCAGGAACAGTTAAGCGGTATGGTATTCAAAGACTATTGGAGCCCCACTATAGTCAGGTTTAAGCCCCCCCCCCAGTGAAGCTGACCTCCACATCCCCATGCCATGGCACATTATGACATAGGGCAAGGGAGAGTGCAAGGGCATGCCTAAGTAAAATTAATGAGGGTATTTTTTAATTACTATTTTATACATTATTGATGCAGAGTTGGAGATTAATGAAGGCCACTGCTCAACTAACAAGGGCCTTGTTAGTAGAACAGTGGCCTTCATTATTTTCCAACATACCATAATAATGTATAAAATAGTAATAGAAAATAACTCCATTCATTTCAAGGGGGTATGCCCCAGTACTCTGATCCATGGATATCATCTCTTAAAGACTACTGCCTCTGGATCCCTAGTACTCAAGTAAAAGACTTTTTACTTATATCTGTACTTGGTTGGTTGTCTGTAGCAGCATGGCCATACCTGCAAGAGTGTGTGTGCATGATGGGGGGACTGGCCATGTGGGTGTGGGTGTCGAGTTATTGCAACTTTTGTGTTTGCATCTTAAAGCCTGTTTCTGTCGAAACATTCAAAACTATGGGGAGAAAATAGTAGGAGTATAGGCCTGATAGAAGTAATTAAGTGGTTTTGTGGGTAAATTTGTGTACTGGGGTGGGAAAAACATGTGTTTCCATTGATATGTGTGCTATAGTTCAACTGTGAAAATGAGATGAGGGAAAGAAGAAAACTGAAAAGCATAACAGTGGCTACAAGCATGCCGCATGCATGCAGACATATTCAGATATGTACGTATTGAAGTACAAGTGAGCCATATGTGTGCAGGTGGTATGGCTTAGTGGTTAAAGACAATGAACTGCAAGCCAGGAGACTTGGAGGAATGAAAACCTGGGTTTGAATCTCATCAACCCCACCTGTGTATGGTATAATCCTGAGCAAGTCACTTAACTTTTATGTGTGCAGTTATCAGTAACCACTTGCCTTTATGCACGCATGCCAGTCTTTCCCAATTTAACACACAAATCATGCTTTCCACACTTTCTTGCTGCATGCATGCAATTAATTCCAATTTAATATTTAAGTCATACTTGCAGCACATATATCACTTGAGTAGTTTTATGTGTGCAGCATGAAAACCTTTCTTATAATTCTTTCTGTAATGGTAATCTTATCTTCTCCTTCCTATGCTCTGCTGACTCAGTACAAGAAGCAGCATTGTTAATTGATGTACAGATCTGCTCTTCACCTGAAATCATAGCTTCACCTTCCCATCATATTCTTTCTCCTTGAATTATCTTTTTTATCTGTTACAAGATGGCATTCCCTTTACTGATCCCTTTATCTCTGCTTGATCAAGCAATATCAGATTTTAGGTCATAAGGGATTCTATATTTGATTGTAAAGCTCAATTTTCTTTGCCTAAATCATTATTTTGTTTCTTTGGTGTAATTCCTGCTTAGAAAGGCCCAAATTAGAGTTTTACTATATGTGAGGAATGTCCAGGTGTGGGGGTGGGGCACTGATGGGGGAGCAAAACTAAGGTGCTTGTAATATAGTGAGATGAAATGCTCAAAGTTCTGTGAAAAGAACTTTACATCTATCACCTTTACTGCATTTTAACTTTTTGCTCCATTTGCCCTTTGTCCTCCATAAGAAGCTGTGGACAATCCATATTCTTTATTGGCATATCACTTTTCTAGGTCAGTACAGATCTATCTACCAGCCTGTCATCTGTCTGAGTCACTGTGGACATTACATAATTACCCTAAACTGGAACAAAGAGAACTAAGTCTTGGGTTTTTCAAATATTTTTTTTCAGTAAGATTAGATTCTATCTTTTTAGATTTTTGGACACAGCTGTTTTAGAAAATAAACCTTCTAGATTTTTGATGGTTGTTACTAAAGGATTGTCCTTCATAACTTTAATTTGTACTTGATTTATTGCTGTATTCCCGGTGATTATATTGCTTGCTTTTTTCAGGTTGAGTTGTGATGGGGTGGAGATAAAGTAGTAAGTAATTAATATACTTTCCCCATCGGTTATACCGCATTTCCTTTTTGTTTTTTAAACTTTGTTTGACTTCAGGGAATTTTCTTTACAGCATGTGCCTGCTTCAACACTGGATTATTTTTATTTGGTGCCATACTATAATAATCTTGCTACAAATAAAAACAAAGGAAATTACAATCAAGGTTGGTTTTGTTATCAAAAAGTTTCACTAACAAAATGAACACAGCAATTCCTCATACCTTTCTTTTTGTTCCCCCATTTTATACATTCCTTCACCACCTCTTTTTACCACACATTATGATGAATTTGTTTTTAGATTCTTGTTAGTAGTAGAAACTTTGTGATTCATTGTGATAATGTGTTTTGTATGCCTGGAAATGATTATAACATGTTAATTTGGACCACTGTGTTTTAATAACCCCAGGATAAAAACCTGGTATGAACAGGCATGGATATACTCCCTTAGGAAGACCTGCAGAGGTCAAAGCACTAGGGGCAACTATTCCTCACCAGTCAGAGCACCTAGAACAATAAACCTTTCATTGCATAAAGTTACAGTTCATCTATTTACTGTGTGGTACCTGTCTGCAGATTTTTTGTATGTTTGTTTGTTTTTTGTTTTTTTGTGCCTTAGTTCTCAAGTAAGCTGCCCATATCTGCACCTCTGCCCTGTTTCCAGAAATGTGCTGGTTTTTGTTTGCACATGAAGGAGGTGCCACTGGACACCAGGTAGTGCTTGGAATGGGGCAAACAGCATGAACGTGTGCTGCTGGATACCAGAGATTAGTAGCTGTGGGATGAGCAATGAAAGTAGATACCAGTAGACACCTAGGACACTTGGAGAGGGAAGGTATGCCACTGGACATTTGGAAGTGCTTAATTTGGGATGGGGAAGGGTGTCACTGCCACTGGGCACCAGACAGTTTGTGGCATGGAGTGGGGAAGTTACATTTTTCATTGAACAAAAATAAAAAACATACAGGATAGAAAATAGGTACATGGGGAGTGGTGAAGTGCAGTTGCTGTGTGTGGCAATTTTCATAGAAACTTTCTGGAGACTAAGCTGTTGCCCCATCTGTGTGCACCTCTCTGGTCATGGGGAGGGGGGAGGTTACTAGACTCCTGGTCAAGTTTGTTAGAATTTGGGCATCTTTCTTCCTTACCCAGGTATCACCAGGTCTGCCACTGCTGCCTTAAAGAGTGCCAAGGAAGAGGAGTGACTAGACTATGGTGGGCTTGGAAAGGGTAAGCATGGTGGGGCAAAGGCACAATCCCTTTATGGTGCAACTACACAATTCCTAAGTTGTCTTTGAGGAGATGGATAGTCCCAGGGAGGCACCTGTGGTAATGACCAAGAGGGATGTGGTGCACCTCCATAACGGAGTCCCCCGGGAGGGTGGCAGAGAACCTCAAAGGATGAGAAAGCAACCCCTGGTGGGGGACTCCATTGTGAGGGGGATAGATTTGGGGGTAGAAAGGGAGAAGGAAAAGGATTTTAAATGCCTGACTGATGCCTTGGCTTGGAGGGACAGAAAGAGAGTCCCGAGGATTGCTAGAACAGCAGGACAGGAGGGAGAGCTGGATGTCATTGTCCACCTGGGACTAATGATCTGGCTGGGGACAAGGTTAGGATAGTGCAGGAGGAGTTCAGGAAGTTGGAGAGGAGTCTAAAGCAGGTAGCACACTCAGTGACTTTTTCTGAGATACTACCTGTCTATGATGGGGGGGAAATGGTAAACCATATCAGAAGCTTCAGTCAATGGTTGAAGGAGTGGTGCAGAGGGAAGGGATTCAGCTACATTGGGGATTGGGGTCCTACCGTGAAGGATAAAGACTTATATAAAGAAGATGGCCTGCATTCATCCAGAGCAGAACAAAAGTCCTCAGTAAGCAGTTAAATGTTACATAGGCAAATATTTAAACTAGCAGAAGAGGGTGGCAGAAGGAAGCAGGGAGATAAAGATCATACCTCACCGCTAGCTGAAGTAGTCAGAAAGGAGAACTATAAGGGTAGAAAATCCCCAAGGGTATCTGATAACAAGAAAAATAAAATGATAGGTATGATAGCTGGCCCATCGGCACAGTGGTTGGATTTTTGCTTGTGACTCCAGCGACCTGGGTTCAGGAATGGACCTGTGTCATCAGAGGGCTGACCGCGGGGAGAAGGATCAAGTGTCCCAGGGACTGCTGTCCTTCTCCGGGGGGGATTGCAGGGCAAATGTCCAATGTTTGATGGACCACTGGTGGAGGCCAGAGGTACCACAGCAACCAGGATTAAGGAGTTACTTGGAAGGGCAGGACATCATTGCACGTTCTCATCCCCCACGTGCAGCCTACAAAAAATTCTCCCACAGACAACCCTAGAAGAAGCCTGCCCTGGCCTTCATCAACCTCCATGACTGATCCTCAGACCTAGTACCGATGTGCTGTGCTGTACCGGGGCCGCATCGCACCCCACCCTGGTGGGCAAGGCAGGGGGTATCTGAAGGGGTGCGGTCTAATGTGGAGGTAGAGGCAGGGGTCTGTGACCAGGCCGAAGTGACATGTCATCTGTGGTGGGACAAAAAGTATAATAAATAAAAATAAAAAAATGGTAGGTATGAATAGGGATGGAACCTAGGGCAGAGTGGGTAGGGTAAGAAGGCGAAAGGGAAAGGGGGGGGTTGGCAAACAGGGTGGTTGAAGTATGTGGAAGGCCATGTGTGCAAATGCTAGTAATCTGGGGAATAAGATCCCTGACCTAGTGGACATTATGACCGAGGTCAACGTCGACATTGTCGCTATTACAAAGTCATGGTGCAATGAGAACTATGACTGAAATTTAGCCATACCTGGATATATGCTGTTCAGGAAGGACATGGTGGGTAAGAAAGGGAGAGGAGTTGCTCTTTATGTAAAGGATAGCATAAAAGCAACAGAGATGCAGGGAACACAGGAAGGGATGGAAATTCTATGGTTTACCCTAGCAAAAGGGAAAGGAGCCATTATTCGCAGTGGACTAATCTACAGATCTCTGGCACAGGGGAGGAGATGGACAATATTCTTGCAGAAACCATGCAAAAGATGGCTAATAAAGAAGAGGTGCTGCTGGGGGGACTTCAATATGCCTGATGTAGATTGGAGCATCCCAGCTGTAGCTTCAGATAGGAGCAGGGACATCCTAGATGCCCTGCAGGAAGCAATTCTCAGGCAATTAGTAAAGGAGCACACTAATGAGGGAGCAATATTGGACCTTGTGCTCACTAACAGGGACAGTATTGCAGATGTCAAGGTAGGTGGCCACCTGGGGAGCAGTGATCACTGTACAGTGTAGCTCAGTATAAGAACTGTGCCAGAAGTGAACCACACAAATTCGAAGGTCCTGGATTTCTGGAGGGTCAATTATACAATGATGAGAGAATGCCTCAGGGATACCTTGGCAGGGTGGGAGGACTTGTACAGAGTGGAGGATCAGCTGGCAAAGCTAAAAAGGCCATAGTAAAGGCAACAGACATCTGTGTCAGGCAGGTAAGCAAAAACAAAAGGAAAAGGAGGCCATTATGGTTCTCAAAAGAGTTGGCTGGGAAGGTAAGAACAAAAAAGTTAGTACTCAGGAGGTAAAAGGAGACACAGAGGGAGGAGGATAGAGAGGTGTATCAAGAGAAGCAGAGGGAGGCAAGGAAAGCAAAGGTGCAAACAGAAAAGAGATAGCACAAGCAGTAAAGAAAGGGGACAGGGCACTTTACAGGTATGTTAGAGAAAGAAGAAAAACCATGGGAGGGATTATAAGGCTAAGGAGGTAAGAAGGGGATTGCATGGAAGTAGGCAAGGAAAAATCAGACATCCTGAACAATTCTTTTTCTTCAGTTTTCACAGATAAAAGGGAGGGTGAGGGATCATAGATATGTGTCAGGGGCATCAAAGGAAGGGGTGTGGACACTAATCTATTTACAGTGGAGAGAGTCCTGAAAGAACTTGCAAATCTTAAGGTGGACAAGGCAATGGGTCCAGATAGGATACATCCAACGTTTTTAAAAGGAGCTCATAGAGGTGCTGACTGCACCTCTGACAGTCCTATTCAACCACTCACTGTAAACTGGAGTAGTCCCAGATTACTGAAGGAGGGCAGATGTAGTGCCACTTCACAAAAGAGGAGCCTGGCAATTATAGGCCAGTCATTCTGACTTCGGTGGTGGGGAAAATAATGGAATTGCTACTGAAAGAAAGGATTGTGGAATATCTTGAATCCAGTGACTTACAAGATCTGAGGCAGCATGGATTCACTAAGGGGAGGTCAAATCAAACTAATCGTTATGATTGATTTGACTGAGTAACAAGGAAAGTAGATCAGGGTGGAGTGGTGAATGTGACTTACCTTGATTCCAGTAAGGCCTTCAATACTGTTCCATACAGGTGACTCATAAACAAGCTGGGCAGCTTACGAATCAGATTAAAAGTGGTAAACTGGGTAAGAAATTTGTAGGAGGATATGCGATAGAGGGTTGTGGTAAATGGAGTTCATGCTGAGGAAGGGAGGGTGACTAACGGGATGCCACATGGATCAGTACTGGGACCAGTCCTCTTTGATATTTTTATAAGTGATATTGCAGAAGGACTAGAATGGAAGGTGTGTTTTCTAGCAGAGGACACAAAAATCTGCAATACAGTGAACACTCCCAAGAGGGTGGAGATGAATAGAAATATTGGTAAGCTTGAGGAGTGGTCTAGAAAGTGGCAACTAAGTTCCAATGCAAAAACATGCAAAATCATGCACTTATGGCATAGAAACCCAGGCTCAGAGTACAAAATGGAGGGAGTAATACTGTCAACCACCAAACAGGAAAGAGATTTGGGTATTATCATATCTGATGATCTAAAGGTGACCAAACAGTGTGACAGGCAGTGGGGAGAGCCAGTGGGATGCTAGGATGCATAGGGAGGGATGTCACCAGCAGAAAGAGGGAGGTGATAATATAATGAAGTCCACTAGGATGAAACACAGCACTGCAGAATTATGCACTAGAGTTACTGCAGCAAACAATGCAATTTCAGTTGGAGTTAATCCCTTCTGTCATGCAGTAAACCTGTGACACAGCACGTCATCCTGGAGGGCTTCACTGTACCTTTTTATCAATCTCTGGTGAGATCCCACCTAGAGTAGTATCCAGTTCTGGAGTCCTCATCTCTGAAAGTGCATACACAGAGTTGAGGCAGTCCATAGGAGGGCAACTAAAATCGTGTGGGATCTGCATCAAAAGCCCTATGAGGAGAGACTGAAGGACCTTAATATGTACAGACTGGAGGAAAGGAGTGAGGGGGGGGATATGATAGAGACTTTCATATACTTCAAAGATATAAATAAGGTTCTACAATGAAGCCTTTTTCAGAGAAAATGATGCACAGGAACACGCGGTCATGCAATGAAACTGAGGGGGGGGTAGAATCCATGGAAATGTAAGGAAACACTTCTTCACAGAAAGGGTGGTGGATGCCTGGAACATCCTCCCTGAGGAGGTGGTGGGAGCAAAAAGTGTAATGTGATTTAAGAAGGCATGGGATAGGTAAAAGGGAACCTTAGAAGCAAAGAAAGGGGGAGGGATAAAGCCAGAGATCACGTAGGGTCTACGGTGTGACAGTAGGTAGGGAACATAGGCAGACTAGGTGGGTCAAGCAATTCTTATCTGCCGTCAAATTCTATGTTTCTATGTTTCTATGATTGCTTAGAATGGGGCTTGTGAGAAGGAATGGGTACCAGTTGTTAGAGAAGAAATATAGTAAGAAGAATGGACTCCTGGTGCTAGCCTGATCTGTCCACTTTGGGGCAATGTTTCATATGAATTGAAATTTATTTTAAAACATAGGTTAAGATAACGTTATGTTTGTGGATAAACAGCAGAAAGTAAGGAAATCTGAACTTAGGGTTTATAAGTTGATTGATTTTCATTCAAGGGTAGAATGAGAGAAGTCCTAGTACTGTATATCTACAGTGTATACTCTGTATCTAGATTTATCTCAAGAAACCCCATTTATTTCAATGGGTCTTCCTATAATTTATCCACATATACATATCTAGATATATAGTGGGATTTATTTCTGGCTGCCACTGTAACAGCAACCACTTGTTTCTCCTAATCCTGCAGGTAGGGTTGCTTTACAAACTATATGTTACCCAACTAATTAACATGCTTTCAGAGAATAGGCAGAGTAAGTGTGATCAATCAGCTCATGTCCCCTGGCCCCCCAAGAACAGTGCCTTTGTGCTGTGTGTAGGGGCTGGATTGCACCCATGGGAGTTGATATGCTGATAGTGGGCATCCAAATGGATGCTTGTGTTGGATTACTACTTGGTCCTGCGCTCTGCACAGAGTAGGGGCTGGTGGGATACAGAAGACCTCCAAGGCTTGCTGTATCTCCCCAGAATCATAAATGTGTACAAGGTTTCTCCAGCTGCCACTGTAATTGCCCCCAGCTCACTTTTGAGGTTATGAGGGTTGGGTGATATGGCAGCTGATTGGATAGCAAGGAATTCCATGCAGCCAAGCAGAAGTGGATTTGTACCCCTTAAGGCAGTGGAGCTTCTGACCCTCTCTGGCCCTCAGAAGCATATAACAAACTTGGTGGATGTGGAACATGATGGCTTCTTCTAATATGCCTAACACTGGATCCATGACATGGCGTTGACAACTTTGAGTCAACACGACACTGCAGTGATGGATTTATGTCAACTGCAAGTTGTGGTCAGTATGAATCCATTGAGAAACCATCTGTTTTCTTCATGGGGCTTCACCCCCCGAACCCCCGACTAACGATTATCAACTCCATGTCGGAGTTAATTCAGGGAAGGGGGAGCAACCCCAGAGAAAGCAGTGCCAGGGTCTCATGGGTACATTACAGCAGCAACAGCAACTTGCCACAGTAATGTACTTCACTGTGAAAATGTCACTGTGGTGATGGCATACCCCTACCACTGACACGGACCTTCATGTAGCCTCATTGCATTGCTTGGGATCAAGTGCAGAAAAGGCACAAGCATTGCATTGTGAATGCACTGGATTGCCCCAGTAGTGTGCAAGATGCATGTGGGGGGAAATATATGGAGTTTTGTGCTCCTTAGCACATGCAGAAGGACAAGAAGCCTTCTGTGTGTGGTTCTGAGCTGCAAAGTGGCATTAATTGGACTATCATTGCTTCCAAGACTGCTGCTGTATGGCTGCCATTATAAAATTGCTGCTAGAACAGATTAAGGATAGCTGTTATACTGCATTACAATGCCCCCAGATAAGATTTTCCTAAGCTGTTCTGTACCCAGCCTCCCTTATTGTACCTGATTGCAGAGACGATCAGACAGAAATGATGAGATAAGAAAGTGGTCTAGAAAGTGGAAGCTAAGGTTCAATGCAGGGAAATGCAAGGTACTCTACCTGGGAGCCAGAAACCCAGGCCAAGTGTACACCCTGGGGGGGGGGGAAATGCTACAAGTCTCGATGGCTGAGAGGGACCTGGGGTGGTGGTGGATGTCAAGATGAACAACTCTGAGACTTGTAGGAGGGCAGCAGCCAAGGCCAACAGGATGCTGGGATGCATCGCTAGGGGATCACCTCCAGAAGGAGGAAGTGATACTCCTCTGTATAACTGCTTGGTGAGGCCGCACCTGAGTACTGCGTCAGTTTTGAGGCCACACTTAAAGAGGGACATTAACCTCCTGGAGAGGGTGCAGAGGAGGCAACCAAAATGATTTGGGGCTTGGGGACAGGACCTATGAGGAGAGGCTCAAGAGCTAAATATGTACACATTGGAAGAGAGAAGGACTGGGGGACATGATAGAGGTCTTCAGGTACATGAAGAGGGTAAATAGGGAGGAACAGTCAGGGTGCTTGAAGGAAGGAGGAAGGGGCCACTAGAGGGCATGGGTGGAAGCTGGAGGGGAAGATTCAGGGAGAAAGGAGGAGGCTTACTCACTGAGAGGGTGGTGGAGCCATGGAATGCACTGCCTAGGGGCTGGTGGAGGCAGAGACAGTAGAGGGGTTCAAGAGGGGTGGGACAGGTACAGGGAAGGGTTCTAAGTAAAATCCAATGCAGCAAGAATATCCGGAACTGGGAAGGGAGAAGCCAGAGAAGGCGGGGGGGGGGACAGCAAGGTCAGCACCCAGGGTGGGGGCTGACCAAACGAGCAGACACGAAAGACCGTTAGGCCTATTCTGCTGGCATTTTAGTATGTTAGTATGTTAAGATATTAATGCTGCATTGAGAGGATATTCCTAGTTGCATCCATCAGCCATGCACTTAGAGGAAATAGTGATAGGTCCACCACCCACAAACATGCAGTAGACCTTCTCTATCTTAATGTGTCTCAATACTGAAAGCAAATCTGCTGAAGTTTCCCCATTCCATCCCATTATAATGTGCTCATAGCCAAGCAATATTAGTTGCAGAGGGCTGAAGGGATACCTGAAGCACCAAGACAGCAAATATGTAGCTGTTTTTTGGCAGTGAGACAAGAACACTGGCACGAGAGGTGCATGCATTTACAGTCTGGAGGTGGGCAGACACAGGAACTTAGAGCCAGCTGGAGTAACGGCCCTCTGCAGTAGACAAACTTGGCTGTGTTCACAGTTCAATGGCCTATGTAGTCAGAATAATGTTATGCTTGTGCAATTGTATAACAACGTTGTGGCTGTTCACACTCTCTGTTCCATTAGGAATTACCACCCTGTTGGGTTACTGAAAGCAAGGAACTGTGTCAGAAGGTTCCACCCCTAGAGGTGACATAGGAAGGGTTCCTTGGCTAAAAGTATCTCAGGAAGTAACCCCCTGGGAGTAGAGAGGCAACCCACTGGAGGAATAGTGGAGGATAGTGGGGCAAAGAGAAGTGCTTCAGAAGGAGGCTGGGAGGAACTGTTTATATACAGTGGTGTCCCCCAGGATGAAACACACTTTTAACACACTCTGCAGCATGCTGCAGCAGACCTACTGATTAAAGTAATGACATTTCAATGGCAATTAGTCCCCTTTGTCATGTAGGAAGCTATGGCATTCACTTCATCTTGGCAGTGTTACATTTTCCTGAATGATAAAGGAGACTAATTACCATTGAAATTACATTGCTTTATTCAGTAGGTCTTCTGCAGCATTCTGCAGAGTGCTGCAAAATGCTGCAGAATTGCATTTCATCCTGGGGGACACCACTGTAGCTCAGGACGTGGGTGTGGCTGGGTGCTCACCCACTGAACTACAGGCGTAGCCTTTCAATTTAATGGCCTATGCAACCAGAATAATGGTATGCTTGCTCAACTGTATAACAACATTGTAGCTGTTTGCACTCTCTACTCCATTAGGAATTACCACCCAGTAGGAGTACTGAAGGCAAGAAGCCTTGTAAGAGGGTTTCACCTCTAGAGGTGCCATGGGAAGGGTTCCTTGGCTAAAGGTACCATAGGAAAAAACTCAAAAAGAGTTGTAGCAGCGATCGGTGACTAGGAGGTAGAGAAGTAGACTGACAGAAACAGACAGCTTAGTGAAACATAAATGAGACAAACAAGTTAGCAGGATAGCTTCAATAATATGGCTTGCACTGATGACAGCAATTGGCTTCCTAGGAGAGAGGGAATGGCTAGTAGGCCACCATCCATCTCCATCCAACAGCGAAACCTACCTAAGTAAGCTAAGAATATTACTAAAACTAACTAAATTTTATGATCTGTGGCAAGGAGGACAGGAAAAAAAAAAACCTTTGAGGAAGAAATCTCTGGGGATCCAATGCAGAGATTGTCTTCCCTCCTGGCTTGGGCTATTTTTTTTAGTGACGGCTCGACTGTTGCGTTTGAAATTCAGTTCAAAGGTGTGGAAAATATTCTGATTTGGTGGAGGGCTTGCACCCTATCCCTCTATCAGGAATGCCATGAAGGGTTGAGAGGGTTCTCTGCAACAATCACCTTCAAGGACTCCGTTGTCTTACTTGACAATGCTTTATTTAGCTGCCACTGTCTATCCTACTCATGTTTTCCCTTCCTTGTATGACATGGATCCTTTGTAAATGAGCTTTTGTCTCAAAGGTTGCAATTCCAATTGTTCAATAAATAAATAAAATAAATAAATAAGGAGGGATGAGGAGAGCAATGACCACTGAGACATTCAACTGGCTTACCAATCTAAAATACAAACCAGGTGAACCAGAAGCAGTCTTAAGGAGAAGTATTGAAGATACAATAGTAGTAAATTAATATTACAGTCAAAGGGGGAACACACATAACCACCCTTCACAGCTAGTCATAAATTCTGCATCAAGAGGCGCCACTGCACATGAACAGCTAAAGCTCCACCTGGAGTAAGGATATTCCCACTATGGGCCAGAAAGGAAGGACCCCACTCAGGCATCACACGCTCAGGATGTGGACTAGGTTGAAGAGTGAGACCGTCAGCTGAGAGTAAGCTCAGAGCCAATAAATTGATGAGCATGTTCGGCTAGTCCCCCTTAGCAATGGAGCAGGCCATACATCGTAATGCAGGGAGTAATAAGCAATATTCTGCACTGTAAATATCTTTAGTAATGGAACAGGTCATAAATGGTAATACAGGGAGTAACAGGCAATGTGCAGTATGGTAAACATCTTTAGCTATGGATCAGGCCATACGTGGTAATGCAGTTAGTAGCAGGAAATGTGCAGTATGGTAAACAATCGTACACAGAAGCATGATAGCAGTAGGAATTGTACAAACAGCACAAGGAAACCTGGTCCTTTATTCAGTGCAAGGCACTTGCCTGGTTAGGTTATAGGACATGCGATGCAAGTAAGAGAAAGGAATACTAGCAAACTAGTTCATCAATGATTGCCAATTAAAGGTGATATAAATACCCGGAGGGTTTTAGCAGTGAAGGCAGCATACAAACATGAGGTAATTGAACCACATGAGGCCACTGCTCTCCACTATAACCCCCATCCTCCACCATAGGAAAAGCAAAGAAGACATGGAAAAATCCATAACCCACAAGAGGATAGTGAAACTAGTTTTCAATGACAGCTGTAGCTGAGCTGACCTCCATTGTATAATGAAGCATTGTATGAATAGTCAATAGCTTCCAGCAGTAATTAATTATAGATTCTAGCAGTAGCTGAGCTGAACAACTGAACAAAGCATAGGAATTTGTAGGCATGGGCAATAATGCACTGAAACAACAATAATAATTGCTTGGTACAATTGCATTTAAGCAGGTTTGAATCACGTGGAGAAAGTAATGTAGAACTGCAGTAGCTTCAGGTTTGAGTCCCACTGAGTGCAAATAAACATGTTGAGCAGATTTAAATCCCCCAAAGAGCTGGATAAAACTGAGACTGAAAGCAAGGAATTTCGAAGTAAGTAAATGAAACATTGAGGTAAATAAGCAGGAAATAACTATACTGGAATGCAAGGCTACAGGCAGTATCAGAGCAGAGCTAGCACTGAAAACTGAGAGCAAACTGCAATAGGGAGAGGCAGGAAAATGAGAGCAGGAGCCTAGGCCCGGTGCAATGAATTAATAGAAGCAGCAGCGGTAGCAGAGAAGTTTAAATGGGAGCTGAAACATACAACAATTGCAGGAAAACTAAGGGTGATAAACAGCTGAAAAGAAAAGGGGCTTGAGAACAGGCACATAATTAACACAGCACAAACAATGGGCAATGAAACCCACAAAAGAAAAGACAAAACAGATACACAAACACAGGAAACCAGAAAACTAGCACAGGAGGAAGCACACAGTGTCTGGAAGCAAAACAAATACAGTACTAACCAAGCAGGAGAAACACAAGAAAACATCCAGCAGAAACAAACTGGAACCAGAGCACTGACAATGGAAAAGGGATGGGGCAAGGCCAAAGCAGGCTCCAGGCAAGGCCACAGCAGGCCCAAATTAAGAAGACAGACCAATGGAGCCTCCAGCTGGCAAAGAGAAAACGCTTCAGAGGGAGGCTGGGAGGAACTGCCTATATAGCTCAGGAAGTAGGCGTGGCTGGTTGCTCACCCACTGAACTACAGGTGTAGCCTATCAATTGTAACAAAAGACAAGGTCAGATATTTCCTGAAATTTCTGTGATAATGATAGAGAGAAATTCTCAGCTTGTTCACAGTAATATTGTAGTGCCGCCAGAGAGAATCTCATTATAAATATTCCAAAATATCGAGACTGCACTGCCACTGAGCCAACTGTATTGTTTACAATACAGTCAGCTCAGTGACAGTGCAGTCTGCAGCCAGCCATGGAAACGAGAAGTGGGCTGTGCCAGTCGTGGGCTCTCTTTCAGGATGAGTGGAGCAGGCTGGTGGGCACATCCTGCTGGGGTGGGGGCTGGGTTTCCAATAGACCAACAGGGATGGGGGGGGTTATTATTTATTGTTAATGGTGGCATCAGAGACTGGGAAACAGATTTTATTTATTAAAGTATTACTATCAGCAATATCGGGGATCAGGGGAGGTAGGGCCACTACACCACCAGGTAAGAGGAGTATTAAATCCTATTACATTCAACATCAGGGATTGGGGGAAGGGAGTCACTAGACCACCAGGATAAGGGGGGGTCTTAATTATTCCTATAACCTGGGACTACAGGGATCAGGAAAGGCAGTGTATTTATCATGTATTTTTATGGGCAGAATCGTGGTTTGGGGGAGAGTAATTACACCACCAGGGAGGATTACATTATTTCCTTACTAGCATTATCAGGGGTCGGGGGTTAGAGGTACATTGCCACATTGCTCAACTGTCCCAGTGGGACATATTCTAAGTAACCTTTGACCACCTCTGGATGGTCTAAGGGTGCTTAGAAATTCTCCCTCTGGGAGAGATATGTGAATTCCACTTTCAGGGATATGGCAGGCAGTGGCTGCCACAAGCCCCCTAGCACCATTCTGCAGTCCATTTTATGGGTCACTGCTGGTGCAAGTACACTTTGGTGCATGCAGTCTGCGTTTGTCTCAGGCTGCATTTGTAAATAGCCCAAGGGGCATTGTTTTATGCCAGGTACCACTTACGCTATTTATGTTTGGCCAGGCACCTTGCGCCATTCTCAGGGCTTTGTTAAGTGACCTTTATCTTTATTTAAAGCTTTTAATCACTTCTACAAAGTCTCAACACTCAGAGTGGACAAGCACTTCTACTCTATGATTATTTTTAACCTAATAAGACTTAGTGAATCATTCAGAGCCACAGTAGTCTCCTGCTGTCACTCTACAACTGCACAAGCACAAGGCCCAATGAGGAACTTGCTGCTGCTGCAGCATGTACCATTTGGCCATTCTTTTGGACAGGAAATCAGTTATTTGATCTGTGCTCTGGATTGCACGTCATGAAATATAATGCACTTTGCCAGTAAAATTTCACTGTAGTGAGACTATGTGATGCCCCATCCCCCTCCTCTTAACAGAGAAAACTGCAAAAAAAGCACCTTCTGTTACATCACAAAGCATAGCAGATGGACTTATCAATCCCTACTTTTGCAGTATTTTATGGTCAGAGTTGGGGGTCTTTGTTTGTTTGTTGATTTGTGTATGTATGTATGTATTTATTTATTTTTACCAAACTGGTAAGTGCACTAGAAATAAATGCATATTTTTGGGCACAACATGGGAGAGTACAAAACAAACAGTATGTCAAGACAATTATAACATGAGTAAGTACTGACATAACATAACATGGCAAATGCATAGCATTAAAGGCAATAAACAATAACAAGCAACATACACTGAAATGAATGGCGGCAAAAAGCACTGCTAGTGGAACATAATATAATGTAACAACAATGGTAGCAACAAAGATAATAAGCAGAAACAAGGAATAAAAGCATAACAATGCACATGATGTATTTTAACCACTGGCATGAGTTTCAGGTACGGTACTTACAGTACTGGTACAGACATATACGGACATCAGATAATCCTGAATTTAGGCCTAAATTTATTTATTTAAGAGATTTACCAGGAAGGCATACTGAGCGGAGTACCGCTCAATTCCAGATGCGCCCTGTGGACACAGTTCACAACCCCAAGGTAAAAATATTTTTCGTATTTCAGAAGAGAGGAGCAAGGAAGTAGAAGGCTTTCTGCCCGAAGTTTGTAAACATTTTGGCAGCACACAGTAAAGACATGTTCGGTGGCCTGAGATGGTAAGTACTAGAAAGTCGATGGAGCAGCTCAGCCAAAGAGAATGGTATCTGAGACAGGATACATTTTTTTTCTTTGGTGCAGCAAAGCATAAAACAGCACTTATTTATTTGTTTATTTATTTCTTCATTTATTTTTGCTTGTCTTTTTCTCCCCCAGTCTGTCCTCGTTAGGGTGGGTACTCCAGTCCCATCACCCCGATGTCCATGTGGATTTACCACCAGCCATCTTCCCCCAGGGGTTGCCCCTCCTGGTGGGGTCAGTTGGGGGATTCCCCATTCTCCCTCCAAGGACTGGATCCAGTTTGGGCTGATGAGCCCAGCTAGTCAGGAAGCAGGACCTGCGAGTGTCCATTGTCATTCAGCTGCCATCATTTTATGGTGTTCTGGTCCCCTGGAGGTGTGTCGTGCAATGATGTCCAGGTGCATGCCACAGGTTCCTGTGTAATGTGTGTTGACATCTGCCCCACCTCCCAATCTGCTGGCCCAAGCTGCCCTTCCCCTTGCTTCCATTAGAAGACAGGCAAGCAGCAGGTGCTACCCAACCCTCCTCCCCAGAGGAGGAGAACAGTCCATTGGACCCTTGATCCTCCTCTCCCAGGCCAATCCCTGATGCCCTGAGGTCACTCCCGACCCCAGGTCACCAGCATAGTGGCAGGTGAGGCTAGTGCCTCAGTCCTTCTTGCCACTGGGCCGGCTGTAAAACAGCACTTATTAAAAGAAAATAGCCAGTACAAACCTATATACAGTAATCAATGGTGGGTGAGATGAATAGGTACAAAAACAAACCTACATACGTTATTATAGGCAGTGTTCAATTAAGACAACTTTCCACTGAAGGTATTAAAATAGGCCAATAAACCATAGTATGGGGGGTAGAAGGATGTCACAGGCAATCATTAGATGGGCTTTGGGAGTAAAATTATGCCTGACTCTGTAGACAACACCTAGCTGAGAGATGACTGACTTGCACACTGTATAACTATGTTAAGTAAAGTCAAGTGAATGGTCCAAGGTAACACCAGATACAGTACTTAAAGACCATGGTAGTTTCAAGTATGAATTCATCAGTGCAGAAGATTATTAACATTTGGAGCTTGAGTGAAGTTTCTTGCCAGACCCTGGATTTAGTTTTGTTGGAACTGAGGACCAGTTTATTAAGGGTGAGGCAAGCTTGGATATTAAGAGAGTCAGAATTTAGCTGGTAGTTCAGGTCAGCGAAATTGTTCAAACTGTAATATAGTACCAGGCCATCTGTGTACAAAGGAGAGGAAAAAGAGGTAGAAACACAAGGATGATTATTAATAAACAGGGAGAAGAGCACGGGACAAATAATTGAAACCTGAAGGGCACCAGTTTGGATAGCAACCAAATTAGAAAGGAAGTGGCTGACTTTCACATCAAGGGGTCTGTTTAAGTAACATTTAAACCAGAATAAAGCTAAAGGAGATACACCAAATGATTAGAGCAAGGTACGAGCAACCCAGTGAAATGCCTTAGAAAGAGCTACAAATTCTGCTCCAGACAAATACCTTTGTCCATTGCAACCCTAATCAATGGTCACTCTTACCAGAGCAGAATCAGTACAATGCCCCTTTCTAAAATTATACTGAGCCAAGGAAAGAATCTTGTGCAAATGAAGATAGTAAATTAGATAGATACCCACTTTTCAAGGAGTTTGCTGAAGACAGATAAAATAGCAATAGGCTGATATTTATCCACAGACTAAGGATCAACTTTTTTAAACACAAAGACTACGTTAGCAGCGTTCTAGATGTCAGAAACAGAGCTGATTGAAAGAGACAGGTTGAAAATGCAAGCAATTAGAGGGGCAGAGCAGGAGCAGCACATTTAAGGAGCCTTGGTTACAGCCCATTAAAGCCAGGGCAATTTATTACGGTGGCAAAGCACAAGAGAATAAGAATAGTGCTAGGAAATCACTATTAAGCCATTTGGTGACCAGTACTCTCATTGTTCCCTCGATTATTTTGTAGACATCTCCTGAATATTTGAAAACTTGGCAATAAAGTAGAACAAGACAGTGGTAACATTAATGGTATTTGTTTATTTATTAGATCATCGGTTTACAGACCTTTGAGTCAAAGACTCATTTACAAAGGCACCTCATCAAGAGAGCAATACATCACAGCAAACAAAACAGTACAGTACATAACGCTAAATTAAAAAAGCAATCAGTGTTACAGACATTCACTGGTAGTACACGTTTGGTAAAAGGTAAATCACAGTAGTCATAATATAGGTACACAAGTACCACGTCAGGTAGCAACCAGAGATATTTTATTACATTAGTCAGCAGATGTTGCCTGAGACCCCAGGTATATACAGCAAAAGTAGACAGGGCAGACCCAGCCTAGGGGTGAGGGTAAGGGGCAGGTGGGAGATTATGTGCAGTTGCAGCAGCGAGTGCTTGTCAGATGCCTTCTAAGGGAGACCTTGAAAGGACCAAGCTTAGTGGAGTCAGCTCTGTTGGCTGGGAGGAAATTGAACCAGGAGGAAGCCCGATAGCAAAAGGATCTCTGGGCCATAGAGGTCCTTACCCTGGAGACAATAAGGGAGGTTTTGACAGTGCTGCGGGTGGAGACTTAGGGAGAGGCATGCTGCAGGGAGGTGGTGACTCCAGGGGGGAAGAGCCCTAGCAGGATCTTTTTTACAAGAAGGCAGATTTGGAAGCAGATTCTTTCCTCAAGATTGAGCAAGTAGGTGATGGAGTATAGCAGGTATGTATGGGTGCACCTGGGGGCTCCCAGCATTAGCCTGCAGGCCTTGTTTATAGAGAGCTGGATTCTTGCAAGCGCAGTGTTATCAGCTGCAGCATATTTGGGCAGCCCATAGTCGATTAGCGACAGGACAGAGGAGGTGATTGCCAATCTAAGGGCCTCTTGTGGTAGGCAGTCCCAATGGTGGTATAACAGTCCAATCCTGAAATTGGTGGCAGCAGAAAGGGTATTGATATGGGAATGGAAGGAGAGCACCGAATCAAAGGTAATGCCCAGATACTTGTAGGATGAAACCTGCTCAATGGGGTTTAGTGTGCTAGGCAGTATCTTGAGAGGGGCACCACTGGTTTTACTTTGGCGATGCAAGAAGAGCATAGCTTTGGTCTTTTTTAGGTTCAGGAGTAGCCTTCATGATGTGAACCAATGCTCAGCTCTATCAAAAGCTTGTTGGAGGGTGGCTTGGAGTGTGATGGGGTTGGGGTCAGAGGCGAAGAGCACAGCATCATCCACATAGAGGAGGATCTTACTTGGGCAGGCCAAGGGGAAGGAGTTGAGGTAGAGACTGAAGAGGAGAGGGCCTAAAATGGAGCCCTGGGGAACCTCAGAGTAGACAGGTCATGTGTCAGATAGGGTGCTACTGATTTTTACACACTGAGTTCTGGCAGAGAGGTAACTGGTGAACCATGCAAGGGGGCTGGGGGAAAACCAAGTCATCTGAGGGAGTCAAGCAGAAGGGGATGGCAAACCGTGTCAAAGGCCTTGGAGAGATCAATGAACACAGCACTGGCAGGATTTCCAGCATCAAGAGAAGAGTGCAGAAAGTTGGGGAATTCAAATAGCGCAGTTGTGGTGCTGTGACCTGCATGAAAACCATGCTGTTCAGGGCACAGGATATTGTGCACGGCCAGGTATTCGGCATGCTGGTTGGCAACTACTTTTTCAAGGGACTTAGAGAGTAGGGGGAGGATGGAGATAGATTGATAGTTACCTGGGGTCGCTCGATCAACGATCTCTAGGATGGGAGTGATAATGGCAGTTTTCCATGTGCTGGGGAACTGCCCCAGGCACAGAGAGTGGTTGAGCTGCTCGGTAAGTGGGACCAGGATAGCATCCAATGTCAGACTAAGAAGCCTAGTGTCAAGTAGGACGGTGCCAGGGTTGTTACTACTAACCACTTTTTTCAGAAGGGGTCTAGCCTCCAACAGGGAGATGGTACATAGGTAGAAAAGAGGTCTCTGGAGAGTGGGCAGGGGTGCTACTGGGAAGGTGTCAAAGAAGTTACTAGGCAGGACTGAACTCAGGTCTGAGAAAGTGTGGTTTAGGCAGTCTGCAATGCCGAGGGGGTCAGAGCAGACAGTTCCATTAAAGTAGAGTTGAGAGGGGGGTGGGGAATGGGATTTCCCATTTAGCTCCTTTACATTATCCCAAAAGTTTCTAGCCAACCCCCAGGAGGAGACGAGAGCAGATTGGTAGTACTGGGCTTTGGCCTGTCGAATGGCCCAAGTACACTTATTGCACTCAGCGTTGTGCACTTGCCTATCAGCTGGCTCACCAGATTCCATGGCAATGTGCCATAGGTTGTCTCTCATTTTAAGTTTGTGAAGGGGGAACCCAGAGCTTGCTTTGCTTTTTGGTGTGATTTCTGGTGAAGGAGGCATAGAGGTCACAGGCAGTGTTAAAGTGTGAGTGAAAAAATCCAATGCCTCATCTATGGATGGTGCAAGCCTGATTGGGGACCAATCCAATTGTGAGAGGTACAGTTTAAGGAGACGCAAGCCACCTGGGAGTAGGAGATGTCGCTGGGTGATTTATGGTGCAGATTTGCTGTTGGCAGCCGACCAAAAGAATATGACCAGGAAGTGGTCACAAAGTGAGTTGGGAAGTACACTGATATCAAGCACCCTCTGGGGGCAGTTGGTAATGGTGATATCCACAAGGGTACTGGAGCCAGTAGAGGGGTTGAATCTAGTTGGGGTGGTGACAGGCTGAGACATGTCAAGGGCAGCAAAGATATCTCTGGTTTGGGAGGCCATGGAAGAGAGACAGTTTATATTCATGTCACCAACAATTATCTGGGCCATTTTGGGTGGTAGGCCAGAGAGGTAGTCAGCAAGCACCTGAATGGTGAGGTCTTGCTTTCTGGGGGGAATATAGACAACGGTGAGAAAGAGTGGGCCCTTACCAGGGTTAGGGGAGATTTTTAGTGTGAGGGCTTGTGCCCCGTTATCAAGCTTGGGTGGTAGAAGTGCATGGCCAAGGAGGGAGTCAAACATGTAGACAGCACAACCACCTCCACGCTTACCCACCCGATCTTCCCTGAAAAGGGTATAACCAGGGAGGGAGACGAAGGAGTCGGGGTGGATTTGGATAACCAGGTTTCTACGAGTGCAACAATGTCTGGTTGGTGCTGAGTAACCCAGCATTGGAATGCAACAGCCTTCTTATGGAGGCTGCAAATATTCATAGAAGGTATGTGAAGTCCTTGAGCCCGGGCAGGCTTGTTCACAAGGCTTGGCATGGGGCCAGGGTTTGGATTAATGTTACCTGATAGAAGCAACTGGAGGGTGATTAGGTGCACCAAAGCATGGTAGTGATTGTGGCATCTCCCCTTGTGGCTGGACATGGGGCTGGGTGCTGGGGTGCAAGGGGTGGGTAGAGTATGAAGGGTGGTAAAGGCATTGAGGAGAAGAGACCAAGGTATGAGTGGAAAGTAAGAGGTAGCAGGGGTGGAAGTTTGGGGGGTACCAAGGGGGGGGGAGGTGGTTGAATGTCAGGGGGACTGGTAGAGGTGTTGTAGATAAGGGGGTACTGTGTGTAAAGGGTAGTGGTCCCAAGTGAGGTGGGGCTGGTTTAGGAAGAAGGAGGAGGACCATAGTCAGTGTCAATGCACTTGATCCCGGATGCATTGAGGACGATAAGTTGTTTGAGCACGAGGGAGGATCACCCGTTTAAGAATTTACAGAAAGGAGACCCCCTTCAAAGAGTTGCAGTAATTGACTAGTGTGAGGCCTTAGGGGACGGGGATCACTGGGGAAGTGTACTTAATAAAGGAGGGAGGGGGGAATGGGTGAAAAAACTGTCTAGACAGCAGTACAGCAAAGCAGTGGCCATGCTGTGTTTTGAAAAAGGTGCCTTGTGTGCTTTCTTTCTCAATGGGGATCTGCAGCAACCAATTGGGAAGAATCCACAGTCCCCAGGAGCCAGTCCAATTACGGGGATTGAAGCCTGACAGCTCTGAGCTAGGAGCTGACCAAACGTACCTGCTTTTCTTGGTCAGGGGGTGGCGGGCTGGATGCAGAGGTCTGGCTGCCAGTAGGTAGCAGTGCCAGGGCCACTCGGCTGAAGTGGAAAGCCAGGTTTGGGCTTGAGACTAAAACAGAGCAGAAAAAAAGTTGAGCCATTAGTTAAAAAAGTGAAAGACAAAGGTCAAGTAAATTAGTGGGATGGCTCTGGGCAATTTAGTGCTCAGGGCAGAAGTAGGTGCAAATAGTGGGAGAGAAAAGGTTCCTGCAGAGAGGTATGGTCAAAGGTGCCAAGTGGGAATTTAGCAAAACAAAAGGCTGAATCAGGAGGTTGGGGGGGCCCTTGAATGAGACCAGGGAGAGCTGGGAAGGAGGCGTGTGGTGGGGAGGACTCAGAGTAGTCTGGAATGGGTAGAAAAGATGGCCCAAAATGCCAGGCAATATTTACAGAATGTGCTGGTTCAGGGGGTGTCAGGAAAGGGAATCAGGGGTCCAGTAGATGGCAGAGAAACATTGTGGGGAATAGAGAGAAAGAAATACAAAGGGGACAAAAGCAAGAGAAAGAGGGAAGCAAAGAAGGCAGTCTGAGGATAAATGAGAGGAACGGTGATGGGAAAAGAGTGTGGCAGAAAAAAACAGCAGGCAGTAGTCAGTTCTAGCTATTCTACAATATTGGGCAATTAGCAGAAAAAATGCAGTAGTGCAAGCAGTAAGCTATATAGACATCAGGCAGTCAGTTAAAGTTCACTACAACTCTGCTATACTCTGCTAGGCAATTCCTACATATACAGTGCAATAGTTTAAAGGTAAAATGTTTAAGCAGTAAAGATATTCAGCAGTGCAAGCCATAAGCTATATAGAAGTCAGGCCTAGCTAATACAGCAGGCTAAACAACAGAAAATTCCAAGAGGAGAGAAAAAAAATTAAAAATTAAAAAAATATTTCCACATGAGTAGTAAATTTAGCAGAAAAATCTGTCCAGAGAGCAGTACAGCAAGGAAGTGGCCGAGATGTGTTTTGAAAAAGGTGCCTTGTGTGCTTTCTTTCTCAGTGGGGATCTGCAGCATCCAATCGGGAAGCAGCTACAGTCCCCAGGAGTCAGTCCAATTACAGGGATTGAAGCCTGACAGCTCCGAGCTAGGAGCTGATCAAACGTACCTGCTTTCCTTGGTCAGGGGGTGGCGGGCTGGATGCAGAGGTCCGGCCACCAGCAGGTAGCAGTGCCAGGCCACTTGGCCGAAGTGGAGAGCCTGGTATGATAATGAGGAGACTAATCAGTGTTAGCTAGGTTAGCTATACAGGTATAAGAGTTCACTTTAAAGAATATCTCTTACGTAAATAATAAAAAAGGACAATTTAGGGGAGGAGGCCTTTAAGAAACAGTAAGTAGGAAAGTGATCACTAATGGATTCAAGAAACCCACCTGCACAAAGGATTGTATCCCTTTTATTAGACAGGAAAGCCAAATAAGACACAGTGTAGCCCAACAAAATGCAACACAGCTGTAGAGAGTCCTGCATCGTAAAATGAACTGCCATTGAAAGTGCCTTGTTTCCTGCAGTAGCTCTGCAGTATTGTGTTGCATTTTGGCAGGCTCCACTGTAGGTATGCAACCAGCAGTAGCTAGCCTAGTGGAATCAGCAATCAGTGGGGCAAGGTTATGTTTACCAATGGTAATTTTAAAGTTTTTGGAACTAGTACAAAGCTAATCCTGATAAACAGCACCCAGAATGATAACTTTATTATTGTGAGAGAGAGCATCAGTTAGCTTAATCAAAGATGTCAAACCTGTGAGACCACCAAAGAGAGGTTAATAGATGCAGACCAGATGGAGTGTTGTTCTTCGACCAGCAGGACTAAATGTATAAATTCACATGGAGTGTGTAGAGTGGGGATATAGCTCAAGTTGGATGACTCTGGTACAAGAAAATTGCAGACAGGTACCTTTTAGAGGAAGGATGATACAGTTGAATAATGTTGTAATTGAAAGACATCAGTCAGAGTCAAGGATAAAGGATTTCAGCCAGGTTTCAATAACACCCAAGATGTTAGTGTTAGTGTTATAACAACATACCCAGGCTTCCAACACAGTAAAGTTAGCAATAAGGCTATGATACTAAGATGACTGGCTATAGCCATTTGAGGTTATTCCACATAGGAAAGGCTGCTTTTGGTGCATGGAAGGAACTAACATTTTTATGATTGCTTGTATGCACAGCATGAAGCAAACATGTTGGGGCTACTCAGGAGAGAAGTGGCTGCAAAAGTTTGTCAGTGTAGCCTCCAATGTAGCTTGGGCGCAGGAGACTCACCACTGATGGCCCAACCAGCAGCAGGCTGATATATATGCCGGGCATGCTCAGATGCTCTAATTACAAGAAAGAAGGTCAATTTGACGGCAGTTGAGGTCTGTAGTGTAATACAAAGCACCGTTGGCCGTGAGGCATCTTATTATGTGAATTGAATAGTTAAGTTTTCAAACTGGAATGAATGTTTAAAGAGGGTTCTAACTGACTAAAGGCAACCTCCTGAAGAAGCCATCTATTTATACAGGCAAAATATTTAGGATGTACGGGTAACTGAATTTTGCAATAAAATTATTGAAATGACCACTTTTGAAGTGACAACTGTCTTATTGATTTTGAGTGTGCCCCCGACTCCAGTCATTTGATTCCTTGTGATGCTGTTCAGCCTGGCTGATGAGATGGAACTTTATGTAGTAGAAAGGAGGCAGCCGCATCTATCACAATGCAGTTGCATCCTTTCATCTACACAAGACGATGCCTAGCAGCCAGCTGAGCACTGTCAAGCTCAGTCTGCTACTTACCCCCCATAAGTTTCAGCAGTCCTGGCACTTTCCCCCCCTGTGCAGCTCTCCTACCCATCTAGTGTCCCCTGTCCCACTCTGTAGCCATACTCATACTTCCCTGGTGTCTAGTGGCCCCTTCCTCTCCCTAGCACCAATCTTAGTCCCTAGTGTCTAGTGGCCTCTCCCTCTCCTTAGCACTGATCATAGTCCCTGGAGTTTATCAGTCCCCTACCTTTCCCTTGTACTACTTGATGTGGGTCCAGTGCTCATCCTAGACCAGCAAGTTTCTGCCTAGCACATTTTTCCCAACCTCAGTGAGAAAGAAAATAAAAAATCTCTGCTCCCTCCCTCTGTATGTTCCTCACCCCCCACCCTCTGTTTCTGTTCCCAGGTGACCCAATGGCATGAATTGTCAAGAAGCACCAGATCATGACTCCTTAGCACATGTGTGTGCTAACTAAAATGGTGCTCATGCACCTCCTGTTGCTTCGCTTTCAACTCCTCCAGATCTTACTGGGGCTGGGCATCATGGATCCAGCGCCTAATGGCACTTGGTAACTTAGTAACTTGGTAGTTAGGACATAAGAATGCCGGAGCCCATCGAGAATGTCCTCCACACATGTGGATCATTAGTAGATTTATCGTCCATTCAAAAGCCATCTATCTAATTTAAACTTGAATGTGTCAATATGCTTGCAGCCAACAATTTCCTCTGGCATGGAGTTCCAAACTCTTGGAGCTCTGACATTAAAAAATTGCTGTCTTCTGTTTGTTCTTGTTTTCTCAATTATGATTTGTTTATTATGTAGTCTAGCAACAATTTTCCTGGATGAAAAAGACAAACCACAAGATTTCATTAATGTAGGAGATGATATGATTTTAAATAATTGAAGGATGTCTCCCCTTAGTCTTCTAGTTTCCAAAGAGTATAACCCTGTTTTATGAAGCCTAGTTTCATAATCAAGACAGGAAAGGTGGGGTATAATTTTTGTGGCCTTTCTTTGAACCCTCTCAATTTTTGTGATATCCTTTACTAAATACGGACTCCACTTGTGGGCTATTTTGTCCTTTTCCCAACTCCACTGCTGAGTCATGGGGCCAGGATTGCAAGACACACAAACCATGTGTACCTGCTATGATCTGGTGGGGATCCAGGGTATGAGTCCTGCCAGAGACAGTGCACTGTTGCAGCATTTCCCCTCTGGTCACAGTTATTGATGTCCTTGGGGAATCAGAGGGCAAAGACATCAGGAGCTGGACAGAGGGAGCAGCTGTGGGACTGAGTGCCACAGTTATGCCTGCTCTGGTGGCTCATAGTGCTTTACTCACAGCTCCTATTGCTGTTCCTGAGGGTGGGGAGCACGGATGAGCACCTACTGGAGCTTTTGGGCTCTTCTGTCATAGTTCTGATGCCTCTGCTGAGTTCTGGGGAAGGAATCATGAGACACAAAACAGCCATACCTGTGAGCCCAGGCTAGTGATGAGGAGGACTGAAGTGCTGGGGCCTCACTGCTGCCATGCTTGCAACTCAGGCTTGGTGGGGACCTGTTGCATCACTCTAGCACTGTTACCATAGGGAGTCTGGTGGTAGGACAGTAGGAGTGCCACAACTCATGGGTTGGCTGTCATTTGGTACATATACATCTCCATGAGTGCATATATTTTAGCCATTCCATGCCATAAAAAAATAAAACAACACAGTAATGAACAAACTTTGATATTTTCAATGTTTACTAATAACATTGCAGTGTTATTACTTTTTGAACCCACATTTTTGATATATTCATGTTTTTATTTACCCCATCAAATGAACACAGCAGGTGTCATTATGAAATCCCCCTCCAAAACTTGTTTTCACAGTCATTCCAAAAATTTTTTTTGATTATATTTGATAAATAACATTTGTCATGTTAATATGTTGGGGTAATAAAAACCACTATTTTGAAAATTTGAGGTCACAGTCTAAAGGAAAAGCAGTGTTAAGTGTGTGAACCTCCTCAGTTCCCCATTGTGATGATTTCTCTATTATAACTTGTGGTACTAATTTGTTCATTTTAGACTCTGTGCTGTCTATGGCCATCAACTGCACAGCAAATACAAGCAAGCACACATTTAGCATTGATGAAGCCCTGTATTGTAGAGTGGAATTTTTTTTTTATTTATTGAATTTTTTAAACAGGTAGGCCCACTGAGACTAAAAGTCCTTTTTATGGCTGTGGCAGAGCCTGCAGCTGTCTTGGTGTAGCTGGAAAAATGAGATAACAAAGAACACATTTTAGGAGTTTTCAGTGTATCTTTCCACAACAGCAAATCACTACGCCAGCTAAATGAAATACTCCCTTCTCTCTGTTGAGTAGATCAGTTCCAACACTATTTTTTCAGCTTGTTTGCCTCTCTCGTCATGCCTACTTTAAGTGACCTGATAGCTAATGTCTTTGAGTAGGCACAAAGGCAAGTTAATTAAATTTCAGTGTCTGCAGCAATGCAATTACAAACTTGTTTGCAGGCTAGTGTCAAAAAAGCCTTGCTTGAGTAGCCAGCTACTGAGGGAGGAAGAGAGAGAGAGAGAGAGCAAGAGATAGAGTGAGGAAGAGAGCTGTCCAGCTTGTAGCCAGAGATGTACCAGCCATCTGTAAAATTAAAACATCTGAAGTCTATTTGACCTGTTTTAACACATAATTTAATATAGTCACTTGCTATCTCATTAATTGTATTTATTATTGACATGTGATTTGTTAGTCTTTGGAATCTAAATCATTTATTGACATAATTTTCAACAGAGGACACAGCAGCGTTTTACAGGAAGTAACTCCGGAGGAGTTTCAAATTACTTTATCAGTCCTAAATGTGTGTGTGTGTGTGTGTGTGTGTGTGTGTGTGTGTGTGTGTGTGTGTGAACAATGTATCTTCTCTGAAGAGCTGCTTTATGTTAACCCTCTCAAGACCTATCATTGGCATTGAAACTCTCATGGTTTTATATATGTAGGAGGGATAAATGCTAGACAACTAATGTTTTATGGGTTTCCAGGGGTTGCAAGGGGCATCATAGGGGATTGTAAAGAAATCATAGTGGTGTCAACTGCAACACCTGGGTATCCCAGAATGCATACCTCTCATCTTGCCAGGACCAAATGAATGACACTGGCCATTAAAATCAGGGACAAATGTTCACAATCAGGGACACATTTCTTACTTGATGTACATGCAGTGTCACAATTTTTACATCTATTCAAATGCGCTCTACATCCTGTACTAAGGGTAGTATTGTGCAGTGGCATTAAAACATTTAGTACCCTCTTGTAAAAGACATGCATAGGTAAATCATTAGTTAATTGGCTCAACAGAATTGCAATCATGGTATAAGTGATTTCCCAAAAATGAATGAAGTGGTAAAAAAAAAGTTTCAAACTGTAAGCAGCATCATTGGTTATATGTCATTACTGTGCAGACAACGTATGGATTATTAAAAATAAAACAAAAATAAATACAATCCTATATTATAGCTTATTCAATGTTAGTATACAGATGGATACCATCATAATACAGTAACTTCATACAGTATGCGCTTAACATGGTGTCACCACTCTATAAGTAGTATGTTGCTTCACATGTGTTCCCCTTTATTTTTTCTCCCTTGCTCAATGCATATGTTATTGCATAGACAATGCCAGCAGAAAAATACCAACAATCCATCTAGTCTGCCTAGATTCCCTAGCTGCCCCTGGGCCTATTGTCCATACAGGGTTTTATCTCTCCCAGTCCACATCCCCCCGCTCCCCTCATTAATGCTGCTGACCTGAGCAAACACCAAACCCTTCACTCCATCCCAGCCAAGCCTGAAGCCATTTATAGTCTTGGTCCCCACCACCTCCGCTGGCAGACTGTTCTACAGCTTCTTCACCCTTTCCATAAAATAGAATTTCCTCACATCTCTCTTAAACCTTCCCCCCTCTAGTTTCAACTCGTGACCTCAGGTGCTTGTTTATCAAAGCATGTTTGTTTAGAGTTCTTGATCAACTCCTATTGCATCTTTCCTGGACTTGAGCCCTGACCACCCCAAAAAAATCATTATGCA
The DNA here is from genome assembly GCA_016271365.2 of Neoceratodus forsteri. NCBI lineage: Eukaryota > Metazoa > Chordata > Ceratodontiformes > Ceratodontidae > Neoceratodus > Neoceratodus forsteri. The sequence goes on along the minus strand of CM028135.1, from coordinate 284,516,591 downwards.
GTGGGAGGGGAGGAAGCTTGCCACTGCCATATCAGCTCTGGCTAGATCTTTTTTCAGGGGTGACCTGTACTTAGTTAACAGGAACAAGTCATATTGATAATAACAGGTATACACATCCATGCTGTGACACAATAAATATACAGACTATAACAAAGTCAGTAAAATTACAGACATGGGAGCAGATACATAAGCCTTTACACAAAATCCATATGTTGCATCATAGTCATATCACAATTCACAAGCTTAGTGAAAAAGGATCAGGAAGAGAACTCTGAGACAACAGTCAATATAAGCTGAGCACTTTTCACTGGTAGCAAGTACAGTAACTCCTCCCCAAGTAAAGTGTCTTAACATTATTTTTTGAACCAGTTAAAGTACCACAGTCATTGATTTTGGATTTCTGGAGGGAGCTTAATCTAAATTTTTGGAGCAAAGCAGGCAAAGAATCAGCTGCTTGAATTTCAAATTATAGTTGTCCCTTTTTTATATGTTTGCTTATACTCATATTGCAGCTACTGACAGAGTAGGGGCTGGGTAGGTTTAGCATTATAGCAGCCAGTGCAGCAGAGCTTGCAAGAGGTGTGTGAGTGACAGGTCAGTGAAAAGCAGGCTAATGATGATGTTGTTCAGTCTAGCTTATGGGTGGAAGCTTTGTGCAGTTGAAAGGATACAGCCGCACCTATCACATCCTTTCATTACAAGACACCTCCCAGTAGCCAGCTGAGTGTCATCATCAGCCTGCTCCTTGTCCTCCCCTACCCTGGACATCCAGTGGTTGTCAAGTCTCAAAGTATCACAAGTGACAGAAGTTATGAGCATGTGCTGCTTTCTTGGAAGCAGTGGTGGCCCCAGGACTGGGCCTGATGGGGCACTTGCCCAGGTAAAACCATGGTGTACCTAGCCTGTGCCCCAGTTCAGCTTTTTATTTTTCCATTTTTTTCTAAGTTGCACCTTGCCAGCCCTTTTTTAACTTCTGCCTTGCCTGTCTTTGGATTCAAGCTATCTGACTCAGGAGTTGGGGGCTACAAATCATAGGGGCAAGGAAAGAAAGGGAATGGATGGCGTCATAGATCAAGTTGGGTCTTCAGCAAAAAAACAAAGGTCTTATAAGGAAAAATGGGCAGACTGGATGGGCCCAAAGGCCCTTATCTGCAATCACATTCTATGTTTTTATGTTTTTGGGCTGGCTGCTGCCTTGTGCTGTCAACAGTTCAGTGCCAGTGAGCCCACTCAGCCAATTTATGTGCATATCATTTGTGGGCTGCTGGATGATTGAGTCTGCATCACCCAATCCACCCAGTAACAAGTAAATTATGTGTGATCTGCAGTACCTTTTCCACCAATCTCCAGGCTTCCAGCAAGCAATTTAGTTCACAGGGTGCTGGCAACTGATGAGGCTAGGCCAATGAAGTTGAGTTACTATGGTCTGTATACTTTTAATGAGGAAGCAAGAACATCATTGAGTTTTGAGATGTTTGGGAGTGAGAAACTGAGGGGCTTGCTGCCTCAGTGGTCTGCTGAGCTGCTACAAAAAGAAAATCTCCAAGCAGCTCTAATGCACTGCAAGCAAACATTCACAATTGAAAAATGCTTGGATTTATAGTCAACACATAGGACAAGACTTATAATTAGTAGCCATAAATTTTAGAGTTGAGTTCTTTTAGGACGTATAAGAGGAAATACCAGAGGTGTGACTTAATATACTTTGCACAATAATGGGTACAGTATAACAGCACTAGATATAAGCAATGGAGATACATTGATAGGTGAATGAATTACAATTAAGGTTTTAGAGAATTTAAAAATCAAACAATGAATCATGCAGAGAAATACAATTATTAGTTAAGCAAGGCAGCAAGGTATCAGATAAGCAAGCAAGTCTTTGTAAGGTGATAGCAGCTAGCTGAATGAAATGATAAAGAGCCATGACAGCATATATAGGACAAAGTACAAGCTAGGATGCACAGTATTAACAGTTGCGCCCACAGATACATTCAGATATTTCCAGATATATTGTGATATACCTAAAGAGATTCTCTCTGGTGTCCCACAGTGGCACTGCTTGCAGGCAGGGAATTTTTCTAGACATATCACAGAAATTTCAGGAAATATTGAGCCATGTCTTTGGCTGCAACTGTACAACAGCACCAAAGTTAGAAAAATAGGATAAGTAGGAAGTAAATCAAAGTTTCAGTCCCAGGCTTTAGCTTCTCTGGCAGACTCCGACAGACTCATCACTTGGCTCCATGTCACTCCACTATGGACTGCTCTGCTACAGGCCACTGGAGAAGGTCTGGTAAATAGGAGGGGGTTGTGTTCTGACACCCAAGCTGGCTCCCTCTGATATGACACTAGAGAGGTGTGAAATTGAAAAATTTCACCCAGTGAAATATTTTGTGTAATTAGCGTATTTTGCAAAATATTTCGCTGCGTGAAATGCGAAATTTCGGCCGCAGATGCGACAAAATTCTCCCAAGCCAGCTGAAATTCACTTGCGGTGAAATTACACTTATGAGTGAAATTCTCTACCTGCAGGTGAAATTTCACTACTGTGGGATTAATTTTGCCTCCCGTGGAAAATGATGTCACCATCCAAAGTTCTCTCTGGTGGCTAGTGGTTCCCCCCACCCCTGGCTGTTCACTGGCCAAATTTTTTTCCTTGATATCCAGTGGTCCCCCCCAGCCAATCACTGGCCAAAATTGCATTTATTAAGCACCCCCACAAAGTTACCTTGGCTCCCCATTTGTTTTAATTAAAAATAATAAATTCACCCTCCACTCCCTGGTGCCTAATGGTCCCCCCAGGCCGATCACTGGCTGTAATTGCATTAAATAAAGCCCCTCCAAAGTTACTTTGCCCCTTCATTTGTTTTATTTAAAAAACAAAATTCACCCTTCACTCCCTGGTGTCTAGTGGACCCCCAACCCCACACCATCATTAGATAGCAGGACCCACCCAGCTCCCCCAGTACCCCAGTTGGGCCACTGGCACAGCCCTCCACTCATCTCCATGGCCAACAGCCCAACTGAGCATGACTGAGTGCTTGAATAAATAAGCACATACAACTAAAAAAGCGGGGGTTCTGAATGTGAGTTCCAGGGACAGAGGGCATGAGGTGTTATAGGTGTGTTGAGGAGCTGATGGCCATGTGAGGGGTGATGTGGCACCCAGAGGGGGTGCAATTTATGTAACTATTAAGCCAATGGGATGGTACTGCAGGGGGGTCGAGGGATAAACAGTGCCATGTCCCCAGGTGGGCACAGCCCTGGCAGCAGCCCCAGCCTCCAGCAGTATTTGTCCCTGAACCCCCCAGTACTATCCCATTGGATTAATAGCTATATAAATGGCATCCCTGCCAGGTGCCACATCATCCCTCACATGCCCAACATCTCCCCAACTCCTCCTATGGCACCTTCATGCACCTTCTGCCCCTAGACTCCTCCTGGCAAACATGTTTCATCACTCCCCCAGCCATCCTGGCCCCTCTAGTGTTGCACTGGTGGGGGGGGAAGATCCCTGCAGCAATTCCCGAATGTTCACCACTTGTTTGTTGCTAGCCATTGGGTGTGGCAACTTCCAGTTTTTTGGCACAGGGCCCCGTGTTTTTACAGAATTGGCTGTAGAGTCCCTGATTCACCCAGAGTTCACCGGAGCCCTAGATCACTACAAATTATAGTGATCTAAGGGATCTTTGAGAACTGAGTCCATTATGTTTGAGCCATGTGAGAAATGCACACTGCCAAACCAGTAGTAGCTGTGAAGAAGGAAAGAACTGGGCTATGAGTGGAACTTATAGACAGCCTCAAAAAAAGTGATCAGGAAAGTGGTGTGAAAGTGGTCACTACTATCCAAAGTCATGAAACAGAGGTTAGGTAGAATGCAGATGAGTAAGAGTCTTTTACTAGGCAGCTGCATAAGCAGACTGGGTGCAAATGTTGGAGCATGAGCTTACCTGGGTTAAGGTGAAGAGAGAAACTAAGAGGTAAAAGGCAGCTACAGAGCTGCAGAAGATGAAGCCTGAAACTATAGAGAAAGAGACGGTGGATAACTGGAAGTCTGAGGAGCAAGAAAAGCCTAGCCAGCAAGAGATCCAGATGAAACAACTTGAGCATGATAGACAGATGGAGATTCTGCACCAGAATACACCATAAACTATGAGTAATGACATGAGTGGTTTGACCCTGGAAGCCAAAATAAATTCTAAAACATTTCTCAGATATCAGGTGGGGATGATACTGATTTGCTTCTAAGATCTTTAGGGAGAAACTGTGAGTACTTTGAATTGGACAGGGCTTCTTTGTTGACTCATCTATTTATTTATTTATTTATTTATTTATTTATTTATGTATGTATTTATTGTTGTTTACTGGGTAAATGCTCTAGACATAAAGATGCCCATTTTCAGGCATAACCTGAGACAGTACAAGGTAAAAACAGTTCATAATACAAAAAAACTGTTCAAATTCAAGATACAAGGAAGCTCACAATCACAAATAGAAGTAAGAACAATGAACAGGAAGACAAAGTGTGAACTTGAGATAAAGTTACACAACAGTAAGTATACCAAAAATCTGATTTATGAAATACTCTGGCATCATTTAGAATAAAAAGGAATAGAGAAACAAATAATTCGGTAGGTAATCAGAAGAAAACACATTAGCAGTTTATCACGAGAGAGAAGGGTAGGTTTAGCAGGGTTAAGGAGAGAGAGGGAGAGAAGCTAAAGCTATGATTGAAGTGGGTTAGCTGAAAATAATGACCATCAAGGCCTTAAGTATACAAATAGATGAGAACAGTTTTCCACTGGTAGCGGACATGTGAAGCAGGAGAGGTTGAAAGGAGTCACAGAGGATTGAAACAGGGGCAGGGGTTAACAGCGGCAAGATTGTTGTGCAATGTCTGTTTAAAGCAGCTATAAGTAGGGGAGAGACAATGTCTTATGGCAATGAGTTCCTGAAGAGTGGAGCAAAGTGGAAGAAAGCTTGAGTGCCCATAGTTGTTTTGCATCTAGGGACAGAGAGTAGGGATAGTTCACCAGTGCAAATTGCACAGTGGAGTCTTGGAGGGTTAAGCATCTGAGCTAGGGAGGAGGGAACACCAGTGCATATGATGCTGTTCATCAAGGTGCCAAGTGAGTCAAGGCAGTTTGTTTCAGGGGGAGCCAGTTTAGGCCACTGTAGAGATGGCAGTGGTGAGTGAGGTGGCGAGAGGCCCAGGCAAAGTGACAAATATTATTAAAAGTAGTGTCCCATTTTTGAAGACTTACAGTACTTTGGTTGCACCAATATAAATGGTAGAACCATATGTGAGAGTGGGAAGAAGAATGCCTTGGGCTATAGCTATTCTAGCAGAGGGTGTGAGTGCATAGCGTGTTTTGCAGGTCAATCCAAGCTTGGAGTTTGCAGCCTTACAGGTATAAGAGATGTGAAGGTCAAAGACAAGAGAAGGGTTCAAGGTTACACCAATATATTTGAATGTATTGACATTTTTAGGGAGTGAGCCATTACAACATGGAATTGATAGCTGTCCCAGACATTTCTTTAATCTAGGGGCACAGCCAAAGAACATAGAGTGGGTGTTGCTAGAATTAAGGACTATTTTTTTATTTGTGACACAACGTTGGATGGAGCAAAAATCAGCAGATAGGTTTTGTTGAGGTCAGTGATATTTTTGGAGCTAAAGTAGAGGACTTGGTCATCAGCATAAAGTAGGGACAAGCAGGAGGGGGCATTGAGAGATATGTCATTTATAAATAGGGTGAAGAGGAGGGGACCAAGTGTAGAGCCTTGGGGTACACTGATATTCATAGTTGCAAGGTTAGAGAAGGCTGAGTTAAATCTGATAGCCTGTTTTTCTAGGTGTTTACCTAGGACAGAAAGGATGGCAATAAGCTAATAGTTAAAGATGGCTTTGGGGTCACCTTTTTTGAATACAGGGACAATGTTGGCAATTTTCCAGATAGCAGGGACAATTCCAGTGCGAAGTGATAGATTGAAGATTCTGGCAAGTGGGTAAGGAAGGAGAAGGGCAGCCAGTTTAAGTAGTCACGGTTCAAGTCCATCAGCCCCAACACTGCTACAGACTGAGATTGACGAAAGTAGCCCATAAACTTCTAAGTTTCAGGCAGGCTGCAATCCAAAGGAGCAAAATGACTCAAGTCAAGATTTTCAATTCAAAAATATTTATTCTGGCTAATGTCAAATGGCTGATAGCCAAGTTACCAATGTGAGACAAAGTCATCCTCCACCCCAAAGGCCTAGCTGGAATAAATCTTTTTGAATTGAAAATCTTGACTCAAGTCAATTTGTTCCTTTGGAGTGCAGCCTGCCTAAAACCTGTAAGTCATTTGGGACTGACTGTCCCTCTGGCTGCAACCTGGGAACTGTTGGAGTGCTGTGGTACCCTAGGAGAGGCTATAAATTTCCAGGCTGGTTGCAGCATAGAAATGGAATCTGGGGAATGGGTAAGGTGAGTCAGGAGAGGGGAATGGAATAGAGGTTGCTGGTGATGCAATTGGACTAGCATAATTGTATAGATCAGCAAAATGCTGATTGAAAGAGTTTGCTATAGTGATAGGATTATTACAGTGTGAGTCGTCTATAAACATGTCATTTTGGGATTGAGTATGACTTGTACCCATAAAGCTTTTTATGTGGGCCCAGAATTGTTTTGGTCACCAGCAGCACTGAGAAGCACATTTTTGCAGTTAGAGCTGTTTGCATGCCATATAGATCTCTTACAAGCATTTCTTTTTTGCCCGGTATTCATACAAGTCAGTCCGTAAATCAGAGGATCTGTACTTAGATCAGCTTTGATCTCTAGCTTTAAGCTGGGCAAGGAGGTTATTGCTTAGCCATGTGGTGGAAGTTCCACATATCCTGCTCAATATGTAAGGGATGTGCCTGTTCTGGAGAGAGCAGAATTGAGATAAGAAGTAGTCAAGCCACCTATTGCCACTGCTTATAGGCAAGGTATTAGAAGCTTTTGCCAGAATGGACAATGAGGACTACATGGACTATGATAAAGTGAAAAATGCCTTAAATAACTCCTGAGGCTTATAGGCAAAGATTTACAGGGTTAAGAAAGGCACTGGGAGATGGCTATGCAGAAATGTGTGTATAGCCAAGCAATTTATTAGAATGCTGAGCAGAAGGAACAAAAGCTTGCTCTGCACACAACATTTATTGTTCTGGAATAGTTCTTAGAAAATGAACCTGAGTAACTGAGAATATCGTTGTTGGATAGAACTCCAAGTTATGTGAGTGACACAGCCAAGAGGACTGATCAATTCATATCCAGCTGACCATCCTCTCATTGCAATGGTAATGGGGGAGGGGCACAGGTGGTTTCAAAGGAATGCTTGGGGGGGGGCAATCTAATGGAAGCCAGCCCATACCCAAACACAATGGGATGCCACACGGTTTCAAAAGCAATGAAACAGGTGAATGTAGGTGCTATTCCAGCCAGAAAAGAGGGTGTTTGTCATTCAATTGCCTGAAAAATAGGTTAAAAGGTGAGAGTTCAGCTGGAGGTGTTACAGTAAAGCCCAGCAGGATGAAGTTCAGTGCTGCAGAATTCTGCAGTAGTTACTGCAGCAAACAATGTAATTTAAATGGGAGTTAATCCCTTTTGTCATGCAGGAAATCTGTGACACTGTGCTTCATCCTGGCTGGCTTCACTGTAGTTTGGAAAGCTCCCAGCTGTTAATGGCTTGTACACAGAGTGCAGTGCTATCTAACTCCACTGCACACACACACCCTGTGTTTGTAATTGTGATTGTGACCAAGTGATTGAGGGACACCAGAGTCACCATTTCAATGGTAAAGCAGGATTTGTTTCAGCAAGAACAAATCCTGTCTGGTCAGTTTTCTAGGATTAGAGGAATAACAGGTCCTGCGGTCTTAATGCCAATGGCCCAGATCATTACAAGTTGAGAAGGTGGCAAGGGCATACAGGAAGTGGGTGTTGTAACAGACCTGCCCGTGGATGTAATCTTGGGTAATGACTTCAATAGTAGGGTCAATTTTGTGTGTCACTGCCAATAGCAAGGTGAGGGACTGGCTCTTGAGGACACAGAGGAGGAAGTGCATGAGGAAGCAACCTCTACCTCAGTAGCAGGAGAAATTGTAGCTGAAGAATGAGCTGGGAACAGCAGTTCTGAGCCACAGTTACAGACTGAGGAAAGCCCAGTCATGGGTGGCTCTCCCACAGCAGGGTGTGATTTGGGGAAAGTCAGGTATGCAGAGCTATGGAGAGCTCAGCAAGCTGTCCTATCCCCGAACAAATTAAGGGAGTAAGGCACCTGTGTGGAAAGTGACTCTGAGTTCTGGGAAAAATGACAGTAGGTGTACTGCAAGAATGGGCTGTTGTACAGTGTATGGGTTCCCAAGGGTGGACCAAAGGAATGAGTACTTTAGCAGAGAGTGGTTGCTAGGGAGTATAGGAAGCAGCTTCTGGTCTGCCCATGACATACCCTTTCTGGACACCTAGTGGTCAGCAATACAAAAAGATGACTGACTAACCATTTTTACTGGCCTAGTATTTTTTAAAGAAATGGCAGACTATTGCTGGACTTGTCTGCAGTGCCAGAGGGTAAGAAATGTTGGGGACAAGGCTAAGGGGGATTTGATTCCCCTGACTATTATTGAGGAGCCATTTTGGTGAGTTGCCATAGACATCGTGATGCCACTTAGCACCCCAAGATGCACCAGCAAGCAATATATTTTGGTTGTAGCAGATGACACCACAAGTTACCCAGAGACAGTGCCCTTGTCCTCCATTAAGACTGAGAAGGAGGCAGACAGACTGCTGGGGATAATTACCAGGTGGGTTTTCCCAGGAATTCTATCAGACCAGGGCACCATATTTATGTCCGATCTGATAGTTAGGCTTTGGAGGATGTGTGGAGTAAGGCAGCTCAGAGAATCTCCATACCACCACCAGATTAATGGTCTGGCTGAACAATTCAATGGGTCTCTTAAGACCATGTTAAGAGCATTCAACAACCAGCATGCAAAAGAGTGGGACAAACACTTACCCTGTCTCTTAATCACATATAGGAAAGCCCCCAGGAGTTCACAGGGTTCTCATCCTTGAAGATCCTGTTGGGTCATAGGGTAAAGAGTCCCCTTGATTTGGTAAGGGATGAATGGGAGAATGAGCTTGCTCTCCAAGGGGAATCTGTTGTGGACTATCTCTGAATTTCTGGTCATTGTTCAAGGAGCTCATGGGGTTTGCCCAGGAGCACCTAGCCACTGAACAGCAGAGGCAGAAGACATGCTCTGATTGTGGGGCCAGATTCCAGGACTACAAAGTTGGGCAACAGGTGATGGTGCTCCTCCCCATCCTACAGAACAAATTACAGACTTTGTGGAAGGAACCTCATTTGGTGGTCAAGAGGGTGAACTGTGTTAAATATGCGGTGGAGCTACCAGACAGGAGGCACAAACAGTGAGTCTACCACATGAACATGATGAAGCCCTATTAAGTCCTGGATGAGATGGTCCTGGCTGTGTGCAATTATCCAGAGGAGCAGGCAGAAGCAGACCTGATGGTAGATCTCCTCAGTGGATACTGTCACCCTCTAAAAGCAGATGACACAGGCCTCAGCTGCAGAAATACATAGGGTGCTGCATACATTTGATGACATTTTCAAGGGGAAGGCAGGGTATATCTTACTGGCAGACCACCACTTGGATACAGGCTCCCAAGCCCACTGAGACAGACACCCTCCAGAGTTACAGAAAGAGTACGACATGTCATAGAGGGAAAGATCAAGGAGATGATGGCTCTCTGGGTGATTAAGGAGTCCAGTAGTCCATGGGCCTTCACAGTTGTACTGATCCCCAAAATGAATGGGACCACAATACTCTGCATCAAGTACCACAAGCTCAAAAGCTGCACAGAGATGGATATATACCCCATACCCATGCATAGGTTAGGGGGAGGCCTGTATCTTTCCACCATAGAAATTTCAAAAGGCTATTGGCAGGTACCCCTTTCCTTGAAGCCAGAGAGAGGTCAGCCTTCATCACCCCATTTGGATTATTTGCATTTAGAGTAATGCCATTCATGATAAAGAATGTGCCAACCATTTTTCTATAGCTCGTGGATCACATTATGAATGGGGTGGGAGACTTTGCTCTGATGTACATGGATGACATCACCATCTGTAGTGGGACTTTGGAGGATTGGGTCAGGCACGTGATGCAAGGTGCTCTGCCAACTGCAGGCCACTGGGCTGAGAGTGAAGATGGAGGAGTGACAGATAGGAATGACAGAAGTGTCATAGAGGTGTCATATCTTGGGTGCAGGGCAGAGAATGCGTACATCCAACCTGAGACAGTGAAAATTTAGCCTACAAGGATGGGTCACACTCTTGACCAAGAGAAAAGTGCAGGCCTTCCAATGGACAGCAGAGTATTACAGCAAATTTGCACCAGATTTCAGCAGTACAGTCAAACCCCTGTCCAATTTCACAAGGAAGAAAATGCTGGGAAAGGTTCAGTGGATGGACACCTGCAATACTGCTTGCCACCAGCTGAATGCTACATTGTGTTGGGTACCTATGCTCACCAGCCCAAGCTATTCTGTAAGGTTTATTGTTCATATAGATGCATCTCATCATGGGCTATGTGTGGTTCTGAGTCAGATTACACACTCAGGAGAGAAACACCCAGTCATGTATCTGAGCAGGAACTTACTGCTCAGAGAGGAGATCTTCACCACAATCAAAATGGAATATTTATGTATTGTTCAGGATTTGTAGAAGCTGCAACCTTATCTGTATAGGAGGGAGTTCACCCTGGTAATTGACTCAGACCCCCTTACATGGATGCATAGTACCAGTGGACAGAATCCAAAATTATTAAGGTGGAGTTTGGTGCTGCAGTCCTACAATATGGACATTAGGCATGGCAGTGGGCTGCAGCATGACAATGCAGACAGGTTGTCTAGGCAATAATTAGTGCCCCTTTTTAAGTAGGAGTGGTGCTATGAGAAACTAATGAGTGGTTCACACAAAGGCAGAACCTAGGCATAGCAGTGGTAACCAGCTGGCTTAGTGAAAAAAAAAACCTCAAGCATGATTTAAGGGTGCAGAAAATTTTTATTTTTTTTTTTCATTTTCTTGCGGAGGGGTTGTAACAACTTGCTATATAATGTTGTACTGTAGTTTTTTTTATTTCCTTCTAACTGTATTGATACATTTGAATAGATCTGTGAAGGGAAATTAGATTACACTAATTGCCAGAGGCATGCCAGATGACCCTGGAGAGTGATTACAACCTCTGTATCCTGTACTACAGGCCCCCTTGGGCCAGTTAATTATAAAACTTGAAAGCCAAAACAATCTTTTCATGCTTCAATGACAAAAAAGACCTTTTGTGTTAAGTAAAGCACTCTAGCTAATGACTAGAGAAGTCACTCCTGCTGGGTAAGACAGGAGGTTGGACAAAGATCTCCTTTGGAATATGCAGCCACCTGTAGTCCAGATCAGTTTCCCAAGTGGACCTTGTCCTTGAGAGACAAAGAAAAGGCCTGGAAGTGATGTCAGAAAACATGTGTGCTGAGGGTGAGTAGAGACTGTTTTTGGAAACAACGTTAGCCCAGAGTTTTGTGAGAGACTGTCTAGTCCAGTTTGGGGCTTTGAACAATTACCATCTAAGGTTCAAGCCTGCCCTGATTCACCAAGGTGTCCTGTGTGGTAAGTTCTTTCTACTTTGGAAAAGTTAGAAAGTGTAGTAAGATTTTTCTGTGTGTTCTTTCTACTGTATTTACCTTTTTTCTATAGAAGTACTGTTCTCCATAGTCTTAGTGTAGTATCTTTCAGTATACGTGTAAATATCTTGAAGTATTAAAGTATTGTTTATGTACTTCATGTTTCTGTGACTGAGTACTTTGAGGTACAGATAATTAGGTTATATTTGACAAAAACTAGTGGTCCCTCTTCAAAGAGAAGGCTACAATTACCCTATTAAAAGCAAAGTGATTTTCAGCTGTGCAGTAAGGGTGTATCACTTGGGCTTTTGGGGAAATACAGTACTATGTGAGCAGTGATTCTGGTGGGATTCATACCTAGAGATACCCTGCTTGAGACTGTGGCTGAGTGATGTTGGCATACCAAGGTGACCCTTTCAGGTGTCTGAAGAGTTGAGAAATCTGGTAACAGTCAAGGGCTGAGTCTTGGAGAGACCAGTCTGTCTCACTATAGAATTAACATCATACCACACATAGTAAAATAATATTTTATGCAGTTGCTGACATGTAATAGTGGTTTGCTGTGGGAGGGTCTATTGGCCACCCACTGTCCAGATGTGTGTAGATTCCAGACACACTGCTGCCTGTGTTACCTGCAGGTGGACATTGGAGATATTGTGTGACAGGGACAGGATTGTTGCTAACCACTGCCACATTTGTTGATAACATCCTCCTCGGGTGGCTAAACATCTGCCTGTGAGTGATGGATAGCTGACTGTTATGTTCCATGAGCTGACTGCTGGGTATCCATGTTCTCTATGGGCCATGTTCTATTGGGTCCTGCTGTGTCCAGTGGTCAGGTAACACATGTCAGTCACATTAATGGCAGCTGTAGTGGCAATGTCTGTGTGAGGTGTGCTGACCACAGCTGTGCCATCGTATCCACTGTCTACCATAATCATATAGTTGTATACGACATATGACCCTATCAATGGGCCCCCCCGGAACATATTGACAATGTAGCATGGTCCATTGGAGGGCACAGGTGGGACACAGGTGTGGGCCATACATGCTGTGCATTAGGTGTATACTGTCAGGGATGAAATTTGGTTGTGTGTCACCCACAGGACATATGTGATGGATGCATGCAGCTGTGTACATGTCTGTTGTCTACACATTGCTTCTCCAGATGATGTTAGATGGCCAGCATGTGTGATGTACATGAACCACTACAGTACAATGTACTGACATTGCACATGTGTCCCATATGACATGCTGGTTGGGGAGGGACACAGTATACTGTTTGATGGTTGTGCACAGTGACACTGGCACAGATTGGGGGGGTTACTGGTGTCCATGTGGTTACTGATGCTGTTCTGTTCCCTTTATTCTGCAGACTGCACTGCCAGGGGACATCGGCAGCAAGGTCGCAGCCAGGGGACCATGGATCAGGGACAGCAGTGATGGACAGCAGGATGCCACAAGCGAGTGTGCTCCTTTGTGGATTACATATGTTGCATTCCTTGCTAGGTGGGACATGCATGGTACCCCTTTACAGCACAGTGTCGCCACCATATATGCATTTGCTGTGTGTCATGTCTCTGGTCCCATGGGCACATGGCCATGGATTGACCATTCCATGCTGCTGTGCTGCTGGACATGGCATCGCATACTCCTGCTGTAGCCTGTGGAACAGTGCACCTGGCCAGTGCCTCCACTGGCCACACAACTTGTGGGCCTCTGCTGTGAAAGCACATGGCAGCTCACAGTTCTGCACTGTTGCAACATGGTGTCTCATGCATGCCTCGACCATGCAGTACTTGTACTCTGCATGTAGAACTCCCCTACACAGGCACACACCCTACTTGGTGCTGCTGTCCTTCATATGCACCCTGAGAGGTTGCATGTAAGCCATTCAGTGGCTCTGTTTCACATAAGTGGCTGTGACATGCTGGTATGGGCCTGTCTGCCTCCTTGCACTTTGCACATTGGGCTACATGTGTTGGCCTACGGGCACATACATTCAACACCAATGGACCATGTATGAGGTACTGTTCTCCAATGGTGGTCTCCATGTGTACTGTGCATGGTCCATCTGCTACCATTCCACAGTTGTATTATACTTTTTGATTGTGGCTGTCTCCTCCTGTGGTGTGTGGTGTACAACTCCCATACAAATGCCATGGGCATGTTTGCATTGTATACACTGTGCAGCAGGCATGTGGTGTGTAGGCTTCATGACTGTGTCATGATGGGTAGGCACATTGTCTGGTCTCTGTGGTTGTATGTATACCCACATCATGCATACATCACATGGTGAGCCTGTGGGCCTGGACATGGTCTCTGTAGAAGTTGTGTGCTCACAGTGGTGTGGGCATGTGTGTACCATCTGTGTCAGGCATACATACCAGTCACATTGCACTGTGCTGTTACAGTGTGCTGCACACTTTGGCCACTGATCCATTGTCTGAATGGGGGGGTATTGCTACTGCTGTATGGCCCAGTGGTGTGTCATGACCTAGAATACTGTGTCTGTTGCATAACCACATGACACACATATGACATAGGCAGGCTGTGGTTGTCCAGGGGAGTGTGGAAACACTTGCATTGTGTCTGCAACATAGCCCTGTGGTCTGGCACTACAGGCTGCAGTATGTCACCCTGTGGACTGGAGGTGCTGGGTTACTGAAAGTGGTGTCACATTGCTTCAAAGGACTACATTATGTTCAACTGGGCAGAATGTCCTGGTCATTATGATGCTACAGTATATTTGCTCATGCTATGGGGCTGATTGGGGGTTACCTCAGGGGGGGCTATGTGGCAGTACTTTGACACGGGCTGCATTGGGTATGCATGTGGCAGCATCCCATTGGTGTTGGTGGTGGCAATGGCAATCAAATCTTCACATCTGCATGGGATGGGTTTGTGGGTACCATGGGGTTATGTGATGCTGCATACTGGCACATGTCAGGTGATTTCTGCACTGTTTTCATTGTTGAGTACATGGGCATACAAGTTGGGACATGTTGCCCTTCTCTGGGGCCACATTCTGGGTTCTACATTAATCTACAGTGTCAGTTCTCCATTCTCCCCATAGGTACACATCGCACATCTGCATGGGCCAGATGGTTGGAGGAGGGTGAGGGCTGGGGTCACCTGCTGTAGAGGCTTGTTAGACAGCAGAGTGTCATGATTAAGCAACAGGTCCAGTTGGTGCACCTTTCAACATGGACCATGAAGCTTCAGGAGCAGTTGGTGCAGGGGCAACAGCTGGCTGTGGCACAGTAGACTCCCCCATTCCCCATTTTATCCCACTTCCCTGTTCCTCTCCACTTTTTTCTTCTTCTTTTTTGATATTGCCATTTCAGCTGTATATAGTTTGCATTGCTGTGTTTAAATAGTATATTTTGGAATGTTATGATCCTGTGTCCTGTGTCTTTATTGGTTACGTGTAGTTAGTTTTACTGCCATGTAGTGTTTCATCTACTGATGACCTGCATCACCATGGTGGCTGCCATCCTGGCCATCATGTGGTGTGGGTGTTCCACTGCTCTCTCTGCAGTGTCTGTGGCTGTGCATCTGGCTGTACATTGTTGTGAGCATGGTAGGCTTGACCTCCTGTTGGCTGACACATTCTGTTCTCTCTGTGTATCCTGCATGGTTTGTGTGCATGCTAGACAGCATCAGGCTTGTGACTGTCCATGAACATGGTCTGGTTCCTGTTCCTTGGGTGAACCCCACAGGCATTGCCTGTTTTGGTGGAGGGCTTGATCTGTAGGCCTGTGTGTGGCTTTGTCCTTGTGGCCATGTCTGATGTCCATCCCCTGTGTCCTATTGCTGTGTGTCATGTGGTGTGCTGTCCCCTGCTCTGTGTCTGGGATCTGTGTCTCCTCGCCCTGTGCACAGTGGGCATGGGTTGGGGTCATACTGGCACATCGTCAAGGTTGGTTATTTGTGTGAGACACTTCCCCACTGTCCTGTCTCCACTGTTTTTCCACAGTTTACATCCGAACAGTATTGCTCCATTTTGGGTTACATTTTCTGGAATTGCCTTTGGTGTATCTGTTGCTATTTTTTTGTGTTGTGCCCTGCTCTTTGCTCATGTTTCTCATTTGTTGCACCACATCCTTGCTGGCACCCCCAGTGGCCATGTTGTTCACCTGTACCTGACTCCACCTCTGTGTGCACTGTGCTGTTGTTGCTGTTTGCACTGCCTGGTTGCTATATTCAGAGCTGTCTTCTTTCCTATATTCAGAACTGTCTTCTTTCCTATATTCAGAGCTGTCTTCTTTGCTGAGCTGTCTTTACAATGCACTGTCAGCCATACTTGCCTACCTTCATTTGCCTGCTATATTCAGCTACTGTATGTTTGCCCTTGAGATATTCCTTTGAATATTGCATGCAACTGGATGTGGACTAATTTTGCCCATCGGGCAGTGCAAATTTTGTCCACAGGCAAAGTATTGACTACTGAGCCCTGCATGTTTAAATTTACCTCCTGCAGTACAGTATATTGATTTATATACATTGGCCCGGATATTCAAACTGCACCACAAAGTAGCGCAATAGCAGGAGAAGGCGCAAGTGCAGTGTGCCCATGCACAACATGCACAATATTCAAATGCAGCACAGGTCAAGGTACACTTGTGCAACACAACTGAATATCATGCCAACTGCACAATGGCGCAACCATGGATTCAAAGTGGTGCAGGGCTGATGCGCAGTAGCACAACCAGGGATGTGCAGTGGAGCAGGTTAGTAGCACAACCAGGGGTGTGCAGAGATGGGATGCAGGGGTGCAATACCCATGGAAGACATGGGCAGAGGAGCATGCAGCAGACCAGACAGCACCCCCTGCACCCCATGAACTGCGCAACCTGTGGTGAGCTGGATGAACCACCTGCCCATGAACACCGGCACCGAATCCACAGCTGGGGCATGGTGCCCCAGCACACCCCTTGGCAAACAGTGACTGCAACACAAGGAGATCTGGCCACCCAGTGCCACCCCATCCCACCAATGCAGAGCAAACCCTGCACAGAGATCCCTAGACACCCTGCCCAGGAGCAGTGCCCAACAGTGCATGGAACCATATGCATGCCAACACCCCCACTGTGACAATGCAGCCCTGTGCACCATGGAGCCATGCATGGCAGCCCCACTGTGAGCACCACACAGTGGGCATTACCAGCCACTGATGCAACAGCTGCAGACACAGTGCCACCCTGCATGGCCCCCCATGGCACAGCAGAGAGGTCGACCCTGCATCAGCACCCAAGGTACCCTGCATGCAACAGGGCCTGCCCTGGACCCCACCACCAGCCAGACAGCACCCCACACACCCACCCAAGCACATACCCTGTCCCAGCACTGGCTCCAACAGCCAGCACAGATGCCCACAGTGTTGCATGGAGGCATGCACCACACAGGATGCAACACAGGGCACGGACAAACACCCACCCAGACCCAAGGGCACCTCAACACAGGGACACAATAATGGGTCAACAAATCCCACTGGTGTGTGACCACTGCTGCTGTATACCCACGGCCAGCACCCCACCATGGCACAGGTGTACCAGCCATCCTGCACATGCACCATGAAGCCGTCCACCACCAGCATGCGGTTGGAGCACAAGTGACAAACATCAGAGCACATACCCCACAACAGACACCAGTGACAGCATGGAGAGGGGACAACAACAGCAGAGGCCACAGTGCCACCCAAGGCAGACATGCACCATACCAGTGACAGGAGGCAAGCCACCATTGCGCCGGGGCCAGAGGGTGGCCAGCATGGACAGCCACCACTGACATGCCATTAGACTGTGCATACCACAGACATGCAAGGGTGTCAGCTGCACAGGCCATGGACATACTGACAGGGGAACCATGAACACAGTGCATGCACCAGGGGCCATTGCGCACAGGCATCCAGTGCACAGGGAACAACACACATGCCACAGACAGGGACCGAGTCCCCCATCCACACTATAGGCAGGTCCCTACCAGACACACACATGCCCAGGCCTGCGCCACCCCCGACGCCGTGCACACCACTGCAGCCAAGCACCATTTACTCACTGCAAATCAGAGACCACCACAGTTGTTATAACAAAACGTTTATAATAAAGGTGTGTGAAATACAAATCATATATACACCTATATACAATGGGGGGAAGGGCCACAAACCAGGTGGGGGTGGGCATGGAGCAGGGGTGAACAACTGGGAGATGGATGAAAGGCTGTGAGGGTTAGTCCAGGGAGGGAATACAAAGCAGGGGCATAGTGGGTCTATCACTGGCCCCTCTCCCCACTTCTGTCCCTGTGCCATCTTAGGTGCTGACATCCTCCATTCTCCATCCTGCTCCAGTCTCTGCAGGAGCTTGAGGGTGGCCCTCATGAGTTGCTGAATCTCCTGCACACTTCTCTCAAGTACTGTCCAGTGTTGTCCACCTAGGACAAGGAAGCAGAGTCATTATGCCCATGGCCCCTCCACCACATCCCTGCTGCAGCTGTGGTGCACCAACCCTGTCCTGCTCGGAATGGGTCTGCCTCACCCTGCAGCGCTCCTCCAGGCCTAGGGTGCAAACATGGAGGGGGGAACATCAGTACAAACCAGTAGCAAAGCCCCCCCGGTGTGTGCATGCCTGCACAGCCCAGCCATGCCACACCCCCACCACCACCACCGTCCCCACTAGAAGGACAACACCCCCGTGTGGGGTGGACACATGCACATCGCGAAACCCAGACGGACGATACCAGTGTATGGATGGAGCACCTACCTGGCTGTGGCATGGCACCTCGCCGTGCATGTTCCTGTAGATGTCCCAGTCTGTCAGGGTTCCTCCACCATAAGTCGCCAAACCTGTGGTGACACTGCTCACCAGATCTAGCAATCCCGGTGTCCTTCTCCAGGACATCAGCCACCTCCTCCCTCACAGCACTGTGTGGCCTGTCTAGTGGGTCCTGGCCAAATAGGCCCCAGCATGAGGCTCAACAATGGCCACCAGGTTGGCCAGCTCTATGGCACTCCACTGCTGTGCTCACCTCCGTGCCATCCTGCAGTGAGTATCACTATCAAAATGGCACTCTGTAGTGCACGTTCCCCACATGCGGAGGTTACTCGGTAATGCGCTGCCATTCCCCATTGCACTGTCACCGAACTGTGCAATAGGGGCGCACCCATGTGGACACACAGCACCTAGGGGGAAAAGGTCGACCACAGGGTCAAGGGTCCACCTGCGCACGGAGTGCCACATTGGTATTAGGACACCCTGCATGTAGCGTGGTAGGATGCCTGTGTATGATGCCCTGCAGTGGCCTACCATGCTGTGGCTCAATGGCGCCTACAGTGCACTAGGTCATGAGCACCACATGGGCAAACAGTGCACTAGCACCACAGGCACACTGGTGGCCATGCCCTGCACTGCCTTCTGCAAACAGCACATCATCAGCACCGCACGTGTTGGTGTCAGCACCCCGTGGCATGTGCCGTGCAGTACCTACTGTGCACGTCACAGAGCTGCGCCATAGCCTGAGCACACTCAACAACATTGTACAAGGTGCAAAAGCGTGATATTCGGCCAGCATATGCAAATCAGCTCATCAGCCATTCCACAGCGCAACCACTGCATTAGCATCCACTTACAGTTGTGTCTCTCCTCATTTGCATGCGTTGAGCTATATAAATGTGACATGGGGCTGCAGAGGACGTAGTTTGGTATTGCAGTCTATTGTGGTGGGTTGCATGCTGTTGGGATGTGGGGACTGTGGTTTGTGAGGGCTGAATGGGACTGCACAGTTAAAGATAACACATGTCATTCCCACAGGCTCGATCATGACCAAGCGTGAGGATAAGGAGGAACGGGGACGAGGGAGAAGGAGGAGACCCAACTTCACCCGGGCTGAATCAGATGCCCTGTTCAAGGCATATCTCAACGGGGAACCACTGCTTAGTGGACAGCGTGGAACGCCACAGGCCCGTGCTGTGGCGAGTGGTGAGGTGGCACATGCCGTGAACCAGCATGGCAGCCACCAGCGGTCCATGCAGGAGTGTAAGAAGAAGGTCAGCATGGACAGGAGGAGGATCAAGGATAAGGTGGCTGCCATCAGGGCAGCACGTGCTGCCACTGGTGGGGGACAGCTGGATGTGCCACGCCTGAAGCCACAGGAGGAGCGGATGGCTGGCAGCATGCAGCGCCGTGCCATAGAGGGCATTCCTGGTGATGGCTTCCAGATGGGTGGCAGCCCAGCCATCACTGCATGGTAGGTCCTGTGCTGTCATTGTGTGGGTGGTGGGGGGAATGCCACATGGCAGGGTGGAGCCACTAATGCTAATGTGTTGCCTTACAGCTCCTGAGCATCTACATGGGTCAGCAGTGGTGGGTGTGTCCACCGAGGGTGAAACCCTGGACATAGAGTATCGCCCATCCACCTCCACAGAGGTGTCTGAGGGACCGGACCAGTGCATACCTGCCCGTCTGTCCGGACTGAAGAGGGTGGTGCAGTTGTGGACAAGGCCCTGCATGTGTCCCAGCATGACAACGCCCATGGTCTCCAGTGTGCTGGGACACAGATTGGTGCCAGATACAGCACCGATGATGATGGATCACACATCCCAGACAGTGATATGTGTGGGACGCAGGATGGTCCCACAGCAGGCAATGGCACAGCCGTTGCCATGGGTGGTGCCACCGTGGAGGCCTGCATAACAACACAGTCCCAGCCTGTGCCTTTATGCCCCAGTGGGGCAGCACTGGTGTGTGTCCAGGACAGTGGGGCTGTTGTGGCTGCTGTGGGGGTGCCAGTGAGCCCTGACAATCGGCCGCCAGAAGGGCAGTGCCAGCTGTCGGCCAATGGCTACAAGGGGACAAAGTCAGGGGGTGGTGGCAGTGTGACGTGTGTGGACATGCACCGGCATGGCTCTGGTGTGCAGCATCCATCATCAACGGGTGCTACCCAGCAGGGCCAGGAACACCGCGAGGGGCAGCATGCCAGAACGGCGGATGACCTCATTGATGAGCACAGCTGTCTACTCCAGGCTTCAGCTATCCCACAGTCATTGGCCATGTTGTGCAGGATGCAGCAGGCCAGAAATAGCCCACAGGCCTTTAAGGGGTTGTACTGTAGGGCACTGCCAGATGTGTCCAGGCACCAGAAATGTGCCTTCAGCATCCCGAACACCCTCTTGATGACATTCCATGTTGTGGCTTGTGCCTCATTGTACTGTAGCTGCGATGGGGTCATGGGGCACCGGTATGGTGTGAGAAGCCAGGGACGGAGTCACTGTCACCTGTGTATAGAGGGTGGACATTAGTATGGTGGTCTGTGTAGCTTTGCCTTGGGCCAACAAGGCCAGTACCCATGGCACCTCTGACTATGCACCCCCCCACGTCTACTCATGTTGTTCTGCGTGATATGCATACTCACCCACTAGGTGGCCAGCGCAGATGTCCACATGCTCAAACCTGTGGCACAGTGTGGACTGGTGCCAGATGAAGGCATCATGTGCACCACCAGGGTGCATGGCACAGACATTGGTAATGCACCTCCTGGCATCGCACACCACCTGGCAGTTGATGCTTGCATATCCCTTCCGGTTGATGTATGACACACTGTCCGGGCCAGGTGGTGTGCAGATGGCTGCATGGGTGCAGTCAATGGTGCCAAGCACACCAAGCAACCGTGCTACCCTGTGGAACTCTTGTCTGTGTGCTGTGCGCGCCACCTGTGTGCCGAGGAAAAGGATGTACTCTGCAACACATGGCAGCAGTGCGCTGAGGAACTGTGTGAGTAGGCGTGACGTGGCCGACTAGGTTATGCCTGTCATGTCCCTTGTTGGTCTCTGAAAGGTGCCTGTGGTGAGCAGGAGCATGATGGTTGTTACCTTTGCCTCCACTGACAGAGCATGGCTCCGTTGTGTGGGTGCCAACATCTCATTACTGCACAGCTCACACAGCCACCTCAGGATCACCCGGTTCAGGCAGTACCGGCCCACAATCTCTGTGTCAGAGTAGTGTTCAAAGCTGGTGCGGACTCGGTACTGCCTGTTCTGGGTGTACCGCTGATGGGCCCTTCCACGGCCATGCCCTCCTGCTGCCTGCCTTCTCACACCCCTCATTACCACCTCCATCTGGAAAGTGGCGCTAGCCATGTCCCTGGCTGGTGTGTCCCCCCCCGGTGGCTGTTATCCCATTCCCCCCGCTCTCCATTTCTGATGCTCCCCCTGCACCGGGTACATCTCCGGCCTTTGGCTGTGGCTGTTCTGCCTCCTGCCACTGCCCTCAGTCCAATGTGGCACTCCACTGACTATCCTACACAGTGGCACAGGCTCCCCACTCCAATCATGTTCCTGGCTCAGTTCAGATGTGACCTGTCCTGCTCCTGCCCAGTCCTGCTCACTGCTACCCTCTGTACTGCCCTTGTGTCTGTCACCATGCTCCCACCTGTGGCTTCCCTTTAGTGTTCTTATGCCCCTCTCTTGCTCCCTTTTATTTTGGATAATTTCTGCTGTCGCGCAACTTCTGCTGGCTCCCCTATTGCGCATGGCGCATGCTGTCGGATATCACACTGTGCATGTTATTCATGATTCCGCCCCCTATGGTTGCACATGCATTCATTACTATTGCGATCTTGCGCATTGCTACTTGCACTGCACAGCAGCCTCCCGCTGAATATCGCACAATGGCACATTTCCGTACTTGCGCTGGCGCATCCCTGTTGCGCATGGGGCAACCCTTTTGAATATCCAGCCCATTGTATTCTGTGTCTGTAGTTCCTAGGCAGAACGGTGAACTATAAATAGGAATTACTTTTTAACTAAGCTCATTTAGGCATAAAAGTTTTCAAAGGGCAGCACCTTACATAGATAATGTGTGAGTTGTGCTGCAGATGCTATAGCATACCTTTAAATTCCATTATAAGTGATACCATAATTGTATTGTCAGAGAAGAACAAATGGAACATACTGTGAATACTTGTACATTCATATTTTTTCAGTAAAAGAAAGACTAATTGTAAAAACTGTTTTATGGCCTTATTTTTGGATTGATCCGGTCTCTACTAAAATTATTAAGTTAAAAATGGAAAAATAAATTGTAGCAAAGTTTTCAAGAAGCTTGGCTTTGAAATATTGTTTTTGATATTACCAAGCAATTTGATTCCTTTAGTTCTAGTTTACAGGCAATTATAAATCAGGCAAGGGATATATACTGATTATTATTCCATATGTTTAGCTGTTAGTGTTGTGCATATTGATGTATATTTCATTACCTGATGATGAGAGCTGTATGGTAACACAGATAGGGGCTTAATTATGTTAAGCTGAATATTCTCTATTATAGCAGCTTGCTGCATTATTATTCTGTGGAAGAAAACAAGAACATTTCTGTATTTGCTTCAGATGTGGGCAGAAATAAATCTAATTTTAAAATATCACCCCTTTTCTCTAAGACTGTGAATATTGCTATACCAAATATGTGCATTTCTTAAAGTTTATCTACATTATTATGACAGGGCATTACCACACATGGAAGTACATAACGCATATGAAATAAATATGCATACAATTAATGCTATTTAGTTAAAAATTATACATAACTTTGTAGCAAATTTCAATAAAGGTAAGTCAGGCACATATAATCTTCCTTTATTCAGGATTGTGCAAATAATCAAATCAAAATCAAATAATTGTATATTTTTGGATTCAACTACAGAGCAAAAAAGAAGAAAACACATTTGAAATATATGGCTGAGAGAAAATGTATACGAAACAATTCACCCTGCTTCAGGCTGAGAAAGCAGATATAGAAATATGATGTTCTGTAATTATTGAGAACCTCTCAGCTAAGAACCAGTTTTGTCAAAAGCCTAACACAAATTCAAGAAGGTTGTCATCCTTTGAATACCATCCAATTTCAATATATTTTCCACTAGTGACGGACTGGCCTTTGAATACCATCTTGTGATTACAGGGATGCATTCTTTCAATTGATAATGAATGGGAGCATGGGAGAAAACTGTATTGCTTTGAGAATGTGCAAATAAAATGGTAAGAACTAGTTTGCAAGGCATCAGATTTTATTCTGTACAGTTAATGCAGTATTGAAAAAACAGTTTTTAGATTAATGGTGTAATTTACACACTGTTTTTAGTTAGAAAGAAGATTCACAATGAACATATACATTTGAGGCCTGAATGAGACAATGTGATGAAGCAGTAAAATAAAATGCATAAAAGAAAGGACAGTAACATAAAACATTGAACAAGAGCTAGTATGTCCCCAGAAAGCACAATTAATCTGTAAAAGTAAAAAGTTGTTACTGTTTAAATATATGACTATTTTTCCTTTTTCTTTTGCTTGTTAGATTTTCTTCCTGACAATATTAGTAGGACAATAAATGTTATCACCGAGGTTGTTGCCTATGATTTTTGCAAGCAGTGGGAAGTTTTCCATATTAAAGGTAAAGGTTTCATAGCTGAATGTATAGAATACAAAGACATTTAGCAGTGTCAGTGGCTCAGTAGGTAGTACACTTGCCTCTGAGGCCGGGAGATCAGAGGGCTGCGGGTTTAGTTCCCACATCTGGCACTTGGGTTAATATCCCGGTACTGACACTGTAGTGCAGCATGAGAGAGGTGCTGCACTTCTGAGGTGCCGTCTTTCGGATGAGGCGTTAAAAGGAGGTCCCTTCTGCCTGGATTGGTGGTAGTTCAGGTGGATGTTAAAGATCCCATGGCACTTATCGAAAAGAGTAGGGGAACTTCCTCGGTATCCTGGCCAAATTTCCCTCATTCACTAAATAATACCACCAACAACTTAATCTGGTTCAAGGTCAGTTGGAGTTCACCTGTATCCCCCCTCCCCCGGGTCATGCCTGAAAATAGGTAGGATTTGTGTAGTGCACTTACCCAGTCAACAAAAACTAAATACAAAAATAAATACAAATTTACTTATCAGTCTCAGAAAAACAACACACAGCCATAAAGATGGCCTCAGTACCCTGGGTGGGATATTTTTGAGTTTGGTATGAACATAATTTTCTTGGAAATACTTAGACTGTCTCTTGCCGTTGCTCTTCTCATTTTCAGTATGTCTATCACTCTGTTAGCAATGTTTCATTGAATGGAAGCAGGTACGTGTAATACCAATTTTAAATCTAGCCAAAAACTAAAATAGATAGACATCTCAGTTGCTTGAAGTGTCCAAAATATTCCAAAACCTCATGGCTTTGTAACTAAAACTATTCCTGATTAAAAACTCAATTCCGAATCCATATCAGTTTGACTTTCATGTTGTTTGTAGCACTGACACAACCATGTTTAGGGTGACAAATGATATTCAGACATTTACCAGCTGGGGGTTCCTTACAACAGCTGTCTTTGTCAACTTGTAAAAAGCATTTGACACCCTGGAAAGCAATATTCTATTAAGTAATCTAGCTTGAATGGGGTTGGGTAATCTCTCATAAATATTTACAAGTAAGCAATAAGACACAATATGGTGATAAAAATTTCTGTTCAGAAACCACATGCCCAGATTCATTTTGTGATGACACATGACCACCTGAAAGTGCAGTTTACAAAGAGAAACCAACACACTGGATTGTCTTATGGCACTTATACATGGGTAACAAATACAAAATAGAAACACTTTTTTTAGATCAAGTACATTTTAAAACTGATTGTTAAATAAAATTAAAGTAGTCATTGTACAACAGTTGTGGCAATTTACATAGTCAATATTTTCTGAAATGTCTGTGAAATTCTCTGCCTGCCTGCAGTACAACTGTAAGACCATTAAAGATAATCTTTTTAGAAACCACAAAATATCTGGAAATATCTGACTATATCAATTGCTGCAGCATTAAGAGGTATTACACTGCACTAAGCATAAACAGAACTCACCTGGGAATGAAATGGTACATCTCTCAGCTAAGCTAACCTGTATACATAGACAGCTTGCAACCTGGGAGCAGATACATTTAAAATTATTTTACTACTGTAGTGACTAGAAAGAGGTGAAGTAATTGAAATGCTGACCAAAAAGAAGAGTGAAATATAGGATGCATAAATAAATAAAAGAAGGCAGCTGCTTTCCACAACTCAGATATAATCAAAAGTCACACAAGGATACTGGATATGGAAATGTGTGTGTGTGCGTGCAAGTGTGTGTTTCAAATTATGTGTCTGTGTTTGTATGTATGGGGGAAGGGTTAAGCTGAATAGCAAATGTTGGAACATTTTTCCTGCTGAAATCCTCAAGAATAAGATGAAGAGGGCCCGAGTAAGAACACAAGCTGCAGCATGCTGCCACCATTCAGGTGTCTCATATGACTGACTACACTGCACAAACTGAGATTATATAAGGCTGCATCACTGATTTCACATCTTCATCTTCAAAGAAGGGATTATATTTGGCTATGGCAAAAGTAACCACTTACTACAGCCAACAAGTTGAATTCCAGGGTAAGCTGAAGTACATACAGTTGCACAAACTTCATGGTATCATATACTTTTGAAGTCTCATTATTGTCATAGTGAGTGGGAAGAAATTAAGTAATTTAAATTAAGATCAGAAAGAAACTAAACAATATTCAGGGTGAAAAAATGATAGAAGAAAGACAGATGCTTTCCATGTTGTACAATTTCTTTAAACACAAGCAACAGTCTCAAAAGCATAATGGGTGTGCAAATCTGTGTGGGTTGGGTGGGGAGTAAGCTGACTAAAAATGTCTGAACTTTTTTCTTTTAAAATCCAAATAAATATGATGCAGAGTACCATACTGAGGAGGAAAGACACTGTTCCTGAATCAAATGTAGGTGGCTGATCTGGCTGAGTACACTGCATACTTTGAGACAGAATATGGTGGCACTACTGTTTTCACATTTTCAGCTTCATGAAATGGGTAAAAATTAGCAATAACTGGCTTCAGATTACAGTTTTTAACCATTTGGTGTTCCGTTTCTTTGCACCTTAATGGCTTTATTCCTGTTCAATAGAATTGCATTAAATGTGACATGTGTGGACTAGGGATCAAATTCTCTTGATCTATTAATTTTTTTGATGGCTGGATGTCCAGATTCTGAGATTCAGATAGAGCAAAAGGATAAAAATTTGTTTTTTTAGTGTTTCTTGCTCTCACCTACAGCCCAGGTGATTTGGAATTTTGATTTTCAGGGTAGAAGGGGCCTGTCATAGAATTGTGTCTCTTACTGGTTAGGTGAAAAAAAATATTAATCCATTCCCAAGTAACAAGGATTTGAAATTTCAGTTCTGAGCATACTCAGCAGAGTTTCTCAGATAAATGTTTGATATGAACCAAGAATTCCCCTCATGAAAGAAAATTTTTGTTTTGTTAGCCAAAATTCCTATTTTGTGAGAAGAAAATCTTGTTTCATTCTGCGACCATCATGTTTCCTTTTTTTCAGTTTTTTTTAAGAACCCATAAAATTGATGCCCTGGAGAGACAGAAATAAAGTCATGAATCTAGTTAAACAGGACCCATTTAGCTTGATTATGAACTTATTTAAAAAATGACCTTGAAATATGATTTTGGGACAGTTGAAAAATCCTCAGTGGTATCAAGGTATGAAACTTTAGATAAGTACCACTGTGTGTATATGTATATATATATATATATATATATATATATATATATATATATGTATGTATATATATATATATATATATGTATATATATATATATTATACGAGCACGGTAGCACCTATCTTGTTAGGGTTAAGTAGGATGTTCAAAGTTAACCCCCTAATTTTGCACCTTAATACAGTAGCTTTGGCAGCATTTGATAAAATCAGCTGAAATTTTGCATGTGTTGTCTTGGTGGGAAGATTAGAATCTGTCAAAAGTTTTGTGATAGCAGCTTTTGCAGTTGCTGAGATAAACATATGTAATTTTTCTGTAGATGTCTAATTTATTTCCCATACGTTACATGAGATTTTTTTTTTTTTTGCTCTCACATACAGCCTATACAGAATGGAATTTTTTCCCCAAACATTCAGGGTACAAGCATGATGTACTATGGTAGTGCCTTTGAAAGGTTTTGAAGACCCATTTTTGCTTTCTCACCACTTGCTTCTCACAGCACAAAACATTTTTTTGTGCCTTGAGAGCAGCCATTTTGTTTTTCTCCTCCAACTAGTAAGCATGGAAAATGGTATACCATTGTAACAACAAAACACATAGAGCAAAGACCATTACAGAGACAGAAATCGGCAGGTTGCAGTAATGGTCCCACTGTACACTTTCACCCCTGCTGCTGGTGTTTCACTCCATCTCTTTCTAAAACAACTCCAACTGGGTATTGATTATTTTAAGATCGGGGGGTGTGCCCCTGAAAAAAAAATGTATTTTGTGATGGCACAATGCTGACTGTTGGCATTGTGCCTGTTACTGTACCAGATGTCATCAACTATGTTGTCACTGCTGCTTGGTGGAGCCTGGAAAATATATAAAAATGCCATCATTTTGAAAAACAAACACCAGAACCTAGCTAAATGGGATCTTTTTAGCAGATTCTGATTTTTTTAATCAATGGCCAGAAAAACCTTTTCTGGGCACCCCAAAATTTTGGGTGCCTAGCTTAGTGAGAAGAGCTGTTGACCCATGTTCTCTGTATAAGAAGAGTGGGACTTTCTTAATCTCTGCAGCAACAGCTGGAACTTGTGCTGTGGGTTGCTCTGAGAGTAGTGAGTCAATGTTTAACTGTTGTCTAGTGGCATCCCCACCCTCTTATCACTGTCCCCTTATGTATATAATTTTTCCCTGGTGTCTAGTTGTACTCCCACCCTCCAGTCACTTTCTTCTTATGTGTATCGTCTATAACCATTGAGACAAGCCATACAAAAACAAGGATACTGGACTTTAGAAGGGCTGACTTTGGCAAAATGGGTGAATACCTGAGGAATGCACTAGCAAATGGCCAAAATGGAAGGGGTGGAAGAACAATGGAGAAAAATCAAAACTGCCATCATAGAGGCAACAAGCCTTTGTGTGAAACAAATAAAGAAAACAAAGTGGAGTAAAAAAAATACTATGGGTCTCAAAAGAGGTGGCAGGGAAGGTTAAGGAGAAAAAGGCTGTATTCAAAAAGTATAAGGAATCACAGAAGTAGCACGACAGGGAATTGTATCAATCAAAGCACAAAGAAGTGGGGAAGGCAGTCAGAATAGCAAAGGCCCAAACCGAGGAAAAAATAGCCAACCCAGATTAAAAAGGGGGATAAAACCTTTTATAGGTACATTAGGGAGCATAGAAAGGTTAAGGGAGGAATAGTGAAGATTAATAAAGGAGAGGGGAGGTGGGCTGAGGGAGACAGTGAAAAGATAGAGATACTGAACGAATACTTTTGCTCAGTATTCACAAAAGAAGATGAGGAGGAGTTACCTAAACCAGACAATAGAAGCACTCTGGGTAAGGGGGTTGTCACCAGTCCATTTACAGAAGAAAGAGTCCTGAAATAACTCCTAAAACTCAAGGTGGACAAAGCAATGGGCCTGACGGGATTCACCCCAGAATCCTAAAAGAACTAAGGGAGGACCTAGTGACCCCACTGACCACACTTTTTAACAAATCATGGAGGATGGGGAGGTACCTGAGGACTGGAGGAGGGCAGATGTGATTCCCCTTCACAAAAGTGGGAGCATGGCAGAAGCAGGAAACTACAGACCTGAAAGTTTGACCTCAGTGGTGGGGAAAATGATGGAATCACTTCTGAAAGAAAGAATTGTTGAGTACCTAGAGGCCAGCGGGGCACAGGACCCAAAGCAGCATGGATTTATAGCAGAAGGTCATGTCAGATGAATCTAATTGATTTTTTTGACTGGGTGACCAAAGTAATAGACCTGGGAGGGGCTGTGGATATGGCCTACCTAGACTTTAGCAAGGCATTTGACACAGTCCCTACATAAAAAGATCAATAATCAAGTTAGCCAGCCTGGGAGGGTCCCAGGGTGGTAGCCTGGTAGCAAACTGGCTGCACAACAGGACGCAGAAGGTAATAGTGAATGAAACACATTCTGAAGAAAAGGGTTACTAGTGGAGCACCTCAGGCTCAGCATTGGGTCCAGTCCTTTAACATCTTTTATAGGTGACTTTGCAGAGGGTCTGAGGAAAGGTATGCCTCTTTGCAGATGCCACAAAGATCGGTAACAGAGTTGATACACAATGGGGGGTAGAAAGGATGAGAAGGGACTTGGCAAGGTTGGAGGAATGGTCTGACATATGGCAACTTAGATTCAATGCAAAGAAGTGCAAAGTAATGCACCTGGGAAACAAAAACCCAGGAGAAGAGTACACAAGAGCAGGGGAGGTACTAACAACAACAAAAATGGAACGGGACCTGGGGCTAGTCATATCAGATGACCTAAAGGTGGGTAAGCAATGTTAGAAGTCAGTAAGGAGAGCCAGGGGGATACTGGGATGCATAGGAAGGGACATCACAAGTAGAAAAAGGGAAGTGGTCATCCCTCTGTACAGACAGTTGGTGAGACCCCATCTAGAGTACTGTGTGCAGTTTTGGAGACCTCATCTACACATGGACATAGACAGGATGGAAGCATTCCAGAGGAGGGAACTAAAATGGTACAGGGTCTGCATCAGAAATCATGTGAAGAGAGACTGAGAGAGCTTAATATGTATACCCTTGATGAAAGGAGGGACAGGGGGACATGATAGAAACTTTTAAGTACCTCAAGGGAATCAACAAAGCCCAGGAGGGTAGCATCTTTTAGAAAAAGAGATGTGTAAGAACAAGTGGGCACAATTTAAAGATAATGGGGGGACAGCTCAGGGGTAATGTGAGGAAATTATTTTTCACAGAGAGAGAGTGGTGGATGCATGGAACTGCCTTCATGGGGAGGTTGTTGGGTCTAAAACAGTGGAGGAATTCAAACATGCATGGGACAGACATAAGGCAATTATAGTGGGTGGTGGCAGGAAGTAGGCTGTTGGTTAACTAGAATCTGCAGCTTATCCAGTAGGTAGGGAAATGGGCAGACTGGGTGGGCCAAGTGGTCCTTATCTGCCATCAAAGTCTATGTTTCTATGTTTCTCTTGTTTCTAGTGGCACCTCCACCCTCTGATCACCACACCTTATGTACTGTATATAATGTTTCCATTGTGTCTTGTAATGTTGTCATTTTTGCATATTTTTACCCCAAATTTTCAACATGGTCTTTTTGAGAGACCACCAGAAAGCAGTGGTGGTGGAATTATGCCAATCAGGCCCAAATGGTGATTTCTCATTTTTTTACGTGAAATCACCTTTTGGGCAGGATTTGAAAATTTTGGTTACTATTGTTCATGAGGTGGTGTCACAAGTAGACTGTGCTGAAAATTGGGGATACAAATATATAAAAATGGCAATGTTATGAACGTGTGTTAATAGTTGTCTGTGCTCCCTCATAACTTCAGTAATTTTAAATACTCTGACACCAGATTTTCAACATAATTATTTTTTCATACTACTGTACATCATGAACATGACAGCTGCCATTTTTCAAATCCTGGCCAAAATGTGTTATCACACCTGTAGCATGCAATGACATTTTGGTGGTGTGGAATTGTATTTCAGCAGGAATTTGACCATTTTACCTCCTGACTTCATGAGGCAGAGTAGCAAAAGGCTCTGCTTAAATTTTTAGTGTGTATGTATATGTATATATATATATATATATATATATATATATATAGAGAGAGAGAGAGAGAGAGAGAGAGAGAGAGATTGATATATATGGTAAAATGCTCAGGTTAAGACTGAATGTTGCAGTATTTCAGTGTTCATTCATAACTTCATTAATTTTCAATATTGTGACTCCAAAACTTCAACATAGTCATTTTCCACACCACCCCCATAAACATGACAGGTGTTTTTTAAATCCTGGATGAGATGTCTTTTTGCGCTGCTGGTGCAAAATGACATTTCGCTCAGCATACTTTAAATGCTATGGGTAGGATTCACAACGAAGTTGTGCTCAGCACATCTCAGGTGTGCCAGCACAAACGAGATGCGCCGAGCCCAAACATTGGTATTCATAGAAAATGTGCTGTAAAATGCCCCCAGTGAATCTCCTCTGTGAATACCAATGATGCACCATGGTGCAACCTGAGATGCCCCGGCGCATCCCAAAATGCATTGGAGCACCTGGGACCACTGAACATCATAACAGGAGCATCTCAGCCAGGGACATAGAAGCAACAGGGGAGGACTTCAGAGGTGAAATGAGGGCTGGGGGAACATTCAAAGTAAGGAATGCACACAAGGCCAAAGGGCAGGAGAGTGGCAGCTCAAAGCAGACAAGGTGCACTGACAAAGCACACATGTGTACAACAGGAAGCACCACACAAACACCTCTGACCCAGGGGACAAACAGACACAGTGGGCATGCACATGGGTGGCTAGCATGCAGTGGCACCGCAGCAGATGTGCAACAATCAATGTGGCATAGACAGCCACACCTGTACCAGTGCACAGGAACAATGCAGGGTAGACATGGGAGCCACAACACAGGCACAGTAGAGCAAAGGCACAATGGCACAAAGTCTGGTGCCCATAGCCTGCACAGGAGGAACATGCCCAGAGGCACTGTGTACTGCAAGCAGAATATCACAGCACCAGGGTAATGACAACAATGGAACAACCTGTCCCTCCCCCAGAACAGGGGCAATGTGCAAGAGAGCACATGAGCAGGCCCCACAACAGTCCACATGCATCCCTGAGGACAAACACTGTGGTGGGCAAATAAGATGGACACAGTACATGGCTGTGCAGTGCCACAGACCCAAATGGACTAAGGCAACCAAGGGAATTGGGGCAACCAGGAAGCATAACAGGTGACCAATACAAGATAAAGAGAATGACCACAGACACAGGCATCATGTGCAAAACATTTACTCAAAAACCCAGATACTGAACAACAGCACCAACAAAATCGCAACAACATGCAGGCAAATGTAAAAAAGTATGGTGAAAGTCCCATCTGCTGACCTCAAGCACATGCCACTGTCATGGCACTTAAAGCTCCTAAGGTACTCCCCTCCTCTCCAACTCCCGTCTCCTAGCTTAACCTTCCGACTACCTGCCTTATACAGACTGCTCGCCAGAGGCCACGTGTAACCCCTGAATAAACTATATGCAAAGTACTACCAATTGCTTACGTGTCATGATGATAACCATGCCTGTACTCATGCCTGCATCCACTGATTTTCTTTTGCTGTGCCTGTAAGCCATGCCTGTATCCACTGCTTTTCTTTTACCATGCCTGTAACCATGCCTGTATCCACTATTTTTCCTTACTGTAACCACCTCATGATGTAGCTCACAATGCCTCAAATGTTCCTTATGTCTTTGTTCATTCTTATAACTTGTATTGCTATCCTGGGTCGCCCCTGAAAAAGGGACCTTCGGGGCTCAGTGGGCCTACCCGATCACCAAAATATAATAAATAAATAAATAAAATAAATAAATTACAAAACTGTACAATAACAGCAGGGGTAGTGGCAAGTGGGCGGGTGGATCAGAGAAGTCAGTCTGAGGAAGGGGAAGGTGTGGTAGGGTAGGGTACAGGGCAAACAATAGGGCCATGAACAATAATACACATAGGCATAATGGCCTTGACAGGGTGCATCCCTCTGCCACCCGTGCTGTTCCCTTGCCTGAAGGGCATCTCTTATGGCAATGCATGCCCACAGGATCGCGCCCTACCACTGGGACAGCGGTACCAGTAGCCTCCACATCACAAACAGGAATGTGCCCATTAATCGTGTTGCATTCCACCTCCTCCTCCTCCCAGCTGATGCAGCTGTTGATGCCAGTGAACATACAGTGGGGACACAGAGAACAGGGACTCATTACCATGGTCTACACAGAGACCCCCTCCTTACCATTGTGCAAGTGTGATGGAGTCTGCCCACGTGCCAAGGGCTAACAGCCAGCCATGCACACCACACACCAGCAACAGGCTGACCCACACAGCCACACAGTGACTGTGGAGTGGTACAGGAAACAATCAAGGCCTGCAATTGCATGCAGTGTGTTGCACTG
Organism: Neoceratodus forsteri; assembly: GCA_016271365.2. Classification (NCBI taxonomy): domain Eukaryota; kingdom Metazoa; phylum Chordata; order Ceratodontiformes; family Ceratodontidae; genus Neoceratodus; species Neoceratodus forsteri. The sequence goes on along the minus strand of CM028135.1, from coordinate 284,482,831 downwards.
AGGGACATGAAGCCATGTCCCCCGCAGCATGTGCAGATGCCATCTGAGTGCACAACTGTGCAGGCTCAGTCTGAACCCCAATTGGAGCACAAACAGGTGCCCATGGCCCTGAGCAGATGCAGCAAATGGGGACAAACATGCAGGAGCCATTGCCACAGTGGCCCTAGAACATGCTGCTGAGGCAACAATCCAAGTGTGTGCATGACAGACAACACACAGACATGCATGTGAGGCAGGCAATGGCCTGCTGTGGGCAAGGAATCAGCCCCCCCCATCCATATGACCACACAGTGGAAGCACATGCATTGAACTTGCCTGCCACCACCCGTCTGGCCTGTGCCTGTCCACAAGACATCCTACTGCCTCTGTTGGCTGCCTGCATGGCAGTCCTCTCCCGGTCTGCCACTCATGCAAGGAAACAAAAGTGAAAGACACCATGAGTAGACTGTAGGTACAGCCAACCTCCCACCTCCCGTGACCCAATGCAACAGCACCATGGCCAGCATGCAGGGACAGCCCCCAAGTGACCCAATGCAACAGCACCATGGCCAGCATATGGGAACAACCCCTGCAGTGACCCAATGAAACAGCACCATGGCCAGCATGCAGGGACAGCTCCCTCCAGTGAACAAATGCAGCAGCACTGTGGCAAGCATGCAGGGACTGCCCTCCCCATGACCCAATGCAACAGCACAATAGCCAGCATGCAGGGACAGCCACCTTCCAAATAGTGACCCAGTGTCACAGAATGCAGATGGATGTGTGCCTTGCCTAGGTGGACACTGCAAGGTGGTGATCACAATGCCACAGCAACAACCATGGGGTGCACCAGAGCACATAGGGTGATGCGTGGTATGCATGGCCACACTACCCATGCCCCACCAGCAGGGTATGCCAACTATGTGTGTGTGGATGCACACGCCCTCCACCCCCCCTCACAAATGCAAATGAGCAAGATACAGTACAATGACAGAGCAGATGTACCTGGGCATGGCACCATCCCCCCTGTGGGCCTGGTCCTGGAGGCTGCAAAACCATGTAGGGTCCCTCCTGAGCAGGTCTCCATAGCGGTGTCTGCACTGTCCCCCCCCCCGTGCATGGTACCCCTGTGTGATGGGTGAGATGTCCTGCCACCCTTGCCCACACTGCAGAGCATGGCTCCTGCAGGTTCTGGCTGCCAAACAACTGTGCCTCCAGTGATAGGACACACGCCACCAGGTTGGCCAGTTCCACATCACCCCAGTGCAAGACCCATGGCCCAACTGACTGTTCACGTGGCATGGCTTCCCAATGTTTCCCACTGGTAGGTGTGCACACTGCAAGCACCACTGCTGAATTGGACTGTTTGTGCCTAACGAGTGATAGGCCAACATGTAATGCACTGTGCAGCTCAGTAATGCACCATGGCAGTGCGTGATAGCCATCATTTGCGCAGCACTGCACATGTGTGGTACACACAGTCTGGGCAGGAGACTAGGGTCAGGGGTGGTCACTGGGTCATGCATACGTGGTCGCGTGGAAGCACCATATTATGTATGGCAAACTATGTCACACACATGGCACTGCTGATGGTGTACATACCCAGATATGTGCTGTTGGTTGCAATGGTGCAGCATCACACTGACACAGATACGCTATACATGCACAACACACCACACAATGCACATAGGCTAGGGTGAACGTCACCTGACATGTGCCATGGCAAACAAAAGCAAAGCCATAAACAGTGTTCAATATGTGTGATGCATGGTATGGTCGGTATGACATATTGCACATGTGCAGAGATGCACCATATGGAGATGCACTGCATCCATGAGATGCACTGAATCCATCGCGCATACATGGGAATATGCCGTAGAAGGATGTGCACAACTGGTCAGATGCACCATGCTGATTGAGATGGGCCAGGATCAGATCTGCAATCCACAACCATGGCATGCAAAGTAGCTCATTGCTCAATTCATGAGCATCTCACCTGCTTTGCATCTCATCAATGTTGCTCCAAACTCCATTTGCATGTGCTGGGCCATAAAAGAGCCTGAATGCACAACCCCACACCACAGATGACCAACAGGGTATTGCAACCTTGATGGTAAGTTTGTTTACATCCAAATCTGCACAACTTTTCAGTCACTGCAGACAGTGGAGGTTTGCAGGCATCCAGTGCTGCTGCTTGCTAGTTTGCAGGCACACATCCATACGTGCTGCAACTGTGATGCAGCATGCCACATTACTAGAACACAGCCATACATGCTGGAAGTGTGATGCAGCATGCCACTGTTCTGGAACACAGCTGTACATGCTGGAACTGTTCTGCTGCCTTCCACTCTGCTGGAATACAGCCATACATGCTGGAACTGTGTTGATGCCTGCAACGTATCTCTCCACGGGCACCAGAATGACTGCTGTGGACAAGCAAAGTGGGAGGTGACAATCTAACTTCTCTCAGAATGAGGACAGGACCCTGTTGGAGGCCTACCGCCACAGGTGACACATCCTAGCTGGCAGGGGTGGCAACTGCCAGATCAGGGATAATGCCTGGAAGGAAGGGGCCCAGCATATCAATGCCCATGGGATCTACAATAGGACACCACAGGAGTGTAGGAAGTACTTTAACACTGACAAAAGGTGGGCCAAGGAGAAGGTGGCTGCCATCCAGGCCTCCTTGAGGGTGACGGGCAGTGGCCTGCAGATAGACATGCACCTCACTCCACATGAGGAGTTACTGGTCTCCAGCATGGGTCATGCCACTTTCATAGGGGTACCTGGTGGTAGTTTCAAACTGGGGGCAGTCCATCACAGCACTATGAATATGCAGTAGTCACTACCTGTGGAGGTCTGTGTGTGCTTGCCATGGGTGGCCATGTCATGCCACACCAGGCCCTGGTATGGGTCCATGTTGCAGTGTGCACATCAACTGTAATTGTCCAGCTCTGATCTGGACACACATGTCTCCCATTGGCCCCTTGTGCTGGTCAATCAGCCTGTGGGGGTGCAGGTAGTCATGTGGAGGCATGTACGCCTATGTGCTGTGTGAGCCCTGTGTTTTGCCACCGGCATGTCCAGGGGTGCAGGCTGCCGTGTCCGATCACAGTGTGTGGCAGCTCCACAGTATGGTGCCTGTGTGTGGAACACCAGGGGGTGCCACATCCCGCACAGTGGTGAGCTCTACCACATGCTTCCCTGTGCAGCAACCCCAGCCACAGTGTATTGCAGACACTGCTGGTGACCGTGTGCAGCTCTGGCCTCACTGAGTCACACATGCTTGTGTGGCGGGACAGTCACACCTATGACACATTTGCATGACTACATGTACATACCTGTCTGTAGCCACCTTTGACACATGTCACTAACCATGTTACCCTTTCTTTCTTTCAGCTCCATCACACCTCATGGGTGCTGCAGGGTCTGAGGGACACTCGGACACCCCGGCAGAGGATGAGCCCAGACCCTCATACATCTCCACAGCCAGGGCTGCGGCAGGGGATGAGCGTGGAATCTCCAACCACTATGCAACCTGATACAGTTCTGGTGGTCAGTTGAACCCGCCCTGGCTGGAGAACCTCCTGGGTCTTGCTGACGAGGAACAGTGGACAGGATGAATATAGCGGATGACCTGCTGGTGCTGGCCTCTGGCACAGAGGGAGCATATGATGATGATGTTGAGGATGAAGCCACTCAGATTTGGGAGGACACAGTCAACATCAGCCTGGCTGTGGTCCATGTGCCCATACAGGTGGCACCTTGCAGCATGGGTGTTCCTGTGCCCCCCGTGTGCCACCACTGGGCAACTACCAATGCAGCTGTTGGTGCCCATGTGTCAGGCACTGCTGTGGGGCCCAGGACAACCACCATTGTCCAGCATGGTGCTGTGATGCCACAACAGACAGCAGGGGAACATGATGAGTATGACCCAGGGCACACAGTAATTGCCCACACCCAGACCTCACCCATACAGAGGCTGCTCTGTGGCATCCACCTACAGTGGATGCAGCACAGCAGGCTAGTACACCACCTGCCCATTGGCACTGTGCACCAGTAGATTCCCCCGCCAACATGGTGGAGGAGTAAGCACACTTCCTGCAGGACACCATGGAGGGGCAGGCATCCCTCAGGGTGGAACTCAGGGGCATATGGATGCAGTTGGCCCTTAAGCATGAGGCAGCATCTGCGTGGTGCACTCAGATGCTGGTCGAGGTTTGCCTCATGTGTGGGTGGGCATGACCGCAGCAATGGAAAGCATGACACTGGCACTTGAGGTGATCAGTGTTAACCTTGTGCCACATGGATGCCAGGGTTCCCAAAACACTCCACGCAGTACCTCATGCACCCCCAGGACACAGCATCAGGTGACCCCATTGCTGCTGATGCCATCACAAGTTCACCCCATCCCTGACACCTCTCAATCCAGCTTGGACCTTGGGGCCATCACACACGTGAACACATGGTCATGGTCTCATGTGGGTACCCCAGCAGGGGTGGTGGACTCTCCTCTGTGTCCAGTGTCATGCATGATGCAAATGCCAGGCCAGGGCATTGCCATGCACTTATCTGCTGTGGCTATGGGGGCTCCTGCTGATGCCTGGGGATCCTGGTCCCATGGCTCCTGTAATCTATCACTGCTGAGACCCACAAACCTGGCTGGCAGTGCCCAGGGATGCATGCTGTGGTACATGTCTGCCCCAGGGCAAAGTTGTGAGGGCTACCTGTGTGGTGCACTGGGCATGGCTGGAGCCACCAGTATTGTGCTGTATGGTATGGGCGTGATGATAGCGGCTCTGAATCCACTGTGCATGTGTGCTGGTGGATGTCCTCTGATCCATGCCATTCTCCACAATGCCAATGAGTCCACCCGTTCATGTCAGACCTGCAGCATGTATCTGTACATGTCTGTCACAGGTCTACATTGTGCTCTGCACCTGCTGTGTAGTGGACATCAGTGCATGTGTGTGTCTTTCCCCCCCACCTGTGTTGTGTGTGTGTGTCTGTCTATCTGTATGTCTGGCTGTCGTATGTTGCCCTCCTCTACTACTTTCCTGCGGTCTCCAAAATGCTCCTCCACTATGGTGTCCCTGTGCCACCGGGACCCAGCATCCAGGCATGGGTCCCTCTGCTCCAGGGGAGGCTACCCACCCCCACCCTGGGGTTCCTCATCCCCTTTACTGTTGCCCTCCTCAGCTTGGAAAGGTATTCCATGGTCAATGGCCATGTTGTGTAGCATACAACAGGCCTGGAGTATGCCACAGGCCTTTTCTGGGCTGTACTGTAGGGCACCACCAGACCTGTCCAATCATCTGAAGCACATCTTCAGCATGCCGAACACACACTTGATGACAGTTTGTGTAGTGGTGTGTGCCGCATTGTATCTTGATATGGCCTCAGTGCCAGGCTGAACTATGGAGGTGAACAGCCATAGGTGGAGGGGGTACACATCATCACCTGTGGGGGACAGGGCAGTATGTTAGTCTCACACATGCATGTGCATTGGGTTCCACAAAACCCACCCCCATTTTCCCATCTCTGCTGCCACTGCCTGACCACCTCTGTACCTGTGGCCCACCTCTCTGTGCAACCCTGCACCACCATGGTGGGACACTGCAACTGTTTCGCACCCTCCTGCCTAACATGTCCTAGCTGACACTCTACTGCCCTGCACCTCCCCATCAATGCCTCTGGGACTGCCTGCTCCTGTCCTGTCCAGCCATGGTTACCTTCCATTACCCTGCAGTTGCTCATGCCTGGGGGTGTGTGCTGCCTTCCATCCTGCTGCATATGCCTGCTGTGCTGCACCCCTGCAACACCCATGCTGTGCTCTGCCACAACACTATCACTGTGTTTGTTCACCCCTTCCCAGCAGCATGCCCAGTTCCACTGTCCAGCATGGTTGTTGACCCTTGCACAGTCCCTGTCACAGCCGCCTTTCCAACCACTACCTCCTGACCTCAGTTGTGTCACAGTGTGCATTGGGTTGGCTTGTTTGTATGCCCCACTCACCTACTAGGTGACCACTAGAGATGTCCCCACTCTCAAAACGGTGGCACAGGGATGACTGATGCCCTATGAAGGCATGGTGTGTACTCCCAGGGTGTGTGGTGCAGACATTGGTGATGCACACTGTGGCATTGCACACCACATAGAAAATGATTGAGTAGAAACCCTTGCAGTTCACATACGGGAGTGCCTCTTTGCCAGGTGGTGCGCAAATTGCCACATCGATGCAGTCAATGGCCCCATCACGCCCAGCATGCATGCCACCCTGTGGAATTGCTGCGTGGCTTCTGTCCACTCTGTCTGTGTGCTTGGGAATCAAATTAACTCCGAAGCATGTGGCAGCAGTGCGGTGAGGAACTGGATGAGGAGCCAGGACGTGGACGCCTGGGAGATGCCAGTGGTGTCACCATCTGGCTTCTGGAAGGTGCTCGTGGTGAGCAGGTACATTGCTGTTGTCACCTTGGTCTCCACTGTGATGACATGACCCGTTCTGGTGGGTGCCTGCAGTTCATCAAGGCACAGCTCATACAGCTGCCTCAGAACTGCCCTATTCGGTTGGTACCGGCCCACATTTTCAGTGTCACTCAGCTGTTCAAATGTGAGTCGTGCACGGTACCACCTTTGTACAGGCTGCCTATGATTCCTTCCACCACCACATTGCTGTTCTACCCATCTCCTCACCCCCCCTCATTATCTCCACCATCAGAAATTGTGCCCCATCCATTTCTGCTGTTCTCCCTGCTGTTCTGCTATTGCTGTTGATTTTTCCTTGTTTGGTTGATTATCTCTGAACTATACCTGTTATTTGTTTTGGCTGCCAATTTTGTATTGTAACCTCCCAGGTCATGTCTGAAAATAGTCATATTTTGTGGCTACGACACCTTACCCAGTAAACATAACTAATATAAATAAATCTTGCTAGCTGCCTGTAGGGGGCTTGCACTTACAGCAGGTCTGCTCCTTTTAAGAGTATCTCATTGGGCGCTTCTGGGGGGATGCACGTTAGATGCGCCATAATTTTGCTCTGTGGATTGGAATGCACCATGTATGCCGATACACACACCCTCCAGATGCACTGCATGTCATTATAAGTGGTCTTAGGTGCATCTGGGGAGGCGTCAATGCATCCAAGATGCACTGGCGCATCTCTGACTTTTGTGAATCATGCCTCGGCACATCTCCGGGCTGCACCAAAGCATCTCAGATGTGCTGGGTGCATCTCTTTTGTGAATCCTGGCCTGTATGTATATAAAAATGTTATTAAAGAACTTAAGACCAAAAAAGATACATAGCTCTCACATGTTCCTAGCCAGGGAAACCCCTTGGAAATAATAATCTAAGAGACCAAAATTGATTCATTTATCGAATACAATGGAGTTCCCAACTAGCAACTTCAGATCACTACTTAAGAGCCACAATGAGGTACCAATATCAAATTAAACCATGACCTGTAAGACCCCCCAAGAAAAAAAAAACAGCTGCCTTATTCTACCTCACATATTTAGTACTTGCTAAGAATATGTATTGAGAGAGTTCGCCTAGCATAGGAAAATACAGTTGAAAAAAGGTAAACAGAAGAGACAAATCCTAAGCAGTATTAAAATAATGATTAACCCCCTACTATAAAAGAAGCCTGTTGTATTGTAATCATCTAGGACCCATGTGCATAGGGTTCTATTGACAAGTGATGTTACTTACTTGAATCTAACAGTTATATGTACATAACCTTGAGACATGCCACAATCAGTACAATGTTTTAACCCATAACACAAGTTATAGTGTGTTATATGCTACCCTGGGACATGCATTCAAGTAACATGCTAATTACCTAGGTATCCTCATATCTTTTTGTGCTAGGCATGCAAAAAGGATGCCCAGAACTGATCCCAGAAACACCTATCAGATGGGTACCCATCACCACTGCTAACCAGTCTCTATTTTTATTCCTCAGGGTCTCCTTCTGACAACTGCTTATCCACCCCTAGGGTGTTCTGTCCATAGTGGTAATCCACAGTTCCCAGATCTTTTCAAACTGTGCCCCCTTGCCTCTACCCTTAGCCATGATCCTCATATATGTCACTCTTCTGGACACTCCCATCTTCCAGTTTAGGACTGAGGGACTTCCTGACATTTTTCATTTTGTTAGAATATGCCTTTTACTTCCTCTGAGAGGTATGCAACAATGTGTAAAGTAGTTGCAGGTGTGCAGGTAATTGGGAAGAATCCACCAGGATCCTTAGAAGTGGAGAAGGTGCCAGTGCTATTCCAAGTCAGGTGGAGCATTGATTAACTACTTGGGTCCAAAAAGGTTGTTTCTGCATACAACTCCACAAAATGTGTGCAATGATACTTGGAGCTTGATGAGAGCACCAGCAGCTGTCAGACATGGGTACCCCCATATATACCAGATTCATCGGAATCATGTGTTAACTGGCAAGGACTTTTTTTTAAAATGAGCTGGTCCCTTGGGTTTGGGGAGCATGTACAGTATGTGTCCTGATCCAGCAGTTTTCCCAGAATTATTGAGGCACAGGTAGCTGCAGATCCTGTGACCGTTTACTCTTCTGTGCCTCCCAATCAGCAAAGTTGGCATTTTGGAACTGTTTATATATGAGGCCGCTCTGCCCTCTGGGATTTTTAATTTTCAAACAGATATCTTAAAAGCATGTTAGATGTGTTTCTTTAACCTTGCCCCTGCTATCTAGCCATTGGAGAACAGCATGTTGTAATTGTAAAAACTTCCAGTGGTCTCAGTTTGGAAAATTGTATTTGACTTTGATCTGCTGGAAGAACTTCAAGATGTTGGTGCCTTCCTCCAGCAAGTGCCCTATTCAAAGTATCCCCCTATCCCTCCAAGTTATCCAGCTGATGGCCTTACCACCGATATGAATTTTGGGGTTATCCCATAAGGGATTGTATTTCCCTAGGGTCCCATGCTTCCAGCCATTGCAAATCACCAGCCTTCACCGAGTATTGAACAGGGCCCATCACTCATTTATCTCTTGGTTGTGGGCCACTTAGAAGCTGGCAAAATGGGGCATTGTCTCATAAAGCATGCTCAGCATTTGCCCACAGGGGGCGAACCTGTATAGGATCCAGCCACCCCACAAGCGCCTGCTTAATCCCAAAAGAGGCATGGTACACCCACATCCACAGAAGATTCCAGCCCCCTGATGACATGGGGCTCATAAAGTTTTTTGAAGATGGTCCTCCCATACAAAGCTAGAGATAAGTTTATCTAGCTTTGACCAGACCTTACGGGGTGGTAATAAAGGCAGGTTTCTAAGGCAGTAAAGGAAGTGGGGTAATGCCGTCATTTTAAAAGTGGCAATCCCACTCAGTAAGGTGAGATTTAACTTTTTCCACCTAGGAATGTCCTTCACTAGACTCCGGGTAAGAAGATCAAGATTAGCCTTAATCAGATTCACTGTATTTTTTGTAACCTTGATACCTAAAAAGGTGATACCCTCTGGAGACCATTGTAAGCTATATTTACCTACCCGTGAGATGAAGAAGTAACTCCTTTGATAGGAAGGAGCTCTATTTTGTTCCAATTAACCTTTAAGTCCGAGACAAATCCTGAAGAACCTGTTGCAGAGGTAGCTGTCTAAAAATATCACCGTTCTTTGCCTGGAGGTGCGAAGTATACCATTTCCTGTAGAACTGTTGAAAGATTTTGCTAATTCTACTTGCATCAAAAGTGGCCCCACCCCTTGGCACCCTAATTTTCAAGATCATAGCCTCAGTTTTCTTCTTTTTCAGCCAATATGCTAGTAGTTTACCTGCCCTCTCTCCATTCTCCCAGTATTGCTGCCTGGTAAAAAACAGAGCTCTCTATCTGCTGCATAATATGATTTAGACTATATTTCAGCAGTGTAACTTTCCACAAGTCTGCTGCTGATTTTTTAGAAAGCTCATAATATTCAGCCTCTATCTCTTTTAACTGTTTAGTCAGAGTGTGGTCCTCCTCCTTACATTTATTGTTTTGAGCAGAAGCATAACTAATGATATGCCCTTGAATTAAGGCTTTAAATGCATCCCATATCGTGGCCTCGTGCAGATCTGGATGCTGATTTAGATCAAAGTCCATATTAACTTCCCCTGCCAGCAACTCTTGAAAGTGCAGAGACTGTAACAAAAAGGGATTGTACTTCTACCTAGGGGGTTTTGAGGTTGTCTGAGCAATGACCATCAGCACCAGTGCATGATCAGAATTCAGTACTGACTGAATAGAGCTATCCAACACTTCTGAGTCATTCTACATACTGACCAAAAAGTAATTAATCTGACTAAATGACTGGTGTCTCAGTGAACGATACTTGTAATCTATGGCACTGGGGTGAAGTAACAACAAAATACCTGAGATGCTAAACTCCTTTCCCCCGTTCGCCACCACCTCTCAAGCTCACTTAGGAGATTGCTCCCTCCTCAGTTGAGGGGGTTTATTTTGAATGGTTTCCTGGACAAAATTAAAATCACCTCCCACTATAAGAAAATTATTTTCAGAAACCTTATATGCTATCTTTTGTGTAATGTCTAGGTAAAAAGAGGCACCATCAGTATTAGGCCAGTAAACATTAATTACAACAACTTCTCTAGTGTGTACCTTTCCCTTTACCATCACCCACCAGGCAACTACCGTCCATTAGTCTAACATCCGTGGCTTGTAAAACCATAGAAAAAATATTAAAACTTAGACTGGATGATGAAATAATGAAAAAGAGTATACAAGATAACACACAACATGAAAGGGCGATCGTGCACTACGAGCCTAATCTCCTTATGTGAAGGGTCAGTAAGAGCATTGACAAGGGAACTCCTGTTGATACTATTTTTTTTTTTATTTTAAAAAGATGTTTGACCTCGTATCACATAGAATACTGGTAGAAAAAATTATACAATTAGCTTTAAATAGCTACACCATAAAATGGGTAGAAGAGTGGCTGTTTAATAGAAGCCAGACAGTAAGAATCTCTGACACATTATCGAATGAAATTATGGTCACAAGTGGGGTTCCACAGGGTTCTGTATTGGGACCATTGCTATTTGGAATTTTCATTAGCAACTTACACAAGGAGGTTAAATGCATGCTGAGCAAATTCGCAGATGATACTAAAATTGCATCAGAGGTGGATACTAGCACAAAAGTTAATTTTTTATCAAAAGATTTGGAAACCATTGAGTGTCGACACTGAAGAACAAGATGGCCTTTAACATAGACAAATGTTCTGTTATCCACATAGGATTAAAAAACCCACAGACTGATTACTTTTTAAAAGGTAACAAAATAAAATCTGTCACCTCTGAAATCGACTTGGGCATTGTGGTGAATAACATACTATTGCCAGGGGATCAGTGTAGAAAGGTGGCCCTGGTGGCAAACAGGTTTTTGGCATCAATCAGGGGAGCATTTGTCACTAGAAGTGAATTGTGTATAATACCTCTATATAAATCTTATATTAGGCAACACCTAGATTATGCAGCTCTCGTCTGGGCTCCACATTTGTCTAAAGACAAAAATATAATTGAGAGTATTCTAAGAAGAACGACTAAATTAATCCCGAGGGTCAGGAAGCCCTCCTGTAAAGACAGAGTAAAAACACTTAACTTAAATAACCTACAACAGCAAAGGGACAGCGGTGACCTGCTAATGCTCTATAACATATTACAGGACTCACAACTTATCAAAGAATGCAATATTACCTTAGCCTCTAAACCAAATAATCTAAGATACCATAATAAGCAGCTACAAATTCAAATGGCTGCAACTAATAAAAGAAAGCATTATTTCACAATCAGATCATGCATACTGTGGAACACACGGTAGCACATCAAGACGGCAAATAAAAAATGGTGACCGCTTAGGGGGCTCAAGAATAATGGCAAATTTGGTGATGTCTCTGTACCCCTCCGAGGTCCGCTCCCCCCTCGAGTTATAAGGGTGTGTGTGGTGCACAGCCCTCCACAAGGGGGCGGGGTGCACTGCCCCCCCCACACACAAAATGAGACATCACCAAATTTGTCATTAGGCATTATCCTTTAACCCTTTTAGCGGTCGCCGTTTTTTATCTGTTGTCTTGACGTGGAACCAGAACACACTCCCCCAGCAGTTAGTTAATATTAACAACTTCCAGAGGTCTAAATATGAATTGGATTAGTATTTCATGGGAAATGATAGCTAAATGTAATTCACAAGTGTGGGGAATGCAGTCTCAATGGACCTAGTGCCTATATTTGCCTTAACACAGCCGGATTGTACCGAGTAATACCAACCAGCTTTATCCACCTCCGAGTCCTCAACTATAAAGGGGCACCCCTGCTTTTTCAAAATAACTACCCTTCTTCATTTAGCTGTGAAGGAACTAGAGAACTGCTGTCCAACGCATCACCTCACTAGTTTCTTGGCCTCCACTTGCATTAGATGTGTCTCTTGCAGCAGAGCAATATCACATTTGACTGATCTAAGATAGGTGAGTATTTTCTTTTGTTTTATTGGATGACTAATCCCTTGCACACTTCATGTCAGTCATCTCAGCTCAGCCATAGTGTATCATGTATGCAATGTTTACTCAAATAAAATGGAAATAAAACATTACCTTACCTGCAGTGTGCCTCTATGCCCATCACTTTTGTTTAAAAGGAGTACCTGATACGATGCCCCAAGAAAATATTTCCAGTGCATGTCCTTGCAGCTAGTCTGACAACTTAAGATCTATTGACCACTGTAAATGAAGTATAAGATAAGACACAAAGTCCCAAACATAATAAATATTAACAGGAAAATAACTGACAAACCTTGAGCTCAAATTAACCACCTCTGTAGGGTTTTTCACTATGGAAGAGTGACTCCCATCACCCAAGTCACAAACCCCTAATACAGAGTGTGATGAGCTGCTTGGCTGAAAGCATTTATTTGTAGATATAATTCTGTTGTATATACAGTACCTATATGTTTTTTTTATGTAATTATAAGTACATGCCAGTGTCAGCACAAAGGCACATAGGGAAAAGACTAGATTAAAACAAAAAAAAAGGCTTGACCTTCTTTTGATCTGAAGGCAGCTGTTTGCCAGGAACTGAAATTGCATTCCCAGATTTTCTCAACAGAAATATGCCAGCATCCATTTGTATGTCATAAAACCATGCACTCAGGAGCGGAATGCTTTGATCTAAGGAAGCTGTTATAATATGTTACATTTTATAAGGTAACAGGAGAGGAACGTGCTTCCTAGAGAACCTGTGTGAATTTTATCTTACGGTCACCAATGTTCTACAGGGGACTTCAAAGGGCTTAACTCTGAAATGTCATATCAATGCTAATTATAGGTCTCAGAATCTGATTTTTAATATTACTGGACATTTTTGGAAACAGCACAACAGTGCCATCTACTGGCCTAAAAGTTGTGAGATGTGTGCTCACTATTTCAAAGGTATAAATAGCCCTAGCTCAGGGCATTGGGTTGCACATTTTGCTTGGACACTCTCCTGACCACAGAGAACACTTGTCAGCACAGAGACTGCCTAAGAACCAAAGGCTGCCACAGAAAGACTGAAATATTTTTGCAAACCAGAGATTCTCTGGACTTTGAAATCTTCATACCTCAGGTAGACTAGCTAACTGTTTTAATGTGTTTCATTGTACATTTTTACTTTTTTTTTCTGTATCCTGCAACCCAAATTAATATTCTCTTTTTAGTTGTAGCTGTATGTATTTAAGTATGTTAGTAAAACTTTTGTTTTTCTAAAGAACATCTGCCGAAGTGAGAATCTCTTATATTGTATGTGTGCCTATAGAAGGTTTATTAATAATTTGTGACAACTGTTATTTGCTTAGCGGGGCCACCCTAAGCAACCAACTTGAATAGGGGTCTGGAAGGGACATCTGGAAAATAGGGACAATACCAGAGTCTACAAAGATTCTGAACCAGGCTGGTGCATGTTCTGTAAGGAGAAAGCCAAACCAGGTTTTTACACTGCTACCTCAAAGAGAATGTGACACCTGGGTCTTTCTCCTGTGTGTAATAACCAAGGAAGGGTTCATATATGGCCACAAGACTTGAGACTGGTTTTGTGCCCTTATCCAGAGCTAGAGGGATGCCCTGTATCCTCGTGGCAGGGGTGCAGTCATGACCTCAGAGAGCATTCTAAAGGGTGAGGAGGGTATCCCTGCCCCCCATCACGGATATCACTTAAGTGTGGGCACTGTGAGCTCTGTGATCTGACCCCTAGGAATGGGTTTGTGACATGGTGCACTATACACTCTCTGTTACTGTAGCTGCCCCACAAAGAAGCCTAACTCCAGCTCTAACTCCTTTCCTTGTAAAGCCGAATGCTGCCTACAGATGCCACCCTTAGTGCCTTTACCTTGGTGCCTTCACCCAGAAAATACATGAACCAGACCCTTAGCTAAATGTACCCTCCTGCTCCCCTTGAATTTCCAGTATATATTACCTCAGATTCACATTCTATTCTCCAATGGATTCAAAATTAATGATAGTCGCCATCCATCCGTCCTGCCTTTACAAAAATAGAAAGTTCTGTCACTAAATAAATTTGCAACTGGGCACAAAAAAATTACTTTGTTCCATTAGTACACAGTCTAATTCCCCTTCCCAAATTGAACTCACTACCACTTCCAGCAAATAAAACTACTCCTCAGCTATTCTCTCTGATCCTCTTTCTCCCCTTATGATTCACCATGTCTGCATGTATGAGAAGGATCTGGCCAGAGCAGAAGTGGGATGTAGTTGTGGTATTGGTTTGAGAGATGCATCCTTTTAAAGACATGGATCCTGCTGATTTACAGGCACAGCTTTAGGGGCCCTTTATTTTCACCCCCAGGCCCTTGGGCTTCCCTGCAGAGGCAGCTCCCTGTCTCCCAGTGGACAGGATGTAATGGATATACCAGTTCTGTTGGGGGAAGGCTCCCTGAACATTTATCTGATATTGTTAGCAAGTTGACAACAGGCATCCTTGTCTGTGTCTTAGGGTGTATCCCACTGCTAAACACTTAACTCCAGTCATACATTCCGGTACTCTATTACCAAAGGGACCCCCTCCATTGGTACTATTATGTGGACAGCCTCCCCAGGAAACAGGGGCTGTGGCAGAGCACTGTTATATCCAGCTTATTTTGGCAACAAGGGAGTACAGCTGCATTTGCCACCATTGCATTACTGAATGTAGGGCACGAATACTCGTGGTCTCCCCCTTCTGTAAACTAAACTAAGTATTGATTGTAAGACAGCCCTTAAATATCTGGTAAGGTTATTTGCATACCCCTTCCCCAGTGATCTTGTCAGTATAAATGGCCCTAATCCTGAACCAGCATATCCTCTATGATACTCAAGAGTGAGCTCAAACCACTTCTCCCTTTGCTGTTCCTATGCCAACTATGCAGTCCTCTGTGCCACAATTGCCAACCACTGCCACAATTTGGAAATGTTCATAGTAATTCTACACTGCCTCAACAACAAAACCTCTCTTCCTGCCTGCACTGACCCAGTCCCTATGCAATAGCTGACTACAATCAACTATTGACTAGGTGGACAAATGAATGTACTGCCCTCCCCTTCCCTCTGCATGTGCTTGTCATCACTCCTCTGAAACTATTCCCCTGATTGAATGTGCAAGAGTGCAAACATTGACTGTTTGTGAATCATCTAACAGGGGCTTGCGACTGACAACACAGGACATGGAAAATATCACTACTTTTTGTGAGAAAGGAGTGGAAGGAAAAAAGAAACAAAACAAAACACTGAACTTAACAGGATGGAATGCCTACACTGAGTACACAGAACTATCCAGTATATTCCCTGTGCCAAACCATAAACCCAGTGTCCCCTTCAACACTCATATAGCGACCCCCACTACCCACATGACTACCCACCCTACTGACTCCAAGGAGACTTCCTTTCATACTGGCAATAATAAGCTACTTCTTTTCCAGTGATCCCTCCCTCTGCTCTAAACCCACTGGGGTGCTCTCCATTCCTTTCCCACCTACAGCTTCGCCACTCACCATGGTGATTTACCTCAAAAATAAACACAAAACCTACATCCCAACCCTTGTCTTCTTCCTAAGGAGCCCATAATTTAGTATAAAGAAGGAAATGGGCAAACTTACCCTATTGTGGTGATCATTGTCCTCCCCTCCTACTGGTGTTCCTGATTCCCCTGAGATCTGTGGTGTCATTTCTGTAATTAGGCGGAGAGACAAAAAAAGAAATATAGCAGATGGCAAACACACAGACACTAAGTCCAGCTTAATCAGTGACCTTTGGTTCCTTTATCCTTCTCACCCCTCAACAGTAGCAGTAGCAATTTCCATGTTGTCTCAGTGGAATTCTTCTTGACTACTGTGGTCCAGCTTGGACAAAGAGATGTCATCCATAGCTGAATGCAAGTACATTGGATCTGGTTCTAAAAACCCCTCTCTATCCATCTCTTCCTGCAGATCTTGAGCCTCCTCCATCCCTGGCTGCATCAATGACTTCTGTGGCGGTTACAGATCCTATGAAGGAGAGCTAGGTTCTAGCATTGGGGGGGGGGTCGTGCATCTTGGCTATGGCTCCTGTCACCTCTCAGACAATAGGAGGGTTTCCTGCATTTTTTCCAACTTGTCTGCCTGTGTCACTTAGGTTTGACTGTTTGCCACTGCTCCTCTGAAGCAGGAGTCTGTTCTTTTCTCACCAGTTCTCTGCCACACTAGGAAACCTTGACACTGTCTTTTGAAAGCATTTTATTCAGCAGATGACTCAGCTCATCCATACTTTGGTGACTTCCTTCAGACAATCAACATCCCCCAAATCTTATGCTTAGTTATAAAGCTTGCAACCTCCTGGGAGCTCTGAAAAGTAGTCCATTTATTGACACAGTAAATCTCCATCATCGCTGGATACTTAATACTGTATAGTATATTTGCTCTCGTAGCCCTCTTACTTACTTCACCTATTTCAGGAAGTCCTGGAAAAAGTAAACACTGTGTCCATTCCAATTAAGAGATCCCTTCTGTGCCACTTTTAAAATCTGCTCCTTCGTACTGTATCTGAGAAAGCAGTCAATTACCAGTCTTGGGGGAGCTCAACAAGTTAGCTTCAGTGCAAGCAATCTGTATGCCTGTTCCACCTCCAAGGGATAGTCCTAGTAGTAATTTAAAGCTTGTGGAATGAGGGCTTGAAGGAACATATTCATGTCCTTGCTTTCTAATCCCTTGGGAACCCCACTGTCCTAAGAATATTCCCTCAACTTCTGTTTTCTAGGTCATCCAGTTTGACCCACATCTGCTGAGCTTGCCACTGTAAATCATCAGTTTTTTCAATATATCAGGATGCTCTGGATTCTACCTGAATTATAAACAGTTCACTATCAGCAGTATGAAGTTCAGTCACTTCAGCATGCTGCACCGCCTCTGTCACTGGTTTCTAAATTTTGGGGATGTAATCTATTAAAGACTGCAGCATCATTTTTATTTCTGTCAGGTCGATCACTCTGACTATCATCTGGGCTACTGTGTCCGCCATTCACACCAGACTGTGTAATTTCTCCAATCAGAATATCAGCTCCAAACTCAGCACATCACATACATTGATACTTGTACTAAATTTGCCACCTGCGCCTATTGCCTTACATCCTCATCTTATTGGAGGCAGTTTTCATTGAAGTGTCACTCCTGATATTTCTGCTCTCCAGATGTAGTGGCTAAATTCACAGATCACAGCTGGGCAAGGTGCTGAAGAGGGTGTGGTCAACCATAATGCATTCTTTCTGGGATTGCTCGCATGTCCAACCATTTTGCCAGGAAATTATAAAACAACTGGAGGACCTGTTTGACTACCCTGGGGAGGTCACTCTGTGTTTGCTGCTGTTAGCCATTCCATCGGATAACACTAGATTGGACTGCCTTAGTTTTAGATTAATACTCATAGCAGCTATAGCAACCAAAAAAAGTCATTACTTGGCTTTGGCATATCATTAAACTGCCAACACTTGAAGCCTGGAGAACCACTATGTTAGAGATACAGAATATGGGGAGGATGACATTTAGTTTCCAGGATAAACTCCCTTACAGTATTTCAAGATTTGATGGTGGAAATGGGTATTATATCAAGTGGCTCACTACCATGACTTTGTGCCATAGGAGGGCAGGTTACCACACACCTATGTTTTTAAATTCTTTCACAGAGTCTGTACCCTGGTCTCCAACTATCTTTCTCTTCCTTTCCTCTTTTCTCTATCTGCTTCACATGTGAATTAGTGCACAGTGAAACTTCCACTGCATGTTCTCCCCCATAACACTCTATTACATTGTTAGCTGGCAGTCTTTTCACCATATGTGAAATGGGAACAAACCTAGCTCCCTCTCACATCTGATTACATACTTTCTCTTTGAGCTCCCCACCATGTTCTTCTGCTTCTTTACTTACTCCCTATTTCCTACCTATTTTTCTCTTCATCTTCCATATAACTCTTCACTACCTTTTGAGCTGATGGGATTCTACGATGAGCTAGGGTTTGAACTGTCATCCCTATGTTACAGCAAAATCAACCAGTATGTGAATATGAATATAGTCCCACCAGTTTGATGCTTTTATTACATGAAAGGCAGATGTCCTATTTTTCTGCTATGAAATATAAAGTGCAGCTAGTTTTGTACATACAGTTTACCTGGATCCAGTACAAGATCTCAGAAGTGACTGAGACAATTCTACATCATTTGGACTTGAACTTAAAACTGTATTCTGAGTAAGAGGACTTTAGTATGAGCTGTGTTATCTGCCTTTATAATTGTATAAGATCACCTTAGAATATGCCTGTACCATTACAGCTGATGTATAAATAGGGATTGCCAAGTATGGTGTATAATCCTCTGTTTATAAAGAGCAGGTCCTCTGTTTATAAACAGCAGGTCCCCTTAAAAGTTCATAGCACAGCTCACCTGCTCTGTTTTGGACCAAGAACACTGCAGCAACCTCTAAGGAGCTCCCAGGTGCCCAGAATAAAGAGCACGAGCTGGATCCTCAAAGAGAGCCAAAAATTCCATAGTTGCAGAAAAATGTCTTGTAGCACTGCAGAAATTTAATTGCAGCATATTCACAAAGAAAATTTCTGCAGCTGAGGACAATCGAAAAACAGGCAAGTTGTGAAATTCCACAAGTGCTGAAAATCCACAGTATTTTTCCACTGCTGCTGAAAATTCGCAAGTGCAGCTCTGCAGCTGAGTGAAAGGCTTAACAGGCACAACAGGTGATCCATATTAAATGGAGCAACAGACTTTGACAGTCTTGCCAGAGATGCAGCAGAAAGTACTCACAGAGAGACCAGCAGCCAGTCCCTCAACTGGGACCACTGCAGCACCATTGGTATCAGCAGGACCAGTGGCTGGCTGTAACTGATGGTGGAAATGATGGTTGTGTCTCTCCCTGGAGTGTTTATGTTGCCTGCCACAGTACCACTCACTGCAGACTCTTACCAGCTCTGCTTCTACTGCTTGTGGGTCTCCTTTTAGGCTGCACTGTGTCTCGTGGTTGTGGTTTGTTGCCTTTGAATGAAAATGTGTGCTATTTTTGTTGTAACAACTGACACTACTATACACCCACTGGCTTGTTGCTGCTTGGTGCCTGAACCTCCACTATAATTGTATCTCAACTGTCGGTATGCTGCATTTTGCTCAGGGAGAATTATACCTCACTCTCTGTGGTGCAGCATGTGTGCAACATTTTTTCCGCAACTGTGGAAAAACAGTGGCTGAGACATGCCATACTTTTCAATGGCTTTTTTTCCCTCAGGAACTTCCGCAGCTGCACTTTATTTCACAGTCTGCAGTGTATTTCTTCCACAGCTGTGGAAGTTTTGTGTATACCACTCAGCACAATGTCCCCTTTTTTCCCGCAACTGTGGAACTTTTGTGGACTTGTGGATGGTTTTGCACCTTCAGAGTATTTTGAGAATCCACCCATGGTCCCATGAGCATGCATACTTGACATGATTCCATTCAATTCTCCTAGTGTCTACTAAAAAAATGAATTGTGGTCATCGTGCTTTCTAAATTAGTTCACATTAAAATGAGACACTAAGGAATAAAAAATAATTGATCTAGATCACACTCCAAAGTAGGAAAGATCTATTGATTAGCACCCCCAAGCACAACAGCTGAAAAGAAAGCAGTCATCTTTATTACTAAAAACTGTAGCACCATCTGGATTAAATGAAGCACTAGATTTGACCCAATTAATAGGGCATTTGCTCTCTATTTTGAAATCCTTTTGGTTTTCCTGCTTCTTTGTATCGGGACCCTCACATGATTCTTCCACCCTGTTTTGGGCTGTGATCTACAGTAGATCAATATTTTTTTATTCCTTAATGTTGGATCACCCCTGAAATTCTGGGTCGCCCCTGAAAAAGGGACCTTCGGGGCTCAGTGGGCCTACCCGGTCACCAAAATTTAATAAACAAATAAATAAATAATGTCTAACTTTAATGTGAACTAATTTAAAAGCATGATGATCACAATTAATTTTTTAGTACACAGCAGGAGAATTTAATGGGATCACGTTGAGTATACATGCTCATGGGATCACATCTTTGTGCCTTATTCTGATTAGTTATAACATATTCAGTATCTCACAGGGGCTTATACATGTAAGTGTGTGTGTGTGGGGGGAGACAAGCCCCTGCGGCAATGTAGAATACCGAGTATGTAATAGAAGGGTCAAGCTAACTCTAGAAGTAATACATTTTGGATATAGAGACCTCCTTTTCAATTAAGATCTACAGTTTCAGTAAATTAAATGAAGTAGTGGAGGAGAAGATAGAAAATAAAAGAAGTGACTTCCTTTGGAGGGCTTTAGTCCATGAAATCGTATAAGAAAGCTAATGGTGAAATCACAACTTCCTGGTTCTGCACACCCCCCCCAATCCCAGAGTGCAGTAAGGACTGACAGATCACTAGATCCTTCTGGCGCCTGTGTCCTGTCATGGTCAGGATGTTTGTTCTGTCCCTAAAATTAAAAATGAGTACTGAAGCCGGACCCCAAGTTTACATGTACCATAACCACTCACCTTGGCGGCTAAGTGCTGCAAAGTTTTACAAAACCAGAAGTAATCATATCCATGAACATTCATTTGGTAGACTGAAGCAAGTTGTCAGTGAACAGTCCAATGGTTGGGTGGTGGGCTGCAGTGACAACTGAAACAAGGCAAGTCCAACTGAGTCCCGAGACACTGCTAGCAGCACGGCTTACAATCTAGCAAACAATCAAACAGAAAAGTCAGGCTAACAAGATGAAACAGGCTGTTTGGTCTCAATTTTTAGGGCTATGGGCAGAGCCTATAGCCATTTTGTGAGAGTTCTGTAGCTCTGAAATTGGCCAATCTCACAACAGCTTCTGCTGGACATTTGGAAGTATCCTTCTGAAAGCCCAATGGAGCATAATCCCCTCCACCACGATCAACATACGGAATAACACCCGCACTATTTCGGCTGTTACTTACACATTCCGATGCGTGAACTGCGCATGCGTATGACTCGTGTGCATGCGCAGTTCTATGGGTTCCACCATGTTGCTAATGGAGCAATGCCATTCACTGTAGTACAACCCCCACAATTCATGTCGCACACTGGAAGCCCACCCAGCGTGTGAAAATGTTGTTTCTTATGTTTCTGAAAAGTAGAAAACAGTCCCTCATTTTCCCGTTTTATGTTCCCTGCTGCACCCCTCCCCATGCCATGCCCGACATCGGGGTGCGCAATCCCCATATCCACATCCTGTGCAACCCCCTTCCCCATTCATGTGGCACACTGGGAACCCACCCCAGTGTGCTGAAATGTCTTGTTGTATGTTTTTTCCTGTAAATTAGAAAACGGTTCCTCATTACATTTTTTTTCCATGTAAAACTGAAACCAGTCTCTTGTCGTTGCTGCAGTCCCCCTTCCCCCACGCCCTCCCACTGAGCACCCACCTCTCCACACCCTCCGTTACCCCATACTTACCTTCGGAGGTTGGAGCTGTCATCTTCTCTGGACCGGGACACATCTGCACTCTTCAAAGACCAACCTCGAACTGAAGAATTAAAGGTAAGCATGCTATACACTCATCCAATGGGGGATTCAACTTATGCTGATATCTCAGTCATGTTTTAGAATTTTTGCCCCAAAATTTCAACATAGGGTTCTTTGGAACCCACCTCATGAAAACTGTCACTGTCATTTTGTTACTCCATCCCAAAAGGTGATTTCTTGGTCATTGCGTGGAATCACCTTTTGGAACTGATTCATGAAATGATAGTGCCACTGTTCATGAGGTAGGGTCCCAAAAAGCCCATGTTGCAAATTTGTTGAAAACATTCCAAAAAATGACTGCATGTGGAGCATGCATTGTGCAGTTTAATTCCCATATTCATGAATGAGTATTACAGTATGCACTGCAAGCCCATTGGTCCACAATGTGGACCAATGGGCTTGCTGCTCCTTCTGCAAGCTGTCATTCAGTGGGCAGCTGTGGTGGTATGCTGCCTGCCGATGACCATGTGGGGGAGCTGGGTGTGCTGGGGATCTTGTGTGGGTGGGGGGTGCCACTGGACCACCAGGGAATTGGAATCACGACCATTACTGTTGATTGTGGGAAACCGGTGGAGTCGGGGGTACCACTAGACCACCAGGAAGAGATACATCTTACCTTATGGTAATCGGAGGGTAATAAGGGGAGGGAGGGTACCACTGGACTGCCAGGGAGCTATGCATCTCTAGTCTTGGTGATTGGAGGGTTGGACTGGGGAAGGGGTACTGCTGTGGTCCCTAGTACAGGGACCATATGCTATGCAAGGTGCCAAGTTCATTTTGTTGGTCAAGCCCTGCCGAATACATGCAAATGGGGCCATAATGACATGCAAATGGCCCCATTTGCACCTCACATATATTGTGGCCCCATTTGCATATCAGTGTCTGAATATCAGGAATTTGCACATAGCATATCTCTGATGCACTGGTGCATTCCCCATTCCTGGTATTCAGACCTGTCTGGGGGGATGTGCCAGCATATTGTATTTGCACAGGGCACATGCTGTGGTATATTCAGAAGTGGTGCACCATGGCACATCTCTTTTGAATATCTCCCTTAGTAGCTCCAGGGCAACTCATTTGGGCTGCGTACCCACTTATGCCATTGTCAGACACATGTTTGAATATCGGGCCCCTATAGTATAAGTCACATTACACTGACCCACCAACGAGTTGGTTTAGCAGTGTTTTTACAGTTGGCAATGCATTGGCAACTCATACTGCATTGTTTTTCAACACTTAATCAGCTCAACAGCAATGTTTATAAAATAAATTTGCTGCTCAATTGGCATGCATCTGAGTCCCAATCACAGTACTGTACAATGTAAAACTGAGTTGCAACTCTTAAGAAACAGTTTGTGCAAGGTTTTGTACTGAATCAAACAACACTTATGCAGCTCAATCAGAAATGCTAAAGCAACTCATTGGCAAAACAGTTTAAAGTGACTTGTACTGCATGCATGTATATATATACATTATAGTGGTGCGGACACGCTACTATAGTTAGGGTTGAGCGGCCAGTCACATATTAAAGTCAAAAGTTTGGGCGTTAATAACTTTGAACCCGTTCAATGGATTTCCCTAAAATTTGGGACGTGCGTTGGGGCATGGTAGATCTCTTGGTTTGCCAAATTGCGTATCGGTCATAGTGCTGGTCTTTGTGTATGAAAGTGCTGAAAAATGCTAAATTATCCATTTTTGGAGGCACGTTTTGGCATTCTAAATGTGGTCCTGCACGGCCATTGTGTGGTGTGCTGCTCTACGAGATGGCTCATTTAAAACTGCTTTGGTGGCCAAAAATGCCACTTTTTGTTTGGTGAAAACATATTAAGGCATTCAAATGTTATGGCAATTTTAAGTTCCCATCATAAGTCAATGGGAAAATGTATATGTATATCTTGCGATCAAAGAATGAGGTTCTGGCTATCTCAGCCTGCCTAGCGGTCAAAGAAATTGCAGCCTCGCAGTTCAAGAATCTTTGTTCCTGAGAAATTTCAAAAATTATTTTACCGCGAGGTCCGCCATCTTGTTTTCCGCAAATAAGTTTATTTTATAAGAAACAACATTACAGTTCACAAACCCAACTAAAAAAAAAGAACATACAATAACCCCTTAACAATAGCTTCTGAGAAGTGAAGTAACACGTAGCATATCACAAAAGGGGTACCCCCCTCTAAACACCCTATCCCCTACCCCCACCCAGGGCAGCAATCCTGTATGTAAAGTAAATATCAGTTTGATATAAGCCTGAATATTGGCCTGAATACGTTAACAACCCCAGCATTAATAACTATGACCATTCTAAGTTAATACCTTCCTAAAAATCAGTCATCTTAATTATGTCCTCCAGGGGAACAAGGGAACACTAACCAAGCTTCTGTCAAGCATGGCTACAAAGGGAAGGAGAGCCCCACCAGCCCCAAAGGGTATAAACCCTAAAAGATGAAAGGGGAAGAAAAGCTCCCAACTCCACTAATAGCCGTACTTGGCTTTCAAACATCGTAGAAAGCTATCCCAATAGTAATTGAACTTCTCAACTGAGTTATAAAAAACAGCGGCGGACCTTTCCGCATTTAGAGCATTAAGAAACTCATCCCACCATTCCTTATAAGAGGGAAATTGGTCACTATGCCAATAACGAAGGAGAAGCAACTTTGTCACCAGGGCCACTAAGGCCATTTGGTACTTATGAGACTTCGCCATACTTTGTGCAAACATACCAAAAAAGCATATTTTAGCATCAAAGTATGCAGAAATCTTGGAGTAAGGGCCTAACTACTTTTTCACCAAATCCCAAAGTTTAACTGCCTTAGGACATTCCCATAATATATGGTAAGTAGTGGCAACAGGGCAGCCACAGGTTATACACCCTGATGAACTAGAGTTGTATAGCCGAAAGCTTGGCGGAGAGGGTAGAGATTATGTAGGAGATTAAACTGTAAACCCCTTAATCTGTCTTGCTTGACATAGGCATATAAATCCAACCATATCTTACCCCACATCTTCCGGCCAACCCAAGGATAAGTTTGCCTCCCAATAAAAGAGGACTGAGAAATACTTGAATCTCCTAGTTAAAATTAGTTTATACAATTTTGAAACTGGATTACCAGATATTGTCAAATCCTCATCTTCTTCAACAGTTCCCCAGCTTCGACCGTTCCTTTGCAACCCCTAAGGAGGGAACCAATACAGCCTTGGATCTGGTACAGCCACAACCGATCACTAGGTTGAATTTTAAATTTCTCTATCAGAGCGGAGGGCAGGATAACTGAGCCTTGTGAAACAAAATCCACTACCCTAAGGTTAATAGAGAGATTGCCAATGTGTTTCTTTATCAACTGATTCCCCACCAAAAGATTAGGATTCCTTAAAAGGGGCTGCGATATATCTTTTATATAGGGAATTCTCAGCAACAAATATAATTGGCGAAGGGCCTTTATGTCTCACCCCATCGGAGTGTCCCTCAGCTTAACAGGAACCTTTGACCATGGAATATATAAACAAGATTCTAAATCTACATTGACGCTCTTAGCCATCAACCGGTCCATGGCAAGTCCAGCCGAGGTCCCTTCCAAGTCTGATAGCCATAAAACCGCTCTAGCAGCATGACTAGCCAAATAATATATGTAAAAATCTGGAAGCTGAAGGCATCCCACCTTCCTTGAATAAGTAAGCTTCCTATAAGCTCTACGAGGGGGTTTCCCCTTCCATTAAAAGTCAGAACAGTGTTTGGAAATCAAATTAAAGAAAGACCTGAGAAGGTATACATTGAGATTATAAAGGGGGTAAAAGATTTTTGGCAAAATCATCATTTTGATTGTATTGGCTCTCCCCCAAAAAGATAACGGAAGCTTATACCACCTGTCTAGGCTTTCCTTAAGAGATTTGACCAATGGTCTAAAGTTTAAATCTATCAAATCATCCAAGTCCTTGGAGATCCGAATACCTAGATAAAGCAAAGATTTAGGTTGCCATTGTAAACCTAAAGAAATGCACCAACTTTGTTGAAGATACGGAGATAATGGATGAACCATTGTTTTACTCTTATTCAAATGATAGCCTGAAAATTTACTAAAATCAGAGATAATTTGGAATAAACGAGGAAGTGATTCTCGGCTATGGCGAACATGCAGTAGTAAGTCATCCGCAAAAGCTGATAGCTTGTACTCCGACTTCCCTATACAGATCCCAAGAACTTGCTTGTCATTATTAATAGCCCTAATTAGGGGTTCTAAATATAAATTAAATAAATACGGGGAGAAGGGGCAACCTTGGCGGGTACCTCGCCTAAAGGAAAGCAGCTGAGATCAGGTTGTTGCACTGGATCCTTGCTGAGGGCAAGTGTAAAGGACCTGGATATATCTCAAAAATTTTGCAGGAAACCCAAATTCGGATAGGACCTGGAACAGAAAGTTCCATTCCACCCTATCGAAAGCTTTCTCTGCATCTAGAGAAACCAGAGATGCTTCCAAATCCGGACACATAGACGCAGAGATTAAATAAAATATTTTCCTGAAGTGATCACTTGATGAACGACCAGCTACGAAACCAACCTGATCCGAGCTCACCAGGTCCAGCCATATATTTTTCATTCGAGTGGCCAAAATCTTAGCGTAAATTTTAATATCTACGTTGAGTAGTGAAATTGGCCTATAATTACCAACCAAGTCAGGTGGTCTCTCGGCTTTAGGTAGGAGAATAATTTTTGCTTCAAAAAGGGATGGGTCCTGTATCTCACAGTCGTGCCAAAAGGTGTAAAGTTGTTGCAATAGTGGTACGAGAAGATCTTTAAACTGCTTAAAAAACTGGGCGGTGAACCCATCAGGTCCCGGAGCCTTGTCTACCTTAAGGTCGTCAATAGCTTCAATAATCTCCTTATGAGTAAAGGGGGCCTCTAACTTCTGGCAACTCACCTCTGGAAGTACAGGGAGAGGAATATTTGCCAAAAACTCCTTCATCCCTACACACCCATCAGAGGGAGGCAGCGCACTGGAATATAAGTCTTTATAAAAGTCGAAGAAAATAGCTAATATCCCTTCCGGATCTGAGACTAAATCATTAGTACACGGATGTCTCAACCCAGCTACACTCTTAGCTGACGATCTTTGCTTTAGCTGCCACACCAAAATTTTACCAGCTTTGCTGCCCTGCCCTAAAAATGTGGCCTTCAATCTAGAAGCCCGATTCTCAACTCCTTCTCTCACTGTCCCCGTGTACCAAGCCCTAAGCGTAGCCAATTCTTGATCTTGGTCTGGGGATCTCGAATCATCTCCCATGATTTCCAAGGCTTTAATCCTCTCTAAACAATTAGCCAGGAGGCTCCTTGTTTTCTTTTTACGAGTTGATGCGTGCCTGATCAACTCACCTCTCTATGTGGCCTTCAAGGCCGACCAGACTTTGTCCACCGCTCTAACTGAACCCCAATTAAATGTAATTGTATGGGACATAAAAGACCGAAAATGTTCTAACAGTTTGGGGTCCTTAAGCAGGCAATTGTTCAAAGACCAAGAATAAGATCTGGGTGGAGCTGACAAGGGACGGCAACGAAAGCCAATAGGAGAGTGATCCGAAATTACACGACTCGAGATAGTAACCTCGTAAATAAAGAAAAAGACTTGGTGGCTAACCAGAAAAAAATCTATACGTGAATAACTTTTATGAACAGGAGAATAAAAGGTAAATTCTTTGGAAGTGGGGTTAATCGTCCTCCATGGGTCAAGAAGGCCCAAGGAAGAAGTAAACTCCGCTAATGCCCTTTGAGAAGGAGACAAATGGTCAACTCTGGACCATGAATGGTCTAAACAGTTTGACTGCACCAGATTCCAATCTCCTCCTAAAATTACAGGTCTATCTGCTAAAGGGGTCATGAGCACAGCTAACTCCGTAAAGAAGGAAGGTGACTCTTGATTAGGGCCGTAAATGGATCCCAATACCAAGTCAACTCCCCCTAGTTTACCTGTGGCTATCACATATCTTCAGTTAGGATCCGAAAAGATCTGTACAGGAAAAAAGGGAATCCCTTTTGCTACTAAGATGGCCACCCCCCTTTTACTTGGGGAAAGCCCTGCCCCATAAACCTGACCTACCCACCTTTTCTTTAGATGATGAAGCTGGTCTGGAGGCATGTGAGTTTCTTGGAGAAAGACTATTGACAGATTGAAATGCGCCAAATGGTTTAATATAACATATTTTTTCGTATTATCCTTCCCCCCTTTAATGTTCCAGGAGATGATGTTCAGGTTGCTAACCATAGAAAGCTAAAAGAAAGGATCTAAGACTGATTGGAAAGCTGCCTAGCCCCACCCCAAAACTCCCTAAACTCCCCAAAATAATGAACCCCAACAAACACTCCAGTAACATCCAGCTGAAAACAACCGCCCTGGCCCGAAGCCAACTCCAGAAATTCAGGTCCATGTATGCTCTAGAGGTGGGCCGCCCCCACAACCAAGATGGCTTAATTAACTCTTACTGTCCAATATTATCTTAAGGCCCCGATAAGACAGAGCCCTCTTAACCCCAAAAAATACAACAATTGAAACTGTTCTCACTCATTAATGGGCCTCTTATATTAATTTTGGCTCTAGCAACGTCGTTGAGGTAAAAAAAATCAGACAATAGTATATTATCGTCTCACAAAAGGGAACGCAAGTTCCTTAATAGGAGCATAGAGGTCGAATCATAAAAACTTAAATTATATAGTCCCACCTGGACTACCTCTTGCCCTAATCTATTCGATAATTAACTTTAATCCCAGCGAAAGGAAGCCTCTACCATAGCTAAATACCGGAAGCTCCCTAGTAATACCTTAAACAATACTTGAAGATGTATATAAGGGAGAATAAAGCCCCCCCCCTTCAAACTAGAAAGGAAGCTGATAGGAAGGGAACTTAACTTAGCAAATCAGTAGGAGGGTTCCCCCAAAATCTTATAGGCTCAAAACCAAGGGTGGCTAGTTATTCCCCTTATACATTTCAAAGGGCTGACCAAACCATGAACGGATAGATAGAAGTAATATACAGGTGCACAAAAGATACAATTGGTCCAAAACCCTCTAGTGGTTAGTTAATATGCAGCACATACCAATGGGCTTCTATAGTAGCCCCATAAAATAAAAGACATATAAGCAAAATCATCTTATTGCCCCAGAACAGACAACCTGTAAATAAGAAACATGAGCCTAATACTCGGAAAACTAAAAAATATATGTCCTTAGCAGTCCATAGATAACTCGCTTAGTCCTGAGTAGCCGTAGCTGCATGAATCTGCCCACCAATACTATAGAAGCATGCAATAAATGTTAGTCCCCAACAGTCACCCTTTGGGAAATAGATCTGGCAAAGCGACCTTAAGTGTTTTCAGAGTCTCTTCCACAGAATCAAAGCGCTTTGTCCCATCTTTTAGGGTGATTTCCAGCTTAGCAGGATATAACAACATGTTTGATCCCGCAGCCCAAAGCCTCGATGTAACCGGCGAAGCTAGCTCTGGCCAAGCGTGACTTCAGGGTCAAACCGAACGACACGGAGTTTCTTTCCTTCCCATAGAATGGCAGATATTTTCCTAGCTTCCTTTAAAATAAATTCACGATCAAGGAAGTTCAAAAGCTTGAATATCACAGGTCTCGGAGGCTCCGATGGTGGCGGCCTAGCCCTGAGAGCTCGATGGGCTCTCTCGATAATGTATTCAGGCCCATTGGGCGAAGGCCCCACCGACGACTTTAGGAACTTTTGGAGGAATAAGATGGTGTTGGGGCCCTCTTCTCCCTCAGGGAGCCCGAACAAAACCAAGTTATTGCGTCTGCTTCTTCCCTCTAGGTCGTCTAGGCGATCCTCCAATTTCGATATTGTCTTCTTCGTCTCCACTACGCCTAGGCCGCTTTTCTCCATGTTCCTCTCGATAGAGGAGATCCTTGCCTCAGCGTCTGTCACCTGATGGGCTAGCTGTGTTAACGCCAGCTTGAAATCAGCAACCTCCTCAATCAACTTGAAAAGTGCCTCCTTAATAGTCGTAAGATCGTTGTAGATTTTAGCTGGGGTTATTTCCTCCAGCTGGGCTGCCGGTGATGAACTCCGCCGCAGTCGCTTAGCTTCCAGCTCCTGGTCCGAGCTCTCCATTCCATGTAGCGCTTCAAAAGCGGAAAAGCACAAACAAGCAGAGTCTCAGTATTTCTGTAAATAAGGCTGGCAAAGTATACTGCCAAATTATATGTTTTTTATGTGCGATGTTGCAGCGGGGAGGGGAGACCCAAAATTCAGCTGCTAAGCCTCCAGGCGCATCACGTGACTGCCACCATCTTGTTTTCAGTTTTCTGATATCACAACCACAAATATCTCAGCTCAGGGGTCACTTCTGAAGTAAAACTTTGATGGGTTTTACTCATGGGACCCCGATCTATCGAGCCATGGCTTTTCTTCAATCCAAATCAGTCCAAAAATAGAGTTATTAGCTTTTAAATTCTTCATTTGCAGCTTGCTAACGATTTTTGATTGCAAGCCTGCAAATTCTTTGATCGTGAGAATTTTTGATCGCGATCATGCATCACAAGCGAGGGACGAGATGGCTAGATTTAAAAATAGTGTTTTGTAGCCAGGGGTGCCCTATAAAGTAATATAAGGGTGGGTTTTGCTCAGGGGGCTTCGCTCTTGCACATGTGTATTAAAATCTGCAGTTTTTATTATCCCTGGTAGTCTAGTGCCCCCCAATGAGTATGCGATAAATATTTATTATCAGTGGTAGTCTAGTCCTCCCCCATGGTTCTTAATGTATATTTATTAACTATATCCCTGGTAGTCTAGTGTTTTTCCCATCCCCAATCTGTACTTCTTTGTAATTCATATTGATATTACTGGTAGATCTAGCTGTCTTCCTCCTATCATTATAGAATAATGTGAATTTAGTAATACCTGCAGTTCAGTGGCCTCTTTCACTTTCACCTGGCCTCGTTAGCCTACCTAGCACCCCACTCATTTTCATCTAGTTGGAGCCTACCTTCCTCACTCTACAGTTAGTATTACTGACTGTGTAGAAGTTACCTGCAGCAATTGAAAGAGGCGCAGGGAATAATTTTGAGACCTCTCTTCAATTGCCACTGGTAATACATACAGTCAGCAGCTGGCTGTGGAGGTGAGAGGTGGCTGTGCCAGTCACCAGCTGGGGAAGGATGGGGTGCTGGGTGGGCAGGCTGGTGGGGAACACTAGACTACCAAGTATTGCTAAATTCACATTTATTTTATTATGATGGGGGACCACTAGACTACCAGGGATATCAATATGAATGATAAAGAACTACAGATCGGGGGTGGGGGGCACTAGACTACCAGGATATAATTAATAAATATACATTAAGACATAAGGGGGGCCATTAGACTACCACTGATAATAAATAAGGATATTTATCTCATACTCATTGGGGGGGCACTAGACTACCAGGGATAACAGAAATTATTATCTACATTGCCATGATGGGGAGGGGTCGCTAGACTACCAGGGATAATAAAAACTGCAGATTTTAATACACATGTAGGTATGTTACTGAACAAAACCCACCCTTATATTACTTTATAGGGCACCCCTTGCTACAAAACACTATTTTTAAATCTGGCCATCTTGTCCCTCACTCTTTGTTCACGAGTGAGCAATTTCTTTGACCACCAGCATGCAAATTCTTTGATTGAGAGATTCTTTGATCGCGATCGTGCATTGTGAGTGAGGGACGAGATGGCCAGATAAAAAAAAAATATTTTCTCAGCTCAGGGGTGTCCTAGGAAGATAAATGAAGCTGGGTTTTACTCAGGGGGCTTCGTTCTGATGAAACATGGTGATGGATTACCACAATTGTGTAAATTTTGTTAATTATACTAGTTTTTATTCTTTGAGCATGACCATGTAAATTCTTTGATCGTGAGCCTGCAAATTCTTTGATCATGAGATTCTTTGATCGCGATCGTGCATCGTGAGGGTAGGACGAGATGGCCAGATTAAAAAATCAATTTTCTCAGCCCATGAGTGTCCTAGAAAGTCAAATGAGGGTGGGTTTTACTCAGGGGGCTTCGTGCTGTCAAACCATGGTGGTGGTTTACCACAATT
Source organism: Neoceratodus forsteri (assembly GCA_016271365.2). Lineage (NCBI taxonomy): Eukaryota > Metazoa > Chordata > Ceratodontiformes > Ceratodontidae > Neoceratodus > Neoceratodus forsteri. Next base: position 284,450,700 of record CM028135.1, on the reverse strand, counting down.
CCTTCAATTTTTTGGTTTACAAGGTTTTTAAATCTTTGTTCATGAGGCTGCAAATTCTTTGATCATGAGCCTACAAATTCTTTGATAATGAAATTCTTAGATTGCCATCTTTGATCGCAAGGGAAGGACAAGATGGCCAGATTTTTTATAATGGAATAGATAGGGAAATGTTATTAATTTTTGATATTGAATATCTCAGAAATGGTTTTGTCTTTTTACTTGAAATTTGGAGGAAGTTTACAGCATGTCCTGTAGATGTGAATTATGGTGTTTACGTGTCAGAGAAAATTTATTTTGCGGAGATATTGTGTGATGAACTTTACTTGTTGTGGACAGTGTTTTGCTTGTTGTGGTGGCTTGAAATTGATAGGATACCTACCCTTAGTGCCATGGATGTAGTTTTCAGTCATTGTGTGTGTTAAATGTCAACAAGTGTGGAACTGTGCCAGTCTGATGAATTAAAATCTCATAGGTTAAAATGTTATATCTCGGACACGGTTTGGTCTTTTCACTTGAAATTTGGAGGGTGTTGACAGCATGTCATATGGATGAAAATTACAGTGTTTCTGTGTCAGAAAATTTTCTTTGGCGCAGATATGGCGTGGTGCACTTTGGTGTCTTCAGACAGTGTTTTACTTGTGGTGGTGGCTTGAAATTGATAGGATACCTAGCCTTAGTGTCAGGGATGTAGTTTTCAATCATTGTGTGTTAAATGTCAACAGGTGCGGAACTGTGCAACTCTGACGAATGAAAATTTCAAATTTTGATATGTCATATCTTGGACACAGTTTTGTCTTTTTACTTGAAATTTGGAAGGTGTTGATGGCATGTCCTGTAGATGTTAACAGAGGTGTTTACGTGTCAGACAATATATTTTTTGCTGACATATTGTGTGTCACAGCTTACCTTTTGTGAACGTTTTCTATTGTTCTACTAGATTAACATTTGTTTGGTGGCTGGCCTTGTTATTATGAATGTACTTTTTAGTCATTGGGTGTGTAATGTGGCCTGACACAAGTTGGTTCAGAGCGCGGGGTCCAAAGGGCCCCGTACTCCCACCAACTTGCGCAACTTTCTACTTTTCTATTCTTTCTTAAAAAGTAAGGAAACTCTATGCTAAAAACTTCATTGATGCATCTGTTAGGGTTCTTCTACAGTGAAAAAAGTGAGAAAATTTGATTTTAGGGTTCCCACCCCTTGCACCCCACTCCAGCCTGCCCCACCAACAGGCATCGGTGTGTGCATTGGGGTCCTTGGCCCTAACTCTCACCCATTCTCCTACACTGCACCACCTCAGCTTGTTTACACATTGGATGGGGTTAGAGTTAGGCCAAGACTCCAATGCACACACCCGATGCCTGTTGGTGGGGCAGGCTGGTGGGGTAAGGGGTGGGAACCCTAAATTTGAATTTCCTTGCTTTTTTCGCTGTAGAATAACCCTAACAGATGCATTAATGAAGTTTTTTGCATACAATATATATATATATATATATATATATGCTTTGAAAAACTTCATTAATGCATCACTTAGGGTTCCAATGACAAAAGTTGGGAAATGTTATGTTAGGGTTTCACCTTGCATGCACCAACAGGCATCAGGTGTGTACCTTGGGGTTGTTAGCCCTAACATCACCCCATTCCATGAGTAAATAAGCTGAGATAGGTACAGAATAGAGAATAGGAGAATGGAGTGAGCGTTAGGATTCAAAACCCCAAGGCACACCCCCAATGCCTTTTGGTGCATGCAGGGTGAGGGTGGGGTGGTACGGTTGGAATCCTGAACACCACATTTCCCAACCTTTGTCATTGGAACCCTAACTGATGCATTAATGAAGTTTTTTGCAAATGATTTCCTTAGTTTTTGTAAAAAGTATACTTGTAGCCTTATTTGCTTGTGGGGGAATAGTTCCCTCTGGGCCCTGCTCTCCTATTCATCCATAATTTTAGAGAGATTCTAATTGTATCCCATCACTCCATAATCATTTCTGTGTTGGAGCACAGGGCTGTCTGGGCCCTGCTATCCCAACACAGCATACTGGTATTCTTGCTTGCATGTCTATGCATGAGTACGGGGAGAGGGAATAATTTTTGAGCTATTGTAATCACACCACTATTCCCCTGAGGGAGTGCAGGGCCCTCTGGGCCCTGTGGTCCCATTAATCAATAATGGTCTGGACCCAGTGCTCCCATCAGTGCACAGTGCTCCCCTTTAGGAGAGCACGGTCCTCCAGGCACTGTACTTCCATCACTCAATAATCATATGCTTATTTCTCTGTGGGAGCACAGAGCTCAAAGGGTCCTGCACTTCTACCACTCCATACTGGTACCCATATTTGCATGTGAGAGTGCAGTGCCCTCTGGCCCTTGCACTCCCATCCCATAGTGTGCAGCATCAAAGAAATACCTCATATTGCAATATCATCTTATAGAAACACAGCAAAATTTGAAATCTTTATAACTGAACACCAAACTAATATATTTCCAGGAAACCAGCAAAATTCACATCTATGGGCAAAGTCCTTTTCACCCTGAAAATTTGACAGAAAAATTGCAAACCATTTCTTCACAGAAGAGTGTCAAAAAAATGACTGGGTATGCGTCACATTACAATGTTATCCCCTTGGAAATGAGGCAAAGTGAAAACCCACAGAACTCCAGAGCAAAGTAATTTTTTTTTCACCAAACCAGCAAAAGGCACATCTGTTGTCAAATTTCTTTGTACCTTGAAAATTTCAGGCCAAAATCCCAAACTATTAGTTAACTGTGATGTGACAAAGTAAATGCTATCTAAAAATCATCTTTCACAAATTGTGAAAATGGATGCTTTTTCATACTCCCTTTAGCGCAATTTGAGGCAAAGGATGAATTCATTTCTGCAAATCACAAAAAAGGATCCTTTTTCTTGAAATGCATTTTCTTGATTTGTGAAAAAGAATTTATTCTCTTTAAAAAACAGATTTCCATGCACAGAACTGAAAAGACTGACCCCCAGAATCGAGGTCTATGGGCCCCAATTAGGTAAAGACAACTGTTGCCACATTTCAAATCCACGTAATTTTTGAGTTTTAAGTTTTTTGACACCACTAACTGAAGATAAGATGGTGACAGCATGGCAAAGGATAACACATTTGTGGCAAAGCAGTCCATGTTTGTAGCAAAGGATTCTGCATTTGCGATAATGAATCCTTTGTTGAGTGGGACATCAATCTGGTTCCATAGGAAATAATAAGAAATTTAGAAATTTAATAACTTTTGAATGGATTAATATTTTTTCACCAAACCTTCAAATGGCACCACTGTGACCCAAGACCTATAAACCCTAAAACTTTCAGACCAAAATTCTACACCATTTTTGCACAGCAGCATGACAAAGAATTGTAACAAAAATGGTAAATTTCATATTTTTGGCCCCTCCCTGTATCTCCGCACCTCCACATCTGACTAGAATGAAACTTACCACATTGAGAAATATATGGTCTCTGATGGTTTATGCAGAATTTCATGCAAATCTCTTGAACAGTTGTGAAGTTATTAAAGTGCAAAATTTCGAGTTTAACATAGAAGTGACTGCTCAACCCTAACTATACTGGTGCAACTGTGCCAATATGTGAAACTGGGATTACTTGGTTTGCAAATGTATATAATTATATTGTTGAGGTGATTGCAGAAAGCAGTTTTGGTCTATTGGAGAAGATATCAGTCTGGAACACACGCTTATTTACAAAATTGTCAACAGGACACCTGCCTGGACCAGAATGTTCTATTTTGCTGCACCTGCATGCTGGCCTCAGGAAAGAAAATGACAATGTTCTGAGACATTTTGTGAGAAACTGGACCTTGATTTACACCAACACGATTCAGAATTTAAACTGTCAGGCAAGACATCTTATAAAAAAGAGAGCAAAGTTTTTGTTTTGGGTTAGAGAGTGAGAAAGACTGAGATTTAAACTGAAAGGGATTCTCAGATGAATTACTGTTTTTTATTTTGTTTGTTCTGCCTTTGTGAAGCAAAATTGTTTACAACTTTATTTCTATTTTGTTGTTATTAATAATAATAAAATGCTGCTTGGGAATTTTAGAAATGTTTCTGGTTTGCCTATCCTTGCTGATCCATGCCTGTACCAGAAGTATTGGCAGATCACTGAGGTGGGGACACGCTCTGTGTCACAGTATAACTACCTGTAGTAATCCATAAGGATAGCTTGCAAGCGGTCTGCATTATGCTCCAAGTGACTTATATTAATGTCTTGCAGCTGTAACAGGCATGTACTGTTTCACCTGACTTAGAGGTGGCAAGCGAATATAGAAGTCCCCCTAGCTCCACGTTCTTGATACTGAAGTTAGAGTAGAATTGGCCCTGCTCTGTCTACTAATCATCTATCTTTGGTAAGTCCAATTTCACTGTCCTATTTTGGGGCTCTACCTCTTTAACCCCTACCTATTTTTGGACCTGTAGGGATTGTAGTGAGTACATTAGGGAGGTGTATCTCTCCTTGCTCTGTTGAGATTTTTTAGCCAAATGGGAGCTGAGTTCACCTCAGATCATGGTTTTATCTGTGTCCCATAATATCGGATTTGCACTGTCTGGAGTGGAATTGTCCAGAACAATCTGGTGTATTTTCCCCTCCAAAGACTCCATGAAGGTATCAACCCTGAGAGGGACAGATTAAGCCACCAATTGGTGGATCTTCATGGTTTCCCCATATTCTAGCACAAAGTCAAATGGGCATGGTCCGATAGAAATATGGGGCCATGCATCAAATCCTGCACCACCCTAGTAGTCCTCCATCAATATGAAGAAAATAATCCAACCATGCTCAACACCTGTAATAGGAGGAGTAATGAGTGAAAACTAAAAAGGCAACCAGATCGATGCAGTGTGCACCACACATCCAATAAGCCCAACTAAACATGCTGTGGTCTCAGGTATTTCTCTGGGCCTGTGCCTCAAAAACTTGAAGGGTATGAAGTGTCCAGGGCAGGCTGAAGTGCCAAATTAAAATCATCTCTGAGTCACCAGTTGTCCAAAAAATATGTCCGTCAGTTTATTAGGCAGGGTATTTATGACCACCGTGTCACTACCTGGGGGGAGCTATATACTGGCTAGAGTTACCGGCTGGTCATAAAGTTGACCAGAGGGAAGGACAACACAGCCTTGGCATGGGGTCATAATGTTGCATACAAAAACAGTGTGGCAACATACTATTTATTTATTTATTTGTGTCTTTGATAACCAGATAAATGCACTGGTGCAAAGGACCATTTGCAGGTACAACCCGGGCCAAAAGCAAAATGAACAGACAATTGTTACAGAGAGAATATACAACAGAAAACACTTTAACAAATTATAGCACATTTGTGGTCAAAGCAGTGGTAGGAAACATAATATACAAGCAGATTGCAGGAGGCTAAGAGTATGCTGAAAACTAGTAACAATTTGATAATTCATTGTGTCATTTATAAAAAAGGGTGGCATGGAGTAACAATGACCAAAAGAAAAAACTGGGGTACCACAAACCCCAAAAAAGGAAAATACAGTGACACCAAACAAAGTGCTCAGTCAAAACAGAGCAGTAATAATGTCAAGTGCCCAAAGGAAAAATATTGTTTTTTGCGGTGGTCTCCATCCCCTGTACCCCCTTTATGGGGGGCTGTGCCTCCAGAACCCCCAACATAAAATAACCACCACTGTAGGAGTCAATTTTAGGAGGCGGAGAAACTCTGGCAGGGGGAAAATTGCCAATTGCACAACACTAAATACAAAAATAAAAAAACACAGTCAATCTTGGACTGGGAATAGAATCCCAATCCACAGACACTCCACTGCCCACTATTGCTAGTGGCTCTACCCTCTGTGCCACAGCAACTGCTCAGAGGACCACCATCCAGCAGAGGTCTTATCCTCTGCAACACTGCCTCCCAGCCAACAGCTACAGGGGTATCGCTACCACTCCTCACCATTTCTTACATGTGCTATTGTGTCCCCTGTAGCTGTTGTACTGCACACTGTTTATGCCATGCAGTTTTGCCTGTGGCATTTTTAAAACAGCATATTAACCTGGTACCACAGCCTTTATTTATCTGAAATTTGGTGACCGGGTAAGTCCACTGAGACAATTATAGTCCCTTTTTCAGGCTCAACCCAGGGTCATAGTTAGTACAGCAAACAGTACCAATGTACAGGAAGTCAAACAGAGAACAACAGTAGGATATACATTCTTAGTACATTGGATAAATCATTTAGTGCTAGATATAATTGCCACATAAATAACATACATCAAGTTCAAGCTATATACATACATGGTTGCTACATAAGAACAATAGGAGAAAGAATGGATCGAGAGAAGAGTTAGAGCTTATAGGGAGGACGGCTGAGTAGGGAGAAGTGAAGGGGCAGAGGAGAAGCAGCGTGGAGGGAAAGGGGATTAGTGGTAGGTAAGGAGAAGAGGGTTAAGGGGTTAATAATTTAATCTTGAGTTGCAAAATTGTCATGGATGGAAATAAAATAGCTGTTCTACTACACTAGCCTATGGGGCATGAGGAGGCTACCATTGTGGCGTCCAAACCTTGTAAATTTAGCAAGCTCCCAAGCAATGAGATGGGTATCCTGCATAAAGATAACACTGGGTTTTTCTTTGGGAAAACGCTGTAACATCCTAGACCTCTTGACTGGGCTGTTTAGGCCATTTAAATTATAAGAGAGAGCTTTCACTGGTGTGTTAGCCACAGCCCCAGGCCAAAGTGATATTGCTATTAATTTATGTGGCCCCAATGGCAATATAGGCCCTGGTATGATGGTTGAGAGATCTGTGGACAAGCCCAAAATTTTTTTTATCCTCATCACCCCAACTGATACACATAATGAACAGTTAAGATTCAGATTTCTGTATCAGCAAAGAAAAAATAAAAATCTAAAAGTGCCAATCCATGAAAATTAGCAAAAGGATATATTAGGTGAGAAAACATAAGAGTCAACAGGGTATCCTTTACACACATTATAGCAGAAATAATCTGCCAATAGGCAGAATGAAACTATAAACTTAACAGATCCTCCCAAGGTAGAGGCTGTGTCTGCCTGACCCCCTTTGCAGTGCCAGGTAAAAAAGCATTGTTGCAGAGCTGGTCAAGTGGAGAACATTCAAGCTCTCCTCACATGTATTCCCATGTCCAGTAAGTATTGGTGCCTCCTAGAGCTAATGTTACATAAATGGAGAAGACAAATAGTCTCTGCCCTCAGCTGACCATCATAAATGCCCCTTGAGATTCATGATGGGATCAGTAGGTCAATACACAGTAGCCAGGCCTGCTGACCATGGGGTATCCCACCCCTCAAAAAATCCACTTTCAACCCAGAAGGTATCAGCCCCCCTGACAACTAATCAAAAAGCATCCAGCAGCAACAGTCAGTTAAGGCCAATTAGCTAGCCATCAAGGTACTCTGGGTGTTTAGACAAAAAGGTTGAAGGTAGTACTCCCAAGCTCCGGAGGGACTGTAAGAGTCAGGTAGGGAAGTGAGGCTAAGGGAAGGCTTGGGGGGGTACTGCCTCGCTTCTCCACTCAAAGAAGAGGGCAGTAAGAAAAAAGAGAAATGAGAGCCCCTCTGAACACCACCAACTCTGAAAAGCTCCTGCATTTTTGAAAGACACAGCAGCCTTTGTTATATATGGATTGCGCCCTGCCTGGTAAGATAAAGAAGGGTCCAGAGACTATACCTCCAATCCAGAAAAGTAAATCTTTTTGTAGCATGGAGGATGGTGGGAGCCAGAGCACTGCACAGTGGCCATCCTACAGACAACTGGTTTCCTGCCCCAAACCCCATTAACTCCCCTCTTTCCTAACCCAGCAAATGTGCCACTGGAGAGTTGGTACTGCTGACTGTGCTATAGTTTAAAAGCTACTCTTATGAGGCAAAGGCATGAAAAGAACATCAATGCCAGCCAACCAAAACAAATCTTTGGGCCTTAGGTACCCCCCCACCACATTGCTCATGCTGGTCAGCTACATATGTCAATGACAGGGCATGGATGGTCTCATATCACTCACTAGGTGTAATATGAGCTGCTAGCACAGGGGACCCTTACTGTCTTCTCCTTGGCCAGGCAATACCAACTCAAATACTTAATCCCCCCATCCATCCCATACTGCATCAGAAGTTTCAGCAGAATATAGAGTGATAAGACTTGTACTGGTAATATAAATCTCATTTAGTAGTCCTTCATTCAAGATAAAGACATATAAGCCATGGCAGGAGCTGCTGCAAACATGATCATCTTTCAAACTTACATAAAAATCCCTCTACTGCTGCTAGTAGGACTGTGTGAACCTCCCAAAGTTTGACCATGCAAACTTTGACCATTGAACCACATAACGTTTGTCAAGATTCTCTTCCTGCCAGACTAGTTTGCACAGATTTAGCCATTAAACAGCATTAGGAAATTAGCTAAAATTGAATAACAATGCACTGGACTGATGAATTACCCCAAAAAAGAAAGATGACGCAGTGGGCCACATTGAGGGGTACTGTTCTGAAGCTGGTGTCCATTCAATTAGTGCCAAACATGAACAATGCTAGTAGTTAACAAGAGTGTGAGGCTAACAATGCTCAACAATACAATTGTTCTAATTGTAAGGCCTATGTATGCCGACAAAATATCAGTACAGATTCCCACAATGAAGGCTACTGGTTCCAACAATTGTATGCCCATTGGGACAGTGCCACATTCAGACACTAGACAAGGTTTCTTGTTATGTCATTGATAAGTGTAGTATACACTGGTTTCATGGACAATGATGTCCCAAAAATTGCTTACTTGGCCTGTGCAGACCAAACAAAAATTCACAAAACATTAATCTGAAGAAAACTGAGTGACAGCAATAGTGCAGCATTTCACAGTGTATGTGTAGGCTACTGGTTCCATAAAAAAAAAATAACGAACACAGAAGCCCTCCCCATCCACCTCATCATCCTTCTCTGCCTTTAGCCCAGTTGGAAGTTTAGGAGATTCATCATCCATAAACCATGGTAAAAAGGGCTTTAGAAAAGGGGCAGGATAGTTTTTTAAAAGGTCAGCATCTGTACATTTTGGTTCAAAAGGCATGTTCTACTGGCAAAAATGTTGCCTGCAGCACTGAAAATGATCTCTAAGTACCTATCTGCTGTTGGAAAACTGAGGTGTTCAGCAGCTACCTGTGTCAAAGTGGGGCAAATGGCCATTTTTTGGTACCAGTACAGTACAGTACAGGCTCATCTCCTTCTGCTAGTGGTACATTCTGATCCAGATAACCCCTTCATCATTTTGTTTGCTGGCATCTCAGGGACCATTGTGTCAGAAAGTGACTTGCCATGCTTTTTCATCAAGCCATAATCAGCCAGTTGTCCCCATAGTGGTTTGTCATCAATGTCTGTCTTTCTTTGGGAGTGCAGTAGCACTAGTATCAGGTTGATCTGGACACACAAATGAGTGACTCCTGAAAAATTCAGTAGTGACAGTGGAAGCACATTGGGATCCTCACTCTTCTTCCCTCTCCTCCACCTGGCCTGTCAGTATGATTGCTAGGGATGATGATGAGTGTAGTTCTTCTGCTGTATTTCTGTTTCTATCCTTGTTTTGCGCCATACATATATAGTCCAGATGGATAAGCCAGGCTTTGTAGGACTGTTAATCCTTACTGCATTATTGTGCATCAAAGAATGCCTCAAATGTGTCTTTGAACTGAGGGTCCAAGAGAGTGGCTATGCTGTAGTGGTCATCTGTATGTATTTTTGAAATGAATGAGTCATTCCAGAAATGTGACCTTATCCATTCTACTGGATTAAGAGCAATGGTATCCTCCTTTTCCTTATACTGAGATTTCACGAAAAGAAGTTGCAGGTTAATGAGAGCAATGAGGGGTGTACCTGGCTTTGACCAGCTGCATAGAAACATAGAAACATAGAATTTGTCTGCAGATAAGGACGTCGTACCCCACCATTTTTCCCTGCCTATTGTGTTATCACAGGTCCTACTTGATCTCCAGCCCATTCACCTCCTCTTTGTTTTCTGTAAGATTCCCTTACACCTATCCCATGAGTTCTTGACTCCCTCACACTGTTTTCACCCCACCACCTCTGCTGAAAGACTGTTTCAGGAATCCACCACTCTTTCTGTGAAGAAGTACTTCCTCACATCTCTCCTGAATCTACCCATCTGCATCAGTACTTACTACCCTTGTGGCCTCCTTAAAGATCTGTAGTACAGTGTAGATGGTCTCCATCAGGCACCTCTGATTTGGGCTGATGTTTACCTCTCCCTTGCAAATACCGCACTTATTGGCATACTAGTGGCTATCCTTCTGTTGTTATAGCAGCCATCGCATCATGTAATAGGTGGAATTCCATGTTGTTGCCAAACTGTGTTTCAGGTGGTGGAAGGGAAGGTGGTTCTGCTGCTGAATGTTTTGTAACAGCCTCTGTGCATTTATAGAATGGCTACAATAACTAGAAACTGTTTTGACCAGATCTACACATGTCTGCACAGCGGTGTTCTCCTTATCTAGGAATCCCAGAACTACCAGATTTATACATTGAGCAAACATGGAACACATGATTAATCACTAGTGTGGATGGAGTTAGAGAAATTTCGGCTAACACACCTTGGCTCTGTCTGCTGCCTCCCTCAACTAAGAGAGTAGTCAAATCAAGTGCTGTAAGCATTAACAGCCGCAACCATCACCACACATTGCAGGTACACTACTATCTTCTGCATCCATGCCAAACACTTGTTCACCTTGACCACTGGTCACCACTGCTGCCTTCCCTGCTTTTCTTTCATGTCTACCCTTTCCATTCCCTCTACCACTCATTCTAATGTGGCAGTGTCTAGCAGTATTAGTGTCTTGAATTATAATAAAAATACTGCAAATTGTAAAATAGTTATCCTCAAATAATTTTTTATTTATTTGTTTTTTATTTTATTTAAGGTCTAGGAATTACAACCCTTTGAGTCAGGGACTCTTTTTCAAAGGCTCCACATCAGTACAAAATGTGGCAGGCAAGTGTTGCAGTCATCATGAAACAATGACAATAAATTATACAAAGAGAGGAAAAAAAAGAATTATACAATAGGAGTTATTACAAAAGGCTCCACATCAGTACAAAGTGTGACAGGCAAGTGTTACAGAAATCATCACATCATGAACAATGACATTAATTATACACAAAGAGAAAATTAAACAATAGGGCATTTTCTTATAACAAAGCATTGCAGTAATCATTGACAACTGACATGGAAGTAACCAAAACATTGTAAAGACAAGGCCGAGGAGAAAAAATAAGTATTGGAGACAGAAGCAATGGAGCTATGGAGGAGAAGGTGAGAAACAGACTCAGGAAATGGACCAAAGGAGAGCTGGAAAATAGTAGCGACCAAAAAGCTGCCCAATGGGCATTGTCATGTGGCAATTAAAAAAAATATTTAAAAATGACAAGAAAGGGTTAAAGTATTACAAAAAAAATCAAAAATATTAACAGCTACTTGCCAGAGCCCTGGACAGATGCTGGTATTTTAGCAGCAATGGAACACTGAGAGTGTTCAGAAATTATAGGACTTTATTACATTTTCATGATTTGAGAAAAATGAATTGCCTGAGAGTGACAGCAAAAACTGAAAACACAGTGAAAGTTCCTGAAAGTATAGCTATGAGAGACAAAAGCCTGCCCTCCCCAAACTCACAGCACTAGTTCAGTACAGCAGTACCACACAAAAAGAGAAAGGCAAAAATTAAACTGTAGGCAAAAATGTTGAAAATTAAGATTGCAGATGCAGAATACCAAGTAGAATGTGGTTCAAAAAATGTTTTATGCAGTGAACAGCACTACCAGTTGAGTAAAAACTGAGCTGTAAATATGTTGCAGATCCTATCTCTTGAACACACTTCCTAGAATTGCACCCAGCATAGATCTTCTTGTCTGTTTACTGCTGCAGTAAAGCTATGCAATCGGGTGGTTACATCCTTCAGCAACAGCACTGAATGGCTCTACCACTTTGTGAAGTTCCAATGAACTTTGCCAGCGAAGTTATAAATTTGCAACTTCGCCAATTTGCCAGTACCTTGAAGTTTGACTTCACAAAATGCAAATCACTTCACAAAGTTGCAGTATTTCACAAAGCTATTGTAGGTTAAAGTTTTCCAAATTTTAAGCACCTCTACTCTGTATCAGGCCTTCAATATTTTATCATACCCACTTCTTTTAGACTGCAATTAAGCAGGTAGGCCATTTCAGGCTCGATTCTTTTGGGATTGAGAGGAACATGCTCTGCCTTCTTAACATCACCAAAAAAACAGCATTTTACAGGCAGCAAAGGACACTTGTTTCATCAAGCCTGTCTCATCACTAAGAATCAGGACCATAAAAAGGATTAAGCGCAATCTTAATAACCATAAATGAATATTAAATATCATGTTTTCATTTTAAATAATAAATATGCAGTGCAGTAAAGATAAAGATTCATGACCTGTATTTTCTTCGTGGGTTAAAGGATTTAAAAGTTGTCATGGCCTAAATAAATGTCTGCTAGTCCTCTTTCCAAAAGTTATTTTGGATTGAGCCTCAGATTTTATGTTTGAACACACTGGAACAGTTTTATCTCTCTGCTCTCTGATCTTTTGAATACAGTTCGTGTAATATAACCATGACATCTTGTGATTTACAATGAACTGTACAACTCTGATGGATATTCTGCCTACAGTAATAAAGTTAGTATTTCCTAGAGCACTCACAAGAATGGATTTTGTGGTATTATTTTTTTTTCTTTAAAATCATAACTGGCAGCACTTACCATTACTTCTTTAGGTTTAACACATGTTATGTTTGTATGGTATCTGTAAAGAAATGTCTTCAGTTTCAGCAGTTTGAGAGTATGATGGCTTAGCAATCCACCCTAGGGTTGAGAGAATGGTGAAGGATTGCATAAATCATCATCATCCATCACAGTTCTTAAACAAGGATTTAAATCCTACTACTACATGCAGATAAACCAGTAGTTTGTTACAGTAGACAACAACAAAAATAAATACACATACACAAACACACACACACACGCACACACATATTACACTAATGCACCATTTAGGGTTCAACATAACCCACTATAAGTAAGGAACTGTGGTGTTAGGGTTTCCAATCCTAACTCTCCCCAAGCAGCAAAAGCACAAGACCATGCTAGTACCCACACAGACAGACATCATCATGTAAGACAAACAACATACAACTGTTTCCAGATGACACAAATTCAGTAGCACTGATGTGCTACCTTTGTAGAGTTGCATCTGTGGCATGAACACAGCAAGACATAGAAACATAGAAGTTGTTGGCAGATAAGGATCACTTGGCACACCTAGTCTACCTAATATTCCCTATGTACTGTGCCACCGCAGACCCTACTCATTCTCCAGTTTTCTGTCCCCTTGCCTTACTTCTAAGGTCCCCTTTTGTCTATCCTATCCCATGCATACTTGAATCCTGTTACTGTTTTAGTACCCACAACCTCTGCTGGGAGGCTATTCCAGGCATCTACTTCCCTCTCCATGAAGAAGTATTTCCTCACATCTCCTCTGTACCTCCCCCGCTCCAGCTGCAAAGTGTGTCCCCTTGTCCTGGGTCATCTTTTTCTATATAAAATGGCACCTTCCTGTATCTAATTAATATATGTGAGGTATTTGAACATTTCTGTTATATCGTCCATTTCCCTCCTTTCCTCTAGAGAGTACATGATAAGTAGTGTTGTGCAGAATTTTCAAATTTAGTTGGAATGAAATTCCACAGAATTTTCCAAATTACACTGAAATTCTGACGAATTTCACCAGAAACAGAATGGTGGAATTCTGCAGTAGATAATACTTGCAAAATGATTTTCCATGGAAAAATTGCTGTTCTGCAGAATATTATTCTGAGGATCTCGATATTTTCCACAGAAATTGTTGTGGAATAATTTTCTTTGGAAAATTATGAATATTCTGCAGATCATAGTAGGTGGAATTCTGCAGAAGAACCAGTGAAATTCTGGTGGAAATTATGCCGGCAGAATGGTCATTCTGCACCATTTTCAACAGCAGATTTCCACATTCTGCATATCACTAATATTTAGTACACATACATACACATTTTTGGCTGCAGATAAAAATCAAAAATACTCAGATCATAACACTACTTCAGTCTGCAAAAGTATATCAAAGCCATTATACCAAAATTACAAGAGTTCTTTTGTTTGCAAAAGCACAGTACCCTATAGGCACAGGTTCTGTATTCATGCATACTGTAAGACATAAACACACTTCTAGCCCAGGGGCCTGTGCTTCTGCAGCCACAGGTGTAAGACATACAGATTAATCTCTGTTTATAGAAGCACAGCTCCCATGAAACCCATCATAACCAAATGCCAGCATTATTTCAGCCTGCAGAAGTGCAGGCCCCTATGAGGCCAGTGCTTCTGAGACATAGGTACTCTTGCACACCATAAAACATGCATACAATTCTGGTTGCATAAGCACAGGCCCCAAACAGAAAGGCATGATACTAAACTGGAGCATTGATTACTGCTGCTGCATTTATGTCCATGTGACAGTCAAAGTGGAGGTCCCTCTTGCAGACGCAGCTGCAGAAGGAGGGATCTCTGGCCCTATGCCTAGTGAAGTGGAACAGTGCCTCACAAAAGCACTAGCAAATGAACAAGAAGAAAGGGTGGAGGAACAATGGGGGAAAAATCAAAGCTGCTATCACGGAACCAACAAGCCTTTGTGTGAAGCAAATAAACAAATCAAAATGAAGGAAAAAAAAGCATTATGTTTCTCAAAAGAGGTGGCCGGGAAGGTTAGGGAGAAAAAGATAGCATTCAGGAAGTATAAGGAAACACAGAAGGAGCAGGATGGAGAACTGTACCAGTTAAAGCAGAATGAAGCAGGGAATGCAATCAAAATAGCAAAGGCCCAAACTAAGGAAAAGATAGCCAACTAATTTAAGAAGGGGGATAAAACCTTTTATAGGTACATTATGTAGTGAAGAAAGACCAAGGAAGAGATAGTGAGGCTTAATAAAGGGGAGGGGAGGTGGGCAGAAAGTGACAGTGAAAAAGCAGGGATACTGAATGAACACTTCTGTTCAGTATTTACAAAAGAAGAGGATGGGGGAGGTGCCTAAACCAAACAATAGAAGCACTCTGGATAAGGGGTTAATACCAGTTTATTTACAGAAGAAAGGGTCCCGAGAGAACTCCTAAAACTCAAGGTGGACTCAATGGGTCCTGGCAGGATTCACCCCAGAATTCTAAAAGAACTAAGGGGAGAACTAGTGACACCGCTGACTGCTCTTTTTAACAAAACATGGGAGGATTGTGTGGCACCTGAGGACTGAAGGAGGGCAGATGTGATTCCCCTTCGAAAAAGAGGGAGCAAGGCAGAAGTAGGAAACTACTGACCTGTTAGTTTGACCTCAGTGGTAGGGAAAATGATGGAATCACTTTTGAAAGAAAGAATTGTTGAGTACCCAGAGGCCAGCGGGGCACTGGACCCAAGGCAGCATGGATTCACAGAGGAAGGTTATGTCAGATGAATCTAATAGATTTCTTTGACTGGGTGACTGAAGTAGTCAACCAGGGAGGGGCTGTGGACATGGCCTACCTAGACTTTAGCAAGGCATTTGACACAGTCTCACACAGAAGATTAATAAACAAGTTAGCCAGCCTGGGAGTGTGTCCCAGGGTAGCAGCCTGGGTAAAACACTGGCTGGACAACAGAACACAGAGAGGGTAATAGTAAATGGAGTCCACTCAGAAGAAAGGGGGGGTTACTAGCGGGGTACTGCAGGGTTCAGTACTGGGATCAGTCCTCTTTAATGTCTTTATAGGTGACATTGCAGAGAGACTGGAAGGAAAGGTATGCCTCTTTGCAGCTGACACAAAGATCTGCAACTGGGTTGATACACAGGGTGGGTGGAAAGGATGAGAAGGGACTTGGTAAGGTTGGAGGAATGATCAGAAGTATGGCAGCTTAGATTCAATGCAAAGAAGTGCAAAATAATAACTGGTGACCCCCATTATCAACCCGTTTTTGAGTACTTTGAAAAAACTCGTATCAACCCGCGAGTTGATACGACTTTTACAATCTCGCACCAAGAAGTCTGTAGCCGTCCAGACCAATCAAACAGACTGGATAGGGAATTCGTCATGACTCAGTCTGCCTCGAGCCTGATGTAGCCGCTGTGCTGGGAGCAGCCAGTAGTGTTATCTAGTTCAGCCTAAAACTGTCGATTCAGCCGACACGCTCTCTGAACCGGGGAAGTTAGAGAAGTCCGTCCACCTCGTATCTGTAAGCTCAGCTCAGGCTGGTGTGGGAAGGAATCTGGAGTAAGGTACAGTCAGTTGGATGGAGATTTTGAGAGACCTGTGAAAGTTTGTGGCAGGCTTCTTTCATCAGTTGCTTCTGGTGGTGCTGCGTCCCACAAGTTAAGTAAGTGTGCTGCTAGCTACTACAGTTTCTTGTCTTTTTGCACCAGTTATTATAAAAAATTAAACATTGGTAGGGAGTTGATAGGCAGTTTTTTTACACACCCTCGGTGTGTGATACTAGTGAAACCTCTCAAGCTTCACTGTCGAGGTTTCTCTAATATCACACACCTTGGGTGTGTAAAAAACCTGTGTATCAACACCCTACCAATGCATTATTCTCTATGTAATGTATATGGGAAACAAAAACCTTGGGGAAGAGAACATAATGGGGGGGGTACTAACAACAGCAAAAATGGAAAGGGACCAGGGGGTAGTCATATCAGCTGACCTAAAAGTATGCAAGCAATGTGAGAAGGCAGTAAGAAGGGTTGGGGGGATACTGGGATTCATAGGGAGAGGCATCACCAGTAGAACACAGGAAGTTGTTATCCCTCTGTATAGACAGTTGGTGAGACCCCATCTGGAGTACTGCATGCAGTTCTATAGACCCCATCTCTGCAAGGACATAGACAGGATGGAGGCAGTCCAGAGGAGGGCAACTAAAATGGTGCAGGGTCTGCACAAGAAGCCATATAAAGAGAAACTAAAGGAGCTTAATATGCATACACTCACGGGAGAGGGTGGACATGTTAGAAACTTTCAAGTACCTCAAGGGAATCAACAAAGTTCAAGAAGGTAGCATCTTTCAGAAAAAGAGATGTGCTAGAACAAGTGAGCACAATTTGAAGATAGAGGGGGGACTGCTCATGGGCAATGTGAGGAAGTATTTTTTTCATAGAGATGGTGGTGGATGCATGGAACAGCCTTCCTAAGGAAGTTGTGGGGTCAAAAACAGTGGGGGAATTCAAGAATGTATGGGACAGATATAAGGAAATTCTGCATCCTAAATCTCAGAGTATGGAAACAAGAAAGAAAAGACATGCTGTAGTCTCAGAGTGAGCAGAGTTCAGCTAACTAGAAAAATATTATAAAAGAAATGTATTTTACAGATAGCATATCAATTTCTAACACTTAGCATCTTAGAAGAGACAACACTTCTAACCATAAAAGTGGGAAAATAACCTCTCCCCTTAGCAGATAATAAACTTCTAACCACAGAGTGGTAAAATAGCTCCCTTCTGACCAAAAAAGGACAAGAGATAAAAAATGACTGGGTGGTACTTGTTAGAACCTAGGTTCTTTTGAATTTCTTTCTGGAAAAAAAAAAAAACTCTGAAAGAACCCCACTAGTTAGACTATAAAATCCCAGACTTTTGATAAGTCAAGAGGACAGTTCAAGCAAGCCCTTGGAAGATGGTTGCTGGGCATTTGTCTTCATGAGCATTGGCTGGGACAGCTGACAGGACTTCACAGAGTGGTAAGAAACTAACCATCTCTTAGATTCTAGTATTGACAACCTCAGATGTAAAAAAACATTAGTGGTCATAAATACAGACCAGGAAAAACTAGATTTTTGGGGATAACTGCCCATAGTATGTGTGCAGAGACTGTGGCTAGATTAGTTTACAACAATTGCTCTATTATAGGAATCTGGGTTTTTAGAAAACAAACACTCTTTTACTATGTGAATTTGTAATGTGCATGTATGTATCTGACTTAAGATAGGTCATCGTTGTACCCCAGATCCAAAAGTCTGTTTCAGAAGCCTAAAGGCTGCTAAGCTTAGAAAACAGTTCTCTGCTTATTGTTTTGCTAGGTAAAGAAAATAATAATTTTGTCACAACATTTCTAATTAGTGTAACCCCTAGGTGGCACTATTCCAAGGGCTACTACCCCTGCCTGCTTGGCTAGCAGCAGGTTAAGGAGCCCTGAGTTCGGAAACGAGTGCTTCCACCCAGAGGTCAGGGTTGGTTGTGGTCAAACTAGCCTGGGCACAGCCCTCCGGGACAGTGTAACCCCCCTCGTTCCCTGCTAGTGACTGAAACAGTACACAATAATTACTTTCACAATACCCCTGATACGCCTTACAAGCACCCACACTGTTTGCACTTACCACCAGGGCGGGTTCTTCTGGTTTGACCCTGGGACCCCCTGTAAAACAAGGTTAGACAGAGCAAATAGCAACAGTACAGTACTTTGAGTACAAACTGGAACCACAGTCAGTTTGAATGCAGAAAAAGTTAGATCTGATTTATTCAGGGGATGTGAACAAGGGAGGGGCGTAATCAGGTTGATTTGCTTAAATTTGCTGTGCATGCATTCAGAGTCCCTAAAACAGTCACACCCTCTGGGTACACAGGTGGATGAAAGGGGGCTAGCCAGGACCGTTGCCCTGGGTAGACTGGCATTGCAGCTGGTCGGGGCTCTGTGATGGAAAAAACAACATGCACAATACACACTATTAGTAATCTGGGGCCCAATGGCCAGTTCGTGAAGAAAGAGAAATAACAAAGAAATCAGATGACACACTTAAATTAAACGTTTGTTGCAGGGAGAAACCCTGATGGTTACTCACGATATCCAAGACTGGACACAGGATGGATGAAAATCGAGACAGCAGGTGGTTGATCTGGAGTGCCAGGAGAAGCAGGGCCCACATGACTCACAGAGGCATCGTTCCTGTTCAAGTGTGGAGCAGGGGACTGATCCCAGGCAGGTCTCTTGTCGATGGCTTTCCTCTGTGCAGTGGGGTAGTCTGGCAGGGCCATCGTGGTAACAGCGAATTCAGTCTGGTTGGGCTGGATACAGCTTCCAGCAAGCAGAACACAGCTCACACAGTGGGGAACCAAATCACAACCCAGTTTGAGTACACAACACATTTACATGCACGAATTCTACTGTACCAAGCAATCTTTCTCCTGTCACAGTCACACCGCTCTCTGCACAAACTGTAAGTTCAGAAATGTGGCTGGAATTCTGGACAGCCAATCGCATTTAGCAAAATCTTTGGTCTCCCTCAGGTAGAAGCCTGGTTACAACTCCAGGACTCTTAAACTCAGATTTAGTCCAAAATTAATTCTCAGTTCCCTCTCAGGGCAGCAGGCAGACATGCAGTCCGAAACTCTAGCCTTTCCCACAGTTCTCCCATGCAAACTATGCAAAACGGCTGCTTGACTGTCGCGAGCTGTTGCTTTCTCAGCTTCCCACCTAGATCTGTTTAAACAGCTGGTTTTCTCGAGATACAAAAGGTTCGGTTGATCGATTCAGCTGTCAGTCACAACAGGCTCCCTCTGTAAGAGTAAAAAGGTGCCAGCAATCCAAAACTACAATTCCCACAGCTTTACCCCACACGGCTCCTTCAAGCAGGCTCCATTTTAGATTCCCAAAGTACTGATTGGTCTAATTGGGCAGTTTGGGACCAAGATGGTGGAGCTAGGCAGAAAACCCCTTGCTGCAAAGAAGGCAGGTTAGATCAAACTACAATATTATTACTGCTCTAATAAATAATCAGTAAATGAGCACATCTGCTAATAGGGCTGTCTCTGTGCAATTAGCGATGGCAAAAACAGAGCGATTTTTCAGCAGTTCAGGTGGGACTAGAGCATGGAAACACTCAGCCCCCTTTCCATTTCAATTATAACTGCAATCAGGCAGCTCTTATAGAGACAGTACATAGAGGCTTTGCAAGCACTCAAGGGCATTATCATTTAAATGGCTAGGGTGCCGAACACCATTCTGGCAGTGAGCATTTAGGAAAGCTTTAGGAAGACTTTTCCGGAAACCCCATTTGTTGGGGAGGGGGTTTCACCCTTCCCTGCCTGGAGAAAACTTGGCATCCACATCAAGTCTGTACCAACATGCATCAGTTAACATAACCTTACTACTTTACTATACATTTTCCCAACACTTCATAATACTATATCCATTCTAACAATTCATCAAGCACATTTTACACAGGTAACTTACACATCACTATGCGGAATCATGTAATAACTTCTTGTACATTAAACAGAGTAAGAGGGGGCCCTTCCCTACCTGCTAACTTGGGGCTAGATGGGGCAGGGGCACCATACCTAGAGGGACGGACTATTAATTTGGAATTGGCACTTAGGCTCAGTTTGGGCAGGGAGCTGTGAGACACATAAACCCCTTTGTGGACCACATTGAGAGGCAAATCCACTGGCCTCCCAGGGGAATCATAACTAAAACGTACTACGGGCTTGACAGCTTGGCTGGTCCTTTTTGGGAGAACAATCACAGTCTCTGTACTCTCAGCACTGGTCCGGGGACTTTCAACACTTGTGGGGGGTACCTCTGCCTGGGTAGGAATGTCAAAACTTGGAGCACTGTCAGCCCCTTGCTCTGCAAGCTCTGTTTCTACAACACTTTGCTCACCTTTAAAGCACTCTGGCACTGAAAGGGAATTGTCAGCACTCTCTTGATGTTCTTCGAGTTCTGGCATGTCACTAGAAAAACTCATA
The DNA here is from genome assembly GCA_016271365.2 of Neoceratodus forsteri. Taxonomy (NCBI): domain Eukaryota; kingdom Metazoa; phylum Chordata; order Ceratodontiformes; family Ceratodontidae; genus Neoceratodus; species Neoceratodus forsteri. The sequence goes on along the minus strand of CM028135.1, from coordinate 284,429,858 downwards.
CCCTCAGCCCCTTCCCCGGGCAAATCATACAGTTCCACCATACACAGAGACTCCGTATCTTCAGATGTGATACCTTGCACTTCACTTTCAGGGAGCACTGGCTCCAAGAATGAAGCCGGGGGGTCAGGCAGTCCAGAAGGCCCAGCTTCATCACCATGATTAACCATGGGGTTACCTTGAAACAGTTGACCCAGTTCATAAGACGGATAATAGGCAGGGTCACATTCACTTTCAACAGAAGTGGACTGACAGTCACTATCATTCTGGGCCTGCTGCAGAGAAAACCTTAAATCTGTGATGACTAGGGTAGGTTGACTCTGTCTCTTTCTTGCAGCAGCACGAGTCACCGGTCCAAGGGGAGCAATCTCTGGGAGTTCAGCCTCATGACTTGGCCTATAGGTAGCAAGTGGTTATGGTGCATGGTCTTGGCAGCTTTGGAGTTGTTCTCAGGGTGCACTTTGTACATTGGTAAATCATCCAACTTTCCTACTACTACATGGGGAAGATGATGCCATCGGTCAGCAAATTTATGTTTACCATGCAGTCCCAAATTTCACAACAAACGGCCTCCAGGTCGAAGCTCTTGAGCCTTTAGTCTTTTATCATGCCTCTCTTTGTTGTCTAACTTTCTCTTGGTGGTCATTGTCTGGCCCAGTTGATAGGCATGATGCAATTGAGCTTTCAGTTTTTGTACATATTGCAGGTAATTTTCGTCTTGGACCCCATCAGGAGAGACCCCAAAACAGACATCCACAGGCAGTCGGGTCTCTCTCCCGAACATGATGCAGTAGGGAGAGAACCTGGTAGCATCATTTTTCATGTAATTGTAGGCGTGTACCAAGGTGCTAATCTGCTGGCTCCATTTATGCTTGTCTTTTGGGTGGAGGGTGCCTTGCATGTCTAGCAGGGTGTGGTTAAAGTGTTCTGGTTGAGGGTCTCCCTGCAGGTGATATGGGGTGGTTCTTGAATTTCACACACCCCCCCATAGAGAGAGAGCATTTCTTTCATTAACTGACTCTCAAAGTCTCTGCCTTGATCAGAATGAATTCGCTGGGGGGCACCATAGTGGACGAAGAAATTTTCCACTAGCACCTTGACCACGGTAGATACCTTTTGATCATTGGTGGGAAAAGCTTGTGCATACATGTGAAATGATCCATAACCACTAGCATATTACCAATGTTTCACTGATCAGGCTCTAAACTCAAGAAGTCTATGCAGACTAGTTCCATTGGGGTGCTGGTAGTAATGTTAACAAGGAGGGTAGCCCTCTGAGGCAGGGCTTTTCTCTGCAGACAGGGACTACAAGTCCTTACATGGTGCTCAACATCGGCCCCATCTTGGGCCAGTAGAATCGAGATTGTACTAGTTCAAGGGTTCGGTCGATACTGAGGTGGCCCATATGATTGTGGAGAGATCTCAGTATCAAATCTTTGAAGGCTGTGGGTAGGACCAATTGTTGCTTGGCCACTTGTCCACCCCAATCTACTATCTCTCTATACAACAACTGATTAAGCAGCTTCAACCCGGGGCCTTCTTTAAACAATAAAGCAGTTCACAAGTCAGAGGAATGCAATTTAGACACCTCTTTCCTGGCATGAAGGGCATCAAGTGCTGGCTGAATCATAGGATCTTGGGATTGAACCAACTGAATGTTGTCATTGTCGAATTGAGGTAATGCACCAATATCTAGAGCAGAGAAGTGACAGTACGCAGCTGGTATGCAGGTATCAGAAGGGCCAAAACAATCTACAAAGCACTCCTCAGTGTCTGCAGACATCTGTTCATATCTATCAAACTTTTGGCACAACGCTCGGATGTCAGGTTCAGACAGCCTGACCCAGTCACTCTTGGAAGTGGGCCTTCAGTATAGGCTGTCAGCAACAATATGATTCAGGCCCAACCTGTATTCAACAGCATAATCATAGGTAGATAATGCAGAAAGCCACTGCTGCCCTGTGGTGTCTAACTTAGCTGAAGTCTGCACATAGGTCAATGGGTTATTGTCAGTCTTCACCAATATCTTTGCCCCATATAGGTAGTCATGGAACTGGGCAACTATGGCCCACTTTAGTGCCAGGAATTCCAACTTATGCACAGGATAGTTTCACTCGGACGGGGTCAGACTCCTACTAGCGAAAGCCACTGGTCTCAAACCATCCTCATGGTCTTGATACAGCACAGTTCCCAAAACCCTGCAGACTAGCATCAGTATGCAGCACATAGGGTTTGGTGGGATCAGCATAGGCGAGGATGGTGGCATGGGTGAGCCCGTATATGATTTTGTGGAAGGCTGCTTCACAGTCAGGCATCCAGCAGGGTCCAAAAAGTTCACCTGGGTGGAAGTATACTTTCTGTCACCCTTGGGTGGCCCCTTTCTTGTATTTGCGATTGGTAGGAGGGTAACCCTGGGCAAGATTCAAGAGTGGGCAAATCACCTTGGAATAATCTTTTATGAACCTGCAGTAATAGCCACAGAACCCCAGAAAGCATTGTAGTTCCTTCAGATTGTGGAGTTGGAGCCATGTGGTCAGAGTATCAACTTTACTGGGAACAGTCTTTATCCCCTCTGTAGATACTATTTGCCCCACAAACTTCACAGAGGTTTGGAAAAACTGGCACTTGTCAGTGGATGACTTGAGACCAAAATCTTCCAGTCAGCCTAGTATTTTGAACAGTCAACTCTCATGCTCCTCTAAGGAACTTCCAAACACAATGACATCGTCCAACTACACCAGGCATTCCAGCAAATTCATATTTCCCACTGCACGTTCCATCAGTCTCTGAAAGGTGGCTGGGGTGCCCAATATCCCCTGTGGCATTCTCAGGAATTCATAGAACCCCCAAGGGACAAATGAAAGCTGTCTTCTCATGGTCCTCTGGGGCCATCGGAATCTGGCAGTATCCATTGCGAAAATTCAACACAGAGAACCATTTGCTCCCATTCAAACAGTCCAGAGCATCTTGTTTATGGGGCATAGTGTATTGATCGGGGATGGTCCACCTGTTCAGGGTTTGATAATCGAAGCACATTCTCACCGACCCATTCTTCTTATGCACCACCACAATGGGCGAAGCATGTGGGCTCCTGAATTCTTGTATCACACCAGCAGCAAGCATTTCCTGCAGGTGTCTTCTCACATCACCTAAGTCTGCCGGAGCTAGGTGTCGAGACCGCTCTCAAAATGGCCATTCATCATACAGGCGTATGTGATGCTCCACACCCTGGACACATCCCACATCCCATTCCTTCAACAAAAACACCTGGTCTCTCTGGGCAAGCTTGTTGCTAATTCTAGTCTTCCATTCAGTGGGCAATGGGGAGTCACCAAAGTCAAACAAGTCGGGAGTCAGTCTGTCTGTCCCACCAGGGTGCTTGTTGCTGGGCAACACTGCAGTGTCTGAGCAGTGTACTGTAGTTAGGGTGCAGCCTCTGTTCACCTGGATCTTCCGATCTGACACATTGTGAATCTGGACCATCACTCACCATGCGTAGGCATGAGCATGAGCTGGCAAGATGCTGAGCTTGACCGATGATCCTTCTGGCAATTTTCCATCGCCTGGCACATCCAACATCAGTATTTTGTTTTTGACAACTTTACGTAAGTGGACCTCCCCTTGAATGGTACACTGGGCGTTAGGGACCAACACCCTTGAATCGGGATCCTTCTTCCACATGACCCCTACTGGTTCATCCTGGTCTACCTCCCCGGGATTCTTTTGCAACTCATAGGCCATCTTGATCAGACCTGGAATTCTTGGAGCCCTCCCAGTCCGGTGCCCCTGTTTCCCATAGTAGAGTTGTGCCAGTCTCCCAAACATATGAGCGTTGGTCCCAATTAACAGAGGAACTCCATCATATAGTCTGGTAGGGAGACACACTAAGGCCAGGGTCTCGACTTGTTCATCCACTCCAGCCTCCGAGGTAGAGAAAGACAGCCAGATCCGAATATACCCTGAGTACGGATACGACTTCTCACTCAACCCCCAGACATTGAAGCCTTCCAAGGGTTATAGGGGCACATCCGGCAGGTGCTTCCGATACCAGTCTTGAAGCATTATAGTCACTTGAGACCCACTGTTGAGCATGGCCTGGGTGGACACACCGTTCACCTTTACTGTTGTTTCCATTGAAGGATCCACCACCTCCCTCGGACACTGCTTAGTCGATGATTAAACAAATGTATGATGGAGTTTGAGCACTGTTCTATGACAAAACCTTATGCTTCACTATGTCTCTTTTTTTTGACTTGGCTTTGATTGTTAGTAGACTAGCACATTATTCACTGTTTTCTATCTGTGTTAAATGGCAATAGGTGGCTATGTAGGTAGCTGGTTCATCGCCATGACTGTAGTTTGCACTCTGTTATATGGAAAACAAAAACTCAATAAAGTATTATATGTTAAGGACCCACCACCTAGGACCATTCAGGTGGCACAGACTTAGATGTCAATTTGGCAGCGGCCTTTGAAGAGTAACTTTTTTGAGCAGCTCCATCTGGTGGCCGGTTGTTGTTCCATCGAATCAAGGCTAATAGTAGTGACCTTCCTCAGATTATCTGGTGAGCAACAATAGAAACTGGTGTGTCCATCCTCCCCACAGCGGTAGCAAAATGTAGGTTCTCTAGGGTCTCTGGGGGGGTCACGGGCCGTCTCCCAGTTTCGGTACATTGGGGAACTTTGCAGTTCTTCCTTAACTTGTGACTTGCATTCTTGGACTTCCACCAAGTTTGGGGCTTTGTGTGGCTTGTAATAGGTCCCCCTCCAGGGCCCTCAAATCTTGTACTTCTTCCAATAGGTTACCCTCAGTCCGGGTTTCTGAAGAAACAACATGCACCCCGACCCTGCTTTTTGCCTCAGGGGATGCCCAATCAAGGTCAGGTTCTCTGGTCGCCTCTGTCAATTCTTTAATCAGCTCTCTCTGCTACTGCACCTCATCTGCGTCACTTCTCTCAGGGGTTTGGCAGGTACCAACAATCCCAGCATAGAGCTCCCAACCCTATTCATCATTCTCTGCTTCATGAGTCTCTTTCATAAGATGACAGTGCTTGGGAGGATTAGTTTTCTGTCTTGCAACTTAAGTTTTAACATCATCATCACACTGGAGTACCTGGCTGACTTTAGAATATGGTCCAATTTGACCTGGTTCAGTTCCTTAGCCGGCACCCCTCCTTTTCTGTGAACCCTCTGCAGAGCCCTCTCCATTCTAGTAACACAGACAACTTCTCATTCTTCCATTGCTTGGCAGACTTGAATTTCCACAGCAAATCGTTCCCCAACTCAGTGCTTCCAAACACTCCTTTCAATGCAGAGAGGTATTCAGCTGCAGTAGCCTCTGGGTTAGTGGCTCATAGGAAGTGGATGGCCTCCAGTGCAGGGCCACTCAAGCTTTCCATGAGTCTCTTTCTTTTCTCCCACTCAGATCACTGCCACTCCTATACCAAGGGGGTAGCTTAGTACATCCATGTTTCAAGGTCATCCTCCCCTGTAGGCACTGGGACGGTGCCCAAGAAAAGTCTGAGTTTACGGTACGAGTCCAAATGCACAGATGGAATTATTATGGGGGAGAGAACTGCAGGGGAACTCTTAGGGGAAGCAGGAGACGAGGCCAGGGACTGCAATGGTGTGTGTTCTTCAGAAAGATCTAGCACCTTTACTAACCCTTGGGTGGTTCGCCCTTCAGACACTAATAACTTAAGCAGCTTGTCCTTAAACCCCTCTATACTGGGGGATCCACTGGGGGTAGCTTAATCACCATGCAGGTGAATGACCCTCCACCCCTTCTGGCAGAATAACAGGGTGTACCATCTCTGGATCTACGGGTAAACTGCAGGAGAGTAAAACCATCATGGTCTGCTCAAACAAGTCTGAATCCTTTCCCTTCACGTCCACTTTGCCCCAGTCTTTGACATGCTCTACAGCTTCTATAATAACAGCATTTCTGGTCCCTAATGGGACATCCAGTAACAGGAGGGTCTGTCGGGGATCTAACCCCTCAGCCTCACTCCACCCCATCATTCGGTGCACTAACAGCTTATGGGGGGCGATTTTGAGCTTAGGCATAGCAAGCTCCTCCATTTTCCCACCAAATCTGAACATATTGGGGTAATTCCCTCCTTTGACCACTAGAGGAGGCTAATCCAAGTGGTGCCTCCAAGATGTAACCCATGGGTGGTGCTATCCCAAGGGCTACTACCCCTGCCTGCTTGGCTAACAGCAGGTTAAAGGGCCTGAGTTTGGAAATGGGTTCCTCCACCCAGAGGTCAGGGTTGGTAGTGATCAATCTAGCATGGGCACAGCCTTCCGGGACAGTGTAACTCCCCTCATTCCCTGCCTCCTAATTTACCTTGCAAGCACCCACACTGTTTGCACTTACCACCAGGGCTGGTTCTTCCAGTTCGACCCTGGGACCCCCTGGAAAACAAGGCTAGACAGAGCAAATAGCAACAGTACAGTACTTAGAGTACAAACTAGAACCACTGTCAGTTTGAATACAGAAACTGTTAGATCTGATTTATTCAGGGGATGTGAACAAGGGAGGGGTGTAATCAGGTTGATTTGCTTAAATACTCTATCAGTCACACAGCTGTGCATGCATGCAGAGTCCCTAAAACAGTCACACCCTCTGGGTACACAGGTGGATGAAAGGGGGCTAGCCAGGACCATTGCCTAGGGTAGGCCGGCGTTGCAGCTGGTCGGGGCCCTGTGATGGAAAAAAACAACATGCACAATACATGCTATTTGTAATCCTGGGCCCAATGGCCTAGTTCATGAAGAAAGAGAAACAACAAAGAAATCAGATGACACACAAATTAAATGTTTGTTGCAGGGAGCTACCCTGATGGTTACTCATGATACCCAAGACTGGACACAGGATGGACAAAAATCAAGACAGCAGGTGGTTGATCTGGAGTGCCAGGAGAAGCAGGGCCCAACGATTCACTGAGGCATTGTTCCTGTTCAAGTGTGGAGCAGGTGGCTGATCCCCAGGCAGGTCTCTCGTCGATGGCTTTCCTCTGTGCAGTGGGGTAGTTTGGCAGGGCCCTCATGGCAAGGCCCAGCAGCATGGAGATAACCATGAATTCAGTCCGGTTGGGCTTGATACAGCTTCCAGCAAGCAGAACACAGTTTGCACAGTGGGGAACCAAATCATGACCCACTTTCAGTACGCAACACATTTACATGCACAAATTCTACTGTACCAGGCAATCTTTCTCCTGTCATAGTCACACAGCTCTCTGCACAAACTGGAAGTTCAGAAATGTGGCTAGAATTCTGGACAGCCGATCTCATTTAGCAAAATCTTCGGTCTCCCTCAGGTAGAAGCCTGGTTACAACTCTGTGACTATTCAACTCGGATTTAGTCCAAAATTAATTCTCAGTTCCCTCTCAGGGCAGCAGGCAGACATGTAGGCTGAAACTCTAGCTTTTCCCACGGTTCTCCCATGCGAACTACATAAAATGGCTGCTCGACTGTCTTGAGATGTTGCTTCCTCAGTTTCCCATCTAGATCTGTTTAAACAGCAGCCAGCTTGGGGGTTTTCCCGAGATCCAAAAGGTTCAGTTGGTTGATTCAGCTGTCAGTCACAACAGGCTCCCCCTGTATGAGTAAAAAGGCACCAACAGTCCAAAACTACAATTCCCACAACTTTATCCCACACAGCTCCTTCAAGCAGGCTCCATTTTAGAATCCCAAAGTACTAATTGGTCCAGTTCAGCAGTTCGGGATCAAGATGGTGGAGCTAGGGTGAACACCCCTTTCTGCAAAGAAGGCTGGTTAGAACAAACTACAATATTATTACTGCTTTAATAAATAATCAGTAAATGAGCACATCTGCTAACAGGGCTCCCTCTGTGCTATTAGCAGTGGCAGAAATGGAGTGATTATTCGGCAGTTCAGGTGGGACTTGAGCATGGAAACACTCAGCCCCCTTTCCATTTCAATTATAACTGCAGTCAGGCAGCTCTTAAAGAGACAATACATAGAGGCTTTACAAGCACTCTAGGGCATTACCATTTAAATGGCTACGGTGCTGAACACCAACCTGGCAGTGAGCATTTAGGCAAGCTCAAGGAAGACTTTTCGGGAACCCCCTTTTGTAGGGGGATTACACCAGTCTTTATCATATAAGACTATAAACATGTAATTTTTCGAGTTCAGTGATAGGACTATACAAATAAATAACAAAGAACACTTGAATTATGCCAGCATACTCCAGTTGTGTTCTATAGTATGCATGTAAATTTAGTACTCATATTGTGTCATATGAAACCTGGCATCAACATCAATTATGGAACTGGTTCCAGTTCCGGTACCAGTTGAGGTTACAGCACCATCCATCCCTGACTTATCCCATAGCTAGCTCACTGAGCTCACCCCCAAATTCAGCTCCCTGGTATGGGATCACAATGCACTACCCACTGGGCCAAATGCCAGCCCTACACACGACATTTCTTAATAACTTTTGTTTTTCATTTTGACCCCGAGGCCCTGGTATTCAAATCTGAGCAACGCACAGGGCAGAACTTTGCACTGTCCCTTGCAGTTGCCCAGGTGTCCAAAACTGCTATATTCAGTGGAATAGCACATTGCACTATTTGACTGAATTAATGACCATTGAGACCCAGGACTAAGCCACCTAGTGCCAGACAGGCATGGCCCCCCAAAATAGGGCAGCAGAATGACTTGCCCCCATGCTAAACATCCCATATTCAAATGAACCTATACAAATGAGTTCATTGGACATGCAAGACACTAAGGGCCATTTACATTCCCATCATGGTCTCTTTTGCATAGGGAGCAAGACTGCACTGTGCGGCACCACCGCTGAATTGTCTGTTCTCTGAGAACTATCCCTGGTGCTAGTGGCACCCCCCCCAACCAATTGCTGTCCTGAGGTTCTAATGGAAAACTTCACTGGTGGCTAGCAGTCCCTATCCCCATCTGCACCCTGCCCGTAGAATCCAGACATATTCCCTGGTGGCTAGCTGCCCCTCTGCCCCATCCACACTCATGCCCATAGTGTTCATAGCTATTCCCTGGTGGCTAATGGTCCCTTCCCCCACCCGCACCCATACCTGTAGTGTTAATAGGTATTCCCAAGTGAACACTGGTCCTTCCCCCACCCAGACCCATGCCCATAGAGTCTAAACATATTCCATTTTGGCTAGCGGTTCCCTTCTCCACTAGTACCCATGCCCATAATGTTCAAACGTATTCCCTGGTGGCTAGCTGTCCCTCCCCCACCCTGAACCCATGAATGGAGTGTTAAAAAGTATTCCCTGGTGTCTAGTGGACCCCCCACCCCAGCAGGTAATGCCCCACCACCCTGCTTCCCCATCCCAATCCTGAGCCAGTGACCAGCACAGCCCTCCACTCACCACCACATCAGGCCACTGACTTAGCTGTCACTGAGTTTGTACTTGATACAGTATGAACTAACTGATTGACAGAGAAGAACCTGAAAAATGGGGTATACCGTTAGAATTTTTACTGAATTCTGTTGCCGCAATTTGGGTGCTGCAATAAGTGTGACGATGACAGGGGTGATCTTGATTTTAGATCACCCCTCAGTCATGTAGACCTCTGCACCCAGACAATTGCTACCCCACCGCAAGACATGACTGTTTCCTGGGATGGGACTTTGGCACTTTCTCTCTCCCAGGAGATTCAATACCTGGTGCAGAAATGCTGGGCAACATATTGCCTGCGCCCATATCGGTGTAGACAAAATGATTGCTGCATCAATATGGGTGAACCAGAAATGGCCCCTTGTTTATCTGAGTACCCAGGATTTTTTGGGTGTCAAGAAAATGTATTTTGATGCCATTTTTTGTAAAACATAAACACCATTATCTAGCTATATGGGTCACATTTGCACACCATGCAGTTTAATGAATGGTTGCAAAACTGGTACAGAGCACAGGGCTTTGGCTTCACTGGGGACTGAGGGTCCACCTGGAAAGATGAAGGTCTATACTGGCATGATGGTCTGCATCTGTCCAGGAAGGGAAATATGCTCCTAAGTGACAGGTTTAAGGGCTTCCTTGGCAAGCTTTTAAACTAGCCAAGGGGGGAGGTGCTGATAGGAAACAGGAAAGTTCAAGCCTTCCCCCATAAAACATGGCAGGTAGTAGGGTAAACACTGAGGTACAGAGCTTGACAGAGGGCAGGACAGGGGTAAATGGAAAAATTGACAAGGACAATAAGAGCATGGATGGGTAAAAAAGGATAAAGCCAACATTAAATGGAGGGCAATGAGTACCAATGCCCGTAGTCTTGGAAACAAGCTTCCAGAGCTAGTAGCCCTGATGGAAGAGGAACACTTGGACATTGTGGCAGTCACAGAAACATGGACTAATGGAGAACCAAGACTGGGATGTCAACATATCGGGCACGAATCTCACAGAAGGGACAGGGAGGGTAAAAGAAGAGGTGGAGTAGCTCTCACATAAGGGAAGGGATCAAAGCTACAGAACTAAAAGTAAAGGGGGACAAGAGGAACTCTGGGTCACCTTGGAGACAGGGAATGGCATCACAATCTGCACAGGGTTGTATACAGACCCCTGTCTCAAGGGAGGAAATGGACTAGAAAATGATAGAGGCATTCTCAAAATGGCTGAAAAGGGGAGATACTGTTGATGGGGGACCTGAATATGCCAGATGTTAACTGGGCTACATGGACTGCAGCCACATCCAAGAGCAGGGTCATTCTCGATGCCCTACAGGGGGCATGCCTTAGACAGCTAGTGGTGGAACCCACTCATGAGGGAGCAATATTAGACCTGGTATTCTCAAATGGAGAGAGGATCACAAATTTAGAAGTCAGTAGACATCTGGGAACAAATGACCACTGCACAGTGTGCTTCACAATAAACACAAACATGGAGACAAGCCATACAAAGACAAGGATACTAGACTTTAGAAGGGCTGACTTTGGCATAATGAGTGAATACCTGAGGAATAGATTAGCAAATGGCCAGAAAGGAGGGGTGGAAGAACAATGAAGAAAAATCAAAACTGCCATCATGGAGGCATTAAGCCTTTGTGGGAAACAAATAAAGAAAACAAAGCAGAATAAAAAACCACCATGGTTCTCAAAAGAGGTGTCAGGGAAGGTTAAGGAGAAAAAGGCTGCATTCAAAAAGTATAAGGAATCACAGACGAAGCATGACAGAGAATTGTATCAATTAAAGCAGAAAGAAGTGGGGAAGGCAGTCAGAAAAGCAAAGGCCCAAACCGAGGAAAAGATAGCCAATTCAGTTAAGAAGGGGAATAAAACCTTTTATAAGTACATTAGGGAACATAGAAAGGTTAAGGGATGGATAGTGAAGATTAAGAAAGGAGAGGGGAGGTGGGCAGAGGGAGACAGTGAAAAGGCAGCGATATTGAATGAATACTTTTGCTCAGTATTCACAAAAGAAGAAGAGGAGGTGTTACCTAAACCAAACAGTAGAAGCACTCTGGGTAGGGGGGTTGACGCCAGTCCATTTATAGAAGAAAAAGTCCTGAAAGAACTCCTAAAACTCAAGGTGGACAAAGCAATGGGGCCTGATGGGATTCACCCTAGAATCCTAAAAGAGCTAAGGGAGGACCTAGTGACACCACTAACCACACTTTTTAACAAATCATGGGAGGATGAGGTGGTACCTGAGGACTGGAGGAGGGCAGATGTGATTCCCTTCACAAAAGTGGGAGCAAGGCAGAAGCAGGAAACTAAAGACCTGTTAGTTTGACCTCAGTGGTGGGAAAATGATGGAATCACTTCTGAAAGAAAGAATTGTTCAGTACCTAGAGGCCAGTGGGGCACAGGACCCAAAGCAGCATGGATTCACAGCAGGAAGGTCATGTCAGACGAATCTAATCCATTTCTTTGACTGGGTGACCAAAGTAATAGACCAGGGAGGGGCTGTGGATATAGCCTACCTAGACTTTAGCAAGGCATTTGACACAGTCCCCACAAAGATTAATAATCAGGTTAGCCAGCCTGGGAGTGGTCCAGGGTGGTAGCCTGGGTAGCAAACTGGCTGCACAACAGGACACAGAAGGTACAGTGAATGGAACACATTCTGAAGAAAGGGGTTACTAGTGAAGTACCTCAGGGCTCAGTACTGGGTCCAGTCCTCTTTAACGTCTTTATAGGTGACATTGCAGAGGGTCTGGAAGGAAAGGTATGCCTCTTTGCAGATGACACAAAGATCTGTAACAGAGTTGATACACAAAGGGGGGTAGAAAGGATGAGAAGGGACTTGGCAAGGTTGGAGTAATGGTCATACATATGGCAACTTAGATTCAATGCAAAGAAGTGCAAAGTAATGCACCTGGGAAATAAAAATCCAGGAGAAGAGTACACAATAGCAGGGGAGGTACTAACGACAATGATAATGGAAAGGATCTGGGTGTAGTCATACAGATTACCTAAAGGTGGGTAAGCAATGTGAGAAGTCAGTAAGGAGAGCTAGGGGATACTGGGATGCATAGGAGGGGCATCACAAGTAGAAAAAGGAAGTGGTTATCCCTCTGTACAGACAGTTGGTTGAGACCCCATCTGGAGTACTACGTGCACTTTGGAGACCTCATCTACGCAAGGACATAGACAGGATGGAAGCAGTCCAGAGGAGGCAACTAAAATGGTGCAGGGTCTACATCAGAAACCATATGGAGAGAGACTGAGAGAGCTTAATATGTATACTCTTGATGAAAGGAGGGACGGGGACATGATAGAAACTTTAAGTACCTCAAGGAATCAACAAAGTCCAGGAGGTAGCATCTTTCAGAAAAGAGACGTAAGAACAAGGGACACAATTTAAAGTTAGAGGGGACAGCTCAGGGTGATGTGGAGGAAATTATTTTCACGGAGAGAGTGGTGGACGCATGGAACCACCTTCCTGGAGAGGTTGTGGGGTCTAAAACAGTGGGGGAATTCAAACATGTATGGGACAGACATAAGGCAATTATAGTGGGGGGTTGCAGGAAGTAGGCTGGTGGTTAACTAGAATCTGCAGCTTATCCAATAGGTAGGGAAATGGGCAGACTGGATGGGCCAAGTGGTCTTTATCTGCCGTCAAAGTCTGTTTCTATGTTTCTATGCCCAGGTTCAGGTGTTTGGTTTTTTGGAAAATTATCATTTTTATGTATTTTCCAGTTTTTTGTTTAAGAAAAAAAAAAAAAACATGATGGTGGCAATCACAACAAGAAACATTTTTCCTCCCAATTCAAAAATCACTAATTGTCACGAAAGTAAAAATACTACCCTCAAAAGGTCACTTTATGTGTTATATCAGAGGGTTATCCTGAAATCCTACTCAACATGCTCAGTAGCCAAATTTCAAAACCTTATAACTCTTGAACTGAGTAATATTTTTTCACAAAATGTTTTAAAAGCTCACCATTGTAACAAGCCCCTTCATCCCTTAAAAGTTTTGGATAAAATTCCATACTATCTCGGCTGTAGATAAAAGCACAAAAATGGCCAAAACAGCCAAACATTTTGCTTTTTGTGCATTTTTGACATATCCTCATCTCAGAATCTGGGTAAATACCCATCACAAAGTTTTGCACATCTCAAGAACATGCCTCCTGGACCATGTATACCACATTTTATACCATTTTGTCAAACATTTCCAAAGTTAATAAGGTGCAAAGATTGGGGTATAACACTGAAATCTCTGCTCGACCCTGTGTTCACAGTACTTACACTGCTGCAAAAGTATTGTATATACCGGTATCTATATTTATATCGGAGTGTTTGTATCTCTGTCTGTATCTATAGCTACATATCCATATCTATATTCTTTGCAAAGAAGTTTGTTAATTCATCAATTAGGGTTCCAGCGACAAAGATTTGGAAATGAGGTGTTAGGGTTTCCAACCCTAATACCTTACCCACATCCTGCACACACCAACAGGCGTCGGGAGTGTTCCTTGGGGTCATCATCCCTAATGCACACCCCATTCCATGAGTAAACAAGCTGAGATGGGTACAGTATAGGATAATGGAGTAAGCAATAGGGTTGACGACCCCAAGGCACACCCCTGATCCCTAATGGTGTGTGCAGGGTGGGGGTGGAGTGTTAGGGTTGGAAACCCTAACACCACATTTCCAAACTTTTGTCACTGGAACTCTAACACCAGAGGGCATGGTTTCAGGTTGGAGGGTGGAAGATATCAGAGAGAGATGAGGAGGCATTTTTTCACAGAGTGGGTGGTGAATAAAAGGAACACTTTACCCAAGGAGGTGGTATCCTGTAGTACAGTGGACAGTTTTAAAAGGGCATGGGGCAGGGTGTGAGGGAGGGTGTAAAGGTGAAGAGAGAGAGGAGGGGGGCAACTGCAATATAAGGGTGCTAGCTGCGTATTTGAGCAGACTAACTTGATAGACCGCAAGGCCTGTTTCTGCTGCCAGATTCTCATGTTCTTGTGTTCTTATTAATGACGTTTTTTGCAAAGAATGTCCTTACTTTTTGAGGTAGTATAATCATTTTCCCATTTGATGTACATGCATGTTGCTGTGGAAGCATTTTAGCCAAAACAGCAACCAAATTGTCAGCATAGCCTTGTTTTTACCCCATCTCATGAACGCTGGGCTGAGAATTTTCAAATCCCCACCAAAACATTATTATGCACCATGCAACATCATTCCATACCAGAGGTGAGAAAACACATATTAGCCAGGATTCGAAAACTGACAACTGTCATGCTCATGAGGTAATGTAAAGAAATGGCTATATTGAAAATTTGGGGTGAAATTATTGAAAATTATGAAAGTTAGGAGCAAGCATAGCAAAATGTCTACAGAGGCACACAACATTGCCATTTTAACATATTTTGACCCCAAATTTTCAACATACCCTTCTTATGACCCCACCTCATGAACAAGTAGGGTGAACATTTTGAAATCAATGCTGAAAGGTGATTATGCCAACTGACCATGAAATCACGCGTCAGGCAGGGTTTGTGAAATGACACCAACAGTGTTCATGAGGAGATGTCTCCAAACAGATATGTTAAAAATTTGGTGTCAAAATCATTAACAAGCATTTGTCAATGCTGAGAGTTTGCTGTTGGTATTGCTCTTGTACATGCCTTTCATATTTTCCTCGGTATATTCCTCTGTCTTGCATTCTAAGGCCGTGCATTACGGTTGGAACCCCTAACGCCCAGGGTGTTTGTTGGTATTTTTGCTCCAGATTGTCAACATGTGCTTTTTGGGACATCACTTCATGAACAGTGCCAGTATTATTTTGTTACTCAATCCCAAAAGGTGATTTTGCACAGCGAGTGTGCCATTCTGTGTCACAGGTGCGAAAACACATTTCAAGCAGGACGTGAAAAATGACAGCTGTACTGTTCATGAGGAGGTGTGAAGAAATGGCAGTGTTGAAAATGAAGCATGAAAATATGAAAAAGTGGCAAAGTTACAAGTGAACATAGAAACTACACAATGCATGCTCGTAATGCAGTCATTTTTTGAAATGTTTTCACCAAATTTTCAACATGGCCTTTTTGGGACCTCCTCTAATGAACAGTGGCACTAGATTTTCATTAATCTGTCCCAAAAGTTGACTTCGCACAGCGACCATGCCATTCTGTGCCACAGGTGCAAAAACACATTTTGAAGGATACAAAAAATGACATAAGAGAGTATGAAAAAGTGACAATGTTGGAAATGTGGAGTGAAAATCTAAAAATTGATGATGTTATCAGCATGCACAGAAACTGCACAACGGATGCTCATAACGCAGTCATTTTGGGGATTTTTTTCACCAAATTTGCAACAAGAGTTTTTTGAGACCCCACCTCATGAATAGTGGCACTGTCATCTTGTTAATTGGTCCCAAAAGGTGATTCCACAATGTGACTATGAATTCACCTTTCAGGACCGAGAAATGAAATAACAGTGACTGTGTTCATGAAGTGGGGTCCCAAGACCCCCATGTTGAAAATTTGGGACCAAATCTCCCAAAAGTGGCTGAGATATCAAGCTAAATTGACCCCCATTCACTGCCATTATAGAACATACCAGCATTTCTTCAGTTTGTGGTCGGCTTATGAAGAGTGCAGACATGTTCCCGGTCCACTGAAGATTGCTGCTCTGGATCTCCAGAGGTAAGTATGGGTGAGGGGGGGTGCAGGGAGTTGGGGTGTGCAGAGGGAGGGTGTAGATTGGGGGAGGGGGGCCGGTGGCAGCTATGAGGGACAGTTTTCTGTCTTTTCAGGTCTAAAACAAAAGACTTTGTGGGTTTGTTTTCTTTTTTTGCAGGGAAACCATGGATTTTGGCACACTGGAGTGGGCTCCCAGTGTGCCAGAGTACTGGAGGGTACAAGGGGGGATCAATCTTGACCCGGGGATTGGGTACCCTGTGGTTGCAGTTTATGTGGGGAGGGGGTGTATCTGACACTGGGAGTGGGCATCTCGGTGTCTGAAAACACCACAGCAGGTTTTGGCACACTGGGGTGGGCTCCCAGTGTGCCACATTAAAGAATAAGCAGTTTGGGGATACAGGCCACATGGGGATTGAGGACCCCAATGTTGGCAGGCAGGGGAAGTGGGGTCCACCAGAGTGACAGGGACTTGGAGGAGGCAGGTAAGGAAAGTGTCTCCTCCCAGCCAGTGCGACTGAATCGTGCATACAGTAAATGTGCCTTCCGGCACTAAATATTCCCAGCCCATATGGAGCTTAGGCTGTGGCCTGCTCTGCACGGGTGGGAGAATCTTCAGAATGGGAGACAGTGGGATGTCTTGACGCAAACAGCTTTTTGCTCTTCGGTGACCTGCAGATGAAAGGAAAAAGCCGGCTCCTGATTGGCGCCGCTTTTTCCTTTCATGTGCAGACCTCTGAAGGCAAAACAGCGTCAGGACCAGCCTGACTCAGGGTTGGTGTGATGCTGTCAAGCCCCATGCAGAGCACTCTGCATTGGACAGACAGTGTCACACTCCTCAAAGCCTACTCTCCCAAGGAGATCAACGTGCATGCGTGAACTCAAAAATGACAAAGCTATGCACCAAAATTGAAAATCCAATTGAAATACATTGAACTACATTTACCTTAGTTTCTCACTTCCCTGGTAGTCTAGTGGCCTCTCCCCCTTCCCCCATTCTCTGTTCACTGTCCAACTGCATAAAATCCATTGCCTGGTAGTGTAGTGGCCCCTCCCCCTCCCCAAATGTCCAATCACCGTCCCATTATAAAAAATATATATATATATATATATTTCCTGGTACTGTAGCTGCCCCATCCCCATTCACTGATCACTGTCCCCATATACAAAAATATATTATTCTCTGGTAGCCTAGTGGTTATCTTCCATTCACTGACTGCCATCCCCATCTAAAAATCTATTATTCACTGGTGGTCTAGTGGTCCTGCCCTCTTCCCCAGTTCACCAATCCTCCACCCCAGATCAAATAATATCTTATTCCTGGTAGTCTGTTGGTCCTCCCCCTCCCCAAGGACAATCCTTGTCCTCTTCATTTTATTTATATTACCCTGGTAGTCTAGTGGTCTCTCTCTATCCCTGATCCCTGTCCCATGAAAAGACAGTGACATCCCTGGTGTTCTATTGGGCTATCTGCAACAAAACCGCTCCGTGTGGACGAAAAGGTGTGCGAGATATACAATATAGAAAGAACAAAACAAATATCTGCACCACACGACGCTGAACCATAAAGGCAACTTTATTGTAACCCCACCCCCAGAACCCATCCTGAATGGCAGTTGGTGACCAGCACAGCCCTCCTCTCATCTCCACAGCAGTACAGTATGTCCTCATTCACAGCTCGGTCAGTGGTTAGCCATGGAGGTGGGAGGAGGGCTGGGCTGATCACTGATTGCCAGTCTGGATGGGGGTGTGTGGTGGTGGGTAAGTACTTCAATGGGTGGGGTCCACTGGAACACCAGGAATGTTAGTGTCATTTTATGTGACAGGGATCGGGGAGGGACCAGTATTATACAGAGGGAGAAGGGTGGTGGGTGAGTACCGCAACAGATGTGTGGGGGGGTGTGGGATCCCTCTAGAACACCATGGATGCTATTTGACCTGGGATAGAGGATCTGTGAATGGGGGAGGTACCAGTAGACTACCAGGGAATAGTAGATTTTTTTTTATAAAAATTGCATTTTCTTAACATGCTAAATTTTTTGTTCGCAAATTGCAAAAAAGAATCTTTTTCCACTATTCCTTTTTTGAAATTTTCAAAAACAATCCTTGTCTGCAGCTCAGAATCCTTTTCCACGGCTGCTTCATTGCATTTTGTGGCAAAGGAACAAATCCTTTTTCGCAAATTGTGAAAAAGGATCCTGTTTCGTGATTCCTTTTTCACAATTTGTGAAAATGGATTTCTGCATGTTAAGAAAACGCATTTCTGACTATGTTATGAAAAAAATTAAGTCCAGAATTAGACTCTATAGGCCCTGATTAGGTAAACACAACCATTGGTGTTTACTAAAGTACATTGTTTTTTGCGTTATTTTATTTTGTTGCCACCTCTAACTGTAAACAAGATGGCAGCAGCACAAAAAAGGATTTCCCATTTGAGACAAAGGATTACCCATTTGTGACAAAGGATCCTTTTTTCAAGCAGGGCACCTAACTGCTCCCATTGAGCGTAATGGGAAAACTGTTGTAACCTAAAAATTTCAGAACAAACTCCCAAGCTGTTTGTGTGAAGCAGCGTGACAAAGAATTTCACCAAAAATGGTAATTTTCACATTTTGTGACATTCCATATCTCTACAACCACACATCTGACTGGAAAAAAATACTTGTCACAGCAAGAGATCTGTTGTCCCTGATGGTGCATACAAAATTTCATGTGAATCGCTAGAACATTTGCTAAGTTATTAAAGTGCAAAATTTCAAGTTTAACATAGAAGTAAAGACTAAACCCTAACTGTAGGAGCGTGACCGTGCTCCTAAAATATACATATTGTTTGTAAAAAAAAACTCTGCTAATGCATTAGTTAGGGTTAAAGTGACAAAAGTAGGGGAATGTGGTGTTAGGATTCCCAACCCTAACACCCCACCCCCACCCTGCATGCAGCAAACCAGGCATGGGGCATGTCTTGGGGTTCTCCAGCCAAACGCTCACCCCATTCTCACACACTGTACACATCTCAGCTTCTTTACTTGATGAAAGGTGGTGAGCATTAGGCTGGAGAACTCCAAGGCGCACCACAAACCTGGTTTGCTTGCTGCAGGGTGGGAGTGGGGTGTTAAGGTTGGGTCAGGTCAGCTAAGGTTAGTTTTCTCCATGGCAAGCAACTTGGGGATAATACCAATCCCAGGTAACTCTGGAGCATCCTGAATAACATCCTTGGTAGGGTCAGAAAAGCTGAGCCCATGACTCTCAGCCAAGATAATCAGTTTACTAGCGACCCCCTCTGCAGCTGTCAACTTGTTTAACTATTTCTTTGGGGGACTTAGATGAATACAAACCTTCCCACTTCACCCACCAGAAACTGTTTGCTGAATCACCCACCTCCCATCCCCCAACAGCTCACATAGGGACTGTACCAAATTTCTACTTTCAGGCTCTGACACCCATGGGCACTATTAAGCTCATCCACACAAATAACCTCTGTCCCGGTAAAGGTACAGATGGGACTGATTGCAAATTCCTTAAACTAGCCATTGCCCTCTTAACTGTTCCTCTCACCAACATCTTTAACCTCTCCCTTTGCACTGGATTTTTCCCCTGGATCTGGAAAATGGCCATTGTCAACCTCCTGTTCAAATCTGGCTCCAGGACTGAGGTTGGTAGCTATAAGCCAATCTTTCTCCTTGCCCCCCTCTCCAAGATTCGGGAAAAGGTGGTCCATACCCAAGTCACCTCCTTTGTCAACAGTTACAACATTCTCACTGATGCCCAGCACAGCTTCAGAGCTGCTCATAGTATGGAGACCGCCATAGTCAAGTTCACTGGGGACATCTATGGAGCCATTGACAATGGTATGCACATGGGCTCAGTATTCGTAGACCTGACTAAAGACTTTTACCTTGTTGTCCATGAACTGCTCCTGATCACCCTTGCTGACCTCCATTTCTCATCTGATGCTGTCAAATGGTTCCAGAACTATCTTACCTGTAGATCTCAGATAACAAATATTGACAGGCACACCTCCTCAGATGCCCAATTAAATATGGTGTACCCCAGGGCTCCATCTTGGGCCCCTTCCTATTCACGCTCTTCATCAACAAACTCCCTGAAGTCTGTTCCAGCACCAATATTGTCCACAATGCAGATGATGATGCACTTTACTACAGCAACAATAACTCAGAAGATATACTGTCATGCCTGCAAATGGACTTCCTGAAGCTTCACGCCTGATTCTCCAACAAAGGCATGGTCCTTAACTCAAAAAAAACCCCCTCTAAAT
Organism: Neoceratodus forsteri; assembly: GCA_016271365.2. Taxonomy (NCBI): domain Eukaryota; kingdom Metazoa; phylum Chordata; order Ceratodontiformes; family Ceratodontidae; genus Neoceratodus; species Neoceratodus forsteri. The sequence continues at coordinate 284,409,480 of CM028135.1, read as the reverse complement.
TCATGGTTTTATATGGCCCCAGGAAAACATACAACCCTCATCTTAATCTCTCGGACAATCTTTGAAATCTCATAGAACTCATATCCGAATTTAAATACCTATTTATCCTTCTTGATCCTGATCTGTCTTCAGCCTCCACACCTCTAATGTGATCAGTGAGATCCACATGAAGCTAGGGCTTCTCTACAGAATCTGCAAGTTTCTAATACATAATTCAAAACTCAGACCAGATAGCTCCCTTCTTCCACCCTTATTAGTTATGGATCCATCATTTATGCCCCACTAGTAAATTCTAAACTCTTTAGTAAACTAAGATCCAGTTACGATAACATAATCTGGTTAGTCACTGGTGTCCCCTGGAAATGCATCCTATATAAGGCACTTGACTGACTCCCCTATAAGGGATTCTTCACCCAAAAATGTTTGTCCTTATTCCAAAAACTCCATCTGGGCTAACTCCCACCCAGTGTGACCTATCTGTTCCCCGAGTATGCTCCTGCCTTCCAGACCAGAGGAGCCTCCAGCAACGTATTCCACATCCCTTTTTTTCTGCACTTCTCTTGTTCAAATTTCCCTTGCCTATAAGGGCACAAAGCTACACAACCAAATCCCTCCCACACTACCTGCCTGCAACACCACCCATGCCTTTCAAAGAGGCCTTAAGAGTTACCTCCTTACAAACCACTCTTGCACTTGTGCCACCACCCCCTGTGATACCTAACTTCTGATCTCCTCCCTCCCCTCCCCTCCACTACTCCTCATTTCTCCCTTTGTGACCCTCCGTCTTCCTCCCCATTTCCCCTTTCCTCCAAACACTCTATACCTTGTCACATTTTGTCCTGGTAATCATTACAGGGTATACTTATTATAAAACTGTTCATGAATCCTGATGGTTTATGTAGTTTCTGAACTGCCATTCATTATTGTAGCTTGTGCCTTTGTTTCCAAATGACTACCTTGAATTCATGTATACCTGATACTACCTAGGCTGCTTGTACTCATATATGTATTTATGTAATATATATGTAATTATTGCTCATGACTGGTTGTCTATTCCATTGTATATTATGCTATTACTACTTGTATATACTTTGTATTATGTTCATTGTTTATCTTGTATCTTAGTATCCATTTGTAAAACTGGACATTTGTGAAAATGGGCATTTTTGTTCACATACCTTTTCCAGTATAAAATAACAATAAAATAAACTCTAACACCACATTTCACTACTTTTTTCACTTTAACCCTAACTGATGCATTAATTAATTTTTTTGCAAAGAATTTCCTTACTTTTTGAGATAGTATAATTGTATCCTCATTTGCCTGTGGGAGCACAGGGCCCAGAGGGGCCTGCACTTTCATCTCTCCATAGATGCATACATATATGTTGGTGTGGAAGCATTTCAGGCAAATCAGCAACCAAACTGTTAGCATAGCATTGTTATTACCCCACCTCATGAAAGCTATTCTGAAAATGTTCAGATCCCTACCAAAACATCATTCCATACCACCACAACATCATTCTGTGCCACAGGTGAGAAAACACATTTTGGCCAGGATTTGAGAAATGACAGCTATTACGTTCACAAGGTGATGTAAAAAAATGGCTATTCTGAAAGTCTAGGGTGAAAATATTTAAAATTCCTGAAGTTATAAGTGACAGAAGCTGAATTTAATTGTATGTGCATAACTTTGCCATTTTTACATATTTTTACACCAAATTTGGAATATAGCCTACTCAACTTCATGAACAACAGCAGTGAATATTTTGAAATCCTGCCCAAAAGGGGATTTCACTCAGTGACTGACAAAATCACCTTTTGAGCCAAATTTGTGAAACTCCACTGACATTGTTCATGAGGTGTGGTACCCAAAAGGCCATGTTGAAAATTCGGTGTCAAAATATGCAAAAATGGCCAAGTAATGCATCAAAGTTGTAAACCCCATTGAAATACATTGAACCATAATTACCTTAGTGTCTCATATTGCAGTGGCTGGTTCCAGCAGCAAGATGTGTCTTTGATTGGAGAATTGATCTCAGACCTTGGACCTGTTCATGTGAGTGAGGGTGTGTAGGGGTGTACTAGGGGGTATGGGGTGATGACACTGAATAGGAGGTGGGGGTGGGGGGTCAGATCAGTGAGGGACAGTTTTATGTTTTTTATGAAAAAAACGTCGAGGGACAGTTTTCTTAACTTAGGTACGGAGACAGAGATCGGTGGGTGGGGAGGTACCACTAGTGACCAGGGCAATATAAATCTACAAGGGGGACAGTGATCAGTGGGTGTGTGGTGCCACTAGACACTAGGGAAATACAATGCAACACAGGGGTCAGTGATCAGCGGGTGGGGGATGCCACTAGGCACTAGGGCCATATAATGCAACAAGGGAAACAGTAATCAGTGGGTGGGGGTGCCACTAGACACCAGAGAAATATGTATTTTATAATGGGATGATGATCAGCATGTGGGGGTGCCACTAGATGCCAAGGAAACAAAAACAGACAAAGAATGGAAATTGGAGCATGGGAGTTGCACTAGACACCAGAAAGTACATGGAATGAAATGGCATGGGGATCGGATGGTGGGGGCTACCACTAGATACCAGGGAAATACATAACAGTACCAGGGACTGCAATCAGAATGATAGGCAAAGATTCTCCCTTCACAAAAAAGGATCCTTTTTCGTGACTCATGATAGGAAAAATAATTTTTTTTTCATATCAAGGGGTCATGAAAAAAGATTCATAATATTAAAAAAAAAGTTCTAGGACATGTCTGCATTTATGAATTTCAGATTACACCTAACAGGGTCCCAATCACCCAGATAGATGTTTTGGTGTCTCTCAAAGATGTAACTTTTGTAGCTTTTGAATATTTAAGTACGAAACAGGATTCTTTTTTATTTTCATACACCTATCCTGAAATGCTTACTGAGCATTCTCAGAAAAAAAATTTTTTCAAACTGTAAAACTTTAATAACTTTGAAACAGATTATTATTTTTCACCAGACTAGCAAAAGACACATCTGTGGTCTAGTCCCTTTCTGCCCTGACCATGTCAGACCAAGATTCCAAACTGTCTGGGCTGTAGGCAAGTAACAAAAAAAAATTGGAAAGTTGATCTTCACACTGGGACCTGTTGAGGTGAGAGAGGTTGAGGGGGAAGCTGGGGTGTCTGGGGTGGTGGTTTTGTTAACAGAGAGCTGGCAGTATAGCCTAGAGTTAGAGTAATGAGCTATACAACACTTGGTACATCCAGCAGACAGACATGGGTTTCATTCCCACAACCTCTATTTGCATACTGTGTGACTCTGAGCAAGTCACTTAACCTCCTGAGTGCTCCCCAGTCACCCCTGAAAACAGGAACATGTGCCTCATGAGCCTTACCCAGTTATCAAAAGAATAAAACAGAGTCCAGGGTGTAGTGTTAGGCAGGGACAATAGGGCAGTCTAGGTGGGTCATTTTCTGCCGTCATATTCTATGATTCTATTAATTACAATTGCTAAATATCATAGAATACATTGTTTGTAGGAGCAGATGCTATTCTAGTAACTACCCAGCAGAATAGATGAATACTGCAGGTCTAGTTATGTGAAATATATTAATATTATTATTGTTGGACATGACTGTTAATGGCTATCTGAACTTCAAAACCAGACTAAGAATTAAAATGCATTATTTATTTATTTAATTGTGTTAATCTAATAAACCCACTAAGACAATGAAGTCCCGTTTTCAGGGGCGACCCAGATTAGTTACAAAGCACAGAAATGAATCACATTATGAAAAATACAATAAAGCAAACTACTGAAAAAACTGAAAAATATTTATGCCAGATCAGAGAACTTAATTGAAATATATTCACTATAAATTCCACCAATAGCTTGATATGATTCAGTTTTGGTTTGTTTCCATTGGTATTCCCCCCTCCCCCCAATGAAAATAGGAAGAATTACTTAACCCTTCTCTCCTCCTGAACAAAACTAAGTAAAGTAAAGCTACACAGAATGGCCAGCATCTGTCTCCCTAACAGAAGGGCTCATTCAAAGGCTCAATAAACATTGAATGCTGCACTGCTCCAAGTTTAACATCCAAAAGGCCACCCTTTGTAACAAGAGACTGTCCAAGTACCCTTCCCTAGGTCCCATGCATACCTGTTCCTCTCTTGAAAACCATAGAGGAGAGAGGATTTTTGGTATGTCCCTAGTGCCCCATTTTGATTACATTATGTACCCTGGCAGCAATGTTCCTAATGGGATTTGCCTGTATCGTGAAATGTAATAATGAAATGAAGATGCTGTTCATTCTATCCAACATTTTCAGCAAAGCACATTATTCCCTTCTGCAGCATTCATTAGTGTACCCCCTGCCAAATCACCTTACTAGCTCAACTTTGGCCATTCAAGTCTCTGCATCCATGTTTGTTGCTCTCCTCACAACTGGCTGGAAATACCTCAAGTGAGCACAACACTACATGAAATCATATATATATATATATATATATATATATGTAGCTGCCTAATGGACATACAATAACTCGTGGCCCCTTCATCAATCCAATTTGGTTGTTGCCAAACACTGTAATGAGTGAGTGTGACATCACACTCAGTTATGATGGTGTTTAGTTAGATGCATTAACACACTCAGAGGCCCAGCTATTCAGAAATGTACCAAAGGCAGGGGCAAGTCTGGTACAGTGCAAATCCGATGCACCATGGCACAATGGGTGCCATATTCAGAGACTGCACACGCCGAGGTGCACCAGCGCAAGAAGGCTGAATATGGCACAGTTGCGCCATGGTGCAACCAGAGATGCACCAGGGTGCAACCAGTGATGCACTAGCGCAACCAGGGAAGCACGGAGCACAGACAAGATGCACAGGGACAAGGCCAGGGAAGCCAAGTGACAATGGGCACAGGACCCCACCAGCAGAGCACACCAGTGCACACACAAGCACAGGGCAGGAGGGATGAATGCCCAACACACAGTGGGGCACAGCCACCAACAGGGGCCCCATGCACCAAAGCAACCAGAACCAGGCCACCGGCGGTGGGCAAGTGCACAACCCTGAACCGTGCCCCAGGACACAATGAGAGCACAGCCAGCTGGGGACTGGGGTGGACACTGGCAATGGGAGCCTGCCAATGGTGCCCCCCAGCCCACCAGTCAGCCAGCTGTGGCCACTTCCACAATGCAATGGGTGTCCACCCCCATGTCTCCAGTGCCACACACACTTATGCCCCACATGCACACAGGCAGCCCACATGCCTTGGCAGGACCAGGGCCAGGGCCCAGGCAGAGGGCCAGACCCCACAAGACTGGTCACACAACAGGGGATATGGACACCCCACCCCAGCATACAGACTGGTCCAGCAAGAGAATCCCAACTGTGTGCCACCCCCCTGACACACCCGCTGCCCACCCTGACCACACACCCACAGAGACCCTGCAGGCACAAAGCACACTCACCAAACTGGGAGATGGTCCCCACCACAACATGGCACACCACTGCACACAGCCGTGAACCACAGGAGCATCACCCCCCTACACACAGATACCACCAACCAACACCTGCCTACTGCAGCATGGCTCCACACGCCACCTGCAAAGCAGACACAGAGACAGTCATGTAGCTGAAAAATGCTTTATAAAGAGTAAAACAACAACAACACCAACAAACAAGGTAACAGGGGCAGGGACAGGGGAGGGACAGTAAAGGGTGGGGACAGGTAACACGGGCTGTACAATGGGTAGGGGGACTGAGAGGGAACAGGACAAGCAAGGGAAAGAAGGGATACCAACAAGGCCACTCAACGGTGGCCGTGGCCCGCCACCACGCCACCTCTCCGCCTCCTCCAGTCTGCTGCTGACATCCACTGCAGGGAGACCACAGCCACCAGCACCCTCCGTACAACCACAGGGATTTGCCTTAGAAGCTTGATATATTCCCACCTAGGACATGGAGCAGGACACCATCCGACATCTATGGCATGGGACAAAACAGGCAATCAATGCAATGGCCCAGTGACATATGCCCACCCACAGTGTGCAATGGATGACAGTACCACACACCCCTGGAGATCCCGGAATGGTGGCCCGCGGGGGGGGGACAACACCAGCCAACAACACGGCACACCACGGTGGTGCAGAAAAGCAGATGCAGCTGTGCAGCAGCCACAGTACTACACCATGACAGGCACATGGCACACAGCAATAGCAGCACTGTAGTACAACTGGTGGCATCTGCGCGCACGCCCACCCCACCAATAGCCGGAACACCATGGCCAAGGGATGGCATGCAGTGGCATGCACGATGGACCATGTGACACACACACATGCACAGCTGTCACAGTGCATGGCAGAGGCAGCCCTGGCTTTGTCCAATCCCCACCACTACCCCACTGTGTGACTGAGAAGGAATGTAGAAATGCATACCTTCCCCACGCTGTGCAGCTGAAGCCACCAGCTGCCCACCTTGCTGTGCCACCCTGGCCATCTCTGCTGCTGCCCTGGCCCATCTATGGTCTTCTGGCCCTGTGGAGGGAATGAAGAGAGGTGGACATCAGTACACAGACACACATGAGGAGCCCCCACCACCACACAGCCCGCTATGCACTGGGTGCGTCCCCACCTGTCCATAGGAGCACACGTCAGCACAGTTGCCACTGGTGCAGCAGCCATGCCTGATGTGTCGCACCCCATGCCAACATTCTACCCCTCTGTGGGCCATGCCACGCAGCCCTGCCAACAACACAGTATGACACCTGACCATCACAGCGACATAAGCACACCTACGTGGCTATGGCACTGTGTCTCACAGGACAGATGCCTGCAGATGCCGCAGATGGTCCAGTGTCCTCCTTCACAGGTCCCCATAGTGGTGCCTGCTCTGCTCTGCTGAGCAGCCAACACCAGTGTGCTGCTCCAGTGCCTCTGCCACTCAGTGCAACACCTCCACCCTGGCCTGTTGCAGTGGCACCTGGCCGAACAGCTGTCCCTCATATGGCTGAACAACAGCCACCTGGTTGATAAGCTTTACCACAGACCAGTTGGCTGCCCTCGCACTGTGCCTCTGAACCATGCTGAACCATTGAGATAGAGAGGAACATGGCCATGTATCAGCGCATGTGCCTGCCACATGTGCAGGATGCGCGCGATAGGGTACACAGGGCCGCAATCACGCAGCACATGGCTGTGCAGTCACAGCGCAGTGCAGGGCAACAGCACACACCTGGGCATGTCCAGTTCGCCGGGGCCTAGTGGGGTCATGGGATCATGCAAGGACCTATGTGTCAGAGGTCTGCACCCCCTCGCACAGTACGGATGTGTGCGATACAGTCAGTGCACCTATGCGTGATGGCATACTGGTGCGGCTTGTGCCGTGCCATAGCATTGTGCAAGCTGTGCTGGACACGCGATAGTGGTGTGGCCACTGTTATGCACATGCGCACACTGTGGGCGCATGTGCGAATAGTGTGCCATGGACTTGCTCCGGCGCAACTCCATTGCACATCGCGCAATCACGCGATATTCGAAAGCCGCATGCAAAATCACCTCATGAGCCAATACATGGCACAGTGAAGTGTATTAGCATATCATTACAATTGTGCACAGGCTAATTTGCATGACTTGTGTCTTAAAAGTGCTGTGTTACAACACAGGCCACAGACCGATATTGCAACTGCTCAGGTACATGACTGGCAACATGGTGGTCCAAGGCCTCATCACACACTGCTACTGGGCACTACAATGCAAGGTGCAGGCACTGACCCACACTGCTTTCCTTGTCCACAGGTGGAAGAATGTCAGGAGGTGAAGGAGAGGAGAGCCAGGGGCCTGCTCACAAGCGCAGGCCAAACTTTACTGCTGCTGAGACCACTGCCCTCTTTGAGACCTACATGGATAAGGAGGGCCTACTCAGTAGGGCAACAGGTATGCCACAGGAGCGTCTGGTGGCCTGGGGCCAAGTACATGAACACACATAGGTGCCACCACCACACCACCCAGGAGTGGAAGAAGAAGGTTGGCACGGACAGAAGGGGCATCAAGGACAAGGTTGTGGCCATCCGGGCATCCTGCTGGGTGACCAGTGGTGGGCCACTGACTGTGCCTCTGCTGACTGCCACGGAGGAGCTCATGGCATCCACCGTCAGCTGCATGGCAGTGGATGACATGCCTGGTGGTGGGTTCTAGACAGGTGGCAGCCCCACACTGCATGGTGAGCATATCCAGCAGGCAGGCAGGTGTGCCTGTTGTGCGCATGTCATGTGGGTGTGTCTGAGGCCATGCCCACTGGTCCATGCATGTGTGGATGTGGACGTACAGTGCAGCACGATGGCAGGTGGTGATAGTGGCATGGGTGGGGCTGGATGGAGGGAGTGGTCAGGGTGGGTCTAGGGGGGTAGGGTGGGGGTGTGTGGTGATGGCCATGGAGTTGGCTGCTTCACTGACACACTGTTCTTGCTTTGCAGCACCAGTATGACTCCATACAGGGGAGTGGGCAGAGGTGGTTGTGGACATGGATGCCCGACCCTTGACTTCAACAGGCATGCAGAGCTAGGATAGGCCATGCCTCAGCAGGGCCAGCCTTGTGGCTGTACCTGACATGGGGTCAGATGACCCCCTGGCCGGGTTCCTGCATGATGACAGCCTGGAGGTGCTGTGTGCAGAGACCCAGCTCGGTGTGGCATCTGACACTGATGATGACCTCACACTGGTACTGGAGAGCATAGGGGCCGTGGTGGCTGAGACACCCCTACCTGCCACACAGGCACCAGCAGGTCCCAGCACTGTTCCCACACCTGCACAGCTACCCCCCATCCCTGCCGGTGTGGCTGTGTGGCACTGCAGCCGTGCCCAGTGTGGGTGGTGGTGGTACTGTGAGTGCGGCGGAGGTGCGGACCCTGCCCAGCAGACAGTCGGGCGGCAACAGCAGGATGCAGATGACACTGGGCAGTGCGCCACAGTGCCCACCGTTGTTGCACCAGGAGACACTGTGGCCCCTGTATGGCCCACTGTGCAGCATCCACCTGAGTGGGAGGCTGTGCAGCGGCATGCTGTGACCCCTTCCCCAGCACAGCAGCCAGACCATGAGGACCAGGAGGCTGTGAGACTGTGGGAGCACACCCAGTTACTGCGGGCCTCCGTGGAGAATCAGGCATTGCTTGCTAGTGAGGTGTGCGCACTGTGGGCAGCAGTGTGCCAGATGGCCAAGCAGCAGGACAGGGGCAATGTGCAGCTGATGGACAGGCTCTCCCAGATGCAGGAGGCCTTGACTGCAGCTTTGGACCGCATGACCAGTGCCATTGTGGCATCAATGGACCGCATGGATGGTGCCATTGCAGCTGGGAAGGCTGCAGCAGCAGATCCTGGGCTTGGTCATATGCAGGGGACTCCCTGCAGTGCACTGTCCACCCCACGGTCCAAGCATCTGGTGAGACCAGCACGACAGATGTCAGGATCGGACATTAGTATCCCAGACACCCCCGAGGCAGGCCTGTTTGACCACCAGGACATCCCTGCGCCGACTCAGTCGCGGTCCCACACATCAACCCCTGGGGGGATGTCTGATACCCCCCAGCCAATGCGCAGCAGGCATCTGCTGTCCAGCCCTGGTGTGGCTGCCCCGTGGCCATGGTGGCCATTGGACTGCGCCGTTGGTGTGATGTATTCACTGCCCTGCCCTGCCATCTGCTGCTGTCGCCACATGCAGCCATGGGGGGTGGTGGTGCAGCTTGCATGTGGTGGCACGCATGTGTGCTGTGCTGCTTTCCCCCTGTGTGTGTGTGGACCATGATGTTGGGGCATGTGGCATGGATATGATGATGGCAGCCATGCACTGGTACTGCCTATGCACTGGTGTCTTGCGTCTGATCCATGCCATGTCCCTCACCCTGTGCATGTGCTGCTGTGTGTGTGTAAGCGTCTGTGTGCCCATGTGTTCATGGCCCTGCCCTGTCTGATGTACGATCCCATCCCAGCATGCCTCCTACTACTGTGCCCATCCCATCCCCTGTGTTGTGTGCTGTGCTATTTGGGCCATGCCTGTGTGTCTGTGTACTCACCTTTGTTGTCCATACTGCTCCCTTGTGATCATGTCCCAGTGCCGACTTGCCTCCTGCACCAGTCTGGGGTCCCTCCTGCCGAGTGGTGCCTGCCCACCACCCTCCGGAGCTCCTCCACCATCGTCCCCACTGCTGTCGCCCTCATCTGCCTTGACTACTAGTCCATGATCAATGGCCATGTTGTGCAGGATGCAGCAGGCCAGGAATATGCCACAGACTTTTGATGGGCTGTATTTTAAGGTACTGCCTGATCTGTCTGGGCAATGGAATCACATCTTTAACATGCCAAAGGCACACTCAATGATATTACGTGTGCTGGCATGTGCCTTGTTGCATCAGTTCTCCATGGGGGGACGATGGTCGCCGGTAGGGGATGAGCAGCTATGGCCTTAGTGGGTATGCACTGTCGCCTGTGTGGATAACAACATGGTTATCCCTGTGCTATGCTGTGCTGCCACCCGCTCCCTCCCAGCCACAACATGCACATCACCCACTGCCCCATCCTCCCTCGGCCGCCCCTGGGGCCACGTCTGTCAGCCAGCCTGGCACACATCCTATTCACCTACTAGGTGGCCCATGGGGATGTCTCCCTGCTCAAACCTATGACACAGTGCAGAACTGTGCCATATGATGGCATTGTGTCCGCTCCCAGGGTGTGTGGCACAGATATTGATTATGCAACCCATGGCATTGCACACCACCTGGCAGTTGATCGATGGGTATCCCTTTCGGTTGATGTACACTGCTCCCTCTGGGCCAGGTGGTGTGCAGATGCTGACATGGGTGCAGTCTAGTGCCCCAATCATGCCTGGCATGCCTGCCAATCAGTGGAACTCCTGCATGTTTGCTGTACGCTCTGCCTGCATGCTAGAGAACTGAATGTACTCTGAAGCATGTGGCAGCAGAGCATTGAGGAACTGGGTAAGGAGGCGGGATGTGGCCGACTGGATGATTCCCATGGTATCACCCATTGTTCTTTGGAAGGTGCCTGTGGCAAGCAGGCACAGCACTGCTGTCACCTTAGTCTCCACTGTCATGGCATGACTACGTCTGGAGGGTGCCTGCATCTCATCACTGCACAGCTCACAGAGCTGCCTCAGAACAGCCCTGTTCATGCAGTACCAGCCCACAATCTCTGTGTTACTAAAGTTCTCATACTCAATCATGGCAACGGGCGGGGGGGTCCACTAGACCACCTGGGATGGTCATTTTTATATTTCTCATGGAATCAAGTGGGAGGGGAGACCACTAGACCACCAGAGATGGTCTTTTACTACATTTATCAGGGAATCGGGGACTCAGAAGGGGGGACCACTAGACTACTAGGTCCGGATTTACTACAACCACTGCGATCACGGAAACGGGTGGGGGGGGGTTCCACTTGACCACCAGGGTTATGTGTGTGCTTGCCAATGGTGTTCTGGGTGGGTGGGTTGCCACCTATGGCTGGGCTACTGTTTTGCACCCTGCCATACTGCAGCCTGCCTGTGGGTGGCCAGGAGTTGTTCCAACTTTTCAGGGGCTCAACTTTGAGCCCCGCTATGCAGCGCAATGCAGGGTTGTGCCCGCATATGCACCGCACATACTGGGCTGAATTTCACGATGTGCCACATATGCATGGGCAAGCCCCCTGCATCTGTGCCACATACATTATCATTGCACCCTGGTGCATCGGGATTTGTGCTGCACCAGGCAGCATTCTCAATATCCCACTGGGACACAATGTGGGGTTGTGCCAGGGCAACTCTGTTGTGCCAGGTGCAACCTCTTTGAATATCCAGGCCAGGGAAGACAAATGATTTGCTGAAGGTTACAGTGTGAATAGTTGCTGTTTTGCAATTTGTACCTCCTGTGGTCTCATAAAAATTGATCTACTGGCAAATGCCAGCTGTCATACACCTTCTTCGATTCCATGCTGCATGTCTCAGTCATACATCTCTTTACATTAGCACTGTCAGTATAGCTCACACCAATAGCTGTAGAGGCTGTGTATAATGAAATGTAAAAGGAGAAAAACAGAATGGTGAGCACCAAGCAGTAGTGGGGTTAGGAAATGCTGCATTGGTGCCTGACCTCAAATTTGCGAACACAATGCAGATTGCTTCTACACTCCACTGCACCAGAAATACTAGCCACAGTGAGACTGAAAGATGAATTCACAAGCAGGCTCTCAGTTCACACTTTTATTGTGAAAGTTCCATACAATTTACAGAAAATGTACCAAGAAAAACATCTCATGGTAATATACAGGGGCCATTGCTTCTGACTCCAGGGCAAGGCAGATGCCTCAGTGCTTTTCTCAGTATTATGTGATAAGGGCAAGTTCCTTACCGCACCACTCATTGGAGCGAGAAAATAATTGCCCACATCAAAAGAGTGACTTCCCTTTAGAGAAACCGCCGCAAACAGTGATGGTCCTCTAAAAACATCACACTACGTCTTCTTTTTATGTGGGGGGCTTTGGCTCCATGCTCACCCAAAATAAGGATTCTCAACCCCAGGGAGAGCAGACTTAGAAAATGTAGAAACTCCCTCGGAAGCAAAAAAATATTGCCTGCACCGGGATCCAAACCTGACACCACTGGCTCTAGATGCAGTGGCTTAAGCCACTACAACACACAGCCAGGTTGGCAGGGCTTGGCCATATTCTTTTCTTTATCCTCTCTCTGTTACAAGTGTAGCATATGTCTCTCAGCACTACACTCGCTATAGTGATATAGAGCTCTTTTCCCCTACTTGCTCTACATACGAACATTATTATTGAGTTGCTCATATTGTAGCGCTCAATAATATATACTTATATGTGGTGCTTCCCTTTTTTATTGCACCTTGGTAGGGGGCAGATTGACAAATCTCTTACCAGTGAAGTGCCAGGGCAGCTATCTTGTCTTGAAGTCAGTAGTTCTGATCCCAGAGTGTTACTAAGACATTTTTCTTGGTAGACTTTCTATACATTTTACGGAACTTGCACAGTAAAAGCAGTCAGCCTATGAATTTGTCATCCAGTCTCAATGGGGCTTATATTTCTGGTGCAGTGCAGTGCAACAGAAATCTGGTTTGTTATAGTGAAATGTAGTTTGTGTATTGCTAATTGCTGTGCTGCTGATATGGCTGAGGAATTAAAATGCATGCTTCCAGAGAGCAGTAAAAGTGCCTGAGCCCATGCTGCATGGGGCTGGCAAGTGCTGGCATGTGACTGATAAGTGCAAAGAGGTTTTAAAAGTAACTGAAAATACCCTTTTTTTGTGCCCATTTTCTGGATCATAGGGAGGTGGGGGTTAGACTTGTGGGGACCAGGGAAAGTCAGGCTAAGTGTGCTAGGTATGCTATGTAGCTGGCTAGGAGGATCCAGCCTATGTGTTGGGGTGCTTTCTGGCTTGGATTCCTGGAGGCTTGCTAAGGACTCAAGAAGGGGTCATGTTTTATGTTTTTCATGGACTCACTAGGCATTTGTGGATGCCTGATGGATAATTATTGGGCATCGCTACTGATCAAAGGTAATTTTTTGCATACATTGTAGCTGGATAAATAGACAGTGTGCCACTGTAGCTTTGCTTGCAATTTGTTTCTATTTTAAAACCATTGTGTACCTGTGAACTGATGTTTTCCTTGATTTCCATTCTCAAAGAAGCAGCCTCTTGAAACCGCGCTGCCCCAAATCAGATGCACTGAAGATCATTCTCACTTTGTGAGTCTGCACGCCACGCTGTTTTCCTGCTCTGAAGCCATCTGATTTAATAATTTGCCTGTTATTCTTTGTTGTGATTTTAACATGTTGGCTGTCATTGTTCTTGGTCTCATTCAGGAAAGTGTCATTTACCATCTGTTTTAGTTAGTTAATGAGTATATAAAAGTTTGAAAGGAGACAAAAATGGCACTGACACTGTTTGGCTAAAGATTTATTTTATTCTTGTAACAAATTACAAGTCCAGCACTTCCAACATCGTGGTGAGAAAACAAATGCCACTAAATGCCTTAACCAGTTTCACACATGCTCACTTCCTCAGGGAGACCAGTCATGTATGTAATCCCCAAATTGAAATGATCACCATCAACCTGCACCAGGTGTATTCAATAATGCATTGTCAAAATCACACACACACCACATATTAAAAGACAACACAAAAATAAAAAAAATCCCATTCATAAGAGATGTAATCCCTTTGGGCATATACCATGTAAGCAAGGAGGGGGGGTTAAAACAAATCTTTAAGTTCAGTCAGTTTAGTAATAACTAGTACCTGTAAAATGTTCCAAAATAAAGAAAGGCCATTATTGTGTGACCAAACATCCTATATATTATGGGAGGTCACAACAAATATCTAACAAATATTTCTCAAGCATGATCACATTCAATTGCATCCAGACCTGAAAAATTTTCAGGCTGTACATAAATCTGAGGTATCTCAGGTAGTTTGATCAAAATAAGGGGGGAAGAGTAGCATGATAAAACATGGGAGGTCACCAAGGTCAGGGTGGCTGATATGTTCATGGATTTCATTACAACTCGTTGTGCAATAGAACGATACCAGGAATTCAGTATTGAACAACAAATCACATGACCAAAAGTCCTTAAAAAATGGCTGGTCATGAATAAAACATTAATGTTGTGCCCATAATTATTATTCTATTAAACCTCTACAGTACGTGCTTACATTAAGGAAATAAGCTGGCTTAAAACCTCTGATGACAGATGGATCCCCAACATCATAATACTTATTATACTTAGTAGTATACTGTTGCATGATCTGTGCATATATGTGTGTTTTTTGGTTTTTAACTGATGGTTGGCTTCAACCCTATAATGGCACAAAAAGTCACCAAGAAAAATGCATACTATTATATATATAAAGATGAGGTTACTGTCCCATAGAAATCACTATAATGCTACCCCACCTATATGAGATACAACAACTCTGGCAATTTCAATTATTTTAAGGATCAATTAATTTGTAGAACAGAAGTATAAGTGTATGGGGGAAGGGAAGGGAAGGGGAAAAGTAAAAAAGAACCTTATCAATCTACGATATATAGCACCTTTATTAAATGTCATAAATTAAAACTAAATACGAATTGATACCCCACACAGAGTGCTAGCCTGTAACAATAATTAACTCCATAGTAAAATTAAAATCACTAAGCATGATACAGGAGTAATCTTACAAAATATACACCTACTGCTTAAATGAGTCCTAGACTACCCTAATGGCAGAGGTTCAGAGTACTTATTTTTTCTTCTTTAAAAAGGGGGCAGTATTGAAACCCCTATTCAATACTGTTCTTTTTTAAACCTTTAAATTGATAAATCCAAAATGCTTCTCTTTGTAGCAATAGATTTTCAATATCGCCACCCAGTACCCTTACCAAAACATTTTCCACACCACAGAAATGAAAACTATGGTCAGATTGATTCTGGCTTAGCAAAATATGTTTTGCTAAAGTGTTTTTTATGTCCCCATTTCTGATTGAACTCCTGTATTCCCCAATCCATAGTTTTAAAGCACGGGCAGTCTTATCCACATAAAATGTCAAACATTTACAAGTGGTCAAATAAATAACAGTGCATAAACTGCTCAATCCTATAATTCTTGTAACAATTGACCATGGTAAATGTGCCAGTTTTTTTTTAACAAAATCACAATTATGACAATTGCCACAATTGAAAGTCCCCTTTGGTTGTTGTGGCAACCAAGTCACCACTTTTTGGATTGGTTGTAGACTATGGACAAGCATGTCCTGGAGGTTAGGTCTCTTTCTGTACACCATATGTGGTAAATTGTTTATCAATCACTTTTAACAGGGGCTTAGTTTGCAAATCCCACAATGGGTATTTATTATGTCTCTAACTAAATTCGATTGTTTAGTGTAGGTGGAAACGAAATTCAGTGTGTCTTCATTTGTGTCCCCCCCCCTTCCTAGTATACCAATAAACTGTCCCTATCTGTACTGGAAGAAATGTTCCTGGCAGACTGAATTACTTCAGATCTATAACCTCAATTTTTATGGTTGTGGATGGAGCCTACAGCCGTCTTATAGTGTATTGTTAGGGTTTGTTGTGGATGGAAAACAATGGTTTTCCAAATCCTGTTGTAGAACAGTTCAAAGGTCAAAAAAGTTGTTGTACTATTGTTCTGACATCACATCGATAGTACAACAACTTTTAAGACACGTCCTGCAATTTGATTGGTGCAATCTATGCTCTCACGGAAAAAAATTGAAAAAACATAGTGACACGATTTAGCGAGTGCTTAACTACACACTGCTGTAGTTCAGACATGGTCAGGAACGCTTGCATTTATAAAAATAAAGTAAACCTTTTTTGGCATAAAAAAATTGAAGAGAGCAGCCACAGGTGTTTGTAACCGCTGCACAACAATTCTTCTCCCTGACACGGTCAGAGTCTCTGCAAGCTATAGCAAGAGGGATAGATTGGAGATGCTGGAGTGGGAGTAAGCATGAGCAAGAACATCAGCAGAAAAATGCTGATGGTAAAAAAAAAAAGAATGGGTTTTCTCTATCTTTTAATGGGCAACCATATACTACATAAAAAGTAGATGGGTGACCATCAACAATGAGCATGTTTCCATCTCTGATGACATCACAGACCTCTCAAGCTTTCGCCTTGAGGTCCGTAGATGTCATCAACTCCTTCGATGGAAACACAGCCCTGGTGTGGATGGTCACCCATCCACTATTCTATATGTTGTCTGTAGCTGGAAAAATGAAGTATCGTGGAACACATATTTTGGAGTTTTCAATGTATCCTTCTAAATCCACAAATCACTATGCCAATTGAATTAAAATACTCCATTCTTTCTGTTAAGAATGTTGGAGACATAACTTCAAGCTACTTATCAGATGGCCATTAGGAAACTGAAATAGCTTGTTAAATATTGGTTGCCTATTAAACTGGAGATTTGTTTACCCCCTTTGAAATACAACAACTTGCACATTTAAATACTTAGCATTTAAACATTTTCTTGCTACAAACTTCAATTGGGCAGTTATTGTCTTTCAAGAAAGATTCATACCTCATAAATGTCACCCTTTTCCAGCAAATCTAAAAATAGTTGCAGTTTTTTTAACCTTTTAAGACTGTTTAGAATATTGAAGACATACCTCCAAGCTGATTATCAGATGGCCATTAGGAAACTGAAATAGCTTGTTAAATATTGGTTGCCTGTTAAACTGGAGATTTGTTTACCCCCTCTTTAAAATGCAACAACTTGCACATTTAAATAATTAGCATTTAGCCATTTTCTTACTACAAGCTTCAGTTGGGAAGGTATTGTCTTTCAATAAGGATTCATACCTCATAATTGTCACCTTTCCCAGCAAATTTAAAAAAGATTTACCGTTTTTGTAACCTCTTAAGACACTATCTGATAAACACTGTTTCAGAAATATGCCAGGTCATCTGTGAACTATCCCAGGGAAATATATAGCAATCAGCAGGCATGTTTTACTATGCTTTTTGTGAAAAAAATATATTGCGCTACAGCAACACACACACACACACACACACACACACTGTACACACCATATTCCTGGCCACAACATTTACATAGAAACATAGAATTTGATGGCAGATAAGTTCCACTTGGCCCACCCAGTCTGCCCATTTCCCTACCTAATGGATAAGCTGCAGATCCTAGTTAATCAGCAGCCTACCTCTTTCTACCCCCAACCCCTAGAATTGCCTTATGGCTGTCCCATGCATGCTTGAATTCAACCACTGTTTTTGACTCCACTGAAATAAATACTGCAATCTAATATGTTATAACACAGTAAAGAAACTGCTTATGTCAGTGAACACAGTGAAGTTCAGTTTACAGTAGATTTCCTTTAAATATTTCTTATCCTATATTTTGTATCCTGAATAGCGTTGTGGAGATGCTACATCTCATTGTCATAGGGATCTTCATTTACACTTTTTTGCACTGTATTTACTCAGGATGCCCCAGATTAGATGTAATATTTTGTTTTCAGTGTGGTCATGATTTTACTATTTTTATAATGTATTTATTCAGGGTAGCCTAGTCAGATGTAAAATATTGTTTTCAGTGTGTTCTGATTTTACGCAATGCAGCATAATATTGTGTAGATGCAGAGCCCCACTGAAAATGATGTGCCATTTCTTCAGTGAAATATCCAGGCTAAAGGTATAGCAATCAGCATACATATTCTAGGAAAACACATTGTAAAAATTTGTAAAAGGAAGACCACATTGACATTGCCTCTCAGCAGATTTGCATTGTGCAAATTCATTTGAAATAATGGGTTAAAGCATCCCAAAAGCTCTCTATGACCATTTCGGCTCTGAAAAGAGTGTGTTGAAACTACTACCAATTCCCTTGCTGCCACTTCTTATGCTTCCACTATAGAACAGTTTCTACAAATTCTGAGAAACTGTGCTTTCGGTATGTATTTATTTATTTAATTTTGGTAACTGGGTAGGCCCACTGAGTCCAGTAATGGTCCCTTTTTCAGGGGCAGCCCAAATTAATTACAGAATACAGTGAAACATGCCATCTACAGGGGTACAGAGACAGTATTTACAGATAACAAGGTAGGTAAGCCATTTGCAAAGCATAACAATTTGCAACACTTGTTGATACACTTAAATACATTTGTGAATACAACCACTCACTGATCTGTTCATATGCATTATGAAATACAAGTTGAACATCAATGGTGACAAGTGCATTGGTTTAGCTCCAGCAGGTGGGCCTTAAGTCCCCTTTTGAATCCCCCTCATGAGTTACACTCCTGGAGATTCATTGGAAGCATATTCCAGAGGAGAGGGATGAGGGCCGAGAAAGCACAGGACCTTTGGGCAGACTTTGTTCTGGGTAACATAAGGAGCTATCTACTGGATGATCTTAGTGGCCTGAGCTTATAAGCTAGGCAGAGAGCTGGATATTTTAGGTGGCCTTCTAAGGTGGGCCAGAATCAAAAATAAAGGACCTGACAATGAGGTTCCCTGAAGGGGGTGCCTGCCACAAACCTGCAGATTCTATGGTGTAGGGTTCTGAGCTTCTGCATTTCAGGGTTTTTAACCAAGAGTAGCACAGGGGAGTCATAAAATAGGGTGGGTAGAAGGGTACCTTGTGCAACCTTGCACCAGGATTCATGTGTTAGAAAGGTACTAAGGTGATATAGGAGTCTGAGCTTTTGAGTCAAGAATTTAGTGAGCAGGTCAATGTGAACCTTAAAGGTGCAATCCTGGCTAAGGGTAATTTCTAGATACTTTAGAGATTCAACTACCTTAATCCTAGACTCATTTGCTAGTGAGAGTACCAGTATGTTAGACCTGTCCAGTCCAAGATATTTTGGGCCAAATACCATAGCCTTTGTTATTTTGCTATTTAGGACCAGTTTATTATTCTTCATGTCATTCCTCCAGCTCCCAGAGGTCTCTGGTCAGCAACTTGTTAAGGGTGTCAGTGTCATTTGTGGATCTGTAAATCATTACACCATCTGCATATATGGTGAGCTTTGCCTCATCACAGCAAGTAAGCATTTTGTTTATAAATAAAATAATAGAGGCCACAGGACTGATCCCTGGGGGACCCCATCTCGTATAGGGCACTTATCTGATAGTGTGCCCTGCCACCTGACTAGCTGGGACCATCCCAGAAGATATTGGCAAACCACTGTACTGCCAGACTATCTAGGTCAATAAGTTTTAGTATTGCAAGGAGCAGCTGATGATCTACCAAATCAAACACTTTGGTGAGATCGATAAAGACAACACCAGTGAATATTCTCTTATCCAGAGCAGAAAATATATCCGTGGTAAGATTTACTAAGGCAATATTTGTTCCATGGTTCTTTCTAAAACAATGTTGTGTGGCTGTAAATAGGTTATGACACTCAGTGTATTCCACTACCTGATTATATACAACCCTCTCCATTACTTTTCTAAGGATGAACAGGAGAGATATTGGATGGTAGTTTTCTATCAGTTCATGTGAATCACCTTTATGGATCGGTGAGACCAGGGCCACTTTGCAGAACGAGGGAACTTTCCCTTCAAGTAGGGATCAGTTAAACAACCAAGAGATTGATGTTGCAATGACTGGGGCTGCAATATTTCATAGCTTAGGTTCTAGTTTATCATACCCTGCTGCTCCGTGGGTTTTGAACCCCTTTAATAATTTTAGGACCTCATTTCTGGAGGTTAATTTGAAGTGGAAGTCAGAGATGGTGGAATTACCTTTGTTGGTGTCTTGGGGGGATTGAGGTGGCCCAGGGTGGTAGGTCTTGAACTTATCCAGTTCTGTGAAGAACATATTAAATGCTTTTGAGGTATCAACAAGGTTTTTGAGACAAGCATCATTTGCTACTATATTACACCTTTCTAGTTTGTTCTGGCCCTTGATAAGAGGATTAATCTGTGCCCAGAATTTTTTTGGGTCAAAAGATTATTTTCCTGAATGTCTGTAAAATGCTGCATTTTGGCTCGTTTTAGCTCAATTTTACACTTATTTCTGAGTTCCCTGTACCTCTGCCAGTCAAAGGCTTGACCTGATGATTTAAATGCGCCCGACACTCTGTCTGTATCTCTCATGAGTTTTCTAAGGTCCTGGGAAAGTCACCTGGCTTCCTGTCTTCTGACTATGATCTGTTTTAGTGGTGCATGCTTATTTGCGGCAGACAAGAAGTTATTAATGAAGTATTCAAGGGCTGCATCAAGGCTTGGAGCAAACTGAATCTGGTGACAGTTGACCTTGGCCAGGGTACTGAGAAAGGAGCATGGGTCAAATTAAGAGTAGTCCCTGGTCAAAACTTTTTTTGCAGGGGTTGTGAAGTTATTTTTTCAAATACTGAATTTGGGGGAGTGGTCACTTCATGAGTCAGCAGAGAAGCCCAGCAATTTGAATGTATCTGGATTAGTGACTAGGACCCAGTTCTCTACCATGTGTACTGGGTGGCAGCTAGAGGGCAACAGTACAGTATTCCAGTCAGCTGATTTCCTGAAAAGATCTGTATATAAAATACCTTAATTACACTTAGTAATCTGCAAATCCAGAAAATGCACACTAGTACTAATACTTTCCACTTCAAACCTTAAATTGCTATTAGTGTCTTCCAGATAGTGAATGAATTCAAACAGTTGCTCCTCACTTCCCTTTCATATTAAAAATATGTTGTCAGTGGTAACATCTCCACAGGCCAACCACCTCAAAGAAAGGGTTGGCCTGTGGAGGCATCACGTTCTCAAGTACCTAACTATAAATTTGTGTAATTGGGGGTAAATGTCACTCCCATCACAGTCCCCTTAATCTGTTGGTAAAAGACATGTTGGAAGGGGAATACATTGCATTCCAAAACAAATTGTGCACATTCCATTATAAAAATTTGTTGAGCAAAATCCAAATCAGTGGCATCACTTAAATGTTCAAGTAAGGCTTGGAGACCTTCACAATGGGGTATATTTGTGTACAAGGATTCAATATCCATTGTGCATAATATCTATTCCTGGTGCATCCTTTGTTCTTTAAAAATATTTAATGTATCAGTGCTGTCCCTCACATATGATGATAGTTATTTCACTGGATCCTTGATGAATACATCCATGTGCTGCAACAGATTTTCAATAATTGATCCAATACCTGCCACAATTGGAGGGCCAGGAGGATCAATTAAGGATATATTTATTTATTTATTGAAATGTTTCACCAGGAAGGCACACTGAGTACAAGTCGCTCATCTTCTGGTGTGACCTGGGGGAAGAGGTACAATAGGAATGAGACATAAAACAGTCAAGCTACAGGATCAACATTAACATGAAGTTGAAAGGCAAGTGTTACAAACTGTGTTACGACAGTGTTGTGCATAATAGGTAGAAAGAGTGGACAATAATAAGTGTTGGGTTAATAAGTAAACAAGTGCTTACATCAAAGAAAAGGGGAAGGGAGAGGGAGGGTTGAGGTGGGGGAGGGGGAAGAGTCATGTCCCTGGAGACCCCTTCAGGATGCAAGGAACCCTGCAAAGGGACTGGGGGGACCAAAGAGAAGGGAATAAGTCAGTGTCCAAAAAAGACCCTTTCAGGATGTGGGGAACCCTGCAAGGGGGCTGTGGGGCTAGATAGAAAGGGGGATAAGGCTGCAGGGATTTAAAGAGGGAGGAGAGAGAAGGAGGAGGTGTGACGTAATGCTAGGAAGGGGAATATGACCTAACCCAAGAGAGGACCCTTCAGGATGTGGGATATCCTTCAAGGGGGTTGTGGAATGGTCAGTAGATAGGGATTAAGAGAGTGATAGGAGAGGGAGGGAGGGAGAATTGAACCCTTGAGGGAAGAGAATTCGTACCTTTGGAGGGGATGGGACCTAATCAATAGTCCATCAGGATTCATCGATCCCTGTTAGTAGTCATGGAAAGTCAAGATAGTGGCTAGATAGAATAGGGGAGATATGCTTGGGCTCAGTTGAACCCCTTCAGAATGCTGAGAACTGTGTGAGGGGACTGCGATGGTCAGGGAGAAAGGTAGATGGGGAGGGGAAGGAGAAGAGACAAGCCTAGATGCAGCAGGACCCCTTCAGGATGCTAAGAATCCTGCAAGAGTACTGCAAGTCTAGGGAGATGGTGGGGGAAGGGACTAGATGAGAGATACAAGCCCCTTGCAGTGGTAGGAGAGGGACCCATGGAGAGCATTCGGGGTCCCTTACATTCTGTGAGAGATCAAGGGAGGCCAGTAAGGAGGAGCAATTTGGGGGAAGGGGAGGAGAGCTAGAAATTTGGGGGGTGGGGTAAACAGGGTAAAATGAAGGTGACGGTAGAGGGGTAGGCTTTGTCCAGTGCTTAGAAGAGAATTAGATAGGGACATGGCAAGAGCAGCTGGGTGCAAGGTAATTATTGAGGGCAGAGCTGATGGAGTAGGCAGAGGATGAGTGCCAGATTTAAGGTGGGAGGGAATCCTAGATTTTTGGGAGGCAGTGAGAGTTACCGGATTGGTCAATTTGGGTGGATCTGAGGGGGAACTACCAGGGTACAGGAGTCGGTAGATCTAAGGAAATGGGAGAATGGGGTGATGTTATAATAGAGGAGGTGAGGTAGAAATGGAGCTCACCCAACCAGTGCTTGGAGGTGAATTTAGCACAGCGGAAGAGTCGGCTATTTGTAAGAGAGGGAAAGGATATGGCACGATAAAGATCACAGTGGTGGGTGCAAGGTGGGGCATCCAATGCAAAGTGGCAGAAGGAATTGAAGAGGGTGTCCAGTCTGGCCATGGAGAACATAAGGGCAGCACCTTAGACTACATCACAGTAGTTGAAAATGGGCAGTATCATCTTCTGAACAAGTTCACCCCCAGCTGTAGGAGGGATGCAACTATGGTTCCTGAAGATGGCACCAAGCTTGGGGCACAGTTTTTTTCTGGATGGCATCAATATGTCCAGAGAAGTTTAGGTGTTGGTCAAATCAAACACCTAAGTACCTGCAGGAGGATGTGCCCTCAAGTAAAGTCCCATCAAGGGTGTGGAAGTTGGGTAGGGAGGGAAGCCAAATGAGTCTTTGCCTTGTGCCAAAGGTCATAGAAACAGTTTTATTGGCATTGAGAAAAAGTTAATTGTTATCAAACCAGAGCTGAATCTGTCAATGTCTTGCTGTAAGCTGGTTGTAACTTCAGCAGGACAGGAGCCAGATGCATACAGGACTGTATCATCAGTATACATATGTATAGTGGAGGAGGGGGAGCAAACACAGGAAAGGTCATTTAAGAAGATGGAGAATAAGAGGGGCCCTAATACAGAGCCCTGGGGACACCAGTGCTAATTGGGAAGGGAAGGAAATCAGTGTCCAAGATCTTAACTGATTGGGTTCTGCCAATAAGTTAAGCCTTGAACCAGTTTGTGGTGGAGGGAGATAGGCCAGCTGCTGGGAGTGAGTTGAGTAGAAGTGAGTGAGAGATGCTGTCGAAGACCTTGGCCAGATCAACAAAAATGGCAGAGGTAATTTGGTCATTGTCCATCCCAGTTAGGATGGAGTCTGTGAACCATAGGAGAGTGGTGGTGGTTGAGTGTTTTTTCCAGAAACCAGACTGGAAAGGGGTGAAAAGGAGGTGTCAGATACAAAAGAGATGAGTTGGGAGAGGATAATGTGTTCTTGAAGCTTGGCAAGGGTAGGGAGGAGAGAAATGAGGTGAGAGTTGCCAGGGGATGAGGGGTCACCTGTTTTGGGTAGATGAAGGACCACTGTATGTTTCCATGAAGAGGGGACCGAGGCAGTAGAGAAAGAGAGATTTAGGATTATTGAGAGGGGGTAGGCAATGGCCAAAGTGGATAGAGTGAGGAGTCTTGGGTTGAGGCCATCAGGGGAAGCACCTTTAGAGGGGGTTGATAGTGAGGAGGACACTTAGGGCATCATTTGTGGTTACAGTAGTGAAAGAGAAGGGGAAGTGGGAGGGTGGTGGAGGGAGCACACTGGTAGAGGGTGGAGAGGGGGATGGGTAGGAGGGGAGGGAGTTTAGTAGCTCAGTGGTGCAGGAGGTATAGTAGGAGTTAAATTCCACAGCTACGGCTGGTGGGTCAGACACTAGTGAGCTATTTACTTTAAGTACTGGGGGTGGGTGAGATGAAGGGGTAAACAGGGCTTGGACCACCTTCCAGAACTTTCAAGGAGACATTTATGTTGGTGATGAAGTCAGATTTGAAATATTGAGACCTGGCTAACCTTGTACCCTGGTGCAAGCGTTTGGGAGCATGCGGTACTTCGCAAGGTCACTAGGATGCTGGGTAGCTTTATGACACTTCCAGGCTTGATCTCTAGCCCTGAGACAGACTAGAAGTTCAGGGGTTATCCAAGGTGAGTGATTACCTCTGACTCTGGTTTATTGGAAGGGGGCAAAGTAGGTAAGGGCTTTATCAACCCAGGGGAGGGAGTTTGGGGAGACAGCCAGAAGTAATAAGGTTACTCAGGAGAGGTTCAAGGTCAAGAGACTTAAAAGAGCATGGCTGTATGGATTTGTGTGGTGATTTAGTTCTGTGGACTTTCCTAACTATGAATATTGGGTTATGGTCACTGAGAACATCGGGGAGGATGCTAGAGGTGATGATGCCATGGTGGTGGGAGGTAAGGGCCCAATCAATTGGGCAGTGTTGTTGTGTTTTGTGGTTTGGGTGGGTGGGTTTGGAGATCAGTTGGGAGATGTTTAGGCTCCAATTTCATTTTTAGTTTTGGCAGTTTTAGGTGACAACCAATTTATGTTGAAGTCGCCTATGAGGAATACTTCTCCAGAGCGAGCAATGGAAGTGATGGAGGTTAGGAGGTCTAGTGCAACTGAAAGATGGACATTTGGGTGGCAGTATATGCTGACTATGGAGATTGGGAGAGTGAAGGGGAGGGTCAAATGGACCTCTAGGGCATCATGGGTCTCAGGATTGGAGGATGAGTAGATAATGGAATATTGTATGGAAGCTAGGACATAAATGGCCACAGCACCACCCCTGCCAGCATGATCTTGCCTTAGCAGTGAGTAGCCAAGAATGGAGACTGAGTAGTCAGGGATAGTTCTCTTTAGCCCAGTTTCTGAGATGATTAGAATGTCTAGTTTTATGGTGCACACCATGGTCTAAATCTGGTCTATTTTTTGCAGCAAGCTGCGGGTGTTCAGATGTAGGATCTTTAAGCCCTTTGGGAGGGCTGTGAGAAGTGAGTGGGGGGAGGTAGTAGAGGAGGAAGTACCAGAGGAGCTAGGTTCAATAAGGCCTAGGTTGGGTGGATATCCCCGGTGGAAAGCAAGAGAAGAGCGAGTATAAGAAAGTGGATCTCAAGGGATTTTGAAGGGCTGGAGAGGAGGTTGGGAGTTTTGAGGAGAAGGGAGTGAATGAGTGAGGAAGAAGAAGGTGGAGAATCACTGTCAAGGTGGACGCCGTTATCAAAGAAGCATGAGGAATAGTAGAGTGAGACCATATTTCAAATGGGGGGGAAGGAGTGATAGCATGGATTTCAGTCCAGGTAACAGTAGGGATTGCCAAGCCAAGTAGGGAAATGAGCAGACTAGTTGGGCAGTGTGGTTCTTATCTGCCGACAGATTCTATGTTTCTATGTGGGTGGGGGATTGGATATAATAACTGATTAGGGTGGGAGAGTTATTAGGAATAGATGAGTAGTGAGCAAGTGGAGGTGGTAAAGAGAGGGATATGAGCCAAACAAGGGGTAGAGAGGAGAGTAGGGGATGCATGGTTCATAAAGGCAGTGAAATTAGTGAACAATTGATTTAGGGACAGGAAGATTTGTAAGCAGGGAGTGCATGGAGGCTGGTCAGATGGAGGGGGTAGCTGTAGTTTAGGAAGGCATCTTTATGAACCTTCGGCAGGATGTAGATTGTACTTCTAATGGGTCACTGTACAGTTAGAAATTCAGCAATCTCATGACTGAACACACCATTAATTTTAGCATCATGAATGAATTTTTTTTTTGAACCTTAGTGTGGGTTCATGATCAAGTTTTCTGTAAAAACTCAAATCATTAAGTTGTCAATTGACCTCTTGCACATATTTAGAAGTATCCACAACCACAATTGACCCACCTTATCTGCTGGCTTTATGGTAAGTAGTTCATTACTTAACAGCTCCTTCAGTGCCTTGTTCCCCTATGCAGACATGTTCCTGAAGTAATGAGTCCCAATTGTGGAGTGGAGTTGTTCAATGTCCCATAAGCAGGCCTTCTCAAAAACCTGCACCATCAGATTCATTGGTATAAAAACAGATGACACCTTAAGCTTGTCAGTCCTATAATCGTGTCCCATATCAGTGTTTAAATCCACAGGACCTACAATACTGGCACTTGCTTGTTCCGTCTCTAGCCCCATCCTCCTTTTATTGTAAAATTCTCTTAAATTCAATTTTCTCATAAATTTTTTCAAATCAAAAAATAGCTCAAAGGGTCTCTGAATGGTGGCAGGCTCAAAACCAAATCCCTTGTTCAATATTTTCAACTGTGGTGCAGTTGGTTCAATCAAGGATAAATTTATAACATTCACCTCTTCCTTCTGCCTCTGCCCCAGTTCACACTGTGTTGGTTGTTGGTTAACACTTGTTGTGGTACTCCTTCTTTTCCACTTGTGGCCACCCCACCTTCTCCATCCCATTGAAAATGGACCAATCAGCTGCTGCATCTCAGACCTAGGGGGATCTCTGTTTAAGCCTCCTCTTCTAAACAATCTTCCCCTTCCAATTCACTAGTATGAAAACTAGCATTACCATTTTGTAAAACAGACTGGACTCCCCAATTCCATTGTGGAGTGCAGCCTGTTCTGTTATTCTTCCTTGTAAAAACCCGGTCCAAGGTGTAATCTGTTCTGTCTCATTCAAACTTTGTAAACAGCAAAGGAGCATTTATTTTCTATCAACCACTGGGCACTAAGTAATTCATGCCTCAGGGCCAAACACCAAGAAACTGAAGACAGGCTTGTAGCCATGTAAAAGGGCTTACCAAAAGTAGAACCACACTTCTGTGTGCATTAATAATAAGGCATCAGAAACTGCCTATAAGAGACCAAATGCAACCAAGGCAGGCAATGTGTACCATGATGCATTATTCCCCTTGATTTCTACAAAACATCATCAGGGTCAGGTTTCACGGCAAGGTACATTTCTTTATATAACACCCTAAACCAGAGGATTGGGGCACAGTAACATCAGATCAGAAAAAAAAACCCAGCATAAACAATTTACACAATAAATCAGACAACTATCATAAAACAACAGAAAACACAGATGGTAGAATCCTAAAAATTCACAAACAGGCTATAAAACTGTCCTCTGAGGATCTCAAGGCTTAAGTGTCATCAACGTTTGTTCGACTTGCAAGAATGTTAGCCCCTTCTTAAAAATCTCCACCACGGGAGAACTCCACAAATTAATGGTCATGGTATTCAGTAAAGATGATACAATGTAAAAGCCCTGTGTACTGACTGCCCTTATCGGTATCTAGGACTAAACAGCAAATTAGCCTCATTAGAGATGATAGGGCCTCTTAGGTAGTCAGGACCAAGTTCGGGCATGGCTTAACAGAGGTGCATCACCAAATTGGCAGCAAGTGCAATTCATGCAGAATGAAAGGGATATGCTCAGAGGTATTAACCCCAGCAATCAATTTGGCCCCAAAGTTCTGTACTAGTTGAAAGTGATGCTACAGTGTTTTGTATTGGCCTTTGCACAAAACATTATAGTAATTGAGTCTTGTCATCATGAAGCATGCAACAGGGTCACCAGGCCATCTTGAACTAGACAAGACTTAATTCAGGTGACATTCTTTAACTGTAAAAATCCACTGCAGCCAACAGTCACCACCTAATGTTCTAGGGAGACTTTGTTGACTACAGTGATGCCAGGATTCTTAACAATCTCCATTGCTCATAGAGGAATACCATCTGAATGTATGCCAATGAAAGTTAACTAAGGACGCTGTGACGTTCCATTGGAAAAGATGACAGAAAAAAATTCTGGGCTAAGATAGCACAAGAAATATCCATGAAATTGTTCCAGTTAGAGGTCTTAGATTGTGAATCAGCCTGCCACTGCAGGAATGAGCCAATAGGGAGTTGGGTGCACCTTTGGTACTTGCAAAATGTTGCTGATGTAAGCTGGAGCTAGATTCACATGAAAGGCTGAAGATTCAGCAGCCTGTGAGCAAGTCAGTTAGTCTTCTAAAAAACATGGGCAGACTCTTGACATCACTGAGCCTCTTTATGGGGAAGTCAATTCCATCAATGGAGGCAAAGAGAGAGAGTTCATCACTGTGCAACTAGTTGAAGACAGACTATTGTGGGTTTCTAGCCAGGGATCCACAACAGGAGCTTGACAAATTTTTTTTCGAATGCCCCATCAGCGACACCAGCAGGTCAACCACATTCTGCAGTCAGATGCTGGTTCACACTATCCGTCCCTGTTTTCTTTGGTGGGGGCTTTGCCTCCTAACCCCCCATGCAGGGGGCCACGCCCACCGTACCCCCCCCCGCTTAATGATTATCAACTCTGAGTCGGAGCTGATTGGGGGGTGCAGGACCCTCAACAGCCAGCGACGGGTTCCAGCAGGATTCCCACTGCGGCATGGCACTGTAGTCACTGTGGGGGAACTCACTGATGAAATGTCGCTGTCGAAGGGGTAACCATCTAACCAGAGCCCATCCAATCATTGTTTATCCAGAGTGTGAGTAGCAGAGAACTGATCATTCAATAGGCAACCACCTGGGGAAAGCTTGTGCAGGTTTCCATTCTGGGCCTGACAGTGCATCTATCTGAACAAAGAGACAGTGAGTGAGAGAGAGAGAGAGAGAGAGAAAAATTAGCATCAAAAAGATGAGCCACATGTGATTGGAGGGCCACTACTATACAGAGCACTGCACCCGTTCAGAGCTATGGTGTTAGTATGCCTGACATTAGGGTGCCAAAATCTGTAATGCACTGCCCCCCCCCTTCCTGTGGTCTGCTCTCCTTGGAGTTGGAATCCTTAGTAAGGGGGGGAAGGGGGAGCAGGGGGGCACAGCCCCCCACATAAATGGCAATATGCAAAATGAAATCCTGGTGCCCTAATGATGGAAGCACAATGACAGGCATGTTCCAAAGGTGGAACCTATCCAGAGGGTTTAAGTCCATATGAGTGGTGAAATCATGTGTGGCTGAGCAGACAACTTCACAGCTTTTTTCCCCTCTGGATCCTAGGGGACTGGGGAAGCCTGAAATGGGATTTAGAGAGTCTGCAGAGTCTACGTTTTCCTGAGACCTTACTACAGTTCCAGAAATTGACATGGACAGATATTTCCTGAAATTTGTGATATCTTTGACTCCAGTTCCACAATTCCATATCTTTAATACCTGCTGTCGTGGGTGCAACTAACCCCTGTTATAACCTGTGGTACCCTCCCGCCTTGCCCCCTGGCTCAACAACATCCACTAGACAGCCTCTTCCTCCTCCAGACCCACTTCTTCCCTACTAGGTCCAATCAGGGACGTAACCCGCTGTCTTCTCTGAAGACCTACTATATACATGAGTGTAACTCACAATTTTGTAACATTATGTAACCTAAGTAACATACAAACTACTACTTTATGTAACCTAAGTGTATCTATGTTAAATGTTCCTTTTACTGCACCTGTAATGTTATCCTCTGTTTTAATCTGCACTGTAATAACTGTCTTGCTGTCTGCCCCCTCGTGACGAGGTGCCTTTGCAAATGAGTCTCTGATTTAAAGGTTGTAAACCTGATTTGTAATGAATAAATAAATGAATAAGGCCGCCAGAGAGAATTTCTATAGAAATATTACAAAATATCTGGAAATATCTGACAATATGAATATTTGAACATACAGAATTTGCCAGCAGATAAAGGCCCAATGGTCTATCAAGTATGCTCGATGTTGCAGCTATCCCCCCTATGCAGCAGCTGCCCCTCCCTCCCCCTACCCATAACCCTTTCCCTTGTTCTGTCCCAGTCCATTTTGAAGCAGCTCACTGTCCTGCTGGATACCACTTCCATCGGCAACACGTTTGTAGCAGGGAGATCCTGCCACTCACCCTCTCCATAAAAAAGTGTCTTCTCATCTCCCTCCTGAACCTACCCACTCCAACCTCATAGCATGGCCTCGGGTATCCCTCCCTTCCCTCACCTTGAAAAGCCCATCCTTCCCAGTCCTGTTTATGCTGGTCATGTACTTGAAGGTTTCAATCATATCTCCCCTGTCCCTCCTCTCGTCCACCGAATACGTTGTCAAGTCCCTCAGTCTGCTCTCATATGGTAAATCCTCCAGACCATGGATCATCTTTGTTGAGATGTGTTGCACCCCCTCCAGCATCTTAATGTCTTTCTTCAGGTACGATCACTAGTACTGCATGCAATATTCCAGGTGCAGTTTTACCAGCTATCTATACAATGGAAGAATAATCACCTCCCTCCTTGAGGTTATACC
Source organism: Neoceratodus forsteri (assembly GCA_016271365.2). Classification (NCBI taxonomy): domain Eukaryota; kingdom Metazoa; phylum Chordata; order Ceratodontiformes; family Ceratodontidae; genus Neoceratodus; species Neoceratodus forsteri. The sequence continues at coordinate 284,378,497 of CM028135.1, read as the reverse complement.
CCAGGCTATACAACTCAGCATCTTATTGGCCTTTGCAGCTGCTTTCCTTCATCATGCTGAGTTTTTCATTGAACCTGTAATGATTACCCCTAGATCCTTTTCTTACTTAGTTATGGCAAGCTGTACTCCACCCAGCTGGTAGCTCCTATCTGGGTTCTTTGCCCTAAAAATGCATCACCTTGAACTTTTTGGCATTGAACTCCAGTTGCCAGGTGTCCAACCAGATCTCCAGTTTTGTCAGATCCTCCTACAACCCCTGCCATCCCTCTTGGTCATCTACCACTGCTTCCCCCTTGGTGTTATCAGCAAACAGACTGATCTTGCTATTGCAGAAGAAAAAAAACAGGCAGCTACCCGAGACACACACTTCCACAAATGCAGAGCATGAACAGAAACAAGGAGTGGAGTTGCCCAGAAACCAAAAAAAGACCTCACTGTTAGGTCATGATAAAAAAGTATATTTATTTATTCTCCACAAAAACCAGGATCACCCCCAGTGGCCAACGTTTCATGTCATACCCGATGCTTTTTCAAGGCATGGCTACCATGAATGATATCTCTCATTTAAAGCCCTCATTCAAAGTGACAGTGCAATAAGTACAATGTAATTTCATACAGTGCAAAACATCTAAAATTACTCAAAAATATATATCTAAAGTGCAAAAAAGTACAGTACAGTGCAAAACCAATACAAAAAAGGGAAAGGAAAAGGAAATGGGGAATGGGGGGGAAGAAAATAAGGAAAGTATTGCTAATATGCAGAATAGCTAGTTACAACACTTTATATGAAGAAGCAATATTATGTGAGATAAATATCCTTAAAAATAACGCTATCTAATTAATAAATACATCTCAAGGACTCAAGAATACAATCGAACAGATCAAGTAAATCAAAGGAGCAGAACTGGGACAATAATAAATAAGTGTATGTCCAAGAAAACAACTGCAATACATTATCTCTTTTTCAAAAATGGTGTCAGGCTAAACATGGAATTGAGACCCTTGATACCACATGCTCGCAACATAAACTGCCATCTTCTTTCCACTTGAAGTAATTTACTATCCAAGTCTCCCCCTTGAATATTGCCAGATAATTTTTCCAAGCCCTAAAAGGAAAATCTGTGGCCCATCCCTTTTTGAAGCATATGTACTGCTAAAATTTTCTTCACATCTCATTTCTCAATACAATGCAAATGTTCTGAAATTCTATGTGTGAATGGACCTTTTGTCTTTCCAACACAGAACTCTTTGCAAGTGCAGCTGGCAACATTAACCACATGTGTGGTGGAACAGTTAATGAAATGTCTGTTGATAAATTCTCTGCCGGTAACTGGATGCAGAAAAACAGTACCTGTTTGTATAGCATGTGTTGGCAAAAAGTACAATTGGCACATTTAAAAGTTCCACCTGGTAAAGCAGGGTGTCTCTTTTCATTGAGCTTGGTATAAAGACTCCTGGTCTTCCACACAATCTCTGTCATATCCTCTAGCACAAAATCTCTTAGCAAGAACTCCAGTATTGTTTGCATAACCTTCCTGCCTGCTTGTATTTCTTTGAAGTCTCAGAAATTGCCCCTTTGGAATATTTCTAACCATGTGCCTGGGATTGACAACTGTCAAATGTTAAAATTGCATTCTTTGCACAATCTTTTCTAAAAATGTTATTGGAAACACCACCTGACCCATTTCTCACAATGGTAAGATCTAAAAAAGCAATTTGATACATATCCTGAACAACAGAAAACCTCAAATTCTCATTAGTACTCTCCAGACAGGACACAAACTCAGATAAAACCAATGGCGGCTCCCTCCACACCAAAAATAGATAATCAATAAATCGACAGTAAAGATGAAGGAATTCTTTATATGGGTTCAGATCAGATAAGACAAATTCTTTCTCCCACTGTGCTAAATAAATGCTAGCATAATTCAGTGCAAACGAGACCCCCATTGCAGTGCCCTTTATATGGTGGTAGAATAGCTCTTTAAAAAGAAACAAATCGTAACTTAGAACTTTCTCAGTTAAAGTTAACAAGAATTCAGTAAATCCATTTGTATAACCAGTGCTGTCATATAAAGCAGTTCTCAATGCTTCTATTCCACCCCACATGGGGAATGTTGATATAAAGAGCACTGATAACAAGAGTAGCTAAAACATCATTGTCTGTAACAGAAATATTATCCAGAGTTTGCAAAAATATGAGAACTATCTTTAATGTTGACAGGCCAAAGTGGAACCAATGACTTGATGTGTTTGTCAATAAACTGTGCCAAGGGCTCCGTAAGGGAGCCAATGCTTACCACAATAGACCGAGCAGGAGGATCTGACAATTTTTTGTGAATTTTGGGCAACTCATAAGTGGTTGCCCTGATAGGGTGATCCACTGTTAGAAATTCATATGTCTTTTTTTGTAATGATGTTACTAACCCTAGCTTCATGCAAATATACATCAATGTCAGTTTTAAAGGTATTTGTCAAGTCACAGTTAGTTTTTTTTTCATAAAATTCCACATTAGAAAGTTAATTTAAAATTTCTGTTTCATACTTAGCTTTATCTAAAATAACCGTTGCACCACCTTTATCTGCTGATTTAATCTGTCAGGTCATTCTGTGCTAGATCTTTCAAGGCTTGATGTTTTTCCCTACTGCAATTGTTAAATCTTGATTGTTGTCTCCTGAATAAAAAGTTCAATGTCCCTATCGCACACTTTCTGAAATGACATGACTGCAGGATTATTGGGGTATACAAATCGATGGGGGGTATACAAATCGATGGCTTTCTCACTCGATTTAAACTTGCATTCATGTTCTCATTTTCTCAATTTTCTTGTATTTGAGATGTAATTGGGGAAACACAATTATCATTCTGCTGGTACATCACCTTTAAATCAAGTTTTCTAGTAAGTGTATTCAAATCCACCATCATATCAAGTTCCTGGGTTTTATTTGTAGAAATAAAGTTTGAACCTTTTTGTAGGACACTATACTCTGCCTCGGTCAGTACATAATCCAATAGATTCACCACTAAATTATTTTCTATGTCCGGTATGTCCCCCTCTAGGGATATCAATCCTTTTTCCACTGTCCCTGATGAAATCTGCATTTTACTCTTCCTCCACTTTCCCTGGTCTCATGCCTTGTCCTCCTTGTTCGTCTCTGAAATGTATGAAGCAGGGGCTCCATCTCAGCTGTAATTAAGGATGCGGGACCTCTGGAATATTGGAGTAGCTGTGGGGCCTCACTACTTGCATGACGTGTGCTCCTGAAGCAATGTCGTTCTCCTTCTGGGTTGCTTGTTCCAGAATAATTTGTGCTCAAGTCACTCCTACTGTTCTGGCGTTTGTTGATTCAGAGGAGGAGTGTCTTCTTCCTCCCCCCTCCTCATTAAAAATGGTTGTGATTTAACAATATGCTCTGCAGATGTATCTGCTGAAGTACCTTGTTCCTTCATCAGATTCCAACCATTCATATATATATATATATATATATATATATATATATATATATATATGTATATATATCTCCGGGTTCTCCATCCTGTATGTTTACTTTAGAATGGGTACATTCAAATCTCTTGCTATCCTTTGCCCCCCCCCCGAGTGTCTACTCTGTTGCAGATCATGGTGTCATCTGCAAAGAGGCAGACCTTCCCTTCTAGTTTCTCCACTATATCACTAATGAAGACATTAAAGAGGAACAGCCCCAGTACTGACCCCCTGAGGTACCCCACTGGTTACTCTCCCCTCCTTGGAGTGAACTCCATTTATGATCACTCTCTGCCTCCTATCCCCTAACCAATGCCTTACCCAGGTTACCACCTTACTACCCACCTCCATGCTACCCAACTTGTTTACCAGTCTCCTGTGTGGAATGGTGTCGAAGGCCTTGCTGAAGTATAAATAGACCACATCCACCGCCCTGCCCTGCTCCAACATCTTGGTTACCCAGTAACTCAGATTTCTTTGGCATAACCTTCCCTCTGTGAAACCATGCTGCCTCGGGTCCTGCAGTCCATTGGATTCCAGGTACTCTATAATCAATTCCTTTTATAGTGTTTCCATTAATTTTCCTACCATTGAAGTCAGGCTGACAGGCCTATTACTGCCCGCCTCCTCCTTGCTACTAGGGTTACCACCTTTTAGAAAGCCCAAAATTAGACATTTTTTACTGAAACATGATTTTTTGCAGAACAGTAGGTTACCTCGACTAATGCAACAGACTTTTTTTTCTAATAATCAGAATTTAAGCTAAGTATTGTAGTTTCTTAGTTGCTTCTATTGTTTCTCATCATTTTAAGGTATTTTAGTTAAGGTATTATAGTTTTCTATAACATTTAGTGGGAAATTAGAAAATATTTTTTCTATTATAAAGTCAGGACATGTAGTATTTTTCATGTTTTTTTACAGGACAGGTGGTAACTGTACTTGCTACCACATTGTGAAGTGGAACTATGTCTGCTCCTCTTCAGTCCTCTGGAACCACACCATTCTCCAGTGAACTGTTAAATTAGTATGGCAGGGGTGCAGCCAATACCTCCATGAATTCCTTCAGCACTCCTGGATGCACCCCGTCTGGCTCCATGGCTTTGTTCTCCCTCAGATTAGTGAGTGTTTTCCATACCCTCTCATTAGAAAAGGGACTGGAGTCCTCTTCTCTCCCTTCAAAGCTCTTGGAGTGTATTCATGGCCCTTCTTCTTCCTCTTCTACTGTGAACACTGAGCAGAGCTATTTAAGATGTTTGCCTTTTCTTGGTCCTCTTCCATAGAGTCCCCCTTCCCCTTTAACCATACAATCTCTCCCTTTGTCCTCCTTTTCCCACTAACATACCTAAAACATAACCTGTCCCATTTTGATACTGCCTGGGCTATTCTTTCCTCAGTTTGCACCTTTATGCTCCTAACTGCTTTGCCTGCTTCCCACCATTTCCCCAGATACACTTCCCTATTCTGCTAAGGTACACACAGGCCACATGAACAGCATGAGTGACAAGAGGCACTGGTTGCAGTGGAGAGGTAAATACTTGAGTGCAGACAGGCTGGTCAGGGAGGTGGATGCCCACATATGAGCTGCACAAATGTGAAACATACAATAGCATATCACACTGCAGCCTAGAACAGACCAGTGTGACACAGTGATGCAGTACATTAACAAAGATAGCCCTGGAATATCAACGACAGTTGGGTCCACGCAGCCATGCCAGTTTGGCAACATTGCAACACACAGGACAGCTGCAGACAGTATGGAACATAGTGGTGTGACTGTGCTGGCCAGAACACCACAAAAGTAGAGGAGTAGCTGGAAATACACCACATATTGGGCAGCTTATGGCACATGTGGTCCATACATATAACCCTGTTGCAAGCAGCAGGCACATGACCACCTGCAGTAAGCTGCACATGACACCCCATCACAGGGTGAGGCAACAGAAACAATACTCTGCATAGCACAGAAATGCACCACATTATGTAACACCCAGGATGTAGGATGGAACACACCCTACAACCATGTGCATGGCATGCAGCAAGGTACTTATCCTGTCCAGACTGTGAAGGCTGCCAAGCACTTCTATGCCACTGTTCCCTGTTTTGCCTCCAGCTGTGGCCCCACCTGGACTCCTCAGAGCTCTGCTGTCTCCCATGATGTGCTGATTTGGTCCTGGCCACACCGGTTTGGGTGGCTGTGGAGTGTAACACAGTAGATATCAGATCAATACCAGACCTCAGAAGGAATAATGCTGTACCTGACTCATAAAGGTGTGTCTTGTGCTATCCTGCACAATACAGGGCACTTCAGCCATGTACGGTGGCAAGAACATGTGATGTGCCATTGTTGCAAATTACCCACAGCATGCATCATGACACTAAACCTCATAGCTTAACACAGGCCACTGTGGGTGCATGCCATACTGGATAGAAAGTGGTATGATACATCCAAGCAGTAAAACACAGTGGTCTAGTACAGGCAGCATGTGAGGGACAGTGGCACTGGCAGGCCATCCACAAACCACGCCCACTATCAGGCAACACATCAGCTGTTGCGGCATGTACCGTCAACAACCACATGCTGAACCATAGCAGCACGGTGGCAGGGGCATCTACCCAGTGCCAACAGGATGATACAGTGGGAATCAGGATATGCACATGCAACAGATGGCTTGATGGCTGTGTACAGACATGGGTGCAGCAGGGGCAGACAAACAGGACAGCACAGTGTCCTATGCATACACACATAAGGTGTGAGATGCTACACACCCACCAAGGCAGGTGCATGGGCAGTGCAATGGAACAGCAGATCATGACTGTGCATTTGTTCAGCATGCACACATAACTACTACATGGAACATACACACTATACGTCATCCAACCATGATCAACATGTGCCATACTGCCTCTGTTGCCAGTACTGTACACCATGGTGACAGGTGCTGCCTGTCCAGTGCCATCCGTGACACAGGTAACCCGTCAATACCGTGACTGCGGAATGGCGACCCATGACAACTGCGAGTGAAGCATGGCACCAACACAATCATGACTAAAAGGTTCCCCTGCTTGAGTGATGCCCCCCGGAGTTAGAATCCTAAAGAAGGGGGATGGGAGGCAAAGCCCCCCACAAGGTGGGTTGCAGGAGGCAAAGCCCCCTGCAAAACACTTAGAAAGTAAACTGGTCACATTGAGGGTTCAGCACCCTTGTCACAGGTTGCCATTCCGCAGTCGTGATTATGACTTGGAACCGTGACACACATGGTGTTGTGTAGCAAAAATGTTAATCAATCAATCAATCAATCAAAATCTTTATTTATTCAGGCGAACATCATTGAGCATAGCTCATTTACAAGATGGACCTGAGTGGTCATAACAATAAAAGGTTACAAATTTTACACAAAACCATGGTACTGAATAAACACAAATACAATCATTTATGAATGAGACAGATATACAAATATTTACATATATACAAGGCAAAATGACAATAAACCTAAATCCTATTAAAGTCGAAACAAACAGTTAGTAGGGATAAAGCTTGGATAGTGGGACTTGGGTGGGCATATATGTATGAAGTTTGATGGAGAAACAGCTAGAAGGACGATAGAAATAGGGGCCCCTTATAAAGGGGTGGAGGAGAGAGGGGTGTGGGAGGAGAGGGGTGGGAGGATTAGGCCTTGTGGAAGCAGTTGCATGATTCTGGGAATAGACTGGTGTACAGCTTTTGAAGGATGCTAAAGGAATGAGGGTATCCAGTTTCAATGTCTTTTGAAGAGAATTCAGATAAGTGCTAGGGTATAGCTGATTGCAGCTCTTCCATACCGGTGCAGGTGATAGAATCTTCAGCATGATCAGTTTATTGATCCTCAGGGTGTAAGGCCTGGATGTGATCCGGTTGAAACAGTCTGAGATGTAGGAAGGAGTTTGTTTGTCAGAGCTTTGTAGATCCAGATAGCAGCATTTTCTTCTTCTTTGTTGCAGGGATGTCCAACTGACTGCATTGTAGAGAGAGCAATGATGGGTGCTGGAGGGAAGGTCTGTAATGAATCTAATAGCTCTATGATACAAGGTGTCTAATTTATTTAAATGGGAGAGGGAGCAGTGGCCATAGAGGAAGTCAGCATAATCAATGAGGGACAGGAATGATGCTAGGATTAATCTTTGTTTGGAATCTCTGGTCAGGTAGTGTTTCCCTTTCAGGGATACAGAGGTATATTGAGGGCACCATCCCCGGTGGGTGTTGGGGCCATTGTGACACGTCTACAGGGGCATGCAACCCTGACAAGTGACACCCGTGACATCCTTGGCAACCATGGGTGTAGCCTGACACCTAGCAAGTAGGGGCCCCCACACAGTGCTACTAAGGGGCATATCTAGACATGAAACAAGCAACACCAACAAATGGCAGTACATATCTATCAACTGTTCATGGCTACAATTGACATCCCCCATCTTACTCCCCCCCCCACATTGGCCCTATGATAGATGGAAAGATGCCGCCCATGCAAAAAACATGTTGCACATGCAGACTATAAAGCAGACAGTCATAATAGTCACAGACATCGCCAGGACTAAACAGCGTACACCTAGTCACAATGATGTCCACAGTCATCTGAGCCATCACCCCATATGTGATGATGTGTCCATCAGTGTCCCTCAGTACAGTGACAATTGGCTGAGAGGTAATGTGGCTACAAGCACTGGGTGGGTTATTTAATGACTGAGCTGGAATCACTGTCAAACACCATCTTCACCCGCTTCCGTTTTAATACACAGGCAGTTATTAATGCATGGTTGGCACTCAAACACATTCAGAAAACAAACTACTCATTCCCAGTGTGCTGTTACAGGATGTAAACATACTGCCGTGTCGTGCATTCGCATGATTCACAGCCTCCGGTAGCAGTACTAACAGCCTGTGAACAAACAATCAATCAAGTCTTTATTTAACCAGGCGTTCATCATTGAGCAGAAGCTCATTTGCAAGATAGACCTGGGTGGAGCCTGAACAATTGCATATACAGGTCAACACAGGTATTTACAAGGCAGTACAGATGATACTGTTTACAGAGAGGAAGAAAAAGAAGTTCATATGTACATAGAATTATACAGATATTGTACAGATTACAGGGTATTTACATACATAGAAGTGTCTATAGGAAGATAAAGCAAGTTATCTAAGGTTGCAGGAGGAAGTAACGGAAGAAAAAATAAAAATAAAAATATACACCAGGTAGAGGTGAAGGTGGGGGAGGGAGGGAGGGAGGTAGGTGGAGAAAGGCTAGGAGGGCATGGCACAGAGAGGAGTTGGTAAACGGGATGTAGAGAAGGTGGATGGAGAAAAGGAATATGTGAGCCCTGGGATTGAATGCTATAAAGTACGGGGCATGGTAGGATGTCACAACCTGGGGTAGTGAGCTCCAATCCGAGGTTGGGAAAGGAAGGATAAGGGGATGGATGGGCCTAGTGTTGATAAGACAGGGGGATAAGAGAGAGAACAATTAGGCTTGTGAGGAGCAAGCTGGAGGGTCAGTACTTAAAACTGGGTCTAGGCGTGGCTATATACCAGTGCAGACACCGGTACTGGGTCTGAGTCAGTGAAGCAGTTACATACTTCTCTGATTGTACAGAAAAAAAGCTTCTTGAATGCATTTATACTGATTAGAGTGCTTAATGTGAGTTTTTTTTGTAGATCGTTCCATAAGGTGAGTAGCACGAAGCTTATGGCTGCCCTGCCGAAGCAGGATTTTGCTTTGGGTACTTTAAGTGTAATAGCTGAATAACTTTTTAACGCATATTTCCCAATTATACTCAGGGGAAGACAGCAGAAGATATAGTAAGGCAGATTAATAGAGCTGTCTCTATAGGTCCAGAGATCTGTGTTTCTGCGGTGCCTGAACTTTAGTGATGTCCACCTCACTGCCGCATGTAGGGTGCAGTGATGCATGTCGAAGGGAAGTCCCGTTATAGACCTCAGTGTTCGATGGTAGAGTGTGTCCAGTTTAGCCATGTAAGAGTTGGGGCATTGGCTGTAGAGGAAATCAGTGTAATCAACCAAAGATAGGAAAATGGATTGGACCAGTTGTTTCTTGGCATCTCTGGTGAGAAACTGGTTGATTCTAAAAAACAGGCCAACCCTTTGCCGAAGTCATTTTAGCAAGTCCTCAATATGTTCAGTGAAGGAGAGTCCTTGGTCTATCCAAACTCCCAGATACTTGAATTTTGTAACAAATTCTAGTTTTTCACCTAGTAACTGTGGTAATTTGGGGAACTGTCCCACTGGACACAGGGTTAGCTGTACGGATGAAAGGGAAGAGGACCATCACTTTAGTTTTTTTGGCGTTAAGGAGTAGCTTTTTTTGGAGGAGCTGGCTTTGCAAAAGGTTGAATTCTGACTGTAGGTCACTGCAGGCAGCTTCAGGTGTTGGGCAACTCATGTAGAGAACTGTATCATCTGCAAACAGATGGATGTTGGCTTCTTTTATACAGTAGTCGATGTTTTTAATGTAGATAGCAAAAAGTAAGCACCCTAATATAGAACCTTGAGGTACCCCTCTTTGCAGAGTTTTTAAGGGGGACAGGCCTCCTTCGACTTTAACTTGTTGAAGGTGCCCTGTAAGATATCAGTAAGCCAGCGCAGAGAAGAGGGGTCCACACCTATGGTTTGAAGGGAGGAGAGGAGCAGACTATGGTCGACGGTGTCGAAAGCCTTGCTTAGATCAAGGAAAACAGCACAAATAAAGTTTTTGCTCTCAAGATTACGCTGCCAGTCGTTAGTGACTTTGGCGAGGGCTGAGATAGTGCTATGTTTAGCTCTGAATCTGGACTGCATAGGGTTTAGTAGTTCCCAAGACTCAAGATGAGTCCTCAGCTGTGCATTTACAATTTTCTCTAGGAGCTTGGACAGGACCTGAAGGAGAGAAATTGGCCTGTAGTTATTAAGATCGCCAGGGTCACCTGATTTGAACAGTGGTATGGCATGTGCTGTCTTCCGTATAGGTGGTAAGGTGCCCTGAGACAGAGATAGGTTAAAAAGGTGGGTGACGGGTATTGCTAGTATGTGGTAGGCAATTTTTAGGAAGTAAGGGTCAAGGGTGTCGGTGCCAGCACTTTTTGTAGTATCCAACTGAAGCAAGAGGTCCTCTACCTCTTTCAGTGAGGCAGGCTGAAGCGAGAAAGGCAGCAAAGCTATCGGATTTTCAGGCAGTTGGCTGGCAGTCTGGGAACGAAGTATGTTTGCAGGGGAGTTATCAAATGCCATGCCTGCAGTAGCAAAGTGGTTATTGAATGTGTCAAGTATATTCATCTTTTCGGTTATAGTTGAGTTGCCAGAGGTAATCTTGGTCGGGAGAGAATTTTCTGGGGAGTGGCCTAGCAGATTGTTGATTGTGTTCCAGAGTGCTCTTTGTGGCAGAGTCAAGTTCGGATTTGATGAGGGTGGCCTTCGATTCTCTGATTGTTTTGGTACATAAATTTTGTAGTCTCCTGAACTGGTTCTAATCCTCTGCAGTGTTCAGTCTGCATGCTTTTTTCCAGAGCTTATCTCTTTCTAGAAGCAAGGACTTGATCTGAGGAGTGAACCATTTACAGGTTTTGGTCCTAGTTCAAACTTTAATCAGGGGAGCATACTTATTAAGGGCTCTTGACAGAATGTCATGGAAGATACTGTAAGCTGAAACAGCTGCCACAGTTTGTAGAGTAACATACTAGTTAATAGAAACATCTCCTAGTGGACCAGTGGCCCACAGATGGTTCAGGTGCCTTGGTTCCCTCAGGCTAAGGTCATTATACCTGTGGTGGCACTAGTCCTGCATCGAGACAGTGACTATCCTCCTGGCTATGCATTGGCTATTGTGTCCCAGACATCACTTCTGAGACGGGCTGCACCCTCCTTTACCACTCAAAACAGTTAGTGTTCCCTTGCCAGCATAATGTCCATCAGCTGGGTAAGCATGACTGGAGTCCACCTGGTGGCCCTCTGTGTGGGCCATCATGCCCCCCCCGTGCCTGTCAACCACCCTTCTGCTGTCCTCCTGACTGGCCGAGATTGCTGTCCTGCCCTATGAGGTTTTGAAGAGTTAGCTATATGTAAGCTGCTAGTACAGTCCTAACGTGGCACTGCACTGCAATACAACCATTTCTGGGTGGGGATGTATGTACTACATTTGGACAGGCATGTATTTCTCAGGCACTGTATGCTCATGCGTAGTGTTGCAGTGTGCATCCACAGCCACACTGCTGGTGCACACTGCTCACATCATAGTACTGCTATTGATGCAGCGCTATGATGTCACAGAAGTGCAGCACCGGGGACTGACAAAAAGTAGCTAATATCCCTTTAACCTAGCCTAGCAGTATAGCCTAGAGGTTAGAGTAATGAGCTGTGAATGAGCTTGATACATCCAGCAGACCTGGGTTTGATTCTCACACCCTCCACTTGCATACTGTGTGACTCTAAGGAAGTCCACTTAACTGCCCAGTGCTCCCACGTAACTCCTGAAAACAGGCACTTCTGCCTAGTGGGTCTTACCCAGTTACAAAAGGTTTCCTGGCTCCGAAACTAAAGGAGTTCAGATCATGAACACTGCTGCTTGGCACAAATTTACCAAGGAGCTCTCCATTAGCAAGGAGCTCCAATCTTGAACATTGTTACCTGGTGTAGTAGGAGGACTCCCATGCTGCAGATCCCAAATCCAGGAACTGTCACCTGATGCAATTCTGCAAAGGGGGGGTGGCACATGAGCTGAAAGTTCATGATCAAGAAGTGCTGACCCAGCATGACTACAGGGAGTTCTGAAGTTGTGGGACCCACCAAATATGCCCCAGACCTTATATTGAGAAGCTAACTTGCATGCAGTGGCTCACTCATCTTTCTTCCAATTCCATGTTAAGAAGAGTCCCTGGTGTCCAGGGACACACCTGCTCCATCATCAACTCCCATACCGAAAAGATTCCCTTTTGTCTGTTAAAATCCCACACAGTTCACTACTTCCCAGATGGAGACCAGCATAGCCCTCTACTCTTCTGTCACTTGTCGTGTATCCAGACATTTCATAACAAGTGATTTTAGTTTACCCAGAATGTATTGCTATATTGGTTTGTGTGATTTTAAATTTGATGTCATTGCAAACTGGTACAGTACATCAATATATTCTGGCATACCAATATAGTGGTTTGTGCTATTTTTGGAAAGATGGTGGCTGGATGAAGAGGTGACCAGAGGGCTGTGCCAGTCACCATTTAGGGGAAGGAGTGGGTGGGCTACTCCAATGGACACTGCAAACTCCTTTAGCAATGGAATAGTAGAGATGGGGGGAGGGGGCCACGCTAGAGACCAGACACTCAAAACCAGGAATCTTCCTTACACAAGATAGGAAAAGGAAGGAAGAACTGGACACCATGGATCTTCTTGACATAGAATTTGTAGAGGGAAAGAGTGCCACTGGACACCAAGGACTGTACTGTCATGGGGTTGGTTGGTTAGAGGAATGGGGGGCCTCAAGACACCAGGGAACTCTTTAGACACCACATGAAAGTTTATAGCCTTTTGTCATGGCCTGAATTATTTTGTTGCTAAACTTTTTTTTTTTATTGTAAATGCAACACACAAACCACTGTACACATGGAACAATTGAGAAACTACATGCAGTACAGGCAGCAATCATAGATTAGATTATGAGAGATCCTAAATTCATGGTCTGCCATGTTATTAAAATATTCATATTGGTCTGGCAGGCTGCATTGAACTGACTCTAAAACATTTCAGTGTAAACTATAAAATAACCAGATAGCCTAACTTAGTTATGTAAACCCCCAAAGTGGGCTTACCTGATATGGAGCCCCTGAAGCTCCGATGTTCCCCCTCCCAATGGCGCTGGCATCCCAGTAGCTCCAGGAGGGAGTCATACCTTGCGACCCACCATGTGGTGCAGCTTGTGGCTGCGGCCATTCTTCCCCTGCTGTTTGGCCATTTTGAGGCCTGGCCAAGGGCCAGGATGTAGTCTGTGCCTCCAGTGGGAGAGGTGGTGATCCTGGGTCTGACTGTCAGGGTGCCGAGCTCAGTACTGCCCATTTTGCAAATAAATATTTTTATTTAAGATGATGATCCTGCATGCAATGCACATGTGTGGCTACCACCGGGGAAAAAATTTAAAGGAACAGTGGCTCCTTTTTAGGAGTAGTTTTGGTGCCAACTGGCACCGAGGGACAGAGTTTAAAATAGTGAAATCGGGACTACAAGTGCCACAGGGCACCAGAATAGGCAGCACATTTGGCATCTGCTGAATTCAGTCTCCAATTGGACCATAGTGTTTAGGTACCAAATGAGGAGATGGGCAAAAGTGGCACTGCCCTGAAGAAAACAGGAGATTCATTTGTAAGGGAATGCAGGAGCAGTTTGGAGTGGGGCATCCACCTGCATGGCCATGTGGCCTTGGGGCTGCAAGGTTTGATATTTTTAAAAAAGTATTCATGCTGCAGGAAGGGGAAGGAAACAAAAATGTGGTGGTTGCTGGTTTTGTTTGAAGCCCCTGTAATTGTGGGTACAGAGAAGCCTGAATGAGAGCCAGAGGGAAAATAATGCTGCTGCTTATTTCCGAAACATGAGGTGAGGTGGGAGGAATGCAGCATGGAGCTAGTTTGGAGACTTGTGGCTTGGCCTGTTTTGGCTAAAGGATCTGAGTGCACCATTCTGGTGGTGGCAGTACCAAATGGTGTTGGGACCTAGGTGGCAGTTGGTCCCATAATTACCTGGACGTGAATGCTGCTGCAAGTTGAGGAGCTCCAGAAGGTGTGAATCTGTAGGAGGCAGGAGGAGACCTGTGGGCTCATCATTGGGGAAGAAGGCAGAGTGGAAGGCTGTGTTCTAAATTCTCATAGCAATTTGGCTGAGCCACACAAAAGAGGGCAGTCTGGACTGGGATCACTGCATGAAGGACTTGCCCAAACCAGTGGGGTTGCCAAGGGAAAATACCCCTGGGATGCTTGGAGCAATCTCATACCATCAGTGATTGGGTGCTGGACTGTTTCCGGAGTGTCTCGCTCCTGCCCTTGTTATTTGTGGCTTTAACTGCTCGAGTGAATGAAGGGAATCCCATTAACTTGAAGAAGCAGTATCTGATTTAAAGCTTGTGCAGGAGCAGTACTGGGTGAGGGGGACCGTAAGTGTGCTGTGCACTCCTTGCAGGTCTGAGCTCCTAGTAAGAAAATCTGAAGCTGGGAGTCAAAAGTCCAGTGCTGCCTGTGTGTGTGGTCTTTTTGACCTCAAGTTACTGACTGTGTTTGGACTGTCTGGCCGTCTAAAAATCTTATGTAATTGGGACCCCAGGTCCAAAGTACAGTTTACCTTCTACCATTCAGTTAATACTGTGACCCCCTGGTCCTGAGGTGCCTTGTGCTTTTCTGCTCCATGGAGTGACTGTTTATTCTATTGACTGTTCATTAAATGGGATACCCTGTTTTGCAACTTTGGTGTTTGACTCTTTTGTTTGAAGCATCTGTTTTGCTGCTGCTAAAGGAAGATGCCTCCACAGCCTTGCATCCAGTGTGTTCCAGGGTGGGATTCAGAACAGCAGGGACCTGTCTGGTGAAGACTGTCTACAAAAGCCTATGGGTAAAGTGGATAAGGCCAGGCAGGTGAAGATCTGTGTCACCCCTCCTGTGTACCACTTCTGCACCCTGAGGGTCCAGGGCACCCCAATGGAGTCCATCCATCACCATCATCACCTGTGGAGGATCAAATACTTTTTTTCCTGGCTTATTTCTGGACTGTGTTTTCTTAGCTGTACAGCACTCCCCCTTCCCCACAAACTTTACGATCTCCAAATACCCCTAGACAGGGAAGTGGGGGATGCTTACAGTTACTCATACAATGCTAAAGTAACATGATAATCTATATACTGTAGATGAACCAGATGTTGCATAAGCCATAAACTGACTTAGGAGAAAGTAGAGTGTTTAGTGTTATGGTAATACTTAGATTTAAGAAAGGAGTCCCAGCACTTGTGATACTTTGACATTGAACCACATTGAAGTTGGATAGTCTCTCATATATGGCAAGCTGCCTCCTGCCAATAGCCATTAACTGATTGAGGTACAGTAATGTACTGTGTCTTCAAATGACATAGAAGAAGTCTCTTAGTGGCCACCCCCATTGTTGTGAGCCAAAGGACTTGTAGGGAAATTTTAAGTGTTCATTCTGGGCAGCTTCCTAATGCAGTAGCAGCAGGGAAGCTTGTATTAGAGTATTTGAACCTGTTACCTCTGTGAAGATTTGAACAAAATGACTCCAGAAGGGGCAAACCAATGGGCAGGCCCACAGAATATAGAAAAGATGGGCCACTGGGGTGTCACATCTCCGGCAGACATTCCTATCAATTAGACCCATAGATCTTAATACTGTAGGGGTTCTGCATGACCTTGTTCCTACCACTTCTGCAGGCTTTTTAGAGTCTGTCCAAGCAATGTGACCATTGCAGATCAGATTTTGGGTTTCCAGATCAGATTCTCCCTGCATTATGGCTTTCTGTGACTGGTCTGGTGTGCTTCCTGGATGACACTATACATCATGCTTGCCTTCCCTTTCATGAGTTTACTCCACACTGAGAATGAGGGGTTTTGACTCTTGTTATAGGAAGGATTACATTTGGCCCGTATCTGTTGGACCATGCTACATATTTGGAGATACCTCCAGAAGTTTTCTTATGTAGTGCATATCTCGTATTATAAAATGGCTGAGGAAATTTCTGCATCTTGGTTGGTCATTAGCCGTGCATTAGAAGTGTCTAATGCACAGCTAAAAACAAGTTCCACTAACCTGGATGCAGGAAGTGAGAGAAATCCTTGAGCCACTAAGAATTTTTAAAGTTAACAGCCACTGTTTTTATGTTGCCACTCTGAGTAAGTCATGGACCAACTCTCTAAACACACTAGTGCATTATACCCTGCCCAAAACAACAAATGTTACACAAATTAAATTAAATAAAACCCAAATTACCTCTTTAATCACTTCTGTTATGCATTTATTCTGTTCTTACAGACATTTATCACCCACAGACAATGGCCATTCACTTTTACTCTGACTGAAACCCCTGCCACCCACTTTCACTCCGGTTGCACCTCAGTGCTGCCCCCCCCCACACATACACAATCCTCATTAGCTGCCCTACTCAAACACATGCAATGTCCACTAACAACTCAGTATCTGCTGAAGATCAGCAGATATTTTCTTGGTAAACTTGAATCTTTTATTAACTGCTCCTGGAGCTGATTTTGGCTTTGCTATAATCTCATGGTTTTCTACCCACGCGTCCTCCCCCGTGGCTTGTCAGCAATTTTAAAAGAAAACAGAGAACACCTAAGAACAGTGCATTTGCAGTATTTTATTAGCAACAGATAATGTTCAATTCATGGCCACACTTGCCTGTCAGACTTGCTCATTTCAGTGCTTTCTCTCACAGTGGCAGCTCCACAAGTCATGGCACTCCCAAGTGCCCCCCCCCCCCACAGACACACAAGTTAGCTGCCCAACTGAAAAACAGACAAGCAAGAATTCAGTATCTGTTGAAGATAAACAGATATTTATTCAGAAACTATTTCTCTAAAAAATATTTAAACTATCTTATTAACTGATCATGGCTCCACTATCATCATGCTGATTTCTTCCCATGCGCCTGCTTGATGGCTTGACCACTACTAGCACTTGTCATCAATTAAAAAAGGGAGAACACCTAATGATAATTTTCAAAGCAACATTTCATCTCAGATAAGCGAAGAGATCGCACTTGACTCCCAGACCTGCCTTCACATCTCGGTGCTTCCTCACTCAGAGTCAGTAGCAGCTCCATCTGCCATGCTCTCCCAGCCATCTCTTGTCATTTCCTGACACACAGAAGCAGCAAAACCAGCATCTCAACTCACAAGAAAAAAACTAATTTGAAAACAGACAGCTACCTATGCAGAAAACACCATCTCTGACAGTAAAAAAACCTACAAACACAAAAGCTTATTTAGGGCAAACATTTTAAAGCAAAAAGGAAAAGTACAAGCAAGTGGAGGAACTATTTTATGAAATATTTACTCACACCTTTAAGCTTTTTAATAATTAAACCTGTTGATTTAAATTTTTTCAGTTATCTTAAATACAGGGACCCATTTTATAAGGAAAAGAAGACACTCTGAGGGTATGCATTAGACACTTACAATGCATGGCCAGGGGCTAAAGGCACTCAGCCTGTAGCCTTGTTCTTACTTTGCCCCTGGCTATGCATTAGAAGTGTCTAATTCACACCCCATCATGTCTTATTGCTTACTTAAGAGCTTTGAAGGATTTCAAGTCATTGACCCTGGTATGAGTAAGTCTTTGATGAGTTGTATGCCCCTGGTCTTGCAGGTTTAACAGTTGGTTGACCATTTCCCTGTGTTAGCCATCAGAGTTGGGTTGTCCCTGAATAAGCTATAGAGATGCCTCCAATACTAAAGTGAAAGGGATATTGCTGGTGACTGGGGATGGCTAGTAAGCCATTTGATATGAGAGGATGGTGCAAAATCTGAAAGGCTATAGCAAGAGATGCCCCCCACCATCAGTGATCTATTTACAACCAATGTGGCAACATTGAGAAAGAGGGCAGGAACCTTTGAGCTGTCAGCACAGCAATATAGTAAACATGGCAACCAAGGGAGCACCCATTCCCCTGTTTTCCAGTGTGCCCTTATTTTAACCTTGCTGTACCAGGAGGGGGGTCTTTCCCATAAAAAAATCCCCTACCAATTTATCTGTTTTGTTAAACCACGTAAGAGGGATAATAATTGGGAGATGTGCCAGCATACATAGGAACTTTGGAGCAGTGATGAGTTTAATGGCAAAAACTGCACCTGCCAGTGAGAAATTCAGGGCATTCCAGTGTTCAAATTCCAGCTTAATGGATGCTAGAATGAGATGCAAGTTAAGGGACATCATTTTAAGTAAGTTTCTGTGGGAGTGTGATCCCTAGGTAGAGAATTCCTTTCACCAACTGTTCCAGCCTTACATCTGTAAATGGTATTGGAAAGACTAAAGTATTCAGTGGAAGGACTTCCATTTTAATTTGGTTAACTCTAATGCACAAGACATAGGTGATGTCTTGGAGAAGAGGCAAGAATGGGTTCACCTAGTTGTGGGCATCACAGAGTAATGCTAGCAGATCATTTGCACACAAGAAGGTTTTGAATTCCTCTTCCCCTATATGTACTCCTCAGATTGGGGGGGGGGTTCCTTATGTCTTTGGCCAGAGGTTCTATAGCCAGAGTGAATAACAGGGATGACAGGAAGCACCCCCGTTGGGTGCCCTTTGGAAGTGGGAAAGAGTTGGGACCCAAGGACATACTGTAGGTCACTATAGATGTCACTGGGGAAGAGTACAGGAGCAGAATTAATTGCCTAAAGTGAGGCCAAAATCCCATCTTTCTTAGGGTATGGATTAAATATAGCCATTCAACTGAACTGAACACCTTCTTGAAATTCACTGCCAGTCCAGCTGACGGAGAGTCTGACTTTTGGATGTGGTTCATTGGAGAGATCAGAGAACGAGGTAATCTGAGCTGATCCACCTTTTGATGACCACCATCTGGGAAGGGTGAATTATCCTGGAAGAACCCATTCTAGCCAGGCTGATAAAACCTGCACCAGGATTTAGAGATCTGCATTGATGAGAGAAGTGGGTCTGTAACAGCCCAGGGATGTGGGATCATTCCCCTTCTTGGGTAGTACAGTGATGATTTCTTCTCACATAATGGATGGCATAATAAAGACTCTGAGCAAGTAAGTGGAGAGATCATCCTGAAGAATAATATGGTAGACATCCACTGGGAAACTATCTCCACCTGGGGCTCTCTGAGCATTCTGGGATTTGATCACTTACTGGGAGAGAGAAGAGTACCTAGTTAATCTCTTTGCATGGATGAAATGGAGGTTACTGTCAGCATATCAAGGAAACATGAGATAGTTTCAAGGGCTGTGGAGATGGAGGAGCATACAGGTGTGTACGGCTCTGCTCCATTGAGGAATGGATGGCCTCTAGCTGGTAGTGCAGTGTTCCCATTCCATCTCTAAGGCCTGTGATATGTGAATCTATCCATCTGAATTTCAGCCTATAGGTCAGCAGTTTGGTGGATTTATCTCCAACTTTAAGAGCTTCTTAGACCCAGTTATGGTGTCCTTCTGAGTACCTCATTCAGCTTTCCTCTTGTGCTAATGAGCTAAACTTAGAGGAGATGGGAAGGTGACTTTCGTCTCTTGCATTGCATTTCCAGGTATCCAAGATTTTCCTCTAGCTGAGCTTTCTCTGCCTCTCTTGCTCTGTATCTATGGGATGCAAAGGAGATGATCCTTTTCCTGAGGATGGCTGTAAATGCCTCCTACAGTGTGGCATGTCACCTCCCTGGAACCATTTGTCTCACAGTAGAATTTTGCCTTCTTGAGGATCCACCTTTTAAACTCCTTGTCCTCCAGCAGCACAGGGTCTAACCTTCAGCTAAGAGAATTTTTAGCATGTCAGCACCACAGAAACCTGCTTTCTGGAGGGTCATGGTTGAAGATGATAACGGTGGATTGTGGCCTCAAGCAACTAAGATTGGATCCACTGGAGCACCATTCCCAGGTTGGTTCTGCTTGACAGTCCATGGACCATTAAGTAGCATGTGTAGTCCCTAACTCAGAAGTGGAGAGTCAGCCAAGCATCCAACAGACAGCGTTCTGACATAAGGAACTAGATGACTTTGACCTTCTTAATCTGAGGCTTAGAATTTCCAGAACTCCCATCCAGGTTTGCTTGCAGTGTAGTATTAAAGTCGCCCAACTGAATAGGAGACTGACCTTCATTGAAGCTTAACATCACATGGAAGAGAGTGACAGTGGAAAAATTGTGGGTTATCTGAATTTGGTTTGTATATATATTAGCAAGGACCAGGGGTCCTTTGGGCATATCCCATTGTACCATTAGCCACCTGCCTTTATGGTCTGCTTTGAAACTCCCCAACTTCCACCACAGAGCCTTGTGTACCAGAATAGACAACCACCTCTTTTGTATCATAGCTATGCTGTGTGCTTTAGCTCGGCCACAGTCTTTTTTCAAGTTTACCTGCTTCTTCCTGGAAAGGTGCATTGCTTGAAGGAATGCTATAGGGGTCTTTAGTTTCTTGAGGTGGTAAAGTTTTTTTTTCTTTTTATTGGTGAGTTCATCCTCCAAACATTCTAACTAAAATTATTCAGCTTCATATCAAGTCTGAGAGATGTCCCAGCCTCTTCCCTTTAAGGTCAGTAGGTAATATCCCTTTAACCTAGCCTAGCAGTATAGCCTAGAGGTTACAGTAAGAGCTGTGAATGAGTTTGATACATCCAGAAGACCTGGGTTTGATTATCACACCCTCCACTTGCATACTGTGTGACTCTAAGCAAGTTCACTTAACTGCCCAGTGCTCCCAGGTCACCCCTGAAAACAGGCACTTGTGCCTAGTGTGCCTTACCTGGTTACCAAAGACTAGCCCCCCCTTGGTTGTGCCCTGTTCCTCTGGCAGTAAACCATGTGCAACTCCTTCTTGGTTCCAACCTTGATTCATTGCCCAACTGAGTAGACTGGAGTAATCAATATAACAAAAGTTAAGCACAGAACTGTTACCTTAACCCCTGTTCGCCCATCTTCCCCCAGGTGTTGGAACCTTCACAGGAGAGTTACTGTTCTGTCCCTCCCCCCAATGCACCCTCCACCACTCTCCAAAGAGATTGAACTGTAAGGTACACCAACCAGCCCTCAGCCAACCTGTGTACAGTTTCCTCTAGGTAAGACATATCTAACAACTCAGAACCTTTGAATCACACCCAACTCCAAAAGCTCTGTTCTTTCCTGGGAGTTCAAGCCCTGATACACGATCCATCATAGAGCCTGAAATTGGCTATTGCATACAATTACTCAAGCCCTTGACACCAGAGATAATTATCATGTGTTGTAGCCCTCTTGTTATATGAGCAGTGGCTAGTTGAAAGGTCCTAGATCCTTGGCACAATATATATATATATATATATATATATATATATATATATGTATATATATATAGTATATATATATATATATATATATATATATATATATATAGTAGTAGTCATAGAAAAGTTTCTCAGTACTGAGGAATACCTGGGTATACTGAGGCAGAATGAGGTCTATGTAATAGATAAACCACTCTGAGGTATGCGGTTGTGCTCTGATATACTCTGATATACACACGCCTTGGTGTGCATCAACCACCCAAGGTGTGTGTATATCAGAGCGCAACTGCACACCTCAGTGTGGTTTATCTATCTTATAAAATGTCAAAATTGTTTTGGAGGTAGTTAAAAGTGGAGGTATGCAGTTGCGCTTTGATATACGCATGGTCATGTGATGTGTTTTATACAATCAGAAGTTAGTTTTGGAGGATATTATCATCTCCATTTTATAAATATATATATATATATATATATATATATATATATATATATATTATATATGCTGTATATAAAGTTAAGCCCACCAGGATGAAGTGCAGTGTCACAGGTTTCCTTCATGACAAAAGGGATTAACTCCCATTGAAACTGCATTGTTTGCTGCAGTAACTGTACTGCAGAATTTTGCAGAGTTGGGTTTCATCCTGGTGGGCATTGCTGCTATATATATATATATATATATATATATATATATATATGTGAAACACAGATGACTGTACCAGTATCAAAGGACTCCCCCTTCCACCTTATAGTGGCTCTACATCTATAGGCCTTTGCTACTCCGCACCTACCTCTACTTGGGGAGGGGGGGAAGGATAAGAGTCCCCCTTCTATGTCCAAGCTCAACTTTCCCTCCCTTCTTCTGCAGGAAGCACCCGGACTTGTTAAGTACTCCCACAGATGTTGCTTATGCCCCGAGTGGCTGGGATGCCTGTACTCCCCTCCCAGAGTCTGCACCTTGTTTAGTTGGGCAAAACATAAGAACTTACACCAGCAGACCAGAAAAAAAGGCTTGAGACATCTCTTTTTTGCTGGTGTTGCAAGCAACACTCACTATACTAGTTTTAGTGGCTGTCCTACGTGTCTAGAAATTGGTGAAGCATTCGAAGAGGAAGATCAGAGATGCTGTGCTGATAAGAAGAACCAAAAACTATGGTGTGGGTCAGAAAGGAAAGTATATTGAAGCACTTAAAGGGCATCACCATATCATAAAGCCCTATATTCTATACCCTGGTCCCTACTGAATGTCAGACGCTTTAAGAGGAGAGGCATCCTTAATTGAAAAGCACTCCAGATGGTGGTGTGAAGTGAACCTTGCCCCCAAGCAAATAACTGAGCACACTTAATTCAAGGTGTATGACAATTCCCCCACATTACTGTGTTCTTGACTTAGAAGCCAAAAGTTAGTTCAGTTAGCCAGTTAAGGTGCTAATCTATTGTGCTGGCTTCTTCTATAGCAGGTCCCCTCTTTTGTCCTCTGCACTGGTCAACTTGCTGGAAGGAAGCTTTGCCAATGCAGTGGATTCTGCCCAGGATTTGGTGATGGCAGAAAGAATCAAGATCTCCAGTGATGATGGCCATGTCTTGGCTGGATCCAGAAGACTTTCAGTATATGCATTCAGCAGGAGAGTATATCTGTTATCTCTGAGGGGGACACAGCTGGACTTTTTCAATGCTTTCAAGTCATTTTTGAGGCTTCTGCTCCTTGACTGCACTTTTGGTGAGGGATCTCTCGGTCACACAGGCACAGTATTTCTTGTGTGTTCCTCCTCTGTTTTGGAGGAGAAAGCCAGGAGTCATCATTCTGAGATGGAGAGAGAAGAATCGGGCCATATCTTTTAGATACTTTAGATAGATAGTTTATTTCTATAGTGTTCCTTTCAGGAGACTTGAAGTGCTTCACAATCAATACAATACAACAATTTTATAAATATACAAAAGTACAATTAAAATCAGCACTATTACCCAATCAAGCATAATAACTAAAACTATCTATCTAATCAATCTCAGTAAACTCAATTATCTAAAAATTAAAAGCCTGGTTAAATAAATAAGTTTTTAACCCTGTTTTGAAGGTATCCACCCAGGGTGCCTCCCATAGCTGTTTAGATAGTAAATTCCATAGGGTAGGTGCAGCCACCGAGAACACTGAAGTCAAGGGTCCATCTGGGGCAGGGTGGCATCTATGTCCTAAGACATTGGTCAGGCACCTCTCTGTCCATTATGTGGTCTGTATTTGTCCATATTTAATTGTGGGCATAATGGTAAGGAAAGAATCAGTCACCTCAGGGGAGTCATAAGATCTTGAAAAACGAAGAGGGCTCTGCACACACAAAGTGGATATTCATTATTTTATTTAAGTATTAAAGGCTATTAGCAGCATTTCTGCTGGACAAGCACCCCCTACATATTGAGTCCAAAATGAGTTTTTTTTTCAGGGAGTGGTGTTAGACAATGCAATGCAATTTTATTTACATGGTGTCCAACCCCATGGGGCTCTGAACATCCCTCAGAAACAAACAGTTTGATAAAAATGTAATATAAATAAAACAACAAATAATAATCAGATAATCAATAAGCACAGCAAAATATTAAATGTCAGCACTGTGCCCAAAATCACATGGTGAACAAACGAGTTTTCACACTGGATTTAAAAATGGCTAAGAAACTGGCACCTCTTATCTCTGGGGGAAGTGCATTCCAGAGCAGTGGAGCAGCCATTCCAAATGCCCTATTACCTGAAGACTTTAGGTGAGATCTTGGGACAGATAAGAGGCCTGACTGAAGGGGACAGCCAGGAGCGTATGGGTCAGGAGGTCTTTCAGGTGGCCCAGACCCAAACTGTGCAGGGCCTTGCAAGTTAACAAGCAGATCTTGAAGTTGATGTGACACCACACCGGCAGCTGGTGCACAGCATGGAGAACCAGCATGAAATGCTTGAACCAGGAGGTACCAGTAATCAGCAGGGCTGCCGCATTATAAAGCAGCTGCAAGTGACACAGCAGCTTTGCAGATAACCCCAAGTGTAGGGCATTACATTAATCCAGTCTTGATAAGACAAGTGCATGCACCAGTGTTACTAGGTGAGATGGCTCAAAAAAGAGCTTGATCTGGGAGATGTTTTGAAGATAGTAAGAGACACTGCAGACAACAGCTGACACCTGATGTTCTAATGTCCACTTGGATTCCACGATGACCCCCAGATTCCTTAGCCTGCCTACAGCCTCGAGAGCAACACTGTCCAAGATGGTAAAACACTGTGTAACAGTGTATGGTTTATTTCAGATGGCTGAAATTGCAGCCTTTTATCTTCCTCTGCCTTTCACTGTTTACAGGGCTCAATAACTAGAGAAAACAGCTTTTCTTGGATCAGCAGGGACTCTGTTCTGTAGGTACCACTACTCTTTAACAACTCTGCAGCACTGTAGTCTACTTTTGGGGACAAATGCATTTTAAAACAGGATAAAGACAGCAGCTTCTATTAGGAAACTGCTCTTTAAATCAGCATGACAGTTTGATTTTGTTTTATGAAAAGGGGGCATTTAAAGGGATAGTAAAGCACAAAGAGATGTGTTTGTCAGGCTGGCCACCCTGACATGAAAAGAAGCAGAATAGTTTGGAATAAGTAAAAGAATATAGAAAAGAGTGAAACAGAATTTGTTTTTATTTTAAAGGGGAATGTTACCCTATTTTATTATGCATAACAGGGGGGCCCTGTTACATTCCTCCCCACACAAACATCTAACCATCGGTGGGATGACTTGAACCCCCTTCCCTTGAATGGGATGGAACTTCTGCCCTCCCACTCCAGAAGTTCCCCTCAGGGACCCTTTATCTTTAGTATTGACCACTGTCTTATCGAGACATAAATCAGTATCTCAATCAATACATATTCCCTGCAGTTTAAAAACGATAGAATGGTACACTCCATAAATACATTACAGTAGTCCTCAGAATCATCATTTCAAAACAGTTTCAGCAATTCCTATCATGCTGCACCAAAACATGACATGAAATCAGCATTCTGATGCTGGGTACCAGATCTGTGTCTGACTGTGAAATGATATAGCTGGAGAGCCAAGTACCAATGCATAATCTGTGTATTTTTTTTCTTTCATGCTATTATAAGCCATACCAACGGATTATGGTCAGTAAACACCTCAAAATTATTACCTCAAAGATAATATTTCAAGACCTCAATGGCCCACTTCATTGCCAGGCATTCCTTCTCTATGGTGGAGTATTTCCTTTCCCGCTCATGTAGTTTTCTGCTAATATAAAGTATGGGGTGTTCACCATGTTTATCATGCTGAGGTAACACTGCACCAATGCCTGTATCAGAATTGTCAGTATGAACCTCAAATGTCTTTGAAAAATCAGGATTTGGCAATACTGGGGCTGAACACAAGGCTGCTTTTATACTCCGAAAAGCCTGGTCACACTCATCATTCCAATTTACTTTATCTGGGTTTTTGTTTTTTGTTAGCTCAGTCAGGGATGTAGCTAAAGTGGAAAAATGTGGGATAAACCTTCTATAATAGCTGGCTAACCCTAAAAAGATCAAACATGACATTTTGTCCTGGGTACAGCACTAATAGCGACTGCATCCACTTTACCTACTTTTGGCTGTACTTTGCCATTACCGATAATGAAACCTAAATATCTGGTTTCTGTTTTGGCTAAGGCACATTTTGAGGGATTTATTGTAAGGTCAGCCTCCTTAATGTTCTGAATTACTGCACTTAAATGTCTTAAATGGGTGTCCCAGTCTGGACTGTAGATAACTACATTGTCCAGATAAACAGCACTGTAGAAATTATGGGGTCTCAAAATATGGTCCATATACCTCTGAAAGGTTGCTGGGGCACCATGAAGGCCGAATAGCATGGTTGTGAATTGAAACAACCCTATGGGTGTACTGAACGCTGTTAACGCCTGTGTATTTTGAGCTAAGGGTATTTGCCAATACTCCTTTGTTAAATCCAAAGTACTGATGTACTTTGCAGAACATATTTGGTCTAGTAGGTCATCTATCTTAGGCATAGGGTATCTGTCAAACTCAGATATTGCATAGATTTTTCAGAAATCAAGACATAACCTGATACAGACTTCCTTCTTTTCAACTATCACCAGTGGGGATGTGCCATGGACTACGTGATGGTGCTATGGCTTTGGCTTCTTCCATTTTTCGTACTTCTTTAATAACCTCCTGTCTCACCTTTTCTGGTATTCTATATGGTTTCTGATGTATGGGTTTATGTTGTTGGATGTGTATTTCATGCTCTACCCTACTGCTCGACCTGGTATTCTTGCAAATGTCTCTTGATAATACTCTAAGAGATGCTCAATCTCTTGTTTTGTTCAGGGTATAGGTCAGGATTGATCTGGACTTCTTCTTTATTTGATTTCTTTCCGAGCCGATCATAGGCTATTTCTAGCTTGGATGTATCTTGTTCTATTTGAATGTAGAGGCTAGTATCTGGAAGTGTTTCAACCCATTTTCTAAGTAGGTTAGCATGATATACATTTTGGGTTGGCCTATGATCTGGCATCTCAATCTCATAATTAACCTGGCTTGTCTACCTGATTACCTTATTGGGACCTCTCCATTTCATTAATAGTTTGTTCTCACTAGAGGGCAACAATAACACCACTTTCTCTCCAGGTTCAAATTGTTTCATTTTCAGGCCTTCATCATAACACTCTTTTTGACACATTTGTTTTAGGTTTACATTTTGATGGGCTATTGTAACATATTTTAACAATCTTTCTCTGATAGCAGTCATATAATCAGCAATATTAGTATACCCAACATTCTTTCCCTCTTCCCAATGCTCTTTAACAACATCAAGGAACCCCCTTAGATTTCGACTATACAGCAAAGAGAATGAAAAAAAAACAGTACTGGCCTGGGGCACCTCCCAATAAGCAAATAATAGGTATGGCAAGTACTTATCCCAATCTCGTCCCTCTTCTTGTACATACTTCTGCAGCATGCTTTTAAGAGTTTTATTAAAATGTTCCACTAATCCATCTGACTGAGGATGATAAGAGGATATTTTTACAGCTGATACTCCTAAAAGATGATACAATTCCCTTAACATGACAGAGGTGAAGTTACTGCCTCTATTTGTTAGGATGGTTTGTGGGATTCCCATTTGGCTAAAAACTTTGGCCAATTCTTCAGCTATTCGAGGGCCCGTAACCATCCTCATTGGAATAGCTTCAGGATAACGAGTTGCATAATCACAAATAACTAAGATGTATTGGTTGCATTTAGAACTCTAAGTAAGTGGTCCTACCACATCCATCGCTATCCTTTCAAATGGGGTGGTGACATAGGGAATGCGTTGCAATGGTACCAAATCCTTTTTTCCCTTCTTAGCTACCATCTGGCACTCAGGACAGGCTCTACAGTACTCAGCTACCTCCTGATGTATTCCTGACCAATTAAATCTAGCTAGGATACTCCGTATGGTTCTGTCTCACCCTTCATGCCCTGACATAGGTATTTTATGTGCCAGGTGCATTATTTTCTCTCTCTATTATTTTGGTACCATAAGCTGTTCAACCTGTTGTTCAGTGCCAGGTTCTCTAGTTACACGATATAACAGTAATTCACCTTTATTCACAACAAAACTAGAATGTCCAGGTTGTACTTTTTTCACCTGTTAAAA
This sequence comes from Neoceratodus forsteri, assembly GCA_016271365.2. Lineage (NCBI taxonomy): Eukaryota > Metazoa > Chordata > Ceratodontiformes > Ceratodontidae > Neoceratodus > Neoceratodus forsteri. The sequence goes on along the minus strand of CM028135.1, from coordinate 284,350,325 downwards.
GAAAGGTTTTAAAGTCTCATCATTTATTTGATCCTGTTGTATTTCACAGGATGAAAGTTCAGGTATACTCTCTATCCCTTCTTTAACATGAGTTCCATGACACCATACTTTCTCTTTTGTTCTTTCTTGCTTTGATTTTCTTGCCTTCCCTTTCTCACAAAAATAGTCCTCTTCGAAAAAAAATACATCCCCCAATTGTTGTACTTTAGCCTGCGATCTAGTTACCACAGGTACCAATTTAGAAGACATTGGTTGATGTTGTAACAACTTGTCAAACTTGGGGAAGTCCTGTCTAATAATGACTGGTACTGGTAGACACGGTACTAAACCGACCACCATTTGATGACTTTCATTTTCCACAGTTAGGTTCATAGTGGCAGTATAGTATTGATGAATGTCACCATACACACATCTCACCATGGTATCATTACCAGTAATTTCTGTTTCTGTAACCAAATCAGATCTTAATAAGGTCTGCTTACTCCCCGAGTCTAACAATCCCAAAGCTTGTTGGTTACCAGTTCCTACTGAGGTCACATATCCTATGTTGGCAAGGGATAAATGAGTCACATTTGTCTTATGGGGGCAATTTCGAACAATATACCCTTTCTTAGGCACCCATGGCATATTATTTCTGCATATGGTATTCTACCCCCTGGTTGTCTTCGACCATAGTTAGTATGTTGGGTGTTAGGGACAAAAGCTGTGTCTGGTGTTTGACTTGCAACTGGATTGCTAGGTGGTCCTCTTGGTCTAGACGGATGAGCAGCCAGATAATCTTCAACTAATTTTATTATAACTTCAGAAGATTCAGGTTTGTGTTCTTTTATTCATAACTGAACATCCATGGGCAATACCTGGATAAATTGTTCTATTATAATCAGCTCCATTATCTGATCAATAGTCTTAGTAGCTGTTTGTAACCATTTTACACAGTAACCCCTTAGTCTGGCATATGTCTCTCTAGGTGTATCATAGGATAACATTTTCTGTTGTTGGAAGAACTGCCTATAGGTTTCAGTATTTATATTATACCTTCTTAGTACCTCTTCCTTAACTTTGTCATAGTCATTAGCATCTGTCCCACTTAACTGGCTTTAAACAAGTTGTGCTCTCCTCAAAAGATAAGGTATCAACCTGATTACCCACTGGTCCCTGGGCCAGGCACACATCACTGCTATCCACTCAAAAGTGGTTAGATAAGCTTCAATGTCATCCATTTCTGTAAGTTTTGTAAGCTTAATATATCTGGGTCCTGCTCATTCTGTATGACCCTGATTCATCTCCTGAATGGCTTTCAAGGTATCCTGCCATTTCCCATCTTGTCGTCTCCAATCCTCAGCCTGCATCCTTTGGTCCTCTTCCCGCTGTTGTCGATCCTCTTCTCTATGCTGCTTCAGGTCCAGTTGTCGTAGGCATAACCATTTTAACAAGTCACCTGGCTCTTCAGGTATCGCTGCCATCGAGCCTCTGGACTCTTCTTCTCTTCTGTATCAGTCTTCATCTTGGGTCTTGCACCAGGTTCCAACCCAGGCAACAAGGGTAGACCAGTTCTTTCTATTACTGATCTAGTAAGATGTCCTGCACCAGTTACTGTCTGATCCTTTTCTTCCATCTGCCAGGGCACTGATATGTGATAATGTCCCCTGGTAGCACTCCCCAATCAGCCTTAGTGTACCAGGAAGATTCCACTTTTTTTCTTTATTTAGTTGTTTAACCAGGTATAGCACACTAAGCTGAAAGCTTTTTTACAGGAGTGACCTGGGAGTACAAGGAGGTTAAGTGACTTGCTCAGGGTCACACAGTATGCAAGTGGAAGCTGTGGGATTCAAACCCAGGTCACGTCTGCTGGATGTCACCAAATTTGCAGCTCAGAGCCTTAGACCACTACGCTATACTGCCTCTTGACACCAGTGTGGAAGCATAGGATCAATGACAGACACACAGACAGAACTTTGATGCATAAAAAATGCAAATTACTGCATTTATCATTTTATTTCTTAAATCAGAAATAAATGTCAAAATAAATTGCTCCCTAGCCAATCAAAAAGGGGAGGAGTAAAATGCACCAGGAGGAGACTATATAAACCCCTTTTTGATTGGCTAGGGAGAGGAGATGTGGAGGAGTGTTCAGTAGAGTTCTGGATACTGAGCAAGAAGGAACTTGTTCAAGGAAAGCTATAGCTGTTAATGAAGGAAGACAGACCAAGAAGAAGTGATTCCTGTTTGAAGTGTGCTGGACTTAACACTTTTATTTCTTTCTGTGAAGTAGCATTGCTTTCTTTATTTTTTTTTTGTTTTGAACAATTTATTTTGGACATTTTTTCTGATTTAAGAAATAAAATGATAAATGCAGTAATTTGCATTTTTTATGCACCAAAGTTCTCTCTGTGTGCCTGTCATTGATCCCACACTTCCATACACTGCAACAACTCAAAGCTGATGAACCAAGTTCTCCTGGCTTCACCAGTGGCAGGTCTTTCTTCAAAAGATTTAGCCTAAGTCAGCTGGCTGTCATCCAGTCCTGAATTTCCCCAAGGCATTCAATCAGTTCTGACACGGCTGCCCTATCATCTGGAGCACAAGACACATACAGCCAGGTATCATCAATTTAACAATGAAAACACAAGCCATATCATCAAATGATCTCCCCCAATGGCAACATGTACACTGCAAGCAACATGGGAGCCGTGATTGACCCCTGAGGCACACCACAATAGAGCGCTGCATTGCCTGAGATGAAAAAGCAAGGTACAACCTGCTGCCCCTTGCTGTATGGGAGGGATTCAAACCACTGTAACACCATCCTTATGAGTCCTACATAATTCCCCAAATAAGCCAACAGCAGCCCATGGTCTACCATGTCAAAGGCCAAAGAGGGATTAAGCAGAACCAATATAGAACAATATTCGCTATACCTTGCAATGAAGAGATCTTGGTGCACCCTGACCAGAGCAGTTTCCATTCTATGACTAGATATGTTGCAAAATTAAATTTCACTGGCGAAATTGCCACAAAATCAGCAATTTTGGCACATGAAATATTTAGCGAAATTCTGCCATTACGTGAAATGTTTTGCCTGGTGCGAAGTTGTGAAATTTCACCTGCAAAACACAACATTTTGCCACTAAATTCGAAGTGTCACCAAATTTCACCCAAATTTTGCCTAATTTTGCCCAAATGTTGCTGTTTTATGGGTGAAATTTCACATTTCACATCCGCAAAATATTTTGCGAAATGCATGAATTTCGCGAAATGCTTCACGGAACAAAATTTTCCATTTTGCACATCTCTAACTATGACAAGGTCAGAAACTGGACTGAAAAGGCTCACAGATGTATTTCTTCTCCAGGAGTTGTTTCAACTGCATCACCACCACCTTCTCAATCAACCTCACCAGAAAGGGAAGTTTTGAGGCAGACCTGTAGTATGAGAAAACTTTGTAATCCAGAAATGGTTTCTTAAGAAGGGGCCTCACCACCACCTTTTCAAAGTGGTTGGAAAAATCCACTCCCCAAATGAATGCCCAATAGTCTCCACAAAAATTAGACTGAGCATACACCAGCACTCCAAAAGAGCCAGGATTGCCCAAGGTCCAATATACAGTAGGTGGGGTGCAGTCAAGACTCTACCTGAAGGACATCCTCCACCAAACCCAGCTCAAACTCCTTCCATACAGACTAAGTGCCCCTGTCTGAAGACTGGACATTATCATTTGATGACAGGCCACTAGAGGATATCCTGGGCCTGATTGAGGACACCTGGTCCAGAAAGAACAGATTAAACTTAGCACACTTTTCTTTGGAAAACACTCTACAGGTCTGAAGACAGATAGGATTTTAAAATATGTCCACAGTACTGAAAAGCTGAGCTGGTCAGTCATTGTCCACTGATACTCATCATATTGAGCATGCAGTACCAGTTTATCCTCTTCTGAGTGGGACCTCTGCCAAAAGCATTCCAACCTCCACCCCTTGGTCAAGAGTTACACATATTTATACCCCAACATTAGTAAACATTTGCATTGACCATGTGCAGTTTAAATAGAAACATGTACAAACCATTCAAGAATGCATTTATACTACAATATAGTGTATAGTAGAGCACTGTTCTATATAGAAATCCAACCTTTTCAAAACGCTGTTGTACCACAGTTCAAAGGTCATGGACTGCGACTGCACCCTTCTGTGGTAGAACATCATTCTAGAACCTCTAGAGACTGCAAAGTCAGTTTCATTGTGAAAGAGAGCAAACAATTCACACATTTCACATAATACTATACACTATAAAAAATACAGGATGGGCAACGTTATGCATGACTAGTGTGCTCTGCCATCTTGGGATTCTGACCCATGGACCTCTTGAGCTTTGCTCTCAAGATCACAGAGAATCAGAACCCCTCTGTGGCAGAGCACACTGGTTGTGTATGGTTGCCAATCTAGTATTCTCAATATTCCCTTCCTTTCATAATGTGCAATGTACTAAATACAAAATGTATAAAAGAGCCACAATACTTATAAAATACTTATTTGCAAAAGAATACCTTAATTGTCCTATAGTCTGGATAATGCACATTTACTTATTGCACATGAATATAATATCTTAATAAACCATTTTTCAAACTTAATATAGGGTGCTTCCATACAGAGAAATCATGCTCAACTACAGAGATTTATTCATGCACAATTTACTTTGGCAAGCAGGACTAAAAGAATACGGTTTTACAAAGTCAGAGCACACCTATGGCACAAACATTAAAGGGTAGTCCATAGCAATAATAACACTCTGTGATCTAATGAAAATTAAAAGGGGAAGAAAAAGAATAAGAGATATTAGAGAAACATATTTAAAAAGCAGAAAAACTAAACTGACACCCAAAGAGTATTGGGTGGGGGGGGAGAAGTAATTTGAGCAAAACAAGAAAAATTATAAATTTAAATAGACAGATGCCACTGGCAAGGCAGAATACAATTTATTGCACCGTTTAATCAAAAGCACCTCAGATTATAGAACAACCTTAAAGTCTAATTAGTCATTGAGACCATGAGGTATGAGCACACTTATGTGAGCAATCCATTTGCTCTTTTTTTGAAGCAACACACGTATACAGTCCCCTCCTCTCAGTTTTTTGGTGCACCTGTTCAAGGGCCCAAAATTTGAACCCCATTGTATTTGATTTATGTGCTTTCTTGAAGTGGAACCCAGGACATTATCAATTATTAGGGCTGCAGTGGGCATAGCCCTGCAGTCCTTTTATGACCGCTGAGAAAAAAGGGCTCTGCGTTCCTTTTGAATGAACATGTTGGATTGCGTGATTTCACAGTCACCTCAGCATCTGTGAAGCAGTCCACTCATGTTTTCCCTACTGACCACAGCACTGCACTATTTGGCACACTCTGAGTGTCACCATGATGACCCCCATCTACTACCATGAATGCATGGTTATTCATTTATTTTTTTGTTCTTGAAATATAATAGTGACACTGGAGGTGTCCAACCCCCCAGTGTTGTGCCCCCCAAAACATCATAGTGACACTGGAGGTGCCCAATCCACCAGGGTTGCAAGCCACACTCATTTTTTTTAACCTTTTTGCTGTGGATTACTAAAACCCCACAGCAGCAGTGGCAGGACCGGGAGGTCCAGCCAAGGATGACAAAAGTGTCCCTCCCCCAAAACATCATAGTGACACTGAGGTGCCCAATCCCCCAGTGTCACAAACTGCACTCTTTGTTTTTTTTTCCTTGTTGCAGTGGACAAAATAAGCAGCTCAAACCCCACAGCAGCAGTGGCAGGACTGGGAGTGGGGGGTCCAGCCAAGGATGAGAAAAAAGAAGCCCAGAGGAAGTTTGCTGAATTGCTCAAGGTGGCTGGTGGTAGGGAGAGCAGTAATAGCTGGTCCAGCATGGGATAACTTTGCCAGATCATGGAGGAGGAGCTGTGGCAACTGTACACCATCAGTACCCAGCATGTCCTGGCATTGCAAAAAGTTGTCGAGAGTGAGTTCCGGGGCCTTAGGGCCCAATTGACAGATGTGGTTAAACCCAGTGTCATGCTTTTATTTACAGTATTTCTGTAGTAATAGCTGAATAAAAAGTCTACATTGTTTTCTCTGTTTTGAGTATTTTTCTTTCTTATCTATGATGACCTCATCTTTAGTCTTTTCCAGAGATAGGTCATTAATTCCAGTATGTGGGCACAACTCCATTCTTTAGTCTAATTTAGTCATCCAATTTCCATCATCTAAAATATGAACAATCTACTCATCTCTAGAATCTAATGTATTTTTAACTGTGGAATAAGAGGCTTTAGAGGGTAATGCCAAAGTCGTTAGTGAAAACTGTGATATCAGAAATGACTTATTGCTCTCTGATGTTATCGGTTCATTCGTCATTTCCAGAACCTTACTAGATGATTCCCTATGCCAGAACATCTTTTCAATTGCCAACACTGCCATTGGGTGGAAGGGGAATCAAAAAGTTGTTCCATAACACTGTCCTGCTTTACTTCTCTCCCGAAGCTTGGCATATCTTACTTGAAGAACTTATCCCATGAGCCATAACAGACAAATAAATTTTCTTCAGATGAGGTAAGCTGCCTTGCTTTTTTAATCTTTCTCCATCTGGTGGAACTTGCAAAATTAGTTTCCATGACGGTCAATGGTTAAAAAATAAGACCTAACGCGCCTAGCTAGCAGTGGCCATATTGCATCTCTCTAGGCAATCTAATGAGAATGGTAAAAGCAAGTTGAAGTTAGTAGCATCAGAAAAAAAAACAGTACAGACTTTGTCATTTACAGCAGTGTTAGCCCTTCCAGATTCTCAGATAAATAGGGATTTCAATACTTGGACCAGAGTTTTCTTCTTAGTGCAACACACACATAAAGTTTTGGTACAAGTACAACAAACTCTGCCTGTATTCTCTCACCAAGGCTTGCAAAAGAAACAGAAGTCAGATGATATAATCTAAAGAAAAATATATTACAGCATATCAAAATGAATAAATGGCCTTCATGAAGAGAAAGTTGTGGAGAGCCTGTAGTAGTTCTTAACTTATTGAGGTTGTGGGAGACACTGTAGTGAAAGGGTATTATTTTATATAGGGCGACAACAGACTTTGCAACTGAGAAAAAGAAATTACAATAAAATATGTTGTTGCCACATTGCTTCTGAAGGGAATCTTGAATGGTACACATAATAATGCATGAAACCAAGGACAAGCACACAAACTGTGTCTAGCATGACATAGATTATTTTGGATGTCAGTGGAATGGAATGTGACAGATTATGAAATGGGTAGGTTAAATCCGTTGTCCTGGTCAGCTAAGAGCTATGTGTATAGGAGCCATGTACATAGGAGCACAACACACAGGGGAAAAAAAATCCCATAGCCAGGGCATAGTGCATGTAGAATATCAATGAGCAGCTTTGAACTTTGACATTTCAACAAGTAGCAATTTTTTGTCACACTCAGTAACCACAACTAAGGACAATGGCAGAACTAATATTAATTTAATACTACTTAATACATATATTAAATACATATTTATTATTGTTTACAAATCATATCTGTGTCAGTGGCATGTTTGTAAGAAGTAAGAAAGTTTTTTGGGGTTGTTACCTTCTGCTACCGCAACACATACCCAGGGGCAGATGGCACTCGGCCTTCAGCATTGTGCCTCACAACACCCCTGGGTTGCATTGTGACAGCACAACACATACCCCACTGTGTCTTACTGCATACATGCTGTATGTTCATCATTATTTACAATGTACTAGGAGTACAATCTTAACTAGAGAATGATCAACTTCTACAGGATAAGCTAGCAAGAAGCAGTTCTGAACTCAATAACAGTTTGTATCAAGTGTTGAAGAAACTCTGTGTACACTACATCAGATGACCATGTGAACGACGACCTGCAAAGACTTATACAAATGTACAATTTGATATAGACTATACATTTAGAGAGATGCTGAAGTCTTTGGCACAGTCAGTAAATCAAAAAGAAGGTACTAATTCATTTAATGAAGGAGACTGCTCATTGTGTAAGTGATGATCAAATTGTTAGAAGTCAAGTAGTATGTGTGGTCAGCAAGCAATAATACCTAACAGGGTGAGTGGTATTGGGCTATACCGGATCATCCCGGGGTGTATAGCTCATACCACCCACCCTGGAGAGTATTATTGCACATAGAAAATCGGTATTTCTGTACATTCAAACTGAATATTAAAGTAAGAAAAGAAAATCAGTTCAAGATCAATAAAAAATTGGGGTAAAGTAGTTGTTCCACTAGTACATTTGCCAGTAGAAGCACTGCTGTTTGTTTGCTGTCACATCGCAAGTTGTCAAACCTCCTGCTTGAGCCAGTCTTTTGCTAACCTCCACTCATAACCTCCACACACTGTCTCTCGTTGTTCCTTTTTTATGTATTTTTTATTTAGCTGTATCATTACCTTATGCAATGCATACCTCTCAACCTCTTGCCTCATGAATCAGGGACAAGGCTTAAAAAATCAGGGACAAAGACCCCAAATCAGGGACACATCTTAACAATTGATACTATTCACTCAAAAAGCTAATAGAATAAAGGGATGTGTGTTAAGATGCATTTTCTGAAGAGGAACAAGTCTATAACTCTAATGTTTGACATTGTTTTGTGATTTAAATCCCCACTATTCTGTCACAAAAATGCAAATTTTATGAGGGACAGAGGAAAATTCTGAGGCAAAATCAGAGACGTCCCTGAAAATCAGGGACAGTTGAGAGGTATGATTGCAATGTGTATCAGTGCAGGGTTGCGATTGGGTGACAGTATGATCACAGTCCAGACTGATTTTTGGGAGCGTGGTTTGTCAGTGACTTCTTGCGGGACTGCAGTGCAGGTTAGTTTTCTGCAACTGGTTTCTCATAAAAAAACAAAACCAAATGAAATGCGAGATGGGATTCACTATTATGGTTGCAATAAAAACCATCTGAGCAGTACTGATTGAGTGGAGTGCCTCTACAAATGAAGCAGAGGTGGCACTAGCACGGTCACCTGTAAGTGAGCACTGTACTGAGGCACATTAGGACTGGTAGCAGCTATGGTTGTGACAAAAACTAAATAAACAACAGGAAAAAAAAGCAGTTTCTGTTTTTTCTCTGTTTTCCAAAGGGAACAGCTGCAGTTCAAAACACAGCACGACCATACACAGGTGGTGATATGGCAAGCAAGTGGCTCGAGGGCTGGTTGAAGCACTAGGCATAGTCTTTTAAATTTGTTGATTATGTGAAAAAAAAAAAAAGAAAACTGGGACTCCAGAGGAACGGCACTGTCAGCTATTGTACAGAGTAAGGTAAGCACCACAAGCACCACTAATGATTTAAAAAAACAAACAATTTTCTTGGTGGAGAGGTGGATGTTTTATTGAAACAAGTCAGGGAGGGGTAAGGCTCTTGCTCGTTAAGCGACAAAAAAACATGGCAGGAGTTAGTTTTTTAAAATTCTCTGGGCACAATAAAATTTTACTGAAATGAGGCACACAGAGACAGGGAATCAGTATTTTCTGGTTCCATTCTCTCAAACTGGACCAACTGATTGGTGGTTTTAGCCAATCAGCATCAAGATTTTTCTGTATTCATTTTCTAAAACCAGTTGAGCACTTGATTTAACATATGAACTTGTCTAGTGTAACTCTTACAAATATGGTAATTTATAAATGACTGAAAATATAATTAAATGATGTAAAGCATAACTAATGTTAACCACATATCTACCCTACTGTGCACATCTAGTAGTTTCATGTGTACTTTTAAACCAAAGACTAAATTGTGTATATATGTGTGTATAAAAACCCAAATTATTTGAAAACAGGTGCTCAGCATTTTACTGCTGTGTACAATGTGCACAAGGCATGTTAATAGCCAAAAGTAAGCTGCAAATGTCTGGCCCAGTTCTGAACTTTACCAATAGCCCCAATGATTATAGGGGTGGGAATTACATGCCAGAGACACGTATTCTGTCCACAGAGCTCTGCACCAGCAGACAGGTGAGCACCATCAGCATTCATGACCTCAGGCCACCAGTCCACAGCCCCACCACCATGGTGCGCAGGTTTGGGTGGGGCAGAGTAGTAGACCCAGGTGGGTGGACAATCAAATGCCTGGCCTGGATCCCACAGTGGATGTCCTTCACTGCATGGCATGGGTCCAGGACAGTGCACACTGACTATTGGTATACGGTTCTGCATGGCCATGCCCAATGTCTGGTGGTCGTGCAATCTGCAGGTACTGGGCCCCTATGGACACACTCACCCAGCTGCACAGATGTCCCCCATCTGCAAATATGCTACACCCTGTCCAGTTGTGCCCCCCACCACAGCCCTGACCCTGTAGTCATGCCCCCCCAGCCCTGTCGTGCAGTACTGTGGCTAGACCATCGGATACCCACTCCATGACCCCGATCATGGCCCTGCAGGTGACACAGTGTTGTCCATTGCCCCCCCACACCTGACTGCACTGACATGACCACCCCCAGTCCCCATGCAGTGTCACTGGGATATGGCCCAGGTGTGGCTCCCAGCAGATGGGGGGGTGGCACTGCCATAACCTGAGTGGGGTTACATGACTAGGGGCATGGCAAGTGGTGGCAGGGAGCACCCTTAATGTCACTGAGGGGGAGTCTTGGTGTGTGGGGGTAGGAGGGTGTTGTCCACATGCTGCTGGGACCAGGGGGGGAGCGCTGTGTGTGCATGGTGCTGGCCGTGTATCACTGTTACGGCAGGGTCCCCCAGCATATCCTGCACACTGCTATGCTCCCCTGTGGATGGCACTACTTGCCTTAGTGCATGGCGAGTAGTGCTGGCCCACCCCCTGCTTGCCCTGGTTTGTTGCTCTTTGCACGGATTGGGAATTGGGCATGTAGGTGCTGTGTACACCCCAATGGTGCATCCTGTGCAGGGGGCGCATTGAGTACAAAGAGGGTACACACTGCAGATATGCGGCACATAGCCACTCTGTCCATTAGTGCATAGGGCCCACTCTAAATGAAAATACTCATAGCTGGTCTCACCAACTACATGCATTATCTATTTCAGTTAAAATTTATTTACCTCACTTAGGGTTTAGAATTTGCAAGAATACTAATATAGCAGATAATGTTCATTCTTTATGTGCACAGGAATTTAGCAGAATTTTGGATGTGTGTAATTTAGCAAAATCTGCTTTCCTAAACAATTAGAACTCTGCTAAATTCTCGGTGTGTGCATTTAAAACAGAGAAGCTCTCAGTCATTGCTGAGGTGTCAGGGCAAGAGCACTTGGGAATCTTAATTACACTGTGCTATGGGTGGAGCTTCTTATTTAAGTATGAGTCATTGTCAGGAAATGGCAATTTTGTAACACGTAAAAATACAAGCTGATGGCAGAAGAAGTCTGGTGGCCCATCAATTCTGCCCATAACTGGTATTACGCTAACACCTGTCCTTTTGCCGCAGTGCTATATTTACACCCTCCAGTCTGCTTATTCCCCTTTTAAGGGCCCCTTGGCCCTGTCATACTCATGTTTCAATCCAGTAATGATCTGTGCCCCCACAACCTCTGCCATTAATCTGTTCCAAGGCTCTAACAGCCTTTCCATAAAGTAAAACTTCCTCATATCCTACCTGAATTTACCTCCTGCTAAACTCCAGTCATGCCCCTCATGACTGCATCTCAATTTCTAACAAACAGGTCCTTGAAATGTTCCCTATTTATATACATTTGGAACTTATAAGTCTTTGTCATGTCCCCCTCTGCCACCTGGCCTCCAGTGAGAATATGCAACGCTAGTAATCTTGGCTTGGGAACAAGCCTGAGTCTCTAGGGTGAGCCAGGGGGAGAAGGATTGAACATTCCAGATGACACTCTAGTTCTCAGGGAGGGTGGGTCCTCTTCTCTGCTGCAGTATTGCTACCTGGATGACCACAGATACCAGAGTGGTTGGAGGGCTGGTGGAAGGGCTAAGAAATTGCTGATACTGAGGCATTGCCATGCATTGTTTGCAAAAGGCACTTGACATCCATTTCAGGCTTCCCATTTAGGAGGTTGGGAGAAAATGGAAAAATGGCCTAACTGCCAGCAACAAATGACCTCACCTATTTTCAAGACCAGCCTCACCTCCTTTGGGTTTCTTGGCCATGGGGTATATCCCCTTCACATTGCCTCAGCCTGTGGGGGGAAGGGGGCCCAGTCAGCAGCTTTGTAGAGGATAGTGTCCGAGGTAGGTGAAGGCTGTTTGGGTAGTGCCTGGGAGTTGGAAACTAGGGACAGGAAGAGGGCTTAAAAAGAAAAAAAAAGAAAAGAAAAAAAGTGAAATCTAATACCAGAGCCAGTACCAGTAATATCAAGGTTTGCAACACAGACCTCCATGCCTCACATGTCTTCCAGGTTAAAGTCATGGTTGCAGGCATAAGGAGACAATGAAGTTTTATGCAGCTGTTGTGATTATGCAGTATTGTATATTTTGGCTGGGATGTCACACTGGCAATCTGTCCCCCAGGAGAAAAACACGTACTTAATCTCATGTTGGTTAATGAGGTTAGGGGTTATTAACTGAATATGTAGGGTTGTGTAGTGCTTAATTAATACAGTGCTAGTTATCTTCAAGTTGACTACCTCAAGGTACCTCGAGGTATGACTGTAGATGTTATCTTATTTTTCTAGCCATTTTGTAGTCCACACATGTAAAACCATACTGTGCTTTGCATTTCTGACATCATCTCCTCAGGCAATATTTATTCAACATTTTTAATGTTAACCTGTAGTTTCAGAAAGTTCAAGAATCTTAACATTCATTGGTCTACTAAAGTTGTGAATATCTACCTAGCCATCTGGACACGCTGAATCTATCAAGGAACCTATTTGCAAATAACGGTATGCCATTGGCACTGACTGGAAGAAATCTTCTTGAAAATAAGGCTGAATGGTTTAATATAGGCCTTACTTCTATGGTGGTTCCAGGCCCACTAATAATAAAGAGGCAGTCACCCACAGTGCACATCAGGTTCAACTGCATCATCTCCATGTAAGTGACTTCTGTTGAAGTGGCACATATCACAGTGGGGGCTAGGGAAGGAGGCTTATTTATATTACTTTCTTTTCCCCCCCAGTCCTGGCAGTCTTCTATTTACTTAAGCAGATTGTGGCACTCCCAAGATGACAACTGGCACAGCAAGTCTACTCACCACCTTGGCCATCCTTTTTCTGAATGATGATGAACTAGTGGTGCCTCCTGTAGAAGCAACTTTTTCTACAGTAGGCATACGCATTCTTCAGATTTTATAGTGGATCTGAATCCCAAGATTGTCCCCTCTTCAAGATTTGCTTACCACACAAACTGAAAAGATGGCGCTCCCTGAACCTGTCACTGGCAGGAAAGTTAGATGCTTTTAGGATGATATTGGCCCCCAAGTCCTGCACATTTTAGCACATCTTCCCCTTCACATCCTGGACACATTGCTCAGTAATTGTATTTTTACTCTTTGGTAACTGGGTAAGGCCTACTGAGCACAAGCCCGTTTACAAAGGTGACCCATAATCACTAGGAATATTAAATGACTTGCTCAAGTCATACTATATGCAAGCATAGTGTGTGAGAGTCAATCCCAGGTCTGCTGGATGTAAAGTACCATACTCATTCACAGGACATTGCTCTAACCTGTAAGCATTACTGCTACCAGCCCCTGATAATTGATGGTTGCTTTTCAAAATAGGGAGATTTGTGATTACTTAGCCTTCAATTAGTCATTGATCTTTTTCAAATTGTTCTAAACTATATTGTTAGATGTATATGTGGAGATTATTCATGCACTTGCTGGTCTCACTGTTCAGTTTTGAATCTGCTTTGAACACCGCATTTTGGTTAAGAATTCTTTGGACTGGGCCTGCTTTATGTCTCTTAGTCAGTTGGCTAACTCAAGCTGGCAGTGCATTATCTTTGGACCACAGGACTGCAGGTTCTAGTCCCACAACAAGACTTGGGCTCATTAACTCATCCCAAATGCTAGCATGCCAGTGTAGTGTAACAGAAGTGCTATCTTGCCAGAGTGTACTGTCCTTTGACATGGTCGGGAGGTACCGCTGGGCAACTTTTGAGGGATGGATGATGTGGGAAGGGGCCCATGGTTACTGTTACTTCCTGCACCTATCCCGGCTTCGTATTCTCCTCTGGCCATCACAATATCAGGGACCAGGGACCCCTCCTAACAAAATCCAAAGAAGGATTCTTTGTTTTTTTATTTTCTGTACTTTTTGCTGCACCATCAGTGCCAGAACCTTGGCCTGGTCATGGACCTCACCACTCCCACTCCCACATGGGCTGTGACTCCCTGATACCCCCTGGCTTGTCCCGGAGGGTAGGATTGTGACTCTGGCCCCTAAGCACTGCAAATGATGGAATAGGTCAGGGAGCCGGTCTGGGAGATAATCAGAGTGGTGAAGTGGGCATCATTTAGGTGGAGGCAGCTGCAATTTTTTCCCCGGTGTATAGGGGTGGGACGTGCAATGACGGCTAGCATCTGCCCCACCCCCGAATGTGTCAGCATCAGCAAGTGCGGTACACCCAGCCTCTGCTAGGTGTCCATGTAGTGATGAACATTCTGCCACCCTCTCCCCCTGGAGAAGGAGAGCAGTCACTGGATGTTCAATCCTTCTCCCTACCCCCTCGGCCAGCACTCCAATGTCCCGGTTCCATTCCCAAACCCGAGTCGCCGGTGTTGCAGGTCGGCACCCTGCCCCTATGCCAGCAGGCCAGCCCCCCAAGGAAGGATTCTTATTTTTAAGAAATGTTTGGCATTGGCCACCAGGGAAAAAGGGTTCCATGTGATAATGGCAATCGTAGAAAGGTGATCACTGTTAGGGCAAGTGTACATCGCCGAAAATCCATTTCGGCAATGTGCACTTGCGGCACACACCAACAAAGGGCTCTGGAGACTTAGATTTTTGTTTGCATGGAGGGCTGTGCCCTGGCACCCCTGTGAGGGACATGGCCCCCATTATCCTACCTAAAGGATTCTCAACTCCTGGGGGTGCATATCGAGGGGGTGCAAACCGAACCCAGAACACTCCCAGCCCTAGACTGCCACCAACCAACCATGCTACATGGCCAGCTCAGCAGCCCACCACCACCACACTACACCCCACAAACCCTCCCTCCCATTCCACCCGTCGCATGGCATGGACCTTCCTCTCCCTGCCCCCCGGTGTGTGTGTACATATAGTGACATCCTGTCACTATATTTGCTGACCTTGCCCGGTAGCCCTGTGCACAGGTGCTGTGATTGAGTCACCCTTTTTGAAAACGCTCCATTGCTGTCACCATTATCACAGGCTACCAGGAAAAATACCCCACTAGCCCACCAGGGTTACTATGTTAAATTACTGGCCTCTCTAGGCCAAGTCTAGCCCCCTGAACCACCAATACATTATAAATTATGCTGAGCCCACTAGCTAAAGAAGGCCTCCACTAACCCATGCGGGTTAGTACTTTAAAGTAATGGCCACTAGGCCATCTAGGGACACTAATGGGGTTTTAGCTGAGCCCCCCCCCACGAACAACACTTGCTCTTCAGTCATCCTATCTTTTTATTAATTCATTTTCTTTCTCTATATCTCTGTCTTCCTTTCCCCCTAACTGTAATTTTTATCTTAATCTCCCTTTTTCTTTACTCAAATGCTGTCATATACCCCTTTTGTATCTCTCAACCCTTTGTCTCTGTTCTCATTACAGTATTTTCTCCATATTACCCTGTTTTTTCCTTTAATTCAGCAGGTATGACAGGATGCTGACTCCTCCACCCATCGGGTAAGTCTGATATTATGTCTAACCTGTCCTATCCATCCTATTTTCTTCCGAAGGGCTACGGATCCTTTGTGACCCGTTTTCTATTTTTATTTTACAGGTCCAATGGATGTCATCCTTTCCAGACTCCTACTTCTAGTTCCCTAGTAGCCAGGTAAGATTCCTTCTGCTTATTATCTATACTTGGTATGTTTACTGTAACAGTGTGGCCCTCTTCATTACAGTCTGTTGCATTATGACAACTGAGTAGTGAATTAACTATGCACTGTTTTGTTTTAGTTGATTTAACTAGTTCATAAAAAAAAAAGTAATATACCACAGCAGGAACAGATTAATATGGTTCAGTTTCAGTTGGCTTCCATCTGTACCCCCCTCATACGATGATGAAAATGGGCAGAACTGACTAGTGAGCTCTCCTTTCCTGGTCAACAAAAACTAACCAATCTAACTAAAGAAGAAGTGGGCAAGAATACAGTTGTGGGGGGGGTCAAGAGGGCTTGGGACAGACATAAAGGGCTGTTGAAGGGAAGGGGAGGGAAATCACAGCAGGCCTAGAGGATGCTAGGCATGCAAGGCAAATGGGCAGACTGAGTGGGCCTGGCGGTCCTTTTCTGTCAACCACTTTCCTATGTTCCTAAGAACACAATGGAAATGGGAAGCATTGGAAGGTGTAAACTTGTAAATGCAATTATGTAAAAAAATTAGTAAGGGGTAGCGTAGAGTTTTTTATGATTTGTTGTTGGGTGTGGGGGGGGGCTAATTCTGGGTGTGCCCTTTTTGAATCGGGAAATGTAAAATCCATTTTCTGTCTTTTTCCATTGCTGGCTATTGTTTTCCACTGCTGGGCATTACTACTGGTTCCTGTACCCAAAATGGAAAACTGAAGGGAATGTTTTTTTTTTTTTGCTTATTTGTTTATGAGGCAGGGTAAGGAATGCTGTCAGCAGAATCAGAATTAGAAGCTAGATTAAAACCCTACTAGAGCCACAGTTTCAGGATATGTCTATGGGGGTGGGAGTGGGGCCACTGTGCCCAGTTTGAATTGGGAAAGATTACAAAAAATAAGAGTCCATGGACAGGGACATGTCTGGTCCCATTGGTGGGCAGAACTAGTTAATCCACCCCATGGGAAAAAAAATTGAAACAAATGTTTTCAGAGTTCCAGTGGGCATAGCCCTGCAGTCTTTTTATAATCACTGAGAAAAAGGATGCTGCATTTCTTCCAAATGAACAACATGTTGGACTACATTACAGTCACCTCCGTGTCTGTGAAGCAGCCCACCCATGTTGTCCCTACTGACTGCAGCATTGCACTGTTTGGTGCACTCTGAGTGCTGCCATCATGACCCCCTCCACTACTGTGCATGTGTGGTTATTTCATTTTATTTTTTTTGGTTTCATAACATAATAGTGACACAGTGGGTGCCCAACCCCACCCGTGTCATGCCCCCCAAAAAACATCATAGTGACACTGGGGGTACCCAATCCCCCAGTGCTGCAAGCCATACTCCCTGATTCTTTTTTTTTAGCCTTTTTGCAGCAGATGACTGAAACCCCATGGCAGCATGGCAGGACCAGGAGATCCAGCAAAAGATGACAACAGCACCCCCCCAGAACATCATAGTGACACTGGGGGTGCCCAATCCCCCAGTGTTACAAGCTGCACTCCTCATATTTTATTTCTTCATTTTTGCAGCTGACAAAATAAGTGGCTCAAACCCCATGGTAGCAGCAGCAGGACTGGGAGTGGGAAATCTGAACAAGGACTACAACAAGAAGCCCAGAGGAAGCATGCTGAATCACTCAAGCTGGCTATTGGTGGGGAGAGTGGCCGTTGTGGCCTTGGAGAACTCTGCCAGATCATGGAGAAGGAGCTGAGGCAGCTGTAGACCCTCACCCTCTAGCATGTCCTAGCATTGCAGAAAGTCACAGAGTGTAAGTGCCGGGGCCTTAAGGCCCAATCGACAAATGTGGTTAAACCCAATGCAAGGTGCACAGCAGGCACTATGCACAAATACTGCTGTGACGCCAATGAAATATGGCTGCTTAGGATTTACAGCAGACTCCTTTTTATTTGATTGGCCAGATCAATGTGTGGCATGATTTCTTCCTGCAGACAGCACAGCTTGCTCCGCATTGTTGGGCATTTTCAGAAACACCCACAATGCAAATAGCTGGACACTGATCAACAGCACAACATACTGTATGCTGACTGCATGGTGCAGAGGTAGCATTGGTTGAAAAAGATGCCTCCTGCTGAAGGTCTGTTCACCCGAAGTGCCAAGGCTTGATGTGGTACTCTACTTGTTTGTGGTATTTGTACCACCTTTAAACACACTAAAGCAGCTAAATGGTAATTGTGGTCCTGCTTTGAGTGCAGTCTTTTCTGGAGAAGTTTGTAGCATTGGTTGTACTCCTCAACTTGTTCCAGGTAATACAATGTGTAATAGAGAAGCGAGAATCACCCTCCACAAAGACAGGAATTGTTAAACCAATGGTGGTCTTGCTTATCCCTTCAAAAAATTTGAACTCAGTGGGTTTTATAAAGAAAATAGTCATGCTTCAGTCTGATATTTTGTGGCAAGTGCAATTTCCTTTTAGCGCTGAGCTATTAGCTACTGTGAAGAGTAGCTGTTTACTACAGCAAAATAATCATCAATTGAATATGTGTTATGTTCACAACTTTGAGTGATGACATTGATGGACTGGTGTTGACAGTTTTCCAATGAACATGTTGCACAGCAGTAGAGCTACTTGCCATTAGGGGTGAGCAAAAAAAAATTAGCCAGCAGAATTTCCTCGAATGTGCGACTTTCGCTTCTGCGAAAGTTTGGAAATCACATTCACAACTTCAACGGAAATTATGCCTTAAAATTGGCAGAATAAATGGGGCAACTGTGGGTTAAACTGCATTATACAATGGCAAGAAAAAATCCTGGACTCCGATTGGTCAGTCTGGGGCTGGACCCGTGATGTTAATCAGTACAACATCACGGGTGTGATGTTAATCAGTACAACATCACGGGTCTAGTCTCAGCCTCACTGTGAGCCTGCTGCTGCGCCTGAGCATGCTCATCATTTGCTTGATTGTTTCATCTGCTCTTAAAAAACAAAAACATTTTTCCACACGAAAACATCTTTAAAATAATTTTTTTTATGCTGTATAACAACGAGCCATTGTATAATAGCAATAATGCCCTCCAGGGTGTGTGTCGTTTGGGATAACGTTACGCCTCAGTTGTTGGATGCACTCGGCCTGCGGCCTCGTGCCCAACCACCTGAGGCGTGACGTTATCCCAGCATGACACACACCCTGTCGGGCATTATTGCTTAAGCAACAAATACACATAATGATCAGTTCTGTGGATTTTTTACAAGCAGTTTACATTAAGTTAATTAAATTTATTAATACCCCCCCACTGGCACCTACCAATCGCTGGTCCCCAAAAAAAGGCTCCCTGGTGGCTAGTTGTCCCACCCCCACCAGCTGATCATGGGTCTCATCAAAAAACCCATACTGACTCCTGTTCACCTGGTGACTACTGCCCCCCCATGATCGCACATCTTTATACAATAGTCCTTCATCCATCGGTTCGGATTCATCACCCTAATTTAAATTATTCCCTGGTGTATAGTGGACTGCCTCCCTATCCCTATTCCCCAATCTCTGAAAAAAAAGGAAAGTAATCTTCATTTATTCTCCCAATCCCTGGTATCTAGTGGACCCTCCACCCCGATAGTTAGTGAAGACCACCATCACCCTCCTGCACTGCCCCATCTTGACCCCCCAAGCAGGCCACTGGTGCAGCCCTACTCTCTCCTCCACAGTTGGTGACCCACTGAGTTGCTGTAAATATGAATGAGCATGTGCTTGCTTGTAAAAGCACACACTCATTCATTGCAGCTCCCAGTCATCTTTCGCAAGTTTTCAGGGATAGAGGTCGGAGCAGAGGGGGATGTTCTGGTCACCTGAGGGGGTGGCAGGATGAGGGGAATGGTGTTGTGGGCCCCTCCAGAGTCCACAGTGCTGTTTTCCCCATCCTGCCCACCCCACGGGCAACTGGAAAAGTCCCCTGAAAACTTGCAAAAGATGGCCTGGAGCTGCAGTGAATGAGTGGGGTCTTGTACAAGCAGGCATGCACTCATTCATATTGACAGCAGCTCAGTGGGCCACCAGTCATGGAGGAGAGATGATGGCTGTACTGGTATCCTGCTTGGGGGGTCAAGATGGGGGGCATGGTTGTGGTGGTCTTCACTAACAATCGGGGTGGAGGGTCCACTAGATACCAGGGATTGGGGGAATAAATGAAGATTACTTTCCTTTTTTTTTCATAGATTGGGGAATAGGGAGAGGGAGGGGGTCCACTAGGCACCAGGGAATAATTTCAATTAGGGTGATGAACCTGAACTGACGGATAGAGGACTATTGTATTAAGGGCTCGGATCATAGGGATGGGGGCAGTTAGACACCAGGAAGCATGAGTCAGGATGGGTTTTTTAATGAGACCTGTGACTGGTGGGTGGGGGACGTGTGGGTGGGACCTCTGGCCACCAGGGGTTTCTTTACTTTGGGTCCCCCAATTGGCAGGGAGGAGAGGCACCGCACTAGACATGAGGGGGATTAATTGCTTTCATTTTCAAATATACATCTAAACTGCAGATGGAATCAATTCCTCATTTTAAATGTATTAGTCCATTGAAGTAGGTGGAAATCCACAAAAAAAAACATTTTTGACAATAGCAAAAGTTCGAAAATTTCAGCAAAATTTTCAACATTTTGTGGAAGTTCCACAAAAGCTGAATTTGCAATGTTCGTCCACCCCTACTTGCCATAGTGCTAGGAAGTTTCAATATATAAACTTAAAAGTACTGTAGATACTGTTTTACCATCAAACTATTCCTTCAGTTGCTTTATGTATTTCATACTGTAAAATAAAGCAGTCTGCTTTCCAAAGATGTTTCATAATTTCTTGCAAGTAAATGATGAGCATTGTTTATTGCAGTCTCTGAAGCCTTGCTGATGAAAATCACAGATCAATCTGCTTGATTTTATTTATTTATTTATCTGTTTGTTTGTTTGTTTTTGTTGACTGGGAATGGAGGACTAGGCAATTCTGCCTATTTTCAGCCTCATCCTGGGGGAGGGGAATACAGATAGATACCAACTGACATTGAACCCGGTTAAGCTGTTGGTGGTATTTGTTTTTACTTAAATAGGCTGTACAATGAAGTTTAAACACATAAAACACAGTTGTATTGTCCTGTATTTTGAAGTAAATTTGGAATTTTTTTTTTTATTAGTGTTGCAAAGGTTTGTCCACTGGTCTTCATACAGTCATCATTTTGAAGTAAATAAATACATATTTTTTGAGTAGTCTTCACTGCAAAGCAGAGCTATTTGATACTTTGCATAGTAGTAGTATAAGTTCATATATCTCGTCAAATGTTAAATTTCAGCCAATCAGCGCGTGCCACGTCATTTGACAGGTGGGCGTGGCCTAAAACGGACCAATCAGAATCGCCCCTTGTTAAACCGGAAGTCCCTCCCTAAAATGCGCTAGCCCCACCCACTTCTGGCGGAAGTGATGCAACCTCAAACCCGTGCCCGCCTTGCGCATGGAAATGTGCACGATTCGAACCGTGTCCAGCCCTTTGGCAGAAAATGACATGTCTCGAACCCAGTGCCCGCCTGCACAGGAAATGACCTAACAGCACCATTTTTGTAAGCGCTTATGCCCCCCTCCTCTCGTGACACCTCGAGCCCCTGCCAGACCATCTTGTCTCGAACCCGAGTCCCACCATGCTAGGTTGAACTCCTGCATCCCCACCTGTCTCCTGCACTCCCACCATCCTGGCTCGAACCCCTGTCACCCACCCCTCATTCTCGTCACTCCTCGAGCCCCTGCCAGACCATCCTGTCTCGAACCCGAGTCCCACCATGCTAGGTTGAACTCCCCAAGGCCCCCACCTGTCTCCTGCACTCCCACCATCCTGGCTCGAACCCCTGTCACCCACCCCTCATTCTCGTGACATTCCTCGAGCCCCTGCCAGACCATCCTGTCTCAACCCGAGCCCCAACATGCTAGGTTGAACTCCTGCATCCCTCCTGTCTCCTGCACTCCCACCATCCTGGCTCGAACCCCTGCCCCACCCTCATTCTCGTGACACTCTCGAGCCCCTGCCAGACCATCCTGTCTCAACCCGAGTCCCGCCATGCTAGGTTGAACTCCTGCGTCCCTCCTTTCTCCTGCACCCCACCATCCTGGCTCGAACCCCTGTCCCTCTTCATCACCGTGCTCCTCCCATCCCAAAAATCAGTTAGTGTTTATGTAGTGGTGTGTGACCCCTGTAGGCCTATTGTATAACTGCAGGGGTCATGTGTGTGTTTTTTGATTAGGATATTTTCAGAAAGAAGTATCTAGGAGGGAACCTGATCGTGCAGAGATGTCACAGATCTGTGTGGAGACCCCACCCCCCGAGGGGAATTCATCTGCCTGTGTGAGTACCCCTTTTTTCTGTTTTTGTAACAGTATACAAAATTATTTAACATGCATTTGTAGGACTGTGTCAAACTTGCATCAAAAGGATAGCTTTATGTAAACGCATGTAACATTTATAAGCTAAAACGGGGGACCTCTGTGTAAATAAGATGGTTCAGCAGTTTTCCTGGATAGCATTGCAACAATCGCTAAAACTAATTATACTTTTGTCATGAATTAGAAAGAATAAAACTATATAAGAAAAAGGAATACACATACCTATAGTTCACCCCTCAGCTCTGTGTAGTATCAAGGAGAAGGCTGAAATGAAATGTGTGTGATATTTATAATGTTTTGAAAAATGATATCTTACAAAGAAAGACAGAATGTAAAATGATAATGTTTCTCTTTCAAAATAATTTTAAAGCACACAGTCTTAAAATGTATATACAGCTTTGCTTAGAGTCGCTAGAAAAAATACACACTTTGTGTGTGTGTGTGTGTGTGTGTATGTGTGTATGTGCCCGTCCCTCATTAGGCACGCAGGAAAAGCAATGTATTTTGTGGATGTTTAAAATATAGATGGCCCTTTGAGCTCACGGACTGTTGGCTATGTGGTAGGGTCTTTGTCTGTTAAGACGTGACAAAACATCTGTTGTTCATTTACACAGCCATGGTTACAAAGGCCTATTGATTCTCTTTGGAAATGTGTGTCTCAAAATTTTTGGGATTACAGGGGTCTGTAAAAAAGTAGCTTTATGCTTTTGTTGCAAAATGTCTATAGTTACATTATCAAAAAATTAAAAAGTCATGTAGTACTAAATAGAAAAATAAATGAAATGTCTATAGTTACATTATCAAAAAATTAAAAAGTCATGTAGTACTAAATAGAAAAATAAATGATATGTTATAAAGATTTATATTCTGATTAGTGGTATGCAAGCATTTTTACCGAATTACTAATTTAAAGGACGCAGCTGTTTAAAAAAGACAGAATTTCTGTTTTGCCTTTTCAAAACACACCACTGCCTCTCTGTGTTTTAAGAGTGATAAAAAGCATCTGTTTTAATTAGCAGTATGGCAATTCTTTTGAACTGTCCTACATAGTAAATGTGAAAACTTGTGTTTCTCATGATTAACTTTTAACAAAATAAGTTTTATATTCTGATTAGTGGTATGCAAGCAGTTTTACCGAATTACTAATTTAAAGGACGCAGCTGTTTAAAAAGACAGAATTACTGTTTTGACTTTTCAAAGCATAACTTAGGCTTGCACTCCACTACCTCTGTGTTTTAAGATTGATAAAAAGCATCTGTTTTAATTAGACTGTGACCAGCCTATTAGCAGAAAGGCATTCTTAATGCCTTCCAGCTGTCGCAGGAAGTGAGAAACAAAGCCTACATTGACTAGCATAGGGTCTTATATAGCCCACCCTTGAGAATGGGAGAGGGGTGTTGGTCTGATGGACAGTGCCAGATGTTTTTCACTACTTGACACATACTTGGTGTGGGTGGTGGGGGGGTCTGAGTCATTTTATATAAGCATTTCAAGATATTGGAAGCTCAAGTAGCAGTTGTGTTAGTATCGCTCTGTCCTTTTGTCTTGAGCTGAAAAATTAAAAATATTCAACAATTAGCCATGGAACCGTGGACTCCTGACGAAGAGCTTATCCAAACATTTAATCGTTTGGCTAATCCCCAGATTACTGCTACAGAAGGTGTGTATTTTTTAATTAGAAAATAGTAGATGCTGCATGTTTTAGAGTTTAAATGTTGTCTTATAAAAGTTTTAAAATACCGAAGTAGTGACAGGGGCTTATTTTCTGTTTTAAATAGAACCGAGAGAATCCTGGAGGGTGAGGCTGGCTAACTCAGATTACTGCTACAGAAGGTATTTATTTTTATCTAGAAATAGTAGATGCTGCAGGTTTTAGAGTTTAAATGCTGTCTTATAAAAGTTTTAAAAATACCAAGTAGTGACAGGGGGCTTATTTTCTGTTTTTAAATAGAACCGAGAGAAATCCTGGAGGGGTGAGGCTGCTAACCCCAGATTACTGCTACAGAAGGTGTGTCTTTTATCTAGAAATAGTAGATGCTGCAGGTTTTAGAGTTTAAATGTTGTCTTATAAAAGTTTTAAAATACTGAAGTAGTGACAGGGTTTATTTTCTGTTTTAAACAGCCTCACAGACAAACCCTACAGGTGTGAGAGGAAAAGAGATCATTACATGAACGTGATGTTTTTCAAAGGCATGGCAGAATTTCAACTGGGGTCAGTGACCAGAATACATATAGCATAACTGAACAAGATATACAACCATCTACGAGCAATGTTTTAAGAGTCTCTGCAGCTGTAAATGAACCAAATGTGCCAATAAACATTGTACACCCATTTAGAGCAGCGGCTCAAGAGTTTCTGACCAAAGGTTTCAAGAAAGTGACATTGACATGATCAATATTGGGAAAGCCTATATTTTAAAACAATTGATTGTTTGTTTAATGCCTTGGTAATTGAGGGCAGATTATCTAGTGAGGATTACTATCATCAGCTGCTTAAATCTGAGCTTTTAAAAGTTCAGCTACTGTACTGAACAGTGTGCTTGGTTTAATCAATATTTCCAAATGTTCAATCAGAGAACTGAAGACCGCGCTTAGTGCAGCCGTCAGTATGAAAAGTACAGGGCTTGGAGGAAAAAGCTGCCAAAACAAAGAACAAATACAAAGTGAAAGCACAGAAGCTCTCATAAACTGAGTACAAGGGGTTGCATCACTAGCAAAATGAAAAAAATAACAAATGGGGTCAAAAAAGAAAAATCTGGGTAAAAAATAAACAATCATGAGAAAAGTTGATCAGAAAAGTAAAACATGCTAGGAAAATAGTGCAGTTGTTAGCAAAATGTTACAAATGGTCTGCAGTCTGAATTAGAAAACCATGATGATCAGGCTAACAGGGCACCCCTACAGTGTATTTAGAAGCTGTACAGGAATATGAACGCAGTTTAACAAAATTTAATGCTACAGAATTTCATCAAAGATATAAGTTTATAATTCTAGATAAAATAAAATCTTTTACAGAGGCTATTGCAGCAATGCACCAGGCTATAGAAAGTTTGTTAGAACAGTGAAGAGAAACACAATATGGGATTTTATGCAGGTAAGATTAAATGCTTCTTTGAATCACCCTTGTTCTCAAGAAAGACAAGTCCAAATGAACTAAATGCTGCAACCTTCTTAGATCAGATAGCTGATATGCTACAGAGCAATACTGAAGTAATTGCTGATTCCTCTATACATCTTGTGATAACGACCATCAGAAACCACCAGGGGTCGGGGTGGGGAGACGGACACTGAAATCCATCGTGTATAGCAGGATTTTACAAAAAAAGAGACGATACCTGATTGATTTAAATAACAGAGACAATAGTTTGTGTTTTGGTGGCTCCATTCTCGCACTCTTAAATCCACATATGAGTGACAGTCAGTTGTTGAACAAGGCTAAAATATTGTATGCTGAGCTAGGTTTGTCAGACCAAAGCCCTGTCACTTTTAGTGATGTGTCACAGTTTGAACGCTTTTTAGGAGTCAAAATTAAGATTTTATATCATAATGAAGGAAACTGGCAAACATTTTCAACAGGTCCAGAAAGATTTCCTAAAACACTGTTTGTATTATTACATGAAAAACATTATTATGGCATCACTAATGTAAAAAATTCATAGGCGAATGGGCACTCTGTGAATATTGTGATGTAGCCTACAGCCATAAGGGAATCATATCTGTGCACAATAGTGTAAAGTTTGTTTCAACCATGTTGTCTCGAAAAGAAATTGGCACAGTATCTTGTCACAAATGTAAGAAGATCTGTAGGTCTTCAGCGTGCCTAGAAAGACATTTAGCTAGAGCTGATGGTGATACAGGGTCTTGTAAATCCATGAAACTGTGTGAACAATGTTTTGTTTTTTACAAGGGATCTCATACATGTAAATTGATTCAGTGTAGCAGATGTGGTTCTTTCATGACAGCCGACAAGCATCTGTGTTACATGTCACCATTCACAGTTGTAAAAAGCACTGAGAAATATATAGTGTTTGATTTTGAAGCCACACAAGAAACGGGGGTGCACATACCAAATTTTGTGTATGCTAAGCAGTTAGATGGGAAGAGGTCCTGGGAATTCGAAGGTGAAGATTGCATAAAAGATTTTGTAGGACATTTTATTGATGCCCCATTTAGACACTACACATTTATAGCACAAATGCCAAAGGCTATGACAGTTACTTTATCATTAGCCAGCTAGTCAAGGAAAGAATTGATATTAAATTGCTCACACAAGGAGGAAAAGTACTCTGTGTCACAGTGACATCCCCAACATCAGATTTATTGACAGCCATTGTTTTCTTCGTTTTAAACTAGCAAAATCCCTGCAGCCCTTGGATTTGAGAATGAGATTGCTAAAGGCTACTTACCCCATTTTTTTAACACCAAGGCTAATGAAAATTATGTAGGACCCCTGCCCGATGCTCAGTTTTATGGTCCTGAATATATGTTGCCTGCAGAAAAGCAAGAGTTTTTGCAATGGTACCTAGCTAACAGACATAGAGAATTTAATCTGAAAAGAGAGCTTCGCTACTATTGTCAGTTAGATGTTGAAATTCTTCGAAAAGCCTGTGTCAGATTTAGAAATGAAGTACTGGAAATGACTAGGAAAAGTATTTTAAAACAGTCAGACGATGATACCGTGGAGTATGAAACAGTATCCTTAGACCCCTTCCAGTACGTCACCATAGCCTCAGTTTCTATGGCGATGTACAGGTTTCTGTTTTTGAAAGAATGCACTGTTGCTGTTCTCCCCCCAGACAACTACCACAGACAATTGAAGAGGTACTCCACACCTGCTATTCAGTGGCTTATGTACATATCTGAGAAAGAAAACATTTCTATTCAGCATGCGCTAAGGGGTGGTGAATTTAAGGTGGGTCCGTACTTTTTGGATGGCTATTCAGTCATAAATGGAATACCCACAGCATTTGAATTTAATGGTTGTTTTTCATGGCTGCAACATCTGTTACTGTGAGAAAGATAGAAACCACATGACAGGGACTAGTTTTGGACAGTTATTCAATAGGACCATGCACAAATTTCATTTTCTAAAAAGACAGGGTTTTGCAGTTAGAGTATTGTGGGAACATGAATGGAAAGCAATGCAGACCACAGATCAGGGCTTGAATAATTTTTTGAGGGACAGGCAGCTACCACAGCCACTCAAACCTAGGCAGTCACTGTTTGGGGGGAGAACAAATGCCATTTGTCTGTACTATAAGACACAGCCTGATGAGAAAATACACTATTATGATTTTACCAGCCTCTACCCTTTTGTTAACAAAACCAAACAGTATCCGGTCGGTCATCCTGACATCATTTATGACCATTTTGATGACCTCACTCAGTACTTTGGTTTAGCAAAAGTAAAAGTCTTACCCCCTAGAGGTCTTTTCTTTCCAGTGTTGCCATCCAGGATTGGTAAAAAGCTTGTGTTTACATTATGTCGTGCATGCGCTGAAAATAGACTTCAAACAACATCATGCACACATGATGAAGAGCAACGGTCACTTACTGGTACCTACTGTACTGTAGAACTAAACCTGGCACTGGAAAAAGGCTACAAAATCATTAACATTTATGAAGTTTGGCATTTTAAAGAGTCATGCACAGAGCTTTTTGCAGATTACATCAAGCTGCATCTAAAAGGCAAGCAAGAGGCATCTGGTTTCCCTTCATGGGTCAAAACTGAAGAGGATAAAGTCAGGTACATACAACAGTATTTTGAAAGGGAAAATGTACATTTGAACCCTGCAGCCATAACTGTTAACCCTGCAAGAAGACAGATATCTAAACTGTTTTTAAATTCTCTTTGGGGTAAATTTGGGCAGAGCTAATTTACCGACAACGGCATAGTAACAGACCCACAGAAATTATTTCAATATGTCTTCGTCCCTATTTCGATATCTCATCGTACTTTTCATCGATGATGAAACAGCTTGTTTAAGCTGGAAATATACCAGCGATCATTACACAAATTCCAATAATATCAACATATTTATAGCTAGTTTTACAACGGCATATGCCAGAGTCGAACTCTACAACCTGCTAGATAGGTTACAGGACAGGTGCCTTTACCACGACACAGACTCTGTCATTTTTGTGTCCAGACCGGGTGACTGGGCACCCCCTCTGGGTGATTATTTAGGGGAGCTGACCAGTGAAGTTCCTGCTGATGAACACATTACAGAGTTCGTTTCTGCAGGCCCAAAAACGTACGGTTACAGGCTGTCCAGTGGTGAGGTTGTTCTTAAAGTGAAAGGGTTTACCCTTAATGTAGCCAGCAGTAAACACATTAATTTTGAAAGTCTGAAGGACCTGGTCTTTGACTATACGGGGTCACAGATCTCTAAAGAAATTACCGTGAGTCAACCCAGCATTGTTAGGAATAAAAAGCAGTGGTCCCTTGAAACAAAAACGCTGTCCAAGACACAGAGAGTAGTTTATGACAAGCGAGTTTTACAAGACAATTTTAAAACACTTCCTTACTGATACTGACTGTGAAAAATGGATATCAGGTTGCAGCATCCCTTTACTTGTCTGTTGGCTGGCCCCTCTAATAGTGGGAAGAGCTTCTTTATAAAACAGTTGTTGGAACATGCTGATGCCACTTTATCACACAAGCCTGAAAATATTGTCTGGTTCTACACAGCTGTTGGCAACCTTTGTATAATGAATTGCTGTTAAAGTTCCTCAGATTAAATTTGTGGAGGGGCTACCGATGTCACTAGCTGACAATGATCTCTTACCCCTGGAAAGGTAAATTTTGTCGTTATAGATGATTTGATGGACTCTGCCTGTCAAAATAGTGAAGTGGAATATGGGTTTACCAAGTACAGTCATCATAAACAATTGACAATATTTTAATTGTCCAGAATGTGTTCTGTCAAGGTAAAAAGCAGGACCATCACATAAATGCCAAATACATGATTCTGTTTAAAACCCCAGAGACAAGCTTCAGATCACAACACTAGCTAGACAAATGTATCCTGGTCAGACAAAATTTTCTTAGAAGCTTTTGAAGATGCCACAAGAAAGTCTCATGGCTATTTACTGGTTGATTTAAGATCCAATACACCAGACGAATATAGACTGCGTAGTGGGGTATTTCCCCCTGACTGGCCTGTGGCATATGTCATGAAAAAAACACATTCTGCTTCTAAAAATATTTGATACTGTATTGTCATTATGTCAAAAAGACTGCAGAGAAATCTGTCTGTTTTAAAGTTACTAGTAAAAGGGCCTCCAAGCTTAAGAAAAGCTATTTTATGTTCAGCCTCTGATGATCTGATATCAGCTATACCTGAGATAGCCTTAAACACTCTCAGAGGAAATATTCCACTGTCAGCAAAGCAGTTAGGTGTACTGAAAAAAAAAATGGAGAGTCATTAAAACTTTAAGCGATAAACAAATAACCTTAAAAAGGAAAAAGAAAATAGTTAATCAGACTGGTGGCTTTATAGGAACGCTGCTAGGAATTGCCATCCCTTTGATCACAGGTCTGCTGGCTAACAGATAATGGATTTTACACAGAAAATGTATTTGGTACCTCAGCAACAGATGGATCACATTAAAACTAATTACCCTGATCAGGATATGAGAACAGTTGCAACTAACAGTTTGGACACTGACATGAGAGCTATACTGTCCCGGACTGATTTATCAGACTATGACAAAGCCAAGATGTACTCTGCTGTGTTACAACGCTATCTGACTTTGTAAGACAAGGAGAACAAGCTAAAACCAGTTTGACATTACTCATGCCTGAAAATGAATCAATGTCTGACCCCCTCTGGTCATGGCAGAGACAGCTTCTGTACCTAGTACTATGGAAAAGACATTTTAAGTAGTGTTTCTCATTGGTCTAAAACCAATGCTGAACTTTGTTAAAGCATATGGCCAAGAACAAGGATATTGTGTTTTGAGTGATAGGGTGAATTAATGTATAAACGCACTGTTGTTTCTGGGTCTCACATGGTCGATTTAGTAAGAGCGCCAGCCACTCTACGTAATCCCTGACCACAGAAGGCCAAAGGGCTGGATGTTTTTGTCAAAGCAATGGCTGAGTCTAACATACCCACCTCAGTGTTTGCTCACTCAGCAAACAGGAGCTATGTGGAAGAGCTGAAATCGGTAGTTGGTAAAACAGCCACAGCCATCTCCAGTTAGCCAATGGTCAGTGACGCCCAAAGACAAAAGTCTTTTAAGAAACCGTGTGGATCACTTGTAAACTTAAAATGCAATTCTATGTATAGATGTTAGATACCTCAGTGCCTGTTGCTACAGCATATGTTGAATATTTTATCTCATATTAAATATGTAATCCTACCTCAGTGACTGCTGTGTACAACCTATGTTAGCCATTTACCTCATACTGAATATGTAATCCTGTTTTTACAAAAAGTGTTTATATTGATGCATGTTAGTCTACTTCATAGTTAAATATGTTAACATGTTTTAGAAAGATGTGCTTATAATTCTACCTCAGGGCTATGGCGATATAGTGTGCATTTTTTAACAGGAGATGCTTTTGTTTTATTATATCATATCTATGATGTCACCACTGATGCTTGTTGTATTTTATTGCCAGTTTTTCATAATAAATGCCTTTGTATTTTATATATTTGTCATTATTGAAGACATTGCATATCTTATCCATGATGTTACCACTGATTTTTGTTGTATTTTATTGGCAGTTTTTTTACAATAAACACCTTTATATTTTATATATTTTTGTCATTATTGAAGACATTGCATATCTGAAAACGTTAAACACAGCCCCACCCCCAGTTTAAACACAGCAAACAGAGACACACAATTATGAGTGTTTATATATGATTTTTATAAGTGACTGGTTTTGAATAAAATTACAAGCTGCTGCATATTTTAAATTCATTACAAGACAAACAAGTCTGAGCATGTTGCCACCTCACTGATACGTGCCCTGACATGTTCAGATGTCTGGAAAAGTGACGCACAAAACTAGTTACCATGGCATCATTTTTCAGCAAATCATTAGAGTACATTTTAAAATCTGATCATAAGAAAGTCCTTTGCATCTGTGGTAAGAAAAATATGCAGTGAAATCCACAGGGTAGAAAAGGTATCTTGTAACTGTGTGTTTAGGTACAAAATGTTGTTTGCATTTCTGTTTAAAACCCCAATAGTTTGTGCACTGATTGTTGGATGAAACCGTAGCTGTCCAGGAACTCCCCAGTCCCATTTTCTGAAATGTATACGGCTAACCAGTGCTGTCCAGGGAGGTCATGGGGTCAGTATTGATGACTAGTGCTGCGGAAGGTTTCTCAGTCTCTCTGGGTAGCAGATCACAGGAAACACGTCAGAAAGCAGTGACGGATGTGGGTGTCACTGGTTACAATTTTTCCAGCTGCTTTGTGTTCATTTTATGGTTTATCACATATAATCAAAATGACATTTCTTCTCTGGTTTATCTCAATGACATTATCAAACACTGCATAGATAATGAGATTAACTGTTTGTGGAAGGGCTTCGCAAATCTGATCTCAGCTCTGAGGTTCCCAGTTTTAATTAAAGAATAATGATCAGCACATTCTGGTCCGAGTGAGATCAAAGGCAAACAGGTGTACCCTTGGGTAAATTCCGATGGTTAACTAAAAGCTTGTCGATCTTTTCATAGATTTCCCCGCCACTAGTACTAGATTAAAATATTCTCTCACAGCATTCCCATTTCTAAAATCTGGCTGCAGAGGTTTAGCAGGGATTTGTTCACCGTCCAGATACAGAGCCACAAAATTAATGTTATAATGCTTAAGGTTAAAGGGGTTTTTAGTGTAGGAACCACTAAAAGCATCATTGTCAATAAATCCCATGACTATCATTTTTGGTAACTGTACAAAAACAAATTATCTTGGTTGCAGACCCTGCTGCCTGCAGGGAGGCTGAACACTTTCATACCCACTCTGTCTATAGGGTATTTAGCGTTGGAGGTGAGCAGGGCTTCTGAGTGTCCCAGACGGACTCCGGGGGTCACTTTAACCCTTTTGAAAAACAGAGAGGCGGCCATGACTTTTAGCTTATAAGGCTCAGCATCTCCACTCATCAGGCAAAAGCTGTCCCTGTTACGTGTCAGTTTAATTTTAATATCCACGCCATTCAGCATCAGTTTCTCTTGAAAAAACAAGTCTGTGTGCAAGTGTCCCAGCAGTTCTACTCCTCTACTGAGATGGTGAAGGAGCTTCTTTTATTAAAACCACATTATCACCATCTCTGTCTGTGATTTCATGTTTCCCTGGAGTGTCTTTGTAAAATAACCCTGCGTAAATTGTGTAGAAGGGTCTCTTCACTGAAGTTCAGCACAGATTCTATGACAGCCTGTAGGGGACAGTTATTGCTCTGACTGATGAGCGATCACCGACAGTCACATCCAGCTGACTGAAAATGGTTGCCACTGGGTAGTTTATAAGGCACACTTTGGCTGCTGTAGGTATATCACTACCATCCGCCTCAGTGATTTTGCAAATCAGGTAAAGAAGTGTGTTGTTTAGATCCAAATAGTCTTCACCAGTCCCTGCTATATAAAATTCAATCGGTGAGTTTTCTGAAAGGGCAGCCAGAGGGGGTATTCTACATAAATGCTTTTTCAATGCTTGTCTGCGTGGAGAAATGGCAAACAAGTCAAGTTCTGATTTTGTGCATTCTTCAGAACCACAGTGCACGAAAGCCATGTTTTTAGAACAGGTCTCTGCTTTTTGACCCCTCAAGATCCTTTTGCCTTTGAGCGTTTTCTTTATGTGAAGTTTATGTTTTGAAACACTCTCTTTAAAGTAGCCGGGGGCGGATGAGAAGTGAAGGGTGTACTCTGCGCTTTCTTTTACCTCCTTGAATACAATCAGCCCTGAGCCACCCTGAGTAGGCTTATCACCCCTGACATCTTTTGAGCGACAGCACTAGTCACATGCCCCACAACATCCTTTGCAACATTTTAGCAGTTGTCTGTAGATGTGGTTTTGCAATTTCAAACCCCCTTCTTAAAAATGGAACTGCTTTTCTGAACAGACTACGAAATATCCCTCCTATACCAGAACCATACATAGTAGGAAGACCATGAAAGCCTGGCAGACCGTATCCTGCCTGTGCCTTGTAATAGCTTCTGTACAAGGCAGGGTCCCCATAATGTCGAACAATCACCATCCTTGTTTAAATTTTAGAGCACTCTCTGGGGGCGAAAATGCAACTTCACGATCACCTTTCCAAATCGAAATGGTACAGGTTCATTTTGATCATTCTTTATTTCAATAGTGACTGTATCGATCTGATGTTTACTGACTGTTTGATAATGGGGTTTATCAGAGGTCACGGTCACTATCTCATTGTCTTGCTCCTGACGGCACGCATCTCAGCAAAGGCACTAGACTGTCACCCACTATTTCATGTGTGATAATGTCACTATATATAATGTGTAAAGCCCCATTAATATCTGAGGGTTCTTTGATAGATTCTTTCCTACACCTACCTCGAGTCTGCTAAAACCCAAAAGGTACTGTAACTGGCCATGCATAAACAAAATACATTTGATGTCACTGTCAATGCTTATTTCTCTCCCTACGGTTTGTTGTTCCAAAACCACTGGCAGTTCATTTACTTCAAATATGCTTTTATTAATTTGAGCAATAACACCAGCCATGTTAGGATAATAGAACGATGGGATTTTAAATGCTGCTGACTCAGTAAAGGGTCCAGTTGGTGGTGTTTTACTGTGGGCTACATTTAGAAGCTGATAGAGCATACTGAACCTGTTTTTCTGTGCAGGCACATTGTCCCAGGTTTGAGGGTACTGAATTTCTGCTAAGCCCACTTCCCATTCACCAGGTAGTTCAAGCGTTTGTGGTAACTTTACAGTAAAAGTGGATATAGTATTGTTGGGGAAAATGTTGTGCGATGCATTGCTGGGTAATGTGATATAAAATCCATTTTGAGCATATTAGCTTTATCTGCTTCTGTCCTGAACTTGTGTTGCCTCAACCCAGCTATTAAATTTATCAGGCCACCCTCTCCACTTTACCAGATACCAAGTTTTCTGCCACGCTTTTTCTCCTTCAGTATTTTCTGCACCCTGTACACACGGTCCTCATCAGGTTCAATTTTTGCAGCTCCTCTGCGTGAAAAGTACCTTTAATGTCTTCCCCTGATAGTCTTTTAGCTTATAGGTGGGCCTCTGTGTCTTTAAGACCTCCATCATAATAAATATCTCATCTGTGTACATCTGTTCATATCCCTTTCAAACACCCCTTTAGCTTAGATAGTCTCACGTGATCATCTTTCTGAAGGGTACCCTTTTGTTTTTGCCAAGAACAGAATTATCAGATAGGATCTTCCATACACCCAGGGCATTGGAAGGTTAACATCCACAGGTCTGTGTTTAATGCTTCTGTGATAAGTATGGTTATAGCTGTGCACCAGGTCTGACAACACATCTGTATATTTCCAAATATTCTGGGCTGTAAAGTAACGCCACATGCGTGACTTCAGTGTCCTATTAAATCTTTCTACAATGCTGGCCTTAACTTCATTATTTGTCACAAAATGATGTATTTTATTTTGTTTTAATAGGTTCTTTAAGGAAGCATTTAGAAACTCTTTACCCTGATCAGTCTACAACTTCTGAGGTGTGCGTCCACTTTTAAAAACAGTTTTAAAGGCTTGCATCACTGCCTTGCCTGATTTGTCTCTTAAAGTCACTACCCAGGCATACTTGGACAGCACATCGATGCACGTCAGTATGTACTTAAACCCATTATTGTACTTTGCATATTGACTCATATCCACTAAATCAGCTTGCCATTGTCTGTCTATGTCAGAAACAATGACAGGATTTCTCTTAAATCGGACTCTGGCTGCTTTGTGTAATGAATAGGGCTCCTGCTTCACAAGCCATTCTGCAACACCTTTCCTGGTGACCTCTTTATCAAGTTTTTTTGCAGCCTTATACAGCTGAGTCACCCCTGTGAAACTACCCACTTTTTTTGCATTAAAATATATATTCTGGAACAGGTGATCATTCATCTCCTTTCGTCAACACCCCGACACATCTGCTAGCTAGCAAAACTCTTGTCACCAGTAAAATAAAGTATGTGCTCTTTTTGTTCTTTTAAAAACACTATGACAACCACAAAGTGCAATGCATGATTATATTTTATTTATAAATACACACGTCATAACAGTATTTGAATATTTACTTTATAATACATCAACTAATGCATATAGGTTCTACATACAAAGGCATAACACTATGACAACCACAAAGGGCAATGCATGATTATATTTTATTTATAAATACACACGTCATAACAGTATTTGAATATTTACTTTATAATACATCAACTAATGCATATAGGTTCTATATACAAAGGCATAACACATGGTAAGCATGCAACAGATTATATAATAATTTTGTTTTTCTACTCTTCAATTTTACACGCTTCACAATACCCTGAAACAGCAACTTTGAGCTGTATGTTTTACACATGCATTGGCATTGTCCACTTCACTTTAGTGATGAGGTATGCACAATACATACACACATATGCCATACACCACTCAAAATAATAAGGCTGATTTTGAAGACATTCTGTTACATCAAAATGACATTCACCTTGCATACTGCTTCTACGGTTACTGTTTTCCATTAGGTCAACATAGAATCTCCATACAAGGGTGGCAACTCTTTAATCAGAGTCAGTGTGTTTTCTGCCAGTGAAGCAGCAGCATCTTCAGAGCAGACATTTAATGCAGGCTGCTTTCCAAAGTATATAGGTTCCTTTAAAATGTCCTTTATCACACGGTACATTGTAGACATCAAGACTGTCTGGAATATTGGAAGCATGCCAGTATGCTCCATCTGAAAGTACATTATAATACACTATTTAGAAAAGCATATGCTAAATCTGGTTTATGAAACACAACAAAAGCGATAAAAGAAGCAAAATTTAGGATGTCAGACTCAGACCCCTGCTCTGCAAACTAAACACTAAAAAGTCAACAGCAGTACAGATAAAACCACAATAGTGTATTACATCATAAGGGTTATGCATAAACTCTATAGCAATTTTAAACATTGCTTCTCAAGAGTAGCCCCTCATCCTTAAAATAATCCACAGTTTCCTTTGGGGTCCCTCTGGGAGACCATCAAAAGACCTTGGCATGTCTCTAAAAGTACAGACGGTGCTTGTCCTGTAGGTAGATTTAAACCAGGTTGTTTAGCTTTGTGTCTGACTAGTTGGTAAATAAGCCTCTGGATGCACTGACAGGGTGTTTCCATCGTTGTATACTCTGGAAAAACATACATTTAGCAAGTGGTAAAAGCCAGGGTAACAATATGAACAATATTAAATGGTAACAAGTAGCAGTTTTTGGGGTGGGGGGTGTTTTAACAATGAAACAGTGTTCCTGAATTTCTTACATCATTTTTAAAGGGTCCTTTTTGACCAGTGGATTATTTCATGCAAGCAGAGAAGCCAGGTTAACAACACGCACAATATCACAAGGTTTTTTCTGCTTTGTAGTACACACACACATGGCTATGACGACCATGATATAAAGTCCACAAAGACATTCATCGCTTCCATGACTATATCGGCAATCACTTTAACATTTTCTACAAGTGGTAACACAGATTCATTTATATATTTATCTGTATCCTCCCATACTTCTGAAGGGCAAACATCATCAGTTCATAGGCTGCATGTATCTCACAAAGGCAAATGTCATATTGAGGTGAACCAAACAGTGATGGATGACAGTAATGGCTTAGGATCAGATACATAAACCTTTGATTCTCTCTGTACTTGCATTCCACATGATTATCTGTAAAAATAAAATATGACACATTTTGGTACTGAAATGTTTCCATGTAGTAATTTGGGGAGGGTAGGGCAGGTGTTGGGGTAATTTTTACAATATAAACAGTGTTCCTGAATTTCTTTTTAGAAATTTTTAAAGGAGCCTTTGCTGACCAGACAGCAGGTATCTTTTTTAATTTCACCGTCTGTCTGCTGTAACATTTGCATAACTAACCACATGGGGTCATCAGATTTTCTCACATCATTTAAAACATGACTTATAGTTTCCAGGGTACAATTGGTCATATTTAACCCCTGATGCTTCATAGCGATTGCCAAGATCACGGGCATGAGCTGCCCTATATGTATGGCTTCAGAAACATTTCTGTATGCTTCTTAGACCTTAAGTCATCAAGGACACATGAATGGTTTTTCTGACTCAGATCATCTATCTCACACCCAGGACAGGAATCAACCAATTCACAATGTATTACCTCTGTATCACTGAAGCAATTGCACCACGGATGGTATGATACATAATGTACTTACAATACATATCGTTGTCAGTTTTGGGGGTTTACTAAGGCCTGATTTTCACATGAGGCCCCTGTCTAATCTCAGTAGAAGAAGAGGGTTGTGTGGTGATCACAGCCTGTTCTGTGACATTTTGAAACATTCTATTGCTCTCTGTATTTCTAACATACTGGTTCTCACACATCTCATTAACAACCACATTTGTATCTTTCACACAGCAAAGACAGTCGAAGCAGTAGATTTGTGGAAAGTCGAGAATCCATGCTGTCCGAATATGACTGCTGCTCCATCGCAAATCCTTCAGTCTATTAAAGTAAAACAAAAACAGCATTGGTCCTCTGACTCATTATAGGTAAGATTTAGTTCTACTGCTAACTCATCTCCCTCAGTTATGCCATGTAACCACTCACATTTTTTATATGTTAAAATGCATTTACCTCATCAAGGCAACTCTTTTCTTCATTTTTCTCATCTCTCTTTCTTAGCCTGGGCCTGACTGCTTGTGGCTGCATTATCATCATCATCACCCTCTTGGTCAGAGCGCCCTCTTGGCTCTGTCTTGCATTTCTTTTTCACAACTTTCTCTGATGCTTTTTTTGGCAGTGTCTCACTGACCATCATCTCTGGCTCCCCCTTCTTGTCACTCTCTGTTTTTGGTTTCATAGTAACTTCTTTTTCTGCATCAGATTCACACCCCAGCAACTCTTCAAGGTCTTGCAGTGGTGTCTCTTCAGAAGGACAGTCAGGTTTAGGATTTTCTGATTCACCAAACTGTTCAGCGAGTTTCTTTTTTGTGTCAGACACTCTTCCACTCAACAAGACTTGTGTGGGGCATTCTTTCACACCTCACGTAGTACACATACGTTGGCTTGGGCAGGCCCTGACAGCTATCTTCTTGCTTGGCTTTTCATCTCCAGACTTTTCATTAGGTGGTGTGACAATCTGGCTTGTTACAGGAGGTTGAATTTCTCATTAGGTGGTATGACAATCTGACCTGTTACAGGATGTTGAAATGAGAAGCGCTTGCCATCTTCTTGCTTGATGTTTTTGATAATCTGCTCCAAGTCTCTAAAACAGAATCTGAGAAATCTCTCAAAAGCTGTGCCTTCTGGCTTCAAATGCAGGGTTTATATAATGCTTAGCAAGATGGACTGCCCCTTGGTAAAACCATCACCACACCCCATCATACTATACATGGTAACGTGTCAGAGGTACATCTGTTGTAGCCCCCTTTTCAAAACATTATAAATATCACACACATTTCATTTCAGCCTTCTCCTTGATACTACACAGAGCTGAGGGGGGTGAACTATAGGTATGTGTATTCCTTTTTTCTTATATATTTTTATTCTTTCTAATTCATGACAAAAGTATAATTAGTTTTAGCGATTGTTGCAATGCTATCCAGAGAAACTGCTGAACCATCTTATTTACACAGAGGTCCCCTGCTT
Source organism: Neoceratodus forsteri (assembly GCA_016271365.2). Taxonomy (NCBI): domain Eukaryota; kingdom Metazoa; phylum Chordata; order Ceratodontiformes; family Ceratodontidae; genus Neoceratodus; species Neoceratodus forsteri. The sequence continues at coordinate 284,311,131 of CM028135.1, read as the reverse complement.
TAGCTTATAAATGTTACATGCGCTTACATAAAGCTATCCTTTTGATGCAAGTTTGACACAGTCCTACAAATGCATGTTAAATAATTTTGTATACTGTTACAAAACAGAAAAGGGGTACTCACACTGAGCAGATGAATTCCCTCGAGTGGGGTCTCCACACAGATCTGTGACATCTCTGCACGATCAGGTTCCCTCCTAGATACTTCTTTCTGAAAATATCCTAATCAAAACAACACATGACCCTGCAGTTATACAATAGCCTCACAGGGGTCACACACCACCACATAAACACTAACTGATTTTGGGGTGGGAGGAGCACGGTGATGAAGAGGGACAGGGGTCTGAGCCAGGATGGTGGGGTGCAGGAGAAAGGAGGGACGAGGAGTTCAACCTAGCATGGCGGGACTCGGGTTCGAGACAGGATGGTCTGGCAGGGGCCCGAGGAGGTACGAGAATGAGGGGTGTGGGGGCAGGGTTCTGAGCCAGGATGGTGGGAGTGCAGGGAGACAGGAGGGGATGCAGGAGTTCAACCTAGCATGGTGGGGCTCGGGTCTGAGACAGGATGGTCTGGCAGGGGCTCGAGAGGAGTGTACGAATGAGGGGTGGGTGACAGGGGTTCGAGCCAGGATGGTGGGAGTGCAGGAGACAGGTGGGGACGCAGGAGTTCAACCTAGCATGGTGGGACTCGGGTTCGAGACAGGATGGTCTGGCAGGGGCTCGAGGAGTGTACGAGAATGAGGGGTGGGTGACAGGGGTTCGAGCCAGGATGGTGGGAGTGCAGGAGACAGGTGGGGATGCAGGAGTTCAACCTAGCATGGTGGGACTGGGTTCGAGACAAGATGGTCTGGCAGGGGCTCGAGGAGTGTCACGAGAAGGAGGGGCGTGGGCGCTACAAAATGGTGCTGTTAGGATCATTTCCGCGCATGGGCGGGCACTGGGGTTCAACGCATGTCATTTCACCAAAAGGCTGGACACAGGTTTGAATGCGTGTCATTTCCTGCGCAAGGGGTGGGGCACAGGTTTGAGGTTGCATCACTTCCGCCAGAAGTGGGCGGGGCTAGTGCATTTTAGGGAGGGACTTCCGGTTTAACAAGGGGTGATTCTGATTGGTCCGTTTTAGGCCACGCCCACCTGTCAAATGATGTGGCATGCGCTGATTGGCTGAAATTTAATATTTGACTAGATATATGAACTTATACTACTCATAGTCATGCAATTGTAAAACTACACCAATCAAGTCCATCCATCCTACTCCATTAAGAACGCAATGGAGAAGTTACATGACTAATTCCCTGTCCAAAAAGATGGTAACATGATACAGTGTATGCTGCAACAGGAAAGTCACCATGCCCCTATGCACAGTGTACAGTTATACAGCACTGGGAGAAAGAGCAAGAGCTGTTCTCTTTGTACTGAACACAACTAGTCTTTCTTGGACTATAAAAATGATATTATGTGTGTAACCCCCTGTTACCCAGGGTTACTAGAATCCCAGTAAGACCTAGTGGTAGGCAGGGAAGGCAGCTTGTGAAACTTCAGTTAAATGGATTTCACACTGTCTCACTCTGTTCTCAGTCTCAGCTGAGACTGAGGGATGACATCACCATAGAACTATCGCAGCTGCATGAGCCACATTGGAATCTGCAGTTGGGAGTTAGGTTAGAATGTTGGGAGTTTTTGAACAGTGAGCAGCAGTTGTGTGTGAGCAGTCTTGAAGAGAGGAGCACAGCAGTCTGTGCACAGGCTCTTGGAGCCTAAAGCTCTGATATATAGCTACCTTAAGGGAGATGTGTGTGTTTCCACCAAAAGAGGAACACAGTAAGCTGTTTGTGAAGTAGTGGAGACCGCTGTTACTGGTCTCTGTGCCCCATCCCTGAGGGGATGGGGGTGAAAAGGCTTGCCAGTTATTCCAGGGGCAACCTCCTGGTTCCGGATAGGAAAGAAGCTGCCTTGTTTTTCTAAGTTGTGCTGCGGCACCAGAAGCTGTCAAGAATCGCCTGTGGGGAACCTGCAACCAAAGGGTGAGTTCTGCTCTTACATAGGGCCTATGTTTCACCTGAACTGTTGTAAAGTGGGGATTGGACTGCTTAATCAGTGGGAGACCTAGAGGAATAGGCTAAAGGAAAAGTATGTTCAAGTCCAGCACAAGGGGAAAGCCAAGACATGTAGAGGAAATGTGCTATGCATTTACCCTTTAATCTACACTGCCAAGCTTTTCAGAAAGAGATGTTTAATGTCCAGAGAAATGGACAGGTATGAATTGTGGAAGCTAGTGGTGGGAGACCCCCCATCATTAGTAACCAGGTTCACCTCTACAGATTTGCTCTGTGGCCCTTTTACTTTGCCTCAGGCACTTGGCCTGTGCTGAGGGAAGTACCCAGATGTGAGATTGAAAGGAAATTTCCCTTTTGGAGCCGAAGGCTCTAAGGTGGTTTAGGAAGCCACTGGAAAATTGGGTTCCATGTCAAATGGAAGGTGTTCGAGTGGCCGGCAGGGGAGCCAAGCCAGGGAAAACTCCAATAGTGTACATGTCGGGCTGTGTACCCAAAGCAGCATGCAAGTCTGGGCTGTATGCCTGGTGGGTCCAGAGCCTGAGGGCTGAAGTGTTGAGGAAATGTTCTGTTTCTCTTATCTGCATTACCAGGAATGTAGCCCCTTGGGGGTCCATCTTTGCATTGTTTGTTCAGTTTGGATGTGAATAAAAGCCACACTTTAGAATCCCATTTCTGGTATTGGATATTACAGTTATTGCTTCCTGTGTTCAGATTTACTTGGAAGTCCCAGTGTAGAGTAGCTAAACCTAGCCCTTGTGCCGAGTAACCTAGTCCTCCCCAAACCCAGTCCCCCACCTGGTACTGCTGTCAGCTTCAACAGCATACCACCTGTCATTTGCAAAGAGGCATGGGTGTGGGGCTTACTTGTGCAGAAAACTTTGCTCAGTTTTTGTACAAGGGATTTGAACCACTTTTATTTAGAGGGGAAACTACTATATTTTAACAGATCTCTTCAGAGGTTCAGCTGTTACGCCCTATGGCTACTCAATTGGAAAAACAGCAGAAGGAATGGGAAAGCTTAAAAGCAAAAGTAGAAGAACTGGAAACTTGAAGTAGGAGATGTAACTTAAAAATAGGAGGGGCTCCAGAGGGCCTTGGAGGCACAGATGTAATTAAATTCTTTGAAGATCTGTTGACAGAAGCAACCCCCAAGGAGGGGAACCCAAAGACAGAACTGGATAGAGCCCACTCAACCAAGGCTAATCCAAATTATAAAGGTAGACAGCCAAAATTTGTCTTCCTAAGACCTCACAGATACCAAGATAGAGAATGTATCCTACAAAAAGTAAGGATAGAGAAAGGTATTCATGTTAGAGGCATCTACCTACATGTGTATCCAGAATTTGGGCCCAAAGTTTTATCAAAAAGAAAGGCATTTGCTACTGTAATTTCTTTATTGCAAGAGCATCAAATTAAATATTCTTTGGTCCCTCCAGCAAAGCGTTTTCAGGGGACGAATGAGGGCTGTCCCTTGCATTCTGTGACAGTTGAGTGGTATGGTATGCACAGACTATTGGAGCACCACCATAGTCAGGTTTATGCAACCCCCACCAGTGAAGCTGACCTCCACATCCCCATACACAGACACATTATAACACTGGGTAAGGGAGACTGCAGGGGCTTGCACCACTGAAATGAATGTTTTTTTATTACTATTTTATCCATTATTGATGGTGAGTTGGAGAATAATGAAGGCCACCACTCCACTGATACAGGCCTTGTTAGTAGTACAGTGGCCTTCATTATTCTCCAACTCATCATCATAATCTATAAAACAATAATAAAAAATAACTCCATTCATTTCAAGGCAGTACTGCCCAGGACTCTGACCAATGGACATCATCTCTTAAAGACCCCTGCCTCTGGCTCCCTAGTAAACAGATAAGAGACTCTTGGATTATATCTATACTTGCGGGTGGTCTGTAGCAGCATTGTTGCACTTGTTGCAGTGTGTGTGCATGGGAGGGACTGGCCATGTGGGTGGGTATCGAGTTTTTGCTACTTTTGTGTTTGCCCCTTAAAGTCTGTTTGCATGGAAGCATTCAAACTTATGAAGAGAAAACAGTAGGAGTACAGGCCAAGCAGAAGTAATTAAGTAGTTTTGTGGGTAACAGTGCATATTGGGGGTAGGAAGAACCACATGTGTTTCCATTGGTATGTGTGCAACAGTTCAGCTGTGCAGTTGAGATGATAGGGACGAGAAAACTAAAAAAGTATAACAGTGGCTACAAACATGCTGCATGTGTGCAGAGGTATGCAGATTTGTACTGAAGTACAAGTGAGCCACTTGTGTTCATGCAGTATAGCTTAGTGGTTTAAGACACTGAACTGCAAACCAGGAGACTTAGAGACCAGAAGGCCAGGGTATGAATCTCCTCAACCAGCACTTAAAAATGGTGTGTTCCTAAGCAAGTCACTTAACTTTTATGTGTGAAATTATCAGCGAACCCTTGCTTTTTGCATGCATGGCCCATGCAAGACATCTGTTCCAGTTTAACATAAAAAGCATGCTTTCCAGACTTGCTTGTTGCACGCATGCCACATGCATGCAATCAGTTCCAATTTAACATTTACTGTATAGCAGGTTGAATTCGCATCTGATATATTTAGCGCAATTCAACCTGCTGCACATATTCACATCCGGTAGAATTAGCGGACCAGACTTACCTATAAATACCGTTGATGGTGCTGTAGCTCATGGTGCTTTTGGGAGTCTGAATTCTGTGAAATTTGAGGCACTGGTTCCCCCCAGACTGTTTTCTCTCCTGTCCTCTGGTACCTGTCATTTAACAAAAACAAAAGAACAAGTTTTCTCGGTGTCTTGTACAGTACCTTGGCCCGCTTCCTGTTGGCAGTTGTTTCCTGCAGCACCTCTTTGCTTAGTGTCCAGTTGAGCTGTATCTGTTGATGCTCTTTATTTGTACTTGGGGTTTGTATTGCAGAAAGCGTAGGGCATTATGCTCCCAGTGGTTCCAGCCACTTTCTAGGACTCATCAGCCCACAGTGAGATGGGTGAAACCTGCATCCATTCCGGTTTTGTGTTTGTCTGGTGTTTGAGTGAGCGAATTTGAAGATGTTATAGTACTGAGGAAGCATAGCACTTGCTGATCTGACTTTTTGTTTAGTGTATTCAGGGTTTGTCTTGCAGAGAATGTAGGGCAATATCCTCCCAGCAGTTTTGTGTTTGTATGGTGTCCCTTAATATAACAGATGAGGTACTAGAATGAATGGCTGCAAAGCCTCCCAACTCATTTGTTACAGCAAAGGACTCATTTTCTTCCTGGCCATCCTGATAATTTTTGCTATCCATTTATTTTCACAGATTTTTCTCAATAGTGAAAATAGCGAAAATAAATGGAACACGAATATAAACTGCTATACAGTATATCATGCTTGCAGCATGCATATCACTTGGGTGGTTTTATGTGTGCAGTATGAAAACATTTCATATAATTATTTCTGTATGGGATAATCTCATTTAAAGACATGAAGGGTTTGGTACCTTTTGCTATGGGGGAATTACATGTTGCAGAATGAGTGGGTACTGCATAATCATGCTTTGCACCCATGAGTAGTGATGCAGCTGCATGCACATCAGATATACCACACTTGGATAGTGATATAGGTTGTTCTCTGTTGTCCTACAACCTTTCCAAACCCAAAAAAGTCAGTATCTGGCATTATACTACCACTCTACCTCCATCCAGAAGCCAAGTCCATTTCATATACATTCAATTGAGAACATTTTATTTATTTATGACTTTGGTAACCGGGTGAGTGCGCTGATCCCAGGGACCATTTTCAGGCATGACCCGGGCCACCATACAGTGGCACAGAGTTTCAAAACAACAATGCATAAGACTGACGACAGTTAGACAATGAAACATGATTACAAATATTGTACAGTTTACAATAAGTAGGTAACAATGGTACACTAGAATACTGGGTAGCTTGAGGGCAGAGTTCCACAAAGGTACAAGGTTTGTAATACATAGATCTACTTAGCTTATACCTATACTAGTTGAAAAACAAAATGCATAAATATTTACATGCTACATACAGCAGTATATGGACTAACCAGGTAAGCAATGGCACCAAGAGTTTGCCATGAGCCACTCTTTGAGTCAAGATTTGAAGTCGATATGGGTGTCGGTAGAGCGGAGCTCGGTATGTGGTTGATTCCATAACATTGGGGCAGCTACCGACAGGGCTCTACAGCCCATATTTGTGGATACCCTGGGAATATACAGAGGGAGGATACTGTGAGAGTGTAGGTGACAATGATCTGTATGAACCAAGAGGATGGTTGCAAGGGGGGGGACTCCTTGCAGTCCGGATGGTGGAGTCAACCAAGCTGTTAAGGGTGAGTGAGAAGAGGCCTTGTAGTGGGTGCCATCCTAGCATATTGTAGAGGACACAGTGGTGAGTACAAAATGGGGCTAGCAGGGCAAAACAACATGCACTGTTGTAGGCAGAAGAGAGCTTGGACATCAGGGTTGAGGGCAGCTCTTCGGCCACAATCCAACAGCAAAACAGTGAGTCTAGAAATGTACTTCACATACCAACTTCTGGGTTGAGTGGACCAACATTGTTGCATTCAATCACAAGATGCAAGTATGGCAGCCCTTCCCAATTGGAAGATATGTTCTTAAACTTTTGAAATCTGGACACTCTCTTCACTGTTCACCAAGCTTTTGTGAAAAGTAGAGCTCATTCTTTGAAGCTACAAAGTTCTGCTGGTGGGAGAACCAAATTACAATCTTTGCAGGGGAACATATGGTGGATGACATTTGGGAAGAGGTGGGTTCTGCTAGTAATTTTCATACAAGGATGGAATAGAGGAAACTCGGTGCTGTAGGGATGGGAACAGTGAAGTGGTGAGGAACAGTTCATTCTGTGGTTGGAGTGGGGGTACAGTGCTGCTGGTGGTGGGAACAATACTTGGGTGGGAGACAGCTCTGTGGTTGATAGGTAGGAGTAGTTATGTGGTGGAACATTGCTGTACGTTAAACCAGATTCTTGGCTGAGGCGATTAATTCCCCCACCAACACCAATTCATTAATATAAATTGTTAGGATTCTAGTTATGACTTGCCGAGCCCTAAATTGAATGGGTAAAGTCAACTCCTCTGAGCTTCAATTCCCATACACCCTCATGTGTTTAGAGATGTCATCGGAAGAATCATTGCTGGTGCACTGAAATACTTTTAAATAGGCATGGATGGGTACTGAAATATCTGACCCAAAATGGTACCCACGGGTACCTGTAGACTATCTGAAATTACCCTATAAATACCATAATGAAAAATGGGTAGTTGGTTTGCATCATGTAGGTACTACCCAATTCTACTACCCTATTAACCTACCCTGACCATAACAAAAATGGGTAAGACTTTTTTTGTCTGTAGGCTGTATACTGTTACACTGTTTTTTAGGTGCCAGGAGCCCTGTCATTTATGAGACAGGTACAAGTGGTGTAGCTGCTTTGAGTGAACCTGCTGCTGTTTCCAAAAAGTTTCACCTGTGGCAGGCATTGCTGAGGCAGGTAAGAGAGGCACAGCAGCTCTTAGTGAGCCTGCTGCTGTTTTCAAAAATAATACCCATGGCAGGAATTGCTAAGGCAGGTATGTCAGGCACAACTGCTGTGAGTGAGCCTGCTGCTTTTTCCAAAAATGATACCCATGGCGGACATTGATGAGGCCGATATGAGAGGTGCAGTTGCTCTGAATGAGCCTGATGCTGTTTCCAAAAATTAGGTTTGCCCACTGCGTGCAACATGAATCTGGTCAACATAAATTAGAGCACCCAAAACATGTCACCTGAAATGACTGCAGCCCCACATTCCTCTGCAAGACTGGTCAGTCAACAACAGACACTAGTGGAGCAGGGTTAGTTTTTGTGGGGGGCTACTCACAAACATTAAATATCCCCCCTGAAATATGACACTCCTCCTCCAACTACACCCTTACCTCTGCCCTACACAATTACCTTTCCCTCAGCTGTTCCTGCTCTAACCCACCTTAATACCTATCCCCGGTTTCTGCCTGCCTAACATGACCCACTCCCCCCCCGGCCCGGCAGGGTTCTCAACATCTTGAAGAAGGAAATCAGGATCAGGAAATGGCTACTCCTTCTCCTCATGTTCACTTCTTGCCTCTCCCCCTCTCTTCTCCACCTGCCTTTCTGGGTCACCAATGTGCACAACCTAACCCCATTCTTTTTACTCCAACAGCACTTGCATACTACCTCGAGCCTGCTCCTTGTACACTCATGTACTAAAAATAGTTCTATTGCATTATTACTGTTTTGTACATTTATAGGTTCTTTTGTATGATTTTGGACATGTATTGTAATTTACCCAATGTTCCACTACTGTTTTTTGTACAATACCTTGTGTTTCAACTGTTGCACAATCTTACAATGTTGTATTATTTGTACTACCCACATACTATTGTGACTGATCATCCTTTACAACCCTTTGTAACCCCTCCCCCCAGGTAGCACTGTGAGACGAGAAACTTGTTGTTCAGCGTGCCCTCCTGGTGAAACATTTCAATAAATAAATAAGTATAATTGCCTCTGGGTCCAGGAATGAGTGGACTGGTGGTGAACAGTGTGGACAGCATAAATGTTGTGAGTGCAGGATGCTGCACTATCCTGAATGCCCCTGTCACTCATGATATTTTCCAATCATGCTAATTGCAGCACCCTAATTGCATCACTCACCTAACAGTATTCACAAAAATTATACCCATGGTGGGTATTGATAAGGTAGGTACAAGAGGCACATCTGCTCTGATTGAGCCTACTGCTGTTTCCAAAAATTATACACGTCCAAAAGGTACCTGCACACAACTGAATCCCTAAAGATCACACTGAACGACCATAATCCAAAAATAAATGGCTTTAATACAAAATAAAGTGTGATACTGACAAGGAACTGCACCACCACATTGCCCCAGTGCTTTAGGATGAACCCTTCGGCAGAAGGTATGGCAATGGGAGAAAAAAACACCCTATACAGTATATAGTGACATATCATAAATATTCATTATACAGAAACCAACAGAGAAAATGTTGTCATGCAGTCACTCTATTATTGATCTCTAAGGTATTTATACCAAATGCAACTCTAAGTGTAGCAACAATATCAATCATTTTTCTTTCTATTTTTAGCTTAATGCTATTAAATAATACTGTGCTTAAATAGAGTTACATTGCAGAGTGCTCAGTCACTCAGACAAATACATTTTCCATTTCTATTACATAAAATGATAACAAATGTGATGGCTGAGATTAAGATCTCAATAGAGAGAAATGTTTAAAGAACTCCAGAGGCTGCTGTGATCAACATGCTGCCATCAGTAGTGATTTGCAAACTTCCAGCCTCCAACTAGAGAGAAGAGAGACAGAGGATACCTGTAGGAGCAAAACAGCAAGAAAAGTATTAATAAACATTATTGCAGGTTCTAATACTTACACGTTTCACTTATTACAAGCCAGTATACATGAAACAAAAACAAAAATCAAGTATGTACATGACATAATATGGGTGACTGGCAAGGGACATTTTGAACTCCAAGGGGGTTGTGACTCAGTACAATAATCTTAGTCCTTCAAATATGGTTAATGTCCCATGACTCACTTAAACAGTCAGGTTTTACACCTTTCAAAGAAAAAAATCCAAAAGCTTTCTCTTTTTAACATGACATCTTCAATGCCCATAAATCTTAGTACATCTGGAGAAAGGCAGTTGGGAATGTACCAATAATTTCTTTCAGTAGGGCCGTGAACCTTCAGGATAAAGTAGTAGATAACAGACTATCTAATATTCTGGTCCCAAACTAGATGACTAGTACAAAGACCTGCGTGGACAGTGGGCACATTTGCCTGGTGCCCTGAGCTAAGGGGAAAGGGAGAAATAGGGTGTCATTAGGGAGGATCTGAGCCTGGAGGTTAGTGTGTATAGTGCACACCTTGGCAAGAAAACCCCTGTCAAGTCCCATATGTGCTAACAGAATAAAGGTATCCCTACTCCACTGAATCTAAAGCCTTTTTGAAGTTGCTAGTCATTGCAGCAGTTGGAGTGGGGTCTGATGCAGTGTTTGAATCAGGTTCACCAAGGTCCTGATGTAATCCAAGCTAAGCCTGCCAAGGTCAAAGCCCACTTGGCAGGGATGAATCACATGTGGAAGAAGGGGTTCAAGCAAGCTGTCATGGGCGTTGCATAAATGTTGCTGTCAGCCATTAGTAGAGAGATCGGGTGGTAACTAACAGGTGTGGCAGGGTCCTTACCTTTCTTCAGGAGAACTGTGATAGTTGTTGCGGCCATCAACGGAGGGTAGAAGCCCATAGTCTACAGTTAAGTGTACAGTCTTTGTAACACCAGGCAGAGTGTGGTCGATAGTAGCTGCAGAAATTCAGCTGGCAGGCCATTAACCCTTGGGAACCTGCAGAGATTGAGCTCTTCAGAGTTACTTCGGTCTCTGTGAAGGTAAGGGGAAGGTCCAGGGCAACCACCTGTTCGGTGTGATTCAGGGAAGACTTATTTTTGACAGGGAAGCCTCCATTATGGAGCACCTCAGTAGCTGCCACAGACTAGTAAAACTCAGAATAATAATCCTAGGGGTGGGGAAATACCTTATTTTGAATATTCAGCCAAATATTCATATTCAGGTCCCAAAATAATCAGAAACTCTGTATTCATATTCATTATTCATGTACCTGTGGAGGTGGGGTAAAGTAAAAAGCCAGCCTCCCCACCCTCCTCCCCAGTCCAATCCTGTTAAAAAAACAACCCCTGTTCCCCCACTCTCTACATCAAGCCTACTTCCCCTCCTCCTCCTCCCAGCACCCACAATGTAAGCCATAAAAGGCAAAACAAGAAAAGAAAACTACCACAATGGACAACTTGCACAACCTTCCCATTTCCATGACCAGCTACCATCTCCTCTTGCCTTTTTTTAATGTTAAAACCACCCCACCCCCCCGCCAGCAGTACCCAAGTCCTACCCTCCTCCTGCCCAGCATTCAAATTTCATAAAATGAACCACCAGCTGGCACAGAAAGGCAACCAGCACAAATCACCTTCCTCCATGGTTTCCAACCTTCTTGCATATGGTGCTTCCATGCTTGCTTACATAATGAAATAGCTGATCACATGATCAGCTGTTTTACTATGACAGCATGCACAGGAGCACCATTCACAAGATGGCAGCTGGCCATGGAGGAAGGCAGTTTGTGTCAAGTCACTCTCTTGTGCTTCTCCACCATTCATTTTATGACATTTGGGTGCTGCGTGGAGGGTGGGACTTGGGTGCTAGTATGCTGCTGCTGTGGTGGATGGATGGGGGCATACTTTTTACCATTACCAAATGGCAAGAGGAGCTGGCAGCCAGTTGTGGAGGCAGACTGGTTAGGCCCTTTGCCCATAGTAGGATTTTTATTTTCTTTTTCATCCTTTTAAAGCCTTAATTGTGGGTGCTAGAGGAGAGGAGGGTGGGAGTTGGCTTAATGGAGAAGGTGGGAGATGACGTGTTGTTTTTAACATGATTGGGTTGGGTTGGGGAGGAGGGTGGGGGTCTTTGTTTTCCTTTTTTTGTTTGTATTTCCCAATACAAATGTGTATGAATAGTGCCACTATTCATTATTTGTATCCGAGTAATGAATAGTGCATTATTCATGGTATTCTGGAACTACTGTTTCAAACAACATGAAGTCTTGCTGTATTCTGACTTTTGCAGTTAGGTCCTGCTTTTCAACTGCCCCGGAGAACAAAGAGTTAACTTTCCATGGCCAGCATGGAATGTTCAGCTCAAGCTCGGTTGAAGCCCCTGTCTGCTGTTGTTTAAACTCCAACCATCAGATTCTTTACTCCGCCTCACTGAACAGTCGCTCTGGAGATTTCTCCTTTGCTCAGTTCGAAAAAGTCGGTTAAAGTGTAGTTTTTTGCTTGGTTTCTACCCGAATTTCTGCTACCGAATCTGTTGGTTTAAGTCTCTGTCTGTGGTACCATGAGTACTAGATAGGTTTTACATTTAGTTTCTGTGTGGAACTTGTAAATTTGGGATTGGTTCGGTTTGAACCGATCAGATTGGTCTTAAAAAAGTTTTGAATTTATTAGAGTGTGGTAACCGGTCCATATCGGTTCTAAAAAAAACGGATTTAATTACGTTTTTTTCAAGACCCGTAACACAGTCAGGAACCAATAGGGGTGTCTTGCCTGACGGACTGCTGAAAAAAGGGTAAGTTTTGAATAGGATTGGCCATGTCTGAGAAACCCAAGAAAAAAACCGGGCCCACTGGGTTTCAACACTGCAGTGTGTGTGGGGAAGCCCTTGCTAAGGCTGATCCCCAAACCACCTGTGTTTATTGTCTGGGGTTTGACCACCTCGATTCAGACTGCCAAATTTGTAAACATTTTCCCAAAGCTACCCTGGATAAGAGAGTAGGTAGACTGAGGGAAAGGGAGGCCGAGAAGTCCGCTGACCTGGATGGTCAGCCCGGTTCAGTTCCGACCGAACCAGAAGGAGTGCCCTCTGACCAGGGCAAAACTTCTTTGGGCAAAAGGAGAGCTGATTCTGAGGAGTCAGTTCCGGTTAAAAGAAAGAGAAGAGAAAAATCATCTGGTTCGGATCCACAAATTCTTTCTCCGACCGCTGATGAAATAGCCAAAGCGATAAGGATAGTTCAATCTCTAACTCCGGTTCCGGTCGAACCGGCACCATCTGGCAGGGGCTCAGTTCAGTCGGTTTCCCCAGTTCCAGATTATACTTTAGAAGAATTTTATGAACTGGAGGAGGAGGAGGAGGAGGAGGGAGAGTATGAGGATAATGATGATGATGGTGATTATGAAAGTCTGGATGTGCCTATTGACCCGGACATCTCCCCAGACAGACCTTCAGGTGTTTCTCCTCCTAGGCTTTCTGAGTCCCCTTTCCACTTTATGTTTTACAAGAAAGTGGCTGAAACCCTCCAGCTTCCAATGGAAGAAGCAGTGGGGGATCAGGAGGAGCCTGATTTTGTCAAAATGATGGACATCCCAGACTCCAGAAGACTGTCTATTCCCCTCCATAAATCTTTTGGGAAACAGACATTTAAAATTCTAAAGACTCCTAACTCCATACCTCCTGTGGACAGACAAATGGACAAGAGGTATACCCTTTCAGGCTCGGACACGGAGTTCCTTTCTCAGCAATGCAGCCATGTTGGGGTGGTGCAGGCTGCTGCCTGTGATAAGGCAAATATTCCCTTGGCATCACACCCCACAGATAAGGCTAACTATATGGCCTACACAGCTAGATACCAGAAGTCCAGGTGGGACACTGTGCTGGCTCTGGCTAAACAGGCCCCTGAACAGCTTGCCAAGGAGCTGGAGCAGGTGGCTGCGGATGGGATTGAGGTATCCAAGGTGCAATTTCATGCTGCTGTGGACTCCAATGATGTTTCATCTAGAGTCATGGCTACATCTGTGGCCCTTCGGAGGATGGCTTGGCTCAGATGTACTAGCCTATCACAGGATACCAGGGCTAAGGCCATGGATTTCCCAGTCATTGGTAATTCTCTGTTTGGGGAGCAGATAGAGAATTACATGTAAAAGATGGACGAGTTCAGGACCACCTACAGGAGTGCTCAGGCCAAAGAAAGGCAAGCCACTCCTCAGAGACAGCACTTCTGGGGCAGGTGCAGGCCCTTTCAAAGGCCTTTTTACCAAGCCCAGGCCTCCTTTTCTGCTTATGCTCAGAGGGGGTTCTTCAGAGGGAGAGGCAGATGGGGAATGAGCAGGCCTGCTTCCACCCTTCAGCCTAAAGCCCCTGCCAAGCAGACACCCTGATGGGTCTGCCCGGGCCGATTCTCCACTACCTGTAGGGAGCAGGCTGGTTTACTTTGTCCAGGACTGGAAGTCTCTGACATCAGACAAGTGGGTCCTGGAAGTAGTAAGCCAGGGACTGGTTCTCAGCTTCAAAAACTTTCCCAAGATGAGAACCAGATCCTTTCCACCTGCAAATCCATCAGAGACCCTTGCCCTGGAGGCAGAGGTTTCTTCCCTCCTGGCTCTCAGAGCCATAGAAAGGGTTCCAACCCTACACAAGGGCAAAGGACTGTACTCCAGGTACTTTCTAACCCCCCAAAAAAACAGGAGAATGGCGGCCCATCCTGGATCTAAGATATCTGAACAAGCATCTTTTAAAACCATAGTTCAAAATGGTGACTCTGGAAATAATGCTGCCCTCTCTAAGGCCAGGGGACTGGATAGCCTCCCTCGATCTCAAAGATGCCTATTTTCACATTCCCATCAGGTGCTCCCACAGAAAGTACCTCAGGTTCGAGTTGCCCTCGGGTCACTATCAATTCAGAGCAATGCTCTTTGGCCTAACATCAGCCTCAAGGGTGTTCACAAAGTGCCTGGCAGTAATGGTTGCTTTCCTAAGGAGAAGAAAAAAGATCTCCATCTTTCCATACTTGGACGACTGGTTCATAGTGGGTCAGTCTCCAGACCAAGTCAAGTCACATCTGCAAATAACTCAGCAAGTGCTCACTTCCTTAGGATTCCTCCTCAACCTTCCAAAGTCAGTTCTCAAGCCAGTACAGCTCCTCACATTCATGGGGCAGAGCTGGATACAGTAAGGGCAAGAGCCTTCCTTCCCCTGGGCAGGGCAAGGACCCTTATGGAACTGGTCTCTTCATTCACCCTTCAGGTGTCTTGACCAGCAAAGCACTTCCTGCAGCTCCTGGGCCACATGGCATCCTCTACAGCAGTGGTCCAGGGAGCAAGATTTCAGATGAGGGACATTCAGTTCCACTTAAGAGCCTTCTGGTCCCAAAGAAATGATTCCCTTACCAAACTAGTCCCAGTGACTCAAACCCTGATCCAGGCTTTGCAATGGTGGCAGGATCAGGACAATTTGAGATAAGGAGTTCCTTTTGTCACCTAGTCTTATTCAGTAATACTCACCACAGATGCCTCCCTGCTGGACTGGGGAGCCCTCCTGGGGGATCTTACCACCCAAGGGCTGTGGTCACCTCAAGAATATCTGCTTCACATCAATCTCTTGGAACTCAGAGCAGTGTTTCTGGAACTGTACAGAACAAGGTGGTCCAGATCAGAACAGACAATACCACCACAATGTGGTACATCAACAAGCAAGGAGGCACTCGGTCTATGGACGAGTGCACAGAAGTAATGAAGTTGTGATCCCTGGTCTATTCCCTGCAAACCTCTCTGATAGCAGTTCACCTCCCAAGGAAGGACAATGTCCTAGCAGATGCTCTTAGCAGGATTTCCCAGGGCCATCACGAATGGACACTAGATCCCCTAGTTTTGAAAGTGATTTTCTCGAGATGGGGCACTCCATAGATAGATCTTTTTGCAGCCCCAGACAATCACCAACTTCATCACTTTTGTTGCAGAGCCCCAGTCTTGGGCTCAGTCCCCCTGGATGCTCAAATTCTGAATTGGGAAGGGACATTTCTGTATGCTTTTCCCCCTTCCCTCTTCTGTTCAGAGTGTTAGTCAAGATCAGGTCTCAGCCATGCAAAGTGATTCTGATTGCTCCAGACTGGGCCAGACAGCCCTGGTACCCACTGTTGCTGGCCTTAGCAATCCACCTTCCCCTGTCTCTTCTCAGGAATTACAACCTGTTGACATCCTCTCAGGAGAGGATTTGGTATCTGAACCTCAAATCTATCAATCTCAAGGCCTGGCTCTTGAAGAGTTAGAGTTTGCTGATCTGCACCTCTCTCAAGGGGTTCTGGATATCCTTAAGGCTTCTTGAAAGTCTTCCACCAGGAAGACTTACAACTCCAAATGGAAAAGGTTCACTATTTGGTGCTCTAATAAGCATATTTCTCCAGAATCTGCTGGGTTGCCTAAAGTCCTGGACTATATGGTCCATCTTAATAGCTTAGGACTTAGGCTGGCTACACTTAAAGTGCATCTGGCAGCTGTTTCTGCCTTCTTGTTAGTAGGCAAGCCCTCTCCTCTGTCAGCCCATCCTGTGTTTTGTAAGTTCTTTAAGGGGTTGCTGCACACCAATCCCCCCTTTAGGGACCCTGCTCCTGCTTGGGACCTTAATGTTTGCATAGCTCAGCTTATGCAACCACCCCTTGAGCCTTTGTCCTCTGCAGAACTTAAGTACTTGACTTGGAAAACTGTGTTTTTGGTAGTCATTACCTCTGCTAGGCGTATCAGTGGATTGCAAGCCCTGTCAGTGAAGCCTGATTTCATCTCTTTCCATAGAGATAAAGTGGTCCTAAGAACTAACAGGAAGTTTTTGCCTAAGGTGGTTTCAGATTTACAGCTTAATCAGTCTATGTCTCTCCCTGTTTTCTTCACTGACCATTCCTCCTCCTCTGGAGAGAGGAGGTTGCACAGCTTGGATGTTAAGAGGGCCCTCAGCTACTACATAGAGTGCACCAAGGGTCACTGGTTTGAGTCCCTCCAGTTGTTCCTCACATATGGAGAGGTCGGTAAGGGCAAACCTGCTACTAAGAGATCTATTGCCACGTGGATTGTCTCTTGTATACAATTCTGCTATGAAAAGCTGGGTAGAACCCCACCCTCAGGGCTGAGGGCTCACTCTACTAGAGGTACAGCTGCTTCCCTGACTGCTGCCAGGGATATTCCTATCTTAGAAATTTGTCAAGCAGCCACCTGGAAAACAGCCTTACATTCACCAAGCATTACTCTCTGGATATCCAGGCTAGGAGTGATGCTTGGTTTGCTAACAAGTACTTCAGAGCCTATTCCCAAAGTAGGTTCTGTCCCTCTTCCATGGAGGTACTGCTTGGTAATCTGCAATAGTCAGAATACAGCAAGACTTCATGTTGTTTGAAGAAAAAAGTACTCACCTTAGTAATGTTGTTTCTTCTAATAGAGTCTTGCTGTATTCTGACCTCCCCTGCCTCCCCTCTCAGAACCTGGTTATTGGGATGTGGGTGGGCAGGAGCAGTGTTGGCACCCTAGAGGTGCCCCTTTTTCACCCTCCTTTACTTTGGGTGTGTGCTGTGTTTTGTTTTTTGGCTTTCCTGACTTGAGTCTTTGCTTTGAAACTAAAAAACCTTTTTAATAAATTTAGTTGCCAGTTGGCTAGTGTGAGTTTTACAGTTTCCACACAGAACTTCTAGTGAGTATTGCTCGTAAATATCTGACGGTTGGAGTTTAAACAACAGCAGACAGGGGCTTCAACCAAGCTCGCGCTGAACGTTCCATGCTGGCCATGGAAAGTTAACTCTTTGTTCTCCGGGGCAGTTGAAAAGCAGGACCTAACTGCAATAGTCAGAATACAGCAAGACTCCATTAGAAGAAACAACATTACTAAGGTGAGTAATTTTTTCTTGTTACTCGCACACCCCTAAACAATCCCTTATTATTTTGTTAATGTCTGCAGGATTGGAATACAGTGCTCCTTGGACATTGTTTAGGCCTGGAATGTGTCTCTCTGTTTGCTGCGTTTTGAGTCAGTGGGAGAGAAGTCTACCACACGTCTCTCTCCATTCCCAGAATCTGTGACAGAGCCTGAGAACTGCCAGTTCAGCTTTGAGAGCTGTGAAGACATTGACCTCCATGCGTAATTTCAATATGTGTTTATGTGCCTGGGCTTGCAAGGAACCTTGAGGGTCTGCTTTAAATTCAGACTCATTCTGACTGAGTTGGGCTCCAAATTGGCAAATGTCTGCTCCTACTCTTTCCAGCACTGTGAGGTATAACTTATTATTTGGCTCTGCATCATGGATTTAAAGACCTCCCACAGTGTGGCCACTGAAGTGTCTCCAGTATAATTCAAACCAAAGTACTCCTCTTTTACTTTCTGAAGCAAGGATCTGAACTGGGGATTGTGTATGAGGAGAGGGTCCAGCATTCTTTTTTAGGATCAGTGGATGATGAGGCCTAGTAGGAGATCTAGTTGCACTGGCAAATGATTGGAAATGATCAACAGGGTGATAGAGGCTGGTATGACTGAAGGGGGAGATGTTGGGAAGTAAGCTACATATCCAGACAGTACAATGCAGGGTACGCATCTGAATAAACCTTAAACAACCCCCACTCCCAAACCCCAGCAATAAAGAACATGTTGGTATCAGTCTGTTGCTGTACCCACAAAACTGTGAGAGTACTAAGAGCTAAGAGCAATGTCTTCTGAAGCAGTACTTTGTTTCTATTAAGGCTTGGTAGTCTGATCTACCTGCTCTTTGCCAGGATTATGGTGTGGGGAGAGTTACTCCCTGCTGTCCTGGCTACAAAGAACCATAACTTCAATGTAGATGGTAGAGGGAGGAAGGAAGGAAGGGTCAGAGTCAGGAAGGGAGGAATGAAGGAGGAGAATGAGGGAGGGGAGACAGCTGGAGTGTAGCCCTGTGATTTCATCATTGTCTAACCAAGGTTAGACCTGCCCGATGTGCTCCCATACAGCTTGTAGTAATGTATACCTGAATGCAAAAGGCAAATAGTCTCGTAGGTGTAGTCTGGAAGTGGTAGGTGTGGGGAACTGTCTAGCATCTCTATATTCTTCAAAGCTATTATGCCCCTGATTCCCCCCTTAAAGGCAGGGAAGTTACAAGTGGGGCAGTCCCTTGCAGGCTGTTGGCCCATGCCTTTGGTGTTGTAAATTGCTCAGGGAAAACTAAAAAAAGGTAAACCTTTTTATTGTAGCGCACAGAGTTTGGGGGTAATTTCTGCCTACTATCTGGAGCTGTCACTTTAGGCAGCCATCTTGTTTCCAACAGCCATGTCCCACTCCTTAGTATTTTTAAGCTCTTTAAAATTGTTTCATACAGGGTGACACAAATAAGGTACAAGATGGCCAAAAAATTGGTTTGACTATCAGATTTTGAAAGCTTCCTGTCAACTGGTTGCCTGCCACCCAAACATGATTTTTGAGCCCCTAGAATGGATAGGCACTAAAATATTGGTTTGGTACCGGACTTTGAAAGTTAGTAGTCAAACTGATCACCAACTCACAAACTGATTTGTTCTGCCCTGGTTTCAAGGTCAATTGTTTTTTAATTATATCAAAGAAGAGCACCTCTAATTTTCATGTAGCCATGAATGCCCAATCCCAAGCATGTTCTTTAAAAGTAGGCCTAGGCTACCTGCTGTGTAGCTGGGTCGGATAGTGCAGGTATTGCCTATTTTTGGCCAGGTAAGGTAGTTTGGGTAATGTATTACCCTACCTAATATAACAGTGTAATTCTCAGGTTGTGTAATTTGACACTAATGGGTAAAGGACTTGGAAACAGACATTAAGGGCAGCCTGTGGGATCCTTCATGAACTTGCAACAGAATGGGAACACATGACAATGGGATGACACCTGATTGGTCAGTGGTGTCTGTGCTCCATCTGCTGTGTAGAATGCAGCTGGCAGTAGTCTATTTGCGTGTGTTGTGGAGTGTGGAAGCAGCTCTGTGTGGGTGCTCACTCTGCAGTGCAAATTGCCGACTTGTTGATTGAAAGAGGCAAAAAAATAATTACTTAACCTACACTTTGACAAGGAGCAAAGGGACAAGGAGAAATAGTGGGGGACTGAGAAACAATCTCAGCCAGGGAGACAGGGGTCAGGCCAGATTCAGTTTTAGAGGTGGTGCTGGGGACTGGTGAGAGTGAAATTAAAGTATACACTGTTTGTTAGGTGCCCCTGATGCCCTTCTTTTATTAGTGTGGCAACTGTCTGTCTCTGCAGCATGAGGAAAGCCTTTTATGGCTGTATTACACTGTTTATTGGGTGCCCATGATCCCATCTATTACTGTAACATAGTTACACTGTCTGTCTGTGCAGCAAAGCGAAAGCTTTTTAACACTGTGTCACACTGTTTGTTAGGTGTTCCGGAGCCCCTGTCATTTTATTACTGGGACATCTAGTGCTACACTGTTTGTCTCTGCAGCATAGTGAACGCCTTTTACTGCCATATCACACTGTTTGTTAGACACCACTGAAACCCTGTCATTTTATTACTGTGTCATAGTTAGTGCTACACTCTGTCTCTGCAGGATAGTAAAATCCTTTTTATAGCTGTATCACACTGTTTGGTGGGTGCTCAGAACCATTTATTACTGTGACACAGCTACACTGTCTGTGCAGCATAGTGAAAGCCTTTTATGGTCATATCACACTGTTTGTTAGGTGCTTCTGATCCCCTGTCATTTTATTTCTGGGACATAGCTACACTGTCTGTCTCTGCAGCATAGTGAAAGCCTTTAAGGCTGTATCACACTGTTTGTTAGGTGCCTGTGAGCCCTGCCATTTATTACTGCGACATAGTCAGCTACACTTTCAGTTCAGCAGTTAGTGAAACAATATCCTTTCATGGCTGTGTGTCTAGTACACCTCGTACTTCCCAGTCTAAGTCTACTAAAAGGAAACAGTGCTGCTGCATGTGCAACTTTTAATGATATGGACAGTATGAATCATAGCACTAATGAATAACATAGTGACAATAATAATAACATCACCACAACTGGCACAAAAAAAACAAAAAAGCATTTTAGCAATGAAATGGTAGTAGAGTTTCAGGAAGAACTGACTGGAGTTACTTGCAGAGCTACTGAACATTTTGCCACATGTGCCAAGATACTTCCAGCTGCTGAAGTAGCATGCAAGGAGGCATCCTCTTCAAGTATAAGCTCAGATGCTGAGTCAGTGAATGCTGATAGAGATGGTGGTAATAGTGGGGACTGGAATAGCCCAGGCTATGCCACATAGTGATGACGGCACTTCCAGTTCTTCTGAACCTTGTGGCGATGAGGCTGGTAGTTTCAATGAGGTATGAGGTGGCAGGAGAGAATGCCACTGTAAGGCATGAGAGGCAGTGGTTAAAGCAGACAGTCATAACAGAAGGAACTCTCTAGGTAGAGGGACTCCAACAGGGGCATCATGCAACCACAAAGTTTGAAGGGGCACAAAATACTAACCTCCCTATGGGGGTATTCTCTTCTGAAAATAATTTAGAAAATTGATGCCAAATTGTGCATTTTGCTGTCTTTTAGCAGACTGTCAAGCAGCTTCATGACAGACTACTAAAAGGCAGCAGAATGCTGAGGTATGTACAAACAGAGATGCCCCACAAAAGCCCCGAAGGGCTGTTTTCAAAAGAGCAGAACTTGACCAATCCAGGCTGGCTCTGATTTTCTTTCCCCTCTCCTATCTTGCTCAGACAGTTGTCCTTTGCATGTCCTCTTTGGCTTTTCTTTGGTGTTAATTTCCTTGGCTTTCTATTCTGCCCATCCAAAAACACTGAAGCCAGGGCTGTTTGCAAAACAGCAGAGTGCCACTCTCTTTCAATTCCCCTCTTCTCCCCTCCCTCCACTTCCTGAGAGCTGACACTGCAGCACTCAAGACACCCCACCGGCACTATCTGAAGTTTTTTTCCCCTAGGCCAGGAACCCTGAAAAGCGCTGTTTTTTTTCCTTTAAATGTTTGAGTTTGTGTTTGAACAGATAGGGCAAGGAAGGAATGCAAAGTCCCCATTTGTCCCCCTCACTGAAAAGGCAAACTCTCCCACAGCACTAACAACACAGTCCACATGGAACAAGAAAGAACATGTCAAATACGCATGTGCAATGATGATCTGCACATGCCTGGTTGACATGTTCAACTGCATCTAGGATGCCTATTCCCATCCACCGCCTACCACTCAGTATTGCCAGAGTCAGGTGACACAGTCAATCTGTGCTCACCTGGTCATTAGACTCACAGTGGCATTGGTGGGCAGGGCTTGTAATGATACACTGCTTCCTGACATCAGAGACATCATAACGTCTGATGTCCTGATGTTAGGATCCCCTCCTCCCTGCCTCCAACTGTTCTACTTGGACCTAGTCACCAGCAGTTTAGGTTTGATGGGAAAATAAAGGGACAGGCATTATTGAAAACTGGCTGGGGTGCCTATGAGTTCCCCCAAGTTCCCCCAATGTATACCATGAAGGGGCATGGGGGAACTACTGTAGATCCCCCGAGTTCCCCCTCACTTTAATCACTGATGAGAGGAAAGTGCAGAAAAATATCATATATTAAATGTAAGAAAAAGAAGATGAGGATGAATGAGACCATTTCATCTCAACAAGAATGGCAGTGTAGTGTTTCCTCCAGTCCCTTGACTGTACAAGGAATAGTGCCAGGCACCATGGCACAAAGCAAAAAAAGGTAAATCTTTAGCGTGTAATTTGTTTTATATTGACCCTGCATACAGCTCTTGAGCTGTATGCAGTCTGTGCAAAAAGAGCATCAGTCATGGTGGCAAACTGGAAAATGTTGGAACATCAGTAATGATGCGACATGCAAAGGCAAAACACCCAGTTGAGTGGGGCAGGGCAAGGGGCAGTGTGTTTGGTATGAGTGATAATGGAGGTGGTGGTGGCAGTGACTATAATGACAATAAACTGGAAGCACAAAGTGACAATGAATCACTTGATGTGTCATTGCAGTCTTCTCAGACAAACAAAGATTGTTTTCTGACACCATCAAGTACTGGAAAATCCCAAAGTAGTACTCCACGTGAAAAAAGTGTGAAAAATACATCTCTCCCAAATTAAGAAAACCTTGTCAACTAAAATTAAAGAAAAGTGTTGCAAGGAGATCAAAGTTTACCCACCAACATCCAAAATGCCAGCTGTTAAATAGAGCTATTGCAGAGCTGTTGGACGATTGTCACCCTCTTTTGCTTTTGTTGCCCACAAAGGTTTCCTCAAGTTAATGAACTGCACTGAACCATGGTACACTGGTCCCTGTCAAACATATTTCTCAAAAAAAGGCTGTTCCAGAGTTGTATGACTTGATGTATACTGAAATTATTAAGCAGTTGAAACTCTCTGAGGTGAAGCAGATTCACATACTGTAACTACAGATATATGAACCTGCAACCAAACAACTGACTACATGACTGTTACAGCTCATTGGGCAAGTGTTCAGTCATAAAGTAATAATTCTCGCTGTACATGAGCAGTAGGAAGCAGGCTGTATTATGTGCCACCACTTTTGAGGAACACCACACTGCTGTAAAGAGTGAATATTTTGCAGGAGCTGAAAAAATAATTCCAGAAATGGCTTACTTTGTATTCCTTGTCTCTAAGGTTCATAGTGTCAGATAATGGTGACAACATAGTCAAAGTTGTTAGACATGGCAATTTCCAACACATACCTTATTTTGCACATTGTTTAAAACTTCTCATCCATAATTTCTTAAATGGAAACAGAAATGGTGAAAACCTGTTAGGTCTTGCTAGGAAAATGTGTTGGCATTTTAGCCACTCTGTGAAAGTGCAAATAATCCTGAAGGGACTGTAGAGGTCAAACAGCTTACCACTGTATACAATAAAGCAGTAAGTTCCAAACCACTGGAATTCAACATTTTACATGTTGGAAAGGCTCCTTGGACAGAAAAAAGCTGTACATGACTACACCATGCAGAATCAAATAGGTAAAACAGACATCATGGTCAGTTTCAGCAGTTGGAGTCTATGTGAATCTTTGGTCACCTTATTGGAGCTATATCAGGCTGCCACACATGATGTCACTGTGGACTGTGAAACTCTAAGTCAGATTCTTCCTCAAATAAGATTTTTTTTTCACATTTTCCTTCATGTCAAAAGAAAACACCACCACTGTTATGCTGGCAGATGTCTTGAGTCCCAGACTGTCAACTGATCAGAGAACAAATGCCATGTTTAAGAATAACACCTATGTGTTGGCTATGTTGTTAGAGCTCCATTTTAGGAGGAATATTGAAGTCATCCTTCCTGCGGGGGGAGACAATTAATACTGGAGAGATCTTCTGCTAACCAAATGTGACATTGCCTGGCCAACACCATTAAGTGATGTACAGCAGTCAAACTCTGCTGAACCATCAGAGTGCGCCTTTGGTGCAGACAATAGCACATCTACAAATTCTTCACAATCACCAGTGTCATCAGCGAGGGAAAGGATATGTGACATAAATCTTGACATGGTCACATATACTGCATGGACAAACAAGCATGTGTGTCATTTTTCTGACAGTGTTGGCACCATCATTTAAATCTGCATTCACTCAGAGCAACTGCGCCTGTCGCACCTGCCTCAGCAATGCCTGCCATGTGTTCAATCTTTGGAAAGTATCCAGAAGGAGAGACCACAAATACCTTGGTGCAGGGCTGGTGCACAGTGGAGGCGGCCAGTTCAAACTATGCAACACATGTCCAAAAGGTACCCTCACACTACTGAACCCCTGAAGATCACACCGGACAACTGTAATCCAAAACTAAACAGCTTTAATGCAAAATAAAGTGTGATACAGACAAGGGACTACACCACCAAATTACCTCAGCACTTTGGGATGAATTCTTCATCGGGGGTCTGGCAATGGGAGAAACAAACACCCTATATATAGTGACACACCACGAATATTCATTATACAGAAATCAACAGAGAAAATGTCATGCAGTCACTCTGTTATTGATCTCTAATGTACTTATGTCAAGTGCAACTCTAAATGTAGCAATAGTAGCAATAATTTTTCTTTCTAAATTTAGCTTAATGCTATTAAATAATACTGTGCTTAAATACAAAGTTACATTATAGAGTGCTCAGTGAGGCAGACAAATACATTTTCTGTTTCTATTACGTAAAAAGATATCAAATGTGATGGCTGAGATTAAGATCCCAAAAGAGATAAATGTTTAAAGACCTCCAGATGCTGCTGTGATCAACATGCTGCCACAATTAGCAATCTGAAAACTTCCAGCCTCCAACCAGAGATAACTAAGATAGAGGATACCTGTAGGAGCAAAACAGCAAAACAAAATATTAATAAAAATGATTGCAAGTTCTAATATTTACTTCATATTAGTCATCAGACCCCTAGCAGTGGCTGTCTGGCAGCACTAAATTATACAGGATATTGCAGTGGAGAAAGGTCAACCTAAAACACTCCTATATGCAGATTTAGTCCTCCTGGATCATGCCCACACTTCAATCCCGCCACTAATAGATTTCCTTCAATCCTTCTGAATAATATCTGGCAATGTATCAATTAATCAAAGATGGAAGTGCTCACACTTAATAACAGGTGCACTTCTTAGGTATTTCCTGCATTTGGCCTATGACGACCCCGAAATCCATCACCTACCTTGGCCAAAAGATTCTCCCCCCAACTGACCAAACTAAATGTGAACAATTTTGCCACACTGTTGGCAAACATTAAGGTGGAACTTGACAGATGGAGATCTCTACAGCTCTCAATGGCTGACAAGGTACAGACTCTTAAGATGGTGACAGCCCCCAAAAGCTTTCCCCTTATACCTACCCCAACTCACATTGCTAATAGCTGGTTTGACTGCATGAACAAATTAATGGGGCATGTCCAATGGAAAGGCAAATGGCTATGCCATAGCTGCAACAAACTTGGAGCTCACTGGGAAAAATAAGGGTGTGAAGGCTATTACTGGGCATTCTGAGTGGCACAAACAACTCAGTGGTTCCTTAACCTCAGGTAGGCATCCCCCCATGGCTGGGTATTGAAAAAAATCTGCTGGGATACTCCCCACCAGCTGTCTGTCTCTAATCCCCCCAGCATTATTGAAGGACTAGATATATGATAGTTCACAAGTCAGTGCAAATGTGGAAGCAACTTGGGAAATAACTAGGTTCTGAATTAGATCACCTGAAACTCACTCCTATATGAGATAACCCAGATATTCAGATTAAAGGTAAGCCCATTTCATGATCCCACTGGAAGTTAAAGGGGATAACCACACTACCAGACCTCCTTATTCTGCATCAAAAAGGGCGTGACTCCTTTCAGCCATCCACGACTGGTATGGTCTGCCCTGAATGGAATTTTGGCACTATCTGCAACTTAGAAATGCCTTGACTCTCACAACCAAATGGTTAATAGTGACTAACTCCTTTGGATCAACACATCCTCACCTTCAGGCTGTTGCACCACAAAGGCCAAGCCAGGGACATATACTCAGTTGTCAGGAATAAAATTCTAGACCAAACCACCTAGGCCATAGAGGCATAAAAGGTGACTATAGGATGCCAATCCATGAGTCTGAGTGGAATTCCTGCTGGGAATTAAACCATACTACACAAAGAGACTCCCAAAGCCAACTGTTTCAAAATAGGGTGCTACACCACTGGTACCCTTATAATTCTGCAAGCAGCTCAACTCTTCTCCAACAATAACTGTTGGAGTTGCAGAGAACCCGGTGGGGAGCTCTTCCATATCATATGATCCTGTTCAGAGCTTAAGAACTATGTGTTCCACCATGTAATTGGCATAACCCTGACCTACCTATCTCTGATTCTCTGGCTGTCCTTTGACTTGGATTCAGACAAGAAGCTCCCTGTCTCTCTATGACTGAAGTACCATGGGTCCTGATGGCATGTCTGGAAGGTAAAGGCCTGTTGCTTCACCATTGAGCTGAACAGAGCTCCCCTCAGTGGCATAGTTCCTGGCTTGCTCAGCACAGCTGGCACATTAAAATGCCTATCCCATCTCTCTGCCAGTATGATGCAGAGGAATTGGGAGGTCTGGGGGCTCTTTCTGCAATATCTAAAATCCCAAGAGGAATACAGCAACACTGAAAACCAACCACCTAGATCAGAATTTGGCTGATACGGATCTCCTTGTGGCATTGGTTCCCCCCCCAGCACTTCATTTCCCTTACTAGAATCAACACACTAAACTCCAACCAGCCACACTGCCCTAAGTTTAGGCCACTCTTGAGTACTTGGCAGCACTACATTTCCTTCCACTTCAATAAATATTTCTGGTTTGTAAGTTGGTTGGGGAGTACCCTCCTTTTTTTCTTTCCAACAGGCATACCACCTTGTTAGATGAGACTTCCCACTGTTGCAGCTTAACTGATACACTAATGCATCAATATGCCACAAAGCCTTCCTTATACATTAGCTGGGGCATAAACATTTTAATATACCAAGACAAAAGTATAACCTTGCAACCTTGTCTGTACTGATGTCACTCAGATGATGTAATATGCACCATAACTGTTGGTATCCTCTATTGCTATCAATTTGTCTGAAGATTTCTAATAAAAAGATTAACAGGAAAAAAAAACTAAGGAATGCCTAGGAATTTAATGCATGATTAGATGTGAGTTTCTGCAAAGGGGTCTTTATTGAAGCTGCACCTTTGGGCTATGTGCTGCTGTTTCACACATTTATACACTCTTGTGTGTGTTTGTGTTTTGAGTGTTTGTGATTGTTTTATTTTATGATTCATAAGGTGCTCTCAGTGGCAACAGAACAGCACCATAAAATGCAGTTTTTAAATATTAATAATAATAATAATGCCACATGCAATATTATCCACTTTAACACCATTCACTGCCTTTAGTACTTCGGTTTTCTTTTTTAGGGTTTTGTTATTAATACTGTCTTTTCCCCTCTTATGTTCTTTTCAAAGCTTGCACAGTGAAGCTGTGCAATATATCTTGTAGGCAATTAATGCCTTTTACTGATAAATGAGTATACCATACGGGGCTTACATTCCAGACTTAAGGGTGATGGTGTTTGTGTCCCACTTAGTCACTGTGTGACAGAAATTGATTTGTAATTACAGATGGTATGTTGTTGGTGTCTGACAGTATGGCTTTGTAGTATGTTTGCAAATTCTGCTCATTGTAGTCATCAATTTTGTATATAATAGTCTCATATAATGTACAAACTGAATGTTAAAAGTTGAAAATGAGATCTTGTGAACATTCTCCGACTATGATCTCTTCTTTTGGGTGACTTCCTAAATTGCCCTTGTGTTATGCTTATTAACTGTCACGGATATGATATGATATGTTTTCATGAATATTGATTTTGATTTTGATTCCTACATTTGAGGAAAATGTGTTGTGTATTCTAAGGCAAATATCAACACAGCTATGAATATTTGAACAGAGAGAACGTTTCTTGTTCTTTGTTTTAAGATCCAGAGAAGGCTTAGGCCTTAATGGCAGTATTGATTTGGCAGCTTTTTTACGATCTTTGTTCCCATCTACTGTGTATAACTGTATTAAAACTTAAATAAAAATTGTGCGCTCTTGATCTGTTTGATCAACCTTCTCAATATGTTGCCATTATAGATTGGGAGTAAGTGCATAGCCAAATTTGTAACATCTGATATTTTAGATGAAGGTTATAGTAGCTATGATATTTAGCACCTATTTGGCTTACATGTTATTGGGAGATTGATTATTTTAGCCCTGTTCTTTATACCTCTATCATATGTCAAAGCCATACTCAATACTTATGACAAAGCTTACTACTAAGCTGCTAAGGACAACATAACTCTGGTATTGTTTGCATCAATCCTACCTGTACCAGCTTGTTTGAATCTATGTCTTAAGTTACTGTTATACTTATGTGTTGTACTGCTATACTGTGTATTTTCATTTGTCTAACTGTGACAAGGTACCTTTGTAAATGAGCCTATGGCTCAAAGGTTTTCCAAACTGCTGTTTAAATAAAATAAAATAAAAAAAATGTGATTTAAGCATTTAAATATATTGCATTATTTCACTGAATCGAATGACAACCTCTTTAAATATAATTAGGGATGCAGTAATAATATAATATATGAGGTACTGAACAGGCTTTATAAACACATATGTTTGTACCTAGTTAGTTAATTATATACACTAATGAAATCCTGTTGTAAGTGATTGTTTCATTGGTGCTTTTAATTGATGATGTGATTGCACGTGGGGATTGTGTTTTTAAAAAGTTATTTGTTGCACATGTTTTACTATCTCTGAAGAAACCAGGCAGTTTGCTTGGCAAAACATAAGATCATATATTTTATCATCCTGCCACCATTATGGTGTTTAGCTGATGTATTTTGCACAGTTTTTTGAGTAAATAAACTTTATATTTTATCTGCTCTGGATGGGGTGCTGTTTTCTGTTGTGTTTGATAAAGTATTTAATCAAGCACCAGTCCCAATACTCGGTGCAGCTTTCCTTTGTTTGAATGTCAGGGCTGCAGTTTAGGTAATACAAGAATGAAATGTAATGATATTGTGTTTTCTTGTTTTGCCCCCAGGCTATGATACTATATTCCAGTTGAGCTTTAGCACTACCAGACAATGAAGGCTTTTCAAATAGGGTTACCATGCTTATCTGTTTAAAGCATCAACATACTCTTGAACATACAGGAGCTGGCTTCTATCTATTAGGCTATCTTATGCCTTCTGGCCGGATGTTGTTTCACAGTTTGTTGCAATTGTTGCTTCCCTCTATTCTTTGCACTCAGTACCTTGGGCATTTGTTATTATAGTCTTTTGATTGATTGCAATCTTTTTAGATATTATCAACTGTTGTATTTGTATTCTAAGCCTTTGATATTGTTTATTATGATTAATGTATGTACTTGATGTTATGGTCATAAATTGACATTTTGTTTCCATTGTAACCTCCCAGGTTGTATCTGAAAATAGGCATTTGACTAGGGTACCTGCCTGGTAAATAAAAACTAAATAAATGAACAGAAAAGGTGCTCAGTGGTACTCACAATTCAATATGCTTGCTTATATTCACTCTATCTAAGCTGCTTTTGCTATTTATGGTTCTAAGGGTTGCCAACCTGCACACTATCTCCACTTACTGTACTTAAATATTCAGTTTCACCAGGTTGTGCCCTGGACAACTTAGGCTGTAGTTGTGGGGATCCAAGGTATTCCACTTCCCCCTGATGGCACAACCCAGAGATAAAACAGAATATTTAAATACATGGAGATGGGGTTCTTGTTGGCAACCCCCTGGAATTCAGTGGAACCCTCTTCTCTTCCTCATCGTGCATCAAGTACTTTCTTCAATCCAATGGCAGCCCCTCTCACTGCCCAGGGACAAGTACTCCTTGTTGTTAAGTTGCACCCCTTTATCCCTGGGGATCCAGGGTGTTCTACTTCCTTCCTGGTGGCACAATCCAGAGATAAAACAGAATATTTATATAAGTGAAGATGGGGTTCTGGTTGACAATCCTTGGCACCACATAAGGAAAAAATCACCTGAGGAAGGGTGAATAGAAGCATGCAAATGGCATGGTGATCACCATTCCTTGACAAATTGAAGCGATCCCCAAAGCATTGGTCATGGATGGGATTTTGTAGGAGGCAAGCTGAACCAGTAGAAGCCTACATATTTTTTAATTATTTAGGAGTTGAGTCTCTTTTCTGCTGTTTCTAAAGGAAGAGTGTGCCACTTGACAGAAAGACATGGTTTGTATGGCACAGGGTTGAGGATGATGCTTCACTGAAAAACAGGGAGAGTTTGGCTCAGGGCTGAAAGGAGGTACCACTGGACTCCAGGGAGTGCTTGGCATGGGATGGGTTGAGAAAGAAAGGGAAAGGTGATTACAGGGTACCAGAAGTACTTGGCACGGAACAAGTAACGGAGGGGTGCCACTGGGTTCCAAGAAATGATTGCAGCAGTACATGGAAAGAAAGTAGAGATGTGTGATATGTTAACTTATTTTTTCATGTGCCTTTGCTGCAAAGTGTGGCACGTTGAGTAGTACTCTATTTTGCAAGGTATACAAATTGTGGTAAAATATCTCTGCAAAGCATGGAACTTAATGGGTGACAAGGCCATGATGTGTGTCTTTTTAACATTATATGCACTTTGTGACATTTTTCCATGGGGTGCAGTTCGTAGAGTTTTTTTTTCTGTGAAGTGTGGATTTAGGAAGACGTGCCCACTTTGCAGACACTACATGAAGTGAGAAATGGGGAGCTTCACCAATAAAGTAAAAATCCACAACACATCTAAGAGAGATAATTAATGCCACTTAACACCAAGGACTGTTTGGCACATGGTAGGGAGTGGGGGTGTGAGTAAATCCCAGGAAATGCACAAGATGAGGAAAGAGACAGGTGTGTCACTGTGTGCTCATAGTGCTTGACATGGTACATTAGGTGGTACAGAGTGCTTCTGGGCAGTAGGTAGTACTTGACAAAGTACAGAGAAAGGGAGGGGTTGACACTTGACACCAGTGAGTGCTTGGCACTGGATGAGAGAGAGGGATTACAAGTGGGCACCACAGAGGACTTGACTTAGGATGGATAGAGGAAATTGGTGTCAAAGGGCACCAGGGAATACTTGGATCAGGATGGAGAGAGGGAGAAGACTGCCACTGGACACCAGGGGATTCCTGGAATAGGATAGGGAGAGGTGAGTGAATGAAAATGAACATTAGGAATTGAATTCTGCAAGATAAGGAGAGAAAGGACAACAGGGAAAACACGGTGTTCAATGAGGAGAGGCAGAGAGTGACACTGAGCATCAAGAAAGTCTTGTAAAAGCATGGTTGCAATGGACTATGCTGGTGATCCTGGCATCCTGGGACCAAGGTGTTATTTTTAAAATGGTTCCCTTTTGATCTTGCAGTGAAAGGCTGGATGGTCTGTCTTTCAGGGAACCATGTGTAGTGCACTTATTTACATTGATGGTCACTGAATCTGGGCAACCCCTTCCCTATTTCACCAGACTTAGTAGGGTGCCTGTCTTTGATGTAATGATGCAGAAAGAGACATACAGTATTTAAGTAAAACTGCAGTTGCAACCTCCACCTTCATTAAATTCCAGCATCATACCCTCAGTCAAAATTGGCAGTTATGACAGTACAAAATCACAGTGATGCCAGTCACAGAGAAATGTTAATACATAAATGGAAAGCTCATGATGAAGATCAGCACTAGAGCTTCAAAACATCACCTAGCAGGTATAATCCAGATAGTACAATATTTGCATTAATGAACAGGCATGACTGGTAGAGATTAATGGTGAATGACCACAACCATTCAGATGTGGCAGAAGAGCAAGCCATAGAGAGACAAACACATGAGATGCAGTGAAAGTCTGTTGGCTTAACCTATGATTATTTACAGTGCAGAAGAATTACAAACATGAATAAAATCATTTTCAGGAAAAACAAAATAGTTGCCAAGCACACCAAGAAGAAGGCATCATGTGCTAAGTTTGTAGATGTATATTTTAATTAAACTGACCAGAGCTGATCTCCTAATACAAACATCACTTCTCTAATTATAGGAAGTAGTTTCACAAAAGTACCCAAGCTACTCTCTCTGCAAGGCACAGGAGTTGGAATTTGCTTCCTTGCAGGTCAGAACACAACTGAGCTACTGAACATAGTATAACTGACTAGAACCACATAACTCATCATTTTATATCCTTCCTCCAGCCTTCAAAAGTTGCAATTCATCATCTCAGTTGGCTGTTTCACCAGACCATTGGTGCCTAAGTGTACCTGAACTCCAAACTCCTCTCC
This sequence comes from Neoceratodus forsteri, assembly GCA_016271365.2. NCBI lineage: Eukaryota > Metazoa > Chordata > Ceratodontiformes > Ceratodontidae > Neoceratodus > Neoceratodus forsteri. Next base: position 284,278,805 of record CM028135.1, on the reverse strand, counting down.
CCCTTCCTCTACTATCCTTCCTATCCTGTCCATTTTCCTGACGGCTAAAACACCAGGAAAGCATCTGGCCGCCCAAGACCATTTGTGAGCAGCAAAGGCTGGAATGGTTGCACAAACCATGTGAAACTGAACCTTGCTTAGTACGTTAGCAGCACAACAAAATATGCAGCCCTGCAACAGGGACTAAAGGTGATTGTTCTTACTATCCAGCAGGCACAAAAGGAGTTGAGCAGAGTCTCCTGGCATCAGTGCATGTGGTGACTCCTCTTGAAGATTACCACTCTTGCTGTGCCACTTTTTCTGGGATCACTCATGTGGGACCACTTGTACCTGTGCTGTGACCTTAAAATTGTGAATGTGCACCACTTTGTTAAAGGGCTCTGAGTGCTGATAGGCTATTCCACTTTCAGCAACTCCTATTGCACAGAAGCTTTTCCCTCTGTCTGTGCTGGTAACTACTGGGGAAGCCCAAGAACAAATGCTCACAATCTATTGACTGATTATGGGCTGGTCCCCATGGGGGTTCCCCTGGTCACTGGGGCACAGAGAAAGCTGTGGTGGTGAGAAAAGGGCTTAGCAGAGTTTGAAAGTCACACTCTTTATTTGAGCTCTCCGAGCTCTGATATGCTGTTTAGTGTTAAGCAGCTTCTGCTGTTCCAGAGCCCTTCTGGTGTTTGGTAGTGTGAGACTGAGAACAAAGGCTATGACCATCTGAGCTTACCCTCAAACTCACCCCGGACCCCTCTAGGGGCCCTCTCTATCTCACCACTGCCTACGTTCCCCCAAAGAACCAGCACTCGGCCCTGGTATCTTTAACTGACTATCTGGCCTCCCTCCACCATAAGGCGGAACAAATCCTAGTTGGGGACCTTAACATAAATTGGCTCAGCACCTCCTCTTCCACGATCAGAGACTCATTTGCCACCCAAGACCTGATGCAACTAGTCACCCAGCCCACTAGAATAAACCCTAAGAGAGAAACCAGCACCCTTCTGGATGTAATTATCACTAACCGACCCCCAAAAATCCAAAACATCCAGGTCTTACCAGATTCCCTAAGTGACCACTCCCCTATCCTATTTCATTGGGCAGTCCCCAATACCAAACCAAAAGCCCAGACCACCCTCTGCAGGCACCTCTGCCCTGGTGGGCTGCAAAAACTTAAACTATTCCTCACCCAGATAAACTGGTCCCCCATTCATCGTGCAACCGACATTGACACTGCCCTCGCCTTCTTCTCACACACCTTCAACATGGCCTGTGATCTCTTTACACCCTTCACCAAAATCTGATCCAAAAAGCAGAATGCACCCTGGGTTAGCCCTGCCTTTCTGCAATTAATAAGAAATTGAGATAACCTCTGGCACCTTGCCACTGAAACGGGTCGGCTGTCTGATAGGCAGGCGTACAATGCAACCAGAATAAGTGCTCTTGGGTCATCCAGAAAGCCAAGGCCGACCATTACCAGCCGCACGCCTACCTCCTCCTGGGGTTCGGCCCGGACTTTCTGGGATAATATTAAACAACTAAATGGAAAATCACGCTCCCCTACCCCATCCCAGCTCACTTGCAATGGCACTACCTCCACCAAGCCTGCCACCATAGCTAACTGGCTCAACACTGTTTTCACTGACCTTAGCTCAGTCCTCCCTAGTAATTTCTTTGACCCTCCCCCAACCAACCTCCCCCTGTCCTCTAGCACCCCAGCTTCCACCTGCACAAGATTTCTGCCCGGGAAGCCAGACCCATCCTAATCAAAGCTTTGAATAGCAACAGTCCCGGCAGTGACTCACTGGACCCCAGTATCCTCGGACTGGTGCTAGATGAAGTCCTTGCCACACTCACCAGCCTAATTAACCAATCGCTCTGCCTGGGACAATTTCCCATGGCTTGGAAAAGAGCCATAATCACGCCCATTCATAAAGGGGGCGACAGGTCGTCGGCCAACAACTACCGGCCAATCTCTATCCTCCTCCCACCTCTCTAAAGCCCTGGAGAAAGTGGTGGCCATTCAAATCACTGAATATCTAGCTAAGCATAACATCTTATGCACAGAGCAACATGGCTTCCGTGCTGGTCACAGTACCAGCACTGCACTAATTGAATTCTCCAACTTCCTACACTCCTCCCTGGATACCAGCTCCCTAGCTGGTGCAGTGTTCATCGACTTCTCAAAGGCCTTCAGCACTGTCTCCCACCCTCTTCTGCTGAATGTTCTCTGCCACACTGGTCTCTGGGCTGGCCCCCTAGCATGGTGCATGAGCTATCTAGCCGCTAGATCACAGTGTGTTAAAATCAATGGGATACTCTCTGATACCCATCCCATTCACTCTGGGGTTCCCCGAGGCTCCATCCTGGGCCCCCTTCTCTTCTCTCTCTATCTGAACACCCTGCCCAGTGCATACCCTGGCAAAATTCTCCTGTATGCAGATGACGCTGTCCTTTTTGCCACCCACTGCAATCCCGTCTCCCTTCAGGACACCCTACAGCAGTCTTTCAATAATGCCTGAAGCCTGGTTTAAGGAGCGCAGACTCGTCATCAATCTTAAAAAAAACAAAGCTATGCTCTTTTCCCACCCCCAAAACAAAGCTAGCAACCACCCACTCTATATCCTTCCTACTACCAAACAGCCACTGGAACAAGTCTGCTCCTACAAATACCTTGGAGTTACCTTCGACTCAGCCCTCACATTTCACAACCACATTGATGCCCTAACATCCACCACTAACCCACGGCTTGGCATCCTCTTCCGCCATAGAACCTTCCTTCCCCCAAATGCGCGCTGGCTTGCTGTTAAGTCTTCCGTATTGTCCCTTGTAGACTATGGTCTACCAGTCTATGGTGCTGCTGACACGACTGCAGTCAAAAAAAATTCGCTTAACCCTGAATAAAGCCTGCAGATTGATTACTGGTGCCCCCAGGCTCATACATACCTGTCAGCTGTATGACGAGGCTAAACTCCTTACCCTGGATGAACGGTTCCGATATCAAACCTGCCTCCTCACAAAAAAAACCGTACTCGGGCTCTCCCCTCCTGGGGTGACGGCATCCATCCACCAGATCCCACCCACTATTGCAACACGGTCATCCAACAAGACCACTCTAATGGTCTCCAGATCAAGAACCAGGCATGGCCAGAGGTCCTTCTGCTACAGAGCCCCATCCTGGTTTAACTCTCTCTCCCTGCCCCATCACCAATGCCACCACCATCTCCAAGTTCAAAACCACCCTTCGAAACCAACTCTTCAACACTCGTAGCTGCTCCTGTCTCTGAAGGCAGCCTCCACCTTGACTTCTCATGACAACGTCCACTGGGTGGCTTTCCACCTAGCCCTCCCCACCACCTCTTCTCGGTACACCGTACCTATGTCTAACCTGGCCAGTGCCAGCTGTTTCATGGTATGCCTATTAGATTGCTCAATTTTTGATACCGACTTGTGTAACACCTGTCCTCAATTACTTGTACCCTGTAACCTAAATGTATTTTGTCTGACCTCAGTGTGATGTGTCACCTCTGATGAACGCCTATTTTTAGCAAACCTGTGCTATGTAACCTAAAACTCTATGTATGTCTTTAATGTGACGAGGTACCTTTGGAAACGAGCCTCTGGCTCAAAGGTTGTAAACTGATTTCACAAATAAATAAATAAATCTGAGCAATAGCAGGCTGGCCCGGGGTGGGGGGAATTACTGAGGTACAGAGATGGCTGCAGTGGTAAGAAATGGGTTTAGGAGAGTCTGAAATCCCACCATTGGTTCAAACACTCTGAGTGCTGATAGACTTGCCCGGATTCAGCAGCTCCTGCTGCTTCAGCTCTTTTCTGTTTACCTGTGGTGGCAACTAAAGGGGGGCCCATGAACAAAAATTCATAACCCTCTGAGTGATGGTAGGCTGGTCTGTATGGAGTCCAACAGTTACTGTGACTTATTTGCATTAGCATCTCACATAGAAACATAGAAAATGAAAACAAATGATGGCAGAAAAAGACTCAAGGTCGATCCAATCTGCCCAGTTTTTCTACCTATTCCCCGTTGACCTAGAGTTGAATAGGATTCTTACCCAGACATCTGACATCAGTTCTTCAGCAGAGCCTCCCCCCTTAACTTTCTGCTCCTTCAGTCCTTACCTCTGCTTGTCGGTACAGCACTATAAGTCACCTGTATCTGTCCCACCTGACCGTGAACCCATTTATAGACCTTGACAAATAATAAGGCAGCAAACTATTTTTGGCACCACTAGACCAGGCCAGAGGTCTTTATGTTGGTGATGTCAGGAGGTCTAAACCTCACTCTCAGGTTCTTGGCAATAATGGACATGCAAGGAATCACAGACACGTTGCATAAGAGTAATAAAGCTTGTTTATTACTACCAAAAGGAAAATCACAGTTGCCTAAGCAGTTCTTACCAATAGGAACTGGGAGCCAATGCTAAGCATTCCCTATACCTCGAGGAATCTTCGTGTCTCCTGGGGTCTCCAAGGTAGAAGATGTAATGTCTTACATTATATACCGAAGATAATTACCATGGTTACTGTAAGATAGAAACATTTCTAGTTACAGAGATGAGCCGTATTGGCTAAATTAGAGGTGGCTCCTCAGTCCAAAGTAACATTACACGATTTTCTAGTAGTCATCACTTTGTAGAAACAAAGACGTACAGTTTGTACATAGCCATGTAGTTATAAAAATCATCAGAAGATGGAAATGCCAACTCCTATATCATAATCATTACAACGACACAGATGTCCTAACATCTTGTAAGCAAAAAATACATGTATATATTGGAAAGTAAAGTGTATAGCAATAATATGCATATCCTGACATCTACTCTTATACAGTATATACCCTTAGCCCTATATGTTAGTATAACATACACCTAAATGCTAGCTGTCTGCAGTTTACCTGTGGGGATATCAATTAGGGTGCAAGGACCTCATGTAATAGTGACATAAATACACATTTTTAATTCTGCATTTTGCACCTTCACCAATGACATAGATTTAACTACTTTCTACTGTGGCAAAGGGAATTTATCCCTTAGTCCCCCACACTCAGTGAGGATGTCTGCACAAGGATGAGTGTCCACGCTGCCAAGTGTCTAACAATGTCCTCCTCTACCATTATCCAGTGATGATAGCAACCAAAAATGAGCGACTACAAAAATATTGACTCATTTTCAGTGCTATCATTCTGGGCTACCATGCAAATTAGTGACCATATGGGAAAGCAACTGTGGGAAAGGGTGACTGGAAGGTGGGAATAGCTAGGGGAAGGGTAGGGACAGGGAAGGGGTTTTAGGGGACTGGTGTACCTGCTGCAGCCGAGCTAATTGTGTGGTGTGGTGGTGTGGGTGTCTAGCTCTGGCACAGCAAGTACTGAGTTCGGGACTGGGACCAGGAGTGAGTAAATTTTGCTGCTGCCTGCTGCTATGGGACTTAATTCTGTGCCCCCCAAAAAAACACTTTTTAATTTTCCAGATGTTGGCTCGCCTTGAAGTGTATATATCCAATTTGCTTTTCAGTGATATACACTTGCCATAATAGCGATCGCTGTTTTGCAATCGCTACCATCACATGGAACCCTTCCTCCCCACTCTACAGCTACTGCACAAATGCCTGTGCACCCAAAGCCTGCAGTAGTACAGTGAGGTACTGGTACTTTCCCCTTCCTATGGAAGTAATAACATGTAATATAATTTGCTGGTACTTTCCCCTGCCCTGGTAGTGCCAGTATGTTAGAGTTGAGTAAATATTTGTGTCAAAACTCCTTTTTCTGAAACTTTTAACTTGGCTATCATAGAGCCTAGGGATTTGAAACTTGGCATACACTCAAGCAGTTCAAAGGGCAAATGTATTTTGGCAACAAATCCAAACCCCAAAATTGAACAGTCATGGGAGTGGTAAGTACCCTGACCCTCAAATATGAAAAATCTAATTTAAAAAAAATAAAAAATTTGTAAGTAATTGAAAAAAAAATCCACAAAACAAAATCAAGTCCTAAAAAACATGACCAGTGCAGGTTTTGCCACGTCATTATTTTTTCATTGATTTGTTTACTATCATCCATAAGTTTAAATTTTATAAACATTTTAAGCCCAACTTTTATGGATGTACAACTTCCCACACCCCTCACAACCACCCAAGTGGGATCTACATGAAGCAAGCTATGGGCCCATTACCCTGACTAATGGGTCTGCTGCAAAGAAACCTATACAGAAAATTGTACAGAACTATAGCTGTAGAACTATTGTGCATTATACATCTGGCACAATAACTGCGACCATGCAGCTGGTCTTATCAACTCCTCTGCTGGTACTGTATATCTTTTCCAAAAAGTGAGGAAATAAATTACAAACAACATTATTCCATCTGTTAGGGTTGAAGCACAAAATACAGAAAATAGGGATATAAAAGTTAGGTGAAAAAATCTGTGGCACTTTGATTAATCTGTCATGTGCTAGTCTGGGGGCTTTAATGATCAAATGACATTACTCTAACATACAGTATGCAACATACACTAGCATTGTATATGCCACTATTTTACTTTGTCTGGCAAGACAGTGCTGCGGTTGGCATAATGACAACACTGTGGACATCACCGTTCAAATCCCAAGGAATGTCACACCACAAATTCATGAAGGTTCCAGGAACTTTTTACTCTTATGTTGCCTTTCCTACTTTATAAATGTTGTGCTTCAACCCTAACTGATGCATTAATGAAGTATATTTTAAATGTGTTCCCCTTAATTTTTAAACCACATCCCATGATGATCACTGAATTGTGATACTCACTGCTGCAGAATTATAGCTTGCTTCACAAGTAGCTCTGTGAGCCACTCGTGAAGCTGCTACACAGTGATACTCATTGTGACAGACCTGTAGCTATGTTCTGATTTGTAGTACCTCTCATAAAGTCGCTGCTCAGTGATGCACACTGCACTAGGCATGTGACATGCTCTAAGAATCATCATGCAGGCCACTCATGATGTATGCTTGCAACCATTCTTATATGCATCCTTGCAGCTAACCATGACTACATACTGTATGAACCAAAACTCCTGCTGGAGCCTTGGAATGTAATTCTCAATGGGTTTGGGGACCAAATGGCACCAGAGGATAGCACCATTATGGATTATGCAAGGGATCGCCTTATTTCCTCAGACAGTGGAAAGGTGGTTGCATGGAAATGCATGCCATTCACAACTGTATGAACTTGCTTAGCATGGCCAAGTTGGGTGAGTGCTTTATGGACATGCTCTTGCAAACTAGAACTGTGGAAAACTGATTCAAGACTAAACCAGGATGGAATGAACTTTTGAGCTCTTTAACTGAGTCACAACAATATGAAGTGACTTGATTAGTAACTGTTAATAACTATTGCTGGTATTTGTTTATTCACTGGTACTATGTTCCCTACTCCATGACAGTACCAATGGTCATATCTGAGTCCCCCATTCCAGATCTGACTGGTGGACATCATCTGCTTGAAGTTTTATCACCAAAATGTGTGAAGCTGGCAAACTTGACTTCATGAATAAATTCACATTTGACAAATTGCCCACTTTCCTATGTTTTGGCAGGCAAGGTGGCCTTTTTTCAAGTGAAGTCATGAAAATTCACCAGTGAAGTCACATCTTCACAATGACTTCACCCGGAAGAGTACCAGTTCTACTGAATGACTCATTGTGAAGTGGTTAAGGGGCAAAGTTTTTCACAAAGGCAAATTTTGCAACATCACTGGAATATCACTAGAGAAGAAAAACTTTGCAATATCTCTACTTATCACCTTGAAGACTGATCCTGTCACATCTTACAAACCTAGAAACATGGAACATGTCAGCAGAAGAAGGCCTTCCAGTCCATCTAGTCTGCCCATTGTTAATATTTTATTACCCCCCCCAGTTTATTTTGAACTACCATGTATCATTATTCCTTTGTGTCTGTCCCAAGCTCATTTGAACTCATGTATTGCTTTCAACTACACCACCTCTTTTGGGAGCCAGTTCCATGGGTCCACAACTCTCTCAGCGAAGAAATATTTCCTCATGTTTCCTCTGAGTTTGCCACCCCTCAGTCTTATTTCATGACCCCTTGTTCTAGTGTGACTGCATCTGAAAGAGGTTGGTCGTTTCCACCCTATTTATGCCTTTGAGACATTTGAAGGTATCAATCATGTCTCCCTGTCCCTTCTGTGCTCCAGCATGTACATATTCAAGTCTTTCAGTCTCTCCTCATAAGACTTCAGGTGCAATCCGCTCACCATCTTAGTCACTGTTCTCTGGACCACCTCAATTCTATGTCCCTCCGGAAGTGTGACCTCCAGGACTGTATGTAGTACTCCAGGTGGGGACTAACTAAGTACCTGTGAAGAGGCATGACCACCTCTCTCTCTCTCTCTCTTACTACTGATTACTCCCCTCCCGATGCATCCAAGCATGTTACTTGCTTTCACTGTTGCCTTTTTGCATTGTTTGGTTGCCTTTAGGACATCAGTTATGATGACTCTCAAGTCACTTTCCTGGTTGGAGATGATTCGTTTTTCTCCATTCATGAAGTACTGCTCCTTGTGGTTACTTTTTCCCTAGGTGCATGATTTTACTTTTTTTTTTGGCATTGAAACTCAGTTGCCAGATCTCTGACCATTTTGCAAACAACTTCAGTTCTGTTGCCATTATAGTTACCCCATCAGGGTGTCATCCCGCTTGCAGATTTTACTATCATCTGCAAACAGGCACACCTTGCCATTTAAGCCCTCTGCGATGTCATCTATGAACAAATTGAAGAGAGCTGGACCCAGTACCAATTATCGTGGCACACAGCTCATCACTTTGCCCTCGCCGGAGAGACTTCTGTTCATCACTACTCTTTGGGTCCTTCCATGTAGCCAATTTCCCACCCATCTAACAACTTTGATCCCTACCCAGGCATTATTGAGTTTGTTTAAGAGCCCTCTGCATGGGATACAGTTGAAGGCCTTACTAAAGTCAAGATAGGCCACATCCACTGATCCTCCTTGGTCGACAACCCTTTTCACCCAGTTGAATAAGTCTATTAGATTAGTCTGGCAGGACCTGCCTGCTGTGAATCCATGTTGTTTTGGATTCTGTAACCCATTTGATTCAAAAAGCTCTATTAGCCTTTCCTTTAGTAGGGTTTCCATCAGTTTTCCACTATGGAAGTGAGACTGACTGGTCTGTAGTTTTTTACATGCTCTGTGCTCCTGCTTTTATGAAGTGGCATTACATTTGTCCTTTTCCCATCTACTGACACTACTCCCTGTTCCAGTGACTCACTGAATAGTGTTGCAAGATGTGCAGCCACGACTTCCTTAATTGTTAAAATCCTGGGATGGAGTCCATCTGGGCCCATTGCCTTGTCCATCTTCAATTTATCCAGTTCTCTGAAGACCCTTTCCTCAGTGAAAGGGCTGGTATCCTTTTCCCTAGTTTGAGTTTGTTTCCTTGCTACCCTCTGGTGCATCCTACTACTGACCTTGGCTGTCCCACTTAGCTTAGAAGCTAAGAGGGACAGCCAAGGTCAGTAGTAGGATGTGAGACCTCAAATGAACAGATGCTGCAATAAGAGGCATTGGTAGGTATGCAAGGGCAATCTTTCCATGGTTAAAAGCAACCATACTGATGCCCCAGCATGATGTTTGGGGAACACTGTTCTATTGGATGTGCTATCTTTGGATGAAATGCAAAACCAATTCCCATTGGTCTATTCTGGTGGTTTTTAAGGTGAACATTAAAGAGCCCATGGCACTTTTCTTTTGCTATCTACAGGTGTTTATTCTCCTGTTGCAGGTACAGGTGGTCATTCCACCCCATCCCCATCAGCCGTAGCCATCCCAATTCTCCTATGGTATCTGGGACAATTTATCCTCCATGGATTGCCCCTATGGTAGGGCCGGGAATGGAGGACCATCCTCCCCCACCTGGATCACAAGTCCAGATTGTCCTGGACTCAGAGAGATTGGGCAGGCCAACAGCTTGAGAGGCTGAGCTTCATACAGCCTGTCCTCCATTTTCTCTCCTATTTTTCTCTGTTGAGCTTCACAGGATATGCAATGAGCATGTTGTGGAAGCTCCACCTCCACAGAGGCACCCCCAGTGTTCTGAACTTGAGCCCTCTCATCTTGTGACTCACATGCACCACCACTGAGATTCTTCCAGGTGGCAATTGTTCATTGAGTCACAAAGTCCCCCCTCCCAGAGGGAGGGGATCAATCTTATGAATGCTCAATCATCCCTCTCCTGGCTGACCTCCAAGTGACCCACACCTGTTCCCAAACCTGGGTCACCAGTGTGGGAAAAGGTAAGGTGCCCACAGCACCTCAGCTATCTTCACCACTGGGCCAACCCATGGCACTTATCTAATAGAGCTGGATTATTTTTATTAAAAGAAATATCAAAAAATTCCAATCATACAGCATTCTAAAAGAAGAAAAGTCATACCCCTAACAAAGCAAAAAGGTAATAATTAATGTGCGCTGAAAATAGAAAACAAAGTTAGAATCGACATTTCAATCATAGGTCTTCTTCAGGAATTATCCAAAAGAGAACAAAAAGCAGAGTTAGTGGAGAGGTAAGGGGAATAAGGGATACAGATGTGGAAAGAAAACAGGGGAATGATCTAGAAAAAAGAGATTATAGTCAAGGTAAGAATAGAAGCTGAAAAAAGTGATGATGTGCAGGCTAATTAACAGGGCATGGTAAGTAGGCTGAAAGGTGACACAGGTGGGAGAAGGAGAGAGAGAGAGAGACATCTGGAGAAAATGAAAATAGATATACCTGCATAGAACGATCGACCATGTGAGTATGCCCATACATACGATATATGGAAGTGTATGCAGGCACACCCACACATGCAAATGTACCATGCATGCAAGCAAGCAAAAATTTGACAGGGTGGGGTAAAAAGTGCAGACTTCAGTGATAAACCATAAGATGGCTGAAAGATGTTAGCAGAAAATTAGTCTGTCATTTAAAGTAAAGGATGCCAGTAGCCTAGGTTGATGATACAATTGGTTTCTCTGTTTTTCATTGGCAGCATCCCTCAAACCCTGCTGAAGGATATAAACAGAAAGAACATTGACATTATGGTCCCTGGAGGTACAATGGGATACAGTGGGTTTAACCAATGTCTTCATCCCTGACTGCCCTGTAATGCTCCCTGAATCAGTCAATGTGGCATTTGCCAGTTTCTCCAACATATCTATCTGCTCACTTTTTGCAAGGAATTCAGTATATAACATTGCTAAAAATGCAGGAGAACTGTATGGTAATGTGAAAAACCCTTGTGGGACCTTGGATTTCACTGACACTAGAAACAGATTTACAGGTTTAAAAGTGGATTCTGTTACAAGCTTTGGTACCTGGTGGGAAGGAATTGTTAAGAGTATGAAGGCTGCTACATACTAGGAGATTCCAAAGGTTGGGTGGTCTGCAATAGGATGCAATTGGTGGCTCTATAAAGGAAGGTCTACTATTAGGGTCAGTTTACAGAATGGGAATATTCCAAGTGATGGTGGTCCTGTGAAGAAAAGTGCTTTTGGGATGGAAGGGAAGCACCAGTGGAATGCATTATTGTTGCTGCATGAGAGTATCCCTCCTGTGAGAGTCAAGGTTATGGGGCATATTATTGACACAGGAGAGTGCTCTGTTGACTATGCTTTCTGTGTAACCTGTTAATAAACAAACTCTGGCCAGAGCCAATAGGGCTGCAGCCAAGGATTTGGGGGTAAAAATATTGAAAATTACTAGCTTCGAGCCTGCATTTGCAAAATGTAATGTAGGCTAATAAATTTGTTGTTTTGCAATATTTTTACACTAAATTTTCAACATAGCATTGTTATGATCCTGCCTCATGAAAATGACAGAGAAAATGTTCAGCTCCTGGCCTAAAGGTGATTTCACGCAGAGATGGCAAAAGCAACTTTCAGGAAGCAAAAACACATTTTGGACAGGGGTTGAAAAATGACAGTTGTCACATTCATGAAGTACTGTAAAGAAATGGCTATGGTGAAAATTTGGGGTACAAATATTGACAATTACCAAACTTATGGGTCTGCATTTGCAAAAGTCAACATAGCCTCATAACTTTTTATATATATATATATTTATACCAAATTTAGAATATTGCCTTAGTATGACACCACTTCAAGAATAAGGACAGAGAAAATGTTCAACTCCTGTCCAAAAGGTGATTTCATGCAGAGACCACAAAATCACCTTTCGGGAAGTAAATAAAAACAACATTTTGGCCAGGATTTGAACAATGACAGCTGTCACATTCATGAGGTACTGTAAAGATATGGCTATGATGTAAACTTAGGGTAAAAATATTGAAAATTATGACAGTTATGAGCATGCATTCACATAATTCAATGTAGGCTCATAACCTGGTTGTTTTTTATTATTTTTACAGCAAATTTTCAGCATCGCCTTCTTATGACCCTAGCTCATGAACAAGGACAAAGAAAATGTTCAACTACTGTCCAAAAGGTGATTTTGTGCAGTGACTGCAAAATCACCTTTAGAGATGTAAAAAAAAAACAAACATTGTGGCCGGGATTTGAAAAATGACAACTCTCCAACGCATGAGGTGCTGTAAAGATATGGCTATGTTATTAACTTGAGGTAAAAATATTGAAAATTACCAAAGTTATGAGTCTGCATTTACAAAATTCAACATAGGCTCACAACTCTGTTGTTTTTTTACTATTTTTACACCAAATTTTCAACATAGCCTTCTTATGACCTCACCTCATTAATAAGGGCAGAGACAATTTTCAACTCCTGCCTGAAAGGTGATTTCATGCAGGGACTATGAAATCACCTTTTGGTACAGCTTTGCCTAATTTCAGTGCAATTGTTCATGAAGCAGGGTCCCAAAAAAGGCATGTTGAAAACTTGGACCAAAAATATGCAAAAATGGGCAAGTTATGCCACTAAGCTCAAAACACCATTGAAATACATTGAACCGCATACCTCTTTGTTCAGTTCACTGTCCAACTTTGAAGAGTGAAGATGTATATGTGGTCCAGAGAGAATTATATCTTTGGACCCCCAATGGGTAAGTAAGGGCTTGTGGGGTGCAGGGTGGAGGGTGCTGAGTGGGAGGGTACTGAGTGGGAGGACAATACTGGCCACAAAAGACATTGATGGACAGTTTTTTTTAAAGGGTAAAACACAAACAAAAAAACCCTGAGAAGTCCTGATCATGACACTGGGGGATTGGGTACCCCTAGTGTCAGTCTTATGTTTCTGGGGAGGGGTGTGGGGTGGTGGGTGCTGAGATGGGGTCAGGTTGGGGGATACTGAAAAAAAACACAGAGGAGTTCTGAACATGACGCTGGGTGACTGGGTACCCATTGTCACTCTTATGTCTCTGGAGGGGGTGTGGGGTGGTGGGTGCTGAGAGGAATGTCATGTTGAGGGGATATGTATAATTAAAAAAATCAGTAGTCAGAGCAAAACACAGCACAGTCTGCCATGTGCAAGATGGCTGCACCATGTACTGTGCATGCTCTAGTAGTTGCACATGCACAATACAGTTTGGTGGCCATCTTGTAGACGGCAAAGTGTGCCATATTCCTGACTGCCAGAAAATAGCACAGAGCAACTGCTAATGGAAAGAGATGAGTGACCTACAGATGTGGAGGTGACTGTAAGGCAACTCCACACTGTTGTTCAGTGAGAAAAGTCTCTCTTACAATACCACGAGGTCTGCGGGGCTCAGCCCACTGCAGCCCTAAAAAATGGTGTGGAATTTGAGCCTTCCGAGCAAAATCATCATAGTCACTGAATAACCTGTGAAGTTCAAGAAACTGTGAATATGGAAAACCATTCTTTACATGTTTGGGATGGAAGAAGCCGTGGAGGAGAAAGCTGTGTGTGTCACTGGGTTTGTAATCAACTGATATCTTCAGACCAGTGTTCTGTACCAATAATTTAATATCTAGAAAAAATAGTGTGGATGTGGATACTTATAAGTGTGCTGAATGGAATGATGGGCCATGGTAAACTTGCCCAAGAAGATTTTCAAGGTTTCCTTGGAGCAGGAGGAATCCTCCACACAATCTATATGTCATTGTACTCAAGTATAGTATCCCCCTCCATTCCTTCCCCCACTACCGAACCCTGCCTGGTTTGGCCCAAGTACCTTTTCATTAAGCTGGCAAGTCTGTCAGTTTGGTAGCAGGCTTTACCCTTTTTTGTTAATTAACCGAAGGCTAGCATTTTGTAACAGCTGTTTAACGGATCTGGTAAAGGGGTATGGAGACAGCCCAATACCATTCCCCCAACCTGCTGACATGAGCTATCATGCAGAGTTGAGAACACCCTAACACCTATAGTCCTTTTAATGGATCCTTGAAGTGGCTGGGTGCTGCAACTCTATCTCTATGACAAGTGTCCTATCATTTGTCCTATGTCTACTGGATGCCATCTTTAAGCATTAAATTTCAGTCAATTGGCCAGCTGACCCCAAGTTAGTCTCATTGTTAAGGTCCAAACTGTCCAAGTCTGTAGTCCAAAGTGCAGCATGTTGTTCCCTGATGTGAAGCTTCTTCTGATTTTAAATCTGGTTCTTATGCACCCCTCCCGGCTGTTAACTACTCTCCAAGGAGCAGTTAGAGATGGGGATTGGCGTGTGTGTATGTCTGTGAAGCAGATAGAGGGCAGAATGTCCATAATCTGAGGGATAACACTTATTTTTATTGAATAGAGAGTATTACTAAGTGACATAGGCTTATTTTTCACTCCCTGGAGCTGAGTGAATTGGCATGACTTTCAAACTGCCATGACCAGATACGCATAGTCACAAGATTGAGAGCGGTGTTCAAGCAGGTTTCTCACTCCCGAGCTCCGCACTACCCACTGCCATCACCAGGGCAATGATCTTTAGATGCCATTTTACAATCCAGTCTGTTGTTCAATTTCTCAGCTACTTCTCCATCAGTTGCATCTCTTCTAGTCCAGTGGATAGCAATCACAGGCCCTGAACTAAGTTAGGGAGGAAGCAAAGAGTCCACATACCAGTTCAGTTCCTTGTTTCCTCCCATAGTCTAGATACACCTGGCCTTTGCTCTCTCACCTCAGCCTTTCCCAACTTGGTGGCAGGCTAGGCCACCCCTCCAGTACCCTCTCCTCTCCATACCAAAAATTGCCCCTACTGTGTGGCCAGTCACCACACAAAATGCCCATCATGTCTCTGTGGCATCATCTTCCACTAATTAAATGGGGGCTACTGTTGTTTGGTATAGTCAGAGTCAGCATGGAGGTGTCTTGATGGACATGTGCACCTCTGCATGGGAGAGTGAACCATGACTGGCCAGGGACTACCATGAGAGAATCAGACCCAGGGATTGGACAGGGTGGTTCCACTAAGCCCAAGACTGGGAATTAAGAGCAAGGCACATACCATATTTTTGTGCCGCCACTGTACTGTGAACTCATGAACATCCTTCTATGCAGTGTCCTCCTCCTCCGCAAACCTTTCTGCATAAGACATATCAGTAAAGAACCTCAGATGATGGCCAAGTCAGGAGATTCTCACTCTGGATGTGAATAAATGGGTGAAATCCCATTCACGTAAGAGCAGCTTTGATTTGACCCCATTAAATTGCTGCCTCTTTCCTTTCGGGTCATGGCTGAAGTCCTGAAAAATTTAGACTTTACTGTCCTCAGAGGTGATGGGGCCCATTGATTTAGCTGCATGGAGGACCATTTCCTTGTCTGTATACCACAGATATTTTATGAGAAAATGTCTCGGCCTTTCCCCAGACTTTGACTTGAGCCTGGTGCAATGTGACCAGTCAGCTTCAGACCCCTTAGCCTCATCTCCCAGTTTCAGGTGCTGCACTAACAACTTATGCACTTTTGACTCTGATCATATTTTCTCAATGCCTTCTAGCAGTCCTACAATATGCAGATTATAATGATGGTACTTGTTTTCTTGCTTGTTTGTCTTAATTTTGAGGGCCTCGTGGGTTGTCTTATAGAAGTTATGTTCTCTTCCTGTGTCCACCACCAGATCCTCCAGCTCCCTGATTCAGCACTCTGCTTCTGCTAGCTGAGTTCCATGTGTCACCGTGGTCTTGATCAGCACAGTCACTATACTTTGAAGCTGGGTTATTTGGACAGTGATGTCTGTAAACCCGACCCTCATTTCAGATTGCAGGTTGTGGAGCATTGCAGGCATCCCTGAGAAGAATTTTTCTAGCTCAGGCTTGTTGTGGCCTTCAGTCAGCCTGGCAGTCTGTGAGCACATACACACCTCATGGTGCTGTGGCTGCTCTACAAGTGCTACTATTGGCTCAAACTGTAGCTTTGTCTGCTGATTTTCGCCTTTAACCATGGCCATGGGACATCAGGGAAGAGATGTTGTCAATTCAAGTCACTGGAAATGTGTTCTACATTTCAAAATGCTATTTTTAAGAGGAGCCCTGCTGGAGCTTTTTCAAAAGGCATCTGTCATGTTACACAGTTGACCATGTACCCCTTGTGCATACAGTATTAAGTGAAAAAACAATCACACCATTGTGGGAAAGGAAAAGTGAGGAGGAAGTGGAAAAAGTGTTGGTGAGGTTAATGTTGGTGGGTCTTCAAAAACAGTGGCAGGCTGAGGTGCACATGGTTCTGGAAAGTTGCTAGTGCATATGGCACAGTCATTGACACTTGCAGTTTCAGTGGCAGTGCAGTTCCTGCTGTGCCCTGTACTGTATCAGCTTTGGCAGGAGTTGGCATCACAGCTGCTAGTTTGTTTGGTTTGTAGTATAGTCCCACAACAGATGTTGTTCAGCATGCACACATGGCAAGAAAAACTCCCATGGATGTCATTGCACTAATGTTTCAGTCTCAGGACTCTGAGCAGGAGGAGGAGGAGGAGGAGGAATAGTCACAGGAGTCTCAGGGACTTTTAGTGAGTAGGAAAGATGAGGGTGTGCATCTCATGCCAGTCAGTATGGAGGATACTAAGAGGGGAGGTCCAGTAGCATTAACTATCCCAGAAGAAGTGAAGAAGGAGCTGGAGCACAATATGCATCATATGGAGGCTAAGGAGGAAGCACAGCCTGAGACAATGCATTCTGCTAATGTAGAGGTGGATGAGAGAGGGGGGGGGCGAGGCAGATGAAGAAGAGGAGGCAGGGGATAATTAGCCTGTAATGTCAGTGCCAGAAAAATCAAAGTCCAGCATAAGAGGTGATAGTGATAAGGGAGATGATAATGACTCAGTACTTGACTATATTTGGCAGCCTCCCTGCATACCTGTAAAAAAGTGTTGACACAAGTAAAGTGAAAATGATACTTCTTGTGCCTCCCCCAAGTAAGGAACAATCAAATATGAAGGAAAGGGGACTGTAAGATAAAAGGGTACATAGCGATCATCATCATCACCAGCAGCAGAATCAACAGGAAACAGTTGTGCCCATTCCTATACCCCTGGCCCCATCCACCCCACCCAAGAAAACATAGCTTATGGGCAGCAAGTCCCATGTGTGGGAATTTTTTCTAGTGGATGATGGTAATGAAAGTGTGTCTGTTTGCCACATATGCAAGGCAAAAGAGATGCAGCGATAAGGTAGGAACACACTATGGGACAATGGGGATGCATAGTTATCTGCAAACAAAGCATGCTATTCTCTGGCACAACATAAGTGGTTGGCATCAATATCCACTTATGATTTGACATCCAAAGTGTTTGAAATGGAGGCTCATGGAGATGTATCTTTTAACGCTTTACTGAGTTCCACCCTCGATGTGCAAATACCAGTGGCTGTCAGTCTGCTGAATTGGAGCCATTCTCCTCCTGTATTGGTAGTTTGTTCCACCATGTCCCTGTTGTCAGACAAGGTAGCCACAGCAGCAAGACCACAACTGCAAAAGCAACTACAGCAGCCTCCTTCACATTCCGGCCCCCCTCCCAAGCTTAAACAACCAGATATTAAATCTGCATTAACTAAACACACTAAATACCACCATAAACATCTTGTGGCAAAAGAGCTAAACAATGTTATTGCACAGATGCTGGCAACATACCTGCTGCCTTATTTCTTTGTTGAGAAACCTGAATTTCTACATCTGATAGAAAAAGCTGATTCCAATTATAAAGTGTCAAGTTGCACTTATTTCTCCATGAAGGCTGTTCCGATGCTTTATGACCTCTCTTGTATTGTGTTTACATGCACTGCCCCACTCTGCCTTTCCCAATATTCAAGTGACCACAGATATCTGGACCAATGACCAATTGTCTGTTATCAGTTTTATGTGCATTACTGCACACTGAAATATAGGAAGTTATGTAATCTAGATAATTTGGCCCTACTCAGGAGGGATAGGAAAAAATATAGACAGCTGTTGCTTGACAAGAAAAATTAAAATTATTTACACCTTTGGCAACAAATGACTCAGGCTATTACAAGCAGAGACGATTGAACTTTTTGGCAACTGGTAGCTTTTGGGTGTAAGCATGCCACTAATCATATGAATAGTTCTATTGGGGATAAGGACTGGATTAGTAACTTTTTAAAGATTTTGTATCAAGAATCTTATAATTTAACTCCTACTCTATATATAGATGTTTTATCCCAACTAACAGAAATCACTAATATGGAAGTTACTGAAGCAATAGAGATTGTAAAAAACAATAAAGCTCCTGGTCCTGACTAGATTCCCAGTGAAACTTATAAATATTTTAATGTAAAATGTGCAGATATTTTGGTGGATTTCTTTAATAATTGTATCCCAAAAAATATATCCCTGATTCATGGAGGGGTGCTATAATTGTACCTATATTTAAAAAAGGGAATGGAATACAGCCAGTCAACTATCGCCCTATCAGTTTAATTGATATAATGGAAAAAATTCCTAGTAGAATTTTTCTTAAATGAGGTTTGGTAAATATCTGTGCAGTTGGTGATCTTTGTCTGGAACAGGCGGTATTTTGTGAGCCTTATTCTACACTCGATAATATATAGAGAATATATGAGAAATAACAATACGAACATACGAAAAATGCCAGCCGATATAGGCCCTTAGGTCTATCAAATTGGCTTCAGTATGCAGCTATCGGATATTAATCTATAGCTGCCTCCCTCCCCTTACACTAGTTTCCCTCCCCATGAACCTATCCCAAACCCTCTTAAAACTGTTCACTGATTTAAGTGATGCCACCTCTTTGGGAAGTGCCTTCCACCCTGCCACCACCCTCTTTGTGAAGTAGTGTCTTCTCAGTTCCCTCTTGAACTTCCCCCCTCCAGTCTCAGACTGTGCCCCCTAGTGGTCCTCTCTCTTTTTAATCTAATCATCCACTCTGTGCTGACCCTGTTTATGCCCGTTATATATTTGAAGGTCTCCATCATATCCCCTCTATCCCTCCTCTCCTCTCCTCCAGGGAATACATATTGAGTTCACTCAGTCTTTTCTCGTAGGTTTTTCCCTCCATTCCTGCTGTCATCCTGGTTGCTCTGCATTGGACTCTTTCTAGCAGTCTAACATCCTTCTTTAGGTAGGAGCACCAGAGCTGCATGCAGTACTCCAGGTTTGGCCTGACCAGCGACCTGTACAGTGGCATTACTATCCAAATAACCAGATTATGCAGCTGTTTGAGAGTAATCCTAAGGCAGTACTATCCGTGCTCATCAGCATGCCACACTAAGCATGCAGACCATGCATGGCTCACATACATCTACCAGAATACTGACCTGACTGAATGAAGCCGTTATGTCCTGGCTGAAGTCACATGGCTTCAATGCCAATTTCATTGCAAGTGACAATGCTTGGAATGCTGTGAAAGCAATAAGTGATGGCTGTTTTATCACGTCTTATGCTTTGCACACATTCTTAAACAGATTGTCAAGTCCTTTCTTGATCATGCCGTCAGTAGCATGTTGACCACCCGTTACAAAACATGATGTCATTTCAGTTGCTCCTCACTGGCATGGTCAGAGCTCAGCAGTCTAAAGCAGGCCAATGGAGTTACAAAACACTGACTAAAGCTTGATGTTGCAACACACTGGAACTGAACCTTCTACATGCTTGAGAGGCTTTTTGAGCAGTATAAGCCAATCAATGACTATGTTATGCAAATATGTGATCCTGTAACACAGATAGCCATGTCACTGACTCCATCCTAGTGGAAGTTGATGATAGTGTCATCCAAATCCTCCAACTGTTTGAACATGCTACACAAGTTATTAGCTCTGAAAATGTCTGCCTTAGCCAGATCTTGCCACAGCTGTGTGTATTGTGCCAGGCACTGGCCATTGTTAGGGAACACATTGAATTATCAAAAGATTCTGTGGGAGTAGTGCTGGTTAACCAGATTATGCAGCTGTTTGATAGCAATCCTAGGGTGTTTCACATTAACATCTCTTGAGGCATACATCCTGGCCAGCTCACTAGATCCACAATACAAGCATGGCATAGTGGCATTTCTTCCAGGTGAGAAGTCTGATGTGGATTGCTATGTTATGACCCGTCATGGTAAAGTGCAAAACTGGCTGATGGAAAAGAATCTGGAGAAAAGGCCTGAGTCAGGGGAAAAAATATGAAGTAACATAAGCCTCTCTGAAACTGTCCTCTTCATCCTCCTTCTCTACTCTATCCTCTGACACATCATCCTCATGTAGCAGTGGCATAAAACCTTTCTGGTTCATGCTGCAGCAGGCTGATGTTTCCACATGTCAAACAACTGAGGTCAAGACATACTGTACATTTAAATGTCTTCAGCCCATATGGTTCAGTAATACTTGAATGACCCAGAGCAGCTGGTCACTGATGATGAGTTATAGCAGTATTAGAGAAGTCAACTCAAAACCTGGCCTACTCTGTCAGCTCTTGCAGCTGAGTATCTAACTTGCCTCTGTTCCATTCCCAGCTCAGAAAGGGTATTCAGTGCTTCCGGCACCATTCTGGTATCATTGTCAGTGACTGACAAAGCTGCCTCTCTGACAAGAATATAGAATACCTCACATTCATAACAAGCATTTGTCAATGCCAAATGTTTGCTTGCTGGCATTAGCACTGGAAGTGCAGGAGTTAGATAGATGCATCATAGGAATGACAGTGAAGTATTGAACTGTTGCCAACCCCACCCCCACCATGAAGAGATAGAAAGGCATTGGGGTGTGCCTTTGGGTCGTTACCCATAACGCGCATGCCATTTCACCTCACCCTATGTTGCAGACACCGACAAGTGTCAAGGTGTGTCTTGGGGTCTTCAGGCTTTACAATCACTCCATTCCATAATGAAATACACTGAAAAGGGTGCAGTATAGGAGAATGGGGTGAACTTTGTGACCAAGAGTCCAAGGCACACCTCAATGCCTGTCACTGGCTGCAGGGTGGGGGTGGAATGGCATGAGTATTACTGTCGACAATCCCAAGTCACACCCCTGACACCTGTCAGTCCCTACAGGGTAGGGTGTTCTGGTTGGAAACCCTAATGCTCTGAGCATTTCTTGGTATTTTCACTCCAAGTTTTCCCCATGGGCTTCTTGCGACCTCTCCTCATGAACAGTGGCACTGTGGTTTTGTTACTCTGTTCTGAAAATTGATTTTGCACAGTGACTGCATCTATTGTGTGCTACAGGTGCAAAAAAATGCTTTGGGCAGTATGTGAAAAATTACAGCTGTACTGTTCATAAGGCAGTGTGCAAAAATGGCAATGTTGAAAATCTGGAGTGAAAATATAAAAAATTGGTGAAGTTACAAGCTTGTGTAGAAACTGCACAATGCATGCCGGTAAAGTAATTATTTTTTGGAATTTGTAACCAGATCTGCAACATGGACTTTTAGGGACCTCTCCTTATGAACACTGTCACTGTGATTTTCTTAAACTGTTCCAAACGTTGATTTCCCACAGTGACCGCACCATTGTGCACCAGATGTGTGAAAACACGTTTCAGACAGGATGTGAAAAATGACAGCTGTACTGTTCATAAGGAGGTGTGAAAAAATGGCAATGTTGAAAATCTGGACTGAAAATATTAAAAATGCTGGAAGTTACGAGCGTACATGGGACAGCGCAACACACGCTCTTAACACAGTCATTTTTGTTAATTTTTTCACCAAATTTGCAACGCAGGCTTTTTGGGAGCTCACTTCATGAGCAGTGACACTGTTGTTTTTTTAATTGGTCCTAAAAGGTGATTCCATGAAGTGACCACAAAATCACCTTTCGGGACCGAATAACAAAATGATTGTGACTGAATTCATGAGGTAGAGTCCCAAGAACCCCATGTTGAAAATTTGGAGCCAAAAGTCACAAATATGGCTGAGATATACACCTAAGTTGACCCCCACATTGATACCATTATACAGCTTACCGTGATTTTCTTCAGTTTACAGTCGGCTTTTGAAGAGTTCAGATGTCTCCCACTCCACCGCAGATCATCACACTGGGCTCCAGAGGTAAGTATGGGATGAGGGGTGCCGCGAAGGTAGGTGTGCAGAGGGTGGGTGCAGGTTGGGGAAGGGGGAGTCGTGACTACGAGGGACCATTTTCTGTTTTACGGGGGTGGGACGGAACGTCACAGGAAGTTTTTTTTTTTTTTACAGGTTTGCAAAATACATTTGGCCACACTGGGGTGGGCTCCCCCTGTGCCACCTGTGTTGTTTTTGGCAGGAGGGACTGAAGTAAATGATTGGGCACCACATCGGCAAAGAAAGTGTGTTTGTAGTTGGGGAGGCATGATACCGAGGGGGACTGGACATCCCCCTTGACAGACAAATAAAACAAGGGGGACATTATGCCGATGGGGATTGGGCTCCCCTGTCGGCAAATGAACTGAGGAGGGGGTATGCTGACTGGGGGACTGGGCACCCCTGACATAATCTTTCTAGGGACTGTGAGAGGCAGATGGTGGGCGCCGCCACCATGTTTATTGAAATGTTTCACCAGGAACGGCATGTAATGGAGGTGTGTCAGATCTGCTGCTGCAAAGATAAGCCTGTCTCAGACTACCATGTTGTTGTAATAGTAGTGTTGTCCAAAAACAGCACTTGCTGTAAATTCCCCAGTTCACTGCTGTTTAGATCCCCTGCCCAAAAGAAAAGAGCCACCAAAAACTTCTGTCAGACATTGTCTATTATCCTGTATCATTTATCTACCTTTCTCTACTCTCATGTGTAAACAAAATAAAACAAAAAAAAATATATATGCTGTAAATTACCCAGTTAGCCTGTGTTTAAGCCCCTATCGCCAAAAGAAAACAGCACACCAATAAAATGTTGTCAGACATTGTTTATTGACCTGTATCTTTTATCTATCTTTCTGTTGTGTAACAAAAACAAAAAAAAAAGTACATGCTGTAAATTCCCCATTAGGCTGGTGTTTAGCCCCCTACCCCAAAAGAAAAAAAAACAAAACAAAAAAACCTACAACATTTTGGCAGACATTGTTTATTGTCCTGCATCTTTTGTCCATCTTTCTGCTACTGTCTTGTGTAAGATGAAAAGCACATCCTGTAAATTACCCAACTGGCCACTGTTTAGGTCCCCCTCAAAAAACTGTCACTTCCCAAAATGTCATAATAACGAATGAGCGCAGTGCATGGCTTGTGACTTAAACTAGTTAGATAAGTAGTCATCACTTGTTACACGACTGACCAATCCACCATGATAAATAAACTGAGAGGCACCAACAGAATCTGCCAATATTACCACCCAGAAATTCATAATAATAGGAGTTGGTGCATGGCTTGTGACTGAAACCAGCTCCTTATGTACCCATTGGCTTTTGACATGACTGACAAATGTATCATGGCAAATAACAGCTATAGAGGTACCCACAGAATCTGTCAATATTCCCTCCAGAATGTCATAATAATAGGAGTCAGTGCATAGCTTGTGACCGAAAACAGATACATACTGTATATACTCGTCAGCTTGTGACATAACTGACAAATCTACTGTGGAAAATAACAACCACAGAGGCACCAATAGAATCTATCGATATTATCTCCCAAAATTTCATAATATGAGTCAGTGCTTGGCTTGTGTCTGAAACTAGTTACAATATGTATGTACTCATAGCATACTCAATAGTTACTTTAATATGGCAATATTCCAGTAATCTTTGTTTCAACTGGTATAAATTCACCTGAAATAAATTCTCGTTAGAACAACAACAGAGATACTGACCAACAGAATCTGACAATGTGACCACACAGGATTTCATCATATCAGTGCATGGCTTGTGACTGACTACCTGATGTACTACTCATTCCTACAGGCGGGACAGAAGAAATGCCATGTATGTAATTCTACTGCTCAGCCATGATTGGTTTTGGATTAACTGCAGTACCTCTGTAAGGGTTAGGTACGATTTCCCAACCCACTAAATTCTGCTGCAGTATTGCCCGACACCGAAATCCAGAAAAACAAAATGCCGACAGGTACGAAAACCCGTGAATTGATATTCCAACATTTGCCATGTTGGGTTCTGTCAGGCTTAGTGTTGTGGATGGATGCAGGCTGTCATCCTTACACAGAATTGCATTCGTCCAGGTGGGAACCCAGTCCCCCGTGAAGCTAAAACCCTCCTTTCCACACCATTCCTTCAACCAGGAGTTGAATTTCTGGATGCTGAGTGACCTAGCCTCCCCCTTGCCTTGGACAGGTAGTACCTATGAGAAGGAGAAGGAGTGTACTACCTGCTTTAGACTACCCCCCAACTTCCTGAAATCCTCCTGGATTCTGACTATCTCCACCTTATGCCCCGCCAAGTCATTTGTCCCTAGGTGAACAACGACATCCAGTTCCTCCCTCCTTGCTATTGCCCTTGCAGTCCTATTGATGTGCTTACCATTCCTCCATGCAGTGCTTCCTGGAAGACACTTGACCTCCCTGTCCCTACTGCTAGGATCCCCTAACTTCACTTCCCAGACAATTGAGTCCCCCACCATGAGTAGCTTCCTCCTCCTCTGGAGTCCTCTTATTCCCTTCCCTGGGGCTCCATCATGGAGGACCTGCCCATCCTCCTTGCTGTCAGCTGTGAGTGCCCTTGTGAGGCTGTCCCACTCCTCCAAAAGAGTGTAGGAGTTACTTAAGTGGACCAGCTGGGGGATCTGCTTCAGAGCCCCCTCCCTCAGTCTCCCTGAGCCCACCATGTTCCAACTACTCTTCCTCCTGGGCATTCTTTGATGTTCAGGTTGTGGACCCAGTGGTCTGTGGGTGGGGGTGAATGTTCCCTGTAACCTGGCCAACTCAGCTTGGAGATGGGTGACCTCCTCCCTCAACCCAGAGAGATGCACATTTATTTTCCTGAGGAGGAAAAGTTTAAGAGGGATGCAAGGAAGTATTTCTTCACTGAGAAGGTGGTGGATGCCTGGAACAGGCTTCCAATGTGGGTGATAGGGACACAAACTGTGGTGTGCTTCAAGCATGCCTTGCATGGGAGAGGTATCTGCAGTTGCAGATTAGGCAGGGAAAAGAGGGACTGACTTGGTGGTCAAAGTTGTCTCTATCTCCTGACCAAGTCTATGTTTCCATGTCTGGGTTTGTAAAACAGTTTCACTTTATGATTTTCTTTTCAGGTTTGTCTCTGTTTGGATACTGTTGATGCTTTGAGTATTATGTTTTTCTTCAGTGGTGTGCCTTCAAGGCATGTTCCTCACAAGTTTGAATGTAATTAATAAGTTGTATCAAACTCTTTTATTAACCTTTTTCAACAGGGAGTTTGATGGGTTAGGTGTGTAAGAAACTGATATCAAGGCAGGTGTGTTGGGGTTGGGGTGGGGTTCTGAAGACCAGATTGCATCTCTGGTTACAGAACAGGATGGGAAGGAGGGGCAGACTTGGTGGGAAAAGTTGTCCCTATCTGCCTACCAATTTTATGTTTACCTGTGTGTATTTGTACAACAGTTTCTCTTTGTGATTTTCTTTCCAGGTCTGTCTCTACTTGGATACTGTTGATGCATTGGGCATGATGCTCTCCATCTGTGTGCCTTCAAGGCATGTCCATTACAAGTTTGAAAGTAAGTAATATGTCATATTAAACTTGATTATTAAGGTAATTTCATTAGTTCAATTATTTGTACTTGACTGTAGTATCATGTGATTAGTAAAGGTGCAGATGTGGGTAGGCACATGTTGTTATGTCACCATGTGTGTTACTAAAAAAAATATTTGTAGGTCATCTCTCTGCATGTCCATGTTTTTGCATGCTGCTGCTGCTGATGTTGATGATGATTATCCCTTCTCCTGTGCCTCTGAACCCAGCTCCATGGGGTGCAGCTTCTCTGCAACCAAAGAACCAATTCATAACAAAGTTCTAGCTACTCTGCTGTTGCCACTGATGTCCCATGCCCCTATGCCTCCTACTCCTCATCCATGTGGTCATACTGTCTTCTTGCAAAACAGTAATGAACATCTAGCCACTCTGCTGCTACTGTTGTCCCTTAGTCCTATGGCTCCTCCTCCATATGGAGTTGCTGCACCGAAGAATCAAACCCGAACAAGATACTTGCAAGGCTATGCCTGTAGTTCAATGGGCGGATAAACAAACCACTCCCCCAATCAGGCCTTAAAAGGTCACTCCTCCTGGCTGGTCCAGGATCATTCTTTTCGTTGTGGCTGGAGGCACCACCCTTCCTCACTCCCCTCCCTTTCTCCTGGTTTGGGCTTTCGCTCGTGTTTAGTCGGCCACCTACAACCACCAGCTCGCTCTCCTGCTTCTCTTTTGTGCTTCTGTTTCCTCCCCCCCTTCTCCCTCTACTTCATCTTCCTTTATCTCTCCTCTCTGCTTCTCTCCACCCCTGGTCACCACTCCTCTGCTCTCCTGTAGGACAGCATCCTCCCATCTGCTCCCTCCCTTGCTATGCCGGTGCTTCTGGGGTGTGATTTCTCCCGCGGCACCCGGCTTCCCTCCCGTGGAGGACTCAACATTGGCTGGGCCTTCTGTTGCTTGGCCCTCTTCATCCATTCATTGCCTAGGAGTTCCCTTTCTTTCCATTCTGCTTACTGAATGCAGCTCTTCACTTCACGCTGCTCTGCCTTGAAGATATAGCATGTCTGCTCCTCCTGCCTTCAGGCTCAGTCCCTCCACTCCGTTTCTTCTTCACTGGCAGGGAGCTTGCTCATCAGCTCTTGGATATGGGTCTCCCTCATACGAGCTCCATATCTTCCTCCACTCCCATCATTGCCTGCCTCGATACTGGGAATACATTTCTGGGTTCCTCCCTGCAGCTTTCCCATTTGTTTTTCCTAGCTTTGAGTTTCCTACTGATTGCTGCTGGTCTTTAGTCCTGCTTCATTTGCTGATATGTCCTCATTTTATGGTACTCATTTCCCTAGAGGATATTTGTCTCCCAGCACGTCAACCCAGCTTCCCTTTCTTTTTGGGGTTCTACTACCCTGCCATTTCCTTTTCCTATTTGCATATATTGCCATTATAGTCCTATGTTCAGGACCCCTCTACGCCATGCTAGCCTAGCTACAGCACTGGCGTTACCTCACTTTAGTTATTCTCAAACTTTTCATTTACTGTTTGGTGTCACGGTGCTCAGTTTGTGACCTCTGTTTTTGCCACAGTGGGGGACTGCATTGTCACAGCAGGCATCATGGCTTCAGGCAGCAGGAGCAGTTTTTTAGTTATCATTTATTCAATCTGTAGATGGTTCACCCATCCTTCTACTGCTGCACCGCCTAGCCTTCATGGCTTGAAGCACTCTGCAGTTTCTTCACTCCTTGTCAGACCCCATTCTTCTCAAACCTCATCCTTCCTATACCAACTTTGCAGTTCCTACTACTTACCATTATACCTAGTTTTATTGCTGATACTTCATGCCTTAACCATCAGATGCGGGCTTTGCCCAGCCATTCTCGTCTCTCCCACTTGCGCAATTTAATCCCCTCCTAATTTGGCTTCTAATGGACCTGGTTGGCATGCACTCCTGTGGTTACTACTTGCTCTCTGACTCCTCCGGACCCTCACTGGGGTCTCCTTCACTCCGTCTGCCCTCTCTGTAGATCTACTCATTCACATCGACTATCCGAGCATAACCCTCATATGGGTCTCATGCTACCTTGACCCAATCTGCTGTCCACTGGGAGATGTGCCTTCCATGTCCATTGCTCCATGGCTCAGAGCTAGCCTGTAGCTGATGGTCTCGCTCTGTACCCCCGAAGTCCACATCTAGAGCATGCGAAGCTCGGAGCGGGGTCCTTCTCCCTGGCCCATAGTGAGAATGTCTTTGCTTCAGGTGGACCTTCAGTCATCCCTCATTCCAGCGACACCTCTGGATGTAGAATTTATGACTTCAAGCTGCGAGGGGTGGTGCTCTCCTCAGCAGGGCCCCTTTAGCTGCCTGAGTGGGTTCAGGGGCACCATTTATGCTATTCTCCCTTTGACCATGTCTGGTTCACCTGGTCTGTTTCATAGGCTCGTGTAGGCTGGCTGAGTGCCTCAGAGGTCATTTCTCTCCTCCTTTGCTTTTGAGCACCTAGTTGCAGAGATGTCACTCGCAACCTTCAAAAGCATTCCTGTTAGAAGGACACAGCGAGAGCTTCCTCCAAATTGGGATCTTTTCCTCTTCCATCAGTCTTGACTCTGAATTGCAGTAGCTGAGCTGTCACTAACCAAAAACGTCCTTCAGCCTGGAGGGAAGGCAACCTAGGCCATGGATCCCCAGATGTTTCCTACTCGAAGGGGTTTTTTCCTCTCCTCCATGCCCCTGGTCATGATATTAGATAGGTTAGTGCTTTCATAGGTTCCATGGTTAGGTTCCGCTGTTGGATGGAGTCAGATGGTGGCCCTGGCTGTTCCCTTTCTCATTAGGAAGTCTTGCCCTCCTGCCTTGTGTCAGCTTCCAATCCACTAAATATTCCTCATTGTCTCCTGTTCCTCTCCTGTCCTGCCCATTTACACCTTTCAACCTCCATTCCCACCCTCAGTATCATTCTGACACCTCACTTCCTTCAATGCTCAACACCTTTTTCGATACTCTTTTTGGGCTCCTTCCTAAGCTACCTTTAGCCAAGGGAATCATTCCTGTGGCACCTATAGGGGTTGAACACTCCTCTAGGGTTCCTTGCTATTGTACCCCTACAGAGTGATACAAGTATATCCCATGGACAGAGAGGTGAACAGCCACAGTGTATCTCAGTCTCATAATCATACATCATACCAAGTTGCGTAAGCACATTGAATGTATACTATACCTTGTGTCTACAAGAAATGTTATGACTGTTTAAAGCAGTTCTATTTGCTGGTTTATTGTTGGTTTACTTGCTATGACAGATATTGCATATAACCCCATTTTTGCACTCTTGGCCAGCACCCTATAAAAATCTGCAATTCCGTTCTGTATACTGTATATGCTGGATATATGAATGTCAAGTTCCAACTCACATTTCATTATAACTGGTTAATGCATCAGAGGGAGCAGAATTTGAAGTTCTGATTATGCATCTGATCTGACTCCTTCAGATAGAAGTCAATCCACTGCAACCAAGAACAAAACAGATTTGTGAAAGTAGATCATAACTGGCCATTAAAATAATTCCCCTAAAACACCATTAACAGTGCTGTGCTTGCTGCTTGACCCTTCCTGTCTGATCTACTTCTAGATCATGAGAGTTATTGTGTGACTGTCCACATATACAGTATAGTAGTGACTTCAGTTTCCTTCATAAATCCAACCTGTAAGTCCTGACAACTCTGCTCAGTCATGGCCACTTCCCCAGTAACATCAAGCTTCCATCCATAGTCCCCTGTTCACCCTGGATTGAATCCCACTGACCCCAGTCTGACTCACCCCAGGAAAAAACACTATGATGGAAGAAATTATATATGTTATGTAACTGTCCAAATCTATGTCATTTGAGATGGACCATGTATCTGACCATCCACCAGCACTGTAAATTTTGGAACAATTTGGATTATAAATGGAAACTGAAGCAGAATCGCTGTAGATTCAGACACTAACTATGTTGATTTGGCCTTTTATCAATCTTCAGATGTACAGAAAAACACTCTGATGATGAAAGTTTTTGGTTAAAATCTGTAAGAGAATAGCAACAACAGCAAGGACAAACAACAAGAAAAACACGAAAACAAAAATACAGGATTAGAATAAACACAACGGGCCAGATTTTTAAATGCACTAGATCGCCACAAGCCCTGGTGCACCAACGATACAGTGCATGGGGCTTGCAGCAATCTAATGGGCTATTTTATCCCATGTGGCAACTGTCGCAAGTTAGACAAACTTTTTCTGGTCTAGCATGTGGCAATCCTGAGGGCCCATTTCATGGAGCTTGTGCCAAATATGTGGCACAAGCTGCCGTAATTCATGATGACAGTTGCAACTGCACCCAGGATTGTAAAATTGGGCATAGTTGCAGTGAAGGGTTTGGTACATAGCCAGAACCAAAGTGTCATGGCACAGGGCTGGACTCAAGCCCTGTGCCATATTTTAAAGATCTTGCCCAATAGCTATTTACAAGAAAAAATGCAAGTAACACAACTATCTACAAGACTGAAAATGAAGACAGCACCCTGCACCTGTTACTCCTCCTGTGATGCTAGAGGGCTGCTGGCTGTTGTTGCTTGTCCTGCCTGGCAGTATGAGTCTGCTTCCCCTTACTCCCTTGACAGCTAACTTTCATGTCATATGGCACAGGGAGTGCTTCATGCAGTCTTGCCCTTCCCACAGGGCTTTAATCTCCTCCATTAAGTGGCACAGCAACACTTCAACTCCTAGTGTTGTGGGCATGGCTGGAGTTGGAGAAGCATGAGGCGTCACCAATGGTCCTTCTCTTGTTAGGCCCTGAAGGGCTTCATCTGCTTCACTACAGGCAAGGTAATCATTTCCTTTCTTAGGCAGGCCATCTGGTTCTGTGTCTGTTTTGATTTTTCTTTCTGGACTGCTGGTGCTGGTGGCTGTGTCTCAGTGGTCTCTGTAGAGAAAGAAATAAGTAATTTGAACAGAATTATCTTTACATATGTCACTGAAATTTGCACTAATTGTAGTCTATCCAGTTTAACAGTACCGTACCCCCTGAGCTGTTGTGACCTGTTGTCAAGATGGGGTTTACACCCTTGCCTACCCACCTTACTCCCTGTTGAATATCTAACACCCTGAGGAACTATAAAGCCATTTACTCTGTCAAAGCCATGGTTTAATCAAGTACTGGTAATGGCTTTCCAGCACATGTTCCATTAGGCTGTTCCTTCCACACCTCAACCACTATACCTGTAAGATCAAACTTTATCACATTGCTTGTAATATGACCCCCCTCACCAGCTTACATTCATGTACACTTGTTTTTGACTCCACAATCTGGCTACATAGTTCCTCATAGTTTATCATGTTTAATCCTTTCTAGAACATGAAGGTCTCTATCATGTGTATGTCACCCTCTCCCATACAATCTCTTCTGTCATATAGTTAGTACATGTTTAGTGATCTGACCTGATCATCAAATGCCCGGCACTGTTGGCTGTGAACCCATGACTCATTTTGGTTACTCTGTTGTGCAACATCTACACCCTATGTCTATCTTCCCTCAAGGAGGACACCTGAACTAGACACAGTATTGTAATCAGGATGTGCCTTACCAGAGATCAGTGGAGAGCTGGTATCATATTACCTAATTGCTGCTATCAAAACGCCTTCCAGGTGAATCGGTAAATCATCAGCTTTTATTTTTGTAAGCTTAAATCATTATGTTCATCATTAATGATCAGTGGATGATCAAGTGATGATCATCAATGATTATATTAGTTCAGTATTATAAGATTCAAGTCACAGAAGTAATTCTGAAAGTTTTATTTGTTACAATTATGAAAATATGAATGTCACATATCAGCAAAGACACATTAATTATCAATTATAATGTAAATCATGTAAAGTCAAGTTTTAATCCCATTAGGAAGATTACATGCAATGTCTGGTATAGTATGCACTACAGATGTGCAAAGTCCATGAGATTTGCTCTGCTATTGAATTCGCAGAGGTTACAAACTTCGAAGAGTGATTTTGCGAAATTTGTGACCTCAGATTGTGAAAATTTTGCCATAAAGTCTGAAATTTCACCAGTGATTCTCATGCTTCACTTGCAAATTTCTTACTTCACAATTAAGGATGCTGAATTTTACCGAAAACTATGAAAAAATGCGTGAAGCGAATTTCGAGGGTCCGGCCAGAACTCCTCTGCAAATGTTTTGTGCTTTGTGTGGAATTTGCAGGTGAAGTTTAACTTTGCACCATCTCCAATATATATATTTGCATACCTAATTTGCATATTTCAAAAGAACAGTTTATGTACCAAAACAATGGCTACTTCTATTTTTAAATTCATTTTGAATGGACAGTATTAGTTTGCAGACTATTGGGAAAGGTTTTTGAGCACAAACCAATTACTTTTAGGAACTCACCACAGCCATAAAAAGAACCGCTTAATGGGAAATCAATAGGAGCCTTTTTAACTCAAGCAAGATGTATCAGGTATCACTGAAAGCAGTGGGCTTCTGCAGAAGACGTAACATTACTGATCATTCCAATAAAGATGTCTAAATACAAGATACATTCCAAAAGTATAAAGAAAAGATTAATGGATTTTTTTATTTATTTATTACTGTAATCTTGACCATGGGCAGTCATTAAAAATCATGATGATATGAGATCATCATTAATCACAATCACCATTTCCATAAATGGAAGCAGTCCAGAGGAGGGCAATTAAAATGGTGCAGGGTCTGCATCAGAAATCATATGAAGAGAGACTGAGAGGGCTTAATATGTATACCCTTGATGAAAGGAGGGATGGGGTGATATGATAGAAATGTTCAAGTACATCAAGGGAATCAACAAAGTCCAGGAGGGTAGCATCTTTCAGAAAAAGAGATGTGTAAGAACAAGGGGACACAATTTACAGATAGAGGGGGAACAGCTCAGGGGTAATGTGAAGAAATCTTTTTTCATGGAGAGAGTGGTGGATGCGTGGAACTGCCTTCCTGGGGAGGTTGTTGGGGCTAAAACAGTGGGGGAAATCAAACATGTATGGGAAAGACACAAGGCAATTGTAGTGTGGGGGGCTGGCAGGAAATAGGCTGTTGGTTAATTAGACTCTGCAGCTTATCCAGTAGGTAGGGAAATGGGCAGACTGGGTGGGCCAAGTGGTCCTTATCTGCTGTCAAAGTCTATGTTTATATGTTTCTATGTATTGGTTTTTGAATGGGGCAATTTTATGTTGATGTTGAATTATTGTTAATTATGATCACAATGATGGTTTTTAAAGCTTGAACATGATCTTTGAACATAACTGATAATGATCATCCATTATAAAATCATCATCTTTTCAGCTGGGAGCATACCACAGCATTCTTGTTGACATGCTGTAGGCCTTGCTGCATTAGCTACTTTGTTTCTGGGAGTCACATATGATGACCTACGGGTCCCTTTTCCTCTGAATTAGTGGCCAACATAACACCTTGCATGCAATATGCTTTTTTGGTGTTTTTGTTTCATATGTGCATCACCATGCACATTGTGGCCTTCTATTTTGGCACCCTGCCACCCAGATACAAGATAGCAAGGCACCAGACATGTGTAGGCACTGGCAGGCATACTCACTGTACGCAGTTGTCAACAATTTGTTCAGTACATGACAGAATCAGATATGCTGATTTCCAAACAATATCATTTTAATTCTTAACAAAGGACATTATGTCACTGTTTTTGCAGTTTTGCAAGTTTATGTTTTGTTAGCAAATGGATAAACTAGGTTTGGAACCATATTACATTCTATAAGTAAGCAGTTATTCACAAGAGGGTGGTAATTATGGGTCAATAATTACTAGTCTTGAGGGTGTTGCTGGGCACATAAGGGGCTTGTTTGCATGGATTCTCTTTAAAAGCATGAGGGTGTGTGATTATTGACCATCATCAAGTATTTTGCATTTGTATTTATATTGTATTCGTTCAATCAATTTAAAAAAGATCATTAAAATGTTACAAAACATATTGTATACAATAAACATCATGTATAAATAGCCAGCCTGTTACATTTTATCCTATTACATCATTAATTCCACAAAATACATTTCATAAAGTTAAAATAGTGCAAGTTTTCTTTCTCCCAATTTTTTGTATATTAAACAAATAAAGAGCAGTTTGTTTTATAATGTATTCATCATCTGCTACAAACAGGATTTTCAACAATTCATACTCATCACAATAACCAAAAGAAGTGAGGACTGGACCAAGCCATTTCTTTCTTGCTGCATTATACCATCTGCATCTTAGTACTACATGGGCTAAGTTCTCAGTTTCATTTCATTTACAGTAACACCAAGCAAGCATCGGGTCATTCCTTTTATTTATTCTTGCAGACAGAGCATTTGATTCAAAGAAACTTATTATAAATTGTGCATAGATTCTTTGCAAAGTTTGATTTTTGAGAATTTCCAATTAAAACTGGAAAAATTGTGACATTCGTTGCTAGTATACCAAAGTGCAAATCTAGAATGTGCTACATTATATAAATCTATAGATTTGTATTTGTTCACCAATAATTTTTTTTATATGGGATTTGTATTGATCTGTAATTGTAATGTTATGTGTGGCAAGACTAAATAGGGTTAAAAGTCCAACACAGTTCAATATCTTCTTAAGAGATGTTAACCATTTTGATTTCTTACCGTCAATTGTATCCCAGTGAATTTTTTCTCCCAAGCACCTTGTGGACAGATGTTTTTTCTAGAGTTTACTTATTTTAATCCAAAAGTTTATTACTCTGGATTTAGCCAGAACATCTATGTTAGAAAGACCCAGTTCAGCATGCATAAAACAAGCCAGTGTGGTTGTAGGAAAGCCAATTGCCTGTGCAGCATCTGCATTGTTGCTTTATCTAAGTTCTAAGTTGTCTAAGATATTGATGGTCCCAAATTTCAGAGCCATATAGGGTCTGTGCATTGTATTTGGCATCAATTGTTCTTATTAGGGAAGTAATAGAACCCCCACCATATTTATGATTAAATCTCCTCAGGGCTAAAATGGTCCTTATAGTCTTTTTTTTTTTAAACTCCTCACAATGTTTTCTCCATGTAAATATCTGAGAAATCGTCAGTCTGAGGGGTGTGTGAGTATTGATCATCATCAACTATCCCAAGTAATTGTTTTATTTCACTTATAACAAGTGTAAGAAAAATCACACAAACTATTTTTCTTACATACACTATGTTATAAATTTAAAGGGCATCTGGATGGGAAGATGTAAGCAAAATAAAAGAAAAGATCCTTTATATAGACCACGCAGCTCCTTTCACAATTTGATTTGCTAACACCCTTCCATCTTTCTTGTCTCTTCCTTTCTTTGACAGACCATTGTAAAAACTGAGGTGGAAGTCAGTTAATTTACCCAATGCCAGTTATATGCACAGTTGTGCTTCCACACGGTATGCTGAGGGTTGGAGCAACAGTATGGCTAATCAATCTACACAAAATGTGTTACTTTTTACCTAAAATAGCAGTGTGCTTCTTCTGTGTTTTGACTGTTCTCTCATTGCTAAATCCTATATCTTTATTTATTTACTTTTTTAGTGCTTTTTCCCCTGCCCCTTCTTTGGCATGCACATGCACATGTGGAGGCATGTGCATGCCATGTTCCAAGATGCCCTCCAGGTTTGCCACCCCACCCACCAATGCTGCCACCAGACCTCCACCCAGTGGCAGTGGAACTATGGGGGGGCAACAACCACGCCAGAGAGGAGAGTTGCCATTAGGTGGCTCAATCAGGCTCTATCCCTTCCACCCCATGCCAGCACTCTGACAACCCAAGGTTGTTCCCAAACCCAGTTCACTGGTGTAGTGTGAGGTAAGGCATAGTGCCTCAGCCCTCAGCACCACCTGGCCAGCTAATTCCTTTCTCTTTTGAAGAGTGCAGTCGGTGTCAGTCTCTGTCTCTCGCACCTTGTTCAGAGTGAAATGCCATACACCATTTCAGAGCCTTGTGTAATAAAAATGTAGCATACCAATACAGAAGCAGTTCTCTGCACTGAGTGCAGCAGCAGTGTACTTAGTAAGCAATAACCCGTGATAGGGTATGGGGTTACAGGGGATTTAACCCACACCCCAGGTGCATTGTCAGGCACGAGGTGGCAGGCTGAGCATCCTCACAGCATCTATCATGTGGATTAAATCCAAATGACCCCATACTCTGGAGTGGGTTATTGTGCATATAACATGAGTTATGTTAAAGAAAATAAAATACACCCCAAAGTTTTTTTTTTTTCCTATCTAAAGAGCAACAATTGTACTGTATCTTGCCAGCTTGAAAAGTAGTCCTCAGAAATCATGCATATGTTATTTATTTTATGAACATACAACTGCCAGAAATAGAGTCCTTACATGATGTCTTACAGTTGTATGCTCAGAGAATACATAAGATAAACTACATGCTGTGCAGTGCAATGAGGGACAGCATCATGGGAAATAAGCTGAAAGACTGTCAGTGCATCTTGTCTTTTCACATTTGTTTACCTCACTCTCTCACAGTACAAGGGGCTGGGAAAACAAGTGACAGCTTTGTCTTTTCATGTTTTTTACCTTACTCTGTCACAATACAACAGGCTGTGAAAACAAATGACAGCTTTACATCTCTCTCTCTCTCTCTCTCTCTCTCTCTCTCTCTCCATGGTGCCGGACAAAAGCTTGCGACTTGTCTTTTGAAGATTTACTGCCAGCTTTACATTCCAGCCTAGAATGGGCTATGTTAAACAGTGACAGTTGCCAGCTTTTTTTTTTTAGGCAACAGTTTTGGATGTCGCCTACAAACAACCATTGACAACTTACGTATCACTGCCTTTCTCTATCTCTCTCCACTGTACCATCATGGTGGGGGAAAATGCTTAGAGAGGGGTAACACTTGTCTTTTGAAGTATTAATGCCATCTATCATGATGTTGGGGACAAATGCTTCGGATGGGAACAGAAGGGGAAACAATTGCTCTGTCTTCATGTACCATTGAAACTATATCCCAATGACTTTGCCGCACCGCGCTCACTGTCTCACGCTTTACTAACTTTTCAATGGCTGCCATTTCCATTTGCTGTGATGCAGTGGTAACGTGTGCCAATGTGTGCAGGCATATTCAGTCAGGGACACTCACTCAAACTGTTGATTAAATATGAGTTTTCTTCCATGGTCAGGTGATGGTCTTTGACCAATAAGGTGTCCTCCTTATTCAACCCATGTTATAACTGATATTACACAACTTTTTTAAGGCACAGACAATGGCATGATGTAAGAAGTGCAGGCTTATAATTATGTGCAAATAATTTCATGGCTGTACTGGTGCTTTAGACAATCACAGCACTTCATTTTTATAACACATGTTACAATGATAATGTTGTAGTTAGTTCCCAAGCATTGACTTATCTTCTGCTAACAAACTAAATGTTTGAGTCTTACTGTTACATCACACTTTACACATTACCTGATACATGGCCAAGTGTGTGTAACAATTTTAAATTTCTGGACTCAGTATTGCAAGAGAGAAGACACTGGTCCTCCACATAAATTTTAGTAATCTTAGCAACTTGGTTGAGATATAACAACAAAACCACTAAGTACTTCACACATTTATATTCAGGTTATTAGTTGCATTGTTTTTTTTTTAAACAGTAAGAGCTTACCAGAACAGGCATCCATCTACCCTTTCCTGTGACAGTACTGCTAGTTGCCTACTCCCTATTGCTCCACCAGTGAGTGGCCTCAGGTTTTTTTTCTGTAGCTGTTGAAAATGAATAAGATATTTCAAATTTTAAAGCAACAGAAAATTCAAACAACATTAATCATCAAAAAAAAAAATCCTTCAGGAAGGCCAAGTGTCACTGTGAAAAACATTACCAAGGATCAGTACAGATAAGCCCGTAAATGGAGAATAGGCTACATGATAAGGGGCCCAGCAAAGACAGGTTCCCATTCATTATGCACATGTGGAGTGCTGGTAAAAGCCATGGATTGCCCTGAGCACATAATCTGAGATCACCTTTGCACTCAATCATACCTGTGCTACCTGCACATCCATGACAGTGGATGGTTGGGGGTAGGGCAAGTATGCAAACTGCCCACCAAACATTTGTATGGTGCAGATTGTGGGAATGCCACCATAGCAAAGCTTCTGGGTCAGTAGGGAGAGCTGGTCATACATACATCTTTCCAAGTGCAACAATTTAAAATGTCAAAGTTGGACAACATGGCAAAGCAATCTAACAGGGCTGCCATATCCTGTCAGCACATGCACCCTGTGTAGCTATATACGGAATTCACTGGTGCTCCAGCACCACCATCTCATTGGATGCCCAGGATGTGGACACAGTGTGACCACCTCTAATACACCCTGAGTCTCACCAGAGGGGTTGTTGTCAGATGCCGTCATGCGTGTCCTTACATGCAGGTGCAGTGTAACCAAACACAGGTTTATTTATTATTTTTTGATATTTGGTTTATCGTATTTAATTTGAATTACTACAAGTGGGATGACAGCATGACATGCAGTGTTTCAGAGAACACTTTTATAATATATTTATGACAATAACTTGGATGAATCATTTTAGTATACTCAATGGTGTTGCTATCTTCACCCTCTTTCTCCTCTTGGGGCCACCTCCAAGCATGGTGAATAACCCACTGAGCACTCCTCCACTTCTGGCTCTTAACATTGCAGGCCTTGCCACTCATGTTTCAGCCATTTAATACTCCTTTGGATACTTCCTGGCTGCACACCCATAGCGATCATGATCTGGACCCACAATTCCTCCCTTTGATGGTGGGGGAATCTCTCAGGGCCATAAAGTGCCTTGGAATATTTCATCACCTCCTTCACTAGCAGGGTGACATCTTTGATGAGAACAGGGGTGCAAGCTTGCAACAGGAGATGCTGGTTTACTCCTTACTAGCCTTCTGCTGCTGCTACACCTGCCTCCACTGCTGCTGCAGCTACTGTTGTTCCTGCTGTCCAGCATTCTCCTCCTTCTTCTCTGCTGTTACTACATTTGCATCAGATATGGCTTCTCTTGATACAAATATTTTAACTTAGGGAAAAAATCCTCTAGTCTAACTACTGAGTACTGTACTTAAGCAATAAGCCACAAGAGGTGTAGGTTATCCAAAGGATTCTACAAGTGGTTTGCCCGCAGTGCAGCTAGTGGGTAAATCATGGCAGCCGTGGTAAATACCCCAATCATCCTCCGAGTGGTTATTAGATTATACCGTACTGCTTTTTATTATTTTAAAAAGCAATACTTGGTATAATGCTTAAATAAGCCAGGCAGTTTTTATTTTCTTTCATTTTAGTGATGCAGGGAGCTGCGGTTTTACAGTCTCCGCTTAGCGGGGAAACAAGATCGCAGTCGGAGTTCCGTGATTTCGCCGTTGGATTGCTTTTTTTTCAAGATGCAGCTGGCTGGCACCTTTTGCGGTGATTATCAGAGGATTTACAATGGAGGTAAGGTGCCAGCCTGCCGTTTTCATTGGTCAGTGTCCGAGGTCCATGAAATAATCCACACCAGTTCTCTCTATCTCTCTCTCTCTCCCTCTCTCTTGTCTCATGTCTCACAGCTCGTGCTTTCTAATTAACTCCAGTTTTTTTATGGTGTAACATACAATTTTAAAATCAGTGTTCACTGAAAATTCCACAGTTTATATTGGTCTACTGTTCACAAATAGCAGAATTAGTTTCTAGCAGAGGCAATTGAATAATATCTTATTCATAAACTGCGCAGTACATCACTGTGGCTTTCAATAAATTTCACCATTTACATAGGAATTCAAAACTACCTGTAAAGTGCGAAATGCTGTTCCACCATAATGACTTGCATCACTAATTCACAATCTGGTAATTCAGAAAGAGAGATCACACTTTATAGGTTTCACAATTTACAAATTTAAAGTGAGAGAAACAGAAGCACGTAATATTTTAGCAGATAAGGATCGCTTGACTGAACCAATCTGCTCATTTTTTTCTTCCTACGACTGCAGACCCTACTTGATCTCTGGCTCTTTCTCCCTGCCCCCATTCCTTTTTATTAAGTTTCCATTATGCCTGTCCCATGAATTCTTGAACCCCATCACTGTTTTCATCTCCCCCATGGCTTGTAGGCTGTTCCAGGAATCCATCATTCTTTCTGTGAAGAAGTACTTCATAACATCTCTACTGAATCTACCCCTCCAACTTCATAGCCTATCCCCTTGTACTTTAGCAACATTTTTTTTGAAAAATCCTGTCCTCCTGTACTTTATTTACTTCCGTGAGGTATTTAAATGTCTTCATCTTATTCCCCCTCTCCCTCCTCCCTTCCAAGGTGTACATACTGAGTTCCTTTAGTCTCTCCTCATAGGGCTTTTGATGCAAACCCCACACCATTTTGGTTTCCTTCCTTTTCACAGCCTCCACTCTGTCTATGTCTTCTCAGAGGTTTGGCCTCCAGAACTGTTCACAGTATTCTGGGTGAGGTCCAACCAGCTATTTATATTTTCCCCTCTTTTCCCCCGCAGCCAGCCACCGTACATCAGCCTGGTCACGGCACCCCCATGCTTCTACCTCCGAGCACCCCTTGTGCTCTTCGCCCCCCCAGTACCCCTGGATTTCCCCCCAGAAGGTGGAAATGTGGCACCCAAGTGCCACATGACTAGTAACTGCCTGGGGAAGAGTGGGGTCCTGGAGGCTAATCGAAGCCGGGGGCAGGCTTCATAAGCAATGCCAGCTGTGAGGAGTTTTTTTCCTTGCTTTGTCAGGGGTGGAGACATGCAATGATGTCCTGCATCCATTCCCCCCCCTCAGATGTTGGCGCTGGTAGCTGTGCAAACCCCCTGCTTCCACCAGGGGTCCATCAAGCACCGAGCATGACCCACACCCTCCCCCCAGAGAAGGAGAGCAGTCTGTAGGATGCTCAATATAATTCTCCCCCGGCTGGCCTTCCAGTGACCTGGGTCCATTCCTGAACCCGGGTCACTGGTGTCGCATGCAGAAATACAACCACTGTGCCGGTGGGCCGACACACCCACCAGCTATTTACATGGAGGCACAACCACCTCCCTGCCTCCATCTGCTGGTGATACATCTCCTTATGCACCCCAGCATTCCACTTGTCTTCCCAACTGCCTTGTAGCACTGCCTGGGCAAAAATAGGTCCATGTTCTCAACTGGTAAGACTTATAATGGTGCTGTTGTAAAAATGCAAAGGGACATTGTGTAAAAACAAAGAAATGGTGCACACTGTCTTAATATGAAGACAATAATATTTATTGAAATGAACCCAAAGCATTTCTGATCAGCCTGCAACCTGTGCTTTGTGGTGCAGTGCCACTTCTCCAGGGGAGGTGTGACTTAAGGATATCTTCAAGCCCATTTAAATAGTGATACAAGATCATGTGACAGTTTAAAAACAGATTAAAAAATTGCAAAATTTGAGGGCAAACAGGAAGGCAGTATTAGTAGAAATAAGTTTACTATAAATTAGGCATTTTTTTAGAAAATCTTAGTAAACAATGGTTGTTGAATCTGGAAAAAAAGTGATCACACACAGTCATGTTACATTTTTGGTGAACAGCGACACACAAGCCTGCTCAAAGCATATTAATACCAAGCTGCTAAATGAGACAAATGTGCAATTTAAAAAAAACTGATTCAATTTAAGCAGAAACAAGTTGTCTCCCAAAAATTAAATCTTAAGCCAGCCCAGTGGCGCTGAGGGCTGAGGCGCTGGATGCCTTCCCTCATGTCACGCCGGTGATCTGTGTTTGGGAATGGCCATGGGTCACCGGAGGGTTGGCAGGGAGGAGAAGGATTGAGCGTCCCCAGGACTGCTCTCCTTCTCCGGGGAGGGGGGTTAGTAAGGCCCGGTGATTGCCTGACCCCTAGTGGAGGCTAGGAGGTGGCACGTCAGCTCTAAAGAATGTGGGGAGGGGACTGAGGCAGGCGCTTGGTGAGAGTGTGCATGGGAGAGTGCACGCTAATGCCACTGGCATCATTGCATGGCACAGCCTCTTGGGGAAAGAACCAGAAAAACAGAAAATGTGAGTCCTCTGAAGGATAAGGTTAGTCCCCCACTTCAACGGTCTGGGAAGGCATCTCCCTGAATACTCATCTGGTCCAGTGGGTTGAGTCGCTCCCCACCCCATGCCATGAAGGGAAAGTCGTGGGGTTCAGGGGAAGGGGCCTCATACCTGGTGTCTGTGTGGGGGGACATCAGAGAGGCAGCACAGGACTCCAAGGGAGAGAAAAAATAGTAACTAAAAAAAATAAAACAATTAAATCATATTTCAGTCCTTTTACTTATTAGCAAAGTCAAACTTATGACTCAAGTAAAGATTGCAGATAAAATAGCAACTGCAAGAAAATGAAAGTATCCATAGATCAGCAGAGCTAAATAAGGTGTCAGATGGAGAATCAAGGTATTCGGGACACAAAGAAGTAAAAGGAGAGAGAGAATCCAAACTGGGTGGGGGAGGGGATTGTGAAAAAGTAGGAAACAGAGAAAAGAAGCACACCTGTAATGGTACAAAAGTGAAAGAAAATAGAAAAATAGATAAAAGGTGTAGAAGTACATTGGCATCTGCAAGGATGAAACCCACATTTAAAGCACTCTGCAGTATGCAGCAGCAGACCTACTAAACAAAGCAATTTAATTTCAATGGCAATTAGTCCCTTTTGTCATGCAGGAAACTGTGGCATTCACTTCATCCTGGCAGTCTCACATTTTCCTGCATAACAAAAGGGACTAATTGCCATTGAAACTACATTGCTTTACTCATTAGGTCTGCTGCAGCATTCTGCAGAGTGCTGCAAAATGCTGCACAATTGGGTTTCATCCTTGGGGACTCCACTGTATATAAAAGAAAGAAAAAGGATTATAGATATAAAAATAACAACAAAGGCATAAATCAAGATAATCACTAAATAGCCATGATATTGAATAAATGTAAATTGAAGACAAATACTGTAACCATCAAGCACATTAAAGGAATTCCAAAGACTATAACTGAACAATAACAATACGTGTTATTGAACAGGTAGCAAATCAAAGAGATACAATCAGGAATGTGGGTCCAGCTACAGTCTGCCATCACTGGAGAAATCCTTTACCAAAGTAGTAGACCTGGAAACCCAAATCTGTAAATAAAATAACAGTGTCATGTTAGAGAAAAATACTGAGATATTATTAAAACAAACAAACAAAAAATAAACTATATAGTCAACCTCCTTATTTAGACCCTCCATTTGTAAAGCTTTTAGAGTGTAAATTCATTATGTTTCATTTTGATGTGGGATCTATACTCTATCTCCTCTAGTTGGTTGTACAAGTACTAATGTACCAAATATTTCATGGTTTCTCTCTTGCTGTCACTGCAGGCATTGAACCCTGCACTCTCACTATTTCACTCAGCAACTCCACCACTCAGCTATCACATCAGACTATTGTTTGTGATAGGTTTTAAGACTCTAAAAGCCTCTATCCCTCATAGTCTGCTAAAATATTTTCTGAGTAATACTGCAGGCTTTGAACCCTGCTCCCTGCTGCTGCAGCTACTGTCCTGGGACCTTTTCTGTCACCCTAGGCAAGCCTTGAACCTGGTGCCCTGTGCACTTGAGCCAGGGGCTCTACCACTATACCAAGGTGGCGACTACACTTGTGGGTAGACCTTTCCCCCTCTTCTACCCATCTCATTACTGCTATCTGCAAATCCATCCTGTTGTCCCCCCCTTACCCCTCTTCTCACCTCTCCCATCCAAATCCAGCCCCTACCATCTTCCCCTCTATCATCTAAGTCCCCCCTTTTTTCCTTCACTTCAGCTCTCACACCCTTACCAATCATAGATACATAGATACATAGACAGTGTTGGCAGAAAAGGGCCCATGGCCCACCCAGTCTGCCCATCCGAGCCCGCAAGTTCAGTTTGCTTTCCTAGAAGTCCGCTGCACCCTACCCCTGACCTCCAGAATTCCTTTATGGCTATCCCATGCATTCTTAAATCCTGTGATTGTTTCAACCCCCACCACTTCCTCTGGCAGGGTGTTCCACTTGTCCACCACCCGTTCTGTGAAGAAATTCTTTCTCATGTTTCCTCTGAATCATCCTCCTTCCAACTTCATCCCATGCCCTCTAGTCCTGGAACATCTTTTTCACTTAAAAATAGTGTTTCCTGCACCCTGTTCCTCCCTGTAAGATACTTGTATGTCTCTATCATATTCCCTCTCTCTCTCCTCTCCTCCAGGGAGTACATGTTCAGTTCCTTCAACCTGTCTTCATAGGACTTGTGATGCAATCCATGCGCCATCTTTGTTGCCCTCCTCTGAACCTTCTCTACCCTGTCTATGTCCTTATGTAGGTATGGTCTCCAGAACTGTACACTGTACTCCAGGTGGGGCCTCACTAGTGTCTTGTATAGCGGAATTATGACCTCCCTTTTCCTGCTGGTAATGCCCTGCCTATACATCCCAGCATCCTATTTGCTTTACCTGCTGCCTTGTCACACTGTTTCCCTACCTTGAGGTCATCAGAGATGATAACCCAAGATCCCTTTCCTGCTTGGTGCATGCTATATCCTCACCCCCCAACTGATATATTGTGCCAGGGTTTTTGTGCCCCATATGAATTATCTTGCACTTCTTTGCATTGAATTTCAACTGCCAAACCCCTGACCATTCTTCAAGTTTCTGCAGGCCCCTTCTCATTCTGTCTACACCCTCTGGTGTGTCTACTCTGTTACAGAGCTTTGTGTCATCAGCGAACAGTGAAATTCT
Source organism: Neoceratodus forsteri (assembly GCA_016271365.2). Lineage (NCBI taxonomy): Eukaryota > Metazoa > Chordata > Ceratodontiformes > Ceratodontidae > Neoceratodus > Neoceratodus forsteri. The sequence goes on along the minus strand of CM028135.1, from coordinate 284,234,045 downwards.
GCCTTCTAGGTCCTGCGCCATGTCACTGATGAAGATGTTGAATAGGACAGGTCCCAGCACTGATCCCTGTGGTACCCCACTGGTCACTCTTCCCTCTGTGGAGTGACAGCCATTTACCACCACTCTCTGTGTCCTGCCACCCAGCCAGTTACCTACCCACCACACTACTGTCCTGCCCACCCATATTCCCCAGTTTGTGTAATAGTCTTCTATGTGGCACAGTGTCAAAGGCCTTGCTGAAGTCCAGATAGGCCATGTCCACTGCCTCCCTGATCCACCTCCCTAGTCACCCAGTCAAAAATTCAACAAGGTTGGTCTGACATGACCTCCCCTGGTGAAACCATGCTGCCTTGGGTCCTGTGGTCCATTGACAACCAGATGTTCCACCAATCTCTCCTTCAGTAGTGCTTCCATGATCTTCCCACTACCCAGGTGAGGCTGACTGTCTTTAGTTCCCTGCTTCCTCTTTGTTCCCACTTTTGTATAAGGGACTACATCTGCTGTCCTCCAGTCTTTGGGTACCTCCCTGTTTCCAGTGATCGGCTAAACAGGATAGCCAGAGGTTCAGCCACCACCTCTCTTAGTTCTTTAAGGACCAGGTGTGTCCCCATCTGGCCCATTGCTTTATCAACTCTTATTACTTCCAGTTCCTTCAGGACCCTTTCTCGTGTAATGGGACTTGTGTCCATTTCTGCACCATTCTCACCCCTTGTACTCCCTTCAGACCCATTACCCTCCTCTTCCTCAGTAAAGACTGAGCAGAAATACCTGTTCAGTATGTCAGCTTTACTGTTGTCATCCTCCACGTGGCCCCCATCCTCCCCCTTCAGTCTCACTACCCGTCCCTTTGTCTTTCTTTTTTCACTTATGTACCTGTAGAAGGTTTTGTCCCCTCTACCCACTGATTTTGCAATGTGTTCTTCTGTCTGAGCCTTGGCTTCACTTACTGACCTCCCTGCCTCCCTTTGCTTCTCCTGGTACTTCTCCCTATCCCCTTCTGCCTGTGTCTTTTTGTATTGCCTGAATGCAATCTTTTTGGCTTTCACTTTCTTTGCAACCTCTTTGGAAAACCATAATGGTCTCCTCTTCCTTTTCCTCTTGCTAACCTGCTTAATACATAATTCTGTTGTTCTTGTAATCCCTATTTTAAATACTGCCCACTGTTCCTCAACCCCTGATTCCTGTCCCATTCCCCTTAATGCCTCTTTCAAGTATCTCCCCATTTTCCCAAAGTCTGCACCCCTAAAATCCAGGATATGTGTTTTTGTGTGGTTTGGTTCTGCTCTTTCTGTGATTTCAAACCACAATGGCTGGCAGTCACTGTTTCCCAGGTGCTCCCCCCTCTGTTACCCCCATCACACTGTCCCTGTTTGTGAGCACAAGATCCAGTATTGCCTTCTGCCGAGTTGGTTCCATGACCAGTTGCTTGAGGAAGGCACCCTGATGGGAGTCCAGGATAAATCTGCTCCTAGTTGATGCTGCTGCTGCTGGGATGCTCCAGTCCACGTCTGGAATATTGAAGTCTCCAACCAGTACTACCTCACCCTTGTCTGCCATCCTTTGGATGGCTAGCATCAGCTCCCTATCTGTTTCTTCCTCCTGGGCTGGTGGTCTATAGACCACACCTGTGCGGATGGCTGTCCCCATTTTCCTTTCCAGCTTAACCCACAGTATCTCTCCCCCCATTTTGTTCCTCCTGGATCTCTGTGGCCCTTATGTCATTTTTCACATAGAGTGCCACTCCTCCTCCCTTCCTGCCTGCTCTGTCTCTTCTGAATATGTTGTAGGCAGGTATGGCCATCTCCCAGTCATGGTTATCATTACACCAGGTTTCAGTGATGGCTACAATGTCCAGGTCTGACTGCACCATGACAGCCTCCAGATCTTCAATCTTGTTGCTAAGGCTCCTGGCATTTGCACACATGGCTTTCCATGATTTGACCTCCCTAGACTGTCTCACTGTTCTACTCCAGCCCCTTCCTTGGTTGTCATTTATCCCTGGTTATCCTTGCTGTCTGCCCGTCTGCTGAATTTTGCCCCTTTTCTGCTTATCCACCTCTTGGGCACTAATCTCCATTTTTTGCACACTGCTTTGCAGAGATAACCACTCCTCTGGTTCACTGGTTCCACTGCTAGCTGTGGGGGGTGAGCAAGTAGGTACCCTCCCTTGCTGGCCTGCCACCCCCCTTTGCTAGTTTAAATGCTTGTCAATGTAGCATTTAAACTTATCATTGAGTGCTTGTATTCCCCTGCAGGATGGATGCAGGCCGTCAGGCTTGAACAAACCTCCATCCCTCCAGGTGGGTCCCCAGTCACCAATGAATCCAAACCCTTCCTCACAGCACCAGTTCTTCAACCATGAGTTAAAGTTCCTGGTGCATGCACTCCTATGCTCTCCCTTGCCTCTCACAGGTAGTACTTCTGAGAAAGTGACAGAAGTAGCTACTTGCTTGAGACCCCTCCCCAGTTTCCTAAACTCTTCCTGAACTTCCTTTGGCTCCCAATTTTCCAGGTCATTAGTACCTAGGTGGATAATGACATCCAGCTCACCCTCCTGTCTTGCCTTCCCAGTGATCCCCAGGATCTTCCTTCCATCCCTCCATGCCGTGGCACCTGGTAGGCACCTCACCTCCCTGTCCTCCCCTCTGTGTTCCTAGCTGGATCCCTCTTATGATGGAGTCCCCACCAGGATTCGCTTCCTCCTCCTCTGGGGTCCACTGCTTTCCCTCACGGTCACCTCCTTGGCTAACCTCCACATCCTTTCCTTCTACTTCTCTGGGTACCTGTATTTGGTTGTCCTCGTTTGCCAGTGTGGCATATGAGTTCTTGAGTGGAATAGGATCTGGGATGTGCCTCTGCCTGACTGCTCTAACCCTCCCTGAGCCCACTGTCATCCAAGTGCTCCTCGTTCTCGGCATCCTTTGAGTCAGTTGCATTAGACTGGGTGGTCCCTGGATAGGGGTGATGGTACTCCTGATCCAGTTTACTTCTGCTCTGAGTCTGGCTACCTCATCCCGCAGTCCAGATAGATGCATGCAGATAGGGCAGCACCTCAGTGTCCAGAAGGTCTGCCTGAATATGGCTGCCCCACAGCCACTGCATTGCACCACTCCCCACATTATACTGCAATTCCACTACTTGTCTGCTACTGAAGCTCTCCTAGTTCCCTTTTATTAATTTACTGGCCTAAAATCCTGCCACTGTTCCCTATAATATTTGAAAATACATAGACTTCTATCTAAGCTCTTTATCCTTACAATCAAAAGGTAACTACAATCACAATAATCTACCTTCTACTAATACAGATTCTATCACAGAATCAGAGCACAATGCAAAACATCTGCTACTTAGCAACAACAAACAGGTGACAACATACCAAGTTGATGTAGCTTTTTTTAAAATAGAAAAGAAAAATGTAATTGTTTAAACCAATAGAAATCAGCAGTTCCAAAAGCACCTTGAACTACAAGAAAGAACACAGTACCACACCTCTGCCAGAATAACTAAACAGTTCTAAAACATTGGAGAAAGAAAAGAAAATTTAGAGACTGAGCAAAAAGATACAATGTACTATAAAATATTAGGCAATAGGTATACTCAGTTGTTTAACAGAGAAAATAAAGTCCCTACCAAAACAGACAGGATACCCACAAATGACACTTAGGTTCTCAATATCAGACACCACCAAAGGCACATTCAGAAAGGGTTTAAACTATAGTATTAAAATAGTATAAAATTAACCACATCAGAGTAGAAAGATCACACTAAATAAATGTGTTGATCCTTCTGACTTCCAACGAATATCTACCACACAAATTTTATATCTTCCTGGAGCCTACAGGGTTGTCTTTCACAATCACCTAAATTTACATAAAACAAAACAATTTTTAAACTGAAAATTATATCAAAAAGCACTTAGCTTTGGGAGCTCTTCTCAAACACAACCACTCAGCTCAGAGTTCTAGAATCAGAACCTATCTAGAATCATTCATGCACACCTCCTGCCTACCTGCCTCTCTCTCCTCCTCCTCCTCCTCCTTTTGCCTTCTGCTAGCCCTAATGTCCCTGTTAACGATCAGCCTCACCACTCTAGTGCTCCTACCTGCCCTCCTGCCCTCCCCTCCTTCTATGCCACTGCCCCTCCCCCTCCCTCCTCCACTCACCCCATGCTCCTCTCACCTCACCACCCCATCTAGACTCTACCTTTCCTCCCCTTTGCTCCCTTGGGCATCTTATCACTCAAGTCTTCCCAGCCTGTGCTGCCCTACCCACCCCTGTGCTCTGAAACCCTTCTCTTCCTATCACTCCCGCGTAAGCTCTCCTTCTGCCACCCTCTGTCCAGAGCGGCTCTCCTCCTCCTTCTGCTCCTGACTGGCAACATACATCCCAATCCCAGTCCAGCTTGCAAAGGCTCCTCAAAGGAATCCATTGGACTTCATATTGCTTCCATGAACATATGTAGCCTCCTTAAAAAATTCGACTCTCTCAGTTGCTGGGTTGCGGGTCATAAGCCTGACGTTATCTCAATAGTTGAAACTTGGCTGTCAGGCTGTCAGACTCTACCCCTGACTCCCTGGTCTCACTCCCTGGCTACTCCCTCTATCGGGAGGACCATGTTTGTAGGCAAGGTGGGGGCTGTGCCATTTATGTCAAAGACCCTCTCATTGGACTAGCCCTCCCAGCCCCTGTCCTTGACTTCAGGGCTCAGGCCCTAAGCCTAAAACTATCTCCTGATCCCTCTGGGGTCCCATCTACCTGACTACGGCGTACATACCTCCAAAAAATCAAGCACAAGCACTAGGCCCACTAATTGATTATCTTACCTCCCTACCCCACTCCTCCGACCAAATCCTTGTGGGGGACTTGAACATCAATTGGCTTAGCCCTTCATCCACTTCCTCCTGTGATGCCTTTGCAGCCATCGACCTAACCCAACTAGTCTCCCAACCCACTTGAGTGAATCCTAGAATGGGCTCTAGCACACTCCTGGATGTGGTCCTCACAAACCACCCTAACCACATCTGCAATATCCAAATCCTCCCAGACTGTCTTAGTGACCACTCCCCTGTTCTCTTCTATTGGTCAACCTCCTTGCCCAAACCCACAGTACAAACTACCCTTCGGCGATGTCTTAGACCTGGTGGGTTGAAAGGCCTTAAGCAACTCCTAGCCCTCATAGACTGGTCCCCTATACTAAACGCCCTGGATATTGACATGGCCCTTACCTTCTTTATCCACACCTTCAACTCTGCTTGTGACATTTTTGCACCCATAACTGCATGCTGGTCCAAAGTAAGGCATGCCCCCTTGGTTATCCCCACCCTGTGCCAACTTCTTAAGCACAGGGACAATCTATGGCACACTGCCACGGAAACAGGCTGCCCAGCTGACAGGCTGGCCTATGCTGCTGCCCAGAACAAATTTACATGGGCCATCCACAAAGCGAAGGCTGAGCACTATCAAGCCTCCCTCACTTCCTCATGGGGGAACACTAGGACCTTCTGGGACAACATTAAGCAGCTGAATGGTGGCACGCATTCCCCCCACCTTCGCTTATCAACATTAATTGTTCGGTCTCCTCAGGCCTTGTCCTTATTGCCAACCACCTCAACAAATCTTTCACAGACCTTAGCCCGGTGCTCCCAGATAATTTCTTTGCTCCCCCTCCCTCCAGGTCTGTCCCTATTCTCCTACACCCCTTGTTCTACCTGCACCGAGTCACTGCCCAGGAAGTCAGACCTTACCTACTCAAGGCATTAAAGAGTAACACAATTGGCAATGACTCCCTTGATCCCAGTCTTCTCCATCAGGTTCTGGATCTGGATCTGGTTATCTCAACAATCACCAGCCTCTTTAACAAATCTCTCTGCCTAGGGCAATTCCCCTCTGCCTGGAAGATAGCTACTGTCACCCCAATACACAAGGGTGGTGATAGGATCCTCCCTAGCAATTATCGACCTATCTCAATCCTCTCTCCTCTCTCTAAGGCCTTAGAAAAAAATTGTGGCTACCCAAATCTCTGAATACCTCGATAAATATAGCATCCTCTGCCCAGAACAACATGGTTTCGGAGCAGGTCACAGCACCAATACTGCCCTCCTGGATTTCTCTAACTTTCTTCACACCTCACTGGACTCTGGCTCCCTAGCAGGTGCAGTGTTCATTGACTTATCTAAAGCCTTCAATACTGTCTCCCAACCCCTCTTGCTAGTTACCCTTAGTAACTTAGGCATTGCCACTGGGCCTGTTTCCTGGTGCTCCAGCTACTTGTCGGCCCGCTCTGGCGTGTGTAAATCAACAGGAAACTTTCCAGCACCTGCCCTATCCACTCCGGAGTCCCTCAGGGCTCCATTCTTTGGCCCTTGCTCTTTTCCCTTTTTCTCAACTACCTGCCCAGTGAATGTACTGGTAAAATCCTTCTTTACGCAGATGATGCTGTACTCTTTGCCTCCGACCATAATCCCATCTCTTCAGGATTCTCTGCAGAAATCCTACAACGACGCAGAAGCCTGGTTTACTGAGTACAGACTTGTAATTAATCTAAAGAAAACCAAAACCATGCTCTTTGCCCACCCCCAAAATAAATCCAGTAACTATCCTCTCGCAGTCCACTCCACCTCTAAACTCCCTATTGAGCTAGTTCACTCTTATAAAAACCTAGGTATAACCTTTGACCCTGCCCTCTCTTTTCATGCCCACATCTCTGCCCTTGCCTCAGCCTCTGACACTCTGCTGGGTATCCTCTATCATCATAAAAACTGCCTCCCCAAGGATGTCCTCCAACTTGCAGTCACATCCTCTGTTCTATCTCTGGTAGACTATGGCTTACCTGTGTATGGTGCAGCAGACCAAACTGCCCTGCACAAGATCTGCCTCACCTTAAACAAGGCCTGCAGGCTCATAACTGGTGGTCCTAGTCTAACCACACTTGCCTTCTTTACACCATGGCTAATCTACTCAACCTAGATGGCGCTTCAAATACCAAACCTGCCTCCTAACAAAAAATCTTGTAGGCTATCCCACTGGGTCTGTCAACCACTATCACCAAGCAAACCCTACAGTGCATACCCGTATATCCCGCAAAACTGCACTGGTTATACCGAGGGCGAGAACCTCACAAGGTCAAAGGGCTTACCTCTACAGAGCCCCCTGTTGGTATAATGCCCTCCCTGCCAGAATCACTGATGCCGCATTATCTTATTTTAAAACTAGCCTTAGAAATCACCTGCTCTCAACATGCAGCTGTACCTGCCTCTAAGCCTCCTCCTATCCTTCCAGACAAAGCTGGCAGAGCCGCTCTCTGACCTTCTGTCCAGCTCTACCTTTACTTGCTACTATCTTCCCCACACTCCTCTTTTGATGTCTTCCACCCAGCCTTACCTTTATCTGCCCACTGAATCAATCTCCATGTAACTACTGTATATTGTCTACTCTGTAAAGCTCACATGTAAGCCTGTTGTATACTGTGTTTGACATATGCCTGTATTTTTGCCTGATTCCTAAATGTACTCTGATTTTTTTGTCTGCCCTGATGTTTGTTGCTTGCACTGTTTTGTCCTCTCTGTGATGAGGTACCTTTGTAAAGGTTGTTAAACTGATGTTGTAATAAATAAATAAATAAATAATGCTATTCTGATGTAATGGCTTCAAAAACTTTCAATGCAGTAATTATGGAATTTAATTCTGCACTTTACTGGTACCATTCCATGGCTCAAAAATGTCAACCTTTTACACCATAGCCTAAATCAAAATTAAACAATGAGAACAAACTTTTTCAGTGATTCCTTTTTTTGGTCCACTGAAGAGGACCTGCCCGTCTGACCCTCCCAGGCCTGTCACCCAGCTTCCTATGGACTTACCAGTCATCTGCACACCATGTCTTCCTTCAAGGCTTACCATTCCCCCCCCTTAGGAAAGGATCATAGATGTTGACGGCAGGTCCCAAAACTGCAAGGTAAAAGATTTGGTTCTTCAGGATGGACAATGTCACCAGTGCATGGCCTATGAGAGGTCAACCCTCATATGTGCCCCACAGTGTTTTTACATATAGGCTTTCTTCCCATGAGAATGCCAATGTGAGGACATGTGCATGCTCACAGCATGCCAAGCATGGTGAGCATGTTGGCATCCCAATCAGAAAACCACTACCTGTGCAATCCCACTTGTGGATACCCAGGCAGCATTATAGCACAGAACCACAGCTGACTGCCCTCCTTTCATGGAAGAGGACAGCATCCTCTGGGATGCTTGGTCCTCCTTCCCCTTGCTGTCCACTGGTGGTCCAGGCTCACTTGCAAATCCAGGTCACCAGGATCAAGGGAGGAGATAGGCATCAGCAAATGAACAGAAATGTTGAGATATTTTAAGTCCTGCGACACCAAGCATGTAACAAGAGAAAGAAAGCAAAGGATAGCCAACAGTGTCTTAATACTCAAGGATGCAGTATTATTTCTTAACAATCCGAGAATTGATAGTAAGTAAAAGATCTCTTACTTGGGTTCTGGAGAGCCTCAGATGGCAGGGTTTCCAGGAAGCATCCAGTCATATCTGTAAAATGAGAATAACAACTGGGTCACTAATGATCTGTAGCTCCTTAGTAAACTAACTGGGACAACAAGGTACTCTAAAAACACAACAGTACTTATCTGATACACAGGGGGTAAGTGTCCTTCCTGCCATAATGGGGTCAGTGTGCCCGGCCACTACATGGTCGGTGTTCATCTGGTCACATCTTCACAAATAAAGGCAAAATGTGGTTAGTATGAGGACTAAAGTACCAATCAGATTGGTTAGGCAGGAGGGAATTGCAGATTTTGTATTCTTTTTTAAAAATAAGTGGGTTCTTCAGGAAGAGGGAAACTGGAACATGTAGGGAGTGAAAAATGCAGAACAAGCTCTCTGGCAGTCCACTGAATATTCAAGAATCCAAAACAAAGCCCAACCAGTGCTGATGAGAAGCAGGAGCAGTGGTAACAAAATAACATAAACAGTATGCAGAAAGACAACCTACTAAAATATGAGAGGAAGGCACTTAAAATAGTACTGCAGAGTGATTCTTCATTAAACAACAGAGCACAAAAAAAGCCACAGTGCTTCTAACCCATGAGGGTTCTTTCACAACAGGTGCTGCTTAAATAAAGTCCCTTAAAGTGATATACATTAATTATTTGGTGTTTATAAAGTAGTACAAGACCACTTTACAAAACCATAAATGACAAGCATTACCCTATACAGTATGTGGCAACTACTTATTAAGAGTGGGGGAAAAATATATATATAATGTGTGTATATGAACAGACATTAATAAAGCAAGGAAAATATTAAAATATGACAAGTAATGCTGATACTGCAAAGGGACAGACAATTATTTAAATTACAAAATGCAAGACAATGCAGGTTGTCCATAATAACAGGAGAACATCTAACAGAACAAAAAAAATGAGGTTTCATTTAGAATAAGTACAGCAGCAGAACATTCAAATCACTATTATTTTTATTAAAACAGAAGGACCCTATTTTATGGCTGTGTGGGCAGAGCTCCACAGACATATTGCTGTTATCCTTCTTTTTTGGAACATTATGGAAGCACGTGTCCGGACTGCAGTCCAGCATGCTTCCACAGTGCTCAGACACAGTTCCACTCATTGTGTTTATGCGGCCCTTCCCCACCACTGGCTGCATAAATACACCCCCTTCCTGGAGGACTACTTTTTCTTCCGCTACTGCAGAGGTGATGCCCACCATGCACATGATAGCCACTGATGCCAACTGCACATGCACATTTCAGTCATCGCCACCATCTTGGGCACGGTGGCTGCCAATGTGGTGACAGCAAGTAAAAAGTGGCTCCAATACCTGAGGAGGCTTTCTTTGCCTTCTTCCTCTTAACAGACTGTGACTCAAAAATCACTCTGTGTGTGTGCTGCCTGCACCAACTGGGGCATGTTGTTTACACCAAAACAGGCAAGGAATAAAAAACAGGAATAGTGCACCAGAATGTGTTCATGAAAGAGCTCTGAGTTGGGAGGATGCAAGACTGGCTACAAGAGAATCGGGACTGCTGAGTGTTGAGGACCATGTGTGGGAGCAAAACGATCTGGGGAAGCGATGGATCTGCCTTGTGTTGGTGAGGACTGAGGAGGCCAAAGATAAGGAAAGCTGCAACTGGCTTGTTACTATGTGTGTGTGACATAGAAAGGAGTGGCAATGGGGAGGCTAGGAACTGTTGTTGGTATGAAAAGGTCAATAGTGGAGTTGGGGGGAAGGGCAAGTTCCAGAGGCTGGATCTAAACATAGCCATTGGGAGCAAGTTAGCAGGAAAGGTAGGTCACAAAAAGAGAGCAAATGATAGTAGAAAGGCCATAACAAATGGAAGCAGGCTGCAGAACACATGAGGCAGACAATGTTTTATGGCTGGATTCCAGGCCACGAGGTGAATGACTGGATCAACTCTAGCCCGTGTTGGTTAACATCAGAAATTATGCAAGCTTCTCTGGTTTCTCCCTATCAAACAGATTTTACAGAATACTGTAGTAGTCCTTGATAGAAAAAAAAAATAGCCTTTTATATATGGTATATATTATTCTATTTTGTACACCAAATTAGTTTTATTCTTGCAGCATCCCAAGGATATGATACCCCAAATTATGGTAACTATGATAATTTGTTCATGCTTTTTATGTTGATTGCGTGCATGCACAAGAAACATATTGCGGCAGCTTGCTGCAGAATCAGGTTGTGGAGGCACGGCACTGCTGTGGCTAATGTCCCCACAGCCTTTGGAGGCTTGGGCCGCTTTTCCCAATAGAGTGGCACGCTGCTGATGACACTAGTTCAGCCAGCATGCCACAACCTTGTAAGGTTTCAGCCACTGTAATCAGGGGCCACGTCATCATTGCAGTGTCAGCCATGCTGCAAAGAGGGAGCGACCTGTCATTGTAGGGTGGAAGCTTGTTACTGTGATATTGTTTGTGAACATGGCGGCGGCTTGCTGCCATGTTCACAACCAACATTATGAACCCCCACTGCCGCGGGGGTGCCCAATCACTCGGCAGCATGTGCCCCCACCATGTTTGTTTGCCCACTTGGGCCCCAATCCCGTCAGCTTCAGTGCCCTGATGTTCATGTTGCCGATGGGGAGCCCACTCCCCATCAGCATTATATCCCCTCCCAGTTTAATTTGCTGACGGGAGCCCACTCACCGGCCAGCATAATCCCCCCAAACACGTAAGCAGCCGAGGTTCAACCCCGCTCTTGTGCCTCCCTTGAGCTGACGGGGTGCCCAATCCTCCTTGGCTAGAGCTTCCCCCTTAAAAAAACACTCTGTTGGCATGCTATCAGTCCACCCCAGTGTGCCAAATCGTCCTGTTAAAAAAAAAAGTCCCGCAATGTTTTTTTTTTTACCTGTCAAAAAAGAAAACGGTCCCTCGCGGTCTCCCTGCCCCCTCCAACAACTGCACCCACCCTCTGCACACCCTGCCTCCCCACACACACACACCTTCATCCCATACTTACCTGCAGAGTCTGGCGCAATGATCTTCGGTGGACCGGGAACACGTCTGCACTCTTCAAAGCAGACCATGAACTGAAGAAATGCCGGTAAGCTGTATAATGGCATAAATAGGGTTTTTTCAACTTTGGTGCATATCTCAGGCATTTTTTGGAATTTTGGCACCAAATTTTCAACATGGGGTTTTGGGACCCCTCCTCATGAATTCTGCCACTGTCATGGTGTTATTTGGCCCTGAAAGATGATTTCGTGGTCACTGCGCGGAATCACCTTTCGGGACTGATTAACAAAATGACAATGCCAGAGTGCATGAGGTGGGCTCTCTGAAAGCCTATCTTGCAAATTTGGTGGAAAAAATCCAAAAAATGACTGTTTTATGTGTGTGTGTTGTGCAGTAGGTATGCACACTCATAACTTCACGAATTTGGAATATTTTCACGCCACATTTTCAGCACTGACATTTTTTCACACCTGCTTGTGAACAGTACAGCTGTCATTTTTCACATCCTGGCCAAAATGTATTTTCGCACTTCCGGTGCAGAATAGTGTGGTCGCTGTGGGAAATCAGAGTTTGGGACAGATTAAGAACATGATAGTGATACTGTTCATGAACAGAGGTCCTAAAATGCCTATGTTGAAAATTTGGTGATGATAGCCCATCAAATGACTGTGTTACAAGTGTGTGTTGCGCAGTTTCCACGCACCCTTGTAACTTCGAAGATTTGTAATATTGTCATGCCAGATTTTCAGCACTGGATTTTTTTCACACATCCTTATGAACAGTGCAGCTGTCATTTTTCACAGCCTGACCGAAATGTATTTTCGAACTTCTGGCACAGAATAGCACGGTCGCTGTGGGAAATCAGTGTTCGGGACAGATTAAGAAAATGACAGTGACACTATTCATGGGCAGAGGTCCTAAAATCCCTATGTTGAAAATTTGGTGATGAAACTCCATAAAATGACTGTGTTACAAGTGTGCGTTGAACTGTTTCCACACACCCTTGTAACTTTACAAATTTGTAATATATTCATGCCACATTTTCAACACTGGCATTTTTTCATACCTCCTTATGAACAGTTCAGCTGTCATTTTTCACATCCTGGCCAAAATATGTTTTTGCACTCCTGCCGCAGAATAGCATGGTCGCTGTGGGAAATCAGTGCTTGGGACAGTTTAAGATTGAACGAGTGAGAGGGGGAGTGACCGAGCTCAACTGAGTTCTGTCAGGACTGCTGGGATTTCTTTATGGGCAGAAAAAGGCCCCAACGCAGGAGCCCAATACAAAACAGCAGCCTGCAGCACTGGGAGAAACAGAATGAGAGAGTGAGTGAGGGAGGGGGAGAGTTCAAACTCAACGGAGCTCTGTCAGGACTGCTGCAGATTTCTTTGTGGGCAGAAAAAGGTGCCAATGCAGGCAGGAGTCCAGTACAAAAAAGCAGCCTGCAGTGCCGGGAGAAACAGAATGAGTGACTGAGAGAGGGGGAGTGAGCAAGCTCAATGGAGCTCTATTGGGACTGCTGAAGATTTATTTGTGGGCAGAAAAGGCACCAACAGAGGCAGGAGCCCAGTACAAAAGGGCAGCCTGCAGTGCCAGTAGAAACAGAATGAGAGAGTGAGAAAGGGGTAGTGAGCAACCTCAATGGAGCTCTGTCGGGACAGCTGTGAACTTCTTTGTGGGCAGAAAAAGGCGCCAACCCAGGCAGAAGCCCAGTACAAAATGGCAGCCTGCAGCACGGGGAGACACAGAATGAGCGCGTGAGAAGGGGGGAGGGGGTGAGTGAACTCAATGGAGCTGTGTCGGGACTGCTGCAGATTTCTTTTTTGGCAGAAAATGGTGCCTATGCAAGCAGGAGCTCAGTACAAAAGGGCAGCTTGCAGCGTCAGGAGAAATAGAATGGCGAGTGAGAGAGGGGGATTGAGCGAGCTCAATGGAGCTGTGCTGGAACTTTAGAGTTGCCCACCCTCCTGCCCAGTGTCCTCCGTGGTTCTATATTACAGCAGGGTCTCTGGAGTGGCTACAAAGCAATGACTGGATATGCCCACACCTCCTTATGAACAGTACAACTGTCATTTTTCACATCCTGGCCTAAATGCGTTTTCGCACTTCCAGTGCAGAATAGTGTGGTCGCTGTCAGAAATCAGTATTCGGGACACATTAAGAAAATCACAGTGACACTGTTCATGAGCAGAGGTCCTAAAATGCCTATGTTGAAAATTTTGTGAAGAAAGTCCATAAAATGTCTGTGTTACGAGCGTGTGTTGTGCAGTTTCCATGCACCCTAGTAACTTCGCAAATCAGTAATATTTTCACACCACATTTTCAACACTGGCATTTTTTCACGCCTCCTTATGAACAGTACAGCTGTCATTTTTCATATCCCAGCCTAAATATGTTTTTGCACTCCTGTCGCAGAATAGCATGGTCGCTGTGGGAAATCAGTGTTTGGGACAGATTAAGATCGAGCGAGTGAGAGGTGGGAGTGACCGAGCTCAACTGAACTCTGTCAGGACTGCTGTGGACTTCTTTGTGGGCAGAAAAAGGCCCCAATGCATGAGCCCAGTACAAAAGGGCATGGCAGCCTGCAGAGCGGGAAAAAAACAGAATGAGCGGGTGAGGGAAGGGGAGTGAGTGAGCTCAACGGAGCTCTGTTGGGACTGCTGCAGATTTCTTTGTGGGCAGAAAAAGGCATCAATGCAGGCAGGGGCCCAGTATAAAAGGGCAGCCTGCAGTGGCAGGAGAAACAGAATGAGCGACTGAGAGAGGGAGAGTGATCGAGCTCAACTGAGCTCTATCGTAACTGCTTTGGATTTCTTTGTGGGCAGGAAAAGGCAGCAATTCAGGCAGGAGCCCAGTACAAAAGGTCAGCCTGCAGAGCCGGCAGAAACAGAATGAGTGAGTGAGAGAGGGGGATTGAGCAAGTTCAACGGAGCTCTGTCAGGACTGCTACAGATTTCTTTGTGGGCATAAAAAGGTTCCAACAGAGGCAGGGGCCCAGTAAAAAAGGGTAGCCTGCAGCAACAGGAGAAACAGAATGAGCGCGTGAAAGAGGGAGACTGAGCGACCTCAATGGAGCTCTGTCGGGACAGCTGCAGATTTCTTTGTGGGCAAACAAAGGTGCCAAGGCAGGCAGGAGCGCAGTACAAAAGTGCAGCCTGCAGCACCAAGAGAAACAGAATGAGAGAGGACAGAGGGGGAGTAAGCGAGCTCAATGGAGCAAAGCAATCAACATTCGGCATTGACAAATGCTTATAAAACTTTGCCCCACATTTCTGGAACATGAGGTTTAGAAACTTGACCTTCTTCTTTACAAATAGCTGTGAAAAATATCTTCTTTGTCTGTTTCTATAATACCCATTTTTTTTGAGTCTCACCTTCCCTTTTTCGGTGAGGGGGGGCTGCAATCCAAGCTGCTACTGAATCATCGTCTAAATTGTAAACTCAACTACAGTCCACTGCAAATGGAAGGAGTGAGGCCACCAAAAACATATGCCCCTAAAGAGCGGGTATCCACTTCATTATGCACTTATTGTTACCAACATTTTTCAGCTATCACAGTTCACTTGAGAATATATATTTTGTTTAATTTCCAGTTGTACTTTGTGTTTTCCACACAGTTCTGCCATAGCAAAGACAGTGATGTCTAATGATTAGAACACTGAACTGTTAAACAGCTGATGACACATTCAGGTGATCTTTAACAAAACATTATATTTGGACACAGTCCAGCTAGTATTTCCCATTAGTTCTGTATTTTTTCTTCCCCATTATTTATTACTGAGGTCATTTGCATGAAAACAGGATTTCTGTTCCTGAAGAGTTCATCTGTTCCTGCTGCTTTCTCCCTACCTAAAGTCATAGAGCACTGCTTGTGACCTCACAGTTACTCCCATGGCAACAGACTGATGCCACAACAGAGGATTATGACTTGGAGTAGGGAGTAAGGTATTGAGGCAAAATCTAAGGGACAACAGTCATATATTCATACACATTTCCTTAGTAATAAATTATGGGGAGGAGAAATATATAAAATATAAATGGAATGCAAGCGGAATGGTACCTAATTATTATGTTTTTTAAAGTTTTATTTGAGGCTTCAGTAGCTTTTTAAACAGTTACTTACATGTTCAGATCCCAATACAGGCACTGTCACAGTGCATGACCTTGAGCATTTCTTTTGACCTCCCAAGGCTTCAGTAATTCCACACTCGACCTGTAAAAGAACACACTCACAGACCTTGTGATGCTTGTAACATTTGCCATACCTTTGAAAATCATTGATGCTTCTTTGGTGGATCCTCCCATCCTGCATTCCTGACATTTCAAGCTGGTAGGATTCCCATAATCCCTGTGTCTGATGTTGCACAACTTGTACTTAGCCTTGGGAATACTTTATTTTATTGTTGACTGGAAAAAGGAGGGCAAGAAAATACATCCAATTTTCAGCCTCGTACCGGGAAGGGGGGCGGGAATACAGATGCACACTAAATGAAATTGCATCAGATTAAGCTGTAGGTGGCATTTTAGTAAATGGGAGAAATTTGGCCAAGACATCAGAAAAAATTTTTATTCTTGATAAGTACCATTAGATTTTTATTGTCCACTTGAACAACCACCAAAACAGGCAGATTAGACCTCAGTTTAACATCTCATTAGAAGAACAGCACACCCTGACATGCACCATCTCCTTAATACTGCAGTCAGGTGTTAGTGTTTATTGTATGAGTCCAATCCCAGTGTGGGACTAGAACCTATAGCTTACTTGCCCAGAAAAGGATGTGCTTCCAGCTGATCCATGCTGCTATACTGGCAGCTTTTGAAACCTGAAACCCTCAAAACACATTAGAAACTATGGCTGCAGTCCCTTGCTAACTACAGCTGTGGGAGATAATGGGATTGCTGCCAGCAGTGCAAATTGGGTTGGAAACAACAAGATCGATCAGATGCATTAAAGTTTTTTACAGACACAGTAAGTGCGACTGTTTTATGGGCAACCAAATTTACAGATTATGGGCAGACCTTCACTTGGGTGTTGTGAAACTACTTATGACTGTTTCCCTTGAAAAAAAATGACAATACTTTTAACCTGTTAACCAGGTTTCTGAACAAGCTGCTTTTTAAAATTCTGGTTCCATGTGTTATTGATTAATCCTTTCTGGCATCTTAGTAATGTAAGTTGGTGCTTCTGATTGTAAAATGGTCAAAATGTCTCTTGAATCTGGTTTGACAACTTGATCTCCTTAGTTATGAGTAAATCTCACAACTCACACTTACTTACTTACTACTTGCCAGCAGAAACAGGCCACATGGTCTATCAAGTCTGCTCAAGTGTGCAGCTAGCACCCCACTTTCTGCAGCTGCCCCTCTACAATCACTCCCCACATGACCAATGCTGATTGACCTTGAACCAGATTAAGCTGTTTGTGGTATTTTTAGGGAATGGGAAAAATTTGGCCAGGACACCGGGGAAATTCCCCTACTGCGTGGTGCGTGGTCACCAGCAGGAGTGCTGGTTAGTGCTCTAAGATGGACGCTGCAGAGCTTCGGCAGCAGGTACAGTTTACAGAGCTGAAGGAGACCCCAGTATGTGTTCAGTCGTTGGTTGAATTTCCTTCAGCAGACGTAGAAGAAACGGATCTTTTTATGGATGCTTTAATGAATACGGAAGAACCTTTTTCTCAAAAATGCCTTTTGCAGACTGAAAGAAGTGAATTACATAGTTTGCAGCCTGCAAAGATGCCCGAAACATCAGAAGAACAGCTTTCGGCACCTGCAACCCCTAGAGCTCCGAATCAGCATGACGTCACGCAGACGAATGCGGAAGGGAATCCCAGTTCGGTGCTTGAGCCAGAAGCGGACGAGAAAGCTCTACTACAGGACACACAACAGAATATCCAGCAGACGGCTTGCACAGGTCAGTCTTGGGTTTCTAATAATTTATAAGGCCACGCTTGATCAGGACTTGTCGGAAAGGTATAGGCTCGGGGTTGCCGCTGGCATTGAAGTTTGAAAACGAAAGCAACTGAAACCAGAGGCAATTATTGACGAGCCGGTTGCAACCTCGACAAACAATCAGGTTTTGTGCTTATGCCTGACAAACTTTATTCGCCCATAATATTTCAATCGAAACCTAATAATCAGGAGGGGGTTACAGACTTTACATTTACAAAAAAAGGTACCGAAAATAAAGAAGAAGAAATGTATAAAGTTCAAGCCCCAACTACTTTTTCTAAAGACCCTACATTAAGGCTTGCAGAGTCTAAACCCTCTAGTCAACATGATGCTACATGGACTCCACAATCGGCTTTACTTGCAGCAGGGTGGAAGCAGCAGGCTTCAGGAGAATGGGCAGCAGATTTATCGTGGGACTCTTCTTTTGATCTAAATGTTCATTCACCTGGGTGGAATCCGGAGGGTCTAGTGAATCCAAAAGAGAAAAATGTTATAGAAAAAGGTTTCTGGTGGGTTAAGCAACCCCATGATAATATTGCATTTTCTGAAAATGGTAATACTTCTAGTGAACAAAACCTCTATTATCTGAGTTGTTTTCTAAAGCCAAACAGGAAGCTGCACCTAGGAGGAATGCTATCAGAATCAGGTATAAAGGGGTATGGCAGATAGGCCCGACAGGAACTGTAAGGTAAAATTTTAATAAAGGAGTCTCTGCATTTCTCTGCCAGAGATGTATTTGCAACTTATTAATATCTCTGTTGAGGATAATTATGATGTGAGCTTTGTTCTCCAGCCTTTCTAGACTTGTTTTGGATTCGTTATAATCAAGTGAAATTTTCCCCAGTTTGGGCTCCCTTTCTTATTATCCCTCTTTCTCAGCCTTCCACTAAGTTTGTTACAATCATGTTTCAAATGAGGGAGTTCAGGTTGAAGATATTACCTATTGGCTATCTAACAAATGTGATATTCAGGGGACCCAGAACCTATTTAGATTTAAAGGCTTTTGGACAGGAGGGTGGAAATATAAAGTTAAGTTAAGGCAGAATGAAAATGGATTGTACATATCCCAAATTCCTTCTTGTTGGGACGGGACAGGGGTTTGTTTTACAGTGGGCAACCAAGGGCCTGTTATAAATGTGGCTCGAGAACTCATGTGTCCAGTGTCTCGACAGCCGAGATGTGATAATTGTAGTGAAATTGGCCATGTTACGATGCAATGTATAAACCCTACAAAATGTGATTTATGTGAAGGTATTACCCACGCTTTTAAAGACTGTCCTTGGGCAGCCAAGAATAAACTGCAAGGGAATAATACTGAGAAATTTATTCAGTTGGCTCAAGAAGGGTTAATCTCAAATTCAGCTGTTAAAGTACAGAAAAACCCGGTGGTTAAATCCCACAATTCAGGAAAGTTAAACTCTGCTTCTGGAAGGAAGCCTGCTTCACTCCCCCCAAGCCTGAACAGCTTCCTAGTAAAAATCCCAAAGTACCCATGGCTGCCCAGATTTTACAGCCTGTCTGTTATACAGAAAAACAATTACCACAAGTGACACTGGCCCCCCCTCCCCCTAACCCCATTCCATCTCCCTTGCCACCTAGGAGGTCCACTAGAAATTCAAAATCATTTTAGAACCAACTTTAGACTCGTTGCAACTACAACCCCTTTTCCATTTTGACCTCTTCCTGGGGGGAAGCAAAAATGGATATTGGAGATTCAGATTCCCAAAAATCTACCCATGATAGTATAGAACTTTCACAAAGTAATTATAAGGATAAGAAAAAAAAAAGAAGAAAAAAATGAGACAGTTAACTTCAATCTGCTTGTCAAATGGGTTTTGTATGGGCCTCATTAAATGTTCATAGTATATTAAATGGTGCCAAGCGAAAAGCCATTTTTCACATTATTCATGACTCTCAAATATCCATTTGCCTTTTGCAAGAGACATGGATGTTCTCTGTGGAACACATAACTGCTTTCAAAAAGGACTGGCCATGGGGGCCTTCTTATTAGTCCTTTGGACAAGATAGAGCTGACGGGGTTGGTATTTTATTTAATTCATTCCAATTTAGACTGCAAAAATTAATAGATTACATCCCGGGTAGAGTTTTGATTGTTGATTGTAAAGTAGATACACAAATCTATAGAATAATTAACATTTATAATCCGCAAGTTAAAACAGCTAGGATTACCTGTATGAAGGCCATTCAACCATTTCTATTTACTACGAGGCCGGTTTTATGGGGTGGCGATTTTAACTGTGTGCTAAAAAATGGACGACCATCTGGGAAAAAGATTTATTGCGATTCTAACTGTTTGAACTCTATCATTAATGGGGCAGACCTCACAATCTGTAATCAAATGGAATCAGACCCCCCTCAAAACACTTTTTATAAAGGGAATACAGGATCCTGCATAGATTATCTTTTTTCCTCTAAAAATGTCCATGTTTCGAAGTTTGAGAGACATCCTTTTGAATTTTCTGATCATTTTCTTATTAAAGCCTCAGTTGATATGGCATCAGACCATAGACCTAAAAAGTATAGATGGAAGTTGAATGATTCATCTTTACAAAAAGGATTCGTTAGGAATTCAATTTTGAATATTTTAACAGCTAGATTATCAGTTAGGTGTTTATATCCCAATTTAGGGATTTGGTGGACAGAAACAAAACAAGATTGTATAAACTGGTTTAAAGTCTATGGTCAGAAAACACAAAATAACAACTTTTTAAATTACTTGACTCTACGAACCCATCTTCAAAACCTATTTTCAACAGTTAATACTACCTCGGACGACTTATCTTTACAGATAGCTAATATTAAAACTCAAATGAGGAAATTCCAATATGATCGTGCTAAAACTCTCCAGGCATTGCTTAATAACTATTCTTCAAAATCGGTTATTGGTGATCCTTTCATTTTATGTAAGTCTATTAAAGAAAACACTAATTTGGACCACTTAGTCACAAATTCAACTCGTATAACCAATTCCAAAGACATTGGTACTCTTATCTTTCAACATTTTTACAAACTTAGTCCACATGAAAGGTTTCTGTCAACACATTTTCAAGAGTATTTTAAGGGTTTAGTGAGTCCTAATATTGCGGCTTCTATTATTGACAATATAGTTAAACCATTTACAGTCCGGGAATTTACAGACGTAATTTCAAATCTAAAAAGTAATGTTTCACCTGGGCTTGATGGCCTATCGAATGCTTTTTATAAAACTTTTTCCCTAGAATTAGCTACTTGCTTATGTAGTGTTTTCAATACATTTATTAATGGTGAGATGATTTCTCAGTCATTTTCAATGGGAGTTCAAATTTACATCTTTAAAAGACAGAGACAAAGGAGATATCCAGAATGGAGACCCATCACTCTGCTCAGCTCAGATTATAAAATCTTTGCTACTTTACTGAATAATAGGCTTAAATCAGGCTAGTCTAGTGATTTCGCCAGTTCAAAACTGTATGTACCAAATAGAAGAATTCAAACTACTTTGTGTTATATTAGAGACTTAATTGAATTTTTGAATTATAAAAAACAATCTGGGATTTTAGTCTCTTTAGATTTAGAAAAGCATTTGATAGGGTAAGTCATCCTTTTCTATTTGAGACACTCGCTTTCTAGGCATGCCCCTTGTATCTTAGAGGTGCTAAAGAAGTTATATCTTAACTCTATAATATGTCCAATTATTAAGGGAAAATTGAAAAGGATGGACCCTACAATCAGGAGCGGCAAGGATGCCCTCTAAGTCCATTATTATATATTTGCTCCTTAGAGCCTTTCATTAGGAAATCAGTTCTGTCCCTAGTTGGGAGGGCTTCATAATACCTAATTCACACACCTCATTAAAGATCCAAGTTTATGCTGATGATATCTGTCTGTTTTTCATCAGCAAAATCAGTTGGAGTGTTTCTTCCAACTATTTTTCCAGTATGCTATTTTGGCAAATGCTAAGATAAATTTTAACAAATCTAAAGGGCTGTTGATTGGAACAGACAATTTGGCTCGTTGTACATAGAACAATTTTAATTTCACCAGAACCTATAACTATTTTAGGGTCACTTTGGGACCTCAAAATTTATCAGAATCACAATTGGCTGAAAGCCCTACAGAAAGTTGAGAATAAAGTTCAAAGATGGAAGCATTACAGATTTTCAAAATTAAAAGAGTGCAAATTTTAAGCAGTTCCTATTGCCTTTGTATGCAATATATTGCATTTCTGTATCCAGTTCCAACTACTCTGAAGTCAAAATGTATAGCATTAGTTTTCAGTTTTTCTGGGAAACAGACTAAATCCAATCAAAAGGTGTTACACTTACTTAGACAAGGTAAAAGGTGGTGTGGGTATGATAGACCCAGTTGTTTTTTGCAATTCACTATTCATGTCTTTTTCTTTGCGAAATTGCCTTATAGCTTCTGAAAATATGGAAGCTAACTGGCTGAAAAGCCTACTTAGTAATTTTTTATTAAAATGGACTCACACAGCACCGAAAATACATAATAACTTAAGTATTCCACTTTCTTTAAACCCATAGCTAAAAATTGTATTGCTGGAAGTTAACTAAACCCATATTAATAATCCTCTAAAACTCTATATAATATTATTATTTCTCAGATTTATCCATCCTCTCCTATTTTTAAAAATTGCCCTGTGAATTTCAACCATTATGTATTAGACCAGTTAAACAATCCCCGCTTACCTATCCATATGTGGGAAATACAGTGGTTGATTACGTATGGCCGCCTTCAGGTTAGAGGTGCAGCCAAGTACAAAATGAAAGAAGAACAATTCTGTCCTTATTTAGGTTGTATAGCTCAAGAAGAAACAATAGAACATTTTTTCTCCATTGTTCCTTTTCCTCGAAGTTATGGGAATATCTTTGCTAATTTATGGAACTTTCATGTTACAGCATTTAGGCTATGAGTTATTAATTTTGGGTATTTTCCTTTAAGTCTTTCTAAATTTCATATTAATACTTTACGTATATTTTAGCTTGCTTAAGATTTTGCCTATGGCAAGAAAGATGTCAGTGGGTCTTATATCAAAGACACCTAATTTTGTAAGATATAGTCAATATGTCATCTGTGAGTTAAATAAAGTATATCAAAAGATATTCAAATATATGACACTGAGAAAGTTAAAAATGGTGGAAAGGGTTTTCCCATTTGATTAAGTTTAAATGAATAGTATAACACAAAAGGAAAATGGGGATCTTGATTGCATAAGATTTAAAGTTATAACTGTTTACATAGCTTTAGTTTCTCTTTTCATTGTTCTAGCCGTTTGTCACATTACGTTCTGGTTTACCTCTGTTTTCTTTTTTTTTTGTATTAACATGGTGAATTGTTTTGATGTGTGCATTTTGATATTTGATTGATGCCTTATTTCAATAAAGAAGAAAATTACCCCAACTCTTGTCAGTAGGGGGCCTTGACGTTGCGTGGAGCATCAGTCCGTGGCTGAGGTTGGAAGGGAGAGGTTGATGGAAGATTGGTCTGAGGAGCTGGTTAGTATGGATGCACTATCAGAAGTGACAGGAAATGCTGAAGCGGCAGCTGGGGAGCACCCGAGGGGTGGCCAGCATATCACCTGCGAGAGCATATTAACTTCTGAAATGGGAGCAGTGTTTAGCCTAGCACAGAAAAAGCTGTGTCTGGAAGAAGAATTATATAAAATCAACCACCAACTGGATGATGCGCTTTTTCAGCGTGATGAGGATCACAAAAGGAAATTATCTGCAGCCTCCCCGATGTCGGATACTTCTCTGGGTCCTACTAAGGTCCTCAAAATCTGCAGAGTGCAATTTTACTTCCTTGTCTGGAACAAAGGCCCCCTCGACACGACTGGAGTGAGGGAGGGAGATGACATAGGATGGATACCGAACGCTTTTTCCTCAGCAGGATGGATGTCTCCTTCCAATGGAGTATGGCAGCCAGACCCTGCTTATTCACAGGTCATAGATGCAGTTTCAGCAGTTCCTCCAGTCGGCATGGATTCCGGAGGGCCTTTAGTTCTTTCAGGTACTGTTTTTTTCTGGGGAAACAAATGTGCAGCAGGGGGGTGGAATAGAGAATAGGCCTTCACAAACTGAACAGAGGGAAGTCCCTCCTGAAGATATGCGCTTCTGTTGCAGCCCCCCACCTATGCACGCCATTTCATAAAACTATTGACTTGGCGAAACGAAGGAACGCGGTTCATTTGCATTATGTAGGACATAGGGATTCAGCCCCGGATTGGTTTCATGTGGTCAAAACTTTACTTAAACAATCTCTGGGTTTCTCACCTTTGGAAGTATATGCTCTGATTCATGCACTGGGAGAATGTACCTTTGATGTCAGCTTTAGAACTCCAGCCTAGCTGGAAAAGTTTTGGTGCAGATTTTCTAATTTAAAAACAAACCCACTCTGGGTAGATTTTATTGTAATACCCTTAACTAAGCAACCTTTTAAGGTTATCAATATACTTTTTCGCAATGAAGGGGTGAATGTCACTGATGTGGTGTATTGGTTGGAAAAAAGGTGTACTATTCAGGGGAATCCATCCCCTATAATGGATGATGAAGGGTTCTGGACCGGGGTTTGAAGTTTAAAATTAAATTGCATCAATCTGATCAGGATGTCATTCATTTACCAAACTGTTTTTTTATAGGCCGTGACAAAGGTTTGTTATTCTACCCTGGGCAGCCTAGGATGTATTTTAAATGTGGATCTAATAGCACATTGGTACGACATGTGAGTGCTGAAATGTACATATTGTGGGGAGCTGGGACATTTTATTTTATTTTTATTTTATTTAAACAGCAGTTTGGAAAACCTTTGAGCCATAGGCTCATTTACAAAGGTACCTTGTCACAGTAAGACAAACCAAAATACACAGTATAGCAGTACAACACATGAGTATAACAGTAAAACATGACATGTCAGTGCTCATTGTTTTCAAGAACCCAAGTGCAATCTTTGTGATGAGATAGGTCATGTGTTCGCTGATTGTCCTTGAGCAGCTAGAAATATGGAGAATGCAGATTTTGGAGTCCAAGATTATTATATTAAAGAAGCCATTACCCCTACGGTATTTTCTGGGCCTAAACCCCCTTTGGGCAGACATGCAGAACAGGTACCCGGTAGCAGACCCCCCTTCCTGGCTCAGCTGAATATTGATCCTGTTGTTATACCAACACAGCCTGTTCCACAAGTGGTGATGGGAACCCCCCCACATCTGATCTTTCATCCAGTTCCCAAGATTTTTCAGTAGTGTGACATGAAAGAGGGAATGGTCCTAGGCCCAAGGTCTCTAAGAAGGTGATAGAACCCTTGGAGGACACAAATATTTATGATGTCCTGCAGGATGGCATCTCTGATCAGGAAGAAGGAAATCCTTCTTTTGAGGGTAGTCAACCACAGGGTGGGGATATGTTGGATGCAGGTGGGATGGCCAAAGGTACTCCAGCCCCTAAAGTTAGTGGCAGGGTCACCCGAGCTTCAAGTAAAGTAAAGTGATGAAAGGTTTTTTCTATGGTTCCCCCTAGGTATCATTTTCAAATAGCATCTTTGAATGCGAATAGCATCCAGTCTGAATTTAAGAGAATGGCAACCTATGGGCTTTTTTTGAAATCAGACCTGGATTGTCTATTTTTTCATGATGTTCACTTACATTCCCCATCTCTTATAGAGGCAGCTTCAGTGGGTTGGATATGGAGTGCCAGTTACTGGTCTCAGGGTTCTGAGCAGTGTTCTGGGGGGGGGGATTTGTTTTTTCTCCACGATCAAAATACTTCGACCCTTAGAAATTGTGGAGGGTCGGGCTTTGTTGTTGGATGTTATTTGGAAGGGTTTACCTATGCGTTTACTAAATATATATGCTCCCCAATTAAAATATGACAGGGTAAGATTTTTTCGTACTATACAGCCTTTATGATTTACCACCATGCCGGTGGTTTTCGGGGGGGGGATTTTAATTGCTCCCTTCCCCAGCCAGGATGTGACTTGTTGGGGAAAAAACAATATTGTGATGTCTCTTGTTTACAAAAGGTTATTTCTGATGTGGGGTTAATTGAAGTATTTGGTTCTAGATGTACCAGGGCTCCACATACTTATGCTTGTGGTCCTCGTATGTCCAGAATTGATTATTTTTTTACATCAGACTTTCTTTGCATTCAAGAGGCGGTAGTTCTGGATGTGGCAACATCGGATCATCAAATGCTAGTCCTGTCTGTAGGTTGTTTACCTGAACAAAGACGTGGCCCAGGAGTTTGGAAACTAAATATTTCTTTGTTGGATTTGCCCATTTTTCAGGAGGGTTTTAAAAATGTTATGGCAGTGAGGAAATCTGTGTTTTTTCTCTCTGAGGATAGGAATCAATGGTGGGAAGACTCAAAACAGGATCTTAGATCTTATTTTCAGTCTGTAGAAAGACTTAATGGATCTTTTAAATGGAACACCTTATGGAGTTTAAGGTCTCAACTGAGAAGTTTTACCACTCAACAGTATGATGAGGGAGTATGTGATCCTTTGGCCATTAAAACCTTAAAGGATAAAATAACTGTCCTACAAAAAGAGATGATGAAGGGGGTAGTTAAACAACAATGCTATCAGGTATTTGGGAAAAAACACAGTACTGTGCCTTTTGATACCTTGGCCCAGGTTCTGGAGCAGAGAACTATGGAAGCCCTACAGTTAATAAATGGCACTGTGGTAACTAATAATACTGCCATGTTGGCAGAAATTAGTCGGTATTTTACTGCAGTTTTCATGAGTGAAAACTTGCCATATGATAAATTACATCATTGGTTGCAAGAATGTCCTCTCCCTAGTATTTCTGAGGAGCTTGGATGTAGTTTAATTGAACATATTTCAGTTTTAGAACTCAGGCAGGTTATTTGGTCCCTTTCTAAGGGTACATCTCCAGGCTCTGATGGACTACCTCATGCCATCTATAAAGCGATTTGGGAATCATTAGGGGAGGAATTTGTGGCTGTCTTGATTAGCTCCCTACTTTCAGGGTGCTTACCGGCTAGTATATATGAGGGGGGTATTAGTTCTTTTATTTAAGGATGGTAATAAAGAAGACCTGAGGAACCGGCACCCCATATCTCTCCTAAACACAGAGAGTAAAATTCTAATGAAAGTGATAGGGAATAGATTGGTGGGTGTGCTAGATACAATAGTTCACCCTACACAATTTAGTGGGGTACCTCCACAGAAGATACAGGATGCCCTGATTCTTATTAGGGAGATTTTGCATAAAGGTAGTACTCAAGAAATGTTGGGGCATTTGGTCAGTTTGGATCAATCTAAGGCCTTTGATAGGGTCGAATACACCTATCTGTGGGCAGTTCTTTCTAGGTATGGTTTCTCTGAGCAGTTCATTTTTTGGTTAAAATCTTGTTATAAAAGTATTTGCTTATTACCTATTATGAATGTGTGGCTAGGGATTAAGATTCCAGTTGGCAGAGCGGTGCTGCAGGACTGTCCTCTGAGTTCTCTTTTGTATCTATTGTCTTTGGATCCCTTGTTACATAGAATACATAAACTTGATGACATTATGGGTCTTTCTGTAAGTAGTGTGGATACGCAGATAAAAACAATTGCTTATGTGGACGACCTTTGCTTGATATTGGCGGATAAAGCCTCAGCATTGTTGACTCAGGAGGAATTAAGACTTTTTTCAGAAGTGACTGGTTCCATCATTAACCAGAATAATTTCCCGGTGGTGACTACTTATATTAAAATTTGGGGCATTTTTTTTGAGATCCTGATCCACAGTTTTATAATTGGGACGTAAAGCTTCATGCTGCACAGGCTTTGGTTACAAAATGGAACACCTGACGTATGGCTAAGCGTAAAAGGATATACATGATTAAATCTCATTTTTTACCAATGTTTTTATTTTTGTCTGCAGTATTTCCTCTTCCAAAGGCCCTGGAGACTTCAGTTTATAGTGGGTTTTTTTCGGTGTCTATGAGGGAGCCGTTTAAACCCTATTAAGAGAGGTATTAAATATTTACTTACAGCCCAGGGAGGACTGGGAATGGTTAACCCAGTAGTTTTCTTTTATGTTACTTTTCTTTTTCATAATGTTGTCCCAATTGTTCATAATAAATTGGGGTTGTGGAGTCCATGGGTGCTGGATGAGTTTGGACCCTTGCTTAGGGTATGGGTTTCTTCAGATTTTCTCTCCAAGCAGATCAAAATCTCTTATTTGGCAAATTATGGAAGGATGTGGTGAGAAAAATTAAAGTGTGGTAATGGCCTTATCGTTACCTGACTGCAGGTTCTAGGAAAACTGTATCTGAATGGTTATTAATAACATGGCTTTATGAGGACCCATGGTATGTGGAACTTCACTTGTGGGAAAAGAGAATCTGATGAGTTTTCTTCATTGCTCTTAAATCCCAGTTTACATGTGGGATTTTGTTTGGCTCTGTGCACATCAAAAATTAGGGGTAAAAGGGAATATGAAGCACAAGGGTATAACAGAACATACCTGTCCTAGAGTCTCTACTTGTTCTGGGGTAATCAAAACTATGCAGCATTTATTTGTAGACTGCCCCTATGTTGTAGAATTCTGGTCTTATTTCCACACATATTGGGTCTCGGGTCCTTTTAGGGTAATAGACCCAGATATTTGGGTAAGAAGTATTTTCTCCTGATCATGGGTTAAATATGACTGTGGGACAATACTGTTATTTGTTGGGTATGTAAAATTTCAATTATGGCAGGCTCACTGTGCATTGACTCTACGGCAGCAGATACTGTTTAGTGCCCAAATTTTTCATACAGTTCGCAGAGAGATTTTTCGATGGCGGGATTTTGAACAAAATACAGCCACACCAGACCTTTATAAGTTATGATGGAGACACATGTCTTGGTTGGATACAGGCTGAGTTTTGCACCTTTTTAAGGTAAAAATGTTTCCTGTACCTTCTCTAGGGAGGTAGGGTAGAAGGTATTGCATTTTCTATAAGATGAAGTTTTGCTTGAATCTTGTTTATGAGGGTTAAAAAAAATGTCCCCACTCCTTTAGTAGGGAGGGGAGGTGGTAGGTGGGAAGGGGTATATATAGGTTTTCAGGATAAGGGATAGATGCATACTATGTTTTTTTATTTAATGTTTAAAGGTCATATGTGAGACCCCTTTATGTGTTTTTTTTTTTTTCGTTTTTTTTTCTCTCCTCCTGTTTGGAATGAAGTAATAGATTGTTGTTTTTTCTCTTCATTTGTTTAAAAGGTTTTTCCTATTTGCCTTAATGAGGATAGGAATGGGGACTTTCTGACGTAGGCAGATTACTTATGATTGTGGTGTGTTGTAATACTGATTTAGGGGTTTTCTATATCGTATTACACTGTTGCCTATTGGGTTAATTTTTAATTTTACATCTCCCTATTTTTAGAATAGAAAGGGGGATGGTTATAATGTTATAAGGATGGTTAATGTTAGAGGTCATTGTATGAATTAATACCCAACTATGTTTTGGTTTCCTTTTGCTTATGATTTTTGTATGATGCAATACTGATTTCCACTATGTGTTATGATTTTGTTTTTTATGGGGATTGTTTTTCCTACTTTCTTGGGGGAAGTTTTTTTTTATATTTCCTTTTGTACCTAAAGTGATATTATGTACTTACATTAATTTTTGCTTTGTTTTAGCATATGATTTGTATTCTATCTTGGGTCATTTAACACTGGTTTGTTCTTTGATGTTACTATAAACAAATTCTCCTACTTTTTTAGTAGGGAAGGGATGAGGGTTATGTACAAATATGGATTATTTATGTGTGTTTTAATGTATGCTGTAATACTTATTTATGTCTTTTGATTTTGTTCATTATGATTTTATATGAAGCAATACCATTTTTGTATATCTTGTTTTAAGTTTTGAATAAAACATTTCCCCTACTCTTATAGTGGGGAAGGGAGGGGTGAGTTATATTATTTCTCTTATGTTCAGGGTTTTTGTATAAATTAATACTTATTTATGTTTGTTTCTTTCCTTTTTTAGGGCTATGTATGATGTAAGATTGATTTGTATGTTTTTTGTTATGATTTTGTTCAGATTACAATAAAAAAATTCCCCTACTCTTGGACTGCAGTGGGCGCTGTTGCACTGCAGAGAGATGGAGAACTCCAGTCCAGGTTTGGTCATGGAGCAGGAAGGATGCATGGTAGCAGCTCCAGGTCCTGAGTGTGGATCTACTGATATGCAGGATCAGGGAGTAGATACTCAGCATCAAATAATGGATTCCAAAGGACAAAATGATCAACCAGAGTCAGAGGAGGACCTAATTCTACAAGAACAATTGATTCAGAAAAAAACATTTGACAGAGATGTTAAAGGCAGCAGAAAGTGACTTTCACTTGAAAAAATTACAATTGATGGAGGAGAGAATGAAACATAAAAGATACGTGGTAAGCCCTATTCATGAAGGGAATAAATGCTTACCTATTTCATTGACAAAAATGGATACCACTGGACCATCTATACAGCAAACTTCCAACTCAATGCAGGATGATGGGGGAGAGATAGCTTTTAGTGGCTCTTCTGATGAATGGACTCCGGGAGGAGCCCTTCGTGATGCAGGTTGGATCCAACACGGCGATACGTGGGTACCAGATGCCACAATACCAATACCTTGAACAACAGAATTAACGTCTGAAATTAGGAGTGAGACACTGGAATGCTCCTCTAAAGTTTTGACAGCTAAATCTCAGCTTACAGCTAAGTCCCTGATTCAGTCTACTGCCCTTGCCCAGGAAACGAATGAGGCTGCAGAAACAGAAACTATGCCAGATGCCAACAGCCAGTTTCACACTCCCTCTGTGCTACCGAAAGCCCTGTCAAATGCTCCCACTGTGTTACCCCAGGCCCTGTCAAACGTCCAAACTATGGACAGAGTACCTGAGCAAATGGAGGCACCCGCTGACAATATTGAAGATAACACGGAAGAAAGGCCAAATGCGGAGGAGGATCGGGGGAAACAATCCAATGCAGGACTTTTTAGGAAACCAGCAGAAACAGTGTAGAGAAGGTATTTAGTGCGATTAAGATACAAGGGGCTAGCACCAATACCTCCAGACAGGCTATGGGTGGGTAAATCCCATATTCTTGAATCTATGGGATTTTCCTCTGCAGATGTATATGCATTTATACACACACCAAGGGATAAAACTTATGATGTCAGCTTTTGTACCATGAAGGCATTGGATAAAATCTGGAGACTATATTATGAACTGAAAGACACAGACATTTGGAAAGACATTATGGCTATCCCCATTATAAAACCTACTATTAAAACAGTAACCCTCTTTTTTAGAAATGAAGGGGTTAATATAAGTAACATTTTATTTTGACTAGAAAAATGGTGTACAGTATTTGACAATCCTAAACCCATCATGGATGACAATGAATTCTGGACAGGGGGATGGACAATAAGTGTACAACTTTCCCAAACTGATATGGGGAGATAGCATTTACCCATCACTTTTGTGGAGGGAAGAGACAGAGGGATTTTATTTTATGCTGGGCAACCCAAGAGTTGTTTTATATATGGTTTATTAATGCATTTAAGTAATGAATGTGATCAGATTAAATGTTTTCACTGTGGAATGTTAGGACATTCAGCAAATGGATGACAGGCCCCCCCAGTTTTCAATTTATATGGGGATAATGATCATACTTTTTCAGAGTGTCCATGGGCAGAACACAGTTTAGATGAAGTTTCTGACCATGAATTCTTTCTATCGCAAGCAAGAAAACCTTTTAACCCCACAGATTTCTTTTCCTCTGGTAGAAGGAGGGGTAGAGGAGTGGTGGAAGAGGATCTAGTACAGAGAGGAGATTTCAGGCTTCATCTACCACTAGACCAGAACCTCCTATTGTGACACCAGTAACCCTTAGAGACTGTACTCCTACAGAAACAAGTAAGGGAGATGGAGATACACCCTTTACCACCCCTCAGCGTTCACCATGAAGGGGGCCAGCCCAGATGATTATGGGGAAAAGAAAGGGAAAACTAAAGAGAAATCTCAGGAAGAGAGGTGTCAAAGGCCACAGGTTGAGGAGATGTTAGGAGATTCTATACATGTGGGGAGTACGCCTGTTTCTTCCAGAGAAGTACCACTATCACCACTTCCCCTAAGTAACAGATTTGGAATATTTTCAACGTGGGGAGATCAGGTAGAAATGGCCCAACCCACGGAAGGCATACTGTAGATGATACTTCAGGAGAGATTTTAGATTTATCTCCAGTAGATATTTCTGACAGTCCTGTAGTTTTACCAGTTAGACAACTACAAAAGAGGGTGACATGCTCTAGTGGGAAAATTTTGAAACCCCCTCTCTGAGCCCTTTATTTTAAAAGTAGCCAGCCTGAATGTGAATAGTATAAAATCTGATGCAAAAAGGTTGGCTATTTATGGGGTATTACAACATCTTAACTATGATGTATAATTTTTACAGGATACACGATTGCACTCTGAAAGTGATATAGGGAAGGCATCTCAAGATTGGAAATGGGGAACTTCACAATGGTCGATAGTGATGGAATCCTGTTGTGGGGTGGGTTTTTGTTTTATGATACCTAAAATCCAAATTTTGAGATTGGTAGATTTAGAACCAGGCCGAGTGTTAATTCTAGATGTAATACTTAACTCTATATCCTGTCTGCTGATTAATATCTACGTGCCTCAAACTAAAGCTTTACGTGTTTCTATATTAAAAAAAATACAAACTTATCTGCATACAAACAGGTAAGTTATATGGGGAGGAGATTTTAAAATAAACTTACAGGATAAAAATGTGTCTGGGAAACAATACTGTGATAAAACAATGCTTAAAACAATGGTGAAAGTAGCAAGCTTACGGGATGTTTGTCTAGGCCCAAGAGGGAAGGCTCATCCAACTTTTTATAAAGGCCAGCTATCCTACCGGATAGATTTCTTATTTATTAAATACCAAATTTGCTTAGTTAAAGTATAAACAGTTCCAATAGAAACCTCTGACCAATGGTTAATTGGTTTTCAGATATCTACCCCTTTACAGAGAGAGACAGGCCATGGTATTTGGAGATTGAATATCTCTATCCTGCAGGATGAAGAAGTGATCCAAATGATAAAAATAATAATTAAGGATAAATTAACAACATCAGATTTTTATGAAAACTTCGGACTATGGTGGGAGGATTTTAAGAACTGTAAGACAGTTTTTTTTTAAATCATGGGTAAAACAAGAGCACAGTCTTCTTATAAAGAATATTTACAGTTAAGGACAGCATTTAAGTATTTACTTTCCCAACAATATGATCAAAATGAAGATTTGCCAGCAGAAATTGAGATAATAAAGGGAAAAATGTGTCAGTATCAATATGATAGACTGATCTCTTTAACCAATGAACAATCCTTTGGTATTCAGGGTACAGCAGCCCAGTTAATCCAGACTTTGCTAGTCAGGAGAGAAGAGAGAATAAAATTATTCCTTCCTTACTGATAACAGGAGGTAGGGAAGTTCGAAGCAATGAAGGAATGATGGCAAAATTAGAAGACCATATTGAAACAACCTTTAAGTCCTAAAGTGAAAATAAAGAGACAATTGCCTCAGTGCTAAAAATAGCAACCCCTCCAAAACTTGATACTACATAGGCCAGAGATATGTTAAAACCTTTCACAATACAGGAAGTAGAGAAAGTAGTAGCTAGTTTGAAGGTAAAAACCTCCCCTGGGTCATACGGTTTGCCAGGTGAATTTTATCAGCTATTATGGTCCATTATGCCCACAGTATTGCTAAAACTGTTAATTTCTTTTTGGTGGACCGAATCTTACCTGCCCAAATGTATGAAGGACTGCTAATTTTTTTGTTTAAATCAGGTACACGAAATGCTATTAATAATTGGTGCCCTATTACATTATTGAATGTAGATTTTAAACTTTTTGCAAAACTTCTGGGGAACCGTTTAGCTTTAGTAATGCCTGATTTATTACTTCCCACACAGTTCTGTGCAGTGCCTGGGAGATGTCTGACAGATGCTTTGATTTACCTAAAATATTTAGTGGAGAAAGTTATGGGACAGGAGGGTGCTTTACCTTTGATGGGTTATATAACTAGCTTGGACCAATCTAAGGCGTTTGATAAAGTTTTGCATAACTATCTATGGGAATGTCTCAGATATTATGGTATTCCTGAAGACTTTGTACAATGGCTTCGTCTTTGTTATAACCTAGCTTATGTAAGACCATATGAAAATGGTAGATTAGGGAAGAAGATTGGGATTTACCAGGGGGTAAGACAAGGTTGCCCCTTGAGCCCCCTTCTATATGGATTTTCTGTAGATCCATTACTACGAATTCTCTAAAAGTCCCCTAGGATTTTTGGTATATCAACAACTGATTTACCAGTACACAAAGTAATAGCATACGCGGATGATGTATGTCTGATTTTAAAGGACAATAATTCTTTGCTTAGAGCATGTAACCTTATTCAGGAATTGGGGACAGTAACAGGGGATTGCCTCAATTTAGAAAAAGCAAAAAGGTTAAGTCAAAATGGGTTTCCCCTAGGCCCTGAAACTTTTGGAGGTTTTCCACTAGCTACAGTACCATGTTAAATTCTGGGGATTTATTATGGTGGTAGAGACATGGCTAGGTATAATTGGGAATTGGCATTAAAATAGGTATCACAAAAGTGTTACATTGGAATAAGTGGAAAGTTTCTAAAAAAAAAAGATTTATTACATCAAAACATTTTTAATTCCAATTTTTTTTTTTGTTAGTATGATTTTTCCTATTCCTAAGAGCTTAGAAGTTAAACTACTGGGCTGATTTTTCAGTTGTTTTTGGGGTAGTAGGTTGAACCCAATCAAACGAAACATGTTATATATGGATATTCAGGATGGGGGAATGGGGATGCCTAATCCAATCTTATTTTTCTTTACAGTAATGCTATATACAAATATTTTGCCTATAATGAAAGGATGTTCACAAATTTGGGGGGCTTGGGGAACTCAGACATTGAAGGGGATATTAAAGGAGTGGCAACAGAATAATTTTACTTATAAATACAAATGCCGCCCTAGACTAGGAGCTCAATGGGAAGAGGTTTTTGATAAAATTAAATTATGGGGAGTTAGTTATGCTCCTGTATTGAAACTTTCAAGGAAAACTCTGTATTTAGAGATTCTACAATCCTGTTTTGAGGTAACCCCATTTCCAGATTTCACAGTCCAGGCAAAAAAACAGATTACGAAATTCATTACAGATGATAGAATACCAACCCAAATGCGGGATCAGGTTTGACTGAGTATTCATGGGAGAATAAATGTCAAAGGAAATCAAAAACATAAATCCCTGGCAGAAAGGAATTGTTCTAGGATATATTGTGAATATGTAATAGAAACTATGGATCATTTGTATTTTCAGTGCCCATATGTGTCACAGTTTGGGATATAGTTAAAAATCGATGGAAAACAGTACCCTTTATTCCACCACAGCCAGGTTTAATGTATCATGGAATAATTCTCCCAGAGATGCAGTTTTTTTTCCATAGTACATTAAGATTAATTATGATTCATTTTTCATACTGGCTCTGGATCAGCAGTTGTAGATTTACACTACAACAAACAACTATCTAGGCTTTGGAGCTATTTTTTTATAATAGACTCCAGTCTTAAATGAATAAAACAGAAGGAGAGACAAAACTTGGATAAAAGGACTTGGAATGAAAGATGGAAACAATTTTCTTTTATTTCAAGTATTGAACATTTTGAATGGAACTTCATATTAACAATGTCTTAAGTTTTTGTGATTTTCTTTACATGAAGGCTGGTTATAAAAATTGAGGATGGGGATATTTCTCTGGGGAAAAATCAGATTAATTTAAATTTCAAATTATATATAATTTTTTTTATTTTTTCACTTTTTCACGAGTAGAACTTTTTATAATGCAATACAAGTTTGTATAAAATTTATTGGTGATTTGCTGAGGGGGGTCTTTTTTTTGAGGGTTTTTTTTCTTTCTGTTTGTTGTTTACTGTATGGAAAATGTATTTATTTTTCTTCCTTCTTTTTTTGGCACAATGTAATAATGATTAATATATGGTTTTGAACTGGTATGTTTTCAATAAAAATTGCCCCTACTTGGTCAGCAGGAGGAACCTTTGTCCCTCTGTCCAAGATGGCCGACATTCATGCTGAAGGAGGTGGAGGTGCTACCCTACCTACAGACTCTGATTTTCCTACTACAGATTTGGAGAATCCACTAGACATTGGACCTGGGGCACAGCAGAATATCATAGAAGTCTTGGTTCATCCTGAAACTGCTCAAGGTGGAACTAGAAATATTATGTCATGCTCAGACTCAAGTTGCAATGTAGAACCACAGATCAGCCTGGATAAGGCTGATATTCCTGAAGCTCAGCTAAGACAAATGTTTCATCAACATAAGCAGTTTGAGCTGAAATTAATTCAAGAGGATGCTGGTACACAGGCTGATATTCCTGAAGCTGATTTTTCTGTGAACTCCGGGATGCAGGAACCCATTGCTGTTGAATCCAGAGCATCTATTGCCTCACAAGTTTTTCCCCAAAGGTCTCAACTACACCTGCGACCCTTGTCTAGAAATTCTAAGGAGTCAGACAGTACCTGGTCTCCTGAAGCGGTATTGCGAGCTTCAGACTGGTGGCAATCTTTAGATGGTCAACCCTGGACTTCACCTGGCCCAGTTCCGGCAGCTGAGATTATAGCGATAGCATTTGAGGATTCCTTGGTTCACTCTCAATCTGTTTCTAAGGATTCTACACCGCCTGTAAAATTTTCATTGGACTTTCCTGCTCAACCACTTGCTTCCATACACGCTGCCAGGCAACTAGGATCTACAAGCCAATGAACGGGCCACAACAAGATGCTCACAGCTCAGAGTAAGGATTCATCTGCTTCAGCTTCTGGTCAGGACAAAACTGATTCAGCTTTCAAAATGAGTGTCTTATTCAAGTCTGCAGGAGAGCCTGCTCAGAGATGAAATGCTGTGCGCCTAAAATTTTTAGACGATATTTCCATGGCTCCTTCCTGCAGGACAGTATTGCATAACATGTTAAAAGACACCATGAGGATTAGTCCCTCAGAATTGTTTGCATTTATTCACATTAAGGGCGAGTCAGTTTATGCTGTTAGTTTCAAGAATGTATGCACTTTAGAAAAATTCTGGGCTCAATATGAGCCAGTCAAACAAACTCTTTTGTGGGCCTCATTTATGGTGAGCCCCCTTACTAAACCTTTGGTTAAAGTAATTAAATTGTTCTTTAGAAGCAAGGAGGTCAGCATAAATGATATCCAGTACTGGCTCAAACAGCGATGTGATCTTTTAGATTCTTCTTGTCCTATTTTGGATGAGGATTTTGTCTGGACGGGGGTGGTGGAAAATAAAAGTACAGATCAGACAGTCAGAATAAGTCATTGTGCACATTCCAGGTAGCTTCCACATAGGACAAGAAAGGGGCATATGTTTTTACCTGGGGCAATTTCTTACATGTCACAAGTGTGGCTCTAGAACCCACTTGAGCTACACCGGTAACCAACCCAGGTGCACCTTGTGCCTTACATATGGGCACATCAGTTGAGGATGTCCTAACTCTAGGTTTTGCAACCTATGTGATGAACAAGGGCACACCTACCCTCAATGCCCATGAGCTGAACATAATAGGGTGGACAAGGTCCTGCAGGACCACACAAATTTAATTTCAGAATCCCAGGCTCAAGCTCTTAGAAGACAAGATGAGCTCTCTCTCTTAGTATGAATGCCCTGGCTCCTGTTGTGAATATGGAAACTACTGGCCCCCAAGTGTCCTCTCCCCTTGAGGCCTCTATCTCTCACCCCCTGAGTGTTAGCAAGTCAGTGGAGCAGGAAGTAGTTCCTGTAAATATCTTACCTGTATAGAACCTCTTCAGTCAACTGTGAATATCTCACCAAATTGCATGCCCCCCCCCGAGCAGAGGAACCCTTTATCCCTGTTCTACCATCCAAGCGGGGAAAAGGAAAATGCAAGTCAGAGACCTGTACCCCCACAAAATCTATTGTTACCCACAATAAATTTCAGGCTTTAGCTAATTGGAGGCAGTGGGGTGATACCAAATGGGAAGATGAAGATTCTGACTCCTCTAGAGCAGGGGTTCTCAAATGGTGAGGCCAGCCTCCCTTGGGAGGCCCCAACCTGTTCCAGGGGAGGCTCAAGCAAGTCTTGAAAAAGTATTATATTTCAATTTTGAGCTTTATAGATTTTGTGTGAAGGGATAAGGCAAACTGAAAGAGGATAATAGTAGGTGAATTTATGTATTTATTCACAAGTCTATGACCAGGGAAGGTACTGTACACTGAGCCATGACTTATTTCAGGTGTACCCAGGGAAGGGTAGTGAGAGAATACAATTCAAAATGTAACTTCAAAACACTCATGCAATACAAAATGAATTCAAGTGCAAACAAATTAAGAACAATAAACAATGCGAGGAACAATTGATCAATTAGACTGGCAGCCAAACTGTCCAAATACAAGTTAACCATACAGGTGCTAGGAATAAGAGCAGGAGGGAGCAAAATGATCCCTGAGAAGTTGCTTAAGAGCAGAGTGAGAGGGGGACTGGTAGAGGTCAGCAAGAAGGTTATTCCAGATAGATGGGAAACAGAAAAAGCAGTCTGACCCATGAAGGTATGGCAGTAAGGGGTAACAATGGTTTGAGAGTCAAAATATTGGAGCAAGTAGGTTTTCCTGTTTGGGAGGGTACAATAAGCTTAATAACATGAGCGCCAGCTATGCAAAGAGATTTCAATTTATTCCTGATGTACTGTGAAATGTAGGCTATTTTTCTATGGGAGGCCCAAAAATATTTCAGTATTTTGGGGGAGGCTCAAGATCTTTTCCATGGCTTAGGGGAGGCTCACTATGACAAAGTTTGAGAACTATTGCTCTAGAGCATCTTCTTCCCAATATGGATTACACTTCAGAGTCTGGAAAGGATAGTTCTCAAGCAGAGAAAAAGCAGAGGGCATAGTTTCCTTATAGGTAAAATTAATCTTAACCTTTAAGGATAAATCTTCTTTTGTAGGGCTCCCCGTTTTATCCTTCTCCTCTTATCTGACTCATCAATGCCCCTTTACTTTCAGACACTATGCACAATCTCATCCAACTTTGGTGCTGTACTCTGAATGTGTGCAGCATTAAGTTATTTTGAAAACAAATCTCCACTTTAGCTTTTTTGCAAACCTTAAAGCAGGATTTTTACTTTTTACAGGACACTAGGCTCAAAACTAGGCATGAGTTGTCTCAGGCCAAAAATAGGTGGTTAGCAGGTCCTTCATTTTGGTCTCATGGGGAGGATACTTGGGATGGGGTAGGCATCTTGTTTACAGGATACCACTTTAAAATCTCAGAAGTAATTGATGTAGTCCCTGGGATGGTAATTATAATAGATGGGACTTTTGGAGTAACACCGTTCCGTTTAGTTAACATATATGCCCCACAAAGTAAAGCAGCTAGTTCTGCCTTGTTTCTTAAAATTCAGCCATACCTATTTACCACCCAACAGGTCTATCTTGGAGGGGATTTTAATTGTGGCCTTTCTCCTGCAGATGGAGGTAGTAATGTCCATAAAACTTTTAGTAACACTGCTACATTATTGAGAGTGATCCATTCCGCCCAACTAGTGGATGGATACAGAGCCATTCACTCTTTAGGGGCTGAAACATATTACAGGGGCTCAGTGGCTACCCACATAGATTATTTTTTTGTCTCTAAAAATATTAAGGTACGGAGGAGATCGCGTGATGCAGAGTGCTGAGTAGAAGCTCCTTCAAGAAGCTCCTGCATCCCGATCATTAAATTGTCTTTTTTGTATGTTTAAATCTTTCCTTTTCCTCTGCTTTGGAGATTTAGTACTATCTGAATACTCTGGAAATCTGGTTTGAGTGCTAGATCGGTGGATGGAGGCTTACATGAAGAAAGTCCGGCAGAAGCACACTCCCCCTGCTACTCCTGAAAAGGCCTCCAAGAAATCCCGGGCCTTGGGTGGGCCAGAGATGCCTGATCCTCCGAGCCAAGTCGGAGAGCAAGAACCTTTAATGCTTAATAGGTTCCTAGAAGAGTTTAAGACCTTTAGTGAAGAAATGAAAGAAATGGCGATTGACCTGAAAACTCTCTTTAGAAAGCTGGATGAAGTTTCATTAACTGTCTCTGATAACACAGCTTGAATAGTCTCGATGGAGAAAAAGGCAGAGAATCTCGATCCTGAAATGGTGTCTAAGCGTCAGAAGTTATCTTGTCTCGATGCCAAGCTCGAAGATTTAGAGGGCTGTAGCCACAGAAACAATGTGGTGATACTTGGGCTACCAGAGGGAGAAGAGGGCCAGCATGTTGTGGCATTTACACAGAAGTTGGTGGAGCGGGTCACTGTCCCCTCTCCCTTCAGCCCAGTATATAATATAGAGTGAGCTCACAGGTCTCTGCGACCTAAGCCTTCTCTGGAGGCTCCCCCCTGTCCTATCATCTGTCATTTTTTGAATTTCCTAGAGAAACAGCATTTTCTGCTGAAAGTAAGAGCTTTACAAGAGGATCGCTGGGACAACACGAAACTGAGAATCTCACAAGATTTGCCTGGTTCAGTTCATCTGAAGCGGAAAGCATTCTATCCCATTGTGTCTAAGATTATCGCGGCAGACCTGAAATTCTGGATGGGATACCCGGCCAGGTTACAAGTTTTCGTAAATGGATCCTGGTTTAATTATGATGATCCTGAAGTTGCCCTGACGAGCCTTAAATCTATGCTACCAGATCTGTTTTGAGAGCCCTGAGAGGCCTAGTTTGTGGGATGAAGAGCTGCTTGGAGCTGTGGATCAGAACTTTTGTTTTCTCCTTCTTTGAGGAGATGTTCAGAGCGAGTTGGATTGGAAATTCCTGTTGTCTTGCTTGGACTGGAGGGATCAGTGCAGGGCATGCCTGCAAGCAGTCTCTTGGGCCCTAATCTCAGAGGGTCACTGCTGGTTAAGGGGAAAGACACTTGAGGTCTCTGGGTTTGTTTACTTGGGGAACAGAGTTTCATGTTTCAGTATCCTCAGTATTGTACATACAATAGAAGGGGGAATTTGTCTCGCTGAGGCTAAGATTAATGTTTATTTCACTTGGATTGGAAATCAGAGGGGTCTTGGGCTTTCTCTGCAGCTCACTTTCACTATGTTAGGATCAGAATCTGGCCACTAGAGGGTGCACTATGCCTTTGTAATTCATAGCGGTGCAGCTCTTAATTCGAGGGGGATCTCCCTTAATCTTTTTGTTAGACCAGAGTGCAGGGCAACAAATTTTCCCAAGGAGAGCTTTTGCAATCTGAGGTTGGTAACCTCTGGGAGGACTCGTTTTCTCTGTTTTCTTCCCCAGAGTCACGGTTGCAAGGTTTCTCCCGATCTTTGTTCTCAGTCTGTGGAAATGGTTATTCCCCTTCACTAGGTTCTTGATCTGGTTCTAGTTCCTGTATAGCTGTCCCACGAGGCAAGGCTGATCTCAATTCTCATTCTCAGTTTTACTCTGGTTTCCAAGGTTACCTGGGATATGCATGGTTCTTGCTGTATACCTCGTTTACCAGGTCACTATCATGCTAACACTTAGGTGTGGCGGTATTGAAAGCCCAAGGCCGTTCCCTCATTTTTTGGGGGGTAATCAACATTGTTCGTTTTTTCAAATAATTACAGTGGAATGCAGGATTTGTTGCCATTAGCAGAGGTGCATTATCAGGAGGCGGGAGATGGAAGAAAAGACCCAGTACTGTGCTGAACGTTGCTTGTGGCAGTGTGGAGGGTTGGGTGGGGGTGAGGATTTGGGGTATTGTTAGGGGGTAGGGGGCAGCTGGGGGGATGGGAAGGACTTAAATGTGGGGAGGTTGGGGAGGAGGGAGGGTTTTACTGCAGTAACCATGGGAGTAAGGTTGCAGGTATTATGTATCCTGAGTGCTGGGCTGAGTACATTAAGTCTAACTACCATTATTAGATGGCCAAAGAAGTGACTTTTGTGACTTGGAATGTTAAGGGGATCAGAAGAAAATACAAACAATATCAGGCTCTTAAACATTTAAGTTTATTACATTCTCAGATAACTTTCCTAGAGGAAACTCATTTATTAGAAACTGAAGCTTCACAGTTAAGGAGACAGCAGGTGGGCCTGGTGTATAATGCCCAGGGATCTACTAACAGTTGTGGGGTTATGCTTATGATTAACAGGGATATTCCCTTCATTTCTACACAGATTATTAAAGACCCTGAGGGAAGGTTTATCCTTGTTAAAGGCACTCTCTGGTCTGTTCCACTTTTACTCTGTAGTATTTATGGCCGTAACATAGATGACCCAGGGTTCTTTATGAGACTTATATCTGTTATTCCTCCAATGCTCCCCATCAGGATTATTTTGGGGGGTGACTTTAATCAAGTAGTAGATTCTAATCTGGACAGGTCAGGTAGAGGTCCGGGAGTGGTTACTCCAGGGCAGAAGGCTTTTAAAGACCTATTGGACCAATGAGGGCTCTGCGATGTCTGGCTTGTCTTGCACCCTGATTCTAGGGAGTTTACCTTCAGGTCAATAGTGCACGGCTCACAGTCCCGCATTGATTACATATTTATTTCTCAGGTTCTACTACCTGGGGTTAAGACTTCCTTGATTCAACCTGGCCCTATCTCCGACCATTCACTGGTACTGTGTAAATTGGCATTCCTTAATTTACCTAATAGGGAAACCAGATGGAAATTTAATGAACAACTTCTCAAAGATGTCAAATACTGCAACCTTATAAGGGAGCAAATTGAATCTTTTTTTCATCCAACCCTTTAGATAGTGCAAAGCTGGATATTTTGTGGAGGGCCTTTAAGGCCTTCATAAGAGGGATCCTTATTAGTATGGCGGTGGGCAGGAAAAGGGCACAGGAGAAGGAATTAATATCTTTACTGTCTCAAATTAGGTCACTTGAAAATAATTTTTTGATTAATGCTCCTGACGATGACAGGAGAAAACTTCTAGTGTTGAAAGTTAGATATTTAGAGCTACTTCAGGAAAAAAGTGGAATTAGCTATTATTCGTACAAGAGTTAGTTACACTGACCAGGGAGAAAAGGCGGGGCGCTTACTGGCATTGCGTATTAATCAACAAGAATCAATGAAATTTATCCCTCCAATCAGGGCACTGGCTGATGGGTCCCTAAAAGTATCTCCCACAGAAATAGTGCAAGAATTCACCCTATACTATGCAAGTTTGTACAGTGACATGGAGCATCCTCCTTGTCCTGGGAGTACGGAGAGCTATCTGAAGGATTCCCATTTGCCCTCCCTCTCAGATCGAAACAAGGGTTTTCTGGTTACTCCTATATCCTGAGCTTGTTCAGAGTTATAGACCTATTTCCCTTTTAAATCAGGATATTAAAATTCTCTCAAAGATATTAGCTAATAGGTTAACAGTAGTTCTCCCTGAGTTAATAGGTATAAACCAGGTAGGATTTATGAAAGGGCATTCATCTTCTGACCACTTGCGTAACCTATCTCACATCTTCTCGGCTACCAGGAACGCTGAGTTCCCTACAGGACTGGTCTCCCTGGATGCCAAGAAGGCATTTGATTGAGTGAATTGGAATTTTTTGTTTCGAGTTCTGGAAGCTTTTCAATTTCCTCCTCTATTTATATCCTGGATTGCCACACTTTATAAAACTCCTACAGCAAGAATCTCTGGGAATGGGGCCTTCTCCAAACCTTTTCCACTCCACTCAGCAATTAGACAGGGTTGCCCCTTATCTCCTCTGTTATTTAATTTATATCTGGAACCTCTCTTCCAAAATATTCTCAATAATGCCTCTATACAAGGCATTTGGGTTGGGCATCATGAAATCAAAGTCACTGCATATGCAGATGACTTGCTGATACATTTATCTCACCCTGTGTCTTCTGTCCCAGCTTTGTTAAGTGAAATAGCAAGATTTAGTGACCTGTCCAATTACAAATTGAATGCTAGCAAATCCTTATTTTTCCCATTAAACCATAAGGTATTCAAAAATGATATTAGTCCCTTAGGTTTATGCTGGACTCCCAGGTCATTTAGATATTTGGGCATTAAGCTATCTCGTAACCCCCTAACATGGTTTAAGGAAAATCTGGATTCCCTCTTGCAGTTGATAGTTCACGATCTTGAGAGGTGGTCCAAACTTCCCATTTCATTATGGGGCAGGATCAAAATAATTAAGATGAATATATTTCCTAGAATTTTTTACCCTTTATCTCTTCTCAATACTTTCATCCCTGTACTCAGGTTTAAAAAGATGCATGTCATATTCACTAGATTTATTTGGGCTGATAGATACCCTTGGTTGGCTTATTATAAGTTGGCAGCTCCAAAGCTGGAGAGGGGTTTACAGATTCCCCATCTGGCTATATATTATTGGGCCAGTTATCTAGCAAAATGTCTGAGATGGGTATCTCCTGGCCCAGAAAAAGAGCAACCGTCTTGGCTTAGAATTGAATTGGATCTAATCAAGTCTAGGAATCTGGACCCTCTTACTTTATTCTTTCTTAAAATCCCCCAGGTATGTATGACAGAGTAGTGCCCCACAATATTTACTTCCTTAAAGGTTTATTCACAACTGTGTTCATTTTTGCAATATATTCCCCACTGGGACTTGGCCCAATCTATCTGGAATTCCCCATCTTTCACTATTAATAAGAACCAGATTTCCCATCAATGGTTATCCCAATTGGGGATGGGAAACTTCTTTCTCTCATGGATGAAGATGGGCAATGGTTGCCAGTGGGAGATATTATTAGGAAATTTCATATTCTGGCTTCCTCTCACTTCAAAGTTATACAATTAAGACACTTACTTGTAATCAATTTCGGTAATATCCCCCCCCCCAGACCGTCACAGCCCTGATACCTGAGGTTTCTTCACTCACTGGATCTCCAGGTGTAATA
The DNA here is from genome assembly GCA_016271365.2 of Neoceratodus forsteri. Lineage (NCBI taxonomy): Eukaryota > Metazoa > Chordata > Ceratodontiformes > Ceratodontidae > Neoceratodus > Neoceratodus forsteri. The sequence continues at coordinate 284,189,612 of CM028135.1, read as the reverse complement.
TCTATATCAGGTTTTGTTCCGTAAGAAATACAGGGGTTCCTTTGGACCCACAAGATTCTGGAACAATATCCTCCCTCAGCACCATCTGGATTGGCAATCCCTGTGGAGATCCTGTCATAAATATATTTCTCAAGACAGACTGCATCTCATGCAATATCATATTTTACACAACTTGTATTACACTCCGGTTAAATTACAGAAATGGGGTTATCTGAACTCCAATATATGTAATAACTGTCTGCAGGAAGAAGGAACACTTCTTCACATGTTCTGGTCATGCCCTAAAGTCTCCCTCTTATGGGACTCAATTAAGACCTCCCTGGACCCTCTGCTGGGCCTTCAGGAGTATTTTACTCCTGATATTTGCCTTTTAAGAGACCTGTCTTCTATTAGAGTTAAAGTAAGAAAGTTTCATATTTCCATGATTGCCTTATCAGCTAAGAAGCTCATTTTACCTCACTGGAAAGATAAGTCCTCCCCATCTGTCCAAGAATGGGTAAGTTAAATGATGTCCAATCTATGCACAGAAAAAGCGATTGCCAGTCTTCATAATAGATTGGCAGCATATACCAAAATCTGGGATCCCCTTCACTCTCTAATTTCTCTGGCTCTGGTCTAAGTATGTCTTAGGTTACGAGGCCATGTAGGATCTTAGGTTAAGAGCTTGGCATTTAAGGGACATTAGGTTTGGTTACTGCAGTAAGGGGAGGGAAGGGTGGGCTAGGCAGTTACCCCTTTACACTGTGTCTGCATTTCAATATCACTTTTATTGTAACTGCCTTTTATTGTGGAAAATGTATCAATAAACTTTGAATTGAAAAAAATATATATAAAGGTACTCCAGGCAGCAGTGATCCCCTGTGAGACGTCCGACCATTTGGCGGTATCCTTATTATGTTCCCTGGCTGGAGGTCCTTTCCTAGTGGCTCCTTGGTCCAGGTGGAAACTAAATAGTTCCTTGCTTGAGGATGCAAACATATACAAGAGATGTTTGAATTTGCTACAGGCAGGGGCCTCAGTGCTAGATGCCTATCACTGCCCCATAGCTTGGTGGGAGGATACTAAAGCAGATTTGCAGAAACACTTCTTAAAAGCAGCCAGACATAGATCCCAGTCAACTTACTTTAACTAAATCACACATGCCCACACAATGCAAAGCATCATGGGCTGCATATGCAAATCGCCACAGAATGTTATGCTGGTCCAACTTTAAGCAGAATTGCATGGTGCCGAAAGGCCTCTCACACAGTTTGCAAAGGGTGCTAACAGAAGACATAGACACGTGTTTCGTCCTACCAGGACTCATCAGTATGCCTCGCCTGTTTGACACCCCAGTGGAATGGACCAGCTACCCTAAGACAGTGTGTCTTGGATATGTTGTGGTGAACCCATTAAAATAAAAAACTATTGGCCTCAATTAAGTAGGATGACAGTTTCTGATTTATGCAATAAGGTTGGCCCACGTTCTTTCGAGGCTCTCAAAATAAGCTTGGGTCTCAAGGATGCGGACAATTTCAAGTGGTTACAGCTTAATAAAGCTCTAAAACAGATATTTGAAGTGACCTCTGTGTCGGATAGGGGGAAAGTTAGTATGGATTCCGTTTGGGATCTAGCGAAGCAACCACATGCTGTTTCTAAGGTTCACGGTCTCCTCCAGGAATGGGATCTCAGGCTCCCATCAGCTGCAGCTTTCTATTGGGTGAGAGTTCTAAGTATAAAACGACTCCCCGGAGTTTTGGAAAACTCTTTGGTTGAACGCATACAGATATATTAAACAAGATAGGCTTAGACTTATACATTTTAATATTTTGCAACATTCATATTTAACCCCTTCTAGCCTATTTAGGCGGGGCGTGCTCAGCTCACCTTGTTGTTGGAGGTGCAGAAAGGAAGAGGGAACTCTATATAATTTATTATGGACATGACCGATGATTCGTACTCTTTGGAGGACTATATGTAATAAGCTGGACCCTATCCTTGGCTCAAGTCAAATGGACACTCCAGAAGTTTGTCTGCTACTTGCTTTCCCTGCGTCAGCTCCTAAAACATGGCGGGCACGTGTTGCTCTGGTCTCGGCGGTGACGAAGTTGCTAATTCTTTGACATTGGGCATCGGACACCATGCCCGCCCTTGTGGAGTGGCATAGGGGAGTGCACTCTAGCGCTGCAGCTTGAAAAGCACATTGCTTCTATGCGGGGTAGGCGTGAACAGTATATTGCGCTCTGGGGCTCTCTGGAGCATTTTTGTATGACCTGGAAGCCATAACATTAACTGGTACTGATTGTGGTAGCATACACCTCTTTAACTTTTTGTGACTTGTCTGGATGACTTACAATTGGGGATAGGGAAGGGGAGAGGATAGCAGTAGTGGGATTTTACTTCTTAAATTTTTTCAGTGTACGTTATTGTCTCTCTGTTTGAAAGTACTAGATTAACAGAATCACTTGTATTGATAAGTGAATGTACATGCTCAGTAATTCATGTTATAGTAACGTATGTGTGTTACCTCAGTATAATGGTTAAAAGCAATAAAATTTTAATTAAAAAAAAAAAAATTATTTAAAAGACAAAGAACCTCTGTGCGCAAACACTGAGGCAAGGGTTACCCCAAAGGGCATTTGGCTGGGAAGCCAAGTTTCAAGAAAATACAAAATCACACATGCCCACACAACACAAAGCATCATGGGCTGCATATGCAAATCACCACCTCTGGGGTAACCCTTGCCTCAGTGTTTGCGCACAGAGGTTCTTTGTCTTTTAAATAGTTTTTTTTATTTTAATGGGTTCACCATAACAAATCCAAGACACACTGTCTTAGGGTAGCTGGTCCATTCCACTGGGGTGTCAAACAGACGAGGCATACTGTTGAGTCCTGGTAGGACGAAACACGTGTCTATGTCTTCTGTTAGCACCCTTTGCAAACTGTGTGAGAGGCCTTTCGGCACCATGCAATTTTGCTTAAAGTTGGAACAGCATAACATTCTGTGGTGATTTGCATATGCAGCCCATGATGCTTTGTGTTGTGTGGGCATGTGTGATTTTGTATTTTCTTGAAACTTGGCTTCCCAGCCAAATGCCCTTTGGGGTAACCCTTGCCTCAGTGTTTTTCCCACAGAGGTTCTTTGTCTTTTGCTTTAACTATACTAATTTATATAAGCAGTTATTAGACCCTATATCTAGGACCTATGAAACTCAGACTGATTTTTCACTGCAAATTAAGGAACTAAAATTGAATATGGAAAAATATCAGTATGATTGCACTATCTCTTTAAAATTAGAAGCCTAGTGTGGCACTCAGACCATTAAATCCTTCATTGATCCATATAAAAACTGTTTTCATAGAATTTCTTCTACTTTTATTGAACAACTCACTGGCCTTTCTACTGGTACAGTTCATACCTCGCTTTCCTCTTTAAAACAGATAATACAGACTTATGTGGAAGAGATGTTTGGCACAGTATCAGAGATTCCAGAACCTAGTCCCTTCCAGTATGATACAGAAATACCTGAAGTTCCTGAGGATCACCTATGAGCCCTAGTTAACCCAATCTCTGTCAAGGAGACAGCTGGTGCAATTTAAAGACAGAAAAAACGTACTTCACCAGGAGTTGATGGGTTAATAGCAGAACTATATTATTCGTTCATAGACATTTTTGCTCCTACCTTAACCATAGTGCTTAATAACATTTTACACACTCACTCCATCCCAATAAAACTTATCTGATGCTATAATGCTCCTATTGTTTAAAGAAGGGGAGATGGATGAAATTAAGTACTGAAGACCCCTTAGCCTTCTTAACGTTGATTGCAAAATTTTCTCTGTCATACTTCTGAATCAGCTGCTGCCGATTGCTGCCCAAGTTATCTCACAGGAGCAGACCTGTGCTCTCCCAGGTAGGTCTATGTTGCACACATTGTCTCACATTAGGGATGTGGTGTATTCCTGTTCAGCAGAAAACACGGTTCTTTTTCTCTCTCTAGACTAAGAAAAGACCTTCGATTGAGTGGATCATTCTTTTTTATTCCAGGGTCTGTTACAATATCATATCTCTCAACAATAAGTGTCCTGGATTGAACTTCTCTAAAAAACTGCTTGGATTACCCCTCATGTCAATAATTCTCCAGGAAATATTTTTTTAGGCAAAAGAGGGGTGAAACAAGGCTGCCCCCTTAATCCTTTATTGTATGCCTTTCAGATCAACCCTTTACTAAGAAGACTTACTGTACACCCTTTCATTCCAAAGTTGTTGCTCCCTGTTGGTCAACCTGCCCCAACTAGTCATGCTTATGCTGATGATATATGCATTTGCCCTACTCCCCAGCTTAACCCCTTAGATATTATCACGTTACTATCTGATTTTGAAAGGTTTTTGGGTTCTAAACTAAACTACTATAAAAGTATGGCTAAGTTCATTCCTAGCCTCCCTACTCCTCAAGCTATAGAACAGATAGCTAATATCCCCATAACTTAAGGCCCAATTAGAATTTTAGGGATTTTTTTGGTACCCCAGATTATCTGGTTTTTAACCGGAAACTGGCAGTAGACAAGGCCTATAAGCTTATAACCTCTTGGAAAGGTAAAACCATAGCTAAAAGAAAGCGTGTAAAACTTTTAAAAAACCCTAGTGATACCCCTATTTCTACATACTGCTGTTATTTATTCTTTACCTTTTTCCTTAGAGGCTAAAGTTAACAATATTTTCTTCCAAGGTTTCTGGGGTTGCTGACTGATCCATAAAAGTAGGTATTTTTTTATACCCTGATAGCTGTCTGAGAGGGGTGAGGATGATACATCTGATAGTTTTTTTCATTGCTTGTTTATTAAATTCTTATCATTCCCCCCTCCCATGTGGGTTTCTATATTACTAGGATTTGTTACCTCTTATGTGAGGTATGGCGTAGTCTTTCTTCAGAAATACCTAGGAATTTTAGGTCTTATGGTGTTTCCACATTTATGTACAGTATTCTACTTTTCTTAAAATCAAACAGTGGAAGCTGTCTTTCCATACAGTTCAGGCTATGTCTTGGAAACAACTATATGATAATATTTTTCACTTCTTCTTCTTAGACATACCCAGCATTGTGGATACACATGGTACAGAACTTAACAGTAATTTAGTGTTTCAACTCACAGATACTAAACTACCACTAAAATTATGGGATATCACTTGACTGTCCTGTCATGGGAGGCTAGGGGTGAGAGGTAACCTCCGGCATAAGTCGCTGGAAGATAGAATGCATTTTAGGAATACCTGTATTAATGAACTAGAGACTATGTAGCATTTTTTTTATAGAATGTCCCTTTACTGTAGATTTCTGGAGTCAGTTGTTACATAAATGGAAAGACATGTTTATCTCTCATATTATGCATGAAATGTTGGTATATGGAGTCTTTCCTTTGTCACTTTCCAAGTATCATGTCAGTACCCTATGACTCATATTTGTCCTGTGTAGATATTTCTTATGGCAGGCTAGATGTGCTCAGCTTCCCCAGCAGAAATCTTATACTGGAACTCAAGTAGCAAACCAGACTTTGACGGACTTGAGGTCCACTCACAATTCTGAACAAAGATCTACGTCTTGGCCCGAACATAATAAACATTTTGCATTTTGTGCATGGATATTTGATGAATGAACTTGGGTGACATATACATGATCGCTGGAAGGGAGTTTGATAAGGACATATGGAAAATGCCTTTGAAATAATGAATTATTATAGCATACGTCATGAAACTGTATTTAGCTTTTCTACAATTTTATTTTTTCTAATATGTATGAATGTATTAACATAGAAACATAGACTCTGATGGCAGATAAGGACCGCTTAGCCCACCCAGTCTGCACATTTCCCTACCTACAGTATTCGATAAGCTGCTGATCCTAGTTAACCAACAGCCTACTTCTGCCTAACCTCCACCAGAATTGCCTTATGTCTGTCCCATGCATTCTTGAATTCCTTCACTGTTTTTGACCCTAAAACCTCCTCAGGAAGGCCGTTCCATGCATCCACCACACTCTCCATGAAAAAATACTTCCTTGCATTGCCACAGAGCTGTCTCCCCCAGCAGCCATAGATGGTGGTAGAGGCTTCCATGGGCCGTGACCAGGGCCGATAAAGTGACAGGATCCTGCTAAAAAAAAAAAATAAATAAATTATTCCTCCTTGTTCTTGCACATCTCTTTTTCTGAAAGATGCTACCCTCTTGGACTTTGTTAATTCCCCTGAGGTATTTAAATGTTTCTATCATGTCCTCCCTCTCCCTCCTTTCCTCGAGGGTATACATATTAAGCTTCTTTAGTCTCTCGTCATATGGTTTCTGGTGCAGACCCTGCACCATTTTAGTTGCCCTCCTCAGGACTGCCTTCATCCTGTCAATGTCCTTGCAGAGATGGGGTCTCCAGAACTGCATGCAGTACTCCAGATGGGGTCTCACCAACTGTCTGTATAGAGGGATAACAACTTCCTGTTTTCTACTGGTGAGGCCTCTTTCTATACATCCCAGTATCCCCCCAGCCCTCCTTACTTCCTTCTTACATTGCTTGTTTACCCCCAGGTCCCTTTTCATCTTTGTTGTTGTTAGTACACCCCCCCCATTGTGTACTCTTCCCTGGGTTTTTGCTTCCCAGGTGCTTTACTTTGCACTTTGCATTGAATCTAAGCTGCCATACTTCTGACCATTTCTTCAACCTTGCCAAGTTCCTTCTCATCCTTTCCACCCCCCTTGTGTATCAACCCAGTTGCAGATCTTTGTGTCATCTGCAAAGAGGCATACATTTCCTTCTAGTCACTCTGCAATGTCACTTGCAAAGATATTAAAAAGGACCGGTCCCAGTAATGAACCCTGCAGAACCCCGCTAGTAATACCCCTTTCTTCGGAGTGAACTCCATTTACTATTACCCTCTGTGTCCTGTTGTCCAGCCATTTTTTTCCCAGGCTACCACCTTAAGACCCACTCCCAGACTGGCTAACTTGCTTATTAATCTTTTGTGTGGGACTGTGTCAAATGCCTTGCTAAAGTCTATGTAGGCCATGTCCACAGCCCCTCACTGGTCTACTACTTTGGTCACCCAGTCAAAGAAATCTGTTAGATTCATCTGACATGACCTTCCCACTGTGAATCCATGCTGTCTTGGGTTCTGTGCACCACTAACCTCTAGGTACTCAACAATTATTTCTTTCAGAAGTGATTCCATCATTGTCCCTACCACTAAGGTCAAACTGACAGGTCTGTAGTTTCCTGCCTCTGCTTTGCTCCCACTTTTGTGAAGGGGAATGTAAACATTTCTGTTATGTTCCTTTTGTACTGTTGTTTTTCTTCTACTTTTCCTTTTTTTTGTGTGTAATACGTTTTCTACTATGTAGTGTGTGATGTAACACTGTTTACTTTCTTCTTTTTATTGCTCAATAAAAAATTCCCCTACTCACCTGTAAGGGAACTCTTGTCGAGCAGAGTATGGCTGATGACAGTGGTGGAATGACTTGTGGAGAGAGCTCCGCATCTACAGTGGCGATAGATATATCTTTGGAGAAATCTAGTACAGAGGCGACTGGGAAGCACCAGTGGTGCAGTTAGCTGGTAGCCCCGACTTTGGACCAGAATGAAGGGACATGACAGAAGCAAGGGGAGACCGATGAGCAGATCAAGGAGATCCATGATGTGGGATTAACCCTGGAACAAAAACAACATTGTTCGGCAGTGGAATTGGAGTCATAAACTGGCAGATACAGCAAGAATCCCTCCAGAGAGAGGAGGAGAGAGAGAAAAAGAAAGAGGTCACTGTCCTCGCTTCTCAGGCATAGTACTGTGGGACAGGTGAAATTGCTGGTAGTTGAACTGAGGCTGACAGGGTCATAACCCAATCCAACAGTACCCCCACAGACCAATTGGAGCAATGTGACAGACTCTTCTTGGTCAGAAGATGCTGTCCTACAGATGGCTGGATGGATTCCAGCAGCGGATGGCACATGGCAGCCTGACCCAGCCATACCTCTACGTGGAGCAACTGTTGGCCCAAGGGAGCAGACATCTAAGGAGGACCAGAGCAACCTACAGATGGGTAATATGCAGCAACAAGCAGGTACACTTTATGTTACAAATACTACAGATGTGTTGGATGTGCATTGTACTACTGGCACTGACCTGATTGAGACATCAGAGGGGCAGACTGCAGCAGGGTTGCCATCTGGGCCAGGACAAGAGGGAGCTGACAAACAGACATACCTAGGCCTATTTCATAAAACAGTGGAGCTTGCCAAATGGAGAAATGCGATCAGACTTCGATATATATAGGAAATAAAGAGGTACTTCCTGACAGATTTGTTTTGCCGGCAGAGTGTTGTTAATCATTAGGGTTTACACCCTCGGAGGTGTATGCCCTCATCCATGCTCCAGGGGAGATGACCTTTGATATCAGTTTCAGGACTTCTTCCATACTAGAATGCTTCTTGTGTAAATATGTTATCCTAAAAACTAACCCAATGTGGTAAAAATTACTGGTTATTCCCTTAATGAAACAGTCCTTCAGGGTCATTACGATCCTATTTCAGAATGAAGGGGTGAACACAACTGATGTGGTATACTGGTTGGAGAAAAGGTGCTCCATCCAGGAAAATCCAGCCCCGATTTTAGATGAGGAGGGTTTCTGGAATGGGGGCTGGAAGATCAAAGTAAAACTGCAACATAATGAGCAAGACATCATTCATCTCCCGAACTGTTTTGTCATAAACCGGGATAAGGGGTTTTTGTTTTACCCTGGGCAGCCCTGCACATGTTTTAAGTGTGGGTTGAATAGACACATCAGCACCAACTGTGAAATCTTGCAGTGCACACATTGCGGTGACATGGGTCACCCCAGCTCTAACTGTTTCCATGACCCTAACTGTAACTTGTGCAAGGAACCTGGCCATAATTTCACTGATTGCCCATAGGCAGATAAAAATAATGAAAATTCAGACTTCGGGGTGCAGGATTATTATATTAGGACTGCATTGAGACAGCTACGCACAGGTGCTGGGACTGTATATTCAGGGGCACGGACACAATCAGAGGAAAGGGACACCCCATGGAGCCAGCTAGACAGGCTGGAAACTGAACGCATGCAACCTGTGTTGTCTGAAGATCCCCTTCCAGTTTTGGGATCTTGACAGGACACTATGGGCCCTACCCCTCAGTGGCACCAGTACAGGACTCAGACTTTACAGTGGCCCGGGGATGAAAGTAAAAGAAAACTAAACCCAAGGTGAAGGAGTAGGACACTTCTGCAGAAGCCCTTCCATGCACAACCAATATACGGACTTGCATGACACTCATTCTGATAAGGAAGGGGACTCTGATAACAATTCTATGCCTTCTACTCAACAGGGCACTGTATCTTATAATGACAATATGGAAGATACTAGACCTAAATAACAAAAGAGTGGGAGGGTGACCAGGGTCTCCAGTAAAATTAAATGAGGCATAATGGCTGTAAATGGGATCCCATGTATATAACTTCAAGCTCGCATCCTGCAATGCAAACAGTTTAAAATCAGAGAAAAAGCATCTCAGCACTTATACACAGTTTGCATCCTCTGATTTGGACTATTTTTTCAGGATGTATGCCTTCACTCACCCTTGGAGAGAGAGAGGCAGCTAGCACAAGTTGGATTTGGAGGGGATAGTTACTGGTCTCAGGGTGACGAGACCTGCTCAGGGGTAGTTTTTTTTTTTGAAAGTCCAGGTTGTTCACATGATGGAAACTCTGCCTGGGAGAGCATTCTTGTTAGATGTTTACCTACGAGGGGTGGATTTTCATCTTCTTAATGTATAGGCCCCACAGTTAAAATATGAGAGGGCACAACTGTTTAGATGGTTAAAACGTTTCCTCTTTACTACTAGGAGTGTTGTCCTGGGGGGAGATTTTAATTGTGGATTGACACATGCAGATCGGGGTTTACAGGTGAGTAAACTGTTTTGTAACACAAATGTGTTACGGGATGTCATAACAGAAATGGGGCTGGTGGATGTGTTTTCTACTTTCTTCCGCATGGTACTCCACATGTATTTTTGTGGTTCATGCTCATCTCAGATCGACTAATTATTTGTTTCTGAGACTCAGAAACTCCAAAATGAGCAGGTTGTGGTGATGGCCACTTCGAACCATAGACTTGTGAAGGTGACCATGGAGAGCCACCCGGAACAACGACATGTTCATGGGTTGTGGAAACTGAATTTGTCACTTATGGAGGAGAAGGAGATTGCTACTGATTTACACTGAAAAACACTGATTTACATGCCTCTAGTAGATATGTAAATCCTTTACATACCTATTAGAGGCAAATAAATCAGTGTTTTTTTCTTTATGAAAACCTGAATGATTGATTGGTGGGAGGAAACTAAACAGGATATTGTGCAGTATTTCTACATGATGAGGAGATTAAAGGGGAGACAACACTCCAGTAAACAGAGAGTGCTCCAGGACAAGTTGCAGGCCCTCACGACTTAACAGGCCACAGGGAGAGATGACTTATGCTCTGCTATAACACAAATGAAAGCAGATCTTGCTGACATACATTGTGAGACTACGAAATGTCTAGAGAGACAACAAAAGCATGGCACCAAAGGGAAGAAGGGTGACACAGTTCCCTTTTTGTCCTGTGCAAACATACGAGAACATATTCAATACCTTATATTGCTGGATGGTACAAAACTCACTGAGAATTCTGAGATTTTGCAGGAGATACTGAATCATCTTCATCGGAGTTTCATTAGCCAATCCTTACCCTGGGCAGCGATGAAGGACTGGTTGTAGGTTTGCTGTCTCCCACAAATCTCACTGGAGCAACAAGCAACTATTGTGACTTCCATTACTCAACAAGAATTCAATCAATCAAGCAATCAAATCTTTATTTATCCAGGTGAACATCACCAGGCGAACAGAATTGTGGGAGGTAATGTGGTCTTTGAAGGAAGGCACTTCACCTGGCTCAAATAGCCTACCTCATGAATTGAACAAAATTCTTTTTGATTCCCTAGGGGAGGAATTAACTTCCTTTTTTAATGCTGCCTTATGGATGGGATCCCTCCCGAATAGTATGTATATGGGAGCATTAGTCCTGCTGTATAAATCAGGGGAAAGAGGGGATTTGAAGAATTGGAGACTGATAACTCTCCTGAACACAGACTACAAGATCCTTATGAAAATATTAGGCAACCACCTTCTAGGAGTTCTGGATAAAATCATGCCCCCACACAATTTAGCAGGGTACCCTCCCACAGGATTCAGGATGCCTTGGTACTCCTTCAAAAGATTTTTTAGAAAATTCAGGATGGGAAAATCATGGGCCACGTGATCAGTCTGGACCAGTCAAAGGTCTTTGACAGTATAGAATGTGACTATTATTGGGCAGTCCCTCAGGTTTATAATATTCCCCCTTTATTCATTTCATGGATACAGGGTTGTTATAGATACAAAAGACTTCTGCCTAGTGTTAATGGGTGGACTGGAGAGGCTGTGTGTGTGACCAGGGAGGTAAGGCAGGGGTGTCCTTTGAGCTCCATCTTGTACATTTTGACCCTGGACCCCTTATTGCATTGCATTAACACCAACCCCGAGATTACTATAATGTCTGTGAGTTATGAGGACCCTCCTATTTGTACTGTGGCTTACGCGGATGATATGGAACTTATATTCGCAGATGACACTTCCTTTAAGGCAATGCTGCTGATGCTAAAAAGATTTTCAAACACCACGGGCGTGGCCCTAAATCTAGCAAAGAGTTGTTGTTTATCGATTGGGATGGATTCCAGGACAAAGTTTGACAGTATGGGGATCCCCCCGAATACTGGGTATACAAAAAGTCTGGGGATTTTTTTTTTGGTCGACCAGATTCTCGATTTTATAATTGGGACCTCAAATTACATGAGGCTCAGGAAAAGGTGACATTGTGGAATAAATGGTGATTGTCCCTGGATCCCCACCCAGAAATAACTGAAGCCACCACCTTCTTGCTTTGGATGCTTCCTGGCAGAGTTTTATTTAAAAGGCACAATTGTAGTTATATCAAATTTATCCCAGTTCATTTGCACAGTCAATCTTTATACAGTGGACATAACAGTCCTCTGTCACTTCAAGGACATAACAATCCCGTGTTCCCTCTTGTGGTTCTTCACTAGGTTGTCTTCATCTTCCTCCTTGCTTCTCAGGGTCTGGACACCATGATCAGGCCCCCCTTCCGATACCACCACTGGGTACCACGCTTACAGACCACTCCCCTGCTAGGTGTGGACACTGGGATCCACCCACTAGTCCTATATCCTCCACCCTCCCCCGTAACTTCCACACCTAGGTTCCTTTGTCCCCAGCCTGTGGTACCTGCCCCTCTCTACCTGCCCCCTTTTCTTCTTGCTCCCAACACCCCTTCCCCCCCTTTCAGCCAGTCTCTCCTGTTTTGCCTACCTTCAGTGAGGCTCCACCTAGCCCCCTGGCTCTGGCTACCCTTCTGTGGCCTCAAACCTGCCTGCATGGGGCCCCCAAATGTTGAGTCCTCCTCTGCCCGGCACCTCCTCCTTCATTACCCCTTGTCACCACTTCTTCCCCCTTCCCCTCTATTCCTGTTGGATGGATGGGTAGGGAATTTCACAGCAAGAAAAAGAGGGCTCCCAGAGGGTTACCTGCCCTTAAGTACCCCCTCAGGGCTCCCTCCTACAGCCCCTGCTGGCTCCTCCCCCAGCCAATCCCCAGAGAGCAACACCCCTCTGGGTGACATCATCCATGATGCCCCGGCCCCACCCCCTTTCTGTATTTCTTCCCCTCCTTTTCCTGCCCCCAGGCCTTCTTCCTGGCTGGTCCCAGGACAACCTGGCCTGACCTTTAGTGGCAAGCCTAATTGTTCCGGGATCCCCACCCAGAAATAACTGAGGCCACCACCTTCTTGCTTTGGATGCTCGCTGGCAGAGTTTTATTTAAAAGGCACAACTGTAGTTACATCAAATTTATCCCAGTTCATTTGCACAGTCAATCTTTATACAGTGGACATAACAGTCCTCCTTCACTTCAAGGACATAACAGTCCTGTCTTCCCTCTCATGGTTCTTCGCCAGGTTCTCTTCATCTTTCTCTTTGCTTCTCGGGGTCAGACACTATGATCCAGCCCCCTCCTTCCAATCACCACCACTGGGTACCACGCTTACCCGGACCACTCCGTGTGGTGTGGACACTGGGATCCACCCACTACCTCTATATCCCTCCCCCCTTCCCCCATTACTTCCATGCCTGGGTTCCTTTGTCTCCAGCCTGTGTTACCTGCCCCCTTCCACCTCTACCTGCTCCCCCTTTTTCCTCTTGTTCCCAACACCCCTTACACTGACCCATCTTCAGCTTGTGAAGGAAGATGGGGCTCCCCTCTTGCAGGTCAACCCTTCTGCCCCTTCCTATTGATGTCCCACACCAGCTCCCAGAAAGGCTGGAGAAACAGGCACATGCCGAACTCGGTCAGGTGGACCCTGTCCAACCTGTAGACCACCTTCTGCTCATAGCAGATGTCCATATGTTGGATGTGAACCCCTCCCATTTTTATGACTGCTCTGGCCACCTTCCTATTCAACCGTTTGTGTGCCACCTCCACCGCCTTAGGCCCCCTTGGCTCCCCTCCACACCTTTCTAGATGTGATCTCCGACCAGCCAATGACCACTCATGGGCACCAGCTCTTCAGCATCTACAGATCCCTCAAGATATCCCTCAACAGGGACTCCCATGGTGCTGACCCCAGGTCATCCCCCCCAGGTGGATAATTATGCCGTTCGGTACCGCCCAGTGCACCCTTAGCTCCTCCAGCAAGGGAAGCAGCTGGGACCACCTCATGCCTCTCAGGCCCTTCCACCACACCTTGGTGTGTTCTGCTCCAGTGTGCAGCTGTGCCCTTATCCTTGTGGTGGCTGAAAACCTCTCTGCCCAATAGATGAATGAATGCCCCACGATCCACACCTGCCTCTTGGAGCCTGCTGTGGGAAGAGAAAAAAGGGACACTAATTAGCAATTGTCAACATCACGTACCTCCTGTAACACTTTGATGTCCACCTGCTGGACCTCCCCCTCTCTCCCTCCTGCCATGGACACTTCCAAGGCCGCACCAATCCTGAACGAGTGTGGGGCAAATTTGTCAGGGTTCATCCCCTGTGAATGCCACCGCCTTCTTCAGCACCACCCCTACCTGGAAACCCGTCGCTGTGGACCCATCCCCGTGTCTAAACCAGGCCCCTGACATGGGGCCCCGCACCGCGCTATAGTCAAGCATGGCCTGGACCATGCATACTCCCACTCCCAGTTGCCTGTATATCGCCACTGTGCACCCTTTCCCCTGCTGGTCTGTTTTAGACCTCCGGGCCCTATGACCACCTTCCCCTCCTCCAGGCTCACATTCTTCTCTTGCAAACTAGCTGCAGCCACACTCTTCCTGGATGTCACCATCTTGCCTACCCTAAAAGCTCCCCTTGCCATGACTGCCCAGAAAAGACAGGCCTCGTTTACTGGTGTACAAACACGGTATAGCACCCTTACCACCTTCTTGAGGAGGGGCCCCATAATGGGTCTTCTCCCATCCCATCTAGTGCCCTGCCCTCTCTGCCATCCCAAGACCATCCTCTTGATGGCCCAGCTGCCCACAGCATCCTCCCAGCCTTGATCTTGACATGTCCAGCTGATCCCAGCCAGATGGACCCCATGGTGGCGGGGGCACCACCCCCTCATCCCACTTCTCTACTATGTACTGCATAACTTGCTCCTCCCGGACTGGGTCCCCTGTTTCCCAGCCCTGCCTGTCCCGAAAAACCTGGAAACTGGCCCATTTCCCCTCGCAGGCCTTCAGGGTGTTGGTCGACCATGACCCTCTGTACAACACCCTGGCTTTCACACGCCAATCTCCCACATCCTGTCCAGGACTTGGGTCTGGGTAGTCATTACCTGCAGGTCCAATTCATGGAACCGCTCCATCTGAAAATGAGAAAGACAGTCACCCACCTTGTTCTGTGCCCCCTCAATGTGCTGTGCCCTAAATGATAGGTTCAAGTGCAGCCCCAGCAATACCATGCTCCTTAGAACCTGCCCCATGGATTCCATATGGTCGTTCTGCCTGTTAACCACCTCTACTACGCTCTTGTTGTTGCACCAAAATAATACGTGGTGCCCTCCCATCTGGGCACCCCATATCTCGATGGCCACCCATATGGGAAATATATCAAGGAAGGTGATGTTCTTGGTCCATCCCAGCTCCTGCCACCTGGCCGGCCAAGCCTCTGAAATCCACTCTCCTTGAAAATAGGCTCCCATGCCAAAACCCCCTGCTGCATCCGTGTACAGCTCCATGTCCATGTTGCAAGCCCATTCCTCCTGCCTAAACATCACCCCGTTGTATGACTCCAGAAACTCCTTCCATATCTGTAGGCCTTCTTTTATGCCCTTATTTATATCCACCCAGTGATGAGGCTGCCTTGCCTTGCCTGTGACCCTATCCAACCTTCTCGTAAAGGCTCTGCCCAGGCTTATGGCCTTGCAGGTGAAATTAGGGTGCCCAGCAGCTGTTGTACCGGTACAAGAGAAACCCTCCACCTCCCCCTACCAGTGAGAGCAGCCCCCACAGCCTCACTACCTTATCTCATGGTAGATGGAAGCATTCCTGCTCTGCATCCACCTCGATCCTCAAGAACTCTAACTTGCGGGCTGGTCCCTCCGTTTTCCCTGCTGCCAGCGGGATCCCTATCCTGATACACATGTCTTTGAAGTCCCTCAACATTTCTTGCACTTCCTCCCAACTGTCCTCAATCAACAGGAAATCATCCAAGTAATGGACTACCCTCCTATGCTCATACCAGGACCTGAACACCCATTGTACCCAAGCTGAAAGCCTCAAACATGGAGCATGCCACCAAGCAGCCCATGGGCATCGCTTTGTCAAAATATAGACGGCCCTCAAATTGGAAATCCAGCAGGTCCCGATCTGTGGGATCTACTGGAAGCAGACGAAAAGCGGACTCGATGTCCATCTTTGCTAACCATGCCTCCCCCCCCGGCTGCCCGAACCAGCTTGACTGCCTGGTCCAGGGAGGCATAAGAGACTGTGCTTAAAGCCTCCAGGATCCCTGCATTCACTGACTCCCCATCTGGGTAGGAAAGGTGATGTATGAGCTGGAACTCCCTTGTTTGCTTCTTTGGTAGCACCTCCAGTGGTGATACCCTGAACTGCTCACAGGGGGGCTCGAGCATAGGCCCTTCCACCCTCCCCACCCTGACCTCTTTCTGTATCTTCTTTCTCGCTATGTCCTCTTTCCGTCTTACTGAACTCAGGTTTTTAGCCCACGTCCCAACCCAATTTCCTTCAAAACCCAGCGAGAAACCACTCCTAAATCCTGCCTTCAGCAGCTCCACCCCTGCCTCGTCCAGGTAGCCTGAGGTCCAGGCTTCCACCACTCCATTATTGACAGGGCTGTGGGCTAGGATGTACCCCCACCTCCCCACTCTGTGTTCTCCCTTAGTTCCACCCATAGGTAGAAGCATGCCCTCCTCTCCCGTGGCCTCCCCGGCCCCTGTTGGTTCCCCCCAACCATTCCAAAAGGGCTGTTCCAGGGGTGTCCACCTGCCTGGCCAACATTCTCTACCCCTTGCTGGCACCCCATTGCCAGGTGTGCCATCCTGCAGCATGAGCAAACATGCCTAAACCTACAGCTAGGCCATGTACATGACGCCCTGTTGAAAGCCCAGCAAGCTTTGATGCCTAGGACTGGAGGGACCCTCCTCCCTTGCCCCTCTGTCTGCCCTACTGCTGATCCCGACAGTGTCCTTACCCACAACTCTGCATGGGTGCAGCCCCACCTCAGGTCACCCTTAGCCGTCATTCTACTTTGGAATGCCTCATCATATTTAAGCCACCCGAAACCCAGACTTGCCTTATATGTGTCCCTGATGATCACCATATACGTCAGCAATGGGATCGCCAGGTCCAGCTGCTTCTCTAGCACAAAAGTGCTACAAATCAGGAAACCTGCTTGCCATGTGTCAATACTGTTCCCTTTCAGCCGAGATTCCTCTGCCTTGTGCCCCACCACCACCAATGCTATCGCCATCTCTGATTTGCCCACCCATTCTCGCTGTTCATATTTTTTGTCTGTTTCTTCATCCACCAAACCAAAGATATTCACATACTCCCCTTTCCATATTTTCTCTTTTATGGAGGCCAGCATGTGGTCAGGCAAAGTGAAACCAGGTTGCCTATCATATAGCTTCTGTGCCCCCCCAGTGCCCATCCCGTTCTTGTCCTGCTTGCCCTTCTCCTTGATGTCATGCAGAGCCCGCTCCATCTTCTAGACGCCTTCCTCCCCATAGCCCATAACAAGCTCTTGATATAGTCTTTTAAATCCGATTCATTGTTTATATCCACATCATCCTTACCCCCATCCAGCTGGGGCCCCGCAAGACTGGTCCACCAGTCCCTACCAGGTGCCTCCAGGGGGTTGGAACTGCCCTCTTGGCCTTTTGTTTCTCATCCCGTCTCCCGCTCTCTCCTCTCTCTCTTTCTGCTTCCTCTGGGCTTCCTCTGCATCCCTCTTTTTTGCTGCCTAGACCAAATCGGTCATCTGCTTCATTAGTCTTGCTGCATCAGCCAACATGGAAAACATGGAAGCGCTGGACATTGTGGGTCTCCTGGGTGCCATCCTTTTTACTGCGACCAATGCTGCAAAAGAGCCCCACAAGATCATACCGGGAATCATCATTTCATTTTTATTTTTTTCTTTCTCCCTTCCCGTGCACTAATTGGTGCTTTCTGACCCATCACCGTTCCCCGCCTCTATGGCCTGTGTCTCCATTGCCGCTCTCGCAGGCCCCTTCTACTGGCTAGTCCCCCTTGTCTATGTGGGCCCCCTAGCAAGTCCCACTGCCTGTTTGCTGGTCAGGGCCCTGACCACGCTCTGCCACACATCCCTCTGGCCTCCCCTCTTCCCCCCACCCTGCGAACCCTCAGAGCCATCGTATTATGAACCGTTCTGCTTGCCCCAGGCCCCTAGCCTCCCGTAAGCCTTGCCGCTACTCCTCAAATCCCTGCCAAGCAGCCAGATACCAACATACTTTATTTCCCCCTACCACACACCCTTATATCAACTACTCCTACCATGCTCTATGCGCTTTAAAAGGAGTGGGTATACAAGAATATTCATACCCGGATTTCATGCCGAGGCCACTGTGAACCTACTACTACTGTAACTCCATAACTTGCAACGTCCGACAATTCCTATTTTATTTTTATTTATTTTTACACTTTCTTCCTAGGGACTCAAACCCCATCACCTTCTTTTTCATACACAGGCACCTACCCAAATGAGCCACAAACCTGCTTGCAGCTATGCTCCCATCCATTCCATTCAGCACCCTATAATGAACCAAACGGGGTCTTAAACTCCAATGGGCCACCCAGCAAACACATTTTGCAACCAGCCCTGTAAGGTCTTGCCCTTAGATCCCAATCGCGACCACAGCAGGGCACGCCTGATATCCGCGTGTGGTTAGCCGCATACGGGGGCCCTTAAAACTCTGAGAGACCGCCCAGCAAACACCTTTTGCACCAGTCCTGTAGGGCCTTGTCTCTGGCTCCCAATCGCGACCACAGCAGGGGATGCCTGATACCCACATATGGTTAGCCTCATGGTCACTTGCAACAAGGCATAGCTTCCCCATTAATGGCCTTGCTTGCCCATTTTTTCCTGTCCTTGTTGCTTTTTAGGCCCCCCTCCTTGCTGCCCCCTGCCCTTTTCAGTAAACCTATAGCCTATTACCACGTCATCGCGTAGCCCCCTGCTCAATAACCCTACTCCACAAAATGCGACCTTCAATGGTAGCTCCTTATGCGCTACCTCTGTGCTCATTTTCCAAAGGGCCTCATGCCCAGAAGCCACCATCCTGGTTGCCTCCCATCGCTGTAAGGCCTTGCTCCCTGCTGCTGGCATAGCCTTGGCCAAATGGCTCCACCTCTCGTCACCCACTGACTGCCTCTACACACTTTGGTCAGCTCGCTCCGGTCCCTGCTCAGGCCTAAGCCCCTTCAAACTGCTCTGCTGCTACCAAACAACCAAAAGACCCAAAAACAGGGGGGGGGGTCCCGCACGGCTAGGCCGCTCCTGCTGGTTCTGCACCTGGGCCCACCACTCGTGCTTCCCCCATCCCCCTGTGAGTCCCTTCTTTTCCGGGGGTTGACCATGTCTGCCACTTTGCAGCTCTCATGCTACCACCAGCCACTCCAGACATCGAGTGTCCATTTCGGACCATCTATCCTCCCGTCATCCAAGAACTGACCCACCGCCTGTTCAAATGGCCACCGCATGGCCTAATCAGCAGTTATTCACTCTTGCTGCTCCCCGACTGGCCTCCAGCGCCCCTTTTTATTGCTACCCATCTGTACCATCAATCTCTCGCCTCCGCCTACTGACGCTAGCATGGCTGCAAATCCTGCAATTTCCAACTACTACAATACCAACCACAATGATCACGCTAACATGCCACCATCCTGACCCATTTCACAGATTTAAAACACATACAGCTGCTATGCACATAATAAGTTTTAGCCCCCTTTGCTTTACCTCACTCTGCCAATGAATGTGCTGTAGAAGTGAATTTCCCAGCAAGAAAAAAGGGCTCCCAGAGGGTTACCTGCCCTTAGGTACCCCCAGCGCCCCCTCCTACAGCCCTGCTGACCCCTTCCCCAGCCAATCCCTCAGACAACACCCCTTTGGGTGACATCATCCGTGATGCCCCAGCCTGTCCCCCTTCTGTATTTCTTCCCCCTCCCTTTCCTGCCCACATCCCCCACAGGCCTTCTTCCTTGCTGGGTCCCAGGACAACCTGGCCTGCCCTTTAGTGGCAAGTCTAAATGTCCAAAAAGAAAAGAGTCTATGTGATCAAATCATTTTTGTTGCCAATGTTCCTTTTCCTGGGTGCGTTTTTTCCTCCTCCATGGGGCCTGGAAATTTTATTGTTTAGCATATTTTTTCACTGTCTCTGGGGAAGCCATCTGAAGCCCATTAAGAGGGGTATCACATATTTACCATTGGCACAAAGTGGGTTGACTATGACAAACCCCCTGGTATTTTTGTATGTTACTTTTATTTATCAAAATATAGTACCAATTTTATGGAAACAAACTAAACCATGGGCCCTTGGATATTAGACTATCTTGAGCCAATCTTACTGACTTGGGAAGACCACCTCCCAATTTCTAAACAGAAGCATAATTTGGCTTTACCCTATCACTTAGCTGATATGGTAGCCAAGCTTAATACTTGGCAGGTGACTAAGACACACCTTCTTTACATATCTAGGAAAAGTCTGTACAACAGAATACTGGATGCTTATTTTGTGGTGGACCCATGGTTCGCTGTACAGCCCCCAGTGTAACAAAAAACACTTATTAGAATTTTAACGAGCAAGAGGGTTTCAGTTTATATGTGGGATTTTCTCTGGCAGTGCCTTCATTTGTGGTTAGGTATGAAGGGGAATATGAAACATAAGGGCTTAAAAGATAGGGAATGCCCTAGGTTGGGACAATGTCTTGGGAATCTGGACACGATGCAGCACCTCTTTCTGGAATGTCCCTTTGCAGTCTCCTTTTGGCAATTTGCACACAAAATATGGTCGTCAAATCCCTTTGGTAATCTGACCCCAGGAATTTTATGTGAAGGTATTTTTCCGGGGCTGTGGGCACAGTATGTTGCACTTACAATACAGCTGATTTTATTAAACATTAAATTCCAGCTATGGCAGGCCCAGTGTGAGTTCATCCTGCGACAACAACATAAATCAATAGAGCAGGTGATGTTTTCAGTTTCACAGGACATAATTACCCTGCAAAAGCGGGACAGGGCTACCTCTTCCAAACCCCTTTATAAACTGTGGTGGAGGCACATGACCTGGTTGGATACAGGTTGAAGGACCGGTTATGTGGGATTCACATAAGAGCCTGTCTCAAACTATATAGGGAGGGAGGTGTTTACACTAATTATTACATTCCCTACCCCTTGTGGGGGGTGGGGTTTGTGTAAATTTTATTAAGGTATTTCCGGTAACAGTAACAGTAGGAGATATTTCCATAGTTGGTCGCCTTCCTGTAGAGCTTTGGTTTATGGACAGTACTGTTTGGTTGTTTGAAATTATTGTATTATGAATTTGAACATAATTCTCCCATTTAAAGGGTTCTGTATCTTTATGATCTTTATGATTTATTTTAACATAATAGAATGTTTACTATTTGGGTAGGTTGATTCATTAAGATTGGGGTGTAGTGGCGATATTTGGTATGTATTATTATGAGTTTCAAAGCATTTACACTCTCTTGGTAAAGTGAGGGGGGTTATTGTCTTATAGTCCCACTGCTGGGGTTTTAAATTATTGATGTTTTTTCTTCCCTTTAAAAATGTATGCCAGTCATAGTTATTTCCTTTCTATAATTTGATGTGGGTTTTCCCTATGCAATATTAGTTGTGTGCATTAACACTGTTTGCACAATATTGTTTTGAAGTTACAGAAAAGAATTCCCCTAATCTTTAGTAAGGCGGGGGAGGGGGAGTTATCTTTTAGTTTCACTGACTTTGGTTTTGTTTGGCTTGTGGTTTTCCTAATTTTAGAAATGTATGCCAGTAATACTTCCTTATTTTTCTGTGTATATTTTATTTGATGGATTATTGTTTGTGTGCATTAACACTGTTTTGTATATTATTATTTTTGAAGTTATAAAAAAACATTCCCCTATTCTTGGGAGGGGGCGTTGTTGGTCTCCTTTCCAAGATGCTGATGTTTACCAGAGGAGGAGGAGGACATTGAGGACATGGAGGAAAACTTTCATTTGGCTGAGAACACTGAAATGGATTTGGCAATGAATGTTACCCTGCAGACCAATGAGAAAAGAGCTGAAGATATGGATCACTCCAGGGGTGCGCTGCAGTTAAGTGATCCTGTGCCTCATATTACTGCAAGTGCTAGTTCAGAGAGTGACTTATGTTTTACCTTGATGCAGGTTGCAGTGGACAGTGCTGTGTTGGAAGGCTAATTGAATGGGAGTGCCGCTTTGGGAAATGCCATTAACAGGCATGTGATAGCGGCTAAAGAACTGACTGAAGCTACAGTTGCAGAAAGCTTGCAAATGATGAGTTGCACTCCTGTTTCACATCCACTGAACTGTCCCACTGACCATGGTGCTTCCTGGCTGCAGGAACAAGATCAACCTATTGATTTGTTGAACTGGTCACCCGAGAAAGCTCTTGCAAAAGCTGGCTGGAAACAGACAATAGAGGGATGCTGGCTGCCTGACTCCCAATGGGAATCTTTCAATGACACTCAGTCAATGGGGCTTGATGGAGAGGAAGCACCACTGCCCACCATACATAGTGCAGCCATTGGATGTACTTCAGGACTAGATGATGGAAGGGAGAATGATGCTAGGGGCATGGATGCCCTCCCTTCCACCAGCAGGCATGTGGATATGGGAGAACAGTTCTCAGCATCTGAGAGGAATGACAATAAGGCGAGCTCAGGGAATGGGAACAGGGCTGGGTGGGTCCTTCCTAATATATCTCAAAAAGATCCCAGGGACAATATGGAACAGGATGACAGGGCAGCAGGGCCCTCAGTTCCTGATATGTATAGGCCAAACCCCTCATCAATGGAAAGCTCAGATGAGGAGTCTTTGGCCCCCCCAGACCAGGGTGACTCTTCTTCCAGAAGGGGCCTACCATTTTCGGATCTCTTTGGAAATAAACTCACACAGGCCCCTAGAAGAAATGCATTTTTTTTATGTTTATGGGGGGGGGGACGGCCTCAGCATCTGGATAGGGTGTTCATAGCCTGTAAACTCTTGAAGGAGTCTGTGCTCTTTCAACCCACAGAAATATATGCCCTTATACATATATCTGACAAAGATGCCTGCAATATTAGTCTTTGGCAACTTTCTGGTTTGGATAGGTTTTGAACAGAATATAACATGCTCAGATAATCTCCATTGTGGGACAACTTCTTGGCCATTCCTTTAACCAAACCCCTCATCAAAACTGTTACCATCATGTTCCATAATGAGGGGATGGATCTAAACGACATTCTCTTTTGGCTTCAGAAATGATGTTCGGTCCTGGGGCATCCAGAACCAATTATAGACACTGAGGTGATATGGACCAGGGGGTGGTGATTCTGAGTAAAGCCGTGTTAAACAAATTCCAAACAGGTTTTTTTAGGATGAGACAGGGGTGTATGTTTTTATGCAGGCCAACCAAAGGCCTGTTATAAGAGTGGATCCCATACCCATCTGAGCAGCTCCTGTGATAGGTTATGATATGCCCTGTGCAGGAGCTTTGGCCATGTCAGCATGGCATGCACTAACATTTGTAAATGTAACTTATGTGATGAGCTGGGACATGCATATCACCAGTGTCCTTGGGCTGGGCAGAATACAGCAGATGGCCTAAACCAAGAAAATCTGGTACATACCGCTCAGGATGGTGCTAGGCCCCCCCAGGCTGAGGATCAGGTAACAGATCAGCAGAATAAGACTCCCCGCCCCCCCAAATCTACACCTGCTACTACACAATCTGAACAGGGGAACTCAAATCAAGCAGACCCTACCCCTATCAGTACACAGAACGCATCACAGGAGGAAGGTGACATAGTAGACACTTCTAGGGAACCCTCACAACAGGCAGCAGGACCTTGGAGTACAACTAATATGCCTACACCTCCAGAATTCCAGCTTCCTAAAACCAGAAGAGTCACTAGGGCATCATTAAAAAACCCTCCTAAATCTGTGGGTATCCCCCTACAAAACCCATGCCAAATCTTACAAAGTAACAAAGAAGGGGACTCTGATCTTGAGTCAGATGTTTCTTCTTGATCAGGACCTATTTCTGAAATGGAGCAGGATCAGCCAGCTCTTCCTCTACTCACAAAAAAAAAGAGAAAGGAAAAAAAAAGAAAATCCCTTAACAAGGGCGGTGATCCTCGATGATCCATTTGCTTCTATTTAATGCATGGCAGCTTTACGGCTTGCATCTGTCAACGTATGTAGTATGAAAAAATACAAGAAAAGGTTGACTGCACTTTCTTATTTTCATCACTCACACCATGATATCATCTTTCTCCAGGAAACAAGACTTAATTCTTTATTTTTTACAGAACAGGCCCGTAAAGGATGGACGTGTGGCTCATCCTTTCAGTCTTTTGGTACTGATTCAGTGGATGGAGTAGGTGTACTGTTTAAAAGTTTGCAATTCACACTACATAGATTAGAGAACATCAGCCCGGGTAGAGCGCTGTTACTGGATTGTGCTTATCAACATTATTCCTTACGTTTGATCAACACATATGCCCACAAACTAAGGCAGCTTGAATTGAGTTATTTGAAGCTATTAGACCCTTTCTTTATATGACTAGACATGTTATTTAGGCAGAGGATATGAAGTGTGGTTTAGATATCAATGGTCGAGATACAGAACAAAAAACGTTTACTGTGACTCTCATCCTTTGCAGAACATTGTTAAAATGGCTAACCTTACTGTTGTATATAGGAAACTGCATAAGACCCCAGGATATACATATCATAGGAATCAATATGCTACACGGATTGATTTTATTTTTAGTTCTAGACTATTACTTCCCCAAGAAAGTTTTCTTGTGCCTTGTGAATTTTCAGATCACATGATACTCTGCTGTACCTTTAATCTAAGTCCTGTTCCCCCCATATTTTTACAGCTCCTAAAAGATGGAGAATGAATGTTTCTATACTGGAACAGGTTAATATTGTTTTAGAACATAGGTATTTATTTTTTGTAAGACATCCTGTGAAATGTACATATGATAATCTTTGGAAATAGTGGATGGACACCAAAATGGATATCAGGAACCTAATTAATCATGTTGGCAAGTATAAATCCAACTCTGATTATTTATTGTACCTAGAACATAGGAATAGGCTGTATAAATATATGTCTCTATCAAATACTCCTAGATATCAGTTTCAGACACAGATAGTGGATCTGAAGGAAAATGTTCCAGTTTCAAAATAGTAGTGCATCATCTTTAGAGGCAGAAATGAAGTATGGCACAGAAACTCAACCAAGTGCTGACCTGTTTGCTGCATGTAAACAAAGACTTGATGTCACTATTATGACAGAATTGCATGATGATGATGGGGCACTGAAATTCTCAGATATGGACATACTTACAGTAGTTCAGAATCATTTAAAAATAACCTTGGATCTGATACACATACATCCCCCTCAATTCAGGACTTTTTGAAGCACCCCCCTCCCAAATTATCTACTGAACAATTAGATGTTCTTAATGCCCCCATCCAGCAAACATAGGTGGATATAGCTATTAAGTCTCTAAAAGATGGGTGCATCTCCTGGGCCAGATGGGTTACCCAGTGCATTCTATACATTTTATTCTTCTGAGTTGCAGGAATCATTGCAACATCTGTATAATGAAATGTTATAAATGTTTCAGAGCATTATAATAAATTTGGGCAGGCCATTTTGATTTTTTATATAAATCAGGACAGAGGAAACTGATACACAACTAGAGACCTATCAGTCTGCTTAATACTGATTACAAGCATCTGTCAAAAATACTGTACTCTAGATTATAACACATTTGTACAACTTTGATACACCCTGTGCAATCTTGTTTAATTCCAGAAAGGAATATTACATCCAGCTTAACACTCTTGAAGAATGTCTTTGAATATGGAAATCAACATCAAATACAAGGATATTTCATGTCTGTGGACCAAGTGAAGGCATCTGACAAAGTATCCCACAAATATTTGTTTAAGGTATTGGAAGCTTATGGGGTGTCGAATAACATGTTGAGATGGCTCCCTACTTTGTATAAGGCAGCATCCACTACACCATATATTAATGGCATTTTAGGAGAACAGGTTGAAGTAAAGGTAGGAATTAGGCAGAGATGCCCAGTGAGCCCATTGTTCTACACATGTGCTCTGGACTCATTAATACGCAATATAATAAATAATCGATAGAAGGACTTATGCCTGCTACTGATTTAGAGGCACAAAAAGTGTCTACCTATGCAGATGATCTCTGTTTTTTTTAATTAATTCTCCTGAAGCTGTAAAAGAGTTGCAAAAAGAACTTGGCCTATATTCACAAGTCTCTGGTGCATTAATTAATAATGACAAAAGCAAAGTTATTCATATAGGATCTATTCCTGAACAAAATAGAATAACTGATATTATGGGTATCCCGATAGTTACATCTACTATTCAGATTTTTGGGATACATTTTGGTGAAGGTAATTTACAAATTTTAAACTGGAAACATAAACTGAAGTTGTGAGAAGCTATAGTACAAATTTGGAAACAATGGAACTTTAAAAAAAAAAGCGAGTTTTAACTATTAAAAAAGTCCTATTACCCATTTTCACATACCTTAGTTTTATTTTCCCTCTGCCAGTATGTTTTGAGACAAGCTTATTTAGCTGTTCTTTTCAGATGTTCTGGGGGATCAGGTTAAACCCCATTAAAAGGTAGTATACATATTTATAATTAAAATCCAGTGGATTGGGTATGGTGAATCCTTTAATTATGTTTTCACATCTTTTTTTGTATATCAACATTGAAACTGGGATGGGGAAATAATTTCTTTCCCTGGCAACTATGTACACATCAACTATTACAGGATTGTTTTTCTAAATGGGACACATATGCTTCAAAAATACTAGCAACATGTAGAATCCCTGAATATGCTGACTCTGCTTTTAGGAAAATGAAACAATGGGAAGTATCTAAACTGTCCATCATTACTTATACTAGAAAGTAACTAGATATACACTTGGCTGGGATATACAGAGCAGTTGTGCCATGCACAACAGGGATGCTGCTGCGAAAGAGTGGAAATGTGCCATAATGTGATATTCCGTGGCAGCAGATGCGCAGCACAAAATCCAATGCACCGTAGCACAATGATAATAAATGCATGCGCAAGTGCTGGGGGCATAACCAGGAATATGTGGCACAGTGTGATATACAACAGCAGGTGACGTACACAATAGTGGAGCAAGTGGAAGTTGCGTGATAGCGGACATTGTGCTAGAGAGGATGCATAGCGGGGGAGAGTGGAGATGGCACGGCAGGGAGCCAGGGAAAGACACAGGTGGTCAGGGGTGGCCAAGAGGTGGATGGGGGCCACTGGAAGTGTGTGTGTGTGTTTGTGTGAGTGTGTGTGTGTGTGTGAGTGTGAGATGGTCTGTGCGTGCTACAGAGGAAGGATAGCAGTGGGGCAGAGGCAGGGCACACAGTGGTGTAGTGCCAGGGGTGCACCTGGTGCAGGGGCAGGACCAGCAGCACACAGCCGGGGGGACTGGGTAGGCAGCCGCTCAGTGAGGGAACACCAACCCAGGACATGGCCAGTGCCACCTTCCAGATGGAGGCGGTAATGAGGAGTGTGAGGAGGCAGTCTGCAGGGAGGCACGGCCGTGGAAGGCCCTCCCGGTGGTATGCCCAGAAAAGGCTGTACCGTGCCTGCATCAGCTTCGAGCAGTACAGTGACATCGAGATCGTGGGCTGGTACCATCTGAACCGGGCCATTCTGAGGCATCTCTGTGAGCTGTACAGGGAAGAGATGCAGGCACCCACAAGACGGAGCCATGCTCTGTCCGTGGAGACAAAGATTACAGCTGTCATGTGCCTACTCACCACGGGCACCTTCCAGAGACCAACAAGGGACAAAACAGGCATAACCCAGTCGGCTGCATCATGCCTACTCACACAATTCCTCAGCGCACTGCTGCCACATGCTGCGGAGTACATCCATTTCCAGAGCACACAGGCGGAGCGCACAGCACACATGCAGGAGTTCCACTGGGTAGCACGGTTGCCTGGTGTGCTCAGGGCCATCAACTGCACCCATGATGGCATCTGCACACCACCTGGCCTGGAGGGGGCAGCATATATAAACCACAAGGGATACCCAGTACCTGAATGTCAACTGCCAGGTGGTGTGCGATGCCAAGGGTGCATAATCAATGTCTGTGCCATACACCCTGGGGGGGCACACGATGTCTTCATCTGGCACCAGTCTGCACTCTTCCATAGGTTTGAGAGTGGGAACATCCCCACTGGCCAGCTGGTAGGTGAGTATGCAGTGCATGCCAGATGCTGGGAGCAGTGGGGGTGTGTGTGGGGCAAGGTCAGGGGTACCATGGGGTGCAGCCTGGAAGGCCAGGGGCACACTGTCACAGACCACCATGCTAACGATACCTCTCTACACACAAGTGACAGTGGGTACCAGCTCCAGCCCTGGCTGCTCACACCATACTGGCACCTCTTGACCCCAGCACAGCAACAGTACAGTGAGGCACATGCCACCACATGGAACATCATGGAGCGGGTGTTAGGGCTGCTGAAGGCTTGGGTCCATTGCCTGGACAGGTCTGGCAGTGCCCTACAGTACAGCCCCTCAAAGGCCTGTTGGCTATTCCTGGCCTGCTGTATCCTGCACAACATGGCCACCGACTGTGGGATAGCCATTGAGGTCAAAGAGGGGGACAGCAGTGGGGACGATGAGGACGCTGGTCAAGCTGGTGTTGAGCAGCCACCCCCTGGGCAAAGGGATCACTGGCTGGCCCGGATGGCCCAGCAGCACTGGGACACCATCGCAGAGGAGCACTATGGACCACACAGGTAGGTGAACAGGGCCACGAGCAAGCACCAGAGGCAACAGCACAGCTGACAGACAGGCAGGGGCAGACACCAAGGCAAGTTCAACGGCAGGGGTGCGGGAATGGGCGGTGGCCTGCACACAAAGGCAGAACACAGCAGGACTGCACACAGCATGCACACACACAGGCACACTCACCCCATCCCTTGCCCACAGGGCCACATGCACACCCACCCCCATACGCCCCCCCACACACCTACACAAGACCCAACAGAACCACACCTAGTGGCAGGCACTGTACGTGTCTCAGATGCTGAGTACTGTTGCACAGTGGTGGACAGTGCTATGTTGACATCATCATGCACATGCCACAGTGGCCAGCAGCCGGGCAGGTGTGCACATGAGCCATGTGAGTGCAGGACAGGGTACCACACCCATGTGTCATACATGGAACACCACAGTGCACACTGGGCAGTGGCAGACAGTGGTCATGGAGGGGGAAGGGTCCGTCTTGCTGCACAGTAGCATAGCTGCCATGGATGTATGGGTGGTCCCGCTGACACCTGCTAGCTGTAACAGGCTGATCAGTGGCCTCATGGGGTGGCACTGATGGTCCCCCAGGGGTGACGCTGTGTGAACATGACCGTGTCCATGCAGGTGTCTGCAGGCCACCAAACATGCCAGTACCAGGCGTGCTTGGTATGCCCACAACCGATCCTGGCATCTACATGGCAGGGGTCACCCTACAATGAGACCGAGAGGTGGACATTGCACTCTGCGGGGTGTGCGGCAGCTGGGCACACAGCCGGTCAGCCAGTGTTGCCACGGCAGTCGCCATCACAGTGGCATGCCTATTGATGACTGCTCTCACATCCACCCACTGTTGAGCTAACTCTGCCAGGAGCAGGGCATTGTTCTTGCTGCGCCGCTCCTCTGCCTGGTGCAGCTCCGCATGGAGTACATTCACCATTACCACGAGCTGTACCTGCTGATCTACAGAGGCCTGGAGCAGATGACTGTGGGCATCCAAGGGGTCATCTGCATGGCCATCATGCTGACCCCTGTGTGGTTCCTGATCCTGTAGCACAGCGCCCCGCGATGGTGGGCACCGCACGGCAGTGCCTTCCTGGGGTACATCCTCACTCGGTGCTCTGTTGCCACCCCTTGACCCATCCCCCCGTCAACACTGTCCAGCTGCTGCCTCCGCCCCTCTGGCTGCTGAGCACTGGGCACCAACAGCGTGGCTGCATCAGCACCACCAACACCACTGCTGCGTCTGCAAGCCAGTGCTGCCCCACTGGATGCTGCAGACACAACAGGAACAATGGCTGGTGGGCAGGCAACCATGCCAGTGCTGCCCGCACTGCCGCCTAGGTGAATGCCAGTCGTGGGATCCCCTGTGACCCACCAACATCACTGTCCGAGATGTGCGTCATGTCATCATCAGTACCGGAGTCAGCCCCGATCTGTGTCTCAACACACAGGACACTGTGCCTGGTGTCCTGCTGGAACACAGCCAGGGCTTCATCTGCACCCGCACCACAGGCATCAGTCCGGATAGCTGTGCTGGGCTGCAGGCGGTCGGCCCCTCGGACACCAGTGAAGGTGGATGGGCGCTCCACCGGTTCCAGGTCCGCCCCCTCAGTGGACACACCCACCACCACTGCCCCATGCAGACACTCAGGAGCTGTAAAGGAACACAGTACCATTAGTGGTGCTGCCTGACCCCTGGACCCCGCACCCCACCACCCTCACACTGCCAGCACCAGTCCTACCATGTAGTGATGCGCTGCCACCCATCTGGAAGCCTCCACCGGGCACACCCTCAATGGCACAATGCTGCTTTCTGTCAGCCACCTGCTTCTTCTGCGGTGTCAGGCATATCACATCTTGCTGGCCCCCACCAGTGAAGGCACGTGCTGCCCGAATGGCAGACACCTTTGTCCTTTATCCTCCTCTTATCCATGCCAACCTTCTTTTTGCACTCCTGCATGGAACGTTGGTGGCTGCCCTGCTGGTTGACCGCATATGCCACCTCATCCCACACCGCCGCATGGGCCTGTGGTGTGCCCCTCTGTCCACTGAGGCATGGCTCCCTGTCAAGGTAGGCCTCAACAGTGCATCCTATTCTGCCCTGGTGTAGTTGGGCCTCTGCTTTTGCACCCTCTCCTGCACCTCATCCTCCTCACGTTCGGTCATGCTTGCACCTGGGGAGATGGACAGGTGTTACCATGGACTGTTCAGTCCCAGACTGCCCTCCCAGACCACTGTCCTGATGTCCCCACAGCATGGCATGTACCTCCAATTGCCAAAATACTGATCCATGGCCTGTGCAATTCCATGGCACCTTTATAACGCATCGCATGCAAATGAGGGTATGCACAACTGTAATGGGATGCAAATGCAGCAGATGCACTGTGGAATGGCTCATGAGCTGATTTGCATAAACTGGCTGAATATCCCACAGATCCGCCTTGTGCAATGGAGTTGAGCATGCTCAAGTCATGGTGCACCACTGTGACGTGCGCAATCAGACCCACATCACACATACGCATGGTGCTGACACGTACGCTAGCGGCACAGCATACGCACATTGCGTGGGAGGCAGTACAGCGCACAGCCACTACTGTGCCTGTGGTGCTTGTGCTCTGTACATCCTACAGGGCAGATGTGCCATAGTGTGGCTGGCACAGTGCCATCATGCCCTGCATTGTGTCACTGCACTGTGGGTGCCAAGGTGCCTCCGTGCAGTAGGCCACTGCATGGCGTCACACACATGCTCCCTATCGCACACTATACAGGGGTCTCCCAATAGTCCAGTGGCGCTCCGTACACAGCCAGACCCTTGACCCCGCAGCTGCCCTTTGCCATCTAGGCACCATGTGGCTGCACGGCTGCCCACCTATTGTGCAGTCTGGTGCCAGCATGATTTCGAATGGCAGTGCAGCACTGAGCTGCCTCAGCATGTGGGACACGTGCACTACCGGGCACCATTTTGCACTGTGAACAGCGAGGAATATGCCATGCACCAGAGCCTCCATGTGGAGTGACATCGAGGTGGCCAACCTGGTGGCTCTTGTACAGCTCCATGCAGGTGCTCTGTTTGGGCAGGTGCCCCACCACAGGCCTCACACTGTGGTGTGGCAGGAGGTTGCAGATGGACTGGAGGAGGCCACTGGGAGCTGGTGTTCAGGGCAGCAGTGTCGCCACCGCAGCAGTGACCTCCAGCAGCGTGGCCCTGACTGCCTGAGGTGCTTGCAGGTGCGTGTCCAGTGGGGAGCTGTGCCACGGCCAGGTAGGTGCTACTTGACCATCACTAGTCATCTCTGACTGTCCTCAGGGCACTGGGGTCAGCAGACCAGGCCACCGGTGGGGGCAGCACCTGTGTTGTCAGGTGTGGGGGTGCACCATGTCCATCCTATGCCACCGCAACCAAGACATGCTGTGCAGGACATCACACTGGTCGGGGGGCCTATGATTCAGACGTGTACTGATGTACTTCTCTCCATGTTTCCCCCCTTGGACTGTAGGACTGCTGTAGGACCTGGATGGCTGAGGAACAATGGGGCCATGTCCGTGCCAGGGGAGATGGCATGTGGGCAGGCCACAGTGGTGGTGCTGTGGGTCAGCAGTGCCCTGCTGACCAAGATGCAGGTGAGTACCATGTTTCCCTATACACCTGTACAGGGTAGGTTGCAAGGGTGGTGGTGTGGCATGGCCCCTCTGCACATGGCCCTTCCAGCTGTGCACTTCCCGTGGTGTCCTCTGCACTGTCCTGTGGGCCTGCACATATGGGTGGGTGTCGCAGGTGAGCTGTGGGTGCATTCAGTGCCTGGCAGTGACACTGCCTTCCCACAACATAGCCATGATTCCGGATGGCCAGGATGGTGCTGTGCAGTGCATGGGCAGTGATGGTGTGCAGTGGTCTGCATGGCTGAGGTTGCCTGGGTAGGTGGCTCATGTGGGCGCACTCACTGTGGGTGGTTGAATGCCATCCCAGGGGTGTCGGTCACTGATGCACGCCATGCACGTTGGGTGGGCTGCATTAGTCTAGCCAGTCACTCATACTGTTTCTGCTCCCTTGTCCTAGGTGGACGTCATTGGGAGGTCATCGAGTGGACCCTCAGGGAGATCCTGCAGGCCAGCCGGGTGACACATGAGATGCTCGAGTGACTGGATGGGGGGACTGGTGGAGGCACCACAGGTGCTGCAGGGCAGCAGAAGAGGACTGGGGACACCAGTAGGGCCTGCTGCACATGGAGATACTCCCTCTGTCACTGGACTGTACCCCACACCCCCATGTCCCCCACCTTTGCCTTTCCCATTATCCCCTGCCCCTTTTCCATCCCTCCTTGTAGCGTCCTCACCCTTCCCCATCTCTGTTGTACATACATGTAATTAGTTATTGTTGTTGTTATTGTTTTATTTATTGCACAAGTTTATCTTTATGTCCGTGTCTGTCTCTGATTTGCAGCGGGTGCATGGAGCCTTGCTGCAGTGGTGTGCATGGCTACTGTGGGGTGGGGCTGGATTGGCCATGGGTGTGCCTGGTGGTGCTCCTCCACTGGTGTGGGTGGGGGCCATGGGCTATGTCTAGGGGCACATGTGGTGTGCCCTGTGCACTGTTTACCTGTGTGCAGCAGGCTGTGGTGCTTGTGCCATTTTCCAGCTGCCCAGTCTGTGTGGGCTTTGCCTGTGCAGCTGTGGCTATTGCTGCTACACCGCCACCATGAGTGACTGTGGACTGCATGGTCGCATGGCCCCCATCACCGCATGCTTATCTGCTGGCGTGCCTTCAGGGGCAGGCCGTACCTGTCACCTTGCAAGCACAGCATCCTTGCAGCTGGCACTCCGACCCCTGGACTATCGCATGTCTGTCCCTGTTGTCACTGTGGGCAGTGCCATTGGTTGCCCCCTCCATGCAGTCCATGGTGACTGTGGTGGTGCCTGTGGGCTGGTGGCTGTCACATGGGGTCCTGCTGCATGTGGGTGGTGGCCTGGTCACTGGCCCATGCACTTGCCATCAGGGTGGCCAGGCTCATGGGGTGACCGCCACATGGCAGGCTCACCCTCTACCTGGTGGTGGGCAGACTTCAGGTTACACAGCACCATGGGCTTCACAATGGCAGAGCCTGTCGCACTGCTTTGTGTGCCTGTTTGCCGGAGTACCCATGGGACTGGGATGGGGAGGGCATTGTGTGTGCCCTGTGTTGCTTCCTGTGTGGCGCATGCCTCCATGCACCATGGGAGAAGGCTGTGTTGCCTGGTGGGGTCAGTGCTGTGGTGGGGTGGGTGCATGGGTGGTGGACCTTGCTCTGGCCATGGGTTTGGAGTGTCTACCTGCTTGTGATGGCATCCAGGGTGGACCTTGTCACGTTGGGGGTTCCTCGGGTACTGGTGCCAGGTCACCCACCTTGCTGTGCCTCCATGGGGGCCATGCTGGAGGGCCTTGTGTGGGTTGTGGTACCATTGGTGGATGGTTTCACCGCCTGCATTGGGTGGTCACAGTGGGGTTGTGGTACATGTGCATTGTGCTCCGGGGCAACTGGATGCCTGGGCATGGTGGTGGTAGACTGCCTTCAGTGCCATGCACTGTTTGGTCATGCTTCTGGGCTAGGTGTCTCAGGTGCTTTGTACTGGGGGGGTGACATTGGGGTGGTGCAGTGGCATAGGTGGGGCATGGCCATCATTGTGTCCTGGTCCCTGCTGGCCGGTGGATGGTGCAGGGGTGCCGTGCCCAGTGGATGGGGACTACTGGGTCACATCTGCTGGTGGTTCAGCACTGGGGCTCAAGGGTCAGTGGTCCGCCTTGCACCCATCTGGTTATGCTGTTCATGGGGGCCTTGCTCTGTTCAGGTGGGGGGCTGGGGGTGGGTGGGTGGATGGTCTGTCTGTCCTGGTGCATGCTCCTTAGCATATGGCACATCCATGGCTGCTGCTCAGTTGATTCCTGTCTTTGTCCATGCGCATCCCTAGGGCGCTATTGCGCATCGACCCTGCTCCATGGTGCTTCCCTCATTGTGCTATGGTGCATCAGGAGCGATATTCAGCCACGTTGCGCAGGCACACCTTGTCCTATGCATTTTTTTAATATCATGCCTGTTGCACCATGGCACAATGGACATGCACCTGCTCCCTCTATTGTGCATCTTTATGGCGCAGTCTGAATATCCAGGCCTTTATGTCCATGCAGGGTCCAAGTCAGGCTGAATTTCTTAAATGTATGCCTTCCAAACAGGGTAGGACTTTGGCTTTGTTGAATAATAAAAGAGTACTGGTAAAAACATGGGATATAGTTTGGATGAGTTGCTTTGGCAGATTAGGGGTCAGAGGAAACCTGAAGCATAAATTCATAGATGAAAAATAATGTCCCAGATCTGAGTGTTTTCAAATCGAGAATCCCAAACACATTTTTTTGGGGGGGATGCCGTTACAAAAATATTGTTAGCAAGTTTATTTACTAGATCGCTCTGGCCATATTTGAGCAACCTTTCTTGTGAGAGTTTAATATTGGGGGACTATACTGGTTATTTAAAGATTTTTCATCCGAGCACTCTCAATATACTATTTGCATGTATCAAATTTTATTTGTGGCAGGCACAGTGCCAATATTTGATGCAACAACTAAATACCTTTCCAGGTATTTTTGCAGGGATGATTGAAACTCTTCTCAAACAGACAAAAACACAGGATTACAGGGTATTACCTAAGAGTAGGGCCGATGTTCTGTGGCATAGGATTACATGGGTAAATTGAGTATATTTGTTTATAAGGATCAGTTTTCAGTAAATAGACTGTAACTTTTACAGAACTTATTTACAGTGATATGCTAAGTGAAAACCAATGCATTAATTTTTTTATAATGATGTATTTGTAGGTCATACATCTCATTACTAAAGTTATTTTTCTTTTTTGTTAAACAGGATCTACAGTGAAGGAACATTTTTTTTTATTTTCTTTATTCTTGAGTGATTCTGGGGATTATATGATCTTGTTCTTTTCTTTTCTTTCTCTGGAATAAGCAGAAATTATTCAGAGTTTATTTTTGTTAGGATTCTAATATTTCTTTTTGATGCTTTCTGTATGTTGAAAATATTTTTTTGTGTGTATTTTGTGTGTTACTTGTATGATGGTATTTTTTTGTACAATAAAATTCCCCTACTCTTTTCGATAATTGCAATGGGATCTTTAACAATCATCTGAAGTACCACCAGAACGGGCAGATGAAACCTCTGTTTAACATCTCATCCAAAAGACGGCACCACAGAAGTGCAGCACCCCCCCCTCATGCTGCACTACAGTGTCAGTATTGGGATATTAACCCAAGTGCCAGGTGTGGGAATTTAACCCACAGCCCTCAGACAACCTAAGTGTCAGGTGTATTCATGTGGTCCCATAAAAATAAAAGTCCAGTTCTAAATCCTTCTTGCACACATAAGCATATTATTATACTTCATTTACAAATTCAAACTGCCATGATTTATCTAGTACTTCCATTTCATATATAATAAACCATCTTCCCCCATTATTTGTAATATGTTTTGATTTACTTTGAATATTCTTTTCTGAGTGTTGCCCAGCACAATCAGGAGACACAGGAGTGACAATAGTCAAATAATTGAGTATATTAGTGTTTTCCAAGGCAGGCAGCAGGAGTGCAGTCAGGTAGGAGGTAAACAGAGTCACTACCTGTATCACTGGGTCCTCACTGCAAAACCAACTCCTTAGTGTTTTCTGGTGCACACAAGGACCATTTTTATTAGTGGATTGATCAAAGCCCTGTTTAACCAGTTTAAATAACAATAAGTAGTCGGTTTCAATTTCACATTTTTTTTTCTTTTTAGTATAAAGGTAAGTGTACAATCTCAATAATGCACTCATGGGCAGTTGTAGTTGTGAGAGTTATCCACTTCTCATGCACTCAAATGTACTCAGACTGCAGCCTCATACAATACCATATGGTATGGGTAAATCCCACAAAATCAAATCCCTCCATCGTATTATTACTTTATTTATAAGCAAGCAAGATCCAGGAATCCAACTGCAGCCAGGGAGAATGGTAGTGTCTAGGTCAAATAGCATAGATTAGATACAGTCAAGGCCCCTGAAATTCTGCGATTCTGCAGTTGCGGAATTTTCCGCAGAATTTGCATCATGCCGCAGAATATATATAGTGCCACATAATTCTTTTTTTTTTGGTGAATTTTCATTCAAATATACTGTTTTTTCAGTGTCAGGCTTTCTTTCCCCTCTGGTTTATCCTAAAGCCCCTCCTCTGCACTCAGCATGTGATGTCATCGATGACATCACATCATATTTAACCAATGGCAGGACTGCATTCTGCCAGAGAAATAAATAAATCATGCCGCAGAAATCAGAAAATTTTGCCGCAGAGCACTAGGGGCCCTGGATACAGTCAAAAGACAGGCACCTAGCTAAGGTCCATTAAATAATGTTGCTTTCCATGAATAGAGACTGGAAACCAGTTCTGTTATATTGTGCAAAAACTCTCCTTTATTCACAATAAATATGCAAATGCCATTAAATCCAGGTCAAATCAAAAAGTGAATTAAAAAGGCCTTTGAGAAAGCGACTTTGTGAGTGAAATGCGTCAGGTGACATTTTACCTGTGAGGGGTTGGAGTCTTCATGGCAGTTGGCAGGATGGGACTGTCTGGATCTGGGACTATAATTATGCTGTGATTCATTTTGTGTGATTTTACCTGGATTTTAATGGCATCTGGATATTTATTGTGAATAAAAGAGATTTTTTTGCACAATATAACAAAACTGGTCTCCAGTCTCTGTTCTTGAAAAATAACATTATTTAACGGACCTTGTTGTAGGTGCCTGTCTTTTGACTGCTTCTAATCTTCTACTTTATTTACATGCTGCTGGTAAGGACCATGTCAAAACTGTATAATGTAGTTTATGTCCTTGTTGCATTCTTCCACTGTTGCTACAATGCAGCCATGTTGTAAATAGATTTTTGCTGCTAAAGGATATGTAAGCTACATCATACAGTTCTAAAACAGCACTTTCATGTGCAAATCAGATTTATTCAGTTAGCTTTTTGAAAGTCCTATAATAAAAGAACAGCAACAGAATTGAAACCAGACTTTAAAAACAGTGGCCCAGATATTCAAAGGGGTTGCACCAGGCACAACCCCACATTGCGCCCTGGTGGGATATTGAGACAGCTGCCTGGCACAGTGCAAATCCAGATGCGCTGGGCCAGAATGATTATGTATGCAGCACAGGTGCAGGGGGCATTCCCATGTATATGCGGCACATGCCGATATTCAGCCTGGAATGCGTGGAGCATATGCTGGTGCACCCCTGCACTGCGCTGCATAGGGGGGCTCAAAGATGAGCCTGTGCTGAGTAGGAGAAAATCCCAGCCACCCACAGGTGGGCTGTTGTATTGCAGGGTGCAACACAGCAGCCCAGCCATGGGTGGCCACTCGCCATTCCAGAACATCGTCCACAAGCATGCACACCCCTGGTGGTCTAGTGGAACGCCCCCTGCCCGTAGCTGCGATCACGTGATATATATTTATAATGAGATCCCTGGTAGTCTAGAGGCCCCCCCAGTCCCCATTACTGATGTGTATGAACATGACAACCTCCGGTGGTCCAGTGGTCTCCCTCCACTGAGTCCTCGATACATGACACTCTGATGTCCCTGGTGGTCTAGTGGAATTCAACCCACCCATTGCTGCAATCATGGTAAAATCCCATATTGAGATTTCCTGGTGATCCAGTGGGTGCCCCACCCCACCCACCCACACAGAACCCTTCCCCACCCCACCACCCGTCATCGGCAGGTGGCTGCATCCACCACACACACCACCCGGCCACCCGCTGAATGACAGGTACAGTATGGGCTGTAAGTCTATTGTTCCCCAGTGTGGATCAATGGGCTTGCAGGGTATTCTGTACTAGACAGTTCCAAATATGTGAACGGAGTCATTCACAGATTTGGGACTGTCTAGCGCAGTATGCGCCTGCAAGCCCATTGGTCCACACTGGGGACCAATGGGCTTACAGTCCATACTGTACCTATCATTCAGCAGGTGGCCAGGTGGTGTGCAGGTGATGCAGCTGCCCGCAAATGATGGGGGAGCGGGGGGCAAGGAGTTATGTGTGGGTGGGTGGAGGGTGGGAGCCACTGGATCACCAGGGCCTTTCAATACAGGATTTTACCATGACCGTGGCAATGGGTGGGGGGGTTCCACTAGACTACCAGGGACATCATATTGTCATGTATCAGGGACTCGGGTGGTGGGGGGACAACTGGACCACCAGGGTTGGTCATGTTTCATACACATCAGGGATTTGGGGACTGGGGTGGAACTAGACAACCAGGGGTCTCATTATAACCATATACAATGCGATTGAGGCAATGGGGCAGGGATGCCCCGGGATCCCCACAGCACACGTCCTGCTGTACATGGTGTCAGGTGCAAGTCACCGGCCTGCCCTGCGTAAGGCATGCAAATGGGGCCATAATGATATGCAAATGGACCCATTTGCACCTTGCATATATTATGGCCTAATTTGCATGCCCCCTGCTGAATATTGCTGGTGATGCACCTAGCGCAACTGCACTTGTGCTGGCACATCCCCATGCTCCCTATTTGTGGCTTGCGCTGGCACAGTGCCACTGCTCCATGCATAGTTTGTGCACTGTCCATGCCATATTCAGTGGTGCTGCTCTATGGAGCAGCACCATTGAATATCACCTGGACCTGGCCCCGGTGCATCACAGTTGCACTGCGCCCAGGCTTGCGCCACTGCCTGGTGCAGTCTGAATATCCCGGCCAGCATGTATATGAACAAACGGCTTATAGGGTCAATGCAGTTTTCCTTTAAATAACAAATGTGCAGTGCAATCTACATTTGCTTCACTGTACTTTTCATGCCGTAATGTGTATTTAAATCTGGTAATTGTATCACATGGCTTGTTGTTGTTCTGATTTAAATTCTGTGTGAATAAGCTGAGCATGACTGTATTAGTTCATAACTGGAGCCTTTCTGTAAACACAGTCCAGGGAGCGCTTTGTGCTTCAGTCAATAAACTGTTAAGAAGAGTTAATGAGTTGTATTTTTGATGGGTTCATTTTTAGTGAGACAATTATTGTATAGGTAAGAGGTGCAATGGGAGTCCATAAAGAAAGGAATGCTGTACAGTGTCTTCAAGATCATTTCAAGAATTCTGCAGAAGAATCAAACAGTTGCATACTTAGTTCACTATGCTGCAAATTAATAGTTTTTTATTTTAAATTTAAACTTTTATATACAGTAAATTAGTGTCACTGGTCAGTACCTCTATTAGATCCTGGCCACTTCCATACCCCATGACAGCAGTTGCCTTCACCCAAGCTGAGTGGGTGCAGGCCCAGAGGTAACTGTGTCTTCAACCTGGCTACTGCCCTTCCCCCCCAAACAGTTTTTGCCCATGTTATCCTCTGACTCATCCTCTACCAGCTGGCCTGAGGTTCATACAGTGTGTCACTGGAGTGTATACTGTTGAAACAGTGATGCAACAACAGCGAACCCCCCTCAGCGACACCTCAACGGCAATACACCCCCCCCCCCACATTGATGCGGTCGGTGTGTTGCAGGTCATGATGTCAGCAGGAGACCAGTTTTGTAAAGGACGTCACTGTGATTCCCACCACTGCAGCATGGTGGAACCCCTCTGAAGGAGTGAGATCCCTGTTCCAATCGCAGCTCTGGTCACCTGACCCCACAGTCTGAACCCAGGCCACCGGTACAGTAGTGTCACTGGGCCATCAAATTGCCCCATTATGTGTTGATTATCTTTCATCAGTTTTAATGACTCAGCCAGCAGAAGTCCTATCCTATGGACCAGGATTTATTTACTTATTTATTTAACAGACTTTAAGATTACAACCTTTGAGTCAGGGACTCATTTACAAAGGCTCCACATCAGAAAAAACAAACATAAACACTTACTACATGTAGACATTGAATAGCAGCTAAAGGTTACAGTTTTTTCAATTATACAATATTGCAGAATCAAGATCAGCTATACATTGCATTTTGAACGTGTTACTGAGAGCTGAATTTTTCCAGTTTTCAAGAGAACAATAAGTTTGCTAATAGAGGAAGGGAGTAACAGGTTTTATATTTACAGCGAAGTAGAGAATTAGACAGATATCTTGTGAGTGCTGCCAAAGGAGGCATTGTTAATAGGTAATGGTTTGTAGCCCTATCGGTAGGAGCTCAGTGGTGGGGTGGTCCCGTAAGATGATAGAGATGACCCAGCACTAGCTGGTACATTGGCAGTGCCGTGAAGCGAGAATGTGCTATATGAGGGCTGGCTTGAAAGGTCCTAATTTGGAGATGGAGGAGACGTTAAGAGGGGAGTTCATTGTAGCAGGCTGGGGCCCTGTGTGGGAATGACCTTTGGGCTAAGGTGGTTCTAACCCTCAGGATGGACCACACCTCTCGGTTGGCAGTGCGGGTGCTCACCAAGTTGTGGGAGGATAAGAGAGAGGCAGAAACCCCAAAGGGGGTAAGCCCCAGGTGTATTTTCTTTGTGAGGAGACATGTTTGATAAAATAGCCTTTCCTCCAGTGTGAAGAGATTTGTCGGGGCATATAGGGTACAAGTATGGGTACGCTTGTCTGCCCCGGAGAAGAGTCTGCACGCTTTGTTTATGGCAAGGTGGATTTTGTTAAGGGCTGTGTGGTCAGCAGCCGAGTAGATAGTGAGCCCATAAATGACTAGGGAGAGGACTGAGGAGGTGACAACCAGATTAAGGGCTTCCGGAGGTAGGCAGTACTTGTGCCGATACAATAGGCCTATATGGACATTTATGGTTGTTGATAGAGTGTCAATGTATGAATGGAAGGAGAGGCTGGAATCAAATCTAAGGCCAAAGTATTTATATGTATGGACCTGCTCTAGAGGAAGGAGAGAGTGGGAGAGGATTGTTAGCTGCGCATTCTTGGCCTTATTCTGTCAGTGGGAAAAGAGCTTGGTCTTTGTCTTTTTTACGTTGACCACCAGTCTTTGGTCTATGAACCAGTTTTCAATCTGGTTAAATGCATGTTGGAGGGAGGACTGCAATACTGTGGGATGTGGGTGTGAGGCAAAAAGAACCACGTCATCCTCATAGAGTAGTAGGTTGCCAGAGCAGGAATTGAGCAAGGTGTTTAGGTAGATGCTGAATAACAGATGGCTGAGGATGGAGCCCTGGGGAACCCCAGAGAGGACTGGTAGGGTAGTTGTGAGGGTGTTGTTTATTTTAGCACATGATCGAGCTGTGAAGTAGCTGGTAAACCAGGAGACGGGTCCTTGGGACAGACCTATGTGGCAGAGTGTGCTTAAGAGTAAGGGGTGGGAGACTGTATCAAAGGCCTTTGACAGGTTGATGAAAACAGCTCCAGCTAGGTGTTTTCTATCCAGGGCAGAATGAATAAAATTAGAGAACTTATTGAGAGCCATAGTTGTACTGTGCCCAGATCTGAAGCCATGTTGCTTGCTTTAGAGATGGGGATTGGTATGCGGGTGTCTGGGAGATAAAAAGCATGGTTACTGTATTTAACAGTATGGGGAAGGGGCAGTAAAGGTCCCATGTTGTGTATAAATTGTGTTTATAGTGCCATATGGGCATCTATCATGGTTATGTTGTACCAGGTATGTTTTCTGGCTTCACTTTCATGCAACTTACTAAGAAGTTGGGCTAATTTCATCTGGCCTTCAATGTCAACTTGGCTCCTAAGTCAAGAAAGTGGATGCTGAGGGCCACCCAGTGGCCTTGTTTCTGAGCAATTGACCCGAGTTTGGGAAAGACTTCAGGGGCTTGGGACTATGGTGGCCAGGCCTGAGGAGTGCTGCCGAGGGCATTGCAAAGAGGGCAGGAATAGGCAGGGTTCCACTGTCACTGCAGCCCCTGGTGATGGACCGTGGATGGCACTTGCGCTGTAGTTGATGGGGGCTAGCGGAGGTCAGGGCTGTAGCAAGTGAGACAGAATTATGCCACCCACCCACTCACCTCCAGCCGAAGAGGATGGTGGTGTAGGACAAAAAAACTGTAGAGAAAATGGGGATGTGGTAATGTGACTATGTTCCCTCATTGACAGTATTCTTCACTGGTTCAGAAGCTGGTGTCTGTCCCCAAGCTTGACCGTGACTACTGTAGCTACTGGGGAGGGGGTATGACTGATTTTTGAAATAAAGTATTTTTTTCACCAACCTAACTTCTTACTTTTGGTTTTTCAACAGCTACCCATTTACAGACTACACATTTGGTACCAAGGAGCCCCTGTAATGGAGGGACAGCACCATGGCAGCTTGGTTCCAATGCAAGAGGGATGAGTTTGACAAAATTGGGATGAGGAGGACAGTAGAGAGGGTCTTGATTGTCCATGAGCACAGGCTGCCACACATTTTGTTACTGCAGCTGGGGACAACATTATTTAAGCTATGAGTATTTGTTTAAAACTCTTAGGCCAGTCCAACAGCCTAGCTGAGGGCACATCAGCTTCCTTGTGGGGGCCTGGTTTCATGTCCTGAGTCAAGGTTTCCCAGTTGGGCTGCTTGAGGCTCATTGTCATCCCTAGTGGATGCACATTGCCTCTGGGGAAGGACTGTGGCAGTTGCCTCTAGGTGACTGCTCATTGGTGAGCCAGAGGGATGTACAGAGAGCCAATTAAGGGTGGCC
Organism: Neoceratodus forsteri; assembly: GCA_016271365.2. Lineage (NCBI taxonomy): Eukaryota > Metazoa > Chordata > Ceratodontiformes > Ceratodontidae > Neoceratodus > Neoceratodus forsteri. The sequence continues at coordinate 284,146,235 of CM028135.1, read as the reverse complement.
CCACTCTTCAAGGAGTTTTCAGTTGGGACATCAGCATGGATTGTCTAACCCAATAGTTCTCAGACTTTGTCACAGTGAGCCTCCCCAAATCCATGGAAAAGATTTTGAGCCTCCCCAAAAAAGTGAAATAATCTTGGGCCTCCCCAAAGAAAAATAACATACCGTACTTTGCGCAGAACACCATGAACAGATTGAAACCCCTTTGAGTGCTTGGCTCACATTCAGTTCTTTGTCTTATACTGACATGGAACCTTTGAAAAAGAGCTCATGCTCAAAGGTGTTATCTGAATAACAAATAATAAAATAAATATTATTCAGCTTATTGTAACCCCACCCCCCTCAACAGGCCAGCCTACTTGCTCTGCTATTTTCATTCTTGAACCATTGTTACCCCAAGTTGCAGTGCCTTCATGGTTCAGACTGCTTTCTCTGTTTCCTCTCTATATGAAATAACCTTCCTACATACTTTGCCTCTCCCCCTCCTTCCCTGCTCCTAAGCAACTTCTCGGGGATTACTTTGCTCTTTCCTGCTGTTGCTCTTAGCACTTCTATGCTCAACCCCTGTATTTGGACTGTTCTGCCATCAGTCTACAAAACTGATCAATTACCACCACTCATTATTAGTTTATTCTTCATATTTGTTTGCACTACTGTTCATTGTGCATTTCTTGATTGTTTTGCAGTTACCTTTTAAAATGTATTCACTCCCCTACCCTTCCCTGAGTACACCTTAAATGAGCCTTGGCTCATTCACCTTCCCTTGTCACCTATTAGTAAATAAATACATAAAATTCACCTACTATTATCCTCTTTCAGTTTGCATCATCTCTTCACACAAAATATATAAAACTCAAAATTTAAATACATTACTTTTTCAGACTTGCTTGAGCCTCCCCTGGAACAGGTTGGGGCCTCCCCAGGGAGGCTGGCCTCACCATTTGAGAACTCCTGGTCTAACCTCATGGATACTGATGATTCCTAAACATCCATCTCTCCGACATCCCATGATGGTTTTCTTTTCCTTCCTCTTGAGTCAGTTTAGTCAAGTCCCTCCAAACTGATTATGACTTGTTGGCAAATTCATATGCCTTGTGAATTTCTTGCAATTTCTCTGTGCATCATATTTATGTGTACAGTATTTAAATTCATCTACCAAGCATATTTTGCTCATTTATGTAGCCTCATGCATTTTTACCTGTTGCATGCCCCCCAGAACCAGGTTTCACTTGGAAATGTAATTCAGTTTGCCTTCCTGGCTAGATTTAGAATTTAAAAAATGCATTATTTGGGACACATTGAGTATGTATGATTAAGAAAAGGAGGTTATTACACTGACATGGGTGAAGTTATTTCATAGATGAGTGAGCCCAGTAGACACCCTGACAGAGTTTTTGCAGCATCCCCCGACCCCTTTCTGACTGATAATGGAGCAGAATTGATGTCTGTTGTGGAGCGACTGGCTCACCCAGCCAGAGGGTCTGGTGTAGGCAGGTCAGTAGACTGCAATGAGAAACATCAAGGAGCAAAACACAGTGATACTGTGGCAGCATCTCAGTATGGTCATCCAGGACATCAGGGTCTGGAAGGCAGTATAGAGTAGTGGTTAAGATCACTGAGCTGCAAACCTGGAGAACTGGGTTTGAATCCCACCACCACCACTTGCATACTGTGTGACCATGATGAGCAAATCACTTAGCTTCCCTGTGCTCCCTGGATGCACCTGGAAACAAGCCTTGACTTAGTGTGTCTTTTCTGACCAAAAATTGTAAATAAATAAATAAAATGAAAGTGATGTCTGGTCCACTGATGAGGAGCACTAACATCACTCTCCTGGCTAGAGGATCAACTTCAATGGGGTTGCATAACAGGTGGAGGCAAGTGTGGTGGTTGTAGGATTGTGCTGGTGTAGTGAGCCTGGATCAGGAGAGTCTTTCAGGTTATACATATTTATATGTGTATTTGTAAGTACAGATGTGTGTGTGTGTGTGTGTGTGTGTGTGTGTGTCTCTCTTTCTCCCTATATATATATATATACACAATGTATGCATACATAATTTATTCTAATTTACTAAAGACTATGGTGCTGTGACTGTCAGGGGTAGGGGTCAGTGCTGTAACTGTTGGGGGATGGTAATCAGTACTGTGACTGTTAGGGGTGGGTGACCAGTGCTGTGACTGAGATTGAAGGGTGTCAGTCTTGTGACTATCAGAGGGGTGGTACAGTCCTGTGACTGTCAGTGGTGAGGGAGCAGTGCTGTGACTGCTGGGAGTAGGGGATTAGTGATATTACTGTCAGGGAATGGGGAACATTCTTGTGTTTTTTTTAAATGTATGCAAATTCTCTTTGTTTGCCAATCATGTACCATTCGTGAGCCAACCAAGGTTTGTCTGTGGGGGAAAGTCATGTGAGCTATGATATCAGAGCACTGCCATTATAGTCCTTGTAATTCTGTACCCTGCCCTACATGTGTCTTGTGCCCCCACCCCCACAAGTGTCTGAAAGCATAGGGGCATTATACTAACTGTTTCTTAGTCTTCTGCTTTCAATGTACATCTTGGGTCCACCAGTAACCCTTTCTCAGCTGAATGTAGCAGTAAATGTGAGATGTGTGTGTGGGGGGGGGTGATGGTGCAGAAATAGTACGTTCCATTAATGGTTTGTATCTCAAAATCAAGGCCTCATACAGTCCTCAGTCATTCAGGCAGCCAGTCGGTTCACTGGGAAAAGCTGTTGTGTGCTCTGACATCCCAGTGGATGTCTATGGCCTAGCTACTGCATTGTGTACCATCTTCATGTGGTGGAAGTGATATAATCATGAGCCCACATTGAGTGTGTTACAGTAATCACAGTGCAGTGTGACAAATGCATGGAATACCAGCTATGGCGGTGGGTGCTAAAACCATTAATGGTTTCAGCACAGCTAAGACAAAGTGAAGGGTATAGTGGTTGCTCAGGATAACAGAAACTGGGAAGGGGACTGGGGGTGGTTGGGGAGGGCAAGTATTCTCTATGGACAGTAGATCCTGGGGTTAGATAGGGTACCATGGGCAGATTTTTTTGCTGTCATTGTCTATGTTTCTAGGTTTAGTGTGATCCAATCCAGCAATATTACTAGGCCAAAAACTAGGGGCATGTACCTTTTGAAAGGGCTGGCAGGGGGGACTATCTTCACTGTTGCCCAACCAGTTGTGTTGCAGAGGCTAGATAGATTTTATTTATTACTGATTTGAAACTTGGTGACTGGGAGAGGCACACTGAGCCATTGCTCATTTCCAGGTGCAACCCAGGGGAAAGGCGAGAGGAGAATAATATTACAAACAAATACAAAGCAGGCCGATAATGAAATAACAAGAACAATAACATAAAGTGCATGAGTGCAGCACAGACAGTAATGCCAAACATTGCATCTGGGTGCAAAAGAAACAGCATTCACAATCAATAGCAGTAGTGCAAATATGGTAAATTTAAAAAGTGCAGGGAAAACCCAGCCCTGGATAATGAGATGCTGAAGCCAGTGTTGACAGGTGGGACCATGAGAGGTAAGGATGGTTTCAAGAAGGGGATTGGCAGGAACAAGGGTGAGGAGATTTAAAAAGCAATTCTGCACTTCAGCATTGATTTCATATATAAGATGTTTCAGCTGTTGCAATTTACTAGAGAATACATTTTTTTTAATTTTCTGTGTTCCTTTCCAAGATTTACAGCACATCTTGGCAGTCCATCTAAAAAGTCTGTATAGAAAACATTTGAAAACATTTGCCTCTCCTATGTTAACTTCACAGTGCCTTTGTTTATGACATCACAGTATTCAACATGACAACAGACTGTGATGCCATAAACAGCAACTGTGTGGTTAGCACGAGAGGGCTAGATACATTTTGAAAGACTCAATGAAGTAATTGTGTTACAATACTGAGTTGACCAACAATAGGGGGAAGGTAATAAAAATAATAAAGAACTAGAAAATAATAAAGATAAAACATAATCGGTATAAATCTAGTGTTCATAAGTTTTTTATAATAACTGGTTAGTGATGATTATCAGCTGTGTGCAGAAGAACCCCATTATACAGGGGTGATTATACATGGCCATGAATAACAGTGTTTGATTATACACATACGTGTATAATTACCCAGTTTCACTCTCTGGGTTTATGGGGCATTGCACACCTCATGTGTGCTTAAAATCCTTGTTATGCACACTTCCCCCATGCATTGTTCAATATGTTATAATAGAGGATTGCTTATTAAAGTAAGATCTTTACTTGTTGGATTCCATAAAATAGTAGCAAGCAGGAGCTGTGTGAAAATTTCACTCGGCAGGATGGAGTTCTGCAAGCTTGTCTATGGCACTGTGCAGACAGCATATTGCTCATTACCCTGTGGCAGGCATGTTAAAGGGGGTGCTTCCACTGGCCTGTCAGGGCAGCAGTAACACTACTGCCTGCAACATGAGCTGGGTCATCAGAAACCAGACAGGGAGAGGAAAGTAGTGTCCCAACAGGTGATATTTTCCTTCAGGAGGGAGGGTGTCAGATTTCCACTGTTATACTGCCTCCCAGGGTGACAGCAGGAGGCAGTACAGTGGGAGCTACAAGGGAGAAGAGAACGTCATTGCCACCATCTGTTGTGTGCGTATGCAACCTGATGTCCCAGTGTTAAATGTTGTCAGGTAAGAATAAAAAATAAATGGACAAAAATGCCTCACAGAAAGACAGCCATGCCACACCCACAGACCCTACACTTCCTGACCTGGGCACTTCCTGAAGACCAGATAATAGTTCTGAAGTACCTAGCCCAGTCTGAGGGCTCCATAGTGTGGTGGAGGGGAGCAAGCCATTGGAGCAGTGTGGGGAATGGTAAATCCTGAGTGAAGACAAGGTGATGGAGCTGGGATGTGACAAAGGCTTTAGGGGGGCCAAAGGGTTAGTTGGGTGCAGGAGCACAAAACAGTAACAAAAAAGATATTGCTTCCTAGAACAGATGAGATGAGATGGATAGGCTGGGGTATGTTGTGTGGATGGCAGCAGTTTGGTTTGCTGTGAAGCAGAACAGTCAAGATCAAATTGGAATTATTTAAAAATGGACAGAAAGGGAGAGATGAGATGAAAAATAATGGAGTGGAAGATGGAAACAGAAGGAAGAAGAGACAAAAATAAGAGGACAGAGGTTTAACAAGGGAGATGGAAATGAGGAGACAAAGAGAGTTGAAACTGAAGGTGTTCATAATCTTGGAAGCTGGTTAGTCCCCTCCTGTGGAACAACATCCATTCCACACTCTGCTTCTCTTATTCAGAATTTTCATTCAAAGCTTCATTTTGAGGAGGTAATTTCCTGTTTTTCAGCCCAAGAACTGCAGAGATCTGCATGCCAAGCCCGACCAAAATCCAGATCTTCATCTAAGAAGCAACCAGTCCTCTGGTCTACAGTTCAGATGCCTCCAGGACCGGAGTGTAATCAGTAGCTATGTGAGAATCTAGTGTGACCAGCTCCCCTTCTACCACTAAATTGTCAGCTGACATTAATCGCTAACCACATTAGGGAGCTTCAGTGTTATCTTTCCTGAGGCTGCCCTTGGATAAAGGGCTCCCTGGTCGCTACTCGTCACCTAGCTGACGAAGCAGTTCCTGATGGACACAATCTGATCCTCTGCAGTTTTTCGCAGGGCAAAACTGGTGATGTACTTAAAGTTACTGCTTTTTTTACATTTGGATGTGGACGGGGAAGGGAGAAGCTTTTTTACTGAATTTTGTATCTCTTGGCTTGTTATGGCACTCCGGCTCCTCTATTACTGTAGTTCACAGGATTGCAAGAAGCGTTCACATACAGTAAGTGCCACAAATATGCAAGTTGCAATATTTAAAACTCTAATATAGTGTATTATTTCTGAATTTTATTTATATAAACACTATCCCTGCTTTACACTTAACTGCTCCATAAAGATTTTTGAAGGGCTTTTCCTTTGTTAAAGGGTAACCCTTTTTCTTGTTGGCCTTCTGATGGCAGCAACAATTTAATTTTATAAGAAGGCAGCTGGCTCATTGTGACCCAGAACTTTTTCTGAGAGGAAATGACTAAAGACAGCATCATTTCATTTTCCATTGTATAAATAAACCCTGTAGCTCACACTGGTTCTAACTAGAACTTGCTGTTCGTCAACGAACTGCACAAGCACTGTGGATGCAGCAATTTAATCCAATACGTGGATGATGCTGTTATTTACATATCCTCCAATAACCCGGGTGACCTATCCAGCTCTCTCCAAAAAGATATTCATATCATGGAGAGGTGGCTCATTAACAACAAAATTGTCCTTAACACCAAAAAAACTAAAGTTATGCTGTTTGGTCCAAGAGCTTTAGGACAAGACAGATCGCAACTTCTCCAACTCTCATCTCTCGATGGCAACAAGCTAGAAGTTGTTCCTACCACAAAATACCTCGGCCTCATCCTTGATCAAGGCCTCACGTTCAAACAACACGTGGACCAAGTCACAAAAGTAATTCACTCCAAACTTGGGTTACTATATCGGGTTAAGGAACTGCTAACCCTTGAAGCTAGGACTGCTATAGCAGCGAGAGTCCTACTTCCCACATTGACTGTTGCTGCCCCGGTCACACAGGGCATCTCGAAGCAGGAATTTAGTAAACTACAGGTCCTATACAACAAAGTGACCGCTTTGCCACCCTATCCCACTCTAGGAGCCACCATTGTGAGGCGCTTGTAAAACTTAACTGGCCATCCTTCGAAGCACACTTTAGCTACCCCTCGTTCTGTCTGGCCAAAAAGATAACTAGCCCTTCACCTCCCCCTAGCCTTGAAGAACTCCTCATAGTAAAGAGTAACCAGCGCAGCCTTAGGTCTTCAGGCCAAATGTTGCTAGAGGTTCCCAAGGCTAGGACAAAGGCAGGCCAGAAATCCTTCTCTTTCACTGCCCCGGCCTTATGGAACCACCTCCCACTGGAGGTGAGAGAAACCCCTACAGTGCAGTGCTTCCACACCAGACTCAAAGCTCATCTCCTAGCTAAAAGTGTATGCCAGTGCCACTGCACCTGACACTACCACCACGACCTATAATTCCCCCCCGACCCCAACAAGGTAGTACTAACTTTCTTTTCTCTTCTTTTCTTTTTTCTCCTCCTACCTCTACAATTAACCACCCGAATGCCTGCTTTGGGCCTACCTATGGTACATTAATGTTGTTCGCATACTTGCTTGACAATTGTTTAATGCTCTAATTACAACTTATCATAATGCTCTACAATAGCCTAATAACTACTGCTATGTGTAAACAGCCGAATACTGTATACCCATGATTACCCATGTTGTGATACTGCACGAAGTTCACATATGTCTGTATTAGTATTCCTGGGTCACCGCTGAAAAAGGGACTTTCACGGCCCAGCGGGCCTACCTGGTCATCAAAATTCAATAAATAAATATAATAAATAAATAAATGTACTGAGTAATTAGATGGTCAGGGTTCTTGAATTGCTTGCCACTCTTTGCTGTGAATGATTCTAAAGGGTTCTAAGTTGCTATTTAGTACAAAGTTTGAAAAGGCTTCCATTTGGGGCCATGATTAATATCATTTCTATTACTAGGGTTGCTTTCTTTTAACCCATCCACCCTTCTGTTTTTATTTTTATTTTTGCCAGTAACTCAGTTTCCAAAATGATATCTGCCACTGTTGCTGCAGAGACTTTGTTTTAATGGTTTATGGTTCTGATGTGAGGATGCATATATGACTGGATAAGTCCATACAGCAGAAACCTTGTATAGGTACCCTTAAGAAGCTTTTCCTATAGCAACGTAAGCTGTTGTAGGTGGTGACGATGCCCTTCTGACTGCCTTTTTGACTTAGTGGTCAGATGTAGATTGCTTCTAGAAGCAATCTAGCAGCCTCCTACAGTTCATCCTTCCTTTTTGGAGAGTGCATTGGGATGTTAATACCTCGAAGTGTAGAAATTTACAGTTGCTCTTTTCACTATTTGTTTAAGTCAGTTGCCCGGGGGTTAATGTTTACGCTTACTCTTGAGTTATCTTTGTTCCTATGGTCGGTTGTGTGTTTCCCTGCTGGAGGCTGGAGGGGTCAGTCTGAGCTTCTTCTTTATTAACTTATCAAAATGGTGGACTTACATGTAGACACATACAGTATAATGTTAAGGAGCTTAATAATCTGATAAAATGCTCTAGGCATCTTCAAGAATAGCAGAGAATGAGGGCAGACATGGCATTACTGCAAGAGATCCACCTAGATGCATGGAAATCTTAAATGTTCCTGGGTGGGGGAGGTTTATGCCTCACAATGTGAACCGCACCCTTATAAAACAGGTGTGGCTATATTAATTTGAAAGAATCTTCCTATAAGCATCTCCAAAGTCCAGACTTATCATAGAAACATAGACTTTGATGGCAGATAAGGACCGCTTGGCCCACCTAGTCTACCCAGACTGACCCTGAAGGTTGTTTTGTCCAGATTACAGAGGAATTATGGGGCCACCCATACAGTGGTCCCTTCAGATAAGTTGCCCAATACCTTGGTATACCGCGACAGCTATGGTGTCACCAACCAGTAAGGATCAATGCAGCATTACATCGACAGTAAGACTTTAGTATCTGCTGAGGTATGCTGAGTTCTCAATTAATTGTTTAACCATTATTGGCTGCTAAAATGTGCCAGGTGGCACTTTTTTCAGTTAAATTCATTCTGATAATTTACATTGTCCAGTAGGTGTCCCCACAGTCCAATCCCCAATCATCAAATTGGAACTCGGAGAGGTGCACTAGCACATAAATCAGTGCCCACACAGAATTTTAAAAAATGAATAGCTGTAATTTTTCCCTATATTACTGAGAGCTTAAGTGAGCCCCACACAAGAACTGCAGTATCTTTATTGCAATTCATATGTCACAAAAACATTCCCCTGTTTTTTCCTTAAACTGGTCTGCACAGCTTTTCAACCTTGTACTTCAGAAAGTATGAAAATCAAAGAAAATATTAACACTGTCATGCTCTCACCACACTGCTGAGCCATCAGGTCCACTGCCACTCTGCCATCATCACTATCCCCACTGCTGTTCTGAAAACTACTGTAGTCAGACTTTTGTAATAGTCGTAATGCATCTCCACCCGACATTCATCATTCCACTTATCAAATAATAAATCCCCCTTCATTTTCCTGGTGTCTAGTGGCACCCCCACCTGCTGATTGCTGCCTCCCCTTATTAAATAAAATTGCAATAGCTATAGTCCAAAAAGATTTCAACAAGATCAAGATGCCTTGCTGGTGTTTGAAGATTTTTCTAACTGTCAGAAAGACTCAGGGAATGATGTTCTGTAAAAATAATTACCAATGATATAGTCATTCATTCATTCATGCATTCACATGTGGGTGTTTAGTGGCTCAGAGGGTGGTGGGTAAGTCAACTGGACCTCGTGGCAGGAACCCCCCCCTTGACTCCCCACTGCAGAGTTTTCCTCTGCTCTAGCTGGCATCTCTGCTTAGGGATAGTGGTAACTGGAGAGAACCTAAATACATAAAAAAAGTCTTTCATCATACTTTACACTGTCAGACAGCTCAATTACCCGGGTGACCTTTGGCGTACAGGTCCCCACATCAAATATCAGGAACTGGCATGATTGCCCAGCAGCTCATCAATGGCATGTACAGCACTGCTGAGTATGTGTCCCAATGGTATGGGGCACACAACTTCAGGAGGTGTGGAGTGGCCAGAGGGACCATGAAGCGAGATTTCTCTCTCCTCGAGATGGTGTTCTTGCACTGGTGCTCTCCAGTTCCATCACATTCTTTGCAGAATGGCCAGAGTTTACGGGTGGTGCAGTAAGTACTGCATAGGGCCAGCCTCACCCTTGAGCAAGCGGAGGCCCACCCTCAGTTACTGAGTTTAAACACTTGCTATGTAGCACTCTGGGGGGGGCATGCTGCGGGGCACCATAGCAGAGGCAGAGGAAGTGATCTGATGATGGGTTAAGCATGAATGAATCAGCCTGCAGCCTCCCAGAAATGACCCATAATGATGACAGAAAAAAACCCAAAACAAAATAGAACATGATGAAACATATAGCAAGGGGAGGTCAAAATGCTTGTCATAATCTGGTCAGCATTCACTGCTGAAAGCAGGCTATTCATTCGCCCAGCTAGGGACCCTGCATTGGGAGCAGTTGACAATCTCTGGGTTGCAGCAGAGACGAGAGAGCACTGCAGGGGCTAGACAGTCTCATGGTGGGGTTGGCAGGTGGTCTGTGGGGTTGTGCCTGCAGCCAATGAGGGATAATAATAATGTGACACTACTGTATGTTAGACACACACAGCGAAGATAACCCACTATCGCTGCAACACAAGAGGGAGTTTTATCTCCTCCTTGACTTTTCTACAGTCTCGGTTAGGTAAGGGAACGACCATGAAAGATTGAAGGCATGGGATTGAAGAGTAAACATTTTACAGAGGAGACTGCAAGCAGGGGTGCCAATAGAAATTTCCAGGCCTGGGGCACACCTTTAGGTCTGGGGCCCCCTCTCCAATCCCCAAGACATATAAATGTGCAAATCTGGGCCCCCCCCCGAGTCATCTGGGCCCAGGACAGAAGTCCTGGCTGTCCCCCCCTCCATCAGCACTCCTGACTGCAAGGGTCAAGATTGAGGTTACAAAAAAATAAATAAACAGGGAGGGATAAGATAATGACAGTTGAGCAGTGGAAAAAGCAAGTAGTGCAACGGGGGAGTGTTAGTTGAAGAAATGCAGCCACTGCAAGGCCCTACCCCGATGTTTTATTTATTTATTTATTGAATTGTTTCACCAGGAAAGATACATTGAGCAACTTAATGCTCATCTCACGGTATGTCCTGGGGAAAATGGGGAGAGGGGTGTACAGTGTGAGAGTTCTTAGATACATACATAACAGATGGTGAATACATACATACAATTTCAAAACAAGTTCAAGGCAATTGGGTACATAATAGGCTGATGCAACAGTTACTGTACTGGCGGTTCATAGGAGCAGCATACATAAAGAATCAGTACAGGGACAAAGGCATAGGATGCAAGGTTGACAAATGCATACATTACAGTCAGTTTGCAGGTGATGCAGATGCAGCAAGGGTGAAGACATAGGATCCAGTCACCTTTTTAAGAGCTAGTCTAAAAGGGGCAGTAGAAGTGCAGGTGGGATAGGGCTGAGAAAGAAGAGAGCGAGAGGGAAAGGAAAAAGTGAGAGGGAGACAGGTAGGCAATGAGGGGGTCAGGAGCAGATGCAGGTAGGTGTAAGGTAATTGTGCAGAGCAGAGGTAAGAGAATATAGGGAGGAGGAGTGGCGGACTTGTGGAGGAAGTGCATTCCACATTTTAGGCAACTGGTAAGAGAAGGCTTTTTGGCCAGAGGAGGTAGTTCTGCAGGGGACTGAGAGGGTATGAGTGTCAGTCTGGGATCTCAGGGAATAGAGGGAGTGGGTAGGGGTGCCATGAGAGGAGGAGATATATGAGGGGAGAGATCCTAGCCAGAATTTAGAGATGAACTTGGCACCATGTAGAGCACACAGGGAGTGAAGGGGAAGGAAGTTGAGAGAGCGGTAGAGGTCACAATGATGGTTGCAGGGAGGGGCACAAGAGGAAAATAACAGAAGGAATTGAAGAGATTGTCCAGTCTGGATAGGTGAGACTGTGGGGCAGCATCATAGACTATGTCGCAGAAGTCAAAAATGGGCATGATCATCTTCTGTACCAGCTCACACCTGGCGGCGAGTGGGATGCAGCTGCGATTTCTGTAAAGGGCCCCAAGCTTGGGCCTTAGTTTTTTTCAGAACGGCATCAATGTGTACAGAGAAGTCAAGGTATCTGTCCAGACAGATGCTGAGATACCCATAAGAGGAGGAGTCCTCAAGAACAGTCCCATCAAGGGTGTGAAAGGAGGGGAGGTGACTTAGCCTAGTGAGTCTCTGCCTTGTGCCAAAGGACATGGAGACTGACTTCTTGGCATTTAGAAAAAGTTGATGAGAACTAAACCAGAGTTGGACTTTAGTGAAGTCAGACTGGAGCCTGGTAGTGACATCAGTGACAGTATTGCCAGAGGTAAACAACACTGTATCATCAGCATACATATGGATGCTGGATGCAGTGCAAACCGGGGAAGGGGTCATTCAAAAAGATAAAGAACAGAATGGGGCCTAGCACTGAGCCTTGGGGGACTCCAGTGGTTATAGGCAGGAGATTAGAGATAGCATCAGCTATTCTTACTGATTGCGACCTGCCGGACAGGTAGGCACTGAACCATCCTGTGGCAGAAGGGGATAGTCCAGCAGCTGAAAGGCTGTGAAAGAGGAAGGGGTGAGAGACAATGTCAAATGCTTTGGCCAGGTCTACAAAGATAGCTGAGGTAATGTGCCCTTTGTCAGAGCCTGAGGAGATGGTCTCAGTTAACCTTAGCAGAGAGGTGGCGGTAGAGTGGGATTTCCTGAAGCCAGACTAGAAAGGGGTGAAGAAAGTGGAGTCAGAGAGAAATGAGGAGAGTTGGTTGAGGGCTATGTGTTTTTGTTACTTAGTTAAGGTTGGCAGTAGAGAGATAGGATGATAGTTTTCAGGAGAGGAGGAGTCACCCCCCTTTGGGAGGGGGAGGACAACAGCATGTTTCTAGATGGAGGAACAGTGGCAGTCTCAAAGTAGAGGTTTAGTAACAGGGAGAGAAGGAAGGATATGGCAGGAGCAGAGAGAGAGAGAGGTAGAGGAGACTAGGGTCAAGGCCATCAGGTGAGGACCATTTAGTAGAGTTTAGTGCCAGGACAGCTAGAAGGGTAGAATCAGGAGAGACAGGAGAGAAGAAGAACAGGGAAGGGGGTGAGGGGTTTGGAGGAGGGGGACGGGGCAGAGAAGCAGGGTGGAGGGGACAGGATGTGGGGGTGACATGGGGTGGGAGGAGGAGCAGTGGAGGGTGAGTCAGTGTGTGGGGTGTAAGAAGGGGCCACAGGGACAGGGGATGGACTTGGGAGGGTGCTTAGCAGAGAAAAGGCACAAGTGGCAAAGTGGGATTTTAAGCATTCAGTAATGGCAGTAGGTTCAGAGAGGACAGAGTGATTGTGCCTGAGGATAGGTGGCGGAGAGTTAGAGGATGGTGAAAAGAGGGAGTGAATGACCTTCCAGAATTTAGATGGGTTGTTTGTGTTAGTTTGGAAATTAGACTTGAAGTGCTCGGCTTTGGCAAGGTGGATTGCTTTAGTGCAGCCATTCCAAAGTTCATGGTTTTGTTGGTGATCACCAGGGCAGTTGGAGACTTTGGCTTTGCACCACACAAGGACATGAGCATGTTGGCAGGCCAGAAGCTCAGGAGTGACCCAGGGGAGGTGCCCACCATGGACCCTGGATTTACAGGGCGGGGCTCGGGAATTCCAAACCTGAAGAAACTTAGAGGTCAAGTAAGCAAGGGCCTTGTCAGCTGTTGTTACTGTGATAAGGGAGGACCAGTCAGCTTGTGCCAGGTCATGGAGCAATGATTGCAGGTCAAGTGATGCGAAGGGTCTAGTGAAAATAGTTTTGGCTGGGAGTTTAGGCCTATGTATTTTCCACACTACAAAAGTCATGTGGTGGTCACTGATCGAGTAGTGGCCCTGAGGCCACTACTCGATGGGGGTTGGAGGTGAGGACAAGGTCAAGCAGGGAGTGGTTTAGTGTTTTAAGGTTTAGATGAGTGGGTTCCAGTATCAGCTGATGGAAGTTCAAGGCTTCGACAGTGGAATGGGTATTAGCCAGTGATGGGACCAGCCAGTTTAGATTTAGTTCACCCAGGATGAATATTTCACCACCGCTGGCTAATGAGGAGAGCTTTGAGACCAACTCAGTGACGTAGGAATGTGGCTGTCCCAGGTGACAGTAAACTCCAGCGATGAAGATGGGGACAGTGTGAGAATAGGAGATTTTTAAAAGGAGAGCCTCGTGGGATGACTGAAAAGAAGCTGTGAAGGAGGGCGTGACCCGGAGGGAAGAGGAGGTATAGATAGTCACACCACCACCTCGCCTGATCCTATCCTGTCTAGAAATTGTAAAGCCAGGGATAGCAATAGCATGGTCTGGAATGTATTTGGATAGACAAGTTTCAGGGATCACAATGATGTTGGGGCATAGGCATGTATCATAGTTTGCAATCTGGAGATTTTGGGAACAAGATTTCTTGTGTTTAGGTGGATGATTTTAAGACCATTTGGTAGTGAAAGTGGATTTGTGGCTGGGTGGGCACCAGCTAGTGGGTGGCAAGTACAGGGCCAGGGTTTGGGTGGATATCACCAGATGCTAGAAGGAGCAAGAGAATAAGGAGCTGGGGTATCTTCCATCCCTTGGGTGAGTGATACAGTAATCGTTTACTAGTTTTAAGGGAGAGATACAGAATGATAGAGAGGATACTATCTTAAGGAGGGTAATAAGCTGAATGGGCAACGAAGTGATCGTGGCACAGGGGAGTGCAGGGCAGTAGGGAAGTAATGTAGCAACTGGGTGGTGCAATGTTCCAGTGGGATAGACCGAGCTGTTATCTACCGTCAGTGGCACTAGCAGACTAGGTTGGCCTTTTGGCAGCTCAGTACGGAGTGAAAGAAGTATGAACGATATGAACCATAATTTAGAAGTTGGCCAGGACTCCATAGTACAAGCAGTGAGGGTGAGAGAAAACTGGAGAGAGAAGTAAAGAGTTAGTGAGCTGTAGCTCATATAGGGGGGAGCCGCAACCAGATGCCTCTAGTGGTACAGAAATATAAGGAGCCAATGAGGAATTGGGTAGCTAGAAAAAAAAGCCAATCAGGTGGTCAGTGTTGATTATAAATATAAGTGATGACCATGGATGGGTGGGTGGGGGGCAGGTGGGGAGCCGGCATACAGCGCCAGGCGGGGCACGAATGCTGGCGGCTAGTGCCATACCTGGAAGGCTAAGGATCTGGGCAGGTGGACTCAGGTGGTGGCTTGAGGATCGCTGTCGGTCCAGGGGCCGAGCAGATCGGCGGTTGGAGCATGTGGTCTCTGCGAGGGGGGGCCCCAGCTGGAGAAAGAAGAGAGGGGGACAGATTAACTATGCTGGCCGATGCAAGAGGCGAGTCAGCTCAGCAGGGAGCCCAATTTACACAACAATGGGACCAGTAGTTTGGGCGCCAAAAAGTCTGGGCCTGAGTGGAGCAGCACCAAATCACTGAAAAAACTGTAATTATAGCCCTTTTTTGAACACTTAACAACTTAAAACTCTAAACAAGCTGTAATATGGTATACAATTCTGTAGAAATAACTTGAAATCTCTTAAATTGATGGTTTTGAAGGAGCAGAGTCAAGGGAGGCCCTGGAAAGGTGTTTGCATTCCAATTGGCTGGCGGCTAGTGCAGTACCTCGAAGGCTGAGGATCCAGGCAAGAGGACTCGTGTGGCAGCTTGAGGAGCACTGTCAGTCCAGGGGCCGAGCAGGTTGGCGGTTGGGGCCTGTGCTCCCTACGAGGAGGGGCCCAGCTGGAAGGCTGAGGATCAGGACAGGAGGACTCGGGCGGTGGCTTGAGGAGCGCCATCGGTTTGGTGGCTGAGCGGGTTGGTGGTTGGAGCCTGCGGTCCCTGAGAGTGGGGCCCAGCTGGAAGGCTGAGGATCTGGGTAGGATGAGTTGGGTGGTGGATTGAGGAGCACCATCAATCCGGGGGCTGAGCGGGTCAGCAGTTGGAGCCTCCGGTCCCTGTGGTGGGGCCTAGCTGTTCCAGGTTCTGTCAGCTGGTGACATTGCAACATAATGTACAGTATGTACCTTGTTATTACTTGCTGTCTTAGGTGGTTTGTCACACTGATGTGACACTTCTGGGAATAAGAGATGATTTTTCATGTGCTTCATTCCTATCATGTGATGATCAGGTCCACGTCCCTCATTCTGTACTCTGCACCCTTTGTGTATATCTATTCTATGTGCACTCTATGTGCACACATGTGCATTTTTTATCTGGCATTTTAAGTACTGAAACAAATTACAGCCAGTGAAAAAAATGACCACCAAATTACAAAAACTGGAGTACCCAAACACTCCCTTCAAATTCCACAAGGTTTTCTGAGCTAAGACTTCAGTAAAATAAATAAACTTCTGGTCTTTGAGTGCTTTGCTTACACTGATTATTCCTATGTGTGAATATATGCCCCATTGAGTCATTCACTGCATTGTAAAAAGTAAAGCTGATCTTCATTGCTACCCACTGGGTGCAACTGAAACAATTCTTACTGAAACAGATTGAGCCATGAGAATTTATAGGTTGCGAGAGTGTTACCGTTTTCTACATTAAAAAAAAGGCACAATATGGATTTTGAACCTGCTAATATCCATGGCAGTTACATCTGAGACTTTCATTTCTAAAGTGCCACTTTCATTCATCTGTATACTTGATTTCCATGACTTGATGGCAATGTTTAAACTATGTTTTGCTATCCAAATTTCATTGTACTCCGTATGTCCATATTTTCATGCTATTACAGGAAAAGATGAACGTACAGATTGATTGGGGTACAGATATAGTGCTTAGTAGGGCTGTTTCTAAAATTCATGGTACTCATACTGTAGTGTGCAAACAAAAATCAATACAACATAAATAAATGATTGTCAAAGTCAAGTCAGTGATAAAAAGATAGCCAAAGGAGCATTTTGCAGACAGTTCTGTTTATCACCAGTCACATTCAGAAAGTCACTGGCATGAACAATGTTAGAGACACTCCTCTGTTTCAACTGTGACTACATTTTAGATCATGTTTGTTGATAAGAATAATTGTTAGGTGAATAGGCAAGCTGCTGCCTACTGCACTTACCCAGTAAACAAAAGTTGAATGAATGAATGAATGAATGAATAAATAAATACATACATAGAATATGATACATTTACAGGCAAAATGTCTCTTTATTACACACCTTACAGAACTGCAAACAAAATAGGTTCCATTATTTCTATTACTCATTACTGTGCTTACTCTATATACTTCAAATGAGGAGCATCTCCTGATTCCCTTTCTCTCACAAGTAATTACAGAGGCTACCACTGATGTTCAGAGGTAATTTGTGATTGGGGGGGGACTTCAATATGATCTTATCTCCCCAAATGGATAAATCAGGACTAATCCTGAAGGGAAATCTAGGGCCTCCAACATCCTTACACAGCCCTTCAGGAATACAGTCTAGTCAATGTCTGGAGACATGTGTGCCCCATAGTGCATGACTACATGTAGTACTCTCCCAGACATAACTTACTGTATAACCCCTTATTTGGCAGTTAATTTATTTACACGATATCCACGGGTCGGTATCAACACGCGAAAATTTAATCATAGCGATTAATGTTTTACATTCGGTAGCGTAGTGATCACAACGCCAATCTCAGGGCAACGGGGTTATCATTTATCATTTTCACTGCACATGGAAAAGTGACAAGTAGAGAGTGTGCTCCTACCAGTGTGCTTCTACTGTGCTGATCTGCACAACAGTGTGTGGGGAATGATGGGGTTAACGCTTCACTTTGATTACTGTAAGTTGTCGAACTTGTGTTGGTGGTGGAAGGGGTTCATTGTCACTGCATAGGGAATAGTAGAGAGTGTGCTTGTACCAGTGTGCTTCCTACAGTGCTAGAACTTAATTGGGGCATGCCTGCAAACCAGTTCAGTGTGTGGTCGAATTAAGGGGTTTGCGCTTCACTTCGATAACTTGCATAACTTGTGTTGGAGGTGGAAGGGGTTTCATTGGTGTGCCTATGAGTGCTTAATGTACAGTACTACTGCTTGCTTGCTTGCTTGACTTTACTTCAGGGACTTAAAAGCATAAACTTTATTTGAATAATACATTGAAAGAAGTCAAGTTTCAGTAGTTGAGGCACTGAGTTTGTGCTTCCATAATTCCAGCCTTTTGGAATCCGAAAAGAATTTCATCTTCTCGCTCTCCCACTTTGCTAATGCTTTCGACCAGCCAATGAGCATGCTTTAGTTTCAGGGACTGCATTCTTAAATCGACGTTTATTTCCCCTGATGCATGTCCATTTTTAGGCTGGTGTGATACTGCATCGGCGTACTGTTTTGTGGAGCACTACTTGAGCTCATCCTTTAGCAACTTGTTTATTGTGAGGTCCAGAGGCTGGAGTAGATCAGTGCACAATGCGGGTGCTAAGATTGGTATAATAGCATTTTGCTCCAATGCTTCCAAAACCTCCTGAGAGGTATGCCCCCGAAAAAGATCCATTATTAGCAGTGATCTCTGTTCAGCTGGTAGTTCCATCTGTTGTTTGATTTTATTACAGTAAGGGATCAGAACATCACTGATAAACAGAAGCATTGTGGCATTACATTCCCAGTGGTTTTCTGAATGGCTGATTAACCAACCATCAGAGAATTCAAATGCAGGGTGGCAGTTATTGGTTTTGCCTTTATAAATGATCTGAGGGGGGAGAAGTTCACCAATCATTGACACAGCAAGCACTACTGAAACCTGCCTCTTGTCACCCAACCCACAGATCTCTACCTGTTTAGACCCGGTAATTGCAATGGTCCACTGGCTGCAAGGCACCAATTGTACTCCAGTCTCATCCAAGTTGATAACTAAAGCTGGAGGGATCAGTTCTTGGCTGCATGCAAATGACACCCTGCCGAGGAATTGTGACTTTAGGTCATTAAAGTCGAGGGGTGTTTTACGTGCTGCCTTTGTAGCTTTTCTCTTTGAGTACCCCATGCAACTCAACAACTTCCATGACCACTGTTGACATGAAAGAAAGGTGACCACCAATCTCAGACAAGATGTCGGGGTCATGTGCTTTTACAACACCATATGCGATAGCAGACACTACCCTGGTGCTAACTACTGCACCCTCTAACCTTAGACTTTTTACGACTTTTTTAAAGCTTCCCTTCAACTTCCTTGAGAAGCAGTGCAGGTCATCCTCAGGGCTTAGTGGGCAGCTCAGGGATAAGTTGACTGGAGTCTGGGGTTTTGCTAAGCTTGGATAGGTAGTCTTTCTTAAAACCTCGCATAGTACTTTCGTTAATGGTACCCTTGTATTTCTTATTGTAGTGACGAACAGCATTCATAACACCGTTCTCAACAGCATGTTTCCCAATTTCAAATCGGATAGCTGCACTGTACCTGCCATACTCTCTCCTGGATGGAAATTTGGTTGCACAGTAATAAAGCTTTATACAGTATATACGCATAGCAAATATTTTCTGATGCCAGCCACATGGGTCTACATAGTCTAGATCTCTCGTGTTGGTCCAATGACCATCTCAGACCACGTTCCAGTTCTAATGAAGGTGGTACGGATCTACTACAGAATCCCAACAGTCAGTCTCCCGAACTCCATATGCCTGAGTTCAGGAGACTGACTGTCATAAAACTGACAGGGTCTTAGTGAAATGCATGAGACAAAGCCCCCGCATCTCCCATAACTAAAATAAACAACTCCAAGGGGGAGTGGACTTCAGAGTAGGTTAAAAAGTTACCTGGGGCTACAACAGCGCTCACAAAAATGTGTCCCTCCCAGGAACAGAACCCCAGTCTAGAGTGCCACGCTGGCCAAGCTGCCAGTGACCTAGCCCTCTACATCACAGGAGCAGCTCAGCCAGCTTCTGCATCTTCCCCACTGTTCTCCTGCCTGACTAGGTGTGGGTAGCATTTCATCACATCCACTACCTTACCCCTGTCAGGTGGGCTTGTGAAGGGTGGGTTTCTGTTGGGCTGCAGAACTCAGGATCCTGAATGTCAGGATTCCAAGTGTTGGCATTAGGTAATACTCCTGGTGGTACTTGACACTTCTCACACTAGCACCTGCTAGCATCTGAATGCCAGCCTCCTCACCTGAGACAAATTTAAGTAATTGATTAGAGAAAGAATACGCACGTTTTAGCAACTAAATCCCCAGGAAGACACCCCACCTTCCATGGGGTGCCCTTAAGAGGCTTATCTTCGGGGCAAAATTATTTCCTATGCCACCAAGGTTAAAAAAGATAGAATTCGCTACCAGCAGGAATTGGAAAAACTTATCACAGAGTTAGAGACATATCATAAAGCTACCTTGGATGCTCAGACAAAGACACTTTTGGATGAGGCTAAGAAAGTCCTCTCTCTGATACTGGATCATAAGGTGGAAGGAGCTCTAAGTTAAGCCAGGCAATGTTATTATGACCACGGGAATATGATGGGTAAACTGCTGGTGGTGCAACTACATAGGGAAGCAGCCAGTAGGGCAGTATTAAAATTAAAGTACAAGAATGACTGGCATTCTCACCTCTCCTAAGGAGATATCCCAACACTTTACTGAATTCTATAGACTCCCCTACAGCCAGGAAAGGGGCACCACACATACACAAAAAATCCAAGCATATTTGGAAAATGTAACACTTCTCTCCCTCTAAGAATCAGAGATCATAGGCCTTAATGCCCCGATCAAAACTCAGGAACTCACCCAACAGCTTCAACACCTCAAAAATGCAAAAGCCCCTGGGCTGGATGGATATTCCATTAAATTTTATGAACTGTTTCAGCCAGAGATCATTCCCTTCCATTTCTTTTTTTGCGATTATATTTTCTTTTTGTAGCTGCTGAGCCCCCTAACCTAGTGAATGGGTTCACCCTGGCCACGGCACCTGACCCTTACTTTGAGAAGCCCCCCCCCCCAGAGTGGGGCCGCCGAAGTGGAACTGTCATGATTGAAGGGTCGGGTACTGTGCTTGGCTCATATGTGGGGCAGCAATTTTTCCTGGCTAGAGTCCCCTTTTTTGGAGATAGGACATGCAATGACGCAAGGGTGCGTGTGTCTGTCCTAGCTCCACCCCACATCTTGGTGCGGCATGCTTTGTCCCCCAGCCTCCACTAGAGGGCAATTGACACCGACACTCTGGGCCCCCCACCCGGAAAAGGAGAGCAGTTCTCCAGATGCTCAATCCTTCTCCTCCTCCTCTGCAGACCCCCAACGACCCGTGCTCGTTCCCGAACACGGGTCACCGGCGTAGTTCGAGGTGTAGAGTCCAGCGCCTCAACCCTCAGCACCACCGGTCTGGGCTTCATTCCCCCTTCTGAGTAGAGCCACAAACTCTATTCTGCAAGACAGAGAGGCAACACTTCCCTGTTAGAAGCAAGCTCAGATCTCTGTCATACTGAAGCCCAGCAAGGATGCCACCAAGTATGGTTCTTACTGTGCTCTATTGTTGTTAAGTATAAACTTAAAAATATTCACTGGTATTTTGGGCAACAGACTATGGACTGTAGGACACTATCCAAACTTTGATTCACCACAACCAAACTGGCTTCATTAAGGGTAGACCATTGAAGACAATATACGACTCATCCTTAATATAATCTCCTCCCAAAAGTCCCAAACCAAATTTCAGTTAGCTATTACTGTTGATGCTGAGAGAGCACTTGACAGAGTCAAATGGAATTTCCTAAATCAGGTTCTGCTTAAATTTAATTTAGGAGACAAATTTGTGGGAATGATTAATACTCTTTACACCAGACCAGAGGCTTCAATGTGGTGTCTTTCTGAGAGATTCCCTTTGAGGTGCAGAACTCATCAGAGATGCCCACTTTCCACCCTTTTGTTTGCCATCAGCCTTGAATCCCTTGCAGTTCAAATCAGTCATCATCCGATATCAGAGGTGTTATGGCTGGAGCACAGGAACAAAAAATTGCCCTTTATGCCAATTAAGCTTGCCAATTAAAGAGCAAGCCAGGTTGTCCCAGGCCCCTCCAAGAAATCAAGGTAGGAAGCCAAGGGCAATGGAGGGAGGGGCAGGGGAGGAGCCAGTGACATCACAAGGCAGGGGCAGGGACAAGAGTGAGCATCATATGACAAGAAGCCCACCTGGGGATTGACCAGGGGGAAGGGACATCAGGGGTCCCGATTGGGGTCGCAATGGGCTATTTAAGAGCAGCTCACAGGCAGCTAGCCCTGTTTTGCTGGGTTTTTTTTACAGTTTCAGCAGATTGATTGGTGAACAAGATAAGGCACAATCTGTTTAATTAGGCCACTACAGGGCATGTGGTTGTAGCATGACTAGGTCCAGTGGAAATTGCATGTTTTTAAAAAGGGCCAGCCATGCAGATACAGGATTGATTTTAAGCAGTATGTTAGCAACTGCTGTGGATTTGTTGCTTTAAGGAATTGTTTTTCAGTATTTGTGTGGGAAAGGATGTAGCAACTGCTGCGTTTTTTTCGCTTAAGCCAGCCAGAGGCTAGAGAATGGCTTGGGTGCAGGCTGTAGGGGTCAGTTTTAATACATAATGGAATTTTTGTGGTTTATGGTATTTATTTCTAAAATTTGTTTTGAAAAAAAAAGATACACTGCAAGATTAGTCACTGCTTGCTAGCTGTTGTAAAAAAGAAAAAAAAAAGGTGATTTAAAAATGTATGGTTTGCTGATTAATATGTTAAAGCAGTCATTGCTGACAGACAAATTACAGGCTGGTTTGGTGAGAGGTTTTTGTCTTGACCTGCTGGCCCCATGGAATTTAAGGCCTCATACTCTGGTTCAGGCAGCCAGCAGAGTCCTTTTTTAAGGAAGTTTTGCTAAAGCAAGGGAGAGCCAGTGTTACATAGAAACATAGAAACATAGACTTTAACGGCAGATAAGGACTGCTAGGCCCATCTAGTCTGCCCATTTCCTTACCTACAGGATAGGCCACAGATCCTAGTTAACCAACAGCCTATTTCTTCCTACCCCCCACAAGAATTGCCTTATGTCTGACCCATGCATTCTTGAATTCTCCCACAGGTTTAGACCCCACAACCTCCTCAGGAAGGCTGTTCCATGCATCCACTACCCTCTCTGTGAAATAATACTTCCTCACATTGCCCCTGAACTGCCCTCCTTCTATCTTTAAATTGTGTCCCCGTGTTCTTGCAAGTCTCTTTTTCTGAAAGATGCTACCCTTGTGGACTTTGTTGATTCCACTGAGGTACTTAAAAGTTTCTATCATGTCCCCCCTCTCCCTTCTTTCCTCAAGGGTATACATATTAAGCTCCTTTAGTCTCTCCTCATACGGCTTCTCTTGCAGACCCTTCACCATTTTAGTTGCCCTCCTCTGGACTGCCTCTATCCTGTGTTTAATACAGAATGAACTTGTCATGGTTTAAACTATGTATTTCAAAGCTTTGTAAAAAAGAAAAGCTGTTGTTAAAAAAAAACAAGTGATTTAAGAATGTATGTTTTGCTGATTAATAGGTTAAAGCAGGCATTGTAGACAGACAAATTACAAGTGGGTTTGCTGTTAGCTTTTGTCTTGCCTGGTGGAGACTAGAAAGTAAATTATTTAAAGGATTAATAAAGATAAATAAGAGAATGTAGGCTTTGGGACCTGCTGACCACATGGCACACCCAGCCCAGTAAAGTATGTGTGTCATTTGACTGATTTTAAGAATTGGGTTTAACAAGAATAATGTTTATTTTCAGCATTTTAAAAGATGCATAATAACAGGCATTTGAAAAAAAGATAACATTTGCAGGTATTTAGGATGAACAGTTAGGGGCTGGTGAAGCAAATTCGAGCTTGTAGTGACTTATTAGTTGGTTACTGCTGGTTGAAAAATGGAGAATTCCTTTATCCCAGAGTTTGGGAAGGCGTCCTTGGTATGCTGGATGCTGGCGTTTTAAATGGAATGGTGTTTTAGTAGCATTTACACTTTAAAAAGGAGCTCATGCTAGGTACTTGCTTGGTGTTTTGCATTAAAGCTGAGCAGTTGGATTGTTTGTAGAGGTTGATACTGTTTTAAGAAGGGTTTTAGTGAGGTGATGCTAGTATGGGGACAGTTGGTGAAGCATGTCTTGCCTGGTTTATGTTTTGAATGCAGTGCAGGATTTAGTTTGGAATTTGTAGCAGTTCCTTCTTGTTACAGTAGAAGTCACAGGCATTGGCAGCAATTTCCAGATATTTCGCAAACTTTCTGAAACATTTCTCTCTGCTGCCCCTACTGTGGAAATACAGAAAGCAGGAGATATTTCTGGAAATATCACAGAAATTTGGGGAAATATCTGACAGTGTCAGTGGCTGCTACGGTATTTCTCTACCTGCCTGTGGTTCCACTAGAAGATGAGCAGATGAGGTGATGGGGCCAGGGGCCTCTTTTATGCCTGTCATGAGCTTTAGTACCAGTTTTAATTGGGCCAGCACAAGCGTAGAAGTCCTAGTACCTGGGGGGGGGTTCAGGTCAAATCTGTGTCACAAGCAGGAAGTTTGCAAGCTCTAGTCCCCCAGGGCTGTGGGTTTTAGGCACCAGTCACATGGAAAGGCTCTGGGCTGGTGGCCTAGGCTCTGCGTGCCATGGTGCAGGCTTTTGGGGAGGCGGATCATCAGTTGCGGACAACCCCCAGCATGGGGCAAGACTGGCTATGGCCAGAGGCATAGCACTGGGGTGAGTAGTGGAAATCCCCCAGTGTGAGGCGAGCCTGGCTGCAGCCGGAGGCACAATGCTGGGGTGGGCTGGCAGAGAGAGAGGACCGGTAGGCCATGGTTTGACATGTTCTCTTATTTCCACCCAAAGTAATTTTACAGAGATGGCACCCAAGAAAATCCAGATGACCAGCAAGAGGATGATGGAGGAGGCCACTAAACTGATGGGACAGATGTCAGATCTCATGGTGGTGGCAAAACGGAAAGAGGAGGAGGAGGTGCAGTGGAAATGGAAGGAGCGGGTCGAATGAGCAGAGAAAGGACAATCAGCCAAGAAGCCCTGAGGAGCGAGAGCCAACCCCAAGCCAGCAGCGGTTCCACGGCCAGAGCTGGAGCTGGATAACAGAAGCCCAGATGGGGTAAGGATATGGTGGATATCACCAAAGATGGTAACCTCAAGGAGTACTTGGAGGGGCTGCTGGGGGACATGGCGAAAGCAGGGATAGACAAAATGGAAAAAGTGCTCCAGGACATATCAGGAAAGAATCAAATCAAATCGAATCAAATCAAACTTTATTTATAAAAGGCGCTTTTCCAAAACCAAGGTGCCTGTACATAACATAATAAAATAAATAAATAATTAAAACAATATTAAAATTAATCTAAGGCAGCAGCATTTAAAAATCATTGTATGCAAGGCTAAAAAAATGTGTTTTTAATGCCCCCTTAAAGCTTTGGATGGTTGGGTAATCCTGCACCTAAAAGGGGGCAGTGGAATGGTGGCACAAGCCAGGGTCCAGAAATACAATGGATCCCTGGGACACACATTGGGTAACCACATGTCAGCCTCACTGAAGGAGCAGATATGGAAAGGGGAGGTTGTGGACATATTAGGATTGGTGGACGATGATACTACCAAGTATGAGCAGAAGGAGTCAGTGGGAAAGTCTGAGATTGCCATGGCACTTGCAGTGGTGGGCCACAAGGCAGAGGAGGCAAAATGGAAAGGGAAAATCTTTGATAATTGTCAAGTGGGGTTCATGGTATATAGCACTATAGTCCTGGAAAAGAGGTTGGAACTTGGCGCCCATCAGGAACGCATACAAGGCCAAGTTGGGTTTCAGATGGCTCAAATACAATGAGACCTTCCAGAGGCGCATGGCAGCAAGGGAAGACTAGAGGTGGGACAGTACTCATTCCGAGTTGTGGGTGAAGACCATGTCCATGTCAGGCCAGGGGACTCCAACCAGGGGGGACACCAGGAGGTGGAACATGCCAGCCACAGTCACAAAAACCTGTTGGGGGTTCAATAAGGCATCCTGCAACTGGGCACACTGTAAATTCAAGCACATTTGCTCCAAATGTGGGGGAGCACACCTGTTGATAATCTGCAGGCAAGGGGGGAGAGGGAGGATGGGGGTGTCCATCAACAGGACCTCCCCTTTTGAGGGAACAGTGGGTGGAAGTTCCCACAGAGGTAGAGGGGGTGTAAAGGGGAGGCCTCAGGGCCACATACAGTTATTAGACAGGGGTAAGGAAAGGGGAAATTGGGGGTACTTGCTACCCCACATTCTTATTGTATGGGAGGTGGTGGAGGCATGGACCCGGGAGTACCCGGACAAGGAGACGGACGAGAGACTGCAAGTGGGTTTTAGGGAAGGTTTCCCACTGGGTTTCCATGGGTCGCAAAGAGGGATACAGGCCAAGAATATGGGGTCGGTGAGAGGAAAGGATGGGGTGGTTAGAGAAAAGATAAGGAAAGAGATAAGGGTGGGTGGAGGGGCCACTGGTGGTGCCACTGTGCCCTGAATTTGGGATATCCCCTTTGGGGGTTGTCCCCAAGAAGCAGGCAGGCAAATACAGGCTGATTCACCATTTTTCATACCCAGAAGGGCAATCTGTGAATGATGGCATTCCAGACCACCTGCGAACTGTATCCTAAGCCTCATTACATCAAGTGGTAGAGCTGTTCAGGACAATAAAGGGTCCCTGGTTGGCAGAAATGGACACAAAGTCTGCTTTTTGGCTGCTGCCAGTCAGCCTAGCTGACTGGGACCTGTTGGGGTTCCAGTTCAAAGGGGACATATACATTGACAAGGCCATGCTCATGTGCTGCTCAGTGGGCTGTTTAACGTTTGAGGCTTTCAGCTCATGGGTCCAGTGGGTGTTCAGGGAGAAATACAGCCACAAGAGGGTAGTGCACTACCTGGATGATTTTCTGATCAGTGGGGGAAGCTGTACAGAGACAGAGGGTATGTTGGGGGACTTCGCAGTGATGTGTGAGTGGATTGGTATCCCGCTGGCACAAGGAAAGACTGAGGGTCCAGCTCATAATCTGGAGTTCCTGTGGATCGAGGTGGACATGGATTAAGGTTGTTTCTTGCTACCAGGGGACAAAGTGGCCAGGGTATGGGGACTACTGGCACAAGTATTAGGGAGGTGGAGGATGCCACTGGTACAACTACAGCAGCTGCTGGGGCACCTTAATTTTGCATGTAAGGTGATCAGCCCAGGGAAGGCATTTACAAGAAGGCTAGGGAGGGTGATGGGGAAGGCAAAGAAGCTGCACCACTGGGTGGACATCTCAAAGGGAGTACGAGAGGACCTCAAGGTTTGGAATTCCTAGACCAGTATAATGGAGTAACGTTCTGGCAGACAGAATGACAGTGCAACACAGACCTTGAGCTATAAACTGATGCCTCAGAGGCACTTGGGATGGGAGCATATTTTAAGGGAGAATGGATGCCGGAGGCCTTGCCAAGCTGATGGGGGGCGGAAGGTCTGTTGAGAGACATCATGTTTTTTGTGAATATTCCCGATTTGGGTGGCAGTAAAGGTGTGGGGAGAGCAGATGAGGGGAAAACGCATCATGTTGTGGTGCAACAATAAAGGGGTGGTGGAGGTCATCAACAGGCAGGGCTGGAACATGGAGACAGTGGGCCGAGTAATGAGGAGGCTGGTACTGTTGGGGCTGAAGCTGAATGTGTTGTTCAAAGCACAGCATATCTCAGGGATCAAGAACTAATTGACTGATAGTCTTTCCCACTTACAGCTCAACAGGTTCCAGAGTCTGGCGCCACAGGCAGCAACACACAGGACCAGGGTCCCAGACCAGATATGCAGAATTGGAGGTCCACTGCAAGGGTGCGGTACCAGGGCTCCTGGGCAACCAGGATCCTGAGGGCGTACAAAGGGGGGGTTGGGCCAGCTTCCAGGAGTTTAGAGCTAGACAAGGGTGGGACAGGAGAAAACCAGTCCGGAACGAGCAGGTCGAGAAGTTTTTTGGTAGAAAAATGGGAGTCGGGAATGATGCATGCCACGATAATGGTTCAATTAGCAGGAGTGAGCTGGGCATTCCTGGAAAGAGGGTGGCCAGATGCCATGGCAAGCAGGATGGTCAAGAGTATGCTCACCAGATGGCAGAGGGGACAGAGAAGCAGGAAGGATGGCAGGTGCCCAATTGGGGGCTAACTTCTGGACAAGGTATTGGGAGCCACATGGAGTGTGTGCAGCTCAGCCCAGGAGGCCTGCCTCTTCAGGAAGGTCTTCGCAGTAATGGCTGCTGTGGTATTTGTGTGGGGGAGGTGGTGGCCCCCAAAAAGGGGTGCCCAAACTCTCATTACAACATGAAAGGGTGTAGGTTGAGTGGCACACCATCTCCACCAGTTTGACCAGGTCAAAAACAGACCAGAATGGGCGGGGGACCACAGTGACCCTGCACAGGAAGACCAGGGCACTGAGTTGCGTGCTGGCTGCATGGGCGGAATATGAGAGCCACAGGGGCAGTGCTGGAGAGGCGATGTTCCAGCATGGGGATGGAACTCCAGTCACAGCACTCCAGGTGGTGGCAGTTATGAGGCAG
Source organism: Neoceratodus forsteri (assembly GCA_016271365.2). NCBI lineage: Eukaryota > Metazoa > Chordata > Ceratodontiformes > Ceratodontidae > Neoceratodus > Neoceratodus forsteri. Next base: position 284,118,008 of record CM028135.1, on the reverse strand, counting down.
GCACTAGCCTTTATAGGGGAAGAGCCAGGTGAATTCACCCATCACTCTTTTAGGATTGGTGCGGCCTCAGAGGTGGCAAAAAGGGGGGACACAGTGAAGGAACTGAAAGAAATTGGCCAGTGGAGGTCAGACATTTACAAACAGTATGTCAGGTGCTAGCAAATGATGACTCATGCTATTTTCTTTTCTTGATGGAGGAGGGTGCCAGATTCAGTGTCTGGACCTGGAAGAACGGAAGGAAGAGAACAACCAAGTGGAAGATGAGGCCAGAAGGAGAAGAATGTTGAAGACTAAATTATGTTATGATAAATGTATCTGATTGGACATTATAATTTAACTGTAGATGGATGGATTGTGCCAATAGAATGAATAAATATGTTTGCCAACGAGCATCCACAAATTTCAAAATAGTGTGGTTGTGGTTAATTTCTGGGGGGAGTTCAAGGAACAATGACACCTTGCTATTTTTGGGAGACCCACCTAATTCACTTCTGCCCCTGCTGAGGGTTTTAAGGCAGCTTGGAGAATTGGCTGGTTATAAAATCTACTTATACAAATCAGAGGCCATGATTTTAAGTGGCTCCCCACCAGCAGGTTTTAAGGACAAGTTTATCTTTTCTTGGGCTCCATGAAATGGGTTCCATTACCTGGGAATCCATGTCTCCAAAGATACTACAAGACTTTACCCTAACAATTATCAAAAGCTGCTACAGATGATTAAACAAGATGTGGATGTCCTCCCTTTGACCCTATATGGGAGGGTTCATTCAATCAAGATGAACGTGCTTCCAAGCTTTCTATTTGTATTTGTGAAACTCACCATTTCAGTCACTGGGGCATACTGGTAGGGCTTCCATACTACATTATGGAGATTTTTTTGGCAGAGGAAACAGCCTTAGATCTCCCATTCCACGCTCAGCCTCTGTCAGGACAGGGGTGGTCTGGGACTCCCTGACTTTCAAAAGTATTATTTAGCTGGATTTATACATGGCTTAAACAAAGGAGAGAGGCAGGGTGATATGACATAGAACTTCAACAAATTCCTTCACACACCCTCTGGAAGTTGCTTACCAGTATGATTCCTCTCCAAACACTACATCTGGTTAAAAACCCATGGACTAGGCACACTTTTGCTACACTGCTCAAATTGCAGAAGGCAGCTGGTACCCACAGTGCCCTCAGACCCCTTGCTCTTATTCAACATTATGAGGACTTTACCCTCTCCCAAATTCAATACAGGTTATCAACATTGGGAGGCTCAGGGTCTTACCACATTTTTTCCAGAGAGATATTTGTATGTCTTTCTGAAACTACAACAGAAGTAAACTTAAGGAGGGAAGACCATTTCCATTTTCTTTCAGACATTTCATCTTACAACTGTCACACCTTCAACACCTGCAAAGGTCTCAGACTCAATTGGAGGAGGCCTTTCTCTGGTGGATCAGGCTGTGAGTGAAGTTCATGCTTCTTTCCCAATGATATACACTTTTTATGGATCAGACTTCCTCATCAGTTAACCACGTTCAACTCAGGTGGGAACAGGAGGCTAGTCTGTCCATCACCATGTCTCAATGGGACCTGCAGCTTAGGCAGGGATGGGCAGTGATTGCTTCATTCAAAGGGCAAGAATTCCATTAGAAAATACTAATGAGATATTTCCAGATCCCCACAATAATGAAACATTTTCAGACCACCCATTCTGACCTGTGCTGGCGAGCATGTGGTTCAGTTGGCTCTCATTGGTACATTTTTTTAGAGCTGCTCTCTTCTGGTACTGAACTGGCAACAAGTGCATGAGTATATACAAACACTTTTTGGTGTCCTGTTCCCATTTGCTGTCCCTAGTCTATTACTTGGCCTTGTGGGGATGGTGGAGGGGACTGGGACCCAAAACAAACTCTACCGTATTTTATGTGTGGCTTCTCTTAAGTGAATCACACTGAAGTGGCTCTCTTCACTGGCTCCCACTTTGAGCCAATGGAAATCCAAGGTCTCAGAAATTTATTCCATGGAGAAGATTACAGTTTCTCTCTGTCTAAATAAAGAAGAATTTCTGGAAATGTGGTGCTCTTGGTATCTTATGGAGTCAGCACAGGAGGAAATGGGTACACTGTAGGTTTAGGCCAGGTTGGTATCCTGTCTGTTTTTTCTTACTTCCTTACCTTTACTTTTTATTGTTGTTGATTCCCAAAATTTACCTATGCCCCATAAGTTTCCTGAATTCTGCCATGTGGAGCACTGACTATGGATTTCATTGGCTTACAGAATCATGATATTAACAATCAGTGAATGGGGGGCTTTCGCCCTTCCCCCCTTTTTATCTGGTGGAACCACTCATAAACACACTGCACACATAAGAGTTGATGGTTTTCATTATTTTTATTATACAAGTTTAACAATGTTCTTAATGTTAACTGTGTTGAGCTTTACTGGATGTATTATACTTCATTTGGCCGTAACAGATTCTTCCCTAGGAATTTCTTAGAGAAGTTATGTATAAACCCATAGTTGTCAGGGTGAAAATTCTGTTCATTGTCATTTTAACAGAGATGTATCTCTCATAAGTTTAATGTATCAGGGTATTAATCTGTGTGGTAAAATTAACTGTTATAATGTTGTATATAACTTTTATAAAATGCTGAGATAAAACTTAAGTTCCAAAAAAGAAAAAGCTCCACTTTGGGTCCTTTCCACACACACCTGCTTCTCATACTAGCCCTCACTCCACTCCACTTCCTTCATCTCCTCATCTCTCAACCCCCCCCTTCCCAATTCATATAATCTCAAGGTTGTCTCTTTCTCAGCAACACAATTTTGTACATCTCCTATGGTTGTATTCCTCCATTCTGACTCCATTATTTGAAGATTTCCACTTCTCTAGAACTTTTCAGCCTACCCTACTTGAGCTCATATCCTCTTCATCATCTGCACTGTTTTTCCTGAAATTCTAGGTACTTTTGCTCCCCATCAGTATGTATCTATGTACTTTAACCTGTATTGCATTATTTTGTGTACTGTTTTTTACACTGTTAATGTCATATTTGTTGTATTCTTTTGTATATGTACCTTCACTTTTTATTGCCTTTACTTCCTAAGGCAATATATTTGTACCATATAGTAGTTGCATTGATAGCAATGTACTACATTTCTATCATCTTTCACACATCTAGGATGAAGACTGGAACACTGACATAAAGGGATATAATAAGTTTTACAAAAACCGAAATGAAAATAAAAGGGGAGGAGGTGTTGTATTATACATTGATGAACACTTGAAAGCAAACACAATTAAAACTAAAACAAGTAATAATGAGAGCTTATGGGTCAACATTTTTCTCCCCCGTAGTCCACTAGTAATTGGGCTAATATATAGATCTCCTGGTTTAACTAATGATGAAAATCAAAGTTTAATAGAAGAAATATCTGAGGTACACATTGATACTCCCTATATACTGATGGGTGATTTCAATCTTCCAACTGTCAACTGGGACAATTATACATCAGCTTCAAATACTGAAAAGATGTTTATGGATACTTTTCTTGAATCTAACCTAGAACAAATAGTTAATAAACCTACCCATGGTAACAATATCCTTGACATTGTACTCACCTATGTTAATGAGAAAATTGATAACATCAAAATACTTCCTCCTCCTCTGGGTGATAGTGATCATTGCATGGTCAATTATGAATACATAACAGACTTTCCAAGCACAAAAGGCATTACTAAAATCAAAAACTTTAATAAAGTAAACTATAAAAAAATAAATGATTTTTTATCTAAATGGAATTGGGAGACGGAACTAAATAACCTAAATTTATTACAAATTTGGGATTTAATTAATAATGAAATCAATACTTGTCTCTCAAATTGGGTTCCTTATAGAATGAAGTACTGCTACAATAAATGTGTCCCTCTTTGGTGGTCCTCAAAAATTAAGAAACAATTACAAAAAAAAAAGAAAACTATATAGAAAATATAAAAAAGTTAATTCCAACAGTCTCCTGGAAAAATACAAGATTGCAGCCAAAAAATTAAAACACATGATTAAATCATCTAAATCTAAAATTGAATTCAACTTAGTTATTAAATTTAAAGACAACAAAAAACAATTTTATAATTATATTGGTTCCATGAAAGAAATAAATCATACAATTGGACCCTTTAACATCAATGATATACCTATTTTAGATGAAACAACTACTGCTACAATTCTAAATGAGACATTTCTAAAAGTTTTCAAAACTGAGGAAGCTGCAAATATGCCTCTTCTAGTAAATAATTCTAGTTTTCCTGTTTTTACAAAAATGGAGGTTGCAAAACAAATTAAATATTTAAAATCAAACAGCTCTACTGGTCCTGATGGTATTCGACCCAGATTTTTACAAAAAATTAGTCATTCAATTTCTGGTCCTCTAGCCGTGTTATTTAATTCAGCAATCAGAGAAGGTAAAGTTGTTCAGGCTTGGAGGGAGGCTATAGTTACACCCATATATAAGGGTGGATCCAGACATGACCCTAACAATTATCAGCCCATAAACCTGACTTCCATCATAGGCAAAATTATGGAAAGATTGCTTAAAGCCCATATTATAGATCATTTAGAAAGAAATAAAATAGTAGATATCTTTCAACATGGTTTTGTGACTGAAAGATCAGTTTTGACCAACCTACTACATTTTTTTGAACCAGTAAGCGCTGCCTTGGACTTGGATATTCCGGAAGATGTGATATTTTTGGATTTTCCCAAAGCTTTTGATAAAGTATTACATAAAGTTTTACTACAAGAATTGGTCACAATTAAGTTGCAACCTAATATTATAAACTGGATACAGTCATGGTTGGAAAATAGAACTCAACAGGTATCAGTCAAGGGTCACCTGTCTGTGACGGGTGTGGTGACTAGTGGTGTTCCCCAGGGCTCCATCCTGAGTCCAATACTGTTTAATATTATGGTCTCTATACTGCCTACTACTGATAAGATATGGGTCGCAAAATATGCTGATGACTGTAAAATGGGTAGTTTGGTAAGCACCTTTCATGATAAATGCTCCATACAAAATCATTTAAACAACCTATCAAACTGGGCAAAGGCTTATGGTATGTTTTTAATGTTGACAAATGTAAGTCTTACATTTGGGCAAAAATAACATCCTTCAATTATTCCTTAAACAATGTTTATCTAAAAAGTATTTTGGAAGAAAAGGATTTGGGTGTCATAATCTCAGATAATTTAACTGTCGAAAAAATAATATAATTAAAGTTAAAAATGTAATAAAATAATTGGCTATTTTAAGAAATATCAAAAGTAGAAACTCCAAGGTTATTATGCCACTCTACACCAGTCTGGTACATCCCACTTGGAATACTGCTCTCAGTTTGTACTAACTTCTATAAGGGGTTTAAAACTCACTGAGGTGTTCAGCATAAATTCACTAAAAAGTATCATCTTTACATAGTAATAATTCAGAAGATAGATTAAAAAGCGTATCCTATTTTCTGTAAAATACAGACAAATAAGGGGTGACTTAATATTGGTATATCAAACCTTAAAAATGATTATTTAAGAATCACAATTGGACTTACTACTGCCTCAATGTCAAATCAACTAGGAGTCATGGTTATAAACTCATTGGAGAAAATGTATATCCACTAGAAGAGTCTATTTTTCACACAGAGAGTTGTGGGTTTGTGGAATAACTTACCTGTAAGTGTCGTTAATAGTGATAATTTAAATACCTTTAAGCAAAGATTGGATAAACACATAGGAAACAAAAATTTGATTTCCACCCATAAGACATATGGGTGGCAAGCATACAATGGGCATCCTTACATATGCCTTCATTGCTAGTACACTTCTATGAACCTATGAACCTATCTATACACCCACCCTCACCCTGCCACTCCTGAAAATAAAGCATGGCTCTGTCTGACTTTCTTGAGCAACACATTTCAAATAGATAAAATAAAAAAAGAGATATAACTGTAAAGGAAAAAAGCAAGCAAGAACAGAGAAAAGCATGCACTAAATGTCACTATGAAGGTATAATCCATTAAATTAAATTTGTCCCTCCTTGTCTGCTTTACAGTCTGGCATGTTCCACTTCTAAAATGCAAGCACATTGCATGTATAGGCTTACAAAATGCACCAAAATAGACATTAGAGCTGATTTGTTTCCCAGAGAGACATTTGGTGCTCTGGACCTGCTCCCCCCTTCTACTCTGCTTCATGTTTACCGGGGTCTGTCTGCCTAGTGGGCCTGTCTACCCAAGTCCACAGTCTGAGTGACACACTTTGTCCCATAATCCTTGGTCGGAGTGGCTTCAGCCTTGTGGTATATCATAGGGGAAAAGCTGGTCCTAGAGGCTTGCCACCAAGGAATTCAGGAAGGAATAATAACTGCACCATCTAGTGATTAGAGGCTGATGGGAATTAAAGGAAAAGAGCTCAACTAACCTTGCAGCTAATGGGAACATCCTTCAAGCTGAGTGTTTACAGTTGCTGCCTTTGGGAGGCAGAATTCCGGGCTTAATTTTTGGCAAGGGCTGTTGGTACATCTGCCCAAAGAAAGTGACAGATATAGCACAAATATAACTAGCTGGTAAAATCATTTGTCCTAGATGGGAAGTATGATCACTGACTGGCTAGTGCAAGTAAGAGAGTAAAACTGTGGGATTGCCAGCACTGCCAACTGGGAAACCAGAGTTTGCATGCAGTCTCCAGAATCCCATGTGGATTCCCGCTAGGGGCTAAGTGGGTCACCAAGGTGAGGCCCTTGGCACCAGGGGAAGCTGGATATGGGATGGCCAGTGTAACCTACAGACTACAGCACCAAGCTGTGAATACAGATAACCAGCAGTCTTGTTACTGAATCCCACAAGTGCCATTTTCATACTGAGTGACACTGAATAAGTCAGTGTGCTCCTGAGTCACACCTGGGAATGAACTTTTGCTTAGTATGCCTCTCTGGGAAAAAAATTGTAAAAATAAAAATAAAAACTCATGCACCCCCCTGCTGACTAGCCAATAAGTGGCAATGTCTTTGGGTTGTGAAGATCACTGTTTGCCCTGCCTCCCAGATGGAGAAAGAGAGCAGAGTTAAATGTTTTAATATGAAATCAAAAAATAAAAGAGACCAACATTACATACAAAATATTGAACATCATGAATAGCTTCCCTCGCTATACTTGCATCCTGGAAGGACTCTCTCCTGTTGGGATTTCCCTACTCTCTATCTTAGGTTGCAGTGCCCCACTTTCTGCCTCCCCTATTTCTTCCATCACCTCTCCCCCAACTACTTTACATGTCCATTGAAGTAACATTTGAATTGTCCACTGAGGACTGTGGTTGCCTCCTGGATGAAAGCAGACCATCACCTTGGTGTAGGTTCTTATCCTTCCAGGTTGGTCCACAGTCCCCAATGTAGTCATACCCCTCCTCTCTGCACCATTCCTTCTATAATTACTTGAAGACCTTGGTGTGGAGCATCCTGTCCTTCCCCATATAGTGCAACACACACTCACCACTCCCATATTAAACACATGGGAAACACAGGATCAACCAGATATAAGGATCAAACTGCACCAAAAATTAAATTTACACATGAAGCTGACAACAGCAAGTCAGCTTTGCATTTAAGACCATGAAACACCCTTTATCAAGGTAATGTATTAGCAGCCATAGTGGCTCTGACCATAATTTGCTTAGGTAAGGTGTTAGGTCCCACTTGACATTAAGACCCTCTGGATAAAGGGCCCCCAGGGTAAAAACTGCCCTGCTTTCTTTCTGTAAAAGCATACCTAGTCAGGCCCTTCCCCTAATAAGAGGTGGGAGCTAGTCAATTCCTATAAACCTAAATGCACCTACATCCAAGTTATGTGTGAGGGTCCAGTGGGACCCAACAGTTTTATAACATCGAGCATGGGGAATAGACCTAACATGTTCCTGAACAGTTCCTGCATTTGTATACAATTTTTGCAGAGTGACTCTTTTCTTGCAAGGTCAAA